>OY751554.1:11025765-13767437 GCA_963572265.1 Caenorhabditis doughertyi
CACACAAGATCATGAATTGACGAGTTTTCAATACGGAATACCCATTCAGATAAAGGATAGAGTTCTGATCTTAAACGAATCTCATTTGAAAAGGAAAAAGAAACTTCGAACTCTTCACATGCTTTTAAACATTGAACTTCACTTCTCATTGTCTTGCATAAAGCTCTTGATTTCTTACTGCATAATGACATTGATACTCTGTAATAATGCCTCTATTGTCAAAAACGAAACAAGGTTCAACTAAAATTTCTTACAATTCAAACGGAGTCAATAAACTCAGCACGTTAAACTTCGGAATAGTAGGTAGACATAGAAGAGGAAACTCAGATTCTCGAGTCATGATGAAGAATAAAAACTCTAAGGATGAACACCTGTGTAATGCCGAGTAGTCGGTAGATGTATGTATTGGAAAGATCTATATTCTTGTGTTTGTTAGTTAAAATCAATACATGGTCCACATGGTCTCAAGAAGAAAAAGATGACAGGTGGCGTGTAATTTGTTTTTTAGGCCGATCTAACAATTTGAAGTATTTATTGACATGCGATAAAACAAAATGTACAAATTTCAATGCAATCGTATCCTAACTGATCAAAAAGTGAGAAAAGGAATGTTCAAATGGCACATGAATTGTAGAGAAAATACAAAGGTAAAAAATACTACTGTAGTGGATGCTGTCCAAATTCATCAAGTTCTGGGAATACTTGTACGAGAAGACGATCAACGAGAACATATAAAAGTTGTTTATTGAGACGGGGATACTGTAGAGCATCGATTATGCGAGAGATGAGGGCTTTTATGTCCTCTCGTCCGACAATTCGTTGTACGTGAATAGGAATCTGGAAATTAGATTTCGATTGTTTTGAAAGGCAAAAAAAGTTATTAAATTACATTATTTTGAAAATACTCAAGTGTCCTACGCATTGCCAATTCTTCACGCATCTTCATTTCTTGTTCAGTTGGCCACGGAGCATCATTGCAGAATAAAGACCATTGAACGTGTTGAACGAGATAAGTCAAATTGGCAATTGATAAACAGCTTTCAAACACTTTTCCAAGAACTGATCGTATAATTGAGTCTATTGTTCTACTACACAGTAATCGAATCGCAGAAAATATTGGAGTTATCCATTGAAATTGACAGCTCAACGGTCTCCAGAATAAAAGCAGAATTGAGTCAGTGGCGGAACTGGAATATGAAACAATAGACTATACAAACAGAAATAGGTAAACTCACTTTGACCATAATTCTGCGTTATCTGAACTTCTAAGAGATTCCTTGTAAGTTCCATCGAAATTGTTTCCATAAACAGAAGAGTAAACGGCATTTGTTGCAAAAGAGGCTCCAGATGTTGTTGGCGTTGGCTCGTCAGATCCGTTCTGAGACTTATTTTCGACACGATCAGGAGGTGCCAAGGTTTGTGCCAGTGTCTTTAGTAGAAACGGCTTCAAATTCTGTCCTTTTTCTCTACTGACTAACTTCCCAGGTAACGTCTTCTTGACAACTTTCCATGGATTTAAATCTCCTAATGACAGAGTATCTCGGAACTCTTCGTTGGAAGAGAGGAATGTTAGAAGTAATTCAGATCGGTTCAGAAGACGTTGTCTTGCAAGTGTAGAAATGAAAGTTGAGAAGATGAGACGATGTTGATCCATGAATGGTTTATCACGTGTTGCGAATGTTTTTCGAGTGGGAAGAGGTGAAAAACGGAGAGAATCTCCATGAAATTCATTCAGTTTTGATTCGAGAACATAGAACTCGTTGAATGTGCGATGAATTGACCAGCGTTTGGTTTCATGAGGTTTTGCATCAGGACGTTCTACTTCGATTATGAATACATACATAACTCGTTCAGATAATCGATCCCTCAATCCGCTAACGTTTGCGACGTTAACTTTCCAACAATTCAAATCAATTGGTTCCGGATCCATGACGAGTCCAGGATTCGTTGGAATCGGAACAGTTGTTTCTGCTTCTGTGGCCACGACTTGTTGTCCTTCAAGATTTCCGTCTGCACTTATCACGTCAATAGATGGAACAGCAACATTAACATAAGAAGATGATGATCCTTCTTGTGATTCTGGAGTCGTTACACCCAGACCTATCTCTTCTTTTTCTTCTTCTCCGACTGGAATCAGTGCTTTTCTGACACGAGCTCTAAGTTGTGATAATGAGAATGTCCTTTCGACTGGAGCAGCTGTCTTTTGTCGGTTTCGTTGATCAATCAATTCATTGATCGTTACTGGTGGAGATCCACAAAGGTATCCAAGGAAACATTCGGATTGACAAAATGCGACGACGTGAGTGGATTGAGTTCGATTGTACACTTGTTGGTAGGACTAGAAAATGTCGTTTAAACGTTTTATTATTTCAGTTGACTTACTAATTCTATAATTCCTTCTAAAACTCCTATATCATTAACTTCAACGGCTGACTTGTATTGTACTAGTAGTTGATCATCTAATACCACTCTCTCTTGGGCACTTTCGTGTACAAACTGCCCATACAACTGCCAGATATCGTAGGCGATTTGACTAGCTGTTTCTGACTGAAAATTTACAGTTTTGAACGTTTCATAAGAGGGAGCCACTCACTTTTCTCTGTATACTCTCCAGAATACGAGTTGCTTCTACAAGAAACTGAAGCTCGTGGACCGGTCCTCGAACATCTTGAAGATACATTCGAAAGATTGAATAGAGACGAGCATCGCGGAGAATTTCGGTGAGTTTCAATTGTAAAAGTGAATCGGGAAGGTTATCAGAGGAACAGGCTACAGTATCATCACATAGACCTTTCAGAAGAGGGATTGGCGTCATCTAATAAAATAAGCTTTAAAACCTAAATTAACAAGTTTACTACTCACATCTACAGGTTCAGAGAATATCTCCACTTTTCGGTCTTCATCGAATAGCATAATAAACCAGTAATTGATAGTATCCGGTTGAGTCAGCATATCAAAAACGGGAAGTAGGACAGCATTCGTCATCATTTCTCTCAGAAAAGATCTAATTGATTTTGATGGCCAAGCTCTCTCATTTTTCCCTCGTCCAAAGAGTCGTAAGGGACTGTCATCGTCATGAGCTCTTCCAGCAAGTCTAGTTTCATCAAGTAATCGTGGTATTAAGAAGTCGGCTATCTGTCGAACATATGCTGTTTCTTCATCTCTTCCACTCAATGCAATGTGAAGATCATCAAGTTGCTTCGCTATTTTCGATTCGATGAGAGATCGTGGAGGCGTGTTGGAAGATGAAAACCGAAGCTTCTGTTCTAGATCTGCGAGTCTCGTAATGTGAAGAGATGCGATTGGAAGAGCAGTGTCCGCCACAAAACGAGAGAGATCAACCCGACGAATACATCGAACAAGATTGGCAGAAGCATATCGTAGTTGGTACTTTATTTCCATGATAAATGCCCGATCTCTACTTATTGCACCTCCATACCATTCATTCACATATTGCTCGACAATTTCGCTCAACAAATTTTCCACAGCTTCATTTAATGATGCTGGTAGAGTAAGTCCTTGCCAAGGCATTTTCCTCGTCTTTTCGGTGTCTGTTTTCGCATCTTCATCAACCGGATCTTGATCTTTTGATAGTGAAGGTGGTGTGTCTAAGAAGTCCTAAAGTGCTAATTTCACTTCAGATTATCTATTTGATCAGTTATATCAATACCTTCCATTGGTAAAGGAACTCTCCATTTGAGCATTCGAATATCCATTTTGAAAACAGAACACCTCCTACTAGCGATCCAACAACTGAGAATATTGATCCGTATCTATAAAGGAATTGATCAAGGGTTAGCTTCCCGAGTACTTCTACTCACCCAAATCCAGCCGCATAAAAAGTTGAAGTTAGGAGAACCACGGCGGCCACCACGTGGATCTTTTGTTGTTGTTGAGAGTCAGTCATTGTAAACGAGATTTCATCATAAAATGCTGTAGTATCACATTGAAATAATTAACAAAAACTATGAGAAGCTTCAAGTAAATCAAAGGGAGTTTTCACCCTTACCAGTCTTGTTGAACTATATAAACAACTTTCAGATAATGAGACCAACAAGTTTATTGCTTGAGAAAATAACAAGAGTTAACAAAAAAAAACAGAACAACGAAGATTTTTATTTTATTGACCTAGAAAAACAAACTATGATTTATGCGAAATTTCCTTTTCCTTCTTTCTTTCCGCACGTTTTCTAGCTTCAGCCCGTTTTCGTCTAACATTAACCGGGAACTCAATAGGTTGAACCTTATAAAACTGACTTCCAGGGAGTCTTTTACCACGTAATGATGCAGAGTACGGTAGAATTGGTTGAACACGAGCAGTAATTCCTTTGTTGGCAGGAGAGAATGCACTGTAATTTATTTTGATTCAAGACATTTTATTTTTCAGATGACCATACCTCAAAACAACATCCTTCTCTGAAGTTACCATTACCCATCCAATAGAGGATAGTACAATATCACAACATCCTTCATCTCTTCGGCCTTTCATTTCGAACCTTCTGCCACTTTCACCATTCTCTCCTCTGAATCCCGGCCACGACGCCATTCTTGATGAATCACCTTGTGGTACAACGAGAGCTGCAGTGCCAAGCCATTTGCTATATAACTCTTCTACTTCACCAGTTGGAATAACATTCAGAGGCAATTGATCATTGGCAAAAGTGGTAAGAAGAACATTTGTATACCCAGAAATTGATTCAATATCCACTCTACCAACACCACCAATTAACAGTGATTCCCCTGTTTTCACAAGAGTGGTACGAGGCTTCAAAACACGACGAGGAGTTACGTTGACAAGTTCATCAAGTGTGAAGAGTGAAAGCACTTGATTCTCGTTAACTGTTCCAGGTGTGTCGTAACACCATTTTCCTTTTGCAAAAATTGGATCATCGAGTGAGTACTTTTTTCTTTCTTCGTTCTTTCTCTGTGTTTCATTCTCTTCCTCCTCTTCTCCTTGCAATTCCTTTAATGCCATTGGTTGTAACTCTTCTTCTGAATCTTTATATGTATTCTGAATCACAGCTGTTGGAATTGCATATCGATCGTCGCCAGTTTCACCGAGAAGAAGTTTACGAGCATACATTTCTTTTTTGTTCCATGCTCTGTGAGCCAAAAGACGACGACGACGCATTTCCAGACGGTATGGGCCTGGTTTCATAACCGGAAATTTGAGAAGAGATATCTGAAATTATAAAACGGAATGTCACATCAGAAAGTGGAGAGTTACCGTAGTTCCAGGCCAGATGCTTGTAGTGGCTCGATCAACAAGATCCACAGCTCTCACTTTGCACAAGTCTGATTGAAGGAGAGCATTGAACATAGTCCTGAATAAAAGCTGATAAAAACTGATGAGAAGTTAATGTTGTTTCTTACGATTTCCCAGCATTTGTGCATCCAACAAGGAAGATATCTCCACGCATCCCTAGATTGACATTTGTGTATTTCAAATATACTTCAGTGATTAGTTCCTCAATCCCATATCCAGTTTTGGCGCTGACTAATGCGGTGTGAAGAATGTTGAAACTGAAAGTTTGTTTTTCAGATATTTTCAACAAGAAGTATACGATACTTTTCGAGGAGACCCGCTTTCTCAACAGCCCTTTCGACTGTTTTCTTGAACCGATACATATATCCTGTTTTGGCATCTGGAGGGAGAAGATCTATTTTGTTTCCTGAGAAATTTTTCTTTTGAATTAGGGAAATTTCGTTTTTTCAACAGAACGTACCGACGACAATCATGGGACGTCTGCTTCCAACAACTTGAGCTAATTTCGGATAAATACTTCCTGGTAAATCGGTCACATCAACAACAAGAACTACGAGTGACTCTGGTTGTTTCTTCAATTCACTCATCATCCGATTGTAGTCTACATCACAAACATTCACATTTAACAGAAAGTTATGTTCTTGAAGTAAATGACATCGCTTGCAGAGCGATTGTACTGGTGTCTCTGATCTTTGATATTTATTAGATTTCTTATCGATTTTCTCAAGAATTTCGAGAGGAACGAATCCAGGAAGGGAGCTGTCTTTACAATGGAAATTAGCACCACAACCAGTGCACTTTTTAGAGCTGGCCGGCATATCTTCAACGATAGTTCCAGTCAACGTGGAAGTTTCAGGATCGTTCAGATTATCTGATGAGCTTGAAGAGACCTGAATAAAACGATACTCAGGTCATGTCTTTTAATTTTTAAAAAAAAGTATCTTACACTTTGCTCATTTTCTTCTACACCAGCCATTCTTTGTCCAGGTTTTTGGAATGAGATTTGTTCAACTGCATCCTGACCACCGTAATACTCTCTTGTTGCCACCATACGATCTCCTGGATCCAAATCTAGTGAACTTCCAGCCACATATTCATCCACAAACACATCAGCTTCCACATAGAATCCGCGGTCAGCTTCTGCGTCTTTTGATTTGGAGTCAGCAGAGAATGATTCAAATGATGACACTGGTGAAATGTTTGAAGAAACATCTATTGATTTCAATGGGAAAGTTGCAGTTTGAGTAGGCGCTGTAGGCTCAGAAGAGATCGAAACTTTTGGCGCACGCTTATTCAAAACATCCTGATAAGCGGGTTCCAGACTGAGAAGCTTCTCACCAAGCATAGATTCTGTTGAGTATCGATTATTAATCGGTTCTTTTTGAAGAGTTACGATGTTCATTTGTTCTCTTTCATATTCTGCCCATCGCTTGTGAATCTCTCCAACTTGAGCTGATCGATTGATTCTGAGCTTTTTGACATCATTCAAAGTCTTCTGAATTTCGCGTCTCGTACTGAAGCTTCTAGAGATCGTCCGTAACCAGAGATTGTGAGTAGTATTCAAAGAGTTTAGCATTTTTTCTCTTTTTTTGAATTATTTTTAACTGGTTTCTTTTCTGGCTTTTCGTTGATACTATCAATTGAATTCGACTTAGATCGCTCTCCAAAGTCGTGAGTAACTTCTTGAACGTTATCGAAAATGGTGTAACCACGGAAGTTCCAACAATTGATTAAGAAGATTGTAGTAACGTAGAGGCAGGCTGCTGATGGAAAGAATATTCCAATTGCAAGTGCCCAAAGTTTGGAAGGAATATATGTGATGCCTGAAAATCATAATGCGTTAGTGGAGAGTGTGAAATGATCACCTAGACGGTATAGAATTGGAACAGGTGTGATTGCCCAAATCAAGTAGATAACAAGAAGGCACCAGGATACAATATATAAAGCAAATCCGTAGATTCCTCTTGCAGGATGAGGACCTGGTAAATGGATTTCTTCTGATGGAAGCGGGGGATTTCTCTTTTTTGTAGTTCCAGATGAATCGGAGACCACTTGTTGAGAGGTCATCCGCCAGTAGCAAGATCTAATCTTGGTTTTATGCAGATGCAAAAATAAACGAATAAAGGTAATACATGTGTTCAAAACACGCCATCATCATATTAAATAATAAGAAAAATTGGACAACATTTATAATTTTCCCGAAATTTAAAAAAGAAGTAAGTGACTATTCATAAGCAAAAACCGTATTAAAAACTGATATAAAGAATCGGGCAAGTTCGTTTTGCAAAAAAATCACAGCCTGGAAAAATATAACGAGGACAATCACAGAAGACAATAAACATAAAAAATTAATATAAATCGTTGCGGATAAAATTGAATA
This sequence comes from Caenorhabditis doughertyi, assembly GCA_963572265.1. Lineage (NCBI taxonomy): Eukaryota > Metazoa > Nematoda > Chromadorea > Rhabditida > Rhabditidae > Caenorhabditis > Caenorhabditis doughertyi. The sequence goes on from OY751554.1 coordinate 11,033,412, forward strand.
TATTATTTACAGAATCATTAATCCCACTCATCATCACTGAAATGAGGAGGTGCTGGAATAGAAGACGTCGTTTGATGTGCAGATGATGTTGAAGATCGATCATTCTTTCCACTGATTGCCTTCCTTCTAGCGTCCAAGGCTTTCGATAGAGCTGACATTAAGTCTCCGCCTCCCACTGGACCACTACCAGCTCCTCCAGATGCTCCAGAATTGGCATTGCTGCCGGTATTACCCAGAGCGGATGACTCCAAAATTCCATCAAATTTTCCTTTTCTCTTTGGTTTATCTGTTACTTTACTCAACTTTGCATTACTTGCACCTCCAGCGGCACGAATTGCTGCCATCAGATCAGACCTTCCTCCATCTACAGATTTTGTTGGACTGAATGTTACAGATGATGTGGCTGATTGGGTGAATGCGTCTGGAGTTTGAGGAATAGTTGACGGCGGTGGAGGAGGTGGCGGTGGCGGTGGCGGAGGCATCGGAGGAGGAGGTGGTGGGGGAGCAGCCATAACAACAGGTGGGATAATAATGGTAGGAGCTGTGACTGGAGGGACCACTGTCATAACGATTGGAGCAGTTGGTGGAAGTTCGGGTTCTTGAATTGTTAGGGTTTCTGGAGGCTCCAAACTAATAATTTCAACTGGCGTTATATCATCAGTGAGATCAGGTAGAATATCTTCATCAATCCCCAAATCACGTAGAGTGAAATTTTGCGCATGGCCTGAATTAAAAAGGAATCATTGATAGTCTTTAGAAGTTTATAGCTAACCTTTCAAATTCGGCAAACTTTCAGGCATCTCAACGATTTGTCTAATATCATTTCCACCTTGCTCGATTCGGAATGCTAACGGGTGGTCATCGTCCACTGGTTCATCAAGCATAAACGTATTACTCAATGCAGTATCTTCGAGAAGTTGCTCATGAAGTCGCAAGTACATCATTTCATCATTTCTTCCACTTCGTCTGGTTGAAGTTCCATCATCATCAAGGTGTTGTTGTTTGAATTCGCCAGTGACGCCTTCGTAAGCTGGAATCGAAGTTCCAGCGTAGAATAGATCTGCGATATTCACATCATCACGATCTGTAGGAAGTTCTCGTAGTCTTCCCAGCAACCGTTTCTTGTAACGTTCCCATCTTTTCTCTTCATATTCTCGCATTACTTGGCTGGTCAGAAAGAATTTGTCAGCTTTGTGAAGTTCATATGTGAAGTCAATGGGTTCACAGGGACGAAGTATGTGATCATCAGCTCTACGAAATATGGGAAGGTGTTCTGAGTTAGCAAAGTATTCTGTGTCTGTATTTATCCGGAAAAGAGATGTCGATGGTTCAGAAGGAGCAGTTTTTGGAAGTTGACGCGGTATTGTGAAAGTGATGACGTTTTCAGACTGAAATTAACTTTTTCTAGAAGATCTGCCAAAAAATTGCACGTTTACCTCTTGCAACTGTTCCAACTTCTTTTCCAGAATTTCTGTTCGTTTGTCAATTTTTTCTGCTTTTTGGTGAATCTTTTTGATTCTCTCTTCTACTCTGTTGAACACATCGTCAGAAACCTAAATTTTACTTTTGTCTCTTTGGTATATTTGAAGTTAATCACCTTCATTAACTGATTGAGTGCCTGATTAATGCGGAACATTGTCTCCTCACGTCCAGCATCGCGAGGCACCAACGGAACATGGTACATTTGAGGAGGAAAACGCCGGTAATCTGAGAACATTATTTCGAGTGCGGAATCATTTTTGAAAACTGATTCAAATATAAAAACTGATCAATAACAAGATTGAAAACATCGCGATTATGAAATACGATATTTTATGAATCATAATCGAAAGTGAAATACAAAACAGAGAAAATACAAGTCTTGGATTGGCAAATGAAAAGTTACATATAGTTATTCGAAACGAAGTCGAGCAATGTGCTCCGCTGCTCTCATTGATACATTTAATGACGGATGAACTGGATTTAGAGCAGGCTCGCCAAGTAAGGAGAGAGCAGCGATTGAGAAGTAGGTGTGGAGTATATCTGAAGCTTCAGAAAATCCAAGATTAACTGTTCTGTTGATTTATAACTTGCCTGAATAGCCTCCAGGTTCTGGATACTTGCAAAATCCACCAATGTGTGGATGCTGGGAGATCATCAGGAACTCGCGCAAATGCGTTGGTGAGATCAGATGATATGCATGAAGAATCTAAAATGTTTTCAGATTTATTTCTGAATTTTTCAAGAAAAATCAAATACCTTCAGAGTAGCGCCAATCCAGAATGCATAACAACTGTCATCTGGTTTGTGAGCTCTTCCGTGGAATCCGATTTCTTGTTTCTGAATTGCCCATCGGATCAGACGGTCGATATCTCGACGTGTCAACACTTCTTCAGTCCAAAGACGATTGGAAAGAGCCAAAGAAGCGATTGCGCAGAATGTTGAACCCCCTGAAATTTCAGAAAGGAATAAATACTTTTTTTCTGACTCACCATGGCTTTCGTCTTCAGGTGCCTGCCCAATTCCTCCATCAATGTTCAAGCTGTTCTTCAGAAATGCAGACAGTTTGCCCCAATCGATGGCATCTTCCTCAGCACCAAGGATTTTGCAAATCGCCACTGCACAAAACACGAACCTCATATCGGATTCTGACCTTTCGCCTTGACTCCAGAAGCATCCATTTTCTCGCTGAGAAGCTTTCACAGTTTTCAAAATAGCCTTCCGATCGACTCTCTTGAAATCATCTCCCAGAATAGCTAATGAGAGAAGTGCACTGTAGGTCTGAGCAAGGTTAGCTTCATCGTATTGGCTGTCTTCACATGAATGTGAGCCTCGAAATCCACAGACATCTCCTGAAAAATACCCAATTTAGTTGTGACAGGACTCAGAAAGAAACACAATGGGACTTCAAGACCCGACAAAAATGAGTTTTTTTTCAAATGAAACTATCTAAAACATAGAGACTTTTCCGGATAACAAAAACAACAACATGAACAAAAAACTCAAAAATATAATAGAACAAATGAGGAGAAATGCAGTAATTCAGTATATTGGTATGCAGATAAAGATATATGAATGTGATTAAAAGCGGGGTACAACTCATTAAAGACTCTAATTATGAACTATTTTCCTTCATCATATTTTCAGCAGCTTCCCACGTGTCTAACGTGATTTTGGATAAAACACTGTTCACATCATCAAGCGGAATAATTCTCAGATGATTGGATGCCTCGGAGATATTGAATCGGTCACAATTGCGTTGTAGATTTACAGATCGGTGGTAGAATTTAGAGAAGATGCGACGCCCAAGCGAAGAAGAAGCAACATGAACTTTATTTCTGAAATGTTTACATTTGAAACTATTTCAGAAATAAGAAAACGTACTTTATATAATCTGGACTTTCCTTCAATGAGCCACTCATTTTATCAGAATAAACGGGCTGGTGCGGCTCCCTTTTCCACGTCTCTTCGTTTGAGTTTCTTGTTGTCACGATCCTTTGGATGCTTTTATGATTTTCTTCCGTTTTTTCTATATCGGATTTTACTTCTTTTGAAAGCTTCTGCCACCATACGGCACCGTCATCCGTTTGTCTCAATAACAATGAACTATTCTTTTTCCGAAATTCAACTAAATCCATAGCTCGAGTTGGTTCGGGAATCATTTTTGGATCAGCATATTTTCCACGACGAACAATGCTATCGAATTCTTTCGGTTCTCCAACAGCCATGAATCCGTCAACAGAAGACCAAATTCCGGATGGATGTAAGTAAAGCTTTGACATAGAAATTGACGAATCGAGTACTTGTAGTTGGTCAAGAGATAAAACAGAATAGACCTGAAATGAATATATAACTGTTTATGAATAAAAGTTTTTTTCAACAAACCTTGCCATTATTAATTGCATCATTTACTTTTTCAGATACTATGAATCGGTGGCTGCCTGTCGAAAATGGATGTTTTACTCCTAGTACATTTCTTCCCGGAAACCGATCATCAACTAAATGAAGTGTTCGATCTGTCATGACTATATAATTGTTTGCCGTATCAGGAACCCTTGCGATATGCCGGATTACTGCACTAGTGGGTGGAGTATCTTGAATATAACGTGCTTCATCAAAACCTCTTGTTTCGAAAATTTGACTTCTCCAAACTTCTTTGCATGCTCTTGTACTGCCTGAACATCTTAAATCAACGGTTTCGAAGTGGTAATGTCCAGCGATTCCTATCATCCTAGGATGGTCACAAAACGTGACGTTCTGATAGATTTCTTGATCGTTTGCCTTCAACTTCTCCGCTTTTTCGGGACAATCAGATAAAATGTCATGAATCCAGACTCGTCCTCCATAATCTACAACTGCCAAAGTCCCCTCAATTAGATGAGATTCAGCAAAATTTTTCACAGCAGTGTTGAAAATTGGAATATGCTCTTTACAAATGACTGGATCTTCATCTTCATCTTCTGGGTAACGTTCCGAAAAGTTAACCATTCGAAGTAAAGTTGGACTCCGAAGAAATAAACGAGTGAAATGATCAGAGTTCCAACAAGATGACCTTATCTCCAACAAAGATTCTTTCGATTTTGGCGGGCGTTCTTCGTTCTTAGTAGGTGGTAACATTTTTAACTTGAACTTCGGTAAAAATTGTAGACTGTCGGGAATTGGGCTACAGTTCGTATCAATCTGAAAATGATGCAAATGAAAAAAATAACAACAGCATTCAAAATTACTTCGACTGAAAAACATTCCAAAAGTTTTCGTTTCGATCTTTCGTTTACTGTCCAAATTTTCAAGAATCCCATAGCTTCATCATTACACGAGTCATTACGGTCAAAGTATCGAGTTGCCAACAAGTTTCGATTATATAGTTCAAATTCATTGGTTCGAAACGAGAAATGACCAGGTAGACGATGAAAATCATCAGCCTGAAAATGAGCTATTTTAACTGAGTTATACACTTTGTGAACTTACACTTTTGAGTCTAGGAGGAATGAGTGGTTCAATGAGACCCGAATTCGAAGGAGCTATTTCACGCCTGAAATTTGGTGTTTATAGTTCTATAAGTACAAGGCTATTATTACTTCCAAAAATTCTGTAAGTTGTATTGTGGAATCCATGAAGTGGTACCATCTGTACTAGATTGATTCCAATCTTTCAGCAAGCCACCGAAACCACGTTGTCCAAAAGATCGTTGACCGAAGTCACGTGATTCAGGTTCATAGAAAAGAGAAGGTGTGGGGACAGGTAAAGAAGGAGCAGTATTACAAGTAACAGAAGAAGTTGAAGGATGAGAATGCATATAGATAATTGAAAATAATCAAGTAGATAAAACAAATCAGACAAAAAACAACAGCTTTGGATGCACTTGATCGAATTTAGATTAAAAATAAGCTACCGTTTGTTAATTGAAGATCGTAGATCCAATTAATGTAAGCTTGACGTCTTTCTGGAGTCAGAAGATTGTCAAGTTCACCAAGTAGGTCTAGAGAGGAGATCGCGAACAAGAAAATCGTGTTTCTGTAAATATAATTCCCGGTTTTTTAAAGGAGTTATAACTTACCGACTAGTCTCTAATGTGTTGTATGCTTGTGGAAAAACGTTGAGATGCCGAATCAAGAAACTAATATGTTTTTTGTACTCGAATTTCAGAGGCTCTCCAGATTCTGCGGCTGCAAAGTTACTATTACAAAAACTACTGTTTTATTTTAATTTTGAACATACCTTTTCTTGCAATTTCGAGCAATTGTTCCTCTGTGCTGATATCGCACATTTAGGCGATAGATTCTCACTAGATACATTCGTTACAAGTATTACATGAGCCAGTTGACGCAAATATCAGTTGCTGGCTCTTGAACCAGTTGAAATAAAAACAAGAGCAACGATAAGGATTAATATTATGGTCATTTTTCAGTTTTATAAAAAACAAAAACAAAAGAAGAAAACAAAACAAATTATATATCTGTACTACCTAAACAATCTGATAGAAAAAAGACAACTCAATGAGCATGTGGAGCACCGAATCCGAGCATCAAAGCCACAAATTTGTGAAATACGTTAATGTCCAGCTTTTCTACCGCCTCCATTTGCTCGTAATACGGCTTCGGCTTGTATAGACGAAGTCCTGAAAACATTTCAAGAGATAGAACATGTTTTGTAAACAAAATAGCCAACCTTTTTCAATCCAAACAATATTTTTCTCCGCGTTGTCTCCATTCTCGGTTGGTTTCAAAGTATTTAGCTGCATAGCAACCAAATCGAGTCGACCATTGACAAGTTGAACTCCACGAACTAACTGGAAAGTACCACGATCGAGAATGAGTTAAAGGATTATCAACTAAATTACCACAGGTTTTTCAAGGTTTGTGGCACCCTGCCTTGTCGCTTCGGCCATAGCAGCTGCGTATGTGGTGAGAATGGCGTTGGCCATATTCTGTTCAGTGGTCCATGGATATTTTTGATCTTGCTCACGAGACCAAAGAATTGAGTGAACATGGCTTTGTTGCTGACTTCTGGTCAAAAGAAGGTCATCGTTATAGATCGTATCTTTCTCGAAGTCGATAACTGGAGAAATTGGATAGATATCCGGCAACGGCTCGGCACTGCAAAAAACGAGTTTAAATATAAGTTCTGAAATAGGTTAAAAAAAAAGTTTAAATATAAGTTCTGAAATATCGCTCCATTACCTGGCTGTTTTAATATCAATCGGACCTGCCCATGGCATCGAAACAATGGAATCAGGAGATTGAACTGTCAAATGTGGTTGTGCGCGAAGAACCAATGGCGTTTTTGAGAAATATTGACCACCCGAAAGATACACAGACAATGGCGAGTCACGATTCACTCTGAATTTAAATATTTAAAGTTCCAAAGTAGAAGAGTTAACAAACTGTAAATTGTGCTCCAATGATTGTGTTCGTAGGCCTCCAAGAATCACATGTCGTAATAAATTGTTGAGTATGATATTACTATAACAATGAAAAAGAGTTATTAATCTTGCCGCAGAGTCCACCTACTTTCTTTTCATGACTGGAGTTCCGTGCAAACGAATGTGACGAATCCAGAACATGACGGGATCAAATCGTGCGGGCATTTTTTCCAAGGTAGGATTATATCGCTCTCCGTGTAGAATAGAATCACGAACCTAAAACATAATTTTGAAATAAAAAAAAGTTTCATGAACTATTTACCATATCTTCATCAATATCTAACTTAGCTGCTGTGTTATGCAGGATTGAATCGGGGAGGCCATTCCGAACGACACTCCGAGTCAAAAGCGCAGCTTGTGCAATTCCATCACTCATTGGTTCTGCGCCTTCAAAGATATAGGCTGGATGGTTCTTCTGGAGTGGATGTTGCTGCTCATTGAACTGAAGATTGACAGATTTGAAATAAAATGCCACGAAACAGTGAAACTAACTCTGACTTCATTTTCAACTTGGCTTCGAGTCTGTTCGATAATATTCTTCCGGTTAGACAGTGTGAAGATTTCATTCGGTTCAAAAACTGGAACACCGAGTGCTTTTACAGCTTCGGGCACTTCGAATGCTGGCATTTTTCTTTTGTTCCGCGAATTATAAATCTCTTTGAAAATTCGCGTGTCCATTTTACCCCACTGTTTGACGGCACGATATTTTCGGAACACCATCTGTAATTTTTTCATTGAGGAAAAATTGAAATCAATATATAGTTACGATTCAACGTAGAACAGTTGAGCTTCAGAATACAAAAAGTTTTTTCTGAAAAAAAATTAAGTCACGCTTATACAGTTTTCCGATGACAAACTGTATGCGCCTTTAAATGAAATGATGGTCTCACCACGATTAACCTGAACACTTATTTTCAAGGTTTTTCGACCGATTTCAACTAATGGCAAAATTTCAGCTTAACCTTGAATTAAAAAATTTTCACGGGTCAATTCTCTAAATACCATCCTCATGTTGTCTCTGACTTTTTCTGCGTCTCTTCAGCAGGCCGACAACCGCGCTCTATCGATCATTTTGCCCTCTCCCACCCCTTTCAAACGTTGTGTCTGCTCGAATGCCATTTGTGTTTCTCTGCGACCTCCTCTTTTTCCTTTATGTTCTTTTTCCAATTGCACATCATTTCACTATATGCGCTCTGCCGCATTTCGATTTTATCAACCTAGCAAACTATCATACACCAAAAATTCAAGTTCTATCTTTGCAGAAATTTTAGCAATTAGTCTCACAGCCGTTTTAATTGAAAATTCATTCCAATACACATTCAAAAGTCGTATTATTTCAGCTCCGTATGTCTATGCAAACGCTTGAAGAAATGGGTAAGTTGTTAGTCTTCTTTTTTATTGAATTCCATCATTTGATTAAATCTTAGACGCTTATCCAGCCGCCGAAGAATCTAACGACCTTCTTGATCCCAATATGATACCAACAGCAGCGACAGAAGAAGTGATGTCAGGAGAAGGGATCGAAAGAGTAAGTTCAAAAAATAACTTTTTAACCGATTATGTCAGTTATTGAAGAATTTCGCCGCGGGGCCAGTGGGAGAAGACGATGAAGCTTACCAATATGAATACTATGAAGACGATCCGAACGATCCTCATACTCATCATCACCCTCACATGGAAATAGGAGAAGAAGTTGTTGTAGCAGAAGACGGCGATTACGCAGATCATTGGAAAGAAGAAGACAAGTACGTATTCATTTCGTTTAATAGTAGTGCATCCTTTCATTTCATATTTCTTACTGGTTAGTCCATTGTTTTTGCTTTCAGAAAAATGAATTTGTACGATGTTTTGGATGGAAAAATGTTCATGGATGAGTCAAAATCCGCCAAACGTGCACGAGTGGACAATCAGTCATTTTCAAATGTTTATGCAAATTCTGGAACTCGCGGTACTCCAGCTGATTTTGCATATGCGCCAGTTGACGAATATAGAGAATACACCATTCGAGATTATACTAAGTCAAACACTCCAGGAGAAAGAACATGTCAAGGATGTGGAATGACATTAAGAAGAAGTGTGTTCTACCACCACGCCAGGATGATTCGAGAGAAAGGAGCATGTAACCTTTTCACTCCTCAAAGATTTCCATGTACACAGGTATCATTAAAAAATAATTGAAATCATCATCGGTTCTCTTTCAGTGTGATGCTCGTATAGGAACCCTCGAGAAGTTGTGTCAACACATGGAACAAATTCATCAAGCACCAACTCAAATCAAAACATTGGTTTTCACAAATGAGGACGACTTCAAACAATTCCGTATCGAATTGGAAGGAAAAGGAGGAAACTTCAGGATGGCCAGAGGAAATAAGAAAAATAGAGTTCGTTCTCAATATCTAGATTTTAAGCTAAGGTTATTATTGTTCAGAAGGGAGTAGTTCAATATTTCCGATGCAATCGCCTCCAAACGTTATCTCGTTCGCAAACATTTCGTCCTGTGGATAATCCAGCTATTGAAGAACTCCCCTCTAATCGTAAACGAGGGCGTCTTCATCAACAAGAATTACGGGCTCAAAGCGCAAAACAAGTCATTCGAACAGAAAACTCGTGTACTGCTTTCTACAATAAAGCATACCTGGACAACGGGTAAGTAATCGAAGTTATTTCCTTTCACTATTTTGGTTTTTTTTTCAGAACTATTGAAGTTCGTTTCTGTGATCACCATTTGCACGATGATGAAAAATTGAGACTTCCGGAAGCAGTGAGAATGCGAGTTATTGAATTAGCTCGTAAGAATCTCCCACATGTGGTCATTCTGATGATAGTTAAAGGTAAATTAAGGAAAAAAAAGGACTTGTTCCAAAAACTCTGGATTGCAGATGAGCGATTCAAGTACTGTGAGCGAAACTCTGCCAATGATCGCCGAATTCAAGATATGAAGACTCAAGACATTAGGCAAGTATTGGCTGGAAACAATAGATCTGAAAAGAGTAAGAATATAATTTGTTCTCAGGTTTCATCTAAACATTTCGAAATTTTCAGCTAGAATGTCACGCGGTGAGCCTCCACGAGACATTTCATTCGATAGAAATCCCCTTGCTCATGTTGATGATGATCCAAATAGACCTTGGACTGATGTTCGACCAGCTGCAAAAGTTGATAGACATTCCTTGACTCATTCTGAACTACGATATTTGGATCTTTTCGATAACAATCGTGAAGAAATCATGGCTAAACTAAATGAAAGAACAAGGCTAGAACAGGACAAGAAGTAAGTTTCAAGCTATCATCCTTAGATATTAGATAGCGTACTAATTTCAGAATGCTATATGATTCGTTCATACATCGCCTCTCTGCCTCACAGGAAGTTGTCAAACAGCTTCATCATCGTCAACTTATTCCAAACGAATCAACACTTCATAAGCTGAAAAAAGCTTTAGCCTATCTTACCAAAATTGAAGATCATTTATTGAATCCTCGTCGTGAACAATCGAACCCAATCCGAGTTACTTCTTATATACGAATGATGGAAGAAGAAGCGAGAAATATTGAGAAAAGCAGGTCTGGAATGAATGCTGGACTTGTTGGTGGACCTATTGGAGATGAAATTGATGTGGTGGGAATTGACGAAGATGATTATCATCATGAAATGAATCTACATGACGTGGTTGGAGAAGAAGAAGTCGCATATCATGATAGAGAAGAAGGAGTAGACGATTTGGAGCTTCAGAGAGCTATCGAAGATGTAGAAGAAGAGGATGTGTTTCCAGTTGTTGAAGAAGTGGTTATGGATCACTCTATTGATGAAGTCGTAACTGAGGAGGTTATTGAAGAAGTCGTTGACGAAGTTGTTGAGGAAGGGGTAGAGGACGAAATGGTAGATAACGAAGTGGTGGAAGAAGTTGATGAAGAGAAGATTAAAGACGAATCTGGAGAAGAACAAGAGGAAGAAGATGGAGAACCAACGGTTACAAGAGCGGGGAGAGTTGTGAAAAAGAAAACACAATTCGATTCATAAACGTGATCTCATCTTTTCATATATAAAGTTCCCCAAATAATGTATTATTCTCAAGTAGTTATTCAACCTATTTTTCTTCATCATTTAATTTTGTATTTCGTTTTCTTGATAATTGAAAAGACGTTTCTCAATGTTTTAATAATGTTTTTTTTAATGAAGTTCCATTTTGAGATGCTCAACATTTTTCAATGAAAACCATGAAAATTTATTACTTTCTTTTAGGTTTTGCACTTGGTTTCTTATTTGTTTTTTTCGTCACTGCCTTTTTCGGCGGTTTTGTGGTCTTTGTGTGTTTCGGCTTTTGGTTCCCACTGGGCTTTTTGAACGTCTTCGGTTTCTTTGGATGTTCATCGCTTTTAGTTTTTTGCTTCGGAACCTTCTTATTCTCCTTTCCATCAGTTGTTGCGTCTTTCTTAGTTTTACCAACGTTTGTATTAAATTCCGATGTTTCGTTCGTTGAAGACGTCACTGGTTTCTCCAAGACTGTCTCAAGAACTGAAGTGGTAGCTGATGCTACCGTAGTCTTCTGAGTTCCAAAAGAGCTTCCTTTTGATTCCGAAGTATCCGTACTACTACTCCTCAACGTCGTCGTACTTCCTATTTTTGTTGTACTTTCTGGTTCAGATGACGTGCCATCTTCTATTGGAATTTCTTCTAGACCATCTGCATTGGAAGATTCAAACTCTGTTACAGTAAGACCTGGGTTGAGTTTCTGAAAATAATATACTAGATTCTATAGTTATTTTAGTTCATACCTTTATAAGACTAGAAGGATCCGGTTGTCCAACGTCCAAAAGCCACGCATAAGAATACTCAGACGAATCCAGACAAGCTCCATGTAGTGTGGCACTGGCTGTTACAAGGACTTGAGTGAGAATCAAAGAACATAAATGGAATCCCAAAACAATAATCATTGTGAAATCAGTGAGCAAATAATTAGGATAGTTAAAAAAGAGGAAAGCACCGTCCATTTTCTCAACACATCCTTTCTTATTGAACCATTTCTCCGTAATATTCACTGGATCCCAATCATCACCAAGTAATTCAACTCTTTGAGAACATGAAATTGATTTACAACAACTCAATGGAACTCCACAGTATTCCCATTCATTGCAAGGCCATAACTTGGTTTGAGTTGGAAGTGTATCATCTATTTCCGATAAATCCACAAAATCTTCTATAGACTTTACACCACAACAAGAGTATTCAACCTGAAAATCATAAATGAAATTTTTTATGAACATGCGTTTCAATCGAACATGAATTCTATCAGCAAGTCTCCTACTACTTCTCGATGATCCATAACTCAGATAGCTCTGTAAAATGAGACACAAACAAACACGTTTCTTCAAAATTATTTTACTTACATTCATCAAAACTTTTGTCATTTTGGTATCGAATTCTGCAGAAACTCGAAGAGAAAGAGCATAACTTAAGACGCACAAAATGAAAGAAACAAACAACAAATAGATTGACATCTGAAACTTAATTATTTAGAATCTAGAATTCATTTTTTCACATCCTTACTGAATAGGATCTGGAACCAACGTGAAAATGATTACTTTCTTGAGAAGTTGTCACATCGAAAACTACAACTAGAAGTAGAATGGAGAAGAGTAAAAGAAGAGAAGCAATGAATTTTGAATAAAGAAATAGAGAATCTTGAGACCAGAGGCATTGAAAAATCCCAATGCTGAAATTCGATTCAATTTTTTTTCTTATAATAAAAGAAAAAGAAATCACCTATAAAACTCCAATACTTTATCACTCTTCAATAAGAGAATCAAAGTTTGGAGCAAAATCGAAATACCGATAAATATTGCGTTAGAAATTCCGATGATTTTTCGAGTTTTCGAAGTGATTCGCATCAAACAAACAACCATTTTGCATAAGAAGTTTATACAGTTTTCAATTAAATTCAGAAATGAAAAGAAGCGAAATTGTGGGAATTAAAGAAAGAATACGCGTAAAAATTAAGAGGTTTTCGTTGTTTAGAAAAAAGATCTTGATTGAGTATCCGGAGTTCGAGCAACTTTTGGACGACTACCAAAAACTGCAGTGTAGTCTTCAGGGCTGCTGAAAAAAACAAAATTTTCTGGTATTGTTTAATAAGTATTATTTTAAAAATACCTGGTTGTTTCTACTGTATAAAAATATGAAGAGAGAACTATAGTCTCACTTGATCCTTTGAAATCACTATGATTATTATTCTTTTCTGATGGAGGAGATCCACGAACTTCTGGCAGTGATGCTGAAAAACTCTAAATATTTCTACAGTAATCCTACAGTAACCATGCATTTGTCTAGAGTACATCTGTGGTGGCTACAATAACTGCTAAATGTCTGGGTCTCACAACTCTTGCACATGCTTTCTACTATTTGAAGAATCTTTTCAGTTCTTTTAGTGCCGTAAAATCAGTAAGGTAAAAACATCAAAAGTACCCATATATTATCAGAATCTCTACCTTCCCAACCTACGTTTCTTGTTCAAAGAAAGTCTTGATCCATTTGCTTTCCTCCCCATGAACTTTTCAATCAGTGGTGTTGTTGATTCCGACAATTCTCTTCTTAAAAGTGATGGTGCTTTTCTAGACGTCAACTGAATATGTCGCAACGCCTTCATCTTCTCTTTCTCAACCTTCTCTTTTTCTTTTTTCTTCCTATTCTCTTCATCTTCTTTCTTTTTAGTTATTTCATCTTGCACTTTCTTATACTCTGATGCACCATCACTCAATCCAATATTTATCATGAGAGGTCTTCTTCGTTCAGTTTCAATTACGAAGGTGTGTTGTGATGTGGCAGTTCCAATTCTTCCATCTCTACCAGTTCCTTTTCTACCTCTAGCACTTATTCTTGATCCTATTCCTTCTTTCGAATCAATTATCTGTGAACTTGTACCAGGTGTCTCTTTATAAGCTTTTCGAATGAGCAAACGAGCACCGCTGAGCTCATTGGTCGAAGGACGAAGAGGGTCAAGTGAGTCGATCTCTCGTTCACATGAACTACCACACTGTAACAAACATTTATTAAATGTTTTTTCATGCTTCAATCTAGATTCATATGGTTTTATAATCCTAGCAAAAAATTCGATTTGATGTTGGGACTCCCGACGTCTGCTCTTTTCGAAAGTGCAGCTGATCGTCGTAGTCAACAAGATCACCTGTTACACTTGGACGTATCTTCGAATTGTTTCGCTTTTAAAACAGGAGTAGATTATAAACGAATTCAAACTTTTCAGTAGTAGCCTTTCAATATAGAAAATTCAAGAAAAAACTTACTTTATCAGTTTCTCCATCTGTTGGTGTTAGTGGAACTCGATTGTACTCGACTTCTGAAATCAAATGTTTGACCCTGTTTCCTAAATTTTCCTACCATTTCCAAAAAACTCAACTATGTTTACAAACTTTGAAAACTTGAAAAATAAAAGACTGCTCAGGTCGTCCTGGTACCCAGAGAGCCCAGGTGTGAAGCATCTACAGTAAGCTCACACTTGAGGTCTCAGGGAGCAGGCCGCGAGCATTTTTGATGTAAACCAACCAAAGCAACCAGAAACTTCTCCAGAAAGTCTAGACTGTAGGATTACTGTAGGAATAGTCAGACTAGATGAGGGAATGAGTTCGACCGATTGTAGAAGGGTCTAATAGAAAGAGTGACCGAAGGGGTTTGGGAGCGATGGGGCGGAGATGGATAGACTTGGGAGGAGTAGAAAAGGAGGATCGAAAGTAGAGAAGTGAAGAGACTGGGTCATTCGGACGCTTCATCGTTATTCTTTTTTGCCGCGGTCCTCCTCCTTCTTCCCTTCTTCACCGCGCACTGAGAGAGAGGACAGACGAGAAGCGGAAAGCGGGCACACGCAGGGAGCACGAAGGGACACGAGCGCGGCGCCCCGCAAGCCTTTCCGTGAGGCTGGCACCACCACCGCTTGGCGACGCGTCCATAAGAGAGTATTAGGCATCGCAGAGACGCAGACCAACGCTCCCCTCTTTTTTGCAGTGGAAGACTCTCTGCGCCTCTTCTTCTGTTATTGTCTATCACTGAGTCTCTAACATTTCAGGGGCGGCTGTTTTAGGGACAGAATGGAAGAGAAGAAGCGGTGCGGAGCGAGTGCGGAGATGGGAGTAGAAGAGGATGAAAACGAAACAGAAAGAGAGTCAGAGAGAGGTCGTGCAATTTTGATTGTCCCCTGTGCCCATTTGAACTGGATGGCTGGTACGTACAACGTTTTCGAAATACGTTGTTACTAGGAATAGTGAAAAGGGAGAACCATGAAATAATGGGTGGGAAACATGACAATGGCCGTAAGGCTACAGTATGCTTTGAAGGGAAATGTTATGGGAAAGTAAACTTTCAAATCAAAAGGATACCGCCTGCATTACGAAAATAGATCGCTTCGAAATCTGTTTTTGACTATGAGAAGAAGAGTTTGGAAATGGGATGCTTAAACCGAAGTTATGATTTCAAAAGAGAAGAATAAGAGCTCCAACTCATTAACATTATGAAATAATCTTCTGATAATACTTTCAGAGCATAAGGAATTCTAAGTCTGGAAATAACTTAAGAGGGGTATCTTAATCCTTGAAACACAGTGACAAATCAAGAAATTTGTGAAGATCAGAGCCAACTTTGAAAGTATTAAACTGTAAAATGTTGCCTATAACCTGATAGTAAACATTTTATGTCGAAACCATTTCATGGCGATTGGCGTGGCGGCGCTGGCGCCATATTACTGCTTATCAGTTTACTTATTCTGGCATGTTGGCGAAATAGAAGCCAAAAAGTAAAAAGAAGTATTATTTTCGGCTTCAAATTTAAAAACATGTTGGAGAGAGATTTAATGTTTCGGAACAGAGCCTTGGTGATTTTGATTCTAATTGAATTTTAATGAGACAGATGGCTTGAAAATTTAGATGTCTGTTTGGTTCCTGTTATTTGAATATCTAGAAGGAAAGGGTGAGGAAATGAGAAGGAGTGAAGCACACTAGGGTCGTTGCTGTCGTCAATGGCAGTATTCCCTTCGAATGGCGCGGCGTCCGTGTTCTTATTCTCTCGGTCTCTTGTTTTAGAATGCTCACTAATCAGTCTCTGACTATTCTCGTTTTGACCAAATCGAACATGTGGAACACTCTCAACACTCGAAACTATCGATCTCATCTCTTAGATGTTTCATGAAAACACTACGGTAATTCATGTGATCTTTTACTTTTTGAAATCAGGTGACAAATAAAGAAAGACAATTAAAACAAGGAGACGCACGCCAAACGCAATGGGTTACTGTAGGTGATTAGTGAAGAGAGTGGGAAGGAGTATGGACATGAAATGTCAAAAGTAACTAGTTCAATTCAATCCAACCATCTTTTCCTCGACGACAAAAATGGGAAAAAATACAAGGGAGGAGAAGTCTCCACGGAAGAACAGTTCGATTATTATCAACTACGGAATGGGCAGGACACAAACGGCTGGCGCATTTCACATTTTGGGGAGGGGAGTGAAAGTGAAACCCACTCGGTTATCACTCAGGTATTGGAAGAAGAAGAACATGACACAGTTGATGCGAGAGATGGTTGCTGGTGGAGTATTGTGCTTCACTAGACTGCTTTTTATGAACTTCTGGCTCACAGGCTCTCTTGATGTGATGTACTGTTTGCTCAAAATTTTCAGGATACCAATGTCTTCTAATAGACCAAAATGTCTTGGAACATGCTGTTCAATATTTTGATCCACATCTAAACTTTAACAATCTTCTAGAAGATCAAATAGTTTACTCGCATTGCTCTTTGTTATTTATCTTCTCTCCCCTCACTCCTCAACTAATTCATCTTTGTGTACATTGCGCCAGGACGTGGCAATGGACAATATCGCAACACTGACTTCCTTATAGAGGCGATTTGTCTATTTGTATATGTGTGTTTTTTTCTGTCTCTCTGCACGCCTAATAAAAGAACGAACGGTGCATTTTTGAGTGCAAACGAGAGGGAAATCTCTTTTCTCTTTTCCATTTTCTCTGTTTTCTCATCTCCCACCGGGCGCGTCCAGGCACCCGTCGTCGCTCCCCTCTTCTTTTTTTTTCGGTGATCCATCCGGAGGAAGAGCGAAAGTAAAAAGAGAAAGGAGAAAGAAAACCAATTGGTCACCTCGATGGGGGGTTTACTGACTGACCGACTGACCTAAATTTGTGCAAAGATGGGGGTTTTGAAAAAGGAGGCAAAAAAGTAAAGAAAGATGCAAACGAAAACGAACAATAAAAACAAACAAACTTTCGTTTCTTGCATTGTTTTGAGGGAGCATAAAAGTGAGTAAAGATGAGAAGCTTATTAGAATGGTATAAGACTGCTTTAAGACTTTCTCTCTAATAGAAGGGCGTGACTTGGTAATGAGCTCTGCATACAGGATGTTCCAAGTGATTGCGCCTACCGTAATCACATGGTGTACGCGGTTCTTTAACTATGACCCCAAACGTTATGAGATTGCTTTGGTTGGTTTACAATATTGTTTCATTTTCACTTTGTTGTTTATCTATCAAGTTTTCTTCGTAACAAAATCCAAAGTGAAATTCCCCAATTCTCATATATCTAACTAGCCTATCGAGTTCTTTTCACTCCACTTCACAATCAGTTTTTCTCAGTTTTCAATTTCCGTAAACTCACCTTGATGAACGACAGCGATTAAGTATGGTACATGTAGATTACACAGTGGACACGTTCTTCGAGTTTCCAAACGAATTCGAATTGCCTCCAAAAGTTTTGTGTCTTTTGCACGGAGACGAATTCGTGGGCACGCAAGGATTGAAAGGAGAAGAGTGTTGTAGAGGGAGCATGAAGGCTGGAAATGTAGATATTTTGGAAAGAATATGTAGAATAGAATCGAATAATTTCAAACTTGGAAAATTATTGGAAAATCAAAACTTTCAGACGGAAATAGTATAAAAATTATGCGATAGACTCAATTCTAGTTTGTAGAAACTATTTCAGTAAGTTTGAAATAATATACTAAGTTCTAACTATAAAGCATAAACGAATATTCAGAAGAGAAGAAAATGTAAAATGTACGACTTGTTGGCTCGTGAATAAGAAATGAGAGGAGGCGAGTATTGAAGACGGGCGCGGCTCCTTACATGGCTCCTCATGGCACGAGAAAAACAAGCAGAAGAGATGCCTAATGAGGAGGAAGAAAAGAAATAAGAAAAAATAGAAGAAAAAGAGGAGATTCTTTTTCTTTTTTTTTCCAATTAGAATTCTCAAAAAGTGTTCTACTTGGAATTTAATTGAAAGAAATAATAGGAACATTTTGAAACGACTTACCCCATGGGACATTTTCACAACCAAACTGGCAACTGAGTTTGCAATTGAATCAGCTAGTCGAGTGATGAGAGCATGGCTCAGAGACTGAAAAATTGAGTTCTCAAAGAACATGTAGAGGTAAGAATACTTACATTTGTCGAAAGATTCACAATTAGTGCTGCAAGATATTCGAATGCATAATTGTTCAGTTTTTGATCCAAATGGTTCACTGCCCACTCCAGCATTCCATTTTGTATCAATTCCTTCTGACAAGTAGCTCTGAAATTGAAACCTTTTTAGAAAATATTCCATTCTTATTCTTACCGTATACTCATTTTTTGAACACATGCAATCAATTGATCATGAGTTGTAGATGGAAGCCGTTTGCCACGTAGGACAGCTATCAGGCATGGTATAAATGTTTTGTGATGGACTGAATCATAGAAATTTTTGTTAGTTTCCATTTTTCAATGATAAATACCTGTGAAATAACTTCGACCACTTGTATAACTAGCCATTGTGTTGATCAATCGAGCCATTTGTTCTCGAGAATCCACTCCATCAGCTTGAATGACACGAGAAAATAAGCTCTGAAAGATACATTTTAGAAGTTCTCACAGATGATAACTTACATTTTTCTTTGATTTTAACATTAGAACATCATGAGAGACCATCCATTCTAATGAATCTCGGACATATTCTTCAAGAGTCGCCACAGACATTTGCTGAAAATACTTCTTTACATGTAATTGAAACGACATGTATGCAACCTGTCTTA
Source organism: Caenorhabditis doughertyi (assembly GCA_963572265.1). Lineage (NCBI taxonomy): Eukaryota > Metazoa > Nematoda > Chromadorea > Rhabditida > Rhabditidae > Caenorhabditis > Caenorhabditis doughertyi. Next base: position 11,052,386 of record OY751554.1, read on the forward strand.
ATGCTTGTAAAATCAACGCAGATGATCGTGCAGATGGATGTCCTCCAATCAGATTCATCAACTTCTTATCGTCTATTTCACGGAGCAAACAGTGCACACTTCTGAAATAATTTTCAGTTTTCTTAATAATTTATTTAGAACACTTACACATCTTCACTTCTACTTCTAGCTCTAGGATCTGGTGGAGCTTCTTCAATATCATCTAGATCAGAGCCACTCCCTAAAAGCATCTGAGTTTCAGAAGATTTTTGTAAATAATACTTACTCTTAGGACATGCTATTGTAGTTGTCGGGCGTTTCGATGATGGTTTCCGTGCTGTTGGAGGTTTCATCGAAAAACTGAAGTCAAAACGTTTATGAAGAAGAAAAAAGTGAAGAAAGAGATGCTTGAAAAAGGGAAATTAATTATAGATAAGCTTGAAAAATGCAACAGAACACCATTGTCTTCCTTCTCTTTTTGTGTGTTTCTATTCTTTTTTCTTCTTTTTTTTTTGAATTCCGAAATCCTATAGAAATCAAAAAAGTAACAAGAAGAGACTGAAGAATACGGGCGGCACAAAAAGGAAAGTAAACGTTTGTGTGAAAAACGGAAACCTACGAAGCAATTATAGCTCAAAAACTCTGTCGTCGACGTCTTCATCGTCGGCTCACGGGCAAAAAAGAAAGACACCTTTGACAGGTGTTTTGAAATCTCATATGAGTTTTTAGAGGCACGGAGACCTGGCACCAAGTTGATAACAAGTAGAGAGAGTATGACTTGGATGGAGAAATCTTTTCCGGTTAATTAGAGAAAATATGGAAAGGAAGGAAATGAGGATGAAGGATAATAAAAGAACAAGAGGAAATATAATAGAAGTCAGAAAGAATTGTTCAATGAATCTTTTTCACTTGGGAATAAGCCTAGAAGGGTTGTGTCTGAAAAACAAAAGAATGTGTTAGTACAATTATTAAAACAAAGTGCATGTACATTTCCTGAGGAAGCTGCAATGTCCTAGATGAACCGTAGAGTATGGCTATGCTGTGACTGACTAGAGGGATTCATTTCACGAACGTTTCAGATCAAATCGGAAAAAATGATTTCAAATTAATTAATTTCCCTCGGTATATTAAGCCGGAAAACTGATAAAACCTTCCAGAAGTTGAGACACAGAAGTCAGCGGTATTCACTATCAACAAAACGATTCTCGTTCTATAAAATTTGGTTCTGAAAATCAAATTACTGAGAATCTGACTTTTGTGAGTAATCGTGTTTTTTTTTGTTTTCCTATCACTAACTACTCCCCAACGATTATAAAAGTTACCAATTATCAAAAAAAAATTGAGCAAATTTTTTTTAAATTCCAAGTTTTCAGAAGGAAGTTCCATACTGTAAATGTCAAAATATCTGGTCGAATTCCTAGACAAGCACAAAATAATTCTAAGAAATTAAAACCGAGAAAAACCTGCCTACCTGAATAATGAGAAAAAAAAAACAGAAGAAAAAAGTCAAAATTGACGAAAAGAAATTTCAAACACCAAAAAGAGACCGGTGGTGGTCCACAACAAATCATCAAAGATTGAAAAAAAGTGAAATTGAGATTTAGATTCTAAAAAAAAGTCATAAGGAAGTGAGGGGAAATTATATGCAGAAATGAGAAATTATTGGAAAGAATGAAATTCTCATCACATGAAATCAGAAGCAGTATCAGACAAAGAGTGTGTCAAACAGATAGAATATGATGAGGGTAAATTGTTCATAGTTTGAATCAAATTGGAGAAAATAAAGGAAGTCCAATTTGCAGAGATAGACTGGAGTTAAATCAGAATGATAATCTAGAGTTCGTCACAAAAAAAGAAGCTAGCGTATCACTAGACTATTAGTGAACTCGGTAGTTTAGTTTTATTCAAAACATAACTCCAAAGAAATGTATAGAAAAATTAGTGCTAACATGTTCAGATTCGTGACATATCTAGTAAGAGAACGCAAAGTACTTCTTGTTATTTTAGGATTCTTCCCCCTTCTCCCTCTCAAAACCTCATAATGCTGATGTTGATGTTATCAAGAGAATGTAGGGTTTCTTATAAAACATGCCTCTTAATTTTAAATTCCCAACCTCTTCAAAAGGGGAAATGAAGGACCTTGGAAAAGGGACATGAAGGTGTCCGTCCGTCCCAACGCGTGCCTCCGTGCTCTTTCTCTCAAATCTCTCTCACGCACTCACTCATTTCCTTTTTCCTTTTCAAGGACGATTACCATTGAAATGCGGAGCGGTGAGCCGAACAAACGACGACAATGGTTGCCGTGACGACGTGTTGCTTACCTTTTCATCTTTTATCTTTTTCAATTTTTCTGAGAAATTCTTTAGTTATCCGCATTGTTATTTTGATCAGGATGGTGTTTTTCTTGTGGAAATGCGGAATTAGCTGAAGGCAAAAATAGCGTTTAGAAAATAAAACTGACACGATAGAGATTCTGAAATTTCGAAACGCCTTTTTCTATTGCGAAAGATTTATCACGATCTTTATAGTAGTGATTATAAACAAGAGCTTTTGAAATAGTTTAAACTTCTCAACCAAACATGAGAAGAAACCAGAAGCTGTCGTTCTCAAAACTGAAAAAGAATCACCTGCTACTGGTGCTGACGCTTTTCAATAATTGATAGTGTCCACTTCATTTTACAGAATTATAAATACTACTTTTCTTGTTTTTCAACTCACTTTGTTTACTTGAATCGCTTCAGTTTTGGTGATCTTTATGCCCAATTCCGTATATTTCGAGTCTGTCATAAGGCATATACTGAAAGAGCTGAAATCGAGAAAAACAAAAGGGGAAAGTGAATGAATTATAGTCATTTGGAAGAGGCAAAATTCGAAGAAATAGGTAAGGATGAAATCAAGACCGTTTCTATAGTCGTATCAATCATGACAAACACTGATGTACAGTTCAAACTGATTTGGTGGAAGAATTAAGACAATTCTCACTTTCAGAAATAAGTCTCAACAAAATAACTTATATCTCGAATTCGTGAATTATTTTGCAAGTAAATCAATTATAAATTTATAGGTGATATCAAGTTTCTGTGAAAAGTTTGGTTCCAGCCACCAATCAGAAAAATCTGAGTTTCTTCAAAAGTTATCAATGAGAACCTAGAATTTTAGAAAAGATGTATAGTAATGCAGTTGCTGCTGATGAAGAAGTATTGCATGTGTATCCGTTTCCAACTCTGTCTAAACTTGTGTAATTTAAAATGCATGGTTTTGAGAAAATGCATGTTTATTCTTCGTTTTTGTATCTTTTTCTTTTTCTTTTAACTCCTTTTGTCTTCTTATTTCTTAACACATAAAAGCGGTGACACAAAAAGCTCGATTTGTTGTTTGAAAATGATTGGAGAGGGCATGAAAAAAAAGAAACTATCACTAACCAAAAAGATTTGACAAGAATTTCAGAATAGACAGACGGAAAGTACAAACATTTGTGGGAGAAGTGGGAAAAGAAATATAAATTATGAATAATTTGGAGTTGAAAATGAATCGGATGGGAGAAAATGCTACATATCACAAAATGTATGGATCATCAGTGGGGAGCGAATGGAAATTAATCGTTGGGCAATGGGAGGAAAAGGGAACAGAGAAAATTAATATCACGGGGATGATTTTGGAAAGTTGAATGGGTCGGAGGGGATTCTCAGTCAGATTTACATATTATGATGGTGTTCTACCCGCAAACGGGATCTATATGACGTGGCACGCATTTAGAGAAAAATACTGATGGAAGGAGAGATAGAAAATAATCTAGGGAGATGTACAGGGAAAGAAAGAAAATAGTAAAGCATTTTGAAAATCACAGGGATGAGAAAGATACAATTGAACTAAAAGAGCGTGCCACGTCATAAAGAGATTTGCCAAATGTCGATGACGTCACGTCTTCGTTTTCCTATCCCCATCGAAGAAACGATGAGGGAAGGTAGGCGGAGATTCTGGCAGAAAGAGTCGGTGATGAGGATTCTTCTGGTGACGACGGCGATGTTGGCAGGGACTGAGATTCTCCGGCGCACCGTCAACTTGGAGAGGATTCCTATAAATAATTCTGATGATTACTTGATTGATCTTTAAAAAAAATAAAATTTAAAAATGATACTTACACCTTCTTCTCCAATTTCGAGAATTTCTGGGTGTCGTTCAATAACACGCATCAGAATGCCATTAATGTAAACTCGAAGCTTCTGATTACAGATTTCTTGTTCACGGAGGGCATCCAAAAGTTGCTTTGAATCTCCTCCGGCAAGCTCATCGGCAAGTGATGGAGCATCAGCAATAAGAGATCTGAAAAAAGGAATTTTGTTTTATAAAAATACTATTATTTGATATCTGTTCACCTTCCCCTTTCAACAGAAGTAGCCAACAACTGATCAGCCATTTCCTCTTTTTCTCTCATCAATTCTGCGATTTTGGCTTTCAAATTGTCCATTTCTTCATGCATATCTCCAATGTGTTCTGACATACTTTCTGATCGTGGTCCATCAACTTTCCGTCTCAATTCTTCAGTTTCTAAAGCCAATACTTCAACCATTTCACTGCTGGAATCAATATCTTGTTGAGCTTCTTCTTTGAATTTCTTGAATTGTCTCTCCAACTGAATTCTTTCTTCTTCCATTCCTTCAATCAATAGCTGAGCTTCTTCGAGCTTGTTTTCAGTCTTCTCCAGCTCATTTCTCACTCGTTTCGTCTCTTCATTCGATCTTTCTACATCTTTCTTTGCGGCTGCCAAATCTTTTTCAAGCATTTGCTGCTTCAAATTCCAACTTTCTGTTTCCAATTCTTTTTCTCTTTTCAATCTGGAGATAGATTCAGTTCCTCTCGTTTTTTCATCAGAAAGTAATTGCTTGAATCGATCTTCATTATCTGTTAATTGCTCTTCCAAATTATGTACTCTTTCCTTCATCACTGAGTTTTCAGTTTTAAGACGAGTTTTCTCTTCCGAAAGGGACATGACACGTTCCTCGAGTTCCGAGTACCGTTTTGTGAAGGTGTTGAATTGATTCATCTGAAAATTTTGAAGTTTTTTAAGTTCATAATCGAAAACTAACAGCTTCTATTAGGAATTTGTTTTCCATTTTCAGAAAAATAGAAAATGAATTATCTAAAATTCACGTTTCAATAACAGTAAAACAAAACTTTTTGCTCCAATTACTTATAATCTGTTCCCCTCAAACTCACTTGTGAACTGAAGTCGTTCAGAGCGTCTTGATCACCTCCAAATGCAATTAAATCACTCTCTGAAGAGCTTCCACCAAGACTGTCTCTTCGAGATCTTGTACCGTATAGCCTGGAGGCGACCGACGCGCTGCTCGCCGAGCTGCCTTGTAATCGCATAGGCGAGTCCTGAAATGAAAGGAATATGAATGCGTTCAATAAGTTTTAACTGAACAATGTGATGTTTTTTAATGGATAAAAGATTGGAATTTTTGGATGGAAAGAATGAAAATGTAAATGAAATTAGAAGTGATTGACTGATTGAGAATGAGTGGAAAGAAGGAAGGAATGGAGGAATCAAGAACAAGCGGAAACCGTATCAAATTAGCATCTTCTTTTCTCGAATCTTTTCCATTTTCTAGTTCCGTTCCTCCCTTTTCTCCCTCTCATTCTTACCCATTTTTTGATGACTTGAAGTAAATTAATTCCTAGATGAGACCGAAAAAAAAAGTAAAAATAAGGGAAAGGTGACGCAAAAGAGGTCCAACAGGAAGCCAGGTTGGCACAGCTGCTCAAATTGTGCTCACTTCCTGTGAAGCCTATGCTTAGAGTACTAAGCTATTGTTAGAAAATATGTGGGAAGGAAAAAAAAAGAGCATGATGATGTATTTACAAGCACTTTTTGTTCAACTATTCATTTTGAAGAGGAGACTGAATAGGGGATAAAAGAGAGAGAGAAGGGAAATTTGAACTGGTCTAACGGATTATTTGTTCGATATATATGGCAAATAGAAAACATGGGATTAGGGACAAGGATATGAGAGATAGTTAATTTGATGGAACTTATTTTGAACTAATAAATAGATCATTCCAGGCTAAGATCATTTCAGAAAAATCTTGCCTAGCTCTGCTTGCCTGCTCGCCTGAGGATCAAAGTCAAATTTTAGACTCTAGAATCAGTTTGACCGCGTTTTCTGCCACGGATTTCCGAGATTCAATTCTTTAGGTCATTAACATCATTTATAAAACTCACATCAATCAAATAATGTTCTTTTTGATATTCTTCAATTTTGAATATAGAGGTGACTAGGCACAAATAAAAAGAAAAACGAGGCGAAAAATGGAGGTGGAGAGAGAGTGAATGAAGGATTGCGAAACTGAACTCTATTCCTCTCTCCCTTTTTATAATATTTCTTTCCTTTTTAAGCTTCTTTCTGAGCTGCTTCGTTTCTATGGATACTTGGTTTAGAGGAGGGAAATGCAACGGAATGACGCACGGAAAGAGTGGGAATTCAGAACAAAATGTAGTTGAATGATGTAAGTAATGAAACTGAATATCCTCTTTCCCCTTCAGATACTTCAAGAGCAAAACTAAAAGAACTGAGAACAATTTCAAAAAGGATACCCTTGTTAAATGTCATGTCATTTCATGTTCTGACAAGTTTCTGTGCCACCTGAGCAGGCGGTGATAAAAGAGGAAACGAGTGATAAGAGACACAGATATTCTCAAGATATGACTCAATTTTTCTTTTTTTTTCATTTTTTTTTTTGAGAGGAAAGGTGGGAAATGAGAGAAAAAAACATCACTTCATCATTTTTGACTCATAATGAAAACCATTCAGAACGTTGCCACGTCATTATTAGAAAGAATTTGAATCAAGAGCTTTGATAGAACCCTAAAACAATGAGTGAATCATTGAAAAGTTCAAAAATCTCTCACTTCATATTACATTGTTATTTGACACTGGACACAAGAGAGAAAAAGTGTGAAATCATTGGTTAAAAGAAGAGATTAACGGATCACCGGGATCTGTGAAAAATGAACGATTCAGGCACTTTTGGCAGGTGTTTCTTTCTAGATAATTGAATTCAAATAGAGGATTCATGACTTCTAGTCTACTTCTGATACAATTGAAGTGTTTCTATTATAAGGGCACATACACTTTCACGGAATTCACGAACGGAAAAGCATTTTTTAGTTTTAGTCTTACCTCGTATAGTTGAAGCATTCACGTTTTCTCGTTGTTATCGATGGTAATAAAATATCAAAAATAATGAGTTCTAGTGGGAATATTTCTCTTTTGAAAAGAGACTAAACTCGGCCAATAGAAAGATATCAAGTGACGGGAATGACGCGGCAACCAAAAAGACTGATGCCTTGTCCGGAACACGACGTATTTGTCGTTCCGCCGACGGTTTTCTGCCGCGCAGGTCTCTTTTCCCTCACTCACTTTTTTCTATATTCCGGAAGAGAACAAAAACATACATAAACATACAGAAGAGACAAACATTTTTGTGAGGCAAATGATGAAGAGAAAATGACGAAAAAGCATTGAGGATAACAAAGAGAACGGCATGCAAAATGGTTTGTGATGCATTTTTTTTCTTTTTGAAGGAAACGAACGAAAAGGAGTGCGTGAAGATTACGGTAAGTGGTTTGTTGGGATCTATCCTGGAACCGGACTACATTTAGAACCATACATTCAATGAGGAAGAAGACGAGGAAAAGAATAGAGAATACTGTCCATTTTATTAATGGAGATGAGGAGAAAAGTGTTACACGCGGTTAGTCGCTTCGACACTTTACTAGTATGAGCTTGAATCCTTTATTATTAGGGCACAGCGAGTCTCTCAACAATAAGCTTGAGATACTGTTCTACATTGAGAATGATAAACCAATACAATTTCATTGAACTGTTTTTATTTTTTATATTTTTCCAGAATTTTGCTAATGTATTTGTTTGAATTAGATTTTGAAATAATAACATTCTAGAACTATTATTTTAGGAAAAATAATTCCCTTAAAAATGAAGCTCAACAAAACACCAATCAAAAGATCAAAAGGAATTCTGAACGACTTTTCGTAGATGATCATCATTCTCTTATCTGTTTGTTGTGTGTTCCTCCACGAAAAACAAATAAATCCAAACCAAAAGTCGTTTTTTTTCTGTTAACTGAAGTAGTTTTATGACGTGGCAACTGACTCATTTACCATGACGTTTTAAAAAAGGAAAACAATTCATCAGAGATCATCAACACAGAAAAGTTGTTTGACAAACAAAAAACTTCGCAGTTCTAGACTAAAAGTGGGTATCCCACGTGACGTGGAAATTGATGTTCTGCCTAACTTCACACTATAATTATGTGCTAGAAAAGGAGAGAAAAGGACACAAAAAGAACGTCTCATGAGGTCTTCAGCTGAGAGAGAGAGAAAAAGGAAAATGGTGTATCGAAATACGGTTTTCGAGTGGTTGGAAAAGCTTCCACGATTAGAGACAATTGGAACTATATAGACTTAGAAACGAAGAGCAAACACTGTAAAGGATGGTCTTTTCTAAAGGTGGGAAGACAGTATTTCAGTGACTCATCTATGAATGCCCCGAAATTGAGGACAGTTTCCCTCAAAATGATAGAAAAGTGAAAAAAGAGAGGGTGACTAAAATTGAAATTGCAAAATTCTCGCTGGAAACTTATGGTTATACTTTGAGCCTGTTTAATAAGATCAAGAATTTTAATGAACTTTTGAAGTCATTTTTAATTTCAGATGGCTTTGAAACCGAAACCGGTCCTACTTTGAATCTAGAAAAACTAGTCTTACTTTCTAAAAGTGTACTTATACTTCATCTACTATATTTATTATATCTAATTTTTTGTTTTTACAATACGAAAAATAACAATTGGATTTTTGAATTTCAATTATAAGGGAATTTGCAGACGCTGAAAACTTGGCGAATATCAGATTTTTGTCTGTTGAAATTCGACTAACTGTCACTCCAAAAATGAATGTTTGAAGAGAAGTTTTGTGCAATCAAACGAGCCTTCAATGGATTCAATAGATTGAAATTCTCCCGTAGAAAGTCAATAATGTCAAGTAAAGGAAAAGTACTTACCACATACTTGGACTCCTCTTCTGACACGAATTCAGTGGTCATTGTTTGAAAAATTGAATAGAAATGACTTGAAACTGAATCAATAGTTCAGCAGTAGTAGGTAGTAATTTGAAAGAGACAGAGGAAGAATGCGGCAAAATGTGTACTGTGTTGAAGGAAACGAAGAGAAGGACTGTTATCAATTTCGAAACCGCCTTCTTCTTCTTCTTCTTCAACTTTTCTTCTGCGTCTCTTGGCTTCTTGTTTTCTCTTTACTTTTGCCAGTTTATCTTTTCAGACACGGTCATCAGGTTGAGGTTGTAAACCCTCAAAAGCAAAAAATAAACGACGATGGCGTCGAAGAATAAGAAGACGATGGAGATGATGAAGTAGACGAAGAATTGCGAAATCAGTGAAGAGAGGGAAAATAGAATCCGGTTTTTGGATAGTCTCTTCTCTTTTTGTATGTGTTCACTTGTTTTGTACGTCTTCTTCTTTGAAGCAAAAAAAAGAAATTAATCGATACTTTTTGTCGAGTTTTTCGAGATTTTATTTTGATGGTCACACCCTTTTGAAGTGATAAGGAGGAGGAGACGATTAGGAAGTGAATTATGGGGTCATGACTTTTTGAAAAAACTTTGATAGTGGAACAAGGAACCGAAAATCTTAGTGATGATTCCGTCAAATGGAAATATATCTATTTTGATGAATAGTTTCAATAGAAGTTGTCTACTTTGACAAGGAAGTTAAAATTCAGTCTTCTTCTGCTAGCCGCTACTTTTTCATGAGAAAAATCACAATTTCTGAAAAATAGTATTATTTCCAGAGCGCTGTCTTGAGAAATCAAAAGTATTTTTTCTAAAACCAACGTCTTTTTTTTGACCTCCAAATTATTTATTTCAGATCAGTTTAACAATTCAGAACTCTAACTGGAAAACTCATCCTCGAATCAGCAAAACCAAAATAACCATTCTACTAGAAAAAAAAACAAGGAATGACAATTGACAGCTTTTGTGAATAAGGAAGGAAAAAAGATGGAAGAATGGTCATTTATAAAGAGTCGAAAAGTGGAATGAAAAGTGGCAAAAGGAGTGGAATAGAAGAGGATGAAGTATAATTTGTGAAGGATTGAGGACATCCATCCACTTTACGAAACAAGAGAAAAAAACCGAAAGAATTGCAACCTGGAATATAAATGTCTCTAGTACAAATGAAATGCGAACATTCTGCTCTCAACCGCCTTTTGTTGTTATGTGAACAAGGCTCAAGTTACTTGTACGGAGAGAGAAATAGTGTTGAAGACGAAGAGACGCAGATAAAAGAGCAGGTAGACAAGATTCAATGTGTACTCGACTGAACAGAGCATTATGAAAAGAAAATGAGGGAGGAGGAGGGAAATGAGTAAAATATGAAAATGAATAGATGTATTATTACATGTGATGACTCAAGTTTGTATAATTGTTAGCTTGACCTGATTTTGAGGAAAAATGAATGGAGAGTCAAAGAGCCAGAAGTTTTTTGAACTGGTGGAAAAGAGTCGGAAAATTTGTCAGGTGAGTTCAACAGAATAAGGAGATCTTTGTAAACTTTTTTTTAGGAAACAATTTTGAAATCACATGCATAGGACTTCCATTTTACATCCCAGATAAATAATCGAATTTTTCCTTCCAAAAATTTAAAAGAAGTTCAATTTTCAATATTCATGCGTTACAGTTGTTTTCGTAATGCTTTTCCTGCTCTCCTACCAACAAGGAAGCCTCAAAACACACCAAAATATCAGTCTGATCCGTCATACAAATATATGAACAGTGTTCTGTTTTGCCTTACACAATTAGTCAATATTAGTTTATCAAAAATAGATGCAGATCTCTTCCCTTATTTTGAATATTTTCAGAAAAAAAAACATACCTCTCTGGCAGGCGACTCATACACGTCGGTCATGATTCCGCCGTCGTTCAGACCCTGATTCTCGTTCAGAAACCCAATTTTGATACGCTTTTTGATTTGTCGTTCGTTGTGATAAGAGAGGTGATAAACGATGAGTTTCACACTCTGAAAATATATTGAAATAGTTTATTTGCTCAGTTTAGAATGACTTGAACGGGGTAAAGAAGAAACGAACAAAAGTGAGTATGCACACTGAAAATAGGAAGAAGAGGAAAAAGTGGAATGAATCGGAGGGAGAAAAGACTGTAAACTGTATTGTATGTACATGTTGGAACTACCGGTACTCGAGCAAATATCAGGTGAGAAAAATGGAGAAAAAAGATAAAGAAAGAGGTGGAGAGATCTAAAGAAATAGTGTTGGATTCCTTCGGAAATAACTTTTTCTCTTAAAAGGGCGTATTTTATGAAATTTAAGCTATCTTAAGAGTAGACTGGAAAATTTAGAACCCTAGTATAAATCCTAACTTTCTCATAATTTTCGTTTAACATTCCGTCATAGAAATTTCCAGATAAAAAAGTAAATGAGCAAGAACCATTTCTTATAGTTGTTGTCAAGGTGATAACTACGTCAATCTCTGATTTAGATGAATAATCGAATAGTTCTAATCCAGCTGCTTGACTGAACAGACCAAGAAAAGGACAGGAAAGCTCTAGAAGATGTATTAGTCACGGCTCCATTTTCAACGCCTTCTTCTCTCTTTCAATTTGTCATTTCTCAAGAATGGGGTGTGAAAAGTCATTCGGTCTTCTTCTTCTTCTTTTATTTTTTTGAAGGGTACAGAGGGTATGTATACTATAATTTATGTGTGAATCGAATCGACGAAACGGGAGAACAGAATGAATGGAATGAAGTATAGAAGTGGACACAAGAACGGAAAGGACACTTTACTCTTTCTCTCCCAAATAATAACGACTACTAGTTTTTGAGTGAAAGAATATGGTTGGAGGGCTACTTTTATTCTGACAGGAAATAATACTAGATGTGGTCAAAGGGGCAGGTATATGAACTTTAATTCGAAGGAGCTTGCCAGAAGTGTTAAAAAACTTGCGTAGAACTTTAATCATTGTCACGTCTTAGGGGAAAGTGACAAAAATGAGGAGATGACGTAAATGAGAAAAAGAAAAAAAAAATTCCTTGGATCGAATCATCAAAATGCTTGCGCAACTGGCATCCCATTTGGTCGATAAAATCTCGAAAAACGGGGTGAATCGCTTAGCTTTCCGACAATTTTATTACACTTGAATGACTCTTCTTCTGATTTTTTTTTTGCTTATTTTTTTAAAAACTCCCCGCGGAAACCAAAAAATAATGATGAAGCAAAGGTGGGCGAGCTATGTGTGTGAAGAAGTGAAAAACAAGAAAAAGAAGGAATGCATCAACGGAATGAATAATGAATAAGAAGAAAATAAAAAGAAAGAAGAGAAGGGAGCTATGGAAACCAAAAGGAGTGGCAAATGAAAGTTGTGGGAATAGTTCAATAGACAAAGATTATATTCAAAATGCTCAAAAAAAAAGATCGAAAGCTGAGAAGAAAGGATGATCTTCAATGTCAATAGACAAGCCACTATCATTCCTTTCCGTTCTTGGACTTTTGCTCAAAAATGGACAGTGATCATATTTTTTGAGAGAGAGAGGAGAAACCCTGGGAATGTGCCATCTCTTCTTCTCTACCTTTCTATATTTCTTTTCCCATTTTTCGGACAAAATCAAACATTTCAACGGTCGAAAAAGACAGTACTGAAGACTGTAGAGACACAGATGATATGGCTCCGGCAGAGAAGAAGTAGGTCGATAGGGGGAGACTGGATCCGCGCTCCGGTAGGAGAAAAACTGTCGAAAGATTGATTTGACTTTTGGTAGAGAGAAACAAAAAAGACAAAGAGAAATATGGAATTTAATAACCGGAAGAATTGAAATAAACAGTTTCGAAAGCTGTCATTGTGGTACTGAATATTCTATAATCTCAAAATTACTTCGAAGACTTTCGATGGTTTTCAAAAATGACGAAATTGTTCTTTTCGAAAATTCTAGAAATGATTTATATACAATAACAATAATAACAACAATCTTTGTTTCAAAACATTTTGAATCTAAACTACGAAACACAAAAAACTAAAAGAATGTAGGGCATTCCTATTTCTAAAAATGATGAATAACACGAACTCTTCCTTGTTTTCTCTCATATTTCTTTGCACTTTCCTATGGTATTTCTCCCTCTACCATGCTCAAAAAAAACAACAAAAAGTTTGAAACTTTTTTGCCATCATGCATCTATAACCAACAGAAAAATAATAATTCATGTGTGAATGGAAACGAATAAGACCCCCGGGAAAATGAAAGATGACTCTTTTAAAGTGGGACGAAGAAGAGAGTTAAGAAGTAGTAAAATGCAAATTCGAAAAGAATAAATTATAATTTAAGACACTTGAGAACTTGAATTGAGTCTAATCGAATGAGTGGGTTATCAGGCTAAAAATCTTAAGATGAACTTTATCAGATAATGGAAAGAGGAACACGCGTTCTATTGCAACAGTATTTCAAGTTCACTTTTGACGGATTATTCAGAATATTAAATTTCAGTAAGAAACTGGACAATAGATGAGAAAGAGAGTATTGAATTGATATAAAAAGTTGTTTTATCGAGCTCCCGATAGCTTCCTGTTTGCTCGTTTGCTCTCGGAGCCCTCAATCTGTTTATTTTATATATTTTCTCTCGATTCCTCTCCCAATTCACACGTCTATATGGCGGGGCACCGGCCGGAAATTGGAATTATAGAGTGAAAAGTTAGACAAAATGTGTCACATGACAGTGTGGAAAATGAAAGAAGAAGTAGAAGGAAGAATAAGTTGAACACAAGACGGAAATGTATTTGGGTAATTTATAAAATATGCATTCAACGACCTCCCTCAACGATCTTGAAATGGTTTTGAGGGAAAACCAAAGCGGTAAAACACCGAATAACAGAAAAGCAAAATAAAAAGTGGATACTTGGCAGTCAGGACGAAACCGCAATGATTTAGAAGAAACAGAGAGAGGGATAAAGGTGAAGGAGAGACTCAGACATCTAAATTACTGTAGATGAAGGTCATCTTAGCACTGGTATTCGGAAGGCAATTAAGGAATAGAAAAAGAAGAGGAAGAAGAAGGCCAGGATGAATGATGAATAAATGTGCGCTTCATTTGAATTAAAGAAGTATTAAATGCGGTATTGGGTCAGGTGAATTATTTGAAATAAATTGGGGGCCAGGAGAGAAACCCTGTTTTGGTTTAGAAAAGAAAACCAAATGGGAGACTTTAGTAATAGCTAACTCAAATTCATGACCTCAATGTTTAGAAGAGCTCTATGACGATCAATCTGATTCTTCAAAAATACAGAAGAAAGATCTATGGACTACATGAAAATATACATTTTTAGTTGAAACAGAAGCTCAAGATTTGGTTGATCTTCTGTTTCAACTTTTGGTTTTCTCATGCGTTTTTCAGATTTCATTTCGTTTGGCAACTGGAATAAAATATGTTTCAATGAGAAACTGAAAGACTTTTTGAAAGATTTTCCCTAAACTCACGTTTGACTCGAAAGTGAGTCATTTCACAAAAGCTCAAGCCTTTTTCGAGGGTGACAACTCTCTTGGGTCACCTAAAAATGGAAATTTGCAAGGAACTGACTCTCCTGTCTTTTGTGGAAACCCTCTTTCCGTTTTCATACTATTTCTTTCTTTTTGACACTCCATTCATTAAAATTTCATGAAAATTCAAAACGCGAGCTTGCTCTCCTGGCACTCTTTTCCATTTTGTACGTACCTTTTTAGAGAATAGTTGAACGAATGATTAATAGAATGTTCATGGAGAAAAGTTATCAAATATCAAATATTTGAGAAACCCAATCTGTTAGTTTTTGTATATTCTGGTGTGTGTTTTTTTTTCTTTTTTTTTGACGTCAAAACAAGAAAAAAAAATTGAATAACAAGAAATTGGAATAACACGAAAAAAAGCACCTGTCTATGTGAATTCGATAGAAAGAAGAAGTTCCGGAAATGAAAGAATTAACGAGAAAAGTGACACCTTCACTTAAGTGAAATCCATGGAATTATGAGGATATGCGGCGTAAAAATTCGCGCCAATCAAAAGTTTTGATCTCGAAATGAGATGCTTCTCATTCTTATTCATCGTCTTCAAAACAGACAATAAATCTCCATTGTTTCGGTTGTGAGAATCGGAAGAAAACACGATAATTCATACAAACAAAAGCGCCCGCAGAACACTGTGAAAGTGACAGAAATGAGAGATTATTCTGGAGGTACACTTATGATTGGCGTGAAATTTCTTATGATGAGAATAAGGAATCTTTGAAGACGTTAAATAGATCAAGATCTTCAGATGTGAGATGATGGAGAGTTCCTAAGAAATCAATTTATCATTTAAGAGATGGTAGCTGAGAAGTTTATAGGTCTCTTAGTGTTCTATAATTGTTTTATACATTCAAACTAAAGAAATTGAGAATGCGAAGCTAGTTATTCAGATGTACTTATTGAAGTCCAAGGAAATTGAAGAAAAAAAGAGAAGACCTTTAAATTACAGCAGAATCCTCAAGCTCCGATAGAAGCTTCAGAATCTTAGACGACAGCTCCATGACGCCTACCTTCCAACCCCATCACATCATCGTCGACTATTCGACATGAGTGGATTGGACTGACAGAGGTGGAATAATTGAAACAGTGTACGTGTATTGAGTGTATCGAGGAAGAAAAGAGAGATAGAGAGGCAACAATTATTGAAGAGGGAAACCAGTTGGTTCACTGACTGACGGCGGGAAGGCGACATACAAAAAAATGAATGGGGATGGCGAGAAAAGCAACGATGACGACGACGACGGTCGGAGTGCACTCCGGGGAATTCTGAAGAAGTTGACAGAGAAAACGAGAATGACTTCTTAAAGTTTACTGAAGAGTTATAGGTTCACGGGTGCATTTTTAGCTCAAGGTGATGCTGATTGGCTTTCATTTCTGGGATAAACAGTTTTCTTGAGAAATCTTCATTGAAGAACTAGAAACTGCTTTCTTCTCCTGGTTAAGAAATACTATTCATATGGAGATCAGTTTTCTATGATCAACCAATACGAAAAAGAAGATTCAAAATGCCTCTTCTGTACTAGAAGATTCAGCTCTCAAAAAACTTGGAATGACGTGGCAAAACTCTGGTTTGACAGAAAACAATTTATTTCAAAATCCTCTTCGTCTTGCTCGACCTTCTTTTTCTTATTTTTTACTATCTCTTTGCTCTTCTTCGAAAATTCAGAGACAAATCACTAGAGACTGCTCATAAATTTTTTGTGGTATGACGTGGCATTTAGAAAAAAGAAAACAAAAACGTAGAATGAAGTTGGGGAACATCTTTCAGGATAGGTGGTAAAGAAATCCTGACAGCTTTGCGAGAAGAAAGTGCCGGATGTGTTTTATAAACTTTTTCGTTTTCTTCGTTTTTCATCCGCCATTTGGCTTTGTCGTCGAGAAAACGTGTGTGCGGAAACGCATCGTAAAATCGGTGTGGAATTAGAAGCACATGTTGCAAGAGAACTTCAAGAAATGGTTGTATTGAGGAGAAAAAACTAGGAATTAGGGATTTAGAAGCAAAACAGGACACGAATATATACATAAAAAGAAACCGGGAGACAGAAGGGAGATTGTGAGGGTCAGAGAGTGGTGGGGACCACTTATTATTTGCCCCTGGGTGACCCTCTCTTTGCTTCCACCCACCTGGACATAAAAGGGAAGAGCTCGAAATATAATGGAAATGGCGGAAGCTCAGAACGTCAGAGAGAAAGGTGTTTGAGAGGGGATATGCTGATTTAGGTGGTGACACACCTCTTGGCGGAGACTCTTGTCTCCGATAATGACATGTTGTGGTGTGGGAAATTAACATCTCACCAATTCTTTCAAAGAGTCAGAATCTCACAAAAGACGGGTTGAATACGATCTAAGTTAAAGTCATAGACTATAATAATATTATCGATAGTTTTATTCACAAGTATCAATGCTGTTGAGCGAACAAACTGGGAACATTCACACAATGAAAGCCACTTTCTCGCGAAAGAAATTGACAGACATGATCAGATCCAGGAACTCGTCGCTGCTGCTTTTTCTGAAACTCTCGTTCAATTTTTCTGAAACTCTCCTTTATTATTTTATTCCTTGGCATAATGTCGTCTCCGTCTGAAAAGTTGAGGGTGGTGGCTCTAACATCTTTTTGTACAATATGGTCTTTAGTATGATCTACTATCAGAAGCATATTCAATGCGGTAAATTAGTGGGAATACGATTCTGTCAACTCAAATCTCAACGTGTTTTCTCTTTTTCTTCTTATTTCCCTATCCAAGCTTCTATTCCAAGCATCTTGGCTCTAACGTTCAAAGTCTCGTCGGTTTGCACTATGCTCAATCTGTCTCTTATTTCTAATCCTGTAATCCTGTTTGATGTCAGAGCACTCAGATTAGACCACAACTGATAGGATTTTCTTTTTTCTATTCTTTCCATTTAGAGTTGAAAAGAAAATTTACTTTTTCAGTTCCTAATACACTATGATCTTGGTCTTAAAACTGTAAACTATTCATGATTTTTCAGAGATCTAGATTTCTGGAAACTAACAAAGACGCTTCTGTGACTACAAAGTCAATGATCAAAATCGAATCAGAAGACAAAATGATACTGGAAATGAGTTTGGAAGCTGCAAATCAATCAAAACTTCTATTCTGTACAATCACAAGCTCTGCTCATCCAATTGAAGTGATTCCATTAGGAAGAATTGATAGCCAAACATTGAAAAAGTGCATCCTTTGGTGTGAGCATCACAAAGGAGAAACAGTCCCACCAGATGATGATCTAGAGAACATTCCCACTTCAGAATGGGATCTCAACTTCTTGGATTCAATTGGAGTTCCTTTGAAACAATTCATTGAAGGTGTGGATTATCTTCAAATAAATGGCCTAATGAATGTTATTTGTCAAGCAGTTGCAAACTCGACAATTGGAAAATCAGCCGAAGAAGCTCTAATCTTTTTCAATATTCCAAGAAACGATCGTCTTTCTTAAATGGGCAAATTCTTTAATAATTTCTTAATTTTAACAATCAAAATTTTTGTATAAATAATCAACAAAATCATTATGTCATCTTTAATGTTCTTATTGTTCTATGAGTTATTATTGTAAATAAATTGTATTTTGATTTTTCTGTTTTGTCGTTTCCAGTTTCCATTTTTCTAATTTCGTTCCCATTTCGTTTCACCGCCAAAGGTGGGAACGATAGGGGTTTCTCAGGCTCGGAAAAACCATTTTCTCCAGCGATAAGCGTTCATTTTTGGTTTTTTAATGCTCCGATATAACAGAATTTCCCAATTCCATTTTTCAAAACGACTCAGTTCAACTATAATCAGGCACGGTGCCTACGATGTTGTTTTAAACCCCGATTCTAAGCTATTCGAGAAATATATGGAGGAAGTGAGTGGCTTTCTGATAAATGACTTATCTTGAGTTATACTTTCAGCATGGATCGACACGTTTCGATTTCAAAAAAGAAGATTATTTCAATTGGAAAAAATCCTGGGGAGAAGATTA
This sequence comes from Caenorhabditis doughertyi, assembly GCA_963572265.1. NCBI lineage: Eukaryota > Metazoa > Nematoda > Chromadorea > Rhabditida > Rhabditidae > Caenorhabditis > Caenorhabditis doughertyi. The sequence continues at coordinate 11,070,983 of OY751554.1, forward strand.
TCGGCTTGGACTGTTTTTCAAAAAAGGTATGTTTTACAAAACTTTCTGAATTGATTTGACTTATGTCAGGAACACAAAACTTGGCCTTCTCGTTCCACACTATTCAGTACAAGCCTCTTGGGATTCAACCCAGTTTCCGGCATCTCGGTATGGCTTGGATACCTGAGAATCATAGAGGAACAGATATTTTGAAAGTGGTCACTGACTACCTAACGGAACACGAAGAAATGAAAAAACAGAATATGTTGGCTTGTAATGTACATTGGTCCCAAAATTTCTGGAAGAGAGCAACAGGGAGAAGTGACATTAGCTCATGTACATACTATGTTTCGTATTACGAAATGCCTGAGATTCAGATTCCAAAGATTGAAAATGAGGACGGTGTTGTTGTCAAGGTGAGCTGCCTCATAAAAGAACACAAGAGATCATCGATCATTTTCAGAATGTAAACACTGAAATTGTGAATGATGTATTGAAATATGACAAAACGATATTTCCATTCAATCGAGCCATTTGGATGAAATCACTTTTTCTAGAAGGAATCGCAAGAGTGGCATATGACTCGGATGGAAAAGTGATTGGAATGGGTTGTCTTTCGATGTATCCGTCTGGTGAAAGTGTTATTAGTCCGTTGTATTCTGATAATAAGAAAGTGGCACAACTGATATTCAAAAGTATTATAGAAGAAGTTTTGGCGATTAAGGATAAAGTTTGGAGAATTCAAATCAGATCGAATGATCAATGTAGAGATAGTTTCGAGTAAGTTTCTTCAATATAAGTGCACCCTAATACATTGAATAATTTCAGGTGGATTGAACCATTTTTGAGATGTCCACTCCGTCGTGTCCATCTTTCCAATCTATGTTATTCGATATATCCACCTCGACATTTCTTTGACTTCACCAAAGTATTTGTGAATGCCCATCCAACAAATGGACCCTGCTGACAGCTTTATGTTTCTGCTCAAACTGGAATAAGTGAAACATATTGTGCTCATTCTTTTTTTTTTGTTTACCTCCTCTTTTTATTTCTACCACAACAACAACTATCTCTGCGTCTACACCTAAAACCACGTGACCACTGAAATGAAAGCAGCTGGAGTACTGGACAAAGAAGACCCGTATGACTGACATCGATATCAACTCAAGTTCATTTTATTTCAATAATATATATTTTTCATATCCCGATTTCCTATTCTATAATTGAACGAAGCAATTCAATGTATTTGAAATGTTATTATTTGGAAAACAAGACAATCGGAGACATGAAATCTATTGAAATTTGAGCACGGCAACTTGATACAAATGTTTTTTTCTCATTTTGAAAACATTGTTTTGAAAATAATACATTGTGAACCAAACTTTAATACGAACACTTTAAGAAAATGTTGGAATGCAAGAATTTTATTTCAATCTCCATTGAGCGAAACAAGCGCGCCCCATCGCAGTGGTCATTTGATTCTTTTCTTTTTTCATCCGGAAAATGACAGAAAACGCCGATTTCGGAAGAAAAAACAGAAAAGATATTTAGATTTTCTCTTTTTTTTTTTGGAAATTCGCCTCCAATTTGTCTTTCCATTTTTTTCGCTGCCGCCAGCAGACTCGATTTCTCTGATAACTTTATTATCTCTCACATTGTCTCTGCGCCTCTTTTCGTGCTTCTCGTGTTTGATTTTCTCTTTTTTCTTGATTATCTTAGGAACTTTCTCATAATTATACTTTCAGAGTTTGAAGTTCTACTGTGCCGAAAGCAAAAATAGAATGAAATGAGATATGAGCCGGTTAAGTATTGGAGGTAAGAAGCATATCTATAGTTCTCTTTTATCTAACACATTTTTTGTGGGAATTAAAGGCTCAATCCGTCTTCACGATCTTCTGGAGGCTTCGGACGATGAATACGGATTTGTGCGAACGGAAGTTGAACGAGCACTGGATTGTAGAGATGCAACTGAAGAGGAAATAATGAGAGAATCACCGGTCAGATTCAATTATAAGGTAGTTTCCTATCGAAAACTGAAAACTCTGAACCGCAAGTTATCAAAAACAAAACCTAAAAAAGAAATGTGACTGTTTTATAGTTGATTTTATAAAAATACCACTGTAGGCGTTACTGAAATATCGATCATCGATCATCTGTCTTGATAGATTCTTCGACCTGAATATTTCGAAAAGTGACATCAGCGTTCCTTGATGTGATCAGATCAGTCCATCAGTACCCGAAGGCACAGCTGAGTAACAAGAGAAGTAGGGGTAAACAGTCAATAGAAAGTGAAAGTCAACAATTTGGTGGTCATTGACCATTGATTGATTTTTTCTCTATTTTTCTACTTGTTTTCATTCGATATGTTACCAACAGTATTCCCCTCCTCCTCCTATTATTCGCTGATGCCATATATTCTGGCTGTACTGAAAAAATGGACGACTTTCCAATGCACAAGAACGACTATCGCGATTTTCGCAACTTCGGCGACATTTCTAGTGATGATTCGGAATTAGAGTTTGTGGTGAGCATACAAAAATGTTTCAAAAACATATGCAAATTCCCTATCAGTAAACCGAACTTTTCTCTCTTTTTTTTTTTCAAAAGTATTCTATCTGTCCACCTGATAACAGGTTATCATTGCTTTAGTTTTCACTAGTTTATTTGCCAATCTGACTCACTTCTTGTTGGTTTTCTTTCCCTTGGTAGCACGAAAAAGTGAAAAAAAGCAAGGAAATAAATACACTCGTTTCCATTTCCCAATGTCTTCAACCTTTCAAACGATAGTAAAGAAGTTCAGTCGAACCGACGAAAATGGAAGCAAAGAATGCTATGTGAGTGAGTTTATTCACGCATCAAACTTTCAATCTAAAACGAAGCTAGGTTTCGAAATCTGAAAAAATTGCTCACCTTTTATGGTGACTGATTTTTTTTTTATGACGGTACTTAAACGTTTTTCTATTCGGTCAACCTTTCTCAAATAGAAAATCATGTGCTCTTGGCTGAATTGTGTTCATAGACAAGAAAATCTTTTCTTGGTGAGTAATCCTGTTACGAATCCATTTTGCTTACAAATAAACTTTAGCTGCAGATGAAACTGAAGATTCATCATAATTTTATAAGAGCCTCTTTGAAAAACAATAAGGCATTCCTGTTCTTCTTTACATCGGCTTAAAATCCTTCAAAACCGAAAGCAGGAGTCAATTGGAAAACGCTCTCACGCCCTTCTGAAGAGTGAGCACATATACGGAAAAACACGCGAAAACACAAAATTGTTCTCCTTCTTCTCTTTCTCGTCATCGTCATTCTTGCTCCCCTTTCTCATTCTTTTCTCTTTTCCTTGTCTTCTTCCGATTCATTTTTTCATTGTTTCTATCTGCAATGCTCTTTTGTGCTTGAACATAGCAGACATAAGCTCATAAATCACGGAGCTCATTGAAGGTGTATGCTTTTTGCTTCCTTGAGAAATACATCTGTCATAGGTTGGAGGCGTAGATACGTGAGAGAAGAGAAAGATAGAAAAAACTGCGGTTTTAATGTAATTGCACTGACCAGTTGAAATGAAGAAACGAGCCTAGAGGGAGTAAAAAGAATTGGCTTCGTTTTCAGAACATGCATTTCATTTCTATGTTGCCGTCTGTTTTTTTTTTCTGACGAGATTCTTTCTGTTGTAAATGATAATTTAAGCTTTAGAATTGATAGATAACTCGTAGAAAACAGATGAGATCAAGTGTGAAATAATGAAAATGTACTTATTTTTCAATTAACACCAAAATCTGAAAAAGAAACAGCAAGCGAAAAAATGTGTTCATCCACTGAAACTTCATCGAGTCCTAGTTGTTTTTCGTATTTCGTTTCCTCTTCACTGCTCGCCGCTTTTTTGAACTCGAAGCACTAACCAGATTTGTGATGTTTTTCCGGTCCGTCAACTTCAGAATAGTGCTTTCGCCCCTTGAAATCTCTCTGATTTCGTTATGCACGTTTCGACTCGAGGCACAAGACAAAAAGTAGGAGATTAGTAAAGGAGTGTTACCCCCAGCAACCTCGATTTCTTAGTTTTCTCTGCCACCTGATGTTCTAAAAATGCAAAAAGAAGATGAAGAGAATATTCTATTCTCTCATTCTTGAGCACACTTCTCCCCTTTTTTCCGTCGCTTCTGTCCACTTTAGAGAACCTACTAGGTGTCCGTTTTCATTCGATTTCTCCTTTTTTCCTCTTTCATATTCTGTTTTGTTGAGTAAAACCTTTTCTAAAAGTATATTTCGTAATCTCTAGGTAATCATAATCGCTGTAAGTAGAAGTCGGTCCAAAGGACGCCGCGAAAAGTGGCTGGTATGGTATAGATGTCGTGAAAATAGTGGTTTAGTGAAATGGTCTTTATAGTGAAACAAAAAAATTTTAAGCCATTTTTTCAGCTTCCTGAAGAGCATGTCATTCCGGCGGGCGGAGAAGTTCAGAGAACGTCAGCGACGCCCTGTGGTTCAGTTGATGAGAGTGAGCAGAAAGATAAACTTTCGATAGGGTCAAATGATTCTGGAAAGGTATTTGATATTAAAAAGAAACAATTGGAATTACTGTTTTTGTATTTCAGAAAGATTCTGAACACAGTAAAATCGGTGCTCTTTTTGACAAAGCCAAAAGAAAGACACACAAACTGGTTTCGAGCAGAAAAAAGACTAACTCAGAATGTGGAACAGCTGAGGCGTCACCTCTACCTTCAATGAAATCTTTGGACTCAATAAGTAAATCAGAAGAACGGCTATCATCAAGACGATCGTCGGGTGGTTCTGCTGAACAATTGAAACGAACGCCTACTCCAGGAAAATCAAGTGATGATAGTGCAGAGATTCTAGAAGATTTTATTGCTAGAAGAACAGCTAAACAGGTAATATAGTTCTCAAAGTTGTTTTTTGAAATTTACTGATTTTTTTTTAGAATCTAGTTGATCCAGCTGATCCGTCAGACCCTTTCCTTGTGCAATCACTGATCCACAAATGCCGAGTTTTACCATTTTTCCGTGCTCGTCTTGTTGTTTTTGGTACTCTCATTGCTCTCACATTAGCTTCTCCTGGATTTATCACCGGAATTCTTTGGGGTTTTTATTCTACAGTGATCGGATTTCTTTACTTTTTCGTCAGTGAACCTAAGCCGAAAGAAGATCAGGTAAGGCATTAAGAGTATTCAAAATTTCAATACTAAATTCCAGAAAGAAGAATGGTTCACTGGAGATGAGGTTGAAGAACAAGCGGTTTTGAGTCCTCTTGGTGTCGATAACATTGACGATCAGGGATTTGGGCTTGGAGAAGGAGTTATTTATAGAGGATGGATGAACGAATTGAGAACCCGATATTCTCCAGCAAACTACCATGTGAACTCTGCTCAATCTGTTCTTGTTCGTCTTGAAGGATCGATGCTCCGAATCTGTCGACCAGCAAAAGCAGTTTTGAAGCATGCATTTTACGACGATCCTACGTTGAAACAAAATCAACCTTCAATGGTTTCGCAAGTTATTTATGATATGAAAGACGCTCAAGTATCACTTCGTCCAAAACGATTAGCGCGACGCCGCTGGTGGAGCCGAAAGTATCCGATTCACATTAGATTTGCACATTCATCAAGTTCTCTTGTCGAAATTGATCATTCTGCAAAGGCCAAGTCTCGTGGAATGTCTCGATCCGCATCGATGGCTCCACATCCAAACATATCTGAAGTCAGTGACGGACCGAAAAGAAGCATTTCGGATGATGAAACAGATGGATATACTGCAGAAAGTGAAACAGAAGCTGAAGAGGAGCAGAGAAAAATGGTTCGAGCCAACTCAGCATCAGATATCCATGAATTCAAAGAAAGTAAGACTCACAAAAAGCGAGGAAGGAGTATCTATCTTTTCGTAAGAGCAGCAAGAGAAAAAGAAAGGTGGTTCCATTTGTAAGTTCACGTCATCTCATTTCAATTTCAACAATTTTTGTCTTTCAAGACTACGTGAAGCATGCGCTCGTGCCAGAAATTCGCCAAAAGTTCGTAGATGTATGTCTGTAATTGTTAAAACTTGTTCGTCTGCCTCATTGCCCGAAGAAATTTGTCGTGGAGAAGATGATGCGACGAACACAAGTGTAGCTGTAGATGCTCTCGCAGCAGAGGTTTGTTTGGATTCTGAAACACAACGGGGAGATTATTATTTCAGAAAGAAGACTTTGATGATTCATTGTTCAATACTCCAAAACGAATTCGACTACCAAAGGAGTATGAATATTTGAAATATCGAAGCAATTACGCATCGTTCGTCAAGCAAATTGCAACAATTCTCTCAGTTCAAGTCCCTCCACGGCCAGAGAAAAACAGCACTGTATCTGTCGATTTGGGGACAATGAAATGGGCCCCAGGAGCTCAACAAATATCAACAGAGCTTGTCGATAGTATAAACGTCCTTGCAACTAGGATATTCTTTGATTTCTGTCGAGATGATTTTTGGATTCGACAAGTGAAACAGAAAATTCAGAGCAAATTAGCAACTATTCATCTGCCATACTTCATTGAAAAACTGGAATTAGGAGAGTTGAAGTTTGGAACCACTGCACCCAAGTTCACTGCTGTCTACACTCCGAAAGTTGATGAGTGGGGTACCTGGGTCGATTTTGAGGTGAGCCCTAACTCAGAGCGTTGAGGGTTATGTCAAATCATTTCAGATGAAGTATAAAGGAGGAATACGACTAGTTCTTCAAACAAGTGTCAATTTGCTGAAACTCCAAAGTGGATCCCAGCAAGTGGATACTGAAAAACGTGTGAATCGATGGACAGAGTCAATACGAGTTACGCGTTATTCGGATTCTGATCTACCAGAAAGTCCTGAAAGTAGCCCAGATGAAGACTTTGGCTCGAAGAACAATTCGGAAGGGACAACAAAAGAGAAAACAGGAAAGAAGATTCTTTCAATTGTTGAACGTGCCGCACAAAGCTCTCTGTTCCGGAAGGCTGCGAAGCTCCAGGCTGTTGCGAGAGTACGTATAGATAAATGAATTATTAAAATAAAATTTTCATTTTTCAGTTAATTGAGGATGTTTCAACGACACCTCTGATGCTAAATGTTGAAGTTGAAGAAGTTGAAGGGCCGATGACGTGTAATATACCACCGCCGCCAAGTGATAGATTATGGTAAGATTGTATCGAGAAACAGTTCAGTTAATTTTTGACTGTAGGTATGCATTCCGGCGTCGCCCAATCTTCAAACTTCGAGCCGTTCCTCAAGTTGGAGATCGTTCAGTCGATTTGTCTACTGTGAGTGAATGGATCGAAACAAAACTTCGTCAAGTCCTTGAAAAGAATCTCGTATGCCCAAACATGGACGACATTATTCTTCCAGTTTTGTCAGGAAATCCCCTTCTGCATATGGGTTACAATAAATAAGAACCTTGTACTGTCTTCCACAACTTGTTTGTATATTTCTTGTGTTTTGTAACTAATCCACCTTACTCATCTTTCATTTCATTCACAACATGTTCATAATGTGTTTTTCATTTTTCAAAACTTCTCATCGGTGTTTTTTATTGTTGTTGATAGCCTTGATGTTCCGAGTTTCATTCCATTTTTCAAATTTCTATATAATCTATTTGACCCCGATTTAGCTTTAATGTACCACTTAAAATGTTATCTCTTCAATTTGTTTTTCTTTATCCATTTGATTTCTACGAATTTCAATGTATCATTTTCACAAATTGTGCTTTATCATTTTTAAATTGAGCTGTATAATGATCCGTTCTTTGAATGAAATCGTTGAAGCAAGATTCATTTTTCAAATACAACAAGGAATCGGGGTAACACTTCACAACGCAAAGAAACGGACACTTTAATGACAGAATACACGCTTGCCCATATGTGGAACTAATAATCCGCGTGAAAAAAGCGCGGTTTGTGTGATGTGGAACTGCTCTTTTTTTTTTGAAATAAGCACTTATTCTGCATCAAGGAAGCCCCACCCAATCGAAAGATAAGTTTCATGGGGTTAATTTAAAAATATAAGGAATTGAGTAAAAAATAATGCTGTTTTAAAAATAGAGATGGTAGATGAGAGACTTATAGAATATCTATACACGAAACTAGTCGATGGTAATTTTGTTCAGAAAAAAAAAGACACGAGGAAAATCAACAACTACAATATTAACACTGGAAACAGCATCTACAAGCTCCTTTTCAACATTAACCGTAAATTTTAGATGATAAAGACAGAAATGTTTGAATTCAATTATTTAGATCCCAAAAGGTTTCATGGATCGATTAACAATAGTCCAACGTGTTCATCTATCTCAACATACTTGGATAAATTTCAAAAAGTAAGTATTGAATCTTGATATAATAGATTTCTGAAAATTATAAAATGTTTCTTTTCAACTTACATCTCGAATTCAACAAAAAACATAAGTCCGGACACTTTGAAATGTATTTTCCGAATATCAAGAAAATCATTAAAAATCATGAGTTTTATGTTATTTCATCAGAAAAACCATATAGGAATTACATACCCACCGTACTTATCCCGATTTATGCAATTGCAGTAGGGTGACCGTTTAAATCTGCAACGGTTGCAGAACCCTAAGACAATTCGAATCAGTAAGCATTGGGAGACGATCTAGGGCCGGTGACACATTTTTAGTTTCATAGTAACATATTGATCGATCCTATATTCAAAAATTGCATTTTCAGCGCGAAGGTTTCATTTTTCAGAATTCAAGTTAATCCGGGTCCCGTCTCACCATTCACGAATAATTTATTTTCATGAAGGTGAACATCATTTTCTATATATCTATTTCGGAATACTAGGAACACCAACACTGAGAAACATTAGTAAGGTGAATCGAAAGTGCCTCCAGCAGAGAAATGCGGTAAAGTGGAAAGATGTTATATTTTACAACATCCACTTCATATACGCATGTTTCTAGCTAATAATTTCTTAAGACTAAGAACTCATTTTTCTTTGCTTGCAGAAATGCCATCTGGTCCTGTTCAAAACGTAGTCAATGTCGGAAACATAAACGTGATTCAATCGGCTCCTCTAAACCCAAACGACGTGGCTACAATTGTTCGAAACTTCAATAATCGCAGGAGCAGAAGTTCACAAGCAAGAAATGGAGAAGAATATAGTAGGCGTGGGGAGAGAAGCCGGAGCCAGCGCCGGAGTCGTAGCAGAAGCAGAAGAGCACGAAGCTGGAGTCATGGAAGAAGCGATCGGAGAATGAGAGGATCATGGAGAAACAGAGAAGACAACGAACGGAGCCAAAGAAGAAGACGAGGACAAAGGACCCCTATCGAAAGAACCCCTTTGGTAAGTTCAAATTTAGCATACTTGTGATTTTCCGGGCCGGCCCGCTTCGGCCCGTCGGCCGGCCCGGCCGATGGAAAATTCTGCCGGCCCGGATTCAAACAATTTTGAAAAATTAAGGTCATTTTTTTCAGTTTTTTTCGGTGATTTTGATGATATTTCTGACTTTTTCTTACTGGAAATATCCAAAATTTTCTCTAGAAAACCACTCCTACAGTTATCGAAAACAAGACGAAAAAAAATTTTTTTCAGTGCAAAAAATTTTGACCTTCCTCAGAGCCGGGCCAGGCCGGGCCGGGCCGGGCCGGAAGAAATTCCTCAGTCGGCCCGGCCCGGCCCATCAAAAGTATGAAATTTAGTTATTTATCCTGAAATTTCGTCTGTTGTATTAAAAATATTATCTTCAATAGACCAAATAATCATAAAAATTTCATTCCATAGTGTCTCTGTCGAATCGTCATGGTTCTTTCAGAGTCAGCTATACAAACTGCTGGTATTCATGATAATACTATTTTGCCATTCAGCAATCAACACCTGTAAACTCGAACCCACCAAGATTCCGTCCACCTCTGTCGAATGCCAGTGACAACAACGATATGATGACTAATAGGGAAAGTGGCTCCATGAGAAGTAATCAAAGTGAAGAGAACACGGTAAGCTTATTCAGTAATTTCTCGGTTGGGATAGAAAACACATGGGGAAACTACAATAGCTGGGGTTTTCAAAGTGCTTGAGTTCTACCATCTTGATACGAATCCACCAGAAGACTACTCTCCCGAATACTCAACCGCTTTCTAAGATATCCGAACTTCTTTAGTTCATATTTTGGTGTTTCAGTCCCCACCATCTTCATTTGCCACACCATCTCCAGAACCACTCTCCACTCGATGCCACTCGAGAACCACTCGATGCGAGTGTTCGATAGAGTTAGCCAAGTAAGAATTGAATTCGATGAAAATTGAAGTTCAAACAGAAATTCCCGTTTGCTCTTGAATTGTAGACTAGTTCTATCTGTCAGAAACATTCAAAAACCTAAAGCACAGCTTTGGTAGACAGCATTGGGGAAGAATATCACCTAGACCATTCTTAGAAGTTTCAATATTGCAGATGGGAGAAGCAAGGCCGAGAGCAGCAGCAACAATTGACAGTGCAGAGAGTCTATATGATGAGGATACTCCGAGTTTTGTAAGTTTTTTGTTCACTGAGAAGTTATAAGCATAAAAATTCGCATGTTTCACTTCCCAAGTTTCAACCCATCTTTTTTGCTCAGTTTATAAATTTTGCCGACTAGCGATGAAATGGTCAAAACAAACACAAAATTTTAGTTTTCAACCTTTTGAAAAACATCAAATCCAGAGGCGAAACTAGGGAAGTAACTCATGTCATTTGTATCTTTTATATCACCAATACAGGTTATAGTCATCTGGAATTGTTTTCAGCAGCGTGTGAGAGAAACTGCAAGAAGCCGAAATCAGCAAGTATCAAGGATCGCCCAACCTGTTCCACCACCAGTTTTGGCAGCTCAATCTGGAAACTCAACTCCAATGGTTGGACCTGTCCGTGCAAATGGATCAAGTATTGCACCACAAGGCACAACAAGTTGCTCCACAAGTTGCACCACAAGTTGCACCACAAGTTGCACCACAAGTTGCACCACAAGTTGCTCCACAAGTTGCACCACAAGTTGCACCACAAGTTGCTCCACAACTTGCACCACCAGTAGCAACCCGTCTCCGTCGCCGTCGCCTGAGAATTCTTCTGGATCCAGCACTAAAAAGCTATTATTATAACTGACTATTTTTGGAAAAATAAATTCTCTTTTTAAGGTTTTTTTAAAGGTATTTTTTCACTCAGCTCTGTTTTTTTTCTTGGGTATAGTTCAAAAAAAATTCAATCTGATGAATTCGTACTAACAGTATCAAAAAGTTAAGAAGCACAACATTCGAAGAGTTACAAAAACCCGAAGTCAAAAAGCATGTTCGAACTCCATCATGTTCATTGGGACAAGTAGGTATCTGAAAAATGAAACTTTTGTTTTCATGAATAGAGTGTGGAACTTACAAGCAAAACGTTTGTTGTTTTTTTAATTAAACTGCTCTTGAAACTGGAACAAAGAAACCCAGAAAGTAGAAGACTTTGCCAATTCAATGAAGGTTTTCAGGGTTTCGTTTACTTCTCAAATCCTCTGGGGAAATCTCCAACTTACGGAACATTTGATTCGTTCCGCAACCATATGAATACTGGAAAAAACCTTAAGGGCATTCTTGCTTCACGATATTTGAAATATGAACATTTCCTGCCGTTTCATCAATTCCTGAACAATTTTTTGTTCTCTGTACTCGAATTATTAAAGTTACCATAAAAACAATCAATTGCTCCATAACTAAAAACTATCAAAATGGAAAATATGACGAATGAATAAACAAGATTATTAGTCATAATAAGAGTGAAAAATGTCAAGAAAACCGAAAGAAGAATCGTAGTTTGTCATCGCTTATCAGTGACGTTTTTTCTCTCTTTTAACATTTGTTTGTTTTACTGTCTACAACTGAACTTTTAGTTACCCATTATGATGTTAAGGCAATTTCTAAAGTTTGTCTAAATATACATTAAAACTTTTCTCTCGGATAACTTCTTGTGAAAAACTATCTTGTTATTCAGAAATTTCTTTATTCAGAAATTTCCAAAAAGAAACCAACAAAGCATATGAAAATCAAATGAACAAAACTGAAACAAGAGTCAAGATAATTGAAGAAGTAGCAGTATTCGAAGAATCGAATCCAGAATTACAGTAGTTTCCTCTGCAACAGCAAGTACCGTATCCATTTTTATTCTCTCTACAACCACCCCTCTGAAAATTTATATAAGTCAGAAATGAATTTGAGGTTTGGAACTAACCGTGCAAGCCTCTGTTCCACATCCATAGCTGTTTGTTTGATAGTTCTTGTAATTGTAATTCTTTTGGTATGTTCTGAAATCAGAAATAGGGTTTTAATGGATATTCAAAAGTACTCAAATGCTTACTTCAACTGCACCCAAGTTCACTGCTGTCTACACTCCGAAAGTTGATGAGTGGGGTACCTGGGTCGATTTTGAGGTGAGCCCTAACTCAGAGCGTTGAGGGTTATGTCAAATCATTTCAGATGAAGTATAAAGGAGGCATTCGACTAGTTCTTCAAACAAGTGTCAATTTGCTGAAACTCCAAAGTGGATCCCAGCAAGTGGATACTGAAAAACGTGTGAATCGATGGACAGAGTCAATACGAGTTACGCGTTATTCGGATTCTGATCTACCAGAAAGTCCTGAAAGTAGCCCAGATGAAGACTTTGGCTCGAAGAACAATTCGGAAAGGACAACAAAAGAGAAAACAGGAAAGAAGATTCTTTCAATTGTTGAACGTGCCGCACAAAGCTCTCTGTTCCGGAAGGCTGCGAAGCTCCAGGCTGTTGCGAGAGTACGTATAGATAAATGAATTATTAAAATAAAATTTTCATTTTTCAGTTAATTGAGGATGTTTCAACGACACCTCTGATGCTAAATGTTGAAGTTGAAGAAGTTGAAGGACCGATGACGTGTAATATACCACCGCCGCCAAGTGATAGATTATGGTAAGATTGTATCGAGAAACAGTTCAGTTAATTTTTGACTGTAGGTATGCATTCCGGCGTCGCCCAATCTTCAAACTTCGAGCCGTTCCTCAAGTTGGAGATCGTTCAGTCGATTTGTCTACTGTGAGTGAATGGATCGAAACAAAACTTCGTCAAGTCCTTGAAAAGAATCTCGTATGCCCAAACATGGACGACATTATTCTTCCAGTTTTGTCAGGAAATCCTCTTCTGCATATGGGTTACAATAAATAAGAACTACTTGTACTGTGAGGAATGATACCCCTTAGGGTTATCACCTCCTTCATCTCTTTTCATATATAATACAAGGAAACAACACGAACACTTTAAGAGAAATCTAATTTATTGAGAAAAAGGTTAGTAAGATTTCTTGATACAAAATAACATTAAAGAAAGGGATTACAATACATGGTTATAGAGATTAAAAGATAAGAGTCATGTAAAAGAAAGATCAAAATAGAATAAAAATGAGGTTAAAAATATGAGGGTCTGGGGTGAGGCGGTGGTCTCTCACCAACCCAGACCTCGGGTCGCAGCACGACTGAATCCTCCATCCCACTCGCTTTCCTCTCTCCATCTGCGCCCTCTCTCGTCTCTGGCGCCAGATGACAGTACGGTCTTCCACAACTTGTTTGTATATTTCTTGTATTCTGTAACTAATCCACCTTACTCACATTTCATTCCATTCACAACATGTTCATAATGTGTTTTTCAATTTTCAAAACTTCTCATCGGTGTTTTTTATTATTGTTGATAGCCTTGATGTTCCGAGTTTCATTCCATTTTTCAAATTTCTATATAATCTATTTGACCCCGATTTAGCTTTAATGTACCACTTAAAACGTTATCTTTTCAATTTGTTTTTCTTTATCCATTTGATTTCTACGAATTTCAATGTATCATTTTCACAAATTGTGCTTTGTCATTTTTAAATTGAGCTGTATAATGATCCGTTCTTTGAATGAAATCGTTGAAGCAAGATTCATTTTTCAAATACAACAAGGAATCGGGGTAACCCTTCACAAAGCAAAGCAACGGACACTTTAATGACAGAATACACGTTTGCCCATATGTGGAACTAATAATCGCGTGAAAAAAGCGCGGTTTGTGTGAAGTGGAACTGCTCTTTTTTTTTTAAATAAGCAGTTATTCTGCCTCAAGGAAGCCCAACCCAATCGAAAGATAAGTTTCATGGGGTTAATTTAAAAATATAAGGAATTGAGTAAAAAATAATGCTGTTTTAAAAATAGAGATGGTAGCTGAGAGACTTATAGAATATCTATACACGAAACTAGTCGATGGTAATTTTGTTCAGAAAAAAAAAGACACGAGGAAAAACAACAACTACAATATTAACACTGGAAACAGCATCTACAAGCTCCTATTCAACATTAACCGTAAATTTTAGATGATAAAGACAGAAATGTTTGAATTCAATTATTTAGATCCCAAAAGGTTCCAAGGATCGAATAACAATAGTCCAACGCGTTCATCTATCTCAACATACTTGGATAAATTTCAAAAAGTAAGCATTGATCCTCGATATAATAGATTTCTGAAAATTAGAAAATTTATCTTTCCAACTTACATCTCGAATTCTACAAAAAACTTAAATCCGGACACTTTGAAATGTATTTTCTGAATATCAAGAAAATCATTTAAGATCATGAATTCTGTGTTATTTCATCAGAAAAACCATATAGGAGTTACATACCCACCGTACTTATCTGTAAACATTGTTCGCAACAAGCATCTATTTTCAGTAACATGCCGAACGAATTTGTTAATCATGGGGTATACATGAATGCAGTCATCGTTGGAAGAGTTCGGGGAAGACAATTGGATCAAGTGTTGAGTGCAGTGCTTCAGCCACCTGCATAGAGGGTACAACAAAACCCCGGTCATGGTCCCGAAGTTGTGGATGACGTGGATGCTTCAGATGGAATTGCACAAGACCAAAATCCAGAAGAAAATCAACTCCGTGTAATTATTGATCCTCGCCCAAACGGTGATCCAGAAGTTGTGGATGACGTGGATGCTCCAGATGGAAATGTACAAGACCAAAATCCAGAAGAGAATCAACTCCATGTAATTATTGATCCTCGCCCAAACGGTGATCCAGAAGTTGTGGAGGATGTGGATGCTCCTCATGAAATGGGTCATGATCAGAATCTGGAAGAGTGAATTATGGAGAATTTGGATGTGGCTCATGAAGTTGTTCATGATCAGAATCTGGATGAACAAGTTGTGGAGGATGTGGATGTTCCTTATGAAATGGTCCATGATCAGAATCCGGAATTGATCTAACAGAACGACAACGTTGCTCCTCGTCCAAATGAGAATGAACAAGTTGTGGAGGCTGTTGATTTACCTCATGGAATGGTCCAACGCCTGAATCCAGAAAAGAATCAATTCAATGATGAAGATCAAGAAATTGTGGACGCCGTCCATCATGTGAGTTCCTATTTCATCTAACTTATTACTTCAATTGGTTAGTCAAAGTTTTAATGGAAGTTATTGACAGTGTTTTCTCTGGTCACAATCAGTTCTTATTTTACAGAATTCGACAATTCTGGAACCTGGACCTGCTCCTCAGTTTAACAACGCGTTATCTCCTATTCATGGTCAAGATACAGTTGAAGAACATACTGATGAGGAATATGACAATGATGATAAGGAATCTGAGACTAATTCAGTGAGCTAGGGATTTTTTTTGTGGGATGGGGCCGGAAAAAATGGGATGTCCTGAAAACTAAAAAGCGAAAATAGAAAACAAAACTGTGAAACCGGAGTTATTTTTTCTATATTTCGTAGTTTATTTATTTTTCTGTTTTCAGGGACCACCATCCTCTTTCGCAACTCCAACACCTCCACCACGATTTAGCTTTAATGTACCACTTAAAATGTTATCTCGTCAATTTCTTTTTTTTATCCATTTGATTTCTACGAATTTCAATTTATCATTTTCACAAATTGTGCTTTGTCATTTTTAAATTGAGCTGTATAATGATCCGTTCTTTGAATGAAATCGTTGAGAAGTTTATGAGGACGTTTATTCTCGGACTATTCCCGAAGAAGTTCAAACAACCGTTACCGGAGACGCCAAATGCAGAGAAATCTACGAGACGACACAGTATCAATCGCATTATACGTGGATAACTAAACCTCGTTTGCCTATTCACAAGCTTAAATGATTGGAAGCTATGTATTGTATTACAACTCGAAGTTTTTTGATATAGTTTTCATCCGAGAGATTAAAAAAAAATTTAAAAACTGGAAAATATACAAAACTTAGTTTTAGTATTGGTTCTCAACATGACTTTTTTCAATTTCCAGAATTCGACAGTCATCGGAGGAGGAATCCCAAGCTTTTCAATGGATCATAGTAAGTAGGGCTTTTAATTTTGGTTTGGTGAATTAAATCGGAATACTTATCTTTTCCTTCTTTATCTTATTTTCCTGTTCGCTCTCTGAATCTGGTAACGATTATATTCAGTGTTTATCATTGCGCTTATAATATGCTAACTAGTCAATATATCTATTCTCTGTGCATGTGGTTACTCGTTTCCGACACCACCTCCGTCTATTGCAACGGAATCTACCCCTCCACGTAGTCGGCAATACTGCGGGTTACTGCGAGTTCGAATATCACACAGTTCCTAATCATTATCATAATCAAGCGAGGCAAACGACTCCAATTTCTCTGACAATTCTTTTGGGGGCGCCTGGTTGACCCTGAAGTAGCCTTTTATGTTGTTTGAGAAAATTATGTTTTCACGAATTCTAAAGTTTTTCTATGAATTCTGAAAACCCAGAATAAATATTTTTCGGTAATCAGATTTCTTCCAAAGCATTGCTGGGACGCAGATAAACAAATCTTGATGTTAGACCGCAAGTTAATTTTTGAACACATTGGAAGAAAAATCTGTAGGAAAGAAAAAAAAGTTTTTCTTCTGAATTTTCGAAGTTCAGAATTCGTTGAAAAATCTTCAGAATCCGAAAATTTTTTATTTTCAGAAAACATTTGGGAGTACTCCAGGGTTACTCAGGAGTCCCCAAAAAAATTTTGAGAGCAATTGGAGTCGTTTAAAGAGAGTTATCAATGAAAGTTCAGAGGTACCCTCACCCATGCTCGCCACTCTATGTGGTGCATTCACAAATTTTAAACTCATCTGAATCACTTCTGTAGGCGTGACATCACTTCTAAAAAATCACTACGGGTTCTGAACGTCTAAATTAAAAGCTCTGAATTCTCGAAATTTCTTTGAGGATATGTCCCCAAAGTACTGAAACATCAGAAGTGATCATTTTATGATAATACAAGCGCCGTAAAAAGTTGGACTGCAGTCATTTTTCAACCGATTACTACTTTGCGATATGTAATGTGGAGTTCGTATCTACATCGTTAAAAATACATTTCAAGCTTATATTAGTTTTTTCGCGCCTACAGGAGGGATTCAGATGAGTTTAAAATTTGTGAATGCACCACATATGAATAGGACAACACGCCACAGAAAATTTTTCGAAATTGGTGACTATGACCATTTTAAGCATTTTGAGCATACGTGAAATTTCAGCGATCTGACTGCAAACATCGATGTAGATCGACGGTCGGGCCACCGCTTTGGGAGGTGATAATTTTTTGGAAAAACAGGGCTGAGTAGAGGTATCAAATTCTGATAAGAACTCACTGTACCAAGTGAAAAATTTTTCAGGACGGGTGTACAAAGTGTGAAAAGTGGCACATTGAAGAAAAGATTAAATTTTTCTCTATGAAGACGTCGTGCTGGAATCTGCTCCAAGAGACATTAAACACTCAATATGGTGCCATTTATCGATTCCCGTTGAGATTTCATCAATACCTCCATCGGCTCAAAAAGGTGGGAGGAGCCTAGCGACCCAACTTGTTTACATCTATTTAAATACGCGGGGTCGGAACACACGAATATCGGTGATCGGATGAGAAAATGCGCTCTAATGTGCTTGCGCTGAGTATTCAACGCTTCCACACTAACGTTGACTGAGTATTCAACTTTTGTGTGTTACGGTAAGCAGCGAAATGCGTTTTTCATTAGGGCGCACTTTCCCACCCCATCCCCGGGGGATGGGAAATAGTCGTGTGTCGGAACAGTATTTTTTTGACAATATGTGGTTTATATTCAGAGGAAAAAAACCAACTCGAAAAGTTTGTGCCAACTGATGTGAAGGCTTGCTAAATTTTATCACAGAATGTCAGTTAAACTTCTTTTCGCCACAAAAAAAGGTTATTGAAATCTATAAACCTCAGTTTTCCTATGATTAATTTATCTTCCTAAACACGTCTTGGACAGGCCTTTAGAATACCTTGACTTTCAATAAAAAATGAAGGGGTTTGTGTGATCTGAGTAACATGGCCAGATGTGTGCTCGATTTGCCCTGTGACACATTTTTCATTCTAGCAGAAACAGTGCGAACATTTTTACAACAACAATTACTTCAGAAACGTGTGTAATATTCAAAATGAGGACAGTGCAGATCAGAAATCACAATGGTAATTTAGACGTGTACTTTGTTCCTGGTCCACTTTTTGGCCATATATAATCATTCGAAATTGAAAAACTTATCAGTTATTGGTTTGATGCTCCCTCCTACTGGTCTGACTTGGCACAAAGGAAAGGAATCGAAACAAAACGTCTTCTCAACTCGGAGTGGAAAGAAATTATGAAGAAAGTTGAAACACCAGTGCGCTGGATAGGTATGAATAGGTACCAAAGTCGGTCCATCCCTTGTCGCCACTGCCATTAAGGACCAAGAAGATACAATTCCAAAATCTTCTGTTGCTCGCTCATTCTAATTTGTAAGAAGGGCTCACCGTAGTCGGTCCATCCCTTGTCGCCACTGCCATTAAGGACCAAGAAGATACAATTCCAAAATCTTCTGTTGCTCGCTCATTCTAATTTGTAAGAAGGGCTCACCGTAGTCGGTCCATCCCTTGTCGCCACTGCCATTAAGGACCAAGAAGATACAATTCCAAAATCTTCTGTTGCTCGCTCATACTAACTTGTAAGAAGGGCTCACCGTAGTCGGTCCATCCCTTGTCGCCACTGCCATTAAGGACCAAGAAGATACAATTCCAAAATCTTCTGTTGCTCGCTCATACTAACTTGTAAGAAGGGCTCACCGTAGTCGGTCCATCCCTTGTCGCCACTGCCATTAAGGACCAAGAAGATACAATTCCAAAATCTTCTGTTGCTCGCTCATACTAACTTGTAAGAAGGGCTCACCGTAGTCGGTCCATCCCTTGTCGCCACTGCCATTAAGGACCAAGAAGATACAATTCCAAAATCTTCTGTTGCTCGCTCATTCTAATTTGTAAGAAGGGCTCACCGTAGTCGGTCCATCCCTTGTCGCCACTGCCATTAAGGAGCAAGAAGATACAATTTCAGATTCTTCTGTTGCTCGCTCATACTAACTTGTAAGAAGGGCTCACCGTAGTCGGTCCATCCCTTGTCGCCACTGCCATTAAGGACCAAGAAGATACAATTCCAAAATCTTCTGTTGCTCGCTCATTCTAATTTGTAAGAAGGGCTCACCGTAGTCGGTCCATCCCTTGTCGCCACTGCCATTAAGGACCAAGAAGATACAATTTCAGATTCTTCTGTTGCTCGCTCATACTAACTTGTAAGAAGGGCTCACCGTAGTCGGTCCATCCCTTGTCGCCACTGCCATTAAGGACCAAGAAGATACAATTTCAGATTCTTCTGTTGCTCGCTCATACTAACTTGTAAGAAGGGCTCACCGTAGTCGGTCCATCCCTTGTCGCCACTGCCATTAAGGACCAAGAAGATACAATTTCAGATTCTTCTGTTGCTCGCTCATTCTAATTTGTAAGAAGGGCTCACCGTAGTCGGTCCATCCCTTGTCGCCACTGCCATTAAGGACCAAGAAGATACAATTTCAGATTCTTCTGTTGCTCGCTCATACTAACTTGTAAGAAGGGCTCACCGTAGTCGGTCCATCCCTTGTCGCCACTGCCATTAAGGACCAAGAAGATACAATTCCAAAATCTTCTGTTGCTCGCTCATTCTAATTTGTAAGAAGGGCTCACCGTAGTCGGTCCATCCCTTGTCGCCACTGCCATTAAGGAGCAAGAAGATACAATTTCAGATTCTTCTGTTGCTCGCTCATACTAACTTGTAAGAAGGGCTCACCGTAGTCGGTCCATCCCTTGTCGCCACTGCCATTAAGGACCAAGAAGATACAATTCCAAAATCTTCTGTTGCTCGCTCATTCTAACTTGTAAGAAGGGCTCACCGTAGTCGGTCCATCCCTTGTCGCCACTGCCATTAAGGACCAAGAAGATACAATTTCAGATTCTTCTGTTGCTCGCTCATACTAACTTGTAAGAAGGGCTCACCGTAGTCGGTCCATCCCTTGTCGCCACTGCCATTAAGGACCAAGAAGATACAATTTCAGATTCTTCTGTTGCTCGCTCATACTAACTTGTAAGAAGGGCTCACCGTAGTCGGTCCATCCCTTGTCGCCACTGCCATTAAGGACCAAGAAGATACAATTTCAGATTCTTCTGTTGCTCGCTCATTCTAATTTGTAAGAAGGGCTCACCGTAGTCGGTCCATCCCTTGTCGCCACTGCCATTAAGGACCAAGAAGATACAATTTCAGATTCTTCTGTTGCTCGCTCATACTAACTTGTAAGAAGGGCTCACCGTAGTCGGTCCATCCCTTGTCGCCACTGCCATTAAGGACCAAGAAGATACAATTTCAGATTCTTCTGTTGCTCGCTCATTCTAATTTGTAAGAAGGGCTCACCGTAGTCGGTCCATCCCTTGTCGCCACTGCCATTAAGGACCAAGAAGATACAATTTCAGATTCTTCTGTTGCTCGCTCATACTAACTTGTAAGAAGGGCTCACCGTAGTCGGTCCATCCCTTGTCGCCACTGCCATTAAGGACCAAGAAGATACAATTTCAGATTCTTCTGTTGCTCGCTCATACTAACTTGTAAGAAGGGCTCACCGTAGTCGGTCCATCCCTTGTCGCCACTGCCATTAAGGACCAAGAAGATACAATTCCAAAATCTTCTGTTGCTCGCTCATTCTAATTTGTAAGAAGGGCTCACCGTAGTCGGTCCATCCCTTGTCGCCACTGCCATTAAGGACCAAGAAGATACAATTTCAGATTCTTCTGTTGCTCGCTCATACTAACTTGTAAGAAGGGCTCACCGTAGTCGGTCCATCCCTTGTCGCCACTGCCATTAAGGACCAAGAAGATACAATTCCAAAATCTTCTGTTGCTCGCTCATACTAACTTGTAAGAAGGGCTCACCGTAGTCGGTCCATCCCTTGTCGCCACTGCCATTAAGGAGCAAGAAGATACAATTTCAGATTCTTCTGTTGCTCGCTCATACTAACTTGTAAGAAGGGCTCACCGTAGTCGGTCCATCCCTTGTCGCCACTGCCATTAAGGACCAAGAAGATACAATTTCAGATTCTTCTGTTGCTCGCTCATTCTAATTTGTAAGAAGGGCTCACCGTAGTCGGTCCATCCCTTGTCGCCACTGCCATTAAGGACCAAGAAGATACAATTCCAAAATCTTCTGTTGCTCGCTCATTCTAATTTGTAAGAAGGGCTCACCGTAGTCGGTCCATCCCTTGTCGCCACTGCCATTAAGGACCAAGAAGATACAATTCCAAAATCTTCTGTTGCTCGCTCATTCTAATTTGTAAGAAGGGCTCACCGTAGTCGGTCCATCCCTTGTCGCCACTGCCATTAAGGACCAAGAAGATACAATTCCAAAATCTTCTGTTGCTCGCTTATTCTAATTTGTAAGAAGGGCTCACCGTAGTCGGTCCATCCCTTGTCGCCACTGCCATTAAGGACCAAGAAGATACAATTCCAAAATCTTCTGTTGCTCGCTCATTCTAATTTGTAAGAAGGGCTCACCGTAGTCGGTCCATCCCTTGTCGCCACTGCCATTAAGGACCAAGAAGATACAATTCCAAAATCTTCTGTTGCTCGCTCATTCTAATTTGTAAGAAGGGCTCACCGTAGTCGGTCCATCCCTTGTCGCCACTGCCATTAAGGACCAAGAAGATACAATTCCAAAATCTTCTGTTGCTCGCTCATACTAACTTGTAAGAAGGGCTCACCGTAGTCGGTCCATCCCTTGTCGCCACTGCCATTAAGGACCAAGAAGATACAATTTCAGATTCTTCTGTTGCTCGCTCATACTAACTTGTAAGAAGGGCTCACCGTAGTCGGTCCATCCCTTGTCGCCACTGCCATTAAGGACCAAGAAGATACAATTTCAGATTCTTCTGTTGCTCGCTCATACTAACTTGTAAGAAGGGCTCACCGTAGTCGGTCCATCCCTTGTCGCCACTGCCATTAAGGACCAAGAAGATACAATTTCAGATTCTTCTGTTGCTCGCTCATACTAACTTGTAAGAAGGGCTCACCGTAGTCGGTCCATCCCTTGTCGCCACTGCCATTAAGGACCAAGAAGATACAATTTCAGATTCTTCTGTTGCTCGCTCATACTAACTTGTAAGAAGGGCTCACCGTAGTCGGTCCATCCCTTGTCGCCACTGCCATTAAGGACCAAGAAGATACAATTTCAGATTCTTCTGTTGCTCGCTCATTCTAATTTGTAAAAAGGGCTCACCGTACTCGGTCCATTCCTTGTCGCCACTGCCATTAAGGACCAAGAAAATACAATTCCAAAATCTTCTGTTGCTCGCTCATACTAACTTGTAAGAAGGGCTCACCGTAGTCGGTCCATCCCTTGTCGCCACTGCCATTAAGGACCAAGAAGATACAATTTCAGATTCTTCTGTTGCTCGCTCATTCTAATTTGGAAGAAGGGCTCACCGTACTCGGTCCATCCCTTGTCGCCACTGCCATTAAGGACCAAGAAGATACAATTTCAGATTCTTCTGTTGCTCGCTCATACTAACTTGTAAGAAGGGCTCACCGTAGTCGGTCCATCCCTTGTCGCCACTGCCATTAAGGACCAAGAAGATACAATTTCAGATTCTTCTGTTGCTCGCTCATACTAACTTGTAAGAAGGGCTCACCGTAGTCGGTCCATCCCTTGTCGCCACTGCCATTAAGGACCAAGAAGATACAATTTCAGATTCTTCTGTTGCTCGCTCATTCTAATTTGTAAAAAGGGCTCACCGTACTCGGTCCATTCCTTGTCGCCACTGCCATTAAGGACCAAGAAGATACAATTCCAAAATCTTCTGTTGCTCGCTTATTCTAATTTGTAAGAAGGGCTCACCGTAGTCGGTCCATCCCTTGTCGCCACTGCCATTAAGGACCAAGAAGATACAATTCCAAAATCTTCTGTTGCTCGCTTATTCTAATTTGTAAGAAGGGCTCACCGTAGTCGGTCCATCCCTTGTCGCCACTGCCATTAAGGACCAAGAAGATACAATTTCAGATTCTTCTGTTGCTCGCTCATACTAACTTGTAAGAAGGGCTCACCGTAGTCGGTCCATCCCTTGTCGCCACTGCCATTAAGGACCAAGAAGATACAATTTCAGATTCTTCTGTTGCTCGCTCATACTAACTTGTAAGAAGGGCTCACCGTAGTCGGTCCATCCCTTGTCGCCACTGCCATTAAGGACCAAGAAGATACAATTTCAGATTCTTCTGTTGCTCGCTCATTCTAATTTGTAAAAAGGGCTCACCGTACTCGGTCCATTCCTTGTCGCCACTGCCATTAAGGACCAAGAAAATACAATTCCAAAATCTTCTGTTGCTCGCTCATACTAACTTGTAAGAAGGGCTCACCGTAGTCGGTCCATCCCTTGTCGCCACTGCCATTAAGGACCAAGAAGATACAATTTCAGATTCTTCTGTTGCTCGCTCATTCTAATTTGGAAGAAGGGCTCACCGTACTCGGTCCATCCCTTGTCGCCACTGCCATTAAGGACCAAGAAGATACAATTTCAGATTCTTCTGTTGCTCGCTCATACTAACTTGTAAGAAGGGCTCACCGTAGTCGGTCCATCCCTTGTCGCCACTGCCATTAAGGACCAAGAAGATACAATTTCAGATTCTTCTGTTGCTCGCTCATACTAACTTGTAAGAAGGGCTCACCGTAGTCGGTCCATCCCTTGTCGCCACTGCCATTAAGGACCAAGAAGATACAATTTCAGATTCTTCTGTTGCTCGCTCATTCTAATTTGTAAAAAGGGCTCACCGTACTCGGTCCATTCCTTGTCGCCACTGCCATTAAGGACCAAGAAGATACAATTCCAAAATCTTCTGTTGCTCGCTTATTCTAATTTGTAAGAAGGGCTCACCGTAGTCGGTCCATCCCTTGTCGCCACTGCCATTAAGGACCAAGAAGATACAATTCCAAAATCTTCTGTTGCTCGCTTATTCTAATTTGTAAGAAGGGCTCACCGTAGTCGGTCCATCCCTTGTCGCCACTGCCATTAAGGACCAAGAAGATACAATTTCAGATTCTTCTGTTGCTCGCTCATTCTAATTTGTAAAAAGGGCTCACCGTACTCGGTCCATTCCTTGTCGCCACTGCCATTAAGGACCAAGAAAATACAATTCCAAAATCTTCTGTTGCTCGCTCATACTAACTTGTAAGAAGGGCTCACCGTAGTCGGTCCATCCCTTGTCGCCACTGCCATTAAGGACCAAGAAGATACAATTTCAGATTCTTCTGTTGCTCGCTCATTCTAATTTGTAAGAAGGGCTCACCGTAGTCGGTCCATCCCTTGTCGCCACTGCCATTAAGGACCAAGAAGATACAATTTCAGATTCTTCTGTTGCTCGCTCATACTAACTTGTAAGAAGGGCTCACCGTAGTCGGTCCATCCCTTGTCGCCACTGCCATTAAGGACCAAGAAGATACAATTTCAGATTCTTCTGTTGCTCGCTCATTCTAATTTGTAAAAAGGGCTCACCGTACTCGGTCAATTCCTTGTCGCCACTGCCATTAAGGACCAAGAAAATACAATTCCAAAATCTTCTGTTGCTCGCTCATACTAACTTGTAAGAAGGGCTCACCGTAGTCGGTCCATCCCTTGTCGCCACTGCCATTAAGGACCAAGAAGATACAATTTCAGATTCTTCTGTTGCTCGCTCATTCTAATTTGTAAGAAGGGCTCACCGTAGTCGGTCCATCCCTTGTCGCCACTGCCATTAAGGACCAAGAAGATACAATTTCAGATTCTTCTGTTGCTCGCTCATACTAACTTGTAAGAAGGGCTCACCGTAGTCGGTCCATCCCTTGTCGCCACTGCCATTAAGGACCAAGAAGATACAATTTCAGATTCTTCTGTTGCTCGCTCATACTAACTTGTAAGAAGGGCTCACCGTAGTCGGTCCATCCCTTGTCGCCACTGCCATTAAGGACCAAGAAGATACAATTTCAGATTCTTCTGTTGCTCGCTCATTCTAATTTGTAAAAAGGGCTCACCGTACTCGGTCCATTCCTTGTCGCCACTGCCATTAAGGACCAAGAAAATACAATTCCAAAATCTTCTGTTGCTCGCTCATACTAACTTGTAAGAAGGGCTCACCGTAGTCGGTCCATCCCTTGTCGCCACTGCCATTAAGGACCAAGAAGATACAATTTCAGATTCTTCTGTTGCTCGCTCATACTAACTTGTAAGAAGGGCTCACCGTAGTCGGTCCATCCCTTGTCGCCACTGCCATTAAGGACCAAGAAGATACAATTTCAGATTCTTCTGTTGCTCGCTCATTCTAATTTGTAAGAAGGGCTCACCGTAGTCGGTCCATCCCTTGTCGCCACTGCCATTAAGGACCAAGAAGATACAATTTCAGATTCTTCTGTTGCTCGCTCATACTAACTTGTAAGAAGGGCTCACCGTAGTCGGTCCATCCCTTGTCGCCACTGCCATTAAGGACCAAGAAGATACAATTTCAGATTCTTCTGTTGCTCGCTCATACTAACTTGTAAGAAGGGCTCACCGTAGTCGGTCCATCCCTTGTCGCCACTGCCATTAAGGACCAAGAAGATACAATTTCAGATTCTTCTGTTGCTCGCTCATTCTAATTTGTAAAAAGGGCTCACCGTACTCGGTCCATTCCTTGTCGCCACTGCCATTAAGGACCAAGAAGATACAATTTCAGATTCTTCTGTTGCTCGCTCATTCTAATTTGTAAGAAGGGCTCACCGTAGTCGGTCCATCCCTTGTCGCCACTGCCATTAAGGACCAAGAAGATACAATTCCAAAATCTTCTGTTGCTCGCTCATTCTAATTTGTAAGAAGGGCTCACCGTAGTCGGTCCATCCCTTGTCGCCACTGCCATTAAGGACCAAGAAGATACAATTCCAAAATCTTCTGTTGCTCGCTCATACTAACTTGTAAGAAGGGCTCACCGTAGTCGGTCCATCCCTTGTCGCCACTGCCATTAAGGACCAAGAAGATACAATTTCAGATTCTTCTGTTGCTCGCTCATACTAACTTGTAAGAAGGGCTCACCGTAGTCGGTCCATCCCTTGTCGCCACTGCCATTAAGGACCAAGAAGATACAATTTCAGATTCTTCTGTTGCTCGCTCATACTAACTTGTAAGAAGGGCTCACCGTAGTCGGTCCATCCCTTGTCGCCACTGCCATTAAGGACCAAGAAGATACAATTTCAGATTCTTCTGTTGCTCGCTCATTCTAATTTGTAAAAAGGGCTCACCGTACTCGGTCCATTCCTTGTCGCCACTGCCATTAAGGACCAAGAAGATACAATTCCAAAATCTTCTGTTGCTCGCTTATTCTAATTTGTAAGAAGGGCTCACCGTAGTCGGTCCATCCCTTGTCGCCACTGCCATTAAGGACCAAGAAGATACAATTCCAAAATCTTCTGTTGCTCGCTCATTCTAATTTGTAAGAAGGGCTCACCGTAGTCGGTCCATCCCTTGTCGCCACTGCCATTAAGGACCAAGAAGATACAATTCCAAAATCTTCTGTTGCTCGCTCATACTAACTTGTAAGAAGGGCTCACCGTAGTCGGTCCATCCCTTGTCGCCACTGCCATTAAGGACCAAGAAGATACAATTTCAGATTCTTCTGTTGCTCGCTCATACTAACTTGTAAGAAGGGCTCACCGTAGTCGGTCCATCCCTTGTCGCCACTGCCATTAAGGACCAAGAAGATACAATTTCAGATTCTTCTGTTGCTCGCTCATACTAACTTGTAAGAAGGGCTCACCGTAGTCGGTCCATCCCTTGTCGCCACTGCCATTAAGGACCAAGAAGATACAATTTCAGATTCTTCTGTTGCTCGCTCATACTAACTTGTAAGAAGGGCTCACCGTAGTCGGTCCATCCCTTGTCGCCACTGCCATTAAGGACCAAGAAGATACAATTTCAGATTCTTCTGTTGCTCGCTCATACTAACTTGTAAGAAGGGCTCACCGTAGTCGGTCCATCCCTTGTCGCCACTGCCATTAAGGACCAAGAAGATACAATTTCAGATTCTTCTGTTGCTCGCTCATTCTAATTTGTAAAAAGGGCTCACCGTACTCGGTCCATTCCTTGTCGCCACTGCCATTAAGGACCAAGAAAATACAATTCCAAAATCTTCTGTTGCTCGCTCATACTAACTTGTAAGAAGGGCTCACCGTAGTCGGTCCATCCCTTGTCGCCACTGCCATTAAGGACCAAGAAGATACAATTTCAGATTCTTCTGTTGCTCGCTCATTCTAATTTGTAAGAAGGGCTCACCGTAGTCGGTCCATCCCTTGTCGCCACTGCCATTAAGGACCAAGAAGATACAATTTCAGATTCTTCTGTTGCTCGCTCATACTAACTTGTAAGAAGGGCTCACCGTAGTCGGTCCATCCCTTGTCGCCACTGCCATTAAGGACCAAGAAGATACAATTTCAGATTCTTCTGTTGCTCGCTCATTCTAATTTGTAAAAAGGGCTCACCGTACTCGGTCCATTCCTTGTCGCCACTGCCATTAAGGACCAAGAAAATACAATTCCAAAATCTTCTGTTGCTCGCTCATACTAACTTGTAAGAAGGGCTCACCGTAGTCGGTCCATCCCTTGTCGCCACTGCCATTAAGGACCAAGAAGATACAATTTCAGATTCTTCTGTTGCTCGCTCATTCTAATTTGTAAAAAGGGCTCACCGTACTCGGTCCATTCCTTGTCGCCACTGCCATTAAGGACCAAGAAAATACAATTCCAAAATCTTCTGTTGCTCGCTCATACTAACTTGTAAGAAGGGCTCACCGTAGTCGGTCCATCCCTTGTCGCCACTGCCATTAAGGACCAAGAAGATACAATTTCAGATTCTTCTGTTGCTCGCTCATTCTAATTTGTAAGAAGGGCTCACCGTAGTCGGTCCATCCCTTGTCGCCACTGCCATTAAGGACCAAGAAGATACAATTTCAGATTCTTCTGTTGCTCGCTCATACTAACTTGTAAGAAGGGCTCACCGTAGTCGGTCCATCCCTTGTCGCCACTGCCATTAAGGACCAAGAAGATACAATTTCAGATTCTTCTGTTGCTCGCTCATACTAACTTGTAAGAAGGGCTCACCGTAGTCGGTCCATCCCTTGTCGCCACTGCCATTAAGGACCAAGAAGATACAATTTCAGATTCTTCTGTTGCTCGCTCATTCTAATTTGTAAAAAGGGCTCACCGTACTCGGTCCATTCCTTGTCGCCACTGCCATTAAGGACCAAGAAGATACAATTTCAGATTCTTCTGTTGCTCGCTCATTCTAATTTGTAAGAAGGGCTCACCGTAGTCGGTCCATCCCTTGTCGCCACTGCCATTAAGGACCAAGAAGATACAATTTCAGATTCTTCTGTTGCTCGCTCATACTAACTTGTAAGAAGGGCTCACCGTAGTCGGTCCATCCCTTGTCGCCACTGCCATTAAGGACCAAGAAGATACAATTTCAGATTCTTCTGTTGCTCGCTCATTCTAATTTGTAAAAAGGGCTCACCGTACTCGGTCCATTCCTTGTCGCCACTGCCATTAAGGACCAAGAAGATACAATTTCAGATTCTTCTGTTGCTCGCTCATTCTAATTTGTAAGAAGGGCTCACCGTAGTCGGTCCATCCCTTGTCGCCACTGCCATTAAGGACCAAGAAGATACAATTTCAGATTCTTCTGTTGCTCGCTCATACTAACTTGTAAGAAGGGCTCACCGTACTCGGTCCATTCCTTGTCGCCACTGCCATTAAGGACCAAGAAAATACAATTCCAAAATCTTTTGTTGCTCGCTCATACTAACTTGTAAGAAGGGCTCACCGTAGTCGGTCCATCCCTTGTCGCCACTGCCATTAAGGACCAAGAAGATACAATTCCAAAATCTTCTGTTGCTCGCTCATACTAACTTGTAAGAAGGGCTCACCGTAGTCGGTCCATCCCTTGTCGCCACTGCCATTAAGGACCAAGAAGATACAATTCCAAAATCTTCTGTTGCTCGCTCATACTAACTTGTAAGAAGGGCTCACCGTAGTCGGTCCATCCCTTGTCGCCACTGCCATTAAGGACCAAGAAGATACAATTTCAGATTCTTCTGTTGCTCGCTCATACTAACTTGTAAGAAGGGCTCACCGTAGTCGGTCCATCCCTTGTCGCCACTGCCATTAAGGACCAAGAAGATACAATTTCAGATTCTTCTGTTGCTCGCTCATTCTAATTTGTAAGAAGGGCTCACCGTAGTCGGTCCATCCCTTGTCGCCACTGCCATTAAGGACCAAGAAGATACAATTTCAGATTCTTCTGTTGCTCGCTCATACTAACTTGTAAGAAGGGCTCACCGTAGTCGGTCCATCCCTTGTCGCCACTGCCATTAAGGACCAAGAAGATACAATTTCAGATTCTTCTGTTGCTCGCTCATTCTAATTTGTAAGAAGGGCTCACCGTAGTCGGTCCATCCCTTGTCGCCACTGCCATTAAGGACCAAGAAGATACAATTTCAGATTCTTCTGTTGCTCGCTCATTCTAATTTGTAAGAAGGGCTCACCGTAGTCGGTCCATCCCTTGTCGCCACTGCCATTAAGGACCAAGAAGATACAATTTCAGATTCTTCTGTTGCTCGCTCATTCTAATTTGTAAGAAGGGCTCACCGTAGTCGGTCCATCCCTTGTCGCCACTGCCATTAAGGACCAAGAAGATACAATTTCAGATTCTTCTGTTGCTCGCTCATTCTAATTTGTAAGAAGGGCTCACCGTAGTCGGTCCATCCCTTGTCGCCACTGCCATTAAGGACCAAGAAGATACAATTTCAGATTCTTCTGTTGCTCGCTCATACTAACTTGTAAGAAGGGCTCACCGTAGTCGGTCCATCCCTTGCCGCCACTGCCATTAAGGACCAAGAAGATACAATTTCAGATTCTTCTGTTGCTCGCTCATTCTAATTTGTAAGAAGGGCTCACCGTAGTCGGTCCATCCCTTGTCGCCACTGCCATTAAGGACCAAGAAGATACAATTTCAGATTCTTCTGTTGCTCGCTCATACTAACTTGTAAGAAGGGCTCACCGTAGTCGGTCCATCCCTTGTCGCCACTGCCATTAAGGACCAAAAAGATACAATTCCAAAATCTTCTGTTGCTCGCTCATTCTAATTTGTTAGAAGGGCTCACCGTAGTCGGTCCATCCCTTGTCGCCACTGCCATTAAGGACCAAGAAGATACAATTTCAGATTCTTCTGTTGCTCGCTCATTCTAATTTGTAAGAAGGGCTCACCGTAGTCGGTCCATCCCTTGCCGCCACTGCCATTAAGGACCAAGAAGATACAATTTCAGATTCTTCTGTTGCTCGCTCATTCTAATTTGTAAGAAGGGCTCACCGTAGTCGGTCCATCCCTTGTCGCCACTGCCATTAAGGACCAAGAAGATACAATTTCAGATTCTTCTGTTGCTCGCTCATTCTAATTTGTAAGAAGGGCTCACCGTAGTCGGTCCATCCCTTGTCGCCACTGCCATTAAGGACCAAGAAGATACAATTTCAGATTCTTCTGTTGCTCGCTCATTCTAATTTGTAAGAAGGGCTCACCGTAGTCGGTCCATCCCTTGTCGCCACTGCCATTAAGGACCAAGAAGATACAATTTCAGATTCTTCTGTTGCTCGCTCATACTAACTTGTAAGAAGGGCTCACCGTAGTCGGTCCATCCCTTGTCGCCACTGCCATTAAGGACCAAGAAAATACAATTCCAAAATCTTCTGTTGCTCGCTCATACTGACTTGTAAGAAGGGCTCACCGTAGTCGGTCCATCCCTTGTCGCCACTGCCATTAAGGACCAAGAAGATACAATTTCAGATTCTTCTGTTGCTCGCTCATACTAACTTGTAAGAAGGGCTCACCGTAGTCGGTCCATCCCTTGTCGCCACTGCCATTAAGGACCAAGAAGATACAATTCCAAAATCTTCTGTTGCTCGCTCATTCTAATTTGTAAGAAGGGCTCACCGTACTCGGTCCATCCCTTGTCGCCACTGCCATTAAGGACCAAGAAGATACCACTTCAGATTCTTCTGTTGCTCGCTCATACTGACTTGTAAGAAGGGCTCACCGTAGTCGGTCCATCCCTTGTCGCCACTGCCATTAAGGACCAAGAAGATACAATTTCAGATTCTTCTGTTGCTCGCTCATACTAACTTGTAAGAAGGGCTCACCGTAGTCGGTCCATCCCTTGTCGCCACTGCCATTAAGGACCAAAAAGATACAATTCCAAAATCTTCTGTTGCTCGCTCATTCTAATTTGTAAGAAGGGCTCACCGTAGTCGGTCCATCCCTTGTCGCCACTGCCATTAAGGACCAAGAAAATACAATTCCAAAATCTTCTGTTGCTCGCTCATTCTAATTTGTTAGAAGGGCTCACCGTAGTCGGTCCATCCCTTGTCGCCACTGCCATTAAGGACCAAGAAGATACAATTTCAGATTCTTCTGTTGCTCGCTCATTCTAATTTGTAAGAAGGGCTCACCGTAGTCGGTCCATCCCTTGCCGCCACTGCCATTAAGGACCAAGAAGATACAATTTCAGATTCTTCTGTTGCTCGCTCATTCTAATTTGTAAGAAGGGCTCACCGTAGTCGGTCCATCCCTTGTCGCCACTGCCATTAAGGACCAAGAAGATACAATTTCAGATTCTTCTGTTGCTCGCTCATTCTAATTTGTAAGAAGGGCTCACCGTAGTCGGTCCATCCCTTGTCGCCACTGCCATTAAGGACCAAGAAGATACAATTTCAGATTCTTCTGTTGCTCGCTTATTCTAATTTGTAAGAAGGGCTCACCGTAGTCGGTCCATCCCTTGTCGCCACTGCCATTAAGGACCAAGAAGATACAATTTCAGATTCTTCTGTTGCTCGCTCATACTAACTTGTAA
Source organism: Caenorhabditis doughertyi (assembly GCA_963572265.1). Classification (NCBI taxonomy): domain Eukaryota; kingdom Metazoa; phylum Nematoda; class Chromadorea; order Rhabditida; family Rhabditidae; genus Caenorhabditis; species Caenorhabditis doughertyi. Next base: position 11,103,236 of record OY751554.1, read on the forward strand.
GAAGGGCTCACCGTAGTCGGTCCATCCCTTGTCGCCACTGCCATTAAGGACCAAGAAAATACAATTCCAAAATCTTCTGTTGCTCGCTCATACTGACTTGTAAGAAGGGCTCACCGTAGTCGGTCCATCCCTTGTCGCCACTGCCATTAAGGACCAAGAAGATACAATTTCAGATTCTTCTGTTGCTCGCTCATACTAACTTGTAAGAAGGGCTCACCGTAGTCGGTCCATCCCTTGTCGCCACTGCCATTAAGGACCAAGAAAATACAATTCCAAAATCTTCTGTTGCTCGCTCATACTGACTTGTAAGAAGGGCTCACCGTAGTCGGTCCATCCCTTGTCGCCACTGCCATTAAGGACCAAGAAGATACAATTTCAGATTCTTCTGTTGCTCGCTCATACTAACTTGTAAGAAGGGCTCACCGTAGTCGGTCCATCCCTTGTCGCCACTGCCATTAAGGACCAAGAAGATACAATTCCAAAATCTTCTGTTGCTCGCTCATTCTAATTTGTAAGAAGGGCTCACCGTAGTCGGTCCATCCCTTGTCGCCACTGCCATTAAGGACCAAGAAAATACAATTCCAAAATCTTCTGTTGCTCGCTCATACTGACTTGTAAGAAGGGCTCACCGTAGTCGGTCCATCCCTTGTCGCCACTGCCATTAAGGACCAAGAAGATACAATTTCAGATTCTTCTGTTGCTCGCTCATACTAACTTGTAAGAAGGGCTCACCGTAGTCGGTCCATCCCTTGTCGCCACTGCCATTAAGGACCAAGAAAATACAATTCCAAAATCTTCTGTTGCTCGCTCATACTGACTTGTAAGAAGGGCTCACCGTAGTCGGTCCATCCCTTGTCGCCACTGCCATTAAGGACCAAGAAGATACAATTTCAGATTCTTCTGTTGCTCGCTCATACTGACTTGTAAGAAGGGCTCACCGTAGTCGGTCCATCCCTTGTCGCCACTGCCATTAAGGACCAAGAAGATACAATTTCAGATTCTTCTGTTGCTCGCTCATACTAACTTGTAAGAAGGGCTCACCGTAGTCGGTCCATCCCTTGTCGCCACTGCCATTAAGGACCAAGAAAATACAATTCCAAAATCTTCTGTTGCTCGCTCATACTGACTTGTAAGAAGGGCTCACCGTAGTCGGTCCATCCCTTGTCGCCACTGCCATTAAGGACCAAGAAGATACAATTTCAGATTCTTCTGTTGCTCGCTCATACTAACTTGTAAGAAGGGCTCACCGTAGTCGGTCCATCCCTTGTCGCCACTGCCATTAAGGACCAAGAAGATACAATTTCAGATTCTTCTGTTGCTCGCTCATACTAACTTGTAAGAAGGGCTCACCGTAGTCGGTCCATCCCTTGTCGCCACTGCCATTAAGGACCAAGAAGATACAATTTCAGATTCTTCTGTTGCTCGCTCATACTAACTTGTAAGAAGGGCTCACCGTAGTCGGTCCATCCCTTGTCGCCACTGCCATTAAGGACCAAGAAGATACAATTTCAGATTCTTCTGTTGCTCGCTCATACTAACTTGTAAGAAGGGCTCACCGTAGTCGGTCCATCCCTTGTCGCCACTGCCATTAAGGACCAAGAAGATACAATTTCAGATTCTTCTGTTGCTCGCTCATACTAACTTGTAAGAAGGGCTCACCGTAGTCGGTCCATCCCTTGTCGCCACTGCCATTAAGGACCAAGAAGATACAATTTCAGATTCTTCTGTTGCTCGCTCATACTAACTTGTAAGAAGGGCTCACCGTAGTCGGTCCATCCCTTGTCGCCACTGCCATTAAGGACCAAGAAGATACAATTTCAGATTCTTCTGTTGCTCGCTCATACTAACTTGTAAGAAGGGCTCACCGTAGTCGGTCCATCCCTTGTCGCCACTGCCATTAAGGACCAAGAAGATACAATTTCAGATTCTTCTGTTGCTCGCTCATACTAACTTGTAAGAAGGGCTCACCGTAGTCGGTCCATCCCTTGTCGCCACTGCCATTAAGGACCAAGAATTAAGGACCAAGATTAAGGACCAAGAAAAACATTTCAGATCCTTCTGCTGTATGTAATGAACTTTTTTCACAAGTTTCTTGCAAATACTACTAACAGTTGTGATTAAACATTGTCGGGAGGAGTTAAGGAAACTGTATTGAGTAACTTCCTCAATTTTTTTCTGTAATTTTCTCTGTTTTTATCCAAAAAAAAGGTCGCTATGTGTCGATGTCGATGTGTCGATTCATCGAGAATGGGCTTCGACATAAAACACTACTTTATTCATTCTATAAATTAAAAGAAATATCACTGTTATTAAGTTAAATTACAATAAACTGGAGATCTAGTAATGAGAATAAAAAAATCTCATATTCTTGTTATCGTTCAAATCAATCCAACTGGACAACATCTTCGTGCCCCTGAACCACTGGAACCTCTCCCACTTCATTCACCGGACCCATTGCTTCAGGAGCTCTGGCAACCTGCTCCACCATTCGATTATCGATATTTTCAAGCCTTATCGGCACGGCATAATTTATTCCTTCGTCTTCATTTCTACGATCCCTTTCATGTCGTCTTTCCGAACTCTCATTTCTTGCATATCTACTCCGTCTTCTTTCTTTTCTTCTTCCCCTTTCTTCACAATCGTGGCTCCGGTCTCTTCTTCTTGATCTTCTTCTTCCGCTCATCCGTCTATCTTCACCACTTCTACTTCTTCTCACCGATCTTCTCCTTCTCTCTGATATTTCTCTTCTCTCTGATCTTTCTCTTCTGTACTCATCTCTTCTTCTTCTTCTTCTTTCAATCCCCTCTCTTCTGTACTCTTCTCTTCTTCTTTCCCTATGGTTCCAACCTCGTTCGTTGATCAGAATTGCTTGCTGTAGACCGTGGGGACCTCTTTGATTGTAGTTGATAATAACCGCACCAATATTAATATTAATCGAAACGTTTCGGCTTCTTCGTGGCATCCCCTCTGAAAGCTGAACATGATTTTGCTAAAATAATCATTTATCGTTATAATCAGAAAGGATCATTAGGAAAGGTTGTTGAAAATAAAGATGTTTGTCAAAAGGTTAGAGAGAACATACTTTTTCAGCAGCAGGAGTTAGTTGAAAATGACTTATTAAATGTAAGGAGCTTAGTCAACGGACGACTCCACGTCTCAAAATAAGAATTAAAAGAATCGTGTTTTTTTTCCATGACTTTTTTTAAGCGCCACGTTTTTTAATTTGGAAACTAATTTTTTATATTGTGTAAATCATCGAGATTCTTATTGGAACCGACCCGATGTCGTGCATGACTACCATCGTGATGAGCATTCTGAAGGGGGCTCATCAATAGTCCAAAAAAATAGGGACTCATCGAGCGTCCAAGAAAACCGAGAGAATCAAAATGGATGAGCTTTAATATATATTTATTCCAGCTCATTCGTTTTGAGTCCCTTGGTTTTATTGGACGCTCGATGAGTCCCTTATTCCTTGCGTCCCCTGACTTGAGCCCCTTATTTGTTTATGAATCCCGTAAACTGGAATAGAGCTGAATAATCTAACTTCTCTGGGCTTGGACCTAAATGTGGTTGGGCGGCGCAGTGGTAAGGTTCCAGGGCGAAAGTATACGAGGTGGCCATAATGTTGACCATTGTAGCATATTCTGTCAGATCGGGTTTGGGTCAGATTTTCAATCATTCTTAACTCAGTTCAAATTCAATATTTTGGGGTGTTTAAAAATAGAAAATTCACTCACTGCAGCTCAGAACTGCAGTTGAGCTGCAGTTGAAAGATAAAAATTACGACGCCCTTGTGTTCTGGGTGGTAGATATTCAACCAATCCAAAGCCTCTCAGACTTTCCCCATGTCCGCCAGATATTGTTTTTTCCATGAACATTGCTTTACAATGCTCATGTGCGGCTCGGAGACGACCTAAACGTTTGTGTTTTCAGTTTAGTTCAACTGCATTAATCTGCAGTGAATTTGAACTGAACCGCAAAAATGCAGATCAGTCACCTGAAATAGAATCAGGATTAAAGAACGCAGTTTGTAGAAAATCGAAACATTTCGAACTAGCATCCAGTCTCTTGTCCTTTTTTTTTTTACAATGTCAAACTGGTGCATTGAAAATGCGTACTTAGAGCATTCTGCTAAGTATTTGTATTCTTAAGATTTTTTTTGAGCACTTGAATATATCTGAGACACCTTCTTCCTTTTTTGCAACACCTTCGCCCATTCTCGTAGTCTGTAATTCTTCAACCTCTTCCCGAAACTGTATTTGGACTACTTTTTAAGAGAATCCTCATTGTTATCAGACAAATAATGTAACAGTAGGAATCCGTTTCAAATTAGAATGAGCGAGCAACAGAAGAATCTGAAATCGTATCTTCTTGGTCCTTAATGGCAGTGGCGACAAGGGATGGACCGACTACGGTGAGCCCTTCTTACAAGTTAGTATGAGCGAGCAACAGAAGAATCTGAAATCGTATCTTCTTGGTCCTTAATGGCAGTGGCGACAAGGGGTGGACCGAGTACGATGAGCCCTTCTTACAAATTAGAATGAGCGAGCAACAGAAGAATCTGAAATTGTATCTTCTTGGTCCTTAATGGCAGTGGCGACAAGGGGTGGACCGAGTACGGTGAGCCCTTCTTACAAATTAGAATGAGCGAGCAACAGAAGATTTTGGAATTGTATCTTCTTGGTCCTTAAAGGCAGTGGCGACAAGGGGTGGACCGAGTACGGTGAGCCCTTCTTACAAATTAGTTTGAGCGAGCAACAGAAGATTTTGGAATTGTATCTTCTTGGTCCTTAAAGGCAGTGGCGACAAGGGGTGGACCGAGTACGGTGAGCCCTTCTTACAAATTAGAATGAGCGAGCAACAGAAGATTTTGGAATTGTATCTTCTTGGTCCTTAAAGGCAGTGGCGACAAGGGGTGGACCGAGTACGGTGAGCCCTTCTTACAAATTAGTTTGAGCGAGCAACAGAAGATTTTGGAATTGTATCTTCTTGGTCCTTAAAGGCAGTGGCGACAAGGGGTGGACCGAGTACGATGAGCCCTTCTTACAAATTAGAATGAGCGAGCAACAGAAGAATCTGAAATCGTATCTTCTTGGTCCTTAATGGCAGTGGCGACAAGGGGTGGACCGAGTACGGTGAGCCCTTCTTACAAATTAGAATGAGCGAGCAACAGAAGAATCTGAAATCGTATCTTCTTGGTCCTTAATGGCAGTGGCGACAAGGGGTGGACCGAGTACGGTGAGCCCTTCTTACAAATTAGAATGAGCGAGCAACAGAAGAATCTGAAATCGTATCTTCTTGGTCCTTAATGGCAGTGGCGACAAGGGGTGGACCGAGTACGGTGAGCCCTTCTTACAAATTAGAATGAGCGAGCAACAGAAGAATCTGAAATCGTATCTTCTTGGTCCTTAATGGCAGTGGCGACAAGGGGTGGACCGACTACGGTGAGCCCTTCTTACAAGTTAGTATGAGCGAGCAACAGAAGAATCTGAAATCGTATCTTCTTGGTCCTTAATGGCAGTGGCGACAAGGGGTGGACCGAGTACGATGAGCCCTTCTTACAAATTAGAATGAGCGAGCAACAGAAGAATCTGAAATTGTATCTTCTTGGTCCTTAATGGCAGTGGCGACAAGGGGTGGACCGAGTACGGTGAGCCCTTCTTACAAATTAGAATGAGCGAGCAACAGAAGATTTTGGAATTGTATCTTCTTGGTCCTTAAAGGCAGTGGCGACAAGGGGTGGACCGAGTACGGTGAGCCCTTCTTACAAATTAGTTTGAGCGAGCAACAGAAGATTTTGGAATTGTATCTTCTTGGTCCTTAAAGGCAGTGGCGACAAGGGGTGGACCGAGTACGGTGAGCCCTTCTTACAAATTAGTTTGAGCGAGCAACAGAAGATTTTGGAATTGTATCTTCTTGGTCCTTAAAGGCAGTGGCGACAAGGGGTGGACCGAGTACGGTGAGCCCTTCTTACAAATTAGAATGAGCGAGCAACAGAAGATTTTGGAATTGTATCTTCTTGGTCCTTAAAGGCAGTGGCGACAAGGGGTGGACCGAGTACGGTGAGCCCTTCTTACAAATTAGTTTGAGCGAGCAACAGAAGATTTTGGAATTGTATCTTCTTGGTCCTTAAAGGCAGTGGCGACAAGGGGTGGACCGAGTACGATGAGCCCTTCTTACAAATTAGAATGAGCGAGCAACAGAAGAATCTGAAATCGTATCTTCTTGGTCCTTAATGGCAGTGGCGACAAGGGGTGGACCGACTACGATGAGCCCTTCTTACAAATTAGAATGAGCGAGCAACAGAAGAATCTGAAATTGTATCTTCTTGGTCCTTAATGGCAGTGGCGACAAGGGGTGGACCGAGTACGGTGAGCCCTTCTTACAAATTAGTTTGAGCGAGCAACAGAAGATTTTGGAATTGTATCTTCTTGGTCCTTAAAGGCAGTGGCGACAAGGGGTGGACCGAGTACGGTGAGCCCTTCTTACAAATTAGAATGAGCGAGCAACAGAAGAATCTGAAATCGTATCTTCTTGGTCCTTAATGGCAGTGGCGACAAGGGGTGGACCGAGTACGGTGAGCCCTTCTTACAAATTAGAATGAGCGAGCAACAGAAGATTTTGGAATTGTATCTTCTTGGTCCTTAAAGGCAGTGGCGACAAGGGGTGGACCGAGTACGGTGAGCCCTTCTTACAAATTAGTTTGAGCGAGCAACAGAAGATTTTGGAATTGTATCTTCTTGGTCCTTAAAGGCAGTGGCGACAAGGGGTGGACCGAGTACGATGAGCCCTTCTTACAAATTAATATGAGCGAGCAACAGAAGAATCTGAAATCGTATCTTCTTGGTCCTTAATGGCAGTGGCGACAAGGGGTGGACCGAGTACGATGAGCCCTTCTTACAAGTTAGTATGAGCGAGCAACAGAAGAATCTGAAATCGTATCTTCTTGGTCCTTAATGGCAGTGGCGACAAGGGGTGGACCGACTACGGTGAGCCCTTCTTACAAGTTAGTATGAGCGAGCAACAGAAGAATCTGAAATCGTATCTTCTTGGTCCTTAATGGCAGTGGCGACAAGGGGTGGACCGACTACGGTGAGCCCTTCTTACAAGTTAGTATGAGCGAGCAACAGAAGAATCTGAAATCGTATCTTCTTGGTCCTTAATGGCAGTGGCGACAAGGGGTGGACCGAGTACGGTGAGCCCTTCTTACAAATTAGAATGAGCGAGCAACAGAAGATTTTGGAATTGTATCTTCTTGGTCCTTAAAGGCAGTGGCGACAAGGGGTGGACCGAGTACGGTGAGCCCTTCTTACAAATTAGTTTGAGCGAGCAACAGAAGATTTTGGAATTGTATCTTCTTGGTCCTTAAAGGCAGTGGCGACAAGGGGTGGACCGAGTACGGTGAGCCCTTCTTACAAATTAGTTTGAGCGAGCAACAGAAGATTTTGGAATTGTATCTTCTTGGTCCTTAAAGGCAGTGGCGACAAGGGGTGGACCGAGTACGGTGAGCCCTTCTTACAAATTAGAATGAGCGAGCAACAGAAGATTTTGGAATTGTATCTTCTTGGTCCTTAAAGGCAGTGGCGACAAGGGGTGGACCGAGTACGGTGAGCCCTTCTTACAAATTAGTTTGAGCGAGCAACAGAAGATTTTGGAATTGTATCTTCTTGGTCCTTAAAGGCAGTGGCGACAAGGGGTGGACCGAGTACGATGAGCCCTTCTTACAAATTAGAATGAGCGAGCAACAGAAGAATCTGAAATCGTATCTTCTTGGTCCTTAATGGCAGTGGCGACAAGGGGTGGACCGAGTACGGTGAGCCCTTCTTACAAATTAGAATGAGCGAGCAACAGAAGAATCTGAAATCGTATCTTCTTGGTCCTTAATGGCAGTGGCGACAAGGGGTGGACCGAGTACGGTGAGCCCTTCTTACAAATTAGAATGAGCGAGCAACAGAAGAATCTGAAATCGTATCTTCTTGGTCCTTAATGGCAGTGGCGACAAGGGGTGGACCGAGTACGGTGAGCCCTTCTTACAAATTAGAATGAGCGAGCAACAGAAGAATCTGAAATTGTATCTTCTTGGTCCTTAATGGCAGTGGCGACAAGGGGTGGACCGAGTACGGTGAGCCCTTCTTACAAATTAGAATGAGCGAGCAACAGAAGATTTTGGAATTGTATCTTCTTGGTCCTTAATGGCAGTGGCGACAAGGGGTGGACCGACTACGGTGAGCCCTTCTTACAAATTAGAATGAGCGAGCAACAGAAGATTTTGGAATTGTATCTTCTTGGTCCTTAATGGCAGTGGCGACAAGGGGTGGACCGAGTACGGTGAGCCCTTCTTACAAATTAGAATGAGCGAGCAACAGAAGAATCTGAAATAGTATCTTCTTGGTCCTTAATGGCAGTGGCGACAAGGGGTGGACCGAGTACGATGAGCCCTTCTTACAAATTAGAATGAGCGAGCAACAGAAGAATCTGAAATAGTATCTTCTTGGTCCTTAATGGCAATGGCGACAAGGGGTGGACCGAGTACGGTGAGCCCTTCTTACAAATTAGTTTGAGCGAGCAACAGAAGATTTTGGAATCGTATCTTCTTGGTCCTTAATGGCAGTGGCGACAAGGGGTGGACCGAGTACGGTGAGCCCTTCTTACAAGTTAGTATGAGCGAGCAACAGAAGAATCTGAAATAGTATCTTCTTGGTCCTTAATGGCAGTGGCGACAAGGGGTGGACCGAGTACGGTGAGCCCTTCTTACAAATAAGAATGAGCGAGCAACAGAAGATTTTGGAATCGTATCTTCTTGGTCCTTAATGGCAGTGGCGACAAGGGGTGGACCGAGTACGGTGAGCCCTTCTTACAAATTAGTTTGAGCGAGCAACAGAAGATTTTGGAATTGTATCTTCTTGGTCCTTAATGGCAGTGGCGACAAGGGGTGGACCGAGTACGGTGAGCCCTTCTTACAAATTAGAATGAGCGAGCAACAGAAGATTTTGGAATCGTATCTTCTTGGTCCTTAATGGCAGTGGCGACAAGGGGTGGACCGAGTACGGTGAGCCCTTCTTACAAATTAGTTTGAGCGAGCAACAGAAGAATCTGAAATAGTATCTTCTTGGTCCTTAATGGCAGTGGCGACAAGGGGTGGACCGAGTACGGTGAGCCCTTCTTACAAATTAGAATGAGCGAGCAACAGAAGATTTTGGAATTGTATCTTCTTGGTCCTTAATGGCAGTGGCGACAAGGGGTGGACCGAGTACGGTGAGCCCTTCTTACAAATTAGAATGAGCGAGCAACAGAAGATTTTGGAATCGTATCTTCTTGGTCCTTAATGGCAGTGGCGACAAGGGGTGGACCGAGTACGGTGAGCCCTTCTTACAAATTAGTTTGAGCGAGCAACAGAAGATTTTGGAATTGTATCTTCTTGGTCCTTAATGGCAGTGGCGACAAGGGGTGGACCGAGTACGGTGAGCCCTTCTTACAAATAAGAATGAGCGAGCAACAGAAGAATCTGAAATAGTATCTTCTTGGTCCTTAATGGCAATGGCGACAAGGGGTGGACCGAGTACGGTGAGCCCTTCTTACAAATTAGTTTGAGCGAGCAACAGAAGATTTTGGAATCGTATCTTCTTGGTCCTTAATGGCAGTGGCGACAAGGGGTGGACCGAGTACGGTGAGCCCTTCTTACAAATTAGAATGAGCGAGCAACAGAAGAATCTGAAATAGTATCTTCTTGGTCCTTAATGGCAATGGCGATAAGGGGTGGACCGAGTACGGTGAGCCCTTCTTACAAATTAGTTTGAGCGAGCAACAGAAGATTTTGGAATCGTATCTTCTTGGTCCTTAATGGCAGTGGCGACAAGGGGTGGACCGAGTACGGTGAGCCCTTCTTACAAATTAGTTTGAGCGAGCAACAGAAGAATCTGAAATAGTATCTTCTTGGTCCTTAATGGCAATGGCGATAAGGGGTGGACCGAGTACGGTGAGCCCTTCTTACAAATTAGAATGAGCGAGCAACAGAAGAATCTGAAATAGTATCTTCTTGGTCCTTAATGGCAATGGCGACAAGGGGTGGACCGAGTACGGTGAGCCCTTCTTACAAATTAGTTTGAGCGAGCAACAGAAGAATCTGAAATCGTATCTTCTTGGTCCTTAATGGCAGTGGCGACAAGGGGTGGACCGACTACGGTGAGCCCTTCTTACAAGTTAGTATGAGCGAGCAACAGAAGAATCTGAAATAGTATCTTCTTGGTCCTTAATGGCAATGGCGACAAGGGGTGGACCGAGTACGGTGAGCCCTTCTTACAAATTAGTTTGAGCGAGCAACAGAAGATTTTGGAATCGTATCTTCTTGGTCCTTAATGGCAGTGGCGACAAGGGGTGGACCGAGTACGGTGAGCCCTTCTTACAAATTAGAATGAGCGAGCAACAGAAGAATCTGAAATAGTATCTTCTTGGTCCTTAATGGCAGTGGCGACAAAGGGGTGGACCGAGTACGGTGAGCCCTTCTTACAAATTAGAATGAGCGAGCAACAGAAGAATCTGAAATAGTATCTTCTTGGTCCTTAATGGCAATGGCGACAAGGGGTGGACCGAGTACGGTGAGCCCTTCTTACAAGTTAGTATGAGCGAGCAACAGAAGAATCTGAAATAGTATCTTCTTGGTCCTTAATGGCAATGGCGACAAGGGGTGGACCGAGTACGGTGAGCCCTTCTTACAAATTAGTTTGAGCGAGCAACAGAAGAATCTGAAATCGTATCTTCTTGGTCCTTAATGGCAGTGGCGACAAGGGGTGGACCGACTACGGTGAGCCCTTCTTACAAGTTAGTATGAGCGAGCAACAGAAGAATCTGAAATAGTATCTTCTTGGTCCTTAATGGCAATGGCGACAAGGGGTGGACCGAGTACGGTGAGCCCTTCTTACAAATTAGTTTGAGCGAGCAACAGAAGATTTTGGAATCGTATCTTCTTGGTCCTTAATGGCAGTGGCGACAAGGGGTGGACCGAGTACGGTGAGCCCTTCTTACAAATTAATATGAGCGAGCAACAGAAGATTTTGAAATTGTATCTTCTTGGTCCTTAATGGCAGTGGCGACAAAGGGGTGGACCGAGTACGGTGAGCCCTTCTTACAAATTAGAATGAGCGAGCAACAGAAGAATCTGAAATAGTATCTTCTTGGTCCTTAATGGCAATGGCGACAAGGGGTGGACCGAGTACGGTGAGCCCTTCTTACAAATTAGAATGAGCGAGCAACAGAAGATTTTGGAATCGTATCTTCTTGGTCCTTAATGGCAGTGGCGACAAGGGGTGGACCGAGTACGGTGAGCCCTTCTTACAAATTAATATGAGCGAGCAACAGAAGATTTTGAAATTGTATCTTCTTGGTCCTTAATGGCAGTGGCGACAAAGGGGTGGACCGAGTACGGTGAGCCCTTCTTACAAGTTAGTATGAGCGAGCAACAGAAGATTTTGAAATCGTATCTTCTTGGTCCTTAATGGCAGTGGCGACAAGGGGTGGACCGAGTACGGTGAGCCCTTCTTACAAATTAATATGAGCGAGCAACAGAAGATTTTGAAATTGTATCTTCTTGGTCCTTAATGGCAGTGGCGACAAAGGGGTGGACCGAGTACGGTGAGCCCTTCTTACAAGTTAGTATGAGCGAGCAACAGAAGATTTTGGAATTGTATCTTCTTGGTCCTTAATGGCAGTGGCGACAAGGGATGGACCGACTTTGGTACCTATTCATACCTATCCAGCGCACTGGTGTTTCAACTTTCTTCATAATTTCTTTCCACTCCGAGTTGAGAAGACGTTTTGTTTCGATTCCTTTCCTTTGTGCCAAGTCAGACCAGTAGGAGGGAGCATCAAACCAATAACTGATAAGTTTTTCAATTTCGAATGATTATATATGGCCAAAAAGTGGACCAGGAACAAAGTACACGTCTAAACTATCTTTGTGATTTCTGATCTGCACTGTCCTCATTTTGAATATTATACACGTTTCTGAAGTAATTGTTTTTGTAAAAATGTTCGCACTGTTTCTGCTAGAATGAAATATGTGTCACAGCCCAAATCGAGCACACATGTGACCATGTTACTCAGATCACACAAACCCCTTTATTTTTTTATTAAAAATCCAGATTTTTTTGAAGGCCTGTCCGATGTGTTTAGGAAGATAAACTGATTAGGAAAACGGAGGGTAATAGATTTCAATATCCTTTTTTTTTTGTTTCGGCCGAAAGAAGTTATCGAAGTTTATAACCGCTCGATTTTCTATAACCCGTTATGAACATTGCTCAGTTCTTTGTGTAGTTTCTAATATTATTAGTTGTGACTATACTAGAATTTTTTATCGAGCAAAACTATTTAAGTTGACCACTGACTTGGCTTCTTCTCAATAATCAACTTGTTCGAAACTCAAAGATCTATCAAGGTTCCTTTATTATTTGAAAATGATCTCACCAGAGTTCGTTTCCATTATTGTTGAACTTACTCAACAAAACGTGTTTTTTTAGTTCGAACTAGATTCTAATTTGTGTTTAGTTTTTCCCAGTTTTGCATCAGGTTCTTATGAGGAGTAAGAAGAATTCTGTACTGAAAACCAAAAAAGGCGTGGACAAAACTTTGGATCAAAACCCATATAATTTGTTTAAAATCAAGAATTCTTTTTTATAAATAGAAAGATGTGACTATGATTCAAAGAGTTAAAAAAAAGCAAAGCGATGCTTCAAGGCGCTGTATTTTTCCTGGCCATATCGATTGCAGTACATCATCATTTTCCGATTTGTTCTTGAACAATTGAAGGCTTTTGACATTATTTTAGACGAACATATTGCACTTTTCAGAGCTCCAACATGTACTTCGAAACCGTTGTCTTCTTCTTGAGCAACCCGGACAACTACCGCACTATAGATCTCACTTCCACAATATCGAAAGTCATGGAATGCTTAGTACGGAGACATTTGGACAACTACCTTTCGTCTAGGAAACTTATTTGTGACCAGTAGATTGGATTCAGAAGCCGGAGAAGCACGGAAGCCCCATTGGTGATTTATCACTGTGATTTAATCAAGAACTCCATGAACTGTACTGATAACTACAGCTTATACATCGACTTCCGGAAGGCATTTGACACCGTACCCATGGAAAAACTGATACGTAAACTCGAAATGTTTGGTCTCTTGCGGATGATCTCTAGCTATTTTCTGACAACATTGGCCTAATAGCAAATGATGTCGTCAAGCTGGAGTCATGGTGTCGCACGTGGCAGATGATGGTGGGACCGGAGAAATGCGAGCTCATCAATTTCCTCTCTTCTAAAAAGCGCGTAGTTCGTCAAACATCAGGTCAACTATCTATGAATGGAATCGTAATACCTTATGTGAGCAGTATTCGGGATATTGGTGTCCACTTCTCAACGGAACTATCATTCAAAACCCATTTTGCCATTACTCACAAGAAAGCGCATCGAAGGATAAACATATTCTTCAACATTCTGAAGTACGCCGATGTTGAAGTCTTCATTAAGTGCTATGAGATCTACATTCGCCCTCTTCTGGAATATGGGTCGATAGTTTCCAATCCGATCACTAAAGAGATGATTATCAAATTAGAGTCAATGCAAAAGTCGTTCCTATATCGTGTTTGCAGGAAGTTTAGTATCGAATAAAAGACCTACTTTGAAACTTTGGATCAGTTCAGTATGCAATCTTTGGAGCGGAGAAGACTGCTGGATGACTTATCTTTCACTTGTAAGCTGGTCCTATCGGGAGATGTAGTTTTACACAAACCTATCTTTGCACCATTTGATGACCGGAACGGATTGCGTCGTCATCAATATTATCGGCGATCTTCTTTTATCAGTTTGAATTGGAAGAATCATCTCCAATGTATTGCTAATAGAATTGTTAATTGCTCGAACTCTTTACCTTCTCATGTTTTTCCTTTGAAAATTTCTCCCCCGGTGTTTAAATCCAATATTTCCCATCTTGATTTTCATAATTTCCTCCGGTTGAATCTTTTCAATTTTTGATCTCTAGCCATATCTTTCTTTTACCCTATCCTTTATGTTAATCTTATCTAGTCACCCTCATTTTTGTATAGTCTTGTGTTAGTGGTTATACCCTTCAAGAATAAATAAATCAAATCAAAATCAAAGAAGTAAGACGAATTCTGTACTGAAAACCAAAAAAGGCGTAGTCAAAACTTTGGATCAAAACCCATATAATTTGTTTAAAATTAAGCATTCTTTTTTATAATATAAATAGAAAGATGTGACTATGATTCACAGAGTTAAAAAAGCAAAGCGATGCTTCAAGGCGGTGTATTTTTCTTTGCCATATCGATTGCAGTGCATCATCATTTTCTGATTTGTTCTTGAACAATTGAAGGCTTTTGACATCATTTCAGCCGAACTAATTGAACTTTTCAACACTCCAACTTCTACTTCGAAACCATTGTCTATGTCAATTTTGTACCTGGAATTTTCATTCTCAAGAAATTAAAGCTTGCAAAAGATTATATCATCGAAAAGTTGCTCGAACACCGAACATTTTTGAAAGGAATTTCAAAATACTTTAAAAAAAACCTTGTTTCGTGCTTTACTGTTTCCTTCATTTTTTTAACAGAGCATTCTCTAAATTGAAAGTTTGCAATGAAAAACGCAAAAAAAAACTTATTTGGTAGATAATACGATCGCCTTCAAAACTTCTTCGTCATTCAAAACATCTGGCCAAATAATGCGATCCATATTCTCCTGAAAATATTTTTGCGAACCGGGCTAAGGTCTTGCAAACTAACAAAAGATTCTACATTGAAAATTGTATGCCAGTTTTCCTCATCAGATGCTCTTATTTCTCTCGATTTGACCAAAGCGTCCCATTCCAATTCAGAGATGACGTTAAAATTGACAATCCATTTTCGTCTCCCAACAAAAAAAGGTTCAATTTTCGGTTGGCTAAGTGCCACGTCAAATGAAAATCTGAAATTTTGAGTTCGCCAATTAAGCGATTTGCAAGGAGGAAAAAAACACTGACTCGAATAAATTCCGCTGATGTGACCCCCCAACCACATCTTTTCTTCTAAGTCCAAAGCAGTTGATAATTGTCGCTGGGCGTACAAAAGAAAGAAGCGTCTAAATTTTGGTTTTCAAAATGGGTTTCATGCAGTTTTATTGAAATTCACCTTTTGATTAACAGCTGAAAACGTTGTGGTTGTTTTAGTAACTGTAGTCGTTGTAGTTGTTGTAGTCTTTTGGAGAGCTGGAACACCCTGAAATTTAAATATATCAAACTGGAAAAGGAAACCGAGTGGAAGATTTGAGCCTTCATTACCGCTGGCAGAACATGAAAACATTCCTTGACGCAGAGTCGTGGCTTTTTCATCGGCACATTCAAATCACTCTGAAAAAATGAATTAACCTGTTCAAAAAAAATGAATTAACCTGTTCAGACGTTTCTCCTGGTCCATTTCTTACAGGCGACAAATTATTGGCAAAGGGTGGTGCGGGACCCGGATTAAGGAGAGTGGAATTCTGAAAAATGAAACCTGATTGTCATCGAATCAAACACTTTGTCAATAGCTTATGTCAAAAAGGTTCTTCTGAAGTACAGTGTAAGACGAAAGCTGGACATACTTGATAACGAACATCCACAGCAGCAGCCTGATTATCTTGTATCTCGTCTAACTCATTCAAATCTCCAACAATTGGTGCATCATTACGATCATCAATTATGTGTAGATGCGCATCATCTCTTCCCATTGCATCATGTTCATTCTGGACTTGTGGATCTTCTGCTTCATTCATATCCTCACCAACATCGGGTCCTGCCAATAGATTTGGTGCATCATTACGATCATCAATTATGTGTAGATGCGCATCATCTCTTCCCATTGCATCATGTTCATGCTGGACTTGTGGATCTTCTGCTTCATTCATATCCTCACCAACATCGGGTCCTGCCAATAGATTTGGTGCATCATTACGATCATCAATTATGTGTAGATGCGCATCATCTCTTCCCATTGCATCATGTTCATTCTGGACTTGTGGATCTTCTGCTTCATTCATATCCTCACCAACATCGGGTCCTGCCAATAGATTTGGTGCATCATTACGATCATCAATTATGTGTAGATGCGCATCATCTCTTCCCATTGCATCATGTTCATGCTGGACTTGTGGATCTTCTGCTTCATTCATATCCTCACCAACATCGGGTCCTGCCAATAGATTTGGTGCATCATTACGATCATCAATTATGTGTAGATGCGCATCATCTCTTCCCATTGCATCATGTTCATGCTGGACTTGTGGATCTTCTGCTCCATTCATATCCTCACCAACATCGGGTCCTGCCAATAGATTTGGTGCATCATTACGATCATCAATTATGTGTAGATGCGCATCATCTCTTCCCATTGCATCATGTTCATGCTGGACTTGTGGATCTTCTGCTTCATTCATATCCTCACCAACATCGGGTCCTGCCAATAGATTTGGTGCATCATTACGATCATCAATTATGTGTAGATGCGCATCATCTCTTCCCATTGCATCATGTTCATTCTGGACTTGTGGATCTTCTGCTTCATTCATATCCTCACCAATATTGGGGACTACTGGTGGATTTTGTTGGGCTTGCTCATCTTCGTGTCCGTTCATTCGAAATGGAGGTTGATGAGCCATTGCGGCTTTTACCACTTTGGCGACTTCTTCTCCCGACATTCCACCGCAACAGATTATAGCTCTTATGTTGTTCACATATTTTGTGTGGGTAGACATTGCTGTAAAGTGGTGAGAAGTAAAGGAATTAAGATAGACTAGTACTCACTAAGAGACACAATTTTGTTTGTTTTAATAAGTTTGATTTAGAATGAAACCTCCAGTATGCTGAAAATTGTGTTTTTATTTTAGAGTTCACGTTGTGGTTTTCTTGCGACTCTTTTCTCGAGCTTCCTATTTGACAAAACTATTAATCCAGCTATTCGCATTTATTATTTTAGGGTTTATGGCTGCTCGTTGTTCGAATTTTCTCGAACCTCGGCTTTTGTCGCGAAGATTAAGCTCTGTTTGACCCCTAATACAAAGGGGTTTTTTTTAACGTTGCTTATTTTATTGCTGCCAATACCTATCTCAGGTTTTCAGCGTTTTTATACCTATGCCTTCAAATAATTGCCGAAATTAAGGCTGGTTCCTATTTGTTTGAGCAGTTTTGGAAAACACACATCAACTTCAAGAGAAAACAGTGCGTAAGTATTCTGCAAATGAAGGGATGGTTGCAAACAACGTCTGCAACGTCATTTTAACTTTTTGCTTTTCTTTCTTTTAATTAATGATTATCTAATTTTTGATGTAATTTTATGGTGTCAAGACAAAGTCAATGATTGCATCTGTGTTGTCAAATTAGTTTTGCAAGTTTTCCTATTAAGCAAACGAACAAGAACTCTCAGGCGGGAACACATCGCTTTTCACAAGATTATGCGTACTTAACCCCTTCTGCTAGCCCTGGCTTACTTCGGGATAACTGCAGAGATTCTTTGCTTTTTTTTGTTATTCTGCTTCAAGTCATAGTTGTCAAAGTTGCCAAAAGTCCTGAGGCGGGCTGGCTGGAAAACTTTTTGGCCTGATTTTTTTTCTTACTAGTTTTTCTGAACTTAATTAGAAAAGTATGTTTGTAACATTGGCTTTTCCACTTACGCGGTCACACTATGCCATACATCGGCCACAGCTGTCGGAATGGTTCAGTAATTGGTATGGTGGGTACCTGAAATGGCTTTAACGAGTGAACCGAAGCCTCCAATCAATTTATCGGACGCATTGGAGTACACGAAGAAAAATCAAACGGGAACTGACCGGGTAAAACCTGCAGTGTCAAAACTAAGTCAGACTTGTGTATTATAAGAAAAACCGGTTCAAAACTGATATCTGGCATTTAAAAAAATGTTTACTACTTTTTGGGTGAAAGATGATCCATTCTCAATATTGACCTCATTGGGGGGGGGGGGGGGGGGGGGGGGGGGGGTAGACTATGACCAGGTATGATCAATAATCGCTCCAAAGAAGGGAATAGCTCCGAATTGAATTCACAACATTTTTCTTTAAAGTGTGCGGCAAAAAAATATTTCAGGCCCATGATCAGTGTGTCTTTAATTTATAATGAATTCTGTCACGTCTGAAAAGCTCTTCCAGTTCTGACCATTACTTAATAAGATGCTCGTAACGGAGTTTTTTACTATTAAAAAATAAGGTTTGAGAAGTTCGGACCTCTACAAAGGTCGCTAGAGCCTGCGACATAGACGCACAGACATAAGTTTTTCACTATCATCAGTAAAGAATGTTGTGAGAATAAAATATAAAACTGTATTAATTAATGTTTTCCGCGTGATGAACAGAGGAAATTTCGAAAAAGTCCCTTCCTTAAAATAAATTATTTCCTAAAAAAATAATTAACTCGAAAAACATTAACTTGAATTTTTGACAGGTGAGTCAATACGTTCGACGCAATAATGATCACCTTAAATACCATTTTCAGAAAATGACACATTATAAATTCAAAAATAATGTAGGAGCCATCATCTGTTGCGGTGGAATGTCGGGAGAAGAAGTCGCCAAAGTGGTAAAAGCAGCAATGGCTCATCAACCTCCATTTCGAATGAACGGACACGAAGATGAGCAAGCCCAACAAAATCCACCAGTAGTCCCCAATATTGGTGAGGATATGAATGAAGCAGAAGATCCACAAGTCCAGAATGAACATGATGCAATGGGAAGAGATGATGCGCATCTACACATAATTGATGATCGTAATGATGCACCAAATCTATTGGCAGGACCCGATGTTGGTGAGGATATGAATGAAGCAGAAGATCCACAAGTCCAGCATGAACATGATGCAATGGGAAGAGATGATGCGCATCTACACATAATTGATGATCGTAATGATGCACCAAATCTATTGGCAGGACCCGATGTTGGTGAGGATATGAATGGAGCAGAAGATCCACAAGTCCAGCATGAACATGATGCAATGGGAAGAGATGATGCGCATCTACACATAATTGATGATCGTAATGATGCACCAAATCTATTGGCAGGACCCGATGTTGGTGAGGATATGAATGGAGCAGAAGATCCACAAGTCCAGCATGAACATGATGCAATGGGAAGAGATGATGCGCATCTACACATAATTGATGATCGTAATGATGCACCAAATCTATTGGCAGGACCCGATGTTGGTGAGGATATGAATGGAGCAGAAGATCCACAAGTCCAGCATGAACATGATGCAATGGGAAGAGATGATGCGCATCTACACATAATTGATGATCGTAATGATGCACCAAATCTATTGGCAGGACCCGATGTTGGTGAGGATATGAATGGAGCAGAAGATCCACAAGTCCAGCATGAACATGATGCAATGGGAAGAGATGATGCGCATCTACACATAATTGATGATCGTAATGATGCACCAATTGTTGGAGATTTGAATGAGTTAGACGAGATACAAGATAATCAGGCTGCTGCTGTGGATGTTCGTTATCAAGTATGTCCAGCTTTCGTCTTACACTGTACTTCAGAAGAACCTTTTTGACATAAGCTATTGACAAAGTGTTCGATTCGATGACAATCAGGTTTCATTTTTCAGAATTCCACTCTCCTTTATCCGGGTCCCGCACCACCCTTTCCCAATCATTTATCTCCAGTCAGAGGAGAACCAGTTGGAATGGAAGAGAATCAAGAAGAGGGTGATGAGTATTCTGATGATGACGATGAGGGTTCGGACGATGATGGGGATGACTCGGTGAGCCAGGGAATTTTTTGGGATGGGCAGGGAAAAAAATAGGTTCTCCTTACAACTGAGAAGCAATAGTTATTGTTTCCATATTTGGTAGTTTATTTACTTCTCTG
Source organism: Caenorhabditis doughertyi (assembly GCA_963572265.1). Taxonomy (NCBI): domain Eukaryota; kingdom Metazoa; phylum Nematoda; class Chromadorea; order Rhabditida; family Rhabditidae; genus Caenorhabditis; species Caenorhabditis doughertyi. Next base: position 11,123,148 of record OY751554.1, read on the forward strand.
TTTTCAGACGCCGCCGTCATCACTAGCGACACCAACTCCTCCACCAAGAGCAGCATACAGTTTTGATGTTTTCAACAGAGTAAGTTTTGACTTCATATAATGTAAAACCTGAAATAGTGGTGCATACAACACTATTGTTCAACTTCTCCATCTGAGGGCACCACTGTTTGAGGGGCACCATTACTACAAGTTTTACGGTACCTTGAAGCCTCGATTATACCGATATCTCTATTTGAAAGGGAACGTACCTGTTTAAATCATTCCTCGGTTTTTCAAGTGAAATATTCGGTGTGCCAAGGTTTTTTCGTAAAACTAATTGTTCCCAAAACTCACAATCGAATAGAAAAGAAAATTTTTGAATTTTAACACTTTTGCATCAAGGCCACAGATCGCTATAATTGAGGTTTGAAGAGAAATAGAAAAATAATATTAAAATATCTAAAATTCAACTTCCAATTTACAGAACGATGGAGGAGTTGGCGGCGGATCGGATGATGAGCAAGCAGAAGAGGAGGAGGTGGAGGGGGAGGGCCGAGACTCCCCTGAAGCCTCCTACGATGACTCCAGTGATGAAGGAGTGAGTTATCACATTTTATTCTTTTCATAAAAAATGGGTTCCAGGAGGTGGAGGAGGTAAGGCAATCGAGGAACCAGTCAATGCCTCTGTCGCCCCCTCGTATTGCCGCACCAGCCGCACCTGCCACACCACCCCACCATGCTGCCACACCAGCTGTACCGGCGACGACTCCACGACGACAAATCCGCCGGCGTCAACGTCCGCTAAGAATGATTATTGAACCAAAGAGAACCAAATACAATTACGAGTAATAAAACATTCTTCGGTTTTTATCTTTTTACAAACAATCGAAAGATAAAAAACAGCGTTCATTACAAGGATAATTGGAGCAACAAGCTCCAAACTGTTTAACTTAGACTAACGTGATTTCACTAACTTCAGAAAAATTAGAAATTTTTCATAAACTTCGATTCATAAGACAATCCAATAATTAGTTATACTCACCATGACAACAGTTAAATAAGGGAGCAGAAAAAATGAAGAATTACAAAAATCAGAAGTACAACAGCATGTTCGAAACCCATCATCTCCATTTGAACAAGTTGGTTGCTGGAAATGTTAAAGTTCAATAAAAAATTTTCAAGATTTCTATCTAAGCAGTGGCGCTCTACTAGAGATTTCTCGGCAATATCTTGGTTTTTTAACTTCGTCTTGTCTTCATAATAGTCGACTAACCGAACATATTTGGATCGTTCCACAACCATACGAATACTGATAATGTTTGTGTTTTTTATCAATCTTTGCTTGTCTAGAATATTGTATTTATAGTCTCTATTATAATAGGTTGTTTCATAAGTCTTTGACACTTTTCACAAAAATATTGAAAGATCTTCCACAACAAGATGAGAAGGAGTTATGCACCTCTAGTTTTTGTATAACAATACACTACTATTGTAGTATATTCCCCCAAGTTTTCGATATTATCCAGGCAGTGCTCTCTGAGATACACCCTAAAGAATGAGTTATGCTCGGATTTGAGTAGCGTCGGAAAATTCAGTGTATTTCCGGAACCTGATGTTTTCTTTTTAAGTTTTTTTGCGCATATAAATAGGAGTGTTGAGGCTACAAATTAATCGAAACAAAACAATAATTTTGTTTCTCAAACTTTAGATATGACCCGATCTTTCCAAAACGTTGCTTTTGAGCCTTGATTTCAGTGGCGTAATTTTGTGTAAAAAACACTGATCATATTATTTTTGAATTTTTAACTGGAATGGAAGTCAATAGTTTCTTTAAAATAATAGGTTGAACAACCATTATTATGGGCAAAAAAATGATCAAGGTCCGGTGAAGATTGGCCATCGCCAGTTTTTGCTAGGCCATCTCAAACTTTGGCACCATGAAATCATGGTGATCACTTTCAATTTATGATATCTCATGAATAATGCAAGAAGGAGGCGTGTGATTTTTATGTTAAGATACACATATCTGCGGTATACTATATCCAAAATAAAAACATTCCCGGTGCAATTTCTGGTGTAGTTTCAGATCTGAATATGATATGATCCCCAATCACGAAAATAACTATGTTCATTAAAAGCTTTGTATCTCCTCTGATAGAGAGAGGGGCCCAATGCCAAAATATTTCTTTGAAGACAATAAGTGTTCCTATATATTGGTTCAAGACCAGAATGAATCCTCTGCACAAAGCGAAAATTCAGGTTCCTCAAAAATCCTATTGAAAAGTGTCAAAGACTTATGAAACAACCTAATAGTAAAGTTCTTACTTGTAACAGAAGAAATCTGAAGGGCATTCTTGTTTCACGATATTTGAAATATGAACATTTCCTGCAGTTTCATCAATTCCTGAACAATTTTTTGTTCTCTGTATTCGAATTATTAAAATTACCATAAAAACAATCAATTGCTCCATAACTAAAAACTATCAAAATGGAAAATATGACGAATGAATAAACAAGATTATTAGTCATAATAAGAGTGAAAAAAAATGTCAAAAAACCGAAGAAGAATCGTAGTTTGTCATCGCTTATCAGTGACGTTTTTTCTCTTTTTTAACATTTGTTTGTTTTAGTGTCTACAACTGAACTTTTAGTTACCCATTATGATGTTAAAGCAATTTCTAAAGTTTGTCAAAATGTGAATTCATGCTGGAAAACTTGGAATCACTGTATAACTTTTCTCTCCGATAACTTCTCGAAAAAAATATCTTGTTTTAATCAGAAATTTCCAAAAAAAGAAACTAACAAAGCATATGAAAATCAAATGAACAAAACTGAAACAAGAGTCAAGATAATCGAAGAAGTAGCAGTTTTTGAAAAATCCAATCCAGAATTACAGTAGTTTTCTCTGCAACAACAAGTACCGTATCCATTCTTATTCTCTCTACAACCACCCCTCTGAAAATGTATAGGTCATAAATGAATTTGAGGTTTGGAACTAACCGTGCAAGCCTCTGTTCCACATCCATAGCTGTTTGTTTGATAGTTATTGTAATTATAATTCTTTTGGTATGTTCTGAAATCAAAAATAGCGTTTTAATAGATATTCAAAAGTACTCAAAGGCTTACTTCATACAGAAACTGTTTCCTGGACAAGCAATCGGTTTTGTGTTCACAGTCTCAGAGTTCCCATTTTGTTGAGACGTTCCTGTGATTATTTAGAACAATCATGTACATCTTTTTATAGTTTTAAATTTTACAGAAAACTTTGAAATCTTTCAACAAAATTTAGTTGATTGTTAGTGGAAATAAAATGCTTACCATAGAAACAATTAACCTGCGAAGTAATTACAGAAACCACCGAAATTAGAAGAATGACAGAGAGAAGAACCTTGAACATTTCAATTTGGGACTGTCAATGAACCAAATTGATCCTTTTTATGATCCTCGTTTATCAGTTAACAATAAAAATGGCGATTTTTTGTGAATCATGCCTCACGTTTTCTTATAATTTTCATTTTTCTCTCATACTCTCTCTCCGAATCCATAAAGAATTTGTAACTCTTTTTGAATGGGTCATGTTGATTTTTTGGCTTTCTGATTTGATGATGAATGTGCTGTCAAGAACGAATGACATGAGTTTTGAACTTTTGAAACAAATTTCAAACTTTTCAAATGGTTTTTTGTTAAGAGGTCGTTTGTTGATTAGTGAAGATAAAAGATGACGTCACAAAAACTCAAATTCTGAAAACAGAATGATTTTTGATTTGAAATCAGACTTCTCCTCCGGAATTCCTTACCAGATTCGAAATAGTTATCGGATTTGATCATTTTATATCAGATCATCGCAAAAGTTTATCCATTTAAAAATCAAATGACTGCTGACAATTCAGTAGAGTTTGATCAAAAATAAGTTGATCCTGAGTCGAAACGTTTTATGACTTTTCTGTATGGATTCTTGGTCAGGCCATAATATAGAAATCATCTTCATCGAGCAATACTTCCCAAAACAACCCTTCAACTGTGCAAGAGCTCGTTGATAATCATCATCAGATCTATACTGTTTGGTCTTTGAAAGAGTTGATCATTACTTATCATCAATATTTGAAAATACTCCAAAATCAAATGAATAACAGTTTGATGTTCAGGTGATCACTGTAATCTTTTGAGACTATTTTAGAACTCGAAGCTCGAAAAACAAATTTGTTCATTCACGTTAGTTTTTAAAGAAAATTTAAGAAAGAATCACTGTTAAAAATTAAAATTTCAAATCAGTAACACAAATTACAAGTAAATGTAGACAACTGAAGCAATCGTCAAGATCATCGAAGAAATTGCAGTCTTCGAGTAATCGAATCCAGAATTACACATATTTCCTCTACAACAACAGGTACCGTATCCATTCTTGTTTTCATTGCAACCACTGCTCTGAAACCAAAACAATTACTAAAAGTCTTGATGAAAATTGAAACAAACCGCGCAAGCTGTGTTTCCACATCCATAACTGTTCGTCTGATAGTTATTGTAATTCAGATTTTTCTGATAAATTCTGAAATGATTCAATTGATAATAATTTACTTGATTTCATTTCAAGACTTACTTCATACAGTATTGTGATCCTGGGCATTGCACTGGAGTTGTTTGAACAATTTCAGTTCCTCCAGTTTGTTGTGATGTTCCTAAATTGGTTCAATCCGTTTTAAAACTTAAATAAAGAAGAAAATTACTAACCATACCAACAAGAAAGTTGATAAGATTCAGCAACCAAAACCAGAAGAACTACAGAAATAAGCAACTTTGACATGTTTAGTTGAAAGCGAACTGAACTGAAAAGAATTTCTCTTTTTCTTTTTTATCAGTTAACAATAAAATTCTAACTGTCATATGAATCATGCCCACTTTTTCTTATCATTTTTCTGATTTGTTTCTCTGCTCTATTCTTTTTTTTCCAATGTTTTCTCCCTTTTTCGACATTTTGACACAATGATGAATGTATGTGAAAATCCATTTGATCCATCATTTCTTCCCTTACAAGTGAACCAGAATATCAGAAAGTTTTCATCTCCTGGGAATATCATATTCTAGAATTCTTTTCCGGAATATGAAAATAGTATTTTTCAGTTGGTTGCACACACAAATTATGTGCAGAAAAGACCAAAAAAACGAGGAGATATGATTCGATTTGGGTGACGAAAAGTGACAATTTAAGCATTGAAAGTGTAATGTAAGCACATCTAAAAATGTGTTGCAATCCCCATGAGAGATATTTGATCACGGAAAAAAGTTTTGAAATTTTTCTCAACCCAAAAGAAAAAAAAAATTTGGAGACTCTACAATTTTCGATGTTGTCGTTATCAGGTAAGTAGAGTTTAGTCATTCAAAAAGAGCATTTACAGATTATAGTTTGTAAAACTAAAAATAGGAATTTCAGGAGACAGTTTTTGGTTTGTTGAAATAAATTAGAACTTGAAAAACTTTAAACATGAAGAAGTGTTTTGAAAAAATGAATTGTCTGAACAAACATTTATTCAAGATTCCGTTTTTGGAAACAAGAAATGTAGAGAAATGGTTATGCTTGATCACTACAAGAGCAGCAGTGGCTGTAAATCATATTTATTTTCAGATTTTTCTTGAAAACTGAGCTTACCTTTTTCAAAAAGTTTTCATGATGCAGAATCTTCTTCTTCCAAACCCCTGAACACTTTTGTCTCTTCTAATTCTTCATCAATTTTTTTCGCTTTCAAAACAGAGACAAATGAGTTTTTTGTCAAAAGTCAGTCGTAAACTTCCTTTTTTCTTTTGCGGTTTCAGTCTCCATCCACTCATAAATCTTCGTTTTTCAAGAAAAAGACAAAGTAGTTGTCTAGCAAATACTGGCAAAAAAACGAATAAGAACAGTCATTTCTGTTTCTAGAAATGATAATTTTTCAAATTCTTCTTGTGAATTCAGAAGTTTGTAATGATTGCCTTCAATAACTTTTTACCAGATTGATTTCCAAATAAAACATTCTCGTCATCAACTGCTCTTCGTTTTTAGGTGGATGTTTTACGTGGCGAACAGAAACTTTGAAGAAGCATGCCCTTGTGTTAGGGTTATTTCCTTGGTATTTATTGCCCTTCCAATGCTGCTTCTCCATCTTTTAGGAAAACTGATGATTCCTTGAATCTTCAGATTTGAAATATCCCACGTCCATCATACATGTCCGAAACGAAAAAAAAACTTGAAAACCGCCGGAGGGTGTCATATTTTTCGAAGGCGGCGCAGAATGCAACACGTCTTCTTCGTTTGGTTAAAAATCTGCAATCTTCCTCCATTTTTCCTTCTTTTCTCCACCACAACGTCTCCAGAGACATGAATGTTTTTCGGGAAATAGACGTGAACGAAATCTTCAAAGTATTCCTCAAAGAAAAAGTGAACTTATAGCCAAACTCAACCCAGCTTTTTGATCACTTTGCTCTTTTCATCTGGTGTTCCATTCTGTCTCTATTTTCTATTTGTTTAGTATGTCAAAAAGAACAAAAAAGTATTGTTGAAAGTGGTTGTTTCGTCGTCAAAAAGAGAGTGTCCTGGGGACCTATTTGCATAAAAAGAGCGTCGTCCCTCTTCATGTCTCCTGCCGCCCAAAACTTGTTGAGAGGACCAAAAATTTATGGGTGGGAGTGACATTTCTGACGGCGGAAAAGTAGGAATGGAAATTTTAGATGTGGGTGGAGTCTTTCTTGTATTACGTATTCTCAAAATGTTTAGTTTACGGAAAGCCGCGAACATCTAAATCATAATATCCTAATTTTTTGTTCCAGAATAAATAGGTGAGCTCGAATATGACCATTAGTAAACAGTGAAATGACCTGTTCTGAAAGTTTTGCCTTATAAGATTATGTTCAATGCTTCAATGATATAATTATTTATAAAAAAAACTAAACTTGTATTACAATTGTACATTAATTATCTTGATAGGAATGCACCCCGGCAGTTTAGGATAAATTTAGTTGATGAATTGACGTGCCGTTCAGATAAATATTCTCCAGAGTCTTAATTTCGTTATTAGCCAATTCTAGCTCCACTCTAACGTCTTCTTTGTTCCCAATTTTATGCATAATTTCTATGGTGTGCTTCTTCTTTCTGTCACCAGAAGTCCCACTATTCTTCTATTGAAGAGCAGAGCAAAAACAGACACTACTGGAGGACAATGGACGGATTCTCTCTTTTTTCTCATTCTATTCTTTCAACTCATTCTTCTTTAAGATCTTCCTTTTCTTGCCCATCAACGGACTCATCCATCTCTATTCTGCTCACACTTTCATGTGGAAGAATAAGGAGAAAAGACAACGCGGGTAAACAATTTGTAGGCCAAGAAAAGGAGAAACGACAGGGGGGAAGAAAAAAAACAGGAAAAAAGAGTTTTGAAGAGGAAAATGAAACCAAGTGTTTTTCCAACTTTTTTCTCCGTTTTTTTTCGGCGATTGGCACAACTTTTGAGACTACTTCTTCCTCTTGAAAGTTTATACAAAGACAATGCGAATATCTTTCAATGACTATGTCACGGTCATGATTCTTCTAGTTGGATGGTAGATCTTCTGGCCCCGATCTTGAAAAGATTAGATCAAAAACTGTTTGTAAAACTATGCCATGATTTTAAAGATTTAAGATATCCCGGCACGAAACTTTAACAGTTACTACACGAAAACTTACTTTCAAATCATCAGAAGACCGTGATTATGATTTTTATGTCTATAAATTGTGTGATTATTGTCAAAAGCTTCATCCTGTTTTCTTCTGAAGGCATTCGAACTGTTGACCTACTATTCTACATCCAAAACTGTAATCTGCGAAGGTAGCCTTGTTCTCCATACAATTTCCAAGGAATATCTGTTACATTTCTGACGGCGGAAAAGTAGGAATGGAAATTTTAGATGTGGGTGGAGTCTTTCTTGTATTACGTATTCTCAAAATGTTTAGTTTACGGAAAGCCGCGAACATCTAAATCATAATATCCTAATTTTTTGTTCCAGAATAAATAGGTGAGCTCGAATATGACCATTAGTAAACAGTGAAATGACCTGTTCTGAAAGTTTTGCCTTATAAGATTATGTTCAATGCTTCAATGATATAATTATTTATAAAAAAAACTAAACTTGTATTACAATTGTACATTAATTATCTTGATAGGAATGCACCCCGGCAGTTTAGGATAAATTTAGTTGATGAATTGACGTGCCGTTCAGATAAATATTCTCCAGAGTCTTAATTTCGTTATTAGCCAATTCTAGCTCAGAATCTTCATTTCCTATGACTCATTTCAAGGTACCGTACCATTCCCTTCCACTTAATTTTTTCACTTCTTCATCTTCGTTTCCTCTTTTTTCCTAAAATTCATCCAATTAGTTTTGTTCCAATTTTCATGGTTCTTTTTCTCCTTCTTTCGGCTTTCTTTAACCACTTACTCCAGTTCTTTTCTGCTTTTTCTCTTCATTTTCTTCCACTCTAACGTCTTCTTTGTTCCCAATTTTATGCATAATTTCTATGGTGTGCTTCTTCTTTCTGTCACCAGAAGTCCCACTATTCTTCTATTGAAGAGCAGAGCAAAAACAGACACTACTGGAGGACAATGGACGGATTCTCTCTTTTTTCTCATTCTATTCTTTCAACTCATTCTTCTTTAAGATCTTCCTTTTCTTGCCCATCAACGGACTCATCCATCTCTATTCTGCTCACACTTTCATGTGGAAGAATAAGGAGAAAAGACAACGCGGGTAAACAATTTGTAGGCCAAGAAAAGGAGAAACGACAGGGGGGAAGAAAAAAAAAACAGGAAAAAAGAGTTTTGAAGAGGAAAATGAAACCAAGTGTTTTTCCAACTTTTTTCTCCGTTTTTTTTCCGCGATTGGCACAACTTTTGAGACTACTTCTTCCTCTTGAAAGTTTATACAAAGACAATGCGAATATCTTTCAATGACTATGTCACGGTCATGATTCTTCTAGTTGGATGGTAGATCTTCTGGCCCCGATCTTGAAAAGATTAGATCAAAAACTGTTTGTAAAACTATGCCATGATTTTAAAGATTTAAGATATCCCGGCACGAAACTTTAACAGTTACTACACGAAAACTTACTTTCAGATCATCAGAAGACCGTGATTATGATTTTTATGTCTATAAATTGTGTGATTATTGTCAAAAGCTTCATCCTGTTTTCTTCTGAAGGCATTCGAACTGTTGACCTACTATTCTACATCCAAAACTGTAATCTGCGAAGGTAGCCTTGTTCTCCGTACAATTTCCGAGGGTTATCTGAGTTATTCATAGATTTCATTTTGTAATCGAAGATTCCATTTTGCAAACTTCTTCTTATTGGTCTCCGCCTTCTTCTTCTTCTTCTTTTTCTCCCAAAAAGTCCATTCGTTTTCTTCGTTGTGTGCCTTCTCGTAATCTCATTTCCGACGCCTTCTATTCAACCCCTTCTTCTCTTTTTCCTTTCAAAACAATGCTCGTCGTTCCATCTTATTGTCGTTTTAGTTTTCTCTTTCAATTATCCTTTCACTTCGCCATCGTCACTTTCCACGAAAATCATTTCGTTTTTATTCAGTTAGGTTCTGTTTTCCGTCTTTGATTTGGTAGTCAGAAAGAATGGTAGAACCTCTTCTTCTTCTAAATTTACATGTGACTTTTTAGTGGAAAAAAAGAAAAACAAAAGATTAGTGTTTAAAAAAACAAAAAGGAAGACAGATAACTTGAAGAATTATTCTTAAGATGGGTTAAGTACTTCTTCTTTTTTGGGTTGATCTAAGTCGACTGGTGGTATGAAATGGAACTGGATACTCGTGGCAAAAACACACTAACAATCATGTGGCCAGTTTTTTTTGGAAAAGAAATAAGGTTTTTTGAAAAATTTGCTAATTTTCATATCTTTCAAATACTAGAAACTATATTTTAATCAAATTATGAAATTCAGACCAGTTTGTTACTGTAGATTGTTTTGACTTCCAAATATTTCTTTCTAAATGTTCTAGATTATCGGTTCACTTTGGTCAGTTAAAGTAAAAAAGTGTTAATACCGAAAATGACAGGGAATAGGGTTTTTTCTAAGACATATTTTTCTACACGAAGTCATATTTCATTCTTTCTTTCTCATTCTGAAACTCCTCGAAATCTTTATCTCATCGATAAAATCAAACATCGATGATTTTTTGAGTGTGAAAAGTTTCATTCGAAGAGCTTCTAATCAATCAAATAGCAGCTGCCCATTACAATTTGTCAATGTTCCCGGATAGAAAAAAGAAGAAAGGAGGAGTAGATAAAATTTAATTGGAAGAGAAATAAAATATTTATTCGATATTGAAAATTATTGGTTTCACCTTAGCTTGTTTGATGATTTGTTCTTTTTAAAAGCTTGGTTATGACTGGTTAACACTAGTTCTTGTGGAGAGGATAGATAGAGAATTATATTTTTGTTGTTCTATTGTTGTTTACCTCAAACGATTGTCGTATTCCTATTGTTGAGGATAAAAACTAGATTGTACAAGCTCTTGTATGCTATGGAAATCCAATAAGGGAAAATGAGGTGGGATGAAACTAATAAATCATTATGACCAGTAATTCTATTTCAGAAGATGCTTGAAAAATTATTATGATCCTTGATTCTCAAGTTTTGATCTAGTAGTTATAAACATGAGGCATCACAACCTATAATTTTCTTTCGTTTTCTACTACCTCACCTTAAATTTCAAACCATCCGATATAATATTCTCATATTTTCATTCATAAATATCCCTATTTCCATTTATTTCTGAACATTCCCACGAGCTCTATCAATACTCGTTTCTCCGATTTTTCATTCAATTTCCTTTCTTTACCCGCCCTTTTCCTCCTGCTCGCCGTGCATCCCTCCCATCCATTTTGCCAGATTAAAATCTCCGTTTTGCTCCGTTTTTCTTCATTCCACTCCTTAGTGGCACAACGATCCTTTAGTTTTTTTGTGATTCGACTTCGTTTGCATTTTAATTGAAAACAGATGCTAGTTTTTTTAGTTTTTGAAAAAGACAAAAAATCGGATTTCATTCTTTGAGAGAAGCATCCGAACGTTCTATTCCTTTTCTTTCTGTTTTTGAAATTTCCTTCTCCACAAATAAAAAAAACTTTCCAGATTCAAGGAATGGTTTGAAAAAGAGAAAAAATTACAAAAATGGTTGGTGCATCACTTCTTCAGTCTGATGATGATTCAGATGTTCCTGATTTGGATTTAAGAGGTGCTTCTTCAAGTTCTTCGAGACGGAGAAATTTCTTTAGCAAGTAAGTTGCTCCAATAGAAATTGATGCCCTTCTATTAAAAGTTTTTGATCTTTTTCATTACTTTGTTATTGTTCTAGATCCACCACCGACTATGAAGAAATCCGTCATCGACAGAAAACCTACAAAACCATTTTTCTTATTAGTTTTCTATTTATTTTTCTCGTTGCTCTCTACTTTTTATACACGGCAATGTGTCGTGTGAAGCTTCTTTCGGAGGAAATTGAAGGTTTGAATGATATGTTATTCTGGATGTCCCTCTATTATAAATGAGAAGCTTTTATAGATCTTCGACAAAAAATGGGTCATGTGGAAGAGTTTCAATTGGAATTAAAAACGATTCGAATGCAATTTGAAGTTATTCGAGAAAATGAAATGGAAAATGAGGGAATGAATGGAACAGTGAAAATTGGAAGTACAACTGGAATGATTTATGATAAATTGGCAAATATTTCAAGTCGGTTTGATGTACTTTATGACGGATTCCAAAAAGTTAGAAAAGTTAATTTGAATCTTTTGAGAGCTTTAACTTTCCAGAGTTCAATGAGTATGGACGATGTAACATCTCGAATGTCTCGAGTTGAGAATAAATGTTTAGCAGTGTGCCAACAACATGATTCAGTTGGAGGAGTTGCTATGCCACGTGGAAGAGAGCAACCACGTAGAAGACAAGCTGCTGGAAAAGTGAAAACGACAGGAGGAGGAGCAGATGAAATTGTCTTTCGAAGAAATGATTAATCTATTATAAACGTTTCCAAGTATGTTTTGACGGGTAAACTCGCTTTTTTCTACTCTTAAATTGCCAAGGAAATCGTAGTTTCGTTCACCAAATCATTGAATCTTTCACCACAGAATGTTTATTATTTATTTATGTACACAAAGTAAAAATGAACTACATGTTTGGTTTTGATTTTTGAAAGGGAATCTCAAATAAAAACTTATGGTTTTTTTATGAATTAGCACAACTCCATGAATTGAACATTCTCTTTTTGTTCATTTTGAAACCGAACTCGATGATAGAGAGTCAATGATCGAATCCAGGCTTGTTCATTTCCCCATTTAATTTTATAAACTCCTGCTCCTGGCATTCGGAGACGAAGATAATCAACTGTTGGCATTCCTGAACATGTATTTTACTTCAACCGTGGCTTCAGAATGGTTTCATTACCTGGATAATCAAAATCAGGAGCCAACTCTTTCATATCTTCAATATCCAAATTCTCATCATCACCATGCCAAATTCCCATTCCAAATGTTCGATCGCAGAATCTAAATTTAGTGGTCAAGAGTCATTCTAAAGAAGATTCAACCTATTGATAACAATATAAACCGGTTCGGTGACACTCTTGTCGACTGTATACGTGAAAACTGCCGATTTACCCGGACCAATATTGGTGCAAATTAGGTCCTTGATAGCCGGAGTTTCGAGATTTGGAGTCCAATAGAGTTCTTGAGGAATTGAGTCAAATGGGATATTCAGAATATCACGACACATTCCATCTCCATTTTTATCGACAAGAGTTCCTCCCCAATGCTTTGGAATGTTGTCTACATGAGCATGCTAAAGAAACGAGTTGAAGTATCCTATTCTATTTTCTCACAAAATACCTTTTGAACAGAAGTTTTCCAATCAGAATTTCCAGTACAAATTCGAACCTTATTCCGAGTTCTTTCGGGAAGAAGTGGCCCGATAGCTTTCCATAGAAGTGACATAAATGATGGAGCATTGATAAGAAAGAGAGTATTAATCCATTCTGGATATGCAGTATAAACAGATGCCCATAGAATTCGATATGGTCCAGTGACGATACTAATGAGAGCTGGATCAAACTTCAATCCTTCCAAATCAAGAATATAGATAACTGAACATTGAGTTCCATATTTTCTTTCCATTTCATTCATTGCTGCTAACATCTTCTCTTGGAACTTGAATCTATAAAATATTCAAAAGTACATTTGAAATCAACTTTTTAAAGTGCAAACCTTTGAATCAAAAAATCAGACAAGTGGACTGACTTGAGAATTCCCATCAAATCAATTCGTCCAGCACATTCAATTACAAGCAATTGATTTTCTTTTCCAGTTTCTCCTATAACAAATCATAATTAGTAGTTTAAAACAAACCAACGCATACCAACAAGTCCAAGTGGAAAATACTTTTTGAGAATTGGATGATCAGGAACATTGGTCAAAATGTTGTCAAGATCATAGTACTGGCGGAATCGAAGATGTCTTCGGAGTTCAGCAAGAGCTTCTTCTTTATTAAAACCGTATCCTTGAGCCCATCGAAGAAGATTAAAATCAGTGTCGTAATATTCGGTTAGAAGATCTTTGCACTGGAAAAAAAGAAAATACGGTTTTTGAGTAGTTGTAAAGGTTTTAAAGTTTCAATTTGCTTTCGATCTTTGTCTCTTTTAAAAGTTGTGAACTTCTGACCTATCATTATTGTGTGTCTTATGAACTGAAATGTTTCTTCTCTTGGATTCAAATTTCGTATTTTATGTTAAAACCTTTATTGAAAGACCACCCTGTAATAGCGTTATCGTTGAAACGTGCCTGAAGTTATCAATTTGAGGTGCCCTACTAATAAAGTTTTCCCATTTCGCGTGCCGCTTCCCTTTTATTCCTTCATATTCAAAAACAGTTTGCTTTCCTAATCAAATCATTTCGAAAACACATAAATAACCTCCCTCCAAACTACCACTCAATTCGTCATTTCAACTCAAACTACACACATCTAAACACATGTTCCAATAGACCAAAATACAGTAATTAATGGTTTCACATGACAGTTCAGATCTCCATCTAACCCTTCTTGTTTCTTCTTCTTGAACGGAAACAACAAAAAATAAAAGAAAAACTAACCTCACTGCGAAGAAAATCAACGAATTCTCGTTCGGATTGATTCATACTTTATCGAATTGATTTGGATTAACAAATGAGAATCAGATGGAGATGAAAGGAGGGGCGTGCCGACCTTCAAAATAGAAAATTTCGTTAAATCACAAGATACGAAAAAGAATAAAAGAGATTTTGGGCAAAATGAAATAAGGGCAGAAAGTGCACTTTTTCATGAATTGATCAAAAGGAAATGGATGGTAAAAGAGGGGTTGGAATGAGGGCAACAGATGACTTTTGAGACAAGATTCTTGATAGAAAAGAACAAGTTATTTTAGGTATTTTGAAACTTTGCCAAAAGACTTTTTGTGTTCCTTCTCTATTGCCAAAGTGAGACGAGATGGGAGGGCGAGATTAGTTTTGTCAAGGAAGAAGAATAACAGAAAATGGAAATCAGATGGTGTTTTTGTCTTTTTTTTACCTGTCAGATTTCTATCAGAAGTAGTAAGGAAATGAGGAAAAAGAGAGGATGACGTGGTTCTGATGAACATCAGAAGACAAATAGGATGCATATTGGTTTTTGATTACTTAGAGAGGCTTGATGTTTTGAATATTAGAATCTGAATTGATTCTTAACTTGAGAATGAATTTCCGAAACAAAACAAATTTTAAAAACGATCCAACTGATTTTCAGACGATCTATATCAATTCTTAATTGATGAAATCTAAAGAATCTGAATCAAACTTTGAGTGTTTTTTCGACAATCTTTAGTTTTTCTATTTTCTTATTTTTCAAAAGTGAAGAGTTGCTTTCTTTAAAATTCAAAGCAATTTATCATCCTTAAAAATGAAAGGATCACCGTGAAAACTAGCCTATTCTTCATCTCTTTTTTTCTAGGAATTATAGATCACATGTGAATGGGAGAACAATCATGCATGCAGTGTTTTGACCTAGTTAGTCAACGACAGCGCGCAAAGCGCTATCAATATTTATCAGTATTTATCTCTACAGTATACTGCAGAGAAGAAGAAGAAAAAGAAGATGAAAGAAAAGGAGGAAGAAGGAGAACTACCCGAAATGCGGATAAGATTGTTTTGAGACAAATGAATGGGTATTTTTGTTGGATGGACAGAGATAAAGAGGGTGTAGACACGGGATTAGTATAGGAGAAAACGACTAAAAGTTCCAATCTTGTTATGCAGTTTCATAAGTTTTAACAGCAGAAGAACACCTCTAATACAGGAGCACTCCACACTCATGTTTCTTCTAAGATACAGATCGAAATAAACATAAATTTCTGAATGTGGAACATTTTGCGCGTTCTGAGTAAACTATGCATGCGGGAAAACAGAATATATTGGAATACAAGTCGGATTTACCTAACATCTTCTTGTTCCTCTTTTTTATTCTTCTCGCCTTTCCTCCTCTTCCCTGTTCAATGCCAGTATCTCTACCATAAACTTGAGAGCAGTCATGTGAAACGGGTAAGTAGGACACCTATGATCAAAATGGAAAGCGATGGATACTGGTCAAAAATGAAAGTGTTTTATTTGGAAAAATGAATGGTCAAAAACAGAGAATGATGTGATGCAGATGAGGGAAGAAAAGATACAAACTCATTATGAGAAATGTTTTCATTTCGCCTCGTGTCCTTCTGGACCTCATTCGACAAATTCAAGGTTTCGTGTAAATATTGTTGTTTTTTCAAGTTTACGATAAGATTTAATAGTACATACAAGTCTAGAAAAACAGAACACACGTGCATTTTGTAGAACTGAACGGAAGCGAACAGCGAAAAAGAACATCGGAAATTGATAAGGGACATTTGGCGGTGTGAAAGAGTGTTCCTCAAAAGTTTAGAAATTATGAGCCGTTAGTAACATTTGTGGAATAAGTTAGAGATTAATTTTGCCAGTTTTTTGTTGAGCAAATTGTGAACTTTCCCTTTTTTAGCTCTTCCATAATCTCTTCTTCTTCAAATCGAAAAGCTTTTGTTGCCAGAAAGCTTTCTAGTCCCGATTTCTTGACCTTTCCAACATTCGATTTGTCTGTTTATGTTTTTTGTTCTCCATTCCAACGCAAAACTTCATCTCCTAAAACTCCAAGACAGCTGAAAATATAAACTGAATATTAATTGAATATCTGCTCTCCCCTCTGACGCTCCATCTCTCCATCCATTTCTTTTCTATTCATCTCCCTCTCTACCTTTATTTTATTCGTGTTTTTATCTGATATGCGAGCTGCTTTCACTTTCTTTCTCGCAGTTATTATTCAATTCAGTAGATTAATATTAGAAGTTGATAGCCTGGAATTGAATAAATGTAACCAGTTTGCGAGTTGTGGACTATGTGCTGGTGCTGTGGATAATGGAGTTAGTTGTCGGTAAGATCCTTGATTTCGTTCCAGGACATCGTCATAATTGTTCATTTTCAGATGGTGCTTATCCTCTTCTCGATGTGTTTCATCAAAATATCTATGTCATCCGTGGAAGACAGTTCTTCATGACATAAATTGCCCACTTCCAAAGTTACCTACCACTTACAGCGACACTTTTTTGAGGTAAGCTAATCTGTTTTGAAAATAAAAAATAACTCACATCCGGATTTTTAAGAACAGAGATTGCTGCCTACATCCAAGCAGCAAATCGAGTCAGTGAATACTCTCCAGTTGGTGCTCCAATGTCTTGTTTACTCAAACTACCATCGAATGTCGCAGTTTTGTATGAATTGGATGTTCCAACTACTCTAGAAGGGGTGAGTTCAGATTATTTACGGTTGCTTCGAATTTCTAAAATGTTTTTAATTCAAGTTGAATAAAGAAAAAGGTTTACAGAGAACAATTGGAGTATTGATCGGAGTTAATCATGATCTTCAACACATTTTCATCGGATTCAGATCTACAAATGATCCGGTTCAATTCGTTTCTCAATTTTATGTTTTCATGATGGGATGGATGGAAGATTTCCCTCTTGGAGGAAGAATGGTTGCTATTTATACCAGAATGTACAAAGATATTCTGAACTTTGATTTTGATGCTTGTTTGCAAAAAGCAGTTGAAAAATATCCTGCATATTCACTGGTAGTTACTGGACATTCTTTGGGAGGAGCCATGTCCACAATATTTGCACTCCACGTGGCAATGAAGTATCCTTTTAAGAAAACAAGCTTGTATTCCTTATCAGCTCCAAGATCTGGAGATGAAACATTTGTGAAATTACTAAGGCAATATGTAAGCTTTCTTCACTACTGGATAACTTTCCGTTTTGACTTTCAGGTGTTCGAAGAATTTCGAGTTGTTCGAGATGGTGATTTTGTTCCGGATTCTCCATTTCGAGTGTCTCAAACAATTGAAACAGCTCATCATAACAGTTTTGAGATATTCTACGGAAGTCACATGGCAGTTGATAATTATGTTATTTGTGATCAACCTGAAACGGAGTACTGTCTCAAAGGATCTTGGTGGAAAAAGCCGGTAGCACACATGTATTTGTTTGATCAAAATTTTTACAATT
Source organism: Caenorhabditis doughertyi (assembly GCA_963572265.1). Lineage (NCBI taxonomy): Eukaryota > Metazoa > Nematoda > Chromadorea > Rhabditida > Rhabditidae > Caenorhabditis > Caenorhabditis doughertyi. The sequence goes on from OY751554.1 coordinate 11,140,760, forward strand.
ATCATTTGGGTTACTGTGAATAAATCATTGTTCAATTTTGTTAGTGCAATCTATTTTCAAATTCAATCCAGAAGTGTTTGTAATAATTCTGAGCCATTGTGGAGAAAATATTATTATAGGAAAAGAGTTAGAATAGAAACACAGTTCTCACGATTTTCTTTCAATGAATTTCCACGTTTTGTATCGATAAAAAAGTCATCGCATCGTAACAAAAATAAGCGAAAACGGACAATATTTTACTCTTTTCCGACCCGCTTTACTCTCGTTTTCTTTCTTTTTTATAGTTTTGTGATATATTTTCTTCCAGAAACTATATATTCGATCAATTTGAAGCTACTTTTCAAACCCTAAAAACGATGTCGTATTTTGTATCGAAAGTGGATATAAATGTCAAACTTCCTGAAAAGGTATACTGAAAAAGAAGATGACTTCTTAAAAATGTATTTGTTTTTAGAATATTGATGTGTTCAATGAAGCTGTGGAAGTAGAAGAAAATCGCCATCATTTGAAAACATTTTATCATTGGAGAAGTCCATCAAAACATCATTCAGAAAGGGCGCACTTTTTGAATAAGTTCACTCATGCCATGGCAATCTTTTTTATTGCCATGACATGGGCTTGGATTGGAAGAAGATATGAAGATGATTATGAAGCTGATACTGGGAACGACTACTCGAAGACAATTCACGCTTTCTATCGGGTCGTTGACGTTATGGAAGGCAACTCCAATTGCTACATTCTTGAGTCCTGCCACTTGAACACCTACGGTTTGAAGAGAATGGATCTCAGATTCATAAAGGTAATTATCATCAAGAAATCTAATAATATATTTCAATTAACTCATTTTAGGTAGATATGTCATCTAGGATACTTCCCCAATCCGAACTTCTTTACCCTGGAGATATTCTAAGAGTCTACAGTTTGACACCTTTGAAAGAAATGGACTTGCACAACACCGTTTCTCATCTGGATATCGATGCTTCTCAACTACACACAAATCTTTTCTGGTCTGTTCGTGTGGCAGAGTTAATGCCTAGAAAAATACAACAAAATGAGCAGTTCATTTTCTACACCCGCGAGCCAAACTCTAACTGTCGGCTCGTGTTATTGAAAAATTATTCGGAAATTGGAACAATCGCTTATGTCCATAATCTTGGAAATACAATTCAACGAAACAGAGTGCACACTGGATCACTATTTCTACCGAGCCAAAACATTTCTCTTGTGAGAAACCATTTTGATGAGACAAAGAAGTTTGAAGAAAATTTCATCGTTCTTCCAAAAGCTATGATTCAAGTAATTGAGTTCGGTTTTGATGAGCACCAAACGATTTTGTTTGAAAATGGAAGAACATCATATTCAATCAACTTCCCAAATCATGAGGAGAGAAGCTATGCAATGAAAATGCACGCGTTGTTTGCAAACTCCATTCCAAAGGCGATAGATGCGGCAATACGAGATACTCGTGTCTTCAAGATGGAAGTTATTTTGAGGGCACCTTCATCGATCGAGTTTAGAATTCCAAATCCTCCGAAAAATCCAACTTTCGGGAAATGGACAAAGAATGCGGGTATTGTAATTCAAGCTCATCAACTTCGTGTGTCTGGGACGATATTTGCGGTGACATGTCAAGATGGATATACTGCTGTTTCTGCTTCATTTTTTCCTGAAAACCTTCGTAATATTCCTTTATCGGCTCGAGATCTGTTCGTGAGCCAAAGCTTGGGTGGTTCTCATTCAATGTGGCTGAATGGAAGATTACTTGCAGAAATTGATGATGAAAGTAATGGATCAAAGATATTGAAGATGTTGTATGGGGGAACCAGTGTTACAACCTTCAAACGTCTGCCGGTTCGAAAATTTCACTACCCATCACGACCATTAATCTCATTGGATGGCTTCCAGAACAATTACATTCACCAGTTAAAACAGGAACTAACAGTCTTAATTGTCGATGCACCTTTTGGAAGCGGCAAAACTCTGGCTGTAGCGACGGCAATGCTAGAACTCAATCAACATTGGAAAGGACAAGGAATCAAGCAAATCATTGTGACCAGCAACATAAATAGTTTAAGGCAAGTTAAGGAGAACGTTGGAATTATAAAAATGATAACTGAGTCACAAAACGAAGAATACAGTTTTCAGAAGCTTACACAATCAATTGAACATGTCTGACGACCAAAGCTGTAGATACTTGGCATTTGATGGCACCAAAGAATCAAAAACAAGCCAGGATTTCGAAGATGAACTGCGCCGATACACGGAACGTTTTGATTGCTATTCTTCATTTTCATTGTTCAATCCTGATGCCATTCTTACCACAACTGGCTTCTTGAAAGAGCTGATCAAAAAGAACCTTTTGAACGCATCGAAAGTTAAATTGGTTCAAATTGATGAGGCACATCTTTTGGTTGATTATGAGTTTATTTGGCTGCTCAACGTATTCTCAAAATCATGTTTTGCATTTCTCGGGGACAAGGCGAGATGCTCTGAAAGAAATTCCTACTATTATAATAATGTAGAGTGGACTTTCGGATTCGGCAACGTCTTTAAGCACGCAATAGAATTGCCAACTGTCCAAGTTCTCAACTTCTACAACACGTATCGTAGTCATCCGATAATCACAAATTGTTTGGCTTCGATATGCTACGAGGATCTGGAAAAGAAGCAATCCATAATCAATTGCACTGACGGACATGAGCGAATGAGATTTTTGAGGACACATTGTGGAGATATATGGAAAACGAATATGCCAATTGTGTTTGTTCATAATGTGGGAATGTGCGATTGGAATGGTGCATCAAGAGTGAATGAGACAGAATTCAAAATAGTGGAAACTATTTTGAAAAAACTCCGAGCGAACAACATCCGCGGAGACGATTTAGGAGTCTTATCATTCTATAAAGCCCAGGAAACAAAACTGAAAGAATTGAGTGGATTGCTGAGAGGAGTGACCTTTGGAGGCATTAACTCGTTTAGCGGGATTGAGAAGAATATTATGGTTATTGGGCTGACAAACCATGAGATCAAGAAACACATTGAAAACAAAGCCGATATTTGTTCCGTGTTATCAAGAGCTAAATATGGCACAATAATCATTGGGAACATAATTTCTTTGCATAAAACAACAATTTGGAGCAGGATTCTCAAAGAAGTTATGAGGGATTCCCTTGTTTTGGACGAAGTGGGTTTTCCTATTCATATATTTATTTGAAAGTTTTATTGCAGAATTTGAGGCCGATACAATTTACGAAGAGGAACCGCTGATCCTAGTTCTTTACACCGCAATCTGTTCGAAAGTGGTAAGTGTAAACACAATCATTCCCAATTGCTTCCCTTTGGATTTTCAGTTTCTCTCCAGCTATATTATACACTGATGCCTCATTTATATTTTTACTTTTTCGGGAAGGTTCTACGGAGTTTTCATTGTTGCTTTGCATTCACTTTTTATTCACAATAATTTTTTGCAATAAAAGTTTGGGTTAAATTTTCCGATATCGTAGAAAAGAATAACCTATAAAAAACCACTTTTTTTGAAGCAAACAAAGCGAGTGGGTGCGGTTAGAAACTTCCGATTTATGAGCCATTCAAAAGGGAAAAACACAGAAATGAAGCGAATTTTTCTCGTTCAAAACCACTGGAAGAGGGAAAGAAGAAAACCGAATTTATTTTGTCTAGCAACTATAAACCCATTCGAACCCCATGAAAATACAACTAAAAAAAGATAAATACTAACAAAATAATTTAGAAATCTACGAGATCAAAAAGTATTATACTGGATACTTTCGTTCTCCCCATCGTTTGTAACTAGGTGTGCAATTCAGTTTAAAGTTTGGATCCAGATGATTCTTGTGGTAGAGTACCTGAAAATATTCTCAAATTAGAAATAAGAATAACTTGATATTGATCTTTTGATTTCTTGGTGCACATAAAACCACTTACATTAACCATGTTTTTGTAATAATCATCTTCCAATTTATGATCAACTTGATTTAAAAATGTTCGATTAAACAGTAGCTCAGCAGTGCATTCCACAATTGCATAGTCGAAAGATGGCATCATCTCAAATAATGTTTCATTCTTATTTTTTCTGATTCAAGAGCTTCAAAATACCTTATTGAACATCACGTTTGGATACGCAGCGACAGTTCGTAAATCTTCGATTCCTAATAAACAAATGGCGTGTCGAATGGTTTTCGATCCACATTTATCTTTGTCTCCATACATCCATTTAGACATTCTGAATGTCCAGTTGAATGGAATCTCAACTTAAATATTGTATTACCTTGAAATGAAATCAGTATTTTTTCTTTGTTTCAGACATTCATTAGTGAAATGTCCAGGCATACCAAGATCAGCGCTCACTTGAAAACTTTGAATGAATTGTTCATCCACACCAAAGCCCTGAAACCTTGGATTATGGCAGATAATTGGAATAAAAAAGACTACAAACCCCTTTGTTCCATTGATTGATATATGTTGTCAAATCAGTTGTCCGTACCATCCAATCAACTGCTTCTCTTGATAAAGATCCTTGAGCGGCTCCTTTCGCAAAACTCATATTCTTGTTCAAAACATCACCATTTATTCCAGATTCTGAATTCAATTTCATCTCATTTTGATACAAGTTTGAAAAATTCTCTCACCATTTCTGAACATCTTCAAAGATTTTGGATCCCATTTGACTTTCTTATCAAGTCTCCCTGCTTCTGGAGTTATTTCAACATCATTTGCTCCTCCCAACCACTCGTAAATTTGTTCCATTTCGTAGACTGATTTCGTGATGACGTCATGATTTTGGAGTAGGATTACATAGTTCCATCCCGGCTTGTTGATGAGTACGCGCATACAGTTATAGTGAGCCGAGTTAATGTTATGTCCAGCAGAATCAACGGAATCTTCATCTAAAAATTAAAAATTGCGAGGACTGATATTAAATTTTCAGAACTTACCAGGAAGAAGTAAAACATTTGGAAGGCATGCAGCCATTGCTTTCAATCTTTCGTGAAATTTGGGTGCGGCCTTCTTGTCAATTGCAAAACAAAATGCATTTTGAGGATGATAAGACATTTGGACTTGTTTTTCAATCATTTCATAATCTGCATAAACAATTCTGGCGAATGCAACACCATTTTTCAATGGTTTTAAAATAGATCCAGATGGAAGAATTCGATCCATAATTGCTGCACAAGACATGTTCAAATTCTCGTTTTCTACTATTTTCACTCGGTTTTCGCCACCAACAGATGCCAGATATGTCTTAAAAAGGATAGGATTATTTCTTCGAAATCGAAAAATAATTTACTTCATCCCCAGATAATACTCTTCCACAATCAATATGCTCAGTTTCGGGCCGTCGTCGATAGAAGTTATTCTGAAATCGTTTGAGAGGTTTTTTGTTTCATAAAATCATTAGAAACAAACCAATTCGCTTTTCAGTTCCAACTTTTCAAAATCTTTTTGAAGTTCGTTAATAATAGCATTCCTCTGGTCAATTTCACTTCTCAAATCATTCATAACCTGCTCATAAGTCACTGGATTTCGATTGTCCGGAACCAATGGATCTGAAAATAGAACTTATGTTTCAGGAGGTTTGAATCTAAATACTTACTGAACACTTTGTTGGTTTGCGTGGGATAAATGAGAAAATATGCAACAAAACAGGCGATGAGAAACAAAATGAGCCATAGAAATCTGCATGAATTTGAAGCAGAGTAAGGGTCCAGAAGTTGATATCGAACTTTACTTCTCATCTGAAATATATTGAAGATTGAAGAGAAAGAGAGAAAAATAGCGTTTGGGTGTATGGGTATTTTATTATCAGCTACCGAGAATGGACAAAGTTTCGGGAAAACTTTTATTTTGTATGCTTTACTGTCTCGACCAAAATATATGAGCCGAAAGGAAAGACAAATAGATCGGGGAAAAAATTCATGCCGATTCAGTTCTATAGAAACATTAAAAAAACACACAAAAACGGAGTGCACCCGAATATTTCTATAAAGAGACACGTATGATAAATTAGCATAAAAAGCGCCGAAAATGTCATTAGAAGCCGATTGAAGAATGAAGAATGGAGAGTGAAAAGAGGGAGTTAGCGGAAAGTTGTCATGGTAACAAACACAACGGATTAGATTATTTGACGTATTCTTTTTAACTTGAATCTAACTCCAATTGAAAAAAAAACTATATTAGTACCAGTGTATCTTTCTTTATTCTATCATTCGGAGAATCAAAAGCATAATTCAATATGAAGATGTAGAGAGTCATAGAATGTTATTTAAAGCTACAAAATCCGATAGTTTGTACCCTTTTATTGACCAAAAAAACTCAAGATAGATTCAAATTTGAGACAGGGCGTGGTCAACAAGTGTCTCGTAAAATTTGAATCTTTTTTTGTGAATTTGGTCGAGATGTCTTGAGCAGATATTGTTTCATCGCTCAAAAGTCGCTCAAAATACATTTTTATAAAACCGTCTAGAACATCAAAAAGAAACTCACACCAAAGCAGTTGAACAACATTTCAGTTATTAACTAACCAGTCGGTCATCGGCGCTCCGCGCCTCCTACCGTCTGGCTTCACAAAACTTTTTTTTAGAAATGAAGAAACTGTGAAAAGTTTTACGGGGTTTATTATATTCACGTGGCCCCCTGTGCGTCTCTCTCACCAACGGAAATTTCAAAAAAGGCCTGAAAACGTGGTTTTTTGATCCTGGTGACCATATTCTTTTTGGTTTCAAAAATTTGAATAGACGGGCATCATCGCGTCGCAATTCCGGACCGACCTATCTAGGTCCCGTAAAAATCGGTTCAGTGAGAAGCCCGCTAGAGCCGGCGACACACACACACACACACAGAATTTGTCCAGTAATAATAGTAAAGATGAACGGAAAATTGGAAACATTTTGTTCCAGTGGTAACATGAATGCAAATGTATGATAATTTTTTGAATTATATTAATCATCAATTGAACAATTTGTCTTTTTTCGATCAAGAGAAGAGAAAATATAAATAATAATGAACAAATTGGACTAACAATAAGTAGTTATAATGTAAGACACAACGATGGTCAGAAAGTGAGAGTGTACTCCAAAGATAAACAGTTGACTGGAAGATGGCAAATATGACTTATATGTATCTTTTTTGAGTCTACGTCTCCTAGTGTAGCACACACCCCTGGGCGTTACTGATAACACTTCCAGCTACAATATATTGAGTCAAAAAGGAAAAAAAAGGTTTTCAATGCAACTCTTTTTTCTTCATAAAAAAGAGGCTTTTCCTGACGTGTTGAACGTCGATGAAACGAGGGATCATCTACTTTTTTGTTATGCTAAAATCAAAATCTCGAACGAATACAAATAAAAATTGTATCAAAACTCACATCTTGTATCAATCTTTTGTTATTCCAATCGTTGTGTTCCATGTTGTCAATTCCAACAAAACTTTTCTCCGTTACTGGAAAGTTGACACAAGGAACGGTCATGCCCAAGTTACCTTGTTTTCGGGGGACGTCTTTCTTTCAATTTTTTTCACAGATTCTTCACAATTATTTCGAGCTGTCGTTGTATTTATACTCTTTGCCTAAACTGCAAACCGAGACAAAGCGTGAATGACTCATTTGTTTTCTTTCCTTTCAAACATTCAGACGAAGTTCAGCATCAAACTCTTCGAAAAATTTAGCGCTCTTGTGCCAGATAACTGTTCCCTTCAATGGAATTTATTTTTTGTTGCCCAACCGGATAACCCCGGGAGGGCGTTTCCAAAAATATAGTTGTTCAACACTTTCTTGCGAAAGGTCGGAACTCCAGCGTACCTTGAGTAACTGGGTTAAAACCGAAGAAAACGGCGTCTTCTGGTCTCTTATGCATTTCTATGTACCGACACCCAACCGGGCTCGCGTTGATTCACAAAAAGGTCGCAGCTGTAGAGACGCAGTCATAGAGAAAAGGCACACGCTTGGTGTAAAGGCCAAACAGAAGAACAAGGGGAGGAAAGAGGTGACTACACTGCTCCACATAATCATCGTTCCACTTGGTTATTTTACGGAAACGCTATTTTAGGTCAATTATTCGGGAATGGTGTCAACATGAAAAACATCCCAAATTGGTCGAGAAAAAAAATGGCACAGTTAATTTTTTCAAAACGTGACCTAAAAAAATAATTTTTCAAAAAAACCGAAAATCACGTTTTTTCCAATCCACAAAATGATCGTTCCACTTTCAAAAATGGGAATTTTTTGATGGAAATTTCAAATTTCAAATGGAACCTGATAGGTTAAAGCTGAAAAAGGGTGGATATGTTTCCTGAATGGCTGGAAATCATTACGAGATGAGCCACAATCATTTTCCATTGGCTTTTAATGTTGTGGCGCCATGTCAGGTGACCTTGAAATCAGGCATCATAAGTTCTGAATTTTGATTTAATAAGGCACGAAAGGCATTCTGGAGGACACTGAATAAGGAATGAGCGTTCCCAAGCACTGGCAAATCAAAAACTGAAAGATCCACATGGTTTTGTGGTGACCTAATTTGTTTCGAGTTTTTTTTAAAAGGAACTTCTTTTCTTCTTTTCTTTTCAACCCTAAAATGTTGTTAACAAGTCAGTCAATGGCAAAAGAGCAGGTCCTCTTTTGAAAACTTCGCAGCTTCTGCTCAAATTCTCACAGTTGATCTGGAATCAGCTTGAAGCTTCAGAAAGTTGTGTGCATGCAGTGAGCTCATGGGTTAAATTGCACTTGATTGGTTAGATTCAGTTTCAAAAACTGTCGGGAAGGCTTTCAACTCTGGAAACGCTTATGAAAATTAAGTTGAGTGAAACGTTCAAAGAAATTGAAGATTGGAACAACGGAAAAATATCGAATTCATTCAAGAAAAGAACAAATAAAAGAAACTCTACGGAAATTAATAATCAGTTGGACCTCCATTTCTCCTTGTGAGCTGAAAGATGCGAGAATCCATAGAGAGATAAAAAGCATCCAGAAGTGGTTGATCCACGAGTTTCCAAGCTTCAACGATGGCCTTTTTGAGTGAAGGAACATCAAACAAATTCGATAATCCACAGAATCCATTTTTTTGGAGACGAAGTTGAGTTTGACTCGTCCTGTGGCTGAAATGGCGGCCCAAACCATGCACCCGCCACCTTTGAAGTTCAATTTGTTTGATGTTCCTTCACTCAAAAAGGCCATCGTTGAAGCTTGGAAACTCGTGGATCAACCACTTCTGGATGCTTTTTATCTCTCTATGGATTCTCGCATCTTTCAGCTCACAAGGAGAAATGGAGGTCCAACTGATTATTAATTTCCGTAGAGTTTCTTTTATTTGTTCTTTTCTTGAATGAATTCGATATTTTTCCGTTGTTCCAATCTTCAATTTCTTTGAACGTTTCACTCAACTTAGTTGAAAGCCTTCCCGACAGTTTTTGAAACTGAATCTAACCAATCAAGTGCAATTTAACCCATGAGCTCACTGCATGCACACAACTTTCTGAAGCTTCAAGCTGATTCCAGATCAACTGTGAGAATTTGAGCAGAAGCTGCGAAGTTTTCAAAAGAGGACCTGCTCTTTTGCCATTGACTGACTTGTTAACAACATTTTAGGGTTGAAAAGAAAAGAAGAAAAGAAGTTCCTTTTAAAAAAAACTCGAAACAAATTAGGTCACCACAAAACCATGTGGATCTTTCAGTTTTTGATTTGCCAGTGCTTGGGAACGCTCATTCCTTATTCAGTGTCCTCCAGAATGCCTTTCGTGCCTTATTAAATCAAAATTCAGAACTTATGATGCCTGATTTCAAGGTCACCTGACATGGCGCCACAACATTAAAAGCCAATGGAAAATGATTGTGGCTCATCTCGTAATGATTTCCAGCCATTCAGGAAACATATCCACCCTTTTTCAGCTTTAACCTATCAGGTTCCATTTGAAATTTGAAATTTCCATCAAAAAATTCCCATTTTTGAAAGTGGAACGATCATTTTGTGGATTGGAAAAAACGTGATTTTCGGTTTTTTTGAGAAATTATTTTTTTAGGTCACGTTTTGAAAAAATTAACTGTGCCATTTTTTTTCTCGACCAATTTGGGATGTTTTTCATGTTGACACCATTCCCGAATAATTGACCTAAAATAGCGTTTCCGTAAAATAACCAAGTGGAACGATGATTATGTGGAGCAGTGTAGTTCGAGGTCGGCACAACAGGAAAACGTATCACTAGCAACTTTATTATATGTTTTAGAGAAAAGGAGATCAAAAATTACTTTTTAATTTCCGCTTTGGAGCCATACAATTCACAATGTCTTCCTTTGTTCATCATCATTTTATCAGTTGGTTTACACTGGAAAGCTTCAGCGAATTGATCCATTTGTGACATTAAAGAGTTCACTCTTTGATAATTGTTCGAATGAGGGTTTCCGGAGAACATGACAGGTTCCATACCATCCTGAAATCAGGAAGTTTCAACGAATGGGATTAATTAGGAAACACCTACTGGATGGCAAAATAGAACTGCTGCTCCATAGAAGAACAACTGTCTCTTATTCAGAGATTCATAGTTGGCCACTGGAGTCTTTCTAGAATACGCCTTCTGGTAAATATCATTAACGATTCGGTAAGCTGCGATGTCAGCTGCATCCTCTTCAAATGTGATCGTACTATTGCAGAACTGAAATAGCTTTAATTTTAATGAAAAAGGTGTCTAGATTACCGGATTAGAACCATCAAAACTCGTAACTGTTGGGAATGTTTGACAAGTCTTTCGAGTTTGTTCTTCAACACATCCAGCATCTTTCGTCCAAAATGGAATCAATGGTTTTTGCTCGTTAACATCAATATAATCAAACACCAATGTGTGCATAATTTCATGAGTTAGAGAGAATGCAATACCTCCATACAAGTCGGAAAGATGGTTGGTTTTTGCCAGAAGCATAAAATCATTTCCGATATAAACACGATTCTACAAATTAGAAATTTCAGTATCTTCAGGGTTAAATAAACTACATCATTAGTATTGAACATTTGCAAGACATCTGTCATAATTCCCATTCTTTCTGTTTCATCTAATTTGTCAGAAAGAGCATTTAGAACTTGAGAACCTTCTCCAACGGCGATAACCTCACAAATTGCAGACTGGACGTCTTCTGGGAACTTTCCGTATAACCTGAACATAGAAAATTTCAACACGAACAAATCCTCCCGACTGACAAATCAATGCAAGAAGTCCGAAAGCTTTTGTGTTTTCTCAGAGCATTTTGTGTCAATTCTTGCATATCCGCGAAAGTTGTGAAATTAATTTTCTGAAGCGCGTTCTGATACATTTCAACTGCACCATTCTTGATTGCCCATGGAGTCTTTTTCAATTGTTTTGAAACTGCGAATTTCAGTTTTTTGAACAACTTTCTTAGCTTTCTGTCTTCAGATTTCAATTGAAAATTTGCAATCGAAGCATCTAAAGCCACTCTTAGTTCCTCACGCGAAAAAGGCTGAAAATTGAGAGCTTAGTTCTTGAAATCTATAACTTATACTCACAAAGTTTGCTATTGGGTCTGGATGATTTTTAATGTTCTCCACTTTCTCATCACAAGATAACTGCTTCCATTTTTCAAGATTACCATACGGTCCACTTTCCACCGAGTGTTTGATGAAAAGCATCATCAGTTCATCATTCTGCTCACATCTGTGTTTGGCAAAAATTAAAACTTGTTTTTCACTTTAAAATTACAAATTTTTCAAATAATCCCGCTTGAGGAGTCTTCTGATATCTCTTGAGAAAGTTTTGGTTTTGGTAAGGCTCTATAATAATTCATTTATATAACCAAATAGTTTATTAAACTTACAAATTCATCTAAATACTCATCTGTATGTTCTGCTTTGTATCTTTTAATAATCTTATTTCTCATAACAGTCAAACTTTTCATAAAGTTGTTTGTACTGGTTTTTGGACAGACATGTGCGAAAAAATCATCACACGGATCCACAGAGAAGTTGGCATTACTGGAAGAAATCACATCATTCAATAGCTTCTGAATGCAAGTAACTTACTGCTTGATATGGTTTTCGATCAAGTTTTTGGGTATATTTGGTTTGGAATTTGCTCCCGGAAGAAAAAATAGTGGAAGCGTAAGCAAGTAGAGAAATTTCCACATTTCCACGCAAGGAATGAAATTGATCCAAAGTGATTTATCAAATTTCAGAAGAAACGTGAAGTTTTTTGTTGCCTATTCCAGTTTTCAAAACTTATCGAGCCTTCACCCCACTATTCTACTGTTACAAACACCGTTTCAACACAGCCTTTTTGATAAAATTTGTATTTCGTTCATAATTGGTGTTTTACAACTATCTACTTCTTTGGTTTAAATAAATACATTCTCTGATTTTTTTTTCTCTCTTGAAGTTAGTACAACGTTTCATCAGCCATTCCATTCACCACTAAAAGCTCAAAGGAACATCGTAAATCCATCAGTTGTCTCATGTGATGTTTCCCCGAGAAACAGCTATACAACAAACATATTTTTTTCCTTGAACTTTGAAATTAGTAGGAAACCCTCTTTCTCTTTTTTTCCCATCTTTTCTCTGACTCATTTTCTCAAAAGAACAATTGCAATTTTTGTTTTTATCGGGTGTCCGTTTTATGATCAAAGCTCAAAACTTCTTCGCCCCCTCTGAAATCTTTTTATCATGGCCTCTGATCGGAGGAGCTTCTATCCTTCGAGAACATATCGATGGAAAACAAGATAGTTGTGTTTGGTGTAATATAATGAATCAATCGCGAGAAAGAGGCGGAGATTCCAAATCAACAACACATTTATCTTGCCAATTGTCCCTTGAGCAGAATCAGATAGCTTGATTCTATCCAACATTTTCTTCAAAACTTTTTCATTTCACATTGGCAGTGTCACGTATGCTTGTTCCTTCCTACAATTTTTCCCTGATCTTTACTTCCGTTCTATTTTTAGATGCGTTTCACTTCTAAGCATTCAATATTACAGAATGATAACCAGAACAGTCTTATTCTTATCGTTGGTGGCATTGGCTTCTTGCCAAGGAGATGCTTCCGATCCAAAGGAGACCAACTATAAGAAATTTATCGGAGAGCAAGATTATGTTAGTTGTGAGATTGCTTTTAAAATATTATTTGCAGTTGATTTCAGAAACTTCCATTCAAAACTCGTGTCAGTGAGCCACTCGCTGTTGGACAAACCATTCATGCCGTCGGAACCCTTTCCGAGAAACCAACTCGTGTCGACTTCAACTTCCACAAGGGATCTGCTAAGGAAGCTGACCTTCCCCTTCATTTCTCTATTCGTTTCAATGAAGGTATTCTTGGAAGTGGAAAGTTGATCTACAACACTTTCGAAAACGGAAACTGGTCTGAGGATGAACAGAGAATTAGCAATCCATTCAAAGCTGGGCAAGAGTTCGACTTGCGTGTCAGAATCCTCGAAGGAAAGTTCCAAGTCTTCGCCAATCGTGTTGAAGTCGGAGTCTTCACCCAACGCCTTCCACTTGACGGAGTTCGTTTTTGACGATTCTTGGTTAATCTTTAATTCATTATTTATAGATTGACCACGTTTCCATCAGAGGAGATCTTTCCAAGCTCCGCCTCTTCCACTATGGAGGAAGAATCTTCCCGAACCCGTACATGGCCGTTGCTGGCCTTACTCCAGGAAAGAGATTGGACATTTCTGCTCTCCCAAAGGGTACGTGCTAAACATTTTCATTGTTTCACGATTATAATTTTAATATTTAGGAAAGCGTGTCAACATCAATTTGTATCGTGAGAACAAGGAGTACGCCCTCCAAGTCTCTATCAGATATAACGAGGGAGCTGTCGTCAGAAACGCCATGACTAGCAATGTCTGGGGAAAAGAAGAGAGAGAAGGAAAGATGACACTCGATAAGAAACAAGTCTTCGATATTACTATTATCAATGAGGAGTTTTCTTTCCAAATCTTCCTCAACAACCAGAGGTATGTTTTTCAATAGTTCCCGTTTGAAGAGTTTATGAGGTTCAGATTCACTACCTTTGGTCATCGTGGATCACCAAACGACATCAAGACTCTCGAGATTGATGGAGACGTTGAGATCCAGACTGTCACGATCAATGATGCTCCAGGAGTCTAATCTTATCTTTGTATCCACTTTTAGTGTTCATAATAATTCCGATAAAGTTATATTATTCTCTCAAAAACCTTTTTTAAAGAACATTCTGGCACATATTTTCAGGTACAAACAAGTTTTCTAGACTAACTTTTTGAAAGCATGTGAAAGGTTTGGGCACCAGTATCAGGATACAAAAAGTTCCTTTTCGCGTAATTGTGTTTGCGTCCGCAAGATTTACGAAATGCATTTTATTAGACGCGCAAACATTTCTGCAATTTCTTAGTTTTCTCTCCTGACTGATAGCCTTTTTTGAAAAAGCTTTCAGTATTGTAAATATGGGAGTAGATGAAGCTCTAATAAAAAACGCACAGAAAACAATAGACCGTCTTATTCGACAACTTTCCGATATAGAAAACGAAAAGTAAGTGTTTACCAGTACTCACTAGTCAGCTTCTGAATATATATGCTTTAAGAGATTCTCTAGATGAAGAAGAGTACAAGGAGATGCATGAAGACACTGTCAATCAGTTGCAAGAGTTTGGAAAGATTGTTGAGCGACTTCAAGGTGGTGATGTATCTTTAATTGATGATTTGACGGCTACAAAAATTGCTATTCGTGCAGCAATCAGCAAAGCTTTCAAAACTCCAGAAGTGATGGCTCTCTTTGCTGGTAAACATACTGGATTACTTCGCGAAAAGCTCATGATGGTGAGTGAGACAATCTATGAATAAAAAATGGAAAGCATTTCAGACAGAGACAAACTATCGATCTCAAAAAATCTCAAAACAAGAATTCTTGGAGAGAAAATTTGAAATTTTGATGGCTCTGCAACGGTTAGATGAAAAGTTGACCGAAGATGAGACGAAGTATCTCAGAGAAAGACTAGAGAAGCCAGAATTCCAGTTGATTGAAGCCAATGCGAATCGAGTGTTTGGTGGCAGCTTGACTGATACTGGTTAAAAATGTAACCCTGTGTGTAAATAAACTTTTTTTCACTCTATTATCCTGTTTTTGAACTGAGACTGTTGTGATTCTCATTTACTATACCTGTTTCTTTTCAATTCCATGAACATTTGGCCATGCAAGTTTGAAGATATATTCGCAATGAGCAACTCGAAAAAACCGAAAAAAGTTAAACTCGATAGTGAAAAGGAAAAGGTGGACCCTCCTTGGCAAGCGTGGTGGCATGCAGACAAAAAACGAAAGTTTTATACGAACTCTGTCACAAAGGAAAGTATCTGGGAACACCCAAACGATCAGAAAATATCTTCAAAGAAGCCACATAGAGACCTCCGAAAAAGAAAGGATGTAGAAACTACAAGTAACGATTCGTTTGATGTTGAGAAAATGGTGAGTTTATAATCAAATTGTTGAAAGTCAGAGTTTCACTTCATTAAAATATTCTTACCCAATTTATTTTGAGGAAGTGGATGCCGCTCCTCCACCGAAGCGAAAGACAATGGAGAAGTTGGAAACTGAAGCAATCTCTTCAAAGAGACCGAAAAAGTTGTCTAGTGTAGAAATACGTGAGGACGAAAAACAAAACCCTTCTACGGTATTTGGGAATCAACTGTCCACATAACCTTGAAAAAGTTTCAGAGCCATGATTCTGATAAAGTGTTTCCGCTCGTCCCATGGTCTTCGAAAACTCGCCCATTCAATCGGATTCATTACCGTGCTTGCGCAATATTCGATACTTGTGCTCTCATTGAGAATCCGGAGGTTCTAAATTTATCGATAGAAAGTAAGATTAAAATGTAGATGAATCAAAACTAAAGTTCCTACAGAACAAATTCTCACAATAGTACCGTACGCAGTATTGTCAGAACTGGATGGTCTCAAAAATGGCGAAGTTACTCGTAGAGCAGCAAATTCTGTTAGTAATCGTTTGAAGGATCTCCAGGAGGAGAGGAGCTTCTATCTGCGTGTAGAGACAAGTGTAGAGCAGCAGATCAAGATTGATGGATATCTTCCAAACCAGTCAATCAAAGACGATTCCATTCTTAACTGTGCGCTAAGAATACAAAAAGAAGGTAAACCGGATTTTAATCTTTTACATATTTCTTCATATATTTCCAGTTCTCTCCATTTCTTCTGAGCTGAGCCTAAACGACAGGTCTATTCTGCTTGTAACTAATGACACTGTTTTGTGCAATAAAGCAATGACTCATGGTCTCATAATTGAATCAATGAACGATTTTATCGATAAAATTAACGGACGTGAGAAAAAAAAGAAGAACCAAGCTGCGACTAGAAAGAGCAATGATCGGGGCTACCGTTCATCGCATTCCCCGTCGGAAAAATATGGCAACAGTACTGAGTCATTCGAGAGAAGGAACAAAAAAGCAGTTGCCGTAGAATATGTCAAAAGGCAACGAGAAACGAAAGAATGGATAAGCAGTATGACCAAGCCAGTTACTGAAAAATATGCCACTGTTAATCAGAAACTCAATGCAGACGTTAGTGTTTTTAAAAAGATAACCACCTAATAAATCACATTTTGTAGGCATCAACCTCCTCATATCGCCCAACAATTCCACTGGAAGATGAAATCGTGTCTCAATTTCCAACACCTACAAAAACGCTCCGATCTTATAATGTTCCAAAGTATCAAGCATATCAATCCAAAAAGCCGATTGCATTGGAAATCAATAGAAACCGACCAAAAATGCCGCTGAGTCTTTCCGATGACGAATGCCCGATTGAGGATGAAATGGACTGTTCCTAGACGACTTATAGCTTCGCCTCAATATGTTAGCTTTTCGATATTCCCGATTGTTGATCTCTCCACATATGAATCCCAATGTTTTTTCTGCATGTACCATTCCCTTCATTTTTACATGTGCCATTCACGCATGTACCATATAATGTTACTTTAAATAAAAGAAAAAGTTTTTATATCAGTTTGCTTCCTCGAGGCGTGCTTTTGCTTGTTTTGTCGAACTCTCAACCTATTCTATTTTTCTCATTAATTGAGCTTACTCATAAGACATTTTATAAAAACTGTATATAAGTGATAGTATTGTTCTGATCGATTTCAGTGTCTTTTTGTCTAAAAACTTGAGCTAGATGATTCCCGTCCTAAAGGAAAAAAATTTTTTATAAAAAGTTCCATCTCATACTTTATGCGCTCCATTGACAACTTGAATTAGAGTTCCACGGTGATTTCTTCAGTACCGGTAGGCGCGCTAGCTCTTCCAAGGCCAGCGACCCGCGGTCTAGTTTTTAACACTGAAAAATTCGCTTTTCAACTTTGACGACGTTTTTCTCAAAAATGGCTCCAACGATTTCTTATCGCCTCCAGCAATTTTTAGATAATTATCTCAAAAATATGTGGTTAAAAAATCATAACTCAAAGCGTGTACCTTCATACCTAAATCGTGTACCTAAAATCGGCGGTCTAAGTTTCCATAGAGTTCGACCGGGGACCGCCTAAATTTTGAACTGAAAAAGGCGGCGGGGCCGTGGCCGCGGCGGACTAATTTTATTTTTTTTTGCTAGGTCACTAATCAGCGCTCGCCTCTCTCCGCTGTTTATTGGCTGAACACGCCTCTTTCGATGGACTAACTCGTCAAAATGCGTTCAACTAACCGGTACTCGAAAATTCACCGTGAGTTCAGAGATCTCTAGAGACGCAGATAGGGCTCGACAGGGAGGCCGTTTTTCTTGTAAATTGGTGCTTTATTTGCACTCTTTTGTACATAAAATTCTTATCGATTCAATCGAAATATTTTTAAAACTAAATTTTTTGAATTCATACGCGAGGTTACTTTTTATGTTTATGTTGATTTCACAACTTTGTTACATGATCCATTTTTCGTCATAATTTTCAAAAGCTATATTTGAAGGTAATGTCTGGCACAACAAGCTTAATTCATAATTTGCCAGCTAGTGGGGATTCCAATCATCGTGGATTGCATAGCTGTAAGTCTTATGTTAATTTTAACTGTCCTTATTACTAGGGTTAACCATTGCAGTAAAAAATTCGCGTCGTGTTACTGATAACGAACCGCTTCTTCGTTTTCGTGAAGCAAAGAAAGTGCTAGGAGATGTCTACGGGGAGTTGAAAGAAAATGTTGCCGAATTAGAAGGAGTTTATAAAGGTAACAATTTTTTATTCGGCAAGACGAGCAAATAAAATTAAAGTTCCAGAAATAAAAGAGAACGATTTTGTTAGTACGGAACAGCGGGAAGAAATTGAAGCAATTCGCGATTCCATCAAGACCATAATGGACACTTTCCAACGAGACAATATGAAAGTCGTGTTCTTCGGTAGAACTAGCAACGGAAAAAGTACAACAATCAATGCAATGCTTCATGAGAAAGTTTTGCCCCAGGGAATGGGACATACTACGTGTTGTTTTCTACAGGTGTGTTTTAAAACAGTTCAATTATAGAAGCGTTATAGTCTCAAAAACCTATTTTTCAGGTAGAGGGTTCAGAGGAAGATGTCGGACACCTTCAGTTAGATGATAATCCACAGAAGATTGATATGAAGATGCTCGGAAAAATTGGTCACGCTTTGAGTGACGAAAATTCTGACCTTCCAGCGATGGGACAGGATTCACTTCTTCGAGTTTTTCATCCAAAGCAAACCGATAGTGGAGAATGCCGCCTCCTGCAAAATGACGTTGTCATATTGGATAGTCCCGGTGTAGATCTTTCTCCTGAATTTGATAGTTGGATTGACAAACATTGTCTTGATGCAGATGTGTTTGTTCTTGTCTCTAATGCGGAATCAACTTTGACACAAGCTGAGAAGAACTTCTTCCTTCGAGTTGCGAAGAAGTTGAGTAAACCGAATGTTTTCATTCTCAACAATAGATGGGACGCGAGTGCAGCCGAAACTGAAAATATCGAAGAAGTGAAGAAGCAGCACTTGACAAGGTTTCGTCAATTTTTAGTCGACGAACTGGAGGTTTGCTCCGAACGGGAAGTAAACGATAGAATCTTCTTCGTTTCGTCAAGAGAAGTTCTAGAATCCAGGCTGAAGGCTAGAGGTCTTGTACAAAAAGCATACCAAGCAGAAGGGCATGGCACAAGAGCACTTGAGTTTCAAAACTTCGAAAGACATTTTGAACAATGTATTTCTCGCTCAGCCATTCATACTAAATTTGAAGCACACAACAGAAGAGCACACGAGATGATCGGAAAAATGCGGCTCAATTTGAATAGTGTCTTGACTTCTGCTGCAGAACAACGCAGTAAACTTCAAAATAACCTGAATGAAGCAACACGAACTTTCAATGAATGCCGTGTCAACTTTACTCAATTCGAAAAGGCTTATCGGGATCAAACGGAACAGTTGAGAGCAGAAGTTCATTTGAAAGTTTCCGCAGATTTCTTTGAGGAAATAGCACGGCTTGACGCAATCATTGATCGCTTTGATCAGCCATTCGATGGAAGCTCCACTGGAATGGCAAAGTATAAACAAGATTTAGCCATTTTTGTTGATAAGTGTTTGAGTAGTGATTTAGAAGCAAGATGCACTGGAGGGCTAATGTCGAGGATTTGGAACCTTGAGAATGACATGTTCCGTAAGTAGTTCGAAAATGTTGAAACGAAAAAAATCTCGTCTTGCAGAATACGTAACCAAAATTCTTGCCGAACCGTATCAGAATAAACTGGAGGAGGTGTGGCGTTATAGAGCTCCATTCAAATTTAGCATTTGTGTGGATGTTCCAGCTCTTGTAAAGTATATATCCTTTTTTCCAATGTATCTATCGTATCATTTTTGCAGTGACTTCCACGAAGATCTTGAGTTCCGTTTCACATTTGGTCTTCACGCAATGATTCGTCGTATAATTGCATACCGAAGTGGGCAACCAGTCACAGCAATAAACACAAATCTGTTAACACCACTTTCCTTAAAGGCTCAGAACGATAAAAATGTTGTGAGGGATGCAGAGTCTTCTGCTGCCGCTGAAGAGCAGGCGATGATGACACAGATGGTTTTAACATCCGCAGCGTTTTTGGCGAACGGAAGTCTAGGTGTTCTTGTTGTTGGTGGTATCGTGTACAAAGCTGTTGGATGGAGAGTTATCGCTGTCGGAGGTGCTGCATATGCTGGCCTTTATGCTTGGGAACGTATGCGATGGAATTCCAGTGCAAAAGAGCAACACTTGAAAGAACAGTTCCGTTCTCATTTAGCCGCTCGTATGCAACAAGTCTCTACTGCTCACACACATCACTGCGAAACACAAGCCATACGGTATGTTCCGCATTTTTTGAATTCGAACTGTAATTTTATAATTTTGAAGAGAAATGGACCAAGTTTTCGACGGTTTGAAAGCTACTGTTGGTGGTGTGCATAGAGAAATGAAACATGATTTAGATGGACAGAAAACACAAATTGATGCAGTCGATACAACAATTCGTACATTAGGAACTATCAAGTATTTGAAAAAATAAAGTACGCTGAAAGTTTCACATTTTTTTCAGGGGTAAAGCTGTTTTTCTACTTCGTAACCTTGAACAATTTGCGTCTTCGTATCTTCGATCTGATTCACCCTCTACGCCATAAAGTTTACCTATTAGTTTCTGATCGGAAACTAGCGAATTTATGTATTGGTGCTGCTCCCTTTTACTCAGTCATGTAGCTTTTAGCTCGAACGAATGAGAAATGGATTCAATGTAGATATTTCGAAGAGACTTTTCCTCAATTTTAGGTACCTTCGTTAGTTCATTTTTAGTTGTTTGATCGATTTTTATGACAAGAATAATGCTATTAATAAAATTTCGTTCTTAAGTATTGTGTGGTATATTACTTGCCTATAATTCAGTTATCTTCTTGAATGTATTTTTTGCTCAAATCATCCGGTTGTTGCAATAACAGCTATCTGACAATCAGGGATGAAAGAAGACGAAGAAGATGGCGGCATTTCAGTCGAATACGATCAATGCACACAAGAAGTAGGACTACTATTTCTCGATAATAATAATGAACTGATTTCAGACTATCTTTTACAACTCATGCTTAGAAGGTCGAGGTGGTGGAAGTGGGGATATATCTCGATCGGACTCTGCGGTTTGTCTTAATTCCGCGCGAGAACCTTTTCCTGCAGTATTGCAAGTAAGTTACATCACTTTTCAAACCGCTTAAAGAGAACGATTTCAGAAGTTCAACTCTTCTCGGAAGAACAGTCAAATACGAACTTTCCATGAACATAATGTAAAAGCATGCCAAGCATACAGAAATGAAATGGAGAAACAGAGAAATGGGTGAGACAGTAACAGAAAATCAAGTGTTTTTTGTTTGAAAACTTTCCATCAGGAGTTGATTCCTTTTTTTCAGAACAGACAGCTATTTGCTCACACAACAACGATTAGCAACTCATCTCATAGACTTTGTTGACTTACCGTTGAAGGTAATTCATATATTATCATTATTAGTGGAGTGTAACAAAAGGATAATTTGTAATCTTTCCAGAAGAACACACAGCGCCGGATTTGGACGGATCGGGTGACATTTCCTCTTTATACGATGACAGAAAGCGGTCTGGAAGTGAATTCAGATTACTTTTTCCCAATGGAATCTCCCTTTGCTGCTATTCAGAAATCCTATGTAAGTCGCTTTCAATTCTGAAAAAATCCAAATATCAGAGAATTTAGTTACGATCGCTGGCTGACAGCCTAACTCGAAGTCATCGAAAGCTTCTTGAAATCTGTGAATTCGTCGAAAGATGCGAAGAACACAGTCAACTGATGCTTCCAACTCTTATCGCCGTATTATGTGATTGGGTAAATGGATTTCTTCGAGATCATACTCGTCAACTAGATGAACTCAGAGCAGAACGGCTCGATGATCCACTACAAACTCTTTCTCGATTGAACGCAATAATAGAAAATGTGGAAGTTGTCAGAGCGATGATTGGGGATGATGCAGGGAGAAACGTATGGCTTTGGGAAGACATTGAACAATCATGGAATCGCGTTTTTCTGTTAACTCAACACGAAGCAATTGTAAAAAAAAGAAAAGTTGTGGAGAAATTGCAGAGGAAATGGACGAGCGCATTACTATCATTAATGGATCATATTTTTGAAACCGGCAGAGTTCCTGCTGGCGTAGTACATTTCGTATTGCACAAGTGAGTTAATTTTTTTTAACACTGAAGTGAATCGGAAAAAAAAAACTTTCGGTGAATTATTCATATAAATAGGCGAAGGAAATAAATTAGATTGTCTAGTGACGTCTGTTTTTGTATCCTTGGTTGGCGTTAACTGGAGCACTTTCTTGTCTTTGTGGGCACGGGCAGTACTCAGCATCAGTTCCTGGCTCTCCTTCTTCTCCAGCAGCTCCAGCAGCTCCATTCTCTCCGTTGTCTCCCTTATCTCCACGTGGTCCACGCTCTCCTGGGGCTCCTGGGATTCCTTGAGCTCCAGCGTCTCCTTGTGGTCCTTGGTCTCCTGGCTCTCCTGTTGGTCCAGAGATTCCCTTTGGTCCCGGAAGTCCAACTTGGTGTTCAACATCAGCTCCTGGTTCTCCTTCGGTTCCTGGCTCTCCTTGTGGTCCGACTGGTCCAACTGGTCCGAGGGTTCCTGGTTGTCCTGGGGTTCCGTCACGTCCTGGCATGGCTCCTTGTCCACGAGCTCCGCGCATTCCACGGACTCCTGGCTTTCCTGGAACTCCTGGTGGCCCTTGTGGTCCTTGTGGGCAAGTGAAGCATCCGGCGTATTGTTGAGTCTGGGCTTGTGCGTCATCAGCGTCTTGTCCGTCAATTCCTGGAACTCCTGGAATTCCGTCAATTCCATCAGCTCCTGGAGCTCCCTTTGGTCCAGCTGGTCCAGCTGGGCAAGAGTTATCGGCTTGGCAGTTGCAGGAACCACCTGGGGTTGGCTCTCCACCTTGAGTTGGGTTGAATTGTGGTGGAACACCGACAACTCCTGGGAAGCTTCCTGGTGTCATTGGAGAGGATCCTCCTGGGAATCCTCCTTGTGGGGTTGGATTAGGGGCAGCAGCTCCGTATCCTCCATACTGACGCTTGACACGTCCGAACTTTTGCATGTCACGGTAGAGGGCGTCAGTTTCAGACTGAAAAATATAATTAAATTTTTTTCTAATATACTAGCTCACCTTCCACATATCCATCTCAACGTTCATTTCGTTACGAATATCATCGATGTTGTATTTGATGCTTTGAACTCCGTAAAGAATGCATCCCATTGAAATGGCTCCGAAAACGATGGCAGCATATGCACTTGCCGAAGACGTCATATTTGCAACTTGACATAGTTTCAAGCTTTGTCATTTTCTTTTATACTCATTCTATGACGCAGTCACTCACTCACGACCTGTTTTCAAAATTTTTTCACCAAATTCCTTATTGTAGACTTTCAAATTTCTAGCGCATTTTTTAATTTGATTGACAGCCGAAATATAATGAGAAACGAAGAGGTATAACTGTCGCATTTGCATATTCATTTTAATTCCGCTGGGATGACCGTGAGATAAACAGGTTGATATTAGGGTGTGAGATAAGTGATAAGAAATGATGTTTGAGATTTCATAACTCCAAATTTCTGGGTAAAAGTAAATTAAATGTATTTTTTTTCATTGCAGTGACGTAAAGCCAGATGCCGAAATTCTCCTTTGTCGAAACATCAATGAAGTAAACTCACTTCTATGGGATGAAGAGCTTATTGAGACTGTTTTGGAAGCAGTAAAGTGTCGGATTCGGATAGGATTGATCGAGTTTCCTTACAAAACATTCACAAATGCGTACAACACCATATTATCAGCAACGAAGTTCAGAAAAGATCTCTTACCTTTCGATGAGTTCAGAAGCTTATTCTTCGATACATGTGTCTTGTTGAAAAACAGATTCGCCGATGAACTTCTAGGGGAATTGCACAAAAACGACAGATTTATCAACTTGTGGGTTGATTTAGAGGCATGTGATATGTGTATATTGATAAGAAATATTACTATCAGTTCGTAGAATTGATGGGCGTCTGACGGAATTTATATTTCAGAACGTTGTCATTGGTTCTATTTCGCAGCAATATGCTTCCACAGTTTTTCGATCCGATTCAAATGTCACGAACTTTTCTGATGCGTTTTGGTTGGCTTCAAGAGATCGCATGAGCAAAGAAAATATGATTATGTTTTCATGGATTGCTACTAAATCAGAATTCACATGCAAGGTTTGTTTTTTGTTGTTATATTTTTTATTATGAATATTTTCAGTTAGGGCATTTGCTCGCTTCATTCATTCGTCCTGAGCTAATTGATGTCATGAATCAGTGTATGAAGTTTGCTCATAGTGCCTACCGTACACGAGAGTTACTCGTTACGATGGCCAACGACAGTAAGTATATTCCACCTTGATTCATATAAGGGTATCATTTTTAGAAGAATTAATGTGCCGAATGAGATGCCCGCAATCGATTCTTGATGTTTCCAATGCTCACCAAAAAGCCAACGGTATTGACAACATGAATCGAGCACTTCGAACAAGACTGAGGTTTTTCGTCTTCACACTCGAGCAAGTGGTGTCTCACTTTCGGGAACTGTTTTCAGAAAAAGTAGGGGGAAAGTCTGAAGTTCCCTCACGAATTGAAGTTTTTAGGTGCGATTCGTTTTTAAGACAAAAAGAGACGAAATTCTAAACGCAACAAGCTTGAAAGAAGTCGAAAACGCGATGACGGATGGGCATAAGAAGATGGCTGATTTAGTTGTTCGTGTTGGTGTTCGGCGTATGGTACATGAAACAATGGATATGTTCATGAATATGACCGATGAAATACGATTGAGGTAAACGAAAATTTATGGGCAAAAGGATTTATTGATCCACTCAATAAGGGGTTAGTTCGGTCAGTTAGTAGGCTGTAAGTAGCTGGGCTTGCTCATCCATGGCGGGAACGGTAGCTTCTGGTCGTCTTTCCTTTCATCAGTTTGCGAGATGTGCTACGGCTACGGCTGCGACTGCGACTGCGGCTCTCACTGTGAGCAGAACTGAAAAAACGATTTTTGGAGAGAAATCAAAGCTAAGTGACTCACCGAGCAACTCTTTTGGTCCTTGGCTTTTTGGCTGGTGTGGCACGACGAGAAGAACGTCTTGAGACGCTTCTCTTTGCGGAACGGCGGGACGAACTACGACGACGGGATGCCGAGCGACTGCTTCGACGAGTGCTTCTGGCAGCACGACGAACTCGACGGCTTGGTTCTCTTGCAGTGGACACGGAGCGTGAACGTGAGCGGATCGTCTTTCTGAAATATTTGCATCAGTGTCGGGGCTATTTGAGAAACGATCTCACCTGGTAACCTTGCGTGGTCTTCTAGATACGGATCGTTTTGAGCGTTTGGACGCCGAACGGCTTCTGGAAACACTGCGAGAAGCCGAACGCGAGGTTGAACGGGCAGAACGGCTACGTCGACGAGATGATCCACGGTAGCTGGAAGCAGATCTTGCACTGCGGCTACGGCTACGACGAGAAGAGCGTCTGGAGACGGAACGAGCTGTGCGTCGTGAAGACCCAACCGTTTTCTTTCTTGGAGTGAAACGTCCAGATCTGTCACGAGGGGCCAATGAAGCGGCACGGCTTCTTCTTCTTCTTTCAGCAAGCTTCATTTCGTTCGAGTTTTTCGAGTTGAAGATAGACTAAACTCATTGTGTTGGTTTCACTCCTTTTATGCGGAATTTGACCGTGTCACTAGGTTAATAGGTTTTTAGTACACGCTCATGAAATGTGTTTTAAAGATGAGAAAAACTAGCCTTCACGTTAAAATAAAAAATGAAAAATTTCTACTTTTAGATCCGTTTCCAATACTCTCGACCTGGATTATTTGGAAAGATGCGAAGAAACTGTTCGGAAGACTCTTCAGAATCTTCTTTCGCTTCATGCTGCTTGGGGAAACGATAAGGATTCAATCTTCTTCCATCTATCAGTTCGCTTAGGGAAACTAAAAATGGGGGCATAATATTTGTTTAACTGCCTCATCTCAATATGTTCAATAGAATTCACATAATCATTTTATTATATCACTTGAAATTTGTACGAGTAATTCAAATAAGACAATTCCTTATGTTGCCTTTTTTAAATTTCTAATACTCCCTGATTTGTTTCCACCTACATTTGAAATACTTTTTCAATGCAAAATTACTATTGAATCTTACAAATCAGTAAGTTTTCAGATGGAATTTACTCAAGGAATCACACAATTCCGACACAATCTGAAACGAGACGTTGACGATATTCTATATCTGGCAAGGACCGCCAATCAAATAGAAGGATCTGAAGCCAAAGACTTGGGAGAAACTCTTACGAAGTTCATCAAAACTATGGGTGAGATGGATACAGAAGCAGTTATATTAGAGCAAACAATCAGCGCTCTATCAGAATATCTCAAAGATGCAGAAGATATTCCAACTGTGAGTATTTTCAAAATGTTTTTGAACTCATTTAGTTGGTTTCAGGATGCAAATTTCACAAAAAACTTTGAAAAGATAGCTAAAAAGCATAAAAAAGCGGTTGGTGACATAGATTTTTTCAAAGACGCCTACGAGTCGATCCAAGAAAACTTTGAAGTCGGAAACGCGGACGAAATGCAAGTAATGCAGGTGCAACACAGTAGGAAGGATCCAATCTCAAAAAAGGATATCGTTAATCCTGTTATCTACAAGGTAATATTCTACTTTTTCGAAATCCATAAAAGTTTGAGTGAAGCTTATCCTCATACTATATGAAGCTTAAGATCAGAGAGTTTATTTTTGAAAAAAAAAAGAATTCTGCAGAATTATGACTTATTTTCCAAACAAATAGATTAGCTTTTATTTTAGGCATGTGGACATGTGTACGATCGAGAGTCTATTTATGAATTCGCTGGTAAGAAGCGATCAATCAAATGTGCAATGCAAGGATGTTCAACGACAATCACTCTCTCTAACCTCGTTGATTATCCTGATTTTTGGCAGAACATAAAACAAGATTGACCAATTTGCCGATATTTCATAACTTTAATATTGATCTCTTTACCTTCGTTCCGCGCTTCTCATTTCTCTTTGTATTGTTCGTGGTTTTTTTTCGTGTTGTTTCATAAACATTCGATGCGTACTCTCTCCCGTTCGCTGCCTCTCCTCTTGGTGGTCGAGAAAAAACCAGTTTGTATTGCGATGACTCGTTGAAGATACGAGATGCAAATACTGTCTTTCTTTCTAAATCTCTTAAGTCTGTTTGCATAATTTTTCAACATTTTCAGAGTAACAGATCGTGTGAATGTCTGCGACGGCGACTATCAGTCCGCCAGCTCGTGAACTCAGAACTTCTGCAATTTGTGGATATTTACATCGGGTACACTTGTTATTAATAATTATGAAATTGTATTTTTTTCCAATCTTTCAGATTGAAGTCCGTTCTATCGGCCTGATAACTCGCCGTCGCTACTGGTTCGCTCTATGTGACTCAACTCCTTATCTTTATTGGTACAAAGATTCAGATGACATCAAATGTATTGGTAGAGTTTCATTGAGCGGCGCAGCATTCACATATGATCCGAGAGAAAAAGGACGATTTGAAATTCAGTAAGTTTATTAGTATTCCTCTTAAATTACAACAGTAAAACTCCTTAGTTCTAACAACGAAGTGATCGTGCTAGAATGCACTTCCGATAAACAACGTAACGAGTGGATGAAAGCTCTTCAAAGTACAAGAAAAAGAAGTTGGAAAACAGCCAAGTCAAAATCAGATTCAAGCTTGGATATATCCTCGTTGACTGGTCGAAACTCCTCTGCAGTACTCGATGAATCATCATCCCCATCTCCTGTTCCTCCACCGAGAAGCCCTAAACCAAAAAAGCGAACCCAACTTTCGGCCGACAACATTGCTGAAGCATCAGACGATGGAGAAATTTCTGAAAGTAGTCAGACTACAATAGAAGAGGTGGATGAAGTCACGGACAGTACGGAGAGTACAGAAGACAGAAAAACGCCGACAGAAGAATCTACTTCAGAATGGTATCTGAATCCAAACGGACAACTCAATGAAAGATCTCTTAAAATGCCAAAAGTAACTG
Organism: Caenorhabditis doughertyi; assembly: GCA_963572265.1. NCBI lineage: Eukaryota > Metazoa > Nematoda > Chromadorea > Rhabditida > Rhabditidae > Caenorhabditis > Caenorhabditis doughertyi. The sequence continues at coordinate 11,168,865 of OY751554.1, forward strand.
TTGTTAGGTGTTTCTTTAAGATTAATGAAGTTACAGACAATAGAAAGTCCAGAAAGTGTTCTAAAACGTTTAGCTGATTCAAGTATCGAAGCTCCGTTCCGTGCCATTCGGAGGAACCTTTCTAGTTGGAGAGGCAGTAGACAGAATACTGTAGATGAACCGGTTCATGGTAGTAGAGTAAGAAGTGGAGTTTCGAATATTAGTTCGATTTTCAAACGTTACAGAAAGGGACAGTGTCTTCTGTTGATCTTCCTCCAGAAGAGAAAGTGATTGAATTGACAGATAAAGTTGCAAGTCTTGAAGAAGTAGTGGATTCCCTCAGAGGTGCACTTCTACTCTCTCAGAGAAACAATGAAGCACTGTAAACAAATTCTTTATAGTTTTATATCACTCTTGATAACTTCAGGAAGAAAATCGAGGACATGGGGGAAAACAACGAAGAGATGAGAGAATACCTACTCGAGAAAGAACGACAAGTTACCGAATTACATATTTCGAATAGTATGAATGCTCGTCGTGTGCGAGATCTTGAAGATCAGAATCTGAAACTGGAAGATACCATAAACGATCTACAGCAATCAGTGGAAGCTTTTCGGGAATCATTGCGGACGAAAGAAGAATTGATACTTCGAATGTGCGAAGAGGAGAATCGAGAGGATCTACTCGGAGCAATTACTGATAAAAGTTTGAATTTATCCGCAGATGCTAATGGAATTGTATCAGATGTTGAAGTTCCTGAAGGGATTCTTGTAGATGTTTCATCCGTAGATTGCGAAGAAGCTACTCGCAGGTAAAACTTAAAGAAATTTTTCTAATTCATGAATACTTTCAGAGTTCTTGACGAAGAGAATGTTAAGGATGTTGGAGAACTTCAAGACCTTGTAGAAGGGTATCGTACTCAAAATCAGTTCCTTAACGCAGAAATTGTCGAGTTACATGCTATTATTCAATCACTAGAAGATCGTGAAAAGAAGCTAATTCGTCAAAATTTCGATCTTGAAGCATGTTACTATCAGTTGAAAAGTCGGTACCTGATGGTCTTGAATCATTTTAAATCCCCAACAAAACCTGGGAAAAGTAACATTTATATTCTTCAATTCAAATAGTCAGACAATTAATTTCAGTAATGGAGCCCGGAGTCCTCAAAGAGCTTCTCGAGGAGTCTGCACGAACACCTCGAGAATCTCAACAAAATCTTACGGACCAACTTGGATTCTATAACAAGGACGATTTCTCAGCAAGTGACGATCTACTAGACACTGCCACGTTTTACATGAAAAAAGCTGGAGATATTGTTGAAGCAACGAAATTAGAACAATCGGAAGAATACATGAAATGGTTGCAATCGTGGGATTCTTTTCTCGTCAACAACACTGTCTCTCGTCAAATTGCGATTATGTCGTCGCCAGATCTAAAGACGTTGATTAGAACTGGAGTTCCACCTGCATATAGAGGAAGAGTGTGGAAGAGTATTGTGACACATTGGGTGAAAGACAAACAAGCAGAGCTAGGCAATAGTTACTATCAGAGTATGCTGAAGAAAGCAGGAACAAAGAAACAAGATGGTAGTTATGATGCAGCTATAAAACAGGTAATAACAAAACTAGAAATTTGCCGAATAAATTGCAGTGTTTTCCAGATCGACCTAGATCTTGCTAGAACACTGCCAACTAACAAACTATTCGATGAACCTAATTCTGCCAATATCGAAAAACTGCGAAATGTTCTCTACGCTTTCCGTTATCATAATTCCCATGTTGGTTACTGTCAAGGACTCAATCGTCTTGCTGCCATTGCTCTTCTTTATTTGGACGAACAAGACGCATTCTGGTTCCTAGTGGCTTGCGTTGAGCATCTTCAACCAGAAGGATACTACACAAGCTCATTGATCGGAGCAGTCGCCGATCAGAAGGTGTTAAGAGATTTAGTAGCAGAGAAACTACCAAAGTTGGCAGCACATTTAAGGTCTCTGGAGGTTGATCTTTCTCTGTTTGCTCTCTGTTGGTTCCTGACATGTTTCGTGGATGTGCTACCTCATTCTATATATCTGACCATATTTGATGCATTCCTTTACGAGGGTAACAAAGTTCTTTTCCGGTTCGCGTTAGCTCTATTGAAGATTTGCGAACCTCATGTTCTTCAATGCAAAACCATCGGTGAGTTTTAAAAACTGGTAGATCTCAAAGGTTTCATCCATTTGGTTTTCAGGAACAGTTCATCAATGTTTGAGCAAAGCTCAAGAACACATAACAGACTTCAAGTCACTGGCTCAAGTTGCTTTCAATGAACTGAATCCATTCCCACAAAAAGCGATAGAAACAAAAAGGCAGTTGTACGTGGCTCAACTGAGAGTAGGTCACATGGGATTCTATTTGTTTTAATTCCTATATTTTCAGGACACTGGACACTGTATGTAATTCAGAAAAATCCTTTCCTCTTGTACATCACTCCTGTATTTTCATTTCGACACCAGCATAATCATTTATTTCTTATTTCTTTCCTTTCAATCTCTTTGCCTGTGATACTTTTCTCCTTATCATTTCTCTTTACGGTTTTTCCTTAACCCCTGTGCTATTTGTCCTGGCTAATCTTCAGTAAATAATGTTCATCTTAATTCATTTTCATTTTTCTTTACGTTATTTTTTGATTATGAAGACAATTTTTCAATTTCCGTAATTTTGATTTTGATACTTTTTTTTTAAAAGAAAAACCGATAGGAAACTATTCTAGCAGTTTCCAAAGACGAGGGCAGATGGCGTTCATGCCGATTTTCTGTTTTGGAGACTACATTTATTCAAAATGTTACAGACGTTGGAAACAGATGTACTGTATACAATTTATTTAGATCTCAATAAAGTTTAAAACGTACATATTACATCTGTTCTACATTATACATATTTAACATTATTCGAACTCGACGGCTTGGTTCTCTTGCGAGAAGTTATGGGCAAAAGGATTTATTGATGCACTCGAAACAATGGATATGTTCATGAATATGACAGATGAAATACGATTGAGGTAAAGGAAAATTTATGGGCAAAAGGATTTATTGATCCACTCAATAAGGGGTTAGTTCGGTCAGTTAGTAGGTTGTAAGTAGCTGGGCTTGCTCATCCACAATGGCGGGAACGGTAGCTTCTGGTCGTCTTTCCTTTCATCAGTTTGCGAGATGTGCTACGGCTACGGCTGCGACTGCGACTGCGGCTTTCACTGTGAGCAGAACTGAAAAAAAAGATTTTTGGAGAGAAATCAAAGCTAAGTGACTCACCGAGCAACTCTTTTGGTCCTTGGCTTTTTGGCTGGTGTGGCACGACGAGAAGAACGTCTTGAGACGCTTCTCTTTGCGGAACGGCGGGACGAACTACGACGACGGGATGCCGAGCGACTGCTTCGACGAGTGCTTCTGGCAGCACGACGAACTCGACGGCTTGGTTCTCTTGCAGTGGACACGGAGCGTGAACGTGAGCGGATCGTCTTTCTGAAATATTTGCATCAGTGTCGGGGCTATTTGAGAAACGATCTCACCTGGTAACCTTGCGTGGTCTTCTAGATACGGATCGTTTTGAGCGTTTGGACGCCGAACGGCTTCTGGAAACACTGCGAGAAGCCGAACGCGAGGTTGAACGGGCAGAACGGCTACGTCGACGAGATGATCCACGGTAGCTGGAAGCAGATCTTGCACTGCGGCTACGGCTACGACGAGAAGAGCGTCTGGAGACGGAACGAGCTGTGCGTCGTGAAGACCCAACCGTTTTCTTTCTTGGAGTGAAACGTCCAGATCTGTCACGAGGGGCCAATGAAGCGGCACGGCTTCTTCTTCTTCTTTCAGCAAGCTTCATTTCGTTCGAGTTTTTCGAGTTGAAGATAGACTAAACTCATTGTGTTGGTTTCACTCCTTTTATGCGGAATTTGACCGTGTCACTAGGTTAATAGGTTTTTAGTACACGCTCATGAAATGTGTTTTAAAGATGAGAAAAACTAGCCTTCACGTTAAAATAAAAAATGAAAATTTTCTACTTTTAGATCCGTTTCCAATACTCTCGACCTGGATTATTTGGAAAGATGCGAAGAAACTGTTCGGAAGACTCTTCAGAATCTTCTTTCGCTTCATGCTGCTTGGGGAAACGATAAGGATTCAATTTTCTTCCATCTATCAGTTCGCTGAATGCAGAGAAAAAGGAAGCGTGGTTAGCTTGTTTATGGGGACGTTTTGTGGATTCCACGTTTCAAACGCTTCAAGTTTTCGTGGTCCGGTGGCGCATTTTGTGAGTGCGCGGCTGTCATTTGCATCGACTTTTGCTGGTGCAAATCTCTTTCTTCTTGCTTTGGAAAAATGAACGTCCTGGCAGATGGACTGACATACCCCGGAAGCGTTTTATATATGAGAATGATGTTACAAACGTTGGAAACAGATGCACAGTATAAAATTTATTTAGATCTCGATAAAATTTAAAACGTACATATTACATCTTTTCTACATTATACATATTCAACATTATTGCTCTGATTTCATATTCTAGACAAGTGAGAGTTCAAGTGCACAAACTAAACAAAATGGGAAAAAATAAGCCAATAAATTATGTCGATGACTTGGCACGGGTAAAAATTGGGCAAAGTGAGGAAGATGACTGACATTGAAATAAAATTACTAAACTATGGCTAAAATCTAAAATCTAGTTGAAAGCGGATCCAAAATCAGCGAAATCCGCGAATCCAGCGGGTTGTGTTGCTTGTCCTTGAGAAGGGCTGAAGTATATGTTTATTAATTAATGGAATTCAAGAGAATAACTCACGCGAAAGGATCATTCACAGGTGTTTCACGAGCAGACTTTGGAGGAGCTGGTCGTGGAGGAGCAGGTTTCGAAGGAGCGGATGGATTGAAACCAGAATCAGGTGGGAAACCTCCTTGAGCGAATGGGTCAGTAGGGAAGGCTGCATCAAAATGACCAGATGAGGCGAATGGATCAACTTGAGCAAAGGGATCAGCGGCAGGATCTGGAAAAAATTAAAAAGAAAAAACCATGTGAAATTTTAGTTGGAAAATAATTACTCACTTGATTTAGCTGATGCAAACGGATCTGGTGGCTGCTGTACATGATTCTGAGAAGATGCACCAGCTGTTTCACCATAAACAGTGTCGTCCGAGAGCAACGTTTGATTAATGACGGCTGACAACAAATTAGGCTTTGCTCGAAGGGTTTGGACCATTTCTTCTTCAGGCTTTTCAACTGCTGCCGATACTTCTTCAGTCAGTTTTGTGGTTTTCTCGATTTCAGAGTCCAACTTCTCCATCTGAATCTGATCTCTGGCCTCCTTCCTTTCAATGGTCGTCAGCTCTGCCACCATTTGTTCTCGCTGTGTCGTTTCCTTATTTACTTCCCCACGGATCGTTTTGAATTGATTGTCCAGCATTTCAATTTCTTTTTTCAATTCTTCCATTTCTTTTACATCATTGGCTTTACATTCCTCAGCGTTCTTTGCCTCTTCATCTATTTGCTGCATCCGTTTTTCAGTATCCTCCTTCTTTTCTTGCTGAGCTTTGCAAGCTGCTTCAAGCTGTTCGATTTGTGTGTCATAATCAGCCAATCTTCTCGTTGCTTCCGTTTTCTGTCTCTCCAATTGCTTGACAGTTGACTCGAGAGTTGTCAATTCAACTTGTAAGTTTTTGATCCGAGAATTGTTGATTGTCATGTCCGCCTCCAATTGCACAACAGCTTCTTCCGCTGTCTTGCGCTCCAAAACCATCGACTGAATAGCTTCTGCGAGCTGTCTCATTTCTTCATTTTCTCCTTCTAGAGCCTCTTTTATTTCCATTGAAGTAGCTTCTGGAAGTTGTGGCGTGGACACAGATTGGACAGGATGATGAGCAGCAGCAGTTGGTTCCGTTGGTGGACGGAAAGAAGGTGGAATAAGATGAGGGGGAAGTTCAGTTGGTAGTGGTTCTCCACGCTTGGCCATGTCTAGTAGATGCATTCTGCAAGTTACTTTGTTCCCATGGGCGTACTTTTCGAACAAAAACTTACGTCAAAGAAAATTGTTCCAAATTCAACTGTCCACATTTCTTAATATCAGCCAATGCCCATACATGTGCCAAAATTTGAGGGCTCAATCCTGATGTCATCATGGGTCCTCTCATATCTTGCCCATCAACTAAGCCATCTCTATTTGTGTCAGTCTGGGCAAACTGATCAGCATGCTCAGCAGTATTAACTGGCCATTCTCCACCAGAGAATGAATGAATTGAATGAGAAGTCGAAATGGGAGTTGATGCACCACTTGTTCGAGATCCATTGACATATGGCTGAGAAAAAGAAGCCCGTCCAACTGGAGGTGGCTGAGAGCGAGGCAATGTTGCAGAATACGACTGACTCATATTAACATCATCTAACGATGTCACAGATCCTGCTCTTGACCCCATCATCGGTCGTGGAGGATGAGGAGGAGCACCGAAGTTTGGAGATCTATGAGCGAACATCGCTTTGGATGGATGAATAAGGTTTGGAGGAAGTTGTCCAGGAATTGGATCCGATTGAAGTGTTCGATAAACAAGATGAAGAGCAACAGACATTTCGATTCGGTCGAGATTTCCATCCTTGTCTTGATCAGATAATTCCCAAATTCGGGCAAGAGCGTGAGGATCGAGTCCTGAATTCATCAGAACAGGCCGAACATTTGCACCTGACAATTTTCCATTAATCGGGTTCAGAGATTGGAAGATTGAATCATATTTCGCCTGAACATTAAAATTTTAGTTCACTTATGCTTCGAGGCAAAACAACTAACCTGATCAATAGGTGTTATTGGCCAATTTGGCGGTAATCCGGATGAAGGATGAGCTGGAGATGACTGCTGAGAAGAAATAGAATGTGGATGAGATGGATGTGGTGGTGGAGGGACTGGAGGAGCACGTCCAGGCTGAAAAAAACGCAGTTTATTCGAATACAGTTGAAGTCAAAAGGGACAAACCGATGGAAACGATGGTTGGAAGTGATGCTGCATACTCGCTGGTGGTACGGGTGGTGCGAATCGAGGTGGTTGTAGAGACGAGTCATAAAGAGAAGAATTAGAAACTGGTTTACCTGAAAAGAGCATTTATTCTTGATTATAAACTTAGCAGGAATGTATTTGTTCATAATAAATTTATAATTAACAGAAAGCTACCTTGCTGAGCGGCTGCGACAAGCTTGAATGCAACGAATACTCCTCTTTTATCCAGTGATCCAGTTTTACTCGGGTCGCTAAGCTCCCAAATTTGTCCAAGCACCGGCATGGGCAAGTTCGACTTTTTCAGAAAATTCGCAGCATCTCCGGCTCCTATTCTGGGTGCACCATGGGGATTCATCTTGAATATTAATTGCTTATTTTTAATGAAAAGAATCAAGAAACTAACTTCTGCAAACGCATGATTGAATACATCATTATGCGGCGTTGCTATCGCATATGAATCGTCCATTTTGAGGCTGAAAAGTTGATATAAAAATTATTGAAAAACTGAGCTTGACGAGAAGGTCAATGAACAAAGAAACAGCTGAACGTGAATGAAATAAAGTTTTAGAACGTTGAAACTCCAAGAAGAAAGATTTTTGAAGAATAGAAAATATTCGTAAGGGAACAAAAAGAAGACGTGGTAAAGAATAACGACGAGTGTCTTCCGAATGTCGGCTCTTTCTCTGTCTCTCTTTTCCGGCTCCGAGCACTCTAGTACATCGATTTTTCGTCTCTTCTAAGCTTTCTTTTCCTTTTTATGTCGGTCCCTTTCCCCTTTGACCGATGGGAAAGAGGAAAAATATGCGATGAAAAAGAAAAGTATTGAGTTTCGGTGAGAAAGGGGCCATGATAATGATTACAAAACAAATATATCGATTATGTGTGAAAACATTTCGCACTGAGTTCCATCGATCCTAACTTGAGACGAAATTGACATGCAATATAAAGAGAAATGCAAAATCCGATTGGTGATTTGATTTTGAGGGAGTAAATTGCTAATTCTGGATGACTAATTGCCGCAGTTCTTCGTGATGGTGTTTACACACCCCTATTTTTCTTCTCAATTTCGTGAATTTCACACATGTTCATGCATCACGAAACAAACTTTTCAGTCGGAGTTTGCGCGAAAAAATAATTGGTTGTTCGTCGAAATGAAAAGTGAACGAAAATGCTGAAAGTGCGCTCCAATGCACATATACTGAGAGCTTATGGTAATATGAGCCACATGAACATACACTATATGATAAACAGACAAAATAAAGAAGTGATTAAGAGTTCCAACTAAGGAACCCGAATAGCAAGAAAACAAACATCAGATTAGGCACATCTCCAGATGAAATTCACTGTGGAGAAAATGGTAAGAAGGTCATTTTCCCACGAGCTTGGCTTTCCTTGATTTCCTTCATCCGAGTTCTTCCATAAACTGTACAGAATCGTTTCTTCATTCCCAACTTTCGACATTCCACACTCGAAAACGGAAAATTATCAGCAAGTTCAAGGAGCAACCGATGCGTTCAATGCAATTGCACAGAAAATGGATGAAACTCTGATTCAAACTTATGCTCTTCTCCGTAATCTTCGTGCTGACGCGATTGGAAAAAAAACTGAGAGTTTGGTGGATCGTAATTTGATCTCTTCTTCGCAATTTTCAAAATGATCACGAATTCAGTTCAACTAGAAGCACTTCAGTATTGGATCTTGAACTTCTTGTTCACCAGTTCCATCCTGCGTCTCAATCATCCTTTCCTTATCAAGTTTATCCTCATCGTCTACTGAGCCGACAATTCAAGTGAAAAAAAAGCACATGTGAGATTGGACAAGAAAATAGCGGTTGTCGGCACATTACTCGAACCGAAGGATGAGATTCCAGATTCAAGACATCTTCATCATCTGCATCTTACATGGCTATAATGTCTACAAGGAACATCACACAAAACAAATTTCCAACGCATTTACATTGTTTTTCTTCCAATTGACTCATCCACCCTCATCTCATTTGTGGGAATAAAATTGTCCTCCAAGTACCATCTCACAGCCTTCAAAACTCCAGACACTTGGTCAAAGTTCTCCGTTTGTTCTGACTCACAGCTACCGTACCTCCCACATCTGTTTCTGTGTCATAACTCAATCTGAATTCCCCTCAAAACCCCATTAACTCATCATCATTATCATCGTTGGTTCACCCAGATGAGTATCTTTCTCAATACTTTCTCATTTACCCTGATCATTGTTTTCGTTGGAAACTCAAAAAGCCCCAGTTACACACTTTTCGTCGATACTGACGCCTGATTTATGGATGGGTATAACCTCGATTGTTGAGTGTTTTAAAAAGATTGAGAAGATGGCACAAGATGATGAGCCAATGCAATAGAACAGGATCGTTTGTGGTGGAAATGAGACGACGGAATGTGACGTATCTTTAAAGAAATAAGCCTCATGAGGAGTTCGACTTGATTAAACTTTCAGTACAAAAGTGGATTTGTTGTAACGTACAAGATGCACATTATTAGTAGACCACTGGTATACAGAAGCCCATACACTGGTTCCAAATGAAAGTTATTTTTATTCAAAGACCCAACCTTCATGACTGTGAAAATCGTCATTAGTTTCTAAGCAGTCTTATCATCACTTTTGAAATACAACATTTCCGTATTTTTTTCTGAATCATCCGCAAACTTCAACTCCCCTTTTTCGCACATCATTCGATTTCCCCACCGCACCCATTTTTGTTTTTGTCTAAATTTCAGACATTCCGTATTTAATGTCACACTTTGTGTCATCCTTTTTACGATCAATGATAAAAAATAGTTCGAAGTGAGCCAGAAGGGAAACGGAAGTGAGTAAAAATAGTTCCGTTTAAAGCTGATGAAAGTGTTGGGAATAAGTGTGATTGAGTATGGAAGATAGAGGGAATTGAAAGAAAACAGTTTAAGAGGATTGCCTCGTATGTAAATTGTAACGGAGGTAAAAAAAAGTGTCTTGATGCTTAATTTGCAAATGCCTTCGTTTTTCGAGCATCTTCCAAAACTCAAAACAGCTGAAAACTCCTCTAAACAAATTGCAGTTTCCAATTTCAATGTTTTGCACTTGTATAATGAAATAGTAATCAATCTAGTTTCTTTATTTGCTCAACGAATTCATGACTTGTAACTTCGAAACATGTTCACTGTACCTGACCAAAATATAACTCAACATTCGTATATTTATATTTCCCGCCTCCATTTATTTACTCAATGAAAATCTCCTTTGTCTAGAGGTAGCTAATTCTCACTTTTTCTTCGAAAAGTGAGCAAATATAATGTCTACAAGGAACATCACACAAAACAAATTTCCAACGCAGTTACATTGTTTTTCTTTCAATTGACTCATCCACCCTCATCTCATTTCTCATTTCTTAGTGTCAATTCCATCTTCCTGCTTTCACATTCCATTTGATGATTTCTTTCCTCAGGTTCATTCCATAAATCAATTCGGTGGTCCCAATGCTTTTCAATGAGATAGAATAGAGGATAAAGAGATGACAGAAGAAAAAGGGGCGGAGCCCAATCCACAGGGTTTAAGAACTTGCAACGGCTCTCTCTCTCTCTCTCAGTTTGTGTTCACCTGTCACTTTTATTTTCAGTCTGATGATCACAGAATCCTCTTATTCCTTTTTGATGAAACCGCTTCTCGCTGACACTAAGACTAAGTCTAACGGCGCCTGCCTCGTCTGAGCTACAGTAATCCTATTGTCATTTTGTGAACCTTGAACTACAGTACTCCTAGTAGTATTCTCTCTACGATAAAACTACAAAAGTATTGCAAACTGAACAAATATAAGTGCAGTAAGTGCAAGATACCATCTGTTGGCAAAACAATACTTATGACGCAGAGTTGTTTCAAAATTTGAGAAATTTGAAGTGCACTTTTTGGGTGTCTGCAGAAAGATCCACTCTTCTGTGAGGAATGTATTTGAGTGGGGTCTAATTCTCTAATAGTAACAATACAACATGGGACCTTGAGCGGTCTTGTGATATAAGGCTGTATTGAATCAGAGTTATTCATGAAGATGTTCAGTTCAGTGGAAAGAACAAGTAGCCTTAGAAGTAATGTAATCACAACTAGACCGTTTATAAGGGTAAAATACTTTGGAAGTTTCATTGATCTGACTTTCTATAGGACTACTGTAGAACATCTTCAGCATCTTTAATCTTGAAGATGATATTTCAAAACTCTGAACTTTTTTCTTTCTGAAAACGTTTTATTGGTTTACGGTTTTCCTAAAACCAACAATTAAAATGTCAATTTGAATTGTGTTCTGCTCATTAATTCTAGTTTCACTTCACATTTTTCTTTTTTGAAGTAACTCTTCATATTTTTTATTTTCTTATCTTCATTTTCTTCTTCCATATTCTTCTTGATACTCTATTAGTGATTGCTCTCTTCTCTGCGACACACGATGAACTGATAACTGATAACCTCTTCACCGCCCAGAGAATAAGGGGGAGGGAGAAGCAAGAGAAAGAGGGAGGAGGAAAACTGGACAGAATTCATGGAATGCGCTTTACCATTCCATTCGATTTGACGTCAAAAAATGCGTGATTTTTCGCGGGTTGTCTACCTATTTCAGGCGTATTCCCTCTTGTCCTCCAATCAGTCTGCCCTTTTTCAATTACCCTCAATGAACCACATTCACTTGACTCTTTGATTTACACGTACTGTTTATGTGCTTTGTACTTCGTTTTGCAAAACCAGTCGTTGAACTTTCGAGTACTTTCTTTTACTATGTTGAGTTTACCTGCCGTATAGGGGCAAGTAAAGGAACAATAGAATCTCTTTGAGCATACTGTAGTTTGAGTTCTCGTTTTTTTTTTGAACTATCGCAAACGCTTACTTTTATGTAGATGTTTTTTTTTCCAACATCTTGTAAAACTTATAAGATTTACTAAAGCCATCATGAAACTCTTTAACAATCCAGAATTAACCTTCATCCTAACATTTTCATGTGAGTTCAAAAAGATTTGATTTGAAGTGACCTAATTGGAATCTGAATGAAATATATGTATTTTATCTCAACTTCTTCCTAAAAGACAAAAAAATTGATGAAGTCATATTCCATTTTTGCTCGATGTTCGTTTTCAACTTCCAACCACTTACAGACTAGTGATACTGTAGTGTAGGCTACATCAAAATTCTTAGTGTCACTAAGTTCTTAAAAGGGGAAGACGCACTAAGAAGGTTGATTATTCTGCTAAAAAAAAGTCATCTTCTTCCAGTTGATTGTATCAAAAAAAGCATTCGATCCATTTCAATTCTCTGTAGTTTCAACGATCTAACTACCGTGTCCAGGGAATCACCGTGATGCTGCTATCACAACTAATTGACCAACTTTTATAGCATTTTCCACTTTTTTCAAAGACCATAAAACAATTGCCTGACAATCACTGAGACCATTGTCCTACCGTAATCCAAGGTCTTTCCTTGAAAACTTTCCCAGTAATAAATCCTTGAGAACCGGAGAAACAGAAAGACACGTCATTCTTCTTCGACCTCACAGCCACCTGCTTCTTCTTCATCTCCTTCTACTTAGTTCTCCAATTCACATCTTTCAAAACGGGCCGCCTATTTGTATACCCAAGGCCATCAGAATTACCACTGTCATTCATTTTTCTAATACTTCTCGTAGTACTACTGTCTGTACTTTCTAATTAGTTTGAATTAGTTTAGTTTTCTTCCAAAAGACATCATCACCTCTTTCTTTTTTTGTCCTCCTGAATCATCACACATTCACAGTCATAAACCCGGGTCGTAAGGTCTGAAAAAAGTCTAAAAATGGCACAAGCACACATGTAAAGCATTTTGATTGGCTTATCAATTTTCGCTTTTCTTGTTTCTATCTTCTAATACAAACAATTTGTATTTCAGTCCTTTCAAACAAGAAGTCCACTCACAATGAGGCTACTGTTCATTCTGATGGCCCTCATCGCCTTGGGTTCAGCAGCACTTTTCCATCATCATCACAACAAAAGAAGGATACCTGAAAGACATGTAAGTTATATATTTTCAATACAGTAATGGATACTGTAGCCTGACTGCTCTACCTATTTACCTAACCGTGTCGCACAGATGCCTACACACAATTTTTCATACAATATTACTTTCAGCGTGTTCGTACCCGTCCTAGGATTCATGTCCGTTCTGAGCGAACTGCCGAAGAGTGTCAAAAACACGAGCATCATCTCATCTGTGGACCAGAGAGACACTGCGATCGGTCATGTGAAAACTTGTTCAGGTAAGTCAACTGAACTTATGAAATCAAAGAATAATGAGCGGAAGGAATTTAATTGGAATGTGAATGACTTGATAAACAATTTGTTGGTTCAGCGTAATTGTTCTGTTGATACAATAGTTTTATTAAGACGTTTGAGTGTAAAGATTATAAAAGAAAGGATACTGTATATTTTAAAAAAAAAAAGTATATTTTCAGCCCTCCGCACTGCCTGGATTTCCTTCATCACGCAAAATGCTACCATCCACGTTGCGTATGCAACGATGGGTACGTGAGAAACGATAAGGGAATGTGCGTTCGGCCGTCTCACTGTCCCAACACCTACTTCGAACCATCGTCTATGATGATTAATCAGGATGTAAGTAAAATTTACGAAACTTTCCTATTGTTCAAAAAGTTTTATTACAAATCATAATAATAGTTCAAGTTCGAATGTCCACACGAATTCCCTTTTTCTCAGTGAGAAATTTCGGATATATAGTATTTGTGACTGTCCATTCAGGGCAACATAGAACTGTCAATCTTTCGACACTAAAAGTACCGTACCAATCATATCTTCCCGATTATTGTTCTCATAAAACGCTTCTAGAAAATACGTCGAATGGTCAAAACACAGTGCTCTCGGTATCATGTCAAAAACTGTCGCGTCTCCATTAAATTACCATAAAATTGTTTAACGACAACAAGCATCGTTCGACTCACAAGAGCCATCTTTTGCACTTTTTCAGTCCCTCGTTTTAACGATCTTTTTTTGAAAACTAATGATGTTTGCACGTAGGACAAATCAAACTTATTTCGAAACAACACATCCGAGTCATTGATGACGACATCAACCATGATCTATTTTGCAAGATAGAAATGTTCTGGGAGTGTCTGAAATTGCCTGAAACTGGCACGTGATCTGATATTTCACGATTATCAGCAGAGTTGTGTTAAGCGTCTTAAGGTGTCAAAAAACCTTTGAACCTAAGATTGAAAGTTCCGGAATTGAAATATATATTTTTAGGAAACATTCATAATCATTGAAATAGATTAAATCGTTTTAGTAATCTAAACTATTTACAGGAAAATGAAATGATGATTCAATTCAAGCCAGTCAAATTCTCCAGAATCGGACATCACAAAGTCCTCAGAATTGCCAAGAAGTCTCGTCACCAGCCCTCCGAATTGGCTATCAGAATCTAAAACCCAGTTATTTAGTTGTATTTTTTCCCATATTTCCATTTTGGTTCCCCAAAAAACGAAAAGTGTTGTATTTTTCTTCAATCATAATATCTGTAGATCTTTGTAGATCAAGTGCCACCCTTTCAGTACTGTGTATGTGCCTGTATTTTCGAAAACATTCAATGAATTTTACAAATTTTATTTATCTGAATTTAAGTATCCTTTAGAATAACTACTCAAAATTACAATCAAACAAATGAATACAAACAATATAAGACATCCGGCGGAAGGCCATTCACTCACGGCGGCGGGGGTAGGTGGTCTCTAAAAAAGGATCAAAATGTAATCCTGTTACAGTAAATTGATGAAATTATTGCATCACATTAAGACGATATGAAAATCAAAAGATGATTCCAACGGGTTTTGGTTTATTCTGAATTCAACTTACCAAAGGATTCAACAAACATTCTGCGAAAGGAAAATGGGATTCTGAGTCAGAATCGAATCGTTCAATCATCACACAAACTTCTTCGTATTGGCAATCTCTGAAAGCGAACTGTTTCAGCTATTCGAAACAGTGAACTCACGAGTTAAAATTGCAATGCTTGGGAGAATGGGTCATATAGCGACGATGTTTCTTTTTTGAATATAAGACTTCTGAACCAATGAACGCAACTTGTCTTTTGACAGGATCACAAAAAGCATATGTCCAATAAGGAGGGAGAAGACAAGTTGGATCACATTCTACTCGTGTTAGATAGGGTTTTAGAGGAAGAGACTCCGCATTTGTGCTGACTAAAAAGAGTTATTCTTTAATTTTTTAAATTATGTAAAACTCACTGTTTGGACAGCAGTATCCATTTCGACAAGTTCCAGACGGGTGAAGACACTTCCCTGATGTTTCATCTCCAAAAATAGCTCCAAAACATTTTTGCTCATGACCCACTGGAATATAGTTTCCAGGACAGAGCTCAGTTTCAGATATCACAGACTCCAGAGATTCTGAAAACACTTGTATTAGGTAACTTTCTATTTTGTGTTTACTAAATCCACAAGTTCCGCCAACTGATCGATTGAAATTACTTATTGGTTTGAATAGGGAAATTTGATGTACTCTATCAGCAATTGACTTGGCATAAATATAGTCTTGCTCTAAAGTTTTCTATTTATATGGAAATAAGAATATCAATAATCACCATTTTCGCAAAAACTCATTGATGAGCTGAATCCTTGGCAGATCTGCCTTGCATTGCATTCCTCTATCCCTTGACATCGTTTATGAGTCATTTTAACTGAAATATCTATTTAATGAACCGAATCTTATTGAAACATTCCTACGTTTTCTACACTTCTCATTTGAAGCGCAATATTCTACAAAGCTGCATCTAGAGTTCGATGTACATGATGCTCCTTGTGTATTAATATCATTGCCGTAATTATATTCATCTGCAAATGATTTTCTTTCAAGTCTCCATGTTTCATGCTCACTAATATAGGTTTGATTGATGCATAGCTCGAGTTCCTTTTCAAATTGCCGAGTCGTATTAGTGCATTTTGGATGCTCAGATTCTTCAAAACAAAGAATAGGCAAATTGAGAGTTCTAGCGTCTTACCGTTTTCTTTTGGCAAACCTCTTGAATTAACCGACAAAATTGATACGATAAGTGGTAGAAAACAATTGGCAATAATCATTTTGAAATGACACGCGCCAGAATTGACCGGTGCTAGTGTTGGAGAGACTCGAAGCACCACCATATTCGGAAGATTAATTGTTAATTGGTCACGCAAAAAAGAAAAAAGTGAAACGTTTATTTTTACACGTTGTTTTAATAAAACTGATCACATTTTGCTGGTTCCATTACGAGCGAAGTGTTGAATGAGTGTACGAGCGATAACCATTCGTTGAATTTGAGAAGTTCCTTCATAGATTTGATAAATCTTTGCGTCACGCATCAATTTTTCCACTGGATAATCACAATTGAAACCGGCACCTCCAAAGATCTGAAGAAGGAAAAGATGATGAACTTCATCGTTGATATAATTGTTTTAGTACCTGACAAGCATTAGCGGCTGCAACGTTGGCAGTGTCAGAAGCAAAGCATTTTGCAATGGAAGCATTGAAAGAGGAGACACCTCTTGCATCAGATTCAGCTGCAGCTCTGTAGGTGTACAGACGAGACAACTCCAAGTTGACAGCCATGTCGGCAAGCATAAACTGGATTGCTTGATGCTGAAAAAGTGGGTATTGATTTTCAAGAAAACTAAAGTTTATGCATACATTTGCAATTGGAGTTCCAAAAGTACTTCTTTCCAAAGAATATTTGAGAGATTCATCGAGACATCTCCAAGAAAGACCTACAGCTCCAGCGGCAACTTGGGGACGTGTCAAATCAAATGCACCCATGGCCACTTTGAATCCAGCTCCGGGCTCTCCGACAACGTTTTCTTTGGGAACACGTACATCTTCAAATGTGATTGTTCTTGTATCAGAACACTTCTGTCCCATATTCTCTTCCTTTTTCCCTCTGATAATTCCAGGTGTATCTCCATCAACAAGGAATCCAGTGAATGCTTTTCCAGCTGGAGTTTTTGGATCATCATCAGTTCTGGCCAAAACGAAGAACCATTTAGCATGTCCTCCTCCGGTAATCCATGCTTTTGAGCCATTGATCACATACTCATCACCCTTCTTCACTGCCTTTGTCTTCACTCCATTCACATCTGATCCTGCTCCAGGTTCAGTGACTGCATACGACGCAATTATTGGTTCTTCAGCTAGCATTCCCAAATACTTCTTTTTCTGTTCTTCTGTTCCTGATAGATAAACAGGAGCAACGGCAAGCGAAGGTCCGACGATAGCAAGCTGGATTCCAGTGCATCCATAGGACAATGCCTCCACAATCAGACAAGTATTGAGACCATCCATTCCAGGTCCACCATATTTCTCCGGAATTATTGTATTCATGAATCCAAGTTGATGAGCTTGCTTCACAATTTCCCATGGAAACTCTCCACTTCTGTCATATTTGACAGCATTAGGAAGTAAAACTTCCTTCGAAAATTGCAATGCAGCTGCTTGAATATCTTTCTGAGTGTCGGAAAGTTCTGAAATTCATAGATTCATGGCCTGAAATTAAAAAAGCAGCTTACCGAATGACATTTGCCGAGCTTGAACAGCAATTCGATTGCGACCGATGACAGAAGGAAGACGGGAGAGCATTTTCACACCACGACTATGCACTTTTTGAAGCGAAAAATTGATGGGAAAACAATGATTGGAAACGACGGAACACTTATGGAACAGGCGGCTCCACGTAGCGGTTTGACGGCGCTCACGTGGCAGTTCACGCAAATAATCTTATTTATTCTCTCTGTATCTCTGTATTTTGAGTTTGTTTTTGTTATTTCGTGAATGTGAAAAACTATCTAATTTAAATGAACAAGAAATATTCAAATTCAAAATATGCTTTACAGTTTCAAATGTTTATTCGTAAAGTTAATTAAAAGGCAGGGAAATTTGGTGTTTTACAGTTTGCAGCAGTTATGATATCAGTGATATTGACGACTCGTCCTTCGAAACGTACCTGAAAACTTTATCATTAAACAGTTCATGAAACTATTAGATCCTACCTCTACAAATACACTATCAGGACTGTTGTCACAATCTAATCTCGTTGCAATTGGTTCTCCTTGGACAATTCTCTTTCTTCCAAATCCAATATCAGCTCTTGCTTTTACATTATATAATCTCGCTTCATAACCCAACCAATCATCGATTCCAACAATGAAAATTCCATCGTTATCACATCCAGTATAAGCTCCATTTCCATCTGTGAACAGACGAATTCTACCGACCGTTTCTCCCGCAATTGGTGAATAAATCATTGGAGCACGTGGAGAATCTTCATCATCATCATTGATCATTTGACATTCAATATCCCATCCACGAACTCCGTTATACCTTCTGAAATTGCAATTTTTCAGGTTTATTTTGTAACTTAAAAGATTATTACTTGTCAGTTTTGAATGGATCTCCAAGAAGAACGTTTCGAGCATTCGATTCACAGATTTGACCGGTGCACATACCTGAATGTGGGTTTTTGATAATATGTAGCATTTTTGAATACTTACAGCTTTGAAGATGATGAGTTGGATCTATCAGTTTTCCTTCTCTGTACAGTTTGATTTCCACGTGCTGTTCAACATCATTTTGTCCTCTATCATTAAAGCAGTACCTATTCAACGCCTCTCCAATCTCATCTCCAGCTTCAACGTGTCCTCCGAAAAAGGAGAGTTTCACTGAGGAAATGTGAACAGCATATCCTGAATATAAATTAGATTTTTTTATACCAAGCAATTGCAAAGTCTACCTTGCCACTGTCCCGTTCCTTCAATTCTGACACCTTGATCAGCGCATGACTTCTCTCGTTTTCCTCCATATGGTCTCCAGAAATACATTTCTCCTTCAATCGGGGCATAGATAGGCTCCCCAACATGACATCGAACATCAACACCATCGATTATTTCTCCAGATGATCTGAAATTTCAAAACCCATAAATTGGGAAAGATTTAACTAATTTTGAATTCAAGTGAAAACTAAAGTACTAGAAGAAAAACTATAACCAAGATTCACAAGTGATGATGAGGACATGTGTCATTTCATCCGTTGTTTTTTTCTTCGGTGACGAGAGTGAGTGTGTGATATCATCACTATCTCTTTCTCTTCTCTTTTCTTGTCTCAAATGCTCTGTGAGCTCATTTTTCGAGTTTTTGAAAAAGAATGAAACGACCCACTGCTATTGTTTCCAAGTTAGAAGTTTCTGAATTCCGGCTGTTGGTCTATATTTTATATGGAAATTTTGACAAAGCATTTCAAGGTTTGTTGAAAATGTTATTAGATTCGAATAATTTCTCAATTTTAGATACACCTTTACTTCAAAGATGTGCTGTTATTGATCGTTTACTAATATACCTCTATCAGCAATCTCTTTTAATATCAATATTCCAACTTTTCATTCACTACACTTTATTCCAATCAACGGATTTTTTATCAAATGTTCCTGATGACAAATGGCCATTCCTTGCAGTTTTGGCTCTATTCCTCGAAATCTATGCGGTTCGATGTCTTAATTTGAAATTATTTACCCAAGCTCTAGTATTCTGTCTATTATCTCCATTGTTTCATTTATTCTTTGCTGGTTTCTACAATGATCTTGTAAATGGAGCACTGGTTACAATTAAATTGGGAGCTCTTACAGTACTAGGAATCATTTTGTTCCTTCTTGCAACATTCTTTCGATGTATTGTTATTTCCAGTGAATCTCAATTAGTTAGGAGTCGTGAAAGGTGTACAAAAGAGATTGATCATGCAATATTCTATGTTTAATCATTTGTTGTTACTGACTGTGTTTGTTATTTTCACTTATGTACAAAGAAAATGAAATGACCGTACCTCTCTGTATGATAGTTTCCACAAGATCCATCTGTATCTGGACACCGACGGAATTCATTTTGAGCATTGTTTCCACATACTTTTTTCATGCAACCCAAAGTGTTTCCTGCAAACCTTTGACTTGATAGTTCGTTGCTTTTTATCTAATAATTTCAAGTTTCTAAAAGACAAACCTCGAATGAAACAACCAAAAAACACGAGAAGATGCAAGACTCTGGGCTTCATTCTACTGCAAAAACTTGATGATGAGAGTTCATTCCGAAAAAAAAACCAGAAAAAAAAAGAAGAGAAGGTGGAGAGAGAAAGTAATAAATAAAACGGAAAGCTCGATTTGATGGAGCCAGGCGAGAAAAAAGAAGAAATGTTCTTTCTTTTTTCCTTACTTTTCCTTCTACTCAAACCATTGAATGGCATGTCAGAAGAACGTCTTGGAGACACTCGGAGCAATGGCAGACACCTGACTCTTACTCTTTCAATCTCTTTATTCATCTCACTATCTCTTTCTGTGATCTTGAATCGATTGTGTGTTAGTTATCGTGTTGTTCTACCAAGTGTACTCACCAATAAATTTGATGACGAAGGGCCACACACTTGGAAAGAGTGCTCACATTTCACCAGTCGTATAGTTTTATGGGGTTGTAGAGGTACCAATACGTCTTTTGGTCAACTTGTTCAAAAGAACAACTGATGTTTGTCTGCGGGAGCTGAGAATTGTATTAACATTTAAAAAAAACTACATTGTGAAAATATTTGTTGCGAAAACTTATATGATCAGAGTAAAATGAGAAAAAAACTCATATAAAAACTATTCAACAAAATCTGGAAGCTGGAACCATCGAAGAAATTGAATCAGAACTTGGTATTCCTGAAATTCACGAAAATGTTGTTCCGATCGGCCAATCAGAAGAATGGAACTGCTGAGTATTCAATAAGAGAGATTGTGACCATTTTCTGAAAAAACAACTCACGAAGTTTGTTACAGCATTCTTTCTTGGAACTCATTTTTTTAATTTATGGATCAGAAATTTCTGTCCTTAATGAATTATTCTTGATTAATTGAAGGAATATGAAAGTACATTTTTGTAGAATAAATTTGCGACTTCACAAACTGTTTTTGGTATTTCAATTAAGATGAAACGATTTGAATTGTAATGAATAAATTTTCTTATTA
The DNA here is from genome assembly GCA_963572265.1 of Caenorhabditis doughertyi. NCBI lineage: Eukaryota > Metazoa > Nematoda > Chromadorea > Rhabditida > Rhabditidae > Caenorhabditis > Caenorhabditis doughertyi. The sequence continues at coordinate 11,189,908 of OY751554.1, forward strand.
CTTCTTTGGCTTTATGACATGGTTACGAATTTAATGTTATTGATAACAGAAAGAGAATTCATTCAGATATTCAATTCAGGAATAACCACAGGAGTTCGCCAGAGACTTGCTTCCCATAACTCCGCCCTCTTTTCTGTGCCGCGAGCAAAAATTTTCAGAAAAAAATTACTGGAAAAAATTCCTACAACCAAGGAGTGAAGATGTTTACGAAATCGCATGGAGAAATGCTCGAAAATTACCGGATAAAGCTCAAGATAAAGTTCAACCAACCCGATCATCAAAAAACCTGAAGTAAGTTCTCAAAAATGTTTTATTTAAACTATTCGGTTTGACCTACTCCATTACGCTCCCAGTTTATTGACTAGTTTGATCTCTCCTGAGAAATCGCGGGAACGTTCGTTGTTTTCCATCGACAGAATGCTATCTTTTATATCATTTCTGTTTTTCGGCGTCGTTTTTAGTGAATCCTTTATTGAATTGTTCGGCGCGTCGGGGCACCTAAATTGCGGCCCCTTGATTCGTCTATTTATGTATTTTTTTCAATTTTGACGCAGTTCAGCAACCCAAAATAAAACGCCGAGTTTTGCCTGTATAGTTGAATGATAGATTACGTATTATAAAGCTCTTCTCATTTAATGCTATTCATCTAAATATTACCTATCGCATTTCTTTTTTCTTTCAGAATCTTCTCTGACCTGCCACACCATGTCTGCCGAATCGAACCCTGTTCCTCCAGCAGTCTCTGAAGAGGTCTGCCATAAATTCGAATCAAAAGACGGTATGGTGCTCAAACTCACAGGAAAAGCAGTTAAAAAGTCCCAAACTCTCGCACAACTTATCGACAGCATGGAATTCGATGATCCCGAAAAGTGTGAACCGATTCCACTTGCTAACATCAGAGGAACAATTCTGGATTTAGTCTTCCAATGGTGTGAAAATTACAAAGAAACACCGGATCCAGAAACAGACGACTCAGTTCCGAAGAATGTAACAATCACTGAGTTCGAAGCGAAGCTGATGGACATCGATAACAACGATCTCTTCGATCTGATCTGCGCCGCTAATTATCTCAACGTCAAGGGTCTGCTGGATGTCTCTTGCAAAAAAGTGGCCAACATGGCAAAAGGAAAGAGTCCAGAAGAGTTGAGAGTCATCTATAATATTCCAACTGACGAGGAGGATGAGGCTGCAGAAAAGGCAGCTAAGGAGGAAGCGGCCGCTGCAGAAAAGGCAGCTAAGGACAAAGCGGCCGCTGGAGAAAAAGGAGCTAAGGACGATGAGGCCGCTGCAGAAAAAACTGACGATAAGAATACCCCTAAATAGTACTAATTGTTTATGTTTAACACATTGATTGAATTTCGTGTGAATTAATCTGCCGATTGCAAGCTTTTCGTTTTATTTCTGGTATATAAACTCAATTTCTTGACATTCCTCCGAAATGCTCTTCCATCGTAAATCTGATAGGCTCTCGGATCACAAAAAAATCTCTGAGCTTTGATTCATCTACTGTCGGGTCATTAGGTTTTGTATCAATTGCTCTCCTGGTTCTCATTGGTCGATGCGAGTGGTTCATGAGCTTGGCGCTGTTGGAAAATCCCTTAAACATCATAGTTTGACAAAGCTTTTCTGGAAAAGTCGTTACCTGATCACACTTTTTGCAGTGAAAGTGTGTCTTTTTTTTCAGTTTGCAAAATGGACGAGAGCAACTCTGGAAATTCGAAGTATGCTGAAATGCAGCCATCTTTACAATTTACGTCTAGTCTCTGTGCCGGATTTGGAATGGGACAACAATGAAAGCCGACAATTTCGAAACCCTGAAGCACTATGAAATTCCTTGTCATATAATCATTTGATTGAACTCACTGCTTGACATTTAATACAATGCCAATGAGAACTATTCTGGTTAAATTGACAAGATTCAGATGAACACGAGACATCGATATGATAAAACTGGCGATCTTCTGGTATTCCAGCATTTTTTAGATGAAATACCGATAAATGGTTAGATATAACAAGAGCATCATTAGAAGCAAAGTGGCATCTTAAAGTAAAATGAGATCACTACTTTACTTGTTAGAATATGTACCTTGCCCTCGGCTTATTAACTTACCGTTTTTGTCCACAATGTAGATGTGGTTTATCATGAAACTTGCAGGTCTGATCCTCACAATCGAATTTGAAATGACCCAGGGACATCAGTTATTCCTAACAATGAGATGTCGAAAGACGTCACTCTCGGAGAAAAAAGGAAATGACGATGCTGTGAAAAGTGAATGTAGAAGGACAGGAGTAGTTGCCAAGGATTGGTTTTCGTCGTCGTCGTCGTTATGTCGACGAGTTCTCCACGACGACTGTTAGACTAAAAAACGACGAAAAGGAGCAAATGAAAACGAAGAATTATGAATACGAAATGAGAGCTCCGTTGGTATGGATACCATTTCTTTACTTGTTTTCGTGAAATGAACGGGAAACAAATGTTCTTGATGATTGTTTGTTGTAAATAATACTATACTGTATTGTTTTCTGGAACAAGAAGAAAACAAAAACAAATAATTTATTCATGAAGTACAAATAGGAAATTCGTTGGTTTTGAGATACACTATTCTATTACCATTGCAATCTGATGAATCCGAGAAATACGTGACAGAATATGACAGGAAAGAATAGAAGACCGCCACCACTCCAGAAGATTCATGTTCAGTTTATCAATGTCTAACAGCTTTACATGAATAGAAGCTGTTCATCTTGTAATCGTTTCCGATAGAAAAATAATGAAAGTCTGTTGACGAGATATTTTTTGATAATGACGAGGCAAGTGGTCACTTTCAACGATTATATCTGCCACGAAGTCACGTTTCATATATGCAAGCAAAAAAAAAATTCTGCCAACAAGGCTCTGTATGATCTGGTCTAGAATGTCAATTAAGCAACTCGATTAGCAAGGAAAAAAAAACATCAGATTAGGAACATCAGTAGATGAAGTTCACTCTAGAGAAACAGGTAAGAAGTACATTTTCACGTGATTTTCACTCATCTTCCCTTGATTTTTCTATTTTCAAAAAAAAGAGCTCGAGACGTTCTTCTCGTCGTAGCCGTAGCCGCGATCTGCTTCCAGCTACCGTGAATCATCTTCTCAACGTAGCCGAAGACCACGCAAGGTTACTGTAAGGATCTGCACGTGCACCTTCCCCTTTCTCTACCCTTTCTCACTCACTCACTAACAACTGGCAAGCCTACAACTCGGGAGATGGAAACGCGCTCCATTGGACTCTGGTCAAATCACCGCTGAGAGACAGCGCCAATTCACCTCGGGATTTCGCGGGAAACTCATTCGTGTGGAGTTTGATCGAGTCGTCTATATAAGTCGCTCGACCCCTCATTCGAGGACTTCTCCCGATCTCGGCGTTTAACTTGCGTATCTCTCTGGTTACCCGTTTACCCCTTTTATGCGTGACCCTCTCTCTCTTGTATGACTTTAACTTGTACGCTAATAAACCCTTTATTAACTCTACCCGCGTTAGTCTTGACCTCTGGCGTAGCAAAATACATGAATCGACTTAGATTCATTACTGGTAGCAGCGAGTAAGCGCTAGTTTCTTCCCTTTCTAGCGTTACGTTCCCCCCGGGTTTTGTTTTTATTGGGTTTTCTCTGCGTCTCTCGTCTCTGTGCGCTCTTATTGATTTTACGCGTAATCTTTAACCGCGCTTTTAGTCATCATTTTTAGGCCGCATATCCCTTTATTTCGCTTTTATTTAGGAAAGTCGCGACTCCTATTTAACTGTTCGCAAATTTTAGGCATAAGGTTAGTATTTCGGGTCGCTTTAGCTGCGCAAGCACCGGGGTATTTCTGTAGGTAATGCTTTTAGTGTCCAGCCACACCACTAGATGCCTCTTTCTTGCAGTTTTTGGAAGAAAATGTCTTCCTCGGGAAGTCCCTTGCGCATTCCGGGAGGTTTAATTACACCCCACTTTATGGTTTACGCTTGTTTTCCCCTACTTCGCACAGTCACTCGCGACTGTCGGAGTCCTTCATTTCAAAATTGATTTAGATTTGTTTAAACATTCATCGAACATCGGGAGCAATGATTCGCGGAGAGCCGAAGGAACCTCGGCAACAAACATCTTCGCGTGAAGAAAGCAGCAAGCGATCAGCGAGTCGAGCGGAAAGATCATCGTCAACGTCTTCTGTGATGACTCGTGCAGCAAGAGGACGTCTTCAAAGTCTTCGTGAAGAGAGTTCGGAGGATGGACACACCACCGAAATCGAAGTGCTCAAGACTCAAGTGGCCGCTCTGGAAGGAAGAACCAATCGACTTCTCCAAATCGTCGACGCTTTGAAACTACAAGTGGACACGATGCACGGGACAACAGCCGATATGTTGATCCGAGTCGCCATCGCATTGGAGGACTTCGCAACAACTGGAAATCGTCAACCAATCGGAGCAGTCATCGTCGACCTCTCTCACAACCTTCCACCCGAATATCACATGTCATTTGCTGACATCATCAAATCAGCACGGACTTTCGCTGGAATTGGCTCGACACAAGGACAACAACTGATGGCAATGGAGGATGGACAATCTAAAGCCGACAGCCCATCGGTGAAGGCGGCCAAGGAAGCAGTGGCAGCTTCGGGAGTGGTAGCTACGGGAGACCGTCAGCATACCAAAGAGGCGGTGCCGGACTGGAGCACACGCCAAAATGGGAACAGGAAGTTACCCATCAATGTTCCCTTGGACAAAGGACACTCAGAGCCGGCGGATCAAGAGGAAGGAGCGATTCTCGTGGAGAATCACTCAAACCAAACGGAGGAGCTGCCAATCAGACTGCCGATACGCGGGGGCCTAACCGCCTCCGCCGGTAGTCCTGGCGGCTCGGAGAAGAAACCAATAAATAAAATTATTTATAACAAGGACAACAAGGAAGAAGAGGAAGCCTCCAGTGGACAAGAAGCAAAGGATAAGGACCCAGTTGAGGACGAAGACGTACTCAGCATCGTCAGCTCATCGGATGACGTGACAAATCGTTCGGACATCAACATGGACGTGACCAATGGCGACAACAAGAGTGGAAAGGAAGACGGAAGTGACGACGTCTTCGAAGAAGCTCGCGAGAGCTTAGGACACTTGCCAAGCGTGATGGCCTTAGACATGAAACCAAAGCGACTTGAATCGTTTTCCGGAGAGAACAGAGAAGACTTCATTCCATGGATGCGTGCATTCAAGGACCACCTACAATGCGGAACCAGAGGATTGGACAACCCAGATGGTGGCAAAGTCATTCTCACCTATCTCACTGGACAAGCAAGAGAAGTCGCTGAGGAAGCTCTCGAAGGCGAAGAAGCACCAACTCTGAACCAAGTCATTGACGCCTTGAAAGCTGTCTACCTTCACCCAGCTCACCAAACACGAGCACAGGAGAAGCTACGCGGCATTCAACAAGGTCTCGAAGAACCAGTGTCGGATTTCCACTCACGGATTCAGAGACTTGCACGCGAAGCATACAGTAGCGATGCAACTAAGATGAAGGAGGAGATATTTGATGCGATCAAAAGAGGCTTAAGGAAGGACATCATGGCACTCATCAGAGCTCACAAGCCCACATCCACCAAACAAGTCGTTGAGTTAGCAATGCTAGTCGAACAGGACGTCGAGGAGACAGGAATACACGCTTCTCAAGCGTCAGTCAATGCCATTCACGACAAGCTGGACGATTTGAAACTGTCGAACCACTCGTCACGTTTCGCCAATGGGAAGCCTCACAGAAGAGTGAACTGCTTCAACTGCGGCAAGTTCGGCCACTACAGAAGTGAGTGTCGTTCCTCATCAAGGAGTTCCAACGTCGGAAGAACCAACTGGACACCCAGAGACCCAGTTTCCAACCATGCTCAAAGTTCAGAAAGATCTCGAGGACAAGAGAGATCTGTGGACAACATGACAATCGAGGAACTTCGTCGGGAATTCAAAGCATTGCGGGAACAAAACGAAGCGTTGAAGTGGCAAAGCAACAGCCAAGTCATGAGCATGTTCGGAAATGACGTCTACTCACCACACGCAAGCGTAGTGGTATTCCATGAAGAAGAAGAACAAGGAACTCCAACAGTTCAGGCAATCAACACTTTGCCACGTCTTCACACGGCTCAAATACCGATCCTCTTCAATGGAATGGCTTGTGCTGGACTCGTCGACACCGGAGCAAACGTCACCGTAGCAAGTGATGAACTTCGCTCAACGTTCCAAATCGAAGAACTCGAACCATGCAGAACGGACGCAGCAGTCGGATTCGGAGGCCATAAGGTTGAAATGGCTGGATCAGCTCGAGTTCAACTGACTATCGGACAGAACACTCTGTCGCACAGAGTCTACTTCACCAAAGGACAATGTGTACCGGAAACACCTGGAGGATACAAGATCATTCTCGGGAACGATCTCTTGGCTCGTTTGCCCCAAATCAGTTTCGACTATGCCGGAGCACGAATCAAGATCGGACAGGAGTTCTTACCGATGGGAGCACGCGGACGGAGCAACAAGGAGCTCGATCATACATCCACGAGCAAGGATCAAGGCACCCGGTGGTGCTTTTGACAAGCAAGGTGGGCAGCGCCCACAAGTTCTATTCGTCGACTTGGCGGCGAATCAGGACGGCAACACAAGATCAACCAAGTACAATGGCATCACGAAGAAGAATCAGAGCAAGATGCAACAGATGCGGGACGGGTCTCGAGACGTCTACTCAATCGACACACCACTTTTGAGCGGCGCGCCGTCGGGATGTGTCCACATCTGCAACAACACTAACCAACAACCAGGACTGAAAACGACAGCTTCACAGTCTCTACGAACAATGAAGATGGTCTTCATAAGACTTGAGGAAGACACAATCCACAGGGATGACGTCTTAATCTTCAACAACAAGTTCAAGGAGAAGTCAAAGAAGCTGGAGAACAAGGTCGAACCCTCGTGGCAACATCATCAAAGAAGAGGATACCCGAAAACAGCCGGAAGTCCTCACAACAACCGGACGCAGCATCAGCAGCCAGCAGTGGACGTTATTCACAACAACGTCATAACTTGGTCGTCAGATACCTGCAATAAGGGCGCCTACACAAGCACCTTCAACTTTCGGAACTCTTCTGGTCATTCCAAGCACTCAATCGGCAAGGAAAACGACTCGCAGGATGATCTACAAGCCACCAAAGGACAACTTACCCCTATCAGTTTGGATCAATCGACGGAATTTGGACAAGGAAGGATTACGGTAGCGATAGACTACAAGGAATCAATCTTGGATTGGATTTTCGTTTATTTTTCCCCACCCCTTCGTGAGATTTACCCCAAAAGTTTTAGCTTACTAATGTATTACAAGCAAGTAGGATATCATGTTGGTCCCTTAGCACCCACTCACCCAGTATTTTCGTGTAAACTCGTAGTCTCGTCAAGACATTATCAAAAGAGGGCAACCCAAAGCTCAGTGCGTCTAGCCCCAACTCAATCAACTAGCACTAACTCTAAAGGATTCGTCAAGTTCAGTTCGGAAGGAGACATTGATCCACGGGACATCGTCAGCATCCAGTCAAAAGGAGCCAAGCTGATCCCACTCACTGTCAACAAGGAAGGATCACAAACGTTCGCTGATCAACCTGGAACACCTGCAAGAGAAGCTGGAGCAAGTCAATGGCCCAGCACACCAGCAACTACTCAAACCAAGTCAGATGTCAACCGGACCCCATCAGGATACTACACGTGGAACTTCTTCATCGTCTGGAGGAACAACAACACTTGGAGGACACCTAGCAACCACACCAGGACAACTGCAAAGGACTCGGTGCACATGCATCTCCTTGTGGACGGACTTCGGAAGTTCGGGTCGAACTTCATGTAAAGGTGGGAGGTGTAAGGATCTGCACGTGCACCTTCCCCTTTCTCTACCCTTTCTCACTCACTCACTAACAACTGGCAAGCCTACAACTCGGGAGATGGAAACGCGCTCCATTGGACTCTGGTCAAATCACCGCTGAGAGACAGCGCCAATTCACCTCGGGATTTCGCGGGAAACTCATTCGTGTGGAGTTTGATCGAGTCGTCTATATAAGTCGCTCGACCCCTCATTCGAGGACTTCTCCCGATCTCGGCGTTTAACTTGCGTATCTCTCTGGTTACCCGTTTACCCCTTTTATGCGTGACCCTCTCTCTCTTGTATGACTTTAACTTGTACGCTAATAAACCCTTTATTAACTCTACCCGCGTTAGTCTTGACCTCTGGCGTAGCAAAATACATGAATCGACTTAGATTCATTACTTTACCAAGTGAAAACTTTTCTCAAATAGCTGCGATTGATGCAAATATTTCAGAAAGACTATCCGCTCACGTTCGCACTCCGTGTCCACTGCAAGAGAACCAAGCCGTCGAGATCGTCGTGCTGCAAGAAGCACTCGTCGAAGCAGTCGCTCGTAGTTCGTCCCGCCGTTCCGCAAAGAGAAGCGTCTCAAGACGTTCTTCTCGTCGTGCCACACCAGCCAAGCCAGTGAGTCATTCATTTCTGATTTCTCTCGAAATAATGTTCTTTTTAGAAAATGTTGTTGAAAGAGAAAACGAAAGATCCGAGACAAAAGCTATCAAAAAGCCAAATTCTAGAGCTGATAAAGAAAGGAAAGTCGGAGCTTTTGAATCAATCTCAAGTTCAGGAGCTGAAAAAAGAAGGACTTCTGGAGGAGGAGATTGATTTCAATAAATTTGATTGTCACAAAGTAAAATTTCATGATCAACAATACATTTATTGCCTCGTGAAGTCAGAACCACAATCAGTTGATGATGATAAGAAAAACAAAAACAACGATAAGACTGGAAAAAGAAGAGGAAAAGCCCAAAAAGCAGTTGAAAATGGAGAGGACTTCGAAAAATTTTTGGTCCGCTTCAGGGAAAACTTCAACTGCATTCAATGTAAGCCTGGGAATCTAACAAAAAATGTGTTTTTGCCAATGGTCCGGGAAAAGTATAAAACCGAAGAAACAGTTGAGGCGAAAGTATTCTTGAATCGTCTTAGAAATGAGTAAGTTTCAAATTTCTTTTTTAGCTTAATTCTAACCTTGAAAATTTGTAGTTGGAAGTCTTTCAAAGAGACGTTATTTGAGGATGTGCCAGTGCTCGATTCAACGGTCGTATGCATTATGTCAAAACTCCCGATATTACAGAAGTGGAAGGAAAAGTTAGTTTCAACAGTTGAAGTTTCAAAGTCTTATTAGTTTTTCAGATTGCCAGTTGGAACTGTGGTTGATAAGAATGGAATTATCATCGTTGTCGACAACCCAATGTTAAAGTATCGTCCACCAAATGAAAATCAGAAGAACGAGACATCATTCATTTGTCCGGCGCCGAAATTCGAAAAATTCACTTTTGTTCCAAAGAAAGCCGTAACATCAACATAATTGAGCACGTGGAAATCGCTCACTTTGGAAGAGAGCCCTCTGCGGAAAAGTGTTCAAATGATTCACCAAAAACAGGATGATGTTGAGGTAAAATGATATCTCTTATATTTTTGAAACGTAACAATTTTTCAGTGCATTCAAAAGGAGGAATTGCTCAAATTTCTGCAAAGTTCACTGTTCGTGATGATGGAATCACTCAAACTGCCAGAAAGATATTGTGGTACATCAATCAGTATCCGAGGTTGCATAACTCAATTTTTGTATCTTATTCAAAAATTTGGATTTCAATTGGAAGATCCTACATATCGAGATGTGCACAATGCTTTGGCGGCTGATGAGAATATGAACATGGTATGCTAGCATGATGAAGGCAAACAAACAAAATTTTTTTTTGCAGAGAATTTCCGACTACGTAATCTTCTATCCATTGATTAAGTTAGTCGCAGAAAACGATGTGTTCACGCCGATCGGAGCTGAGGGTCTTCTTGAGCTGAGAAATCTTCGCTGAACTCAAATTTATTCATTTAAGATCTAACAAATAAAGTTCTCTTTTTAAAACTTTAAAACTTTCAAATTCAAACTTATGTACATTCAATGTTTCCGGGTGTGGTTTCTCACTTGTCTCTGAAAGAACAAAAACCAGCATTTCAGCGAACAATTAAAAAAGAGCAAAGATGATCATTGGGACAATAGGAAGAGAAATATTGGATAAAAGTGCAATATAAGAGGAAAGTCCAGATCCAAATCTTGCAACCATTGAAGTGACACCAACTGCAGTATTACGAATAACAGTAGGGTATAATTCACTAGTAAATATGTAGAGAATATTAAAGGCTCCTTGAACGGCGATCTTTCAATGCTCGATATAATTGCCGAGAAAAATGTGTTCAAACCGAAAGGAGTGGATGCTCTACAGGAGCTGAGAAATGCTGGGTGAATGCACAGAGTGGCTGATTCTTGTCGCCGTACGTGCTATTTTTTTTTCGAACCCCGAAAACTTTTTGGAAATAAACCAATAAAATAAAGTTACATCGAATTTCTTTGCTCATATTTCAGAAATGGGGGTCACACCATGTCCACAACCCACCAGAACCATATTTTAAGCCATTTATGGTGATGAACAAAAATGTCTCATAAAAAAGGGTTTCAGTCTTTGCTGTCTTGTTCTGATAAAAATGATTGTCTGATTGGGTAAAAAACCATAGTGTTGAATTTCACCGGACATTCTTGCGATCAGATCAGAAAACAGTCGAGACGTGCCTTTTTTGGTATAGCTCACTGTCTCAGATTAGAAATCATTCAATCACGTTCGCAGCCTCTGTTGCGAATTAAGTGTCAAAAAGCCATAAATTATTCTTATGACACTGTATAGAATGGATTCTTAAAAACCAAATGAGTAAACGCATCAAACTGCCCACAGACTATTTTTGAATTGGTTTCAAAAAGCCCGGGCTAAACTTTTGGCTTGAACTACCCGCTGCGTATCACGATTATTTTTTGTGCTCCGCAGAGCATGTACCGCCAAAAAGTCATGGTGCTGGAAACTCTTCAAACACATACATTTTAGACCATTCTCGATCATCTGGTGAAGTTTCTTCCAGAAAACTAATTTACTTTTCTAAACATTGAATTTTCAAAAAGTTCCAGCAGATCATGAAATGTCTCAGATCAATTACGAATTCCATTCCACCCGATACAATCACTATTATTTTCACCGTCCATGAAAACTTATGACAAAAATAAGTAATTGACATTCCAAGAACTGGTTTTGATTAAACACAAAGATTCACAAAAAGTTTATTACAAAAAATATCAATAAAAGCGGGCGAAAGGAAGCTTTAAAACAAATAGATGTAGATATATGAGAGGAACACACAAATATTCAAATCTGTTCGAACTTCAAATTGCAGTTCGAGTTCCGCATTTCAGTGTTTCGAGCTTGCAATGCTTTAGTTTTTGAATTGAGGTTCGAATGTTTCATATTAGAAATACCTAGCATCATGTTATAACCAATATTCCATTGGTTTAGGGCTACACTATTCTATTACCATTGCAATTTGATGAACCCGAGAAATACGTGGCAAAATATGACAGAAAAGAATAGAAGACCGCCACCACTCCAGAAGCAAACAATCGAGAAAGCAACGATTTCTACGAGTGATTCCAGAGTGAATAATCGGTGAAGGAACCAGTTGATATACTCTTCTTCTGTTAGATGACTATGAGATTCATCGTGAAAGATCACTCTGAAAGATTGAATTGAGTTTGGAGTTAGAAAAAAACTTCATAAGAATGGAAAAGGAGATACCTCCGATTTTCCTCCATATTCAATCATCTTCGAAATTAATTTTATTCTATACTTAAGTTCTCAACCTAGCTTTGTGAATTTTGCGAAGAATGAACACGACAATACAACACATATCTGGCTACAATTATTCATGTTTAGTTTATCAATGTCTAACAGCTTTTCATGACTAAAAATCTGCTTACCTTGCAATAGTTTCCAAAAGAAACATAATGAAAGTCTGTTGATGAGATATTCTTTGATGATGACGAGACATAACCTTTTATCTGGAATAAAAGAACAGAAAAAAAGAGTATTCAGTAATTCAATGAAAGAAAATGGAGTGCTTTCTCACTTTGTGCAGATGGGAAAAAAGAACCGAAAGGGCAAGAAGAAGTAATGAAAAGAGAGAATGGGATGGTTTTTATTGTTGTTCGTCACATTGAATTGAACTCACAAAACTCAAATTGGAAATCGAAATAAACTCGGTAAAAGAAGGGCTCAACAAGGAATAAGACATCAGTTATCACCTGTTTCTATTTAAGTGAAAATTTCTCTATTTTTCAAAACGCTTCTACTCAAAACTGAAACAAACAGCTATTTCATAACTGGAAATTATTAAAATTTTTTTGAAAGAGCACATTCCAGAGATCAATAATTAGGGTGGAAGCAATGAAATAATAGATACTATGAAACGAGTTACGACACTAAATTTCAGAAAAAAAGAATCAATTTTATTCTTATTCAATATTTTGTCTTCTGATTTGCTCAGAGGAAAAGGGGAAGAGGGATCTTAGAAATTATATAAACCTGCAGACAGAGTTGAAAAGAATTTTGTTTGTATCGTCACTTCAAATTCACGTCAACTCACACATTATGGCATAGTTGACATTTTCTTCTGTCTTTAGTCGTTTTTCCTCAAACTTCGGAAATGTTTCTGGAATCCAGAAAAAGATTAAAAACTATATATTTTAAGATTTATTTAATGCCAAGGGAAAGTGAAGCGAATGACAACAAAATACATTTTCACGGGGATACAAATGTTCATGAGGCACTTTGAGTTGAAGCGAATGATAGTTAAAATTGAATGAAAAAAATACCGGATTTCAAATAATGTCAAATGGTAGTTTTGGTCTGATGATGACTAGGAATTGAAAGCGTACCCGAATAATAAAAATTGAAAACAACTGAAATCAAAACTGAATAAAAACTACAAAAAGAACACTGTGAATTCAAAAAAGTACTCGTATTGGATAAAATGTGAAATAAAAATGTGGAAAAGCTCGAAAATGTGATTGATAATCATGATAAAGTTACTCGTCCGTTGATACCAAATCGGGCAGTTTTAGGTCCGAAGGAATTTGAATATCCTGTATATCTTGTACTATTGAGTTGGTACGACTTGCCTGAAATAACTTTCTCTTAATTCAGGATTTCATTTATGCTAACTCACGTTTCTAGAATAAATAATACTTGCTCTTTCAGCCATTCGTCTTGTTATCGCTGAAGATCTCCGACTTAGTGGTTTAATGCTGAAATATGACACTTTTAAGACGTGTTATGTTATCAGGAACATACTCAGTGATATCTGTTGTGCTTGGATTCTCTGTTAAACTGATGCTTTTTGTCATTTTCTGATGACCAAACACTCCGAATCGACTCATCATGCAGTTCACTTGTTTTGTAGGTTCAAGGAAGTTGATAGCGTCCTGGAAAGCAATATCATAAATAGTTTCAACCATAATCAAATTATAAATTGAATCATATAAAACTTTAATAAGCTCTAATTTTTCTCTAATTTCAAACTTACATCCAATGTTTCCGGAAGTGGTTTCTCACTTGTCTCTGGAAGAACAAAAACCAACATTCCAGCAAATAATGAAAAAAGAGCAAAGATGATCATTGGAACAATAGGAAGAGAAATATTGGATAAAAGTGCAATATAAGAGGAAAGTCCAGATCCAAATCTTGCAACCATTGAAGTGACACCAACTGCAGTATTACGAATAACAGTAGGGTATAATTCACTAGTAAATATGTAGAGAATATTAAAGGCTCCTTGAACTGCGATCTTTCCAAAATACATGAATGCCAATGCGAACATATAACGACCAGAAGTCATAAATATCATTGCAATTAAAATAAATACCCCAGCAGATGTTAAGGTAAGCATTAGAGCCCTGAAATATTCAAATATCGAAACAGTCTGGGTTCCTCCAAAAACTTACTTTTTTCTTCCTAATTGCATCATCCAGACACATGCAAATAGTGTTGGAATTTCAATGGCTCCAGCAATACCATTATTAAGATGGAAGTACCCAGTGAAAAGAGTTCTTCCAGGAGCAGATTGATCCGAAAGAGCCATAACAAGACCATAGTAAACAAGAGCAGTTGCCATGAATACAATGCAAACGGAAATTGTTCGATATCGAAGTTCTTTCATTGTGAATAGATCTAAGAAACCTATTCTTCCTCCATTCTTTTTATTCAATTTTCTTTCTCGATGTGATACTAATTCAAGATCAGATGGTAAGTTTCCACACTTTGAAGTTGTGCACATATTGAAAGGGAATGGAGGTTCTCTGCACGCTTTTCGAATAACTTCCTCTGCTTCTCTGACTTTATTCTGAACCATCAACCATCGTGGAGATTCAGGAATTGAGCAGATGAAAACAATGGAAATGAAGTGGAGACCAGCAGCAATCAACTTAAATTTAGACACTAGAAGCTGTTTAACTTCTAAATCAATACCTGAATTGTCTTCCAACTTTTTGTTAAATATGCAATAAGAGCTAGAAGAGCATAACCAAGAGCCCATGGAGCTTGGAGCATTGAGCCAACCATTGCTCTATATTTGGTTCCTGAAATTTGAGATATTCAAAAATGTATTCGCGGAAAAAACAAACCTGTGATTTCCATACACAATGTGTAAGCAGCCAAATCAGCAGCCTCGTTACAAATGGCAGATAGTAATCTCATCAATAGGAAAAATGGATAATAGTCACTAAATGGAAGGAAAACACCAAGAACAGAGGAAAGAATTCCAAATCCAATTATTGTTGGTTTTCGACCAATTCTTAAAAGTTGAACAATAAATTATAGTAGTTTTCAATATAATATCTTACTTATCACTGAGAACTCCTCCAAGAACACATCCCAAAAGATAACCAATTGAGTATGACATATGGGCGTGTCCTTTAGCAAACCAACTGTCACAAACCAAATTGAAATCTGTTACGATAGTTTCTACCATAACCTGAAAATAAAGTAATTTGCATTTATAACTTTTGTAATAAAAATACTCACATCTTTTTCATAATGATAAGATTGGCATTTCTTCTTTGGTGCAACATCTCTCCATGCTTCTCTCATAGCTACATCTAATGGCATTCTCCGAAGTTGTCGATACCGTTCTTCAGTTCTCTCGTAGTAGTAACACTATAAATAAGGAATAGTATGAATACGGGTAAAAATTTGTAAAATGACTTACAGAATCTCGTCGGTAGGCACCTTCAGAATTCGCATTTGGGAATACAAATGAGATATTTTTGATATCATCGACACCCCATAAATATGAGCCATGAGTGGAAATGGTTGTATCATTTTTATCATTGAATCCAGGAACCTAAACACAGAAAATATTCCACAATAAAATGAATACATCATTTCTGACAGCTTAGAAGAGATAAACTATGTCTATTCACATCTTTATTCTTTTCAGATTACTAGAAATCTCCCATGAGAATCCCTTTGAATGATGTAATCAAAAAAACAACCCGGAAGTCTGTGGTGTAAAAAGCTTACCATGCATTGAAATTCTGGATCATACATCATATAAACGACATTTAAATTGAACATTGCATGTGGAATCTGTTGAAGTGCTATTAGAACATAAATCCAAATCTGCCACCATCTACATCCTCCGATAATATTCAAAATTCCTTCAAAGTCGATCGGATCCGTTGGTTTGCCTTCTTTCGCCTCCTTCTTTGTCACGTCTCGATACTTTTGCTGTACTTTCTGATGTTGTTCACGAATTTCTCGAGTGGAAAATGAGGGTTTATGACCTTGTCGACTGAAAAAGTTTAAGATTTCAAAACTGAAAAGAAGAAAGAAGTCAAGCAAAACAAGGGTCTGTGGGGCCCAAAGCAATGGATATCATTCTTGATTAGCGTTGAATCATCCAAGTTAGTACTTACCCGTACATAGAAATATCCGACTGATACATGTTCCGATCTTCTGGTGCAGTCACAGTGAGTACACTTGGAGCATGTGAAACAGATGGTTCCGGCTCAGCTGTTACAGAAGCAGAGGCATTTCTCATTTCATCAGCAACAACTCTCATATGAGGAAGTAATGTATCACTGGCAGCAAAAGACTTGTGAAGATTGTATGCAGTATCCGGCATATTGAATAGAGCAGGTTCACTTAAAACAAAAAAATGTTCATTGAGAAAATAGAAGGTAAATTACACTGGGAAGTTACAGAAATTGAGGTACAAATACGAGTTCCTATATGAAAAGCTTGAACTAGGCACAAGGATAAGTATTACTTGAACTGACTACATTGGGATTACGGTAGATGAATTAGGTTCCCAAAACCCTTTGAAATTTTCCTCACCTGTAGATAAGTGGAATAAACTCGTATGCCATATTATTAGGGGTCACCGATCTCCCATCATCTTCCCCTCTTCCAGTTGAAACACATAGGCTTTGTGTGTCATTTGGCATGGGAATCTCTACATCTGTCTCTTCTGGATCACTTCCCTCATATGTGTGATTAGCATGTCCTGGGGATGTGTCAAGGTCTGATAAGTTGATAGGAGTGATAAGGAACTTCTTCTCTTCTGTAGTGGCTGACATTCTGGGACGTCTTCTGAATTATAACATCTAGATCTTATGTGCTTTATGATTCATGTTCTCACTCACCAGGTGAAAAATATTATTGAAGTGTATACCAGGAATGAGTCCCACCTCCTATTCCCCTAGATGTCAATGTCAGGGGATGAATTGAAATGCACGAGAATTCCCAGGACGAGAGAGAGACTGGGGAAACCCCCTTTATTCTTGTTTTCTCTCTGTTGAAAATCGATGTAGGACGCAGATAAGTGAACAGACGTAAGTGCGTGTTAAACAGGAACACGCAGGCAGTCAGACACTGAACGAGAGGAATTTGCTTCCTTCTGAAGGCGGTGCTGCTGATGACGTGGCAACTGTGGGAACTTCTGACGACATTCAGAAGTAGAAGAGTGTGGGTGGATAAGAGACGTAGTAAGTATGATAATGATCTGGAAGATAATATTATTGAAGACGTCTCGTGAGGAAAACGGAAGTATTGAAGAATAAGATGAAAAAGGATACACATGTGTTTATAAATTTGGAAATTTGGAAATTCCTTTTGTTTTTCCATTTAATCTATGATGTCTCGGCCAATATAAACATTTGGTCTAATTTGGAAATAGCTGTGTGCGTGAAGAAGCTTTCGTGGAAAACGGGTCAGAATGATTGGTCAAACAAGTTAGGAGGCATAAAGTATGAATACTAACAGTTGGAGGGATTTTTGTCGCATCGGTGGTTCAGTGGTAGAATGCTCGCCTGCCACGCGGGCGGCCCGGGTTCGATTCCCGGTCGATGCAATCGTTTTGGAATGTAATTGTTTTGAATTGGAATTAATAGATCTTCCGAACTCGGAACCGGTCTCAATGATCGAAAAGCACAGCTCGACCCTCCGAGTTCTCCGTATTTCCCTTTGGGCGTCAGGAAGAACTGGCATCAGAAAAAACAAGCACAAACATACAAGGATGAGCCTTTTTCGTGTCTCTTTTTGGAACAAGGAAAAATAAAAAATGGGAACAGAACATAGGGGGAAAAATGGATGACTCGTTTGGACTCGTCGAAAATTCTGTTTTCGAAGAAAAAAGAAGAAGAAGAAGATGGTAACTGAGGACGATGGCACAAAAAAAAACAAAACAAATAAAAATTTGAGCTGAGGGAAATAGGAAAGAGACGCAAACATCGGATTATATGGGAATTCCTCACTTTTTTTTCTCACCGTTTGAGCTGAGATTTCTTCTTTTTTCCACATGTTTTCGACGTGAACACTCAGAACTAGGAAATGAGTCAGAATTGAGGGATAGTTCTCTTGGGGAGGATGACGGAATAAAAGATATTCGATATTTATGTATATGATGAGGGCAAGAAGAGCAAATAAACGGGCTCATTAGATGAAGAAAGATGAGGATTTGGTAGGAAGACATGCATTATACATGAGAGAAGAGTCACTTTCATATAAGAGATAAGACAAAAAGAACACAGAGAGTAGAAGAAGAAGAAGAAGAAGGATAAGTCAAGCATGACGTAGTTCAAAACGTTTTGAAAAGAACACTGTGAATATTTCATCAAAATCCAGAGAAATCTTTTTGTTTTCCATTCTTTTTCTCTCGAGACTTTTCCGTTGTGACCCATTTTGAAAACAGTGGAAAATTGTTGACATGATGGTCCAGTTGGTTCAGTAGAAAAAACATTCTCAACAGGTGTAAAGTTTTTTGGAGAAAAATATGACGAAATGACGGATGAGTTGGACTCGAAAAAAACAGAGTGAATGGATTGGAAGGGAGAGAGAAAATTGAGATTCTAGAGGATCAGAATAGAAAACGACGACAATTATTGAGATAAAATGATTTTCGGATGAATCGATGAAGGGTGTTTTCTGAGTGAGAAGTCTCCAGAAATATTTGAAAAACGAGTTCAAAAACCGATCAACTGGAAGTGGACAAATAATAGGAAAACACTGGAGTTTGGAAAACATTTAATGATATAACGAAAAGTGTAATTGACTATTAACTTGATGCTTGATTCAACTTTCAGAATATTATCGCGTGAGTAAAAATAAAGTAAAGTTTGACAGCAACACTGAACCACCTCCCGTTCCTACAATCTTATAAGGTTGGATCTTTGAAAGACACTACCTGAGTAAAAGTAACATTGGAAAGTCCAAAGAACCTTTAGGATTCAAAAACGTACCTCAAAAACCACCTCTGTTAAACAAGAGCCAAAAAAAGATCCAAAGATCGCACGGCTCTTCTTCTTCTATTTTCAATTCTTTTCACACACACACACACTCCTCGCACCATTTTGTATCTAGTTTAATCATGCTGTTTGGACCCTCATATGACTCAAACAATCAATACTTTACTTCTTTTCCAGCCAAGTTCCACCCATTCTTTGATATTTCAGCCCTTTTCTTGCATTTTCAGCGTTTCTTCCATGAATAACCGATCATTAGATAATAGACAGTAGATAAGGGACAATGGAAAATGAAGAGATTCTAGAGAAAAAGAGGGAAAAAAGAGTTGAGATGGGAAGGGAGTGACTGGCTGTGCTTCTTCCTCCAGTTTCTCAGTCTCCCCACAGAAAAAGAGAGAAAGAGTACTCAATGCACCGAATGCAAAAATATTACGTAAGAGGAAGAGACGCAGACATTCTGGGCGACGACGATGAGGTCACTGAGCAGCTGAAGGAGAGGAAAGGAAGAAGAAGAAGAGCGGTTCTATGGTCGTGGTGGTTCTAGTGGCCATGCTCATACTGCTGCTGTCAGTGTTGGGGTGGTCGAATGGAAATTGACGACGCCTTTCCCAGGGAAAAAAGAAGAAGAATTCAGAAGTGCTCTCGACGAGAAAATTGGAGTTTTGGGTTTACCACTTCTCATGTATTTCCCTTCTGTCAAATATATCAAGATGAAAAAGATGGGTAATTGGGAATTGAACCAAAGGGAATTCAGGAATCTCCAATTCAGTTTTCACCAGGTTTAGAAAAAAGCTCTTTTTAAGCCCTCATTGAAAAAAAGATGTAGGAACGCCTGAAAGTAGTGCTTCAAGTCTCGAAGCTAACTATGGAATGAAGGGCCATTTTCTGAGTAACTTAAATATTCTGAACATTAAATTTCCCAGGTTTTTTTGCTTTCAGTGCGATTACTTCTTAAAGAAAAAATATCAGAGTCTAAAACAAAAACTCAATCAATAAAGTAATGAAAAAAAGAAAGTTTGCGTATCCTGTTCAACAAATCGAAACGGTTAGTTGAGTCGTTATCTGTTGTTGAACAGAACAAACATCAAAGTATTATCAAATTATAAGCTTCCTCTTTTTTCTCCTAGAACTTCTTAAGAAACATGTAGACTCAAAAAAAAGAATGAACTCAAAGGATGGACCAACCCGGAAATGTCTTCTCACCCAACACTAACCAGTTTATTTTCGAAACAAAAAACACCATTTGAGAAGCTTTTTGTTGTTTATTGGATTGCTTTTGTTGAATGGAAAAAACATTTGAGATATTTTGGAAAAAAAGTGAAATAAAACATGAAGAACTGATGTTTTTGAGCTGGCGGAAAGAAGGAAAGATCGATGTTGAACAGAAACCTGTAACATAAGGGCATGTTTATTAAAATAAATTGAATGAAATGATGAGGAAATGTATGGGCGGATAAGAGGAATTATCAGTTTTTGTTTTGATAGCCTGCTCTTGAGTTAGAGTTCTGTAGAAAAGCAACCAAAGCGGTTCAAGATAAGGTGGCAAGTATCAATTTTATTTAAAACTGTTGAAGTCCATTGTACTATTATCCAAAATCTTTTTTGATGTTGATTAACATGAAAACTAAATTAATTAATATGAAAACGAGGCCCGTTCCTCGCAGTAACTTAATTATACACTTCATGATGTCCTAATCCCTGGAACATCTTTCCGGACACTCTATTATTTGTTTTCGTGTCTATTCTCCATTATGACCTAACACGTCCTTCTTCTCTTCTTGGATACCTCCACCTGTTCACTGTGTACTCTATGAGTTCCAAACATTATGTAACCTGTTAGTGACTCTCTCTTTCCCAAAACGAAGTGGTGTCAACAGGATATGTCGGCAAAGAAAAATAGAAAGATGTTGATGAATTGTATTTTGACACCTTCTTTACAAGTGGATTACAGGTGCATTCTCTGAGAATTATATGTCAGTGATGAGTTAGGCAAAAAGTGTAGAAAAGAATTCAGATAACTGCGTATAGGGTACAGTTCGAAAACAGGTACTGTATTATAATTCTTTTCTGAAATTGGACAAAGCGGTCATTCAGCTGAACAAGTTCAGATTCCTCATGAGAAACTCAGATTATTCAAGTCAAGTTTTCCAAAAATGTAGAATCTATTGCTCACTATCATTCCGAAGCAAAACTGTATGCATTTTTCAAATTTCATGGATCCCTTGCTTCAGAATCTTATATTTATTCTTATAACGTCATTTGAAATCGCTGATCCCCATGACTCTCATAAAAGTTATTCACAAACTCACTTCTTGTTCATCATTCCTCTTGAAAATCGAAAACAATTATACTGAAGAGTCGCCGAAATGCACACAGATGCCTCTCAACACCTTATTTCTGAAGCTTCTTCAATTTCTTCTTTGAATCATCTTTATAAATACATAAATACATATTTATGTATATCTATCCACCTCTTCTTCTATTCAATTTAGTCTATTGAGCATAAGACACTACAATGCTCTCTTCTGTCTGTTTACAGTAATCGCGTGAAGAGGAGGGAGGAATCCAAAGCTAATATGTGACACCTGCCAAAACATTGTACTCCCCGTAAAAGCTGAGAATAAAAAGATAGAAAAACAATTGTTTTACGGACATTATGTTACAAGGTCTTGTAGTGAAAATTCACCTGTTGAATTTCATTTGGTGGTCCAGTTATGCATTTCAACATTGTCAAAAATGTGATACACACACGAGCCTCGATACTTTTCGTTAGAATGTTTTATGATCTTTCTTTCGAGATTTTAAGCTTTTCTGAAAAAAACTCATTACATTTGAGGTACGGTGCTTATGCTGAAGCTGCCAACTAAATGAAATGACGCCTATCCTTGCAAAAAGTTTTGCTTTATCAAATTATCTGTCCATTCTGTGATGTGTCTTTTTTACTTTCAAGTTTTCAAAAAGGTTATAGAGGGATTCAGCTGAATCTACTGACTGTAAGCTACAGTAACCATTTCTCAACATGAGCTCTCATCTTAGAATGCTTTTTCTGTATTTCTTAACAAGTCCATAATATCTTGTTAAATAACCAATCATCTGCACGTGTTCCCGTTCTCTATCACACTACCTATTTCCATATTCATTGTATGTAGGAAATGGCGGCAAAACCACAATTCAATCAAAGCTTTTCCTAAATTCTAATTACCAAACGGGGGGTCTCTTTCTCCCTCTCAAGTATTCCGTATAAACACATATGTTATGATTATTGTTGTTATGTAAACTCCTTCGTTTTCCCTTCTTCTCATCCTAATTCATTTTACGCGGGACCTCGATTGCCCTCCTCACCTTCTGCCACTTACTCATTCACCTTATGATTATTAGCGGTTTCATTTATACTATACTTCATTTGAAACCGAAACTTGTAATTATTTTATGATCAGAGTATAAAACTTGTTGTTTTGTAAAACATCCACACCTAGTCACTGAAAATATGAATTAAAAGAATAAAGAAAGATGAAAACAATTTCCATTTCATTCTCAGAATTCTTGTCAAACTATGGGTGACAGGTGAATAGATGAGGAGAATCACACTGATACACGTGATTTGGCACATTGCTATTCTATTGACTCAATGAATTACTAGCACTTTTTCGTGAGAAATATGTTTAGATTTTGATTCAGTTATATATTTTATAAAGTATAGAAATGTCTCATGAGAGTGAGTTTGTCTACATACACACTCTCAACCCACCCACGTTTCAGAAGCATTTGTCTTCGGAATTATATTATTTTTCTGGAGTCGTGATTGAATCTCAAACATTAATTTATCAATGAAACAACATTCTATTCTAGATATTATATGTTGTTGAAGTTAGTATAAATAGATTTTGAAAGGAGAGTACTACGGAAATTGCGTTTCATATGATTTTTCCTAGATCTTCATCATATTCATTGATGTTTCTTTATCAATTCTCACTGCATATTGTTAACATGTTTCAACAATCCCTTTTTAAAACCCCTATTCACAATATCCAAAACCTCTTATCAAATGTTTAGCTTCACACCCACTTCATTAACACATTATCCAATGTTTTCACATAACGTGACTCATCCTTTTGATATTCTCTTTCCCCGTATAATCCTACAGTAACCCTCTTTTGCCCTTCTTCACCCTCTTCAAAAGTGGGCGGAGCATCTTCCGGTTGGTGGTCCGTCCGACGAAGAGCCGAAGGTAGGGGATGAGTCTAGGATCTTTCCTTTTGGGAACCTTTCAATCATTCTGTTATTATAACATTCATTCGAAAATCGTTTATCCGTCAGAATGCCTTCTCCATCTTCTTCGTCAGCTTCATCGTCGTGTTCGGTACTTGCACCGACAAGTCTTGAACAGATTCTGAGAATTCGTGCTGAAAGAAACCAAAGAACTCCAAAATGTGCCAGATGCCGCAATCATGGAACTGTTTCTGCTCTGAAAGGTTAGTTCTGATTTCATTTGATATGTAATAGATATACATCATTGATTCATTTAGTGAGAAAAACATGATGTCTTCAATTTGATACGACCTATCTCTCTAATAGAAGAGTATTATGGTAGAAAACTTTTCTTGTAGAAAACAAAAGTTTAGTTTTGTTTGGTTCGTTTTATCAGTGCATCAGCTCATCTTCGAATCATTTTCTATAAAAATTTGAGATCAATCCATTTCAGGTCACAAACGTTTCTGTCGTTGGAAGGACTGCCTGTGTGCTAAATGTACATTGATTGCTGAAAGACAACGTGTTATGGCAGCACAAGTGGCACTTCGTCGTCAGCAGTCTCAAGAGGAAAAAGATGCTAGAGATCTGGAAATATATTTAGGAAGGGCTGGAAATGGTGAGTAAATCAGACAGATGAAACACGTGTCACACTTATTCTATTGAGTGCTTGTGTGATTTCCTGCTGAGCAAAAGGTGTTAGACTAACCATTAGGTAACATGACACTAATATAACCAATACTTGTTACAATAGTTCATTAAGGTCATCATTGTGTACTCAAACACCTACAATGACTCATTGTTCTCGAAGCTTTTTCTAAAAACTGTATCCAATAACCTTTACATTCCCTTTTAATTTTCAGCGAACGAGCTTCTCGATATCCTTCGTCGTGAAACTGAAGAGCAGCTGGCTGAAAATTTGGTGGTTTCTCCCGTCAACAACAATAATAATATTGGTTAGTTGGAAAACCGACGCGCTTGACACAGAAAGGGTGAGAGAGCGCGCTCTCGTCGACCTTTTTCCCGCAGAAATGTAGCGGCCTCGACCAGTGGCCATGCCCTGCAAGCACGATGGCCGAGTGGTTAAGGCGTTGGACTTAAGTTCCAATGGTGGATAACACCGCGTGGGTTCGAACCCCACTCGTGCTAAAGTTTTTTGTTGGTTTTGGTGCAGGTGTCCGGTTTTCTTAATCCCAAAATGGTAGTTATCGCACCTGGTTACGCAAGTCAATTAGCGAGAAGGCACTGTAGAGAGAGGGGAAGCAGGCAGATGGGTAGAAGGAGGATAAACTAATCACAATATTGATGGGATTAAGCTTGGTTAGCACTTACACGCTGCACTTATAAGCCAATTGTCCTCATTTAAAAGATTAACCTTTCCAAACCTCCTATAACCTTTCAGAAGAAAATGATGAAGACTCACAAGGGATGCGTAGCTCTCCAAGTTCACCAACTGGTTCAGAGACGGTTGTCAGCAACTCTTCTCCACCAGCAATTTCATCTGATTCAGCATCAAATTCGAGTTCAGGAACTATTCCAACCAGCCCATTATTTCAACAAAATGGATTTCCACCAATTCCAATTTTGAATCAAATGATGTACAATAGACCAATGATGAGAGTGCCAAGTGAGTTGAAATGATTTCCAAAAGTGGAAAAATGATCTAAATATTTAAATTTCAGTGTTCTCCGTCATGCCTCAATTCTTCGGACATCAAACTGTTCCTGATTTTGCATCAGCTGCGAGTCTTGCTGCTCCACCAATATTTTTTAATAATCAAACTCCAGTAACCATTGCCACGTCTTCGCCTACGACTATTTTCCCACAAACAACTCCATTGGATTACAGTCATCGTTTCATTAGAGGTGATGAAGCTGAAGAAGAAAGAGGGAAGGGAGAAACTTGTTAATCTATATTTCAAATAATTATATTTCTGTATATTACTAATTTAAGATCTTTTGTATTCAAATTAATATGTATTTTAAAAAGTTGAAAGAATAATTATTGAATAAAGAATCTTATTAAAGTTTGAAAAAAAAAAGATGTCAGAAGACAAAAAAAGTTGAATAGAAAGATTTTCGGAGTGAAGAAATGAGCGAAGGAACGGATGAAGTTTGAACAGAAAAAGCAGTGAATTATGAATGGAGAATTTCTTTTTTTTTTAGTTTTCAGAATTTTTTCATAGATGGAAATAAGCATTTCAGTTCAATATTTTGGTCAGTTTTAGGCAGTTTGAATGAATCAAAAATTAAAGAAAAAAAACGAGAAGGACTATCAAGTAAAATTATGGACAGAAACTAGAGAACTTGAGTGAAATGGGGAGAGAGGAAAAAAGTTTAGAAATAATGAGAAAAGAGGAGTTTATTGTCCGGATTGAATGGTCTTCTGGGTGTGCGTGGCACGTTCCTCTCCATCCTTGTTCACCAAAGCTGTTACCACATTGGCTCCAATTCCCCATGTATTCTCACCGTCGAAAACGAGAGACTCTGGTGGGTTGTTGATACCTCCTTGGTCACGGGCGTAGATCTGAAAATTAATCAAATTTAGTTGGGAAATTACCCAGAACATTAAAAACTTACGGTCAAATTCTTCAATGGCTTGATGGTAACATTGGCTGGAATGCTGTAGACAATCTCGCGTCTTCCATCCAACTTTCTCTTGATCTTGTGCTCACCGACGTTCTCATCCTGAAGTTATTTGAAACTAAGAAATGATACATATTATATTCGGTTACCTTGTTTCTGCTCGTATTCTCAAGCTTGATGAACTTTCCATTTGGATCACACTCAGAAATGGTTACATTTCCCTTGGCAGATCTTTGGAAAGTTGTCTTGGTAGACACTTCTCCGCGAACCGATCTTGTCGAATCAGTGTTTTCTTGTTGTTGAAGGGAGTGAGTCTTGACGGCTTGTTCAACCATTTGGGTGAGTCCGACTCTGAAACCATACTAGTTTTTATTTCCATGAATCTCAAAAGTTCTAACCTGCTCTCTTCTTGCTCGAGCATCTTTCTGTAGATGGCAATTTCAGCATCCAACATTTGTTTGGTATCCAAAAGAGCTTGAAGCTCAGCAACCAATGTTTGGCATTCCTCACGCATTCTTCTCAATGTGGCATCTCTGTCGTTGAGGGCAGCCTCGTATTGTCTTTGATCGTCGGCCAATTGGTAGTTCAAGTTCTGTACTTCCTTCTCCAAAAGCGAGTTTTTGTTCTCCAAATCTCCCAATTTTCCACGAAGATCTCCAATATTGTCTCTCATTCTCTTGACCTCATCTCTCTGGAAGTTGGATTCCATGGCAGCACGGTTGGCTGATCCTTGAACTTCGGAAACCTTGAGTTTGTACCATGATTCCATATCTTGCTTTCCTTGCTTTGCAATGTAATCATACTCATCCTTGATATCACGAATAGCAAGAGCCAATTCATTCTTGAAGAATTCTCTGGTATCAGCTGGAGCTTGGGCGAGGAGAGCTTGAAGTTCCTTGACTTCTTGCTCATGGACTCTTCTCAAGAATTCGAGTTCCTCCATCAAAGTCTGGACTTGATTTTGGAAGTCAATTCTGCCAATGGTCTCGTCATCGAGATCGCTTCTGGCCTTCTGGAGTTCTTCCCAGATTCTAGCGTTATCTCCATTCAAACGTTTCTCCTCATCAGTCAATTGCTTGTAACGAGCACGAAGCATCTCAAGTTCAGATTGAGCATCAGCGATGGCATTTGTCCATTGGTTGATCTTTTCACGATCTCCCTCACGACGATGTTGAATATCTTCATATCTGGATCTGTACTCAGCCAAATCATCCTTCAGTCTCTGGACTTTAACGTCAATTTCGGCCTTTCTGCGAGCAGCATCATCGATATCTTTACGAGCAGTGGAAAGGGATTCAGAGTATTTGATCTGAAAATGAAATAAAAATTACGATTTGCTTCCCTCTATCTAAATTCAAACCTTAATTTCCGAAGTGTCTTTTCCCCATTTTCCACGGAGCTCATCCAAATCGGCAACCAATTTTCTGTTTTGCTCTTCAAGTTTCTTAACTCGATCAATATAATTTCCAAGACGATCATTGAGTCCTTGAAGTGTCTTCTTTTCCTTATCAGTTGCCTCAAGGAAAGATTTGGCTGCGTTAGCGGAAAGGGCTGGAGAGATTCCTCCGACTGTAGCAGATCCCATTTCGGTGACCATCTTCAGAACGCGTCCTAAATTAATTATATGATAATGAGATGATTAGTGATTGAAATTGATTTATCTATTACTCCTAATTGTTCTAGACCGGTCTTCATTTCTATTTACCTCCGGACACTGGTGCCTGTGGTGCTGATTCAGCCTCCATTTGTGATTTTGGGATTCTTGAAAATGAGATTTTGAGAATGAGAAAAAGAGAAAAGTTGGAATAGTTCCAGATGATCGAAATTCAACTAAAAACAAATAAAATGGTTTGGAAACTATAAATGACACTGACACAAACACTATGCAAAATAACGGAAAACCGTCGACCGATTCATTCATTCTGACCCTCTTCTAAACACTCCACCCAAACAAAAAATAGTGTAGAGATTGAAGAGATTTCAGAGAAATAGAAAGAATGAAGGTGTGTCAATGATGGGTTGCCTTCCGATCATCACTGATGATGATGATGGAAAAAGTAGAAGAAGAAGAAGAGAAGAAGATATTGTGGTGATAAAATATAAAGAGAATTGTACGAAATGCGAGTAGATCTTGCCTATGAAATGAATAAGAATTGAGATGAATTGGAAGAAAAAGTATGGGGAGGTGGAGATTCTAAAGAAGAAAAAAGAAGACGTCAAGGTTGTTGTGGGCGGAGCCTTGGAATAAAAAAGATAATCATCTCGAAGAAGATATCTGATCAACTCATTCATTTTATTTATTTCTAATTGTGGGGAGATTAATTGATTTCTAGGGAGAAGTAAAGTGTCCGAAAATATTGTGGACTTTAAGAATTTCGAAGCTTTTCCAATTTTAGGCCTAGAGCTTGAGCTTCGATAAGCACACAAAATGCCCTTCTATTACAGTAAACTTAAAAATCTAGATGAACAAGACTCAACCTTCCAAAAGTTACGAACGAAAATTCAAAACGTTTTTGAAAGTTTGAAATTATTTCTTTGGATAATCTTCAAGAACAAAAGTTTATCACCTTATAAATCCGTCTCTATCTCTTATCGAAATGAATGAATGTCCGTTCTGTCACTCCCATCAAAATCCGCCCACTTCTATAGTTTTTCTGACTATTTCCAAATATATTTGAGACTGACAATCGAATGACTAATCACATAAAAAATGGGTGTTTTCTCTCATTTCTGTCACTCAAAACAGACAAAATTTGGGTGTGGTCATTCCTTTCTTTTTCACCTATGTCTAACAATATTCCTCTATTTCCTAATTCTAAACTTTCTTGGGGTTTTGGATAGGTAAAAATTTAGATTTTTTGATTTCATGAAAAAAAAAACAAAATTAAAATCGATGAAATCTTTGGATTTTTTTGTCTCCGTCGAGTTTTCAAGTACCTTTGAGCCTGTCAGCCGGCCTGGCGGAAAGTGTGCTTAAGAAACAACAAACTGAACATTTTGTTGACTTTATCGGCTCAATGTCTCTTTTTTTGAAATGTCTTTTTAACTGGTAACAAAACCTTGAAAATGTCTGAAATTTCACTCGTTTCTGTTATTTGCTTTTTGAGGTTTTATGTCTAAAAATGTTGCCATTTCTTATTTATGTGCACTATTTATGTGTATTGCCAAAAGGTTTGTTTGGCTAAGAACTGTGATTTTTTGAAATGGATTGCGATGTCTTTTAAAACCTTACGATTGAGAAAAAGATTCTCAGGAAGGGAGTGACCGAAATTATGTTAATTGAAAATGATTCAAGTAGACGGATTTATGGGATTTTCGGAAGGAAAACTATCCGATTAAAGTTGAATTTCATTAGAGAATTGATATGGTCTAGTAAGAACATTTTACATGTATTGGTCAGAACTTCAAGGTTTTTTCTGTTTTCAGACGAATTAGAAAAATTGATCCGTTTTGTCTAATTTTCAAAAAGGAATATACAAAAAAATGGTGGAATAACTTATCTAACGACTGGTTAACTTCCCCTGAATCTTTTCCTAAATTTTATCTGTTTTTCAATAATTATGATCCTTTTAATTTCTGATTCAAAATCCCTTCAATTCAATTTCAATTTTTCCATCTATTTGTTGAATTTCCAGGAAACCACTTGTATTATAAATTTGTTCCATCCTAAGCACAAGAAATCCAGTTTCGTAATTTGAAAAAGTGTAGTTCACTTTGAGCAAATAAGGCGTTTCAGTTCGAATGAAAAGAATTTGTCTGTCTTGATCTACTAAATATTTTCTTTTCTAAAATCCGAAAACTATAGTTTCTGTCTTTCATGCTTTATATTTTTCAAAACTTTCCCAACCCAAAGTATCAACACGTTCGCACTGATAACGGCTCGTTTTCTTTCTCTATCTGTTCATCAGTTTTCATTTTGCCACCCTCATTTTTTTAGTACTGTACCAATATTTACTTCACCCTCCAATTGATTTCAAAAAATAAAACCTTCAAACAAAAAAAAAATAGGGAGAGAGATTGTGAGAAATACTAAAAGTGTTCGGTTCGATTGATGCGTCCGTTCACTAATTCGCATTGAATTCCATTCATAATTATGGGTAGAATAGTAGCAAGAGGAAGAGGAAAAAGAGAGGATAAATAGTAAACAGAGATATAGAGAAAAAAGAAAATGGAACTGTAGTTCAATTGAATTGTCACCTCGAATTAAGGTCAACTCTTTAGAAGGCAGACCGGTCCGGAATGTAAATTCAGTTAGTTTTTTTTGTATTCCGATACTTTCGAAACAAAAAATTTCAGACCTAAGTTCTAAAAACCTTATTTATATAAAAAATAACATGGCCTAAAAAGATGAAGTCTATGAGAGAATCTCCTTTTTTTTCTAAATTCATTTTTTCTCAATCATTTTTAGAAAAGCAACTAACCTCCAGAAGCGGCTCCATTTCCTCCGGAGACATAATTTCCAGACTGACGAGATTGAGAACGAACGGCAGTTCTTGGTTGAATAGTTGATCTGTATTGGATCTCATAGTCAGAAGACTCCTTTTGAGACGACATCTTCTTCTCCGTTCACGAAGTTTGACACCACCTGAAAATACAGAAAATAATTTAGTAAAGATATTGAGGAAAGGAAAAGAATAGGAAAAAAGTAAAAAGAAGTTTCATCGTTTGGTGCTCAACATCCAATTTGTTCCTTATCAAAACCCAAGTGACCGGTTTTCTACAAACACGCTCCATATATAAATGTTCAACACTTTGGAGTATACCCAAAAAAAACACATCAGGAGAAAACAAATAAGGTTTGTGGAAGAGGGAGGAAAAAATGAGGGTGGAGGACACGCCCACTTTTTGTTCATGGAAATCAGAAGAAATGAGTCATATTAACCTGTCAAACAAGCAAAAAAAGAAGAGAAACATTCCGATGAATTGTTAAATGAAAGACAGTAGAACAATAGATATTGAATTTCTGGTGCGCATTGTGCACAACTTGCAAGAAATGACAGGCAGAGAATGAATGTTGCAATTTACCGGAAAAGAGACTTTCAGAATGTTTTCAGAAAGATTCTATAAGATTCGTTCTAGGCAAATTAGGTAGGGATTTTTTAAGAGAAAAACTATCTCCAGATACTGGATTATTCTCTTTTCACTCCAAATTGAGCTGTCACAATCTGAAAGGTAGAAATAGCTTGAAGTGAGGAATGGTAAGCTCTTCGAGGCCTTATATGCTCTTTCTCTGAAAGAGTTCCAATTCAAAAAAAAGGTAACAAGTGGGTGTTCTTATTAGTCATAGTTTAGACTCATAAAAAAGAGAGAGAGAGAGAGTGACCTGTTTTCTAATTGACACCACTTGAAATCCAAAACCTTTTCCGTTTCAAAATGATTACTCATTTCCTCTTCTAATCATAAAAACTTTTTCGTTCACAGTTCAGTAACTGAATGAAAAGTTAGAAAGACATTGTTGCTCCTGGTGCTGCTCTCGGAGCAAAAAAAAAAAGAAGTCGCAAAAAAAGAAATCGGAAAGACACACACAAGCATTCCTACAGAATACCGAAAGGGTATTGTGAGGACGGTGCGCCCCGGGGGTCGTCGATGAGGTAGAGAGAGAGAATGTCCTGAGAAGCAATTGGCTCCGCCCACATTTTGTTGCCGAACCGTCGTCGAAAAACGAGCTGCTATTTGCGTTCCTCCTTTTTCTCTGCGCCGCACTTCTTTTTTTTCCGAAATGATGCGCGTGCTTTGGGTTGAGGCAGCAGCAAAACCACGCATTTTCCGAGAGAATTTTTGGAAGATGACGACTACTTTTACCCGTGGAAACAGACCGATTATCACAACACAGCCAAGGACGAGAAGAGAAATGATTTGGAAGAATTAAAATGGAGGTATTATGGGAGGAAAGTGGGAGGGAAGAAGATGTTGATGGAAAGAAGAAAAAGAAGACGAAGAAGAAAAACACTGTTAACATTGTGTTTTGGCTTAATGGGTGGGAAAGTGAATGGTCTAAAAAGTGAGAAACTTGGATGAAGAGATTATTTTGTACTTTTTCAGAAGTTACCAGTGTAAGAATAGTCTTAAAAGTTCCAAACAATAGATGATACTAACGATCTACTTTCCAGCATGGTACGGTAGCAATAATCTAGGGATCTAGCCAGAAACTGTTCAAACTTTTCAATTTTTCAGGTCTCTGCTGGTAGAACATTATTAGCATTGTTGCCTAACAATCTCTATCCAGATATCTTTTAGAATAGTAAGGCTTACCTCTAGTTGGAAGTGCTCTTTTTTCTAATTCTACGAAACCGATGGGTCAATTCAAGCTTTGGAGACTGGAATTCTTCGAAGTTGTAGAGAGATCTGTCAATTATAACCATGCCCATAGTTTTAAAATCTAGAAGTTCTCTATCCCAGGACTGAAACAGTAATTAGGTTCGTCACCAAATGCTCAGAGACACCTACTTCAGGTTGTTCCCCACTAATTCATAGTTCTAGACACCCTCATAACCATACAAAACTAGAAACCTTGAAAAAAGCCAATCCGATTTCAATCAATCATCGGTGTACGTCTAGTTAGTACTAGTCATAATTCTTGTTGTTCTCCTATTTTGTTTTTTTTTCTTTTTGAGTTCAATCTGTTCCAATTATTAATATGATATTTCCGTGTACCAGTTTCCAATGGTTTAATGTAAAAATGAAAATAGAAAGAAAGTGAAAATGGAGAAAAGATGGATTAGTTTTTATGCCCGTCTTTAGAAGATCATGAGAAAAGAAACAAAAATAGTCTGTTTTTAGAGAAATAAATGGTTTTGGAAAGGCGTTGAATTCTCGAAAATGGGATTTGATGCTATGGAAAAAAGGAGGAGATGGTTGTGATGAAAAGAAGAGGCTAAACCTTGAAAAAGCAAATTGAAGTCAAAAGTGATGGGGGCGTTTTACGGTTGGTCGACGTCCTCCTTCTTCTTTCCTTTTTTTCCTTCTTTTCGTTTCAACTGGATTCCGATTCTTCGGTTTTCTTCTACTTCTCTTCTCGTGTCGATCCAACCATTTTCTATTCAGAAAACGGGACGACGCCCAATTTTCTGACAATTCGGACGACGCAAAAGAAGGAATCGGAACGAGGAAAACGGAAAAGTCGGAGGAGGAAAATGGAAAAAAAAAACAGAGTTTGGAAGATGATGATTGGGTTTGAAATGAATAGGAAAAAGAGGAGAAAGAGGAAAAGAACGTTTGTACAGAAAATTAGGTCTTTGTTCAGTTCCAGATATTTCTAGATGTGGTGAGAAGAAGGTGTTGCGAATAAGAATTTCAGATAGGACCATAAGAACTGGAAGGTTGTATGCTACTGGTGAGTAACACATCAAATGATCGAAATGAGCTAGAAAACTGATAACTCCGTTATTATGATCAGAGAGTGATATTCACTTAGATCATCAGGCTGAAAATCAAAATTCCATTCATATCTGAATCTAATGTTCTAGAAGCTTCAAGAACATCCCTCCTAGATGAAAATAATGAGAATACTGGCGGAAGAAGATAAATTTGGTATCAAAATGTCAGGTCAAGAAAGGTTTATAGCTAGAAATTCAAAATCAGTCACCTTTGGACCATCAACATGTTTCAGCCAGTTTTCAAAGTTTGAACTTCTGAAAAACCAGAACCCAAACCTAGTACAAAACTGAATAATAATTGGTTTGGAAAATGCAAATAAAAATGTAATCCTGTACTGTACACATATGAAATGAGAGACACGAGGAGGTCTGTTCGGTGCGAGAGTGAATTGAAGTGAAGTGACCTGCTTGATTTCAATCGGAACAAAACTATGAAAAGAGGAAATAGTTTAGTTAGCAAATGGATCTCATTTGAATTAAATGATCTTGAACTATGACTACTGTATTCTCTTGAAATTCCCGAAAAAAAAATCAACCTAGGAGGAACAAATGAAGTGAGGAAATATGCAAAGAAGGCAACAAAATCTAACCCATTTATACTTTTCATCCTCATTTTTCGTTCTCTTTTGATGACTCAAATGGGTGTGTCCCATTTCCTATTTATGTTGAGTAGGAGGAGGACATTGAATAAGTGACAAAAAATGAAGAAAAAAAGAGGAGAAGAGGAACGCCTTCTAATTGGTGTCGTCTGGACACTTGTCATCATCCTAACCAGTTTTATACAGGCGGTACCAAAGAAAAGAAACAATTTGTGAAAAGATAGAAAAAAAAGAAAAGAAAATGTTTTGTTATTGGTTTATTAGGTTTCGGTTTTCAAAAGATGATGAAGATGAGTGTGTGTGTTCTGAACGTCTTCCGGGTTTTCAGAAGATGTTCCAACTAAAATGTTTGTATTGGTTCTGTTGACTCATGATTAGTTTCCGCGTAAATTGAGAGAAAAAGCATATTAACTCTACAAGCTCAAGTTCAACTATTGAGTTTATCTAAAATCAACTCATCACTCTCAGTGAAGGATTACTGTAATACAAGAATTGCAGACTGTTTCATAAACCTTTTACGGAAGAGTTTCCTAGAATGAATCTGGAAGAGTAGTGGATGCTTAAAACTACCGAATAGATCAGCTCGTTGGGCGGAATTTATAAAAAATGAAACAAACAGTGATCTTACAGAATAGCTCGCAAAGACCCTTGTCAGAGAGCCCTTGAAAACTTCGAGCTCATAACTTTATTCTAACATCAAAAGTCAGTAACATCACTAAAAAACAAAATCATACTGCCTTTAAACTTTTCAAAAAAGCTGAATTTGGTTTTAAAGAACTTCAAGAACAACATCATCTTTCATAACTATAAAATCATGATTTCCAGGGAGCATGACCCAACTAGAGGAAGCATTCAAAATCAGTGAAGTTTCTTAATTTCAATCACAAGGATCCAGAGAAATGGGTTTTAATTTACAAGAACCATCGATAATTCGTCATGACCAACAACAAATGAATGAAATATTCTACTATTGCTTTTGTATTTCTCTTCCTCCTACCACCCAACAAACTTTTCGGTATTCAGTATTATTCCGAAGCGCGCAACTACAACCGTATAAGCCGGTTTCTCGTTGCTTGCGCACGGGCGCCTCTGTCCTCTTCCGATGGCAGGCAGCAGCTCCCTTCTCTTTCCCCAATATTCCTCTTTTTCTCTATTCTCGTCCTTCTTTCGTCAACTACCCGAGTTAGGCGCATTTACAAATAGATGTTGATTCATGACAAATACCTCCACACTTTTACATAACGATTTCGACTGCAAAAGTTCTTGAAGTTTTCAAGAGGAAGGGAAATATGAAAGCAGAAATTGCCATGTTGGCAACATAGTATTCCAGAATATTTCAGATTTTGGACTCAAATCATAAAGAGCTGATTGAATCTGTAAAATTAAACTCAAGTTTAGGCACTATGTATCTCAACTGTGTTATTAAAACAAGAGTATGTATTGGAATAAACTTCACAGCAAAAAAAAAAACACGATCTGCAAGGTTTGTACATGGAACCAGGATGATACTTGATGTTCAGGAATACTGTAAGAGATCCGTACCTTTTCATTCAGGTTCTTCTAATGTACCTTAAAAGGTGAAAAATGCTCTTCTATTAATTACAAGAACTCCTTCTCAAAGATAGCCTCCTTCATGCCAACAATTTTTAGACAACAAGACCACACAAGGTCCCATTAAACCATGGCAAATATCCAGTTCCTTCTTCTATTCAATTCATTTCATATTGTTTGTATCATTTCCAATCATTACCAATAACACTTACACACATATACAATGTTTCATCGTCGGATTAGTGGAACATTTGTTCGCTTTTTTTCTAAACTTCAATGCCCTTCTTTTCGTTTCGGCTCATCGGAATTGGGACGGCAAGGGATTGAAAAGCAAATAGTCAAAACGTGGAAAATTTGTGTGTGTTGAGGGCAAAAAGAAGATAGGAGAAGCGAAGATTCTGGAAAGGGAAAAAACTACGTGACAAAGTATCTTTTTGGGAGTAGAAAGATCAGAACTGGCAGTGTTAAGGGAAGAACAGAAGAGGATTACGGTAGGGTTTCAAGACTGAAACTCCATATAAAGTCTTTATTAGATCGGCATATTTTGGTATGATATTGTTCTGAATTTGGTTTTGGAGATGGCTCCAGAAGAGGTTTGGATATGAACAAGAACCGGCTAGAATAGGTTATAAATCTCCAAGCTTAAACTGGAAATGTAAAGTTGCAATTCACGGAAGCGTTCATTAAAACAGAATGAATCATAGTAAAATTATATTTCAGAAAAAGCTTCACTTTTTTTTAGAATACGTAATTTTCTGAAGTAGTGGCTTCCTTTATCATCAGACAACTTTTCTGTATTTCCCTTCACAAAACTCCCTTAGCAACTAGCTTGTTCTTTTGCTCTTTTCCAAACTTT
Source organism: Caenorhabditis doughertyi (assembly GCA_963572265.1). NCBI lineage: Eukaryota > Metazoa > Nematoda > Chromadorea > Rhabditida > Rhabditidae > Caenorhabditis > Caenorhabditis doughertyi. The sequence continues at coordinate 11,225,858 of OY751554.1, forward strand.
TTCTATTTCTGATCCTTAATCAGTGATCATTCATTCAAACCATCTCTTCTCAGAGAAATCCAGTATTTCTTTCCAATGTTTCGCAACAAAAAATTTCGAAATTCGCTAATTCTTTTTTGCTCATTTTGCTCGTACTTTTACTTGCTTGCTCCTCTTTCTCTTCGGAGTGAAAAATGCGCGGGCGGGTTAGAAAAACGAAGAATTAATTGTAGAAACGTAGTCCTCCGTAAGCTTCTTTAGCCATTTTACAAACATTTGGCTACCTACCTACGCGCGGCGGTAGACCCGAAAAGAAGAGAAAAAGGGCCCAACCAATAATCATCTTTGCAAAAAAGAAGAACTGTTTAAAAGGGAAAAATGGTTTTAGTTTCAAAAATGTTTTATTTCAAAAAAGAGAGCAATTGGATTGGAATGTAGACAGTATGTACGTTGTATGGAAGCATTTTTGGAAGTGAAGATGTTGGGAAATGGGAAAGGATTCAATGGGCATTTTCAGTTTAAAAAGAACAAACGGGGAAAAACAATTGGATTCATCGAAGAAATCGTCTAGAAGATGGAGAATAAGTCTTCTTAACGAGAAGAAGCAACCGTCGTCTGAATATGCGATGCCTTTTCAATTCCATGAGTATTGTACAAGAATGTCTCAACAACGGCTCCTTGTCCCCATGTTGGATGAGATTCCATTACAATTGAATCTGGTGGAGAGTGAATTCCTCCAGCATTGCGTCCATAAATCTGAAATTAGAATGATATGAGTTTCCAGTTGAATATAAGATAACGTTTTACCTTGAGATGTCCATGTGGATGGATGACTGAATGGGATGGAAGGTGGAAGGTGAAGGCTTGGGTTCCGTCAATAACACGACGAATTTCGAAGTGGCTGACGTCTTCGGCCTGAAACTTCAGATGTTTATCTTCTAGGCTTGTGTTAAAAACTCACGATGGATCCGCTAGTGTTCTCCAAAATGATGTACTTTCCAGTTGGATCGCACTCAACAATGCTCACATTTCCCTTAGCGTGTCTCTTGAAGGTTGAACGAGTTTGAACCTCTCCAGAGTCATAAGTGTCTTGCTCGTATGTTCCAACTCTGGAAATATAGAATAATTGATCTGAAAGTGTCAGAGTGCAAATAAGCTGTATCGTTTTGAACTTTTTTTATAAAGCACAAACGCCTGGAGTGCTTTGAAAAAGAAATGAAAAGCAAAGTGAAAAGACAGGAAATGCATGTGTGTGTAAGTGAAATTGTAAGTGAACTTGTATTATTGTGCGAGTGTGAAGTGCATGTGGAAGCGAAAGTTTCTACTTTTTTTCCTAAATCTAGCAACGTGAACCTTTGATCTGGTATAAATACAGTAGTACCCCGACCAATGCTTCCTTCGTGTTGTTGATTTTGTGATGATCTATGATAACTATTAATCTAGATGACTATGAACTAAACTATTCTAATCTAAATACCTTAAAGTTCCTTGTGGGTATACACTGAAACAAAAAAAATAGAATTTTAGAAAACTAAAAACTAGGATCATACTCCTGATTATGTTGAGTATGATGATGATGAGTCTCAGAACGACGTTGATCAGATAATACAATAGAAGAAGAACCCCCTTGTGTTCTGAAACTTCTGAATCAAAATAAATCTCAATTCTAAGAATCTAAGTGCATGTGTGAACTACAAAGCAAGTACACTCTACCGAACCTTTGAACTTCCTTTTGTTGAACAACAACCCCCTGTCCAATGTGATTGAATCTGAGAAATTGTGTGGATAATTGAAAGTTATTTGTGATTGTTATTAATTGTATGTTTCCTGAATTCTATTTTCGAATTCTTACCTTCCTTCCTCAGACTCGACGAGCTTTCTGTAGATGGCGATTTCAGTGTCCAAAGTCTGCTTGGTGTTGAGAAGAGCTTGAAGCTCAGCAATAAGGGTTTGGCAATCCTCACGCATGAATCGGAGAGCGTTGTCTCTCTTAACAAGCTCTGATTCGTAGGCTCTTTGATCTTCTCCAAGTTGGATCTGGAGTGTGTTGGCTTCTCTCTCCAAAGCGGCATTACGGGCTTCAAGCTCAGAAAGTTTGGCTCTCAATGTTGTGATGCTCTCATTCATCTTGCGGATCTCCTCTTGACGGAATGTGGCAGCCTCGTTCTTAGAGGCAACTGAAGCTTCGACGGCGGCGATCTTGGTCTGGAAGATGGTCTCGAGATCAACCTTGGTGGTTTGGATGATCTTGTCGTATTCGGCCTTGATTTCTCTGAAAAAATAGAATATTTAAGAATGGATATTAATACAAAGTTTCCTACCTGATTGCAAGAGCCAATTCGTTCTTGAAGAACTCTCTGGTGTCAGCTGGGGCTTGAGCAAGAAGAGCACGGAGCTCAGTGATTTCTTGAGCGTGGATTCTTCCCAAAAATTCCAATTCAATCTTGAGGTCATCTTCCTCTGCTTGAAGGCGAAGACGATCAGCAATAGCTGCATCAAGTTCATCCTTAGCGGCAGCGAGTTGAAGGTAAAGTTGATCTTGCTCAGCGTACAATCTCTTTTCCTCGTCCAAAATGGCGGCATAACGAGACTTATTTGTGTCAAGTTCAGCTTGTGCTTGAACAATAGCTCCTCCCCAAGTGGTCTTCTCACGTTCAACTTCACGACGAGCCTCCTCGTATCTGAATCATTAAAGATTTGTTGAGTTCCTCTTGAAATCTTGTTATATCTTGTTATACCTGTGTCTGTAATCATTCAAATCATCTCTCAAACGGTTGACTTTAACTTCAACTCCAATGGTTCCAGCGTGAGCTTCAGTGATATCACGACGAACTTTGACAAGAGAATCATTGAATTTGAACTGAAAAGAAAACAATTTTCATTAAGTTTCCCTCCGTTTTCCACTTTCATTTTCATTGCCAATTCACTCTCGTACACACACCCATTTCATTCCACTACTTGTCATCTTATCAATGCCATTCTCTTCTCTCCTTTTTAAAATTCCTTATGCCTGCACATTTGGCCGCGCTTTGTTTGAGAACCATTGATATCACTGATAACATTTTAAGAGACTGTCAACAACTGTGTTTCAGTTTCTGCTCTAATTTCAAGTAAAGAGGACACGCACCTTGATTTGTCCAATGTCATTTCCAAGGGATCCACGAAGGGAATCCAATTCAATGACAAGCTCCTTGTTACGGTCTTCCAATTGACGGACACGGCTGATGTAAGCTTCGAGACGAGAGTTCAATTGTTGCATCTCCTGCTTCTCCCGTTCAGCAGCGGCAACGAATTCTTCAGCGGCATGACCGGCTGAACCGTACCCTGAAAATGAAATGAATTGATTTATGTGGGAGTTCTGAAGTATTATGAGTCAGGTCAACTATAGAGAAACATTGCTGCAGATTTTGAATACTGAGTCAGACAAGTTTGCAAGAACTTCGTGTCCTGGAATGTTGTTATTGTAAACTTTGTTGTAAACTTTTTAACGTGACAAATGAGAGATTTCCACAATTAACAATTTATGTCCCTCACACTTATCCCGTTCTTTAGCCCCTTTCCTATTTCAGTATGTAACTAATCTATCATAAAAGGATTAGGCGGTAATGTGCATAACCGTCCAATACAAAAGTGTCAGCGACACCGACAAAAGGATTCAGAACAAAGACGTCTTTAAAAAGACAAAAGACGGGTGGATCAGTTTCACTTGTAATGTCACATGTATCACCTCATTAGTTACCTTTTGGGAAATGACTCTACATAATTGTGAGAAATCAAAAACTGTGAGAATTCTTAAGAAACAAATGAATAAAAGAATGGATAACTAACCGTGAGAGGTAGATGTAGTAGTGGTGGTTCTGTGCATCGAGTATGTAGTCGACATGATGAATTCCCTTCAAAAAATTAAGTTTGAATATATTCATATTTTTACAAGAGAAGAAAGAAAACAATAATGCGACAATAATAAAGATTTTCCCACCTTTCAGTTGAAACTTAAAACTTTTGAAACTAGTAAAATCTAAAAAGAAAATAGACGTTCAGTCTAAACATCAAACCGTAATGCGAAGTAGTGGGTTTGATTTTACAATGGCATTTTGAGAGAGCAAAGAAAATGTGTTATCAGTTGGCAATGCTCGATTCCACTCGCTTTTATGGAGACTTATCAGCCGAGAAAAGATGGAGAATAGAGAAGAGGAGGAAAAACTACTTTCTGACATTCTTTGTATTGTTTGGAGAAGTGAATATCGGTAAAAAATGAAATGACATTTGACATTAATGAGGAATTCGACATTTTTAATAAAACTTTCGACGGAAGGATTCGAGGAATTAGCAACACATTGGAAGAATTGATGAGTGTGTCAGTATTGGGATAGTTTGAAAATGAATGAAGTTGATAGGATTCGAAATAAAAGTTAAAGAAACTTTGATTTTCTTACTTTTTGACCAATTCCTTAGCGCATGAGTTTGTGTGCATAAGCGAGAGTTGGTGGAAGTTTGAATAAAATGTGTGTTTACATTTCTTTTTGATGAAAGTTATTCTGATAAAGTCAGTACTCTACTCTGATGTAAAGGCATCTACTACTTGAAGTTAGTTAATATTCATCTATAATTGAGTGCTCCAGAAGTATGATGTTCATTTTTACCATATAACAGCCTTGATGAGTATGAACTCGTTGCCAACCAACTAGAATTGTGCTTCTTTCTGGATTCCGTTTCTTTCCTCAACTATCTATATACCTACATGCAAGTTACAGCTTCTCCCATAAAACATTCTTGAGTCTGAAATAGTCTGATCTATTAATAATCAAACACCCACCACACCTATTGATGGGGGTAATTGGAAAGCAACTGTCAATCAGGTTGATGAAAGAATTCAAAAAATGAAAATTATTTCTTGTTTTTGTATGCAAATTGTGTCCTTCTTGTAGTATTTCCAAACCTTCAAATGTCTTTAGACTCGGTTCACCAATTCCGATCAATGCGGGACCTTTTAATATGAACTCCAGTTTTGCTCTCTGCTGACTCACTTCCTTTTCATTTCCGTCGATCATCTCAAAACATCCGTTTTCTCATCTTTATTCTCCAATTTTCTTGCTAATAGTAATTCCTTTTCTTTTTCAGTCTTTGTTCAATTTTACAACTCAATTTCCTCATTTTCGAATGGCAGTTTTCAATGGAATCTATCATTTTCTGCAATTCCTCTTTTCCCACATTCTCTAACTTTTTGTTTACAGAAGTGTGTATGTGTGTGAAACTAGAAGATGGAACTGATAACTCTTCCTTTCCAATTCCTAGTAGAGCTCAAGTTTTTCTTATCAATGAACCGAGAATACGCGGACGCAAAAAGAAAGTTTTTGTGTTTTTGAAGTGATGGAATTTGGTTTGAATAAGAAAGGGGTGAAATGACAAATGAGTCATAAAAATTGGAGATGTTTGTAAAAAAAAAAGCGTAGTAAAGAAAAATTCGGAATGCTAGAAGTCTGATGGGATTTTCAAAGAATGAACTTGGAGCCACAGTAACCTATAAGCTATCAAGTCCACAGGAGCTTCGGAGTTTCTTACAATATTCCAATTCCAGTCATCCTAGTTATCTATCAGCGAGTTGCTTTCAGTTTTAGAAAAAAAAAAGAATGTGTTCTAAAAATGTCAAAAGTTTTTTTTTCAGCCGATTCTAAATGAAAAATACCGAGTGTTAAAGTCATCTCACTGGTTATTCGCCACCTTCCACATTATCAAACACATGAAGGCTCATTTTCTCATTCTTCTCAATTCATTGAAACTGCTCTTCGAGTTCTATTTCTCAATCTTTTCCAACTTCCTTTGACATTTTCTTTCCAACCTTTTTTCCAATTTCTCACCCACTTCTTCTTTTTTTGGCACTTCTGCCTTCTGATATAATCCGACTTACTCTTAAAACCTATCATCTGCTCTCTTCTTTTCATTCCTTTTCTTTCATTTTTTGTTGCATTTTTGCGGTGGTAAATACCAAAGACTCAGTCGTAGTACGGAATGATCGGATGGTTTTAATGATAAGATTTCCGATTGAAAAAAAAAGAGTGAGGAATATTTTAGTGCATTGCCACACATTACAAAGAGAGGGGGTAAACTAAGAGTTTCTTCCGTTTCTTTCAAAAGTTTTTATCTTTTTTTTGTGGCAAGATAGTCGAAGAAAGAAGGATGCAAGATGGCACGGAATATAGTAAACAACGTAGTTGACACTGAACTTGGAGTTAAAATTTACAAAGACTGAAAGCAATTAAATTATGAAGGAATTCCATTTGATAACAATGATGATGATGACAGAAACGTTGAATTCATAGCAATTGTTGGCTGTGCGGAAGGGTACTTTAGAAAGTAGGATTCAGATCGAGAATTATTCCAGATGTCAGTTCTAGCAGATAGGAAGCTAGGAAATGAACAGGTTAACTCATTTATTGGGACAATTATAGTTCGTTTTTGTTCAATGTTGCTTCAAAGATCTCTGGTTCTGCTACTATTTTCTTTTTGAGCACATCAAATTATAGTTCGGAATTCAAACACAAACGTTCTTCATTAGATAACAATTTTTATTCTTTCTTACTAGAGCGTATTATTTTTGCAAATCTTGCTTATAGTAAATAATCGTGGTTTGAGGTAAATACTTTTATAATCTTCTCAGAGGGTTCAAATTTTTCACTTTCAAATAAGCAAAAATTCTCATTTGAAGATCTTCGCAGAGCCATAAATGTATGTTTAGTAAGTTGCCTTAATCGTAAAGAAACAATGCTTGTTTCAGTTGAAATGTCATCAGAATGACATCAACTTTCCAGCATTTCTGATCATTTTTTCTTTTGATAAAATGTGTTGTAATGGGTGCGTTAAGGTTTAGTGCGTAAAACAAGAAAGGTTGAATGAAACAGGAAGAGGGAGCAACAAACAAAGGAATGTTCTGATTCAAAGTTCAGTCCAAGAATGAAAATCCTTTTTTAATTAATTATCCAAAAAAAACTATTTCAATAATTTCAGCACGTACACCGATGATTCGTGTCATTTCCCTTGCCCCCAAAAATCTAAAACCTGCAAAAAAGAACCTGAAAAAAAACTGCAAAGTCTTGGTCCCCTATAATCTTTGCAAGTATTTAAAACCAACATATCCCCTTTGTGTCATTATGTAACTATTATCTTATAATAACTCTACATCTTGATATTCATCTTTTTCTTCTTCCTCTGAGGCAGGTGTTTCTTTCTTTCATACCCTCAAATCACCTCTCCATAATTAGCTGTTCCTCGTGCAGGTGCTCTTCCTTCCTTCCCTATTATCCATTGCACGCTTCCTCTCTCTCTCTTTTCCAGATCTCAATTCTTGATATCGATATGTTCCGATATGTAATTACAGTTTCCGTCTTACGTAATTCAGATACAACGCTTCTTTATTGGTATGACGTCACATTTTATGTTGCTTATCAGGAATAAATTTAGTGGTTTTCAGGTGGTAACCACAGGTATTATATGGGTGAATGGGAGGCAGATGCAACTGGTTTTTTACGTGTCAAGATGACATAAAGAAGGTCATTCGAGCCTAATTAAATGAAGATTATGCTCTAAAAGTTTTTTGTATATCTGTACCTCTATCTGTATATCTGTAGTTTTGTATATTTGCACCATCCCTAACAACAGAAGTTACTGAAGTCATGGATTATTTACAGATCAGAATTGTCTCACAGTATCTTTATATTCCAATTAAATCGTTTTTCTCATTGTAAAATAAAAGAAAGACTGGTAATTTCTTATTGTTTTTAATTATGTTTACAGTTGATAATGCCCTTAATTTATGACAAGGAAAGTGTCATAATATTCAGAAATGACAGCTATTGATATACTAATTGAGGCTTTAGATTGACCATATCTCGTCAATTGCCATCCGGTAACCCCAAATGAACTTTTCTTCTGGGACAATGTATCCTTCACACCTCCTCATCTTTTACACAAACATTTCAGAAAATGACCACTGGAGAAGATACTATATGAACCGTAATAAAAACCATTTTGAAAATTCAGATATTCAGATTAATTTTTTAATTGCAAATAAGAAAATCGTCGCCGCATTTCTGAAAATAGTTCACATCGCTTCAACTTTTTAAACTCAGAAGAAATTTCAGCGACGTCATCCATTTTTCTCCAAAGTGTTTACTATAAACTTCTGACCTCGTGATTCAGAGAAAATTTTTCGTCGGGAAAACGATCGAAATATTTCTTATCAATGCACTCTTTCCCATTCATTGTTTCATTTTTCTTCCCTCCACAACTTTTTCTGACATTCAACCTTTTCAACTTTCATCAGATGATTTCCAGTGAAAATGCTAAAACTCAAATCTGACCATGATCATCTTTTAATGGAGAATACTCAATTGAGAAGTGAACTTGCAATCGCGAATCAAGATATCAAAATTCTAAAATTGAAGCTTGGAATGGTTCAAGAGAGCAGAGATCATTTGGAAACAGAGTTATCTTTAGTGAAAACTGAAAACGATGATTTGAATTCAACAATTATTGAATTGGAGCAAAGATTAAAAGCAGAAACTCCAATTATCAGCGAAAGATCAGTTCATTTTGAAGATTCAATCTCTGAAAAATCATTTGAAACGGGATATTCAAAGAAAGATAATGAAGAAGAGGAAGTATCCACTGAAACTGGACCTGATTTTGATTCAAAATGGTATAAGAACATTTCATTTTCGAAATCTCATCCAGATTATATTCAACTAAAAAATAACAGCAGAGATAGGGTAAGTTCCTTTTCTTGAGAACACGGCTATTCCTCAATATTCAGCATCAATGTCTGGATGATTTCATCTTCTCTAGAATTGTCGACGGAACTGCCACAGTGACAGGAGTACCACTTCCTCTGGGAATCATTCTTCCTCCATTATCCATTTTTGAGGTAATGACAGTAATCCTAATGTCACTTCAAATACATTTATCTTATAGGTTCATGCCAATCATCCAGGTGCCAAGGAAGTACCATCAAAGAGTTGTATTCTTCATCGCTACAGAACTTTTGGATCAGGAAAAGTCACTGAAAATGTGCTTTTGGATGAGCATGGAAAAGAAACAGCTAATTATGTTATTTGTGTTTTTAAAGAATGATTTATAAACTTCAAAATTACAGTTTTTTAATCCATAAAATAAAAATATCAAAATGTCTATGAAATCCTTGGCATCATGATCCAATTATTGACACGTGTTGACTAATCTAATAATGATATGACCTTTCGGGATATTCCCCAGATGACTTACATTGTTACATAACTCAAAGCTACCGTCTTTACAGTAATCCATCTCTGTTTACAAACCATTCTCTTTTCCTTCCGAAAGCGGTATCTCTTTTGTCGGTACAACTTGTTCACAGCCAATGTATACCGGCAGAGATTAGCCATGTTTCATGACAATATTTGTCCTCACTTTTGTATATATTGGTCAAACAAATTAATAGAGAGACTCCTCTTTAGAATCTACGTTTGTGTGAACGTCTAATTGACTTTCGTCCGCCAAAAAAGCAACGAAAAAGAGAAAAAGAAGAAGGAGGAGAGAATAAGCGGATTCTCGGGAATAATTACGGGCGGCACGCTTTTGATTCAAGGGATTGAATTGATAAGTCATTGGCAGGCTAATTGGGGTAAAAAAGAGAAGAAAAGGAGTCGGATTTACTTTCGCATTCATGTTGCATTCAACTCCCGATTATTTATGGCTAGCTGAAGAATAGCTCAAGAGTTTGCAGAAGGTTTGAGAGCATCCTAATACCAAAGGAACGCTTAAAGCGTTAAATTAAATCAAGTATCAGAAACTTGAAAAAAGACGTGCCCTTGTATTGCAGGTTTTATTGGATAGCAACTCTGATATTTGATTTTCAATCCTGTCTTACTCATTCAACAATTCTCGATATTTCGCAATTCTCTTCATTCACGGATTACACCAATTCCATGGTTTTCGATTCAAATCTGAAGTGACATGGTCTTCTTCCTGGAATTGGATAAGCAGTGTATTTCGAAAATTAAGACGAATCGACAGATGATAATAGGTTTATTTCGATGGTTCTTCCCTCTTTCCTCTCCTCTTCTACACATCATTTCATCCAAAACGACATCTGTTTTCTTCAGAAGCGGAAAGGTGATGCCGTTCAGAAGGCGTGAAATGATGCGAGAAGAAGAAGAAGAAGCATGGAGATATGATTGACGGCATCATCTTTTGATGTTGGGCAAGTATCTCAGAATTCAATGCAAACATTGTTATTTGTCAATCTCTTCCTCTCACTCTCTTTTTGGGTAAATCGTCTGTCAGCAATATGGACAAGGTGAACAATAAGGAGAAGCGGTAAGACAGAAGTTAATTAGAGGGTTGGAAACTAAGGAGCCGCCCGAGTGTGTTTGAGATCTCAAGTGTTTTCTTTCGCGCATTTCATTGTGATTTAGAAATTATACAGAAACAGAAAAAGATGAGAAGGAAAGGGTCTAAGGACCCATAAATCATAGGATGGTAGCACTCGCCAAGGACACTTTTGAGTATGTGCGGTTTCTTTTGAAAAGAGAAAAGAGCTCTTGAAAGAGCTATGGATATCTTGTTGTTGTTTTGTAGAACTTTGAAATGAATGGAATTAAATTTATTGAATACGGAATAGACTTCTCAAATATCTACAATAGTGGCCATTGATGGAATGGAAGATGAAGATGAGGACGAATCATTTTGAAGAATTTGTTCAATTCTAAAATTAAACTAGTAACGTTTTTTTCCCTTTTTTCAAAACATACAGCTCCCGGACTTTACCGACATCCGATTCAGAAATCGTTTGCTTCGATTTGAACGAAATCATCACAACTCCTTTTTTCTTATCCAAAGACAAATATCCTTTGGTTTTCACTTTAACTTCCTTTTTAATTGAAGAAGATGAAGAAGATGACGTCACGGAGACACGAGATGGATTTGGAGAGCACGAACGCTCAGAATTCATGCTGAAATAAATAAATTCTGGAAAGAACTTGCTGAATTTTGAGAAACATACGGAGAAGGAACTAGAGTACGATCCGGCAGACTTTCAGATGAATTACCTTTAGTGGCATCAATACGAAGATTACGAAAATGTTCATCAGCTTGAATAAAAGTTTCATCCATTTTCAGTGAAATTGCATTGAATGCATCCGTCGCTCCGAGTTGTTTTGCCATTTTTTGCTGATAATGATCCGTTGTTTGAGTAGCTTCCACAACAAATGAACAGAGAATTGAAAGCTAAAGTTCACTATCAGAGAAAAAACACAAAGTGGGACTGTGGAAGATCACGTTGAAATTAATATTTAGTCATGGTTTTTTCATACTTTCCTCACTGCATTCTACAGGCATTAGTCAACTCTAAAAACCTCCAAATTATTTTTTTTTTCAATACAAACTGACCACAAAAAAGTACTTACTCCTGGCCAATCCAATCACTTTCACTCTGGTCGGCATATCTTTTGTCTTTTGGCGGAAACCCCAATTCGTTCGCCCATTTCTCCCGCCACACAGAACTTTTTTTAGTTGATCTCTCAGGGTGGTAAAAGAATAGAAACAGATTTATGGAACGATTGAAAAACATTGAAAAGTTTTTGAAATTCTTTCCGGAATGAAGGTCAATGCATTGGAGGAAATGTGTTCTTGAAATCATAGAGGACCGTTTGAAAACTGAGTTCTTACTGTTGATTTAGATAATAGATTTATTTCTGCTGATTGAAAATGCAAACCATATGCGGTAAGGTTCCCGAATGGCCATTCCCAGATCCTTCTGAACTGCTTTTGTGTGAAAAAAAGAGCGGAGCTTCTTAGGATTATTTCCAACATGATTATTCCAATCAAAAAGACTGCCGCCACAACCTTCTCTTAACTCTTTTTTTAATGTTTTCATCTCTAATTCTTTTTTGAACCAAACCGCCACGGATTATGTAACTTCGCGGTCAACTGCGGCGCCCTTTCGTCCTATCGTTTCATGTCTATTAACTTAGCTAAGACACTTTCAAGGTTACTACCATTTCCAATTCTTATGAAAAATCAACAAAACTTTTTTTCCAAAAATACCAAGTAATAAATGCCCATATCTCGAAATAAATCATGGATGAACTGAGGTAGAAAATGAAATAAAAGAGAGAAGAAAGACTGATCAATCAAGAAACCAAACAGTTTGGAGTGAGTGACCTAAAAATGATCGACCTTGTCACTGTTTCTTTTTGCAATTTGATGGCCGGATTTTGAATATTTAAACATAGGATTTCAATTTAAAACAGTGTGAATATGATTTCATTCTAACTCATTGGTACAATAAGAATTCACAAGAACTCTAAAAAAGCAGAAGTCTTCTGAAGTTACCAAGAGAACCACATCATCAACACATTGTTAGATTAACTAAACCACCTGAATTTTTCAATAGTTACTCTTTTCCATAGTAGTTTTATCTAGATTTGCAGTTTTTCAACAAATTTCTAACACTCTCATTCCAATATCTTTATCAGTTGCTCCATCCACGTCGAATTCTTCATCCTACTGTAATTTCAGCACTCCCATTCCTTTTTTTTCTCACCTCCAAGCTCCGCCCACTAATTGGTGCAACAATACTGTTTGGGTGTGTGTGTCATCCTCTTCTCGATATCCACCACCCAAATAAGGACCGCCCATCCTTTTCTCCCGCCCTTTCCCCCCTCTTACCATTCATTCCATTCACCCTCACTTCCATAGCTACTACCACCTCTTCTACCACCACTCCTCTCTTTTTTTAAATTCATTTTCCCGCTTTCACTCCAAGAAAATGGCCAAGAAAAATCAAGTTGCAAGAAATGAAAGAGAGCGAAACCGTGTTCATCAGGTAAGAATTTTCAGTTTTATATTAGTCTTAGTTTCAATAATTTCTTTTTAAACTCTAACCTTTCTTACTTAAATTTATTTCTCATTCTCATATATTTCATTTTTGTAGGTTAACCATGGATTCGATGTTCTTCGTAACCGTCTCCAACCAAAGAATCACACCAAGAAATGGAGTAAAGCAGACACTCTTCGAAATGCCGTTCAATACATTCAGAATCTGCAACGTCTTCTGAGTCAAGATCCACAACAACCATCAGGTAAATATCTCATTTCAACTTGTTAGCTTTTCTGCTTCCCTTGAAAACTAAAGTGATTTTTAATTCTCTAATTTTTCAGTGTCTTCTACATCTCCTGATTACTCCATGCACTCCAACAACTTCAACAATTTCGCTGTCAAAGAAGAGTTCTCTGTTTATTTGCCTTCAAATTATCAACAAATTCCATCAAATCAAATGCAAACTCAACATGGAGACAATTCTCATAACTTCAGTTCTCCAACATCTTCTATTTCTTCATCTTCATATTCTCCAACTCAAATGTGCTATCCTCCAGTTTCCTATCCCAACTATTCTCACAATTGATTGTAAAATCTTTTAGTTTCCATTATCATTTCAAGATCTGGTGTTTCTATTTACGGGTCTTTTTTATTTACTGTTTGCTCTTGTTAGAATCTGTGTTATTTTCCAATCTCTATTAATATTATTGTTAGTCAATAAATCAATTCCTACACTATAAAAACTCTTAATTCTGTGTCAATCGTTTCCTTTTTCTCTCTATTAGCCTATTAAATCTCAAAGAAAAAGACCTTGGAGTCTTAGGACTCACTTCCACCGAGAAAATCACCAAGGGGAGCCTTATTAATAATCCCCCCGGCTGGCACCATTTCTGGGTCATGAACATACAATAAGAATGACGGAGAGAGAGGGAGGAAGAATAAAAAAGGGAGAGAGAAAAGGTTTTATGATGTGGATTGAGTGGTTGAATAGAAGAATGAGAATGACTTGTGTTTTCATTAGATTGAGTGACACTAATGCTAATGAACTTGACAGTTTTTTTTTCATTCACACTAAACTCTTCGCTCTCTGTACTTGTGAAATTAAACCGGTCTTGAAATGGAAAACTTTCATGATATCTTTTAGAAGGTTGAAACAACTTTCTCTAGAAAGGTAGACGTTTCTTACTGTATTTATGAGGGAACAGAAAATGGTAGGTTCACAATGGGGTCGTCCTAGTCGCAAAGGTAGAGAAGTCATCAAAAAGCATTCTCATATCTGGAGCCAAAAACCAATGAATTCAATTGAAGACTTTTATTGTAGGTTCCAAGGTAGATAAACTTTCTGAAAATGCGATTTTATCATGTTTATGAGTGACTACAATTTGAAGAATTTTTGACGATTCAAGGATAAGAAGAAAGTTATCTCAAAAAAGTTATCTGTAAAATCGTTTTTCTCTCCGTTGAGCTTTATTACAGACCTTCTTTTTACATTTTTAGAAAAAAACCTTTTGTGCTTAACGTATGCTTAGAGCTCTACCTAAAAACTCCCATACACTCATCATGTTCGCGGATCTTTTTACATAAAAACTAACAGGTGGTTGCCCGCCTTCTTCATTTTCTATTTGACCGTACATTACCGTTCCAAATGGTTATTCGATCTTCATTGCATGCAATGATCAACACGGAATAAGGGAGAAGCCATTAAGTGAAACATAACAAATAACTATTCAGAAGACGTGCACATTCGGAACCATTAATCAATGGGCATACATTGTACAAGAAGAAGAAGCAGGTGCAGAGGGAGGAATTGTTCCTCCGTCTCTTCATTTCTCATTGTTTCTTCTGTTCGGGAGCTCCCGCGCATGAGGCAGCTGATTATCCATTCGTTTGTCATGTTTACTAGAAAATGACATGGAAATGTGACTTGTATGTGTACATGTGTATGGTATTTAATGACAAAAAGTGACACCTTTCCGGATAAATAGGGTCAACACTCATTTTGATATATTTTGAGGCATGAGAAATTAGTCTGATTAATTCTTTTCATAAATTTGGATAAGTTGGAAAATGATGTTGAGAGGAATAGGGAAGTGTCATACAGTGTTTCGTAGATACTTTATTTAGTGTCTGCTTTCTCAGTTCCTATCATTTATGTCATCTATATCCGTCGGGAAGTTTTTTTAGCCTAAACAAATCATGTCATTTATCTTAAAATAACAATCAATGATCCCTTGTAATCCATCTTTTTTCCGTTGATTTACTTCCGGTATCATGAAGATACCGCAAAAAGAAACATAAAGACATGTGTTCGATATCGAGATTTATTTCCAAGATAAGAGACACGCGGCAACTTTCAACTCGGGCGCAACAATGACTATTCGGATAGAAATCTATCTGTCATTTGGGAGATTCTCGATTGAGTAACGAGTACATTAGCGGCAATGTTCGGATCTTTTGATTGAGACCGCCTGTATTTTAGTACCTCAATTTCGGACAAAATGATGATGTTGCAAGATGGTAAAGATAAGAATCTGATGAAAGAAAATGAGGGAAATTGAAGGCGAATAGAGGTTAAAAGAGTTTGGTGCTCTTTTAAAAGAGTGTTCTGAACATAAGAAGTTATGATTATATCCTGTTCAAATGTAATGTTTCAAGAAGAATAATGAAATTATTCTCTCGTTCAGAAAAGCATATTGTCTAATAAGAAACAGTTTTTTAAGAATTTTCTTTTCAATTAAATGTTTATTCTAGAATAAATGCGATTGCCTGGTGCATGCTCTCCCTATAATTGTTCTCATTTCAAAAAGGAAACCGACAGATTACACTTTCTCTCTTCAATCTGTTTCTTAATTGTCCAGAACCAAGAAAAAAAAGGAAAATGATTGCATCGTTGTCGCCTTCTTCAATTCCTTTTCCATTCAGATAGTAGGTGAAAGGATTACGTAACCCTTGAAGACCGTATGTCACTTTTTGATCTCAGTCAATCATTTATTTCTATTCTCTACAATATGTGAGAACTAAACTAAACGAAATCAAATTCACACATTAACTCATTCAGCCTCAATTATTTTTCTGTTTTTCACTAGTGACTCGTGAATAGCACACTAAAACCATAATTGTATTGTCTCCTGTTGAAGGCTATTCGACCCGAAATTAATCACTGTTTTCTATTGTTTCTATTGGAAGGATTACATGGAGCTAACGGAGAAAAGAGCATTGAAAATAAAAGAATACAAACCCATAATCCATTCTATGTATTTTCCCTCATTTTGGTTCTAGAGGATTACTGTTGGGATTCATGAAAACAGTTTTTTCTTTGAAATCACCAATCTTTAAATTTCAAAATCTTTGATTTAATTAAAATGAATTATTCATATAATTTCCATTTCTTTAATTATTCTTCTTCTTCTTTTTCTAAAAACAGGGTCATTGCGTGACATGGCAGGTGGAATCAGTAGACATCTCTTCTTTGATTCTTCTTTGCGTGACACTTCTCCTCAATTTCTTGTTTGCTTCTTTCCTTCTAATCCAATGACGAAAGAGTGTTTAGGAGGTATCAGATTAATTAGGTTAAGGGCTCGTACAAGAAGTGGAATGTGCTACAGTAACCGGATAGTTGTGTGTGTACACTTGAGAGCAGATAGTTTCTAAAGGACACACTTGGTTACATCATTCGGAGGTACTAGACAAACGATTAGATTAAGGAGAAGAGGGGATAAGAAAGATTTGACACGTGGCATATACCTTCAAGTAGATAGAGATTAAAGACAGGTTTCATGGAAAGCATATCAGCTTTGGAATTGTTTATTAGGACTACAGAGAATAGTCAACTTTTCATTTTATTCCTGTTTTTTCCAAGCAGAAGCATTCAAAAGTGCAAACATATATGGCCGATTGTCACCTCTCTTCAGGTCAATAAAGCACACGAACAGTAGTCTGATAAGTACACTATACCTCCCTTCCGTTCTATTTTTTCACCTAGAAACAGATTGGTTAAATATATAGAGACCACTGCACAATTATGTAATTCCGATGAAAATGATGTTTGACGAATGATTGGAGCAAGCAGAAAATGAGGACTCAATTGCAATGGTTAAGTAATAGGTTAGGTAATGATAATTGAGATTGTAAGTGAGAAAATGATGAATAAGAAGTTAATACGGATGAGTAAGATGAATGATGGTGGAGTAAAAGCGGGACGTCTTCTAGAACTCTCATGCTTTTGAACTCAGAAAAGTATCGAAGGCAAATAGCAATTTGAGACTAGTCGGTCTAACTTAGGTTGCTTCAATCTCGAGCATTTGATTTTATTTCTTTGTCTTCTCGGAGATAATCGTTACGTGATAATGGAAACAAGGAACAATATTGGCACCTCAAGAAAGCTCATTCTTTCAATGAATAAGAACATTTTTTGACATGTGGTCACACTCTCCAATTACTAATCGGTATACGCAATCTATTGGAAAAGGTGCCGAACCGCTTCTTCTCCCACTTTTTATATTGACTTGTTAGCATTCCGAACTTTACGCAACACACTTATTTCCTCTGTTCTTCTCTTATAAATAAAAGTGAGAAAGAGTTGTGACGTGGAATATACAGTAATCCTTTTGTGAATTCATTGAAGCGGAAACAAATTCGGGTCAATCTCTGTCAATTCATTGTTGATGGATAAGTGATGAGGGGAAGTAAAAGACAAAACAGCTGAATAAGAAAAAGGAAAAGCATCTGAATATTGAATCGTCAGTGGTTGAAATGGTTAATGAATGAAAAGTATCCCTTGGACTTTTCCTTCATATTCTTTTATATTCCCATATAGTAATACAACATAATTTCTGTTCATATCGAAACTAGCCAATATATTTTGTATGGATAAGAAAACTGATTTAAAACAACTATTTTATTTGTAATCACAAGAAGCAGGAACTTGGCCAGAAATCATCGATCGATGGCCTTTTCTTTCCTATCAATTCGTCTCAAACGTGAACATAAATTGAATACGAACATGATATTTTTTGTTTTTAAAATCCAGATAAAGATGTTCGCATACTGTCAATATTTATTTTAATAGGTTGTGATATGTAAATATTCTCATACCTCAGCTATACTTTATGCTCTCATACTTCACAAAGAAACGATCTTGTTCGTGGGGTTTCAGGGACTATTCGAAAAACCGCCGATAGGTGAAGAGGAATAGTAAAAGACAGAACAGCTGAATAGAAAAAACGGAAAGAAAGTGTCCGTAAACACTATCAAGGATTCGAAAGTTTGTTTTTTTTTAATGAAAAACTCTTCCATGAATACAAAGACATAGTTCAAAAATTTATTGAAGTTGATATCCACAAACAAATCCACACCCAGTCGTAGCACTGTGACAAGCCACGTCGTTCATCAGTTTATCACCAATTTTGCACAATATAAGACAATCTTCGGCTTTTGACCCCCTGAAAGAAGGCATACCATATTTTGTGGAGAATTACAAATATAGTATTTTCTGAATCAAACTTACCCTCCACCTCCTGATAGATAGGCGTATTCTTGATATAGTGTTTGATTCAAGGTTGTATATCCATCACTAAACTCGAAGTTCTACAGAAAATTAATTGTTGATACTTTTCGAAATATTCTATTCACCGAGTCGTTCAACTGTCCGGATGTGGCAGCACTTCTTGTTCCGTCAATCCAAAACCCCGAATTTCCCGTCATTTTTGCTTCGATCCGTTTTTCCACAATAATACATATACTAACAAAATAATTTCAGATAAAAGTTACCTATAATCCATAAAACTTCTTCGGGTGACCATAATCCTGTTAATTTATAGCCACCCAGATCATCACATGACTTCCTAGATGGATCCACGTCTTTGATCAAGTTCGGCACATTGAATGTTTGCATACAAACAGTCATTGTTTCATTCCTTTTGAACATTTTCCAATCTCCAACACACTTCGTAAATGTCCAACCATTTTCATTTGGTTTCCAATATATCGGATCATCATTCCCTAAGGGAACTTCGAATTTCAATTCACTGTAATCTGGGCATTGGCCAGGTACTTCAATTGATGCCTAAATTTTTCAAATTGTTACTATTACTGTACAAACCATCATATGTTACTTTGAATGCAACAAATAATTGATCTTCTTTTGTAGTTTTGACGACAGATAGCTTCTGTGTTGAGTTGAAACTGAATGATAGACATCGGTTGTTTGAATCTTTGTATATCAGCATACAATCATCCAAATTGAAACAATCAGTGATATAGTTCTCGTTTATAATACCATTTTCCAAATTCTCTCCAACTACTTTTTCATAAATTTCATACATTTCCAAATGAACTGAAAATTGTAAACATTTCTGATATCACACTAACTTCTCATATCACTTTGATCTCTCACCAGCAGACGTTTTGCCAACAAAAATCTGGATCAGAAAAATGAAATTCTATGTATTTTCCCTCATATTGGAAACCAAATGAAAATCGTTGGACATTTACGAAGTGTGTTGGAGATTGGAAAATGTTCAAAAGGAATGAAACAATGACTGTTTAAAAAAACAACAAAAAAATACGTTTCTCGAAAACGAAAGGAAATGGAAGAAGCTTTTGAGTGTTGTCTGGACCCATAAATTTCATTCCGAGATTGTTTGTAACTACCATAAATATTTTTTGTCGAAATTATGTTTCTGAGTTGCGCAAGATTCTGAATCAACTCACTTACTATTGTCACATAAAACAACTTTTTTAACGGAGAGAGAGTATAATCATTTACTCGATATTCTCAGTTCCAATAAATTGTTTTTTTTCCCAATAAATTGACAAAACGAAAACAGAAAATGTTCATTCACAAAAGCTGATATCCACAAACAAATCCGTATCCAGTTGTCGCAGTTCCACCATTACAATCTACATCGTTTATGAGTTTTCCATGTATATTGCATACAATTAGACAATCTTCTACTTTTCTTAAATGAATTTGTATAATTCCAATAAATCTAACACAATCTCACGCTGCTGTTCCCGACAGAGAGCCTTGTGACCGATAAACGGTTTCATTCAAAGTAGTGTACCCATCTGTGAATTCAAAATTCTGAAGCATTATTAGTTTGTTTTGTTTGGAAGTCTCTATTTACCACATCGTTCCGTACCCCAGATGTAGCCGCACTTCTTTTTCCGTCAATCCAGAAACCATAATATCCGGTCAGAGATAATGAGGCACGTTTTGCTAAAATTTAACTGAAATGCATAAACTTTTCTATAATGTAGCGAACCGTTAATCCAGTTCAGTTCTTCAAGCGAAGAAACTCCGGTCAGATTATATTTACCCAAATCATGGCAAGATTTTCTGGTTATTTCTACATCTTTGATTTCTATTGATACCCTGAATGCTTGCATACAAACAATCATTGTTTCATTCCTTTTGAACATTTTCCAATCTCCAACACACTTCGTAAATGTCCAACCATTTTCATTTGGTTTCCAATATATCGGATCATCATTCCCTAAGGGAACTTCGAAATTTAACTCATTGTAATCTGGGCATTGGCCAGGTACTTCGATAGATGCCTGAATTTTTCAGTATACGTTTCTTACCAGAGAAACAATTCTTGCCTTAATTGCAACAAATAATTGATCTTCTTTTGTAGTTTTGACGACAGATAGCTTCTCTGTTGAATTGAAACTGAATGATAGACATCGGTTGTTCGAATCTTTGTATATCAGCATACAATCATCCAAATTGAAACAATCAGCGACGCAGTTCTCGTTTATAATACCATTTTCCAAATTCTCTCCAACCACTTTTCCATAAATTTCATACATTTTCAAATGAACTGAAAACTGTAAACAATTTTGATATCACACTAATTTCTCACCAGCAGAGGTTTTATCATTGAAAGTTAAAAACAGGAACAAGAACCTTAAAACAAACATCGTCACTTTGAAGACTTCAGAACAGGAAAAAATACGTTTTTTGAAAATGAAAGAAGAAATGGAAGAAGCTTTTGAGTGTTGTCTGGACCCATAAATTTCATTTCGAAATCGTTTGTAGCGATCATAAATATTTTAAATCAAGTTTGTTTTTTCAAAAAAAAAAAAGCGTACGATCTTTTGAATAGTCTTCGATATGTAATAAACTTTCAGGATGTTTCGACCAAGACTGCTGACTCATAGAACTGCTTCTTTATAGAAATAATTCGACAACTTATTCAAGATTATCTACACTATGTGATACAATGAAGCTGTCATCAGATGAAACGTAAAAAAATAACTCTACAAAACCATATGTTTCAACAGTGAAAATAGGTTAATCCCTTACTGGTCATCGTTGTCCAATTCACTTTTCTATTGTTTCTATCATCATAATATCCATTGGATCATCTGTTCTACATAATGGTTTGTGCTGAATTCGAATATTCTATCAATGGATATCTTATCAAATGCTCTGGATTCCTCGCTCCAAACTATGATAAAGTAAGTTTCAAAATATAAAATGTATCAGTAAACAAATAAACGATGAAAAAGAAATGAAAAAAGAGTCACTAAAAGGCAGAAAAATATCCATAAAAATGACGATGGTTCCGTGCGAATTTCGCATTGTTTTTGTCGGCTTGCATCACTCTCTTTTCCGCGAGGCAACCACACTGTTTTATCGATTTCCTTTTTTGATATTCTTTTTGACCGGAAACTAAGATTTTCAGATCAAAAATCTTGTTTCGAATTTAGGTAGTTTGTTTTTTTTAAGAAATTCTGTTTGCTAGTTAACTAGAAAATGGCATAGAATGTCATTCGTGAGAATTGAAGCATGATCTAAACATGCTTATTTGGGAGTGCCTTGTGATAATTTAGACTTTGCTCAGTCTCTATTTTTCGAATATTTCAAAGAGTTTACATTATTATGCTCTCCGGCAACATCCTCTAATAGAACAGCACAGATTTTTCCTAGATTGTCCAGTTTCCATATATTTCTTTTTGATTTAATTTTATGAGTTCCCTTTCATTATAACTTCATTTTCAGTTTATTTTTTTTTGAAAGCTCTACTGTATCAATTAGTATAAAATGTAAGTTTTGATCTTGTTGGTCATTAGTTCGATTTGCAATATCTTCTTTAGATAATCTTATGAATACACTAGGCTTTGTATGGCTTCCGAATATAGTTGACCAAACTTCCCAAGTCAGTAAAAAACCAAAGATGTGTCATTTTGAGAAGTCGTTATTTCTTCTTTGTTTCACAATTCACACATCATCTTTTCCTCTTCTTTTTTCTTCTTTTTTCTTTCTTTTCTTCGCACATTTTTCTAACCTTTTTTGCATGTGTCTAAAGTCTCTAAACTTCTTTTAGTCTCTAAATCAGTTTTTCCCGTTGTGGCCACACAATTTTTATCAGATTTATGCGCGAAACAAAAGCCTTTCGCGCGGCGGCTCGCCCTTCTTTGCCTTCGTGTGCTCTGCCAAATCCGGTCTTCCTCCCCTTTTTTTTGCGTATCAGATTTCACCAAACATTCAGTTTGTCACTTGACGATGTCAATATTACTAGAAAGCTGTCGTCGTCGACGAAGGCATATTCATATTTTCATTTCGTACATCTCCAAAAATATTTCTCTGAACGTTTTTCATTTTAGGAGGAAACGACGACGTGGGAAACGATGAATAATCAACAAGCAGCAATTGCATCCGCCAGAAATCGGGTAAGATTATTTCAATTTTTGATAGAAATTTAAGGAGCTGGTAGTGGTTTCCAGTTTTCCCAGATTTAAAATGATTTCACTAGAAGACTGTAAAATAAGAATTCCGAATAAAGTATTGTTAGGATCTCGTACTGTTTCTCAATAAACGGAGTCCAGTCTGGTATTTAGACTCTTCAAAACGACTAACTTTCAACCTCTACCTTGAAGATCAAACTAAAGAATCATTCTATCTTCTGAAATAAAAAGCTTCCGTCATCAGAACCGTTTTATTCGACTCGTCCTCTTTTCCAATGTTCACACAATCAGATATAAATTTCAATTTTCACAAGACATTTATTTTCAATAATCCGCCCACGATTAGCATCCAGAGAGTACATCTGATGAGTTTTCCTTGGCTCTTTTGAATTTGAAAAGGATGTGCCGCAATAGCTTTGTGTAAATGTCGAGATTAGTAGATTCTTTTTCAATTATTCTTATACTTGGTTTCATCTTATTCAGTTCTAGAATATTTATAGTCATTAATATTTACAAAATGGCTTCAAAAAAGGAGATGATTCCTCAAAGGGCAATCTGGATTTCGTTGATGAATATGATGAAAAGATGTTTGTTAGTTACATAATACAGAATGTTCTGAAAGTTATTGTCGCTGAAGTTGTTCCTAACATTATTGGAGATGTTTCCAACATCAGCCTATTCTGTTTCATTCACACTAACTTCGCCTTTCCTTTCATCTTGTAGAAACTGAATATGACTCAAAAGATCAATGTTCGTATCTACAGTATGCCCATTCCCATCCTCTCCCTCCATTTCGGTTTTTGTTCCCATCAATTCCTTCTCTCCCCAACACACAAAGGAACCGTTTTATGAGCACGGGAACCCGGGGGCGTTCGTCCATTTCTTCCGTGCAATTCCAGCCCTATTCCTCCCCGATTCCCCGGTTTTCATTTTTATCGTTTTATGATCATATCGGGAAACGAAACGGCCTCAATCTCTCTCCATTCTTCTCCATTCCTACATCACAAGACATTCTCTGTGAGTGCGTAACTGTATTCCTCTTCTGAAATTCCTATATTTCTTCACTGAAAATGGCGAAGAAAGAGAAAGACAACGAATCGATGACGCCTTCAGAAGAGAAGGTTGTCAAGAAGGAAAAAGAAAAGGAGAAGGTTCATCAAAAGCTGAAGAACAAAGTTAAGAAGCTCAGAAAGTCCAAATCTGTCACCACTGATTCTTCCATATCTGACACTACTGATTGTCCGTGTGAGCCATGCAAAAGGAATGCTCTTGAGGTAAATTTACGAGTTATGCTCTTCTATTCCGAATCTATTTCAATATGACGTCGTGAACATGAGCTGCTTCTATTGCGAGCCACCGCCAGATACTGTAAAGTCTGTTAGAGAAATCTGAGTTATCTGAAACTTTCAATACTTCTCATATTCCTTTAGAATCCTAGTTTCTTGAAATACTCTTTCTTGTCGTCTTCAGACCCTCATAGCTTAGTATCCAATCATTAACCAGTCAATCTTTCCCTCTCTTTTCTCCCTCCCTTTTCGCCAACTTTTCTGCATCTTTTTTGACGACGACGACTACGGAAACTGAGAATACATTTATCCATTTTTTAGTATTACATATACATTCTGTCGACCACATTTTGGCACATTTCAGACATGTACAACTCATATGTTCTGAATGATTTCGAGTCACTTTTCAAAGTTAAGTAGGTCTTTAAAGTGATGAATTAATGAGAAGAAGTTAAGAGCTTAGTGTAGAATTAGAATAGAAAACAGTCTTTCTGTAGGATATTTCCAAGGACTGGGATTTCTAAAATATGAACAATCACTGATAGAATCAAACTATTGCTTCAAGGTTGTAAGAGAGTTAAAGGTGGTGGGACATGAAAAAGTTCAAATCGTAGTGACTTCTGTTTTTTAAAGAAAGGACCATTGTAAACCCATATTTGAAGTCCGAAACATGAAAAATAGTATAGAAGCAAAGTTATCACGCTACCTAGTTTATGGACGCGAGAGGCGAATTCATAAGGGCTAATTGAGGGCGCCCGCGTTTTGGCTCCCGTGGCTCAGCCGGTAACGCGGCCGACTCCCAATCGGTACGGTAGCTTAGTTCGGCCCCTTCGATGGTAATGGTTTTTCTTTTCCTTGAAAATAATCAAAATTGAAAAATTAGTGCATACACCACACCTTACGACAAAATGCATACTCAGTCCCCAAACTCAGTCCCCACAGCTTTCCTGTCCCCCCACCTTTAACTACGATTGAGAAACCGATTCTAGTAACTTTTAAGGTATGACATTTTTATCAGACGTCTAACAAATCCCTCTCTGGTTAATTCAATTTTTATAACTATACAACTCATATTTCTTAAATCTTCCAAAATGCCATATTTTTCCCCAATCCCTAACAAAAGCCACATCCCTCTTTCCTCTCTTTTTCCTAATTCTACACCAGAAGCATTCCAATTATCTAAAAGAAGAGAAAGACGAGGAAGAATACGAGAAAAAAAAACTGAAAAGACTAAAAAACGAGTGAGGTGCCCTATTAAATCGGTGCTCTCCTTTTCAACGGAGGAGCACATATACACACACCCAAGAGAGCTCTTTTCTTCTTCCTTTTTCGGAGCTTACACACACGCACACGCATACTCTCCTCTCAGAAGTGTATAGAAAACGACGACGTTGAAGAAGAAGAAGAAGAAGAAAAAAGAAGAAGAAGAAGCGGTTGTGATGTATGCATCGTCCGCTCCTCGGCTACGAGTGTGCTTTCACTCTATGAGCAACGGAGAAAAAGAAGAAAAAGAGAGAGCCAGTCAACCAACCCATCGATCCATTTGTGTGAGCACACACTCACAGCTTCACACTGAGCTCCGAGAGCCTTGCGAAGAGAAAGAAGCCTTCTTTTTTCTTCACGTCTTCTACTTCTTATTCCATTCTGCTTTCTCTATTTTCAGTTGTAGTTCAGTCCACTCCAATTCTTTTTTTTTTCTCCAGAGAGAGAGAGAGAGAGAGAGAGAGAGAGAGAGAGAGAGAGAGACAGCTGATTAATAAGCAGAGTGTGATAAGCAATCATTTCTATTTATGTCTGATTTTCGTCACTCTCTTCCTCTAGGGAAATTAAAATATGGACGAAAAGTGAAAAGCATTTTTTGTTGTGCTTTTCTTTTTTTAATTTCTTACCCCCAGACATTATTACGGAACTAGATCTTTAATTAACAAACTGAAACTTGATCTCATAAAGCGTAATATATTTCCGAAACGAATGATTACATTATGAATTATTGCAGATGGCGGCTGGCGGACAACCTCAAGGCGCTGCACCGGGACAACCCGATCAGAACTTTGACTACATGTTCAAGGTAAATATTTTCTAGTTTGTTCAAAGCACAAAAGAGAAGTAATGAATCAAAATCACTTGAGACAAGGTACCCCTATCAGAAGGGTATAGCTCAACAATCTAAAGCAACGGAATATTTTCCTAATCAAAAGAATTATGAAGTCTTGGCATCTGGAGATGCTTTTAAAATCAGTCTTTTGTAGGACTAGACATTGAAAACAAAAGCAGGAAAAGCTTTGGGTTACTGTAGTTCTCTATAACCTTTTGATTAAAACCGAATATAACTATGTTTTTTTTTCTTTAGAAAACTTGAAAGCACAAGCTCTATATTTCAACAGAGTCTCCCCCACTAATTACTGTGTTGAAACCTCTGTTTTCTCCCTAATTTTCTTTTTTCCCCTCTCACTCTTCTTCTACTTTTCTCCCCCGTAATTTCCAGTCGAGTGCTCTTTTTTCCGAATTCTCTACACATCTCGATTCTATAAACTATTTCACTCCCTCCGGGCTCTTTGAGCTTCCCTTTTGCTCCCAAAAAGAAAAAGAGGAAATTCGTTGAAAAACTTTCACTTTTCTTTTTTCTTCCTCCCACCAAAAACGGAATCGATGGGTGTCTGGGAGACTCTCTGGTTTCATATTTTATTTGACAAACCGCCGCTTTTTGTAGAAAGAAAAAGAGAAAATAAAAGGAAAAGAAGAGGAATTGGAAGAAAAATGAGAATTGCCACATATACACTTCTTTTGTTGGCGAATTGCCAAAAAGAGCACATAAAAAGACGAAGAAGAAGAGGCATAAAAGTGATAAAATGAGAGAAAGAATGAGAGAATATGAGTGTTAAATAACAAGTACTATATGCAACATTATTAAGGAATTTCAACATTATTTTGAGGCGAAAACCTCTCTGAGTATTCAGAATCTAAAAGAAATTAGCTTTGTTGTTTATACACATGAGTATAGGGTAATATTTCAGAATGACAGATTGGCAAAAGGAAAAGTTTTGATAGAAACTCGTAACACCTCAATCATACACTAATAAATCTTTAAAAAATTATCAATTTTACAGCTTCTGATAATCGGAAACTCATCTGTCGGAAAGACATCATTCTTGTTCCGTTATTGTGATGACTCATTCACTTCTGCCTTTGTATCAACTGTCGGAATCGACTTCAAAGTGAAAACTGTCTTCAGAGGAGATAAACGTGTGAAGCTCCAAATTTGGGATACTGCTGGACAGGAGAGGTACCGTACCATCACGACTGCCTATTATCGTGGAGCGATGGGATTCATTTTGATGTATGACATCACTAATGAGGAGTCTTTCAACAGTGTTCAGGATTGGTATGTTATCAAATATTGGAGAAAAACTAACTTCCTCTAATATAGGTGCACTCAAATCAAGACATATTCGTGGGAAAATGCTCAAGTTGTTTTGGTTGGAAACAAATGTGATATGGATGCTGAGAGAGTTGTATCAATGGACAGAGGACGTCAACTTGCCGATCAACTCGGTAACAACTTTTTGATAACTTCAAATTGGAAATTTTGGTTTTCAGGATTGGAATTCTTCGAAACTTCTGCCAAAGAGAACATCAACGTGAAGGCTGTTTTCGAAAAGTTGGTCGAGATTATTTGTGATAAAATGGCTGAGAGTTTGGACAAGGTAGGAATTTTCATGACTTTATTTAAACCTCTTATACAAGAGCACCTGATGAAAGTTCAGAACAGGACCTATTCACAGTCTTTCTCGAAATAGCAGTTTTGTTTGTCATCTTTCACCTTGAAGCATCATAAACAACTTTTTTCTTTTCAGGATCCACAACAACAACCAAAGGGACAAAAACTCGAAGCAAACCCAACTCAAAAGCCAGCTCAACAGCAATGCAATTGCTAAACCTTTCGTCTTGAAAAACATTTTTCAAAAAAGATCAAAAAGAAAAACAAACATAATTCCGAATGCAATAATTATAATTTTCTAAAAGCGCGTAGCTCTCCCTTCATTCTTCTCCTTTAAATAGGCACCTGATATTAAAGTAAAAAGATTTATTTTTCAGTAAAATAACTCTAGGGCGTAGTTTTTCGGTATATAAATGACTTCTCCTTATCCTTTTCTCTGTCACTTATGAATTTCAGAAAGCTCTACTCTGATTTTCTAAACTATTGTTCTTTAACTTATTCGATTGATTAATTTATTCCTATTTTCCATTGTAAAAACTCATCCTTCCCCTTTTTTCTCTTCCCAACAACACTTCCAAAATTTCTTCGAGCTGTGTTTTCTCCTAGATAGTCGCCCCCTAATTTCTAATTTCCCAGTATGCTGCCCCAGTTCTAATTGTTTGACCATCCACCCGCTGATAGATATTTATTTGGAGGAAATTAATTTTATTTTTTGAAAAATCTTTCATATTAAAACTAAAACTATCTCGTCTGTATACTTGGGGCTCGATACCACTGCCCAATTTTGTCCGTCCTAAACGTTCCAAAAGTATGCCCAATGTATACTCTTAATCAAAGAGGACAGTAGTAAGAAGGAATGATTGTCAGAAAAACACAAAGGAAACAA
Organism: Caenorhabditis doughertyi; assembly: GCA_963572265.1. Taxonomy (NCBI): domain Eukaryota; kingdom Metazoa; phylum Nematoda; class Chromadorea; order Rhabditida; family Rhabditidae; genus Caenorhabditis; species Caenorhabditis doughertyi. The sequence goes on from OY751554.1 coordinate 11,254,276, forward strand.
AATTTGACATTTTTATTAGCTAGTTGCAATGAAAGTGCCGATTCAAGTCTTCTTCGAACGAAGGCTTTCCTTGCTAGTTTCCTTTTCCTTCGATTGCTCCCAATCATATGGTGCATCGATGTCCAGACCAGCCGAAGTGCAAGCCTGAAAAAAGAGATTATGAAAATGATCCCAATAGCAATCTAAACAAACATCAGAAAGCGCCTTATAAATATATTTATAGTCGACACGATCCTGATAGGCTCTCGAATCGATGTAATCGAGAACTTTGTTGAGTTCCGTGGTATGCTTGAGACCAGTATACAACAAATGTCTATTCTCCTTTCGGCACTCTTCTTTAGCCTTCAGAACTTCGTTTTTGTCGTTCAGTTTTTTCCAAGGAAGACCTCCAGAAAGAATCAAATCGATGAGAAGGTAGAACCAACTCTCACAATCATCCTTTGGACCCATCTCGGTGTTACGATGACAAGCAAGTGGAGCGAAACGAATTGTTCCCTAGAAAAAATATTTATTTAGGCAGGAGTTTTTTGATGAGACTGCTCTTCTATAAAGGGCTAGAACTCACCTTGAATCCGACAGTCTCTCGTGGTGTCTTCAGCTCATTCTTCGAATTCAAGTACTTTCTGGCAATTCCAAAATCAAGAATGTAGATGGTATGTCTTTTATCTCCCAATCCACATGCATAATTTGCTGGTTTCAAATCACGATGAATGAAACCATGATTATGCAATTCTTCAACTGCCTCCAAGCATTGACTTGCCACTCCGAGACCCGTTCCAAATGAGAACACATTATTAGCTCTTTCTGCTTTCAAGTCTCCCAAACTTTTCCCAACTAAATCCATAACCAAAAAGAAGTAGCCATCCGAATCATTCTTTCCGCGATCCAAAATCTTGGTGAAGTGTTTTCCTTTTATAACATTTTTAAGGATTGCAATCTCCATTTTCAGTTTCGAATGCTTTCTTTTCTCGATCTTTCTCTCCACTTTCATCGCACATTGGACATCTTTCTCGTTTTTGACGAGGTAAACGGCACCGAATCCCCCTTCTCCGAGCAGTTTCACAACATTATATGTGTGTTTTGTACTCTTAATTACATCACCCTAAAATTAGTTTTCTTTTCCATAATTGCCACTGTTATCGTAACTCACAGGTTTGAAGTTAAGATCATCATCTTCGTCTTCATTCGACATCCTTTAAGAGTAACAGGAAATTCGCAAGTACTGATTTGGATTTGAATTTCTGTTTTGTTTTTCGATTATTACGTGGTGGAAAAAATAGTTTCACGTGTGAAATGTTGTATAGATTTTATCTTTGTTGTTTCAAGAATCTAGAAAATTTTACGCGAATAATACAAAACTTGAGCTATTGGAAGAAGTTTATAAGTAATTAACAGACATTTTATTGAAAAGGAGAGTTTTCTGGTTGTCATTGAATGTAGACATGTTCAGATTGTAGTAGGAGTGGTTCAAAACCAACGCTGTGAGTGGATGGAAGGAGTGAACGAGCGAAAAGTTCTAATGGTCTGAAAACAATACCCTGTGATAAGGAAGAAAAACTTTGAAATTTACTGTTTGAACTCGTTGCCGAAAGATTCTATGATTGGAGTTAGTGGTGGCTTGTGTGAATGAACTGACATCGGAACACTGAAAGTTTTTAGATGAGTATATTCCTGTAACAATATGAAATCTGTAATACAATGTAATACACCATGTCCTTATACTAGAGAATATCTTTGGAACAAGAAGCGTGTTCCAGCTGAGTGTACCTACCTTGCGAATAAAAACTTCTCCGGCAAATTGAACACTCTTTTAGTTTCTTTTTTCTTTGCAAAAACTACAGTTTCATATGGAACTTTATGTTGTTCTTTATCAAAATTATAAACTGGTTCTCCTTGAGTTGTCATCTTTAGCCAATACCATGTGGCAATCACTTCCATATTCCAGCTGTCAAATCGATTTCTCATTTCTTCTTCTATCCCTTTTCGATTTGTAATCCAGAAGACTATTAAAGCATCATCTGCGATGAACTTTGGAATACCTAGAGCATCTAGAACATTCTCGTTCATTTCATATCTGAAAAATCGGATAGTTAGGAACTAGTTGTTATGGATTTACTCACGTTTTCTTTCGTTTCACAGAATGACTTATCCATGGTGGATCCGCTACCACGAGATCGAAAAGGATTTCTGAAAGAATAAAAAGTTTTCACAAGTTTCTAAAAGACGTACCATTAGTTCCAGAATACAACTTTACATCTCCAACATCACCAACATGAAATGTAGATTGAGAAGGAATGAAAAACTTTTCTTTTTTCGAATTTTCAATAATTCCAGAGCCTTCTTCAGAACATCTTATCCAGTTACTAATCATTCCATTACACATTAAATTCTCAATAGTTTCCGCTTTTTTAAATTCTACAATTTGTTCAGAAGACATGCTTGTCGATGGAATATCAATATTCAAAGCTCTGAAACGTGTCATATGAATTATGAATTCACTTGATCCTCACTTTTCAGCTGCTTTCCTAGCTTCCAAGTTGTTATCCAGATCTTCTATTTCTTCAAAGTTACATGATTTCTTCATTGCTTCTGAAACTCTTGGAACCATCTTCTGAATCCACGTGGAACATTCTGATGTTTCTGTTCTATTTCTTTTTCTGTTCGAAGCTCCCCGTTTTTTGATAGCCTCGAACTGAGAATCTGGCATAAACTTTGAATGAATCTTGAACAACTCCGGACGAATTTTTATTTTCAAATCTTTGAAAACATTGTTATGAAATAGTTGTTCATCTAGAATCGCAAACTCATTGTTTCGGAAAACTATGGACATCTGGAAAGCAAAATGAAAATTGGATTTGTAAGTGTGAATTCTAAAGTTATTTCTATGAAGACAACTAATCATGTGAGCATAAGAAGCATAACAGTGATAATAAGCTTTGTTTTATTAAATTGCAAATCGAGATCAAGTCGAAAATTTCAGAATTATGCATCAATGTCTTTTCTAGCTCGGGGAGTTTTACACAACACTTAGAATTATGACTACAGGGAAACAGGTGAAATGAATAGCAAAAAAAACAAAATTAGATATAAATATGAACAGATATCAATCATCTTTTGAAGCCGAATTTCGCATTTCTCAAAGGTTCCTAATTAGGAGAATAATGTGAATATAACAACTCCAAAAAATGATACTAGTTAATGATGATCTCCAATCATAGATTTGATAACTACAAAGAGTCCGATTCCTCCGGCTACAAATAATGATTTTATCAGTGAGAGCCAGTGGGATGAAGATGACTTCGGATGTAAATGAGAAGTGTCTGCGATGACATTCTGAACAAAACAATACTGCAATAGATGCTCTAAATTTTTTTGTGAACTTACGTGGCTGTGACCATGCCCTCCTTCTTCGTCTCCTTCTGAATGCAGTTCCATTGGAAGCAACTCAACAAGTGCCACGTGGACGAATGTTCCAGCAGCTAACCCTTCAAGCCAATATCTTCCAACTTGTTGCCAAATATCATTTTCAATGCCATCAATCTTGAAAGGCATGATTTTGTATTTCATTTCACAGCTTGTACACCTACCATTGTGGCTAAAACCATTCCAGCTGGAATAGTTGCAGAGAGGAAGATTGAGGAAGTCCAAGCGTACTTTCTAGACGCGTTATGTTTCGCCAATTGGACACCGTAAGATACACAACAGAGAACTTCATGGAATAGAACAGCAATCAGAATCTGCCAGAATGCGTTTGTATCATTTTGTACTCCAAGAGCCACTCCTTCAAAAAACGAATGGACTGACATTCCGAGTAGAAGAAACCATACTCGAATATTCATCGAACTTCCAGGTGCTGTTCTACAGTGGCCAGAAGATGATGATGAGTGATGATGTGGACTGGTGTTCTGAAGAGGAATGGTTTCAAAATGAGGTAAATGAATGCTGTATTACCTGTCTGAAAATTATCTCGTCTGCATCATCATCCATTGCAACTAGAGGTACGTGGTCTTCCCCTTCTTCCTCCTACAACTTCATTGCATGAGTTTCAATTTTCAAAGAATCATACTCACATCGTGAAATTTATTCATTTTGATAGAATCACTCGTGGCCAAAGGACTATGACCCGTGTGTGAGTGCCATCCACCAATTGAATGTCCAATTCCATGAATGACCTGTTCGCTGATTAGAATGATAAGGAATCCAATGATTACTAGCTGATCTGTCGATGGAATCCATCCATAGTTGTCAACTATTGTTTGATTCCCTCTCAAATGCATTTCTTGATGCCTGACGTGCGGAACAAGTCCCAGAAAACACGTTGCTATGAAGACACCGCAAGAAGCACACCCCAGAAAAGAAATCGAGGTTTTTGATGCATTTCTGAAAACAGCAGTGGCGTATGACTTGTAGATTCAGGTTTTTTAGTGATAATACTTCACTATGAAAAAAGCTAGAAACTCACACACAACACGTTTTAAGAAAAGTGTACGGAATCGAGGTGGAGATGAGAAGAAGTATAAAAACGGCAAATGCCGACGTGATCATAAACAAAAACTGTTCCATTATGAGCGCATTATCTGAAAAGCTTCTGGCTATGCGTGCTACTCGTTAGCTCTTTTAGAAATGCGCAATCGGTTAGCAACGATTTAGAGAAGCAAACAAACTCGAAAACTTTGATAACGTAAGAAGTTTATTGAACGAATTTGAAAGTTAAAAGCAAAGGAAAACAACAATGGAAAATAAAGTAATTATAATTGGTGAACAGATAAAAGTGATAACAAATAAAATCAACAAATCGGTAACGAACAATTCATAAATCAAATAAATCCGATTAACGTCTTCCACCACGACCACCGCGTCCACCACGTCCACCACGACCGCGTCCACCGAATCCACCACGTGGTGCTCCGAACAGATCGTTGAAGCTGAAATAAAACACCGAGTAACTTTGAGCAGACACATTTGATTTACCTCTCTTTGTTGTTTCTCTTCATTCCCTTCTTCTTTCCACCGTATCCGAACTTATCAGACTTCAGTTTTCTTTTCAGCTCTCCAGCATTTCTCATGGATCCTCCTCTTCCAGCACCTCGTCCACCTCGTCGGTCTCCATAAGCTCCCGATGGACCATCATCGTCTTGATCGAGTCCGTGTCTCTTCACATTGTTCAGCATGTCTTCCAGCTGTTGTTTCATTCCCTTCTTGTGCTTTTTCACTGCTTCGGCAAGCTTTTTCTTCTCGGTATTTTTGGCAGCAATGGCTTCCTGAAAATTGTTATGACATAGATTATTGAGTAAATAGTTCTAATTACCTTTTGCACTTTGACGGCGAACTTCTTTTCCTCACGAATACGGCGGAATGCTTCTTGTCGCTCTTTCATCTCTTGAATTCCGAGAAGCCTCTTGCGTACTTTTTGCATATGACCGTCGCTCTTCGCCATCTCCGCATAGTAATCAGATGGTCGGAGTACTTTGATGCCCAGGTTCAGAAGACGTGGATACGCAATTTGAACAGCCTTTTCGGCTTGTTTGTAACTGAATGATAAAAAAAAAGTAATCAAGAAACACAAAAAAAAAAGAAAATTTACAAGTTAAGCTCTCTTTGAAAATCATCGTTTTCAACCTTCTTGTCCATTTCAGCGTGCGGTGTAACAACTTCGAGCGTCTCGACCCATGGAAGTTCTTTCGTGATTTCCGCTAACTTTTCTTTCATTTCTGCACTTTTATTAATGATTGGGCGTTTTTTGGCTACTTGAATATTAAGGCCATCTTTCAAAAGACCTGCGGCAAATGCTGCTTGAAGCTGAAATACAAAATAACCCGATAACAATGCCGAAACTAACTCAATCTATGATGCCTACCTCTTTCTCGTCATCATCTCCATCTGATCCTGCTTCTTCCACTTCCATTGCATCCAGAGGCTTTTCCCATGACTTCTCCTCGATGGCATTGTCGAAATCGAAATCGGATCCATCAGAATCGCTCTGAATGTAAAGTTTCATACTCTGAATTCCTTTTTAAATTTTTACCTCTGGATCAGGTTGACGGTTTTTCGAGTTAGCAGCGAGACGTTTAGCGAGACTATTCATTTTACGAACCATCTGAAAGTTAAAGAACTGTTTTTGAAGTTACGGAAACGAAAAAAAAACATATGTAAGAAACGTTGAAACGTTTTCAGAGAAAAAAAATTAACCAGCAGTCAAAAAAAAACTTATTGCAAAAAAAACAGATTATTACACATGAAAAACCGATAAATTATTGCACAGGAAAGTCTGAAACCCAGAGAAATGACTAATGAAAAATGGGAAAGAATACACGGGGAACTGATATTGAACATGAATAATTATGAAAAAGTACACCAACTTCAATTTTTACAAGCAAAAAAAAGCATTCAACAAATGAATTTTTACATAAGAGGAGAGTGAAATGACATGAGTAAAGCATTAGAGTGAGTAGTTATTATTATTTTTCATTATAATTATATCCCCAAACGCCTCTTTTTGGGTTGGCGGTTCAATCCAAGTGTTTTTTGCAAGTGTGAGAGTTCCATAGAAAAACCGAGCAGCCTCTTTTCTGGTTATTTCGGGGTGGAAAATTGAACTATAAGCGTTCTGAAAATAATATTTTTCAGTTTTTACTCTTGTCAAATTGGTTTCTAGATAAAAATTTCGTTTCCAAAATTATTCTATAGAAAGTGTGGCCGCCTAATTCGAAGTCCTCTTCCACTTGCCCGTGCACAATGAAAAACCATGAACTATGTCAAGAAGGTAAGAAAAAGCAATTCACACCTCGGGATTTTCGTTGATCTTCTCCATTAAAATTTTTTCGATGTCTGCCACAAAATTGTCTTCTTTAGGTTGCTCTTCATTGCCAATAGGTGCAACGAAATCTTCTGGCGGAGGGGCGGCATTGAATGCATCATACTCGTAATCATGTGGCTAAAAAACCTACTATTATTTGAGAGTGAGAAAAAAACACACTTGAAAGTGGTCGTCAAATTGGTCTTCCATCTGATGAGGAGTGCCCATTTCATCTTCATTGGAAATGTAGCCTGTCTCATTCGCCTGAAGGACCACAGGAGTTACGTCACTACCCATGATCCTTTTGCCTCTCTTCGGTTGTCTGAGATGTAACTTTCGAAAACATTATTCACTAAAGTAAGCTCACCGAGTCAAAATCTTTCGATCTTTTTTACATGAGTACTTGTATTTTTTCCGAGGAACCACTGTTTCCTCCATTTCTGACGAGAACCTTTCCGACGATTTCCGACCTCTTATTTCTGTTTCCATTTCAGCTTGACAGAAAGTTTTTTTAGGCGTTGATGTGAACGGAGGAATGAATTCGCTGAAAAAAAAAAAACGTTTTCGCCTGCTTCGATAGGAATCCTTACTCATAATCGTCATCGTAGGCAAAGTGATAATCGTATTCGTCTCGAGCTCTGTTCGCTTGTTCACGATCTTCTGTTTCTTCTCTAATTTCTCGATGGACTTCATCAGTTTCCAATGGAATTTCCTCTTCATCAGCTGAACTTCTTTGCGAAACAACGGGGGAATTGATAAGATCACTTTGACTCTGGTTTTGATAGAAATGAGCACTCGATGTGCTGGTTGACCGAGTAGAAGCTGAGCTCATTGGTGTTAATTGACACAATGAGTGAGATGTGTCGATAGCTCTGAATATACTATGTATATACAGAGTTTATCCTTTCCGACACATACAATGAAAGTCCGCTGTCCACCGAAGATGTCGTGCTTTCGTTTTCATTCTCAGCATTGAACTTCTTGATTTCATCGAACGTGCTCTCTTCAAAAGGATCCAGTTCAGAATCGGGTTCCTAGACAAAAAATATCATTGTTATCTACATTGCTTTTTGAAAATTTATTTACCTCGTCTAGAATCCGATCCCAGGAAGGCCCTGCATCGTTCATGGTTATTTTGCTCTTCTCGGCAACGAACTTTTTCCCTTTCTCTAGAAGGAGAACGATATCAGGCTCTTCGAGGTCAGGAATCTCAAAACAGAGTTCCTCGAACGGAACCTTGATTGCCAACGTTTTGAGTCTCTCGTATACCTGGAATGAAAGTGGTAAATGTCTCATTCTCAGTTATTATCCTCACCTCATTCGTCAATTTTAGAATTAATGTTTTATTGTTCTGAATGATCATGCAAAACCCGAGGAGAATGAGGCCATCCATTCTGAAATGGTGCTGAAAGCTTGAAAAGATTGATTAGCTTCTTCGTGTAACTTCATCCAATTACCTTATCTCCGATCCAGCTATCCACCAATGGAGGAATATTTTCAGGCATTTTCAACTGCGCTGGCCATCCGACTTTAGCCCGCATGTCTTTGAATGGTACTAGCTTGACTTTTTCGATCAAGAACTGCTCCTCTTTGGTGAGTACCTGTTAAATCCATTGTTTGGCAAACGTGTATGATTCAGTATATTTGACTGCTTAGTTGATAAGAGACAGTGTGCAAACGCATACACGTCATGACTCACTATTCTTCCATTTTTGTTACAATTATTTTCAGCCCGAAAAAAAGTAATAGTTTAGGTGTTTTCGCTGGAATGAAAGTCGAAACTGATAGAACTCCAACTGTTTCTACTATTGAAAGTTATGGAACGTATGAACTTTTTTTATTTTTCGAGCTTCGATACAAAACAAATGTTTCAGGGACATGCCAAACGAACACTATCGTTACTATAAAGAAAGAACTATTTGTGGAATTTCCGGACCTATTTTTCTGTGCTCCGCGTTAATAATAATCGGATTTATAGCGATGCTTGGAATTTTGGCTATCGTAATTTTTGTAATACTTCACCGTAAGCTTGATAATAACAGGTGAACTGTTTAAAAACTATTTTTACAGATACGTTATGAAATCAAACCAGGAGCGTTTCTCATATCCTACTTTTGAAATCGAAAACGACTTTTGAGGCTGATTACTGCTAATTCTTTAAATTTTTGAGATGAAGTTGTATTGAATATATTTTATGTACTAGAATAACCAAAATACTTACCATTTTCTTGGAGGAAGTGGGTGAAACTCCAATTTTCGGGCTGGAATTCGAAACATGAAAAACCTCATTCAAACTGCCGCCTCTATTAAGACACGCAGGGTGTCACGCAGCGCTTCGGACGCAACGCGCACAACAGCACTTAACCCGTTTTGTTTTGAACACAAGAGACTATTTCGCGCACTGTTGGACTTGTTTTCAAACCTTTTTTCTTATATCTCTTTCTCAATTCCTTTACTTCATAATTGATTTGTTGATTTAAATTCTTTCCCAGAATAGCCTCTATTTTTGCAGGGATCTTTTGACAAAAGACATGTCCTTCTTCAACCCTCCATCGAACTTTAGTGAAGAAATCAATACCGGTTACAACGCTAGGACACATTCGAAACTAGCGGAAAGAGAGGGATTTCATCTTGGAAATGGGTCCGATGAGCCGCGAACGCTGTAAGTTGAAATTTATGATTGCAATATTCAAACTTCCGAATCATTGCAGATATGTGGGTAATCTCGATCCAAGTGTCAGTGAGGACTTTGTAGCTACATTATTCAATCAAATAGGCTCCGTAACCAAGACCAAGGTTATATTCGACGTAAGTTTTTGTCAAATATGAAATCCCTCTAACCATTGCAGAAACACTTGTATGCTAGCGGTACGTGTGATTTTTATCCGCTTTTATTTTCTTTTTATCTGTGACACTTTTGATCATGATTTTTTCTAATTTCACAGGACTTGGGGTACCTGGCTACAATGCACATGGCGGCAATCAATCCACACCGACACTGAGACAGTGTATACTTTTTCTTTTGAATTTTGTGTTTTGACTGTTTATTAACGAAAAGAATAGACGCGTTTCGAAATAATATAGGAGATTAAGAAAATGTTCGTCTATTTCATGTTAAATATCTTTTTCCAGGGAGCCAATGATCCATATGCTTTCGTCGAGTTCTCCGATCATGCACAAGCTTCGCAGGCCCTGCAAACCATGAACAAACGACTTCTTCTCGATAGAGTAAGCTTTTTTATAACAAACATTTAAGCTTAATTCATGTGTGTTTAGGAGATGAAGGTGAACTGGGCAGTTGAGCCAGGACAACAACCTTCAAAAATTGACACAACAAGGCATTTTCATGTTTTCGTCGGTGACCTGTCTTCAGAAGTTGATAATCAGAAACTCCGTGAAGCATTTCAACCATTCGGAGATGTATCAGATGCCAAAGTCATTCGCGACACGAATACGACAAAATCAAAAGGTTACGGATTCGTTTCATACCCAAAGAGGGAAGAGGCCGAGCGTGCGATTGAACAGATGAACGGTCAATGGCTTGGTAGAAGAACCATCAGAACGAACTGGGCCACAAGAAAGCCCGGGGATCAGGAGAAGCCTACTCATTATAATGAAAAATCGTATGATGAAATCTACAATCAGACTTCCGGTGATAACACTTCCGTTTATGTTGGAAACATTGCCTCTCTCACAGGTTTGTTTTTTTTTTCAGTCAAGTGGATGAGTAGTTTCTTCGCTTTGAGCAAAATATGTTTCATTGCAGAAGAAGAAATCCGCCAAGCCTTCGCCAGTTACGGCCGAATTTCCGAGGTCCGCATTTTTAAAATGCAAGGTTATGCGTTCGTTAAGTTCGAAAATAAAGACGCAGCTGCGAAGGCAATTGTCCAGATGAACAACCAGGAAGTTGGAGGGCAAATCGTTCGGTGCAGCTGGGGAAAAACTGGTGATGTAAGTTCGAAAAAAATATGCTCAAGGGTCTACTTTCACACATTTAGGCTGGGAAATCATCTAGCGGATCATACGGATATGGGTACGGAGGCCCATCAACAGGCGGCAATTCACAGCCATACCAAGGATATGGTTCAGGAGGATATGGAGGAGGCCATGGTGGTAGTCACGGAGGAAATCATGGGTCGTCGCAGCAACAATCAAACGCCAACAACCAATATTGGCAGTATTACGCCCAATACTACAATAATCCTCAACTTATGCAACAATGGTCGAACTATTGGCAGCAACAAGGAGGAGCTCCACAACAGCAAAATGCCGGAGGCCAGCATTGAATGCAATAGTTTTCATTCCGTCCATTTTCTCTCTTTCCTGCATTCTAACGCTCTTCACTATGAGGTTCTTCTATGTATTTCTTATAACACTTTTCTCCTGAAACAATCTGTTGATCTTTTGATAACCTACATACTTTACTCTATTCTTCTGTTTTTGCTTCCCTTACGTGTCCATTCCCCATCCACCAATACACTTCAATGCCTAATCAATTATATGTCCAGTTTAAAATACAAAACATTGAAAATTCACTGGTAGATTATATTGTTACCCTTTATTATTCTTTGATATGGCACGTTATATTTTCTTTTATTTGTTCTGCTCTCGTTTTTAATAGAACAATAATAAATTCAAGACTTTAAAACTTGTTTATTTCCATTTCTGGGTTCAGATTGTACACGTTTTGGAAAGGGCTGGATTTCCAGCAGAGACGGTTTTGCACAGGACAAAGATGGAAGAGAGAGAGAGAGAGTTAGTTCAAATCAGTTGACTAGAAAATGCAATAGAAAGTGGGCGAAGAGGATCACGAATTGATGAGAAAGTGAGAAATGTATGGATGATCATTGGATTCCATCTCAAGTGGTCGACTCATCAGTGTCCACTTCGGTTATTGTGCCCCGCGCGGAACTCATCGATCGACAACTCGGATGTTTGTCGAAGAACGATGATTTCGATGGTTGTAGGAGTACTGTACTTATCAGTGTTACACAGAATGCTTCCATTACTGTGAAGAAGTTCTTCCAGTCTAAAAATTATTGTATTTTCAAGAAAATTGGTGCTCTTGAGTCAGGGTAAAAGCGTGGGTCGTATATCCGGTCCTGCCGTTATATAAGAGGGGACAGAAACTTACAGAAAGAGGTTTCAATGGCTGGAAGTACAGTACCACATCCGAATGCTCCATATCTTGCGAGAAAATCGAATACTGGTTGTTGCAAACCGAAAACCATGAAAAAGAAATCAAGTAGTCGGAAGACAACAACGTATCGATATGAAACGAGCTCATCCATTCTGGAGACAGTGGTAACCAACATATGGGTTCCATAAATTCCAGCCAAAAGAGATGGAAGAGTAATGAAGTCGAGCACTTTCAGAGGTCTGAAAATATAGATTTATTTCTTTGAATACATGCATTGAAATGACTCACACAAGCCCTTGATCTTGATATTCGAAGTAGATTATCAGTGAGATAAGGGTGGCAAATAACCTTACAACTGGTGCTTGTAGAACCATCAATTCGCAAAGTCGAATCTTTTTTCTGAAATCAAAAAATATTTTTATCTTCAAAATCTCATGTTTTGACACTTACCCTTCTAATCTAACTTTTGGTAGACATGGAAATAAACAACAGAATGGAGGTGTCGCTATTTCAACAAACTGCAACCTTTGCATCATTTTTGTGACAAGAGCATGATGTCCATCGAAAATGTGCAATAGAAGGCAGATGATGACCCATAGAGCAAAAGAAAAGTATAGAAAAGAGAGAAGATGGGACAAGAACCATACACGTGGCATATACATCGCTACTAGAGCCAGAATTGACACGAGCTGAAAAGAGACAGGTAATGATAATTCTAGTGGAACGAATACTTACTGGAGCCGTGCACGCCAGAAGCACAATCAAAAGTCGTCTACTTGAATGTGTAATATAAAAGGAAATATAGACAAGATGAAGAACTGCAAGGCATACTGTACCCACTGTTACAGCTGTGGCAACAGCCAGTGAGGCAATATATGTGGTTGTTAGTGCTGAAAAGAACAATTCCATATTATGAAAAATACAATAAAATCTTACATCTGAGAAAGTTCTTCGCGTGAGGTACTTCTTCATGCGTTCCAGTGCAATTTAGTAATGAGTCTGTGAGTAATTTGACCAACGTCTCCCATGGTGATATTTCCAGCATTTTTTATTAACGAGTTAGTTGATCTGATCGCAAATCGATGATCGATTCTTGGCGTCACGATTTTTCTAGAAATGTAAGTTTATGATGAAACGAATAGAAAAGAAATATGAACATCTATTTCTTTTCCTTTTTTTTTGGTTGAAAGAGAGGGTATCACGGGAAAAGCGGAAAAGGATGAAAAAGAGAAGAAACATATTTTATTTTTCCGAAAAGAAAATGCTTCTTTCACTCTCCTATTGGCTATCAAAAACATCTTGTGAGAATCACAGAAAGAATTCAGAAACGGGGCCAAATATGGCTAAATGTTCTCAAACTCAATTTCAGAAGTCAAGAAACACTGAAAATGTCAAACGTACAAACTAAAAGAAGACAGGTGCGAATGTGGAAAAATTGAATATAAAAGAGAGATAGAGTGCTCGAAGAGTCATGATTTCAGCAAAGCTTTTCGAGGATTTTCAGAGATTCCCCCCACCTTCAAAAGCTTATCCCTCTTTTCCGTTTTTAAATCCATCTCACTCTTCTATGTCTCATATGTCTATTCGTTTTTGGGAAAGAGAAAGATAAGGCTCAAGGAACGAATGAGAATAGTCGAAAATGTTTTGATTCCAGGATTAGGGAACACATAAACATGTTGTAGAAGATCGTTTAGAGGGTGGTTGGGAGGGTAAAGGATTAAAAAACAAAAACAAATGTAGTTCTCGAACACTTTTAAGATGGATAGATACACTACTATAGTTTATTATGAAAGCTTGATATTATTTTTAAGGATATTTTTTCAAGTTTCAATTGCTTTTTGAAGAGGTAAAAGATTAGAAATACATTAGAATCTTTCTAGTAGAAAATGAACTAGAGGACTGCTTTATATTCCAGTTTTTATTTATAGACTATAGATCATAGTTTCCAAGAGTTTATCAGAACTATAAATACTGTCTGGGCGATACATCAACGCACACAACTCTTTCTGTTCATCGAGAAACTAATCAAACGACTCAATGTCACATTGGAAACTACAGATGAGCCAACTCTCAAACAGTTTATGTTTTCCACGTTACGGACCAAAAGCCGAACGCAAAAAAAATGAGGGAAATATTTGGATGGTTAGGGGCTGTTTGCGCAACTGCATGACCCTCTTTTCCCAGTTGTTTGAATCTCTCTCATGGGCATAAACGAACAAAAAAAGAAGGAAAAGAAGAGCCGAAAAGTTGTTTTGAATGCCGAAAAAAAAATGAAGAGGAAAAGGAGAAGAAGAAGAAGAAGAAGAAGAAGAGCTGTTGAGTGAAAAATTGCTACATGGGAGAATAACTCAATTTAAGAAGAGAGGCCTGAATTCGCGAAGTTATAAATTAGATTTAGAGGAAACAGAATAAATGACATCAAGTAGAAACAAAAACCGAAGTTTGATTCATTTCTCTTTTTTTTCAGCTGTTCCCATGGTAATAGTTCCAAATGATAATCCAATATTGACAATGGTACTTTGAACAGAAAAGTAAAAACATATGTTCTTTTTCAAATAATCCGAGACGGAAGACAAAAAAAAATGAAGAACTCACCGAAGAAAATCTTTATTCTCCTCCTTCTTCTTTTTTTTTCTTCTAACCACCTTGAGCCATGGAAAGGGGCGGAGTCTTCGTTTTCTGTAAGAAGCTGAGAAATGAAAATGTGCACTTTTCCGTTTCCATAAGAGCGAGGTTAAACGTAAAAACGGTTTAGAGGTCACGAAGACAATCGGAGAAAAAGACGAGGGAAAGGACTGGTCAGTTGGAAATGGTCGGAGGATTTCTATTTGTTTTTGGGTAGAAACAAGGAAAACTAAGATGGATAGAGAAGAAAGAACAGGGGGTTTAGACGAAAAAGAAAGGAATTTATTTAGATTTTGTATGTTCCATAATGTTACCTCTGTCTTTTTTTTCCATGGAACGTGGGAAGCTGACGCATATGAATGGAAACTAGAGACTTGTTTTATTAAACATTTGAACTCAATTCTGAAACATCTCGCTTTCAAATATAACCACGGTTTTTAATGTAAACTGTTTGAAGCTCTTTTCGGTTTCTGAGCATCTATTCATTTTCGTAGAATATTATTGAGTATTTACGTCAATATGGGTATTTGAACTAATCAAAATAGAGTTAACTTCCGGTGAAGCTTCGAATATAGTAAGATTGTTCTATCGTATCAGAAACTTTGAATTCAAAAAAAAGTGAATCTGATGTGACTCACTTTCTTTAGTACAGAAGAAACTGGATATTAACAGAATAATATTGAAAAATAAGTACTTCCTTTGATGAGTCAGTTAAAGATATTCAAGAGACAAAGATTGGGAAAGCTGGATTTGGTTCTAGAGAAATTCCGTCAGTTTTGTTATTAAAGAAAAGAAGACTCGACTGAATTGTACAATAGGAAAAGCATAATATGAGAGCATTCAGGTATTTGAATAACATTGATAACACACGAAAAAGAAAAACGATGGAAAAGGAAATTAATTGGATCTCAACTATCTCACCCAATTCCTTTTCATTATTCTTCTTCTCATTTTCGATTGCTTTCTTCCGACAAGAGATTTAGAACAACTAAACGACCGAAAATCAATCAAAATTCGAGAACTTTTTTCTCGTTTCGTACGATTCTAATTTCCCGAAGGACAACGTCTTCATCTTCTTCTAACAATATTTTATTTTTATTTTATCGTTTTTGATTCACAGTAAGAAAAAAAAAGAATCAGAGAAAGTGTAATAGAGAGATCACATTTGAAAAGGAACCGAAAACACGACGGAAAGTGTATGACCATCGATAGTATGACAAGAATTTGCATATATGATTTCAGTACAATCAGTACTATTTTCAGAGATGATTTTTGAAATTTGAAGCATCGAGTCTACAGAAAAAAAACTAGTTTTTCTTCTCATTCATGTGCATGTGAAAAGACACATCATCCCGTAAAGCTTTCGGAGCACTAGAAACCGTTGCCAGGCCATAAATAATTCGTCATAAGACTCAAAAGAAGTGATCCAGTTTGGAATGAGACTGAACAATGCTCCGAAACAAATAAACAAAAAATAGGAAAAGAGGACTACGGTAGCTATTTGGGATTTTTCTAGAATTTTCAATTAAAACTTGATCCGCAAAGCATTTTTGATGAAAGTCAAAAACAATAATGTTGTAGTATTGAAATCTTTTGCCAGGCAATTGTTTCTTTATTTGAAAACAAAGAAAATGAAAGGCGAAGATATTGAAAGAATACAATCAAAAAGATTGAAGAGTACAACAATTGGCTAGCACATTTTCGAATTAAAATTGAAAGGAAGGGATTACGAAAGTACTGTAACAGAGGTAATCCAATTTGAACAGATTATCGGAAATGATCAAGAGAAATGTGACTTCTATTAGGACTCATGTCATAGAAAAACAGGGGGTCGATCTCCTAAATCTAGATCGAACTCTTCCAGAATAACTATCATTTTTGTTCAGGTCTAGAGAATATGATTTCATTGAAAATATCAATAATCCATTCAAAAAAAAAAACAACAAAATAGATCAAAAGTGAAACTATTCAAAATAGAATTGCTGGAAAGAACCAGCTGCAAATTTCGTTTAATCTGACGTCAATCAAAACTTTATGAAGTTGAAAACCGAAAAAAAAATTGATGGGTGTTCGAAAGTGTGTATGAAACTTGAACAGAAGAGAAGAACGAAGTTTACAGCCAATTGAGAAGAAGCTAATGGTATGCAGTGACGTAACAAATGAATTCAGGAAAAAACAGTAATCGGATGCCGAAGCTAATTTCCTTTCTGACCAAAAAAAGAGAAGTAGCTAAACGAGAAAAAGGAGAAAGAAGAGGAAAAGAATGAATAGAAGATGAGTTGTTCTTGCTTCGAAAAGGGGAAGAAGGGTCCTAAAAGATGAAGGAGGAAAAGATGAAGAGAATAGAAGAAGAAGAGATAAAAAGACAATAAGAAGAGTGGAAGGTCAAGGAAACCCAAAGAGGTTGTTGGATTATGCAAACTATTTCTTCTTTTCTTCTTCTGTTTCATATGACATTCAAATTCACACTCCATTTTCACATTTTTTTCATTCAAGAGCCCTTCACTTTTCTGTTTCCTCATCTCGAGAACTTGCTACAGTTATAGGAGAGATTTGAGGTTTCAAAAGAGAAATAGACAAAACAGAGGAAATGACCATCGGTCATTCTTCGATTACACAACGAAAGAAAATGCGGAAAACGAGAGAAAGAATAGAAAAAGAGAATTGACAAAAAGGAACAAAATGAAAGGAGAATGAAAGCATCCATTCGCTCTCATCCCACGCAGTGCCAATGTTAATTAGCTTCATCGGGAAATGAAGTGAAAAGATTCATTTGAATGATGGGAAAAATAAGAAAGAAGTGGAGAAATTATTAAAAGATCATTTCAATCTTCGATATCAATCAGAAATGAACCGAAAAGGGGAAAAGAGGCTACAAACTGGACCATTGTAAATTTTTTGAACAAGTGGTATTGTACCCGAAACTTGAATATATGCCTTTTATAGACGAAGCCTGAAAATATTCTAACTTGATTAAAACTTTATTCCTGGAAACATTAAAAAAAAAAGTTCTTGAAAGTCTGATTCTTACAAGCTATAGAAAATCTTGTGTTCATAATTGTCTCTCATGCAATCTGGCGAGAGAGTGGGAGCGAGTTCAAGGAATTAAAGAACATAAAGAGTAAGAATGGAATGTATTCACTATAATCTTAATGAACATGAGTTAATACCAAATGGACGGGAAGTGAGAGAAGATTAGTTCTGCATAATGATAATGATAGTTTATTGGGATATTAAAGTTCAAAAATGAAGGAAAGCATCTCATTCATTTTGATGGAAAAGCATTGGTAGTATACGCTTTCTCCAGACTGGAATTCTCGAGTTTTGGATGTTGATAATTACAAATCTCATCAAGTACATTTTTCAAATACATTTAGAAAAACATTGAGATAATATGAATTTGAAAACAATCGTTTAAAACGGACTGAACGAAACGAAACACGTGGAGAAGAGGGGGAAGCGGAAGAAAAAAGAATAGGACAGACAGCTGATGATGAAAGAAAGAAAGGACGAGAAGATATATCTTTGCGGTTCAATCGAATTTTTCGAATTCTTTCTTCTCAATCTCAAGGTAAATCGGAAAGTTTGGGTAGACGATAAAATAAAAGAAAACAAATGACTGAAAGAAACGAAAAGAAAACAAATGACACAATTGACTGAAATCGCAATTTAATTGACCCTTCTGTAGTGCCAAAAGCGAAGAGAAAGAGCGTAGTATTGGGTACGAGAAAAATAGAGAAATTGACAGACAGAAATGGACGATGACGAGTGTCGACCGGTTTCGGAACACACACACACACGCACTCGTCGACTTCTTCTTTTTCTTCTTTCCGAACAATTTTGAATCGGAGAAGGAATGGCAGCAGATGCTGCAAAAAGCTAGTCTCATCTCTTCCGTTTTTATGAAATTCTCAAGACCTTCACATGAAGATTTCATAAAAATCCGAGAAAAGATCCAATTATTCGGGCCATTATTATCCATTCACTTCCAGTTGGTTGCACGTCCAGTTTATAGGAATGGAGTGAAGAATGTTTGTAATTCGGATGAAAGTGTGTTAAAATTCAATATCAAGAGTTTGAGAAGAATTAGGAATGAATCGATGAGAAACTACTTTCTCGAACTTGGACTCTTTTGTTTAGCACACAGTGGGTTGAAAACTTGGCAACCAAATTAACGCTAAACATAAAATATGAATGCGTTATCCCTAAAAGAAAAACGGAATCGAAAATTGATAAAAAAGACTTTGATCCACAACCCAGAATGCCTTACGGAAGTTTCTAAAAAGAACTAACCATAGTAGATGGGAAAACAATGAGCTAGAGATAGAAATTTGCAAACAATGAAAACAGTTTATAAAGCATCATTCAAAATAGAACCAACTAATTTTGTTTTGTTTCCTTATCAACTTTCTCATCTGAACCAAGATGACCGATTATTTTTTTGTTGTACCCTCACTTTCTTCTTCTAATTCATTATTTTTCATCAAAACTACCGGTAGTTTTGAAAAATCACTTTGATGAAAATGAACAGATTAGTTTCAAAAATGTAGAAGCTGAAGGTAGATGACCATGAAGATAATGGGAAGAAAGAATGGAATACACTGGTCACTGCAGAATAGATACTTTTTGCCTCTTGTTTGCTTTTCCCGCCACCAGAAACTATCCAGTGCTTTTGTTGACGTCACAGCCGGTCCACACCTTTTTTATTCGTTCCCTTCTGTACAGAATCAATGACTCATACTGTTACGACAACAAAAAAGGCTAGAAAGCTTCTGGGCTACGGAATATTTACGAATGTCTGGTTGTGGTTGTTTGGACAACCACCCAGTGGTATTTCCAGCTTCCAATAATTCTCAAGGATGAGCAACTGCTTTCACCAAAACAATTCTACCAGAAGGACTCTAAAATTGATACTCAGATTGTGCGATTCTATGCTTTCGTCATGACTCTAAATTCAAAAAACCTTCTGCAATCTATTTCCCTCAAACCCTTAGAGGCTAACTGTCAAAAATTAGAGTTGGCTCAGCCGTTTTTCTATCGTCAATCGCTTGTCAGAAACACGGATTTGTGATCATCATTGCCACAGGCCGAGAGGGCGCCCGAGAAGGGTTTCATCGCAGCAGCCGACATCTCACGGGTTCCGCCGCCGTCTATGTTTCGTGTGCGCTGAGGCTCCGCCCACTTTTTGTGAGGTGGAGAGCGTAAAGTAGGAGAACGAAAAATGATTAGAAGTTGAAATCTGAATAAAGCCATTAGGTTTTCGGGAAAATTGTTTCGAAAAAAAGTTGATATTAAATGGGAAACAGTGAGGATTTCTTTTCGCGAGAGGTGCGAGCGTAAAAGCGGTCCCAATTTAACCAAGCGGCTACTACGGTAGCTACCGTAATCCCTTCGTTGGTTCTGAAATTTGCTATTCCCATGAATATCAGTTGTATTAGTCAATTTGTTCCATTCAATTAGTGAATGTCTCCTGTCAAATGACTACTTCTTCTTGTTCGAAGCAACATGCTCAGCTGATGTTACGATGAACTCGTAAACAGATGCTCAAAAACAAACGACCCAATTTCTTTTATCATAAGTTTTGCGTGTTCATTCAACTTTCCTTCTGTCCGTTATCATTAAAAAATTACAATTATTGTCTCAATAAAACAATAACATCAAAGTCTACAATCGTCATGGAGAGTGAACTATAAGATCTTTATATTTTCAGAACTATCAGATGGTCCATTGTTTTTGTTCCCCCGCCCCTAACAATTTTTATGATCTAATAAAACATGTTGATCGCTTCATTCTCGACAGAAAAATGTTCTTCACCTCCTCCATAGAGATAGATTTCTAAGCGTTTGAACTCAAAGCACGCGCTTGTAACAAATGGGGCGGAGTCCTGATATTCTGTTTTCTTTCTCGACTCATAAAAAGAAGATAGATCCAGTCGCTGTGAGTGATTAAGATTTCAAACTTTGATTCCAAGATGTTCGAATTCGAATTGCTACCAAATGAAATGCAGCTGGAAGTTCTTAAAAGGGTATGTTGATTTACTTTACTTGTTTCTAAACATCTAGTTATTTGATAATTAACTTTGGCTAAATTTCAAAAGCAGGCTTTTCAATGAAACTGATTTCTGAATGCTAAAAAATACTATCGATTGTAGGTCTATTATAGTTCTAACTTGTAATTTTCAACTCATGGCAGACTGTTTTTTTGTTTTACTTTTGAGTCTCTTCAAGATCTTCATTAATAAGAGATCGTTTTGATTCTTCTGATCCCTGCCTCCAAAGATCATTCCGAAAAATCAAACCATCAAAACACCTTCAGTTATCTCTATGATATTGACACCCATTCAGCCATTCACATGATACTCTTCAATTCCTCCAGTACTTTTTATATAACACCTGACGACAATTTTCCTTTTCAAATGACACTACTACTCGGGGAATACCCTATGGCAGGTGACGATTGTGTTGATAAAATAAGAACAGTAGGAGGAGAAAGTTTAAACAAAACTTGATGAATGTTTACTATAGTTTCTTATTTATCAATTGGATTCAAAAATATACAGAGATCAAAATTGTGCATCAAACTTCCTGTAGAATGTTCCAGACAGAATTCCGAACAGTTCAAAGTATGAAGACTGTTTCCAAACGAGTTAAGAAATTCATCCATGTGTACAAGAAGTACATGATGCCGATCCCAATTCGTCAGATGTTCATAACACCGGTTGGGTCCAAAAAGTTAGAATGTAATTGATTGATATACTTTTGCAGGAAAAGATAAGCTTTACTCTATCTGAATCGAGTGAGATTAATACTATACGACATGAAGACATTGATGAGTTTCTGAGGGGAGCTAAAGTAGATCTTTTATGGTTGGAAATGGTATGGGATTGTGTTCTATGATAGGTTACTGTAACTATAGAATAATTGCAGACTGGGAAGGAATCCGAGCCAATTGAATATCTTCAATCTATAATTCAAAAAACTAACTTCGATCAGATTGTATGTCTTCAACTTGGAAGTTCAAAAGTGGAGTGTGACGTGGCAAAATTAACAGAATTTATGAAAAATTTAAGATGTACGGAACTGATTGTGGACTGGAGATTTCGAGTTCCAGAGTCATTCTTCAATAGATTACATATAGAACAGGTTGGTTGTGTTCTAGTTCGAACTAAATTGATACCCACTGTTATAGCTATCCCGTCTGACAATTGGAAGCGAAGAATCACGAGACTTTTACACACCATTAACAGGAAAAAACTTGGAAGGGTTTCGAGGAGACTGGTTAGAACTTGGACCGAACCGTTTGACAGTCTCTGACTTCTCTAACTTAATAAAAGTGCGTAATTTACTGATTTTTTTGAAACAACAGTATATGTTTCCAGAGTTGGAAGTGTGGTTTTATTTCCTGGATATCCATGTACAACATCGTCATTAGCTTCCCTGTGCGGGAACTTTGTACAATGCTGAAAAATGAAACTTGTCAAAAGTCTGCATCACGGTGGACAGCTTCTCGAGACGCAGATGGAGATTTCGAGGAATTAGATATCTGTTTCTTACAAAGTACAAATTTTTCTAAACAACCATCACTCGTTATTAAACAGTACAGTAATCTTATTGCATCCTGGTGAATTGATTGAATTTTTAACATACAACTCTGTAAATACAATGTTTATGATTATAAATAAATCACTACAAAAAAAATTTACAGACAAAAATCTAATTATTTTGATGATTTTTGACTACACGATTGACTAGTTGTTACTCGGTTTTCTTCATAGCTGGGAAAGCTTTTGTGTGAACTCCCGTGGCAATCATCACATTGTCTCTCTTACGATAGAGCTCGGCCTAAAACATTCGCATATTGCATATTTTTATAGAGAGTTGTACAAACCTTAGTGAATGCAAGAGTGCGACCCTGCTTGGTGACAGTAGAATCAAGGATGAGTGTCTCACCAATCTTTGCAGCAGTCAAATAACTGAAAACAAACGAAACCGGTACATGAAAGAGAAAGAAAACGCTTACGTGATATGCAAATCGACAGAAACTCCTGGTCTAGCTTGTTTAGTTAACAACAGAGCCGCCGTGGTGAAGTTATCGATGAGTGTAGCAGTGCATCCTCCATGAAGGGTTTCAAAGTGATTCGTCTGATCCTTCTCAACTTCAAACTCCACTCGAATGTTTCCTTCTTCTGCATGAACCGCTCTCACGTTTCCAGCTCCAGCAACTGCAGCAAAGTTTCCTTTATTTCCGAAATTTTTTACGATCTCCTTGGCCACTTGCATATATTTGCAAGCCATTTTGTTAGCTGAAAGTACCGTTTTTGGACTATATAGAGTAAAACAGCAAAGAGATATAAGTTTTGGAAATGACATGCAAGGAATGAATTAAAAGAACCAGAATTTGCTTTTATATTTATTCTTGATATTCATTGAACAGAAAAGTACCCATAGAAAGAAATACACCGAGGAGAATTATGAAAGACCGAACCTCTAGACCGAAAATTACATAATATTATATGGGCAAAATTTTTCAGATTATATTTCTTTCACTTTTTCTTTTTAACGGCAAGCTCTGTGCCTTTCATGAACTTCTTGTCAATTGCATATGACTTGTTCAGCATATCAGCGACAAAATGAATCTGATTTCCTTGAACAAGAACTTGAGGTCCTTCAACTCCTTGAACTTCCCACTGACTCGTAACACTGGTGGCTACTCCTGTCTGTAATTTTATATATGTTTTTCATTCTCTAACTAAAGGAGTACCTGAATCTGATGACATATCGTCCTGATATCGATTCCAAACATTGCTAATCCATTTATCAGCGTAACTTTTTTATTTCCTGCACGATTCTCAATTTTGAATTCAATCTTAGGAGCAGTGATTTTCCGAACTAGTTCTCTG
Source organism: Caenorhabditis doughertyi (assembly GCA_963572265.1). Lineage (NCBI taxonomy): Eukaryota > Metazoa > Nematoda > Chromadorea > Rhabditida > Rhabditidae > Caenorhabditis > Caenorhabditis doughertyi. The sequence continues at coordinate 11,277,736 of OY751554.1, forward strand.
CCATCTGCCCATCGAATATTCCACGTTGGTGTCATTCTGGCATGTATTTCTTTCGTAAGATCTGCCCAGAGAGCAGTTTCCGTTTTAATTCGAGAAACAGAACTGAGAACCGGATCTAAACGCACCGACTTTCCAGCAGCAAGTTTCTGAAATGAAAAAAAAAAACATAGAATGTAATTCATCCTACTAAGACTCACATTATCGTTGACATACTTAGTTACAAGCTCTTTGATCTGTTTTGCAGTCAACAAATCTCCTTTAAAGCAACCTGGGAATATTCTTAACGTTGGCTCAGTGATGGCAAAATATTCTCCAATAGTTGGTGCCTCAAACTTTGATTTTTCTGCGGGTGCCGTGTCCACAATACGCTCGTCGGTAACTTCAAAATCACGGAAGAGCTTGTTCGAAAAGTTGACATCAGATACCACGTCAGCTCCTTTCTTTTGTTTACTCGGAACAACTTTGATAATCCATTCATCCCCTAATTCATTGATCTCATTCAGGAATGTTGCAAACTTTTTGAAATGCGTTTTCTTCATGTCCAACTTCCTACCATCCGGGACGCAAGATAGAATGCATTGCGTGTAGAACTGGCCAACATCCATAGGAAGTAAATTTCTGGTGAACCTGTGCTTTAAACCAGCCAAGAAACAACGAGTTAGAAGGTTTTCCATTGGTTCTTCAAATGTTTCTTCCTCTTTCTCTTCATTTCCGACGTCTTTCACTTCACTAGAAGTTTCTTGACATTCATTTAATTCATTTGAATTGCTTTTTTCCTCACTTTCTTCTTCGTCTTCTTTTTTTTCTTTCCCGATATTATTCCAGTCTTCTGCCGAAAACGAAGGTGGCAATCCTTTCGGACCGAACTCCCAGAGGTGGTCTCTGAAGACATGTAAAACTTGGACACCTTTTCCTTTAAATCCACATGAGGTCATTTCCTCTGATGACATTAATGTGCATCCAACTGCCGATGGACCAGACATGGTGTCTGTTTCAGAAGAATAGAATGCAATAGCTACTGGAGCCCCTTTACAGAATGTGGGAAAGGGGAAGAGTGATGAACGAATGACTCCAGGAAGCATGAGATCAGCTCCGTTCTCAAGATACGAGAAAACCGGTTCGGGACAGACCAGAACAGGAAACACTTTCGGATTCGACCAAAGAAAATGTACAGAAGGGTAAACGTTTCCAGTTTCGCTGAATTCGAAGAGCATCGGTACTTTGTCAATTGCGTAGACGTTCATCTGGGTTCCTTCGAAGTTAGTTAACTTCACCTGGGCAACCTAGAATCAAGTTCTATGGAAGCATATTCGATTAATTTTCTATTATTTACCTGCCCCTTTTTGTCAATGTTTGATTCAACATTAACCTCCTCTTTAAGCCGGTTGAACAGCTTTCTTCTGAAAGCATCACAGGCCGTACTGCGAATTTCATACAGTTCAACTCACGAGTCAGAATTTCTTTGATTTGTGTTCTTCTTTACTGAAAATGGTTTTTTGAACATATTGTGAAACCTAAAACTTCATAGATTATCAGGGGGAACAGTTAAAACTTGCTGGCAACACTTTACAACAGGTAAATAAATAGAGCAAAAACTGCGCGGCATGCTTGCGTAAGACGGGAAAGTCCCGCCCCCTATGTTCTGCCGCCGCGGTTTTTTTTCTGAACGAGTTCAAGCTTCCTCATGAAAGCACCACTCGGATAATACATCAGGTTTTTGCTTTCAAAAGATGTAAAACTTTGTAATTTTTTATTTGGTTTATTAACTTTTTTCTCGTCATGCTTCGTGTTGTGTGTTCCTATGACCCTTGGTTCAATCAGCCGCGGAAACTAACCTTTTGAATTCATTCAGTTTCTAAAAAATATGCAGTTTTCAGGAGACTCGACTTGTTGCGAGCATGGCGCTGCTAAGTAAAATGGCGCCTGCGGCAGCTTGCGCTTGCCGTGGATCCTTTCTTAAGCCATCAACTAGTTTCATTCCCGCTATTCGCAGCTCCCACGCCGCAGTCTTCCGTAAACGCCCCGGACAATTGATCGTTAACAGAATTAAGGTAACTGCGTTAAACAATTCATTATTCACATGCATAAATAGTTTTCAGGATGTGTGTCACTTCTATTTCATCGGTATCGGATTCCTTCCGGTGCTTTTCTGCCTCGCTTACAATCATATTGTTTACGGAACATGCGAGCTGAAGGACTATCCAACAGAAGTGAGCACAACTTGCAACTAAAACTGCAATAAAAACTTGTTTAAGGGGCCACCTCCACATCACTGGCAATTCGAACGTACACCGATTCGTCAATGGTGGGCCAAATGGTTTGGAGTATCGGATGTCGAGCACCACGAAAGAAACCTGGCTTACTATGAAAAGCAAGGAATTCTCGCCAGATGGAGGTGAAACATTCAAGAATTTTTAAAATACAATTTGCAAGTTTTTCAGACAAATTGAGCAGCGTGTGAAGCATCTCGAAGGAGAAAGATGGGATTACAAAGGCTGGAGCTACCAGCCAGTTTCCTCCACCTGGGTTGATTATGGAAGATGGCACGCGTTGCGTATGAGAGATCAATACGAGCAACACGGACATTACGCTCAGTGAATGTGAGTTTCAATATTCAAAAACCTATTAAATTTTGAAAGTAGAAAATTTTTCAAATAAATCTGTGTGTGTTTACGATGCCCATTGAACTTTTTTTACTCCAAAATAATGAGATTTCAATTTCAAAAGTCATGAAAATTTCAAAAATATCAAAATCAGATATTATTCAAAGTTCTCCGCTTTTCCGTGATCATCTTTCGAACGAATTATAGTTTCGACTATAGAAATTATTCCCTGAACCTATTACAACATAGATAACTATCTTATGCGCTTCTCCAGTCCAGCAGATACAATCAAAAGTTTGTTCACGAAATACATCTCCCACGGTAGGAAAGCTTCTAACTTGTTGGAAATCAATAAAATCTTCTCCCGTTTACAGCTTCTTCGCCGACTATTCACTATTGTTGTATGAATGGAATTGGCAGTTCCAAAGTGTCAGCATTCGCTCGTCTTCTATCTCCGTCCCTACGAATAGTTTTTCTTTTTTAAACATCCCTGCTATTTTTCGTAATTTCAGTGCTCATTTTTTGTTTCTTTTTCTGTTTTTAGAGTGTAAATATTCTACAACGAAAGTGCACTTAGTGAATTGGTCTTCTGGTCCGAATAAAATGAAAGTTAAATTTTTTATTTCACTATTGATATTTCTTCTGTAAAATTGATAGTGAGACATTTGTCTTCTGAAACGTATTTTTCCTTTGTGCTGGAGAAGTAGTCAAGATTACTCCAACGAAACTAGAGATGCTGTATAAATGTTTTCTCTAGTGGAATGGCCGTGTAAAGCTGCGGTCACCAGCCACTAAAAAGCGTGGCGGCCGTCCGTTAGTACAGCAAAGTACACAAGTCACGGCTCGTTTTCACGTGATTCATGAATAAAAACATGTTCGCACGGGAAAAAAAAAACAATACACGTGGTTATTAAGAGCAATAATTTTCAGACACTACGCTTCAATCAACTGTAGACGGATTGATGCGGATTTTTGTATTATATTGTTGAAAAAGTGAGAATTGCTTATGTTCATCGAATTTACAAACATCAAGATTATTCAGAATTCAGAAATGTTGGAAAATGTGGTGGCATGGGTTTTAAACAATTACATTGGTGAATATTTGGAAGATTTGAACACTGATCAGCTTTCCGTCGCCCTTTTATCCGGTGAGATTTCGAAATAATTGAGTAGAAAAGACGTGAAAAATTCAAGAAAAAACAAAGTTTCAATGTGAATATCAGATAGATAAAAACGACAACAACATACCTCTGACACAATAATGAGAAAACCCTTTTTCAGGACAAGTGGAGCTCGAAAATGTACCGTTGAAGAAAACAGCTTTACGAAAATTAGATCTACCATTAGAAGTTAAATCTGGTTTGCTTGGCAAACTTACTCTATCTGTTCCTATCACACACATTCGATCTGAACCATGGACATTGAAGCTCAGCGATGTTCTCATCATCGTCGGGCCATTATCAGGAGAAAAACGATACGATGTTGAAGCGGTTGAGCAAGTTGAACAACAGAGAAAAGAGCAAATGCTTGAAGAGCTCGAATTGAGGCACAAAACTGCTCTTTTTGATTTGTGCGGTATTCCTATTCCAGAATCCCAAGACTCTTGGTGGGGAGCGTCATTGATATCAACTGTTTTGAACAATATTCAAGTGAGCTTTTTCGGTTTACTACAAAAAATCAAGTTTGTAGTGTTGAATTTCATGAAAAAAAAATACAAAAATTGCTCATTTGATTATTTGAATATTTACAGTTAATCCTGAACAATGTCCATATTCGATATGAAGATAATTCCACAATATTAGGAAAGACGTTCAATTGTGGAATAAGGATACAAAAAATGACGATGCAAACCACAAATCATCACTGGAAACCTGGCTTCGCTGAACCACAAAAAGGAACAAATACTTTCAAAAAGTTGGAGCTTACGGGATTTAGTATTTATTGGAACTCAAAAGCCAATATGACTGAAAATATTGAAGATTCGAAACAGTTAAAACACATTCTAGCTCCGGAATCTTCATCGAATGCATACATTATCCAACCGTGTAGTGCTGAATTAAGAATGGAGAAAAACTCTAGCAAGTTTCCATTGAAAGCCAAAGTTCCAAGATTCAAATTTTTCATGCGACCTGACACTATTGCATTGGAATTAACCAGACATCAGATGACAGAATTAAGAGCTGTGAATCGAGAATGGGCGAGATTCGAAAGAGCGAGACAACACAGAAAATGGAGACCTCTATGTACAATTGGAGAAAAGTAAGATTTTTTTTTTAAACTTACTAAACTAAATTAATTTGCTAAACTAAACTTACTATCATTGGTTTCAAATGAACTGACACCTCGTGACGTCACTCTCATGGGGACCGAAGTTGGAAAACTTTCATGGTAGCTATTTATTTTTTTTTCGGAATTTTTTTCAGGCAGTTTTCGACCGCACATTCAATTCTTCTACTTAAAATAAAATTTTTGAGCAAAAAAAAATACTTTTTGAGTGCGAAACTGGCCTGAAAAAAATCAAAATGAAACTACCATGAAAGTTTTCCAACTTGGGTCCCGGGCAGTGTGACGTCACGAGGTGTCAGTTCATTTGAAACCAATAATAAACTAAATTAATTTGGAAAAAACCAAAACCTTCCGATTTTACTTTCAGTGCAAAGGAATGGTGGAAGTTTGCATACAATCGAGTTCTCGAAGAGAGTCGCTTAACGAATGCCAATCGAACGTGGGAGTTTGCTCATGAACGAGCGACCCGCTTCAATTCGTACTGCAGAGCGTATCGAAAAAGACTGCTTGCACTTATTGCGAATCCGAATACTATCCAGTCAAGCATCTCCGATTCTCCCGGATCATCAGTTAATACCACTCCATCCCATGCCTTGGCCGTGGTTCCCGTTTCTTCAGCGAATGGAAGTTCAACCAATTCTACCCCTACGGTTGAAAGTACGGCGATAATGAAACAGATTGAAAGAGATGCTCAATACACATATCACGAGTTACATCTCTTCAGGGAAACTGTGTTCAGGAAGCTCTTGAATGAAAAAGAAAAAGAGCTTGGTATAACAACTACCGTTCCGGATACAGAAGAAGCATTTGAAACTCTTGAACCACCACTTGACGAGATTCTTATAGAAGAACAACCAAATGTTCCATCAGAACCGGCTAGTGGAGGTCTTTATGGCTGGATTACCGGATTCTTTGGACAAACTCAACAAGCTGAAAAACTAGAAGATAATAAGTTTGACTTTGGAAATGTTGATGTTGGAGAATTGAAGGATATCAATGTTAAGGAAATGGAAGAAGAGATTTTGGATGTACTTCACGAGTCGTGGGACGATTCGACACTTCTTCGTAGAGATGCGCTGTTGGCACAAATTTCGTTGAGGTTAGAGCATTTGACACTTAGGTTTGTGGATACGGATGTACATGATGGTATTGAACAGCAAAAGGTTCTTGCACTGGAACTATCCGGAGTCAGTTCACGCTGGGAACTTAGTCCGAAACAACATTATGTTTCTGTTGATGTTACTGTAAATGACATGAGTGTACAACGCCTTCGATCAGGACATCCACGACCAAAAAGCAAACTCGCGGAACTTTCCGAATCATTACTATATTCTACTGCTGAAAGCACAAAAATGCTGTTGACAGTTGGAAGAGATGGCGAGGATGCACTACTTTCTAAGGGACCTATGTTCAGTATGCATTACATTCGAAGATCTCCAAGATTGATCGTAAAGCACATGGTGAACTGTCGTCTGAGACCTGTGAATATTGTATATGAGGAAGATGCTCTCGATGGGCTTTCCACGCTGTTTTCGGATGATCCTACTATTTTCGATGAAATCCTCAAAAAGACTGTCCAGGCAGCTGCTGGATCCAACGAAAAAGACGATGAGATGGTTGATATCAAAATTAGCACAGATAGCGCATCGATAATCGAATCGCACGTCTTCGTAAATCTACAATTACCAGCAGTTAGAATGGAAGTAAGAGGAAGAGGATGGACAAGAAGGGATATGAGACCCACAACGATATGGGAACCTGGAGAGCCAATTGCCTGCTTGAATGCTGATGGGTTGAATTTTAGTGTTGTTTCCAAAGAACAACATTTAACGAACGTATGTGTCCAACTTTTTAAATAATACTAATTGCTCCTGAATCCGGTTTCAGATGAAACTAGCCATTGGTCATGTTGAGATGCGTGATATGATTGAGAATACAACCTATCCACTGTTTACAACATCTTCTCAATCATCACAAATGAAATCAATTTCGAACTCTTGCCCTGACCTTCACAAAACTGACAAACCAATTTCTGCAAGAGCCTCGAAATCTCATGAAAATTATCAAAATTCTATAGTTTCTTCTTCAGTACCTGATGAATCCTTCGCGGATTATGCGAAGCCTCGTAAGTTTTTTTTTACAAATCATTTTTCAAATGTGTAACTTCAGTAAACCTGACCACAATGACGATTACATCTGCCACTTCAATCGACAATCAACCTCTGACAAGTGCGCCCACACCCACCATACCGACGGCTTCTGGAGTCAGCAATCTAAAACCGGAAATCCTGATCAAAATGACCTATGTGGACAAGATGCATTCTCAGTTTGAGAGAAAGTACAAAAAGGTAAACTTGGCATACACTAGAATCTGGTTCATCCTGCAAAGGCATGGATTTTTATTAGTTCAATCCTACAAAGATGATTCGAATTCGCATCATCTTGTTGCGTTCTTAAGTAGAAAATGACTACTGCAGTTATATGTTCTTTGTTCATCTTCTCATGACGTTTGTCTTCTTGAAAAAACAATCGGTTTCAGAGCATAAGAGCTTTGATTGTTTTCTCTCCAAGGCGAACACAAGCGAAGTGAAGTACTTTATGGGAAAGTAGCGATGAGAGTTTTTTGATTGTGTTACAAGGAAACACGCGTTAGGGGAACAATGTAGATGTCATTCATAGTTGCACATTTGTTTTTTCGTTATCAATCTTAATTTAAGGTTAGCATGGTTTGTGAACATTTCATGAAATACCTATGAAATCATTTTAAAAACAAGACGCTTAAGTTTACACATGCAAGGGTATTACATGTAGTCTTTCGATGTCCCCCTTTTGGTTAGTCACATTCCAATATCAGTGATCCTGAACGTGCTAAATTCAGAATTTGGAAATCACATGATGCCATAGAATCACTTTCCGGTGTAGAAATGTTTTACGTCAAGCATCGAACTATATCACATAATTTTAATAGATTTCCATGAAAGTCAGGTAGATATGACGGCACTGGGTATCAGTTGATCATGCCTTTCCGGAAGTACCATATTTCATTTTCAATTTCCGTTGTAAAGATTTCAGCTTCACTTTTCAATGGAATTGCGTACAGGAAATTGAGTGAGGAGGTGTTATCATGCGCTTTATAGTCAACAAAGTGAGAATAGAATTAGATGTAGGTTACGGTACTTGTTTTGTTGCTGCACCATTTTTAATGGGGTTGGTCTGAGTTTTCCTTCAAAACATTCAAAATGTTGAAACTTCCGGTTTACGTGGGATTGAGTAGCCCAAACATGCTGATGTTTGAAAATAGATTATTTTTGGCTTAGATCTTTTCAAAGTTCCCTGGAAGGCTCTCACACTTTTTAGAATAATTTTGAATTCTTGAAGTCTACGATTCAAAAAACGTTCTTAAACGTCGTCAGATTTTAAAAAGGTCTATCTCAAATATTACTTGTGACGTAGTGAAAAGACGAGATTGGTATCTCACAGAACAAATGTTCTTTTGAGCCCTTCTATGGGTCTTTTTTTGCAAAACATTAGTCTTTTATATGTCGTCTGTTATCCGAGGATCTAGAGTAATACAAGTTCCTTATGTCAGAAGATCTGCAAAATATTATAAGAATTCAGATTAACTGAATGAGTAAGATCATTCAGAAATCTCAGAGGCTTTGGAGGTAAACGATTTGCAAAGAACCCTTTCAACAAAATGAGTCTGTACTGCCATGGGATAAAGAATGATTGATACTCAAAAATCTGCAGAAATGTCTTTTTTACACATTTTTTCGACCACCAGAAAAGCAATTATGTGTCGGAGGAGTGGATGTTATGCATACTTTAGTTACTTCTTGCATCTTCCTTTTCTCCTACTTCTTCCTTCTTTATTTGATCTGCAAATTTGTATCCAACAACCCACATATTTGTTTGGATCTGAATGAAAATGGCGAGACAGAAGCAGCCCTTTTCGTTTTACTCCCCCGCTCACCCACAATATGTTGGAACTCATTCCAAGAAAATATGAGGATATTCAGATATACTCGGTACGAAAATAAGATGGTGTTCTAGACTAATCTATGGAGTTGATCTAATATAATCTCCAACAAAACATTTCAACAGAAATTGTTTATTCACAAAAAGAAGGGAACGGTTATGATGCTGTACACTGACACAAATCGACGACAAATGAGAAGAGAGCGCTTAATGGGTGTTTGGCGAGAAACAATATTAATGAAAATGAAAAGAAGAAAAAGATCAAATCACAGATCAATTCGGGTGGAGAGTTCAAAAGTAGTGAGCGGCACGAAACGATGATGGTATTCAAAGTTGAACATATTCAACCGGTCCTCCTCCGTACATAGCGCGGAGTTCTGCCAACGAAATGTCCGGGGAAGAGGAACGCTTTCCGAATCTGTAATTATTTGTTTGAATTAGCTTGTTTTTCATGGAATGAGGAGGGGGTCATCATAAGAATAGGTGTCAACTATCAAAATCATAAAAGAATCCATAAAAAGGGTGTCAGAAATGCATGACACGATCGTCTCATTTTTGGAATCCCTATTGAGGAGGTCAAAATAATAATAAGGATCGAATGGACACCTGAATTCACAACAAAGTTTTATATGCTTCATAGAATCCCAAGAGTTTTGAACTCGCCATCTGTAGCGAACGGAAACGAAGAGAATTTCGATTTTTGATGTCTTAAAGTGAGAAAATGACGTCGTGGATAACATACCTCATTCTTCCTCCGAGTCCCTTGCCCTTAAGCTCTCCGATGATATCTCCGAAAGCTGAAGCTTCACGACGTTCCATGAAGATCGGACGATCTTCGTCGATTGGCTGGAACGATAGTTTATTTTGAAGTTCTCATGTAGTGACGGGATAAAAATCACTTTGTTTTCACTCTAAGTCATTCATATTCGATAGACTCCGCACATCTTATCTGAGCTCAGGTAGGCTTAAAGTCTAAAATGTGCAAAAGTGTCATCCGGATATTGTATGATGTTTATCGTCATTCTATTTCTAGATTGCACGATTCTCGGTTCCTTTGATCAGTTTTCTGAGTAATCTAATACATAGTTTAGCACTACGCTAGCCCGCTAATTGGAAACGACAACTACTAGTTCTAGTGGTACTCCTACGCTAATCGCATAAGTGTTCGGCTCCCGTTCACCTCCTACCTTCGTTTATTCCCGGTCCATTAGTACTACTACTACGGCAACGATCAAAATCTTAATCTTTGCTGCTAGACATTTTATGTCGTTCAAATCGAAGCTTGATTACTTTATTGCTCCCTAGTCTCTCATTGGAAATTCGAAAATAACAAAAACCTCTCCCGTTCTACCAATTTCAAAAACATACCCATCATGTTTTTGTCCTCTAACATTTCCAGTCAGGATGAGAATGAGAAAAATGGGAACATATTTTGGTAGGAACAATTCAGAAAATTTAATTTGATGTTCAATTAAATTTCGTTCGTTCTTCTTCGGCTTTAACTGCACAAAAACAATAATTTAATAGCTTTCCACAATTAAAGCTTAACATGAGAGTCGATTTCTTTGTATTGTTATTTTCTCGTGCGAACACAAAGAATTTTGAACAAAACCTCCTTTTTCGTTCAGAATTAGATCTATGGTAGAATGGGAAAGTTGTTCTCTAGCTTATCAAAAAGTTTGAAAGAACTCTAGTTGTTATTCATACCTGAGCCGTTGAGAAAGTCATCAGAGTGATGGTAACGAGCAAGAATGCAAGAAGTTGTCGGAAGGAGAACATCTGTAGACGATGGTTGTGTACCGAAAGTGACACCAAAATGAATCGAGCTTTCGAAAAAAGGAGCCACCCATCCGCCAAGCCCCGCCTCTTTTGGGGGCGGAGCCTGAGCACGCGCCGAATGATGATAGAAAGGAAATGAAAGAAGATGGATTGTGATGTCATTAGAGAATACTCTCTATGTGTTTTCATTTTGGTGACCTGGGAGGGTTGTAGTAGCATTTGTAGATCAGTCCGCCATTTGAAAAAATTAGAATTCTGATTCGTAAAAGATGGGATGTCAGAAGAAGCATGAAAACAGAAGACGAATATATATTTGGAGAAAATTGACTTGTTCTGATTAGAGTCAAAGAAGATTATGATCTATTTCATAAGATAAAAGTAATTACGATACAAAATGATTGAAGTTATGTACTGGATTGACGCAGCTGTTGGATGTTTTCTGAATTTAGAACTATGAATATGAAATGTAGATTACCTTAGTGACGCTAGCGATTCAAAGTAAAACATATGGTGATGTTACCAATGAGCCATACTTTTTTCTTAATCGCATTCTTTGATAGTAAGCTACCGATTTTTCTTATTGAATTTACTACTGTATGATTCCTTAAATTGAACAAAAAATATCTTGATCCGTTCTGAAAACTGCAAAACCCTTGAAATTGTAAAAAAAAGTTTTCATTTTTGAAATGCCACAGTAATAAATTTATGTTCCGGGTTTACTACCTCCCTGCTAAGGGACCTCCCTTTCAAGATGTTGACCAAAAGGGCCAAGAGTGTCGGCGTTGTAGCAATTTTTCACGGTCAAATAGCATACAAAATGGCATGAGGGACATTGGACCTTCTATCTTTCCAAAAGGGTACATATGTGGCGGGGTGGTTTCCGCCCCCGAGATTTCTCCTTATTTTGAAAATTCGTGCTATTTTGGATGACTATAAATAGCTTCTGAGAACAAAAAAGGATCAACTAGATTGGGGAGTCCAAAATTTTGATGAGAAAAAATACGGGAAATACACTATGGAATAATGAATGAGAGTGTAAAATATGACGCGGTCAAAAAAAACGAAGGACGTCTCGACCTTCTTCCAAAGTCTCTTTATTGCAGCGCAACTGCTCGATTGAAATAGAAATGGATGAAATGGAAATGCAAATGAATCGACGCACATGGGCAGCTCTTTTGGAGATGGGTGGTATACTAGGAGATGATGAACATGAAAAATCGGAAGATGCTAATATGGTCACAACAAAAGTGTCATCAAAAGCAGCATCGTTTTTAGTTGGATGCACTGTGAAAGCTCGAAATTGGAGAGTTGGAATGCCGTTCCCAAAAAATCATACACGGTTAGGAATGATTTCGCTGATTAATACAGAATTAGAATCATCAATGGAGCTCAGTGAAAGCAATTCAAATACGTTAGCAGTGAAACTGATGGTGGATGGAATGAGGATTGATGATTCGACACCATGCTTTTCTGGTACGTTAAATTCAAAGACTTTTCTTATTTAGGAGAGCATTCAAAAAAGTATATTTTACTTGTAGAACTTACATCTAACCTCCTATATTTGCGTCTCATTTACATATACTGATCATCACAAAAGTCCTTTCTCGTATAGTGTAATTTATGCAAATTGTTGCTTTTCTTATTTTTCGAATTCTCGAATTTAGGGGAGTGGGTGGAATCATGAAACTATCTCTTCATATAAGCATGTTTATTTCTTTTTTTCAGAGATGTATCCAGAACGGCTGATCATGATCGATGAGCAATTCGAAAATGTGTCTAACGGTTTTGGAGTTGCTCCCACCACGAAGCGAAAGCTGGAAGATTCAAAAAGGATAGTGATAGACTTTGTCAAATATCTAGGAGACGACCCTAGTCGTGAATGTGATATCTCTATTGGCTTCCGAGTTCCATCCAATCAAAAGTTCTATTATGTACACACTCATCGTTTTTTCTGTGCTCTTATGGACTTCTGGATGCAATTTAATGAACTGATGAATATTGTTACGAAGAGCAAGAAGCTAAAAATTGAGGATAGTGCTCGAACGAAATGTGCCCTTGACGTTGATATTCAATGTGCTACATCGCTCATGATGCCTTTGAATTCAGCATCCCCTGATGTTCTACTATGGCAGGCTGATTCTATGAAATTGAAGAACACATTTAAGACGCTGTCTGCTCTCAAAGCTGAAATTTTCGAGAAGTATTCAGTTGAAAGTGACTATGGGTATGATGCTTCTATTGATTGTCTTCTGGATTATGGTGATATGGTTCTATCGAATGTTCGCGCTCACGAAGCTCGTCGAATTGATCGTTTACAAAACCTGAAGCATTTCAAGCTTGTCGGAGAGAAATCATTTCAACAGACTGCTTTCGTACTCACCAGCCCAAATGTGTTCTCTCGAAGATTCGATCTCAATAATAAGTTCCTGCGAAATCTCGATTCAGTGTTCTCTAAAAATGCTCCTGACTTGACGATTATCACTCGTATCAGTGGATTGAAATGGAGAATGACAACGCAGTTTTATGTTTTGATGAGAGCTATTATTGAAAAGAATTTTGGAGAGCTATTGATTCCGGTTCCGGAGACTATTCCCATCGAAATTCTTCAGTTGCCCACAGATATCATTGAATTAGAGAGTAGACTGAAATATGCAACACTCTCATTTCGATTGGTTTTTGAAGATGTAGATTTGAACTTGGAGGTGCCGAAGAAACTTGGAGATCATCAGAAAGCAGTTCTGAACGGCGAATGGCAACCATTTGCGAATGTGAAGCTGGAAAGAGCGCGTATTTCTTTTGATGCATTCGAAGACAATCAATCTGAGTTGGACTTGATTTGTGAAAAAGTGGAACTCGTGGATACCACCAACAATGGCCCAAAGAATTGCTTCCCAGTGATTCTGCAACACACAGATGCGGATAAACAGTGAGTACCTCCGAAACTTTATTATTATTGTTTTTTTTTAATTTCCAGTTCTCATCCTGTCACTCCTGTCACAGCTCCAATCAATTCTTCTTTAATGCTCGAAGCTCATATAATGATGAAGAAAGACGAATGTCCAGTTTTGACACTTGTTCTGTGTAATGCACGTGTCATTCTCGCATATGATTGGCTTGATGACTTGAAACAATTTTTGATGCTTTATACAGATTTCATCCCAAAGTGTGAGTTCTTTTTTTCATGCACTCTAATAACTATTTGAATTCCAGATTCTGATGAAGTTCCGTACCATCTTACTGCTTCCGGTCGTCAAGCTTTCTCAACAACTCACGGGGGAGCCATAGTTGAAAGGAATCCCCATTCTGCTCAAGAAATTCCATTCTCATCATCTCCAACGTTCTCTGTCAAGATCACACTTCGTGACTCTGATCTCTATCTTCTGGAGAACCCTCTCGTCAAAAATAGCTTCGCCATGATTGCATCAACTACCGCCGTTTTGAATATGAATGATATTGGTGGACACGTATCTGCAAACTTAGAAATACAGTCAATCCGACTTGCATGGTGTTCAATGCAACATGAGAAGCAAACGAGAAATCTATGTTCTAATGACTTCTCCATCACAATATCATTGAACGTGGATCCACAATCACTGCTCAACCAATCGAAGCAAAACAAAGGAATGGCTATAACACCACCAGTCAGACATGCATTGGAGGTAGGTTTTAGACAGAAATTCCATAGTAGTTTCTCTGTTTGCAATGCAAAAAAATTATATAATCCAGGATATGAATATGGCAGCAACAGTATTCTTGGTTGAGGTTTGTTCATATTTTTGGGAAGAACTATTACTAACCGTGGGAAGTAATTTACATTTCGTTAATTCATCCTCAAACATTGTCTGTCTTCCTAATTTGAATATAGGGCCGTTTTAGTTTATATGTTTTCAGTTATGCCCACCGAAGCCTAACATAACAAAACTCCCTCATGTAACATATTATTTCAGATCGAAGTTGTTAAGATGATCTGCCGATTGTCTTACAAAGATGCTCGTGCTCTCAAAGCGATTGTCACTGGATATACGAAAAACTATGTAGAAATACAAAAGAAGCCTCTCATTCCGATCATCGTACCACCTCTACCATCTAAACGTTTGTAGAAATACTATCGCATATTCTGAAGTTTGATTCATTTCAGCTATTGATATTGCAAGATTCTTGGTTCAAAGTGAGCATACCGATCTGTGGATTCTCGACGATCTTCAGTCAAATTCCATTCCATTGTTAAGACTATCAGTTGCCAGTGAGTTGAAGCAGAATACACTCAGGGGATACTAGAATCGTCTATCTAATTTCAGATGTGGTCTTGGAGAAGGCAGGTGAACGCATTAAGGCTTCATTCCACATTTCCATGGACTACTTCAACCAACGAATTTTTGGTTGGGAACCAATTATTGAAGAATGGAGAATTCTGCGTTTTATTTCGAATATAAAAGATCTGAAACAGACCATCGAGTTGGTTGCAGAAACGAAAAGCACATTGAATATAAATATCACGGAACAATTAATTCAACAGTCAATTCAATGGAACGCAAAGATTCCGGCTATCCTTGCCTCATTCGAACGTGACGACTTCCGGAATCAGTGCACCCGATCGAGCAGTGACCATTTGCCGTATGTAATGAAGAATACTACAGGATGCGAAGTACATTTCACAACTGCTGTAGAAGATGTTTTATCTGCTAGATCAGAGCAACGAAAATCAACAACAAGATGGATGACAGTCGGAAGAGGTCAGGAGAAGAACTTCGAATTTCCTGCTAGACTGCTCTTATACTCTCACCTTGAAAGAGAACCACCACGTCAATTGATAGTTCGTGTTTCTGGATGGGATGAAATCTCACCTGTAAACGTTGATTCGTGTGGAACCTACTTCCGTGTAATAAAAGCTCTTCGCCCACCATTGAAAAATGCACGTCTTCTTATATCCGTTACTATGGAGAACGATGGAAAGAAAGTTGTAACGCTGAAATCATCTATTGATGTCACCAACCACTTGCCTCATCCGATCGCTGTACAGACAGAAGGAACAAGTAAGTCATAGGAAGGAAGCAAACAAAATTCACATAATTTTTAGGCGGTGGAGAAGTAATGAGTGTGGAACCAAACGGAGTCGTTTCGGTACCATTGGAATATGCTCACTGTCCTCTGACAGCGTATCCCGTTGGTCCAATGCCTGTTATTGAACATGCTGGACTCTCTTGGAAAAGTGTGAAGATATCGGGAGAAGTTTGCAATCAGACACAACGACTGAAAACTCGATCTGATTCGAATCTGAATCGGTACTATTGGGTATGTACTGCAATTCGGCGAGAATACTATCCAGAACATGAATTCGAATCACTTCCTGGTCATTCTATTCATCTCGTTGCTCCACTGTCGTTGCAAAACCTACTGCCGATTGATGTTGAAGTGAAAATTCAAGATAATGTGTTTGCAATCGCCGCGAGTAAATCTATGTTGATCACTTCTGTTGATATCACAAAAGAGTTGGCAATTTTTGTAACAACGGATCGGCTCACTTCCTTGACACCACTCTTTATCAACAAGGCATCAATAGGAGAAGGTACGCTGTTAACTACGAAAATGGTTGATTCAAAAGGACATCTACTGGACATGTACTGTCATGTGAGGCTCGGAGTTGCGCAAGCTATTTCCGTTTCTCTATGGGTACCGTATTGGATCGTGAACAAATCTGGACTTCCGTTGATCATACAACAGGAAGCGGTGAAATCCGAAGCAGCTGGACAGATGGAAGAGCATGAGAAAGCAAAAGATAGGCATCCACTGATGTTCTCGTTTGCTGATGAAAATTGCCCGAAAGCTTGCCGAGTAAGAATAGGAAACTCTTACATACCCGAAAAAGGATACCGACCGATTCTCAGTGAAAAGTTCACATTGACTCCGGGAGTTCAAGCATTGAAGTTGAGAGTTGAGCATAAGACAAAACAAACTTTCTATTACAATTTGGGAGTGGAAGTACGCCCAGGAACAGGAAGATACAAAGATACTCAAGTCGTTCTTCTAACTTCTCGATTCATACTCCAAAACCAATCTACTGTAGCTTTATCTGTTTGTCACCATGATTTGGTTGAGGTAAGCTTCTGTTTAAGCTAACTTTTGTTATCGGACTATTATATATTTTCAGAAGGAAAAGGATCATGTTCATCTTGCTGCTCAATCTTCTACTACCTGGAATGAAAACTACGCTGCTCGTCGGATGCTTTGTGTTCGTAGAGCTGATGTAAAGCACTGGAGTTGCCCATTCCTCATCGATCGTATTGGTTCTTTCCATGTGACAATGAGAGATGCTGACGAAACACCAAGATTCATACGTGTCGAGATTATTTTGACATCTGCCGTATTCCAAATAACATTCACCAATGCTGACTTCTATCCCCCACCAATTCGAATTGAAAACCTAACAGATGTACCTGTTCTGTATCAACAAGAAAGTACTACTCCAGCCAGGCCACATCTTCGAACAATCTGCAAAGCCAAAAGTGTTGTAGATTACGCTTGGGATGATTTGTATGGAAACAAGCGAATGGTTCTTCAAGTATTTGAAAACAGAAGTAAATCGTATGAAATCGGAGTTCCTGGACCTGCAGAACCTCTGGTTTATGAAAATAACTCGTACATTCAACTTGCACATAGTTTCACGTTAAGAAGTGGATCTAAGACGGGTGGTTACACTGATGAACAAGAATTGGTACTGGAAACGATGCAAAAAGGAAAAGTGATGCTGAACAAGCAATGCAGAACAGAAAATAATCAACTGTGGAAACTATGTCCTGACGGTTGCATTGAGAATGTGGGAATGAATCATAGGAAAAGAAGTGACTCTCGACTTGTTCTAGACGTTCTGGAAAAGACAGGAGGTCGGTTAATGATGATGGAAAGAGACAAACGAAGAAACAAGTGGCAGAGATGGACATGGATGCCAGATGGAAGATTATGCCTTATCGATAGTCCACATCTGATGATGACCTCGAAACAGACTGAAGTTGCTGTAGTGGAAGCAGATGATCTCGCTCCGAAAGGGGAAGACGGTGTTGCAGTGACTCAGATTTGGAAAGTTCAAAGACAAAGACCTGGAAGTGGTACATTAGGGGTTGAATTTTTGCATTCTGGACCAACCGTTGTCATCAGAATTATCGATCGAGAGTTTCAGACAAGAGCTGTATCAGAACCTATGATACAAACAGCCAGCAAACTAGGTATGTTAATTATTGTTTTATCCTATTGTCTAGCATTTTAATTTCAGATGTTCTGGATGTAAGTATTACAATGCGTGGCGGTCTCGGCATCTCAGTAGTGAATGGACTTCAAGAGGAGCTTATCTATGCTCATTTCGGAGGAATTGCTATCAGTGCTCGTAGGATTGACAAAACATATCAAATGACAGGAAGTGTGGATGTTATACAAGTTGATAATCAACTTCTTTCCTCTGATCGTTGGCAAGTACTCTATTGTCAGCCCGACGCTGGGCAGAACTACGATGAGCAGATGACAGACTTACCAGCAGGAGTTCCAGTGACCGGACGACCCGCATTAAAACTAGAAATGAATTGTACTTCTATGAAACACTACGACTCTTTCGATTGTTTCCGTTTGAAAGTTTGCGACATGAGTGTGCAATTGGACGAGCTTCTCCTCTGGAAAGTTGTTCAAATGGCTCAGTCATCAGACGCATCCTCATCAGTACAGCAAAGAGCTCTTAACCTGCCACCAAACACAGAATTGGAAAGGCATGATCCACTGAGAACAAGAAGATGGTATTTTGGAACGTTGGATCTCGAAATGGGACATGTGGGATTGAGTGGTAGGAAACTTTTAAAACATATAAGTTACTTATGTTAATATTTTCAGTGGTTACTGTACCAAAATCTGGACTTCCACGCGATCTTCGATTACTCAAACAACAGTTTAATATGAAGTTGATTTCATTTGAAAATGCTTCTGTTGCATTGCCTCCTTTCCGTCAATATCACTACTTCGAAACGTCCTCGTTCCTTTTGGAAACTCTTCAGAAGTTCTATTTGGCTGAACTTCAAAAGCAAACATTAAACATTATTGTGACATTGGATGCATTCGGAAATCCATTAGGGCTTGTAACTGATCTGAAAGATTCATTCCAAGGACTTTTCATAGAAGGAGACGTTCAAAGATTTGTAGCTGGTTTGGGCTACGGTTTGTCAAATAGTGTCTCCAAAGTAGCATCGTCCATGGCTTCTGGAGTCGGAGCTCTAACTTTCGATCAAGACCATGAACTGAAACGAAGACACAATATGATTCGTTCTCACTCATCATCATCAACTCCTCTAACACATCTCTATTCTGGAGTGAAAGGACTTGGAGTTGGTGTACTCGGTGGAGCAACTGCAATGTTCACCAACGTTGCATCGGAAAGTCGAAAGAGTGGTCTGATGAAAGGAATGGTTTGGGGAGTGGCAACTGGAGTGGTCGATACTGTAACAAAACCAGTTCAAGGAGTATTCGATTTTGTAGAAGGAACTGCATCGGCTATGAAAGAGTTAGCTATGCCTGCTACAGGCGTACGGCGTGCTACTGCACAATTGTAAGTTTTAGATTATAGGATTCATTAGGTTTTTACATATTATATTCTTTTTTCCAGTCGTGTTCGGACTCCTCGTCTATGTCGCAATCTCTATCATCTACTACCCGCATATAATCCAAATTTGGCTCATGCACAAATGGAGTTGCTTCGAATAAATGGATACTCTTCTCGTGAACAACTTTTGGATGTTGAAACTTGTCTCGAACATATTGATGCTGCACACGTTGATCGCATCATTCGACAATATGTTTTAATCTCCACCAAACAATGTTATGTGTGCAGACAGGTAAGAGAATATCCTCAGAACAGATGATATCACTGTTAATCGAGGGTCGGTTTCAGACAAACGGAGAGAATTCGATTGTGATCCAAAGAATCGCCTACAAGTTCTTGAAGAGTGTCGTTGCCAAGCCACCATTGGAAAACACATTTTCTAGCATCGGTATCTATTGACCGTTTTTTGAAAATAATTTTACGAAATGCTTTTCAGAAGTAAGTCTTGATATGGAAGATGCCCGTCTTCGTCAAATCCACGTTTGGTGCAGCAGAATCGAAGTGGCTCGACGTCTTGCTGATAAGATGCAAAGAGCTAAACAACTTTATGATCATAACAAAAGAACTTTGAACGAGATGGCATGGACAAAATCTTTATTTGATTCCGAGCAAAGAGTTGAAAATTAAAAGTGTAATATCACAATTTATCATTTAATCACATTCATTTCCTCTTCACCTAACACCGGTTTACTTTACCAGAATGGGCTAGTCTTATTACATTGTCTAGGAGCTGATAAATTATTTTTGATCGGTTATTCTTTTTCAAATTTTGAGCTTTCTTTTATTGTTATTAATTCACCATTACCCAAGTTTTTTGTCATCTTTCCTCTTCTTGTGCTTTACTATTTCTCTACCCTCATTTTAACTTTTACCCTTATTATTCCTGTGATACGAATTTCAAATACTTGGTTCTATTTCTCATTTGGTCCTCTTTTCTGGGATTTTTCGCTTTCTAATTCCTGCCTCAATCGTGCATGCCTTTAATATGAATTCAGTTTCCTGGTTACCGTTTAAAATAAATATTCAATAACTTATATCAACTTTAACTTTATGTCTAGGTCCATGTACCTACAGAACTACTTGCATCAACTCCAATTGAATTCAATAATTCTGAGTCTTCTCAGATGTTGTCAGCAGCTCCACCAAAGCATCGATTCGGATTCAGAGTTTTTGTCGCCTCTTGTATTTTTACAACCGTGACTATATGTTAGTTTTCACTTTAACTTGGTGCTATTCTTCATAATTTCAGTCGCTGTTATGTGGGATGAACGGCGTCAGAAAGAAAGAAGACAAGAAGGTGTTAAATACAGATTGAATGCGATTCAACAGCACGCAAATATGGAAGAATACGAATTACAAAAGAAAAGATATGAAGAGTATAAAGCGGCTAATTCTTAAGGTTATTATAATTTATTTTTTGCTAGGATTTTCATTTGTTTTAGTTTTTGTTGATTGAATTAATTCTCGCCGGGTAAAATTGTTCCAAATAAAATGCTTCAAATCGAAAAATCATGCAATCTTTGAAAAGTAATTGTTTTCAAAATCAACTCATATTTGTTCGACTTTTGCTCCTATCCTGCCTATATTTATTTTTTCAGAATGCAATCTGTTCTTAAATTGGGTAAAACTACAGTATCCAGCTGTAATGTTATTCGAGGAGCAAGTACAAGTTTGCAAGGAAAAGGACCTTTGAAGACAAATTGGAAAGAGAATGTTGTCTACCTTTATCAGTTTCCACGTCCAGCTAATCGCCTTCCGAATCTTTCCCCGTTTTGTCTGAAAATCGAGACGTTCCTCAGAGCGAATCGTATCAAGCATGAAGTAATATTTTCAAATTTCATCTCGAAATGAAATTCAAATTGTTTAGGTCATTGGAACGTGGTTGACTCTACGCCAATCACCACGTGGGCTTCTTCCATTTATTGAATTGAATGGACAACAAATATCTGATTCACAAGTTATTGTTTGGAAACTTCAAAAACATTTCGAACTGGACGATAAACTGGAAGGAGCCGATAGAGGAACTGCTCGTGCTGTTGAGAGAATGATTGATGTATCCACCAATTAGTGAGTTTTAAAAGACAATCTTCCAAGAATGTGATGAAATTTCTGAGACCTTTCCCTCTTTCTCTTTCTACCATCTTTATTCTTCAATGCTGTGTGTACCTTTAGCCTAGTGGTGTACACATTTGCATTAGAGTCGAACGTTGTTGGTTCAATTCTAGAATAACTGTCAATGACGAATTGTGCAGGGGTCCTGAAATCGGCCGAGATGTGTGCCGATGAGTCTTTCTGATATCTGGATATCGGATTCTGGATAGAAGGCTGACCCAGAAGAATAGCACCCACCGAGACAGTTTTTAATTAAAAAATATTATATTTCAAAATGAAGTTTACTTCTGTTTGCTTTTATAATTCCTTTTTTAATCAGTGGTCTGCTCGTCGACAAAACTGTCAACAATGCACATCTTCTGCTTTCAAGACAAGTTAGCAATCTTCCTCTTCCTGGCTTTGTAACCAATTATCTTGCCAAAGGATTCAGCCATACAGTTCGTTTTCTTATGATTTTCAAATAGTAGCATCTTTTATATTTCAGGCTAGAAAACGTGTGAATGGTGTTCTTGGAAAGTTGGACGAGAGTGAACAGAAGGAATTGCTCCGAAGAGATATCAGAGCAATCGATGATATTCTGGGAGATAAAAAGTTTTTGTTTGGAGATCGAATCACTTCGGTTAGTTCTAAAAGCGCCCGTTTACAGTAATCATTCCATATTCTCTTAGACCGATTGTTCAGTATTTGGCCAAATCGGTGCTGTTTTCTACCTACCGTATCGTCAACAAATCACCGATCTTCTTGAAGACGATTTTCCACGTGTTCGTGCTTACTGTGACCGTATCCGTCAACATTATTATCCCGAGTGGAGGGATGATTAAAAGAAGATTTTGAAGATACGATTTTTGTAGGAATTACTTAAAAGAGCTCTTTTTTCTTGTATTTATTCGATTTTCAAGTTTATTATATGCGTGTAATAGTAAAGAATGAAAAAGAAAACAAACGATTGATTTGGAAAGTTAGAAAAGTTGGCCCCTTTTGTCGTCTCGAAGATAGCCAGCAACCACGTTATACTCGGTTTGATCAGTAATCGGTGGAGACAAAGGACCAGGACGAACTTGAATAATTTCGTTTCCAGCGTTTTCGATCAAGAAGATTCTTCCTGGTTCATAGGTTTGTTGAAGTTCTTTCAACCGAACTTCGAGCATTTGACGGTAATACCAACGGAATGCCATCATAACACCAATCATAATCAAAATGAACGCCAATGTGAGACCCATGAACAAATAAAGTGATAATTCAACATGAACTGTGAATTTGTCTGGAACATTTTTAGTTTTTGCCGAAGATTATCAATTGATAACTCACATCTATCCTCGAAATATGGATCGTATTTCGGAGTTGATGTAGTACCAGAAGACATTTTTAGAGAACACAAAAATGATTGACAAACGTAGAACAATAATTTATTCGGAACAAAAAAAGAGACTCATATAAAAAAATGTAAAATGTCGCCACGTCAATTTTCAGCGTCTTCGTAAAGGAAAAGTTCTTCGTTTTGTCTGTAGAACACCTTTGGATTCGTTGGAGTTCCACAGATCAAGTGAAAACGGATTGTAGAATCCAAACAAGTTCCATTTCTCCATAAAAACCTGAGTTGACAATAAAACTACGTAATGTTACAGTAATCTAAAAACATACCAATCTTGCCGTTTTCTTTCCAAATTATACGTGTAATGTTGAACACAAGATGGACTAATCGATGGAATCTTTTTCACCTAAACATCAAAAACTGTAACCTTTTTTCTAACATTCGAATAAATACCAATTGCGCTTCTAGTGATTCTTCACATCCTAATGCGCAATATGTCTTCAATTTGACTCCATTTTCATCAATTTCATCAAAACATTCTGGATTTTGTTCTGGGCCCAATTGTGGATGGTTTAATACACAGCGAGTCCGATTTATGTCATAATTTGTACATAAAATCTCTCGATCTGCTACAAAAAAAACGAAAGTTGAGGCTCCATAATGAATGTTTGAACTCACTCCAGTAGAAGGATCCAGTTGGTGGAGCTGCATTTAAAAAAATAAAATGTATGGAAAAAGCAAAAAATGGGAAATAATTTGAGGAGAAAGTGTTGATTTTTCTGTGCATAATCATATTTATCAATCAGCTGATAACAGGAGAAAAGATATGATTATGAAAGCGTTGAAATGATATCTTCTATCTAGTGAAAGTGAGTCAAATCCTCTTCTTACATATCTATCATTTGGTTTCTGTTTCTTATTGTTTTTAGAAGACCGCGGAGGGACTGTCTACAATGTATAATCAAATTTATTTTTATCACTTTTTTATTATTATTCAGGCGTCAACAAGATTCAGCTAATCAACTAGGAAAAGCCAAATTAGAAAAGACAAAAAAAGACAAGAAAAAATAGAGAGGAAGAAAAAGGAAAAAAATGCGTTAGCCATACTGAAAGAAATTGAAAAACCTAGAATATAGAAATCAGTAGAACCTAAGAAGAAAAATAGAGAGGAATTCGGTAAAACATCAGTATGACCAGTAGGGCACAAAAGAATGGGAAAAAGATAGAGAGAAATGAGCATGAACGAGAAACAGAGAGGGAAGAGAGCAGAAAATTGTTATAATTACAGAAAGAAGAAAAATGGTATTGTAGATGTGGCAAACAATACTGTCACATCATCGATCAAATTCGATGCTAGACAACAGAAAATACAATAGACAAAAAACTTCCGTAAGGAAGGAGAAGAAAGAAAACAAAGGAGATCATCACCAATTTTTTTGAGCTTTTTGAAAATTTTTTCGAGCCAACTTGTTTTTTTTTACAGTTTCCAGTTATTAAAAAGAAATACCAGAGATTTTTAGGGGAAGGAAGTGGGTGTCAAGAAATGGGAAAGAAATGGAAAGATTCGAAGGGCACATCATGTCATATTAGTAGAACAGAAAGCTGGGAAAAAAGGAAAAAACAACAAAAAGGGAAGGGAAGTGGTAGAAGTGACCCGTCATATTAGAAATTTTGGAACACTTACGAAATTCACTGTTCAAATGGGATTTTTTTTGAGTTTTAGAGCAAATTTTGGATAACAATATGAATTCAAAAAAAGAGGGTATAACAAATGAAAAGGTGATAAGAGATGAGGTAGATAGTTCTATCAGGAAGACAGCATGAGAACAAAGATTAGGTAGTTGGACGCTTCTCTCCGAACCTAAAGTTGTCTTCCGAATAGTACTGTAGACTGTTTGGATACCTGAATAAGACATATTGAATAGCTAAACGGTACCCCATCAAAATTGAACTCACTTATGAAGTAAGAAATCCGGTCCTGTCGGGTTTTCAAGGTAAGGTAAAATCAGGATAGGCCTTCTGAAGTTCTTCACGAGTTGTACCTTTGTTGGATCCTTTTTTGTTTTTACTGCAGTTGCTTCAACGACTCTTCTCGTTTCTTTTTCAGCTTGTTCAGCACGAATTCGCAACTCGTCCATCGACGGAATCAAAGATTTCCAGTCTTTCAGTTTACTGAGTACTGGTTTTGGCTTTTCTTCCACTTCCTCCTCCTCTTCTTCTTCTACTTCTTCTTCCATCTTTCGCTTTAACGCTTCTTTTCTCTCTTTTTCACGTTTCATCTCTTCCTTCTCGCGCTCCTTTTCTTGACTTCTGGCAACAACTGATGGTGGAGGTGTTGTAGAACGAGGAATAGAACGAATACTTTTCTCATACTTTCGTTTTTGAGAGTCTTCTGAAGAGTTGAGGGTTGGTGTGGAGGAAGCTGTTGTGATCCCATTCTTAGCAAAACGGAACACCAATGATGGGAGACGTTCTTCTGGTACACCTGAAATATTAAACTTCGAAAAAAGAACCACGTTATGAATTGTGTTTTTAAAATCTTGGATAGCAACTTTTTTAGAAAATAACACAGAAAATAAAATTATAAATTTTCTGGCTTTGACATTTCTATTTTCACTTCAACGCAGTTATTTTTCGAGTCATACTACGTAGTTACACTACGAACACTCTCAATACATTCTTAACCACTCTTGTTATTCTGTCCCTTTCTTCTCCTCCTTTTCTCCCAATCTTATGACTATCGTCCAACGGACTCTCCCTGTAAGTCTGTGTCTCCTCATTTTCCCTGTGCTTTTCCTTCTCCCACTTTCGTCCATCACGTTTCGTAATTCTGTTCACTCATTGCATTTTTCAAACCAGCCCTTTTTCTGTTTATGTGTTCTCCCTTGACGGTGCACACTTTGTTGTCACCCCGGCATTTGTTTTTCTATTTTGTTCAGTATTAAGATACTTAATCCAGGCAGCTGGACAGAGTGCGAGAGTGAAACGTAGACACATGTGAACTAGTCAATGAGCAGAGACATGCGATAGATAGAAGCAAGTGAAGAGTGAAGACTAAAAATGCGAAACTCACTTGATGAAGGCGTGACGGTCGCAGAAGTACGTAACATAGGAGAAGCGACCGCTGTTGGGGCGTTAGGAGCTGTGGCCTTCTGACTTTTCCGTTCGTACTTTCGCTTTTTCCGCTCATTTGTTGTTGTTCCGAAGTTTCCGTAGCTTGCAGACGATTGAAGACTGTGTGCGAGCTGGAACTTACTCTTCGATTATCACGGATCGACTCAGTTTTAATGACTGCTAATGCGTTCAAAAGGATATGCGATTTTGTAATATTAACTTTGAATATTACTCTCTTACCTCTTCATCTTTTATTTCTCGCTTCACACGCTCTTCGTGTTCCTTGATGTCAGTACCAATATCTATATGACCAGGAAGAGTCTGATTCATTTGAGCAAACAGCTCGCTGGTACTCTGATTCAATTTTCTTGCTGCTGAAACTGACATCGTTGGTGTATGTGGAGAAATTGTTGCGGGAGTTCCAGGAGCTATCGATACTGATAGTGCACCAGCAGCAGTCTTGGTTCTCTTTATTGACGGCACTAATCCTTCGTCAACAGCTTTCCGTTTTCCATTCTCTTTCGGGGTGATTGGTTTTGTGGAAAGTGTTGCAGTTGCATGTTTCAGAAGGTCACCGCCGACCGAAGCAGACTTGTGCATTCCATTTGCTACACTGGCTGCTGCAACGGGAGTCGCCTCACCGGGTGAAACTTGGCTACGTGGAGCATAAGAACCATTGGCCGGTGAAACGAGCCGTTGTTGAGAACCTGTAAAATATTCCTAAACACCAGGCATCTCATACGACTTGATACCAGGGAGCCCTGTCGATGTAACACGTCTTCCGGCTGGTGTGTTCGGTGTGATCCCTCGTTGCATAAGCCTGGCAACACTCGGTGAAAGCACATTCGGAGTTGTATTTCGGGAAGAAGCTCCGCTGTGGGGCCTTTTAACCTGGAAATTCGTTTTATGCATCACTATTAAGTTTTCTTTCTATTTTTTTGTCCCATATATTTTTAAAAAGTTCTCATGGAACTATTGGGTAAGATTCAGCTCGTTTATTCGTCTACTCAGTGAATTTAATGAACAAACAAGTTGGTTGTTTGAAGTTAAGCACAATTTCGCAGTATTGAACCCATTTCATGCTATTTCATTTACCTCATCGCATACGATTTCAGACCACGATTTGATAACTTCTCTACTTATCCTCAGGAGTCCGGGCCACTTCTTGAAATATTGCCTTCGGAGTTGATTAACAACGAATCCGATTCGGGTTTCCTGAATTAGATGTTTAATAATTTTCCTTATTTTGAAAAACAATTCTCTTTTTCGTTCAGCGTTTCACAAAAGTGGCACGGATCTCTGTTGGCCTCAAATTCTATAGCCCGCTTTTCTTTTTTATAGGGTTATTCATGTTGTGAAAAAAATTATTTTTTTACATTTTTTTCCTTATTCAAGTATGTCGAAAAATGACAAAAAATGACAATTAATTGCCCCTTTGTTTGCATTTTTTGTCATTTTTTTCTCCATTGAAACTCATTTTCCACTGCGAGACCTCGTCGCTAAACTTGAAGATCCTTTAATGATTTGCTGTAAATCGACAAAACTTCAAAGGATCTTCAAGTTTAGCGACGAGGTCTCGCAGTGGAAAATGAGTTTCAATGGAGAAAAAAATGACAAAAAATGCAAACAAAGGGGCAATTAATTGTCATTTTTTGTCATTTTTCGACATACTTGAATAAGGAAAAAAATGTAAAAAAATAATTTTTTTCACAACATGAATAACCCTATTATTGATTGACGAGCGTCGCCCACTGCTTGACGCGCACATAAAGAGGCCAGAGAAAGCGGGGTATGAAGAGAAATATAACGCGCGAGACAGTCTCTAGAGGTTAGAGACAGAGAGGAGGAACCTCTGCCGGCGTATCTAGTCAGTCGGGGCGAAGCGCCTCGAGAAGGAGGACGACTGCCTCCTCGGCTCTGGCAGGCGGCTTCACGCCCGACGTTATAGAAAAAAAATACTCGGCGTGGATTGAAGAGCAAATTCTCACCTCTAAAATTTCTCGAGTCGTCACCAACGGTCGCACTTCGTTGAGCAGTGATTCACACAATGTCTGATCATCCTGAAGCAATAGAAATTGTATTCAACGTACGGAAGAAACGACAGATAGGGGTTTTTTTCAGATCTTCAGGCAGAACCCGAATGAACTGAAATTTTTTATTGACTTGAATGAACTGAATTTGGAACTGAAAATACATATGCAAGGAATGTTATGAAATACATTTTATTTGAACAGATAGAAAAAGCATGAAATCATGGGAATAATACACGAATTATCTACTCGCAACCTGAAAGTTAAAATCGGGAACACCCGGCCCATTTTAGTATACAAATTTTACCGCGTTCTATGAGTTTTAGCTGGTTTTGTTCAATTGTGAAATTATCGATTTTTCAACTATTTATTGGCGAGTGTGAGGAACGGGTCTTACATTTTCAGCAGCTATTTGAAGCCGTTTCTTGATTTCATCAACAGTCTGAGCACACGCAACCATCGAAACCGCCAAGTGATTTGGAGGCTGCAAGGACGAGAGCGCGGCGCAAGCGACCATCCATTCACAGCCCGAGCTGGGCGACTGAACGCGCGCGCGCGACTCTCCTCCTTTTATACCCCCAGTCGGGCGGCTGCCGCGCTCTCATTGGTTAGCCCCGCCCACTTTATGGCCGTCGGGTACTCGGCCCAGCCATGTCACACGCGACGCAGTGGGATGCGTCGCGGTTTCCAATCTCATGATGAAAACTTCAGTACGAATTTAAAGCTTTGAATCAACAGATAGAAAAACTGCTTGATAACGTTAACAGAATAATTTACAAACGGTAGATAAAAAATATAATTTGCTTTCAGGAACTTCGCCGTTTTCAATTCGATAAGAAATGAGCCGACCTGGCGATAATCATAGAAAGTTTTGAACGTTGTTCAGTGATACACATATCGCACTCTCACTCTTTTATTATTATTGTCATTCGTTTTGTAAGAAATAGTGAATAACAAAATATTTGCAGATGAAGACAACGAGACATGGCGCACTCAACAAAAAGGAACAGCAGATTCGGAAAAGAAGGGTAGATTTGGAAATCCAATCAAAGGAATCAAAGAAGGAGTACGTCCACTGACTGGAATGTTCCGGAAAACCGGAAAGTCAGCCAAAAGAAGCGACCATGAAGACACACAAGAGCCAACGGTTGCGGCTCCACCTACAAACTTCCCAAACATGGCCAGAATTTGTAAGTCACTTCAAGCTTTGTCCTATACCCCTTCCTCATTCCTTCAGCGGCCACCATCGAGAGCGTGCAGATAAACGATGACAACGAAAACTATCGTGGACGCAATCCTGATACTGGAAGCAAGCTCACGCTTAGTGATGGGGCCATTTTCGCTAATGTGATGCACCCATTGACTCACTATTTCAAAGTGAATGATGTTGGTAAGTCCTATTATTTCTGCAAAAAAGTTGCAAGCTGTTACGAAATTCAGATATTTCATCTCTCGGCCGATCGTTCCCAACAGCATGCCCAACTGACGAAGGGTCTGGATGGCTGGGACACAGTCTCTTCCAAAGTCTAGAGAGGAAAATCAAAGAGGAACGCACCGAAATCAAAGATACAGCAGTTGAAATGAGAACTCGCAACTTTCGAGAAGGTCAATTCTCCAACAAGAGATGATAACCAAATGTAATAATTTCCATAATAAACTGTGATACTTCTAAAATTTTCTACTTTGCTTATTTTTCGGGAAATGGTGAATATATCCTTCTTACAATGCCTACAAATCAATTTAATTTAACTCACATGTTTTACAACATGCTTCATTTCAGATGAGGGTACGGCCTGCAAGTATTTACAGATATGTATTCCTTGGAATCGCCGCGTTTCTTTGTGTCTACATGGTATATTCAATCATCGGTTACGATGATGGTTCACATGTTCCTATTCATCGACCACAGCGTCACCTTTACCTGACCGTGTCTCAGGATAGAATTGGCAGTCGATTCGGTAACTTGGCTCCAAAAAGAATTCTCTACTGGACAACAGTTTTCGGTAAAACAGTTCCTGCTACCATGCTAGCTGATTGTCCAGGCCTTACTGTAAGGTGAAAACTCCAAATATGTCAAGACAATGATCACTTTAGGATCGTTGTGTTATCGACACAAACCGCCACCAAATTAAATCCGCAGATGCCGTCGTTTTCCATGCTGCAGATCTCTCACGTTTTCCCCTGCCAATTTCAAGGAAACCAAATCAAGTTTTCGTGTTCAACTCCATGGAAACTCCTGATAACAGCGGCCGATTTGCAGTTCCAGGTATGAAAAATCATAGCTATAACTAGATTCATCTCAATTTAGAATCATTTTTCAACTGGACATCTACTCATCTCTATTCATCAGATGCCATTCACAAGTATGGATCATTTCTGATTCCAACACAAACAGCAGAAAGTCGTGGATTCAAAGTCCAGAGTTATTATGTTCAGCCAAAAAGACTGTTGAAGACAAAAAGCGGAATATTTGGACTGATATCCAATTGCCATACGGCATCTAAGAGAGAACTGGCTCTTCAGGAACTTGGAAAGTGAGTGCTATCTCTTGAACAAGTGCATTGAATAACACATGAATAGTTAAACAAAGAGTTAGAAAAAGTGGTTTATTGATTCTATGGGTTATATTCGATAGGAAGGTTCTTGCGACGAACCATTCCATCTCCCTGGAACCATTCGCGACGGAACTGCTTGGCGGCTCCATCTGGAGTGTTGGTCCACTCAACAGTGATGCGATCGTTGTTGGTGTCCTGGAAAATAGTTAGAATTAGGAAACTGCTTCTAATCATCGATTAGTTTGAAACTCACTTCCTGTCCGAAGGCGAAAGCATCGCAGGAGACGGCGAGAAGAACAGCCTCCTTTGGGTCGAGAACTCCGCATGGTGGGTCAACTCCAAGACGCTTCATATTGGTGGTCTTGATACCATATCCAATACGGCGAGCAGACGAGTTGATCACCTTGATGTGGTAGGTGTGCTTGTCGTCGTACGGCGCATTGAACACGATCTTGGTGCCGGGTTGGGTTTGGATGTCTCCTGGTGGGACGGATTGAGCCATGGCGATTGTTGAAGGAGTTATGAGAACTCTATGAAGATTCCTACGGAAGCCTTCACCTTTTATACGGAATTCTTATCAATGCTCTAGATCTATGTTCTATTAACCCGAGTAACACGGGAAAATCGTAAATAGTTCACGGATCAATACTAACTACGTGATCAGCTTATTACGAATGGTCTCAAAAGACTTGACCGGGATTATAAAGATCAACCTCTGAGAGCAAACTGATGACTATTTGCTTTCACTGTACTTTCGATCTACAATGCTTAAAGCTGAGTTCCTTATATTTCAGGCACATAAATATTACAATCGCCGGAAAGTGTGCTACTGACGAACGATTGAAGTCCATCTGTCCACCTGGAGCAGAATGTCTTGACGTCTTCGAACAATACCCATTTTACATTGCTATTGAGAATACGGTGAACATTAGAATATTAATCCAAGGTTGAATGGTTTTTCTTTTAGGTTTGCAACGATTATGTGACCGAAAAAATTTGGAGCAGAATCTCGGTTCCCAGTATCCCAATTGTGATGAGACGTCGAGTATATAAAAAGTAAGACCAATATAAACTTGTAGATATAGTCTGGGTTTCCAGTATTCTTCCACCGAAATCGTTCATTGCAATGGATGACTACGAGAATCCGATTGAAATGTCCAACCATCTCAGAGCTCTTGAATCCAATGCGTTAGTTGCTCGAAGTTTTCGAAGTTCAATTTCATATTTCAGAACGGCATATGCAGAATACTTCGATTGGCGTCAGAAAGGGTCATGGACATCTGCTCCTTGGAATTCTCCAGGTTATCGGAATGGAGTCTGTCGTGTTTGCGAGCTGCTTTGGAAAACAAAGGACAACGAAACGGATACGGCAAAATCTGTAGTAGAGTCTCACTTTTCGAATATAAAATTATAATCTTTCAGTACGAAAATATCTGGAAATGGTTCGATGAAGAGTCGCAGTGCGAAAAAGATGAGTTTGTTCGGAGTTGGTTGAGTGGATAAATAATAAGGACTTCTACATCTGTTATCAACATACGGCTTCTATTCTGAAATTGTCTGGATCTCTCATTGCCATAATTTTCTATTCTTTCGGGTTTTTTTTTAGCTAAAATCAAATGAATATATTGCACACCAAAAATTTTGCGAATACAAGTTTATAGTACACCGTGAGGTTAATTGACAGATCATTTGGGAATCCCGTCATAGAATGAGAACCAGTGGATAAAATCGCAACATTGCGAACGAGAGATTATATAGCACACAGATGATAGGTCAAGGAGGTTACAATTAAATTGGGATCGCAGCTTCATCGGCCTGGAGATCATTATCATCCCATAGATCATCGTTATCAGATAATTCTAACAGCTTCATCGCAAACGATTTCATCTTATCCGTATCTAATGGTGTTTGTTCCATTCCAGAGAAAGAAAATGGATAGTCAGCCGGATCAGCTTCTTCTAACTCCACATCATTCTCATGCCTGAATTCATCAAGACTCAGACTGTAATTGAAATCATCTGCGATTCGGGAAGCTGGATCAATCGGCGGATATTCGTCCCACGGTTCCACTCCAAGAGAAGCCAACTCTTCATCTTCTGTAACTCTCGGGTCAATGAAGTTTCCAAGAGGCTGTTCTTCCGAAAGAATAACATCCTGATCTGGCCAATTGAGCATGTCATCAGCAATGTCAGCACCCAACGAGTCATGATTTTGGCATCGATTGACGGTGTCGATTGGCGAGCAAGGCCGCTTTTCTATCTGAAGAAACATCTGGATGCATTTGTTCCACGTGAAATAATTGAAACCGAATATTTCCAAGACTAACCTCAGTTTTAACTTGTTGACTTTCTTCCACCTGTTCATCATCTGCTTCATCTTGAAAGATTTCGAATCCAATGTTTGATGGGATCGTATTCTTGACAATAGAAGAAGTCGTTTTGCGAGCGGAAGCCAGACTCTGGAGTGACCGAGCTCCAGGTGTCTTTGATTCGTTTACAATCATTCCGAGACCAACACGGGATGGTGTTTTTTGAATGTCGTTAGGTCTTCCGAGCTTCATTTCTGGAAAAATTCCATCATTTTTCATATCAGACCGGCTTTCGATAACTCACGGAGTTGTTGCTGCGTGGAATTGGGCAAAGGCATGTGCCCCGTTTCTTCGAATTGTAAATCGTCCATTTTGTAAAGTGACTAGTAGTGAATGCTAGAAAATTTGTCTTATTAGTAAAGGAATGATCACCGAAACAAAAAAACACTATTAAATGTCGTTTAAAACAACGTGTAAAATGAGACCAATGTACCTATCGATTTTTTAAAACTAGCGGCGTGTTTTTTCTCATCAGAGCGCGTTTAAAAATCTGGTATTGAAAGCGAAAACAAGAGGTATTATTGGTTTCAAATGAACTGACACCTCGTGACGTCACACTGCCCGGGACCCAAGTTGGAAAACTTTCATGGTAGTTTTATTTTGATTTTTTTCAGGCAGGTTCCGCACGCAAAAATTATTTTTTTCTGCTCCAAAATTTTATTTTGGGTAGAAGAATTGAATGTGCGGGCGAAAACTGCCTGATAAAAATCCCGAAAAAAAAATAAATAGCTACCATGAAAGTTTTCCAACTTGGGTCCCCGTGAGAGTGACGTCACGAGGTGTCAGTTCATTTGAAACCAATAATACGTTCGTACTGCATTACAAGAAATTATCTGATAAAAAAGTAATACTCGAGAAAATTTTAGCAGTCTCGCTGACATTTTGATTCTCCCGCAGCAAAAACAAGTAATTGAATGGAAGTATAAACTACATTATACGATAGAAGAACGTTTCGGTTAACAAAATATTTACAGAGGTTTGACATTCATTCGATAAAAATAGGGGTAAAAGAAAATAATGCTAATAACAAACCGAACTAAGACGTCAGCCAGTTGTTTTCAGATCAATAATAAGTTAGAAAAAGAAGAATATTTCGCACATAAAAGATTCAGGAATGTGTCTGGAATAAAAACATGTATTTTCATGTCTTCCTTTTCGCTTTGCGGTTCCCATGGACTGTCATAATGCCTTCCGTAGATGGATTTTTTCGCGATACAACTCTTTTAAGACTGCCACTTCTGGGAACTTTCGCTGGTTCCGATTCCACAGATGAAGAGCCAGAAGAAGAAGTAGGTCTGTTGTCGGCTAGGTCTTCCCGTCTTTTTGATATATCAAGGCCGTAATCGTCTATTGTTATGCCAGTTATGCCCGACATAACTTGCTTGCAGATATTTTTCGCGTAAATATGAACATCGTGATCAAATCCATTAAACATCACAGCATTTGACAACATTCGATACGCTCGCAGTAAAAACCTGGTCACATTTTGAGTGTCTCCGTTATCGATTTCTCTTTTAATCATACTCAGATCAATTCTTTCAAGGATGCCTTTATCGTAACCCCCTTCTAGTGCTGATACGGGTCTTCGGAATGGTTCAGACCATTCACAATCATAAATAGCACGGAACATAGTGAATAGTTTCGTCTGAAAAATATAGCGTTAGAGAAAAAGGTTAATATTTTTCGGCGCAATATGAGTTGGGGGGGGGGGGGGGGGGGCACCCGATTTTTGGGTGGTGGAGCACTGCTGGTGCACTAATGTTTTTCTGGCGTGTTAATGCTAATTGGTGAATTGAAAAGGATTTTTGTAGAGACCTACGCCTGGAATTCAGAAAATAATAGCTTTTTCATCAATTTTTTAATAAAAATGCCGATTTTCAGGTGATTTTCGACTAATTTTCAAATTTTTTTTGTTGATTTTCAGCACATTTTAAAGTCTTTTTCCGACGCTTCGAGATAATTTGCTACACAAATGACACCTCTAGACAGCTTTCCCAGTGCACCAAAAGTGCTCCACCACCCGAAAGTTCGGTGCCCCCCCCCCCCCAACTCATATTGCCCTTATTTTTTGAATATTCACCTTCACTGGATCTTCCCTTGGTAGAACGTCTCTTCGCCTTTTAAAGGCGGTGGTATATAGTGCATCTGGAACTGCTTCAAACGACCTTTCACTGATTAGCCCTGAAAAAGTGAAAGTAGAAATCGAAAATCCTTGTTGAAAATACTTTTTCCAGTGTAACTGTCCGCATCAATGAACATCGAGAACTCTCGCCTTGAATCTGTTTTGGCTGGCCGTTTCACAGCATCAATATTTTTTTCAGCAGCTGCGTTCTCAGCAGCAATTTCCTCAAAAACATACTTATTACTGTTTATAAAAGAAAGACGCTTACTTTGCAAGTATCCAGATTGATCTTGTTTGCTCTTCTGTTATCTAAATCGACAATAGGTGTATGATATGTCGGTCGAGGATCGATAGATACAATCACTTCGTCATCTTTATCAATATCCATCCGTGCGTTCGTCTGAACACCAATTGATCGAAGTGGATTTCGAGTCACAGAATCGCCACGGGGTTGTGGCGTTGATGTAGAAGAATTACGAGACACGGAACGAGCAACTTCGCCAGCCGCCTGTGATTTTCTACTTCTGCCTTTCGATGACCCTCGCGGTGGTGGAGCAATCGCTCTATCATACAATACAAGATGTTTGATATTTATTTCAGTTTGAGTTCCAATCTCTTGGGTTGGTGAGTCATTTAAAGAATCGAGAATGCCTTGGAAATCTAGTCCGCTCTCTGAACGAGTCATGAAGGTTACTGAAGATACTGTCGAAGATGGAGTATCTTCTTTTTTTTTCCGAGAATTGGAAGTAGCAGCTCGTGGTTTTCTCTGCCTGGAATTTTTTAAAATTAGGGAAACAAAATTTGTTTCGATACAAACGTGCTAGTCGACGGTTCCTGTGACCTTTCTTGATGTCTCCTCTTCGCAGGCACTTCTGGAGTTTCATCTCTCGGAGTTGTAGCTCTTTCAACTTTCTTCGAAGCTGGAGAAGAGATACTGTTCGATTGGAGTCTTGGTCTTCCACGTCCTCGCGGAGTTGGTGCTGGAGGTGGTAGAGCTGGCTCAGGCATTGGAGGCGGTGTGGCAGCGGCCTCTTCTTTGATGTCATCAATATTGATAGGCAAGGGTGATGGCTCTTTTTTCTTTTGTGAAGTTTTCGAAACTGGTTTCGCGGGAGTGGGCGGCTTACTGGCGTGTTTTGGAGATTCGGGGACAACTGATTTTGGAGAACCAGGCACGACTGACTTCGGTGAATCAGGTACGTCTGGCTTTGACGATTCCGGCACTGCCGCTTTTGCTGACTCAGGTGCAACCTCCTTTCTGGAAGATGACGGCGCTGGAGCAGGATTTTCAGCAACTGTTTCAGAGGGAGCCGGTTGTTCTTCTACTTCCATCTCTTCGATTTCTTCTGTTTTCGGTTCTTTCGTTGGAGAAGGCTCTAGGAAATCATCGGGTAAAGTGTTTTCAATTGACGTTGTTGCTTCAGCAGTCGGTTCTGGATCAGTAACTGGAGCAGCTTCTCTGAGAGCGTCAGCTAGAGTACGCATTACGAAAGGTGGAGGCGGTGGTGAGAAGAATGACATGTCAAAACTGAAAATTGACATACTATTAATGTAAAAATTCACTCTAGCAACTAACTCTTGTGATGGATGGGCAGGGGTAAGATACCCTTTTGTACTGAAGTCGTGATCATCCGGTGGAGGTTTCGATGGGGGTAATGTAAGAGCATCTAAGTCTAACGATCCTTCATCTTCGAACCTATCGAAAATGGCAGTATCCAGAGAACCTATAAGCCGTTTGTATTCTCCATCAGTCTTGTGCCGATCAGCATTTTGTTCGAGAAGTTCAGTAATTTCATCTAGTCGTTTTGGCGATGTCTTTGGATCCATTGCCTCCTTTAATATATCAAAGTTCTTTCTGAGGTCCACCATTCCCAGTTCGAGTTGTGAACTTCTTTCTTTGCGAACTTCAGCATCAAAGTAATCAATCCACTTTCCCATCATGATTTTTCTGCTGTAGACAAATGTTTCAGAAACGTCGATCCGGAGGTTCGGTGTTGGCAATGACATTATACGTTCTAGCTCCTCACGACAAGACTTAAATTGATTTGTTTGGCTTTGTGTTCTACTGGTTGTTAACTCACGTTCTCAGTGAAATATCCGGGCGGATAATTTAGTTTTGAATAGATCCCTCTCATAGCTTGTAATCGTTCATCCCATTGTTGAAACTCTAGGCAAACTTTCATCAGGTTCAGCCGATCAGCATCCTGCCAGTGACTCTTGCCAAAGCGATGAGCCATCTGAAGTTCGAACAAAGCGATTGGAAAGGAAAATATAACATTTTAAAAGTACTGTAACTGGTAACATCGACCAGAAAGCCATTCTGTTCTCAATTAAAGAAACAGTGCGTTTTTATAAATTAAAATCAAAAAGAAAACAAAGGCATAAAAAAGCAAAAATCAAAAAAAAATCATAAGAGATCAGGTAAATATGGAATGTGTTTGACATGAAAGAGAGGGAGTGAGCTATGATGGATGACAGGGGGAAGACTAGGAAATGATACATTATCAACTTATTAAATCTGATTTCTGACACGTTCTAGTAAAACGGAAAGCATTTCGGACGCCCGTTCAGGAACTCGACCATTTCGCATGAATCGTTGCTCGCAGGGTTGAATCACAGGATCCTTGAAAATAAACTGGTCAGATACACTAGTAGATAAGCGAAGAAAACGGCCATCGGTCGCTTCAATAGAGAAAACTTTTCCAGATCGATCCTGAATGATACTTTAAATTCATTGTTTTCGAAAATGTACACAACTCTTTTCCACTTATAATTCGAGACGGGGGGAGCCCTGTTCTCATCAGTAGACACTCTCCGTTGTAGGTTGGCTACTGATGCTGGACGCGATGATACTGGCTTTGTGAGGAAAGGGGCTGAATGTGGAACCAATGACTGCTGATTACTCGAAACGTTACTGAACGGAAAACGGGAGGTTTGTGAAGAAGGCGGCAACATGGAGGATGGTGAATTATTGGAATTTCCCATTCTGAAATTGACGAGTTTGATGTCTCTCAGTTTTACTTCAACTCACATATCGGGTCCGGAACTGAAGACAAGCGGGAAGATAGGCATCCCATAAACAGCCATTCCTCTAAGACGATGCTCAATTTCAACAAGAAAGTTATAAACTTCTTTAACATTCGTCGCCACTGAATTAGGAACTCCTTCTTTCTTACTTCCGACTCCATCGATACAATTGTAGATATCACCGTTGTCCTTTTTCCTAACAATTACAGATTTTTGAAATTTTATTCGAAGATCTCCATTCTCCATAAGCTGAGCATGAGCATCCGGAAACTGTGGCGGTCGCCGTAAAGTAATTTTCGCAACTCTACTTGCCAAAGTCGTTACGATCATTTTCTGTAGTCGTCGATAGTCATTTTTAACGCCTTCCGGGAGCTGTTCTAGTCTGAAAACAACTTTTTTATTGTTTTATTTTTCTCCTATCACGAATATCATCAATATACTGAAGATGGGACAATTTTGATTCAACTACGGCTTTGTTAGCTTTCATCTCATACGTCACTTTATCTTGAACCAGAAAATTTCACAAAAAACAAAAGCAGTCCGATACGGTGCGCGCAGCGAAAGTGAAAAAGGAATACGGAACATTAGAAAGATAGTTTAGATCTCGATTGATAAGTTTTTCTCATGAAGAAAATTAACGATGAAAGCAGAGAAGGAACATCAAATCAACAAGAATCCGAATAAGAGAAAAAGTGCCCTATATTGAGAGAATCGCGTTGATATGCCAGTTCAAAGCTTATTTCAAGTAAAAAAAAGAATCGGAGATAAGAATTGAAATAGCTTTTAAGGGAAGCATTGAAGTGAACCGTTAGGAATAACCACCTCTGTCTTATTTTTCGAATCATGGATGAAAAAGAGCTAAATCATGAGGCATCTATGCTTCGAAAAGTCGCCTTCCTTGGAATTTGTATCAGGTGAAAATTACTGCTTCTATTTTTCGAAAGACCATTCAAATTTTCAGTACCGTGTCTACCTTGACTTGTATTATTGCTATCCCACTTTTGTACAATTACATGCAGCATATTCAGACGAATTTGCACAGCGAAATAGATTTCTGTCGCCATAGAACTGTAGGACTCTTCATTCAATATGAAAGAATGCAATCAGCATCCGGTATTAAAGGACGTCGGATAATTGTGAAGAAACAAGCCGGTTACGACTTTGCCGAGTCGAATACAAATGGAGAATCTGGATTTAGCAGCAGTAAATCTAGTCTATCCTCAGGAGGCCAGTGTTGTTCTTGCAAGACAGGGCCTTCTGGACCACCAGGCCCACCGGGAGAAGATGGACGAGATGGTCGAGATGGGAAACCAGGACTGAATGGAGAGGATGGAACAGATGCTAAGGACTCCGCTCCACGACGTGACGCATCAGCACCATGCTACGACTGTCCAGTTGGACCTCCAGGACTACCGGGAAATGTAGGACCAAAGGGACAACCCGGTCGTAACGGAAAGGATGGACTACCAGGCGTGCCGGGATTGCCTGGTCAACCAGGAGAACCAGGAGAGGATGGACAGCCAGGAGAAGATGGTGATCCAGGTCAACCAGGAGATAACGGGGAACCAGGAAAGTGTGATGAAGTTAATGTTGCGCAAGGACCTCCAGGAAGACCAGGGCCACCAGGGCTGCCAGGGCCAGACGGACTTCCTGGAACACCAGGAAATCCAGGACAAGATGGAGAGCAAGGTCCTGCCGGAGAGCCAGGCCGAGATGGTAAAGATGGACAGCCCGGAAGACCTGGCCAACCAGGACCACCAGGAGAACCAGGAACTGGAGGTGGTTGTGAGCACTGCCCTACGCCTCGAACTGCACCAGGATACTAGGCTTATTTTCAAAATTTTTTGAATATGGCTAAATCAATAAAATGTTTTAATTTCACTTACGAAGTATACACAATTGGTGTTTCTGTCAATTCGATTAATTCTTCACGTTCGCTTCTACATTTGACTATCCGGTTTGATATTCGATGTACATAGACTTTTTGTGATTGGAGATTGTGACTGAGCTCTACTATTAAAATTCGTTTCACCACTTCTCCCTGATGTGCAACTTCAAATCGACAACGAGTATCCATCTCGACAATATATCTCCCGCCTGCGGTTCGTATTCGTTGCCCAGCTAGTCTATCAGCCCGAATTGGCCACTCGTGTGATTGAGAAGACCTCTCATGGCTCGACCCTAAACCTTCACCACAATTCCTCCGCATTTCTCTCCCTCGCTCTTTTTCAGATGAAATGACGGATTGAGACGTAGTGGGCATCTGTAACAGAATAAGAAATGTGAATGAAACTAGAAGGAAGGAGGTTTCTTCGAAGTCTTCGAACACAGCTTTTAGCAGGAAGATAAAACTACTCACTCTATCATATACTGGTCGATTACTAGCTGACATTCTCCCAGAATACACTGGCTGACTACTCGACCTCGAAAGTGGCTTTCTATCTCTTGAATTTGCATCTCTAGACCTTAGTGGCTCTCTTGATCGTTGCCGCCTGTTGTCCCTTGAATGCTCTCTCGAGTAAAGTTTGGCTTCATCATCAGTATTTTCAACAATATATGGATGCATCTGTATGTCTTTCAATTGCATTCGACTGTTAGCATTTTGATGCATCATCCTAGCAATCAGATCTGCTGCACGCGGATTCCTTATCTCATTCTTTTTCACAAGCCCTTTCGCAGGGGGAGCTTTGGCAGTAAGCATCGTGTATAGTACAGCCCCCAGAGAATAAACATCAGCTTCCTGTGCATACTGCTGATTGAATACTTGTGGAGCAATGTATCCAGGTGTCCCGACAATCGTACATGCTACTTCTCCTCTCCTAACATTTGTAGCCAAACCAAAATCTCCCAGTTTAACAGTCAGTTTAGATTTTGTGGCGTCTTTTATAAAGACGTTTCCTGCAGAAAGATCTCGATGCAAAATGCCTTTATTGTGCATGTACGTGACAGCTGAGATGAGTTGACGAAGGATATGGACGGCAGACGCGTCATCAAGAGGTCCGTGCTCTTTCACGTACGAAATCAATGATCCTCCTTCACAGAGCTCCATTACCAAATAAGTAGCACCGTCTTCAACAAATGCATCGTAGAGTTTGACAATGCTCCGATGTTCTAGTCGTTTCATCGTTCTGATTTCTTCTTTGATCCTGTCGTCTGTAGCTTCTCTGCCAATCTGAAAACATTCATTTCTCATCAAAATACACATTTTAAGTGAACTTATTTGATATTCAGGTATTTATTTTATCTAGCTTAATGTTTCTGATTTGGTACTTTTAATTTTTTTTTCTTAATAAAGAAAAGTGTGCGATTTCTGATAGGACAACAAAAAATCAGATATATTGATTCATAGCGAAACACACCGTACGACTAGGAAAGAACCAAGACCTACCTTCTTAATCGCAACTTTTTCTCCATTTTCTCTTTCAGCCGAGGACACTTCCCCAAATCCTCCTTTTCCAATTGTATTTAATATTTTGAAGGACTGTAAACTTTACTTGGAATCTCAATCAAGGAAACAAGAAAACTCACACTTAATTGTGAACTAATTTTCTTATCGCTCATCGCATAATTAATAACTGAAACATGCACTAAAACTTATTTACAACACTTGAAGCTTAAAAACAACAGATGTGAAGCTTATAAGTTTCAAATTCAATAAAATTTTTTAGAAGTTTGCCGGGGGACTAGGTTTTCGTTTTCGGCCACTTCTCATTGGAGCGTCATTGCGCGAGTATTGGTTTATTGCCAGTGTTTCCCTTGCGGAGCTGGTGTTTGTTCTCGACTCATTTGAAAATCAAGAAAAAATATTTCAATTTTCGACATTTTCTATTTTTTTCGCTAAAACGTTTGTATTTTCTATCTCGAAAAAAGGTTACAGGCTATTTTTCAGCGAGCACCTATCTTTCAAGCATCTTGTCGTATGTCGTTCGTCCCATCAGAAGTTCGACTTGATCACACTTTTCTCCATTGGGATAAAGAGTGGATTTTCCAACGGCTTCCCAAGGTGAGTAAAAAATAGTTATTTGAAAATAAAAATAAGCAGCAATTGATACTTTTGCAGAACCAAGTCCAAATCCCACGTGAGCTTGAACCAGATCTTGAAGCAGATACAATTCCAAGTCTTGCTCGTCAACCAGCAGATCCGAACTTTACTTGGAACGAAACAGGATTGGACCAAATTCAAATGGGACCAAGCATCAATAGCTCAAAAAACTAAATCAAGGTTTGTTCCAAATAGAAAAGCTGCTGACTTTTCTTCAATTTGAAACCTGTCAGATGGGAAATGAACAAAGTGCGTCTACATCTGGCGCAACATCATCTTCCAACCCCCCAAACCAGCAATCCTCTTTTTCATTTTTAACACGTGCAAGCACCAAACGCTCTAAGGGTATTATAACTGTAAAAGACGGCAACATTCCTCAAGAAAAACTCGAGGATGACGAAATTTATAAACGATTCTCCGAAATTCCCCGTTTTTTACCAGTTATACCAGCAGTCATCGGCAAACGCGATCCCCAAACGAATCAATCAGCTTCATACACTCACCAAAAAATCAGTTCACGACCATTTTTCCGGTATGAAGTATGTTAGTAAACTGTTATTGGAGTGAATAGTATTTTCAGGTTAGCCAGCCGTCTACAAGAACATTTCGCTATGAATGCAAAAGCAGTGGCGGCAGATCAAGCAAAAATTCCAGCAACTTGCAAGAGTGTAGAAGCTAAAATGATTAGATTAATTGAAGAAACGAAAGCACACAAAGCTCAACATGACGCTTTTGTTGCTGCATTAAGTGGCCTCAATAAGTTACACGAAGATATTTCCCGAATCCAGGTACAAACAGCGAACCCAAACAAACGGTTCTACGACATATTCGATTTACAGATTGTTCTCGAGGACATCGTACCAATGGTGGAAACATTGAATGAGATTCTCACTCCTGACGAGCGTCTCCCTCAACTGAACTTAGGTTCAGTGTTAGACCGTTCTCCTGTTCCCAGCAGTGACAGCTCTCTTCAAAGCACACCTCGGCACATCCAACATCCTATGGAACACATCGAACCAATTGAGGAAATTCAAGTTGTTGATCTCACTAAAAAATAATATCTTTCTTCCCTTCAATTTTCGCTTTCCTTCTTTTCCCTATCGTCCTTTCTTTGAGCCCTGGTGGCTTCTTCTCACTTTTACTTTCGCAATATCAAAGTAAAAATTGTTTTTTTTGTGATCCTCGTATTTTTTACTTTCCGATTGCGTCATTCTAATTCCCTTCTTGAATCAAATAAATATTCGCTGGCAATTTACTTTTCAATAGCGAGCAGAAGGTTGATTGTCCAACAGCATATCCTAGATAGTTTTTTAACCGTTGAAACAAAATTTCCAGGCAGCTATCAGAATGGGCAGCACTACAAACCGCCGGATCACCGAAGACATTGACTTGAACAAGGTAATTTTCGTATAATTAAGTTTTCGCCCTAAAAAATATTCATAGGTACCACCTCTGGATCATCACCGATCAGCAGTTTCCTTCAATTGTTTGATACTGAAGATGACGGAGTTGCTAAACAACTTCGGTAACCAAATGGAAGATGCTCTTGAAAAGGCCGAACAATCACTCGACATAGTCGATCGAAAGCTGACATTAATGGAAGTGAAACTGTCATCGGTCAATCTTAAACAAGTAGAAAATAGCTTTGGAAATCTTGAAGCGGCGCCAATTAAACCATCCGAGGAATTTATAGTAGAAAAGACATCATCAGAACCACAAGCACCTTCCACATCTTCACCAAACTCAAGCTCAGTTGATCCATCAAATGAGCAGTTGAAACTTGTAGAGTGCTCTGACACGACATACTTCGTTCTCATAAAGGACGATCCAAAATTCAGCAAATACTTCAAAATGCTCAAAATGGTATTCTCATATTTGGTAGGTTATATATTTATATCTATTGTTCCAGGGAGTTCCGGAAGCTGGTGTTGTTCAGAAAATGGAATCAGAAGGAATAGATCCTTCTATTTTGAAAAGAGGAGACGAGCGTTCGAATGTGGAAGTATCGCAGAAATCGGGATATGAGTCTTCAGGAGAATCAGTGTCATCATTCTCCGACTCTGATTAGTTTTGTTTTCTTCATTTTCGTGTAAATTGTGATAGTTAATTTCTTATACGGGTTCGCATTGTTTTTCTTTTTCAGATAAATTTGTTTTTTTCTGGTTATAGTTAATATCATTTGTTGTAGTCGTTTTATTCACGATAATTATATTTTCTTCATTTTTCTTCTCATTATTACTAAGCTCATTATTTAAGCTGAAATGGAATCAGAACCAGAACCAGGAGTCTCAGTTAAAGAGGAAACAGAACCAGAGTCGGAGGTAACAACGGAGAATAAGACCGAATCAGATCCACAATGCTCAGTTCTGGCCCACCCAATACCGAGACCAAACCTGCCAAATGAAAAAACACCAGAATTTAATGAACATGTACAGCCGGTTTCAAAGGAACTTGCGGAA
This sequence comes from Caenorhabditis doughertyi, assembly GCA_963572265.1. NCBI lineage: Eukaryota > Metazoa > Nematoda > Chromadorea > Rhabditida > Rhabditidae > Caenorhabditis > Caenorhabditis doughertyi. Next base: position 11,322,158 of record OY751554.1, read on the forward strand.
TCACTCATTTTGGCAACTGAGCTTTCGGTATATTAATTCCAAATTTTATGAAGAAAAAATAGAAAATTACAGGCTGCGCGAGCTGTTGCATTCATGGAAGCGTTCCAAAAATCAAGAAGCGAAGCAGTAGATAGTAAGCGAAAACATGGTTCGTTATTTCAACTATTTTGATAAATACTGATTGTGAGTTTCAGAAGAGAAAAAAGCAGAGGAGCCAGGTCCCAAGAAGAAAGACCAACGACGGAATAAGGATAAGGAGAAAACATCAAAAAAGCCAAAACCTTCGGAAGATTCCGGTTCCGACTCAGATGTCATAGTTTCAAAAAGGAAGAGGATAGCATCCTCATCGGATGATGATTCTGATAATGAAGTACAGATCGTATCGACGTCGAAAGAAGAGAAACAAGAAGAATCTCATATAGAGACTTCAATGAAAAGGAATGGCAAGAGGAAAGCAAAAGAGGAAGAAAGGAAAGCGAAAGAGGAAGAAAGGAAAGTGAAAGAGGAAGAAAGGAGAGCGAAAGAAGAGGAGAGGAAAGCGAAAGAAAAAAGAGTCAAAGAAGAAGAGAGGAAAGCTAAAGAAGAGGAAAGAAAAGCCAAAGAAGAACGTAAGAATGCCAAGAAAGAGAAACTAAGACTGAAAGAACAGGAGGAGAAGAATCGAAAAGCCGAAGACGCTGCTTCGAAACGTAGGAAAAAAGAAGCCGCCGAGGAGATAGAGAGAAAGAAGAAGAAGAAGAGAGAAGCTACCGTAGATACTGATGAAGAAGTTAAGACGACGAGGAAAAGATATGAAAGTGAAGATAGTTCCGAGGAGAAGTGAGTCCTTCATATACAAACTGCAGCTTTATTTTTTGAAAAAACCGAAATATGTAATAATATTTCAGACGACGCCGTCACGATTTATCGCATCAGCCATCATCTTCATCTGCTCAAATCAATCCTTTACACTTCCAATATGTCGATTGTAGTGGGAAGACTCGAAAAGAACTGTTGGCAGAATACAATTGCATCACTATTCCACTCCTAGAAATTAGAGAATTCAATGAGTTCAGTGATGAGAGAAAACTTCTGAAGGAATACGGGCAAACGCAAGATCATTTAGACGAGATGCATTCATTTCCCGAAGAACAACTACTTACTTGTGACTCAGAAGTCTGTCCATTTCTACTCACTTATCAAACGTAATATTTCTTGTAGTGTTACTAATAACACTAAAATTTACAGTCCTCTGTCAGCACTCTATCAAGAAGCTAGGAAGAAATGGACTCCCACCATAAACGAAACTCCTACCAGCTCCCATCTCAGAAGGTTATTATCAAAAAAAAGGAAAAATAATTAAATTTTTACTTTCCAGCCGATGCGTGAACTGCGACAAAATGCTTTCAACTGTGCCGGAAGAGACTTGGAAGAAATACTTGGGTGCTAACAGTATTTATTGTTCAGTCAAATGCATTGCTGGATTAGTTTTCAAAACTATGAGGGTACTTTTGAAATTGGTTGAAAAATTTCCACGAGTTCATTTTATTTTCAGGAATGCCCTGGGGCCGAAACTGCTACAGTAATCAATGCTTCGACTGGAGAGACAGCGTCGGCTGGGGTTTATACTCGCGAACTTATTTCATTTTTCCTTCTTTCACCAAACTGGATGCCTCTTCGAGTGGATCCAACGAATAACTCTGAACCAATAAAACCAGAGGTCCTGAGAAAGAAGGAACTTGAAAGAGAGAAGATAAAGGAAAGAGAAAAAGAAAAAGCGGCGGAAAAGGAGAAAAAGTTGGCAGCACTTTCCAAACCGATTCCTAAGAAGAAACCGGAAACAACAGATTCACTTCGGCAAGGGAATCGCACTCAAATGGAAAATGCGATTATGGGCCGAGTAGATAGAATGAAAATGAAAGGTATCGATAGGAAACAAGTGAAAGAGCTTGTTGAACAGATCGAAGAAAAACTCTTCGTCAAGCATGATCGAAATGTTCAAAACCCGAAGTACAAGGCTTGGAGACAGCAGTTCACTCTCAATTTCGAAATTGAAAGTGCAAGAGACTTTGTGACTGCCGTTGTTCTGAAACGATTATCAGTAGAGAAACTTGTTGGATTAGATCCCAACTCATTGAGAAATCGTTTGTGTTGGAATACAAAGCCAGTTGGAATTCCGATACAGGCGAAGAGAAAGCCTAATGTTCCACGAAACGTATGTTTGGACATGTTATCTCGTTCAAGTTTTCGCAATCTTACATTTTCAGCCACTCGATTCTATTATTGGTGATGACACTCGTGATACAACTGCCGAGCACATGTCTCATGCGTTTTCCAAGACTTGTAAAACGTGTCAAGCGAAACAACTTGCTGAAGCTCAGGAAAAGATTCGGAAACAAGAAGAAGAGCGTGAGCTCAAAGAGAGAAGAGAGAGGAATCGTGAGCTTCGAGAAGCAATGCGTCAAGATGATATTGAACGAAATAAACGAGCTGAAGAAGAACGAAAAAAGAAATTGGCGCAGGAAAAAGAGGAATGGGAACGACAGAAGCAAAGAAGAAGAGAAGAACGAGATCAAGAAATGGGCGACGACGATGATTATGGAAATGGCATAGTGACACCAGACTTCGAAGGACCATCAGAACCGATTAGTAATGCACCTATCGCGGAAAGAAGAATATCTGATCATCCAGAAAGAACTGAAAGACGCGATGATGAATGGGAGTTCCCTATTCGAATCTTCATGGCGGATGAACCGTTCGACTCAATTGCCAGTCCGATTTTCGCTCAGACCAGTGAAAATCGTCCATTGTTTCGTCTTTTCGACCGCACACTTGGTGACAAAACATTCTTTCTGCACACACCTCGTCGTATACAAGAATTTCTGATCGAATCAAACAACGCTATGAACGTAACTCGATCATGTTCATTTGCAGTGATGAAATTGACTGCAACTGGAAAATCAAACAGTTATTTTAAAGTGCTGGAATATAATATCGAACAAGATTGCGTTTATCAATTGGATCTTCCCGTTGGTGATGAAATTCTCTCGATATTTTTGTTCCCACATCGTGGATCCGATTTCCTACATGGTTAGTTTGTCATATCACAATATATTTCATTAATCTTCTCAATTTCAGATACTTTCGCTCCTGTGAAGTACAACCTCGGGACACTCGAAAACTGTTTCATGCTCATTCTTGTTCTCCGTCCTCAATATGCCGAACGTTTCCAATATTCAGTTCGTGTTTGTGATCTTGATATGAAGTCGCAACTGCTACGAATGGAAAGAGAGAAAATGATGCAGACCTCATGGAGACAAACACAAAACAAAGAAGATCTAAATAGTACCCGTGAGGCAACTGAAGATAAAGAACCAGCACCGATTACTCCAAAAGACGTTTCTCAGAATGAAAGTGCTCCTTCGATACCTTCAAATGGAACACCTGTGGTGGCTGTAGAGCCGACAGCAGAAGATTTGGCATCTCGAAAAGTCAACTTTATTCTACAAATCGTTAGCAATGCTAAACATATTAGTGAGTTTCCTAAAAATCTTAAGCTTTATTAAATTGAAAAAAAAAATCATATTTCAGAAGAAATTGTATCTTCCGCAAAGGACTTTATGAGCGACCCTGATGTTCCGGAGTCACATAAAGATAAAATTCGAGCGATAATTGCACAAAAGATAGAAGAAGAGAAGGCGATGAAAAAGGCGGAAAAGAGCAAACAGAAGAACTCTATGAAAGATGGCACAGGAGATACACCGGTCACAGAAGAATTCAACAGCATTGTAGAGAATGGTGTAACGCCACAAGTTGGAATCGACTTCAGTCGTCCTCCACCAATGCTCCCACAAAAATCGCCAGTCTACACTCCAGCCTCTGCTCCTGGTTTAACACTTCCCGTAACTGCTATTCCGCCTGTTAGTTCTATCCCAACCACCATCACTCCGATTCCTTCTAATATTGTACCTATTGCTGCTCCAGTCCAAGCTCCACCGTTCATTATTTCTGCTCCAGTTCCACCACCAGTGTTGCCATCTACTTCTGTACAGTCACAACAACCCTCATATCTTGAAGGTCTCGGAATGTCCGACAATGAAATTGTAGCAGATGCTATTCGACGTGGAATGGTTGCACCAATTCCTCAAGAACTTCTCCGTCCTTCTGGTCCTGGACATATCAGAGAGAAACCGACTCTCACTACAAGTGTATTAACAGGTCAGACACTCGAAGATGATATGCGGAAATTGATGGAGATGGAACGAAGAATTGAGATGGAAAAGCGATTTATTAGGGATATGGATGAACTAGAAGAGAGGAAGAACATGAGAAGAAGTGACTATCCGCATCAACCATTGCATAGACCACCTAATGGTCCACCACATGGTCCTCCCAACAGACCATTCCATGGACCACCACATGGATACCCTCGTGAGCAGTGGTATGGACACGAACAGCATATGTCTAATTCTCCCGAAGAAGACTATGGTAGTGGTAGAGAGATTGAGAGAAAAGAAGTGCAAAATTCAAACGATATCCCGAATCCTCATTCCCTCCCTCCTGCAGCTTCTAGAGATAGAACACCGCAAGGTTTGGTCAAGAAATGGATTTCATTGTTTTGATAAGTTTTTTTTTCAGCGGTTCCTCCACCTGTTGCAGTTCAGCAAACGCCTTCTGAAGTTTTGAAAGCGAAAAATAAAAGAGGACCGCGACGAAACAGAAAACGGGTCAGCAACAATGAGCATAATATTGATTCTGCTGATTCTGATAGTCATTCGAGCAGAAGCTCTTCTCCGTCTCCATCTCCACCTCCGCCGCCGCCTCCTCCGCCGCCTCCTCCACCGCCACCTTCTGATAACAGTTTGTACGTGCCACCTCCACCACCACCTCCACCGCCGAATATCAGCAAAGCTCCATCTGGTGTACCTCTTCCAGTGCCTCCCCCACCTCCAATGTTTTCTCCATCTATGATATGTCCGCCACCTCCTCCACCTCTACCAACTGAAGATAAAAGAAAAGTACCTTCCTCGAACGATGATATGGGGATTGATGAAGATACCATTGACCGAGAAGAAAGAGGGGAATCACCTTTTTATGAAGCATCTCCACAATCTATGAGAGGACGAGACGGACATTGGAGAGGTGGAATGCCTTCACAACGTGGTGGTCCACCACCAGGAATGATGAGAGGACGTGGAACACCATCACAAAGAGGAAACTTTACGCCGATGAGAGGTATACCACCTATGAGAGGGGCTCCGCAAATGAGAGGAATGCCACCCATGCGTGGTGGACCACCAATGTTTGGAACTCCGCCTATGCGTGGAGCACCGCCAATGCGTGGAACTCCACCGATGAGAGGAGGACCAATGATGTCAGAAGCACCACCGATTCGAGAAAGGTCACCAATGCGAGAAGGATCTTTAGGTCGAGAAATGTCTCCTATGCCAGATGGACCATTGATGCGAGGAGGACACCCAATGCACGGAGGTCCACCAATGCTAGATGGACCTCCAATCCGAGGAGGACACCCAATGCACGGAGGACCACCAATGCGAGGAGGACCGCCGATGTTCCGTGGAGGCCCACCGGGACGAGGAATGCCACCACCACCACTGATGAGAGGACCACCATTACAAGGAGGTTTTCTACCGAGAGGTGGAGGGCCTGGGATGGGACCTCCGTCATTTTTCCCAGGTATTTTTCTAGTTAGACTAGTTCATTGCTTGAAGCAATGGCGAGTGTCTCATTCAATCCCATATTTTTTAAAGATTCTGTTTTTGTTTAGATTCTCCACAAAGTCGAGGAGGGCCACCCGGAGGTTTCCCACCAAGAGATGCAATGGGAAACTGGAGAAACGGACCACCACCACCTGGAAATGGTTCTTGGACCAATAGATATTAAAACCCTGTTATCTCACTCAAACTTTATTGAATGCCTTCTCCCCTGATCGTTGTCACATTACCGGTAAACACGTAGTTATCTCATTCTCCTCCTAATATTATTTTGCTTGTTTTTCATTCAAAATAAAAGTCTATGTGCCGATTTTATATTTTTGTTATCCCCCAGCCTTCCTCTACTGTGATACGTGTAACCTCATCGTGTAGTTCGATGACAACCTAAATAGGTGCTTTCTTAATAGATTATTTCATCTTGACTCTCTCTTTTTTGCTCATTTGTTTTCTATTTCTCATCACTTTTTTAATAATAAAGTGATGAGTAGGTAACACGAGACTTATAGAAATCCAATGACTGGAGCCTAGAAATAAAAACAATCAAATAAATAGCTTTCATCCTTATTCATTTGAACACAAAATCATGAGTGGAGTTCGTCCTCATTTGAAGATCGGTGTCGACTCTACACTTAACAACAAAGGTAGTTCATTCAAAGTTTTTGAAATTCTCTTTTATCGAATTAGGATCAACATTCAAAATAGGTCATCAAGTTGGTCTGGAAGTTGAGCAATGTCAGACGCTTATGAAAGCACTTCAATGGACTTTCGAGTTTGTTCAATACAACAATGAAATCGGTCATGTTTTAGAAAACGGAACTGCCACAGGTAAGTTAGAAATGAGTTACTAGAATAATATTTGCTTTGATACCATCGAGAATTTTGAGACTCCCTCTAACAGAACGGCACTACGAGAACTCTATTGTGGCCTATGATCTACATCACTATTTAGTGCTATCACTCTTAATTTTTTCCAATAAACAGGTTTCAACAGACGCCACTTTCTTTGAAGCTTTTGCGTCGACAGTAATTTTATAATATCCGTCTATAGGAATGCTCGGAGATATTCAAAGAGGTCGAATTGATATGGCTTGCGGAAGATTCCGAATGACTGCTGATCGTGCTCATATTCTCAATTTCACTTACCCAACACAATTCGAAGTGAATCAAGTTTACCTCATAACAGATCCACAAAAATCAGAAGACGTTGGATTTCTATTTCGACCATTTTCAACTATTGTGTGGCTTCTACTCTGTATCACTATTCTCGTTGTATTCGTAATTTTCTTTTGTTTGAGAGTCATCGAGTTTAAATCAACTAAAAGAAAAGAGAACTTGTATTGGTAAGTCCCCAAAATTGACTTATTTTCTAGAAGCTTCAGAAGTTTCAGTTGCTTTCAAAACAGTATTTTTCAAGTCCTTCTGAGCACTTTCAATCTGGAAATTCGAGTGGAAAACAAGTCAACATTCTTTGCATTTCACGTAATTTTCCGTTTATTCACCGATCAAAAGTCCCAGGAAATAAGACGGATAGCATTTCGATACTGAGCTATATTTCTGAAAAATACATGTGTAGAAGAATAAGTCACATTTTCAGTTATTCTCAGCAATTTGGCTTCTTGCTTGGTTCCATGTTTTCATTGATTTTTACACTTCTGAATTAAGTGGTATGATGGTAGTTTCCGATAAAAAGCAGATGCCTTTTGAAGACTTTTATGGGCTAATAGAACAACTTCGGTGAGAAAAGAGTGCTCTTGTATTAGAAGATTTTTCGATTCTAGGAAAGGAACATATCGTATATTCACTCCCTCATCTGATCGTATCCCAGAATGTCCTCGTGAAATATCTACTTCAAAATGCGCTTCCATTTTCTCTAAAATTTTATCCAAACACCCTCCAGAGTATGGAGATGTTACCCAGTTGAATGATCGAGATTTTGTTTCTTCGGTAATAAAATCCAACATTCCATAAGAAAAACTTCAGTGCTTGCAGCAAAAAGTTCCCTTAGTGGCGTTCGGATGGTATCCTGCCCAACGGATCTCTTCGAAATTCTCCATTTGGACACAGGAATTATTTCACTCGGACGTTTTGTTGATCAGGGATTTCCCGGTATCCCAGAGAAAAACAGAATGAAAATAAATGTTATTTTCAGGTGTGTCCAGCAGCTTACATCGTCCGGCCAACGTTCCCATATTTAGACGAACTGAACAAAATGATCATCAAAATATTACCTGCATTCAGTGTAAATTCTGTAAATATAGATATTATTCAACTGAACTATTTCCAGACAATTGATAATCATTATACTCCTGCTTATCCGGTATTATCCCTTTTTGAGAAACCATCCAAATCTTCTTTTACTTTGAATCAACTCTCTTCAATTTTTGTCATTCATCTTCTCGGAACACTATTATCTTCTTTGCTCTTGATTGCTGAAATTTTGACAGGTAAGATTTCAATTTTTGTTGTATAGAAGAACAGGATTACTGTAGATAAAGCAAGAAACCACTAATCTGAAACCTGTGAATTTTCAGCAGGAATAACAAAGCATCAAAACAATTCTAATACTATTTCTGATAGCAACAGTCATCTGAAAAAGGGAACAGAGAAACGAGAAAGTGAAACTGTGTAATTGAAACCCTTCATTTTCTTATCTTCTTCTGATGATATCACAAGTTCGAAAGCCCTTTTTTGGAGATATATCTTATCAATTAATCCCGTTCCCGTCCCCATTTCCTCTATTTTTACACTTTAAAATACAAGCTTTTTGCTGTTTGAAGGCCATAAACAGTGAAGTAGAGTCAATAGTCTCTGATCGTTCAAATGCCAATATCGTCATCAACTTTCGTTCGATTCCCCTCTCATTTCTTGTTTTCTTCATACTTTATGCTATTTATCATCCCTCAATGTTATCTATTTATTTATCTTTTTTCCCTATAAATCTGTTTTTTCGTTGACTGAATAATGGTCATGAATAAATGATAAACTACTACTACCCCTCCTGCATTCTATTTTTCAAACAGGGAAGTATGAAACATCTGGAAGTTGTGTGTGTGTTATTCCTTATTCCACCTGTTGGCAATAAGCCAAAAGAACATATGACGTAAAAAGTTGAGAATCAAGGAGATGGAAATTGAAAACGAGTGGGAATTTAATAAAAACGGACGACATATTCAGAATTTGAGAAAAAAAGAAGAAGACGTCACGGAATATAGTGAAGTAGGAGGAGCACATGAAAATATCTGGAAATTAGTTTCGAGAGATTCTGAAAGGTTCTGATTCAAAACTGAATAGATATCAGAAATCTTTGTTGCAGGATTCTATTCAAGTTTGAGTGTTTTTGTTGTTGACTTGGCATGGTCTATTGTAATCTCGATACAACTTTCAAAAAGAAAAATACTTCAGAGCGTTACATTCCTCACACTTTATAGACTACCACATTACTGAAGAAGTTATTCTTTTATAGAGCCAACTCTTCGTCTGAAATTCGTAAGAAAATTGAAGGGTAAATGCATTATGACATTAAACTAATAATGAAAGTTGACTCAAAACTACTAAAATAAATAGTTCCACAAAGTGGTACAAGACTATACCAAATGCTCATCACTTTCATCTCGATCTGTTTTTCCAGACAACCTCAACGTCAAAATGTATTATCTTTTCTGTTGGTTTACTAACTTTTTTCTAGTCGTACTAGCCATGATCTACCCTATTTGTATCCTAACCATGTCTAGGTGTCGCTGAAAATGTTGTCTTGTTTTCCGTATAAATAGAAGACATTTCGACTTGCCTTGGATCTTTTTTCAACACCTACCATTGTTTTTTTTTCTTCTGTCAGGAACAGGTGATACTATAAAAAGAACCAAAACATATCAGCCAAACATCTGAAACGATTATTCCCCCGGGTATTTTTCTGTGATGGACCAAAACTCATAATGTGATAAGATTGTAGTAGTGTTCAGATTTAGATTCCAACTCATATCACAACTATACTGATTTCATGGGAACACACAACAAGTCTTGTTGTTATTTTTGAGCTTTCATTCCATAAGAAAAATCAATGCAAAAACAAAGAAGGTTTTCAAATTTTGACTTTTTAGAATTTTACTTTATTCTAGACCCCAATATCTTTATTAGTCTTGTTTTAGTTATTGAATCAGGTTGTTTATTTGTCGGTGGTAACATTGAGTAATATCTTAAATTGGGTTTGTCACCAAAGAAATAAAGTTATTGAGGTATGAATTAACAAATTGAATTGGGCGACACCTCGGATGAAAAGGTATCCAGTAAGCCTTTTTCAGAATCTCTACAGAGAGGTTCAGTGAAAGAGATTTTACTGATCTGAAAAACGGAATCAATTTTCTGATTGGTGTTGAAATTGCATGCTTTTCTGAAGCGTGGAGCAAATATGTTCTGAGCAAAATGTTCAAAATTTAATTTTAGATAAGAAGGAAATACTCTAATTGTTCTACTCTTTTCTCCAAGAACCTCGTAATCTCTCTCAACATTATCTGGCTAAGATGCTCCTATAATAGAGGTACTTCCCATACGTTGGAATCGTTTTAATGATAAATTGAAGATTCCTTTCTTCTGGTAACACTTACCATTTTGATGGTTGCGCTCATCTCTCCAAAAGCCTAAGCGTTCTGCTGCACCAGTAATTTTTATTCCCAATTATTCTGTTACTTCCTTTCACTTCTCTTTTTTCCCTTTCTTGACCATTATTCTTCATCGGAACGAACGATTTGTTACGTCTTCAGGTGTATGTCAAGAAGATTGACATTTCACTTTTTTTCAGGATTCTGACGTAACGGCTTCTCTTTCTCCTCCCAATGAATATTCTAGTTGCCCGCTGAAAACTTTAAAAGTTTGCCGTTTGCCATTGTAAACGTCGTCTAATTCTTCCTTTTCTTTTTCCAGAAGAAGGCACTAATTACTTCATCTTCTTCTCCTTTTGCCTTCTTTGCCTTCTGAATTCTTATTTGACCATTCCAGAAAAAAAAAGAAAAAGTAAGAAAACCATTTTGAATGTGTTATGCCGTGCCATTCATTTTCATTTCCTTATTCCGGTTTCCTCAACGTCTTCTCTGATACATCTTCTTCTTGTCGTACAGTCTGCGTCTCTAAATCCCTTTAAATCTGCAAAAAACGGCAAAGGCCAAACGAGTCTGTAACTGAGAAATAGTGTTAGAGATGAAGAGACGCAGAGAGAACATCATTGCGATGCGATTACTTCGAGATGCCATTGGAAGGAGGTGGATGCATAGCTTCTCTCTCAATTACCTTGAATACAGAGAGAGAGAGGGAAAAGTGGGCGGAGTCTTAGTTTTTGTGTAGAAAGAGAGATTTGTATTCAAGGGTCAGGTAGAGGTGGTATAAAAGTGTATCCGGTTTGAGAGAGAGAGAGAGAAGAAGTCGTCGACGATTTCTCAACTTTCAACTTTGATTACGTTTTCACTTGATATCGTTTTTTCTTGTTTGTGATCTCTTATCAGATAAATTTATGATAAAAGTATGTTACAGTAGGGAGAGGACATACTTTCACTCAATTGTTGGATTGTCTGCAAAACGGTATGATTATTCTGACAATCAGGAGAATGAATCCATCAGAAAACGCCAAGCCTTACCATTTTAATTCCAGCTTCAACTTGCCACAAAAAATCTGAACACTTTGTAAGAAATAAAATTCTTTCAAAGCTGACTCAATTCATCTTAAAGTTCCTTGCCTTGTTCTCATAAAAAACATAAAACACATACTGAATACTGTAAACTAGAAATTAGTGATGAATAATCAAACCATCTCAAATATGCATTCTTCTTAATTTGCATCATTCTTCTCTTTTAAACTTTTCGATCGACATCTTGTTTCTATGGCTTTCAGTTGTAATCATTATATGCAATTAGGTCAAATTATGATGCCAGAAACTCATCTTTCCGACCGCCCGTATTTTGTTTTTTGAGTTTTAATGACCATTGGATAGATGATCTTTTAGATGGGATGAATTGATATGAGAGGATCATTTAGTAAAAAAGTGGAAGTTATATTAAAAGATTTGATTTATTGTTCATCTTATTGGAAGGTTTTAGTTTCTATGGTTATGTGGAAATTAAGGCACAAGACGTTTTTTAGTGCTGTTCTGATAGAGGTTCCACAGAATTTTTTTGGCCTAAACCTTTGAAACTTCCACTTTCAAAGGTTCTCCTTCTCACAAAACATTTCTTCTCATTTTTCAAAAAACCTTCTTCATTTTCAAAGTGAAATACAAAAAAAAATGGGCAAAAATTGAATTTGCTCTTCGCGAAACGAATCGAACTTCTCTTTCTACTTTCCTTGTCTATTGACACTTCTTTTTGTTCCTTGTTTCTTTTGTTTTCATTTTATTTGAATACTTGAACTTTTTGAAAGAATAGAAGAAAAAAACGTTGTTATTTGAAAAATTTTGTTTGAATGCAAATTTTCCGCCAGGAATAAGCACTTTCGATAGTCTGGAGCCCACTTCAGAAGCGCTCCAAATTTCCATTTTTAGCAAAACGTTTCTCGTTCATTCCTTTTTTTTCAAGTTTGGGAATCTTATTTACTAGAAGAGCACTTGTAAATGTTTTCTCGTTATGTTTTTATAATTCTGTTCATTAAAAAAGAAGAATCGTTATTCATTCTGAACAACATAATATTGTTGAAAAGGAGCCATCTGAACATAATGTGGTATCTTTTTCGAAAAGGTTTAAATGAGTGCAATCTCATATTTCATACATTGAATTCATAAAAAAGAAACAAAAGGCAAAGTTCAAAAAGGGCGAAAATCAAGGAGTCCAGGAATACGAGCTCCCTTTTTCTATTAATCCTTCCTCACAAGTTTTGGATGCCTCCCAAAATAATATGATATTCAAATTGCAAATATTCATTTTTTATAGATATATAGATTCTATTCTAGTCACCACTATACAAATTGTGCTGAATTTTGGATTGCATTGAAAATCAAATGCAAGTAAGGAAATTGTTTTTTTTTTCAGTATTTCATTCATTGAGATTGTAGTTTTTCTTATTTCTTGGAAGTTGATAGCAAATACAGGAAATGAATGATGTGTGGTAGGATAAAAGTCGGATTACTTGCTTCCGCAATAATATTTTTGGAAAACAGTCTTCGTTTTACTTAATTTCTTATTATTTACATTAGGAAACTCCAGTTCCAAAAGCATCTAAATTCATAACAGTTTCAGTGTCATTTTCAAACGCTCTACTTCTTTTTGAACAATCTCATAATGCATCAAATAACATTAACTTCAAACTAGAATCTAGGGAATACAGTTTGAATTCAGACATTATACGTCTTGTCTGTCATAATTTCGCTGACTAATTAGACATCAAGTACTGTCGTTTTGGGATCTGAACTCTCGGCAAGTGTGACCTGTCCAAGTACTTTGGAGATATTTGATTTTTATTTGCATACGTCAGAAAGTAGTGAAAATATGACTGTTAAGTTTTGGAATCATGAAAATGTTAGAAATTTTAAATGTCTTTCCGATTCTAAATCAAGGATAATATGTCAAAATAAAATGATTTTCTCTGAATCCTGCTTCCTGCCTATTCTTTAATTAAGCTTTCTGGATGTACTCTGTGCTTATCTATCCTCTTGAATTCATCTTAATTCATTTCCAGAATGATCTTTTTTTCCTTCCTGATTGCTCATAAACTTCTCATTTTTTCGTATGTTCACACATCTCCTCCTCCCACCATTTTCATTGAAAATCACCCCCAATTTAGTCTCTTTTATCAGATAACCCAATTCAATCGGAATATATAAAAGTATTCTTTTTGAAATATTATTTAGGATATATCATGTAGTCCTTTCGTTTCAACGTCTTCGAAATTTCTTCCTGACTATTTGTTTTTTCTTCGTTATGCTCATTGAGCATTTCTTGCGCCCACCAATTGAAAATGGCGTCTTGTTCTATGGAAAATAATTTGATATAATTTCATTATTTTATTTGTTGTTTTCTTTGTTTTTCATCCTCTGAAAATGTTCTTAAATGATTAAAAATTGGCATTCCGGGGCAAAATCTTGAGTTGACACCTTCTGAAATTTTAGCTTAAAGTCTTAAAATCCATTTCCTGATTTCTATATTATCAGACTTCGATTCCGAATAAGATGAATTCAATAACAAATTCTTCGAATCTGTAAAAGTTCTCGCTTGTTTATTCTTCTTGTGTCAAAAGTAACCGAATAAGAAATGGACTGAACGTGAAAAGAGTCGAAAGAAAATTGGATTTAAGGTCAAGAAAGAGAAAAAACATTCTTCTTTTCATTTTCTTCTGTCCTTCACTTGTCTTTTACCCTAATTCCAGTAGTATTAGTATTCATAGGATGACTTTTAGAAACAAAAATTTTCTTCTTTATTTGGATCATTTTGATTCTTTAAACTCTTCAGTGAACTCTAGACAAACTGTAGAACTCATTTGGGATATGGGTAGCTTATTACGTAGTTTACCAATTTTCTGATTTGATCAGACAATTCATATAAAAAGAGAGTTTGTTGTGAGTCAATTGTCATTGTTTCTCACGAAATTGTAGTAGAGAAAGTTCTTTTTTTTTCAGCGGAGTTCTCATGTTAGTCACTTTGAGGTATCGAAAGTTATCATTATTATTTTCATGAGAACTATCTTTACAGTAGTAGTATTAGCTTCTTATTCTCCGCACGGGCAAAGATTAGGGAGCTTTTTTGAATATTCTCCATTAAAAGGTAGGGATCGAGATGCCGTTTTTTTTTCTTTTAGCTCTGATGAACACTAACATTCCAACATTTATTCCAACTTTTCTTGACATTTTCATTTCTTTGAAGTCTTCGAAATTCTTGAAAAGAACTCTTCATTTTTTCAGAAGAAGCTTACAAAGAACATGTTGTTGTTTCTTTAAGCAAAAACAAAAATACTTCCGAGTTCACTGACAGCTGAACTCCTTTTTTCCTTCCTTTTTCAACTCTGAAAATATCAGCGTTTCTCCGTAATTGGTCTATAATTTCATTCGTTTGATTAGTTTTCAGAATCATTTAACGGCGGGTTCTGGAATAATTTGTTTTGACTTCTGAATATATATATATCACCTGATTCAGTTGATTTGATATCTGGATTTTCCTTCCTAAACCCATCTGAAAATCCCCTCTTAAAGTAGTTTCTCTATCCAGTTATCCCAAAAAGCCACCTCCGAACACACATACATTTCTAATCAAGATGAAAGCATTTGCCGTCTTCTTCCGAAAGAAAAAAAGAAGAATAAAGATAATGAAGATGAAGAAGAAGAAGAAGCTAGTCATTATCGGTAATGTCCTTGTTTATTCCCGCCTCTCTTTTCATTGCCAGTTTCCTCATTTCTTAGGCATTCCCATGGATTGGTTTTATTCTACTTTCTTGAATTAGGTTAGTTGAAATCAAAGGATTTTTGAGGATGTTTGGAGTTAAGGATGTCTAGACTGAACATCAATTCCTAATGTATTTTGAAGTTCAATCCGTAAAAATCAAAGCAAAAACATTCCTGTTTTCGAGCATTGTAGAGTTAGTGCAAATAGAGCCGAGGGAAACTGAAAATTATAGAATAGAAATGCACCACAGCTACAAAAATCACAGAAAGAATCAGATGGAAATGCATGTTCTTCTGGTAGTTTGGTAGCTACAAACTTGGTCAGAACAGAACAGAATTATATCCTATCAGAAGGATACGCCTTTGTATTAGAGGGATTTGGTAACTGAGATTACTAGGAAGACTTGAATATGAGAAACGGTATGTTTTCTTTTCCATCTGGGCTTCCAAAGACGCCTAGCCCACTGTATTCTGGGTATCTGCATTGGTTATCTTAAACTAAGTGGCGTGCTCTTATGTTAGGGTATCCCAAACATTATGTTCAAGGTGTAGATCTCACTGTGCTAGATATAAACTTCCACTTTCAGATTTTCATTCAAAAACTCATTTGATCTTTTCACACTTTCATTTTTGTTTTTTCTTTTCCTTACCATCTTTTTTCTCTCTTTTGATACTCTCCCCGCCCTTCCAATTCTTCATTTTTCTTCCATTTTTGTCCTCCTCCACCTCCTTTTTTTCTCCTTCTTCTATCTCTTTTGATCTCATCATTCATCTTTTTTTCACAAACACATCCACACATATCATCATTCTTTATCAATTATGTTCTTCTCTTCATTGCCTCGTTTTTTAATCACAATCAAATGTACCAGTTGAATACAAATTGTCACGAAGAGAAGTATTGATAACAGTCATTTTACACTCTTGTTATTTTTTCCACTATTCTTTGATCGAAACTCTCTCGAGAAAATTTGCCTAAACCTTTTTTATTTTTCCCCATCCTGACTCTTCATTTTTCTTCTTTTCCAGAATCGTTTCATCACGAGTTTTTATAGTTTTTCATCTGTCTGAAAATACGTTTCATTTCCAGTTTTCTCGCATCCCGCCTTCACTACAAAATGGATCATTCAACACGTTTTCGAGTGCACAATTGGCTCCGCAGTCGTAGGAAGCTCTTTCAGGTGAGTCGTCTTATAATTCTTCGGAAAAAGCAGAAGAAATATAAACGAATCCTTTTTCAGAGTAGAATGTGTTTATTGATGCTCGTGATGATCAATTTTGTAAATAGTGTCATTTTAACATTGGAGATTTGTGGAGAAGATTCGAATGTGAGTTTTGCATTACCTTAAAATTTGAAAAGTTTGTTTAATTTCAAATCTTTATAAAGTTTCACTTATATAAAAATTTAAATTTTCAGATGACTCTTCTGATGTTCTTCGTCAATACCTTTGTCGTATTCCTTTCCATGTACGGACTTTACAACTTCCGTCCAGTTTTCCTTTCTCCAAATGTTCTTCTCAAAATTATTTTATCTTCATCTGCACTTTTCTACGGTCTTCAAATGGCTGAAACCACATCGAATTCTGCTATTTTCGTGTGGTTAACCATTTCAATTGTATTCTTTATTCTGGAGATTCACACAATGTTTTCAACAACATTCGATATTATCAAACAGTTGAATTTAAGAGCCTACAGTAAACCACCTCCAAACTATAATCAAGTGAGTTTTTTTGAAATTCGTTTCTGACAAAAATAATGTTTCGAAAAACTTTCTGGAAGTCAGATATTCTAAAATTCATGACCAATTTGAAATGTTATTTCCTTCTACCAAAAACTTCCATCATTTAAAATTTTCCAAACTAATTATTTCTAAATTTCAGGTCATGTCAATTGATATTCCTCCACCATCATACGAGGAAGCACTCGTACGAATTCAACAAAATCGAACTGCTCAAGTACATAGTTCTTCTCCTAAACCAGGGCAACCATCTCAATTGAATACTTGTGATCTTGCTCATTTAGTTGTATAGATTTTTTGAATCCTTTTGACTTCTTCTTTTTCCGTGTCTGTATATATTTATGTCATATTTCTCACTTTCCCTCCCGGTCATTCCCTTTTTTTTTCTATTTGTTCCTCCTCTTTTCCAAGTGTTTCGACAGATTATCGAAACGGGTCATTTGTTATTGTAAAATGATCTCTGCGACTTTCTTTCTCGTTATGTTTTGAGAAGATTTATTTGAACTTTGACTTATTCTATATTTGAAACGAATCTATAAACTGTTTGAAATTAAATTCAATGATCAGTGAAAAAAATCATAAAAAGAACGAAAAAAAGGGAGGAGTTCAAAACGATTTCACACACAGAACCATACTTTGAAAAAGTCAAAATGACGAGAAGAAAAAGTTTCTACAAATCAAAATATTTTATAGCCGAGAAAAGTAGAAGTAACAGTTCCACAGAGAAAAGTAACAGTTCCTGGAAAAAAGTACCAAAATCAAACATTATATTACCAGCATTTTGGTAACGCCTGCATTCGATGCCGTTCTATTAGAGGTTTCATAGATTCCACAGCATAGAACAAAAAGATTTTCAAAGTTCCGTGCAAAACTTTCAGTCACAGTTTTTCATTCAAAGAAGAATACTTTGTATAATAAATCAGAATTTTGAAAACTGTATGAAAGTTTCCACAATAAAAATCTGGCCTAGTAAAAAAAACAGTTATGAAAGTTGCAAGTTCAAATCCATATAATGTCTAGTCTATCGTTCTTTACTATTCCAAAGACCAAAATATAAAACATTGATCTAGAAACAATGTGATCACAAGAAAATAAAAGATCTTTAGGTTCACACGAGACATTTCTGTTGTTTAGAATATCAATTTTTGCAAAATACTTTCCTTTTCTCAAACCATTTGGTCAACATCGATCAATCAAAAAAAAAGAAGAAAAAATCACAAGTGGGAATATATATTTTTTCATAAAAAACATGGAAGATGATGATTAGTGTTCATGCTATTCCGTTGATAGTTTGACCTCTTCTGGATGATTGATAACATTTGATAAGACAAGATGATAACGAGGAACGACAATTTTCGAAAATCACCTCTCTTCTCTTCGGGTGGTGATTGCCGTGAGAAACAACGAAAAACCAGACAACGTTAGTATTTTGTTATGTGAGAAGAGAAGAGAAACAGAATACGATACGATTTGAGATGACAAGTTCGTCGTCTCTGACGTATAATTCTCCCGTTCTCTGTCTGATGATTTGAAGAAAAACGATTGAGAAAAGAGAGAGAGAAAGGTTCTTCTTCTTGTTTAAAGAATATTGAGAAAGATGAACAGGGATTGAGATTAGATTGAAAAGAGAGACGCAGATGGAAAGACAGAAAACGGTTTTAAAATGATGCGAAATGATGGTTTAGGTACATTGCGATCAGATGTACGGGGGAAGGGCATTTCAAAGGAAATTGAATTCACTAAACGGAAGTTTAACTGGAATAGTCTTTGAAAACTCGAGAGCACTGACGTGTGAAATCTGATTACTGTAACCTCTAATATAAGATCACCTGCAGGTTGATCACGAAATTCATGATGCTCGAACAATTCATCATTGTGAAAACGAGTTTCAAAAAGTACAATCCGATTAGTCACTCTTCCAAAAGTTTTATCATCCAATTAATTGTTTTAACTTTTCTCCAAAAACAAAATTTCGAACTAATTGCAGTATCGTTTTCGTGTTTAAAAGTCAAAAAAGAACAATTACCGTATACTATTTTATGAAAACATTAATGACATCATTCCGACCTTTTTCTACGGTATTTGACGATTTGTGAATAGGAATCGAAACAGGGAACAAATACGTGAAAGGCGGCGTTCTGCAAATTTTCGTATTTTCTGACTAATTGGAGACGATTCGGAAACTGACTTTGATCAGAGGGATCTTTTATTTGTAGAACCTCTAACTGAAGGGCAGTCAAGGCGCTTTTCAGAAAACAATTATTCAACTCGTATTTTCATTTCAAAACAGAAAGAGAACTGCTGAAGATGTTTGGTTTTCATAATTGATAATTGATCGACACAAATCTGTTTTGGTCTACCAGACTTCAATCAAAAGTCACTTCCTTGTAAGTTCTATCAAATTAAAAGATAACAAAATTATGTCGGATTTCAGATGTCATGAGTTACCATGAAAACAATATCATAGGTACTTAAAGTTCAAAAACGGAAAACATTTTTATACCTCTATTATAGTAGCACTCAATCATTCCTATATGAATTGTTTCCTCGGTTTGGTGCCAGATTGAAGACTAATTTAGTAAGAAGCGTAGCTATGTATGTTGGAATTATCTGACGAGAAACATTGAAAAAATTTCAAGCTGAAAATTTCCCCCCTGCATGATTTCCGCGGTAATTAAACGATGAGTGCTTTTTCACAAGTCTTCTTCGTTCTCTTTTTCCTCAAATAACTCGTCTCTTTTTACTTTTTCCTTGTTTGTTTTTGGTCTCACAACCACTACTAATGGTAATAATGGAATGGAATGAACGGGTTCCATAATGAATCCACTCATTTTTTGACATCTTCTACTCAAAGACGCTTTCTATCACGTATTCTTAGAAGACGTTAGTTTATGAGAGTTGAATTCTTGATAAAAGTGAAACTGTTCTCGATTCAATCCACCCACTTATTCATTTCTACTAATGCACTATTTCTGATTATTCTTCCCATTTCTTTTCTATTTTTAATATAATCATGAATAAGCAGAATCAGTTTCAAATATGGCTAATTCTGTTGTCAGTTTTATCCAAATTCGAAAAAGTTGGAGGTCAATTACTGGAGAATATGTCAAATGTTGGGAATATTGGTAAGATTTTTTCATTATTTGTACTCATAAAATTATTATTTGAAGTTCTTGAACAAGATCCACGGGACCAGGATCCATTTTATCGAAATTATTATGCAAGAGCTGAAGGGATGCCTCTAGCAGCAGTCAATTCAGTAGTTCATAACGTGAAACATCAATCAGAAGGACAATTCAAATTGTGGCATGAACTTCCTTCTCATAAAGTTCGACCCGGATACACGACGACCACAAAAGCACCGAAAATCAAAACAACTACAGTACCCTGGGTACGTGGAAGGCATCGACCTCAACTTGGACAACAACAACAAGCTCCATGGTTTCAAAAGTGAGTTTTCAGTGACAGTAAAGCTTATTGAATTATTATTTTGTTATGTGCATGTAGTAGATATGTGTACAGAAATCACTTGCACTCAGTTTATTCGTTAAGATTCAGCGACCCGGATGGTTATGACACTGGAACTGATTATGAAGAAGGAGTCGGAGCAGGAGCACCGCCATCAAGACCAAGAGGAAGGTACGCATGATTACTTTATGTTTTGAATCACTTCTCTTTTTTCTTCTATCGGTTTTTATTCAATCTATTTGAAAAATTTGGAATCATAGGAATTTTATTTTTCAGAAGACCTCCAGGAGGAAGAGGAAGACGTCCGCCTGCCCCTTCTGCTCCCGTTCGTGTTCAAGTTGGGTAAGTGGAAATTATTTATTCATTTAAAATAAGTGTTTTCAGAAAAGGGGAGGGTCTGCTTGAGAACGGAGATGGTGGAGGTTTCGCAGGTTCGGATGAAGGTACGAAGAGTGCTTCTGAAGGAACAGAAGATTCGGAAGGAGTGAAGATGACAACCACTGCAAAGACAACGACAAAGGCAGCTCCAAAGACGACGAAGAAACCTGAAAACCAGAAAAAAGAGATTGCAGAAGGCGGTGATGATGAGGTAGGAGTTTGAGGTTTGAATTTATAAGCACTGATAACAAATTTATTTAGGGAACTAAAAAAGAAGAAGGAAATGAAGATGAGGGTACTAGGCATGGCGAAATCGATTTGGCAGATCTTAAAAGTGGAGGAGTTGTTCATGTAAATACTTGATTATCTGTTGTGGTATTATCATTTTATTTCAGAAACTGAGAACATCTGGAAAAGGAAAAACTGTTGGTGAAAAGGAAGATGAAGAGGAAGAGGAAGAAGAAGATACAGACGATGAAGAGGATTCGAAGAAAGAAGAGAAGAAAGCAGGAAAGAAGAAAGGAAAAGAAAAGAAAAATGATGATGAAGAAGACGAGAAGAAAAGTAAGAAAAAGTCAAAAAAGAGAGGGAAGAAAAAAGAAGAGGATGATGAAAATGAAAGAAAATCTAAGAAAGGGAAAAAGAGCAAAAAGAAAGATGATAAAGACGAAGAAGAAGATGATGAAAACGGTGGTCTCAAGAAAGTAGATGGAGATGTGAAGATTCCGAAGGCTGTGGATGGAGATACAGATGGTCATCATAGTGAAGAAGAGGAAGATTATAATGAAGAGGGTGATGAGGACGAAGATGAAGACAAGAGCTCCAAAAGAAAGCACAATAAGAGAAGGAACAAAAAGAATGGAAAAAAGAAAGATGAAGAAGAGGAATATGATGATGAAGAGGATAATGATGATGATGATGAAGATGAAGAAGACTTTGAAAACGAAGACAGTCGGTCCAAGCCATCGAAAGAGCATAGACAAATGAAGTCAAAGAAAACTAAATGCCCTCCACCACCACAAAGACATCAGCCAACTCATCCGGCACCTCCTCACCATCAGAATAATCCTCCGAACCAAGTACCGTATCCCCAACCTGATGTTTATGGTTACACTCATCCAACTCCGCCTACTACTACCATGTCTACCCAACATTCACAGGAGGGAATGGGGGTAAACTGCGATCAGCTTGTATGTATTCCAAGGTTTAAACTTTTCAGGATGACTATCACGCATTCGAGAGTATGGATTGCAAAGAAAATCAGGAAGATGATGAAGAGGATGAAAATGAAGATCATTTAGAAGAGCATAAAAAGAAAAAGAAGAAGAAATCAAAGAAAAATCTCAATAAAAAGGGGAAGAAAAAGAACAAGAAAAGTAAAGGAGGGAAGAAAGGTCATGCCAGTTTGGATTATCTGACTTCCAGAGAGAAAATCGATCAGAATAAAAGAAATCGTGGTCATATTTTAGACGAGTTGCACGGTGAGAATAATAGGTTAGGTTCTTCCAATTTCGTTTTTCTTTCAGCTGACCAAGATTTGAAGAAAATCCGAAAAACGGCGAAATCTCCGGATTCTGGAATCGACTGCTCTACGGCCGTTGATGAATTCCCATTGAAATGTGGTTCGTGGAAGTCTGCTGGATTCTGTGATACTAATCAGGCAACCCAGTTTCTATGGTGTCGGAAAACTTGTCTCTGCTCAGCAAACCCAATTGTATCAACTACAACAACCTCGTCAAATTTTGAAGAATAAATATTCTTGTTTCAATCCTAGGTGTCATAAAATGAAGCTTCTGAACTTTTTTATTTCCAAAAATTGTGATAAACCCGCTCGTTCGCCGTTATCTGCATAACCCAGATGACGTATCAACTGGACTGGGAGTTGGATCTAATTTCTTCATCACGGGTGCCCGAGTTCTCTACTTCTCGTGTAGACTTTCATTTACGCAGCCGACATCTCGCGGGTTCCGCCGCCTGCTATCTTTTGTGTGGAGCGAGACTCCGCCCACATTTCCCGTGTTGAACGAGAACTTGGAAAGATGATTGCGAATATGGTTTTAATGTTGAAAAGTTATGATCATCGTTTTTATTTTCATTGGATTCGGTGAAATCTCATTCTTTGGATGATGGTTTTCACAGGATTCGATGAGAATAAACGAAACAAGTCCATTGAAAATGTGGTATACTAAAAAATAATGACATGAGACAATATAAAAGAATTCCAACCAGTGTGAACCTGTAAAATCATTATGAACTACATATTCTCTAAGGGTTGTTTCTTGTTTTTCTCTCTTATTGTCGTAGAAAATGCAAGACTAGTAAAAGTTCCAGTAAGTCCAAATTTCAATGGTTTGCCTATCACTTCCCTTCAGGATCCAATTGACTATAATCTTGAAGTGGATAAAACTTTGGCTGGGATAGAGAATTCCGTTAGAAACCAGAGTGTCACAGACTTTGCCACGTATTTTTCAGATACTTTTGATGCTAATGGTAATTGAGATCTGAGATGTCTACCTAGAGAATTTTTCAGATTGGTATCGAAAGTTCATGGGAAAGCTAACCGCAGAGCAAGCCTCCACTTATGTGGTGAATTAGATTGACTTTTGAAATTCTGAAGATTTTAATTAATTTTCCAGTTATCCAGATTTGGTGATGTTAAAGATGGAAAGTTTGTACAGTTTACTGAATCAGTGCGATTGAATGAGACGAATACACGTCGTACTCCATTCGATGCAGCTTTCATTGATGTGAAGCTGGAAAATGGGATGAAAGTCGTCATTGACTCTTTGACTGTTCATGATGGCCGGGCAGCTGAAGAAGATGAGAAATAATTCATTTTTTGTTATGATCTTTATGATTATTCAAAATTCATTATACTTAGTAGTTCAATGAAGAAACACATAAGACCAAAATAATAAACAGAGGACAACAAAGTAACAAAAATAAAGAAAAACAGGAGTAAGATAAAAGATCATAGTTTCCTAATCATCGACCACTTTGACGTTGTAGAACGAAACAGTGAAAAGGAAGAATGGATCGGAAGATTTGCAGTTAGCGTATTTCAGAAACGAAATGACTCCTGGCTCTCGGAATACGATTGATGCAGCATTTGGAGATGGAGAAATGCGCAGGAGCTGAAACATTCAATATCCACAGCTGTATTTAATTACGGATTCACTCACTTCTTCTGTTTCCTCTTCTGCGATATAGATCAGTTCTCCACCTGCATCATCTTCCCAAGCAGTTCTTTGAACAAATAGATTGACATCCAAACAATATCCATCAGTTGAACTTTGTTCAGCATCTTCATCTCCGAGCACCCAATAGGTGCCGTGTTCTACACGACTCACTTTCACGCTAGTCTGTGCTCCAGAAACAGTCACTCCGGTGAGTTTAGCAGCAAGCTTTGCGAAGTTAGTCGACTTCAGCGCTTGAATGACTCGTTTCGTTGTATCCAGATTCTCACATTTGTCTTCATTCAGGCGTGCTACGTGACGTTTACTAACTGGACCAACTGTTTTGAAAGAAGACGGATTTGAGATCAATTCAGAATATATTTCGTTGTGAATGCCTTCCTGTGAGAAGGAAAATACATTTTTATTAGTCCATTAGCGTGTGTACTTACCACTAAAAACCCGCTCAAATTGAGTTCAGAATTATCCGAAAATGTCTCTTGTACTTCATTCTGTCTTTCCTTCGACAAGAATTCTTTTTTGACAATTTTACCAAGCTTAAACTTGCTCTCCGGAACAAATCTTTGGATGCTTTCGACAGCAGGCTTCTTCGGTTCGATGCGTCGAGTCGAATGGAACCATCCGTTGATAGAGAGGCGAGGTTCCTCTGAAATCATTTCAGCAACTCGGTGCCACGACGTTTGAGAAACTTCGAACAAAATCAGAGAGTTTCGAAGTGGAGCAAATTGAGTGGCGACAGTTGTTGGTTGAAGTTTTTCTGAAATAATAATTAAAACTAACAGAGAAACTGACAAAATCTTTACTGTTGTGATTGAAAAGTTGAAGATCTCCTCCGTTCACTTCAGAATCCCAGTTGGCAGCTGTCATGTAATACACGAAGGCGAATCGACGAGTTTCAATCTGAATAAATTGAAATTAAATATTCTGATATAGTTTTTGACACTTACGAGATCATTATGAGGCAGTAGAGAATCAGTTCTAGCGTAACAACTTCCATTGCAGTCTACTTGTTCTGTCAGTTCAACTCCAGAAACTCTCTGAAGCCACTCTTTCACTTCAGTGTACAGAAACTGTCTGCAAATATTAAATTATCAGAAATTAATGCAGACGTTCTACCTGAAGGAGAAGATAGATGGATGAACAGTTGGATCAATTGATTTGAGATCGTTTGTTTGATATAAAGAATATAGATCATTCTCTTTTCTTTGCCAATCTTCAAAGTTTTGTAGCTCTTCTTCCACCTTCTCTACTACATTGTCTTTGTTTTCGACAAAATTTCGAAGTTGCCAATGAGGAAACGGACCGTTTGACTCTGAAAGTGATCAGATTATGGCAAGGATTACTTAAAAAGTGAGATACTCACCCTCAAACCCCAATTTGAACTTGGCTTCATAACTCTCTTTGACATATTTTTGGTTAATATGTATTGGTTCCATCACAACACTCTTTCTTTTCTTCGGTTTCGGAGATTTAGGCTTAGATTCTCCATCCTTTGTCTTTCGTTTCATACTAATCTGAATCTGGATTTTTATCTGGATAGAGCTGAATCTTAAACAAATAGTAGATATGGCTCAAGAACCACAATACATCGAAGTGAAGTAACGAAATTTAAATTTTTTGGATGGAAATAATTAGGAAGCGTCAAAACAAGAAACAGAAACAACAGAACAAGAAAGTTAATAACAAAAAATACTGAAATCTATGCAATTATTTTGCCACAAATTTATTCTCGTCTTCTGATAACGCTTCAAGGGATTGTGCTGCTTTTTCCTTTGTCATTATCTGCAGAACGTGTTTTTTTTGGGATCGGGTAACCTGAAAACTCACCATAATAACAGGGAGACCTTGTTTGATTTGATAACCAGGCATGCTGAGAATGGATTTGAAGTCATTCCATTCATAAACTTCCATCAAATATTCATCATATTGATCAGAAACGAAAAACCGAACATTGTCGAATTGGAATTTATGTTCTGGATCCCATTGCGCTGGTTCACGTAACACTTCTCTGAGAAGCTCCCCGATCGTAGTAATTTCACTAGTTTCGGTGAGGACATCTGTTTGACCTGCTTCCGGATACTGTAGTAGGATTGGCCACACAAGATTTGAATCGTCGTCGAATTTCACACATTCATGCTGAATAAGGTCAAATCAGATATAAAACGTCTTTTATTTCTTACCGTCTGCATCAGTGGGAGGGATACTGTGAGCCTGGACATGTCCATCAGTTCTGGATGATCAAATGGAACTCTTGGACTCAAATTAAGATTTCTTTCTTTTAAAGCATCCAAGAGTTTCTTTTTCGCTTCAGTTTCCTTTCTCTCTTCAGCTCTTGACTTTCTTTTATTCCGTTCTTCTTTCAGTGACAATTCGACTGACTTTACTCGAAGTTTTTCCAATTCATCAATATATTTCTTTTCGTCATCAGTCAAATCAGCTGCAAAACATAACTCGTGGGTCTATACTAGCAGAGGAAGCTTACTGTTTTCTGAGGTCTCTTTAGTGAAAGCGAAAATCTTTTTGCTGCTTTCTATCCAGTTCAACGCATCTTTAGCATACTCCAGTTCGAGAAGACACTCGGCACCGCGAATAACGCCTTTCAAATGAGTTGGATCGAACTTACGACCCATCGAACAATCTTTAATTGCAGATCTCAAGTTTCCCAAATGTTTTTGGGCTGCAGCGCGGTTGAAATAGAGTACCGCGTTGAGCTTCCGATCGGGACAGTTTTCTTTGATTCCTAAACAAGACCAAGTTGCTGAGAAAAAAAGGATATGAGATACCATTTGAATAGCAATCTGTTGCCCATCGATACTTCTTGAACTTGAAATGCTTATTTCCTTCGCTTTTATGGTGTTCTGCATTCATCTGCTTGTCTTCGTCATCTTCTTTATCGTACTTCATCGCCTGAAGGAATTTAATATCATTTTTAAAACATACATTGATGAAAATATTCCACTTGTAATGCTTCAATCGTCTCCTTGTACTTTCCTTCTTTTGGCAGTTCAGTCATAAAAGCGGGATGCTGGTCAATTTCCTTACACCACTCATCAAAGTCGAACGGCTTACGTTCTTCTTGTTTTTCAGACTGAAACACTTTTTGTAATTTCAGAAACTTTCTATCGCTTATTAAGTACTTTGCGAGTCGCCATCTCCTGCATAAACTGTTCGAGATCATCGTCCAATTTCTGAGCGAGCGCATTTCTCTCCGCTTCCGTCCATTTCTTTTTTTGAGGGAGTTCTACTGGTGCGTAGCGGTGGTTCATTCTGAAAACGTGTTATCTCCAATGTTATTCTTATAAAATTTAAAAAGAAAATATTAAAGTTAAAACGGAGAACTAGAAAACAAGAAATTGTTCGGAACTTTTGGGGAAATTATTTTTTGTTGAAAAAAAGCAAATGCGCTCCGCTGGGAACTTTTATTTGAATTTCGAATCGTCTACTGTCGAGTTTCAAAGGCGCATTCATCGATTTCCACTATAATTGCAAATTTTACAGTATACCTCGAGAAGATATACGGTAATTATACCTTCTCTTTTCTGTGGGTTTTGCTAAAAATGTATAATAGTATATTTTACCATTTGTGAATAATAACTTCAGAACCCAAATGAACAGTACTATTGGATATGCCAATACTGAATGAATACAGTTCATTTGGTGTATGTTCTTTAGAAACATACCTTGTCATCAGACTGTCGAGTAGGACTAGGTGAGATACCATATAGAGAACGTAAAACTAATTGAATACACGAAAGGATACTCAAACTTGTAGTCTCTGTCAAACCCTTTCATACTAGGACCCTGCCATTTCGAAGTTGAATGTCATGAATGTTTTGTCCTGTTCTTACCATTTGCTTGAGATTTCAGGTAGATTCTTTTATCTCAAAAAACTAATTTTATGAGCTTCTATTCCAATTGGGTAGTATAAGAATGGTAAGCCTATATAGTACAAAATGACATTTCGAAACACAACAAGTAAAGGTACCCAAAGCTCTAAGAAGACAATTTCTCTTGTGTACCTTGTATTTTCTGTACAAAAACGAATAGAATGTTAGTTTGTCAATCAATTGCTTTCCATGGTTCTCCCTTTCATTAGTATTCACTTTTGGTTCAGATTCTTTCTCGGAAGCTACCATTGCAAAAGTGCCCTACGGCAAACAAATTCAAATGCAAGACAGTCAATGTGACTGAACAATTGGCACTCTGCCAACCCCCGGAGGTTTCTCTGGGTCTCCCTGGTTCTTATTATCTATCATTCTCTTTCTCAGGGCCAAGTGCATCATCATTCAGTGGAAGAGAGATCGGGAAGGAGGGTACACTCTCCGACCCGTGTTTATTTCTTCCCACAGCCCCACCCAATTGCATGTCACATTTTACATCGTTACTTGACATCTTATCACCCAATCAATAACTTCTGGGAACTTTTGAGAGACCGTTCACTCTTTCTCTATTTACTTAATATCCCTCAAATCCAAAACAGCTGAATCAACTCCGTTATATTTATCCAGAAAAAAAACGCACGAACATATTCGTTTTTTATTACAGACAGACAATACAGTATGTTCTATTAGGAGGTAGATCATAAAAATCACGAAATGAGAGAAGACCACTCCCCACGCCGTCATCATACTAATAACAATATAGTTCAAAACACATTGACGGAAGTAAGTCTTTAATTTAAACTGTAAATCAAGCATGCCATTCCTTCAGTTGCTTCCCAATCAACTCTACTTTGGATGCTTCCCGAACCCAGAATCCATAGACAAATCGGATAAAATAACAAAGAAGACGTGCTTCTTTAGTGTAAATAATAAATTTCATTATGAACCATTTTATGAGGATTTCGGGCCATGGAATCTGTCGGTTCTCTATCGTTTTTGTGTTCACATAGATAAGCTCTTAGAGGTAAGCGCAATAAGCTATAGATCAATGGATGAGATAATATTCAATCTAGATCGAAGAGAAGCGAGGGCGGCGAGTGGTACTGTATTGTCAAGAAGATGGCACAGGTGATTATGAAAAAATCCGAGTGAATACCGCTTACGTCCTTGGAGCATATCTGGTTAGTAAGAAAATAGAAAGCTATATCTGAATTCCTTATTTCCAGATAATCTATCAAGGATTCTCAGCTGATGATGCATTTCTGAAAGTGTCTTCTGGCGAGGGACCAAAGTTCATAGGTTTCCGTGATGCTTCGATGGGGACTCCCCAATATCTTCTTCATGTTCATGATGTACTTCGCGGAATCGAAAAAGCTCTGAAGTTTGGATGGCTCGATTTCACTGATTTTGATCATGAGGAATATGAATTCTACGAGCGTGTGGAAAATGGAGATTTCAATTGGATTATCCCGGGAAAGATTTTCAGTTTCTGCGGGCCACATAACGAAAGTCGTGAAGAAAACGGATATCCATATCATGCTCCAGATGTTTACTTTGACTACTTCCGTGAGAAAGGAGTATCAACTATTGTTCGATTGAATGCAAAGAATTATGATGCTTCAAAGTTTACGAGAGCTGGTTTTGATCACGTTGATTTATTCTTTGTTGATGGAAGCACCCCCTCTGATGAGATAATGCTGAAGTTTATCAAAGTAGTCGATAATGCGAGAGGCGGAGTTGCTGTGCATTGCAAAGCTGGACTTGGAAGAACTGGAACTCTGATTGCTTGTTGGATGATGAAAGAATACGGATTGACGGCCGGAGAATGTATGGGATGGCTGCGTGTATGTCGACCTGGATCTGTTATAGGACCTCAACAACCGTATTTGATTGAAAAGCAAAAGTTCTGTTGGTCCCTATCTCAATCAAATGGAGTTCATCTCACCCAGCAGAAACAAGAGAAGAAAGTTGTTCGACGCCTTGCTAATCAAGTAGACGAAATCAATTTGCAAGAAGAAAAGAGAACGAAAAGTAGAGAAAGCACTCGTCCGAATATTCTTCGGAGGAAGGTGCATGTAGAGAACGGAATAGCTGTGGCTCCCGTTATCATTTCTTCATCAAGAGCTCCAGAAACCAGTAGATCTACAAAATCTTCTCATATTGTTGATGAAACTGCATTGGATGATCAAGGAAGATCCCAAGGAGATCGTCTTCTTCAATTAAAGGCAAAACATCAACATGAACTGGATCAAGCGTGCTCAAGTAGTTCTCCTAGTCGACGATATGTGAAGAACTCCACTCCACAGATGGCAGTTCCAAGCCAAGCTTATTTGAACCGTAATCGGGAACCAATTCTGATTACTCCATCAAAGAACAGCACATCTTCATCTGGAACTAGTAGTCGTCCACTGAAAACAACGTCAAATGGAAATGTTGCTTATCGAACAAGAAACTCTACAGGAGCTGGAAATTCAGCAACCCTGACTAGAACGGTAGGTTGTATACTAGAAACGAAGGCAAAATGTAGGAAATAATCATTATATGATTCATTTATAGACAGACAGAAAGAAAACTGAGTTTCAGGGCAACGAGAGCTACCGGTTCCACAACTCTTTGTTGTACGAGGTATCACTCTGTCTCTTACTGTGTGTCATTATGTTTTAGTGTTTCGTTTTCTTACTTTACCAATCAAGGGCAGACATTACTGTTTCAGTAGCATTTTTACATTTGCTTTTATCCTAACCCCAACAATCCAAAATTTAGTTTCCTTTCAATAATTGTTCAATGTTTCAGCCAGCTTCTGCGGTATTCCCATCGATGGCTTCTAGGCGCAGTGAGGCTACACGATATCTGTCCCCAACGACACCAATAAAGCCAATGTCTCCTGCATATCCGGATGGAAGTGGTGGTGCCAGCTACAAATCTAGATTGAGGCCGATGGGGTCAACAACTGCTACCCCTTTCAATCTCCAACCACAGGTGAGTAATTCAACTATTCAAATTTAAAAGTTTTTCAAACTTTATTGTTTCTTCTTCATGCATGTAGAAACTCTTTACAAGTCATTTCGGTTAACTTTTCCCATTTGCATGCTCCTTCCTAAAAGGACCATCACCCCCCAGTTTTCTATATTTTCAATATATATATCGTGACGTGGCAGTGACCGTGTTGTATCTTGTTACAGTTTGGTCTTGTTCGGGTGCCAGCCGATTCTCCTCATTTGGTTATGGCTCATCGTCCGACAACGGCTCCCCGTGCTCCACTGTCTCCACGGAACTTCACAACGACTCCAGGAATGACTTCTCTGAATAGAGTATCTGGGGAAAAGAAACCGACGATAACACGTGGCGCGGCATCTACATCTGCACTTCCAGCAACCTACACAACACGGAGTGGTCTGCGGAAATGATTGCCTTGAATATAATTATGTTGTACTGTATCCCTCACTCCTTTCACGGTAACTCCTTTCTATTGGCTCTTCTTATTTCGTTTTCTTGGTATATGGGTAGTATCTGAAAGGTTCCAGGTTTTCACTCTGTAAATACAGAACTCCTGTAAATCCTTGATAATTTTTGTTCTAAAATCTCAATTCCTTTTTTTCTACTAGCCATTTTTCTTGAATTCAAAAACTTTTGTATGCTTGTCTTTTTGGTTTTCACGAGTGCCTGTGGTTACCTTCTTACATGCTGATTTTTTTCAAAACCTTTATCTTATCTACTTTATAGCACTTCAACTAACCTTATTTTTAAAAAGTTTCCAAAACAATAAATATGCCTTCCTACAAAAGTTTATCATCATACACACATCTGATTTTCCAGATATCTAAATGTACATTGACCGCGGAGAGCAAATCACCAAAGCGGATCCTCTCCATGCCTCAATCGAAGTCTACATCTTCTCTCAAAAAGATTCAAGTTTCTCGACCAAGACCATATCCTTCAACTGGAGTTAGAGTGGAATTATGTGCCAACGGAAGATCTTATGATATTCGTCCTCGAAAAGAAGCTCATGTTATTCCGGGTTCGAGCCTTGCTGCTAACACTGAAGCTCTTGTTGGGGTGAGAAAATAATCTTTCTGTGCACGATTTTTTACATTTCTGATAAATTTTGCAGAAACGAAAGAAGACTACAAATTGATTGAGACACGATATTAAAAAATTAACTTCGCAAAAATTCTAATAATCATATTTTAGCTTTCTATGTTATACTTTTCAATGTTCTTCACTTCAATTGCATTTAAAACCAAATGTTGCCTTTTCGAGAACTGTCTAGTCATTGGTTCAGACTGTGCCATTCTCTCATCTGCCTTAACCATTACTTCGCTTTCAAACTTGTCGAACGAACGACTCATGCTTTATTATGTTTTTATTTGTTTATTCTATTTCAAATGACGCAGGCGTCCAAAATTAAATGTAAATTAGAAACTTGTTGAAAAAAATTTACTTGGAAAATAAAGATTGTAAATCGGACAAACTGTGCGGCACTCTTGCAAAAGGAGGCGGGCGTTCAGACTCCTAATTTTTCAGATTTTCAGGGTTCTCTCACCGAAAACAAAACACCCTTATTCGCTTTAGTTTTATTTTGAAAATTTATAAGTGTTTTTTTTCAGTTTTAATAACTAGTTATAACTGCAAATGCTGATGAGCTCAGAACCTATGGAGGAAAAGGTTAAATTAGAGCCCCCGAACAGTGATGACGACGACAAGAAGGACGAGCAAAATGTTAAACCGTAGGAGTTAAAAAATTAATTGAATTATTATTTTTGAATTTCAGAGTAGAAAAGGCGCATCCTTCTCCATCAAAACGACGTTTCTTGCTTGTATCTCGTCAGATTGTCACCTCAAACATTCCAAGAAGAACACAGCTCAAAAATATTAAATCAGAAAAAGATCCAAAGATGACGGCTCATGCGAGCACTGTAAAACTACCGATCAGAATGTAACTATTTTGGGAATCGAACTCTTGGAATAATTATTTCTTTTACAGAAGTCATCGTCTTTGCCAAGTGTGCCATACAATACGACCAGTCTCTGACATTTGCATGATCACCGATGAAATTGAGAAGCTATTCCTTCTCCTGTTCGGAATTTCCCGTAAAATGATAATGGTTGATGTTTCCATTCGGTACTATAGACAACCTATGATGTATACTTGTCGTTCGCATTTTCCGGAAACTTCATCGGAAATCTTAAACATGTTTGGAGTGGCCAGTGCTGCCGGAATATTCAGATCACGTAAAAGAAAGGTTGCACAAGTTGTTAGACTTGTTAACCATCTATCAGGCAAATTAACAGAGGAGAGCAGACTCTTAAACTTTGCATATTTGTTCATCATTCAGTACCCAGAAGCCACTGTAAGTTGTTTTTTTTTCATTTTTAAATTTTCCCATTAGTAACCTTCGATATTTTCAGGCTGTCATTGGTCCTATGGTAAAATCAGAAGATATTCCATTCGAAAATACAATTGAATGTCAAACAGCAGATCTTTCGAATGGAATCGTTCCAAAATGTTTCCGTCAGCCAAGAAAACAACGTCTCGAAAAAGAGGACGAGGGATCGTCAATGCTTCGCGTGATAAAGCAAGAGTCTTTGCATCTTCCAACTCAGCCAGTCTCTGGTAGTGGAACGATGCTACAAAATGGGATTAAGTGTTGTTATTGTTTGGAGGTTCGTTCGAAACAACATATGCTGAATATTCCAAAGACACCGTATCGACTGACAAGATGGAGAGACCGATTAGGAGATGGTTTTGGTGATCGTCTCCTGTCAGAATGCTTCATTTATATGTGTCGCAGCCACTTCTCTCAGGAAGATCTCAGTACGCGAGGACGTCTTCGTAAAGCAGCGATTCCGAATGTCATCCCTCCACCAGAAATACATACTTTTAAGAAGCAAGGAGACGATTTCGTGAAAGTGTCCGTTGAAGAATTAGAAGAAAAAGAAATCAGAGTAGACGACACAGAAGAGAAATTAGCATAGTATTGGGTATTCATTTTTGTAATGTTGTTGTTTTTTTTCAATTTTTTTTGTTATTTGTTTTTTTTGTAGAAATAAACTTTTTAATTTCAACATAATTTCATAAGACATCTCAACCTTATTTATTTTCAGGTCATACACATTTAGATACAGATTATATAAGTAGTGATTAAAAAGTCTATTAGTTTCCGCTAATGAATCCTCCGGCGTACATCTTTCCGTCTTGGACAGCATCGGCAGCCTTAAGCATAGTGCCAGCAGCATAAACGTCTCTGTTAACAGTGAGTTGGCAGACTTGTTCAACTTGAGCGAATTGTTTAACAGATGGAGCAGTCCAGCATCCGAAAGCACGGAAATCAGCGAAATTTGCTGGAGTTTCCCCATTGACTCCACCTCCAAGAACATTCCAATACCAGAGAAGAACATCGTTTCCAATGCTGCTCCATCCGTTGGTAATTTGGTTCCAGTCGTAATAAGAGGTGTAGATTCCAACAGTCATTCCGTATTGCTGAAATATATTTATTTTTAGAACTTTGTACTGATTTCCTTTACGTTAGTAACTTCAAATGTGTTTCAGTGTTTTGATCTTTTTATGCCTTCTTATCGGATTATTTCCTAAGTACACTATAATCAGTGTCAAACTTTCGTCATTTGACGACAAATTTAATTGATTAAACACTTACTCTGGCTCTGGAAACAATGCTATTGATGAAGTTGACATTGCTGGTAGCACTACTTGGCCAGTTGGTTGGAGATGTGACTTGAATCCAGATGGATCTGACAGTGATTCCAACTTGATTGAGTCCTTGATAGATCTCATCCAATTGTTGATATCCTTGCTTGCTTGAAGCTGGTTGTGGAGTCATGTAGATCTCTGTTCCAAGTCCAGCATTATAAGCATTCTGGATAGTATTGCAGGCATTTTGGTCGAAAGATCCTTGTCCTTGTGGATTGTAAGCGCTGTAAATGAATGAACAAATAGAAATATGAACTGTCTTAATGATTCTTACCGAATGAAGACAGCAGAATATCCAGCTTGTCTAACGCATTGCATTTGGCTCAAAGAAGTTGGAACTGAAAGGTCAATTCCGAATGCAGTAGAAGCCAAATTGGATGGAACTCTTGGAGCAGCTTCAGCAATAACTTCTCTGAATTTGATTGGAAGAGAAGAATCAACAAATGGTAGCACTTTAACAGATGCTGGAACTGATTGGGCAATAACTGCCAATACAGAAATTAAAGCAACTGATTTGAGAAGCATTCTGAAATATTTTAATAATTCATTTTGAATCAGAAACAAATCGATAATATGAAGTTCAAAAAACATTGAATGAATTCAAAACGGAATGTTTCAAAGCGTTGAAAAATAGAAAATAGAGTGGGAAGTGTGATTTATACTGGTCTTATCAGAGCGAGCTGGCAAAGCAGTTAGTACCGCCTGTCCATCTGAATTTATGATTTCCGAAAAGATTATTCGGACTCTTCTCTTTTCTTATCAATTAATTGTTTACACACTTTTTCAGTTTCATTCGTGCATATGAAACGAAAAAGTGATGAGAGAGTACCGGTAACTGAACGTGGGTGTGATGACTTTTTCATGATTTTAGATAAGATTCTGGAACATTCGAAGAGCATCGTCAAAATCACATGTTCTCAAATGATTTCAGAGTTTGAATGGCAAGTGAATTCTATATTAAAAGAGCTACTGTTTTTCTAAACTGAAATAGTAAGAAGAAGATGAACTGAAAAGTAGAATATGTAATATTCGATGTTATTTCTCTCGATTTTTCCCATTTCTTTTATACAACAATCCCATTTGCAGCTGAATAAACACTGTTTTCTCTTCTCCAGTCTGTCATCATTTCACTATATTTTACCGTTTACAATCGTCTGTTTAAATTGTACTAATAACCGTTCAAATTGGAATATGAATTGGTTTGAAAAATCAAAAATCAAACCTTTTTTTGAATTCAGTATTTTAAATAATGATCTGATATACTGTATAGTGAACCTCCGGAAAAAAGTGATGTCAGTTTCAGGGAATGTAGAATTTGTCATATTTGATCAGCCGAGGACAGAAAGAAATCAAAAGCTATTTTTTGAGATTTGAGAAAAAGTGACGTGAGAAGTTGCTGATCCATTAAATCAAGAGACGCAATCAATCCTAAATACGATACAGTTTCCAGCTACAGCATCTACAGTTCCCAGCTACAGTACTCTACCAAAACTTCTGAACCTTTTTGAAATTTACTGCAGATATAATAAATTTATTTGTATAACCTTCGTCTTTTCTAGTGATCTTTAGCAATAGATTAACCTGCTACATACTCTTGTACCGAATGTAAAATTAAAAAATTCGGACATTCTCTAGTATTCTCTGTTTGTTTTTTGTTTAGCCTTCTGTATACACAATTCACGCTTTATTATCATAAATCATTTTAAAAAAACGTAAAATGACGTGACTGAATTCTACTTATTGCTTTGGAGGCGGAGCAAAGAATTGTTTGAAGTCGAATGTCTCTGCTTGGAATCCAGTTTTTGGAAGTTTACGTTCAGCGATTTGGTACCAGGAGACAGCTGAAGAGTGATGAAAGAACTGAAAGAAAATGAAGTGAGAATACGACGAATCCGATTCAAAACTGACTCCCAATTCAACAAAAGTGCACTGAATCTCTCCCAGGTGTTCATTTTTCAATTTCAAATATTTTTCATTCACAAATGTTTGAATATTTTTAACGCATTCATCTCGAAGAGTTTGACTATCTGGCCGTTGTTGTTTGATGATTTTCGCCAATTCTTTTTTCATTTCCACGTACTGAAAAACCGGAATTTGACAATCATTTTGAATTGGAATGTCAAATAATCTGATACTAACCCGAGGCCAATAAGAATAGATGAACTTTTTGAGTCTCTTCAAATGTTTCGGTCCATGCTCTTGCAGATTTCTCTCTGCTGCTCCCAGAATCACCGAATTCTTCGCAATTGCTTCGTTCATCGCCGGTTGCAACTTTGTATCCGATTTCCAAAAGTTTTCAGTTTGAACAACTTCTCTGTTCAACTTCTCCGCAGCTGCTTGCATCCGTTCACTTTTGAAATTCTCCATATCAGTTGTTCCATTTCCACGTCTTATCATTGTACATAGAATATGATGAACTTGTTGCATGGCAACTTTGTATTCTTCCATCAATCTTGTGTTTTGAGCTAGTTCTCCTTCAAGTTGCAATGTTGATAAATCAGGTTCATCTTTTCTAAAAAGTTTTGAATTCATGATTCCGCGTAGATTTAAAATTCTGAAACTTACGGTACTTGAATATTGAATTGTCTTCCTGGTGCCTCATGAATACTCATTTTTGATTTCTCTTGAGGTTGAACAGCCGACGGTTTCATTGTTCTTGGACCCATTCGTGCACTTTTCACATTGTTTCTTGCTGACTTATTTATATTCTTCACTTCTTTTTTCTCCATTTTCGATAAATCTGATGGTTTTGCTGGCGACTTCTCCTCCTTATCACGACACTTGGCCCTTGGTTTGGGGCCAGGGGCAAGGTCAGTGTCTGAATCCTTCTTTTCTGGTCCGTCTGAATTACCATCCGGGCTGCTATTCACCATTTCTGCTCTGAAATTCTCATGTTAACCTGGACAATATTTTCGAATATTCTTACCTTTCTAATGGATTTGATTTACAAATAATCAAGGAATACACATTTCCACGTTTTCCATGCTCACAACGAGATGAATAATAAGTTTTAACCGGAACAACACGTTCATAAATTATGCGTCAAACACTGCAAATATATAAATTTGGGTAGACGAAGAAAGTATCGAATGACAAATATTCGGCGGGTTCCGGAAATGGGAGGCTTATAAACTGCCAGGTGGTCCCTTTCCTTATAAGAAAATATTCAATAAGTAGGAGTTCGATCAATAAGAGAATAACCGTCTGAGTCTTTCCTTATGAACTATTGACTTATGTTTTAACAAGCAATTCTACTAATCTTACGAAAACCTTTCCTTGATTAATCGTCGAGCTCAAGCAGAACGTCATACATAATTCATCATTTGATCCCCACTTGAAATTTCTCTCGTTTATTTTTATACCCATGAGTTTGAACAGAAAGAAAATGTAACATTAATTTCATAATCCACTTTTATTTTTCAGACAAATAATGAAGCCCGGATTTAAGAATCTTCGTGCCGTTGGATATCAAACAGATGTTCCATATGTGGCGTTATCTGATTACTGTTGGTCATTTTCTTGTCCAAAACCTGGTGCAGAAGTTGAGTTTCTTGATTTGACATTTCAAGCTATGAACTCAACTGGAATAATTATACAAATTGATGCGGATATTGAACAATCTATCGATATGGTATGCATTTTTGATAAAGCTGACTAATCGAAACCTTCTTCAGGTTGGAAATGGAACAGCGGATATCACACTTGTCACTGCTCGACAAACTTTGGATAGAATGAAAAAGGTTTTTTTCCCACTTTTGTCAAATCTCATTTCTGTTTTCA
Organism: Caenorhabditis doughertyi; assembly: GCA_963572265.1. Classification (NCBI taxonomy): domain Eukaryota; kingdom Metazoa; phylum Nematoda; class Chromadorea; order Rhabditida; family Rhabditidae; genus Caenorhabditis; species Caenorhabditis doughertyi. The sequence continues at coordinate 11,360,367 of OY751554.1, forward strand.
GGTGGATTTCACAACACCTATTGGGTTCGTATACTATGGTTATTTGGTTAGAGAAATTCCTGAAATTGCAGTTGCAGATTATATAATGGGACTGTTCGATTACGATGTAACAATTTGAACCTTTTATTTTTAAAACTTTAAAAAACATTTAGACCCTTGCCATTCTGATAACATTCGGAATAATCATTGGTTCTTTGATATACTTGTACACTTGGATATTTGACAAAAGGATCCGAACGATTTGGGATTGGATGATCATTAGCTGTTCGGGTAACATTTATGGATAAAAACAAATTCAATAACAATCAATTTCAGGTATAATTCGTCAATTCATGTTCAAAATTTCTTCTCCAATCTGTGCCCTTGTGATAATTGGATTTTGGTTGTGGTGTTGTCAAGTAATCATCACTTATTATGAAGCTAAACTAAAAAGTTTTCTTCTTCTTTCACATCATCGTGGCACTATTTTCAACACGCTAGATGGAGTTTTAGAAGCAGCAGAACATAAAGGATGGACACTGGTTTTACAAGAAAGAGGATATACTCCATACCTTTGGTGTAATCCAGAACAATGTAAAAGATTGGATAGATTGAAATCAAAGTATGTTATTTCTCTTTTTAATATTGTTAAATCTGAATTAATCTTACAGAATAGTTAATATTGGGGCTGACGACGATGTGAACTTGGTTATTGCTCAAGATAAACACGTTGGTTTCTCTGCTGTAGCTAGTGATCTTGCTCAATCAGATATCACTTATTACGATTTCCACGAGAAAATTCTCTTCGTTCGAGATAAGATAATGGCACCGGAATATCTAGCTTATGCTGTGAATAAGTGAGCGTTTCCAATCTTCAGCAGGTATCATTTTTTTTTTCAGAAATATGAAAGGCCTCCGAGAGAGGTTCAATAGAGCTGTTTCATACACAAAAAGTGGTTATGGTACAGTACGCTCTCGATATATTGCCGCATTTCCAGCATACAATTCAGTCACATCTCAGTCACAAACAGTGAGTTTTTAACATTTTGATCTTTGGAAAAGGATCTTGATATTCAAGGTGACAGTACTCGAGACAACTCATTTTCTACAACTTTACAAGTTTTGCTTGGTCATTTATGCGGTGGCAATAATTGTTTTGTTTCTGGAAATCCTTATTTTTCGTATGACAAGACACTTTGAGATGTTCGGATACACCTATAATTACAATTTATCTGGTTTTGATTGGAGATTTGCCCGACCTAAATGGGCACATTTCCCCAGAAGAAACACTGTTATTTTACCATTATCAAAATCTTATAGTCCTGAAAGACGACGGGTTACTATTGCATGAAACTTGTATGTACAGAACATAAAATGATTCTATTTAAATGTTTTCATTTTGTTGAAATAATACCAAAATACTGTTTGTCGATGTGTGTCGGTGAAAAAGTATAAAATTATGGCAAATTTCAAAAAGAGGTAATACTAGAAAACAAATGGCAATGAAGCTTTCATAATACAATAAATATTACTGGTGGGAGTCGCATTTTGTACAAATATAGGTTGGTTGGAATTCGTTATTTCCACGGTTCGTTGTTTCGTTTACTGAAAATAGAAGTATTGATTATCAGAAGTAACTACAGAATGCTTACCAATTTAGCTTGACGCTCAACCCATCCATCAATGGCAGATCCGATCTTTTGCTCTTCTTCAGTTTCTTCCTCTCCTTCATTCTTTTGTTGCTTACGAGCCTTCAATGGCATAGCAACCGCAGCAGCTGGCCAGTTAGCGGTCATTCTAGCGACATCTGGCCAGTTAGCTGGGACTGGTGGAACATAGTTGTAGAATGGAGTAGCTGGACGCCAGGCGGCTCCGTAAGTAGACCCTGAAAATTTAAAGATGATTGATGTTTCTCTAGGTTCGTATTGCACCGGAAGAAGAATTTCTATTCAAAAATTTGAGCAAATATTGACTGCCCCCGGAAGTCTTTATTCTAAAATCTGGTCGCTTTTTGTTGACAATTGCTTCATGTTTCTCCGTATATTTCCCTATTCACACCTTTTTTGAGTGAAAATGTTGCATGTAAGGTTACAAGATCTAGTTTTTCTTTTACTATTTTTTTTGGTGGTCACTTACAGACTGGGCAGCAGAAATATGGTCCAATATCAACAGAGTTGGTAGCATAACAGTATGATTGTGGTGGGCATTGTGGCCATGGTCTCTTTGGATCACATTCAATTGGAAGAGATGGTCCTCCTGGGCATTGTCCAACTGGAGCAACAACTGGAGCAACAACAGCTGGCTGTTGAAGGATTGGTCCAGCGGCGACTGGAATAGCTGGAGCAGCGGCGACTGGAACTGGAGCAAAAGCTGGGCGGACCAGAGCTGGAGCAGCAGCAACTGGGACAGGAGCAAATGCAGGGCGGACGAGGGCTGGAGCAGCAGCTACTGGAAGAGCTGGAGCAGCGAGGAGCACTGGATTACGGGGGACTTGAGCAGCTCCAGCAAGTGGAGTGATGTATTGACGACGTTTGCTGCTTTTGCCTTCTTCTGAAAAAGAAAGATTATTGAGGTTCTTGGGTTTTTCGCCTAATTGTATAATGCCAGGTTGATTTTAATGATTCATGTTAAGAGTTATAATGTTTCAGATTTCTGGAGGTACTGATGAGCTCAAACTTGAGACTGTTACCAAGCCTATGTCATTTTGGAAAGGAAAGAAAAATAAATCAGTATGTGTTTCTTTTTAGAATAGGAAGTTGATTTGCTAATATGATTTCAATAAAATTAAGAATAATATAGAGGCCTCATAAAAGTTTAAAAAATTATAAAAAGAAAGAAACATACCAGAAGGCGCAGCAATAGCCAACGCAATCAGAATTGAAGTCGTCAATACCTTTCCAAACATTTTATGTGATGGAGAAAAAGCGAGAAGCTTGATGGGTATTTGTTGCCATTCATTTCACTTTTATACTCTTTTCCTTGCCGAGTTCCGTCCTTTTTCCGCCGATGCACCGCCCTCTTGGCTCCAGCCTCTCCTCCCTCCGTTTTTTTTTCTTCTTCGATTCGCGGAAATTTTTCCGGGGCAAGGGGATGAAAAGTTACGTGTGAAGTGTCAAATTCAGGTTTTTTGACAGTTTTTTTTCAACACAGAAGCTGAGAATAATGGAATAAGGGGAGAATGGAATGCGAGACGTAGTGTCAAAGGTTGGAAAAAAAAGTATGAGTCAGATGAAGATCTAGTTTGAATAACAATACATATACTGGAACTATTCGAACACTTTTATCTCAAATTACTTATAATTTCGAGGAATCATGATTCAGGCTAACTGTCATGTCAAAAGTAGGAATGCATTTTTATTTATATTCCCCAGGTTGCTTATGACTCCACGGAACTTTGTGAATCCAGCCGAGCTGTTTCCTGTATATAGTATTGTGAAGTCTCTGAAACCCAACGATTTTTCCTAACAAACTTCGGATTTACAGTAATCATATGTACATGTTGTTTGATGCCAACTCGATAAGCACACAATATCAGTTGATGAAAGATCAACTGGAAATTACACGTTTCCAGTTTATTACTTGATAACAGAGAGCAATCATCTGATCTCACCGATTTGATAGTTTTGTTCGACAGTTTTATTACCTAAATTATACGACTTTGATGACATTACTTCGTAGATCAATCGGCTCGATAGTCATTGAGTTACAGTACTCTTTTCATTTTCCTCTTTTTGTTTCACACGTACTAGGTACCACGACACCTCTATAACACATCCTCTTTCCCTTCCCTATTACTCTGTGTTCTCTAAACTCTCTTCTGTGCCACCTTCTCTCTTTTCTTTATATTGGTCAGTGAGTGAGGGTTTTCCCGTCGGTCCTATGGTGTAGTGGTTATCACGTCTGCTTTACACGCAGAAGATCGCCGGTTCGAACCCGGCTAGGACCTACTTTTTTGATTTATTTTCCTTGTAGGACCAATCTGAACCCAAGTCTAATGACTAAAAAGTAGTCTGGAGCCTATTTCAAGGCTTTGTTTGTTTTTCCCTTCTGAAGATCCTTCCAATATCAGTTCTGTGTCTTTCAATATTTTGCTTGCAATGAGACCCCAAGAAGCATACGGGTTCTTCTCGAAGTGTATGCTATCTTTCTATGACGTGGGTACTATTCGATTGTTCTTCACAAATTCTAAATGCTCTTGACATGTTATTTCATCATAATCATTTCTCATCAAAAGAGGAATCATCAACCTGAGCATGTCTTGTGTTCTATTGTGTTCTTCCTCAAATTTCCTCCCAGTCTGTCCTTTCTTGTATGCCCGACTACTTACGGACGCCACCCGATAACGTCTCGGACTGACCAAACAATCCACGTGTGCACCGGCGAATGGAAAAAAAAAATGAAGAAGAAGAAGAAGGTTCTGAAGGGAAGAAGGAGAGAGGAATGGTCATTCAGAACAATGGATTTGTTCTTTTGGGGTGGGTGCGGTATGGAAAATGATGGCAGCAAAAAGGTCTATGTGGCAGGTTGTACGGGCAACGGACAAAAAAGTCAAAAGGAATGTAAAAAGTGAACAAACTATGAACATTTGTGTGCTAAACGACAAATAATTGTTGCGATATACTATGTGTTCTGGAAGCTGAAGAGGTGCATGAAATCGAGAAATACAAAGATCATTTATGAGTGAACAAACATAATCAAACATAATAACAGTCATTTTTTGTACCTGAAGTATCGGAGAACGGAATGAAACATGCAAAAATCTGGGTTTGAAGAAAAAATAGTGAAGAAATCTGGGTTCTTGGTTGATATCCGACAAAACTTCGTATTTTTCATAACTTTTTCCAGAGTGACTGTAAGATTAGATAGAAATGGTCAACCAGTGTTTTCCGAGCTTCTCACGCTGTCTATTCATTTCCCCATTTCCCTCTTTTTCACACGTTCCAAATCAGTCTTTGTTCTCTCTCTTTCTCTCTTGGAAATTTGCACCAAATCCAAACACTTATCATCAAAATCCCAATATTTGCGTTCATATAAATACGATCATTTTCTCACGCTGCCGCATCTTTTTGATTTCCGGATGAAACCAAACTACAGAAATCATCACACAAGAGTTGTTTCATTGTAGTCTGACTGACGATTCTCGGAAGGTTAACGGATCAAGAATCAAGAATATAGAAGTAAGAATGTAGAAATTGGATATATTTCAAATGGCAAAGAGTTGAGGAGGTTGAGGAGGTTGGTGAAGAAAAACAAGAGGCAGAGTTTGAAAATGAGTGGGATCATAAGATACGAGCATTGGATCATTTTTGAACATCTCTATCGAATATCTAGAAATTGGATGATTTTTTTGTAATTAAATTTGTTTCCCAAAGTTCACTGTTCCAAATCTACCTTCAAACCACGACCTCGTGATCTATTACTTGGATCTCACTAACTGATACCGGTTCTCCTTTTTTTTCATATTCCTATCCAATTAATCTGATATATCAATCAGTTTTTTTTTATTCCTCCGACACGTTGACTCTTCATAGGTGTCAAGTTGCTCCGTGAGCTCCGCGAGAGACCGTTTTTGACGTGAAACCGGACCGGAATGAGAGAGTATTGAAGAGTGAGAGATTTAGAGAAGAGATGTTGACACACATACAATAAATGATGGAATTGAGTTGGGATAGAAATTGAAAAAAACGATAGGGGAAAAAGTTATGAGGTAGATGAATTATTGCTATGAAATTGTGAAAACTTGTAGAAAAATGATTCAGTTTTGTGAAGAATTTCGGTTTCTGATCTGAAAATAAAGATAATAGTTCCCAAAATAAAAAATACAGAAAAAATTTCATTCGGACGAAACTGATAATATTTATCTTCTACAATACAACCCGCATCAATAAATAAATCCTATATTCTGTAATTATCACAATTTCGATGGTTCATCTGATTTACTTCTGACAAGTGCTTCTTGTTGACAACTGGCAATCAAAACTCCATCTCTTCTCCAGATTCTTCCTTCAATTGTGGCTCTTGATCCAGAAGCAATTCGAGATTTACATTCAAAAAGAAGCCATTCATCTGCCTTCACTTCTGATTTATGGAACCAAACACAATGGTCAAGAGAGAAGAGCATTGATGCTGTGAATCCAGATGAATAATGAGGACTGACAGCAGTGGAGACGAGAAGAGAATCACTGTTGTAAGCGATGAGCCATCTAAATTGATAAATATTAAAAATGAACTTTCCATAAAAAGTTAACCTGTGCAATCTTTCATTATCACTCAAATCTCCTCTTGCTCTCATCCAAAAGTGCAATTCAGGCTTCCGATCACTTGCAAATCCATAATAATTTCCCAAATTAGTACATCTCATTTCAAAAAGATCTTGATCATCCGAATAAACTTTCGAATCATACCATTGAAGTCTCTGAAGCATTGCAGGTGGAGGTGTCACTTCTCCTTTTTCAACAAGTGATTTCATATAAGGAACAGCATCTCTTTGACTCATCAATACTTCTGGTGCTGGTACTTTTGGCATTTCAGATTGATGAAGAATTGAATCTTTCTCTTCTACATGAAATGAGCATTGAAGAACAAAACAAACTTTTTCTTTTTGAACAGCTTCAACAGTTCGAGTGATGAATGAACGACCATCACGAATACGACGAACATTGTAAGAGATTGGTTCTTTTGTGTCAACTGAAACAATTTTATTTTTATTTGGCTGAAATTTAGGAAGTACAAACTAACCATTCAAAATGAAATACGAATGCATTGAATGTGGTTTGAATTGTTCTTCTACAGTCTTTTCAGCTGCAGCCAAAGCTTGTGAGAATATGAGTCCTCCATAAGCAGCCGCATGATGAGCCTGACGTCCATTTGATAATGTTGCAGGACTGAAAATTTTCTATGGTTTTTCAAGTCAAAAATTAAAACAATCTTACCTGAATGAATCTTTGCTGACTTCAGTAAAATCATAGAATCTGCTTGCCATTTCTTCATAGTTTTCCACTTTCTTGAATTCCGATCTCAGGGGAACCGTAGTCATTATTCTGAAATAAAAATTAGTGAAAATGGGAAACTAAAAATAAAATAAATGAAAAAAGGTAGGTACATTAACATGTCTGTCTTATCTAAATGTTTCGAGTTGTAGTGTTCTGTGTTTTTCTCTGCGTCTCTCAGCTAGTAACACTGCCTCTCTGTAGACTACGACACGATTTCTGTTGTGATTTGAAAGTGAAAAAAGAGGTGATTTCAGGTCATGAATACTATGTACTCAACACTTCTACGCTTCAAAATAATCCAAAACATACCCTCTTTTTGTGAATGTAGACGTGGCAAATGGGAGCAATTTTCTCACGAGAGACATCTCAAAAGAGTCTAGAAAAGAATGAATGAAATGAATCTGTTCTACGAAAAGAGTACACGTTTATAGTCAAGGAGTGCAAAAAACAGAGAATGAGAGATAATGAGAAAAAGGGAGACGCAGACAAGAGAAAGTGACGAAATGATGAGAAAACAAGGAAGAGTGGGGGTCAAACAGATGGTGATCTGGGAAAAATGATCATTGATGTATGGGTACGATGTACTCATGATTGTAGTTTATCGGATATTAGATATCTCAAAAAATATGAGCAAGATTTTAATATTGATTAGATGAGTACTCCCAATATTTGAAAGGAAACATTTTAGAAGAAATCGATCTAATTTCCAGAAATTCCATACTTCCCAAGTTTTGATATTCCCGCACACTTTCTTTCATTCTTCAATTTATTTTTGGAAAATTCACTTCACATCGATAAAATCCTATTAGGTAAGTTTGAGATTATTAAATTGAAAATCATAAATTGACTCAAGTAATACAATACAATCAAATAAATTTCTAATCAAAGTTTGGACACTTGACCATCTTTTCCTCTAACAACTGCTTCTTGCTGACAACTTGCTATCAATTTTCCATCTCTTCTCCAGATTCTACCCTGGATAAAACATCTTCCACCGATGGATACTGTAGAATTGCATTCGAAAAGAAACCACTCATCGACTCGAAAATCATGAGTATGGAAATAAAGACAGTGATCCAATGAGACATGAAGACTATCTTCGAAGCCTTGGCTAGAATTATTAGTAAGTGAAAAAAGAAGGAAAAATTAAAAACTAACGAGAAATGAGCAGACATTGCAGCAGGAATCAAAATAGCATCGCTCATGCAAGCAAGAAGCCATCTGAAAACTTATGAGTTTTTAATAATAGTATTTTTCTAACCTATGAAGTCGTTCATCTCCGTTCAATGTCTCTCTTGTCTTCATCCAAACAGTTAGTTCCGGTTTCAAGTCACTACAATATCCATACCAATTCCCTAGACTTGTACATCTAGCCTGCAATTCAAACATTTTATTTCTAAGTTTCCAGTGTAACTAGTAACCTCAAACATATCATTATTAGTAACATAAGCTTTATTATCCAGTATCATCAACCTATTAATCATTGATGGTTTTAACACAAGTCCTCCTTCATATACTAGTTTCTTCGTTGCAATAACAGCTTCTCTCATACTCACTAATGTCTCCGGAGTTGGAACTTTTGGCATCACATCTTGATGAAGCATACTGTCTCGCTCTGGCTGAAAATCTTTCATACTAGAGATAAAAACTATAGTTTTCCTCACTTTATGAAATGATAATTGCAGTATAAAACATATTTTATTGTTTTGAATAGCTTCTACAGTTCTTGTGATGAACCCTCTTCCATCTCTGATTCGTTTCACTTTGTAGATGACGGGTATCGAGTGAATCACTGAAAGAACAACTTTGTGAATTCCTAATGAAAAATTCGAAATATATCGTCATAAGGGAATTTCTGAAAAGTTCAAAGAAAACGAATGAACAAACCTGCTGTTACAAAATAAGAGTGCACTGAATTCGGTTTGAACGTTTCTGGAACAGTGTTCTCTGCTGCTGCAAGAGCTTGAGAGAATACAAGTCCTCCGTATGCAGCTCCATTTGGATTTTGACGAGCATGGAATAAATAGTCAGCTCTACAACAATAATAATTTAGTTAAAATTCTTTTCCTGTAGACTTACCTGAAGTTATCATCATCAATTCGCACAAAAGTGTACATTTTCTTGCCTTGCGACTCCACAGAATCTTCAGAATTTCCCATTTTTTACTTTAAAAATTGAAACGTGATTCTGAAATTAAAGAATGAGACAAATGGTTATCAACGCCTCTTTATACAAAGCTTGAGTGACATAGGAAGAATAAAAATACTTCCTTGTTTGAAAAAAATCCACAAAGGAGAGTCTGGAGAAATAGTATAGAAGCGATAAGAATGTAGACATCAGCCAACAATCTATATGTTTTTTGGGTTGAACATGTATAAATGGTAGATAAGGAACTTGTGAGTCGTTTGTCTGTCAACAATACCTCAAAACTACACTTTCAATGAGAAAACTGTAATAGGTTGTATTGTAATGAATGACCATTGTCAAGTTTTGGTTAGTTAGGTTTCTTATGTTCAGTTGTTTGGTTTTTTTTGATTTCAAGATATCTGCGTGCTTTTTTTCTAGTTCTTGTGTCTTATATATTCAGTAATTTGACATTACGTGGAATAGGAAGTCATGTTCATATTTTAGAGGCATAAAAATGACATTCAACTGACAATTCTTGAAAGATTTCATAGTTTTTCAAATGTTCAAAATTTGATGAATTTAACACAATATTCGAATAAATTTGTGCAACCACTACCGCTTTCAATAGCATAATTATTATATGACAACATACTTCTTTGAAAGCGAAACAGTTCCTAATCTTCACTTCGTTTTTGAACTTCAAATTTCTCACATTGCTCACTTACGCAAACATTCCAAAACTTAAGATTATTATTTCCATCCCTTTTTTCATTTTCTCATAAATCACATTTCTCTTTTTTACTATTTGAGAATAGCTGAACGAAAGTTCGTCTCGGCGCGCCCCGCAAAAACGGTGGCCATGAACTGTTTTTCGGGAAATCTCAAGGTTTTTGCCGAGTGGCTTCAACGCCACTTTTTTCTCGCTTCTCCATATTTTATGCGATATTTTTTATTTCGAATTACGGAAACTATAGGTGACCTCGTCTATGACACAAACAAAATACATTGTTAGAAGAGAAAAAGGAAATATGTTGCCAAAAATGAGTGGTGTGCTTGAGAAATATTGATACAAAGAGAGAAACAAAAAGAAGGTTGAAAAGTAGGAGAGAAATTACTTGTCAATTCGTTTTTAATGTCTACCACTGATGCGGTAAACGATAAAACCAGTAGAGATTGAAAGAAGGAATTTGATGAAATGTTCAAAAGTTGAACAGATCTTTTATACAAAACCTTCAAACTGTACAACTTGTTAATGAATGATTTGAAAAGAATAAAAACGATTATAGTTGAGACTGAATGCGATGGATCATTGAACATTCGGATCAAAACTGAAAAGGCAAAACAGATAGGTTGGAGGTTAGATGCTCCCAGATCTGACAAGTTTCAATGAATGTGATGATTAGCTATATTTTGCAAGTTACTTTCGTTTTTATGTTTCCTAGTCTATGCTATCCGAGAGCTGAGGATACTTGAAGACTTCAACGGCCTTTCAGAAAACTATTTTGTAGGATTTATTCTTTGTCATCTCTTCTAAGTTCTCAGAAGATAGACTTGTTATTTTGGAAGAGCTAGACCCCGAAACGAAAGTACACTGTCATTGTTAACACCATATCCCTTGAAGCTGCAAGTCTCAAAATTGATGTGACGTCAGCTGAAAAAAAAAAGATTAATCAGAACAAACTGTTCACCAAATCAGCTGATTTTGTCACTAGAATTCATAAGGAATATATTTCAGACTCCTGATCTGATCACTGAAACTGTCGGTTTGGCCATAAAGCTTGAATTATGAATAACATTTTCACAGTCCATGTTCATCTGAATTATTCGGATGCGCTGAAGAACGGCTCGCTGTGTAGAAACTAAATGTGCTTCAAGAATACTCTAAAGTTCTGAACAAAAGCCTGGGAATATCTGAAATGACTTTCAAGCTGATTTGAGTTCCGCACGTCGTTTAAGAAAGGCACAATGTTTTTCCCACCGGTTGCCCTACTCATGACTTCTTCCAAGAAGTCTCTTACCACATTCTCTTTTGTTTTAGAGAATGCTCACATCGCCTCCCACAGTACCATCTTTCCCTTCTCATTTTGCATATATCTACAAATTTGCAGATAATAAAGTTCATGTGTCCTGGGTTATCGTCCACTTTTTGTCTTTTCGTTGTAATCTCAGAAAAATTTTAAATGTAAACAAGTCGAGAAGGGACAGGCACTGACGAGTACCACATTAGGTCACACATAGTTCACTTTTTGTTGGAATCGAGAAGAATTGGAACGAATCTACGGAGAGATAAAGGAGTGTGAGGAGAGATAAGTCTGGCGTAAAGCCATTCCAAAGATATTGTTGTTTTGTTTGTTTTTTCAACAACATACCGGACGCTTGTCATTCTGCAGAACAAAAACTTGTTCTAATTAGAAGATCACTGGGTTATCAGAATGTGTTTTTGGGTGAATAAATGGAGATTAATCGGTCAGGTGGAGAAGTGTTTTAAATAATAACAAGATTTATAACAAGTTTCATTTGTTTATCTGGAACATTCAAAACATAACAAATGATGTGATTAGATGGTGGAAAACTGGAAATTTGCATACGTTCTCTGATCGAAATACACTTTCATCTATGAACATGTAGTAATATGAGTTGATCGAATTTGGATGTCTGATAAGTTCCCATTGGCACCAGAACTCTAAAGTCTTGAGAGGTCATCTAAACTCTGAACCATTTGATCTTGTACTAATAATCTTCTTGGCTTTGCAAATTGTAAAAGCACTTACGAACTTTTTATCATTAAGATGATTAATGCTAGATAGTGTAAGATTCTGAGCCGTTTTTCAATTTTGAAAATTAAGAGAGCTCAAGTATATAATTGGAAGCCGTGCAGATCGAATTTCAAGGTGATCTGAAGTCTTCTCAACCAATTATCTTCTGACTCCCGCAAGAACACTCACGTTGACGAATAAGCTGGAGAAGACAAACCTTGAAATTTTATACAACTGTGTTTCTTGAGTCAAAATGATGTCTTCCTGAAGCTCTGAACTTGTACACGTTCACAGTTGTAATGTATACTTATGTAGAAAGCAGTCAGTTTTCACAAAGTTCGGACTAACAGTTTACAGGATGAAGTATGCCCAATCTTCATTCTGCTCAAAATTGTTCTAAATCAGTAAGCGAACGAAAAAGTAGCTCCTGTATTACGTGGCGACGATTGGCCAGCCTGATTCCCGATTCATAGTTATAGGAACTATGCCACGTGCAAACAGAATCAACTTGGTATCAGGTCAGAAGTCAATTTCAATCGTTTCAACAAATTATATTTTGATCCCCGCAAGAATATTCACGTATTCAGTCTCACGAGATGATCTTAGATGACAATTCTTGTCAAAAACACTCTTTTCCCGACCGGTCAGATGATTCAGATGAATTCCAGAAATGCTTGAAGAACATATGACATCAAAAACCTGAAACTCTCTGTCTTATCTTTTTTTCCAACCCCCGCAATTTCCTTTTTCTTTAATTATTTTAACATCAGTTTCAGCTTGTTTTTCTTCCTTCTTCAGATTCTCTTGACGTCAATCATGTCCGGAACTTAAACTGAAACTTCCAAAACATTCAATTTCTCATCTTTTTCTCTTCCAGCACCCTCACGCACACACATCGTTATCAGCAAAATGTTGCATTTTGTTTTTACACTTTTTCTACTTTTTCAAGTTCTATCAGCTCATTTCAATTGAGTTGAATAAAAAGATTGAAACACTTTTTAAAATGTACAACTTTTTTATTATTTTGATTAGGAGAACGATTGATAGATATCGATATATTATAGAGATCTGATAACAAAAGGTAGATGTTGAATTGCACCGGATGACGTCATGAACATTCTTTACAGGTATTCCTCGATGTCCAATCTATCCTGCTTGAGCTGCTCCTCCTCGAGTTCTGATTTTCCACTACAAGAGGCCATCATTTCCATTAAGATACAATTGTCTTCGCAGCAACGAACAGCTGTTTCTCTCAAGATTTCTGAAATAATTCAAGGTTTAGATAATGAATTGAGACAAGGCAAAACTCACTTGGATTTCCTTTATGATTGCACATAACAATCAAAGACTTGTATAACCGTTCTTCACATCGGATAGCATGCTTTCCTTTGTGGTGAGTTGGGGCACTTTGAACCATATCCAGAACTAGAATACATCCAAAAACAACAACTAATACAAATAGAAGAGTACGAGACATGATAGTAAAACTACTTCTAGAATAGGAGCAAGTTGCCTGATATTCCAATTCCAAAGAATCCTTTTATAATGCCAATCTGTTAAACGAATAAGGGCGGAGTTTATTGCAGTCTAATCGGAAACAAACGAAAAAAGTGGGCGGGGTTTTGGATTGAAACTATGAACTGACTAAAAGAAAGGAGGGGGTGGAGTAGATAGAAGAAGGTGGGAAAGAAGGGGAAGAGCGAAAGTTCCTTTTTTCTTGCGTGCAAAGAAGTAGGGTATGAATTGGGTGGAGGACACAAAAAGTAGAAAAGAAGTAATAGTTTTGGAAAAGATGTATGAGTTCAGTAGATAGGAAAGTCAACCGGTTAATTTTCAAGGTCACATTATCTCAATAATTAGGACCAAAAGTTAAGAAAAGTATTTTGATGGATTTGAGATTGACCTATGAACACAATACAAGTTGAAAAATTCAGAGAAGATTGTATCCATCCTCGTCATAGAAGTTAGAAAGATTCACAAGCTGATTTCTCTCCAATTAAATTCTTGAGCACGTGGCATCTTGCATTTTGGTTCCAGTTTCGAAATTGATCTGTTCCAATAGTTGCACCCACTCCTCTCCTCTTTTCTTAAAAATAATCTAACCCAAAATCAAGTTCGTGTGTCCCGAGGTTTAAAACAAATAGGCGTTTCCTTCCCCTAAGTTTAGTTCACTACCGGTTTTTCTTCCATTGTTATTCAATGATTTCATTGTGGAGCACACACACAAAGTTCTTATTTCCTCCCACAATTCAGATGACTTTTGATGTCATTTTCACACAGAATCTCAAATATTTCAAACAGTTCAATCAAGTTCATTTCCAGTCATAAATAAGATCGTTACAATGATGTTCAAAGCTTTTTGAGGAGATAATTAGGTAGAAAAAGAAGTCAGAAGTTGAAATATTATTGACAAGAATTGAGCATTTCATGCATTGTGCAACTTCTTTTACAGCATTCTTGAGCTTTCATCAGAACAACATCTGGAAAAGAGAGGATGAGAAAAAGTAAAATGAAAAGACGATGGGAATCTAAAAATCAAATAAAAAACTTACGATGGGAATAGTCTTGACACATAATCTTCATAGTTTTCATTACTTTGTGAACACAAGTTGAAGTTGAATCAGTTCCAGAAATAAGAATAGTCAAAAAGACAAGACAAGAAAGGAATAAGAATCTGTTGAACATTTCAAAATACGTAGAGTTACAGGAATACCAAAAAGGAATGGAATAGTATTGAAGAATGTTTCCTGCTGACCACTTTTATGTTCGTTGAAAGAAGGCGGAGCAACCTTGTTGAAATGTCTTGGCAGAAAAAGAGTGGGCGGAGCTTTTGAATGTTCCGAGAAAAGAAAAAAAACGGTCTGAAAGGGTGGAAGAATAGAGAATGAAATAAAAGGGAAAGGGCACTTCATATATTATTTAGGAGAATTTCATAGAGACAATTAATTTGGGAATTGGAATTTCGAAAAAAATACTGTATAGTTTCTGATGACATTTCAGTCTCAATTTATGATGGGTTAAGAAACCTCCCACACGTTTTAGGAAAACATAAAATGAGTTGCGATGGCTAGAAAACTTCAAAAAGTATTTTTACAAATTTGAGACCCTCATTTTAAAAATCTTATCAAGACTCGTATTGTGTTTCAGAAGCAGTTCTTTTTTTCATACTTATCAAAGCACGGCTGATAACAAAAGTGTGCATCTTTTCTTTTTTTCAATATCAATTTTAAAAAAACAGGAAAACATTTTTGATTTCTTAACTTAAATATTTATGATACAATTGTACATTTCGATTATCTACAAAGAGTCAACAAGGGCCTATTCGGCAATTTACAAGAAAACAAAAGAGACGATGAGATTGTAGTTTTTGTAGTTGAATTTATGGAAGAAGATCGTCTTCAAAACTGGGAGCAACAACACACATTGTCATCATTTCTGAAAGTTCGCAGTTGTTCTGACAGCATCTTGAGGCGGAGTTTCGGAGGAATTCTGGAATTAAACATGATTTAGATTTAGATGTTTTGGATATTTTATTGAACTAGAATCTTGTTGAACACTTGTTTCTGTGACTTATTTTTGTTCTAAACAACATCAGAAAGTGAGTCACTGGAACAAGTTCGTCAAACAAACTTTTTTTTAGAGTAATCGTTTTTTGGATTGCTCATCCCAAAATATAAAGAAATCAAGCTACAAACAGAAAGACTGAGTAATGGATGTCATTTTGAATGACAGATGAGAATCGAAAGTACTCGGAAACCACGTGAAATGTTTCAAAATCACTAGAGACAAAAAGATCAAAGGAAGAACACTTTGAAACTGGTTGAAGTAGGTAATGATATCAGGGAACATATTTTTAATATGAAAAAACGAACCACTTTCTCCTCGATAACTGCAGAGTGTTCGAAGGGCAATATAGAGTTTCTCAGTGCATTTTGAATGTTTTTTGTGATGTGAAGGTGCTCCATTTGACTCTCCGAATAGAGCACAAATGGCAACAAAGATGACAGAAAGAACGAAGATTGATCGCATTATTTATGGGAAATCTGATGAATTCAAAACAATTTTCACTCTTTTATAGGTGAGCAACAGACAGATAATGGGCGGAGTATTTCAGTCATAGACAGTCTCAAAGTGGGCGGAGCTTTGAGAAAAAAGGGAAATTCGGGAATTCAATGCTCGAAGGGAAATGAGAGACGATAACAGAGAATGACGTTTTTTAATCATCTGGAAAATTGAATGAATACTATAAATAAAAAGGACAGTTTGACCGAAAACTGTACAACTGATAAAGGAAAACAATATTTCAGAACAGAATGGAATTATAGTCAAAAGAAAAACGAAGAAGATTAAGGAATTAGAAATGTGTTGTTTTCACAGAATAGAAAGGAGTCAAAGTACGGAGAATGGAGGTTTTGAACAAATGGAACCGTTGATTTCATTGGCTCGTTTTCGAAGGAAAAATATTATCTTTATATCGGAAGAAACTGGAAATACAAAAAGCTCTACCCAAAAGCACAGTAACTCTAGCTTTTAGTCATCATTTTCTTCTCTTCTCAGAATTCTAGATTTTCCGAGAAGTCAAAAAATGTTTTCAAGAGATAAGGTGTAAGACTTTTGAAATCCTGTCAATGGTAATCTCGAAATAATAATCAAAAATCCTGAATTGGCCTTTCTCTTTTTTGCTTATTCTAAGAAATTTGTTACACGTCATTTGACGACACTTTCCTTCTGGTACAAACAGTCTAACATAATCATATCCACCCACTTGTTCCATGAATTTTTACTATGATTTATGTTATTCACTCATTTTTTGTTTTTCATGTGCTCTCATTTCACCGTCAAAACAATGCGTCGTCGTTAAGGATCTCACTACTTTTCACTGTATTTCGTATTCTTGAAAGTAATAGACAGACTACGTGGCAAAGTAATGAATTCACGTGGGCTTCCTATGCTTCAATTGATCTATATTTTCCAGAAGAATGATAAGAAAAAGCAAGTCAGGTGATGTGAACGAATTATAAGAGAGGGGTTTCATTTGGCAACATTTTTTCAGTTTTCTTGATAAGGTATGAAGTTTGAGGTTAGACAACTGTCTCGAATGGAAAGAAATTACTTGCTCAGGGAAGAAAATGAACTAGAATCTTATAAAGAAGGGAATGATTCATTTCAGTGAACTTTCTATACTCTATCCGATTGCTCAGGATTAATATTGAAGCCTAGTTGCCAATCTTTCCAAACTCAAAAACGTAAAATAATAACTTTTTTATTGAAATCTGTCTTTAACAAAAGAAAAAAGGGAAAACTGATTATTCGTCTTGAGTTCTCTGGATGCTTTCAGTTGTTGATGTTGAAAAGGGGATTCCTTGTGACTAACTCAAAAAAGTCATCAAAATACATATTGGTTTGACTGGTGACACTCAACAAGAAGTGCTCATGTTTGTATGCGAATCCGTTGGAAATCCATAGCAACAAATTATTTTATCGAATTCCCTCATTTCACGAACTATATTTTGTTCCCAACCTAACAAGTAAGGGTTCCGTGATCGTTTTGATTATCTTTGATCAGCTGACCATCACAGTCAAAATGTTTAATGGTTCAAGAATTCAATTTGAACCCCATCACTCTTCCTATCAGTTTCATAATGTTCACTTTGTACCTATACAATTCTTAGAAAAAGACTTCCCAATGTGAAAAAGTAATGATAAATAAGATTCTTATCTTTTCAATACTTGTTTGCCACATTTTCTCGAATCGAAACTATCTACGAAATAGGAGACAAAGAGACAAACTAATACAGTTCCAATGTCCAAATTCCAGAATTTTAAGGGAAAATAAACGGATCGAAACTCCAAAACACATATTCTCAATGAAGTAAATGAAATCGTGGAAAAATAAGAAAAGACAAAAAATACAAATTTGATGATTCCGTGTTTATTATGAGCATGTCTGATGGGAGAAAACTGACAACAAAATTCAAAGACCGACACAGAAAATTAAAAGATTTTGAACAGAGACAATTTCAGAATGGATGCTCTTAAAAATCATATGATTTCCGGTTGTTCATCATCACATCCTCCTACACAAACACGTGGAATTTAATGATTAAAAAAGTTTCTTCTGAAAACAAACAAACAAGAGAAGAGCTGCAACTTTTACAGACATCACGTGACATTTTCGGAATTTCAGACAAATAGATTGTACTATATAAGCTCTTTCTTTGATCACTTATGTTGGTCAAATAGTTTTTGGTCTGAAATATTAAAAGTCCAAGTGATTTTCGATGCAGGTGACAAGAAAATAGACTCACTATTAACGGTTTTGTTTTCTTGTTAGAAATAGAAAAACACTTAAAAAGATAAGATATTGATATTAAACAGATCGAACTGATTGTAGAAGTCCATGGAATAAATTGGTAAACAACAATGAAAGGCAAGATACTTCCGAAAGCCTGAATGAGGATTTATTTGTTGCTCTCTGCTAAAAATTCTGTAACGTACAGCCATTCTTCAATGAGGGATTTTGATCTTGTTGGACATTAGACACTGTTTTCAATGTGAGACTGGAATGTCATGACTTGAAACTAACCCATTTGAACTGGTTGGGTACTTCCAAATCACAATGAGCTATCTTCCGATCATTCGAAAATCAAGATCTCTAGCATTTGTTTTTCGGTTACATTAATCATACGACTAGTCTCCTCTTCCTCTCTTTGTTTTTTCTTAGTTTTTCTATTACCAAAATGCCAAATTTCGAGTAATCACCGTTTTATCCGGATAAGAGCCAGTTGAAAAATATTATTTTTTAACCATGTTTGAAATTTCAAAAATAATTCAAAAACAGATACTAACTTTTGGCAGACCGAACATTTTGTGCTTACATGCAATTCTACGTTTACGATGAAGCTGATACGACAGAGTTACGTGTAGTGTATGATAATGAACGAGTTGATTGGATAAGAAGTATTAAATATTTAAAGAACATGCATGAAGTTAGATAAGCTTCAGAGAAAAGTGTATTTCCAATTTGAATCTGATAGTGAGTGATTGTATGGTTCATGATGTGTTTATGTGGGAACATCGATGATTCCGATCCAAACGTGTACCTGAAAGATAAAAAAAGAAAGATAAAAAAACATAGGTAGAAATATTGGGAACCACAACATGAGGAAGTTGATAAATAGTCTCACTCGGAATTAGAGTGAAACATCGGCTTATTCCCAAACTAACAAGTATTGGCAATATTTGTTTCTTATCCAGTAGTTGCTTCCCTCTGCCTTTGAATCAAGCAAATCGACGTTAGAAGCACTTGTGGATGTTGGATACATCAATGATCACTGACCATACACCCTAATATATCTGTCATTATGCGCAGCTGCACCAATCCCAATGAGGGTGCAAAAGGGGGATGGAGTCCACGTACACAATGAAGTAACAGACTACAAAAAGACTACAAACTCAACTAGAGATTCCGCAGATTTTTGTTTGGAAAGTAGGAGATTTTGTAGAGTTCATGATTGTGCATAGGTAATTGTAGATCTCAGCATGTGAGAAATCAGAAGTAGGGGCTGTAAGTAGGGGCAATATCTGCTTTGTTTATTTATCATATTTATCCATCAGCAAATAAATTGTGCACTTAAGATAGCTGAAGTTCTCACAGGAACCTATATTGTTTAAAATATAAAACAGTGTCAAAAAAGGAGAGTGCAAAAATGTATCAGTAGATGTATTTTTTCCAATCCCGAACTAAGAGGAGTCTACGTTTATGAGTTATAGTGTATTTTTTCAAATTTATCCTGTTGCTTTAATGGTCCCAAGCGACTAGGTCCAATGTTACAAAGATCATTGACCACACATCTAACACCTCTCTCCCCGTTTCCCACGTGTTATTCTCAGCAGCTGTCTTCCTTGTTCAAAAAAAAGTATAAAAAGAGTCCTATTAGGCCAGTTTAGCTCAGTTTTCCATCTGTTATATCTTAATTTCGTTCAATCTCTGAACTTTCCGATTGTCGATTTCTTTGACCTCAGTGTGGTCTATCTCTTCATTTGTTGTACTCGAAAGAAATAAACAAGCCACGTGATACCGTTTGCAAGTCAGTGTTCTTTTTTTCCTTTTTTCTTTCAATCTTTTCTTTTGCTTGTCAATATAAATTCATCCCACTTCAGAATGCTCAAAGCTCCGCGTATACTCTCTTCATCTATCACTCCATTTTCCACATCTTCTTCCATAAAGAATTCTCAACGTGTGTTTCCACTTCAACATTTAACCGAAAATGAGCAAAAACTTGTGGAAAAAGGTATAGATTTGCCTCCGAAAGTAACCACAATAATGTTTATATTTCAGTGAAAAATTTTGCTGTGACAAATATAAAACCGCTTGTTCGAGAAATGGATAAAAATGCAAAGTTGGATCAAAATTTGTTGAAAGAAGCGTTCAAGTTGAAACTGATGGGTTTAGAAGTTGATAAGAAATACGGTGGATCTGGGTCGTCTTTTTTCGAAGTTGTGCTCGCTGTAGAAGAATTATCGAAAGTTGATCCGGCTTTTGCCCTTACTATTCATCTTCAAAACGCATTGATTGCTCCGATGCTTACAGAATATGGAAATGATGAGCAAAAAGAAAAATACTTGAGAAAAGTTTGCACCGAATCGGTCAGTTTCATAAATAATCCGCATTGTTTTGATTTATTTTTAGCAGATTGGTTCATTCGCTCTATCAGAAACTGTATCTGGTTCTGATGCGTTCGCAATGCAAACAATTGCGATAAAAGATGGGGAAGATTTCATTATAAATGGATCAAAATGGGGAATTAGTAATGCTCCAATCGCTGACTTTTTCCTTGTTCTCGCAAATGCAGAACCTGAGAAAGGATACCGTGGAATTACTTGTTTCTTGATTGATAGAAATCATGATGGAGTTGTTGTCGGAGAAAAGGTTTGTTATCTTTCAAAAGTTTAAGTTTTGATTCTGAAATTCTATATGCATTTTAGGATGATAATCTTGGAATGCGTGCTGGAACAACAGCTCAGGTTCATTTCAACAATGTCAGAGTTCCCAAAACGGCGATTATTGGAGAATATGGAAAAGGTAGTGTTTCTTTGGGAAATTAATTATGAACATAATTTTTGCAGGGTACAAATACGCCATTGATATTCTGAACGCAAGTCGAATCCTAATTGGAGCACAAATGGTCGGTTTGGCTCAAGGATGTTTTGACCAAACAATTCCATATCTCAGAGAAAGAAAACAATTTGGAAATAGGCTTATCGATTTCCAAGTATATTCTGATATTCATTTCATAGCAATCAAATCTGATTCAGGGTCTACAACATCAAATCGCAAAGATTGGAACTGAAATAGAAGCTGCCCGATTGTTGGTTTATAACTCGGCAAGAATGAAAGACTGTGGATATTCATTTGTCAAAGCTGCTTCAATGGCAAAATATTATGCACCAGAGGTACGAGTAATGTTTTTTCAATACCAGAGTAAACGCTTTAGATTGCGTGCAAGACATCGAAGAAATGTATAGAGTGGCTTGGAGGAGTTGGATTTACAAAGAATTTTGGAGCTGAGAAGTTCTATCGAGATGCAGTTGTTGGAGGGATTTATGAAGGAACCTCGAATATTCAATTAAATACAATTGCCAAGTTCATCGACAACGAGTATAAAAACAAAATTTGAACTTTATTCTCAAATATTTCATAACATTCTCTTTTTCTTTCTTATAAATGTTTGTATATATTTAATCTGCTAAAGTACTTCCTCCCATAAAACATCCGCCAACTGTTCCATAAACTTCTCCAAAGTTTTTTTCAAAGTGAACTTCAAAAAGAAATGCGCTTTTTGAAGACAACTGTTCCACTCTATTCTCTACAAGCGATGAAATTGTTGAATATTCTTCTCCTAATTCTATTTGTCAACTTCATTTCTTGTAAAGTATGCCGATTCAAGAAAAAGGTGTTAACGAACCAGTTTCCATAATCATTTTCGTGATTTCACTGTGCTTCGTCATCTGAAATCAATTTGTTTGAAGGGAATTCCGAGAGATTATGGAAAAGCTTTGGTTTTTTGTTGTGATAAAGGATGCAATTACAATGATTTCCTTCGTTTTTGTCAGAAATAAACACTTCTTTTTATGAGTTTACAATCTAGAATATAGAAAGAATACAAGATTTGCAATCGATTTGAAAGACTTGTGGTATTGGAAATTTTTCATATTCCTACTCTAGTTCCTTCATTTCTACATTTCTCCCTCGTCCGTTTTTAGTCTTGACTTTGAGTGTCATTAGTATGGCACGCTCCAGTAAGAGTGTTATTTTGAATAATCTAGTAAGGCACGAGAGCTTATTTGTTATAGTAATTTCAGAGTCTCCTTATTTTTCAGCATCCACCATTTTCCTGATTCTATCGACACAGCTATCCATCAGGTCATAAACTTTTCTGTTCTTTTTGCCAGCTCAATGTTTCTCATTCAGAAGTGGTCAGTATTTGTTGCCCAACCGGATAACCCCGGGAGGGCGCTTCCAAAAATTATAGTTGTTCAACACTTTCTTGCGAAAGGTCGGAACTCCAGCGTACCTTGAGTAACTGGGTTAAAACCGATGAAAATGGCGTTGTCTCGTTTCTTATGCATTTTTGTGTACCGACACCCAACCGGGCTCGCGTTTATTCACAAAAAGGACGCAGCTGTAGAGACGCAGGCTGAGAGAAATGACACTCGTTTGGTGTAAGGGAGAAAACGTAAAAAATGGGAGATCAGGTTCGTGGTTGGATCGAAACCATTGGAAGGAGAATCGTTTTATGAATTTGATGTTGCGTTTAATAACGATTTATTATTTTAGCTATTTGTTTCTCAAGGTAAATTTCAAGTTAGAACAAAAATTTTGATTGGAAAAGACATAGACAAAAACAAAAATAGACAAAAAATACTACGGCATACCAAAAGGTCCGAGAGAATTGTTGAATAAAAAGAGATGAGCATTAAAAAGTTAAACTGTTTTGATTGAGCACTAGTTCCATCGTGATCTGTGCATCCAGAGCTGAGTTGTGGCCTTCATGAACGTCTTGGATGGTTTTATGTAGAACCATTTTGGCAAGTTCTTTCAAAGAAAAGAATTTATTATCTTTTTGGAACAGAACAGCTGTATCCACCACTCTTGAATGGATAATCTTCAATGCCTTCAGATCATTTGACAGATGGTGTCCAACAATAATTGTGTTCTCATTAACAATGTTAAACAGATTTTGGCGTGCCTGAAAACTTGATTTTAAAATTCTCGTTTTGTAGGTAAATTTTACCGATTCGAGGCTTATTGAGTTGACCAATGAGCCCTTCTCAATTCCCGAGAATTGAGTGTTGTAGTCGACGATTCTGCTGGTTGGTTTGATGTAAACATCCAAGACGACGCCCCCTTTCTCATTCACGAGAGTGGCTCGAGCAACCTCCAGTCCCTTGACGGTGTAGACCATCTCAGTGTCAATGGCAAGAACCTATAAGAAAAAGATTCAGGTGCTGTTTTTTGCATTTGTTCTCACAGTCGTATTTCTAGTGTCATTCGGTCCCAACGTCTTCGGTGTCGGGGCAAAGCTCCGGAGTTCGGTCCTATCTGTGGCATTGTGGACGTGCTCCGCTGCAACCGCACATGGCTTCATTGATTGTTTACATACCTTCCCATATAAATGGAAATGGCATTCAGACGGCGCTTTAGCGAGATCGAACGGTGCACGGCATCTTGCACACAACCTCGAAGTGCCTGAAAAAAGAGAAAGCACATTTAAAAGTTATAAAATTCAACTCACTTCCAGCATCTGCCCAGCATGACCACTTCTTGTTTTTGACGGAAACGACGAAGTTTCCAGCTTGATCAATCCGGACGAATCCGTGCTCTCTTAACTGCTCCTCTGTCAGAATAATCTTCGAACAGTACATATAGGGCGTGTCCGCTTTTATCGACAATGGTGGAGCCTGTGGTCCGTCTGAAGCACTTTATTTGAAATTGGAATATGTTACATAGTGTCATGTTTACCTTGGCGTTGCATGATAGTTGGTGCTGGGTTGCTCATGTGGTTGGGCAGGAATGAAGCTTGATCTGAACATTCATGAGTCAGAAGGGGTATTTGTTAGCTCGAACTGTATGCTTACATTGGAAAGGCCCATGGATCATTTGTGGAATTTGATGCGGCATATTCGAATGATATTGATGGTGACACGAACATTGTTGATGACTAACTGGCTGTTGATTGAACTGTTGTTGATTATGAAACTGATGATCCACAAACTGTATGGATTGTGGTGGATGTTGTGGTTCCTGCCGATTATCTTGACGGACTTGTTGTTGTTGAAGATACATATGATGAAGTGGATTATAACCTATAAAATGTTAGTTAATGAGAATCAGTGGAGAGCTGAACTTTTTTCCCACCAAGAGATAATTGTGATGGCTGGTGAATGAACCAGTCTGGTGAATAATTGAGCGGTACGGGGGCAGGGATCCAAGAAATGGGAAACTGTCCGAATGCAGGAATACCCGGAATGAAAAAGGAATTGTTTGGATCCATCTGAAAACAAAATGTGGTAAACCATCAGTTCATTAAAAATTAAGTTGAAAAGGAAGTGAATATGTATTGGCCAGATGGTTGAAATAACTAGAAAAAGAGAGAGCATCGAACAGAAAGAAATGACAAAAAGGCGATATGCGAACAAAAGAGAGAGAAGGAAAGAAACGGTGCGTAGAGTTTTTATGAGAAAAAATTGAGACAGAGGACATCTATTCCTTCTTCTGTTGCTAACAGCACATTTGGGAAACAAATGGAGACGCAGATCGTTTATTTTTTCTCTATTTCATATTATTGAGATGGAATACTACTGATTTTGAAATTTCGAGGGTGTTTCATAGATTGGTCTCAAAATTTTTCAATAACTTATTCAGTATAGATTACTGTAGCTACGGATACATATGGCCCATAAAGTCCATAATCAAACTTCAGATAGGTGCGATCAGTTATAAAAAAAAATTAAGCAGTAGAAAATTTAATTTCATTCAAAGTTTTCTGAAAAATCATAAAGTGAGGAAGAATATGAAGAGTGATTGGAAATTTCACAATTACACTTAGGTTTGCTAATGAATAGAGAGGGTGAATACTGACAGAGAACTGTTGAAAACACGGTTCCTTTCCTCTTTTTTGTTTTCCCTCAATATCTGTAGGCTTTAGTCATGCTAAATATAATGAAACGTAGTGATAAACAACGTTTGAAAAATTAATATTTATTTATAAGAAGAATATTTCTACTTGTTAGATGAAAGGGATTTCGAGCATTCGCAGTCAAAGAAAAAAAAAGAAAAAACGAGATGTTGATGAAAGATATTGGGAGGATGATCACTGGTTTGTCAAAAAATGCATTTTTAAATGTAGGAATAAAAAGTAAGAAACATTTGAATACAACCGCAGTAGGCAAAAATGAATTTAGAAAAGAACACCTATTGCACTTTTATGGGGAAGATGATGGCATTTGAAGTGCAAACACATTCTGCTTCGTAGTCATTTGACAGGGTTCTCAAGGAAAAAATCATAAGGATATGTATATTTTTGAAATCAATGGAAAATTTTTCTAAATCAATGGAACAAGGAACATTAGGAATTTGAGTCAAAGTAATACTATTATGCTCATCTCTATCCGCATTTATCACATTCCTTATCCTTTTCTGGAAGTAGAATCATACCAGGAATCCCGACGAGCTTCTGAAGTTCGCTAAACAGTTTGTTGGTTTTTTCTCTCCTCTCCCGCTCCCTTGAACGTCTATTTGTGGTACACTAGGGAGAAGAGTCAATGAGAGACATCTGAAAAAAAGTACGTGTTCATTGCTGTAAATGACAAAAGAACAGAGAAACATCCAATCAATAGAAGATAAATGAAACATGCGCACCGATATCAATTTCTGTAAGAGCACCACAATACCCAATAATGATTTGAAACACATGTCTACACAATGTAATTAAGCCAAATGAAGTCATCAAAGAATGGGAAAAAACTTCACTTATTTCAATTAAAGATTCAACTAAAAAAAATGAAAAGATTATATAATATTTGTAACAAAACACTTTGTGATGTGAAGAGCCTGAGACTGATGCTGTCGATTCAAGCCGAATTTTTAACTCTGAAACTGAGTACCCGTTTTTGAAATGGATTTTTGTTTCAATTTAATGCCTGTTTGAATTCTTCGAAAATCAAATCAATTTCACCGCATAAACTTTTTTTGGTTTCGATTACCGAAAAAATTTGATCTCTGCGCGGGAAAAAACAGAATGTTGTTGATTTCGCCTTCATTTTGTTCAGTTTTCTTTGTTCTCTTCACAAGTTTTCTACTTATTTTTTTGTCTGTTTCTGTAGGGAGTAAGTCGCTCATGAATTCAGTGAATTTAAAGGAGCACGCCTGTGTTAATGAATGCTGACGGGTCTCGTAGCGGGAACAGAGAAAAGTGAAGTTTCCAAGCTGTTTTGCAAAAGCCTACTCTCGACGAAGCTTCAAAGTTCTTTCTCTTCAGAAAAATATAACACTTTTTACTTACCCGATTTTCTCGAGCGACAAGTTCTTTTCAAAATTCACCCGTCATTTAATTTCAAAAACCGATTGCCGAATGTCTTGCCAATCCGTTAGGTTTATGCTGTGGCGCCAGCTGGCCGAATGCCAAGTGGCCGCGGCCGCAGCGGCAAGGAAGGGAGCCAGTTGCTCATAGCTTTGAAAAGAGCCTATTTGAATTATTGATCTTCCATTCCCCCAATATTTTCCACTTACAACTTTTCAATTCTTGTTGAAGGCAGAGTTCTCAGTATGTAAAATAATGCATAGACCAGGACCGAGCGTTTTCATTGACAACCGAGAGGATCTCCGGTTGATTTAATTAGCTTCTACAACCAATGTTCTGCCTTTTGTATTTGAAACTCTCGTTATGCTTGTTTGTGTGCTTTTTTCCGTCTGCTACCCGCTTTCATCAGCAGTTCTAAATATCTAAACATATAATTTTACAGGCCGTTCGTTTTCCAACAATGGGACCGAAAAGGAAAGATCTGAAAAAGAAGAAGAAAGGACCAGTAAGCTTATTCAAAAATTACTTGGCGAAAAAAGTGTTTCAGAGGCAAAAAAGGGCCAAACAAGGGACGCATAGCAGAAGCCGATCACCACAAACAGGATCGTCAGACCATAGTTACGACGATCAAGATCAACAACCATCCACTAGTGGTCTCAACGATGATCCGCCACTGACACCAGAGGAAGAGGTATCAAAATTCTTCAGAAAAAGCATAGTGAGTTTTTATTCCAGGCGGAGAAAGAACTCATTGATCGCTACGCAATCGGATTGCTTGCTGAAATTCAACCGGGTCTTGCTGTGATTGATGAAGACTGTGGCGAAGTTGTAAGCGGAGATCTTTTATTTAAAATAAAATAAAATAATAATTTAGGACCACCGTCCGCTTATTGAAGGTATGTTGAACAAAATCGACGGTGGCTTGAAAACGTTCATGGACAGGGACCCTCAGGAGAAGGTGAGCGCTCCAGCCAATTCGCTTTCTCGATGATCGATGTTATTTTTTAATAACTTGATTCTCTTAATAACGACGAAGAATACTGTTATCCTCTCTCGTTTCAGAAACGGTACATAACCAAGCATCGTCAGACGTTTCATGATCTCCGGAAGCACGTTCAAGCTTGTCTCGAGAACTACGAAGATTTTGTGGTTAGAGGAGAGAGACCAGCAGCCGATCCTGAGGATATCGACCCGAGTGTTCCCGGGCCGTCCGGTTTAGGAAATGACGATGGAGCAGAGCCAATTGAGGAAGACGATCCAATCGATCAACCCGGGCCATCATTGAAATAAGATGGTCGCAAAAATGGTGAGCTGAAAATATATAATTAGGTCTCTCATAGGTGTCCCACTGACTACAAACGAATTGTTCCTACACTTGTGCGTTAGAATTTGACTAATAACTAATTTCTAAATTCGCGAAATTTTGTCAGCAATATATAGAATTCACTCATTTTCCAGCTACTTCCACTCGATCATCTTCATGCCAAACAACCGCCAACCACAAAGATCAATCCATCTTCTAACAAAGACGATTGCCTATTTGTTAAATCCTAATGCTCTTTCCCAAAACTAACGTTTTTCATATTCTTAAGATGTATTTATTTGTATTTGAAATACCGTATTTTAAATGAAAACCTCATCCTCACCAAATTGTGAGGCTGTCTCGCATTAAATTGGTTTTATGTTTAGAACTGGTATAAGGAAAAGCTTACAAGTTTAGGAGCATTTCGAATATGTGGATAGCTGTTGAAAACGTTATCGATTCGCATGGGAATGGTCAGTAAATGACAGAAGAGGGGAAGGATAACAACACTAGAGAGAACACATGCAGACAAGAGGAGAACGGCGGGTAAAGTATGCCATTATGCAAGAAAGAGAAAAAGAGAAACCTCTGTGATTATCTGATGAGTACTAAAAAAGTAGAGAAACATCGAAGAAAATCAGCTGAAGAAGTGCGAAAAGAAAGAAAAGAAGCCAGAACAAATTCAATACTGTTTAAATATTTTTCCAATTGTTCTGCATATTCCATTGTTGACGAATATGATGGATAGTATTCGAAATATTCGTTTGCCTGCAACGCGGCTTTAGATTTAAGAAAAGAAATATGCTTCCTCGCTTCATTGGAACGGACTGAATAAACTTGAAACAATGTTTCTTGAACACGTTTACAGGTGTCGGGTTTTCCTGTAAATCTTTCCGGTATATGAGTTTCAAGGAAATTGTTACTGAAAAATGTTGTAGCTGGGCTGTACAGGAACAGGAAATCTACAGTATACCAATGCTCGAATGATAATTCCTAGCTTTGAAACATATAAACAGATTGCCGTCTTCAGGAGGTCCAAACGCTCACTCTACATTTGCTTCATTTTTCTACCGTAACCTTCGTATGACTTTTTTCTCTAAAACAAACAAAAGAGAATCCATTCCTTTGATGTACATTTTGTCTTGTCGTCACCGAATAGTTCGCTCGTTCTACTATGAAATTTGAAAAGGAAAGAGACACTGAGAAAGTGAAAAAGATAATGTTGAATAAAGAGACGATAAGGAATTGTAGGGTGGGCAGAAGGTGAGCAGCAACAGTCGATCTCTTCTTTTTTGAATTCGAATCATTCCTTTTCGAAAATGTCTTTCTTCTTGTTCTTTTCTATATAGTGATTCTCATCTACAAATTCCAATACTTGCTCGAATCTTTCTACACATACATTCTCAAAAGGGATAGAACCAGCTGATGAACACATGTTCTTCATTGTCATCTAGCTCCATGTTCTTCAACATAGATTCGTCAGTTTTACGCATGATTTCTCTAGCCACCCCGTTCGTTCCTAAATAGACTCTCCTCCATATTCTTTGAAAAATATTTGAAAAACTACCGTAATCCCTATGTTTTCATAAAGCATTCTCTGTCAAAATCTCCCCATTTCGAGGTCATTTCTTCCAATATTCAAATGTACATTAGTTTTTGCATTCTCTCATATCCTTTCTTCTTCTTGAACAAATTGTTTCTGTTTGTATTTCAAGGTTCTTATTTCTTGTTACTGACCCAGAATGAGTTCGACAAGCCAAAAGTCCGTCACAGTCCCCGCGAAAAGTTCCAAAGGTTCTGTTTCGTCTCCTCCAACTACAGAGTATGCCATAGAGCTTCATGGAGAAGTTCTCGAGTATTTCAACCAAATTGTTGGAGAAGGCCCAAAAGCTGTTAGTTCGGTTTTAACTAAATTTTCAAAGTCTATCAATTTAGAATCATCGTATTCGACTGAACACTGTTTTGAATAAGATAACCGCTGGACTCATTCGAATTGATTCCATTCCAGATTATGAAATGGTTGGTGATTTCCTACTTTTTCCCAAATCAATCTAGTATTACAGGGACCGTGGATGCGTCTTTCTCGTGAGAGTCTCGTCGAAATAAAGACTCGAGCTCAACATCTTCTGAGCTTCTACACTCCATCTCATTCGGATAAGTTCACTCAAACGTCTGTTACTATTTCGCCTAGAGCAGGGTACATTTTCGACATTTTTTTGAGAATAGATTGAGATGAATCCGTGTTTCTTTTCAGATATCACACGCCTCAGCTTAATTAGTGGTTCTTCGGATTCAGTTCTTCCATCCACCTACTATCAGTCTAACCTTACTTGTGTACTATCCCGGACTTGGATTTCAACCTGTATCATTCAATGAGTATTCTCCATTTTTCTTTTAAACTATATCTGAATGCCATGCTAAATTCAAATGTCTAATAATTTGTTTTTTTCAATGAAACGTTGGTCTTCATCGATAATGTGAGTCATCATTACCATCATGGCTGTCTCTGACCAGTCGTTCTTCCTCTTTCTTTTCTATTTTTCGTCTAATAATGTGCTATTGAACATTTCTTTTTTGGAAAAGTGATTGTCATATCGATTTTATTCAAGCTTCTTGAACGGTTTGTTACTGATTTGTCTAAATTTAGAAGCTTGTCCGACCTAATCTCCTGTTGAAATGGGGAGAGACAAACCGAATAAGAACAAAAGAAGAGAGGCCAAGGAGGTGAAGATTTTTATGTTCTTAAAAAAGTAACTCATGATTTTTTCTTCTCCAGGTGTCTTCAACCACTCGAAATGATCTCGCTGTCAAGAAGAAGGAAGAGATCTTTTTGCAGAGAAAAAAGGAGCTCCACGATATAGTGGAAAAGCATAGAATGGTTAGTTATGAGTAGTTTATTTTGTTATATGTCCATTAAATGCTTAGATGGAACAGGGATTATTCAAAGTCACTTTTGAAGAGATGCCCAAGGATATGGAGCAGGCGATAAATGAGAATGGGGAACAGGATCAGGTAATCTCCACTCGAGAAAAACTTTGCAATAGCCCACGTTCAGAATCATTGCCATCGGTTCATGGCGGGAATGGCTCAAAATGAATATGGATCAAAATTCCCGGAGAAGACAGATAAATTCGTACGTATGTAAAATAAGGAATTATTGAAAGAGTGTATTTCAGGAAGCATATGTTCATTTGAAGGTCCGAATGCAGTCCTTGGCCATAGACAAGAACGTTGAGCCGAAGTTGAAAGAAGATGAAGAAGAAGAAGAATCGAAGAGGGAAGAAGAGAAACCTATGACAAGGGATGTCGGCACTCAGAAGTCATATTGGACCTGGAGACAACGGTAAGAACTGTCGCTATTGTCCACGTGATTATCTTTTGTTTCAGATATTGGATGCCCTTCCTGAACTGAATGATTTCGTAAGCTGCTAAGATATAAAAACTTTTCTGTAATTTAAAACTCGGTTGGTTTGCATATATTCCTGAATTGATAAACTTTTTCACATCATTCTTCTGCATAAATTCACACGAAGGTACCAGTCAACTCTCATAAACAATCAACAACTTCATTTTCGCTTTTAGAAGAATTGAGAAAGGAAAGAAATTGTGGGGTGAAGATAGAGGACAGGAATGAACTTTTTGTAGTTGGAGAGATCAGAAATCGAGAAATTGACGTTGATGAAATTCAAATGACAATTGAGAAGTAGAAAAGTGAAGAGAGAATCTGAACTCCTATGAACGTTTAGTTGAGAACTCTTTTCTTCAAATCCTACCGTAGTTTATCCTTTGATTTTCTCAGGACACATTGCCTTTCTGATGAAATCGTCAGAGCATTTTGAAGCACAACACATAGTTGAGATATCAGTTTGCGTATTGGCTTCTGAAATAAATATCTGATTCTGATATTAAAGTGTTAGAAATTCAAACATACGAGAGTCCAAAGAGTCGCAAACTTGACGTGTGTACTCGATGATTTTCTGACCACAGGTCTTGAAATAAGACCGTTGAGCACGATATTTTGGAATATGATCAGATGGATTAGTTAGTTTCGAGAAGAGAAGATATTTCGATTGAAGATCGTTTTCAGATTCTTTCTCCATTGATTCCGGAGATTCATAGTACTCCATTCCGAAGGTTGAAGCGGAAACGGAGAAACAAAGGAAGAAAAAGAAAAGAAGCGAAAGTGAGTTCATCTTGAGATGTCTTCAAATGAAGAGTTACAAGATATTCCTTATTTTATACGAATTCCAAATGGGCGGTTCTTCAACCTCTTTGGAAGTCTGAAAGGGTAAAAGGGGCGGAGTCAACTCTTGTTGAATTGAGCCCTTCTGTTTTCAGAACCCATTCCCAAACGTCACAATCTTATCGTTGAGAACAATTTGTATAATAATAAGTGTGAGAATTTCTAACTCGTGACAATTGAACTATGATTACGAATTGAAACGGATAGAAGTTAAAAATAAGAAAAATTATCATGCAAGTACATTTTTCAACGAAGGAGCTCAAACATCGTAGATATAATTTCAATTACGAAGGTGTGGCTATAGGCGTTATTCTATCTTGAAAATAGAGGCAACTTACTCAGCAATTAGAAATTGTTATTCGTGTGATTCACTTCTCAAGGGTAGTTTGTTTATATCCTGCGTTCGCGGAAATCGCGAGTTATAAAATTACACTTATTGAGCATTTTGAAGTACATCGATGCGGTTTCATTCGTAAAAAGAGTGACCAAATGAAACTTTTCCCGAAAACATACAGACACAATGAATAAATTGAAATGACAAGTATTCCAATGAACTAAACTTTGATGAGCTGGGGTCGAACTACTCGTTTCTATAAGTACAGTGTCTTGCTTTCGGCTCTTATGAAAAATTTCTACTCCTTATCCATCGTTACCCCTATTCACAATTCCGAAGAATCTCTGAAGTTAGGTGTCTCATCGCGGTGAGTCAAACTATAATAAATTGTTCTCTAAAAGACAATCTGAAGCATGTGCTTTAACAAAGTGCACACTCCAAACTATCACGTGTTCTAAGAAACGTGCTTTGGATATGTCGAATTCGTATCCATTTGATGAAGAAAAACTTGCAAAGAATACAGAAAAATAACAGTTTCATGAGAAACACTCAAGGCTATAATTATCTCAGAATTGCACTTACGAAGTTTCATCTGACATTCGAAATTTGAAACTATACGCTTGCTCGTTTACAAAGTCAATACTCTACTTAGCATAAATCTAGATTATAATCTAATAATGGAAGTGAAAACTTATAATTTCTGTTGCACTTTTCATGCTACCTGAAGTACGATTACATCTTTGAGATCGTTTTGATATAACCCCATTCACACGGGACTTATAACAAGCTGAGTGATTTTTAGACTTTGAGAATATTCATGAGTCGTGGGTTTGAATTGGGTCATTATCAAGACACAAGGCAATATATTAATAATTCAATTGTTTTGCTAATTCGGTGACGAGAGACTATAGTCTGAACCTTGGGATTCTTTTTATATGAAACATTTTAATTTAACAAAACAAATACATGTGACATGATTGAAATAGTACACGGATCATTCATCCATTTTACTTTTTTCCTCCTCGTTTTTTGCGAATTTCCGCCGTTTTAGCAGCAGCAGTTCTCTCGAGACGCCGTGCAGCTGCACGAGTTTTGACAGTTCTGAAATGACGCTCAGGTTATGCCCACTTCTAGTAAAAGTTTACGTTTCAGATGCTTTCAGAGGAGTGCTAGTCATGAATGGGCCACTTGTGAAGACATCGCGTGAAATGCGTTTTTGTATTGGAGTGATCTCGAGTTGCGGTTGTGGTTGAATCATTTGGTCAGAATAGTCTGACTCAAAGAACTCAGCAGTGTCGTTCAAGTCATCGAATGGTGCTAGATTTGATCCAACCGAAGAAGCTGCTTCCTTTATCTGAAGGGACACAAGCTTATACGTTACATTCTTCATAAAACACAAACCTTTTCCATCAATTTATTGTTTTCCTTACCAGAATCTTTGATTTGCTTCTCATAACCGCGAATCTCCGTGTTCATGGTGGACACCTGGTGAAAAGCAATTAATCAGAAATCAGGATTGTAAACTCAAGTACTCACTGCTCTCCTGAGTTCACTGACGGATTTCTTAGTGGGATTTGCCTTTTCGAGTTCTTCATTCGCCTTCTCTAATTCTTCTGTCTCTTTACTAATAGCTTCTTGCAACTCTGTTATCTTTTGGTTTTCGATTCCCTTTTCCAGGTTTCTTTCTTCGACTTTGCGACGAAGAAGTTCCAAAATCTTTTCTTTTTCTTCCTTTATACGCTTTTCGTTATCTGCCTTCTTTATTTCAACTGCTTCTAACTGTTTTCGTGCATCTTCTGCTTCTTTATTTGTTGTAGAAAGAACGGACGATAGTTCTTCGGATTCTTGGCGAATCTGACTCAGCTTATTTTTGAGATTCTCGAGTTCCTTTTGATCAACTTCAAATTGACTTTGGGATTGAGCAGTCTCTAGTTGAACGAGTTGACGGCGGAGCTCCACACACTCATCCGATATCTTTTCTATTTCAATTTGATCGGTTTTCAGAGCCGCTTTCTTGTTTTCAAGCGATTCTCTTTCAGCTTCTGAAACAATCCTATTAGTCATGATCTCAATAAGATTGAATACTTTGTCGAGCCATTATTTGTTCCTGTTCCGCTTTCAACTTCTGACAAGAAACTTGGAGAGCTTTCAATTGCTCGTGTTTCTGTTTTGCTTCCAAAATCATGTTGCGGAATTTCTGAAAAAAAAAATCCAATTGACTAATGAGTAAACATATTGTTTGTAAATTTAATGAACACTAACTTTGCATTCTGCCAGTGCTTCTTCCTTATCATCTTTCCGACCCCCTTCTTGTAGTTTCCGGAGAGTTCTTTCACGATTTGCGACGTTTTCCTGAAGAACCGAAATTTCGTTGCTCGAGTCGAGTAACATTTTTTCATATTTATTATCAGACGGTTTGATATGGTCGGGAAAACTGTCTGAAACAACTTATTAATGGAATGGAACGCAGAGCACATGTTTATACTTTTGATTGAAATCAGCCTCAACTCGCTCGACTGGCAGGTCTTTCGAAATTCGATAATTTCCTCGTGAATATTTTTTATTCTCTTCGCTTCAGCTGCGACGCGAGATAGGACGTTCTCAGACTGTGTTGTTTCTAAAGCCGAACTATCCCCTTTCTCCTGTTCAGTCGTTTTCTGTTCGTCGAGTTTTTCGATTACATATTGCTGCGTTTGCAATATTTCATCGCGAAGATAACAGCTCGACTCATCGTCCAAAGGCGTCTCGATGAGCGCTTCAGAAGGAGCATCGACCCAAATTGTAAAGTTGTCCATTATTAGAACCTGTGAAATGAACTTTAAGGCTTTGTCTGGAATTGAGATTAAACTCTGGCAAATTCGTTTCTAATCTTATCGAAGTCTTTCGAAGTAATTCAAGGAAAAAACGTGGTGTTGCAAAACCCGGAAATTTCCCTGTAAGATGCTCAACTCCCCTCAAAAGATCCGAATTTCTCTTTATAAGATTTGAATTTTTCAAAAATTATACATTCCCGCCGTTTTTCGACGCAAGATTGCACTGCGCGTTTCTTACAAGAACCGAAATAAAAGTTATAAGGTTCGAAGTATTCAATCAGATTCGCATAATTTCTTGTAAGATTGAAAGACTTCAATAAGATTAGAAACGAATTTGCCAGAGAATTCAAAACAGTATTTCGAAAAAATTGCGACCTTTCAAAATTTCCGTGCTTGTTGGTTCCGCAAACACTTTAACGAACTTGCATACCGTACTCGCATAATTTTAGCATACCGTAGTCGCACTGAAATTTTCAGCCGGAAATACGAAGGTATGAGATTCTCAAATTGAGAGTAAAGAAAAGTGTTTCTCATGAAAGAAAGCCCTGTTTAAAAAATATCAGAAAAAACAGATAATTCTTCACATTCACATGGTGTTTTCGTTTTCTCATTGAGGAGTATGAGAATGAAAATTTGATGTGCGTTCTTTTTTGACCTGCTTTAAAAGGAGCAGTGCGCTTTCTAAAGTCAGAAAATGGATACATTTCACATTCTCCTTCTCGTTTCTTCGCTTTTCATTTTCCATGGAGAGGCTTCGTTTGCCACAATGATGGTGAAGGTGAGTAATTGAGTAAGTAAGAAGCTTGTGAGATGAGCATTTAGGAAGGGGAAGAAGTTCCTGTCAGTTTCGTCAATGCCAGTGCCATCAAAAGAAATGTTTCTGCTGGAGAACAAGTTTTTCATTTCGATGGAATTCACAAGGGGAAGTTCGTAGATTCGCAAGGTAAGGAAGTGGAATCATCGAACTATGCTATGAAAGATGGAGATTTGATCATCAAGAACTTCACGAAATCTGATGTTGGAATGTATGCGAAAGAACCGAACGTAATTTTAAGCATAGGAAGTTCATCCATCTCATAAGTTATAATTACAGACTTTGGTCGAAAGAAGCTCTGATGGAAGTTCTTATGAGGTCGTCGGTCCAACTCTCATGATTGAAATTAAGCACTGAATTGCCTCATGAATAAATGTTTCATTTCAATAACCATTCTGGCGATATAAACAGGAAAAGATAGAAAGATATTTGGAGAAAAAAAGAAACAGAAATAAACAGTGTAAAAAGGAATTTGGTAGTCAGAATTCATTCATGTGGGTTATGTGGATGCTCACTCTGTTTTTGCGAGTTAGAGTTATGGAAGGAAGTTTTGTGAATTGGCATGTGTTGGTTGATAGTTCCTATATGGAAGCTGGTTTTGGACAGGCATCATGTTTGGACTTATTCCACAATAGTAATTTGGTGGAAAAAAATATGGAGAGGCAGGAACCATCGTAATTGGCGCAGAAGGATTCACGATCCAGCCGGGTGTAAAGTGATTGTTCCAAGAGTTTACCATTGGTGGAACGTTTTTAGACAGTGGGATTTGAAGAATGTCGGCAGAGCGTGGAAGAGAGTTCTGAATAGAAGAAGGTATTTTAGGTCTGAAACTAACCTGCTTCGCGTTGTGACAACTTTCTGAAGCGTTCTTCAGCTGGTTTGATTTTATTGGAAAATGACAATCAGAAGTATTGGAAGTTGATACAATCGATGAATCACTCGTAGACACGTCGATCTTCATCTGTTTAACACCGCGTTTTGTTCCATCAGTTGGGCTGTGGTCCAATTTTCTTGATTTTTTAATGTCTCTACCGCTGAACTTGTTCAGAGAAGATTTGATATCAGATACCCGTTTATTCTGAAAGAAAATGTTATCATCAAAAAATGTATAAAACTTACTTTATAGCGTGTAGTTGTCATGAACTGAAGACAATCGAACTTGTATTCCTCTGCAGTTCCAACTAAAGAGTAGAAATCGTGTTCATCGCGGAGGACTTCCGAAACAATTAAAACCAACTCATATCTGCACCCACTATCGATAGCAATCTGAAAAAAAAAGATCTTGAAGAGGTTTCTCTTGAATACCATAACTCACTTTATCATTTGCCCCATAATCAAAGGAATTCGTGAGCAATGGAGCAAATTCAGCTCCTTCTTTCATCCAATACTCCCCAGAACGGACGTTTTTTGGGTGATGAAACATTGAACTGGAAATTGGTGACCCTGAAAGCGTTTTGGTTGACCTCCATTCATTGTCAGTGTACACGAATCTGAAAAAAAAACTTTTACTTAAAAATGAACCACTTCATGAATCAGCTTACTTGTTTTGACAAACTTTATCAAACCGAATACTTAATCTGTATTCAGCGTTGGTGTCTAATCCAGAGAAATGAAATGAAGGTGAAGGGATTAGCATTCTTCCTTTTGCAGAAATAACTTGTTCCATTTCTACTGGTGAGAAAGATTTAAAAACAGTTTCGTTTTGGAGGGCAACTCTAATAGGAAGTGAAGAAAGAGATCCCAGATATTTAGGAGACGATTGAGACGACATTTCTGAATGAATGACGAGAATGACAACAAGATATTCAGGAAAATAAGAGATATATTTCTAGGGGGAGGAGTCACAACTGTGAGCGTCTAAAAGTATACTTTTGTATCTTCAGTTCTATTCATATATATGTCTAGATTAACGATAACGATTGGAAAGTATACTGCGTTTATGACACTCAGCTATTAAAGTATACTGATTGTCGTACACTTTGCACATCTGGAGAATCGTTCCAATCGGATACAATACTACTAATGCGATTCTCTGTTATCGAAAAACACATTGTCAACACATTCTGAACTGAAAATTCTGATTGAATTTGAAGGAGATGAAAACTTCAAAACACAATCACCTCTAATTACCACATTTGTAATACTGTAATAATTATGGGCTCTGCCTGATCACGAATTGAATCACATTAAACCAATTTCCTATTATTCGAGCTGTATAGGGTTCAATTCATAATACCAATCACATACTACTACTCATACTCCTTTCCCTTTCTCTTCTCTTTTGTTTTTCATCAAAAACATACGTTGAATATCTGTTTAGTAAAAGCGCACTTCAAGGTTAGAGATAATGAAACACATGTCACTCTAGAAGCGTTTCGCAATTAATAAGTGATCCAATAAAACTTGCTTATTTTTCGAATTTACAAATGAGTTCGTTCGAGATTCCAGCTAAGAGACAAAGATTGGAAAGTATTGAAGAAAAGGTAAACGATTAAAATTAGTTTTATTTACAAACTGGTATTATAGAAAGAAACAAGCTGGATGCCAACTAACGAAGATGCAAATGGAATGAAATCTGATGAAACGAAATGGAAAGGAAATGTAAGTTTACTTTAGGACACTTATTTTAATCATAGTTATCACATCAGAATAAATCTGAAACCTATCACAACGGGTGGAAAGTTGGTCGATTCTACGTCACAAATGTTGAATTTTCAAAAAACTAGTATCGCATTTTAATAATTCTTCTTTTATTGATAAAACACTGTTCTATTTGTTATCGTTATCTTCGGGGAAAATACTAATTCAATAAACAATTTATTAATAAAAACGTAATTAGTTCTCAAAAGTATTTAATTCAGATTCTTCTTTCACTTTGTTACTTGTCCATCCATGAATGTTGACAATGTTGATCTAAAAACAAATTCATGAGCGTTGACAGGCTCCGGAAGCTTAACTTACCAATATCTTTTGAAACTCCTCTTGAAGTTCTCGTGTTGGTGGGCGGTTCGGATAAGCTGAATAAAAAAAACATTAGTAATTGAGGAGGCATTCAACATACCTGTCATGAATTTCCACAGTTTTCTGCAGAATCTCCGCTCATCGTAGAGTCCATGGCGCCTTCTTCGGTCGTTTGCCCAGCAAACAGTCTGCAAAAGTATAATTTTGCGTTGTCTGTAAAGATAACTCATCAATTCACTCACTTTATGAAAAGACAGTCCATGTTTATTTTTGATTTCGAGTTTTCCTGCTAGTGAGATATGTCCTTTTCCTGCTTCAAAATGTTTGAGAAGATCAGCACGAAGTTCTTCAGAATACGGAGAAGGTTTGTTTGTTTTCTGAATGAGTAATAGCTGAAATTCTGATAGAAATTGCAACTAACAGTCGTCGATATGCTCATGTTCGGATGAAAATTCGCTTCGAAAATCACAGAAAAGCGGTTTTGCTTGTATGATCCACGCATATTCTGAATGATTCTACGTGGAACTTTTTTACGCATAAATGTTCACGTATAGTACAAAAGATGCCTGTTACCGCCAAGTTCTGCATAATCTTGTGACAAACATCTATAACAAGTGAAGATCACATCTTGCTATTAGATGTTATTTTTTCTCAACGTTGAATCTCAATAATTCAATCGACTTTGAAACGCTCTTTATTAGGTCTTTCATAAACAATCCAGCAAATTAATAAAGCAAAAAAGAATAATCGTTTTACAAATGAGTAAAGAGTGGATCATATGATCATATTGGTGTAGATGGCTTGCTATCATCATCATTTCGTTGTTCAGCTGGCTGGATAACATCTTGCATATTATCAACAACAATACGATAAAGCTCTCTGAAAAGGAGAGCTCTTTTGAACCAACGTGAATGCTTTCAACTCACTCCAACACTTGATTTCTGGACATCTTCCGAGTCCCACATTTCCGTTGTGGTAAAAAGCACAATAGTTTCTGGATTTCATCATCAATACCGGTTTGTCGTTGGCGTTCAACTCTGGAAACTAATAGTTTAAACGTTTTGTCATAATATGAATGGGACTCACTTGTTTCTATGGTCGTTTGGAACAGATCTTCGAGTCGGATCAGCTTCGTCCATTTCGTTGAGAATGTCTAGAAAACGACGCCTGAAGACTTAAAAGGGGAACAGATGCTTCAGCATTGACTCCGCCTCCTTCACTCACGTGTCGGTCCCAAGAAAAAAAGTGTCAGAGCGTGGAAAATACCAGATGTTAGAGATGTTTTGTGAAATTCTCAAGTACATCCTCTTCTAAATTCCTTTTCTCCAGAAAATATGCCGATACTTATCAAAATCAAAACAAAAGAAGGGTATATTATGAAAGAATAGAAATCAATGATCTTCCTCACTTTCCTACTCTATAATTACCATGTAGACTTTCTGGGTTTCAGATTCACATCCATAATCCGTTCTTTTACAGTTCTCATTTGTAGAATTTGATAAGCAAATAACCATATTTTTAAAGTATAATCTGTGAGAAGTCATGTCAACAATAGTTTTATTACAATGGAAAGTTAACACTGTTATGATTATTGAGGTGGTCCGTTGCTCGCTAGAACCCAAACCATCCGATGTCTCGGTCGTTGGCGTGAGACCCTGATTTCAGCCTGTAAATGTTTGTGGATTTGATTTCAAAATACTCAAATTTTTCGAAAAATGGGAGTTGAATTCAAACTGACCAATTCTCTTCTGGTTTGTCTCCATTCCTCGAGAATCTGCGAGAGAGGTACTTCTGGATGACGTCCAGTGATGTTCGTCTGCGTGGAGACACTCTTCTCCTGGAAACCATAATCTTTCATTCATTGTAAATGGATCTGAAATAAAACACTTACCTTAGCATCGGCTGCTGATTTCTTGGAAACATCCATTTTTGATTCAAATTCCCGATCTGAATACGAAAATATGAATGAAAAAGAAAAACAGATAGATGGAAAACGGGCAAGAAGAAATAGAATACTGTAACAGCTATTGCCAAAGGAAACCAACGCCCACACAATTTTTCATAGGGGAGAGGGAGGATGGAGAAGGAAAGAAGTGTGCAAAAAGAATGGAAGGAACGAGAAAAAAGATACTGTGATCGGAAATATAAAGAACGCCTCCCAAGAAAAATTATGCATGGTGTAAAGGACTTTGAAATAGACTGAATTTCAAAATTTCTTCGAAAAACGATTCATGGTCATCGTAAACAAAAACAAATTGTTTCGAATGAATTTTCGTGTTATTTTATGTGTTAATGTCCGAGTTTCTCACGATAGTTTCTCACACGATATTATCTGTAGGCAAATAGCTGTTGGAGAAATAGAGACATGGTAAAAAGAGCTGCGTCCAGAGAACAATGAGCATACATTTGGAATTATCATTTGTGTAGTGTTAGCGTTACCATTAATAGAAGGTGAATTCATTTTACAAAAAGGTAAAGAGACTAGGAACGCACACTGAAAAGAATGATGTTTTGTCTCAAGGCAAGGTCGTCTAAATAAGAGAAGTCCCATAGCGAAAATTTGGAAAGTTTAACAGATAGAAATTTGAGAAAAACCCTGAAACTGAAGTGTCAGAAATACAGAGACTGATGCTAGTAAGAGCGATCAGGTAGAAAACCTGACAACCAATATGAACGAGAAAGAGAATATGGACTCGAACGGAATTTGAGTTTCGTACGGTTTGGTGGGAAACAAACGACTGCTTTTCTGTTTTGAATAAGAGACAACACATACATTTGCGTATTGCCATTCTTTTTGTTTTTATGTTATTGAATCATTTGATTGAAGC
Source organism: Caenorhabditis doughertyi (assembly GCA_963572265.1). Classification (NCBI taxonomy): domain Eukaryota; kingdom Metazoa; phylum Nematoda; class Chromadorea; order Rhabditida; family Rhabditidae; genus Caenorhabditis; species Caenorhabditis doughertyi. The sequence continues at coordinate 11,402,102 of OY751554.1, forward strand.
CCGCGAAAATTATATTTGAAAAATGTGAAGGTTATGTCATAATGGACATGGACTGCCTGTTTGTACTTCTAAAAGAGTGTATACTAGTGTGCGTCAATTGCACTTTTGCACTTACCAAATGACTTTCTGCAGATGTGTAGAAATCTTTTCTTGTTCATCGTTCTCTTTTTTACTGTACCTCGTTCACCATTTTCAAACCCACTTCTCCCTTGTGCTTTTCCATTGACTTTTGAGTATTTGTATTCTTTTAATAGTCTTCCAGTTTATTGTTTTATTGCCGTACGACGTCCATCGATGAGCGACAAAAATCTCTGAATGAAAAACAAACAGTGCGCTTTTGAGTAACATTTTGCGTCGTACTGCATCTTTTGATGGTTTGAATAACAAGAAACTTATGAGTAATCGTTATCTGATTTGATATTTTTAGTTGTAAAAACGCCGGCAGAGTTTTCATCTTTTCTTCTCATTATGATTCTTATAGTTGACTATCACATAATCTTGTTTTAGGAGGGATTTCCGATGAACTTGATTAGAGAATGAGCAGCACTGATTTCATGAGCTTCTTCGATCCAAGTGAGTTTAGAAACTTTTTGGTTCTTGCATCATCATTGATAGTGAATTCCAGGTTTGTTGAGCAACAACAACAACAACAACAACATTCTTGATGTTTTCAAGAAACTGCCTTTGGAAGTTCAAGGTGACTTAGTTATCTGAACTATGAAGGTTCTACAATGCAGTTATTCAGCTCTCTTCGCAGTCCAGAATCACGCATCAACTATTTCGAATATCTTACCACAAACTCCAATAGTTCCCTCAATTCCCTCGATCTCTTTTGTTTCTCCTATTCCAACTGTTCCCACAACTCCTTCTAACTCTTCTATTCCTTTGATTTCATCGTTTACGCCTGTTCCTTCAAACCCTTCCCTTCTATCCATTCCATCCATCCCCACTACTTCCGCTTCTCTACCTCTCCCACTAACTCAAAACTTACATTCTTTTTCTCCTATCCCTAGCATTCTACAAACATCGTCATTTCCAAATATTCAGGCCTTCAATATTATTTCTCCAGTTTCTTCTATTCAATCTACAGCTCCTGCTTTCTCATCTTTTACTGCCATTCCACAGTTTCAATCTTTTCCAAAAGTTCAGTCCCTTCAATCTATTCCTCCAACTTCTTCTATTTCGTCCACAAGCTCTTCTTTTTCTTCCATTCCATCCGTCCCACAACCTACTTCTCGAGTACCACCAATCTGCGTAATATGCGGAGGGCGATGCAGAAGCATATCAGGTAATAGGAAAAAGTGATAAGTGCTAATCCAACAGCATTAGTTTATTCAGGAAAACCGATCTGTAAAAGCTGCAAGGAGTTCTTCAGCAGAACTGTGCGGCACAATCGTATCTACCGATGCCACCAAATTGGAAGATGTGATGTGTCTGTAACAGAAATACGTGGACAAAGAAACTGTCAAGCATGTCGATTGAAAAAATGTTTAGACTATGGAATGGATGCGCAAGGTATGAATCCAAGTTTTAAGAAAGTTTGACATTTTCCTTTTAGGAATCATCGATAATTCAAAAGGACAGTTTAAAGAGCCATTTCCCATGAGAGCTCCTCAACAGGAACGTTCAGTGAATACCTTAACTTCCGAAGAGAAAGATCAACAATATGCGGAAACAGTTCGGCAATTGAAAGCAGGCCCGAATCCAGAAATTCAAGTAAGTAGAGAATCTCGAGATGTTTTCCTGACTGATGATTCATTTTCAGTTCTATAATATTAGAGATGCAACAAAAAGCTTTTTGTTCGAAGTGCTGATTTGGCCAAAGAAAGTTGCTGTGTTTCAAAAACTAGTTAAAGAAGAGAAGGTTAGTTTGTCATTTGATTTGAAGAATACTGTTTCAGTTTGTATTTTCAGATAAAAGTGATACACAGCCAGTGGATTTTCATTCTTTTCCTTACTATTTGCGAAAATGGAGCTTATCTTCTGGACCTCCAGGAAGATTTTTTAACTGCTGCTAAAAGTTTCAATTACATGAATCCCTCTGCAGATGAAGTTTTCTCGATGAAAACTGTTCTTCTATTCATGAAACGTGAGTTAAGCGTTCTAAATTCCTAAATGGAAACATAGATTTCAGAGAATGCCAATATGGAGTATGAGAAAGCGTCCGAGTTTCAAAGTTCTTATGAAGAATTGAACAGAATAACATCTCTCTCATCTCCTGCTCGTTTTGGGGACATAATGCTATTGTTGACAGCCATCGTTCAACTCCCTCTCGCTCGTATTCAAAGCATGTTTGACGGAACTGTTCTTGATTATCTTCAACGTTATTATTGAATTCTTTTTTTTTGTTGATGTAATGAAACGGATTAACTTTTCAATTTCATACAAATAATAACTTCAACACATCAAAAGACTTATACAGATCCAGTCAGATTAGCCATATCAATTGAATGTCTCGAGCGGGCTTCGGCGATAACCTTCTTCAGGATAGAAATCATTTGCTCCTGAAAAATGAATCAACGTTTTTTCTCGAACTAGAAATATATGCTACTTCGCCTTTGATACATTCTTTGAGATGTTTCTCTTGTCGATTCTGAAAATGATAAAATTACGGAAATCTCAACTTTGCGATGATACCTTCTCTTTCAACTCACGAATCAGTGTGTCAATTGATCGTTGCTGAAAGAAGAACAATATAATCATTACTCACAAGAATAAATTTACCAGTATCTTCTTCTCCCATTCCATAATAACTTTGTGTTCGGCTTGAACTCTCTCCAATGTCTTCGGTTCAGCAGACTTAAACAAAACAATTGAAGACAGGACAATTCCAGAAGGTTCAAAGAAACCTACCGTATGAATTGCCCAGTTTGGTGAACTCATTTTGTTTATGATCAAAATAATACTTGAAAAGAAGAAATCTAGAAATTACGAAATTGAAATGAGAATAACGAGTACTGTGGACGATATACTAAATCCGAAGAAAAAACTGAAATAGAGCAGATGTTCGTGCCATTTCCCACTCAACAGCTGCATTCAGCTCAACGACCACGAAACCGTTTTTCTGTGCTAGTTCTTATTTTGAATGAAAAACTGAAACATATAACGGAGAAAAAGAACATCTGGCAGGCTTGCCAGCAGATAGAATTATGAAATTGAGAAATATTACCAATGGGGAAGATAAAAATGGGTTTATTCAATTTATCATTTCTGAATGCTTAAGATAGTATCAGGTTTACATGATTTATTAAAAATGAAAGGGAGGCCAGGAGGCTTCAATCAGTAGCTGTTGTTGGTCTGCTGGTTTATGGCATTCTGCAATAATTCACATTAGTAAATTTCTTTTTATATGCAGAAATGATAAAAACTACCTTAGAAAGAATGCCGGCAGCTTCTTGGGTACAAGCTTCCAATTCTTCCTTGTGCTCTTTCTGAAATTAACAAGTGGACTTTCTGAAAACCTTTGGGAACAATTACCTGAATTTCCACGAGCTTCTCCTCTAAATATTGACGCTCTTCTGTTTCGCTGTTCAGATAGCATTGAAGTTGCTCGATGTTTTGCTTCTGTAAAATGTGCACGTTCAGATTATGAATCTCTTTCAGACACTACCTTGAAACAAATCTTGTTGGTCAACTCCTTGATGACTTTCTCCTGAATGTCAAACAATAACAATGTACCAAACTGAAAACAGTAACTAACCATCGCAGCTCTTTGCTCTTGAAGTTCCCTTTTGTTTCGGCAACGAAGCTCCTCGAGGTTGATTGGATCAAGGATCGTGTTCGACGTTTGGATTGTCTAAAAGCAAACTTTGATGTTTCGTGTCGACGACACTCTCTACAGTTTTCCAAAAAATTGACAATTCACACTGACGAAACACTACCTTATTGTTTTCAGCATCTGATGAAGTCGTCAACATTCTCGAGTTTTCGATGAATAAATGTAATCAAACTTAAGCGAGCAACAAAGATGAATAGGTTCAAAATGGGAGGATCAGAGATTGGCAGCAACATAGAATAGGTACATTGACAGTGTCATCCCAAAGCACTCCAAACCCACCAGATGTTCATCGCACCTGGTACACGATTTTTAGCTTTTTATTCCCGGTTATTTAGTCTTGAAATTTCAAGTTTTCTTTCCTTTTTTCCCCCAATCCTGCCCGGTTTTGTTTCTGTTTCATTCCCTCAAATGCCTACTTTCCTATTGTACTTGAACAACTATGTATTCGTTACTAATATCAACAATTATTCAAGTCCACATACAAGGAAAGCCAATACGGTAGTTTCTCACAACTCCCTCCTTCCCAATTCGTTTTATGATTACATCCAATTCTTCGTTTCCAAACATTTTTCCTCATTAACGACGGAACCTGCAAAATTGAGGTATCTCTCCCTCTCTCTCTATTCGTTTCTCATTGTTTAGTACAGAAGTGTCAATCATCTGTTGGTGCAAAAAAAAGTTGACCTCTATGACATAGAATATCGCATAACAAAACGAGAGAGGGGTCATAACCAACAACAGTATCAATGTGTTCGACAGTAATAGGCAGCTGTTGTGACGACATAAAGAGGAGAGCAGCATTATACATAGAACAAGAAGATATTGCTTTGAAAGTTTTCGACTTGAAGATTCGATTTCAATCCTTCTGAAACTACTTCGCAACTGAATTTATCTGAATATTCAGTTCAATGATCGACATGGATCAAAGATCGAAAACGAAAATGAACGGAAAAACAAACCGGCGATGGGAAGAAAAAGAGAAAGAAAAAGTGATGCAACTCCTTATAGTCGATACATCAAACGCGTCCTCTCTTCACAAAATTGTTGTTCACTCGATTCCAAGTATACTGTTTGTAGCTTTTCATATTCTTTTCTTCACTTATTCTCTTTTGATTATCATTCCAATTCTTCAATATTCTTACCAGTAAGCTGCCAATTGCTCCCAAAAACGAGTGGGAGAAGATCGTACCAACAAGTGATGTGTGTGACACACGAACACTGCGAAAATAGATGATGGAATATTGTTTAAAAAAAAAGCAATTAACTAATTGTTTACATCTTCGTAACTTTTCGAAACGATAGAGCCTATTAGATTTAGAAAACTTCACATTTTTCTAATTCATTTTTACATAGTTGGTAATGTATCAGTGAACAATTTAGTTTTTTCTCCTATTTGTGGATATCCAAAAAGAAGAGAAAGATGCAGCTTCAATCTTTTTCCTGAATGCTTCTGACAGTTATCTTTTATCACTTTCCGTTTCTATCTACTCTTACTGTTCATTAGAACCCGGTCGGAATATTTTGGTCCTTTGTTTCCTTTCGTATTACAAGGACATTTCTTTCAGCCATGTCAGTGATTCTTCATCCACAGGAGCCACTCATCCAGTCCACGCCTGACCAATTGAGTGTCGCTTCAAATCCCGAGTATGAGGTTATCACATTTGAGGATCTTCAAAAAATCAGAAACTTTTCAACACAAACTGCTCTCTCCGGAGATAAATGCGATGATCTCGAGCCATTCGAAAAGGCAGTCGAGAGATTCAGAAAACAGTTGGAAATCTCAAGAGTTAGTTTTAATTTGAAGGATACTTACTTTTTAAACTCAAAACTATAATTTCAGATGTCTTCCTCTGATTCCGAGAAAGCTGAGGAGCTCAACGAACAACTCTTCGAGAAGGTCAAGAAGATACTGGGCAAGAAGATGGTGGCAGAGTTCCAAGAATAATTGAATTACTTGTCTTTTTTCTTTGATTTTTCTTGATTTTTTTTGCTTATAGATAAAATAGTAAACTCAAACCAAGCTTATTTGTATGTGAAAACTGACAAAACTTCTTGGTGAGATCCTCGAAGCTAAACAGAAACGATCTAAGACAAGGTCAGTAACAAGGACTCGAGAAAGTAGACGGTCAAAAGCCAATATCCCTTCTTCTCTTCTATATTGTTGTGCAGCAAGTCACGCCTTCATCTTATAAACATTATGGGTCGAACAACCACAACCAAACACCTGCGTATCCGTTGCTTTTTTCTTCTCATTGAACTATTTTTGTCTCTTCGTCTCCTTTCAAACTTTGTCTGGAGTCTCTTCATTTCACCATACTCTCTGGTCTACCGTAACTCTTATAATGGGAAATTCACCTTTATTTGAAATGACCCGAGTCTGCTGGGGTAGAGTAGCGTGTATTGTTTTTTTATTGGCTTGTGCTGGCATGGGAAAAAATCGAAATGATCGTTTCGAATCCATTTTTAGGAACAAGTTTGGTGCTCTCGCAGGGGAGTTAGACGCTTTCCTGTTTTTCTAATTTTGTTTGATCTGCATGTATTGCTAATGTTCTTCTCTGTTCTAAAAGTTCCGAAGATAGATAATCCGATACTTTTTGCAGGCACATCTTCTACACTCTCCAACTAACTCCACTTCGTCATGTCGTCCGATTCCGTAAGTTACTTCAGCTTAAGTTTTTCAATACAGCTGTTAGCTCTTCCAACATAACCATATACTGAACAATTCTTATTTCAGACCACCACTTCCACGGCCACTCAGACCGACACAACCGGAAAAATGCCAGAGACACCACTCGCCATGGTTCTCAATGAGTGGCGTCTGGAACGCCATGAGGTTAGATTCACAAAATTTTATCATTTTCCCTGTTTGTATTATTTACAGGCCAGTCAAGCCTACCGGCGCTATGAGCTCCATGAGCTCAGAAATCAGCTCCTCACCGCCGAACGCCGAATGCGTATGGAGATGGAGCGCGGAATGAATGATTGGTAAGTTTTTTAATTCTTGAAAACGAATTTTGCAAAAAAAAATTAGATAGAGGTATAGATGATATTTCAGAAAAAAGGGAAGGACCAACACCTGCCCATCTCCAACTTGAATTTAAATTTTGTTGTTTTATGCTTTTTTATATGTTTTTCCTTGTTAAAAATTTTGTTCTAATAACATAAAAACGTTTTACCTTCTAGAAACAGTTTTATGATGTGTCAAAATAAGAAGCAATGTCTGGCAGAGGGTCCGGAGAGCGTCTTGAATTTATTGGTGACAGAAAGGAATCTGGAGGAAAGGTGTAGTATCTTTCATATGAAGTCGTCGGACGGTATTCTGTTGGACGGAATTGAGGTTGATCAATCAGCTGGAATAACATGAAACGTAGAGGTTTTCTGAAATACCGGACAGTTTCTAGAGAAAAACAAATTGGTGGCCGGTTTCGAACATTGACAACAGTTAATAGAAAACCTTTTCGAGTTCCCATCAGAAATTAAGATTCCGACTTACCTCTTCTTGAGCTTTCGCGAACTCTTTTCTCTGTTTCTCATCTCTCTGAAATATATTTCAGTCAATAAATTAAGTTAAAAACTTACTTTCAGTTTCAATTCTAGTTGTTTTCTTTCCTGTTCTTTGATCTCTTCGGCTACCTCTTGATGATGATCTTCAAAATGAACCTGAAAAGTTTAGTTCATTATTCGACATCAAAGTTCTGCTACCATCCACAAAGCTTTGCTTTTGAATGTGGTTTTATGTTTACAGTAACGACAAACGACATCTTCATCATAAATCCTTTCATGCTTACGTGCGTGACTCAACAGGCCTGCCTTGGTCTTGAATTTTAAAGGGCATCTCTGAAAATACTGTCAGAAGCCTATTCTAAAATATTTAGGAAACTTACAACACACGTTAAAACAGCTTCACACGTCTTATGAGTTATATGCAATTTGTATCCTTGCTTGGTTTTGAATACAGAATCGCATTTTTCACACTTATATTCATCTGGAGAATTTTCAGGCTTGACCATCTTCTAGTGTAGAGTTGGAAACAAAAAAGAACGATTTTTGGCTTTCTCTCTCAAATTTTTATGGCGTCGAATTATGTCCGAGAAGCAGGAGGCTTGGGAAGAGACGTCGCGAACTACCATTTTTATTTGTGAGAAATTCGGAGGAATTGCAGAAACGTTTTCAGTATTGGACTGTTTTTATGGATTCTTTGGAGAACATTGTTGGAAAAAAGACATCTGTGATTTCAACGACTTCAAATTTTGAGAATTTCCTGCTGAGCATGTCCAAGCACAAAAATTGACATAATCAATTAGGAATGAGCAACAGAAATGATTACAAACAAAGCCAGTAGTTTTTTGTCATCGAACAACAGAAAATGGCCGAGAATCAAAGCCATAAGTAGTTTTCCACTAATGTATTTTAATAGTAGCTCTGATCCAATGATCCTCCTTTTAAATAAAGCTGTTCTGTTAAGCGTATCATATTTATAGTACATAAAGATAGTCAGTGACGTTGATGTTTCCAGCAAAAAAAAAGTCTACCTTGTTCTGATATTTCATAACCAGGAACGCCATCAGAAATCGGATTAATTGATATCACTTTGCCTTGGTTTAGTCTTCCTTGGTTTCTGTTTTCGATTCCAACAATTTCGAGCGGAAGTTCTCCTTTCCTTTACTTCGTTTTTCAGTTTTTGCCGCAACAAGTAATCACATGTCCAATCGAGTCGCTCTGATAAGCATTTCGCGGACTGAACCCAACGGAAAACTGATAAATTTAGTGGCAAGTGACCGAATGCCTTCTAGATGATTATGAACATCATTGTAGTTTTTAAATAACTTCGGATCGCGTTCAACTTTTCAATTTGCAGGTTCCTTGTTTGTTTATCAACTGAAAATGTATCACTTTCCAATTACATCGGCAAGTTTTTGATAGTTTTTTGTTACACTTTTCAGTGTATCGAGTGTGTTTTGGCATGGACAAAAAAGGCTGAAACAATGATTGTTATTATTTTCATTTTTTTATTCCTCATAAAAAAAAGTTCGGATGATGTCATTGATCCTTTGTTTTCTCCTAATGACTCTCCAATTCATGTGATATCTCTTACTGGACCACCAGCAGTCAGGTGGCTCCAAGACGGAGAACGTCGGCAGATAAAGGGCGGGTTTGGATTAAAAAATGAGCAATAGTTCGTTCAGATCCTAAAATATTTCAGCACAAATAGCGAAGAGGTCGGATATTTGCAATCAGATGTGATCTCGGGGCTACTTATGATCTTCTAGGCCTTATATTCCCATAAAAAAATCAAAAGTTTTATTTCATTATAAACATCTTCCATGTTGTGTAATTGCCAATGACCGTTAGGTTTACTGAATTTCTACGGAAGTTAACTTTTTTTGAGAATTGATCCGAGGTATCGTATTCCGAGTGGCCAATTAGCAAAACATATGTAGGCTGTTGGTAAGGAAAACAACTTGATCTTTGTGTTTCTAATGGAAAAACCCTTATCTCCTAATTTCTTCAAAAGTCCTACTGTAATATGTTTGTATATTGATACCTTCGTTTTCATAATAATGAGTCAATCACGTGAATTCGACTCCTCCTTTAAAAAATATGCCGTTCGCACGTTGTTGTGTTGATATAAAAGAAAACAAATGCCACTTTATCAGCTAATGACTTCTGACCCTTTCATTTTTTGAACTCATGGTTTGGAGAAAATTTATTAACCCACTATTATAAAGTTCACACGGAACTTTTAAAAAGTACTTTTATAAGTAATGACCATATCTTTTTCAGAAACAGACCTTCTTCTTTGGTCGTACCCGATCCAGCTCTGCGGCAGAGATGCCAACTTGGCACCCCCCAATCGAGCCAGTTCGGCAGAAGTTCAAGCAAACTTCACTTGATGATCAGGATGAGATACAGGGAAGGTAATGACCGTAACATATATGTTTGTTGGTCCAATTTTTCGACTTTTCTCTGATGTGTACTTTTGCATTTGAGATATTCATAACATTTTATTTGTCACACCATCGTAACGAGACCAATGGTTCAAAAAAGTGTGACTTTAAGTTATAGTTTGAAAAAAGCATGTGGTCTTTCTTTCCTCATCCTAACATTGATATCATGAAGATAATTTCCATTTGAATGATGTTTTCCATGAGAATTGATTCATATTTCAATTTCTATTCGATACAGTGAAAAAACGTTTATGTTGTTATCAACATTGAAACATCATCCTTCTCTTTTTCCCGCCGCACGATTAAAACTCAAAGAGCTTTGGTCTTGCTCACTCTTATTTTCCAGGTCCTTCTACTTTCTGGATCTTAACGGAAGTTTCGTAATTCTGAAAGTCGATCAGTAAACAAGGCAATAAATCTTTTGTTGAACTCACTTGACAAAACATTCTATTCGCGGTCACTAAATTTTCAGTAAACAGGGAACGGTTTGAATGATTTATGCTTCGTTCATCAACTTCATTCTCTTATCACTAGTTCAACAGAACCTTGACCACGCTTTTTCATGATAAACATAATTAGAAAAACTCTTATCGCCAACTGATTCTTCCTCGGAGCTTCCCGGACACGCCATTTTCATTAATTCCTTTTTCTCAGCTTAAAAAATGTAACTTTTTCATAGTCGGAAATGGGCGGTATGAATTAACTATAAAAATGTCCATAAAACTCTTTAAAAAAATGAAAGTTTAGGTCTTGTTTTTGACATTACTTTAGTGCTACAGTATGTTTGTTTTAAATGTTTTTCTCCGGTTTTTTGAAAAGATCCAATAAGATCCCGATATTACTAGAATGGTAACTTTCATACTTTTTTTTGAAAGAACTTTCAATGCTATTAGCCATGATGCTATTAGCATATGATGTCCGATCAAAAAGCCAACAAATGCAAAATAGTTCAAATTTGGTTTAACAAACCAAGTGTCGCTCGATCTATCAAACCCAACGCTTTCCTCTCAATGCGGAGTACTTCGTAAAGCTTCTTCTATCTATCTCTACGTCTCTTATTGCTCCAACAATGTCTTCTTGGCTTCAGCTTTTTCTCTATGCCTGCGTTTATTCGAAGAATTCTCTCTAGCACTTTTAACTTACGAAAAGGTGGCAAAAGTGCAAAACTTTATTGACACAGGCTGACGGTCTGACGGCAATTCTTTTTATTTCAAGAATGTTTTTTATCATTTTATCATTTTCTCGTTTAAAAATGTCGTTTACTGTTTTTCGTCGAGCGATGCATTTGTTCACTGACGCTTGGAAGACGTAAGTGCTCCGTTGAGTCTTTCCACTCGACTCTACGAGGTACTGTAGCTTCAACTTGAGGCCTAGAGTTCCGTTGTCCGTGTAGTTCTCGTGGACAAACTTGCTCTCTGTTATTTTTAATTTGATTTTCGAGACCCCACGAAAAGGGGGGAAGGGGGTCGAAGGGGGGAACGAAAAGGGGGGAATGGGAGGAGCTTAAAAGGGGCGTTTCCAATTAGCAAGTGTGCCGCACAGTTTTTTCGATATTTTTAAAGATTTTGCAACCTATATTTTTGCTTATTTTTAGTCATTTGTGTCGAAAAAGAATATACTCACACGTAGAAATTTGTTTCTGATTTTTTAGATCGCTCTGGAGCCTAATTGAAGTTTCATTCGTTGATAGGATATCTTTAAAAATATTGAAAAAACTGTGCGGCCCACTTGCTAATTGGAAGCGCCCCTTTTAAGCTCCTCCCATTCCCCCCTTTTCGTTCCCCCCTTCGACCCCCTTCCCCCCTTTTCGTGGGGTCTCTGATTTTCAAGTCTCTCTGGCAACAACTTGCTGAACTTAGTCATCGCGAAACAACGCTTTCTCCTTTTAACCTCGAAAGTCTTGAATTCTTACTTTTGTGAAAGATAGTAATCTTGATTTCAGCAATTACATAGGTGTCACAATGTTATTTTAAACACGAGTATTCGACAGATAACCATCTTCCGTTAGCATGGGCTGAATTCAAACGAAAACCAATCTTTCTTTTTATTCATTCTCATTCCTCTTCACTTCGCACTTTCCACTTTTTTGTCTCATAAATCTTTTTCCGTTCCTCTGATACACTCCGAAATCGAGACAGTTGATTCACCTCTCTTGTCCATGATTTTTCAAATAACGCGTTTCGCGCTCAGAATATTTCGACTGGGAAATTCAAAAACTTCAAATTCGTTAGATTTCGAAAGTCGTATATCTTGTTATAAATGTAATTTACTCTTCTATTTATTATTATCTTCGAATTATCCCTGATAAAGTTACAGTATGAGTTGGCCGACTCACGCACCAAAGCACATCATCAACGATAATGTCTATGGGACAGTTAAAGTGCCATCGCCAATCGACAAAATTATCGATACCGAAGAATTTCAAAGATTACGTAATCTGAAGCAAACTGGTCTGGTATACCGAGTGTTTCCGAACTGCGAGCACTCTCGATTTGTCCATTCATTGGGGTAAGAACTTTTTTTTTCGGAAGTTATCAAGTTTTTAAGTTTCAGAACATTCTCGTTAGCCTACAACCTTGTCGATAAGCTGAGACATAACCAACCTTCACTTAATATTTCATCGGCCGACCATATATGTGTTTCCGTTGCTGCTCTTCTCCACGACGTCGGACATGGTCCATTCTCGCATCTCTTTGACGGAGAATTTGCGAAAAGATGCGCGAGAACGTTCAAGCATGAAGATATGTCAATCAAGATCATTCGAAAAATCATGGAAAAGGAGGATATTAAAAAACATTTCACTCCTATTCTTGGAAGCTGCGAAGAAGAGTATGAAAAAAATGTTCAGTTCATCACGGAGCTGATCAGCTCCAGACCATTTGTGAGTATTAATTTATTCTCAGTTTATATTCGGAAAGGTTGCAGGACTTTCAAGACAGTGATGAGTTCAAAGCACTGACTAACGAACAGCGAGACAATGCCGTCAGAGAAGAATGGGAAACGCGAGTAGGGGGACGTCGTCTCGAGAAATCCTTTCTCTACGACATCGTATCAAACTCCTACAACGGTCACGACGTAGATAAAATGGATTACCTCTTGCGAGATTCCAAAGCATCCGGGGTGGCCATCACGTTCAGTGAACAAAGTCTCAATCGTCTTTTCGATCATGTTCGTGTCGTCATTGATCCAAATAGTGGTTTAAGAAGAATAGGATACTCGATAAAATGCAAAGGAGATATCAAATCAATTGGAGATGCGAGACAAGAGCTTCACTCGAAAGTTTATCAGCACAGATCTGTCCGTTTCATTGAGACTTTGTGAGTAGTTGTATAGCTACTGATGTTCTTCATTTCTTGTGTTTACAGAATGGTGGACGCTCTCATCAAAGCTGGCGATTTTCTGAAATACAAGGGAGCGAATAATATTCTAGTTCCTCTCAGTCATGTAACTGAAGATGTTGATGCTTATCTACGTACTTCCGATTTTGTTGAGCAAGAGGTAATCTAGTTTTTTGATGCTACGGAGCAACTATTAATAAAATTATAATTCAGATTCTCAACTCTTCGTCAACAGATCAGTCAATGCTCGACGCTAAGAAATCTCTCTTGAAAATTCAACGTCGTGAAATAGGTTGCAAGTTAGGACAATTTGAAATGAGTCCAACAAATGCAACACAATTGGAAGGAATCGTAAACAACGAAATTGGTCCCACAGAGGTTGAGAAAAAGGTTTACGAAAAGATGAGAGAGATTTTAACGGCAAAGGACGAAGAAGAAGGTCTCGAAGGAAAACTGAAAAATGTCGAGTTTTGTGTCATGGTAGGTTCATTGGAAACATTATTATTATTATTCGATCATTCAAATTTTCCAGCATTCTGTTCTTGGACGTGGACTTGATGAAAAGACCCATCCAGTCGAGCGACAAATATTCTATGACGGAAAACCAAAGGACAGCGATGGACACCCTATGATGGGCTTTTACGTTGACGAGGATTATGTAAGTTCATTTAGTGAGGCATATGAAAACTAACCCATCCATTGTTAGATTCTCAACAACTGTCCTCGTCTGGCAACCAAATGGGAAATCTTCGTCATGGGAGATCGTACTTTGAAGGAAGAAGAAAACGTCCATCTCGCTGAACATATCAAACACGCTCTTCGTCTCGCTGGAGAATCTGAAAAGTTCTTGACACCAAGGAAGAGAACTCCACCTCAAGATGAGGTGAGCATTCATTCTGAAGAATAAGAAATCTGGGAACTCTTTTTTTTCAAAATGATAAAAGTTAATTTCCCATTTACTGATCTTCTTTGCAGGCGCCGAGATGCACTGTTGCTGCCAAACGTCGTCTCTTCTCAGCGAACGCCCCTTAATTAAATACTGCCTCCGGATACATATTTTACTGCCTGCCTGCTCAACATTCGCCCAATGAATTTCTGTATTTTGTCCCTCCCTCCTGCAAACTGCTCATCTGTTAATTAGCTTCTTTTAAAGAAGAATCGGTTAGACTTTTCATATTCTGTAATGCATTTTCTGTATTTTTGTGCCTTTCTATCTCGTTCTTTTGAAATAAAGAGTACCCGAGAACTTTAAGAAGGAAAGAGGTTCATTCAACAGTCAAAGCCAACAATATTGAAGTTCATAATATATCAAATTGAACCCGATCAAGAAGCGAACTTTGAAATCTCGGTCTTTAGCTTTTCTTCACGAATTTCTAATCCTTCGATTTCGGCGGCACTAAACAAAATTTTTAGGTGAAAAGTGAAATAACGTTTCCTTACTTTTTCTCAACAGCATAAAACTTGTTCGATTCCTCTCCAGCTCCTCCTCGCTTCTTCATTAACACCTCGGCCATTCTGTTCAGCTCGTTCGAATCGAGTGTCATCTGGTAAATGATTATGAGAATGTAGGAATATAAACTGAGCTTACCTTTGGAACAAAGATGCTCAAATCAGATAGCATCTTCTGATGCTCCTTAAGTCTCTCAAAGATCCGTACTTCGTTGTTGCTGAGTGGGACGTTCTCTTCTACTCGATGGAATAATACGTTGATCCCTTTTCTGGCTGATTCCATTCGTTCCTTCGTAGCATACATCTCAACTTTTAATTCCTCCACAGCCCTCGTTTCCTGGAATAACTTGCAATAAAAATCAACAAGTCATTGAAACAAACCTCAATCAACCGCTGATCTACACTTTGCTGCTTCTCGTCAAGAGCTTTTGCATTTGAAGACAGAGCAATACATCTCTCTACAAATGCTTGAGCAAGCAGAGAATGGCTCTTCAAACGTTCATCAACAGCTTCAAAGAACTTCAACGCCGCCTCAATAGCTTCGTCGCACGAAACTTTGTCTGAGATACTGAAATAGGAAACGTTACGGAAGATAAAAAGAATGAGCATGTTCACTCACACACAAGCTGAAAGTGGCTTCATCGCCGCGAGCTGCTGCTCTAAAGTATTCGTACTCTGTTGAACTTGATTCCCATTTTTGTTTGATGATGACGCTGGTTGAGAGTTCACAGTATCACTATCAAACGTGGTAACGTTAAAAACGTGCTCAGGCTTTCCAGATGCGTTCTCCAGAATCACAAGGTGCATAACGTCTTCGCTGTCAGGCAGCGTATCTTCTTCATCATCCAATGAGGATGAGTCTTCTATCAGCTGTACTGAAAACGCACGAAGAGCACGGGCACCAGTCCACTTTTTCGTTGTTGCATTGGATAACTCATCTGAGGGAACGATTGCATTGACGAGTTCAATAACTCGACTCTCTTGACTCGATTTTTGATCAGATGGGCTACAATCAAAGGACAATAGATGAATTCAGTCGGAAACGGTCACTTACCCAGAGGTAATTGCGTTAAACCATGGAGAAATATTAACAGAATATAAAGATGATGACGTTGAAACTTCATATCTGTTCACATTTAACCTCTTTATGTGATTTCTAGCGATCTTGGGATCACCCGTTGATTGTGGAAGTCGAAGCTGATCATTGACAAGTAACCTATAAAAATGACAGTTTGAATTAGAAGATGAGAATTGAATTCACCTGAACTCTCCGAATTCATTAGCGAACACAATAAGATGACTGAGGATTCCACCACCTGACACCAAAACAAACACTGATGTGATTCGAGGATTTGATGTCTTGATATACTGCAAGTCAAGGGGGTCGCAAGGTAAACCATCAGCAACTTCTAGACGGTGAATTCGTGGAGAAATTCCCTCTTTGAAACCTGCAACGACACATCAATTGGAAAGCGAAACTCTTTTTTTGAGTTACTTACAAGAGAAGTGAATGAATGAAGCGAAGAACTCTGCTTCCGAGTCTACAACAATCACGGAAAAGTGAGAAGCTTTCGGTTGAGGGGGAATCAAGTCGAACGATACTGAAAAGTATTTTTTAAAGTGAAATAGGTGAGTGCAAACCAAGTGTCTTCTGAAGTCCGAACGTGTTGTTCGCCGTGTTCTCGTCTTGACCGAAATGAAGATGATTACGGAAGTCGACACTCAAAAGAACCGAATCGAACTTCTTCTGAAGATTGTAGAACCTAAAGTTGCCATTCTTTGAATAGAAGGTTTGTTCAAGTTTTACAAACCTAATGCAGTTATCGGAGTATAACACTCCAGCAACAATACTTTTCTCGTCGCATTTTCCAGCCAATATACGAGATTTTATAACTGTAAGTCCAGAACTCTGAAGAAGCAGACTGTCATGAAGTGGGTAGCATCTGAATATAACAAATTTGCTTTTATACGTGAGAAAATGTCCTACTCGCAGAGACATTCTGATGGTAAACGATCAGCCTTGTTGAAGAGTATCTCGGTTCCGATTCGGACGACATATATGTTTCTTGGGCCTTCCAAAATAACGTAATCTCCTGGAACGAATAAGTACAAAATAATAATTCATCATGCACGAATGCCTTCCGAGAAGACAATACTAACCGTTATTCGAAACAACGATGTCGCGAATCTCTACATTTTTTGGAATATCTGTCGATAGAAGAAGAACCTGTAATTATTTTTTGAAACTAAATGATTTTGAAAAACAACGTACAACTTCTCTGCTATATTCCAAGCATCCTCTGATGTTTGTGAAACCAAAGTAGACTTTCAATACACTGTTATCGTAGACGATCACGCTAGAAGTGGTTAGAGTAGTGATCACAGCTCTATTGCTGAGAGACTCAATAAGTTGAGTGATGAGCATTACTGAAGAATAAAAACTATCGAAATTAAATGTATTCTGAAGGTTTTTTGGTTGAGAGAATTGAAGAATATAAGAACGAAAATTCGAAAATTTTAGTTTTCCGTCTCGCTTCTCCACATTTCTCTAAGTTTCTTCTCTCTAATGCGCGCCGCCAGGGCGCAACTGCTTTCTACCATTTTCTTGTAAGAAATTAAGAAAGAAAATTGCATTTTCCATTACAGTGTTAATGTGAAATTGAACAGAGTCGAATAATAATATGTAGTATTTATTCAAGTTATAGCACAGCTTGTTAGCATAAGGTACAGCATTTTAAAACAATTTAATTACAGTTTTTTAAATTCAAAATCACAACTTCCGCGAGGTAGAAGGAGGGTCTCGTAGATTTGTGTTATTGGTTCTCCTCGGTGACAGATTTCAAAATTTGCACAAAGTTTAGCCAAAGATGTGAGAAGGTCTTGCTCAGCGAATCGGCGACCTGCACACATTCTCGGCCCGAATCCGAATGGAAGAAAAGCAAACGGATGCACGTCTTTCGACTTATCAAGCCATCTTTGTGGCTTGAAAGTGTGAGGAGAATCGGAGAAGAGTACCTCGTTCCTGGAAGATAGGTAACCTTGGTAATAGTTGATAACCCACTAAATCAAATTTGTTTTAATACCTCATAAGAATGTTTGTGTTTATGTCTACTGCTGTTCCAGCAGGAACATCGAATCCCGAAAGAACCAGATCCTTCTGGGTGATCCGTGAAACTTCAGTGCCAATGGGGAACATTCGGAATGTCTCCTTTATACAAGCACGAAGAAATGGAAGTTTAGATGATGTTGGATCTTCTTTAATTTCTTTCTGTATCTGAAGTTGAGCTTCTGGGTGAGCTGCGATGTTGTATAGATTGTAGATGAGCATCGGTGCGGTCTACAATAATAGTTACGCATCTAAACTTTAAAATTGACGTTTTTACCGTACTTAACCCATCTGAAAACATGGACAGTAAAATCACTTTGGCATCCCTTCTGTTGAGCTCTTTTCTGTTGATCAAATAACTGGCGAATCGCATGTTCTGACTGGAAACGAATTACAAGGATGATGATATATAAGTATTAGTACCTGTCGGAGTCACTGACTTTCAACTTATCCAACGCATCATCCATCAAACGATCCACTTCTGCATAGAATTTATCTTCCAGATCGACCATTTTTCGCCAAGATGGTGTCGAGAAAAGACGGAAGATGGGAAAACCGAGGCGCATCCTGTAAATGAAACTGACATTGTTTTACCTCTGATTATCTTTATCACTTTGCAGACAACTGAAAAATCTTTTTGTTCAGCTCAATAAGGCCATCAGCCCATTCAGATCGACTTGCCAATGCTTCAAGTGATTTTTCGAAGAGTATTTGACCTGCAGATTCAAGTGACCATCTTCCAGCAACTTTCTGCATATCCACGTGTCCGAAGAGCTTCTGCTGTTGGGCTACATGGCAAACCAAATTATCAGAGACCTTCTGTGAGAAAGGAAGGTATCTGGAATAGCGAATGTGAACTAATCGATTAAAAAATTATTCATACGTTTGGACAGATTGAGGTCTCATCATGGCATGTTGAACTGATGATCGTAGTCGATACCATTCAGGACCATTTCTGAAATATTATCCTTCATTCGTGCTAAAGTGAATGTAATTACAAGTTTCCAAGTCCAGGATTCATCCCTTTCATTTCTCGATACTTTTGAGTCGTTTCTTGTAGTGGAACAATGAACGGAGTTTTCCCATCAGCAGCGAAAACTGTTTGAGCATCCGCTATAACAAACTCAGAGTTTACAGAGCTACTTAAAGCAAGCCTACCAGGATCGAACAAATGAACCACGTATTTTCGGCCAAAACCCAGATTTTCTTTCACGATTTTCCCGTATTTTTGATACATTTTTTCCAAATGAACATTGTAGTTTTCAATTGTCTTCGCATCTGGAAATGAACGATTCTGTTTAGAATAGAAACATTGAAACTTGCTTGATCGTACTGCATACTTGATATTTCCGAAATTTCCTATAACTGGGACCTCGGTGGGACCTGGGATGTCAGAGAATTTACGAGGCGAAGCAGCTGTGAATGAATTCCCTGTGAATGGACACTTCTCAGCTGTTTCAGCTAGTTTTCTTATTGATCTTCGCATAGTAGAATAGAATGAGAAACAGTTGAGAATTAGATAGAAAAGATGACAGTCAATTCTATCGAACTGTTCATTATGTGTTTCGGTTTGATAAGATAAGGAAAGTGACCTGTTCGATGGTCTCATATGGAAAGCAGAGAACATGTAAAGTTCGACTTTATTGAAATAAAAAAAAGTTCCCATTAAGAAAAATAGACAGAATAACAAAATAGACAGAATAAGAATGGCAGGAGTGTCTGGAATTTAATGAGAAGAATAAATTTGAGATGTTATTGTCATGTAGACGTAAATTGGAATGAAGATGAAATTTTAGTGTAATTTCAAAAAGAAAGGAGCGCTTGAATAAATATCTTTATCTAACGTTTAATCCTACGTTCTTGGGACCGGTTCTATCCAGAATGTTAGTGCTTTTGTCGACAGTGAACAATTGGAACACTTTCAACGTTTCCTCCATGTCTCCAATCAGCACTTCGTCATACGGTGAGCCGACAAGATCCATGATCGGTTCGTTGGATGCTAGAAAACATTGTGCAAGTTTTGGAATGAAACAAATAACACAAACCTTGAATTTCGTGTGAGATCTTATAGTTAGCATTAAATCGGAAAATTCGCAGGAATCCATCATCAGATGCAGTGAGCATTTCGGAGTATGCCCGATTGAAAACAATGCCTCCAACTCCACCACTTTCACAGACATTAAGCTCACGAATTTTTTGGCATTGTCTTTTAACGTCCCAGAGTTTCACAGTTCCGTCTTGAATTCCACCAGCTGTGGCTAAAATTCCATCACGGAAATTGCAGAATTGAGCGGTACGGACTTGTCCAGTGTGATCATCAATTGTGAAAAGAGGCTCCTGAAAGATCCTCTAATAAGTATCACTATTGTCTAACCAAACTTACGGGATCTTGAATAACGGTATCTCCTCTAACATGACGAGCATCCCAAACCTTAGCAGTTCGATCAGATGATCCACTGACGCACATGTTCTCGTCGCCTGACCACTCAAGAGCAGTAATATCTCGACAATGTCCATTATCGCCACCCCATGAGCTGACTACGTGTTGTGAGATTCTCACATCGTGATTGACGATATCTCCCGACTTGTAACCGCATGTCATAACTCCTGCCTTTTTCCAAGCAATTGAGGCTGAAACCGATATAACATCACTTGTAAAGAGCATTGGCTAAGCTATTAAAACGGGAACGAAACTTACCACATCGAGCTGCTCCACCGACTCTAAGCGTTCTCAATTCTCTCACATACTCGGTGGTCTTTGGACGGTTTGGGTCGTAAATCTTAACAGCGCCTGAGTTGTAACCGATAGAAATATAGCGGCCATCTTGACTCCATCGTACCGAAGTGATAAGCCCTTCATTCGTTGGCGCATTGTTTTCAAACAGATTCTGCAACCATGAAAATCATTGTCCAAACATAAAAATGGAAAAACCTTGATAACACATGTTTCAGTGTTCCAAAGGTAAAGCTCGTATCCGAGCGCAACAGCAACCCAATTGTGGCATCCCCAGTCAATATGGCGAGAATACAGGTCTTCTGCAAATTGACTTCTTGTAAAATGGTCCACGAGATTATGAACTTACTAGTGAGACCTGGACCGTCTAGTACTCTTGATGCAGTCTCCTTAACATGCCTCGTAGATCGTTTCACCGAGGAAGCGGGATTGATCACACTGTTCGTACTATACAATACCTGAAAAGATGACCATGATAAACATCTTTTTAAAAATTAGACTATATTAAAGCATAATAACTACTTTTGCCTGGTTAATGTATCCGATTGCAGGAGGAGGCGCAAGGTTCTTCTTGTAACAAAGAATTCTATCCCCATCTTCAGCATCTGTCAAAACTCCTGCTGATTTATGCCGCATCATCTGCTTAAATACTTCTCCTTCAGTGTTTTTCTTTTCCGGGCTGTTCGGTTCTGACATGGAGGTGTTCATGTTTTCCTTCTGTAAGTTAACTTATCAATGCGAAGGACGAATGATACGTACGTTGCTGAAGATTTTGCTGTTCATCAAATGGTTCGCATGATCCAGCTCGTCTTGGTCTAGCCTAACTCCGAGAAATCTATCACCAACGAAAGCTGCATTCGGTACAAGATTGGTGTTCCGAGTAGGAGTCATATCACGTTTTCGCATGGTCAGTCCCTGAACAAGATTTTTTTGACGATGAATAAGATTGATAATTACATTTTGTTGATTTGCGGACGGCGTTCTCCCTCTATTATTCATTTTGCGGAATTGGAGATTGCTGAAAAAATAAATGAATGAGTTGAATAAATTAAATGAAGGAACAAGGGTTCGAACTTGCCGCCGTGAAGAGGCAAGATGGACCTCACATTAGAGCGAGTTTGCATTAATGACAGACATAGTGCACTAGTGCCACGGTGAATTTCTCACTACCAGTTAGTTGAACACGACTTTGAGGAGTTAGTCCATCGAAAGAGGCGTGTCTAGCCGATAAGCAATGTATATGGGCGTTTCTAGCCAATAATCAGCGAGTTGCGCAAAGTCCTGGCACGCTTTGTCGCAACTGCCGCACAGAAAAACCCTGATTTAACGACATGAAAGCTCGGCCACGCTTCAGTGTGCACGAGTTTTAGGTATCAAGGACACTTTTTTGAGGGATAAAATTTTTACTGTAAATTCTTTAAAAAATTTTGAGGTGTTTATGGAGAGCTTTTAAAAAGTTATGGACTCAATTTTGAGAAATTCCTCGTCAAAGTTGAAAAAAAATTTTTTCAGTGTTAAAAACTAGACCGCGGGTCGCTGACCGTGGAAGAGCTAGCGTGCCATCGGGTAGTGGGAAATTCACCGTGTGCTGAGCAGCTGGTCTTAAAGAAGTAAAAACTCAGAAAGGCGTGGCGTGGTATGAAAACTGCTGTTAAAAAGCGTTGAAAAATTCACATAATGAAATAAGGCGGCAGGAATAAAGAATTTTTAAATTGGACCGTTTCAACTACACACTTGCACAAAAAGCATCATAATGGGAAAACCGCTTGCGAATGAAGGATCGGATAGATAAAATTTTTAAGATTTCAAATGCAACATAATTCAAAGACACAGTTCGAAGGCGCGAAGCGATCACGGCAAATGGGTCTCGAACAGATTACAGTTTCCACAAGATTTGTCCACTTCTCAATTTATTCAGGGGTAGGTGTTAGACAAATGTTTCCGCATCAGGAGCGATGGAAGCCGAGATATGGGAAACCCCGTCATGAAAATAAACAGAAAATATCAAGTTTTCGACCACTTAACGGAAGTAAGTTTTTATCTTGTCTGCCTAGCTGAACCTAGCTTATACTTTTTTAAGATTCACGATCGGCTTCTGCGAACAACGGACGATACTTTCAGGTTACTTTTTTGTTTAATTTAGACTTACAACATTAGTTTGGTTAGTAAAAACTCAGGGATGAGTAGTGTGCAAGCCACGGTAATTTTTTCTGTACGTGAATGCAAAAACGCTCGAATGAACTGCACACGGTACACACCTTGGCGCAGTGCCAAAGTGTGTATCGTGTGCATTTTGACGTGAAAAATCACTCGGTGTTTGCAGCTACGTATCGTATTAATCATTGGGAGTCGATACTCAGTTAATTTTTCGCAAAAGTTGGAAAAAAGCGCGCGAAAGTGAAAAATTTAAACGACGTACGGAAAAAATTGCCGTGAAGCTGTTAGTAGAAATGATTGGCAAATTTTTATCTTTTCATTGTCCTTGGAAGAGCGTGAAAAAATTGTAATGTTTTACAGATACGTCAAAGACCTTATGTCCCTGCTGGAATGTTTGCTAATGCTATAAGCTCTGTACCTCAAATTCCAAGCGCACATCAACAGGTACATATAGTAATAATAGCTCATATTCATCTTTTACGGTTTAGGGAAACCCGAGTTTTAATCCCAACGCCAGAGAAACGATATTCCCTGAAAGATCTTCAAGTATCCCAATCAGGCTACCAAAAGTGAATATATCGAAACCATGGGACTTTAGTGACGTATGTTCACAAAAAGATCATTCAAAATCGATTACCAAAGCAACGATTCCTCGTCTAAAGCAGATTAACTCTGACGAAGAATATCCAAAGAATAACGAAGTTCAAGATACGAGTATTGCCACCAATGACAAGCCTGTGATGCCGTGGCTTAAAAAGTGGGACTCGGACGATGAAGCCGCTTCGAAAACACCACGCAAAACTGATAAATTAGAGATTCCAAAGGGATTCGATGAAACGATTGCCCGATTCTCAGCTCGGCTTGATAGACCTGATGCAGTTCCCACCCTTTCTCTTCAAAACCATACGGAAACTACGATGGGCACTGTTGAAAAAACGTTGATGGCTGTTGTGGTTGCACAATCGGTATTAATTCAAAATATTCTGTTCCTTATGAAAAAAACATAACTCTTTCAGAAGTCGGAAGGCCATCAGCAATCACTTCCTCTATTTGATATGTTAGTTGAACGTTCCGATTGGTTGATGTTCAGAGAAGAATTCAACGATGAGACTGACTATCCGCCTAGAGATCCATTCTTCTCTCATGATGTGGTCTCCAGGTAAAAATTAAAGTTTCGGAACTCTCGTACATAAATTATTTCAGTGCCTTCGAAGAGTACGAACGAGATCAAGAGGCAGCATGTAATCCGTCTTACGCCAAAATGTTGAAATCATCAGAAATAACGGAAGACAGTGACGACAGAAAAGACAATTCAGACGACACTCTTGATTTTCTTACAAAATCTAATGAGCAGGATAGCCAAGATGATTTCGTAAGATCATTAGACTTTTAGTTCAGAAAGAAACGTACGATTTTATAGTTTAATCAAGGATCTCCGCTCACGTCCAGTCCTACTAGCAGTTTTTCTTTGTTCGATTACTCAGCTCCTTCTACTTCGAAAGAAACGTTCACAACCCGAAAATCAACAAAAAGAAGGTTGCCGACCGATTCGGTTTATTCAGGAGCAACGAGTTCTTCGAAGAAGAAGAGAGACCCAGATGACCCACTGGAAAATGTTCCGCGTTTAGTGACTTCTTCGGAATATTCGCCATTCGACTACAGGTATATTTATCACAGTATTTCTTCAAATAATTAGCTTTCAGCTTATTTTCTGGAACAAGCCCGCCATCGAAATCAAGCCCACGTCCTCCAAAGTATTCATTTTGGTAGATTTTATAATCTATTGCATGTCGATATATCTTGTAGCATTGAACTCATGTAATATAGATCATGTTGTTTTTTCGTATTCATAAATATCATATGATGATTATGTCTGGAAACAAAAGAGCAACTTCAAATTGAAAAACGTTCATCTAGCAGAAATATATTACATTCGTAGGAGCAATAGAAGGAGATCAACTTTGTACGATTATCGTCCGAAATATCCATTATTAAAGCTACTATATCCACCAGATTTTGAACTCGAATAACTTCCCCAAGAGCTGCTTCCATAACTCCCACCCATTGGAAATCCACCTCCATATCCACCTCCGTATCCACCACCGCCACCTGGATACATTCCTGGATATCCTCCACCATACCCACCGTACATTCCAGGATAACCACCTCCCCATCCACCATATCTTTTCACACGAAGCCTGAAATAGATACTTTTTTTTTTGGATGCAGAACGTTAGAAATACTTACCCTTCAGGAGCTCTCCATAGCAAGTTCTTTGGATGATTGATTTCCGAATTTTCAACTTCGTAAGTGGCAAAGGATACGGCAATAAGGAAGCTTGCCACAACGAGTAGTACGGAAGTAAAATGCATTATGAATTGAAAATAAAAGAAAGAAAGACAGAAGACTGAAAGTGTTTTGGATCATTTACTTCCTTCGTTTTATATATGTTTTTTCACTCATCATTGTTTTTTTTGATATTCTGTTCTTCTTATTTCATCCACGTTCCCGTAGTGACCAAGTTGGCTGAAAACGTAATCGAGACAATGATTCGTCAAATCAATCACTTCCAATCAGAACACAATCCGGTTTTTTGTTCCCATCTATGCCTTCTGGTCGAAATGCACTTTAACTTCTGATGATTCAATCTGTAGTCGTTGGGTCAATACACGATGTAATGGTTGAATCAGACAAAAATAGTAAACATTAAAAGAGAATCTCAGTTACTAATGATCCTTTTTTGCAATAAGTAGGACCCAGAAGTTATTAGATCGGATTGGAAATTCAGAAAACTTCATGAAGTTTGTCGAATTGTTTTCAGTAAACTCATAAGGTAGAGGACAGAATTGGATATCAAAATAACAAGAGTATAATATAAAAATGAAGAAAAAGAAGGAAGTGAAAAGTTAAGGCTAGTAAAGAATATTCAATTTACTTTGCAAAATGTCTTCTTCCATAATGGCTCTCATTCTATTTTTTTGTATATTAATAGCTGTTTCTGTAGCTTCTGATGAAGTTGAACATCAGGCTAAAAACCTGAATCATCCAAAAAACTTGGGATGGAAAGCTCCAGAAGGGTTAGTTAAAAGATAAGAATACTTGCAAACATACTAATGTTATCTTGTTTCAGACACCGTGAAAAGCGATATGGAGGATGGGGAGGCGGTGGTTATCCCGGAATGTATGGCGGTTATGGTGGAGGTTATCCAGGTTTTGGTGGTGGTTATGGGGGCGGTTATGGAGGTGGATACGGTGGTAGATATCCAATGGGTGGAGGCTACGGTAGCAGCTCTTGGGGATCGTATTCAAGCTCCAGTTCTGGAGGATACAGTAGTTTCAATAATGGATATTGGGGATGATAAAATGAGGGATTGGAAACTCTCTTCATTTATTTCGGTAAATTGGGTATTTATTCTCAAAGTAAAAACAATAAACTTTTTTTTAAATTGTTTGTTTCATCAAGTGCACATGTACTCCTTTCCCTACATAGTTTCCTAGAACCCAGATTATTTTAAAAGGTTTCAATTTCCTGAACATTTCATATTATTTTTACACCAAACGAAATTTCATCAGTTATTCGAATACAATTCATGATTATTTTCAGTTGGGAATATTTTAAAACAACTCTGAACTTTTTCCATTCATTTGACAAGAACTCACTATTTTCATTTTCAGAGTTCATTTTTACTGATCTGCACGTTCCTCTAATTTAATGGGTCATATAATATTCCGAATTAGCCACACTATTTGTTGTTTATCCTTCTGTTTTCCAGCATATTAGCTCCTCTAGTGGACCATGTTTCCCTTGAGAAATACCCACTGAATATGTGAATTTGCGTGTAAATCAACATGAGAGTGTTTGCAGAAAGAGTCCCTTTTTCTCTTGTGTATATACGCACACTTACTTATTCTTTTACTATACAACCCATTGATTTTGCATGAGACAAGTTGTTTTTATTTTCTTTGCAGCCCCTCTTCTTTTTCCCTTTACTGGCCTAGTTTTGCGTTTCTTTGTAACTACTTCAAGTTTGTTCATTTCAGATCCATCATCTTCCCTCAACTTCATCCGGAAATGACAGCTCAAGTGGAACAGAAGTTCAAGCTCATCTCTTCTGATCAAGAGGAAATCGAGATCAGTGACACGGCCCTCCATCAATCAACTACACTTTCCAATCTATTTGGAACAGGAATAGTGTCATCAGGAGATGTCAGTCCAATCCCTGTCAATAACATTAAAGGGGAGCATCTTCGGATGATTGTGGAGTGGTGTGAACATCACAAAAAGGATCCAATTCCCGAAGAGGACGATGATTCATCGAAAAAGGTCGAGATATCGGAATGGGACACAAGATTTCTTCTCGTGGACAATGAGACTCTGTATCAGATCATATGCGCTGCCAACTATTTGGATATCAAACAACTAATAAACGTCAGCTGCAAAACAGTGGCGTTGATGGCAAAAGACAGAACACCGGAGGAACTTCGTATAATATTCGGGATCCCAACAAAAGAGGAAGCCAAAAACGAGGAGAAAAAGAATGGAGGAGCAGAAGAGACAAAAGTAGAGAGTGGTCAGTCATCTTCATCAAGTTAAAAAGAACATATATTTAACCGAAAGATCTCATGACACTGTATTAAATGAATTCCAAAGAGTTTAATCATATTTAATTGAATAAATATGTTCTTAATTAAACATCCTTTTAAATTTTTGAAACTCGGTTCAGAAGGCAAGCAAAGTGATAGCGACGAATTATAAAGAGTAAAGAGTTCGAAAAAGGTTACTGAACAAATGGAAGCAATAAGCAATTGTTTATTGGAATAGAAACTTGGAAAAAAATGTTGATAGAGTTAAAGTATTTAGTAGAGAAAAACTGCCTACTTTCCAGCCATAGCATTGTAACCCCAATAAGTTGGTAAGTTGCTCGGTACTTCCCATGAATTTCCAATTCCTCCGAATAGTGGATATCCGAATCCCCATTGACGTTTGACACGTGTTATTACACTGAAAACAGAAGAGTGCTAACGTGGATTGATGTTCAAAAAACCTACATTGATTCAACTTGGCTTGAGAATAAAAAAATAGTCAAGAAGAGCCAGAAAAATAGTTGCGAATTCATATCTTCTGCTTTCAATATCTGAAAACAAAAGTTTTCCATTTTAAAATGTTGTTTTTATACTGACCGAGACATGGCAAATATCATGTTTATCATTTAGGATGATATCGGAAAGTCAAAGACTTTTGAAGAGTATTGTAGACTACATTCTGATGATGATGATCGAAGATCTTGTGCCAGATATAAGACGGTTTCGCGTGATGTTCTTATCATTTCGAGCGAAAAAGAAGTAGTTTTTAGTGAAAATGTTGTTAGAATGATTTTTGATGCAACAGAAAATGTGAAGATGTGATAATTATCCATAGAAGGTCATGATTCGTTTTACTTTCTACTGACCTTTGCTTAGAAAAGATGCAATTGGAACCGATTAAAGATGAGAGAAAAAGTGTTTTTAAAGAAAGTTATTATCTGAATTAAACAATTTCCAGGTTAGACCTCAAGTTTTCATTTCAGGTAATCTTTCATGTTATTATCTGAATAAAACGATTTTCATCTTAGACCTCAAAGTTTCATTTTGGATAACCTTCCATGTGAATATAATAAATGTTATCTAGACTTATAGCATTGTAGCATCTATCCTGTAGCCCAAGTTATGACATCAGAATTGATAATATCTACTTGTTTGAAGAAAAATTACGTGTCAATTGATATACAGGTCAACTGACGTCTTCAGAATACTTTCACACTCTATTATGACCTTATTTATTGACAAAACCAGAGTAATAATCATCGATATTCCATCACTTCTTGAAAATGTTATCAGTGATCTCGAAAATTACTTTTTTCGCATGACGAGCATCTTCCATTGTGCTCACTGGACTTCCAACTGCAAAACGAAGGAAGAAAATATTGTGAACGGTAGAAGGAACAATATGAATACGACGATCTCTGTTGATTGCAGTGCAAAGACGTTCGTTGTCAGAATTCGAGTGCTGAAATTGAGAATTTTATTTTCAAAAAGGTGATATATCTTTTTACATCTTTGAGACGGAAGCAAGAAAGACCAAGAATCGGTGGAGTGAAGAGTTCAAACTTGTCATCCTCGACGATAATTTTAGAAAAAAAGAGTGCAATATCCATAGTCTGAAAATCAAAAGTTAAATAAGATTTTGCAATAAAATTCTTACTTTTCTCAGATAATTTTTAATTCTCTCAATTCCCCAGTTTCTCAACGTAAACCAAACTTTAAGGGAACGGAATCGACGGCCTAGAGGAATTTCCAAGTGCTGAAAATAAAAAAAGTTTGGAATTCTTTCAGTTGACGTTTAATACTCGATAATCAGTTGAAGTTGCTTGATATTCATGTGCCAAATGAACCGGATCAACATTATAATATCGAGATGCATATGTTCCATTTTTGAACCACAATGGAGAACAATCAAAGTTAATCATTCCGGCTTTATGAAGATTCGTATTATAGGAATCAACATTCTCAACCCCACGGAGCAAATACTTGTTCTCTTCGCAGAACGCATACGAGCCTGAAAATTGCTCTTAGTTGATTTTCTCTTTTTAATTCCTTCTCAGCTCTATTACCAGCATATGCAGAATCCACATGAACATAAAGACCTTCTGCTTTACAAATT
Organism: Caenorhabditis doughertyi; assembly: GCA_963572265.1. Lineage (NCBI taxonomy): Eukaryota > Metazoa > Nematoda > Chromadorea > Rhabditida > Rhabditidae > Caenorhabditis > Caenorhabditis doughertyi. The sequence goes on from OY751554.1 coordinate 11,431,312, forward strand.
GGTGTGATTTTCTCAAGTTCATCTATTCCACAAGAAGATGTTGATCCGACGGTGACAACCAACATGAAAGGAATGTAGCCACGCTCACGGTCTTCCTAAGAAATTATTAGTAGTATTTAAAAAGCGTTCCTGAAATCACTAATACCTTGACAGCTGCTCTCAATGCATCTGGATCTAGTCCGTAATTTCCCAAATATCCTTTGATTGCTCTTAATTTTCTGTATCTTACTCCTGCCAACCATGCTCCTTTTTCAATTGAAGAATGCCCTTGATCACAGAAATACATTACAAAGTTTTGAAAGAGGCGAGGGTCGTGATAGTAAGGAGTAATGACGTCAGTTGAATCATAGCTCTGACGATTCTTACGACAATTCGAATACGTGGAAAACATGAAATTGTAAATGGATTTTCCAAGCGAAGCATCGGAAAACCATTGAAATATAGAAGGATACGACTTGATTTCTTCAACCTGAAAGGAATTTTGCATTATTGAATATTATCAAACTATTTACTTTTGCTGCTCGAGCAGTCAGAATAGCAATAAGAATTGAATCAGAACCAGAGCTTTGAATGATTCCACATCCAGGTCCATCGTGTGAATTTTTGAAATGTTCTGGTAATCCCAACAATTCAGCAATCCAATCCAACATTGCCTTTTCCAGTTCTGTGATAGCTGGGCAAGCCATCCAAGAGAATCCAACTGATGACAATCCACTACTCAAAATATCAGCCATAATCGAGTGATAAGTGAGCCCAGCTGGAAAATAAGCAAAGAAATGAGGATGATTCCAATGAGTAGCTGGATTGAAGACCACTTTCTCTAGATCAGAATAAATCTTTTCCCAGGCTTCTGGAGCATTCGGAGGTGAAGATGATACCTGAGAAAATTCTAAATGAATACATTCTTATCAGATAAAAACTAACCAATTCATTCATAAATCCCGGTTTGACATCAGGGAGTGGTTTTCTGGTCCTCAAACTATCCCAATAGTTTGCTACAATGTCGATCACTTTGTTTCCTTCTTTTCGAAGTTTTTCAGCATCCATCTTTTGAGTTTTCAGATTCAACGTAATCTTACAATGATTAGGAATAACATGAAGTTTGTGTTTAGAGGAAATGTCACTATTCAAAAACCAAAATGTCACGTAATTTTAACCAAACTTTATTGGGAAATAAAGAATAAAGTCACGATTTAGGCAGCCATTTTACATTTTGTTTTCGGATTCATTGCCGCGTTTCGTTGACAATTGAAAGCAGAGTTGAACTGTGGAACACTAGCCAATCCTTTGTTAACTTTCACTGGATCTGAGTTACACATCGTCTAAAATTGAACAAATTCTTCAAATTTTGAAACTTTTGAAATACCTTTACAAGACTGTAGAAGAAAAGACTAGAATCGGTTTTATTCAATCCGGGAAGTATTGCGTATGGCTCATTCGTTGAATCGTAAGAACTCCATCCAAGACTTATGCTCACTCCGAATACATCTTGCTACGAAAATTAAGGTTTCTACGTTGATTCTGTTTTGAAACCTACCATAAATGAATCGAAACATTTCACAACGACTCGAAAATGTTCCTCTGTTTTGCTATTCCACCAATCTTTTGCAACTCCATTTGAATTATAGAACCGACCACGTTCATCGAAAATATGGATTAATTGAGGAATGATTCTGGATGCAACTGTGGCAAAGTTAGTATAACTTGGAAGACGAGTTGAGATAAATGGATAGTGAAGAAGAGAGCGGGAAATGGCTGAAAATATCGAGTTATTTATTCGTTTTTCTTCCATTTTGTCTTACTTATTTCATTTCGTTCCACACAATAAAATACTTCAGACTTCAAAAAAATAGATACAGAATTTTCAGCAATTGACTTGAACATATTTTTTGCTTGCCATTCCAAAACGTTAACCATTGCTGCGGCATAACTAGAATTTGTTGTAATATTCAATTCATCAATCAATTCTTCTCCACTAAATCCATAAACTGTTGTAGTCTTGTCAAGTTTTGTCAATGCCACTTCTATTCCACTTGAATCCATCCATTGCAGTTTTGACAACGAATTTCTCATATGAGCTTTTATTGTTTTTCTCATTTCTTCAAACAATTCTCTGGCTCCGGGCTCAGCGGAACCATGCAATATTATTCTTCCGGGAATAGTTTGTGAAACTTGAAGAAGGCAAGTTTCAACCAAATCAGAAGACAATTCAGATCGAAGGAATCCGAAAGAAAAACGGAGGAATAGAAAGTTGTAGAGAGTTTCAGAAGATGTTTTTGTCAGAAGTTCGTTGACCTGAAAAATAGAAACAGTTGCCGGCGATTGAGACACATGAATAACCTTTTCGTAATAAGTTGTATTGAATCCATAAACTTTTCCCAACATTGTTTTGTTTCCATTTGTTGGATACCAAGATTCAATGAGTCTATTCCAATCAATATTTGACATTTGTTTCTGGATCGTATCCAGTTGAACTATTTCCGGATGGGCTTCGCAAATTATGTCTTCTAACTTATCCTGGAGTTCAATGACTCTTTCCAATTGTTTTTCTATTTCAGCTTCTGACAGCTTAGTCGAATTCATCATTTCATCCGGAATATGTCTTTTTAAAACGTCAACAACATTCCGTAATTGATATAAACTGAGAGATGGAGAATTCGGTTTCACGACAAACATCGAAAATTCAGAATCCGTAGATGGAGTTACTCCGAATAAACCAGCGTCTTCTGGAGTATGACGGCTTGTATGAATCAGAATGTCAGTTAGAACATGATGAATATAAGTTGAGTTAGGCACATCTGTTACATTAGGAAGCATTGAAAAATCATCAGGATCAGTTGTCCAGTTGATTGAGAGAATGGGAAAAGGAAGTGAAAAGGAGATGATGGTTCTGAAAACATGTTTCAAAAAACATTTTCCACGATAGTTATACAAACCCCAATCTTTCATTATGATTCCTCTCTTTTGATTCTTCTAATGCACACTTGCTCAATAGATTCCGAACTACTCTCGCAGTTTTATTATGCTCAGAGTCTGATGGAGTCTTCACTATTTTCAGCAACCTATCAGGATTCCTTTTCTCCGGTGTGAAACCATAACAAACATGCTTATGGAAGTCGTCACATGGATTCACTTCTGGACTCATTGCTTCAAGCTGAAAACTATCAGTTCGTTTCAATCTACGATTTCTAACCAACTTACCAATTCTGCAGAATACTTAACGCATTCTATAGTTTCACATGGTAATTCATCTTGTCTTCTCAGTGTTTTATTAGGTGGCTTAACCCATTCGAATGCTGATTTGTCATGTAATCCAAGTTCTCCGAGTGAAATTATCAGAACGATTAGAATGAAAAGTGTCGTACTGACAGCAAGAACTGTGCAAGGAGTCGGACGTCCGAGTACTTTCTGTTGCTCTTCAATTGGATCAGGAAGCCCTACTTCAACATGAGACAATTGGCTTTTCTTTTTATTATGTTTAGACGATTCCTTGAAAAAATGTGATGAAGATTGTGTTCTGTAATGAATACATGTTTAAGGATAATTCGCCTGTAGAACTCACTTCCTTATTTGTTTCTCTTTTGGTTTTTTGATCGGATTCTCATCACTCATCGTGGATTCAGAAAACAAACGAATCGAGTCCTGTGAAAAAGTGTTGTTGAATTGATCGAAACGTGGATAAACACAGAACACGTGACGTTCCAAATATCGAAGATTCACGCGAGAAATGATAAAAATATATACAAATACTGTGAAATGATTTTTGACGTGTACAGGCCCTTGCTCCAATTTTGATTATTTTGAGGGGTATATAAACCTTACAATTTCAAAAACTATTCAGTTCTCAATTGCATCGGCATGGACGAGCAACCGGATGGGAATCATCAGGACGACCGAAAACGGGATACTCGACGACGGGCAATGGATAGGCGACAACGGAAAACTGGATGAGCCACGAGCTGATGACCGGTGGAGACTACCCTGTCTGAACAATGTGCGGATAGCCAAGCAAAAAGGATACTCGCTTTGACTAATAACCAGTATGTTATACATTAGCAAAAGAGCGGGCTTTAGATGGTCCTAACTCTTCCATGAATGCGGACTAGTGTAGAGGAGGGCAGTTCTATAAAATGAATTCTCCCTTCATCCGTTCATTCCTTCACTTTCAGATATAAGAGCGGGCTTTAGATGGTCCTAACTCTTCCATGAATGCGGACTAGTGTAGAGGAGGGCAGTTCTATCAAATGAATTCTCCCTTCATCCGTTCATTCCTTCACTTTCAGATATAAGAGCGGGCTTTAGATGGTCCTAACTCTTCCATGAATGCGGACTAGTGTAGAGGAGGGCAGTTCTATAAAATGAATTCTCCCTTCATCCGTTCATTCCTTCACTTTCAGATATAAGAGCGGGCTTTAGATGGTCCTAACTCTTCCATGAATGCGGACTAGTGTAGAGGAGGGCAGTTCTATAAAATGAATTCTCCCTTCATCCGTTCATTCCTTCACTTTCAGATATAAGAGCGGGCTTTAGATGGTCCTAACTCTTCCATGAATGCGGACTAGTGTAGAGGAGGGCAGTTCTATAAAATGAATTCTCCCTTCATCCGTTCATTCCTTCACTTTCAGATATAAGAGCGGGCTTTAGATGGTCCTAACTCTTCCATGAATGCGGACTAGTGTAGAGGAGGGCAGTTCTATAAAATGAATTCTCCCTTCATCCGTTCATTCCTTCACTTTCAGATATAAGAGCGGGCTTTAGATGGTCCTAACTCTTCCATGAATGCGGACTAGTGTAGAGGAGGGCAGTTCCTTCCCCTTTAATATAAGACCGAGATGGCTCTAACTGTCCCATACGTACCTATGTCAGCGGAACACACGTCGGCAGTCCGAATTCTCATTTTTTCCGTTTCTGTGAGTGAGCTTTCAGTAGAGATCGGTTTCGCGTTTCTGTTTGCTACTTTCCGCTCTTAAAAACAATCTAGTATAAAAACGGTTCTCATGACTTCTATGTCTTAGCCAGTACCGATATATTGTGCCTTAATTCCATGACAATCACTGCTGTATTTGATTTTTTTACTGTGTTTGTATCACCAGTTTTTGTGTAATAAATTGTAGAGTATTAGAGGGGTTCTGCACTGTTGCTAACTGTCTTCAGTTCGAAGCTTCATTCAAAGGACACTACTCATCTAAAAATATACAGAAATTTTCGGAATTCTGTTTTAGTTTATAATCATCTGACTAGCATTTCTTTTCCGATCAGTTTTTTTTCGTTTTCTTTGTTGAAAAAAAAAGAAACAACACCTTCAAGTTTTCTCTATTTTCCACTTCTTTGTTTTACTTCGAATTCATAAAACATGCAAAAGAAACGGACCTGTTTCCCATAAATAACACTTTAGGGAAAATGGAAGGCGTTAGCATACTTTGTCTTCCGTTACTAACACCCGTACACAATTTCAGAGAAAATGCTCGTTTTCAGAATCTTTCTCCTGAATGATGCAACTAATTGTTTTTTCGTATTCTGAGATGAAGTGAAAGATAACCATTCGATTCTTGGCTTTCATGTGAGATTCCGATAACATTACGAAATACGAAAACCTTCTCACCGAAATGTTGAACCCATTTATCATTTTTCTTCTCTCCCAGTAGGTCATTTGTCCTTGAAAAAGTGATTAATCTTTTGAAATATCCCTCCCAGAAAGAGCAATTTGCTCAACATCTGTCGAATCCCTTGAGAGGTTTTCCTTTAATCTAAAAAGTTTTATTTCAAATTTCAAAATTCAAATTTTGAGAAATTTGAACTTTTCCATCTGTTATTTCAACCAGTCGGTCATCGGCGCTCCGCGCCTCCTACCGCCTGGCTTCACTTTTTTTTAGAAATGAAAACTTTGTGAAAATTTTCACGGTGTTTATTATATTCACGTGGCCCCCTGTATGTCCCTCTCTCCAATGGAATTTTTAAAAGAGGCTTGAAAACGTGGTTTTTTAAGCCTGGCGACCTCATTTTTCTTATTATCAAAATTTGAAATAGACGGGCATCATCTCGAAAGAATTCCACGTCCAGCTGTCTAAGTTTTAGAAAAATCGGTTCAGTACAAATTTCGCTAGGGCCGGCGACACACACACAGACACACACACAGACAGACAGACGGAAGTTCTTGATTGTTATTAGTAAAGATATTCAGAATGTTTATTTTTATTTTTACAGAAATCCCTCGTTGGCAATTAGGAAACTTCAAAATCCCTATTTTTTATTTTGTTTTCAAAGACTTTTGAGAAGAATTCTGTGAGCTCATGAGCTCTCTTACCAAAAAAAAGTTCAGATTTTTTCAACAATTTTTCGGAGACATTGACGATGATGACGTCGTTAGTGTTAGTCTGCACAGCAAATATGGAAAAAAGTGGAAAAAAAGAAGATGAAGTAGAAGACGTTCTATGGTTTTGAAAGAGTTTCAAAATGTTTCTCAATGGGTTTATCGCGTTCCGAGTGTCCACTTAAATTGAGTTCTTCAATTGAACTTTTCAAACTTTGTACTATGTTTCGTTGACACTTTTGGGGTTGTCTTCTCAGAGAATGTTAACAAAGAATTCGAGCTTGTTTTCCCAGAAGATGCCCTTCTAATAAGAACATCTTTCCAAGTGTTTTTCTTTGTATTTTCTTCGAAACTTCTTAATTTCTCTAACAAACTTTTCCAGATACAAAACATGCTTCGAAGAACTCTTTTCCTCTTTTTTATTACAATTCCTTTGTATTAATTCTCTTATTTTCATTCATTCTTTTCTTTTTTCCTTGACTCATTCAAACTCTTTTTCCATGGAATCATCCTTATTTTTTCTGTAATTCCATTCAAATGTAATCCTTCTTTTCTTCCATCATTGTTCCCAGTGTCATTTGTCACAATCAAGTCTATCTTTTCCTCTAATCCAGCACTCCTTTCCCTTTCTTTCTTCCCTCTGATTCTTTTTTTTGTAGTTTGATGGAGAAGTTCTTTACCACGAGAAACTGACGTTCTTAGAATACTTTTATTAGGTTCCGGACGATCAGTGGCTAACCGGAAACTCATTTTCTTGTCATGATATTCAGAGGAATGATTTCCGAAAGAATGAAAGAAGGTATACTTACAGATCTAAAAAGTTCGGAGCTATACAGAATCAGAAAAAAATCATCGCGAATTAATAGATATGAGCACGATTAAAACTTCAATAGAAACCCATGTTGGTTTATGAGAGACACTATTTCTAGAAGTCATTTTTCAGTTCGACAAAGACCAGTGAGACCAATTCGTGTTGAATTGGGACGAACAAGCAGTAAACGAGTACGAGTATATCAGAAGTGAAAAAGAGATTTCAAAGTAACTCCCGAATCTCTTTTATGAGTATTGAACCTTCCAAAGCTCAACTCATGAACCTTTCAAATCTCAAACATCTTCTTCTCCTCCTACACTTTCAACTTCTTATTCCACAATTCTTCTTGTCTATCCATAATAATCTGTGTGGTTTTCTGTCCTTTTCCGTTTCCTTTCCCTTCCTTTTTCCCCTCACTTCTTCCACATATTTTCTGTTGTTTTATTTCAGCTGTCAACCCAATTATGTCCTTTTTCCACCTTCTTTCTTTCTTCAGAATCCCACCCTGATTATTCTCTAATTTCTCACCTTTTCTTCCATCTTTACTTTTTAATTTTCGATCCCTTCAAAGTTCGAAAAGAAAAAGATCATTGACCAAAAATAAAAAGAGCGGAGCCTCCCAAAAAAGACCGATATGATGCCCTCATAAAATTCAATTTGTTTTCTGAAACTTCCTTTTTCGAAGGCAAACTTTCAATTTCTTATTTCATCTTCGAGAACTTTTTTCCCACCAAAAATAGAAATTCGAAACTTTTTCTGGTGGAGAGATGACGAAGTTTTTATTCATTTTTTAAACTTCAGATGAAATGTATGTCATCTGAAGTGGCAGTTGAACACAAAATATGGAAAAGAGAAGAACTACACATTCGTCATTTTGAGATAATTTGTGGATTTTACTAAATGTATATGGCATGCTGGGATGGTTTTAAAGAATATATTCGGATCAAAAAATAGAAATTTGTCATTTTGTAAAGGTTATGTATTGATATAATTGTATCTGGCATAATTTAGAAGTCGTGGGCAGTTACAAGAACTTCAAAATTATCAAAATTTTTAGGTCAAAATAGAAGAATTTGTCATTTTTGAAAGATTTTGGGAATGATACACTTTTAAAAGCTAGAAGTCAAGCCCCGCCTCTTGGATTCTACTTTCCAACAAAAAACATATAAAAGTTTCTTGTTATTTCTTCTAGACTTCCAAATGTTTTCTTGTTCTTCAAAAGTTCCCAAAACAGACTAGAATTTAATGCTATTTGTTTCTATCTTTTTTGTAGTTGTTTCTAGAAAAAAAAGACGAACATAAATAGAATAAGATAATGTGTGGATTGAAATGGAAACACTGCAAGAATCTATTTTAATTTAGTTAGATTTTATCATTTAGAATACTAATTGAACAAAAAGAGCTTTTATTTCCTACAAATTCAAACACCAATTGTTGCATTGAACCCTTAAAAATATCACATCAATCATTGTTTCAACTCCAACCTATTCCTTGAATTTATGAATAATTGAACAATGACCCGTATTTCTTTTCTTTTCTTTTCCCAAAAACACAAAAAATGATCTCATTCTGCAAAAAAGCTAAACGTCAATCAAATGAAGTACATGTTCCACTTGGTTCACTCATTTATTTCTTCCAAAAACCTCATGAAGTCTATCCATTATTCTTCCGATGCATTCATCCATAATGTCTACTTGAACAATCGAAAAAAACCCCAATTCGAGAAAAAGAGAGTACCAATAAAATGACGTAGATTTTGCAAAATTTCCGAACTATTTCTGGTGGAAGCCCCGCCCACTTTCGGTGTTTGTTACCACCCACTTTGATACCTTCTTGGCCATTCTGGAAGTTTCGAAATTTATAATTTCTTTTCCGAATGAATGAATTTGAAATCGTTTCCGTGGTATATAAGCCCGGTTTGGTCACGAGGTTTGGGTACTTTTGGATTGTGTTTTCATCGTTCTAAGGCACTTCTTACTGTAAGAAAGTGAATAGATAAAATTCAAATACAAAGAGGAGCCACATAAAGCTGGAACAAAATGTAATATTGCAATCGGATTTTTTCTTGTTTACCAGTCTATATTTACCCAGATGCGTATCAAATTCTTACCCATTTATTCAATGAAACAGAACATTATTTCATTTTCTTTATTCTCAGTTCTTATCCTTTCTCTGTTTTTTTTTCTTCATCTTCTCCTTATTTCCATCCTCATTGAAAAATCACAAGGTTCTTATTTTCTTTTATTTTTTTTTTCATTTTGTTCTCACCAATATTTGCTCTTTTCCATTTTTTGTATTCCGTTTTTTATTGTGATTCTGAATTGGTTTGTTTTGCAACAAAATGTATGCAAAAAAGAGAGGATGAAGATGATATTCTTGAGCTCAATGTGCTCTAGAAAAAAAGAAATTGGGCTACTTATGAAAGAGAAAGAGCAACGACTAAAACAGATGAGAAGTCATGAGATTTTTAATGGGAGAGCTTGAATTTGTTTCTAACTAAATCATAGTATTCAAAAGGGATATCTAATTCCATTAAGGGAAAACATCTCCTCGTACATTAAAAGTATTAAATCCTTACTCTCAAATCCAGTATTCCCTGATTAGACATAAATTAAAGATTGGTGGAGAAACTCTTCTAATAGAGGGTTTTGTCAGAATGAGAATTTCTCTTTGACTCCTCCTTGTCTGGAATATTACTCATCCACAGATCAGAAAAGGCTCTTAGACACTTCAGACCAAAACTAAGCCCCACCCACTTTTAGTCGTCTACTCCCTTCCTCGTCTTAATATCATTTGCCTTGACACTATGACCTCGCACTACTCATTTCCTTCCGGATGCTCTTGTATTAGAGGTTTATCCATTTATATGACATCATTTTTCACACTTTCAAACTCTTGATTTGTTATTCTCAGACCTGTTTGTCCTGACTCAAAGATAACGATCATCTTTCAATTGTTTACCGTTACCAAGCTTTTATAAAAACCTGATCTTATGACTGATGTTCAATCAATCTCAACCAAATAAATCTTGCTTTTCAGTTAACTAATGTACTTTAAAAGCTCTAATGTAGAAAAGTAAACTTCTTTTTACTCCAGTTTGTCCAACAAGTCCAACTTTCGAATAACCCACGCAAAACTCAAAGAGAACACGATCAGAAAATCCTTCATTCCTCTTTCCTTTTGTTTGCATTCTCTCATCATTTTCTCATAAAAATCGGTTCGATTGGAAAGTGCTCAAAGTTCAGGTGCTCAGTGAAACATTGTCCCGTTGAATAGAGATCTCCAATTTCCGGAATAAATTTCACATGTCACTTTCATCGTTTCCTCTCCTTTTTCTATTCAGTTGTCACTCATAAAAAAACGTTTATAAATTCATTTATTCATTTATTCACTTTAGTCATGCTACATCCCTTTTTATTCTCAACTTATTAACAATTTGTCTCTTTTTTCTTGTTGTTCAATTCTATTTTGATTGTTTTTAATTTTCAGAAATATGGATTCTTTGAAAGAAGCTGAAATTCGTGAAGTCTTCCGAGAGTTTGACAAGAATGGAGATGGAAGAATTACAAGACAAGAGTTAGAGGTGAGTGGTTTTCATGACTACAGTAATCCTATTCTTGAGTTTTGATGCGGTAAAAGAATTCCGAATTTGCAGGTTGCTCTTCTTCAACTCGGAGAGAAAGCGACCAATACCAAAATCGAGACAATGATTGAGCAGGCCGATTTGGATGGTTAGTTTACTCAAAATAGAAGTTTTCATGTGATCACTTCAAAATTTTGAAAACTTTTTTCGGAAATAGAAAAAAGTGCTGAGTGCACATAGACGACAATAACAGGAATTTGGGTGGGTTGATGAGACGATTCAAGCGGAATGAAACGTTTTTATACAATTTATGAGGAAAAGAAACTGCTAGACTAGAAGATATTTTCCAATTCATTTTGAACAGGATATGAGAGGAATTGAATAGGGAACAATGCTGTTAGAATGGAACCAACGGAAGATATTGAAACCTCTAATAGAAGATCACGTAGTTAAAAAGTAGAAACAATTAGTGCACTTTTACAGGAAACGGTTGCATTGACATTGATGAGTTTCTGAATGTTCTTCGCCGTCAAATTTGTGATCCAAAAGAGGAAAGGGAGTTGAGAGATGTATTTAATGTGAGTTCTTTAAAAAAAAAGAGCTCCGAAAAAGAAACTGGATTACAGGTGTTTGATAAGAATGGTGATGGAATGATTTCAATTGATGATTTGATTTTTGTAATGTGTCAATTGGGAGAGAAATTGACTGAAACTGAAGCAAAAGAAATGATAAAACAGGGAGATTTAGATCATGATGGAATGATTGATTTCCAAGGTAATTCGATACTGTTTCCAGATAACTTGAAAACTTTGATTCCTCAGAATTCGTCAATATAATCAAAGGCCAATAATCAAAATATGCAACTATCTCAACTGCTTTTACATCCATTCCTTCGCTTCGCTGATCATCATTTCAAATCATTTTTAAAACGTTTCATTGTAAATAATAAAAACAACTATTAAGTATGCATAATAAATCTGATAACAATAATTTCAAACAAATTTACCTAAACAAACAAATAGGAAATATATAACAGGTCATGCGATGGCTAATTTTTTGATGTGGGAGGTTCATTAGGTTCTATGGGTTGAATACTCTCTTCTGCTGAACTTCTTGCACCGAACTGTGCTTCGTTGCTATTTAGATCTTTGATACTTGTGAGATGATATTTTGATAAATGCACTGCGAACCTATCCCGGGCATAAAACCTTTGGTTGCAAGTCAGACATGCATACGGTTGGATATCTGAAAATGCGATGAATGAAGGATATTTCAAGCCAAATGTCACGAACCGTCATGAAAATTGAAGTGATCTTGAAGTGCTTGTTCCGTTCTGAAGGTCTTTTCACATAGTTTATCTCTATCTTTCAATAAAGTTCGATCGCATGCATACAGTTTCTTCACCGGTTTCCTTTCCCTTTTTGGATTCTGAGAATGAACTGATCGTACATGTTTTCGTAGATAATCTTTTAGTTTAAACGTCTTGTCGCATGCTTCACAGTTGAATTCTCCTCGATTCGTACTTTTCGTTTTGCTCTTTTTTCGTGGCGGTTCACTGACAACCTCATCATTCTCCAAATCGACTTCATTAAGGCTTGTTGATAAGAATCCAGTGGAAGTTACTTCCGTTTCTGTGTCATCCGGATATCCGGTAGAAGTTTCGGACATCGTAGACTGTGATGTCACTGTATTCGTGTTTCGACAGCCGTCATCATAAAGTCTTGGAGTAGAAGTGGATGGTTCATCAGCTTGAAACTTTGGGCATTTAGACCAATGATTGTTAGTCTCTGCGACAGTTATTACTGCTCCACAACCAAATGGACATATTGCGCGCCCTTTCTTTTCATGGATTCTAAAAAAGATAAAATATAAAATTATAAGAACATTTTATATCAAGTACATCTCTATATGCCTCATCAGATCTCTGTGTTGTTCTTCTTCATTCAGTGATTCGTCAGGGCTATAATCGCATTTAGGACATGAGCTGAATGATAATTTCGCTCTGATTGGTTTCGGAGTGGCGTCTACGGAAGTGGTGGCATGATATTCTCTTAGATGAGATCTAAAAATGAAATGTGAATGTAGAAAACTATGGATGAATTACTTTAAACGGTTTTTGGCAATTTTCATGAAACATCCTGATACTGTACATGAAACACCATCGACATGATTTTGCTGAAAGTGGCGATGAATGTCAGCCTTTCTCTAAAATAATTGTCACATTGGTTCATCTGAATATTCCTGTATGATTACCGAGGTGTACGAACACTGCGGACATTTATGAGAAGCTTGTGAGTGGAACGTCTTCTGATGTGTTCTTAACTGATTTCTTGTGTCAAACTTAGGAGAAGACTCGCATTCAAAGCATTGATACCGATTCTCTGGAAAAAATAATATGAAAATGATACATCATGTTCAGTACTCACTTTCATGAACCCTCATGTGCAACCTTAGTTTGTTCGGAAACTCAAACTTCTTGTCACAATGTGGACATCTGAAACAATCAGATAAAAGAAAGTTTAATCATTGGCATTATTACTCATGTGGATTCTCTTTCGTTTTTCCTTTTCTTCTCGTTTTCTCATTCGAACATCCTTCACTGCTTTCTTTTCCTTGTTCGTTTTTTTCGTCGTCACTTCCATTATTTCTTCCAGTTTCCTCTTCGCTTTCTTCTTCTCGATATTCATCATCAGAATCTTCTTCAGAAGAGGATGATGATGAAGTCTCGTGATCTATTGAAGTGATCATTTGAACGGAACGCCTCTAGAATTCTTCTTTCGAAACTGAGTATTATTCATTTCATATGATATTTCAACATGGCACAGACCATATTCGAAGGAAAAAGCCAACAAGGAGAAATTGAGCATTTATTGACAGAAGGATAGAAAACCTATTGTGAAGATAAATGAGAAATACAAGTAGCTTAGAGCTAAATAATGACAATGATATAAGGAACAACATAACAATTTCAAACTCCTCCCCGAGCAATCCTCAAATATTATAACAGCATGTACCACGTATAATACAATAATCAAAATAATCAAATCTACTTGATGTTTTCGTCAAGAATCGAGTGCAACAATGGTATCAGAACCTTGATCCTCTTCCTCATCTTCTTCATCAGATGAATCCGATGCGTCTTCAGTTCGTAGTGGCTGAATCATGAACGTGTTCTCGTCGGTTGATGTCTGTAAATAAAAACATGTTATCAACATAAAATGATGATATTTTCTTACTTCAGACTCCTCATCGTCTTCTTTATCGGCTTGTGGAGGCATTAAATTGTACTTTGCAGATGCGGCTACACGATCGGCGTTGTTTTCAATTTTTAGAATTACAGGTGATTCGCGTTTCAGGTTCATTACTTCTTGTTCCTGAAATTGGATTTTTTGAGATCCTGCAACTGTATATGCTGTACTTACATCTTTCGGTTTCCATCTTGTCTCCAGCCAATTCGGATTTTGATCGAAGAACGAAATTTGACGAGCAACTGCAACTCTCCAATCATGCAACCGTCCTTCCGAAATGTTTTGAGTTATTCTTAGATTTTCTGCGTGTTCCAAATTGTGTAGGAAAGCTGTTAGATGGCCGAATTGATCCGGAACTGAAACATTCCAGACTAGAAAATTATGGAATTACCAAGCTCAAACTCACGATGAAAAGTGGGAAGATTAAGAGCTGCTAAATTTGCTGGAACATGTGGCGAGTAGTTGAACCTAACAATTGCGTACTTTTTCCGAGCTGTGGCAGGATTATGAGTTGCATCCTAAAAATGAATTTTTATTACGAAATAAATTATATTATAAGCCTTACTCTAATGATTATATCAATAGCAGGTCCGAATAAGTCGGCAAATGGACGAGCCTGGACCAGATGATGTGTCTCTGAAGCCTCCGCATCGAGTATCTTGTCCGCACAATCTGACATAACGATGATAAACTTTGAAAGAGAACTGAGTTGGTCGAGAAGCCAGCGGGATGGTACAATTCCTAAACGCATAAGCTTGAGTTTTTAATTCTAACGAAATGAAGCGACTCACTTTCAGCTGTGATCAGCTTCTCTAAATCAAAAACAGGATCACAGTTTGCCACATGTCGGAGATTGTCAACGAGTATCGTCACACAGTTAGTATGATGCTCGTTATCATCCGCATAGACTATCATTGTTTTCACGAATTCGTTCAATTGAATTTCCCTGATTCGCTCCGATTCTTTCCTTTTCTTTCGACAATATACCAAGATACACACAAACATTAAGACGAAAAAAATTCCAATGAGAACAAGTGTGGTGATGAAGATTTCGAAACCATAATCTTTGAATCTTTGAACTGCTAGCCAAGTTAATGAAGCACGGGCTTCTTCAATGACAAGATTCAGATGAGTCCGAAGACATTGACTACATCCCCGGGCATTAGGATCACAGAAAAATTGACATCCACGTATTGGAACATATGCAGTGAGAAGATATTTACCGGAATCTTGATTTTCCCATTTGACGGCATTCTCAGGACATTTTACAGTCAGTGTTTGAAGAAATGATATCTTTAAAAAAATGATTTTTCAGACTCTATGTGTATCTTTTTACCTTTCCCGAGTTGTCATCGTATTCCTTGTAGATGTTGATTTTTATCGTATCACAATCAGCTCTTGGTGCTTTTCCAAACCTAATCCAGATAGCATTGTCCTCACTGAAGTCTGCAGCAATCGTTGGTGCCCAGAACGGATCAGTTGAATCAATTTTCTTCTGACTGACAGTTGGATCTACTAGTATTTCAGGAAAGAAATTGTCAAAACTGGGAGAAGTGATGATAGTGGAGACTCTGCATTTTTGAGGTAAAACTGTTGCATTGATTGCGTAGACTGAATGTGGTGTAAGACGAAAGCATGTGTAGGAGAACTTCGCTGGATACTTGACTTTAGAGGAAAGATAAAGTCCTCGACATGGCCATTCTTTTACGCCATTGATGTACTAAAATTAATCATTCGTGGAAATGGACAACGATGGAACCCACCATGTCTTTTAGGTCAGAGCAATAAACGTCAGAACCGTCGGATGCAGAAAGACATTGAAGACGAAAAGCAACCATATCGATAGGAGCATGTATCCTCACAGATATGTTTAGATTCGAATATGGATAACTAATCTGAGACCGTTCCACGTATAAAGGCCTCACTTCGAGATCAATGAGACCAGGAGGGCAGGAAGGGAGCTTATCTGGCAGATCTGAAAAAAAAAGAATGTTGCCTCGAAATACCAACCCAATATTACCATCTTCTCTCAAACGAGCTGAACACTCTTTCGTTGTCGAATAAGTTGAGAAGAAAGTGGATTTTCCGACATCCGAAGCTCGTACGTACACAAACGAATCTTGGTAGCATGTGTCTTTGTTTTCGAAAACATCGCGAAGAACATATTCGGAAGCATTGATAGCAGGTGGCAATGTCACTGGTATAGCAGATGGAGATGCATGGGACAGAATGTGAATAGAAATGAATAAGAAGTATAGAAGAGTTTTGGGACTGCCCGTCATCGGAAAAGTGCGAAAGTATGATGTGCAAAACGGGCTCATTTTATGTCATTGAAGATAACTTGAAGAAGAGTAAAAACAACTAACAACAGAACAAAATAGGATAGAAGAAAGCTATTAAGATTTTAAGAGGAAGAAGTAAAATCACTGTGGATGAGAGGTTGATGTGGCACTGCTTGCACTCTGAAAAAATTAATTTATGTATACCAGATTGCTTCAAATAATTCCTTGTAAACGTCAAACGAAAAGATCTGCGTACGCGTTTGTAGTAAATGAATATCTCTTAGTAAACATGCGAAGAATTTGAACCAAATTTGTTGACTTTTCACCCGAGGCGACAATGTGCAAACGATATGTTTGTACACGAAAAAGTTTTTTGAGGATCTCTTTTTATCTTCTATGTCAAAAACCTTGACACGATAACTTAATCTTCACAATTTAAACTGGCGCCCATTCAAAATACTTACCTGCTCCTGTGCAATCTTCTCTGCTTCCGCCGCTTCAGCCACCGCTTTCAGCTGCTGATCCGCAATCAAAGCTCTGTTGTCTTTCGCTCGGATGAATGACTTTGGATGAATTGGAAACAAGCCAGACAAACCTGAAAAAGTAGGCAAATGAGCAGAGTAACAATCATCATTACCGCCAAAATACTTAATGGTAGATCAAAATAAAATAATGACGACCCGCCTTTATCTTTTATCGTTTTTCGAACAAATTGCTTTTCATTCTGAGAAGCAAATCTTACCTAGAAGCTCGAGAACTGGAACTGAGATGTGTGCGTTTCTTTCTCCAATCCAGTACTTGAGACGACCGAAATTCAATGCCACTAACTTTTCGTTTTTCTGATTGGGAAGAGGATCAAATGTTCCAACCTAAAAATCAGAATTTTTATTACTTATGAAGTTTTGTTCATTCCAAACCTGCTCGAGAATGTTACCCTCGTATCTTCGGCCTAACGCTCTATCAGGAAACACACAAACGTGGTAGAACGGACGGTTCGTACAGCCAAAAAGAGCCAAACCGATCGAAGGACGTCCGTAGTATTTTGGAATAACTAGCTTACGCATTTCCAGCACCCGATTCGGCTCATAGACGAAAAACAAACTGAAACATAACCCTTCATTACTTCAAATCACAAAAATAGAAAATTGCTCGCTGATAATAGAGGGAGTAGTTAGGACATGGTCTTAATAATGATTGCAAAATTAACGGCAGCAACAACTCAGTATGGGAAAACAAAAAATTCAGACTTGCAAAAAATTATTTTATTGTGTCGTCGAATTTGGTGCTTTTCAGGTACCCACTGTGTTTGCAGACATAGTGGAAACTTTCAAACAGCTTATCCGACGAGCAAACTTCCATCGGGACAGCTGTGCGCAGAAGTTTCTCTATCGGCAGCGCCGATAGAAACTTGACAATTAATGAAATAAGTTCCCATCAAAAACAAGTAATGAAAACTTCAGAATTTAACTTTTTCTCTGCATCGCTAGTATGTATGTAAATAAGTATGTAAATAAGAATTTACTTTCAGTTTTATAGCTCCTTCTCGGTTAATTGAAATTCTCGTTGGAAAATAATGTTATAAGTAGAATAGATCATATAAAAATAATAATCTTCATATAAGTGTCATATATTTACAAAAATAAATCAAAGGGCAACAACAGGGTTTTTCGAGCACATACCTTCAGTAGCTTCGGAAGTCTAGGGAGGAGAAATGATCCGAAAAGAAATACTCGTTTTTTTGTGTCGGTGTAGTGTCGAGAAGGGTACATAGTAGAGTAAAATGTGAATGACTAGTATGATAACAGGAATAAATAGATTGCATGATGGATATATAAACAGAACATAGCAGAATAAAACTTTGTAATGAGAGGAAAATATGAGAAAGAGAGCACAATTTTGACCCGTTTCTATGTATGCTTGTTGGATTCTCGTGTCAGGAAACAGCTAGAACAGGGAAAGGCAACAACTAAATTATGTGACTAGAAAAAAAAACAAAAGATAACAATGACTACCTAAACGTCTTGGAGATAAAATCAGCAAGAGCTTTGTAGCAGAAAGAATATTGCTCAAAACGGGTGAACATCATTGGACGATGTGATTGAAGTCCTTTGACTGTTTGGAAGATGTCTATCCGTTGTTCAGCTTTTTGTCTGAGCAATAACAAGGATATGCAGATGAAGATTCCGGTTTCCGATGAACCGTTTCTGCAAATAATATATTATGTTGCTGAGCTGAAACGTTCAAGAAGTATTCACCTGCAATGAACAACAATTGGTGCTCGAGATTCGATCAAATTACTCTGCCTCTGTAGCACCAAACTTATAAGATTCATCAGGCTGTTTGCAGATCTTGGAACTATTGAATCTGATGGCCATGCAGTATAAGAGTACTGAACGACATCTTGGTTTGGACTCGTTGATTCTGTATCTTTCATAGAATAAGCAAGATTTCTAACTACAAAATCTTGATGTTGTTCTTCTGAAAGACACGCGACGTCAATTGCGTTCCTTCCCTCTTGGAAGTGACACTCAGTACCAGGTCCTTCAATTGGCCAGTACTGAAAAAAACAAATTCATTATTCTCGGAGAGGTCTCCTTTTTTTTTTACCTTTTCAGCATCACTCCAGTCTTCTTCATCACTCAGCATTACTACTGTGGTGACTTTCTGGTCAGCTATCATTCTCCAGAAATCAAATACAGTAGGTGCTGAGACAGGATCTTGGGCTGCAATGTAATCATAAAAGTAGCCTTTGATGTGTGATGCATTTATATATGAAGAGTCCGAGTGTCCAATTGTTGGTGGAAGAATCACTCGATATTTGTCATAAGGAACAGCTGCTTCAAATCGGTTTTTAAGAAGATTTTCATCCTTAGAAGCAAAGTTAGAAGAAAGAGAAGTTGACAAATTTCGTTCTAACTTCTTGAACTCCTCTTCCAGTCCAGTTTCACCGTGGGAAGTGGCCACTGACTCTCGAGAAGAGACGATTGCGACTCTAGGAGAAATCGATCCATTTCCAGATGTAGACTGATTGAAGCTAACAGCTCTGTCTCGAATAGAACTCGTGCTCTCACATAATCGATTATAGTGATCTTCAAATTGGCGAACATCCATATCAGTATAGCCATACATATGCCATTCAGCCAATGCTTTGTAAATGAACACGTATTGTTCGACGGATTGAACCATCAAATTTCTCTGACGTCGAAGATTGCAAACGAATTCGAATACATTGGCTTTTCCTTCAGCTAGGCATTGATCAAACATTGAGTCTATCGTGATGAATGTTCCAGTACGACCGACTCCAGCACTGAAATTTTTAAAAGTTATAATAAGTACATATGACTTCAATGAGATAATTAGTTACCTGCAATGTATGACAACAGGCGAGTTGTTGAACTGTGGTAACTCTCTTAGAATATACATAAATCGGAGTAATCCTGTTGAACATTCTGGTGCCTTGTAATCATTCCAGTTTGTGAAATGATACTGAAGAATGTGACGAGCTAAAAATAAAGATTCAAGGGCCGGAGCGTTTGGAAGAATCTTACAGTTGGCAGCGAATTGACCTTTGACTATTGGCACATTCGCATATTCGACCCCGTTCTCATTTGGAATCACATCTCTGAAAACGGAATAATAAGGAAACTGAATCTATTATTGGAAAACTTACGGTCCACAGTCTTTGATATGGGCAATATCGAATGATCGGATAGCATAATCAGAATGAAAAGATACAGTCGAGGGTTCCACAATAATGTCGCCGTATCTGCAAAATAAAACACTCATGAGCCATTTCTTTATGTCATTAGTACCGTGTAATCTCTTCATCTGGCCAATACTTCGCACACTGTTGTCTATTCTTTTCTGTCAAATTAGCCACCATTACCACGAGATATGACTCTTGCTCCCAGATCATTCTCCAAAAATCATCTATAGTGGCGTCAACTGGTGCCTGAGCAGCAATGAACAGTTTCTTATCTTTCCAGCTTTTGATGAAGTTTGCATTGATATAATCTGAGTATTCGTCTCCATCAAGTTGTTGTAGTTTCACTCGGGTTTCATCAAATGCTCTTATATCATTGTATCTGTTCTTGATCGCATTCTCTTTCCTGTTACTGGCTACAGTACTCAGCTGGAAGTGTGGAAGAGCCTCATATTCTTGAACGAACAGAAAATCGGAATCGCGATGGCGAGTTACGAATTCTGTTGGAAGATCTTCAACTGGAATCGCACCAAATGACTGCTTTAGAAGAGTTCTCTCAACCACATCTTTGGATGTCATTTTTGAGAAAAATGGGCACCATGATGACAGCAATTGACTTTTTCGATGGATAAAGAACATCACTACACCAGCAGCGAGGAACAAGAACAGAAGAACTGGCAATATGAATTTAACAAATATTCCCAGTCCCCCGCCTGGTCCATCAGTGTCCAGCAGGATTGGCTTGAAGTAATCCGAATATCCATATGCGGGCCCACTTAGATGTAGCTGACGGAGATGACGGGTAGTAGAAGATGATGAACGAGAACGGGCAGTTGGAGAAGCACTTTTGTCCATCCTGGAATACAAACTTTGATAAAGTGAGCAAACCAAATGTATAGAAAACTTACAAATTTCTTAAAATGTTTGATCCGGCTTTCCCATCTTTTCTATTCAATTCTTCTTCTTTGTCTACTCGAACAATCAAAAATCCAGTATATTTCAGACCACTTCTCAACGCAAGATCCTCTGCGGAGTATCTACTGAGATACTGAACATTGCATGCCTTAAGCCCAGCAACTCCGATTCCATCTCCAATGGTTGTCTCCATGGGTAGTTCTGTGTACGACTCTGCCACGTAGGCGAAAAACCGTTTCTTTTCAGCTGCTGAGGAATGAAGGTTGTTGGTGAAAACTTTTGAAAAAGAATCCATCACAATCTCATCGCTACGTGGCAGCAAATCCAACGAAACATTTGTTGGAAGAGGGACAATTGCAACGTAATAACAACTAATAGGCCCGTTCGTATCATCTGGAGGCTGAGAAAAAGTAACCGTGAATGTTGACATATTGTTCGATAAATGAGTTTGTGGAGTGTCCACTACATCTGGCTGGGCATAGTTCGTGACACAATTCTTCTTGAAAAGTGCTGGCAGAGACCGTCCTGCAGAATTTTCCGCCCAAACTGTTACCGAATAGTTTCGATTTGGCTGAAAAAGTAAATAGTGTTTTAGGGACTCTCCCCAAGAACTCACTTTCAAAGGCCCAAACTTGCATGAATAGAAGTCGGTCGAAAAATCAATAGGATTTATTCCACTTTGAACAGCTTTCGATTCATCTTCGTCCCAGTTAGCACAGCGTTTATCAACTTCTTCTGCTGATGGGAAGTCATCTGGCGTCAATGTTCCATCTGACTTCCGCATTGCTCCACGAACCGAAACAAAGTACTTGACTATTCGACCATTTGTTTCTGCTGGACTTTTCCATTCAACTTCGCAACTTAATGAAGATCCAGAATTCAGAACACGAACATCTTCTTCTTTAGGAGGGAATGGTCCTGAAGAAACTTCTTTTCTTTAAAAAAAAATTAATGGACAAAACGAACGTTTTTGTTTAGTGGAGAAGTGCTCAGTGAATTCAAATGGCATTAGGCCGTCTTTTCCAGAAACAAAAAGTGTGTATGGAGTTGCAGCACGAAGATCTTTCACAACAACTGGAGATGTTACATTGTCTTTACTAAAAACGACAGCTCCACGACTATCAGTACGTCTGACCAGTCTGAAAATGAAGAAGATTAAAAGCAAAAAGGAGAATAAGTTGAAGTACGAGGAAAACTTTGGTTGAGAAGCGTTCAGACGTGAGACAATAAAGCAAAACTGTGAACGTGATGAAATTAAAAAGTGTGTCAAAGAAAAAAAAACAAAAGGTATTAGTTGGAATCTGGAACCATTGGGTGAACACATAGAACTTAGGAAACCGAATTAAATCAAATAACTCAAAAACAGCAGTAATTCCAATCCATTCCCAATTGAATCTGATTTCTTACTTATTTGCTTTTGGATCATTCGAATCCACTTTCAGATATCTTCGGCTTCGATCATTGTGATGTGATTGTTTTCTGTTATTGAAGTGAAAGGGTACAAGGAGTTATGGATTATATTTTTGAGGAGAAGTAAAAATAATATATTATTCATTTCTAATTTAGTATAAGCTTATTAGAAAATGAAATCAACTATCGTACCTCAAGTCAATTGCCATCTCTTCGCCTTCTGATTCCCACGTTACAACAGCTTCTCGTTCAGATGCATTCACAGCGAGTTTTTGGATTTGACGTGGTGCTGAAAACGTACTTTTGAATCAACGGGAATGTAACTGTCAGAAAATTAAAATCAGGAAAGGCAAGCTTTTCAAACGGTGTCAGGAATCAAACAATCATGTACTTTATGTTTTTGTTAATCATTAAAATCACGCGCATCTGAATAAATTGATTTTTTTATAGCACACTTTATTAAAGTTCGTTTGGGAAAAGTTATCATGCATCTTATTCTCTCACAAATCACTTCACACCATTGGCATGCCAAACTTACGCAAATAACTCGATAAACTTTTAGGCACCATTGTTACGTCATCATCATCGGAATCTTTCAAAGATAAAGATGAAGACATAACTTTCTTAGGACGTTTGTACCAGTAAGAATGAGTACGGCGCGGATGTTCTATACGAAAATTATGTTTTTGGAAACGAATTACCAAGATCGCACATGTTATAACCGAAATATATATTCATACCTTTGACTTCAAAATGCATTGTATCGTTGACATCAAGATCGGGAGCACTGGATGATACTCGACACATGTACACTCCAGAGTCAGAAGACTGTGCATTCTTGATTTCGAGCTCCCAACAGGACTGTTTTTCAAGTACTCTTCGAGCGAATCCATTTCGTGTGGCAAATGGATGAGAAGTTGGCTCCCTCATAATTGTGGCATTTTGAATGAAGAATACATTGGCGACATCAATAAAGCCTTCTGGATCTACGTTCACACAACAAAACAAGGTTACATCCATCCCTTTGAATACTGAAAGTGATGGATAAGCACGTCCCACGACGGCTAAATCTCCTGCAAAAATTAGTTTCTATAATTGAAAACTCGAAAGAATAACTCACTTTTATCACATTTTGTTGGCAAAAGTGTTGAGTTTAATCTGAGAGGTTTCTGATCAGCAGTGACGTGAACTATGTCAAATTGTGGAGGACAGAGACATTCGCTCTGAAAAAAGAAACAAGTGTTAAAAACAAAACTAGGAATTCTACACAACAACAATGACCCCTTTACTATATTTTTTTACTATCCAGAGACTAACTATTTTTCACTTCGCCACGTCATCACTAGATCGAATTAATGAACACAGACAACGATAGACGCCACGTCTCATCCGATTAGTATCATTTAGAGTTTTCAGTGGAGAAAAGAAGGAAAAATGAATAGAGGATGAATGAAAATGAAATGAAAAGTAAAAAGACCACCCAGTCAGTAAATCATGTTCAATTTGTAATTTGGGGGGGGGGGGGGTTCTTCAGAGAACAGAGAATGATGAATGAACAATGAACACAGAATCTTAGGTTTTTATTGCTTGTTAGGGATTCTTAAAAACTTATCTACTTACCAAGTAACATGCAGGATCGTTCACATCATACTTTGACCGGTATTCTGAATCCATCACGAGGCAAGGGGACCTAGAACGGTGTCCACATCTTTTTGGAGTAACTGGAAATTTAAGTGAATTTGTTGAATTTTTAAATTACTTAACTTACTAGCTGGACAACTTCTTGGACAGAGACACATTCCGTTCCCATCTTTACCACGTTGACAGAATCCGCCATGCACACAGTCTTGATTTGATTCACAAGAATGTACGCCTATATAAATATCAGTTAGGAATGTGAAATTTTAGTTTTTCTTTTAATAATTTTCAGCGCAAATTGATGAGAAACTCACCTAGTTCTTTTGCCGTTTTCGGTTTCTTCGGTTCAATTTTAGTAGAATTTAAGTTTTCGATTTTATCTGTGCTTCCGTCATTCTCTTCGCTAGATCTAAAATTAATGCTCAAAACTCTTGCAGAATAATCATCAAACTCACAGATCTGCTGTATTTCCTTTCGATAAGCCGGCCGCTTCCAATACTTCTGTCCTGAGGTACAAAAGGATGACGGTGATCCACCATATCCATCGATTTATTCGCATTTTCAGTTAGGGTACCAATTTAAAAGCCCATCATTCAGAGAGGAGAGAGAGAGGGAACGAGTAGACGGAGTAGAGCAGCAGAATGAAATATTTTTTGAATTTTTTCCTCGGTCCTGAAACGACAAAAATGAGTCATGTAGTGGTAAGAAACCGGCTGAGAGAATAAGGAAACGTGAGAGAGAACAAAGAAAAAGGGAAAAAAGAAGGTGACCGGCAGAAGATGAGCTCCTGTGAGGGAGAAATGACCAACTGACGAGGATGGATGAGAGAACGTTTGGATTGGAGAGATATAAAGAAATGAAAACGATGATTGTATTTTTATGATCCACCCGTTCACACTTTTTATGGGTGATAAACACTTGGTGGTCGTTAAAAATGGTATTTAATCTACTCACATATATTTACAAACATTTTTAATCTGCAAATGCTTTGTAAAATAGGAAAAGTTGAAAGAAACAAAATTTCAAAAACATCACGAAGCCATTGACCTATCGGGATCCACCATACGAAACTAAGCATGCGCCTTCAAATTTGACAAGTACGGTATGAAGATGATGGCTTCCATGAAAGTCTTCATATTGCTTAAAAACAAAGAATAAACTCCAGATGTTCAATGAAAATCCACCAAAACGTAGAAAATATGCATTTCTTAATCTCGAGACATCTTCTCAACCCAATCAAAACAAGTTTCAAATCATCAGATAATTGGATCGGAAATGGCGTAATACTTGTTTCTAACTTATAAATACAATGCTTTCCAGAGGCAGTTATTATTCGTTTTTAATGTAGTGTCACCCAGTACGACACTCCGCCGGGGACCCACATTGAATAAATTTACTTCCTACTGTGATTTATTTTTTGATCGGAAGCCGCGAAACTATTTTTTGGCTGTTTTCGCGCGCAAACTATATATTTTCAAGCCAAAAATCGTATTTTTGTTCGAATATTCAGCAAAACCAACACGAATGAGCGCGAAAACTGCCAAAAAAATAGTTTCGCGGTTTCCGATCAAAAAATAAATTACAGTAGGAAGTAAATTTATTCAATGTGGGTCCCCGGCGGAGTGTCGTACTGGGTGACACTACATTAAAAACGAATAATATACTATTTTAAAACTCGTGAGCTCAGTATTTTCATAATGCTTGTTCGACATGCTTAGAATACAGTACTTTTTTGAATGACTTGTTCCAATATTCTTTATTCCGAAACTAAAAATGATGGCTGTGGCAGACAAAACACAAAGGGGTAACACAATTTCAGCAAAAAAATGTAGAAATAAGTGGTAACCCGGTCCCGGCGATAAAGTTTGTTTATTTGTGAAAGAGAGACAAAAAAAAGAGTGTAGGATGAAATGAAATTGAAATTGATTCGACAACAATCGATGAATGAAAAAAGAATGAATGAAAACGGATGGATAGGGTAATGTAAAAGGTGACAGGCGAGGAAAAACGGACGAAAAAAGATGAAAGAAAAAGGTATCATATAGAGGTTGGTGGTTGAAAATGTTTCAGTTTGATTCATGGTGTATCAATAGTGCTGAGCAGTTATATGAGTAAAGTTAGAGGGAGCTGAGGAGGGTTTCTGGTATGTGAACAGTAAAAGTATATGATTCTGTTGAAACTTTTGTGATATTAACCTCAATTCTAGAAACTTGAGAAACAGAGTCTAGAAGTTTCCTTATTTTTAAACATCAGAAATGAGAATATCGGAATACGTGACATCTCCATCCAACGGGAAAACACTAGGAAAAGAACTGATCAAATTGAGCGACACAGCTAATTAGACGTGTAGGTCAAACCATCTCTACACATCCGCCCACTCTCAAAAGGTATCATTGTCATCGTACCACTTTACCATGGAAGATGGAAATGGAGGGAGAGTCAAATTTTGAAAGTAATGGAAAATCCTGAAGGACAAAACAGACAGACACTGGCTGAATGGAAAAATGGTGGACGACGACCGGTTTTGCAGAAAGAAACAGATGAATAGAAAGGGTCATCACCGGAAATTGGTGAGTATTGTGGAAAGAAGAGGGAGAATTGTCAGGCGGTATACTCAGGTGGCATTTCAGATTCTTGTCCTGTAAAAGGAAGACACTTGGGAGTATAATATGCAAGAGTTGGCTGATATGTAGAATTAGTCTCAAACAAGTGCCTACTTAAAAAGATTTTGTAAAACTGGAAGTTGTACGTATTTCTAAAGTTGTTGCAAAATAAATGTTATGCGAATTGGAACATTGAAATAAAGTTTACAGTTCTCGTGATAGTTTTCTCGAGGATAATCTATGTGATTGAGTTAATCTGCAGAGAATGGATTACATTACATTAATGAATTTAATCTTTAATAAAAGAGCTATTGACGACATAAAGATTTCTGGAACTTTTCTGACTGTAGAAGCATACTATTTTTGTTTGAACAAGACTCATACAAATTTTTGTTCAATCGTAAGAGTGTGATGAAATCAGTCAGAGTTCGGACCAAAAGATTTATTTCACTTTGCCAACAGGCGACATTCAATGAAGTGAGTGGGTGAATACGAGTGAAAAAGAAGAGAAAAAAAGTGGTTTCACTACGCATCTTTTCCTCTTTTTTTCACGATTTTCTCGATTGTCGACAAGTTGTGCAAAAAGTGCAATACACGAAAAAAGAGATAGAATTTAGGGGAAGAAGAGGTCAATTTGAAAATGAACAGATGTGCGTCTGTCCTTCTTCTGCTTTCTTAGAGGTCCCCCATCAGACATTTGCACCTCGGGGTCATCACAGAAAAAAGAAAAAGACTGAAGGTGTAGAGAGAAAAAGAGTGAGAAGAAGGGGGGATGAGGGAGGAAAAGGGAGGAATGGACATCTGTCTTTTTGACAAACCGACCCCGACACGCAGAAGATAGTCTATCCGGGTGACACTTACTGACCGGACAAGTCATCACAAAAAGTGGTTGAGAGGGAAAAGGTCATCATGAGTCAGTTATTAATTTTGCTCAATTGATGCATATTACACACATACAAAACTCAATACAAACAATTAAATTGGTGACCAGAAAGTTTTTGAACGTCGTAATAGTATCGAGGTAATACCCACAAATAAGATGGGAAAAATGCATTCAAAAGTTGTGAAAAATCCAACGAATTTGAAATGTCGAACGGAATCGGCTCAACCAATCAAGTGGTACAGTATTATCCTACCAATATTATTTGAATTCGTTCCTCTTTGAGACTATACAACAATTCATTCAGACTCTCAAGCTTGAAATCGACAGCCAGATGCTTTTTTACCGCATTCATGCCGTACGGATTCTATATGGTGGGCAAGAAAACGGACGAAAGAGACCCGAAAAGAGTAATCAAATAATCCGAACAACACACATAAACATCATGCCGCTTTCTCATCTTTCCTTCCGTTTCTTCTACTACTACATCCAAACATTATACTATGGGATGGCTATTTCGATTTGGCGGCAAATTTAAAATGTGAGTTACCAAATTATGGAACGACATAGCAAAAGATGCACAAAATTAGATGGAAAATGGGTGAGATGGGGATGGAAATCTTAGTACACATTTCTTAACTTTTGACGTGAAAAGGCGACGAAACGGGCAACAGATTCAGAATGTCTCAAGGGGAAACAGAAGGATGAAATGCAAACATAACTGACCGGACTGAAGAAGAATTAAAAGAAGAGTGAAGAACGAAGAATGAATATGGATTGTATGAGAAAAGTATAGTTGTTTTTGGATCGGAATGCAATTTCTGATATTTGGAACTTTTCGGATAAATCCAAAATGTTTTCTATAGTCACGGAATATTTTGAAATGTGGTAAATAATCCTGCATCAAAGTTCTTCTGTATTCACAATGGGAACTTCGAGGCATTGAAGGTTTGAAGTTAATCTTTAAATGTAGAACAGATCAGAAACCCACACACAGTCATTTTTAATCCAAGAATAAAAAGTGATGGTCACAACGCAGATGATTATTCTATTGAACTAAACTATAGTCCATGGTTACTATAACTTTTGGAAAATTTAGAAATTCAGAATTCGAAATGTTAATTACATGTTTCGACTAGTTACCCTTTCTTCTCGAATACATGCATAAAATGAAAGTGTTCATCCGAGAAAGAAGGGACCCTTCTTCCTCTTTTCTTTCACTTTCAATCGTCCTTTTGTTCGTGCTCTTCTTTTCTGAAGAGCATTGGCAGTCCGTTTCAATTCATTAATGAATTCATCTTATTCTTTTCCTCTCTTCTTTCTCTCATTCATGTTTACACGGATTGTGTTCCTTCATTCAATCTTTCCGTAATCATTTCTAATAAATTGAAATCGGAAGGAGATGAAGATGAGAAAGAGGAGAGCGATTATCACATATATCATACACACAATGTTCCGAAACATTTAACGGTGTTTGCTCACCTATACTCGTTCCCATTGATAAAAAAGTTATTGATATGAGAAATGTGATAAAAGGAACACCCGGCTGTGAATTGGGAAATAACTTCGAACCAAATAAAAACGATGAATAATGATAAAAAAGGTTTTGTGAAGGAACACGTAAGGGACATTTCACATATTCTACAAACTGAGATGCTCTTCTATAAGAGTTTTACAGAAATACGTGACATCTCCGTCCCTTTCGAATCTAAACCATAATCACAACAAGAACTACAAAAGCTGTATGAGGTTATTATGGAAACTAAATTTATTGTGAGCGTCCACTCAAACAGTAGGGAGTAGCAAATAGCAAATGAAGGTGTGGTAGTGGCCCTCTCAAAAAGTGAGAGGTGTCAGTTTTGAAGTACCTCTCCAAGAACCCAATATTCCTTTCATTTTTGAAAGGAAGAGGATTAGAGGGAACAAGAGGTGACAACTATGGGAAAACTCAAAAAATGGGGAATTGGAGAGATGGAATGGAAAAAGAAAACGCATGATTTATGGGTATTAGTAGTATCGAGTCGACTCTAGATTACATGAGAAAGTGGCAACAACTTGAAAAATGGAAGATTAAAAACAAATGGGATTAGAATTCTCAGAAGTGAATGGAGTATCAGTAATTCCAGTCTAGACTGAAAAAGAAATCTTCAATGATTCATAAATGAACAGAACAGAACAGTTTGAGGAACGCTTCAATGTTATTCTATGAGTTCATGACTTATTTCATGATTCATTTCCGCAAATGTTTTGATTTCCATGTTGCTGGAATGATCTATTTTGAGTGGATAGGAATAGGGAAAGTCATGTTGAAAGAGAGATTGAAAATCGAGAGAAAAAACGGTGTTGTTTCAAGAGTCTCAACGTCTTCGCCAGTTGTTCAACCACTTGTTCTTGGTGATAAACACTAATACAGGCGGTGAAGAAAAAAGGAAATAGTTGAGACAAAGAAGAGAGAAGAATACACCGGAAATGACAATCAATCGATAATCAGTGAGAAAAAGAGGGAAAGAGTTGGTGAGACGCAGATGATAAAATAGGAATAGAAACAACATAAACATGTCCAAACATGGTGGGAGAATAGAGAAGGAGAAGGAGGAGGGGAACGAACGACATTCAATATTCTAATTGCGGAGAGACACCAGAAATAGTATAGAAGAAGTTGGAGTCACAGAGATACGGAGAGCGGTCAGCGAGTCACAAATGGTCATTGAGTGTGCATTTCTGACCGAGTGGGGAGCAAAATAGAAAGAAGTGGGAGAGTGAATTGGAAGAGGAAGCACATAAAGTAGATGGTAGAAGCTTTAAACTTCAATGACCTGTTTAGTTAGGATGACTTTCTAGATGAGATTTTGAACTTTCTAGATGTGATTTTAGGGTTTCTTATGAATGGTCGTACTGAAAGAGAAGATAGTTAGTTTTTTTTTTTCATATCTAGAATATCATGAATCTAGAATGAACGAGGCTGAAACAGCACAAGTATAATAGCTATCAACCAAGCTTCTTGTCTAGATTTCTTCATATCCACTCATTGAAACTTTCGGAAAAAAAATTAGATTTCGAGTAACAGTGCTTTTAAGCACTGCAGTGGACTGCCAAAATATTGAAGTTCAATATCTTACAAGAGAAATCCAATCTTCAGGAGATCAAAAAGCTTATCTTATTCTCTGACAATAGAAGTCGCATAAAGGCCGGAAGCTAGCTTCAAAGTATAAAACATTCGCCAACTTTCAGGAATTCATGACGTATCCATATCCTTTCTTATGACTTGTTCCACCCCTTTTAAAGATACTGTACCACTAAAGATTGATATTGTCACCTGTTTTTTCTTTCTCAATTATTATCTAACTGATTCCTCTCAACACCATAATTTTTGTTCATCACAATTTTTCTGTGTCTTTCAACAACATCATTATCATTATTTTCTTTTCGGAAAAAAACAAGTGTTCGTGTAGACTGAATAGCCGAAACGAAAAGAAAAGTAAAAAGGAATTGGTAGAGGAATTTATCAAGAAAACACGCAGTGTCTTTTGCCTCTGTTAGGAGGGGTGTGGTTATCAATTTATCAGATCGAATTGAACGAATGACAAGTGAAAATAGTGTTGAAGATGAAGAGACATTGACAAGTGGAACGGAGAAAAAAACGAGAGGTCCGCAAAAAGAGATGATGATCTAAAAACTTGCGGTTGTTTGTGATCGGATATCCCTTTGGTGATTCATCATTTTTATGTGATTAAAAGAAAAATTATGACATTCTTTCTTTTTTCTCATTCTTTCTTTTTTCTCATTCTTTCTTTTTTCTCATTCTTTCTTTTTTCTTCGTGCTGGACGGTCGCTTCCCTACAGCTCTCGATGATGAAAAGATTTTTATTGTTTTCCCCCTCTGAAAAAGAGAAGAATGTTGCTAAAATGGGTAAAACCTCTGAAAACTCATCTTCTTCTTCTTCATCTGTTCCTCCTATTTCTATGGACTCCCCTCCTGCTACTATTCTCGCTACCGACACTCAACTTACTAGTACTCCCATCATTGTGAAACCGGATTTACCGGAATCTTTCACGCTTGATGAAATGGGTAAACTGGTTGTCTCCTTGTACCAGGTTATTCAGAACCTCCAGGTTCAAAATCATAAACTGATTGAGAAGGTCAGCTCCTTGGAGAATAATCTGACCAACCTCACATCTATTGTGAAATCTTCTCCAGTTTGCAATCAAAAAACATTTGCTGAGGTCGTATCGAAATCCCTCAATGCGCCTAAAGCTCAGGTCTCAATTATGGGAGCCGCCAAACTGGCTCAAAATTCAAGTGAAAGAGAGTGCGCAGTCGTTCTTCGGAATGTCGAAGCCGCGGACGACTCTCTCGATGAGCAGCTGGTGAAGGATATTGCCAAATCTTGCTCTGTTAGAGATGGACACTGCAAGGTTTTTCACATTCCTGTGAGAAACAACGCACCTCCTCTCTTAAAGATGACTTTCGAGAACAAGGAGACAGCTCTCAAGGTCATGTCCAACTTCGAGAAGGTCAAGAAGGATGTGAAGAGATGCTCCTCTGCGACGGTTCGCCCAGACCTCTCCAAGCCAGAACTACTGAAGTACCGAGCTGCATGGAAGGAAGTCATCCGCCGGAACAACGACAAGAAGTTACGAGTCTACACAGTTCGCAATTTGGAAGTAGTGAAGATTCAATACTCAAAAGATCAGCAACCCTGGCCGTGGACCATTCGTCAGGACATCAATCAAAGCAAGTAAAGTTTATCTCTCTAGCTCTTATTAATTGTTTCTCAATTAAGAATAAGTTGCCTCATCTTGAACTTGTAGCTAACTCTGACAATTTAGACATTATTTGCTTAACTGAAACTAAACTTGACCAGTCTTTTACTGACGCTATTCTTTCTCTTGACGGTAGATATTCTGTTGTAAGAAAAGATAGAAACAAACATGGCGGAGGTGTTGCAATTTTATTATCTAAATCTTTAAACTTTTCTACTATAAGTTTACCCGATCGTTTTGCTTCTGTTGAAATTTCAGGTGTTGATGTCATGGTTCGTGGAACTACAGTCAGAATTATTGTTTGCTATCATCCCAACCACAGCTCAAAAATTGACGGGTTAGTATCAAGTCTCGAATTTCTTCTTTCCACTCAAAAAAATTGTTTGATTGTTGGTGATTTCAACATGCCTCACATCCAATGGGATGCACTAACAGCCTCTGACTCACAATGCAATCGTTTCCTATCTTTCATAACAAAAAACGGTTTATCACAACATGTCAAGTCTCCCACACGCCTCGACAATTTTTTAGATCTTTGTCTCTCTAACACAAATATTGTGAGGGACTGTGAAGTTGGCGACTTATTCAGTGACCACAAATTGGTTAAATTAACATTATCTCTTAACAACAAAAAAACTAATTTAACTAAGAAAGTTAAAGTCTTTCGCAAAGCTGATTTTGATGCTATTAATTACCACCTTGCGAATACCGACTGGTGCTACCGCTTTGCATGTCTCACGGTTGAAGAAATGTACAAATATTTTCAAGCTATAGTTCAAGAGCTAATTGCTATCTTTGTTCCTACCAGAACTGTCAAACCTCTGGCTAAAACTTACTCTACCACTATTTTGGCATTACAAAAAGAAAAACTTAAAGTTTGGAGGAATGAAGGTAACTCTGAGCACTACAGAACTCTCTCGAAAAATCTTAAATCTAAGCTTTTGCTAGAGGAAAAGGCTAAGCATGAAAAATATCTGTGTGAAGGCTCATCGAAAGATTTTTTCAAGTTTATCAACTCTCGTTACAAAGAAAATCAAGACGTTGGAATGCTAACCAATTGCATTAACAATGAAATTGTAAAAACCGACTCAGAAAAAGCAATTCTTTTTGCCAACTGTTTTTCGAACGTCTTCACCAAAGATAATGGAGTAATGCCAGCCTCAATTTCTCGTACTAACACTAACACCCCTATGCTTAGCCTTGAACCTTTCATAGTAGAGTACTTTCTATCAAAGCTTGAGCCTAAGCTAAACACAACACCTGATGAAATACCTGCCTTTTTTCTCAAAAAAGTTTGTACGTCCATTGCTTTGCCACTCTCCATAATTTTCCAAGAATCCTACAGAACGGCCACTCTTCCGTCTGTATGGAAAACAGCAATTGTTAAACCTCTTTTCAAAAAAGGTCGACGTACTGATCCCAGCAACTATCGACCCATTTCTCTCACATCTTCTGTTTGTAAAGTCATGGAAAAAATTGTTCGGCGTCATCTCATGGTCTATCTTAACTCTAACAAACTTCTTTCGAAAAACCAGCATGGCTTTCGTTCAAAAATGAGCACAGAAACACAATTACTAACTTATCAGACTAAACTTGTCACTAACAAAATAGCTAAGCTGACTACTTACAGCGTTTACATTGATTTCAAAAAAGCATTTGACACGGTTTCGATAACTAAATTAAGAATCAAGCTTGATAGTTATGGAATACGAGACGAGCTCTTCGATTGGCTATGTGCCTTTCTTACTGATCGTACTCAACGTGTCTGTGTCAATGGAGCTTTCTCCAGTGAATGTCCTGTTTTGTCCGGTGTGCCACAAGGCTCTGTCCTAGGCCCGTTAATGTTTCTGCTCTTTGTGAATGATATTGGTGACAAGTTTGCTTCCGATTATCTTCTCTATGCTGATGATCTAAAGATCTTCTCTACTGACAGGAAGGTTATAGAAACCGACCTCGATCTGCTTGACGAATGGTGCAAAAATTGGCAAATGTCAATTGCACCTTCAAAGTGTGAAGTGATTCCATTCTTTCATAACAAAAAGTGTTCCAAAACTTTCACTAACTTTTCTATCAACAGTTCAACAATTCCAAAAGTGGCAAGAATACGAGACTTAGGTATTATTTATAATTCTGATCTGTCGTTCTGCAACCACATCGACACAATTGTCCGCAGAGCTCATCAACGGGTCAATATATTTTTCAATGTTATTCGCCATGCCAGTTTCGATGTTTTCTTGAGATGTTTTACTATTTATATCCGCCCTATATTAGAATACGGTTCAGTTGTTTTTTCTCCTAATATTAAAGAATATGTAAAATTATTGGAATCTGTCCAAAAGGCCTTTATCTTTAGATTATTTAGAAAGTTCTCCATTCCATATGTTAGTTATTTTGATTCTCTTGATTATTGTAATTTTCAGTCCTTAGAATACCGCCGTCTTATAATTGATTTAGTTTTTATGTATAAGTTATTAGTCAGTGAAGAAACATGTATTCCTTCTAACCTATGTATTTCTCTTCCACATTTTAGATCCCTTAGACGTCATCCTTATTATATTAAATCTTCTATTAGTAATTCATGTAAAACTTCTAGTCAATTCTTTTCCAACAGGATATTGTCCTGTTGGAATCATCTACCCACACATATATTCCCCCAACCCCCTTCCTCAACTAGTTTTCGTAACAATATTAGTTCTATTAACTTCGAGAAATATCTTCTATTAAATCGTTGTAATTATTAACATTTCTTAATTGTAACCTATTTATCTTTTTATTGTGTTAGTGACTTTTTTGTCCTTCAATAAACAAAACAACAAAACAACAACAATATGACTTCTGCGGTGCTTTTTTGAAGGGATATCGGTAGGCGTGCAAATGATAAAGAACTGTCCAGTCAACAGTTTTGCAAAGGCTTGGGTATCAAGAAAATTCAAAATACATTTCTTTTAGCATCATGTATGGTAGTAGAATTTCAATTATGAACGGCAATTTTAGAAAATCTCATCAATATAGGTCTTTGGACATGATTGAAAAGGAATCTAAAACAAACATACCCAAGAAAAGAAACTATCTCGAGTCTCGAAAATGTAACAAACCGCCGACCGATCGCCTTGATTCTCTTTGAAATCACAATCATCAGGAGGCTAAGTGTTAAGAAAAGAAGATCGTCTAAAAGAGATGATGTGAGAATGAGAAAATTAGAGAAAAGAAAAGGTTGTCAGTGTGTGAAAAGGGGAATTGATGATAGCGGAAAGGATAAGAGAAGGTGGTTTCCGGTAAAAAGATTAAGGAAATAAATGAGGACGTTTCCAGTTTCTTTGAAATCAGTTATTTTCAGCTGTAAGAATATTCAATATCCATTCATTAACCATGACGATTTTCTCACTATCAGTGTGCTTCTGACCATTCTTAATTTTTACCCAAATGATTTAGAAGATTTAAGCCTGTAATTCCATCGATGATGTAAAAAAAACAGTAATCCACCACATGCAAATTTATTAAGATCACACAAGAAAAATCTAGTTCTCACAACATAACGTTCAGTGAAAAGTCTAGGGTTTTTCGAGATTCGGGCAATTTTGGGACTCAGGGGAATTATGAAAAGAGTGAAATAGTGGGATTATTATGACTTCATTTCATTTGGGGGACGTGGGTAGACATGGGTAGACAATATAAATTAATACGGAAGGTAGGGGTAGTCTGAGGGATCTGAATTTGAAGCGTACTAGAGAAAAAGATAATTTAGTTGCTTTGAAAGCCATCAAAATAGTACAATTTCAGAAGAAACGTTGATGGGGTAGAAAAATTGTAGTGCGTCTAATCCTAGTATTCAGATCAAAGATACAAGTGTATAGGATACAAAATACGTGCGGTTCTTCCTGTATTTGATCGGTACAACGGGGAAAATTCAGGGAATATAGAATAACAGGGGATTCAGGGAGAACTTACCTTTCACAAAGGGAATGCTATATCACTTTGGGGAATTCAAAATTAATCAGAAACGTCTGCTCTGGTCTTGCATTGGGGGCGGAGGATAGACGAACATTGGTGACGCTGCGGGGTATGGATACGCTCCATAAGGGCATGGTGGAGGTGTCGGGAATGGGAAAGCTCCATATGGTCCTGGAGAAGCGGGTAGTGCATACCCGAACGGCCCTGGTGAAGTCGGAACCATTTGATTAGAAGTAGCGATCGCGTATCCTAAAAGAAAAGTTTCTAATTGGTCCATGTATTTTCAGAACCATGACTCACCTGGAGGGAATGCACTCGAGTTCATCTTCCGGATTGCTGGTCCAAGGTTGAGTTTTCTGTTACGGAACTCTAGTTGCTTCGGATTGAGCTGCCGAATCTCCTCAGCTTGATCTTCTGTTTCAAATGTTATGAAACCATACCCTTTCGATTGCCCATCGAGTGACTTCACCATCTTTACGTCTTTAACTGGGAAAAACCTCTCGAAATGCTCGCGCAAGTCAGATTCAGTGGTCTGAAACAAAAGAATAATAATATTAACATAAAAGAACACGAAAGTGAATGTATTCTTACCGAAATGGGGAACCCGCCAACGAAAATCCGATTTGGAATGAGTTCATATGTCGGTGGAGCTGGAATGATAGCTGCAGCACCAGTTGGATAAAGAGGTATCGGTGTCGTCGGTACGGAGTCTGGTGTTTGCGGAAGATATGGAGACATTTGCTGAAGCGGCTGTGGAGGTGGGCTCGACTTATGCTGGTGGTGATGATTATGATTAGTCTCCTTGTTAAAGCGAAGTGGTGGCGACATGGTCAATCTTCCAAGAGAACTTCCAAGAGCCTGTAAACATTTTAGTGACTTTGCTGAAAAAATAAATTTGAAAATTATTAAAACATCAAATACAAAAAGAGCAAATTTGAAAAGTTCAAGAAATCATTAAGGAAGAAAATCCGACTATTTAATATCCAGTTTCTAAACGGAAAAATGACTAAATTATAGCCGATTTCTTTTTCGCACTGTGCTTCAGTGATTCGCAATAAATAATATTCGATTTTGTGAATAAGAATCAAAATCGGTGACATTTTTAATTCAAACAAAGTTCTTTCTCCCGCCGCCAGTAAGCCCAAAAAATTTGAGATGTGCAGGCTTGTAAATGTACAGTACCCCGCCGCCAAAAAATACGGTTCAAATTGAAAAATTTTTATTTTTTCAGCGAATCTAGACAAGATAAAAATAAGGATAGGACATGAAAAAGGGAATGATTATTAATTCAGTGATTACATACCATAAGTAAAGCAAACTTTCAGAGGAATATGAGAGAATTTATAAATTCTAAGTTTAGGCAGTAGCCGAGTCACGAATGATCTTCTTTTTCGGTACAATTGGCTCTTCATTTATTGTCTGAAGAGCAACTTGTTGCTCAGCATTGTGCAACTGAGTGACACGCTTTCTTTGATGATAATAAATTGGCATGATAATGTATTTAAGAATTGTCCATGGGAAGAAGTGGAATCCAAGCATTTGAAGTTCATGATTCAAGCAACCAGCCGTTTTCTTTGTCAAACCAATAGATCCAACAGCTTGATGACAGAAGTTTTCAGGGGTAACGACAAATGTGGATCCTTCCTGAAAGAGAAATTTAAACGAGTGAGAGAGGGAAAAAAACAGAAAAACTCACAGTATAATAGGTCATTTTAGTGGCGACCAAAGCCGGGATAAGAGTTTGTACGTTGATTGTACTGTATTCACGATCAATAGATTCGCATAAGAATGTCATCAAAGCCTTTGTAGCACAATAAGCAGCCAACATTGGGATTGGACGAACTCCTTGAGATGATGAAAGGACCACAACTTGTCCTCCTCCAGATTTTTCCATTGGTGCAAGCACACAAGATAAGAATTCAGCAGCTCCCAATCCATTTACTCTCAATATTTGAGTATCTTCTGCTGGATTATCTCCGTATCTTTCTAGGTTCTCGCGACCAGTTCCAACACTGTTCACTGAAAAAATTGTTGATTTACCAAACAAAATCATCCGGTTCTTAGAGATTCGTCACTTTGTGAATTCTGATTAGTTTGTTCAGTTCCTCCATTTAAATTCAATCAAAATTACTGGTTCTTGAATGAATTTTTGTCGATTGGAAATGTTGACGAAATGAAAAAAACTAGGAATTTCTGGATACATCATTATTCCTTTTTCTAGAACTCCGATTTCTATTTCAATCTTCTACGTCTTTCTCTAGATTTTCTAAGTAATCAACTAGTCCAATCTGCCCTACATTTCCCTCTTTTCCCTCATATTTCCAACTTCTTTTCTTACCGACAAATCCAACATCTATGTCACTGATGTAATCTCGAAGACGCGAAAAATCTCCACTGCCAAAGTCAAATACAAATGTTTTGATTTGAGCGTCCGAATGATTCTTTTCTGAAAAGAAAGCACTATTTATGAAAAGCATCGAGCAAACGATAATACGAACCAATTTCTGCTTTGACATTATCCAACTTCTTTGGATTTCTTCCAATGAGCACAAACTTGCGAAGACCTCTCTTTGCAAGTTCCATTGTGTAAGCCTTTCCAATTCCATCTGTTCCACCTGAAACAACTGTCCATCTGTGTTGATATTGTTCGAGATTTGGCTTGTAAAAAAGTGGAGCAACCACGTAGATGAAGATAGCTTTCAAAAATGCGAAGAATGTTCTGAAATCAAAAGAAAATGACTTTTGGAATTGAGTTCGAAAACTGCTTACCTGTATAATCTATATCCTAAATATACAACTGGAATCATCAAAATCATTGTGACAACAAATTGAGTTCCGTTTTCAACGTGGAAAGTTGGGAATAAAGAGTGTAGAGAGGCGATGAAGGATGAAGAGGAATCCTCCGGAACGAGGGAAGAGGGTGAAGACGATAGAGGAGGAGGAGGAGTCGGCGCCATCTGGAACGAAATGAAAAAGGTTCAGATGTTATCTTGAAGAGGTAAAGAGGTGAAAAAAAAGAAGTGGTTAAGGTACAAAGAATAGGTAAGAGAACAAAACACAAGTGAGAACATTTACATACTTGAGACGATTCTGAACATTTTTTTTTGTTGGGGATAAATTGGACGCACATATGAGATAGAAAGTCTTTTTTCTATTCATAATATTGTCTGCAAAAGCCAGGAAACTTAAACTTTTGATTCCTTCGAATTCGAAGTTTTCATTTGAAATTCGTCTCTGAAGACCTTCTATTCTAGATGTCAGGATTAAAAAAAAACGGTGGATGGAATGAAAGAATGAGGTAAAGGTGAGACACAAAAAGCGAATTTGTTGTTATTGTTGGCTACAAACTTTTAGTCTACAAAATGGGAGGGCCCCAACAAGGTAGAACATAAACAAAAAAAAAAGAAGATTGACCTGAAAACTTTGCTGGTCTACTTTACACTCCAACGACACTCGAAAGTTAAAAGAATGGTTAAAATTTCAAGACGTCGAAGCAGCAATATATTTTCTGCAAGTACATGAAGTAACATGCCCCTAAAATGAAGGTGCCAATTTGGACATATTTATTTTCTACCAGGCCTACAAAAATTCTAATTCTCTTAAAGGACGAATCCATTTGAAAACCCATTGAGAAAGCTGGCAACAAATAAACAAAACTTTCATTTAGCCACACTCAAAAAGTAGGAAAAAAGAGGTCAACGTATAGTTGCGATTGAATTTCGAAGCCGATGAAAAACCAGTTCAGAACGGAAAAGGGAAAGGAAAAATATTTGGAACGCCGGTATTTAGGGAATTTTCACTGAAGGTTTTTTGCAGATTTCTGAATTCTCTACTTCAAAAAAATTCAACTTCAAAAAGATAAGAACGAACATTAAAACAAATTGGGAAAGAAGCTACAGTCAGTCAAGTGAGACTGATACGAACTATATAAGATCAACGGTTACACTATCATCATCTACAAATTTATCATTGAATTCTGTAGAATTCATACCGCCCAAGGCGAAAAGTACAGGAGTATCCTAATGAATAGAAAGTGGTACTGCAGACGTGATAAAATGAAGGATACAGGAAAAGTAGGGATCAGATAAGTTGTTCAAAAAGTTTATGACTCGTTGAGAAATATTGGATTTTGGAAATCTGCAGTACATGGGCTTGAAGTTCGAAACGTCAAAAACGATTAGAGATGAAAAACGAATGCCCGAAAATCCAAGAAATCGTAAACCAATTTCGAGAAAAGCACAAGATACATAAGTGTTTTGGGAAGCCAAATGTGAACTGATCTACTTTGCCACCTTCTCTACTCTTGACCATTCATGATATCACCAAAATTCTTGATGACCAATCTTCAAGAATCACTAGAACAATAATAATCACAACAAGAAAAGAAACTGAGAGAGAAGAACAACAAAAACAGTACGACTGGATATTCAGAAACAATTGGAGGTGAGGATGTGTCTAGCACTTGATGTTGAAGAAAAAGATGATGATGATGATGACTGTGTAATAAAATAAGAAGGTGAGAGGAGGAGGAGGAGGTCACAAAAGAACATTGGACTGGCCGAATAGAAATTAGAATGTGGTCAGCAGGTAGAATTGACGATTACATGTTCAATTATTACTGTTTTTATGGAAAGAAGAGGATTAGTTGAAGTAAGTGGTACAAGTGGTGAATGAGTTATTAAGATTCGGAAAACTTTTAGAAATTTTGGAGTATCCATGTGAAACAATTACTGTAGCGTTCTTCTTCGAATTGAGGTTCGAAAATATCAAGATTTCTTGCGAAAACTTCTTCAAATCAATGCAGATTTTTGAAACTGCAAAGAGTTTTCTGTGATAACAAGAGAAGTGTATTCTCAAAGGTTTATCGACACCATCATAAAACTACAGAAAGAGTTTTACATGTAGGGAATACTTAGTTATTGAAGCTGAAGACAAACTACATGACTGTATTCTAAAGATTCAACTGTTTTCCTAAGCTTCTTCAAACGGAAGCTGATCATACATCGTGAAGTCATTTGGAAAGAGAAATGAAAAGAACTAGTAAATGAAGATGTAAATTACTACTGCAAACTATTAAAATGATCCGTTTCTTAGATATAAATGAAACTGAAATGAGAAGAAAAATAATACCGTTTGTTTGTATTTCTACAGTTTTTGGGTCTAGCTACGGAAGTGAGGGAGGAGTAGCAATAAAAAGCAAGACACACAACACAAGGTTAAATTTATCTAGACAGAAATTCGGACATCCCGCCGAGGAGATTAGGTTATGTGATATTGCAAAAGGTCTGTCTAAATGATATTTCTATTCATTTTGTATAGATTCTACATGATCAGAAGGGCAAAAAAAGATTGAACTATTGGTAACTGTTTATCAAGAAATTAAGATTGGAATCTTATTTTTTGAGTTGACAACTGAACATTTTTGAGATAAAATTAAGATTTTTCACAAAACGAAGAACTTTCGAGCAGTTTCTAGGTTGAATCTCTTCTTTTCTGAAAACGGTTGGAAGTTTATTTGCTAAAAACTGGTCTAGAGTAAGCTTCAATATCATCTGCCTCTACAACTATCTTGTTTTTTTTTAGAAAATTCCAATTTTACACTTTCCAGGGGTTTTGTTTGAAAGAAAAACAACAAAAAACAACTACTTCGTTCCGGTCACAGTCACAGATCCTCTTTTTTCCAATTCATTTCTTTGCAACAAATATAAATGTTCCTGCCACCCAATTCGACAAATTGTCCAAGTGGTCATCAAGAAAAAAAAAACTGACGTGTTGTCTTCCGAGGAGGCGGGAAAATGACCTTGTTTAGAGGTGATGCAAGTCTCATATTAATCAGTTTCTAGACTACAAAAGGGCGTTTAGAATGATAGAAAGGGAAAGAGTAAAGTTTCAATGATCAGATACATCTTCTCATATGTTCTCTGTTTATCGTAGTGTTGGAGAACCTTTCTGAAAATTGTAAAGTTTCTGAAAATGTAGTGTTGGTGTTTCAATTTCAAGGTTT
This sequence comes from Caenorhabditis doughertyi, assembly GCA_963572265.1. Lineage (NCBI taxonomy): Eukaryota > Metazoa > Nematoda > Chromadorea > Rhabditida > Rhabditidae > Caenorhabditis > Caenorhabditis doughertyi. The sequence goes on from OY751554.1 coordinate 11,473,414, forward strand.
TTGGTTTTTGATAAAATGAACTGATCTGCAAAAATGGTAAGTTTTTGTAATATAGGAATTTGATGCAAAAGAAGAAAAATAATATCTTCATTGAATAGAGTTTGCATACAAAAAACATTTGTCTATATCGAACGTCTCACAATATTTCTATTCCAAAATTTCCGAAACGCTCTCTCTACCTTTGTTTTTGATGTTCTTTTGCTGTTTCAAGAAACGGATTCCCTCGTAAACGTAGTCAGTCAAAGAGCAATCCCATTATCCCTCTTTTTTTCTCCCTTTATCCACATCTTTATAATATCTTTTTCCTCTCCCACGAGACACATTGATCACTGATTCTCCAATCACTTTCGATCACTTTTTGTCAGCTGGTGGTCCATTCTTTTCCCACGCAATGTCACAAAAACAATGGTCACAACATGCGGAGAAAGATTTTGTCTGTTTCAAAAATAGGTTCAGATCAGAGACGAAAATAGGTCAAATGAGAGGGTGAGCTGGTTTGAAAAAAAAAGAGAGATATTTGAGAAGGTATTCGTCGGTTCAAGTTATCAGATACTTATGGGAAACCTGAAACTGTTGAAAACGTGATTTAAGAGATCTGGGAGGTCTATTATGTTCAAAAACAAATCGTCTATGTTGTAAATGCTCTTCTGATAAGGGCCATCTCAGTAGATGTTCAATTTCAAAAGATTTTCAGTTCAAGCTCTCCGGACAAGTTCTTATGAATGAATTGAACGAGTGTTGGGTACACATTGTTTCATTATTGAGTTCATGGCGCACAACCTGAGTTTAAGCCTTTGGTTTGAAAACGTCATCCTTTCTTCGTTCTCCGTCGTGTTCTTTCAAACCTCCAGATCCGATTTAACTTGTCTTCTGAATTCTGAAATTCTCAGAACCTTGTTTTTCGAAATCAGTTGATGCACATCTGGAGAGCACATACATCAAACCCTTCTTGTTTGTCAAAATTTTATTATCTTTATTCTTGAAAACATGTGGTGCCACATGGCAATTTTTATATCAAAAGAGTACTAAAAAAAGTAAAGCAAACGAGGGAAAAGTGAACGAGGGTTTTAAATAGTTAGAGGGAATCTAATTATATTATATACAATCGGTAGAGAATGAAATATAAAAGAGTCAAGAGTATTTAGAAGTCAAGAATTCCGAAAAGATGATTTCCAAGATCGGCTTTGTTGGTTGAATAGAACAATTGATGGAAATAGGTGTTCCAGGTCTCTGGCTTCATTTGTGGAACATATTGACCTTTCTTATCCTGAAAATGAGCATTTAAATAATTTCTTCTCGACTAGAAGGGAGTATTTGGACTTACCACTGAAAACTTATGGAAAGCAGCATCACACTCGAATTGATCAAATCCATAAGTATGCATTCCATCAGTGTATTCAGCAATATCCATAACTCCATCACATGAAACATCAAAGAGTTTGAACATGAAGTTTTGATAATCCTTGAACCATTTTGGCTCGGTTTGTGCATTTGTCTTTTTCAAGAGTCCAATCCATTCATCAATTGAGATCAGTTGATCTTTGTCTGAATCAGCAATGGAGCAGAGTCCTTCCCAGAGAGCAGCAAGAGATTTCTTTGCAAAATCAGTTTGAACTGATTCAGCTCCGTAGATGTCACGGACCTTCTGAAAAAATTCAATAAGTTGAATTAATAAGATTATAGAGTGTAATTCTTACCTTCACAACCAAATAGAAATCTCCCCAGTCAACTTGGTGAGATGCATTTCTATCTGAAAATACAAAAAGTTATCACATAAAAAACAACTCTTTATGAAAATATACCGAAGAAAAGTGAGAAGATTCTCTCCCATTTCTTGATAAGGAATGGGTCAACATCGGAATGTTTCTTGATGAGTTCTTCGATTGGAACAGCGACAGCCTTGGTAACAACCATTTCTGAAAAGTATTACGGTCGTTGTGAAAAAAGTTAATTCAATAAGTATAGAAGAGAAAATAAGTTTTAAGAACTCTAAAACTGAGGTCTCTGTGTGCTCTACTTCGTGCTTTTATCTGTCTTGAATCCCAATGTCTGACTCCGCCCCTTTGTGTACGACGTGAAGTGCTCTTTTTGTGATGATGATGATCATAGCTCCTCCTCTCCGACGCCCGCACACAGCACAAGATATTACACGGAATACTTATGTGATTCATCCTGAAGAGAAAAAAAAATGGAAATCGGAAAAACATAATGGAATTTTGAGGTATTTTTAGTTGAAACGATGCTAGGAATGATGTTATGAAGGAAGTTTTTTGAGAATATGAAAATCTGAGTGGATGGTTTTCGGAATTACTTCAGAGATGTCAGAATGGAAATAAGAGGATGTAGTTGAATAAAAAAGTTGACTTAAAAATATAGGGGATATACCAATTCTAGGGAGAAAAATTCTTGATATCAGTTCCAAAACGATCTTCTGATTGGTTCCAATTCTATAGTATAATCTGTAAAAATGACTTCTCCAGTTGAAACATTGGATTGTCAATAAACTGTTCAATGGTTTACGTGCACATCGGATGTATAAATTCTAGGGAACACAAGGAATAGTTCTAGTTTACAGTTTTGGGAAGAAATCAAAGTCGTATTGAAATGACATAAGCATATTTCCATCAGTTCCAAAACGATGCCGTCGAAGATTCGATGTTTGGTTCCAGTTCTATACAAATGACATTCCCAGCTTGAACATTGGATTGTCAACAAACTGTTCGTTAGCTTACGTGCACATCGGAACAACGATTGTTTGAATTTCTAATTAATTCTTTTTTTGATTCTGCTCTTTCAGTTCCTTCTTCTTTCAGTCTTTTCCTTTTCTTCTCCCATTTCCTCTACTCAATTTTCTCGTTTCTTTTCTTACTCAAATGTGCCCACCAAATCATCTTTCTTCGTCTTTCTCTTATCCGGAAAAGAAGAGGTGAAAGTAAAATACGCTTTTAAAAGAAGAAGCCGAAGAGCTCCACTTTTCTTATTTTCTCCTTTTTACCTCGTTTTATTTTTTCCATTTCAAAAACGACTTTTTTCTCCTTTTTTCCCCTTGTCTCTTTTTGAGTTTTCCAAAATTTCAATTACCTCTTCAGCCTCTTTTTGAAAACGAACACATTTGTTGAGCAGCTTTTTCGTTCTCTTCTTTCAGAAATGTTCCGAATATCCATACTTTGCATTTGGATATTATTGAGATTCGGTTATTCAATAGAATATAAAATATCTGTTTTGATTGTGGCAGAACCGAATCATTACACATTTGAAGAATTGAAAATATCTATAACGGTACGGTATAACTTCTGATTGAATAAGATGATGTGAATTTTCTTCAGAATGCATTCGTGGAAGTCTTCGGAAGCACTTCTTACCACTTAGGAAATGATACCATTTCAGCAGCTTTTGTAGATGCAAAAAGGTTTGCAGGCACTTTTTCCCCAACTGATTCACAATCATTTTCAGCGGCGTGAATCGATTAGAATTAACACAAGACATTGTTTGTAATCAGATGCTCAACTCATCACTAGCTTCTGTTTTATTTTCTCCATCGTTAACATCTTCTGCAAGATTTCTTGATCTGGTCACATCATCTGCATACACACTTTCATTTTATAAACTTCCAGTCGTGGGAGTTATGGTTAGAGATGCGGAATTTAGTAAAAAGGTATTATTATTTGATTTCAGTTCAAACAAGGCAAAGTGTTTCAGAACATTTATCCAACTTTTGTTCGTCCAACAGCACCACTTTCTGATGAAGCTTTTGTGTTTCTACATATGTTATTAACACTTCAATATCGACAAGTTGTGGTTTTAAGTGTTAAAAGAGATATCAATGCAGATCAGTTTGTGGCGGAATTTGAAAGGAGAAGAGTGGAATTCAAAATAATAGTGAGATTGAAATTGTTATGAAGCAACTATTCAGATTGTCAGGTTCAAAGATATATAGAAGTGGAACTGAATGAAAATCTAAATGATACATTAGCTGAAAGTTTCGAAGAAGTCACTTCAAATATAATTGTTCTATTTGCAAAGTGAGTTATCGTGAAGCCGAATGTAATTCAACAAATTTTTTCAAGAAAAGACGATGCAGTTCGCATATTCGCCAATGCTGGAGATTTGACTGGAAAAGGAAAAGTGTGGATTGTTAGTGAAAGTGCTGGAGAAGCACATAATGTGCCAAACGGATCATTGGGATGTCGTCTCGGACAGACTGCATTCTCTGTTTTAAGAGATTCATTTTCTATTCTAAAGTCAGCAATGGAAAAAATATTTCGAGAATCGAAAATTGATATATTTCCTCCAGTTGAATGTGATAGAGATAGTGTAGATGCTGAATGGAGTTCAATTCAAGCACCTGCACTTTTAAATGAAATATGTGGAACATCGACGACTCGAGTACATTTTAATGATCAATGCGAAAGAATTGGAGTGGAATATGATATTATCAATTTTCATATGGAAAGAAAACAAGTCGGAAATATGGTTTGTTCCGTATTGTTAAAGAGCTACAGGTATATTAACTAGGTCGGAGATCTTCTTCGTCTGGACGAAGACTCAATAGAATGGGCTGGAGGATCGAAACCTCTTGAAATTTCTCTTCCAAAACATCTTCGAGTGGTTACTGTAGCTGATCCTCCATTCGTTTATACCACTCCCATCGGATCACCTTCACAATGCGCTGAATTAGGAAACACTGTTGTTGAATGGTCGATTTTTGATAAAATTGTTGTAGTAAGTGACTTAGAAAATGAAGTTGTTTTTAAATGAAACTTTCAGCCTGGCCCTTGGTATTCCTGTCCAATGACTTCTGCAAATACAACTGAATATTTCTGTTGTGCTGGATTGGCAATCGATCTGCTTTCGAATCTATCCCTACCAGAAGTAGTATCCTAACTGAGAATTATTTTTCATTCCGATGATGTTACAGGCAAATAATTCAATCGACACAAGTTTCACATTTGCTCTTCATCTCAACGAGTCTTACGGAGTTGTGCAGGCCGGTGAAACAGTGAGTATAAGGCAGAGCATACAGGCTACTTTTTTTCGAATTTCAGACAGGAATAACAATTGGAGGAGTTATCGGAGAGCTAGATGGTGATACAGCTGATATGGCTATCGGTGGAATTACTATCAATCCAGAAAGAGAAAGAATCGTGGATTTCTCTGAACCTTGGCTTTACCACGGCATCAGAATTCTTGAGAAGAATGTATTATTTTTGTGACTTCATCATTTTTATTATTTTCTTAATCCAGATTCCTCGTGATTCACCAATGCAATCATTTCTTCAACCACTTCAATCTTCACTTTGGACGGCTCTTTTCATATCAGTAATCCTCGTTGGTCTTGCAATATACTGTTTGGATTTCAAGTCTCCATTCGAAAAGTTTTATCAAGCAGACCGTGAAATGGATGAGGATTTGAAGAAAGAATTTGAACTTTGGGTTGGCAAAGATGCAGATGAAAATGTTAATTTTGGAGAAGCAATGTGGTTTGTGTGGGGAGTTCTGCTGAACAGTGGTGTTTCAGAGAGTGAGTTTTTGCTTTTTCGGAGTTTATCTCGTCTAATGAAGTCTTCTTTCAGAAACTCCGCGAAGTTGTTCAGCTCGAGTTTTGGGAATTGTTTGGTGTGGATTCTGCATGATTATGGTGGCTTCATATACTGCAAATCTCGCAGCATTTCTAGTTTTGGATCAACCAGAAAAAGGACTAACTGGAGTCACAGATCCAAGAGTATTTACATTCTTATGATTCAAATCTCTTATTCCCAATTTCAGCTTCGTAACCCATCGGCTAATTTCTCTTTTGGAACGGTTCTAAACTCAAATGTCTACCAATATTTCAAAAGACATGTTGAGTTGTCGTCAATGTTTCGCAAAATGGAACCACACAATGTTCATCGAGCTTCTGAGGTCAAAATTTATGAAAGTTTCAAATCTTAAAATAGTGTTTCAGGCTGTTCACTCTCTTTTGAATGGATCATTGGATGCATTCATTTGGGATTCAACTCGTTTAGAGTTTGAAGCAGCTCGTCATTGTGAATTGAGAACACGTGGAAGTTTGTTTGGAAGAAGTGCATATGGAATTGGATTGCAGAAAAATAGCCCATGGACTCCACATATCACTTCAGCAATCTTGAGAATGTCTGAAAGTGAGACTCTGAGAAACTTGATAGCTTACACTCATACTGTTATTTCAGGTGGTGTAATGGAGAATTTGGATCAAAAATGGATAGATAGAGGAGGTCCGAATTGTGTTGTAGAAGCTCATAAATCACCTGCTAGATTGGGACTTGTTAATATGAAAGTGAGATACTTTTGATTTTATTGGAATAAAATCAACTTTCAGGACATTTTTATCCTTGTCGCATCTGGAGTTGCACTCGGAATGTTTTTCAGTTTTGTTGAAGTTTCCTATGGTAGATGGTTAGCTGATAAGGGGTAAATTTTGCTCAGAGTTCCTCATAATAAGAGTTATTTTTCAGAAGACGTCGTAAAATAGTCCAGCGATATTATCATAAATGGCACGATCTTTCACTTGGGTCAAAACGAAGAGCATATCGATTGAAATATAATTTGGATCGAATGATTATCAGAAGAGGATTTTCTGGATTAGAAAGATGCTCATTTCAAGAAATGAAAGAAAGAAGACAAATTCGAGGACTTCCAACGTCAAGAATCGATCAATATTGCTTCTGGCCAGATTTAGATTTCAGGGATAAGCCATTGGTATTATTCTGTTCAAGATGTAGGGTAAGTGAGAACAAAAAGTGATCCAACGGAACAAATGATCTGAGAAACAAAAGTAAACAAAGTGAAAGTAGTGAAAGTTGATAGTTACAGTTGCAAAAAGTTACAGTTGTTCTAGCTTCTGCATAGTTTGATCTAGACGTTTTGGCGTAACAATTTCTTTTAATTATGAACAAGTTTTTGTCTTTTTCTTCTCGTCTTTAATGTTTGGACACTTCATATTTGACAGAAATTAACTGCAAACAAACAAGTGTTGCTTGTAAACATCTGCAAATGAATACTAGTCACCTCTATTAGAAAAGCGCCTAGCTTTCTGGAAGTACTGAAAATAGATGAAATAAATAATTGGTATGTTTTCAGAACATTGTGGAGTCCGATGTTCATCGAGAGACGGGTCTATTCGCTTTTCTTTCTTGCTTCCTCTTTGCAATCCTTTTTCTTTGGCCATGTTCTCCACTTCCATGTTTCCTAAGTTCTTTCAGTGATTTTGTTCATATTTGTCCGTTATGTTCCCATACAATGGGAAGGTTTCGACGAGCTAGATCGACAAGATTTTATGTGTAAATTTGAGTTTTCTGCTATTAACTTATTGCGATTACTATCAATAAAATTGATTGACAATGGGACAGGTTTATTCAAATAACCTTGCTGTTTGTATAGCAATTTTTAAACAGCAAATACGGAAAATGAATGGGCACTCATCATCAGAAAGTAGGCGTTTTGAGTTCATGATCCCAGTAAGAAGAAGGGAGAGAGAATGAAGAATTGAGGAATGGAGAGAAAAATCATGATGGAATCAAAGATCCTCAAAGTCGACAATCTTTGGTTTCTGTTCATACGAAGACAATGGAATGAAGTAGATTTCGGTACAGTCGTCTTGATATGTCTGAAATTTCATTGGGATAAAGAAGTTGAAAAGAGTTTCCAGAATATTTACCGCCAAATTATCAATGATTTTCTCATGATGAATCGGGTTGGCAGACAAGTAGAGAACGCGGTTGACAATAACAAATCCAGAAGAAATTTTAGCGAGTCGAGCGGCAAGTTTCGGTCCAGATTTTGGCCAGGTTCCACGGAGAGATTGAGCCAGAATACGAAGTGGAGCATCAATCTGAATAAGAAATATGACTGTATTTAAATATTTAAAAGAAAAACTGACATCAATATGTTGTGGTCCAAAATGTCCAAGGAAGGCTTGCGTATATTGAATCAATTGAACTTCACTACGAATCTCATCTGGAACAATTGGCTCCCACGAGTTTCGGTGCACCGAACATCCACCTTCCATTGCCGAATCATGAATACGTTGAGTGTAGTAAGAGCTAGTCGACAAGCACATTGTGTTCGAAATCACTTTGACATTTCGATTGAAAACTCGAATGAAACCAGTTGGCCAGATTGTGAGTGCTTCACTGACGATGACAGAAGACATCGTATTGGAAGCTTTGTTGGAAAACATGTTACGCAGAGTTTGAAGGACATTATGATACGGAAGATAGGCGTGGTTCTTCAAAAGGTTGAGCAACTCTTGCTCAAACTTTTTCAATGCTTCCAATTCGGCACCAGACCAACATTCAGGAACAAGAGTCTGAAATTATAGAAAATAATATGAAGATGTGAGTTGAGTAAATATTACATCTTGAACGATTTCCTTCTGCTCAAAGAGTCTTCCTTTAGCAGTGTTGCTGCATTGAACCAATTGAGCAAGAGCTGCTTCGTCACCGTACTATAACAAAGGAAATCAATGATTCAGCGATGCTTTAAAAGCACTTACCGTTCCATCAGGATAACAGAATCGAACAGCCAAAACATATCCACGATAGGTGTATCCATTAAAATGCTTCAACACTTTCAATGCGTCTTCAGGACGATAAAAATTGAGAAACCATTTCCCAGGTGGAACAACAACGACGTCTTGAATTGAAATGTCATCGAGAAGTTCACGTTTGACCAAATTCAAAATGATATTTTTATGAGCTGTCGGAAGACTTGGAACATTCAAAAAGAGAAGTTTAGCACGAACAAGAGTGTCGGAGCTAAGCATGTCAGAGATACGAACATCACGAGAAGCTGGCTGATTATGAGAGTCATCAGAATAGACACGTGTCCAATAGTCCCATCCAGATTGAGTTGACTGCTTTTGAGCAGCAGGAGCATGGGAAGTTGGAGCCGAAGGAGCAACCGAAAGAGATGGAGCCGAAGCGTTAGTGTTGATTTGGTGACGAGTCTTTTTCTGAACTGTTTTCAAAAACAAGACAATTGATTGAATGGAAAGTTACCGGAAGTGGAGTACGAGAAGAAGAAGCAGAGAATGTTTGAGTCCGCATTTTCGATTTGATCCTTTTGAAATAAATTCAAATTGAATTTTTGTTTGCCGGAATTGTCGATAGGAAAAAGAAATGAAAACGTGTTAATGGGCGTTCACGACGGAATATAAACGTTTTAAATTTGGAAATGTTTTACTTCAAAACAAAGCTCCCGCAATAAATTCAGGTGATTACTGGTGTGCCGTTATATTAAAGGTTGCTCAGTATTATAACTTGGTTTACTTCTGAGCTTTTTGGTAGCCGGTTCTCAACTTGAAGCTTTGTGAACTGAAAATGTATTATTGTTCCATTTCCGTTAAATGTCTAGTCTCCCTGCCGTTCAGCGAACACGATTTTTCACAGATTTGTTATCTGTAATTTTTTATCTGTAACATAAAAAGAAGTGTAAGTTCTGTCATTCTCTCACTCTTTCTCTCACTCCTTTTTTTTCCTCTTTTTTTTCTAGCAATTCATTTCCTTTGTCACACCGATAAAATCGTTCTTCTCCTCCTTTTTTGCCTCTCTCTATATTGTTGTAAGGTCACCTTGAGAGGGGTCAGTGACACTAGAAAAGAAACAGTTTCTTGTACGAACCATCAAGAAATAGTACACTGATTGGAGATACGCAGAAATCTAGAAGCTTCTCGTTTCCAATTTGCCCACAAAAAGCTATTGTTCGGACACAAACGGGCGGTCCTTTTTTTGAGATGGACCCTATATAATGAAAGATGAGAAAATAAACTATCCGGTTAAGCAACTTGACTGATATTTCCTGTATTATAATGAACACCTATTCAGTTATATTTGCGACTATGGGAGTTTTTATTGGGTTCGTTCAAAGTTCTAGTCCAAAGTCTGGTACTTCTTGCGCTCTAATGACCAGTTGTGCAGTTGAGAAATGCTTGGATAGAGGTAATATTTAACTTGAAATATTCATCATTTTTTGAATCATCAAATTGCAGAAATGGTGAAGAAGATTGTGACACAGTCACCAAGAGATGAAGTTTTTGGCAATCTTGTTGAAAAGTATGTTATTTCTTGAGTACGGGAGAAACCTGAAGGGTTTTTTTTCTAGATTCGATATGGTTTGTATTGCTGCAAAGTGTGGAAATGAGTGCTCTCAATGCAAGCATTGCCACTATGCTCTTGAGCAAATGAGTGCTCTTGCTCAAGGAGAGAAAACTTGTGAGCTCTCTATTTTTATCACTGTATTTCTGAAATCTTTTTGTTATTTCAGCCGGACTTTGTCCAAAACTTGAAACCTGCGTCTTCAATTGTCTAACTGAGGATGTTTCGAAAGTTCTTTCATGTGTTGCCACCAGGTGCAATGTTCATTGTTATGACGGAGACTGCCCATCATGCAAAATGATCTCCAGAAGAATTTTTTCCAATATTTGCAAGCAACACTCTATGACAACTCAACCACAAATCCAATATGAAGGTAAGTTATTCGATTATTAAATTCTTGTTAAAACATTCAATATTTGAAGGAACCTGTCCAAACCTTTTCATGGAACTTTCCGATGATTACGTTGCCAAGAAGAAGAAGCTTTAAGATGATACCTGGAACCAAACAACTATCATGATCTCTTTCAATTCTTTCAATGCTTGTACAATTTGTTATTTAAACGATTCTATCTGTAAATGTATACCAAGACAACTCCTTTTATAAAATATAAAAGTACATAAACAAGTGTTCCCGATTTTCACAGAATCACAACGTCAAATGTTATATTTCTCCACGTGAGAATTCCAATGAAACGGGAAAAAAACAACTCTGGTTCATTTCCAATACTATTTTCGTCGTGGATCAATTTTTTTTCGAAAACTCCACAAAAGCTCGCAAATATGGATTATGGTAAGACTAGAACTTTTTTGAGAAAGTCAAAAAGCATTCCGAAATTTAGAGTTTCAAAAAGCCGACGAAAATATTACCTTTACCCATATTCTCAATCTGAAAAAAACATCGCCTGACGACAAAATTGTAGGGGAATTCTCGACGTGCTATGAAAGCACAATACTTGATTGGTAAGTGGTAAAGAATTTGAAGTTTAACTTCATACTTTTCATTTTTTTCAGGGAGCTAAATGTTAGCCAACGTTGTATTCGTAGTGATAAGACTACCGGAACTGCAATATGGGGAATAGGTTTGAAGGAGATGATGAGAGGGTGCAGCCCGTTCCCACCATTAGTAAGGGTTGAATTCAAAATCACGGAGTTGAACTCAGATGGAAGTACAACTAATTCGTTGAAATATGTGATAGACGGATTGCTGCTTCCGAGAAATAATCATTTCACAGTCTGGACGGAAAAAAACTGCAAATTTGAAAAGGATTTTACCTCGTTGATGAAAAAACAAGCGGAAAGCGACAAGTCGAAATTAAAATTGGAAACTTTGTTGGAGTTCCAAAGGGAAGATTTTCAAAATGCAAAGTATGTGACTACCGGCGATGCTCCAATATTTGCAAAGCAATCGGCGGAATTCTTCGAATCACTCTCCAATGTGTAAGCCTTTAACCAGAACTTTATTACAAGAGCATGCTCAACTTTCAGACATCTTCATAATTTGAAGCTGAAAACTTCCGATGAGAGACGATTCTTGATGACGAACAAAGAAGTTTTATGGATTGCTTGCCCCTATTTTCGTCCACTTCTCAAATTGGAAACAAAGGAGTATACCGTGCAAGGAGCTGGATCAGTGGACTGTCTTGATATTGTAAGAAATATTTTTTATTATAAGAAACAAAGGAAATAGTCTTTTTTAGTGTGTCACTTATCTGGTTACGACACAATACAAAAAGCCGGAACAAATGACTCCGAAACTAGCATCGGAAATAATTCAAGTTATCAGACAATTGGCGCTGCCCCCTGCCCACGAACCTCTCACAAAAGCTGTGGAAAAACATTGCTACGAAGAGCTCTGCAAGGTTTTTCATATTTACAATCATTTTTGAAACAAAAAGAAATTTCAGAATCATGAAGATATAATAACAGTGGCCAATTTCTTGATCGTTGGGGACGATTATGGACTGTACAATCTGAAGTATAGTTGTATTGCTAATATAATATCTCATCACTTCAACGATTTCATGAGAATTCTGGTTGACGGGGTGAGTTTTGATTTTTAAATAATACTTAGTAAGTATTAATTATCATTTCCAGAACCATCACTTGAAGAATCGTCTGACACATTTGGCAACAGAAGTGAGAAGCGCTTTTGTCTCTTCGAAGCAAACTTGTTCGTTTATCAAATTCATTCCAGCTGAAGGAGAAGAATAATTGAACTAAAAATATGTTTGGATATTTCAATTGTTCAAATAAATCAATTATTATTTGGTTAGAATCTAGAAGTGTGTTGACTAGCTTTTTGGGCCTAACGGCCCATAAAGCTGCGCTCGCCTAATCCAGGGCCTTCGGCTATTAAACTACTGACTCGCTGCGCTCGCCTAGTCAGGAGCCTTAAACATTTCGAAAAACCGAGGCAAAGTGATACCCCTAGTACTTCAAAATAAGTTTTTCACGATTTTCTCCCGAATTTCTAAAGTAACCTATGATGAATTTTATATCAGATTATAAGGATTTTTTTTCTCTACAAAACTTCATATTAACATTTACAGATTATCAAAAAAAAATTCGACTCCAGAGGTCAAAATAAGTGGTGGCGGAAAAAGGGTGAACGACCATTTTTTTCGCTTTTTTCAACTTTTCCCAGCGTTTGTGGGAAAAAAAAATCAGAAAAAAACCAAAACTAACTAAAAAAATGTTGTTCAGCATCATAAACTGTAGGGGAGCCAAAGTTACAGACCAATCGGTCAATTAGAAGCTGAGATATAAGAGGCAGAGGGAAAAAAGTGAGAAAAACGCGAAAACGGTGAATTCCAGAAGTGGTTTCAGAATAACGCCTATAACTCGGCTTCTGAACGTCAGAATGCTTCAAAAATTTTTCCGCCTCATTTCGAAAAGATTTCCTGCCAAAAAAAATCATGTGAAAAGCTCTTCTCTGAGCCGAGAACATTTTTAGGACACATTTTTGGGACATTTTCAAGCATTTGCATGATCTCGTTTAATTCTTTCATTGCTTGTACAATTTGTTATTTAAACCATTCTATCTGTAAATGTATACCAAGACAACTCCTTTTCTGTATAAATCTGTAAACTTTTTCACACAACGAAAAACTTTTTGAATAAACTTCAAATTGACTAAACCGTTTGCTACTATAAATATATTCAAATGAATCAAATGTTCAACTTGAAACTTCTGATCGAAGCACGTTCAAATGTTACGCCATGTTGCTCATTTGTAGAATGAAAGCATGAGATGAGAAAGATGTCTGCTGACATCATTCTTCAAATTTCCCAAATTAATTCGTTTATATTCCAACTATAATAAACATGTTTCAAAAATACAACCTGTTTTAGGCCTAATTAGTGACACCCAATTTCAATGTTTTTTCACTGTTTTCGATGTTTCAACAATTCAGTTCAAAGAATGAAAACATCTTCTCATGAGTTACTGAAGTTTATGGTTTTGACTTTGATGTGTGATTATCTTAGGGAAGCAAAACAGAATGATAATGGGTATATTTCAGAGTCAACGACAAGATAACTGAATTCAATTTTTATTATTAAAATATAATAAGCTTTGTTTTTTGACCTTTCTCTCTATTTACAGTTAACTTTTTTATTTCCAAAAACTTCTCTAGAAAGTTCCAAATTGGTTGATTCCTTTTCGGTCTTTTTCCTTTCTTCAATCCAATAATAATTTTTGATAATATAATCTTTTGAAAACCAATCTCTGATCCGATTGCTCCCTTTTTTTCAATATTTAATCATGTATAAAGCGAGGGTGTATGTTACCTTTCAAAACGTGCTTTCTTCAAAAACATTCAAATGTTTCCGAAAGGGTCAATTCAACGAAACAATGAATTGGAATTCTTTATGGTTGTTTTTTTTTTGTGTTTTGATGTGGGTTAACCAGGTAAGGAAACAAAGGTTCATGGCTTTTTCTTCCGGCTAAGCTCGATAAGGATGCTTGTAGACAAGTATTGGAATATGATTTCTCTGAAAATCATCTTGAATCAATTTTTTCTTATTTTATAAAGTAGCATAAAGTTATATACACCGTGGGTACCTTTCAAATCTCATTAGTCTCTCTACTTTTCTTGATTCTGTTTTACATTCTGATGACGACAATCTTCTGAACACTTCCCTCCTTCCTGTCTGATTCAGAACCTGAAGTTCACCTGCTATTCCTTCTGAAATTTTCGTGTTGCAACCTTTGTCATTTGATTTTGTCACCTTCTTGTTAAATAATAACAAGTCTCCATATTCTGGGAATTGCCATTTTTCCTTTTTCAGCTCATTTCCCCATACTCTGTGATCTCTTACTTATTCTCATGATTTCGTTTTGATCCAAAATTGAAAGTCGGACTAGACGAATTTTTAAAAGTTGTGGAAACTCTCATAAGAAGTTTATGGAGGATTCATTTACCAGCTTGAGGCTGATTGCTGCAACTTCTATGCTTCTGGTAAGTTGTTCTCTCTGTTCAAAAACAATTTTCATGAAATCCCTAATTTTCTCCAGACTGCTATAATTGGTTTGATTCTTAACTTCACAATTGCAATTGCTCTCTTTGCCAGATTCAAACTTAACAGTGGATTTCTAGTGATTTGTATGGTTAAAAGTATGGCCAACAATGTAATTTGTATTGGTTTTCTTCTTTGGCCCATCCCAGTTACCTATTTGTGAGTACGGAAAAAGCTACAATCTTTGAGTTGTGAATTTTCAGAAACTTTTATTATCTTCCCCAGTTTTATAATGTTCTAGCTGGTCAAATAATTGGTTGGTTCGCATGGAGTTACAGTAATCCGAATATCTAGTTTTTGAAATATTCTTCATTTTTGTTTAGGTCCAACTACACAAATATTACTTGCGGGAAATCGGCTAATGGCTGTTTACTTTCCACAAGCATATCATTCAAAGTATTCATACTCCCCAAATAGAGTTAGTTTCAAAAGATGCCCCATCTGTGTAGTTTTAACAAATTTCAGATATTCTTATCCATAATTTTTGTGCTATCTGTTATTATAACATTACCCGGTTTCATGGGTAAGCTCAAAATTTTCAAAATCTAATGAACTTGAGTACCCAGATGGTTGTAATTTCATTTTCGAGCTGGACTTCATCAGCTGGGTACCTGAATCCACACCGTGTTCAAGACGTCTCAGCTCATTTTTCACATATTTCGCATTCTCCATGTCATTTGTTTCAAACACATTCAATATCATAGTATTTCTGAAATTGGTTTCAGATGCTGTATGTATTCTAAACTAGTCTCGACCAATTCAAATATTCCAGAAATCAGCCAAAATATCATCAGTTCAGCATGTAAATCGACAAAAAAGGAATCGTGGAATGCTATTACAAAGTGTTTGTCAGGATCTTATAATAGCAATTGACACTTTCAACACCACGTATGCCTGGTCATTTTATCCCGCTCTCTGGTATCAATTCGTAGTTTGTGCTTATTCTAGGATATTAGCAAGAACATTAGAAGGGTAAAAGGGTTTGCACTCATTGCCACAATTGAATCAATTTTCAGATTAGTAATGGTTTTGATAAACGAAGCAATTCGAGAAGCGATTCGTTTGAAAGTTTTCGGCAAAAAGAAACAAATAATGAGTACTGAAACACCAGTGTCTTCATCTATGTTGGCAACGCATTCTAAGAATATTATGGCTTCGAATAGACTATTTTCTGTACGAGTTGATAACTAGATAGTTTTTCAATTTTATTTTGTTGTTTTTTGTTATAACTGGTTTGTTTGTTGGGTATGAAGATTACTATAAAATTACGATATGTTACATATTGTTCAACAGATTATTCTTCTTAATCGTCACATTCTGCAGCCATAATAGAGGCTTGTCTTCTGTTCTTTCTATTAACAGCAGAAGCTTTTCGTTTCTTTTCTCTTTCCTGGTTTCTCTCTTTTTCTCTTTCATTGATATCTTTTTCCATTCGGTGGATTCGGGCCAATCTTTTCTTGATTACCTTATCTTCATCCGCAATCCTTCTTCGTTCTTTTTCTTCTTCTTCTCTTTGTTCTTCTGACTCCATCTCAGCTTCTTCTTCAAGATCTTTAATTTCTTTCATTCGTTTCTTTAGAAGACGTGATTCTTCAACACGTATTTTGTTCCGTAAAGCTATTTCCTCTTTAGTTGATTTTCGATGGACACGTCTAGAAAAGTATTCCTTCTTGACTAGTTCAAAATGACTCGGACAGATTGAAATTTACCTGAGCAGATAATAGATTCCAAACAAAAACGGAAATATCGAAACAGTTTGAAAGGTGATCAAAGACAGGTCAATATAATTCAGATTAGTCTCATGTTGGGTTACGTCTGGAAATGAAGATTTCAGTACGAGAACCTTAGTAAAAGTAGAGAAAATACCATGTAGATTTATGGCCCATTGCAGCTTTGCGTACCGTACTTGTGAACCAAAATAGAACAAGAGACATAGATAAAAGAGAAAAATGAGCACTTTGTTATAAATTTTCAACCCGAAATAAATGGAGATCGCAAGAAGTCCCTGAAATCCAATACATTTATGATAGTTCAACAAACCAAAACGTACACTCTGAAAAGAATTATTGATGCTTAGACATTCACTAGTTCTTCGATATTTGTTGAACGCTGGATTTATCAATGGTGGTCCGAACAAATTCTGATCAATCGGCTGGCAGTATCTGGAATGAAATCAAAGGCTTTTTTCCTCCGAGTTCGGGAATCCTGGACAACTCACACTATAGAGTAGTAGAAGGGAAGACAGTTAAGGAATACGAGAACAAGACTATACAAACGAAGATAGTGCTGAATATCACAATTGAGCAAGGAAGTTTTGGAGTTTCCTTACTCTCACATTACTTGGTGCATCAAAGTATAGCGATTTTTCTCTTCTATAGGTTTGCTTCTCGAATAGTGGTATCCCGTCATCATCTATATCATCCTGAATATCTTCTGGTGCAGTTGCATCAACCAATTCTGTCATTGTTGTCAATGAACGTGTATTATTCAACACGTTTGTCAAGTTGGTCGTAGTTCGAAAATGTGGAGTTCAATATCACGTTTCCGTATAATTTACATTTCCGTTAGTAATTCATTTTTTAGTCTTTCTCTCTAACTTGGAAAGCTGGGAGCTCTTTACAAAAAGGTATACATTTTCTAAAGGCTCTCATTCATTTTTGCGGCTTGTATGTCTTGTTCTTATTGACTCGCATGGAAACCCGAAGTTCCTATTTTCTTTTTATAGGTAAATCGCCTAGTTCATTTCTTTTTCATAACTTGATATCCCCCACACTGCTCCAGAAGAGCAAAACTTGAGCTTCTGCCAGAAATTCCCGGAGAATTGTGGGCAAAGTCCGCAACAGTGTTTGCGTACTTCCGACGTGTAACTCCTCTTTTTAATGCGAAGCATTTGCTTTTGAAGGACTGCAAATCCACGTTCTGAATCACAAGATCAATAACTTCCAGCTAATTTTTATCAAGTTTCATATGGAACGTTGATACGCCACTCTTATCAGTACAACCACTTCCTGATCTGCTTTGGGTTGAGAAGTTTTTGCTTGGACAAAAACCGGTTTCATTCCCAATTGATTTTATGTTTGCGGACAGTCTTTTGGCAGCTTTCTCATACTCTTTCCTCAACATATTTTGATCTGTAGCTGACATTACTTATATTCATTTATTCTTCAGGGAAATGTCCGACGAAAATGGTCCCTCGAAGGTGGATTTGCAGACAGCGATGCGAAAAATGAGAGCACTACCGCCGAACAAGGTATTTTAAAAAATCATAAGCTGTCCTAGTTTAATTCATAATTCTTTTCAGCTCTGTTTCGATTGTGGAGCTCGGAACCCGACATGGTGTACTGTAACCTATGGAGTATTTCTCTGTATTGACTGTTCCGCAGTGCATCGTAATCTTGGTGTTCATCTCACTTTCGTCCGTTCCACAAACTTGGATACCAATTGGACGTGGCTTCAGTTGAGAGCTATGCAGTTGGGAGGAAATGGGAACGCTGTTAGTCAATCTTGCGTGTCCGCAAATACTGAAGCAATTTTATTTCAGACACAATTTTTCAAAGCTCATGGCTGTAATACCACTGAGGCTCAACAGAAGTACAAAAGTCGAGCAGCTCAAATGTACCGGGACAAGCTATCAACGTTGTGCCAGGAAGCTCAACGAAAGTATGGAACTCAACTGATCATTGACACTGTTACTCATGCTGAGGAGAAACAAAATGTAGGTTTTTAGAAAATAATTTTGAATTTAAAAAATAAACGATTTCAGGAAGAAGAAGATTTCTTCTCGCAAGACTTTGGCCACACTTCCGCTTCTGCTACCTCGTTGTCATCCGATGCATACATCGCTGACCACAAAGTTGAAGATGCTCATCATGGGCCGAGTGTTGATCATCTGGATGCTTCTGTTGCTGTTCCGACTGCGGCTCCAGTCTCTGTTATTCTCAAGAAACCGATTAAGAAAGCAACCCTTGGAGCTAAGAAAAATGCTCTTGGAGCTCAGAAAATGAGAATCAATTTCGATGAAATTGAACAAAGAGCAGCTGAGAAAGAAAAGCAGCAAGAAGCTGAGATTGCTGCGAATAAGCTTGCATACCAAGCTGAAATTGATGACCGAAAGAAGGCAGACGATGCCGCCGCTTTACAGAAGCTGAGTGCCAAGTTTGCTATGCAAGATATTGACGCTCAAAGAAAACAAATGGAGGTAATAGCAATCGAAAACTACTGTTGTTGCAAATGAGTTTTTAGGCTAAAGTTGCCAAAGATCCTACCAAAGCTGCTTCTGTTGATCGTCTTGGAATGGGAGGTGTTGGCCGTGCTCGTGCAGCACATTCTGTCGCTGGAGGAATCCGATCAATCAAGCAAGATGATGTGCTCACTTTCAAAAAATCACAACCAAAAGAAGACGACGACTGGGAAGTTATTGATGATAAGTACGGAAAGAAGAGCACTAGTAATGAGGACGATTTCTTTACTAAAGATTATACCAGTGGAGGAAATAGCAAAAATAAAGAAGACGATTTCTTTGACTCCTTCGAATCACAGCCAGTGCAGTAAGTATTACGAAATTCTTCATTCTGGTTCAAATAGGATTCTTCTGAAATATCGTATTTCAGAAAATCTCGCTACACCGCTTCCTCATCATCATCAACCACATCCCGTGCTCCAACTACTCGTCTCACTGCGGGGTCTGCACCAATTTCTGACGTTGACCTTCAAAAGAAATTTGGAAATGCAAAAGCTATCTCAAGTGATATGTACTTCGGAACGCCGGAAATGGATGTAAGTTTGTTATCGAATTATAAGATACATAAGTTCATTACAGTTTGAAACAAAGAGCGCGCTTTCAAAATGTGAAGGACAAACGTCGTTTGGATCAGAGGATTTGTGGGGAACTGGAAGCCAGAATCGTCAGTCCACTCAAGTTAGTTATCATTTATCTTGATAAAGTAAAATCTTTTTGATCCTCGAATATTTAGGTTCCGGATATGTCTGAACTGAAAGATTCTTTCCGTGCCGGAGCTTCGAAGGTAGCTGAAAAGTGGTCAACACTCTCCACTTCATTTGCATCTTACATGTCGGTGAGTAACATCTTCCTACTGTTTTGGAGAAGAATATTGTGAGGGAATCAAAAATAAGTTTTTCTTTTCAATGCTAATCCGAAGAATTATGTCTCCGAAAAAATTAGTCATTAGATGAATAATTTCATTCTGGAAACAAGTTAGAATTAATCAACGGTTCAGCGTGCTCCTCCAGCAACCGGAGAAAAGACATAACTTATTGGAATCATGAACGGGCAAGTTTGTCATACTTAAAGTTTTGTTCTTTTGTGTCGTTTCTGGTATTCTCTGTTGAAAAATGTAAATCTTTTACTGGGGTTGGGATTTTGATTCCGTTCTATTTTCTTGATGCTTTCCTATTGATCGGTCTCTAGAAACCGTATCTGGTATTCACACATCTTTGCTTGGTTTCTGAATGTCGTGTACGCTTCTTCTGTTCAATGAATAATCGAGTTTGTGGCTGTATTTGTGGTTGTATACGGTTACTCAAAAGAACTCGAAGATTATTCTAAATGAATCTGACCTATCTTTCTAGTATTTTGCTCACTTGTATGTCACGCTCAGCTGTTTGTTCGTTCGTTTTTCCGTGAGAAAACAAACAACTGGATACTCAAATGAGCCTGACCAAAAAACATGTTTATTCTTTTGGCTCCTTGGTTAATTTTGTTTTTCATAGATTTTTTTCCATTCGGTGCATTAGAAAAATGGCATTAGTGTTTGGAAATTATACCGTAAAACAACTGAAAAGCAGTTAATGTGATTTCAAATATGTGATGTACGTTTTGTATACTGTCGTTTTCTCTTTTTTTTAAAATCATGTTGGGTATTTTTTTTGATTTCTGGGTTCATGGAAACTAGTTGCATGATCAAACTTTTTGATTTTCAGGATCGTTAACGGCCAACTCACAGGCAACAAGCTTGGGTCAATCATCAATACACTACAAAACCCCGTCCTATTCAACTCTTGTCAATTTTCGCTTTTACTGAACTCTCTTATCAATATATACTTGGGAACTTTTTTCTTCTTCTATGTGTGATAATTTTGCCTCTATTCGCCTTCCTCATCATAATTTAGTCAATTCCACTTTCTAAATTCAAACAGAAAACTAAACACCGTATTCATTTCCTCTACTGGAAGTCCACAAAACCTTCTACCCTGATGGTCTCGAGCCTTCCCATTTCTCTACCATCTCTCTATCTCTCTTCGAGAGGGTCAACGTGTCATGGGAGGCCCGAGAACGACAGAATTGAGGAGGAGAGGCCATCGGGTGTAAACATGTGATTCTTCAATCGATTATATATTTTTTCCTCCATTTTTGTTCTTTTAATTCACGCCCTCAATCATTTATGATATTTATTGCACCTTACCAAATCTTAGCACGTTATTATTTTCGAAGGTATCAAAGGCTTTCAGAGTCTTGTGCTTTATCTTGGAAAATAACGCGGAATGCAGCAGTTCCCCCCAAGAAAATCACGTTTTTTTGTATTCCTTGCTTCCTCAGAATATTTTCTTTTTAAACAATGGATATAGATTTAGTAGTCTCCTTTTCATTTTCTTACACAGATTGTATACCAAAGAGAAAAAGAAAGTAGAGTAAAAGGAATTGGCCAAAAGTCAAACCTGCAATAAAGAAACGTTGCTTTCTATTGGCAATTGCGAAATACTTTTTTTCTTCTATCGAAACGGCTTTTGTATCATCTGATGTGTAGGATATTTTACTTTTCCGAGGTATCATTTTATCCCCATTCTTTTAACTTTCCGTTAATTTTGCCTATGTTAAGTTATCAATAAACTTCAGTTCCTTTTCCGTGTATTGAGTTTTTCACTGCTTCCATTTTCAGAACAATCAGAAATGCAGATTAAAGACAGTACCGATGATACTCCTTCGCCATCGGAAGATAATGGAATTCCAATTTATAGTTCGTTAGAGAGCTTGCTTTTTGTAAGAGTAGTATCTGAAATGAAAAGTATTTTGAATTGGATGAGGATTTCAGATTCCACAATCAATGTCAAAAGAACTCAGTGAGAAAGCGTTGAGAACACAGGAACTCCTCGATAAATGGAGCAATAATCGAAGAAGAATGGTTAGACAAATGGAGGGAATTGCTGAAAAAGTAAGATGGTTGCCTTGAAAATTGAAAACTAATCATAAATCGGGAAAACAAGATTCGAGTTTTATATACGCAAAACATTTCAGCTTGATAACTGGGAAAGGGGATGTGCCATATCTACAACAGTCGGAAGTTCCGTTGGGATGGCTTCTGGAGTTGCTGTCATTGGAGGACTTATTCTAATGCCACCAGTTGCAATCGCCGGTCTTATTGTTGGAACAGCTGCAGGAGTTGCTAATTTGGCTACTGGTGTGACTAAAATGGTAGTTTCGAAAAATCAACATAAGGATGTGATGGTAATGATGGATGAAGATTCAAGACTTTTTGAAGAACTTCTCAAATCTAGAGAAGAGTTGATGGAAGCTGTCAGAAAGATTGTCGAAGATGAAGAGTTCTATAAACATTTCAAAAATGATGGAGATATCGAAAACAAATTGAAGACAGTTTTTGGAGGCTCAGTGACCGGAATCACTGGTTTAGGAGCAAGATTCGCCATGGCGTCTATGGTAAGTAGGAACACCGTGATCATTGGTGATTTTCATGTTACAGGGTCGTCTTTCTTCTTCTCTTGTCAAAGGTGTTCTTCACAGTGTAGCAGTCATCGGAATCGTCCTTGATGCAGTAACACTGGCAATGAGTGTTAAGGTGATTGCTAATTCTCATGGAGTTTTCATTAACCACATTTCAGACTCTCGAAAAAGGAGCCGCCTCCGAGCTAGGTACTTCTATTCTCGACTGTTCTGGGAAACTGGAAATGATGCGTCAGAAAGTGGTAAAACACTTTTTGAATGAAGACGTGTGGAACTCAGAAGATGATCAACTTTCCGACGTCGGATCAATTGAAATTTTGAGTCCAGAATCACCGATTCCAAGATCGATGGCTGTTGCCTCACCTGACCAGTGAAACAAATACTTGTTTAAAATGCTTGGGTTCTAAAAACATGTTTGTTGTTAAAATCTTGTGCAACTTTGTGACTGAATTGAAATTTTTGTATAAATGGGAATCTTGTTGTATTGAAAAACATGAAAAAGTGTGAAAATGAGTTAAATATTGAGTTCGCGGAGCATGTTTTTTACTCCGTCGGTTTTCTTCAAAAGATCCTTGACCACATCAGAGTCGTTGGAAATACGAGCACTCTGAAAGAAGAATTTTCAAAATTACTAAAATGGATATAATAAATCTTACATCTCCATTGTTATTGTGTTGAAGCAACATTTCACGAGAGTAGGCAAAGCGTGGTTGATTGCATCTTGGTACATACTCACAAGCTCCTTTTCGTTGAAGGCGTTCAGCAAGGACGGCTATAAAAATCATATTTTCTGATATCGAACAGAAGCAATTTAAAAATTCCCTTACAATTTCCACAGAATAGACTGATCATATTGATGCAACCTTGGAATCCACAAGTGATGGCATGAATTGTAGTGTTCTCCATGTGTCCCCATTTTTGAACAACGTCACGAATGTTGTCAAACGATGGAATAGCTGCCTTGGACCAAGTGAGACCATCGAGTCCGCACAGAGAAACTCTTGTCGGGATGGATTGGAAAACTTTAGGGAGTTGGAAACATTTGCTCTTGTCATAAGGGATAATCTTTCCGAAATCAACAAGATAAAGCTTAGTGGCAGAGATACGACGTGCACGCATAATAGAGCGAGGGGAATCACGGTAAACACCATCATATCCAATAGGGAAATCAGATTCGAACGGAATCAATTGGGCGTATGAATTCATTTTTTCTTGCATCGAGTCATACTTCTCTTTGGAAGGTGCATCGTTGATTCGGAGAACGGTCAAAGCGAAAAGATCCTCAGCGACTGAAGACGATGGAAGATAATCGACAACCTCTACCTGAACAAATGCATATAACATTAATATAATTAAATATTTTGAACCTCAATCTCCTTGTTTAGTGGAAGCCATGACGATGATAGATGAACTGGCCCACTCTTTGGTGGCGGAGAAGAAAGAAGCTTCTGAACTGAAGTTGACGCCATGGGGAGGAGGGCACCACCGATGTTCTTATGATCGTTGACTTTCAACGTGTAGTTCTCTCCAATAAGCATACCGTCAGCGAGGTTTTTACGAACTGCGTCAGCGTCTTCCATAGACAACATGTTCACAAATCTGAATGTATACCTCAGAATATTTAAAATTTCGATCTCCCTCACCCCAATTGGAATTGAGCATCGTTTGCTTGTCCAGCCACACGACAATAACCAACTCTTCCGAATTTTTGGAAAACGTGGAACAGATTCCAATCATTCCACTCTTTTGGGACGTTGCGAATGTGAAATCCGGCATCTTTGAGGTAGAAGGCTGTTGAGCTAGAAGCCATATCTGTAATGCGAATGAAAATATTGTGGTATAAATTAATGAAATTGCAGAAATCTATAAAAATCTTCAGAAGTCGGAAATTTGACAGGATTTTTCACACCCCGAGTTCGTACGACAACCTTTGGCGCCATCATTTTTGCTGTGCAGTAGCGCGCGTTTGCATTACTCTCAATTAGAGTACTGTAGATTTCCAAAATGTGTTGAGAAAATCTGGCTTAAGTGCATCATATTTATTAAAAATTTCAAAAAGCATTAAAAGGTGAATAGTTCACGGATGAGATAAAACGTAAATTTATAAATCTTTATTTTTTGTAAGAGAATATATTTGAGTACGATTAGTTATGAGACCAATGGGACGATTCGTTCGATGCCAATAAGTTTGACTTCTTGAGATTTTTACCAAAACTTGAGGTAGACACAGCTAGCGTTTCCAATAGTGTAGATAACGTCAGTCTTCGCTTTGACTCTTTCGTAGATTTTGTATCTTCTTTCTCCAGTTGGAAAGATATGGCACACATGAAGCCGTCCATCAATGATCATACGTTCCTTTGTCTCTACCAAATTCTCCTTATTGCTTTTCCAGACAGTAATCAACTTTTTCCCTTCGATGAAAGTCTTGGCCCAGCATCCGACCGATGGAGAAATGTCGATTCCGAGCTTAACGGAAGAGTGATTGAATGATTTACAGAATAGTTTTTGAGATGATGAGAGACGTAAACCGTCAAAATCATAGACAGTGTGACCAAGAATGTTAGGCCAACGGTTACAGAAGTTGATACCATCCGATTTCATGTACTCGTTAGTTGTTGGCATGTTGACCAGTCGCCATTCACCACGGATTGCCACTTGAATTGGAGGATCATGCTGAAAGAATAATTAGGTAAATCCGATGAATGATCGTCATGAAATACCTTCTCGCGTCTTTCTTTCTCCAATTGCTTCTGTCTTTCAAAGTTTCTTTCGAACTGTGAAATCTGAAATCAATAACTGTTTAGGTTGAGCTCGGAAGTTTCTGAAACTATACTTTTTCTTTTTGTGCCGCTTGAATTCTCTTCAGTTTGTCAACTTCAAAACGAAGAAGCGTTATTTCAGAGAGAATAATTGAAGTTGATGAGGGCTCTTCGGGCTTTTCGGACTCTTTCTTTTGAGCAGTTTGATCGAGAATCGGAGTTTCCATGGCTCCCAATGGATCACTAACAACAACTGGTTCAGAAACTGGAGCAGGAGTCTCTCCTTTTTTCTCGCATTCAACGTTTTTCTCCTCCACTTCTGGAGTAGTTTCAACGTTATCCGCCTCCTCCTTCTCCACATGAACATCAGGTTGCTCCTTCTTTTCCGTTGACTTTTGAAGTGTATCTAGATCTCCTGGAGTCACCTGAGCCGATTTCACGGTTTCTTCTGGTATTTGAACAGTAAGACCCAAGGAGTCTCCAGCAAAATCAGGCTGCTCAGTTTCTTGCAGAGAACATTTTTCCGTTATACCCACAGCTTCTTCTTTTTCAATTCTCATCCCATCTTCAGAAATAACGGCTTCGGAAATGTTATCCTCTTCTTCAGAAGAAACGTCTCCGTTGAAGCTAAGAACATCAGAAACTTCTCGATTCTCTCCTTTCTTCTCCTGTTTTTGAGTAAGTAACTTCTGAGCTTCATCGTCCGCTTTAACGAAATCATAACTGGATTCACTGTCTGTTCGACTATGAACCGACATCGTAAAAAAAAACAGAAAATTAGGAGAGAAAGGACGACTAACCAAGTCTGTAATAAGAGTTATTGACATTATCCTGTGAAAATTGTTAACAAAGACGAAATGTAAGCCGAAAAAGAGATACAGTACTTGAGATCTCAACTATGAAATGTTTTATGCGTGCGACCAAGAGAAGGATAGAGCCAATAGATGGAAATCAGATACAAAAAAAAGACATCTGCGAGCAAACGACGGATAATGAACGTCTGTTCTCTCTCCCTGAGAAAAGGTCACACAACATACTCAAAGGGTGTTCCTACTACAATCGATGCGTAGATGGAGGGACCATTCAATAAGAGAGAACAGGAGAAGGGTGGTGTGGAAGAAATGGAAAGACAGACAGAATAAGAGCATCTGTTCGTTTTCTCTGTTCCTCTTTATATCATACACTATTTGCTAGAGGTAGTTATTAGTGCATCGGTACCAATCTACACGCATTCTGTTTGGCATGTGAGAGATGGATTAATTTGGCCTAGGGAGAATTTAAGATTCTAATGGGTAAATGTAGATTATGAAAAGCAATGCAAAAATTTATTGAAAACGCATAACAGAATACAGAATGAATTTAAAAAAAACACGGTTAGAAATATTATAATTTGAAAAGTAAATAACGAAGTTGAGGAATCAACAAGCTTCGGCGAATGGATAACAATCTGATGACCAGGCTTTGAGCTGAAAAGTGGTAAATGATATATTTACTGGACTCAGCTCCTCTATAATAAACCAAAACAATTGATATTACCTTTTCATAAACTCTCTCACAGACAACTCCATTTCTTTCCCAGACAACAGTCAACATTCCATCCACAATAAATCTCTCAATTGTTGAGAAGACCTCCATGCATCTATCTCCCGCTTTGCGTCTTTGAGTGCTGATCAATTTGTTTCCCTTGACATTGAAATAGAATCCGTCAATGTTTCGAAGAGTGAGGTAATGAGTTTCCACATTCATATTTTGATTCAACCAGTTGCACATCTTCAATCTGTATCCCTCCAACTCAAAACATATATTGGAATGACGAATTCTACTAGCTTCGAATGGAAGAATATCCGGTTGCGATTCGAGGAACTCCTCGAGGTTTTTGGATTCGACGAGTTTCCATTCTCCATTTATTTCTGATTCGATTGGTTTCTCATCTGGAACGCGCTCCGTTTTTTTCTGGAATATGATTATAAATGTTTGAAGCTAAAACTTGTTAGAACTCACGGTCATATCCTTGATGGTAAGAATCTCACGATGAACTTCTCTTGTGGATTTTTGAAGACAAAAGTTGCCGAATTTCAAAGCTTCCACGTCACTTTCAAGTTTCCAAAGAGCTGCAGAATCATTGAAATTATTGGATACTTTTTCAAATATGTGCTTCTGGAGTTCAAGCACTTCCTCCAGCTTCTCCTTAATTTCAGAATTATCCTTTTTGAGTCTTTCGTTCTCTTGACGAAGATCCCTTATTTCTTTCAAGATCATGGATAAATCAGATGACGGTACCCTCTCATCTCCAAAGCTGGAGACATACTCGTAGCTCTCGATGACATCCGACTCAGCAATACAGGACATATTCACAGGAATAATGAACTTGAAAACGAAAAGGGCAGCAAAGAATAGAACAAAGAGGGTTTCTCTCAAAGAATGGCCTACTGTTATTCTACCCTCCAACCCGTTTCCTCTTGCGTTGTTTAATCAGCCAACAGATCCTCTGACTCTGCTCCCTCTTCATATCTTTGGTTATTTCTCAAGTCCAAGGTCAACTACAAACGAGGAAGGACCACCGACATTCTGACTAATAGAGAATGTGTAAAGCTCATTTGCGCGAGAATAACTTCTCGGATGACTATCTCGCTTGATAGCTTTTTATATTAAAACTCGAGTGGTTTTCATATGGTTTATTTGGGAATAAGAATAAATTCATCAGATCAGAGGAAGATAGGCAAGAAATACCACAAAGTAAATCAATTAACCCGTTCGTAGATTCTTTCGCACTGGAACTCCTTGTTTTTGTTGACAATCACCAACTTCCCGTTCTTGATCGATCTGACCACTTTCCAGAGAAGACTTCCATCAGTTGTTTTCGTACAGATCGTGTTCAAGCAGTTGTCCTCGATTTGACAGATAACCGAATTGTTGGTTCTATTGATACGAGTTCCCACTTGGAATGTTGTAGCGCTGAGTGTTTTGGTGAGGAGCTCCGTGTGAACATGGAGGATTCCCTTCTTGTTCTCATAGCAGACGTCTCCGTGCTGCCAAGCCAGCTCGGTGAGTTCAGAGAGCTTTTGAGTTTTGAAGTAGTCCTCAAGATTATTTGACGAAATTGGCTTCCATCTACCGATAATTGAAGTGGCAATAGGAATTGAATTCTAGAAATCAATAGTATTGTATGATGAGCATTAATAACTATTGTTTCAAAAACCAACCTCATCCAGATCGATACTCACTTCCTTCGTAGCATCGCCTTTCGTTGAGATGAATTGGAAACTTTCTGATTTCGTTTCATCAATACTCTCGATCTTCTCGAATGTTTCTTCTTCAACAACTTCGAAACTTGAATCATAGTCAATATTTGCATCAGAAGAGACAATAGCAGAAGACATCTTAAGATAGACGAAAAGAACACGCAATGAGCGAATGACTGACCAGAGGAGGAACGGGCAGTGGGATGGTTTGCATCGATTGGATGAGTAGAGCACCAGACCAATGCGGGCCAACATACAGAGACGGCAACAGGGTTACTGTGTGAGACAATGGTAAACGTAGAAAGTGATATTCATTCAATATGTTCTAAAATGCTTTTGAGACATAAAATGAGGTCCAGAAGACTATTATCGGAATGAGACTGGATGTGAGAAAAAAATGTGAAACTTTTCAGAAAGTTTATACTTGAATTGATATCTGCATTTATACTGAAAAACTCTCTGTCCGCTTCAATTTATCCAGTTTTCTATTTCAGAATATCAAATTCAGATTATCAATTTCAGCTACTTTACATTCAGACTCACTTCCTGTTCGAGATGGTTTCGGTATACTAAAGGAGCAAGCCCGTTTTCATTTGCGAGTCTTGACACGACACAATACGCGTTGAATAATTCTAAAGAACTCGTTGAGTAAAACGCTTTTGTTATTCCGTTATAATTTTTTTATTCCGATGAGATTTGTTATTATTTGTTATTCCAATGAATTTAAAAAAAAGTAAAATGGTTTAGCTTGAATCTCGTAATGGACCAGAACGAAATACACGATATAGAACTCGAGACGGAGAGATTAAACAATAACCAGAATGAAATACTTGACAAAATCTCAAAGCTTCAAAAATATACTCATGAAATTAACCGACTTCTTATGGAAATAAGTGGATCGAAGCAATTAAAAAAAAAGTTCCTCATTTTCAGGACTTTGAATCCGACAATAACAGAAATGAGGAAACGAATGAAAAGCTGGCTTCGTTGTCTCAGAAGCTTGAACATATTTTGTTAATTCAAAATTCGCACGAAGAAGCTTTCGAAAATGGGCAGAAGGAAGATACAAAGTTCAAAGAAGTCGTTATGAAGAATCTGGGCGAAATTAAAGAATCTTTGAGAATTATAAAACAGGAACAGAAAATTCACAAAGAAATAGTTCTATCCATCACAGAGAATCAAAAAAGCTCTCAAAAATTTGTTCATGACCTCGGCGAAGTGGTGTCTGAACTCAAAAACAAGCAATACCAAAAGGAGAGATCTGAAAAAGTTTTCATATTCTTGTTTGAAAATGTACGTGACCACTTTTTCATTTCAGGTAAAATCAGAGGAGTTCAACAATCACAAAGAGAATGTTCTCGGGGAAATTCGATCTCTTTGCAGTGAATTGGCTGAAATTAAGAAGAAACTGCAGACTCAAGAAATGTTCAATCAAGAAGTTATTAAAGAATTTCATGCAACACAAAGAGAAATGGCAGCTCTTGGAAAGAAAGAATATGAGGAGCTGAAAAAGGTGAGCAGGATACTAACTCGCTCCTATCCCGATATCTTTTTCTCAGAAGATGATCCCGATTGAAAGAGAGATCGTAGGAATATGGAAGCCGTCTACTTTTCAAAATTATACACATTATCCGAAACCAAGTGAGTCAATCAGTCGAAGTCAGTGGCTGACTGGTCGATTGCTGTACTCATTGAGAATGGATCAATTGACATGGAAACTGATTGTTATCACAGAAGCATTGAAAGATGTTGTGAAGGAAGCAACAGTTCAACTTGGAAAGGAAACTAGATATTCAGACCATACCGAGACATGGAGCTTCGAAAACAATCATCTGGTTATTCTTTTCAAAAACAAGAATGATCAAAGTGTCATTAAAAAGTTCTTCCAATTTGTTAATGACGGAAAACTTCATGTTGTATATCACGATCTGGTAAACGATGTTACGAGCACTCGAATTTACGAAAGAGTCATCTGAAACCCTGCATGTATAACTTTGCTGAAAACTTTTGTTGTTATTGTTGTTAAAGTTCCAGTGAATAAACGATTTGTCGTGAGACTTGTACAAGGAAATCACTCGCAAAAGAAAAACTAGGCAGACCGAAACTTTCCGACTGAATCAAACGTGGAATGAGATCTTTTGAAGTATCTGGATCTTTTGATCTTGACTCGTGTTTGTTTTTAGAAACATCTACATCTTTCTTGAAGTTCGTTTTGCAAAACCTACAATTCTAGCAAAACCAATAAAAAGCTGAATCCCCCGCAAAACAGCGAGAATTTACAGCTTCGGGACAATAAACTATTGCATTCGCAACGTTTTTGATAACCCTCAACCTAGAGTTATATTTGTATTTAAGCAATGGCTTCCGGTATTGATAGTATTCCAGCATGCGTCCTGTATCATCCATTCTCGTCGCTTTCGGATTTTTGGTGGCCTTCACACCAGTTGAAGCCATTTTCAGACCAGGTAATATCAGAAAACATTTTGTAATATGTATAGAGCGTTTTCGTAATCTTTTGTTCTTAAGATTACTGTAATACTGTACTGTAGCTAAAACTAGCCGAACAAGGAACCTACATTGACTAAAAACAGAATTATATTCCAGGTTACGGTGGCGGACGCCATCGCCCTCCACCGCCATACCATGGTGGATACCCTGGAGGAGAAGAGAACTGTGAAACAAAGAAGCCATCAACAACTACAACCACCACGACTACAACTACAACACCATCTACAACCACAACTGCAGCACCGAAATGCCCAGACGGATTCACCAAATTTGCCCGTGTTCCACGTGCCGCAAATAATTTCACTGCTGAGTGGTGCATGAAGGCATTCTTCCAGAAGGACCCAATCAAAATCGGTTTTGGCCATCGCCTTTGCACAGATGGATCTCAAGTCACAATGTTTGAAAACGATGCTGAGCGGACATTCTTCGGGGAACAATTGAAAAATGCTCTTACTTCATTTGGCATGGAATCTGGATCAATTGCTGTTGATGGAGCACGTGTCCCGGAATGTTTCTCAATGGACAGAGCTGTTTTGGATAGTGAAGCTTGCTCCCGAAGCAAGTCTTTTGTACTCTATGAGGGAAGCACTGATCCAGCCTACGCATGGACTATCTGGGCTCAAAATGAACCATCTGCCAATACTTGGAATCCTTGGAAACCGTAAGTTAAATGACTGTCGAAACTGTCTTCAATGATCTAAGTTTTCAGAGATATGGAAAATTGCGTCCAATTCGCTTATGATCCATACAGTAAAAACCGAACCCTTCTTCTCAACGACTTCTATTGTCTTATGGAAGTTGCTCCAAATGACCCTACTAACACTGTCTACTGGAACTTCGGAGCACTTTGCGGAGTTCGACCTAAATAAGCTTTGAGAATGTATGTATGTTCTTCTTTTCAGCTAAGAATCGACGATAAATGAGGTTATTTATAACAAAAGATGTACTCGAAATCTACAGAAACCTCTGAATAGAGGGAAACAGCTTCGAAAGAACAACGAAAAAGTATTATATAAATTATAGTGGAAAACAAACAACAAAAAATATACAGAATTATTTGTTTGGATTGTATATCCTCTTTTTGACGCGAGTAATACGCCAGGCATTCGGATCCGCATATTTGTCGAACAATGGGTCGATTTTTTGATTCCTCTTGAATGTGGATAGCTTAGTAGAATCGCCAATTTTGAAGAAGGATGGAGCAAATTCAACGAGCCATTTCGGGTCGATCGCAGTAACCTGAAGTCATCAAGGTTTATTAAAAGTATTACGAAAAAAAACTATAACTAGTTTGCTGACTTTCAAGTTCAAGCTATTGAATAACATACCTCTCTCATATACTCCTTTGTTGTCATAACCAATTCATGATACACTACCCATTCAGGTTGATGTTGGAAGCATGCAGAGGATGGATGAATGTACACGTTCTGACCATCAGTCAATGTTCGATATCCTTCTTGTGGGTCGCGTTTTGCAGCGTTTCGGAAGAAGCCAGAACAAATAGCTTTTTGAACTCGTGCTACATCTCTTCCGCAGCTGACCATCATAAGTTTGTGACGATCCATAATTCCAAGCAATTGCTTTCGGATGTCTTGAGCTCTTTTCATGCTTCTAACTTGAATAAAATTCTCAAAACACCATGGTTGTGAGAAATGATGATTTTTCCACGAGTTGTACACGGCAAGTAGAGTAAGATGATCTCCTTCAGGCTGGTGGAACTTCGCTTTCTTCTGATCAGCATGGTCCTGCTTTTCTTTGGGTCGATAGAAAATGTTCTGTACGTTGAGCATCGCAACAATCGTTAGCACTTCTTCCGAACATCTCAAATCAACTGACATAATTAATAATTTGGCAAGAGATGGTTCCAGAGGAAACTCGGCCATGCGTCGACCAAGTTTTGTCAAGAGACCATCTCCATCAAGAGCTGAAAGAGTATGAAGAGTGTTCAGAGCGGTGATCATTGAATCAAGTGGGGGAGCATCCATAAAGTCGAAGTCAATCAGATTATTGATTCCCATCGCTTTGAGCTGCAGAAGTGTTGATGCAAGATTCGTCCTCTGAATTTCCGGAACAGGGGTTGGCAGCATCTCATCACGGAATGCTCGTTCTGTATATAGACGGTAGCATTTTCCTGGTCCAGTTCTTCCTGCACGTCCGG
The DNA here is from genome assembly GCA_963572265.1 of Caenorhabditis doughertyi. Classification (NCBI taxonomy): domain Eukaryota; kingdom Metazoa; phylum Nematoda; class Chromadorea; order Rhabditida; family Rhabditidae; genus Caenorhabditis; species Caenorhabditis doughertyi. Next base: position 11,506,407 of record OY751554.1, read on the forward strand.
AACGTTGTTTAGCAGCTGCTTGTGAAATCGGAGTGACAACCTAAAAAAAATAAAAGTTAAGAAGCAGTAATGAAATGATAGCTATGAAACTATTTTTTTAAAGTACACTAATACTTACAAGAGAATCCATTCCGCTTTTTGGGTTGTAGATCTTTTGTTTCACAAATCCTGGGTCCACAACGTAGAAGATTCCATCGATCGTAAGAGAAGTTTCAGCAATGTTTGTAGCAATAACCACTTTTCTTTTTCCAGCCGGTGCGGGTTCGAAGATTCTCGTTTGCATTTCACTTGGCAAAGCACCATAAACTGGAAGAATGATTAGTTCTGGAACATCAGGCCCCATCGATTTCATGCGTTCGTATAAAACTTCACATGATGTATCAATTTCTTCTTGTCCAGTCAGAAACACCAAAATATCGCCAGGAGGCTCAGTCAAGTGTATTTGCATAACTGTGATATGAGCAGCTTCAAGATAATCTGATTCAGGTTCTTTTGTGTACAAGATTTCGACGGGGAAGGTTCGTCCAGGAATAGTGAAAATTGGAGCTTCCAAGAAATATTCGGAAAACTTCACTGAATCAAGTGTGGCACTAGTAATGATCAATTTTAACTCCGGTCGTTTTCTAGCAGCAGCTTTCAATAAACCAAAAAGGACATCAGTATGAATCGTACGTTCGTGAGCTTCGTCGAGCATGATTAGGGAATATCCAGAGAGATCAGGATCGATTAGACACTCTCTGAGAAGCATTCCGTCTGTCATGTATTTGATAATAGTATCTTGGCTGGTACAATCTTCAAAACGGATGGTGTATCCGACATCGGTTCCCAACTTGCAACCATACTCCTCCGCCACACGTTTGGCAACCGACATAGCAGCAACACGACGTGGTTGTGTGCATCCAATTTTTCCTCGTCTTCCAAGTCCGGCTTCAATCGCGTATTGGGTCATTTGAGTAGTTTTTCCAGATCCGGTTTCGCCGACAACGACAAGAATTTGATTGTCTATGATAGCTTCAATCAGCTTCTGTTTCAAAGCGAAGATTGGAAGACTTTCTCGTTGTTCGATCATACTCAAATTCGTTCTTTTACCATACGTGGCTTTTCCACCAGCTGTCACATGCTTCAACCACTCTGGCATGTCTTTGGCTTTGTTTCGATCTTTCGACTCGTCCGCTGTCCATCCAGTTGACTGACTTCCTGACATTGGATCCAAAATACGGGCATTCGAGCTGAAACCTCTTTGAGAGTCCATATCACGTTCTCGTTGCGCTTGAATTTTTGTTTCTTTTCGCTCTTTAGAGAGAGCTCCTTGCATCAGAGCAGCTTGAGCTAAAGATCCGTCCGGATTCTTGACAACTTTTACTGGTTCAATTTCAGCACCGCCTTTTCCGTATCCACGCAAAAAATCTGGCTCCTCTTCCACAAGTTCGACTTCAATATCTTCTCCATCACTTTCATCTAAAAATAAATATTGTGAAATTGTTTCAGGCGAAAGCAGAAACTTACCATCAAAGTTTTTCAGGACACCCATCTCTTCGTCAAAATCTGGCATATCCGTGGCAGTTAAAACACCAGCACCTTTCATTTGTTGATACTCCCATCTCTCTGGGGTGGACATTCTCACTCTGGTTTTTCCGCCTCCCATTGAAGTAGAAGGGACTGCACTCGATTCGGGATTCATCCATGAAGACGTGGATGCTGGAGGAGTTCGTGGCCTTACGCCAATCGCATCTCGGTTCAGTTCGGCCTCTCGTGGGTTAAGATCTTCACCAGTGTTCTGATCTACTTCTTTCATAGTCAAAGAGATTTTACCGTTTTCTACTTTGTTTACTTTGACTTTAACACTTTGACCCCGCTTCAGTACATCAGCCACTGACTGAACACGCTCGTTTCGAATTTGTGAAATATGAGCAAGTCCTTCTTGTTTCTGGCGGAATCCTTCAAGAGTGATGAAAGCTCCAAATGATTGGATACTGTTTACACGGCCATCATAAATTTTTCCAACTTCTGCTACTTCTGGTTTTCTATTATTAGTATCGTCCCGTCTGTCGCGTCTATCCCGATCTCTGTCTGCTCTTCGCCTGTCGTCACGGTCTCTGTCCCTGTCACCTCCTCTTCGATCATCCCGGTCTCGGTCTCGATCTCTGCGATCCCGATCTCTTCTATCTTCTCGACTTCTACTACGTCTTCGGTGATCACGGTCACGATCACGACTGCGACTTCTCCTTCTTTTCCGGTCACGACTTCTAGACCTACTTCTCGAGCGATTTCGTTTTGAAGATGCCGTTGCTTCGTTTTGACGGCTTTTCTGCAAAAAAAAGATGAGTACACTATGCTCCTCTTACAAATTACAGTAATCATTTCAGTATATTCCTTACCTCCTCTTCAAATTTGCCTTCAAGCTTCTCCAATTGAGCCATCCAATCATTACCATTGTCTTCTTTCTCTATTGTTGTGTTTGCCATTGCTAACGCTGGTAGTCTGGCTTTGATTTCCTCTTTTGCATCGGAAATGAGTGTAATTTTATGTGATTCTTTTATATCATCTTTAGAGTCTTCATTTCGTTTGCTCCTCTTTTTTGAAGCCGTCATGTGCTGTACTATCCTCAGAATTGTAGCGGTTAACGAATCGTCAAACTGAAATGATTGATGTGTTTTGTTGAAATTGAAAAATTTGGAATTTTTAGAGTCTTGTTTCAATCGATGTTCTACGTTTCCAGATTCGCAAATTAATACTTCCGCGCGTTATTTAATTTAGTATATTTGAATTGAATCGAACATACCTGATCTGCTAATCCCTCCTCGCCGAGTTTTTTCTTGAAATTGTCAAAAGTGGGATTTTCTTGAGCCATTTGAATAACGAACTCGGCCACATTTTTATCCGCAACTCCGAAATGGTTCTCAAGCTCACTGAGGACTTTACTGACAAGTGAAAGGTGCTCGAGTTGATCCATCCTGATTAGAAATATAAACAAACAAAAATTTAAAGATAGACACGGAATCAATACACAGAAAGTAACAGAAACGACTTGACGTGCCGTTCTCTTCACATACGAAAATAAATAGGGGTGGGCGTGGTCTTTTTTGCAAGGACAGACGCGTCTTTTCGCAAGAATGCCGCACAGAACAGAGGTTTCCCATATTTTTTCTTCATGCTTCTGGGAAAATAAACCTAAGCTCTTCTTGAATGGCGATGATTTTTTCAAAATTTTTATATATTCACTATAATTTCTTCCTTTTTTATATTCACCAATGCTCTTTGTTATTGATTAGGTATTAATTAGTTAGCGTTCATTGATAGTTTTTGGTAGTTAAATTCTCACATAAACTTGTGTTTTATTCCGAAATCAAATAATCGAGATAATTTTACATAAAAACATACAGTTTATCACATTCCCATTGAATAATCTGAAATCTCTCTCGTGCCATTTTCATGTTCATTTGTCTGCCAAAATAACTCTGTGTCTCTGTTCTTGGAATGATATCTCTCTCGACTCACTAGTAAACATGCGCCATTCCTCTCCCGAACAACGACGGGGCGACCCAATGTAAAATCGATCAAAATTACTTACATATGTTTTCAGAGCAAATTTAAACCTAAAAATGGATTTTAATAGAAGTTTCACTTCCAATCTTGGAAGTGCTGGGAGTGCTAAATCACAGCAGGTGAGAGAACGAAATTCGGTTTTTTGTCTACACATTCCTTGATTTGATAAGAAAACACATTAGGAACATTAATGAAGTCATATGTTTTCTCTCCAATTTTATAACACTTACAAAGTTTTACATTTCAGAGCATGTTTAAAGCACTTCGTCGTCTTCATGGCCAGAATCTTGAGAGTCGCGGGCTTCATGATATGACGGAAGCGTTCCAGTCGTTTGTTACACGAGCTCGGTTTTTCAGTATTGGCAAATTACGGTAGCTCTGCTCTTAATGAGTTTTATTCTTCCAAAACAAACCTTTCAGAAGAACTTGGTCACATTCAGCAGCAGAGTTCATGAAGTATCGTCGGCTTTTACCAATGTTGCTTGCTGATGGAGAGGCGTTTGACGGTGGAGAAACTGATGGTTTGAACGTAGCACTTGCAAATTCATTCCAATGAATAATTCAGACTTCGATGCTTCAATTGCTTTCCAGCACACCTCACGGGATGATAGGAAAATCGTGGTTTCCAATATTTCAGCTCGTGTTACGCAGTCACAACTGCAATCTTTTTTCTCTCAGTATGGCAAGGTGAGTTGGTGGTTTTTGAATCAATATTTCATTTCAATTCAAAAAAACATTTTCAGATTACGAGTTGCATTCTTCCCCGTGAAGAGAAAAAAACTTCGGTATTCGGAACTCTCCCCAAGCATTCGAGAAATTGCGGAACCGCAACAATCACTTTCAAGTAAACTAGTTGAAATTTAAAAAGTTAATTTCCATTATTTCAGAAAAGCTGAGCACGCCGAACGCGCAAAAAATGCAAGTCCTGAAGAATTGAAGTTTTACGAACAAGTTATGGTTGTTTCCGCGGTTAGAAAGAGTTCTGTGGAGTTTAAAACACAGTAAAATTTTTTAGTACGTTTCAAAGAAAAGAGGCGGCAAAGGTCTGGTGCTTAGTGACGACATTGGAAGTCGGGAAGACACACCACTCTCCAGAGCATCTTCCACGCAATCACTCGCTTCAGGTTCTGAACAATTGTTTAATATTGGTGGTATACCAGATAAAGTCCTAAAAAGGGTAATATCTTTCCTACCGATCCATGAAACAATCAGGCTTGAAAGAGTGAACAAGAAGTTCATGGAGGAGTCCATTAAGTCTTGGGAGTTGGTTAACCGTTTGACTTTGGCGAGAGAAAGTGTCTTTAGTAAACAAAGACCGATGAGAACAAATCATTTGAAAGTATGTTCATAACTTTCAGTAATGTCAGTTTTCCATTATTTTCTTTCCAGGCAATTCTAACTCGAGCTGGTGCTCATCTTCACGCCCTCGATCTTTCAGCGGTCGTTCACCTTCTTGATGATAGACGCGCTCTCAAAGTTATAGCAACATGTTGTCCTAACCTAGTTGAACTTGACATCAGTGGAACACATGCACATGCTGAAGCTCTTGAAGAACTTGGAGAATCGTTAACACATCTTGAACAACTTTCTTACCGTGGAATGGAAACGACTGGTGACAAAGCGTTCTATTTTTTACTCAAAAATTGCGGGCACTCTCTCAAGTTTGTTGATTTACGAAATGCAAAACGTTTACATGGAAGATCATTCCGACTCTTTGGCTCTCAATTAGAAAGTTTATATCTCGACGGCTCCTCAAAAATCGATGAACTGGCGTTTGAAGATTTATGTACCAGTTGCGGAGGTCTCAAAGAATTGAGGATCAATGAATGCTATAAAATTACCGATGAAAACTTGAGTATGATCGCGAGAAGAATGGAAGATCTCTCGATTCTGACGCTCTGCGGAGATGGATTTAAAAACTTGACTTCAGCTGGATTAATTCATATTAGTCACATGAAGAATATTACGGAACTTGCGTGAGTAAAAAACTATTTAATGCCAGTTGAAAGAAAGACACCTATTATAGACTAGACTACAACACGCTGGTCAATGATGAGCTCCTTGTCTCTATTTCTGCTGGTTTGCCACTTCTCTCATCACTGAGTCTAGCTAATGCAGGAGACGATTCTTCAATAACTTCTGAAGGTATAGCTGCAATCAGAAACCTGAAGGAGCTTACTCAACTCGACGTTTCTTCCCTGGCAGCTGTGAATTCAAAAGTAATGGCTCAACTGGGAGCATTGAAGAAACTCGAAATAGTTCAACTCCGAAATTGCACTTATCTAGGCGATGAAGGTGTTCGCGCAATGTTCAAGATGCCAAATATCCGACATGCGGATTTGAGTGGATCTATTTTAGTATCAAATGATTCAATTCAAGAGTTCATCAAGGCTTTCCCATCTGGACCAAAAGTATGAAAATAAAGGAGAACTGTTGTTTTATTTGTGATTTTTCAGCTTCCACCAATTACTCTTGTTGTCGGAGGAACAGCTGCTGATGCTTCAAAGTTATCAGTACGAGGTTCACGGGTTGTCGTTGACTTTTCGGATTATTCAACAATCGTTACGATGCAGACGAGTCAAACATCAGCTTCTAAATTCGCTATCGGTTTGCAGCTTCCATAGAACTTATTCGTATCTTCTAACTATTACAGGTGGATCAGCTTCAGATGGGGAAGAGTGTTCAGATGACGAATTCGAAGTTCTCACCGCTCAAAGTGAGTTATAATGTTATAAGAATTAAGGCGACTCATACTTGCGTTTAGGGAGTTTCTACATCGATGCAGTCTGTGGAGAAGAAGAGTCGCCAATAACAGATGATGGAAAACTTGCTGAATGGGCAGAAAAAGAAGCGAGAAGTCTGGGCCTCATCAAGGATTAATATAGCTTCAGAATTTTATCGAACGAAATTATTTCATTCAGTTTATAGGATCCTATTTATTAATTGATAATTCAAACTTGTCATTTTTTTGCATTTTTCTTGTCTCATGTAACTAGTCAAATAAATTTTGTTTTTATTAGCGGATACATTCGGATTATTGGTTATAGTCCTGTTTCTATTTGCTCCTTTCAATCGAAATCAATAATTGAAGATCTGTTGTAGTCACAAAATAACGTCGAAAACTGAAATGTCAATGAAAAGGTTTGGAAAGGCGGCGTATCGGATTGCAAATGAGGTTAGTATAAGAGAAAAGTTATAGGGAATGCAATAATTTCATTACAGTTAGTAGCTCGCAGTGGGGGCTCTTCGATATTCCTTCGATTTCTACCAAGAATATTCCCAGTCACGCACAAATTGGGTGTTCATGTTGTACTGAAAAAAGCACCAATTCCACGTCAAAACTTATTGAGAATTGCAAGATTCGCAACCAGACAAGGTCGTTTCTTTCGTCCATTCTCATCTGTGATAATTGAAAGGCATAGATTCCAAAACAGAGAAGATTGGCGTCGGAAATTCGAACCAATTCGTAAAGAATCGAAATCAGTCGATTTGGTGGAGAGAATCAAACAGATATTTGGGAATTCGGTCCGCTATAACGAAGACTTGAAAGCTAGCGAATGGCCTAACAGGATCGACTCCTATGAATTCGGTTAGTTTTGAAAGCTTTTGAATTTTCATGTTCGATTTTTATAGGAGAGTTCCTTGGTCAAGGTTGTAATGCTGCAGTTTACTCTGCTAAGCTAGCTAGCCCCAAAGATGAACTTCAAAACACAAATTATAATATTGGATTTAATGAAGTGACCGATATTCTTGCCGAGATTCCTCCAGTAAGCAAAGTAGCACAAAAGGTAACTCACTCTATGTTCAAAGATCTCATTCACATTTTCCGTTTATAGAAATATCCTCTTGCTATTAAGTTAATGTTCAATTTCGAGCACGATAGAGATGGCGATTCCCATCTCTGGAAATCGATGGGAAGTGAACTGGCTCCATATCCAAATGCAGCAAAACTTTTGAACGGTCGGATTGGGAATTTCACTCCTCTTCCTGCTAAACACCCTAATGTGGTTAGGATTCAAACAGCTTTTGTGGACTCTTTGAAAATTCTTCCAGATGCTATTGAGAGGTATGCGTCAGTTGAACGAATAATCAAAATGAACGTAGTGTACCAGATATCCTGATGCTCTACATACAGCTCGTTGGTATGAATCGATCGCCAGTCAGCCAAAAACAATGTACGTGGTTATGAGAAGATACCGTCAAACACTTCATGAATATGTATGGACTCACCACAGGAACTATTGGACCGGTCGAGTATTGATGGCTCAACTTTTGGAAGCGTGTACCTACCTTCATCAGCACAAAGTTTCTCAAAGAGATATGAAAAGTGACAATATTCTATTAGAATATGATTTCGATGATGAAATCCCACACTTGGTCATCGCTGATTTTGGATGCGCACTTGCGTGCGACGACTGGGAGCTTTCTTATGAAAATGACGAAATTAGTTTAGGAGGAAACACGAAAACAAGAGCACCTGAAATTGCATCTGCCACTCCAGGAAAGAATGTGTAGGTCTTTAAAACAATTGCTCAAGAAAATCAACTGTTTCTTTTTAGGAAAGTGAATTTCGAAATGGCTGACACTTGGGCAGCTGGAGGTCTTTCTTATGAAATACTGACTCGTTCTAATCCATTCTACAAACATCTCGACACAGTCACATATCTCGAATCGGAACTTCCACCTCTTCCATCTCGTGTCAATTTTGTTGCACGTGATGTTATTTTCGATCTTCTCAAGCGAAATCCGAAAGAAAGAGTCAAGCCGAGCGTTGCCGCCAACGCCTTAAATTTGTCATTGTTTAGAATGGGAGAAGATGTCAAACAGATGATGGAAAAGTGCGGGATTTCACAAGTTACTACACTTCTAGCAGGAGTTTCAAAAACATTGAGTCAGAAAATTAATAGAAACTTAGATCAAGTGATTAACTTGATCACTGCTGAAACTATTATGGCAAATCTTGCACCTCACCTGATAAGTCGAGCTGAGCGGCAGCTTCGTGCTACTTTTTTATCAAGAATGAATCGAGAGGACGTATGGAAGAGCTTACAATACTTTTTCCCTCTTGGAGCTCAAATCAACACACCTGCAACTTCGACTGATTGCTTTGAATCGATTTCCAGCTTCATCTCAAGCTTATCCAATGGTTCAGAAGACTTGGAAACGCAAAAGAAACCTGCGAAAAATGGATATAACAATGTTCCGATTCTTTTACGAAATATCATTCGAACCGATTCAGATGGTGTCAATGGAATTGTACATAGAGTGCGATCGAAATAGATTATAGATAAATTGAATCATTTTAGGTAATCCCGCTAGTTTTTTGTATTATTTTTTAAACCAATTCCAAATTAATTTCTGTTGTTTGAATTTGTATATTTCACCTCTACCATATGTGCCACAGCTGTTGGGCTATTTCCAGTTTACGGTTTCTTGCGAGCCTTTATGCTCAGTTTTAATAAAGTTGTATGTATAATTATATCATGAATTTGTTTTTTACTGGTTCTGCACCTCTAATTTATCGTCACACTGAATTCATGCGAGAGTATCTTCTAATCAATGAATCTCAGGTGTATGAGCAGCCTCTACGTGCCATTGGTCTTACGGCTCGAAGTTAAAGACCCGTCAAAAGTTGTACAGTCTTTTATCGACGATTCAAAAGCAGGAAGCGAATCTCCATTAGCTGGAGAACGAACCCGTCAACGGTTGGTCAAAAAAGGAAATACACCACCTAAGAAAGATAAAAAGGAAGGTGGAACAGAAGAGTATCCCCCAATCGGAGTAATGGTAAAATCCTTCGTTAAAAGCCAAGATACAATTATCTCAAAGTTACAGTCAAGTGAACCATCTCACAACTACCATAAGGGCCGTCGGACATACTCTGAAGTGGTCATAGAGTCTCTCGATGGCGAAAAAGTTCTTGAAACTAACTCAGTCGCAGGAACGTCGGAAAAATCAAGTGGAAGATCTGTATCAGAGGGACCACGTAAGCTTCATCTGATTCAAAATCACAAACATTACATAACATTTGATTACAGCTGAAAATGTCCCTTATTATTCTGGAAACCCGTTGACGGAGAAGACTGAAGGTATAATGCATTTCTACAAATATCAAGATGAAAAGCGTACCAAAGCAGCACAATGTCGAATGCTATGCATGTATGCTGTTCCAGCACAAGTGGAAGTCCGAGAGATAATATCCTTTATGTGTATTTCCCTCCCAATGATTGTAAGCATCAAAGTGGTTCGTGATCCAACACCTAACCAGTATATGCTGATAATCAAGTTCAAAGAACACGTAAGATTTGAGATAATTCAGACTTATCATTTCTTAATTTTCCAGAATGATGCAGTTACTTTCTATGAAGAGTTCAATAACTGCCCATTCAATGATCTGGAGTCACATTGCTGTACACTATTCTTCGTTGACCGTATTGAATGTGTAAGTCTATAAAATATGATAGAGGTTCAATTTATTACCCACATCTTTCAGAAAACATCTGATGAACTTCTATCGTCTGATGACACATCTCTCACTGAACTGCCAACTTGCGCAGTCTGTTTGGAGCGTATGGATGACAGTGTTCTCGCTATACTCTGTAATCACTCTTTTCATGCACGTTGTCTAGAACAATGGGCTGATAATACGTGCCCGGTCTGTCGCTATGTTCAATCCCCAGAGGTCGTAGCTGAACAACGATGCAACGATTGTGGAATGAGCAATGATCTGTGGATCTGTTTGATTTGTGGAAATATAGGATGTGGTAGATACGCGGAACAGCATGCACAACGACATTGGGAACTGACATCGCACACATACAGTCTCAAAGTTGGTGGAGAACGAGTTTGGGATTATGCAGGTGACAATTATGTGCATAGACTTATTGAGAATCAAGCTGACGGAAAGTTGGTGGAAGTTCAACGGGACATGAATGCTGTGAGTTTTTAATCTGCCACGTTTGTCTTCAACGTGAACTTTTCTTTTCACACGTTTTCTTCGTATTTATTTAATTTCGATCAGAAACATGCATAATGTTGAGAAACTGTCATTTGCAAGACCTATTTTTCTGAATTTTTCAGAGTATGGATGAAAAAACCGGTAAAGACGACAAGTTGGAAGGAATCAAGCTCGAGTACACTCTCCTTTTAACTAGCCAACTGGAAGATCAGCGAAAATACTTCGAGGGTCAGCGTCATGACATGGAACAGACTATGTCCAAAATGGAGAAGATGGCTTATGCTCAAGTTGAAAGTCTCGAGCATCAATTGACAGAGCGGTCAACAGAACTGAAATGTTTAAGAGGGGAAATTGAGGAGTCTGCTGCAGCACGAAAGCTGGCAGAGAAGAAAGCAGCGCAGACAAGTGAGAAGGTAGCAAAACTTGCCAATGATTTGAAGGATGAACGAGAGCTCAATGAAATGTTGAGAAAAGATCAACAGGTCTGGAAAGAACAAGTAGAAAAGCTAGTTGGAACTCAGAAAGTTGCACGGACAGAGTATGAGAAGGTAATAAAAGACTCTGAAGGCTTAATATATATATATGTTGTGTTTAGAGAATAGATGACCTGCAGTCCCAGGTCAATGATCTTCTTATGCACTTCGAAACTCAAAACAAGTTGAAAGAGCAACTGGAAGCTGGGACAGTCACTCAGGAAGAAATCAACCAAAGTCAAGTTGGAGTTGACGCTTCTTCTTCGCCGTCTTCAAAAAAATCTCATAGAAGAAAGAAGAATAACAAAAGTTAATTTATATTCGTTCACTTTTCTGTTTATCCATTTTCCCCTTATCTTTTCATATTGTTCCTCAAACTGTATATTTATACCTTCTTACGCTTTTCACGCATCTCATCGAAATTTTTGCGGTTAGTGATAATTACTGTCAAAACCTTTTGAACAAATTTTAGCCGGTAATGGGGTTGCTTCCGAATAAAGCTTTATAGTATTGCCATTCATAAAGTCGAAGATTTTCCGATTCGCGAAACGGGTCTTATAAGTTATAACCCTTATTATATTTTGTTCAAACTCCCGCCGTCATATTGGTCACGTCAACCCTCCAGCTGACGCGTTTGTTGTGCTGACGCATTCTATTTTTCGTCGTAGCTGCCGTTGACGCGAACATTTGTTGCCTTCTTTAACGCAGTCCTTAGGACATTCGATCAATACGTTTCGTTTATTTTAAAGAAATCTTAACTTCTACGTTTTTTAATTCGAAATTGGATAATTTTTCGAAATGAGCTAGGTTTCCACATTTCTCTTCATTTTGTTAACATGTTCAGAATAGCTTCCCATCGATCGAACACGTTATCGATACGGTGGCAAAGTCTATGTCAATTTGGAATCATCTGGTTTGTCGATCAATCATGAATTTCGTGCATCAAAAGTGCAGAAACGTTGGTAGGGATAGACTTTCAAAAAAGGTTCAAAGAACGTCGATTTAATTCACAGATGTTCCTTATCTCGGCAGTCAAGTCTTCCGTATCCCAGTTTCTGATGATCTTGTGAAATGGAACCGAGAATGGCCTGACTATAAGCCACCGGTATACACCGCCCCTAAAGTTCAGGGACAAGTTTGGGCAGATCCAGAGATTAGCGAAAAAAGTTTCCAACCTGCTTGGAACTCAGTCGACGGTAAAATCAACAGACTATCTTTTGTTTGGTGTGTCATAGTCGTATTCGATAAAACACAATAACTGAGTTCAGTGAATACACATTCGATCGATCAACATTGTCCCCATTGAATCCTATCGGCCGTACGGGGTTGGCTGGTCGCGGTGTGCTCGGTCGTTGGGGTCCAAACCACGCGGCAGATCCAATCGTGTCCAGAATAAACGATGAAGGTCATTTGGAGTTTGTTGCTATTCAACGCCGTGACAACTCGGAATGGGCGATTCCTGGAGGAATGGTTGATGCTGGAGAACAAGTGTCACAAACGCTCCGCCGAGAATTCACAGAAGAAGCAATGCATGGAGTAGTTGACAATAAAAGTCTTGATGAACTCTGGAATAGTGGGAAAGAGTTGTATAGGTTGTATATTGACTTAAACAAATGAAAAAATCAGAAATTTGCAGAGGATATGTAGATGATCCACGTAATACTGATAATGCATGGATGGAGACAGTAGTCATGAATTTCCACGACGGGAAAGGCCTCCTGAAGGATGTTGCCCTTCAGGCTGGTGATGACGCTACGTCACTCCGTTGGATTCGTGTTGATTCACAAGAACCTCTTTATGCTTCTCACTCTCACTTCATTCAGCTATTAAAAGCTGCTCACGCAAATTAACGTTTCCTCGCATTTTTTTCTTCATATTCTCATTTTTCTTCTTCCTTTTTTCTCTCTCTCTCTCTCTCTCTCTCTCTCTCTCTCTTTCTCACATTCGAACGTATTTGCTCTTCTTTTCTTATGAAACTTCGACTTTTTTTTAAATCAAAAATGAATTTTTTTTAAGGTATGAGTCGTGGAGGAGGTGATCGTCGTGCCGCTCCGGATATCAATGGATTGACATCCCTGAAAATCGACAACTTGTCGTATCAAACGACTCCAAATGACCTTCGGCGAGTCTTCGAGAGATACGGAGACATTGGAGACGTACATATTCCGAGAGACAAGTATTCAAGACAGTCAAAAGGGTTCGGATTTGTACGCTTCTATGAGTGAGTTCCTATTCTCTGAGTGATCTGATTCAAATTTTATTTTTCTCAGACGTCGTGACGCCGAGCACGCATTGGATCGCACCGACGGAAAGAACGTGGACGGTAGAGAACTTCGAGTGACTCTCGCGAAATACGATCGCCCATCTGATGAGAGAGGAGGTCGAGGAGGAGGAGGAGCCGGTGGACGTAGAAGGTGAGAATTTAAGATACAAAAGTTTCACTTTCAAAAGTCGGCGCGAGTTAACTTGAAAAAATGGCCCTGTTTTATTCATTATAGAGCAGCAGCAGAATCTGATGTTGCTGAGCTGAGCTGATTTAATGCTGAGTGGGACTTGACTAGCGGAAATGCTGAAAATGCAGGGAAAAGCAGGTTTTTGCTGTTGCTGAGACTGCTGAAAGAAACCAGCGGCGGCAGAGGAAAAAGCTGAGAACGTAACATTTGTAAGTGCCTTAATATTCATGGCATTTTCTACTGTTTTTTGTTGAAATACCTCTTCCTATCAGTTCCAAAAGAGAAGTTTCCACGATAAACTGTATTGATAGACGTTGTTATTTGTCCTCACTCATCACTTCTTTCCGATGATGGTTTCACTAGAGTCAGTGTTCATTAGCCACTATTCTGTTTTTGAAAAACATCTATCGTTTTTCAGATCTCGTTCACCAAGAAGACGATCTAGATCTCCGAGATATTCGCGTTCAAGATCGGTAAGTTTGAAAGCAATTATTCAGGTCATTCATTTCTCTCATTATTTCAGCCACGTCGCTCTCGTAGCCGTACTCGTTCTCCACCATCTCGTGATCGTCGAGATTCACCAGATCGTCGTGATCGTTCTGCATCTCGATCGCGCTCTCGCTCTCCACCACCAAGAGAGGATGCCTCTCCACCACCAAAGGATCGTCGCTCGAGAAGCCGTTCAGCATCTCGCTCTCCGAGCCGTAGCCGTTCCAGATCACGCTAAACATCTATCAATATTGAATCAAGTCTTCTCTGAAGTTTCTAAAACTCCCTTGTTCTGATATGTCCTCTACCGCTACTCACTATATGAGAATTACACAATTTCCACTACTTTTTCCTCAACAACCATCTTTCTCATTCATCAAATTTTGAACGTTTTCTCTAATTTAATTTCATAATGCGTATATCTAATATTTCTTTCGATTTCTTTTTATTGAAAATAAAGAGCCCATAAGGTAACGTTAAAAAATTCAAATCAACTCAACCGAATCTCCTGTTTCCGGTGACAGCAGGTGTGGGGCTAGTAGCGATCATGTAGTTTTCTGCAGCTTTTTTTGAATTTATTCTGCGAGATATTTTTCCTGAATGAGCTCTAACATTGGAAATGTGAGCTATCCAGATACAACTCCCGGTCAGGGAAACTTAGTTTTTGAAGCAAATTTTGAGTCTGGTTGGTTTCAAAGTCTTATTTATAGATACAGTATGATTCCAGGTAATTTGGGTCGTGTTGATAAAGTATCATGCTCTGAATATGATTTATTTATTCGGCCTGATACTCTTAACAATAAATATCGAGTTTGGTTCTATTTTGAATGCAAAAATGCAACAGAGAATCAGGTTCTTCCCTCTATTTGAAGGGCCTATCTTCATCATACCAATTTTGTAGAGGATTATTTTCAATATCGTTAATTTTTCAAAACAAAGAACACTTTTCGAGTTGGGTATTGCAGCTCCAGTTGTTAAATCAAATGCTCAAAATAGTTGGTACATTTCTTATCATTTACTGATATCCAGTTTCGAAATAAAATCATTTCCAGGGCTCGAATCCCATCTCGTCACATTTATTACTATCGTAGTTCTCAACACAATGAACGTTGGATTCTCTCATTTGCATTCATTTTCGAATCTCCGGATCCGGTTCAATTTGCTTATTGTATACCTTATACTTATAGCCAGATGCAAGCGTGGCTGAATGAATTAGAAGCTCGGAAATATACTTTTTTTCATCGAGATATTCTCACTCATACTGTGGTAATTTCTCATAAAGACTACTTGGATTATGACTGATTTATAGCAAAAACGTCGAGTTGATCTGATAACAATTGATGGATCACCTGAAACATTTCAAGGAACCAAGAAAATGGTATTTTTAACTGCTCGAGTTCATCCGGGAGAGTCCCCAAGTAGTCACGTAATGCATGGAATCATTGAATTCCTTGTGTCCAAAGATGATAGAGCTCAGAAACTTCGAAAAGTTTATTGTTTTAAAATTATACCAATGCTTAATCCAGATGGAGTTTATCTGGGAAATTATAGGTAAATTGAAAATGGATATGGTTGTTTCTAAAGTTAACGCAGGTGTTCGCTGATGGGTTATGATCTGAATCGAATGTGGAGAAGTCCATCAGAATGGGCTCATCCATCAATTTATGCTGTGAAAAGTTTGTTGACACAATACGATAACAATCCGGTACTTTTAGTTTGAAAAAAAACCGTTTTATTTTATTGGTCGATTTTACAGCAAGCCCAAACAGTTATCTATGTTGATTTACATGCTCATTCTCAAAAACCAAATTGCTTTTTATATGGAAACGTTTCTATGACTGCAGTGAGTATTGGGTCTTTACCATAAAGAGTATAACGCTTCTCTCGTCTCAAGTTCTCATTTTTAGTTTGAATTCCACAGTATCCCTAGTTCAATACTTTTATAGACCATAAAGATTACTGTAGGTTTAGAAACATGAAAAAGTAGGAAATGTGCATGTATCGTTATTGGAAAAATAAGTTTTGAAAAACAAACGTTTCCGGTGGAAGAAAAGTCAACATCCCGTCAGCTGTGGCTTCCGCATTTGCTCGCCGAGCTCTCTGAAGATTATTCACTTGAATTCACTCAATTCAACACGGATGCAGAAAAGGCAGGAACTGGAAGAAGGTGATACTTTTTGAGAAAAAATTAATAGTTGGAAAGGAAAAGGGAGCTTCTATTTTATGGGAAACTTCGGGAAATGAAGCACTACAAGATTACGCTAGTTGCGTAATTACTTCAGGGATACTGTATACGCACTTTTTCTGATTACTGTCGAACTGAAAGCAGAGAAAAAAAAGAGAATTATTTCCAGAACAATGGGAGATCTTCTCTCCTGTCTGTGCTATACTCTTGAAGTTTCATTCTTCTCATATCGCCACATGGATTCTTCTGGAAATGGAATTCGACTCTGTACTTCTTATTTACAATACAAATGTGAATTTTTGAAGTTTTAGAATTCAAAAAGCATTCTTTAATTTCAGATGAAGCTCTAGGAGAAGCATTCTGTCGAGCGCTTCTGAATTTCTATGAAGCTGATTGTGGTCTCTGTGTGATTCCTCTCGAAAGACCATTCAAAACATTTTTGCCTGCACGCGCACAGAAAAGTTTGAAGAAGCAAGCAAGAAAAGTGATCCAAACTGTAATGATGAAATGATTTTTTTTAACTGTTTATATTTAAATGCAATGTTTCATTTTGTCAATAAATAAGTAAAGGAAACGGACGCAAAAAATGGTGGAACATATAAAATGGGAAGAGTTTTAGTTGAGTTTGACAGGACCCAAGTGGCACGTAAAGTGTCAAATGTTAAGAAAATGAAGAAGAGAGCGCAAGTTTACACATCAAAAAAAGCGAGTTGACACGAAAGCTAACAAGAAGAAGAGGCGGGAAGAAAGGTCAAGCTTTACTTGTTATAATTTCAGGAATAGAGAACACCAGAAATCACAACCTTTGGATTGAATGATACCACAAGAAAGGAGAATGCGAGAAGATGTACAACAGACGATTTTGATAGGGAGGTTAATAATAAACTGTAGAAATAATACCACGGGATAGTGTCATAGAATCTTATGAAATGAGAAAGCATGGAAATACGATTCTGGGGAATGCGATAGGAAGATCAAACAGAATCTTCACGGCTCATCTGCAGTGGATTAACATATTCAAACCCGTCGAATTCTGATTGATCAATTCTCGCAATGACTGATGAGTTGTCAGGGGAAAGTTGTGGGGGCTCGTCGGTGAACTGAAAGATGGTGAAGGTAGATATTTGTATCAACATCTGGAAAATTCTCTTACCTGATGATCGAAATGAGTTAAATCTCGATCGTTTTCAACAGCGGGATGGTATGGTGGTGCAACTGCTTTTTGTTCCAATGCTTCCCAATCAATGAATCCACGGAAGAATTGATGGTCTTTCATATCACGGAGACCCTCATTTATATCCAATTTACACCCCAGTCGTTCCGTTGGATCTTTATTCAAGAATCCTCTCAAAATTCCTGATGCACGAACAGAAAGTGAACGTGGAATGCGAATTTGTCGCTCGAGTATGATTTGGAATAGATAGTCTTCTGTATTCTCTTCAGCGTTTTGCATTCCAACAATGTCGAATGGTGATCTACCAGCCATCATTTCGAACCTATAAGAACGACGAGTTTCAATAAGAAAAAAGAATTTTCAATCGCTTACATCAACACACCCAACGCCCACCAATCAACGCTGAACCCATATTCATCTCCTCGTAATATTTCTGGAGCAATATAGTTGGGTGTTCCACAGAATGTTGACGTCAAGTCGCCAGCATTAATATTCTCTTTACACATTCCGTAATCAGTCAATTTGATGTGTCCTTCTGCATCGATAAGCACATTGTCAAGTTTCAGATCACGATAAATAATCCCTCTAGAGTGAAGGAAGTGCAATGCAAGTATGATTTCTCCAGAATAGAATCTTGCATGCTCTTCTGGTAATCTTCTTTGTTGCTGCATATGGAACATCAAATCACCACCAGGCACGAATTCAATGACAAAGAATAAACGAGATTCGGTCTAGAAAATGATTTCATTCATTTATTATTGGAGTTTTATTACCTGGAAGCATGAATGTAATCCAACAAGGAATGGATAATTTGAAGCTGCTTCAAATACTGATTTTTCAGTCTGGACCCAGTCGATATCTTCGTCTTCATTGAACATTTCTTTTTTGATGATTTTTATAGCATAAATCTGACGAGTGGCAATATGTTCTGCTTGCACTACTTTCGCGTATGATCCACGTCCAATAACAGTCAGCAAACGGAAATCGTTCAGTGAAACAGCCCACTTTGATGCTCCATTGCCATTCTGAGAATAAAATGGAAATTGAATACCTTACAAATATGAATTACTTCTAATTGTTTCTTTTTCTCAGGAAATGGGAAGCATTTGCAGAACAGTGTCATTCGAAAGAATTTAATAAATATTGAAAAAAGGAAAGAAAAGAGTCAGAAGATCGGTAGTTTGTATGTAGAAAGAATTCTTTTGAGGTGCTACAAAAAGGAATTCCTAGAATCGTAAACAATACGAATACGTTTATGAGAAACTCAGAGTTTTAGTGTGCTGGAGCTACAACTCTAGAACAGTGAACACTAATAATCCAGCTTATTCCGAAAAGCTTCAGACAACGTTAGATATGATAGAAGCTGTTTTCAAGCGTAGGAAAACTTAAAGTAACTGAGACTAAGTCAAATGAGTATTATTATACATCATGAATTCTTACCGCAATTCGGTTCATATCGTGATTCGCTGATCCAGGTAACTCAATTTCGTGTTCATGGAATGCACCGTTATCAATACCACCACCAGATCGAGTTGTAGAGGAGCTTGTGTTTAGTTTCCCGCCTCGTAGTGATCCCACTCCAGTACTGGGCGCCATGGGTAAAATATTTGGTCCCTGAGGTGTCTGAAAAGAATTATGGTTACTGGACCGCCCAGAAGAACTTATGTTGTACGGTACCCGTTTCATCCAATAGCAAACGAATACAGATAGACAAAACATTTTAATGTCAAAAAAGATATTGGATGAGGCTCATTACATTTGTTTTTTCGTTTTCCCTACAAAAAGTTCTTACCTGACCACAATGCGTCCGCACGTGTCTATGACATTTCTTGTGCACGCATAACCGACAATCTACACATCGGAAGCCTTGTCTGCCAATTCCCCAAATGTAGTCGTGGCAAATGAAGCATTGGATTCGTCTGAAATTATAGACGCATTAAGTCAGCATTTATTTATCAGCTATCCAATTTTTTCAAAGATTGAAAGCGTACCTATTTAGTCTCTTTGCTTGGAATCGATGTCCATTGTATAAATAAATTTTCTTCCATCTTCGAGCACCACGTCGATATACTGTTTCTAAAATGAAAAATAATGAGAACCTTCAATTCTGTGAGACACTAACTGTCTTCTCCTTGGCACGGGAGTCCTGGCAACTCTGGTTTTCCGATGAAAACATGAATATTCAATTCCGCCTCTTGGCTAGCAGTCAAACAACGGACTGCCTCATCCAGCTCCATTTGTGAGTCGATAGAAATCGGATCACCATCCTCGTCGATCCATTTGACAGTTATATCTTGTTTGATGTGTTGTTTACAAGCATCTCGGAGAAGTGCAAAGAAGTCATCGAGCATCAAAGGTGGACGAGCGTACAAGACAACTACCTGAAAAAGTGAAATCATGATAGAATATTTTCAGCTGATTGTTTCTTTTTATTCTGAACTATATTTAGAACCCTATGCAGGTGTTGCGAAATGTCAAAACTGAGATTTCGTAACAGGACTTTCCTTGAACGTATGTTTTTTATTATCAAGAGAGTCGACACTGAAACTCCATAATCCATGAGGAAACTCCATAATCTATGAGTTTATTGTTCGTATTCAGAAACCGGGATAATCATTAGAACAGGGAGCTCCGGTTTTGGAAAATTAGTTTTGCAGAGAAAAATAGAAAACCTTTTTTACACTCAAAATTTTATTTACCTGCCCTTGAAACCTTGTTTTCAGCTTAATATCACCATCATCTTCCAGTGATGCCGGAGAAGACATTCTGTAAAACAATAGTGTAAGAGAGAATGTGGTTTCGTTCCGAAACAAAAACGCGGACAAAAAGAGATGGCGAGTTGGTAACACAGAATTGCAACGGTCTCAGCCAAAAATGGAAAGTGATTCATGCTATCATGAATAATAATGCATCGTTAAAGTTCTATGCATTGTCGCTCCATCGAACATTCGTTTCGTCCAAATATACAGGTCAGCTAGAGCGGAGACTGTGAAGAGGAACAGAGAAGTGAATAATCAAAGGTGACCTTCACAAACACTGTACAGGACAAAGCGCGCGCACCGACCAACACAGGCGGTCTGAAGAACTGACAGGAAGTAAAAAAGAGACTCTACACACTTGTATGTTCCTGGAGAGAAACAAGAAAGTATTTTCTTAAAAACAGTTTCCTGGAAACCGAGTTTATTTTTACGGTTATCATTCAATCAAAAGCAAAATGAGAATTGAGTATGGATAAAAGTTTTTCAGATAAATACTACTGGTATGGGATAATGGAACATGTGACGGATGCGAATAATTTAGTGCTTCTTGAAGTATTCTTGGCTTTCCTTGACTCCTGGCTTGATAGTGTCGGATCCCGGGGTCCATCCAGCTGGGCAGACCTCTCCGTGCTTCTCGACGAATTGGAAGGCCTGGACAAGACGGAGGGTCTCATCGACGGAACGTCCGACTGGAAGATCGTTGATGGTGATTTGACGAAGGTTTTGTTGTGGGTCGATGAGGAAGAGCCCTGGAAACATTTTCTATCAATGACATGTTCCATTCGAAAAAAGAGTTTGACTTACCACGGAATGCAATTCCATCCTCCTCCTTGAGAACTCCATAATCGCGAGAGATTTGGTGGTTGGTATCAGCGAGAACTGGGATGTTCATCTCCCCAAGTCCTCCGTGCTTGCGTGGCTGGTTGATCCAAGCCAAGTGAGAGAAGACAGAGTCAGTTGAAGCAGCGAGAACGACGGTGTTGATGGCATGGAACTCGGCAGCACGATCAGAGAAAGCGATGATTTCAGTTGGGCAAACGAAGGTGAAGTCGAGTGGATAGAAGAAGAGCACAACGTATTTTCCCTTGTAGTCAGAGAGTGACACATCGACGAACTCTCCGTCAACGACAGCTTGAGTCTTGAATTGTGGAGCTGGTTTGCCAATGAAAGCCTTCGACATCTGAAAAAAACAAGGCTAAAAAATGCAATAACAGGAATCCAGACAGAATCTTGGATTCAAGTATAATGACCACAATCACAAATACGACAACGATGACAGAAAACTGGGGAAGGTTTATGGGAGAAATAATGAGAAACTGAAACCGAAGAAAACGCTTTTGTTTGCAAAGTGAAAAGAATGAGAATAAGGTGACGGGCGGTGCTTATCTAACGGGCATGAAATACATTCGCAATGTAAGAGAGCGGGAAAAGAAAACTATTGGAAACCGAAATGAGAACCAATAAATTGTTTCAGTATTCCGCGAAACGCTGATGGTGAATGGAAAATTCAATAACATGAAAACTCAAAGAACCAAAACATTGCAATATATGAACCTTTTCTATTGTTAGTACATCGGAGAAATGTGTTAACGTGGAGCGTGTAAACAAAGTTTGATACCTTCGGAGCAAGAGACATGGTTTCCAGCTGAAACTTGAAAAAACTATGTCTAACTAAGTTTTCTCATTGACCGCAGAAAGGTCAGCATTTTATAAATACACTGCAGTGCCATGCAATCAACATTTTCATCATCATGTGACGCGATTTTTGCTGACAATTGGCACCACTACTATTGAGAGGAACAGAGGCTACAATGTTGAGAAATAGCTATGAACTTTGAGTTCAAGGTTGATATTTTGGGAATACCATAAATTTACCTGTCTATACATCTTTGAAAGTTGACTTATGAACACTAGGCTCAAACTTGGCGCGGCTAGCTTTGAAATTTCGAATTCTACACTAGATATGTTATCTCTCACGCACTCTGTGTGTTGCTATGGCTTCTTGGCTAAACATCTCAAAAGTCGAAAAAATGACCACCGAGATGAAATTGGGAGAATCTGCAGACAACTTATACGCGCCGCGCCAGTAGTGATCGATAAATGGGAAGTAGACTGGCGAGAGAGAAAAGAAAAACGAAGCGCGTTGAAGTAAACAAGCGAAAAAAAAAACGCAAACGCATTGACATGTCGAGGTGAAACTGACCTGTTCTTGTTGTATTAGAGAGAAACCTAGAAAAGGAATAATGGTGAAAGCAGAATTTGGCGCCAGTAGTATGAATAGATCGAAAATGCAGTTTAAGTTTTGGAGTTGAAAAATGAGAGGTCTACATGGAAAAGAAACACGAGACTTTCGTGTTTATTCAAGAATCAAATTTGACAAAACTTTAGCTGTCTAAGGTTCACCATGCATCCACGTACCACACAGTTTGAGAGATACCGTAGCAGTTACCGTAATCTATCACCGAGCATTTCCAACAACCAACATGACTGGGATTCAAAAGAGATTGATTATTCATTAAACCTTTCAAAATAAATAATTTAAAGCACAGAAATTAAACCACATGTAAAACACATAATTGGAAGAATTATCACAGAACGGATTGAATAATTTCATCCAATTTTCGGGAAAACGCTTCGAATGAGAACATTTGTTGTACCCATTTTGGTCCCTCTTCGCTTAGCTGTTGATATTTGTTCTCATCTTTTAAAAGTTCAACCATTCTTTCAGCAAATGCGTCCGCTGTTTGAACCACGAGAAAACCTGTTTCGTTGTTACGCACTGTTTCGAGGGGTCCACCAGTGTTAACAGCAATCACGGGAGTACCCAAATACATTGCTTCAACGGGCACTATTCCAAAATGCTCTCGGTCAGGAGTGTATAGAATTGCACGACTTTTTCTAATCAGATTTACTTTCTGTTCATCTGTTGGAGAGCGAAGGAAAGTTACCTGAAATAAAATTGTGATTCAGAACTAGGTAACTACAAGATAAGATTTACTTGGTTAGATGGAATTCCAAGCTCTAACAAGTGACTTCTGAGCTCTTTATAGTGATCGATGTTTTCTTGATTCTTCTGATCATATCCTCCAGCAATAACAAGGTGGCATTTCGAGAAGTCCTTATCCGAAATATTATTCTTCAGCTTAGCTGAAACTTTATTTTTGTAAACTGGAAAAGTAAAAACAAAGCTCTTACCAAAGGCATCCATAGCTAGCATGATATTTTTTTTTCTTTCGAATCGATTCAATGAAGTGAAAATAAACTTTTCAGAAATCGAGATATCCATTCCAAGATCATCAGAGGCTTCAATCGAATCAAAAAATGCAGTGTTAAGAGAAGGATAGAGGACTTTAAGATCCTTTGAGTGCAATGACTGGAAGGTGTCACGCACAACTCCCATTGTAAAATTACTATTAACACAAATCGAATCTGCTAATCCGGTAGTACTTTCCTCGACCCAGTCGATAATTTTCCGGTAGAAACACTTGAATGTTCCTTCTCTTTTCGTTAGGAGTTTGTCAGGAAAGTGACAGTAGAACACAAGTTTCGCACGGGAAAAGTAACGGAACACAAATTGACTTGCAGATACAGAATCTGATAGAATGACGTCAGTGTCTCCGTGGAAAATCACTATATAAATTGCAGCAATCATCATTTTCAAATAAGCGAGAAGAGCATGGAACTTTCCGAACACAGATCGAGGAATGTATTGAACGACAGTAGTGATATCTGAAGTTTTCAAATTTCTTATCTTGATTGAGATTTGCCAGGCTCACCTAAACCTAATGTTTCTTGGAAACAGTGATCGCTATTATATTGATTTGTGAAAATTCTAACACAGTGACCACGGTCTTGCAATCCGACCGCAGCGTCCACAATCAGACGTTCCGCACCACCTATTCCGAGGTCGGGATGTAGAATGGTCACCCGCACCATTCTATAAAAGCGTAAACTTCTCAGATGATTGAGCCTTAATAAAGAAATATTTTTATGATTATAAACACTTTGAACAAACAGTTGTGATAAAATTTTATAAAAACCTGGATTCATTATCTCATTGTCTAAAAATTTTGGGAGTGGCACAACCTATCAAACAGGGAGAAACTATGGCAAATCGACGAAGTGAACGGTAAACAAGGTCGCTAAAAATTAGAAAATGACAACAATTGATTAGAGAGCTTTGAGGCAATCGTCGAGAAGACTGCTGGCTCCGATACGGAAGAGAGTTGGGTTGAGCCATTGCTCACCAAGAATCTGCAAAATGTTCGAAGGTTACTGGATAAAATTCAGGAAAAAACAAGCTTACATCTTTGACGAGTGCAACGTAAGATAATGCTTCATCAACAGTCTTGATTCCTCCAGCCGGCTTGAATCCTACTTTCTTTCCAGTCAGCTCATGCCAGCGTTTGATAGCAGTACACATAACGTAAGCCACTTCTAATGTAGCATTCACAGTTTCCTTTCCAGTGGAAGTTTTAATGAAATCGGATCCTGCGAGAATACTGGCCCAACTTGCCTTGTAGACGTTGCTCAACGTTTTCAACTCTCCAGTAGCCAGAATAGTCTTGAGATGTGCAGTACCACATGCAAGTTTACATGCCTTCACCTCATCGTGAACAGTCTTCCAGTCTTCTTCCAACGCAGATGCTCTGCTGATGACGATATCGATTTCAGTGGCTCCGTCGGCTACGGACAACTCACACTCGAGAACTTTGGACTTCACATGATATTGACCCGATGGGAATCCTCCAGCTACAGATGTGATATGAGAGTTTTGGTTCGTGGCGGTCAAGAACTTTTTAACGTCGGCCACTCTTTGTGGGTAAACGCAAACTGATCCGCAATGAATTGAAGGATCAGTTGGAATTGGGTTGATGGCTCTCTTTGCCAAAGCAACGACTTTGCTCTCGGTATCGTCGCCATTGAGAGTAGTGAGATCAATATATTGAATAACCTTACGGATTTCTTCTTTCTGAAAAAAAGATTTTTTTCGCTCAAAATCAGAGGTGATAACTTTTTATAAGTTTGAGTCTTACGTTTCTTAAAGTTTTGGCTTCTTGCTCATATCTGTTGATTGCTTGAGTTATCTCTTGGTTGTCGAAATCGCGACCGACTTCTCTCTCAAAAAGTTCAGCATCGAAGCCACCCTTGCATGTGTCACGAACAAACGAGAACAGTGTTGGTATGAAGGTCGCCATTTCGTAACTGAAAACATAATCAATAAAAGATGTTTTTTTCAAAATTATATAGCTTCAATAAGGTTAAGCAGAACATAAGGTAAAAATTATGAAAAATCGTGGCGATAATTCCTGGATTTCTGCAATCGTCTTCACGACAAACTGCACTTTTAAAAAACTCGGCCTTTTTTCTTTTTTTTTTCAAACATTAACGGAGCATTCAGAAAACATCAAATAAATCTTTAGTATTTTTTGTTAAAGAAAAGAAGCTGGCAATGACAACTTAGGTTTTTTCAATTATTCCATAAGACAATTGTGAAATAGGTCTCACCACGCAAAAACGATATCGGCGGGAATGTCTCTCCCCACTATAGAATGAGACGAGAACTGATAAAATGTTTCTTCTGTATCTTTCTCAAATTGATAGCGATGTGATGATTGAGGTCGTTGAAAAAACTGTTGATCCGCTTATCATTTCAAAGGTCGTTTTTTTGGAAGTAAATTATCTATCAGCAAAGGAACCACATCTTGAAAAAAAAACATTATTAATTTATCACAGAACTTTAAGAATCATTATAAAGCAGTCGAATATCATTATTTTTTCACATCAGATGGCATTGGTAAGGTAAGTATAAATTATGCGTCTCTCTTCAGCCTAGAGATGAAATCTGATTTGAAGACATTAGCCATTCCTATATTTGGAAGCCACTCTGAACTCTCTTGTTGACGAAGAGCGAATAACTGATCGAAGATTTGATCTTTTGGATGAAATTGGACATGCTGGAGGACTTCATCTGCCAAACTTCGTGCATCACTCCTTCCGACGTCATCGCGAGTAGCGAGAACAGCAGCTAGCAACTCGGCAGGGCAGTTAGGGAACTTTCGAGCAAATGAGGTAGCTTCAAGAGAAAGAAGTGATTTGTCTTTGAGTGAAATCACATCTCCAGCAGCAGCAACAATAGATGTCAATAGAGGAAGCTGTAAAATTTTTCGTTATCGAATTTCCTCGAAGATTATTCTGAAAATTATAAAAACATATGCAAAGTACCTGATCAGCCATATCTTCATTGCTAGCGAACTGTGTGTAAAGGTCGTCTAATTTAGTAACATCAGCTTTCATTCTTTTACCAGCAGTCAACCGTTCTTCATAAGTCGTGAATGTAAGACGCCTATAAGTAAGTGATTATCTTCTCATCACAATGCTCAAGTAAACAAGAGCAAGCATTACTGTATCTACCGTAGTCCATAATGCTCTCGCCACAGGTATAACTCAGATTCTTACTTTGTCTCAATCGCTTTTAAATATTCACTGACAATCCTAAACTGAAGATCCATAAGCAAAGCTGATCTTGTCACTGGTCGTAGATGTTTGTGATCATGATAATAGTCGGAAATTGTCATACAAATTGTTTCTAGTGCTGCACTTCCTGTTAACCATTTCTTGGAGAATAACTCAGTCAGACTTGGTGCAATATCCGTAATAACTTCTTCACGGAGATAATTGACTCTGAAATTTCCAACAAAATATCATTAAAGTTTAACTTTTAATTACAAAATCAATTTAAGATTCAATGAACTTATATGATCATTTCTTAACATTGCACAGTCAGTGTTTTCAATAGAACGCTAATACTTACGCCACTGATGCTGCATTACTCCATTTCGTGTTCAACGTGTCCATATTTTCAATAAGTTGCTGTTGACTAACAGCCGTACGTCTTCCTGCTGAAAGTGGTGTTGCCAGAATCGCTGAATTTTGTTCTCCTTCCATAGAAAGGCGAATCTGTTGCTTATACTTCTCTGTCGATTCGATGCACGTATGGAGATTGTTGGCAACCGCGATCTATGTGAACATTTCTGTTTAATTTTTTTTATGTGTCTAAGGTATGTCCACTAAATGATAATTACAACATTTCAGTTTTCTGAATAACTCTGAAGTTCAGTGATAACCTACAATATTGGAAGTGAAGGATTGCTGGAACTTGTCGCGTTCAGAAAAGTAGTCCGTTTTGTAAGCAGTGAAAGCATCTGAAGTTCAATTTTCGCTTTTGAATGTGTTTTCCTACTATTACCTCTATATTTTCCTGCTAACTCGTGAAACTCTTGAATTGTCAAATTGATGATGCTTGGGATAACTTCAACAGAAACTTCCTTCGCCAGCGTCACCTGAAAGATAAATAATATACTTTTCTGAAACTTCAATTCATTCAATTGGAGCATGCTACTTGTGAAGTGGCTGTTTTCTTTTTTCTGTACAACTTTCTACTGTATCTCATCTCTAATTTATATTCCTAATCACTATAATTGTGATTTGTTCTTATTGTGTAGTTTTCTGTGTTTTTCTTATTTTATTCCACAATTAGTTTCCATTTGAATAAATATTAGTTCCTTATTCTTTGTCTATTTCCGAATGTTCCAGGTATAGGAAAAAAAGAAAACACAATTCTATTTGTCTAAAATTGCGAACTCTTCCAAACTTTCACACCAAAAACAGTGTTGTGTTTCAGGACATAATCTTCTGAAAGTCTAGAAGCGCATTCAACACTGAAATGTAAGAAGTTCAAACAGACTATCGCAACTGAAAATTTTGATATAATTTGGACAGAACTCATAGTTTCTTTCGGTAATCACAACCCATTATAAATAATCTGTCATCCTAATTCGAAAACTGATGCGAGTCGGAAACCAGAAATAAATTAGCAGTCTGGCAACCATGAAGTTTAATAGGCTTCCGGGTCCTCCAATCATCAAAACGCAGTATCAAAGAACTTAGGAAGTCAGGACCTATGATATTCGATTTTATGAAAATATAGACTGTGATCATTTCCAATTCCATTTTGAACTTTCGAATGAATGTGACACATTTGTTGTTGATAGCAGCTTCGATCGAATCCTTACAACTGCACAAAGTCATTTGTGATCAGTTTTGTTTTTTTCATAATGAAGATTAAAATTCATTTCATAATTTAAAAAGTTCGATGTTCATGTTTTCGGAATTTTTTTTCCAATGTTTCAAGAGAGAGGAATAGAGATCTTAGACCTTACAACCATGAGACCTTCCTTCACTAATCCGGGCGTGAGAGCTCTCATCCTAATTTTCGGTTCAAGTCATTTTTCTTCAAAAATCTCCTGCAGCGAGACCCCACGCACTTCACCTATTTTGGTCTGTGGCTCTCTTTTCAAACTTTGAAAATCTGTTCAAAGTTGGGTCCAAAATTTTGCCTGCTATAAAAGAAACTTTCCAATTCTTTTGGAAGTAAAACTTTTGCAGAGAATCAGTGACACATAAAAAGAAAACAGTGAGCAAAAAGTGCTGAATCTATTTCCTTCTCTGTAGAGGATGAAGAAAAACTGATCCCAATTCTTGGCAGGAAATTGGATTCCCCATTTTCTTATTTCGCTTTTTTTTCTTTTTGTATTAACCCCTCTTCAAGACTCCATTTAGTTGAGAGATTAACAAAATTGGATTGTTTGTTTTTGTATGCGAAATACGAATGCTAGGATCTAAATTTCCATAATCTGTCACGGGGATCAAACTCTTGAACTTTCTACTCTAAAAACAGTTATTTCTTTGAAGAAAGAACATGTTTCTTTGGTTTTATTTTTCAAATAGGTGAATATCCTGTTGATGCTGAAACTTCCGGAACCTCCAGAAATTTAGTTGACATCATCTCAAATTGTTCGCACAAACTTATTCTTTTTCGAGAAATATTCCTTTCAAGATCACCTAGTCATCGTTACTTCTATCTGACTCGAAATCCGATCTTATGCAACTAATGAGATATGAAGGAGGACACATCGAATAAATGACGAATTCTCTTCTTTTGGTGTCATATTGTGTGTGGATGTGCAACATCCGTCCCTTTTGACTTTTTCTTGTTGTCGTCTGCACTTTGTGCTCTAGAATCACTAACGACAACCGCCTCGTCACCGTCCAAGGAGAAGGGCGTTATTCCATTAAGTAGATTAGTAATGCGAAGTTGAACTTGGAATATCCAAATTATTTTCTTTCAGTAAAAACGTTCTCGCAAAACGGTAGTCTTATTTTATTCATTCCACCTACAGAACTCATTTTAACATATTCTGACAGATAGACTCATTTCATATCGATCATTGAATTATGTTATATTTCGTACGACAGATTGAAGAGGGAACTTCAGACTCAGTTCCGAGAAATTGGATGTATCAGTTTTCTAGTAGCTTTGAGGCAGGAAGCAAAACAGTTGTATAAAAGAAGATCATCTAGTTCAGACATTCGAGTTTTTAAAACTATTTGGCTTTGATAGATTCGTATAAAACTTGATCAAAAAGTGTAGAGATCGGAAGGTTGAAATCTAAATTCGGATTTCTCCAAACTTTTGAGCCTATTGTGTGGAAGGCCAAGTTTTAGATTCTCGAACACTGACTTTTTTTATGTTCTCCATCTCGTCATTATTTTCTTTCAATTCATTCATTCACTCAATTCAATTGTGCTCTTCCAATTTAGAAAGTTTGCAAACTTTTTCTTTTTCCTTTCTTCATTCAATTTCCCGCCACCCTGAGAAAAGCGGGAGGTGTTCTTTGCAAAAGACTCCACCCACTTATAAGCTCAACGCCAAGAGAAGTCCCGCCCCTTTTCTTGGACGCCATCTCCAACAAAACGCAGCATCATTTCTATTCCACCTCTTCAGAAAACGAAGACGGAACAAGCTTTTCTCAAAACAAAATGAACGTATCGGGGATGACAGTACTCTTCATGGTTCTTATTGCTTCGGCCCCAGTCGTCAACGGATTTTATCTGGTGAGTTATTCATTTACTGTGAGTTATTTGTTATTTGTGTTTTGCCTTATGGTAGCATAGGCTGATAAAATATTCTGGCATCATGTCCTCAGCTAGCAAGGAATTTTATATTCATGTCATCGACACTATAATTATACTTGTTGCAATATTCGATGTATAACTTTCTTTTTTAGTTCTTCCCACAAGCAAATGACCGAATTCTGGCTCTGGAAGTTGCCGATCAGGCAGCTGCACAGCTTGCTTCAGAAGGACTTCTGGTTGATCCAGAAGACGCAATGATGACGGCAAAAAGAACATCATCTAGCAGAGGTGGGTTTATAAAAAAGGAAGAAACCCATGTGAACTCTAGATTAGGAGCTAGTTCAAGAGCTCAGCTCGGATTTCTCGAAAAGACGCGGCGATGACTCTTAGTTTAAACATGCTTAAACCATGATCAAATGTTTTGATTCCAAAAAAGAAAAACGTCATATACTCTTATTATAGGATCAATGCGTCGACGATCGGCTGACAGTGGATATGCTTGCCCATGCCTACACAAAATCTGCTCGTATCATTGTATGACCAAGTAGAAGGCAAATGAAGATCTCACAATTCTTCGAATAAATCAGTTAATTCTAGTCATTTTTCATCGGAGCCATTTCACAAAAAAGTAGCGTTTTTAGTTGTTCCATCCTATTTCACTTAATGCTTCAAATTCCTTCTGAAAACTTCTGGTCTGAAAATTCCGAACAAGTCGAAATCGACAAAAAACTCCTTCCCGCCATTATTCTTCTTCTATTTAATTCAGCTAATTTCTCTTCTTTGGCACATGCATTCTTAATTCAATTCTTCCAAAAACAATAATTTCTGTTCCACCTTTCTATACATTCTATGTATTGATTCCATCCATCACGTTCATTCTTTTTGTCATGAAAAGACAATAATTATTCGAGATCTAACCCATAAAAACTCGCGCACCCCTTCCCGTTTTCACTGAAACTTTGATGGTGATAAACACAATTCTTGAAGATTCTGAGAATACTTCCAACTACTTTATTTTCTTTTCGAAAAATAAATGAAGATGTATTGTTGAGATTCTACGTTCTATCTATGCCATCGTTCTCGCAACACAAAAGTGTATTGAAGAGTTCAAAGTCACGTCATCGCCTCCCATCAGAATTCGAGATGTATTCGTTTTGTGCAACGAAAAAACCATCAAGATTCTCACGTAGATCATCAGAAGGCTCGAAGAATAATGAATATCCAGAGATTTTGTTTAGAATAAGAGTGTTCTTGCATTGATATAATATTCTCGAATTGTACTTGAACTTCTGTGGCAATCAGAACCAGAGGAACAAACTACTATGTGGTCTATTTTAGATCCACAGTACAATCACAGTAGATCCTTACTGAGAACACTACCTTTTCACGTTTTGCGTTGTTTCCAGGGTGTTTAACAACCATGGGTCACATAGAGAGAAGATGGAAACCAAGAGTATCGGTATAGGATTTCTTCTGGGCTTGAAACTACTATACCACTTCTTCAATATTTAGCTCAGTATGTTTTAATCGGACTTTGAATTCGTCTTTGTTGTTCCGGGAAGTCAATTAGTTCAAAATATATTTTGACATCAACGAATTTCATCTTCCCAATTATAGAATATATATATTTTCCAAAAGGCGATAGTCCGGCTACGAATTCAATTCTTCCTGGTTCCGTTTATATTTTGGCTTGGCTTGCAGACCTATTTCTCAAGGATAGAAAACAACTGGATGAAAAATGAATGTGGATTCTACCCGCTTGGTTTTCCGAGACCATTTTTTGTAGTAAAAGTACTTAGGCCTTCAGCAATTGATACATCTAAAGATGAAAAAAAGAATGAGGAAACGAAAACACTTTCACTTCCGTACTACTAATTATCTATTATCGCCTTGAGCAAAGAAGAGAAGTGGCGTCACTTTCTCCCAATATTAACCCTAGAGCTCCTGGAACCAAAAGGAAGTTGAGCACTTTATTCTTCTAAAAGTGAACAGACCCTTCGAGAAACGCCATAAAGAGATACTCGTTTTCTCTTTATTGTTGGGGGTGTTAATCTAATTATCGAGGTTCTTTGGGCTGTAACCACCCACTGATGATGATGAAGATGATGAATAAGATTTAGTTGTTTTGGGTCTATAGAAAAGAGATTCCCTCTAAGAGAGAAAAGCCTGATTCATTCAGACGCTTGGAAATTGACTTCAGTAGTCTTATAATTTTCACGGGGAAGACACTAACACGACCATAATCAATACAGACTACAATAGGTTCAAAAGGGCATCTGATGAACTTCAATTCCTATAATTTCGTATAAAATTGTATTATTCACACTCCTTCAGCTACACTTGAATTGTTCTCAGAATACAAATTATGAGAAATTGACTACGGAAAGTTTATCTTCGTAAACGGCAAATTACGCATTAGAAGGACTCCCGGAAGAAAATAATATGAAACTTTAAAAAAAACAAGAGTCTAGACTATTTGCACTATGGTATTCATCGAGTTCATTTTTTGTTTAACTTTTTATTCTCCAAAAAAGAAAAGGAGGGTGCAAGAATTTCGTCTTAAAAAGACATGTCACGACAACAGAACGACATCTACTTTCGGAATGATGAAAAGGAGAATTTGAAGCTTATGCAAGATAATTCTATTACAAAGCTGGTTTTCTAAAACTCAGTTTCTTATTTCCTGATGAGTCACAACCTTACTATAGTATTGTATGACCTTTTTTCAATAGGGAGTCTATCCAAACTATTCTTATCCCTAATTCGGCCAATCAACCTCGACAGAAATTTAAAAACTGACGTATCCTACTTATAAGCTCAATAACTCATTCTCATGTACTTCACGTGAAATCCACTGAAAGAACTAATTCCCAATGGCACTTGAAAATAGGAATGCACACATTTTTTTTGCTAGATTTCAAACAAAGAGAAAAAGGTGACGTGGGCTTCGACAGAAATTCAAATCGCGATGAGAACAAAATTCGGAATGACGGAAAAATATCGAAAAAAGAACATCAACTTATCCCACACAACACATTTTCTTTCGTTTTCATTTTTGACATTTCCCGTTTCTTGTTTGACATTTTACGGCTCAAAATGAGTTTTGCTTATGGTTTCTATGTGACGTAAGAAACAAAGAAAAACGGATGACGAAGTTTAATGAGAAAAGTGCAGAAGGGACTAACCGTATCTTTGAGCATACCAAATACAGTATTCGGTAGATCAGTGTAGAAATAGCCATGATTGTCTTCACTAGGTCGCACGTTCTTGTACCAATCCTGAAGTGAAAAAGTATGTAACTAACAATTTCTAATTACACTTACGAGAGTTTCATGGGATACTGTATTTTTCAACCATAATTTCAAATCCTCTCTGGACATTTCCACAAATTGATCGCATAGCATGTTCAAAGTACTTCTTGTGAGAACTGGACTGTCTTGAAGAATAGCTTGGGCATTGATTTTCAGTCTCGGATGACCTAACATATCTTCTGATGCGTAGAACTTGATCCATGACATTAATTGAACTAATTCGCTTTTTTCAAGACGTTCTGATGCGATTTCGCGAAGCTGGAAATATAAATTGTGCGGTTGAGAAAAATATTCTCCAAAGACTTACTCTTCTACAAACGGAACTGTGATACATATGAACATATCGGTCATAGATTTGCCAATCTGGTGGAAAACATGGAATCGCCACTTTGGCTAACTGTAGATCATCCATTATTACATTCCGACACACTTCTAGATAGCGAGCTAGCCATGCTTTACTGAGTGATCGATCTTCGAGTTGATTTCCATCGACTCGATTGGCAACTGTCTTTTCCAGTGACATCAGCGCTTTTTCTTTCCAGTTACGTGGCCGTCCAGGAGGTACAAAAGCAGATGAGCTTTTACTTCTAGCATCCATGTAGAACTTATCGATTCTGAAGATGAAAATTGGTTTTTATTCTCAAAAAAGCTTTGTATACCTTTCTTCTCTTTCAACTATTCGAAGACATGTAACGACCTGTTGCGGTCCACCACCTTGCTCGTTACCCTTCACCATTTCTAAAGTTCTTCCTAGAATGAACCACATGTTTTTCGATAACTCGGCGACAACTGAATCCACTCCTTTGAAGAAGTTAACAAGGAGCTGAACAACAATAATATAAAACATGTATTCGTTTTCGAAAATGCCCTTACACTTTGTTCTTTTTCTGTATTTGTACCACTCATTTTATGTACTTCTGCAAGGAGTTCATCACGTGCCCTCTCGAGGTCCATAATGTGTTTATGAGCTAATAAAAGGTTTCCTCCTTTATCATCATCCAAAGCATCTCGAATTTCTTGTAGAGTAGTTTGCAAATTGAATATATGCTTCAAATTCTCCATTGCGGCTGCATATTGTCCGTGTCGAGCATTAGCATCTCGAAGCTCTCGTAACTTTTCTTTCAGCTGTGGAAACGGTTTTAAACGCTCACGGATGTCTTGCACGCTAATCATGAGTTAATTGAAATTTAATTTAAATACAAGAAAGCATACCCTTGAGAAATAGCAGTAATATCTTCTGATGCCGTTTGCAGATGTGCAATAGCTGTTCGAATTCCTTCAAGTTGGCCTTGTACCCCTGTTCGGAGCATAGCTTCAACAGCAAGCTGAAAGTTGAGAATTGAAATAAGAGAAAACCTCAAACAACTCTAGCAACTCACTTTTTTCCTATCCGCTCTCTTTTTCAGTTCAGGTAATTTTTCCAGTTGATCTGGTCTTTGAAGTAGAGAAGCTACTTGCTCTAAAGCGGCTTCTTCTACATCAGCGTCCATTTTTGAAAACTAGAACAGTACGTTTCTAAAAATTCTTTTTGAGGTCTTTTTTGAAAATAGTAGCTAGCAGTAGGAAGGACTGATTCTGGAATGGTATTAAGGAAGCTCCATTCAAAAAAATTTTATTATGCTGAAATCAAAGTGAAATGTAAAAAGCACGTAATCAATTGAGAACCTCGTAAAATTTAACATGAACATGACTAGGATATGTGATATAGTTTAGGATAGATACACAGAAAAACTAAAGCTCTTTTTTAGAAGTTTTCAATTTTTTAGCGGGACCGTCGAAACTTTGTCCTTCGATTGTAACTTCAGACACGTACTCTTGTTTCAGTAGGAACTTCTTAGCTTCAAAAGCCTGTTCTCCGTCCTTGAACATAAATATAGCACGATTATCATCAATAACGAAGACTTGTAGATCAACATGATTATTGTACAGCTGGGATTGCCAAAGAGAAGTCCACTTTTCAGTGAATGGACGAATGTTCGTTTGGTCTGGGTGAGCAGGATCCACGACTCCAACGAAGAGCATCAATGTTTGACCCTTTTTCGACATCATCAATAAATCCTCTGGGTTTTTGGCCTGAAAATTATAAGCGTAAAACAGGAGATCTGATTTTGAGAACAAGAAACAACTCACTTTTGCCTTCATACTGTCTAAATCTATTTGAGGAGGTTTCCTCTTATGCTGCGGTTTTTCATCTTCTTCTAATTCTTCTTCATCGTTTTCCTCCCATTCGTCGAAAAGTTTTTCAAGATCAGCATCTCTAGAGAAAATTACATGAAGAATTTTCTCCACAGTATATTCCCAAAGTATACTTACGTATAACTAGTTATATCTTTCTTCTTCCGCTTTTCCGTGGCTGTTACGAGAAGAATGGTCATTGCCAAGATGAGAAGTAACTTCAAATGCATCTGAAAACCATAATTTTTAAATTCTCGTTCATATTTAATTTATTCTCGTTTTTTTGAGCTGTGATAAATAAGAAATTTTCTCGTAACGTTGAAAAAAGTTAGCTATTTTGCTAGACGAACTGAACGGCCGAGTTATTTCTATGGAAAACGGCCAATGCAACTGCGCGGCATGACTTTTTGCAACGACGGCACAGTGTTGGTGTGGATTTACGGCGACCAAAAATTATTGTATTCTGGAAACACCTGAATTGCCATTCTATGCTCGTTTTTTTTCTTATCTTTTCCACAATACTGCATAATTAATTTTTTCCAGTTGGCATGGCACAATGGAACGTCACTCAAGAAGATAAAGATCTTCTCAAAAAGCTGGTTACTGGGTCGAAGCAAAAGGTGACATCGGAAGCCTCAAAGTCATGCAAAGAGTTCTACAAAAAAGACGTTGTCAGTTATAAAGACTTGGTAAATATAAAAGTAAGTTTTCGAGTTTATTACATGGTTAGAATATTATTTTTAGACAAAGTTACCTGATGATGTCCCTGTGTTTGTATTCTTCGATAGGTTAACACTTCGACATGAAGATCACACTTATCGGGCGTCAGAAGCATTCCGCAAGAAAACAGAAGAACTACGAATTCAGCAAGAGCAAGATTCTTATAAGAAGCTTATTCGAGATATTGATCCCGCGCAGAAGTACGGCAGAACTGACCACATGGAGGTGGGAAAGGAGAAAGTGAAACAACTTTAATTTTTTTTTAATTTCCAGAATTTCGGACAAGAAATGCGTGCAGTGAATCGTCAGATGATTTCTGTAATAAATGTCGTCATCACTGTAGTTGGCGCCTTCTTTTTCGGATTCTCAGGAGTCACATATGCTTATCCTCATCTAAAACTAGATCTCCCAACTCGATTCATCATTGGCTTGGTGCCAGCGACGATTGTGTTCTTCTGTGATCTCTACTTTGTTGTAAAGGGTATGGATATGGATGAGCATGCAGAGGAGCAACCGAAAGAAGTGACAGGTGCAACGTTCAGCTTCAAGAATATGGAAGCCAAGAAGAACGATTAAAATGATTACATTGTTGTTATAAGATTTCACTTAAAAATGCACGTGTATATAAACATGTTTATTTTTCATAAATTAAAAACCCCTAACTTGGAACTGTAAAATTATTGTTCAAAACGTTCTTTTGCAAAGAAAAAGTGTGAGGTGCTGTAGATACAATCCTTGTGTGCTTCTGATTCTCTATGTCTGTTGACATGAACTCGATGCCAAAATGTTTACCGAACACCCGGAGCGTTGAACGACGGACCTACAAATCAGAGAAATGAGATATCTTCAATACATTATATCAAAAACTTACTGTAGAAGATAAGAAAAGAAGAGTCCAAGCTTGTGGCAGAATGAAAATATCGATAGCAAAATTGCGAAATTGAATTACTGTAGCTTTCAATTCCATATCTTTGACTATATAGATTGAATAGTACAGTATCCCCTAAGAGCTTTATGATTATAAAAACATTAAACGGATAGTGAAAAACCTGTGTGAAAGCATATATCATTGTGAATACAGTCATGAATATTTCAAATACTATCAAGTTTATCTCAGCCTGGTTAAGTTTCCGAAAACTCATATTCGCTAGAATGATCAACATTCCAAAAGTAAGAAGAAGTGTTAGAATTCCAAATATAACAGCAGCAATGGCTGCAAACAGAGAAGAACTGAACTGAAAAATTGTTTTATTTGAAATTGTTTAGAATACAGTTCAAAATACTTACACCAAACTTCTTTTTGTATTCGATATCTAATCCTCCATTCGCTTCCGAATCTAACTCTGCATAACTTCTACAAGGTATCATAAACCACATGAAAATCAATGGAATCAGGAACCCAATTATCACAAAAAGTCTTCTATATTGATCCCATATTCGCACGCCGCGAATTGGTGCAGCAACTATGGAAAATCTATGTGCAGCTATTAATGTGTGGAAGACTAGAATGGCAATTGGACAATATGAAGCTACAGTTTTATATGGCATCAACCAATAATTAGGTTCTCCAAAATGCTTCAAAATGAACTCACAGAAAAATCCGAGCTTCACAAATCTACGAATCAAATAATGATCCAGGAAGTAGGTGAGGCTCTGAAACATTGATGAAATTCTGACTTTGGATTTGGAACTAACTAGCGCTGCACAACATGTGTAGAGAAGTCTAAAAGATTTGTCAAGATTAGCTTTGTGATGCCGAAGAGCTTTGATATTTAGTGAATAGATGACAACAGATAAGAATCCATAAAAGCCTAAAATAAGAATCATTATCTATTGATTGAAATGAGAAAGCAATACCTTGAAAGATATAAATTCCAATCAATCCAGCCATCTCATCAGTTGGAGGATGGCAACTTTCGTTCATTTGAATGACAAATAAGAATTTCTGGAAAGAATCGAATCGAGTCTTTAGCTCTTGAAGAAAATAAGAGACGAGATCTAGCACGCAATAAGTAATAGAAGGAAGTAAATCTAGTTATCCTGAAAAAGGTCATTAAAAAGTGATTAGTGTAAATTGGAAAGAGACTACGAGGTATCCTGAAAAAAACTGGTATCTTATAGTTCTATGGTATCTTAGGTTCCTTAAAAAAACAAAAGTTTCATCATGAGGTGTTCAACTCCTGTTGCAACTATCCAATAATTTCGGATTAGATAGATTCGAGAGGTGTTTTTAGTTGGCAGTCAGAAATCCACAAAACAATTTATTGATCATATAACTTTCTGTGCTGATCTTACTGTTGTTTGATTCAAAAACATCGTTAAATCTACCTTTCTTCTACCAAAAATAAAAGTGTTTACACATAAAATGCATAATCACATTCAGCTTTTCGCACCGAAAATCCCATTTTGCCAGCAGTTTCATAAAGTCAAATTAGATTTGGGTATCAACTTTTTGCGCAATTTCCTGGAATAAAAAATCAAAAGCACGTAAAAGGGTGCGGTTCTATGACTTTTGCTCTCAAAAAGGATTGAACTAAAAAAGAGCTGAAAAGTGGGTCGACGAAATTAAACAGAATTCGAGTAAAAAAAGAAGGAATGAAGATGTCAAGAGTGTTTTGTTTGTCCGGAATACGACAAGTGCTTGATTCAGAAGAAATGTGTTGAAACGGAATTCTAGAGATTTTCTCAAAAACTTTATTAAATGGAGGACCTCACACTTTTCATCAATAAGTGCATCTCATCTTCGCTCTCGCCCACACATCTTCTCATTTTGCAATTCTTCCTAATTGGAAAAATATTTGAGATTTTCGGAGAATATGTTTGTTCTAAATCGAGCTTATTACGTCGTCTTCATCTTGTGGTTCATGTCAGCAGCTTCAATGCAAGAAACAAGTAGTTTTTCATTTTTATGTATGCGAGCGTGGGAAAGCAACAGGAGATACAAATTAAGCATGAAGAAGTGATACGTTTAATTAATTTTTACAAGACATAACAGTAGTCAGATAATTTAGATGAATCCACCACCACCAAATCCTCCAGGCCCTCCTGGTCCTGGTGGTCCTCTCATGAATGGTCTTCCATGGCTTCCTCCGCCACGTGGTGGTCCGAAATTGCCAGCTAATGGATTCAAATCTGGATGATCTGGTCCACGGAACAGATCAGGAACTTGAGGATTGCCTCCTGGAACACCTGGTGGCAAAAATCCGCCGAGTGGGTTGAAGAATCTGGGAAGAAAAATTGCCCATCAAGTTCTAGTAGTAAATGATCTTACTCAGTATCCGGATCCGGATGATATGGCCTCATCGGTCCTCCTCTATCAGGAACACGAAGTGGATCGTAGTGTGGTTGATGAACATCCATGAGAAGTGGATTATTTTGACGAACTGGTGCAGCATTTGCATTTCTCTGGGCATTCGCTTCTGCGCAGTAGACTCCGTAGAACTTTCTACCACTCGCAATAGTGCTTCTGACTTTTTCCACACCAAAGTCTTTATTCAGGTGCCTCTTCCAGAAAGTGTTGTCCACTGTATTAGAAGTAAGAACTTGTCGGGCTATTTTGCAGATACTAGAAACTCTGGCTACTTCCTTAGTCGACAAGTTTTTCAAAATCTTATCCCGAACATTGTCCAGCATAAGTATATGATTGAGAGTGAGAGCAGATCCAACGGCAAGCACAAGTGGATGAAGTCCTTCAGCCAGCTCCGTCTTCAAAGATGATGTTTGTGTGACAGTGAAGGAAGTAACTACCGAACGAAGCTGGTCTGAAAAAAAGTTATTCTTTTAATATTACTAATATACTTTCTACTTTTGATAAGATATGCAGTTATAATTGCTTCGAAACCTCCATCTTCACTAATGAAAACTTGTCCAACAACACCAGAGCTTTGTGGAACTCCGCGTTTGGTACCTCCGAACTTCATCTCAAATCCCTTCACTTCACTTCCATTCCATGATTTCATGTTTTCTTCCTACAAAGAAATCAGTGGAGTATTTTGGATTGAAATTGAACTTACATGTTGTTGTTCATTTTGCATTAACTCACGAGTTTCTTTGAGTATTTGAGAGCGAAAGTCGTCCATTTTTCTAAAAAAAAAAGGTTTGATGATAACAGTTTGATGGAGCAATCGATGAAGATAACTTTGCATGAAGAATAATCACGAACTTTAAGTAACAATTGTTTGAAAACGGAGTGGGATTATGAAAGCTTTACTGAAACTTGGAAACATGAAACAGGAATGTATCTATTCATTTATGTTTGTATTCTCTCGCTCCAAAAAGTTTGCTGCCGACTCGAACACTGGTGGATCCTTGCTGAATAGCTTGTAGGAAGTCGTCAGACATTCCCATCGACAGCTCCACCGATTCAGCATCTTCTCCTACAAAAAAACCTTTTAGGTCTGACGAATGGGGCATCCCAACTAACCAGTCTGATCAGCCCATTGTTGTCTGACGCGGAAAAGTTTCTCGAAATCTGGATTCACTCCGTCGGCATGACTGTAAAATACAACGATTCTTAAATTTTCAACATAATTGAGACGCTCAAGTTATTTTTGAAACGGCTTCACTTTATGCAAAGCACAGCTCGAAACCGTTTATTAAAATAATTATTATTTACGACAAGGCGGGTGGAGCTTTCCTGCCGCTGCCGTACAACTGGTATTGAATTTTCAGCTGTGACCGTCACGGCAATTATGACTAAAGCGCATTTCACTAATGTACAACTTTCTTCTCACCTATTATCAAACGACCCAATCGTCATAAAGCCATCAAACTTCAAGTTTGAGCATTCTTTTCGAATGAACTCTGCAAGTTTTGGAGCTTCACTAAGTCCAATTCCTCCTTTGTTTTCTTCTTCAGATGTGTTCACTTGAACTAGAACTCGGAGGGGGTTTTTCGTTGCACCCCTTTTCGACCATTCCTTAAAATGAAGAAATAGAGCGAAAAAGTTTAATGAATTACCTTACTTTGTCAAAGAGACGAGCATGCTTTTCGGTTTCAACTGTTTCAACACACCAGATTCCAGGCGAGCTACAGATCTTTCCAATCTAGAAAGATCAAATTAGGTTAGGAATTGAAAATAGATATGTTTACTTTATTTGACTGAACCTGCCCAATGAAATGCCATCGAATTTGTGAACAGCTTGATAGCAAGTTAGCAGACTTCTCTTCAAGCTGAACACGGTATTATTATCAATAAATTATTATCGATTTCAATTCACTTCTTGTACATAATTTTCTCCAAAATGACGCTGTCCTTTTGCATAGCATGAGTGAATTAATTCCGGTGGTTTCGTTTTACTGACAGCGACTAGCCGACATCTGAAGAAGAAGACCATAAACGTTTTGTGGATTCATTAATATGATTACCTCTTAGTTGCGGGGGAGGAAGTGACTGCGTCGGCTACCGCTTCTAAAATATTTAGAAGACTTTTTTGCACAATTTCAACTGACATTTTTCAGCAATTTTTTATCCGAATCGTGTGAATATCTGCGGGAAGCTTGAAAGACACCAAAAATAAATAATTGTGAGCAATTTGGTAATGCGCTCCATAGCTAACTTTTTTAAAGCGGGTGTTCAAATTTCAACTTCTTGGTATTGCAATTGCGCAAGATGTTGGTCTTTCTGATTTCCGTCATTTCAAACATCGAAGGAGAACGAAAAGTACGAAAAGCGCAACAATTGCGACTGAAAAAGATGGTTAATCTGAAATTAATTGAAAATGAGTAATTACGTCTTCTTGTTGGAGCCGAGTAATCCTACCGCTTTACTTCTCCCTAACACATGATTTCACCCTATTTTTCAACTTCCATTTCTCTCTTGTATATAAGAGTGTGTTGTAAATGGCACAATTTTGTTTCAATATATTCAAAAGGATAGAATCTTCATCCTCATTATTCCCGTCTCGAGATTCCTAATTTAGTTCTCATATGTCGGATGTTCTTTTTTGTTGGAAGCGACACATATTTCACAACGTTTTCAAAATCTTCTTTTCGTACATTCATGATTTATTCAATCCTGTAAATGAACCCTAGCGGTGAACGAGGGCAAAGAAAACATTGAAAGATTGTGAAGAATGGAGAGATTACTGTACTTATACATTGTTCGGAACCCTAACTGAACCTTTCTTGTAGGCTGAAATTAGTTGGGATAATTCATAATCCTGATGCTGATCTTTTTTCCGATGTTCTTCCTTCAGTGCATTCTTTATGGTTTATGGGTGTATTTCTCGTTGTATGGCAACTAAATCTGGACCTGATCTTCTTCAAGTCCCAACAATTTCACATTTCCAGTTGTTGGTTTTTGAAGAACGGTGTCAATATTCAATATGTATATGTATATGTATTTTCACTTTCCTGTTTCAAAACAATATCTTGTTAGATTCCAATTCTGCATTTCTTGGATCTTTCTGGTTTCCCACAACTATTTTGACTTCTCGTGAAGGCTCTAACCACATTGAAAACTAAATAATTACAAATCAATTTCATAGAAGACAAATAATCAAACTTAGATTTCTGAAATGAAATGTTTCGATAGAATTGCTGTGAATAGGCCACCCTGTTTTTATCTGTAATCCTGGTAGCGGGAAAATCACTGAGGCTTGTCAGAAGTTATGGAAACTTAGACTCAAGAGACAGGGGTGCTCTACCAG
Source organism: Caenorhabditis doughertyi (assembly GCA_963572265.1). Lineage (NCBI taxonomy): Eukaryota > Metazoa > Nematoda > Chromadorea > Rhabditida > Rhabditidae > Caenorhabditis > Caenorhabditis doughertyi. The sequence goes on from OY751554.1 coordinate 11,549,278, forward strand.
GTTTGTACTAAAGTGAAAAGTTCGCCCATACACATTTTGAACAAGTACCCTATTTTGTTCAGTGTATTGTTCTTTCAATGTATCCTCTAATCATATCCTATAGGGAAAATTTACTTCGTAAAAAACATCATTCAGCTCAATCTCTATTATCCGAACTCTACCATTAAATCCGTCGTACAGCAATTAAAAGCTCTACGCACGTCATAAAACGAATTGTGCCAATTGACAAAATTGGTAGTTTTGAGGAGGCGTTACGAGATACGGTAGACCCGAAAAGCTCCGATAAATCCCGCCTCCTTTCGGGCACCAAAACGAAATCTTTCCTTTTTGTTTTATTCTTTTTTGTTTTCATTTTGCTTTCTCTCGCGTAACCTTTTCCAGATGAAGTTTTGACTTCTTATCTTTTTATTTTCTTCCTCCTCTTTCTAAGATTCACATAGCCTTTAACTTCAGGTATACCTTGAGATCAGTCATTATGCGTCCCTGCATTGCCGTTCTCTTTCTTCTGTTGATTGCGTGCTGCCACGTGGCAACTGCTCGTCCATACGATTCGTATGATGTCCTTGTTGAAGATCAGCCAAGAGTTGTCTACAAGAGAGCCAAGTGAGTATGAGAATAGGGCCTGGGTTTGACCAGAAAACGACAATATCACTTTTCAATGCAGCTATTTTTGCAACAACTCAGATTTTTGCATTTTAGTGGCGGTAACCAGCAAGAGTTGGTAATGGCTCGTCTCCAAATGCTTCTAGGTCCGGAAGCATTCACTGAAATCGATTCACATGGACGTCTGTCGAACCTTCAAAGACTTGGATAACTTTTTATCTCGTCCATCACTTCTTCATCGTCATCATTCAATAACCAACAGTCATCAGACACTGCGCACGCTAAAGAACCTGTGGGGGGATTCGAAAATAACTGTTTACTTGTGTGCAACATTCTCTTTTATTTCATTTTGCTTTTCTTCTTGCTCCTTCATTGAACACCTGAATAAAGATTGTTGCCACTAGAGAAATGGAAAAAGAAAATGATTTGTGTCCAGAGAAGAACCATGTGACATTTCGCAAAACCGATTGAATGAGAAGAGGGTTAGCGGGGGGTTTTAGAGGGAGAAGTAGGCGATTTTTGATGACTGGAATAATAATGGAACAAGTCATAGTCACAAAGTGTGATGATGATGGTGATGGTCATTCCGATCATCAACAACTGAACAATTGCTTCGTGACGTATTGACTCAGATCACTGATAGAAATGTTTTTGATTGATCTGATTTGTTTGGGTCATGAGTCATTGAGTTGTTCGACGTATTGGATCAACAACAAGAGGATAGAGAACGCATTGATAACGATTCTCTTTTAGACGCAAAATCTTGTTTTTGGAACAGAATCGTAGTTTTGTGATCTTAATAAGAAAGTATTAGAATGGATACGAAGAAATCTGAACTTTTGAACAAAGTATCATGATTCGTCGAAGCACCAATCAAGACACTTTTGTAGGGTGTGGTGCAGATTAGGCCAAAAATAGTTCAACTTTATGTTTTTAGGTTCCGCAATCGAACTTTCAGAGTCACTTGTCGTAGGTTGATGAATTCACCAGCATAGTAGTTGCATGAATTGTTGTAAAAGTTTTTTCTCATTGGAATCTGCAATAGTGAAGAACAAAGACGTTCATCGGCAAACTCGTTTTATGTTTTCCTCTTCAGATTCAATGATCTCTTATTATTGTCAAAAAGTGATTCATTTGTACGGAAACAAACCAAATGTGCAGTTTGATTCTGCTGATCGATTCATCCGAAGGTGAATACATATTTGTAAAGGTTCTCAATAAATTCGGCATTTGTCGCACTTTTTCCTTTTTGAATCTTCAGAGTATTTATGTTTTGTATACCTATATTTTCAAAACCTTGCCTAGCAATTTGTGTGACAAGTAAAACTTAAAACGTATTGAAAAAAAAATCATTTTCATTATTATTAATTGCATATTCTTTTTTTGTTTTCAAATCCACAGTTGATTGAAAAAGATGTTACGCCAGGCTAGACCAGAATCAGAAGAGGTTTCACATGGGATTGATGAGTTGTTGATGGGATATAAATAAGGGAAATTGCCGGGGTATATACAAAAAAAGATTGTAAAAAATAAAAAAATGAAAACGAACGGATTGAAGAAATGGGATATTCTAATAGAAGAATGAACGGAAAAATAAGATTTCAAAAACGGGGACAGTATTGCTTCAAATGAAAAGGGAGTTGGGGGGGGGGGGGGGTTAGGGCTCTCTTGAAAAGAGCACACAGTACCCGTCGACACTTTAAAAACGTGGTGAATGAGTGATGAAGTGTGAAGAGCGATACAATTATCACATACTTTGGGATTGGATTATTAAAGAAATGAAATATTGATTGAAATTGAAAAAGTGTTTTCAATCATTGTTCATTGTTCTTCTTCAATTTGAAGAAACTTTTGAATGTAGTGGACTAGAAGTTGTCCACATTTTTTTACTGGCACGGAAGTTCCAGTGAACTTGTCGAGCAAATTGAAACCGAATCATTATCTTCTCCAACTTCTGGCTCATTGAATCCAGATTCTGGAGATTCAACGTCTTCTTCCTCTGTTGTTGTCGCAAGAACGGTAGGAGATATAATGATTCCAGATGATCGAAGGCATTCTGGGCGAGAAGCTCGGGAAGATCCAGAAGAGGAAGAGGAGGCCTGAAAATGATAAATAAGTCTTAGAAAATTTAGAAGTTATAATGATAACTTACAGTGGAAGTTGACGTTGATGGCTTCTTGCTGCTAAGCATTTTGAAGAATCCTTTGACTCTACAACTTGAAGCCACTGGAATAGCAGTGACTGGTGTTGATTTTGAACCAGATGGCATAGATCCAGATGATCCAGTCATCTCACTATTCACAAAAAAAGGATTTTCAACGACGATTGAAGAAGAGGATGATGACTCAAATGATGAGAATTCGAACGATGGCTCAGATGAAGTTGATGATGATGATGAAGAAGAAGCGGCAAGTGATGGAAGGTTTGGAATTGTCTCCCTTGAAGTTGGAGCAATTGGAGCCATTGGAGAAGTGAAACATGGATTGGTGAAGTTTAAAATTGGAGTTGATGGGATCATTGACTCTGGAGCATCGAAACTCAATCTTGAGAGTTCTGTTGATGGAGACGGCAGCTCAACAACAGAAGACCCAATTCTTGATGGAAGCCCAAGAGCTTTTGGACGATGTGGGAGACCCAAATCCATCGTCATGTTTCTCTTTCCATTCACATTAACAGCTGATGTTGTTTCTGGCTCACTTGAAGCAGATAGGGAACCAGAAGGCGTGGACGATGATGTTGGTTGATCAGGCTCACTGACTACTGATCCCTCCGATACGGCTGGTGACGACGGAGACGGTGAGTGTGATTCATCGTGGGGAAAAACACAATGAGACGATGCACTTTTTGGAACTTTTGGTGGACACAAGTCAGATGGTCCGTAGTAGTCAATATGACGATGTGGTCTTGATGCTTGTTCACGGCTGAGAACATTGTCTTTAATGAGAACATTTTCATATTCGAGGAGTTGACCCATGAAGTTAAAGTTAGGTGAGATCGATGGGCGACGTTCTTTAACATATCTGTAGGCGTCGTCACTTCCTAATTTCATGTATCTCATAATGTATGAAATGCAGAGTGTGGGGCTTCTTGAAATACCAGCCAAGCAATGGATCAGGCACTTCTTCTTTTCTTTTCTGCATTTTTCCAAGAATTCAAAAGCCATTGGGAAGAATGGAGATAGCTTCTCTTGGTAAGAATCATTAACTGGGATTCTCATGAAATTCTTGTCTTCTTTGATGCAGACAGATTTTGGGCATGTCAATGACAAGTTGATGACGACACTGATGTCGAGAGCCTGGAAATTGAGAATTGGGAATTCTATTTTTGACCCGTGATATTTTCTACAGTATGACTCTGAAATTACTTTTTATGACTGAAATTTAGCGCACTTTTCTGTGATGAATCATCTTTTTTCTCTTTTCTCTTTCGATTACACAAGAGAAGGCACATTTCGCCTCTGGCAGTCAGTTGACCCCGGGAGGTATGTAAATAAACGAAAGTGGGTGTCTCACTCTTTTTTTCTATATAAAAATATATGAATGTCGGAGGTTTTTTTCTGGAATGAAACTCATCGCGTGATGTGTATACATGATTTCACAGTTATCAACATCAACTTATTATCAAAAATGAAAAAACGAGTTATGAAAGATTCAAGTGCATACTGGGAGGTGTCATAGTTAACTAACCTTCAACATAGTCTCATCGAGACTATCCATTTGGCTTCCAAGATAAATATTTGGTGTGATTAAAGTGATACCATCACCAGTTGGTTGGGAAAGACATGGCTGAGAAACGCTCGATGGCAAACGAGTCATTCCCTCTGAACTCTCGCACAGTTGAGGATATTGTTGTGCGAATTGTTTGAAGCCGCCTGGAATAAATGAATAGTTTAGAATATATAACACAAATAATTTATACGGACCAGTATTTTGATTAAATGTTAAATGGGGTCTTATCCTTTGGGCTACACAAGAACTCATTTTGGGTTTCTTAAGAGGAATAGATGGGAATAAAGAAGGCGAATCAGCTGGTAGAGGATGAATTTTTGTTTGAGTTGAAGAATCCAAGAAATGATAGTCGGACTAGACTGTTATACTAATTTTAAACGCTTTTATATTGAAAAGAGGTGGAGCCTCGATAGGAAGAAACGAGGAAGGAATCAAACGAGTAGTATGATAAGAGTATTGATAAAGCGGAAGTGAAGGGAAGCTCTTCTAGACGAAGAGGAAGAAGGCGTTATGAAATGAGAAGGAAGGGAGTGTGAATGACTACATTAATAAATACTAATCATAAAACTGATTTGACTGATGATGGTGATGATGGTTGTGAGGGAGAGTGTGGTTGCAAAGAACAAAAGTGATTCATCTAGAAACGAGATAGAGACACAAAACTGATGTGTGTATGATCGTTAATTTGAGGGACTGACTCATTCCATCATTTTCCTCTTTTTTTTTCAGCGATTTTAAGTTTTTAAGTTGTGGATTTAGAGAAGACTAGACAAGTGATTCAGTGAGTAACTGGAACTTGTCCATTTCAAGGAACGTTTACGTTTCGCAATAAAGTGTAGGCGTCCATTCTAGTAGGCGGAAAATAATGCTCTCACGCCTACAGGTTAGAAGAATCTGAATCTGAATCTGAATCTAGATTTTCGATTTTGCAAATTATGGAAAATTCACATTGGGTGGGAATCTAGAAGACTAAAAAGACAGAGTAGGAATACTGTATAATTATAGCTAGGAAACAATGGATCTGGAACATTCTCGCAGATTAGAAAGCCTAGTAGTTGGTGCCAACACCATTTTCAGTTTCAAAGAGCAGAATTCGATTCCTTAACGACACAATTTCTTATCAGAAAGTCTTAAAAGTTAGAGATCATGTAAGAAATAGAGACGTAGAGACAATAGATGTGAAGAGAAAGGGAAGTTGATGATGTTTTTATTTGACACTAATGAGGAATAGGTTTCAGTATCGAGAGTTCAAGATGAACGGGTAAGAGGAGGAGAAGTAGGAGGAGATAGGAAACTCTTTCTTCTTTTTTTTGTCAATCCCACAGGTGGTTTTTCATTCCCGCCTCTCTCTGTTTCTCTCTCTCGATGACACACAATGTGTTTTTCTGTTCTCTTCGTTTTCTATCTTCTCTATATCTATTCTACTATTTTCTGAATGCGTCATCGTCTCTCAACGTCTCTTTCTCTCTCTCAATCACCTCCCAATCGGCGGCGCCTATTGACGAAATGAGTCATCGATGACAATATGTCGCATTCCACTTTTCTTTCACCACACTCAAACTTGTTCAGGTATAATTTTTTTTGGCTGTATTTAGTTGTTCTATCACCTAATCACTGTTGTTTTTTTTGGTTGACTGTACTTTCTGTTAGTGGCTTTCATCAGAGTGAGAAGGGGGTTGAACTTTTTGTTTTTGAAAATACTATGAAATTCTAGTTCTAAGAACTGCGAGCTATGAGAAGATTGAATATTGAAAACAGACGAAAAGGAAGGGGGAAGAAAATAAGAAAATAGAAAACAGAATGGGTGAGAATAATAATTGAAAACAAAAATGAGTCATTTTCATTGTTATTATTCAGATTACAAATGAAATTTAGTATTTTCGTCGTCTTATCAATATTCTGATTGATACCATATTTTATGTTTACTTACCATTAGTTGGAGATGTTGTGGTGCTAGTACTAGGCGAGTTAGAAGATGTTGATGTTACAGAAAGTTGAAGTTTTAGACCGAATTTTTTAGAAGGGAATAAAGGAAGACATGGAAGAGGATCTTCTTCAAGTTCAGATGGTTCGTCTGGTTGATTAGGGCTTGACGATGGTTGTGAAGTGGGTTTCCATGAATTATTATTCTTCTTTTTCTTCTTATTCTTTATCTTCTTTCTTCGTCGATTTCGTTCGAACGGTTGTCCAGTCATTTTAATTGAAACGTTTTGAAGAGTTGCAAGTTGCTCCAATGAGCACGAGAGCACTATAGCGCCGCCTCGTTTGGAAGTCTTCAGAAGAAGTGAAAACAGGAGGAGGAGGAGGAGGAGTAGTGGAAGGAACCCAGAAGCTACACGCAGATAGTTAGACGACTAGAGGTCCATCTAGAAATAGCGTATGCTGATGAGATAGAGAAAATAGAAGACGTCGTCCTCGTCATTGCGGCCTTTTATGATCAATAGGATAGAGCGGGGAAAAAAGAAAGGAAAAGAAGTGAGGGAGTATGAGTCAGAAAGGGCTTTGAGTATATATGTGTGTGTGTGCAAGATGGAAGAAAAAAAATAGAGGATGATGTTAGTTGGTGGAGCATTTTGCAGTGTGATCACTTCTCTGACTATTAAAACATAGAAGGTGCTCCTTGTGAGAAAATTCTCAGAGAGGTGATTCATTTGGAGAATGATTCATTAATAATTGAAGAGTGTGCAAGAAAGACGGGAAAAACTTTCTTATTTCCTATTTCTAAAAAATGATTACATAAATTGAAATGTTTGCAGAGTTTAGTTTCAAAATGTTTGCTTTTGTTGGGTCCATCTAGTCTAATGTATGACGCAATATATGTATAACTCAATGAGAAGCTCTATCAATCTAATTGGAGAACATTTCGTGAAAAGTATATTCCACGTGAGTTTCATTTTAGGTCATGGTTCCTATGGTTACCCATGCAATCTTCTTCGAATAACTTTGGCAGTGCCCTTCTAATAGAGATGTTTCTAATACGTCATAAAGTCTTTAATTGAATCTTTTCACCACGCAACAAGTGTGATTTCTCACGAAGTCCGTTTTAGGTCTTTGACCTCTTTTCCATTTTTTCCATTGACATCCATTTCGGATTAACATGAGTCATTCTATGAATAGAGCCGTCGTCGTTTCAGATTTGGAGTGTGATCAGTGTGCTTAAATCACAGAGAGCACATTTCTCAACTCTTTTTTTTCCCATCTCTCACGCATATACGAATTCCTCTCTAATTACGGTGACTGGTACGACTAATGGCTTGCTCACGGGGGCTTATATCATCATGAATACTCATAAAACACATGATAATTCCGTTTCAAAAAAAAAGCAACAACAAGAGGGATTAGCTGTGCAGAATTGAGAAGAATACATTGTGATTCTGATGATCGAAAAAAAAGGGAAAATGCTGGAAAAAGGGAAAAATGAGAATAAAGCAAAGAATTGAAAGGGGGAGAAAAAAGGAGAAGAAGAAACAGCAATCTTGTTGAGAAAGAGAGCTTTTTTGCCCTAATGTCATTAGCAAGAAAAAGGAAAAGACAGGAAAGGAATCTGAATACATTTTTTGTTCTCATGCACCAATATAACATAATCAAGATGTTCTAGTTTTATGAGCTCTAACCATTAGAGCGCACTCATAATCACTTAAAATGTGATCCCTCTAATAGTAAAGCACCATGAAAAGTCAAGAGTGCAAGTTTTGGATAATTGTTACGTAGTTACAATGGTGACTAAAAACTTGATTTTTGAGATCTTATACTCAAGAAACCAGCGGCTTTGTCATATATAATCTGAGTTTAGTTCTCTTGAGTCATCGATGTTTTTCAAAATGAAGATCGAACTCTGCACATATCTCTTTTAAAATGGATTCTAATTGAACACGAAAAATTATTTAAAGTTAGAGATGAAGACCACCACCATGAAGCTCTGTTGAGTTCATTCGATTTTAAACACATACAAACGCTTTCACTCTCTGGGACCCTCGGATTTTGACAAGAAGTGTCAGAATCGGCATTTTCTGACATGTTATCCTCATGACGTACTACTAGTTTTTTTTATACACAAGACAAGAAACTCTAGGAATTCTGAAGAATAAGAGAAAACATACCTTCCAACACCATAACACTTCTGAATTTGTCCGTATCCTCGAGTCTTTCTCTCAAAACTCTCATGATCTTTGCTGTAGATTCTGGAGCGTTGCACGAGGCGATTCTGAAATGAAACCATGAGAATTCTGAAGAGTACATTCGAAGCGTTACCTTCTCTTGTTTCCACGTGGCTTATCTTCTTCAGCGTACAAAACTAAATCAAGTTTCTCGTCCATTTTAAGGCAACCTGTCGAGCAGCTCATCAACTGATGAATGAGGCAGTTGTCGTCGAGCTGCAAAGAAATGAAGATTAAATTATTTATTCTCGAAAATTTTTGTTTTGAACATAGATCACTTTTTTGAAGAGTATTGGTCATTGATGATGGTCATAGAGAAGAGAAAAGAAAAGAAAAGAGAAAAAAAGAGAGAGATTTTATTTATAAATGTGTGTACGGGTGGTTGGCTCACTGAGTGAGCTGCTACTGACCAGATTCATGTGTGTTGACTCATTTGATGATTCGATTTTGTACTCGGTGTGAAATCAGGTTAAAATAACTTATGTTAAACAAGAATGAGTCAAGAGGAAGAGAGAGATCAAAGAAGGAGCATTTGAAGTGTCGTTTGCAGGAGAAATTAGTAAGATGACAGGGTTATCGAATTAGACGAAAGGAAAACTAGAATGAGTCAAACGTAGCTTTTGTAGTCCTCTAGAGAAGAGGAGAAGAAGATTAAAATTTGCAAAATTCTGTCTAATCCTGATGAGCAAAAGGATCCAAATTCTAAGAAGACTTCAGAAAAGGAAATGGAAACTGAATGGAAATAATGCAAATATGTCCGGGGTGTTTGTTGTTATGACTCTTTTCTTTTTTACTCCAATGGCGTGGCAGTAGGCAATAATAAGAATGTCTGTACACACATTTCCCTGTTGTTTTTCACTTTTTTCCCATATGAGTCAGAGAGAGCTCAATAGAATATGTATATCAAGAAAAGTCACATCTTTTTCTGAGATCTTCTGTTTCTTCTTATCACTATGTCACTAATGATCAGAATTACATTTGTATCTATGTGTGACGTCAAAAAAAGAAGACACAAAATGTGGGTTGAAGAAGGAAAAGAAGGGGGAAAATACCCAAAAAAAGAGAACGGAAAAGAGAAAAAAACATGTGTGTGAGAAAGGGATTGGGTGTGGTTTTCCAATAGAAAAAACAACAGGTGAGCTTCTAGAATGAATGAGAAAGGGTTGCTATTCCAATATTCTGAAGAATAGAAGAAACCGGGAACAATTTTTTTGCAGGAACAAAGAATCGAAAGCCTCATTTTTTAATCTACGCCCCTATGCGTCATTTTTGTTTTTGACTTTTTTCAGCGAAAAACAAAGATGGTTGGTCCAGAAAACAGCAGAAAAGATCCTAATGTTTGGTGCTACAAAAAGCTAGGAGTGGAAAATGCTTTTATAGTAATAGATAATCAAATAGGGAAAGAACAACATATGACTTTTATCAGTGTTGTCTGTCTTTTTGTAATTTTAATTTTGTAAATGTATCATATGACATCTTTGTTGATAAACACAAAAGATATGCTAAAAGCGGGTGAACTGATAGAAATACGTGAAGGATAAACCGTAACATTTGGTCAGGAAATATGTCAGAATCAAAAAATCATATCAGTTTTATAGTACAGAAACAGAGATGACCACGACAAGGTGCTCTCGATTTCACTGAATGACCAACACAAAACTAAGCAAACGTTCAATTTCTGTCTCATACCGCCCATTTTTATGGTATATTCTTAGCTGAGTCATGCGTTGTTGCGCGGTGCGGCGCCCGGTGCGGAATGATGAGGGACAAAGAATTAGTCACCATGGTGTTATTCTTTTTTTTTTCTCTGCTTGTACACTAAGAATGAATCATTTCTAGTAATAGCTTATATGATTCATTGCAACGAGAAGAAAAAAAACAGACCTAACTATTTTGAATAAATGAATTGGATTGGAAGACCGGAAGCGTTTTGCTTATTTTATTTAAATTACGAAATGAGCTTTGAATCGCTTTCTGACTCATTTTGATTCCGTTTCGAAATGAAATGAGTCAATTGGCCATCTGGATAGCAGATTTCATTCCTTAGTGATGAAATCTTTTTTACCGTACCTCATATTCTGATTTCATCATGCGCCTTTAACTCGTTAAACACATAAAACTGTTGGAAAGTCAGATGACTCAGTTTCCCTAATTGAGTTAGGCGACTACGGAAGGCATGGTTCGGATAGTTTGCAGAATTCTGTGATATCATTCGAGTGGGTTATTTTGTAAGAAAAAAGATAGCCACCCGGGAGCATAAATCATAAAGAGTTCGATGAGGTGTCAGTGCGTTTTTTTACCGGGACACAGATAGAAAGAATAGAGTTGCCGATGTTTGTGTTAAATGCACAAATCATGAATGATGATAGAAATGAACTAGGATAAATAAAGTGATGATAAGCCTTAATTACTAATAGTTTCAAGGGATCTAAATGTTTTCTTGAAGTTGGAGCTAGGAATTATATAAAGTTTTGAAAAGCTAGAATGGCAATTTTAATTGTAGGGTTTTCCAGTTTTTGAATTGAAATCAATTTTTCTACAATTAAGTAGCATTCCTTCTAACAAACGGGCATGAAATCAACGTTGTCAGAAAAAAGGATCTTTTTCTAGACCAAATGATTTTTCTCAATGTCAGTTCCTAATATACCTACAGGAGTATCAATACCAGAAGTTCAGCAAATGTGAGTGACATTCTTAAAATTCTTTTTATTCTTTCTTCATAACTAGTTTCTATTTTCTTTTTGTTCTTCCCTTATTCGATCCCATCATGATCAGTTTGCCTAATATTGGTCCAAATGCACTATTTTTTTGACTTTAGACCGTTGATCTCTTAACGTTCTAGTCCATTTGTTTCCCTTCTTAATACCGTCTTCCTTTCCAAAGTGTTATGACGTCAATTCGCGGGGCGCTGCGCCATTTTTCTAATATACACAAACACAGAAACTAATCAATATACAGGAAAAAAAGAAGAATAGTTTTTGGAAAGAATTGGGGAAAAGTAAATAGAAAGAAGACTTACCTTGTTTTCAAATAGACGTCTTCTGATGAGTTTTGAGAAGAAGGCGTTCATCGAATGACGTACATGAGACTCATTATATTCTGTGAATCCTCGACAATCGACGATAAGTGTTGTGTTGGGAGCTTCACGAATCAGAGAAGCTAACCCGCATGTCGAGATTGTGACTGTGTCAAGTACTGTCATATTCTGAAAATAAGAATTAGATAATAAGAGATTCTGAGAATTTGGTTGAAGTTTTGATATTTAAAAAAGTGACTGGAGCTTAAAGAACTCTTCCCAAAAGTCATATGGTTATACAGTTAAAGAAAGTTCGGTTCCACTGATAATCCCAAAACCTTTAGAAGAACGGAGGCGGTAAAACGGAAGACTTAAATAGTCGGACGCCTACTTATGACGTCAAATCTACAGTGTAGAAAAGGAGAAGAAGAAGTGAAAGAAAGTGATAAAAAAGAGATAGCCTTATAACGTGCCGTAAAACAAATTACTTGGAGAAAAAGACAGAACAAAGAATTGCAAAAAATAATGAAAGTTTGAAAACTTATGAAGGCAATTAAAGTAAACTAACTATCCCTCGGAATACTGTAGATAGGAATGTGGTTCAAAACGAACGTCATTTTGAGACACTTATACCACACGGTCAAAACTTGACATGACAAGAGAAAGGAGGATGATGTCATAACCTTTGGTATAGTCCAAGATTGTGATTTAGGGCGAAGAGAAAAAGACATGGGAACTGTGTCGAAGGTACAGTAAGATATCAGAAAGTGATGTGAAAAATTATGATTGGCTGAAATTATAGAGTAGTTAGGGACATAGAGGCGCTCTGAACTACTGAACATGTTAGATCACAAAATGAAAATATTCGAAGAACGTCATATTTAAAAAAAAAGTTAGAGATAAGATGAAACATAGTACACCCTTCCTTAAATATAGAAAATGGAAATTCGAAATATGTCATCATATGTTTCGGCTGACAATTGTTTCGTAATATATATTGCCAAAACTTGGAGATGATGGAAACTGTATGAAACGTGTGGTGTTGCAAGAAACATAATGATTTGAAGAAAATTAGAGAGTGAAAGAACAGTTCGTTATTGTTTTTTCCATGTGGAGCTCCGCCCATTTCTAAAAGCGAGAGACTGTCTTGCCTGTTGCTTTTGAAATCGACCGAGAAAGTGATGTCACTTTAAACGAGAGATAGATAGACAGAGAGATGAGAAGAGGACAAGAAAAAAGAACATGACATTCTGAAAAGACAGTACGCTATCCCAAGAGACGCAGAGTACACGACAGTGAGAGAAAGGTTGTGAAATGAATGGGATAGATGAGATGGAAAAGAAATAATATCACTTATAGATTGACTTTGAATCTCAATTCGAATAAAAAACTTTATGAGAACAAGATGGATTGCAAACGAAAGAACAGGTGAAACGAATTGAGGGTGGATGACGGGTTTTCAGAACAATTTCAGGCAGTTTCAAATGGCATTTGACTTGAAATTTATGTTGCGAAGTCATGGAAACCATTCGAATACACTGTGAAATCAATTACGGTATTGGTTAATTGTTGGAATCAATTTTAAAGAAACTTTCTGATTCGATTGGTCTTTTTCCCGTGAGGCTGACGAAATATTCGTCGCTCACTGTCACTGTATTTGTACATTGTATTGATCAGAGAACCCGCTCGAGTGTAGGGTAATTACATGATGATTTCGAAAAAATTGTAGTGTTTTTGTAGTTTCTATTTGGAATCATTTCTGCCCTAAAAGGGATTCGAGTCAACCAGCTGATCTTTCTTGATCACTACTATAGTAAACTGATGCTTTACTCGAAAAGTGTGCTCCCATGTGGCTTTTTTTGCAACACAACCCATTTTTCATTTTTCTCGAAAGCCCCAAAAACGGGAAAAGAGTTCCAAAGACCATGACGACATGTCGCCGGACACTCTTTCCAAAAGAAAACATCATAATTTCTCTCAAGTAGCCAGGTGAAGCATAAAACAGGAGATGAAGAGAGAGGGAGAGAGAGAGAGAGGCATTTTTAAAGAGCAGGTGGTTGGGAGATATGTACATGGGATAGGACACGGAAATAAATAACATTGTAGACTTAATGGAATTCATGTCGAAAATAGAAAACGAGGGAGAGAAGGTAATTTAATTGATACGTTTAAGAGACCAATAACGAGATCGAACGAATTCGGAAATGACGGATGGGTTGATCGGAAGCTCTGTTAGGTTATGGGTTACTGTAGGAGGAACAAGCTTCGGCAAACTGTTTGGAATCAAGTGTTTACCTTTGCTAAAACTGAAATTGACTATTTTAACGTATTCAAGTTACAAAAACGTCCGAACGCTAGAATAACCTAATGAACTTAAAAATGATGTCAACTCAAAAAATGGGTCATCGAAAACGGAATAAATAATGGGAATAGAGGAAATGATGAAAATGATGTGGAGGAGGATGAAGATGAAAAAAAAATGGCCCGCCGAAAAAAAAAACAGAAGATTCATGTGTGGCATTTACGAATATAATGGATCCAATCTTTTGCCTCAAACATTCTTTATATACTCCAATGTTTTTCTTTTGTTCTATACACTAAAAGACTCTTTCTCGTGAAGAAAGGAGAAAGGTCATAATGATGGAAGAAATGTTTTGATTCATATGAAATTCAAGTCGAAATCCGCATGTGAGAATGTGGAAAAACGATGAGAGGGAGGCGGTTATAAATAGAAAAAGAAACGTATTAGAGTTTTAAAAATATGATGATTTCACGTCATTTTGTTTTGAAGAGATTAGGCTCTCCCCCAATAAAAAATCGAGGTCTTCTTGTTTTTTTTATTAGCAGTTCGGAATAAAGGAGAAGTGTCACACAACTATACGGAAATCACTAGTTGTCTTATGAAAGAGCTCTTGTCAACATTTACAGTAGAAGCCATTCAATAACTATTATTATCTCCTCACTCTCTTTTTCCTCGGAATTCTTAGAAAAAAACAACAAATTGTTCAAAATCTGAATCTATTCATCTGGAGTGGAAATGACGTGTAAAATGTGAATGGAACGGACATGAAAGTGACGTATTAGATGGAGAAGAAAAGAGAGTGGGTGAAATAAAGGAAGTGAACAAGAAAGGAGAAGCCGACACTGACCAGCAAAAAGATGAAAACGTTTGGATTTGAATAGAAAAGAACGATGAAGACAAGAATAGAAAAGGAATATCAGAGGGCGGTGGATATGACGTTTTTTTGTTGCAACCAGGATGAAGATGTTTTTGAATTTTGAGACAAAACCATGTGAAAAAGTTTCCACAGATCAGGCTGATCCTCTTTTTAAACAGATAGGGGGTGGGGATAGTATTGATACCTGGAGATCTGGTCTTAATCTAAAGCTCCAAGAATAGTATGGAACGGAAAGAGTGATGTGTACAGCTTAGTTACTCTGGATTATCCCTGTCAAAAAATCCTTTTGAAAAACGGAACTGGAATCTGCAAAATGGTTTGTGGATACGAGCAAACTTTGGATCTGCAAAACGTTTTTTTTTCAATTTCCAAAGAAATTATGAAATATTACAGTTTCTTTGAAACATTTCTCACTTATTCATCATAAATTTCGTAAAATTGTCTTGCTTTTTTCTTGTTTACTATCTTCAATAAAAAATTGAAAAAAAAAACCATGGAATCTTGAAAAAATCGCCTTTGCGACGGCATTTTCCCATGGAAAAGTCTCAGAAAATGACGTGATTGGGCCATGGACTCTGGAGCCTTTTTAGTTATGAAATGAATAATTGAAACGAGGTATTTTGAAATCCTTGCGGGAAAGAGAATCTAGACCATGACGTTGACCTATTACGAAAAAAGCCCATTATTTCGACAATGGAATGACGAGACAACGGTGAGTTTACCGTAGCCTTGAGTATCCATTACAACATAATCTGATATTGAAAAATGAATGAAATTATTCAATTGGAAAACGAATAAAATCAAAAAAGATCAGAACGAATCAAAGTGAAAGTGATGAAGATTTATTTCTCTCCGAGACCTTTTCCTCTTTTCTTTTTAAATGAAGTCTCTCTACTGCACAATTTCTTCGTTCGGTTCCGTAAATATTTACAACTGATGGCTCACGGCACAGCAAAAAATATGTGTGGATATTTCTGGATTTCCAGAATTTCTAATGGAGTGACACTCTCTTATTTTCAGCAAATCTATCTGGTTATCAACAGAAAACATGAAGAAGAGATGAAGAAAAAATGATGCTGATGATGATGATGATGATAGGATTGGGGGTAAAAGAAGATTGAGACGGATTATCTGGGAATGGATTGAGATGATATTGATATTTGATAAAATGGGAAGAAGAAGAGGAAAAAAATGAATGAAATATCATAATCCTTTGTTGAAAGAAGAGCAGGATCAGAGGGTGGATGCATGACAAAAAAGGGATGAATAGAAGGTAAAATGACTTGGACACCTAGAAAACACGAAAAAGGAACTGATTGGTTCAATTGTCAGTCACAGGTGACATCACAGTCTCAAAACAATGACAGCTGGGGATCATGAAAGATCGTTAAATCTGAATATTTGTCAGAAGTCTAGGTTGGAATTCGTCAAATCAAAAACTTTCAAAAATCATCCTTTACATATTTACAAAGCATCGAACTGAGAAAATTCCGTTTTTTTCGTGATTACATTACAGAGAGCTCTCAACCATTTAGCGAGCAAGATTCATGATTCAACGTGTTTTTTGCCATTTGAAGACTGTGTAAACAAAGGTTTACTTATAATAAGTCAAAAAAGAATTTTCTAGGTGGGTGTCATAAGTTTTTTAGATATTCATCATTGTATGCTCTAAGTAAATAAACACATGGAAAATATTTTTGAGAGGTATACAGTAATCCTAAAAGAAAAGAGTAAGAGAATCAAGATTTTTGCTAGGCTTGAGAACGATTGAATGTCGGAAAAAGGAAAAAAGGTAACTCTTTTGGAGGTCTCTCTTTCGGGTGACGAGTAGTTTAGTGACGCCGCAGGGAGCACTTCCCTTCCCTTTCTCCCACTAGAGATCTCCCCCCAAAAAGTTTCGTCATCGTTATATCTCTTTTTAGACGCAGACATTCAGACAAAGAACAATGCAATGAGAGATTATCCAGGATAGAGAGACATAGAGAACACGAGGAAAATTAGGGATGGAACCAAAGCGTTCAAATTGGTTGAGAGAGGGAAAACAGAAAAACGAAAGGGAACGTGACGTGGTTTTTTTTTTCTGTAAGACTTCTTCTCTAGACACTCCCCTCCAGAACAGCTAATCCTTTTTTTCTCATTCGAATCTTTTTTTTCCTTCTCTGGGTAAGTAAAAAGTGAAACAGGACCCTTCTCTCCAGCTGTCAGTGTCCTTTCCCGTTTCTATTGCGAAATTTCTTTTTTGGAAACATTTCGTTAAATTGCATTTCGCGAAATTTCGAATTATCATGGACCACCCAAAATGTGATGAAGTGGAAATGGATGTGGACCGACATTTTTGTCTGGGTGAAGGTTTGTGAAGCTTCAATAGTACCCTGAGATATGATTGCATACTCGAATGAAATGATTAATGATATTCAGGTTCTGTACCAATCAGTCAGCTTAATTACAGATAAAAGAATGGTTATTGAAGCAGAACCATTTAGAAATTCCAAGAAGCCATCTGGCTGGAAATAATTACAGATGCTTTGTTAATTGATTATCAAGTAAATATGAACAAAATTACTTTCAAAACTCTGTCTACTGGAAAGTTCTTCGGTTTGAAAGATACGTAAAGATAATAGAGCGTAAGGATAATAAGCAATTCTATTAGAGGGAAACTCAAAATAACTTTCAAAAAGAAAAAAAAAGAAAAGAATGAACGGAATGAACGCATGAAGCCAGGGAACTGATTGTATATATTTGACATTCACTCTAAAATCAACAATTCTTTCGTCCTCTCTTTCAAATAATAATTCGTCGGCCTCTCTTTTCACTATTTATAACTTTCAACTCTTTTTGACACAAACATTCACTTTTCACCCTTTTGATCTTACTTTTTACACCGTCATAAAAACAGAAAAATCGAAAGAAAAACAAGTCAAAAACAAGGTTGAAAAAAGGAAGAAAAAGGGATCTCTGGTGTGGAACAAATTTGAAAAGTTCGAATTGAATTAAGACTGAAAGAAGTTGATCGAACGAATAACAAAATAGTACAAGGTCCTAATTTTATAGTTTTTGTAGTGCTTTTCAAAAGTTATTATAATCTAAAAAACGTTTTTCAACTTGAAGAACTGAAAACACGGGTAAATTGGAATTGTGTTTCTACCAAACAGTATATAAAGTTTTCTGCAAAATCTTTAAACCACGTCATTGTTCTTCTTTTTTTATTTAATTCAACAAAAAAAAACAGAACCTGTTTTGTTTTACAAAAGGAGAGAGGAGGTTAATGAATGTATCACATGATAGTGTAACGTCACTTTTGTTGCAAAAAAATATATTGATGTCGGTTGTTTTCTTTTTTTTCTGTACAGATGAGATTTACAAACTTTATAATAGTTCAGGTGTCATTCAACGTCATTTTCTTTTGATCAAAAGTTCGTTTTCGGTTGTGTACTGTTTTACGGTGACAGCCAAAATTTCAGGGTATGGAATGTTTTAAACAATTGTTGTAAATTTATCTGAGGAAGGTTTTTTTGAGTGAAACACCAAATTACCGGTTACTGTAGTTTTTGGCTGTTAGAACCTTTTTCATACTAGGAAAACAGTATTTCTCAGATGTTAGACATCTAGAGAAAGATCTCTTGAAAAATTCAGTCTGAAAGTAAAAATGAGATAATTCAGATACATTCTAAGCAGTTTTCCGAGTGCCCTTATAAAAGAGGTAGGCAACTTTCAAGCACGTCTTCCGATCTATTATAGACTTCTTTAATTCTCAAATTGAGAACATATAATTTTGAATAAGCTTTGAGCTCCAAACTAAAGTTTATCTAATTTCTACTTCTCCTTCTTCAAATTCCAGTTAAATTCTCGCAATTCCTTTTATGACATTTACAAATAATCAAAGTGATGTTGAAGTTTTATTTGTTTGCACCGGTCAGCGAATTCAATTTTCCAATTGCTTATCACTGACATTTTCAGAGTTCTCACTACAGCTGATAACATGTTTTGTGGTCGGAATCGGCTGTTAGATTATGACTTTTTCTCGAAAATTCGTTGAAATCATACAATGACAATACTTGTTTTAATCAGCAATCAGACAGGTAATGATATAATGATTTCGGCTCGATCAAAGTGATTCTGAGTTTGTTTTAAAATGATTCATGAGGCTACTTGTGGGTGCAAATCTACAGATTCAAATAGAAATGATTATAGAAAAAAAAGGATAGTTGAGTCAACATGTTTTGTTTCTCTTGTTTGACCTCAATTCGTTTTCAGAACGTCATTATTTATTTATTTTTCTGCATCAGTTATTCTGTTATCAGCAAAATGAACTTTAGTTTGTTCTAGAACCTCCAACCGAAAATAGTTTACAACTAGGGAAGAGTGATCCATGAATTTGAAAAAAACTCCCGATATGACGGGGACTTCAAGTTTTTAAGATAAACACAAAAATGAAAAATGAATACTTACCTTGAGCATAGCCTCAGCTTTGCTCAACTGACACGGTGTCGATGAAGACGACTCCAGCTTGAATTCCTTCTTTCTTTATGTTGATTTTCAAATTCCAAATGTGCCAGAAGGAATAATTTCAGATTTACCAAGTGAGGATTTTTGCTTTTTTTTGAAAGGGGACTCGCAACAATTGTTTTTGTAATAATTCAATTACAGACACAAAAAAGAGGAGATACGACTCCCTTTTTTAGTGCAAAGACCCAGACGGTGCGTCCATTTTGACCGTGAAAAAAGGGGAACCTGTAAAAATATAACGATGGGAAAGTAAAAGGAGAAGATGAAGGCAAAAAGAAAAAGTAGAAGTAAAAGAGAGAAAATGGAATGAAAAGAAAAAGGAATGACGTGGTGCACTTGTCAACAAAAAGACGTTGTTGGTTTTTGTATGAACAGAGGACAAAAGAAATACATATGAAATAAAAATAACAGGTACGGTTTTGGTTGGAATATGGATAGTTGAAGTTAATGGTTTCAATAGTTGTTGTCAGATTTGACAGAGGTATCGAGATACCGGAAGAAAGATATAACTAGCTCCAAACTTTTTCGATGGGTTGCTAATGGTTATCGGATTTTTGCTTCTCTTCAATACTTTCCACAAAATAGCTCTACATCGCTAGGCTCTCCACCCGATTCTAAAAGTCATTTGGAACAATGTGGTCTAGTAGCCATTACTGTACTAGAAACCCACAACCAGTTAACTCTATTAAAACCAATTGTAAGCTTCTGATAAAAAAAATGTTGATGCTTTTTGAAAAGTCGAGTAAAAACGACAAAATCTCACTTCGGTTTCAAATAGTTGAGCATGCACCTCTAATATAGGTTCCACTATAAAAAACGACGGTTATACCTTCACAAAGAAATAAATCAGATTAATTATTAGAGGAAATTAAGTGAATCGAATTGTTTTCTGAAAGTCGTTATTCCTCTTCTTCTTCTTCATACTTTCATCCACTTCTTCAATTGCTTGTGTCATAGAAAATTAGAGATTCGAGACATAGAGATGGAAAGACATAAGACAGTTCGGAGTGACGAGTGATTTAGACAATATCGGCCTCAAAACAGTACCCAACAAGAGGGAATGAAGAGCGTCCCAGACCCAGACTGGAGAACCGGCCCGCGCCTCGCTACTACGGTCTTTTCGTTAATTTCTCTGCACCTCTTCTCTCTCTCTCTCTCTCTCTCTCTCTCTCTCTCTCTCTTTCTCTCTCTCTCTCTCTCTCTCTCTCTCTCTCTCTCTCTCTCTCTCTCTCTCTTCTTTCAAAGGTACTCCCATGGAGTGCGCATCGAACCGGCTGATCATCAACACCGTCATTCCTCTTATTCTCTATTTTTTGTGTATAGTTTGTTGTATGACAGTCTACCTCTCTCTCTCTTTTTTTGTTTGCATCCAGGATCTTTTGACTGTCGTAAAAAAGGCAACCAACACTGGATTTCGCAATACAGATGGCTTTCAAAAAGGAATAGCCCTAGCGCCTTATCATCACATGTCACCAAAAATCAACGAAATCACAAAACTGATTAAGGAAGGAAAAAAGAAAAGGAGAAGTGATGTCAGGAAGAGGAGAAGACAGTCATAATCACACTATTAAATACAATCAGAAAGGATAGTAACTTTGCAAGCGAGTTCGTTGAAGCAGTTACTATTCAGATAGTATCAAGCCTTCGGAAGGAATACTTGAAGGAGATGTACGCATTTGACGGGAAATTCATAACGGCCGAGCAGGATGAAAACAGAAAAACAGATCACGATTTGTTTTGAGATTATCAACTAAATCTATCCGATTTCATAAAGATATTCGGTTTTAGTTGTCAATTTCTGGGAAGGGCTGAAGCTTGATAGTGGTTATCAGACCAGATAAGCTCTTGAGGCACCTTGAATGATTCCCAAAAAAAAAAATCAGAACAAACGGCTAGAATGACAGACAAAAGAATCACACATATGCGTGATTTGAATCAACAAGCTAATTGAAGCAGAAAAAACAAAAAAAAATACTCGAAAAACCGATTCAACCATTTCATGCTTTGTTGCTTAAGTCATACGATTCTCATGACTTAAAATGTCTAGTTCGATCAGTTTCCAATCTACATTGAATACAATGAGACTTCCTGAATCCCAGAAAACCTTTAAAATGAACTGAGAAAAACCCAGCAGAAAATGAAGTGTGAAAATGAGAAAGACTGTCTCTTCGTCTCTATTGTTTTTCATTATATTTTCTATCATACATCTGTTCAAAATTGATGTCTTTCTCCTGCTGCGCCTGAGATTGACGTCATTTTTTCTTCTACTGCCAACGACTGACCCTCTCTAATTTCCTCTTTTTCGCATCTGCAGATATTCATCACAACGCTATATGGTTTGTGAATCTAGATAACTTTTTCTATCAAGAACACATCTGGAAACAGTTTCATAATACTGAAAATGTTCTGGAAATCGACGTCATCCATTAGATCACATTAACTACATGAGAAGAGAGATAATTAGAGAAGAAGAGACACAGAAAGTAATACAAAAGTGTTGGTCGAAATGGGAGAATGAGACAGAATGGTTGCTGGTTAGGGGCGTTGAAATGTCAATAGAAGGGGAGAGAATTGGAAAAAAAAAGAACCGACCGCTATGAGGGGAGGAGTGGCGATAAAAACGGACAGACTCATTCTATTTCAAAAATTTTGTGTGAGAGGAATGGACAATTGGAAATACCAATCGGCTAGAGGTATAATATTTGAAATAGGGGATCAATGACAGAAATAATGTTTGATTCGATAGAGCTGTGCTGAATCATCTGGTTGGCTTGATGAAAATCCGACAAGGGCGGGGCAGAAACTGTATTTCATTCATGAATTTGAAGCTATGACAAGACTCTAGTTATAGTAGAGCCCCATTTCGTGAATTGCTTGGTTTATATGAATCTCTGAGGAAAAAGAACGATTGAAGAAAGGAACATTTATTAAAGAAGAGATTATTTATACATGAAGTGATGTCGATGAAGTTTGATGATGTGGAAAATGTGTTGGTTCATTTCGTTTAATCAATTTGAAATTTCTCACATGAATAACCCGTAATGATTATAGGGGGAAAACCTATATAATACTACATACCGTAACCATAAGTATTCAATTTTTGAAAATTTTCCCATAAAAGCGATGT
Source organism: Caenorhabditis doughertyi (assembly GCA_963572265.1). NCBI lineage: Eukaryota > Metazoa > Nematoda > Chromadorea > Rhabditida > Rhabditidae > Caenorhabditis > Caenorhabditis doughertyi. Next base: position 11,571,594 of record OY751554.1, read on the forward strand.
AAATACAGATGGGAAAACTCTCTTCTACCCGTTTTAGTTTCAAAATACAGGAGGGTTTTGTGGGGGAGAAAAAAGGTTAAAGTACAAAATATGAAACAATAAAAAAAGATGTTATGAACAGGAAAGTGATGTAGAGATAGATGATTCACCAACTGATGAAGATGGAATAGCAAGAAGTGGCTCCGAATTGTCTGTTAGAGTCTCACATTCATCAACAGGAGAACAAGAGACAGAACGGTTGGCTGTAATTTTGAAATTAACCAAATGCATTTAACTTTTTTTCTGACTCACTTCTCGTTCCGTTCTCAATTTCACTATTATTTTTCAATGAACCACTAGCAGATATTTCATCCATTTCTTGCATTTCATAAACATCATCTCCAAGATCTTCATCATCACAATAATGATTTAAATCAGAATATTCATTGCCACCAGTTCCTCCACGAAACCGACGAAATAATCGAGATATCGAATCGGCTGGTGAAGAAGTATGTTCGGTGCTGAAAAAAAAAGAAGTATGAACGTTTCTCTGACCTTTTCCTAACCTTTTATTTGAGTTCCAAAATGGCTTTTTCTTTCCAAATGGCGATGCATCTCGTATTCTTTTTGCCAATGGAGATGGGTCACGGAGGAACGAATGTTTGTTTTTTCTTCGAGGTTGTGGACAAGATCTTAAGCCATCTTCATTCTTGGAGTTTCCATTTAATGTTACAAATGAATCATCAATCAATGAATGTTCATCACCTTCCTGAAAAATCATAATGTGGTTAGAAAATTAGTTTTCTTCTAAGCTTTTGAACAAGGTTAGAACAACTACTAACTTGAAAAACAATTTCATCAGGACTTGAAGCTCGAGCCGCCAATTTCATTGTTGATGCTCCATCCAGTGTTCTAGAAGTGGGTCTTGGTGACACTGCAGTTGTTATTGCTCCAGACGTTCCATTCTCGTTAACTTTCACAGGAACAGCATCTCCACATGAAAGTGAACGCTTTCGAACTGGGAAAACGGTAGCTATTCCCCGTTTTCTTCTAAAAAACAAAAGTGTTCTAATAGTTAGTTTAACCAAATTTGTGAGACTTACTGATGTGGTGCCGTTGTTAAATCCCGATATGATGGATATTGACTCTGGGACGGCGATTCTGATTGAGAACTGTATCCATCTATGATGCTTGCTCTACGGAATGATGGTTCTAGGTCTTCCAAGTTATTAGGAATCGCCGGTACAGAGTTAATCGCGGCATTTGTTTCGATGAAATCCAAATTTAATTTTTCTCCATCTGGAAGTGATGTTGATCGTTTTCTTAGAGCCAAAGTTTCATCGAATGTAGAAGGTCTTGATGGTCGAGAAGACGAAGCGTTTGATATTGTTGATGCAAAAATTCGAGAAGCACTGAATCCATTGTATTTTGAAGCACTGCTCCTGAAACGGAAAGTTGTCGTCGAAAGAGAGAACGAAATCTTGACTCACTTTTTTCTTCCAGATGTTTTCGAACCGAAAAGAGACGCAGATTGATTCATTAAACTCTCTCGATCATCTTCATAAAGCTTCGGCATTTCTCTGTTTGAAGTGCCACGAGACGTGAATCCACAGGTATTCAATGATGGGTTATAGTAGAGGGTATCTTGATTCGTTCGAACTAATGCAGCTGATTGTCTCTTCATTAATTGACTACTCTTTTCAGTTGCCAATGATAATGATGATTCACGATTAACACCTGAAAATGTTACTGTATGAATAAAATAAACACGTTGTTATTCAATTCATTAATCACAAAAAGCATGCACAGATATCACATGAAATAAACGCATGGAAAAAAAGTAAACGAGTTTGATTCTCAATCCAATGAATATCCGTAATCATTGAGACCGTCAGCTGTCTTCGACACTTGAAGAAGACGACGATGAAGTAGTGGATGCAACGAAACGAAGATTCATCTGAGATGGTTGTTGGAATGGACATGCAGGGACAAGAGCACTTAGACGATTGGCTAAACATAAAATGGGTTAGGAACAAAGGACAGAACAGTTTACATGCAGGATAAGTACATAACGTTCACGAACTAGAAACTCACCCCAACTAGATCCCCGATTCTTGAGATTTGGACGTGGGAAAATGTCTGGGACAACCATTTTGTCTTCTATCGTTTCAGTGAACTCGTATCCAGCTCTTCCATTCAACCAGTATGTTGTCATTTGACCCTTTCCCTAAAAAAACAGGAGCTTCAATAGTTTCTCGATAACTTCTAATCATACCTTTATAGCCATCGTTCCTCGTTCCTCCAACAAAAATCCTTGATCGATTGAAGATAAAACTTTCTGTGTTGAAGAGGAGCAATGAATTCTGAGAGCTTCTCCATTACTTTCCATTCTCGATGCTGTGTTGACTGTATCTCCAAACAATGTGTATCTTGGCATTGTCTTTCCAACAACTCCAGCTACACATGGTCCAGTATGCATTCCAATACGAATCATCAATTGTTCTCCAGTTCTATGTGGAATTGAGAATGTTCTCACAGCCGAAAGAATATGAATTGCCATCATCGCAATCTGTTCAGCATGGTATTCCATTGTTTTGTATTGAGGAACTCCTGATACAACCATATAGGCGTCACCAATTGTCTCCACTTTGTAGACATCGTACCGTCGAATTATGCTATCGAAAAGTGTATAAAGCTTATTCAAGAAAGTGACCACTTCCATTGGAGTGGATTCTCCAGAGATCGTTGTGAACCCGACAATATCCGAGAAATAAATAGTAACCGGTGGAAATGCTTCCGGAATCACATCTTGTCCAGCTAACAACTGCTCAGCCACTGAACTCGGAAGCATTCTTTGAAGCAAATGTTGACTTCTCCGTTGTTCATCTTTCAGTTCAATAGTCCTTTCATCTACGAGATCTTCGAGTTGGGTTTGATACTTTTCCATCATTAATACCATATGATCCATGATATTTTGTTTGTAGATTTGATGGAAAAGTGGTTTCAATTTGTTCTTGATGGATTTAAACTCAGGCCTTTGACTTGGATCATGATGCCAACATGCAGCCATCACTTCTTTTACATAATTTTGAACTTCAAGATCAGAAGTATCCGGACGGAAGTATGGATCAGAATACACTCGACGAACGGTTTTCTCCACCAATGCTCGACACTCGACACTGTCCTTTTTGCAGACTGCTTCACCATTGACATCTCCACGTTGCACATAAATCTTGTATGGTCCTTCTCGAGTGAATATCTCATGGAATATGATACCAAAAGAATAAACATCTTGTTTTGGAGTTGGTGGATTCGTCAAAGCGACAGATCCATTGATAGTCATTGCTTCAGGAGCAGACCATAAGAAGTTCTCCCAGACATTGTAACTTCCATCATACACTATTCCATCTCGAAGTTCTCGTAATCCAAAATCAGCAATTTGAAGTGTCCATCGGGAAGTGATAAGACAATTTGTTGATTTGAGATTTCCGTGCATTTTGAGTTCAGAATCATGTATGTAGACCATTCCTTTGACAAGATCATCAACAAAAGAGGCCACGTACATGTGATCCAATTTCAAGTTATCATTTCGAAGAATATCATGAAGAGATCCTTTCGAACAGTACTCTCGAACCACAGTAACTGATTGCTGACATACGATCACTCCAAGGAAATTGTTGACATTTGGGTGTGCCAGTTGTCTCATTGCTCTCAATTCTTTCTTTGCTTCTCTTGTTAGATCTTTCGTCTTTCTTCCATACATGAAATCTTTGAGACCAACCAATGTTCCCTTATAAGAAGCGAGTCCTCTCATTCCTGATCCTTGAGTGGGTGATCTACTCCACCAAGGCGTCTTCGTCTTTGCAAACTGCATAACATCGGACTGCATTAAAGATGCTGTTGATTCGTTATTCGCAGCTCCAACAACTCGTCTAACTTCATAAGGATCAATTTTCCAGATCATACAAAGCTCTTTTTCGAAACGCCGGCTTCGGAACCAACTGGAAACAAGAAAAATTATAAAGTTTCATCACTATGGATCTAAACTCACTTTAATATGGCTCCCGTTAAAAAGAGAACAAAAATGGCAACAGCAACTGCAATGATAATGGAAATGTAATCGTTAATACTTGTCGTATTGCACTTGTCTCCACTAAAACCACAGTTGGGTTCATCTAGAGGTGGATCTCCTCTCGGCCAAAGAATTTTCGAATTTTTGAATTGGAGAATTGGGAGACGGTCCTTATCGGCAGCTTCCACAAAGATAGCTGTCAGATCGAGAGCATGATTCAATGGATAGTAATTGGGATCTGATTTGTTGTCAACTGAAGCCACCTCTTGCCAACTTAATAGAGAGAAGTTTCCTTTCGAATTGCCTCTTTCGTCGATTCTCATGTCGAAACCTTGGATACCTGAAATTATTAATATTAAAATCAAATTTTTCTCAGATTATATCCATTTTTTGATCTCAATGTCAGTTTCGCTGTCAACTCAAACAAAAACTTCTCATCATTTCTAAAGGTAAATAAACAGTTTGAATGAAAGACGTGATGGTCAGTAGGTGGGGGAAAGTCCAGTAAACACTTCAAAATGATGGTCAAAACAAAACAACATATACTATAAAAGAAGTTCGAAGCTCAGAACGGATCATTATCTACCTCATCTTTCTACCCGAATTCTAAAACAAAAAAAAAATGAAGATTAGCCTCTTCTTCTTCCAACTTTTTGTTATTGTATTTCTGGTTGGAGCTGTCACTTCCCAGGTATATCTTGTTTCAAAGTAGCATATTATCTAGAAAAATCTTTTCTTTCAGCCGATGATTCGCGAGAAACGTAGAATCAGAGATGTTCTCAAGAAAATCGGAGATAGTGCACTTCCAGCATTTGGTTCAGCTGCAGGAAGTGCTCTCGGAGGACGAGCAGGAAACATTAAATTTCGTCGTGGATGATTCATTCGAAACATGATAAACAGTATTTTTGTGTGTATTCTATTTGGCCATTATTTTGAATGTGAATTAAACAAGAATGGGTATAAATAAATAAGTGATAAGGAAGAAGACTGGCATTCATCATTTCAGTTCTATAACGTTCCCATTATGTTCCGTGGTAATAATTTCTTATTTTTCTTATTATTCACTTTGGCTGTGAGTTTTAACTCGGTTTTCGCTGATGAAGCTGTCTATGGACCCCCACTGATGACTCTGATTCCACAAGATAACAACGATGGAGATTTGGGAAACCCTCTAATCAACAAACTGTATAGAATCGGAGAAGGGGTTAAGTTCCGTTCAACACCATCTTATGGACCAAAATGAAACCAATTCTAAGCTCAGACAATCAATTTTCTGCGTATTGAATTTTTATCTTACACCTTCAGCTTGTTTTAAAATCAAATAAACTCACTTCGATATTTTTTGTTAACAATCCGATCAATAATCGCTTTTCCATCTGCAGTTGGATCATAATCATCATCTTTACCGTAATCCTCAACCAATTCATGAATAGCTCTTGCATACAAATAGATAGCATCATAAAGATAACAAGCAATTCGATTTCCCTGAAAATGTCGATTTGAATTTAGGCTTAAAATTCATAAAGTACTTTTAGATTTGCAGCTTTCTGAACTCCAAAATGATGCATATAATCACCGGCTTTCTTCCAGAAATTATAAAACCTTTGACTATTCAATTTGACAGGTGTTGGAATAATTGAAAGAGCACTTCTTGCGTAGTCAAGCATTTTCCGATCTGATGAGTTGTTGGCATCCCAGGAATGGTGTAAATATGTCATTGTGTCTGAAATCGGAATATGCAAAAGTGCTCTTCTAATTGAGGTAAAACTAACTTCTTAAAAAATGATTGTTCATCGCATGGTATACATTGAGCCAATCATAGTTAGTATCCACATATATCAACATGTAACCCTGTTTAGTCAAACCCATTTCACCCATTATTGATAGCATTGTACGGAATAGACGGACATTATCAAATGTTAAATAAACTGAAAAATGAGAGAATCAGTAACTGAAATTACAAGAAAAAAACAAACTTCTTGTTGTTTTCATAGTTGACTTGATCGCATTTTCGATACTTTGAATATCCGTCTGACTACTTATATCCATTTTCGAAAACTCCAATCGAGAAACATTCATAATTTCAAATTTCTTTTCTTCAAATTTGTTTTCTGTCTCCATCATTCTCTTCAATGTTTCGAATAATTCATTTCTTGATTGCCCTTTCTTAACATCATAAATAACCGAAAATTTCCTCCAATTGTATTGTTTCATAAGAGCCATAAATGCTTTGAAAATCTCTCCTGCTGGTGGTACTGTACGTGCAAATGTTCGATAATGATAGCTGAAATTTCATGAGTTTTTATTAGAAGAGCATCCTTAGATCTCTTGTAACTTTTCGTAAGAAAAGATACGTACTCGTCTCTTGAAATGTCTTGATCGTTGCATCGATAACTGATGATGGGTAGATTCTGTGAAGCAGCCATTGCTGCCTCCGTCTTGCAATTCTTCTCGGGACCAATAAATACACGTGCTCCGGCTTGCCAATGTTCCATGAATAGACGAGTACCTAAATATCAAAACACAAAGAAATGACCATTTTCGTTTCTTTGACTTACTATGAGAATCATTTCCACAAGTATTTCCAAAGACATATTTCAATTGATAATCGGGAATGATGGTTTTATCTTGATTAATTTCGACAATTGCAGCAACAAGAGCTCCCGAAACAACAGAAACATATGCGTCCGTAGTTAGACAATGAACGATTTGATTCAATTTTTTGGAGAAACTTTCACGATCTTTAGATGAGTTTTGGGCTGAATTTGAAGCTGACAGATTCAGAAGATATTGATCGATTTCGCCCATTAAAGTTGGAACTGCGGCAAGATAACTGATTAGAATTTCTTTTTTGTCGCCTTTTTTGGGAAGCTGAAAAATAAAGTTTAAAACAATTTGACAGTGAAGAAACTCACTCTTTTGACCAACGACTCCAACAGAAATGGATTTGCTCCTGCACCCAACGATGCTTCTGGTGATGGTGCTGGAACTGCATCTGCATCTGATGACGTCACACATAACGTGGCAATCAGAATGACAGTTGATAATGCAATGAGTCGTCGTCGTCCCGGTGAGAAGGCGAATGTGTGGTAGAACCGGAGAGCTTCGACACTTGTCGGCCACATTCATCAAATCATTTCACTTTTTGTTTCCAATAAGTTACCACGAGTGTACAAAGACACGTGGAATATGTATCTGGAACAGATCAATTTAAAGTTCAAAGCACGTGATAAAAAAAGAATAAGTTGACGAATAAAAAAGATAAAGTCAAAAAGGAGATAATAATTGGGGGTTATAAATATCTTTGAAATAATGGCAACAGTTGGAAACTTCTAAAAGCACTGAATGAAACGGAAACTGAATGGGAATTCCCTAGATCTCTTCGAACTTTTTCAACTTTTTCAAAGACATGAAAATCCTCTTTTTTTCCGAAATTTGCCTTGTTGTCCATCCAAAAAAGCAGTGATCAAAAACCAAAAGAAAGAGGATAAAGCACACTTTCGTTGCAAGTTTTCAACTCTCTCTTTTTGGAAAAACAAACATTATGGAACACTTGTAGGAAGTCACGTCATCTTTGGAAGACTAATTTAAAAGTGGTCTGAAGGTTTGAAGTATTTTGAATATTCTTATTTTGTAACATCTTGCTGACTAATAAGTTTTCATAAAGTCAAATATGAATAATCTTTCTGGATTTTGAGAGGATAATAGAAACGAGGGAGGAGAAGCGAGACGGGGGAGAAAAGGATTAGAAAATGGCGAGAGAAGATTCTTTTTATTGTTAAAAATTGCAGAAAATATGACGAAATGGGATTCAGAAGAACAGAAATCTCTTGTCTGAAAAGATTTCTAGACATTTCTGATATGAAATTGTATGTCTGCTGTTATACTTTACACTACGAAATGTGCATTATCAAGATCAAATATTTAGAAGAAACAACAATGCGAAAAGAAGGTGGGTACTTTTTTTTTTGGAAATAAGATATTTATAAGTTTGAGAAAGTAAGAGAGAACTATCCTAAATTGTACAGGAAACTTTATTTGTTCAGATTAGTCCATATTTATTTTTTTTGTGGCGCGAGATTTGAAATTTGATCAGATTTCTGTAGTTACTGTAGTATTGTAGTGAGTTAACAAAACTAGATTAAATGAATCAGAAGAGAAACCAGTAATAAAGCAGAAAAGAAGATTGAGAGCAAAAACAAGAAATACTTGAGATGGGGGTAGAAAAAAGAGAGTGAAGACTCGTGTATTAATTATATATTCTTTCTCTTCTCTCCCACTCTTCTTGACAACTTTTCTCTCTTTTCGTCTTTTGATGAATTGAAACTGAAACTGAAAAATGACTGAAAATTAAGTAAAAGTATTTTAGAAATAGAGAAAGAGAGAGAACGATGGGGGATGCACACAAATGAGCATTAGACAGCTGCTCAAACGTTTGCAAAACCACTGCTGGTTCGTTTTTTTCTTTTTTTTCCATTTCTAGTGTTGCTTTTGGGATGAAGAGGAAAAGACAGAAAGTGAATGTGGCGTGGCAAAAAAGAGGGAAAATGGGGGATTTTATTGCAAAAGACCTTTTCGGTTCTATGTGTCTGGTGTGGTCTTGTCGTCCATGAAAAGGATGAAAGAAAAAACAAATGATGAGCAGAACACGGATATCACTTTTTGAGATGAGATGAAGGAAGCTTTTAGTTCTGTCATTCACGAAAGAAATGACCTCAAAGTGTGATAAGTTGTGCTTTGAGCAATCTCCGTGGAGGCAGGTGAAGCCACATGGCATAGATCAAACAAACCACAGATTGCCTTTGCAGAATAGAGATACTTCGATTTGAAATTTGAAAGAATTAGAAGTTGGGCAACAAAAAATAAAGTGAAGCTTTAAGCCAAAGTGCGAATATTCAGAATTCCCCAACCAGAACTGTTAGAATCAGAATTATGTTCAAATAAGAAATGACCAAGAGGGAAAGAAAGTACTTGGAACTGTTAGAACCTTTTAAATAATTTTGAGTTCATTAGAGTTAAGAAAAAAGAAAACCTTTCGAATGCAGTTCACCTTGAAAAGCAAAGCTTCTTGAGAAAGTTCTCGTTAAATGCTGGTGATTATAGTTAATAGCTGGCTATTCGGAAACAAAGGTAATTGAAACTTGGGTTTATTTCCTCCTTGTTTTCTTTTGAAATCTTTCAAAACCAATACTAATTCACTCGAATTCCTCAAGAAGTTGAAGATCGAAGACTATTTCTAGAAGGTCTCAGAATGGGAACAGACAGCGCAAAACTAGATTTCTTGACCTGGTCAGAGCAAAATAGTAAAAGCGAGAACGATAGACATTTATCAGTTCTTTGAACAAAATGATTGAGTTCTGATAATAACTTCTTAGAATGGTTTCACTAGTTTTGTAATTGAGACAAAGAACAGAAGTTTGCAGGATCTAAAAGGAGAATTAATATAAATAGAATTGAAACGTATTCATTTCTCTGAGAAGAAGGATGGCTGATGCTGATCAGATGATAGTATCATCTAACAGGTGGAACATTAGCCGTTTTCATAAGAAAACCAGAAATTATTGAAACTCGAAAATGGAAATTCGAACGGAAGAAAACTTTAATTGAAGCTGAAATTTTTCAAAAAAGGTGTGAAACTCGGTTGAATAAAAAAGAAATAAAAAGTTCTGCGACTGGGAAACACTTTCACCTCGTTTCGCCTTCCATTTTTGCAGGTGATAATTGATAAGAAATTAGAAAAAGAATGCCTCGAAAAAAGAAATGGATAGAAGTGGAGAAATAAATGAACTATCAATTAGTGATTAATCTACAAATTGTATACAGTTTAGTTTCAGTTTTTTGTGAAAAAGGATGAGGAAAAGTCTGGGTAAAAAAGCTGATAAAAGATAGTGTCGTTTTATTGGAAAAAAAATAAGATTAAAAGTTTGAACTTGAGAAATCATCTGGTCAGTGGGGAAAGCCGAAAAGGGCAAATAGACATTCGTGTCAATGTTTATGATTTGAGAACATTTTCTTTTGACATTTTGAATACTTGCAAACGTTATTTCCTTCAAAATGTGAAATGTTCTTACATCTACAGTATACCATTCAGTTATGAATAATGTAAGAAACGCGTTGTCTACAAGATATTAGACCCCATCTAAATTTTAAATTCATAATATATTCCACAATGTCTAGCCAACGGAAAGTGCAAAAACGATACTTTTTTGCAGGAACATGTTCTATTGGTGTTCAATATGCAATCGACTCGATCACCTGACAACTTGAAATAAAAACTGAGATCTACACGGAAAGAGAACAAGTGTGTGCTAATGAGTGGGTTTGTGCAAGAAAAATGAAAAGAAAAGAGGGAAAAAGGAGGCTCAGTTTCATCATCATAAAGTGCACACAAACATTCCGATGTATACAAGAAGAAGGAAAAGAACGGATGAGGTGCAAACATCAATAAACAAGTATGGTTAAGGAAAAAATGAAAGGGAGTTCATTCAGATATGATGTGAGTTTCAGTTTCAGAACATTGGGCTACAGTAACGAAGAAATAGCTAAAATCCTATGCTACAGTAACCCGGAGCATCTGAGAGTTGAACCAGTTATGATGAAGTCTAGCTTACTTTGGATTCTCAACAACTTCCTCATTCCACATTTGAACTCGAAGAAAAACTTTTGAAACTGACGTTCCATTTCTTAATATTCTTGTTTTTGTTTCTTCAAAATTTCAAGAAAAAGAAGAAGAAGACTGGAAGAATATTAGAGTGCATGCATATCTAATTGCTCCTTCCTTCTTCTTCTTCTTCCAGACATTTTTCCAGAGACAAACAAAAAGCCGGAAGTGACCGTTCTTCATTATCTTCTCCTTGTGGATCTCTTTTCAAAATAGAAAAAAAAATGAAAAAAAGAAGGAAGGAAGGAATAGAAAGTATCGAAGAAGTGGGAATGAGAAGAAATGAAATTGATGATGCATGAGAAACTGACGATGCTCTCATTATGTTTGCAAATTCATGTTGCACATGTACATAATCCACAATGATCCTCCCTATATCTTTCGCTCTCTTTTCGGACTCACGCACCTTACTATTTTTGGGATGACACGCGATGGATCACTTTTTTTTTCGCTCCAGTCCTTTTTCGTTAGTCATTTTTTCATTCACTTTCTCTCTCTCCCTTTCAAACCAAAATGAGATCGGAAATACGAGAGAAAACGAATGGAGAATGAAGGATAATGGCCTTTTTTATGACTATTTTTGTCTGACTCTCTCCCCGTTTGCAGCTCGTTTTGCAAAATGATTTCTGATGTGGTGTAATCCAGGATTCTTAAAAGTTTCGTATCGAAAAGCGAAACTAATAATCTAATGTATATCACAAGTCTTGGAGAATAGATTGCAAAAAAAGAAGGTAAAGAGAGAAATAGAGAAACAGCTGAAAATTAAATTGTTTGCAAGAAGAGGTTGTGGGAGGAGAAAAAAGAGAGTCAAAAGCTAGGAATTGGAAACTTTTACTTAGTATAGTGAGCTTCTGGAATAATGTCAAAGATCATAAAGAGGGTATCTGAAGATTGGAAGGGTGTTATACGGGTTTTAAGAATAAGAAAAGGTAACCAAAAAGATATGAAACTTACATCTCAAGGTTCTCATTTCATTAGTCATAATCTGTTCCAAATTCTGATGCTCACACGCTACAGTAACCTCATGAATCTTAACTTTTTACATTATGTCTGCCTCCTTCATATTATGCGTGTTTCATTAGTCTTTCCGCTCTAAAAATCTGTCTTATTAGAATCAAAAGATGATTTAATCTTCCTAAGATCTGCTACATTTTGTTCTTTTTAATCTCAGGGAAACCCCCTTTTCAACAAAGTTTGCCTAGTGGGAATCTTCTCACGATGGAGGGTGCAGACGTTTCTTCAGAATGTTTTCTCATGACCCAAAAACCATCAGAAATGGAAAAGAAGAACAGAGTCATTTAGGAAGAAAAAGAATCAGAATACAAATACAAAAGTGATAAATCGTAAACATGAAGTAAATAGAGAGTTTGTCTCCGAAAACATGATATTTCCTGGAAAAAGGAACCAATAAGTGAGTCAGGAAAGATCATGTGAGCACTTTCTTCACTTCCAATCCCGAAAACTTCATCTACAACAACACACGGTGCTTCAAGAGCAGCTCCACGGAGTATTTTTGCAAAAAGTGAGTGAGTAGAAGAAGGGGAAAAAGGAAAGAAGTCTCGAGGCGACAACGACAACGACGACGACGGCAACGGCGGATGGACGTCGCCGTCAACAACACGGAGCACGGAGCAAAAATGTGTGTGTGAGTGACCAAGTGTGTGTGTGTGTGTGTGCAAAATGATTAATTCCATCTTGTTTGAAACGAAAAAATGGCAACAACTCTTTTTTCCGAGAGTCGAATGCCAAATGATTCCTTGTTTTATTTCAGATGGACATGTGATGGTAATCAGAATCACCAGAAACCAAATGAATGCTTTTTCAAAGAAATTCAAGCTGGATTGAAAGCTTTTTGTAATCTGGAATTTTCACATTTTTCAGAAATACCTTTGGAAAAAAGGATGACTAATATGAAGTAGATGCAGTATCCCAAGAGAACAATTGAAATAATTTTCCATAAAATCAGCAAGAATGAATGGAATGATTGTTGGCAATGGCTATTGATCTCTCAGAATTTTGTTTATTTCACAAAACAGTACTGTCTAGACAAAACAATCGGAGAGTCCCATGAAACATTGATATTTTTGCTATGAGAATTTTTGCAGCACTTGAATTTCCCTCGAAAGTTCACAAATACAAAACTAATCCAAAGTCTTCTAGATCTTACATTAATTCAGACTAGCAGACATATTATTAACACTTCATCTAAAAATATTAGAATCTAAAAATAAAACGGAAATCCGATTTAGAAATCTTACAGGTGTTCTAGAAGTCTTCGATGTTAGAATTAACACCAAAATTAGAAAAAGAATTATGCATTTTCTCTGCTAAAACCAACCAAAAAAATCAAAAACTTGACAAACGAATAGTTTGGGTGCACCTGCTAAAATGACTCATTTGATGATTAAGAAAATGGAACAATTTGCTGTATGTTATATATTGTTTGAGATAGAAGAAAAAGTGAAGAAAATGGAAGAGGATTACGGTATTATAACAAACTGGAACAGAAGTTAGTCGTCCATAAAAGAGGATTGAAGGTACTTTGAATTGAGAAGGAAGTTCAAATTGAATGAAAGATTTAAAAGAGTAAAAGTCAAAATTAGCCAAAAATGAGAAAGAAGTAACGTGAGGTTCTCTAATACAACGGCAGGGAACTAACGAATCAGAGATGCATGCCAATCTAATAGAAGAGTTACAGTAACCTGCTTCAAAGTAAAAGTTAACGACTCTCAGGAGAACAATTTGGAAATAATTTCAAAACAATTTTCCACGAAGTACCATAAAAAGATAATTGCACCAATTTTCTTGAGACTAAACCTCAAGATCTTGATATTTTGATCCCATTTTTGCAAATGACTTTTGCAGAAAAATATCATTTTTCACAAGTGAGCAGGCACTTGAAAAACTCATAACTCAGCTGATTGATGAGTCAAAGTCTTTGAACTATAAAAAATTTGATTTTTTTGATTTACCGTACCCAAATTAGAAGTTTTCAAGCGGTTTATAACGAAGGAGCAGGGATCCAAAACACAACAAAAGTTCTTGTGCTTTTGATCTTTTTTTTTGCAAAGAAGTAATTCGAGCGTAGAGTCTTTGAAAATCACCTCAAAGACTTTGGAAGGTGAAAGCCGGGAAAAGATGGCGGGAAAATGAAAAAAGTCCTCTTCTTCTTTTTTCTTCGTTTCGCCTTCTTGAGTTTTCAGTTTTTCATGTGCATACATAATTATGACCCTTTTGAATAAATTCTATTTCTTCTTTTCCCCCTTGATATCTCAACTCTCATTTTCTGATGCATTTCAATTTGAAATCCTATGATTGAAACCCTAAAAGTTATATTATATTCAAAAGTTTTTTTCTGCAAACTCGACTCTTTTTTCTTTGCAGAAAAAAGAGAAAATAAGTATTTTTTGCAGAGTAGTCTTACTCAACTTTCTCTAACTGTCTACTCCATATTCTTAGTCAACACTATTCATTTGAGAGTCGACAAAAAAGCAAAAAGCAAGAAGAGAAGAAAATAAAAGTACTAATGTGCACAAAAAGGTCCTTTTGTTAAAGAAAAAGTATGAACAGAGAACTAAAGAACATGAAAAAAAACAATTGGCGGACATAAAATAAAGAAAAGAGCCCAGAGTCATAAAACAAATGCTTCAAGGGTACGGTACCAGAGAACGGGATCCATTAAAAGTGTAATTTCAGAGAAATAAGCCATCTATCTGACTGGTCAATAGTTAATTGACCTCTCAGATGTAGTTTATTAGAGAAGCACATAGAAGATTCAATCAAAAATTATAAACTATTTTCAAAAAACTGGACAACATCAAACTTGAAAGTTTGTTTGTGAGAATGCATAGAGATGATAAACATGTGAGAAGGTTTGGAATTCGAAATATTGAATGAAACTGTAATAAAAGGGCACCCATTTTCCCTTTTTGCTAAGCTCCTTTGTTTTATGGAATACTGACCTAAATGATCTACAATTCAAAAAACATTGATTTCACTTCCTGTCATTTGCATTTTTCAGAATTCAGGTCGTTACTATAATTGCTCCCTTTTCCAAGAAATCTGTCATTTCCAGAATCCAAAATATCATTTTATTTTGCTCATTGAATATGAGTTCCTATGATTTTTCCATTGCATTTTTGAAGATTTTTCCTTATGGACTGTCCTTTTTCACTTCCTTCTTCTTTTTTTTTCCTTTTTCTCAGATTAAAATGAATAATTTCAGTTCTCGGAAAGTCTCAAAAGTTAACGAATGACAAGGGCAGACGATTGTCTAGAAAACGACAAAAAAAAACTTCCTGAATTTTAAATTAAAATATTGAATTTCTTTGAAAATTTTAGCAGTGTTTATGAAAAAGTGAGGGAGAAAACAAAGAATAATATGAAATGACGTGAAAAGAATTTTAAAATGGCACCGCCTGTCTCCTTTTATTTCAGAAGGCCGGAAATGATGAAGAAGCCGGATCTTCAATGAAAAATGAAAGAAGGAACAATAACAGACAGAAGAGAAGATTTCCAGACAGAATCATAATTTTATCAAATGGTTTTTAGACTTTCAGATGTTTTCTTGTACGAAATTGCATGTTTTTTGGGTTCAAACTATCAAAAAATACATAGGAACATCAAACTATAGAGATGTAGAATTGCTTTACAATAATTGAATTTACCAATAATCTAATATTAGAGTAAGTCACTGGTTTCCATATTCTTAATCAATCAAGCAACTAGCTAACTCAATTTATCGGGGATATTTTTCTGAAAATTTCAGAATTTGAGAGAATTTGACACTTAGAAAAGAATGCCAAGACGGTTTATTGCAAAACCCATCTTAGCAAGAATTCGGAGCAAAACTAATCTGAAGTAGAATGAATGCTTATTCTGTTTTTAGAAGACTTTACATTTGTAAACAAAGTGTTTATTGCAAAAGCTTCTCCGAGCAGAGCACAGAAAAGAGCTCAATTGATCATTTTGCAGAAATGTTTTTGCAGGATTGATAAATTTTATTTCGCTCTCAACTAAATATTATGAGGTTTTACGTTTTAGTAGGAGGTTGTATTACAGTTTTTTACAACAAGAAGTTAGACAGCTAGCTCAGACGTGCAATGTAAGTTGTTTTGAAGCCTAGGCTGATTGTGGATGACTCAGAATTCTTATTACAATGAAAAAAAGTCTGAAAACAGTGGGAAAGAAAGTCTGGGAGCAGAGAGGAAACTTACCTGAATGAAGAACTTCTTTTTCTAGGTACAGTAACATGGGCAGCCTCTGCTCATCACGTGATTCGTTGAAATGACTGACAAAAAAGCACATAAAAACATGCATCGGTCCGGTCTGCATCCTACTCCCAACTGAGCCATCATTCGGCTCCTTTTTTTGCAAACTGAGCCCATTCTTTTCTTTTTTCTCTTTTTCTGCACATCACCAGGCAAAAATAGAAGCGGCGGATATGCATTGCTTTTAGAAGGGGACAACGGGAAAAAAATGAAGGAAAGAAGAAAGGAAAAAAGTTCAGTTGCAGAAGCAAAAATCAAGAAAGAAAAAAGAAAAGAAAGTAAAAAATAGTAAGGTTAGAATGTGCTTCACTTGACCGAATTCATTGAAAAAAGAACATTTGAGGGGGTGGGAAAGAAAAGGGATGTGGACCAATAAAAAGGAAAAGATTTATAGAATGAGATGTCAGATGAAATTAAAATCAAAACTATATTTTGAAAGAAAAAAAGATTGATTTATTACACGTAAAATGTCATAAACCTCACATGGAAATATTGAGAAAAGAGATTATTCAGGCAGGTGCCAGCTGAAAATGTTGAAAGAAGAAGTTATGAGTTTGGAAGGGTATACATGATTTATTGAATTTTGTTTTGTGGAAATTGCAGAGAAAAGGAAATGAGATGGTTGGCTGTAATAGTTTCATGGAAACAAGCCAATAGCAACAAGTATTTTTGTTTTGAGAAGAAGGAAAGAATTATTTTGAATTTCAAAAGAATATTTGAAATGGAAAGGTTTTTACGAATGAATAACATGTCAATATATTCGGAAAAACTTGAAAAGAAGAGTAATTTCAAAAAAAATATGTTCTGAAAATATCGTTTAGAAATCCAGCTATCTAAGAAAGATGCTGATTTTCAACATGATTTTAAAACAAGATAGTTACTGAGTTTTGAAAAAGGCGACGCTTTGTTTCTCTTAAATTATGAAAATTTCCCAAAAGCTAAAAAAAGAAATCTCACAAAAGCCACACTAGTCAACCACAAGATAAGCAATATTAAAAAAGTCGAGAATCTTCAGCACCAAATAAAGCTGAAAGCTTTCTGCAAATAAGATGAAAAATAGAGAAGTAGAGTAAGAATAAAAATGCTAGTCTTCGATATTTTCAGAATCATTTTCTCTCCCGAAAACCTCGTCACAACTGATAGCAAAACAACTAGTGCAAGCTTTTTTTTGCTGGAATAAAAATAAAAAAATGAATAAATAATAATTGGAAAATAAAAGATCAGATATCATTGAAAATTGATAATAGAGGTTGCTTATCTTATAGCTAGAGACCCGGAAATATGAATATTTAATAGAAAGACAAGAAAAAAAAAAAGAAATACCTAAACGAAAAAGAGAAAAAAAAACAGCTGAATAAAATAAAAATGGAAACGGAAAGTGAAAAACAGAAGAGTTTTCTGAGAACAGTGAGCTTTAATTAGTGACCGCTGCCAATACCAGCACTGGGTATTTTCTCTTTTTTTAGACCAGACTTTATTTAGAATTTTAATAGAAAAGAAGGAAAATATTTATTTGAAATGGAAATGAGATCATATTAAATAACTAACAAAAAAAAATCAGATGCGACCTATGCTGTTTTATGGTATGCATCGGATTAAAATTGTTTCAAATGGTTTTGGAACTAGATTTTATATAAATTTTGCAAAGTTTACACTAATCCCTATTTAAAATACCAAAGTAACCAAAAACAGATCTATCGTAACCGTTATATCGGGGGTGCTCATTAGGACCAAAAGTTGGACTAACAAAAGAAGGTTCTGAGTAAACATAATAAATTATTTTTGATTAACATCAACACCAATACACAAATCTTCATGAAATTCAGGAACACATGTATTTGCAAACCAAACATTTAAAAGGGCAAATCAAAGTGTAAATATGGAAATACCGGAGAAGAATGCCATATCGATGATGAAGATAGATTGACTGAAGCGAGAAACTGACCCTCAACGCCTCATTTGTAGATGGTATCTCTTTTTCGGTAAGGCGGTAGAAATATGAAGAATATGAGAGTAAAAGAAGAACACATGTTCCTAGTTTCAAATGGTCACAAAACACAACTTTGTGTGTTGCGACTGCTTCCTTGTGTTTTCCAAAAAGTTTTAGTTTTGACTAGAACTGATACGACATTATCGGAGACTAAGCCTACCATTGACTTTATCTACAACGCGTTGTAAAACGAAATTTTGTAAGAAACGCCTTCCGTTTGGTAATGAACGCAACTATCCGACCGCTCAATTTGTTGATAGAATTCTTAGATATTACCATCTGTTAGCCTCTGTCAGTTTGAAAGGAACCTCAGAGTTACCTAAAAGTTAAAAACAAATCTAATTTTCGGACTGAAAATCCTGATTTCATTTTTATCTCAGGGTGATGACGTCACAGAAAATTGATGACAGGTTTTTTTGAAAATACTTCACTTACGGATACATGTTATCCAGAAATCATTCGGATTAAAACAACTTGTTTTATTGCCAGTGGAAGTCTCATAGTCAGCCTTACACATAGAGTCTCTTAGCCACAAGATCTAACATTTCATCCGCAACCCACCGTCATTTTAATCAAAGGTAAGGACCTTATCAAAAACGGGATGAGAACAAAAAGCAGAGATGAATTCCTTCGAAGAAATGAAAACGTGGATTATTCAGAGTGAAACGCGTAACCCTTCTGAAAATGAATTCTGATATCATTTCAATTTTTTGAAACAATGAAAAAAACGAGAATCAGCCCGGTTTACGGCGTGAGTAGCTCTATTAACCTCTATTCTGCCCATATATAGCCCTCCGTTTTCGAAAAAAGCTCAGTTTGCAATAACTCCCACTTGGTTCGGCAACAGCTTCGATGGCTCAACGATACAATGGAATCATTGGAAGAAACCGAGGAGCAACTACCGAGGACGATGGTTTGAGAGGAGCGGCCACAAATTTTCTGAAGGTACGTTCCGTGCGCATGCTCCCCAAAAAGATTATCAGCCCTTTGCATGATTTTCTAGCGCCACTCTACTTCATCTAAAGTAACTCTAGGATGGGCAGGCTATTTGATTGTGCTTAATCCCTTCCCTCGGCGCCAACTAATTCCATCTACAGTAAGGGCAGGCCATTTGATTGTGCTTAATCCCTTCCCTCGGCGCCAATTTATTCCATCTAAAGTAAGGGCAGGCCATTTGATTGTGCTTAATCCCTTTCCCCGGCGCCAACTAATTCCATCTAAAGTAAGGGCAGGCCATTTGATTGTGCTTAATCCCTTCCCTCGGCGCCAACTAATTCCATCTAAAGTAAGGGCAGGCCATCTGATTGTGCTTAATCCCTTCCCTCGGCGCCAATTTATTCCATCTAAAGTAAGGGCAGGCCATTTGATTGTGCTTAATCCCTTTTCCCGGCGCCAATTTATTCCATCTTAAGTAAGGGCAGGCCATTTGATTATGCTTAATCCCTTTTCCCGGCGCCAATTTATTCCATCTAAAGTAAGGGCAGGCCATTTGATTGTGCTTAATCCCTTCCCTCGGCGCCAATTTATTCCATCTAAAGTAAGGGCAGGCCATTTGATTGTGCTTAATCCCTTTTCCCGGCGCCAATTTATTCCATCTAAAGTAAGGGCAGGCCATTTGATTGTGCTTAATCCCTTTCCCCGGCGCCAACTAATTCCATCTAAAGTAAGGGCAGGCCATTTGATTGTGCTTAATCCCTTTCCCCGGCGCCAACTAATTCCATCTAAAGTAAGGGCAGGCCATTTGATTGTGCTTAATCCCTTCCCTCGGCGCCAACTAATTCCATCTAAAGTAAGGGCAGGCCATCTGATTGTGCTTAATCCCTTCCCTCGGCGCCAATTTATTCCATCTAAAGTAAGGGCAGGCCATTTGATTGTGCTTAATCCCTTTTCCCGGCGCCAATTTATTCCATCTTAAGTAAGGGCAGGCCATTTGATTGTGCTTAATCCCTTCCCTCGGCGCCAATTTATTCCATCTAAATTAAGGGCAGGCCATTTGATTGTGCTTAATCCCTTTTCCCGGCGCCAATTTATTCCATCTAAAGTAAGGGCAGGCCATTTGATTGTGCTTAATCCCTTTTCCCGGCGCCAATTTATTCCATCTAAAGTAAGGGCAGGCCATTTGATTGTGCTTAATCCCTTCCCTCGGCGCCAATTTATTCCATCTAAAGTAAGGGCAGGCCATTTGATTGTGCTTAATCCCTTTTCCCGGCGCCAATTTATTCCATCTAAAGTAAGGGCAGGCCATTTGATTGTGCTTAATCCCTTCCCTCGGCGCCAATTTATTCCATCTAAATTAAGGGCAGGCCATTTGATTGTGCTTAATCCCTTTTCCCGGCGCCAATTTATTCCATCTAAAGTAAGGGCAGGCCATTTGATTGTGCTTAATCCCTTTTCCCGGCGCCAATTTATTCCATCTAAAGTAAGGGCAGGCCATTTGATTGTGCTTAATCCCTTTTCCCGGCGCCAATTTATTCCATCTAAAGTAAGGGCAGGCCATTTGATTGTGCTTAATCCCTTTTCCCGGCGCCAATTTATTCCATCTAAAGTAAGGGCAGGCCATTTGATTGTGCTTAATCCCTTTTCCCGGCGCCAATTTATTCCATCTAAAGTAAGGGCAGGCCATTTGATTGTGCTTAATCCCTTCCCTCGGCGCCAATTTATTCCATCTAAATTAAGGGCAGGCCATTTGATTGTGCTTAATCCCTTCCCTCGGCGCCAATTTATTCCATCTAAAGTAAGGGCAGGCCATTTGATTGTGCTTAATCCCTTCCCTCGGCGCCAATTTATTCCATCTAAATTAAGGGCAGGCCATTTGATTGTGCTTAATCCCTTCCCTCGGCGCCAATTTATTCCATCTAAAGTAAGGGCAGGCCATTTGATTGTGCTTAATCCCTTCCCTCGGCGCCAATTTATTCCATCTAAAGTAAGGGCAGGCCATTTGATTGTGCTTAATCCCTTCCCTCGGCGCCAATTTATTCCATCTAAAGTAAGGGCAGGCCATTTGATTGTGCTTAATCCCTTCCCTCGGCGCCAATTTATTCCATCTAAATTAAGGGCAGGCCATTTGATTGTGCTTAATCCCTTCCCTCGGCGCCAATTTATTCCATCTAAATTAAGGGCAGGCCATTTGATTGTGCTTAATCCCTTCCCTCGGCGCCAATTTATTCCATCTAAAGTAAGGGCAGGCCATTTGATTGTGCTTAATCCCTTCCCTCGGCGCCAATTTATTCCATCTAAAGTAAGGGCAGGCCATTTGATTGTGCTTAATCCCTTCCCTCGGCGCCAATTTATTCCATCTAAAGTAAGGGCAGGCCATTTGATTGTGCTTAATCCCTTTTCCCGGCGCCAATTTATTCCATCTAAAGTAAGGGCAGGCCATTTGATTGTGCTTAATCCCTTTTCCCGGCGCCAATTTATTCCATCTAAAGTAAGGGCAGGCCATTTGATTGTGCTTAATCCCTTCCCTCGGCGCCAATTTATTCCATCTAAATTAAGGGCAGGCCATTTGATTGTGCTTAATCCCTTCCCTCGGCGCCAATTTATTCCATCTAAAGTAAGGGCAGGCCATTTGATTGTGCTTAATCCCTTCCCTCGGCGCCAATTTATTCCATCTAAAGTAAGGGCAGGCCATTTGATTGTGCTTAATCCCTTTTCCCGGCGCCAATTTATTCCATCTTAAGTAAGGGCAGGCCATTTGATTGTGCTTAATCCCTTTTCCCGGCGCCAATTTATTCCTTCTTAAGTAAGGGCAGGCCATTTGATTATGCTTAATCCCTTCCCTCGGCGCCAACTAATTCCATCTAAAGTAAGGGCAGGCCATTTGATTGTGCTTAATCCCTTTTCCCGGCGCCAATTTATTCCATCTAAAGTAAGGGCAGGCCATTTGATTGTGCTTAATCCCTTTTCCCGGCGCCAATTTATTCCATCTAAATTAAGGGCAGGCCATTTGATTGTGCTTAATCCCTTCCCTCGGCGCCAATTTATTCCATCTAAAGTACGGGCAGGCCATTTGATTGTGCTTAATCCCTTCCCTCGGCGCCAACTAATTCCATCTAAAGTAAGGACAGGCCATTTGATTGTGCTTAATCCCTTCCCTCGGCGCCAATTTATTCCATCTAAAGTAAGGGCAGGCCATTTGATTGTGCTTAATCCCTTTTCCCGGCGCCAATTTATTCCATCTTAAGTAAGGGCAGGCCATTTGATTGTGCTTAATCCCTTCCCTCGGCGCCAACTAATTCCATCTAAAGTAAGGGCAGGCCATTTGATTGTGCTTAATCCCTTTTCCCGGCGCCAATTTATTCCATCTAAATTAAGGGCAGGCCATTTGATTGTGCTTAATCCCTTCCCTCGGCGCCAACTAATTCCATCTAAAGTAAGGGCAGGCCATTTGATTGTGCTTAATCCCTTCCCTCGGCGCCAACTAATTCCATCTAAAGTAAGGGCAGGCCATTTGATTGTGCTTAATCCCTTCCCTCGGCGCCAATTTATTCCATCTAAAGTAAGGGCAGGCCATTTGATTGTGCTTAATCCCTTCCCTCGGCGCCAACTAATTCCATCTAAAGTAAGGGCAGGCCATTTGATTGTGCTTAATCCCTTTTCCCGGCGCCAATTTATTCCATCTAAATTAAGGGCAGGCCATTTGATTATGCTTAATCCCTTCCCTCGGCGCCAACTAATTCCATCTAAAGTAAGGGCAGGCCATTTGATTGTGCTTAATCCCTTCCCTCGGCGCCAACTAATTCCATCTAAAGTAAGGGCAGGCCATTTGATTATGCTTAATCCCTTCCCTCGGCGCCAACTAATTCCATCTAAATTAAGGACAGGCCATTTGATTGTGCTTAATCCCTTTTCCCGGCGCCAATTTATTCCATCTAAAGTAAGGGCAGGCCATTTGATTGTGCTTAATCCCTTCCCTCGGCGCCAACTAATTCCATCTAAAGTAAGGGCAGGCCATTTGATTGTGCTTAATCCCTTCCCTCGGCGCCAATTTATTCCATCTAAAGTAAGGGCAGGCCATTTGATTGTGCTTAATCCCTTCCCTCGGCGCCAACTAATTCCATCTAAAGTAAGGGCAGGCCATTTGATTGTGCTTAATCCCTTTTCCCGGCGCCAATTTATTCCATCTAAATTAAGGGCAGGCCATTTGATTGTGCTTAATCCCTTCCCTCGGCGCCAACTAATTCCATCTAAAGTAAGGGCAGGCCATTTGATTATGCTTAATCCCTTCCCTCGGCGCCAACTAATTCCATCTAAAGTAAGGGCAGGCCATTTGATTGTGCTTAATCCCTTTTCCCGGCGCCAATTTATTCCATCTAAAGTAAGGGCAGGCCATTTGATTGTGCTTAATCCCTTCCCTCGGCGCCAACTAATTCTATCTAAAGTAAGGGCAGGTCATTTGATTATGCTTAATCCCTTCCCTCGGCGCCAACTAATTCCATCTAAAGTAAGGGCAGGCCATTTGATTGTGCTTAATCCCTTTTCCCGGCGCCAATTTATTCCATCTAAATTAAGGGCAGGCCATTTGATTGTGCTTAATCCCTTCCCTCGGCGCCAACTAATTCTATCTAAAGTAAGGGCAGGTCATTTGATTATGCTTAATCCCTTCCCTCGGCGCCAACTAATTCCATCTAAAGTAAGGGCAGGCCATTTGATTGTGCTTAATCCCTTCCCTCGGCGCCAATTTATTCCATCTAAAGTAAGGGCAGGCCATTTGATTGTGCTTAATCCCTTCCCTCGGCGCCAACTAATTCCATCTAAAGTAAGGGCAGGCCATTTGATTGTGCTTAATCCCTTTTCCCGGCGCCAATTTATTCCATCTAAAGTAAGGGCAGGCCATTTGATTGTGCTTAATCCCTTTTCCCGGCGCCAATTTATTCTATCTAAAGTAAGGGCAGGTCATTTGATTATGCTTAATCCCTTCCCTCGGCGCCAACTAATTCCATCTAAAGTAAGGGCAGGCCATTTGATTGTGCTTAATCCCTTCCCTCGGCGCCAATTTATTCTATCTAAAGTAAGGGCAGGTCATTTGATTATGCTTAATCCCTTCCCTCGGCGCCAACTAATTCCATCTAAAGTAAGGGCAGGCCATTTGATTGTGCTTAATCCCTTTTCCCGGCGCCAATTTATTCCATCTAAAGTAAGGGCAGGCCATTTGATTGTGCTTAATCCCTTTTCCCGGCGCCAATTTATTCTATCTAAAGTAAGGGCAGGTCATTTGATTATGCTTAATCCCTTCCCTCGGCGCCAACTAATTCCATCTAAAGTAAGGGCAGGCCATTTGATTGTGCTTAATCCCTTTTCCCGGCGCCAATTTATTCCATCTAAAGTAAGGGCAGGCCATTTGATTGTGCTTAATCCCTTCCCTCGGCGCCAACTAATTCCATCTAAAGTAAGGACAGGTCATTTGATTATGCTTAATCCCTTCCCTCGGCGCCAACTAATTCCATCTAAAGTAAGGGCAGGCCATTTGATTGTGCTTAATCCCTTTTCCCGGCGCCAATTTATTCCATCTTAAGTAAGGGCAGGCCATTTGATTGTGCTTAATCCCTTCCCTCGGCGCCAACTAATTCTATCTAAAGTAAGGGCAGGCCATTTGATTGTGCTTAATCCCTTCCCTCGGCGCCAATTTATTCCATCTAAAGTACGGGCAGGCCATTTGATTGTGCTTAATCCCTTCCCTCGGCGCCAATTTATTCCATCTTGAGTAAGGGCAGGCCATTTGATTGTGCTTAATCCCTTTTCCCGGCGCCAATTTATTCCATCTAAAGTAAGGGCAGGCCATTTGATTATGCTTAATCCCTTTTCCCGGCGCCAATTTATTCCATCTTAAGTAAGGGCAGGCCATTTGATTGTGCTTAATCCCTTTTCCCGGCGCCAATTTATTCCATCTAAAGTAAGGGCAGGCCATTTGATTGTGCTTAATCCCTTCCCTCGGCGCCAACTAAATCCATCTAAAGTAAGGGCAGGCCATTTGATTGTGCTTAATCCCTTCCCTCGGCGCCAACTAATTCCATCTAAAGTAAGGGCAGGCCATTTGATTGTGCTTAATCCCTTCCCTCGGCGCCAACTAATTCCATCTAAATTAAGGGCAGGCCATTTGATTGTGCTTAATCCCTTCCCTCGGCGCCAACTAATTCCATCTAAAGTAAGGGCAGGCCATTTGATTGTGCTTAATCCCTTCCCTCGGCGCCAACTAATTCCATCTAAATTAAGGGCAGGCCATTTGATTGTGCTTAATCCCTTCCCTCGGCGCCAACTAATTCCATCTAAATTAAGGGCAGGCCATTTGATTGTGCTTAATCCCTTCCCTCGGCGCCAACTAAATCCATCTAAAGTAAGGGCAGGCCATTTGATTGTGCTTAATCCCTTCCCTCGGCGCCAACTAATTCCATCTAAAGTAAGGGCAGGCCATTTGATTGTGCTTAATCCCTTCCCTCGGCGCCAACTAATTCCATCTAAATTAAGGGCAGGCCATTTGATTGTGCTTAATCCCTTCCCTCGACGCCAACTAATTCCATCTAAATTAAGGGCAGGCCATTTGATTGTGCTTAATCCCTTCCCTCGGCGCCAACTAAATCCATCTAAAGTAAGGGCAGGCCATTTGATTGTGCTTAATCCCTTCCCTCGGCGCCAACTAATTCCATCTAAAGTAAGGGCAGGCCATTTGATTGTGCTTAATCCCTTCCCTCGGCGCCAACTAATTCCATCTAAAGGAAGGGCAGGCCATTTGATTGTGCTTAATCCCTTCCCTCGGCGCCAACTAATTCCATCTAAAGGAAGGGCAGGCCATTTGATTGTGCTTAATCCCTTCCCTCGGCGCCAACTAAATCCATCTAAAGTAAGGGCAGGCCATTTGATTGTGCTTAATCCCTTCCCTCGGCGCCAACTAATTCCATCTAAAGTAAGGGCAGGCCATTTGATTGTGCTTAATCCCTTCCCTCGGCGCCAACTAATTCCATCTAAAGGAAGGGCAGGCCATTTGATTGGGCTTAATCCCTTCCCTCGGCGCCAACTAATTCCATCTAAATTAAGGGCAGGCCATTTGATTGTGCTTAATCCCTTCCCTCGGCGCCAACTAAATCCATCTAAAGTAAGGGCAGGCCATTTGATTGTGCTTAATCCCTTCCCTCGGCGCCAATTTATTCCATCTAAAGTACGGGCAGGCCATTTGATTGTGCTTAATCCCTTCCCTCGGCGCCAACTAATTCCATCTAAAGTAAGGGCAGGCCATTTGATTATGCTTAATCCCTTTTCCCGGCGCCAATTTATTCCATCTTAAGTAAGGGCAGGCCATTTGATTGTGCTTAATCCCTTTTCCCGGCGCCAATTTATTCCATCTAAAGTAAGGGCAGGCCATTTGATTGTGCTTAATCCCTTCCCTCGGCGCCAACTAATTCCATCTAAAGTAAGGGCAGGCCATTTGATTGTGCTTAATCCCTTCCCTCGGCGCCAATTTATTCCATCTAAAGTAAGGGCAGGCCATTTGATTATGCTTAATCCCTTTTCCCGGCGCCAATTTATTCCATCTTAAGTAAGGGCAGGCCATTTGATTATGCTTAATCCCTTTTCCCGGCGCCAATTTATTCCATCTTAAGTAAGGGCAGGCCATTTGATTGTGCTTAATCCCTTTTCCCGGCGCCAATTTATTCCATCTAAAGTACGGGCAGGCCATTTGATTGTGCTTAATCCCTTCCCTCGGCGCCAACTAATTCCATCTAAAGTAAGGGCAGGCCATTTGATTGTGCTTAATCCCTTCCCTCGGCGCCAACTAATTCCATCTAAAGTAAGGGCAGGCCATTCGATTGTGCTTAATCCCTTTTCCCGGCGCCAATTTATTCCATCTAAAGTAAGGGCAGGCCATTTGATTATGCTTAATCCCTTTTCCCGGCGCCAATTTATTCCATCTTAAGTAAGGGCAGGCCATTTGATTATGCTTAATCCCTTTTCCCGGCGCCAATTTATTCCATCTTAAGTAAGGGCAGGCCATTTGATTGTGCTTAATCCCTTTTCCCGGCGCCAATTTATTCCATCTTAAGTAAGGGCAGGCCATTTGATTGTGCTTAATCCCTTCCCTCGGCGCCAACTAATTCCATCTAAAGTAAGGGCAGGCCATTTGATTGTGCTTAATCCCTTCCCTCGGCGCCAATTTATTCCATCTAAATTAAGAGCAGGCCATTTGATTGTGCTTAATCCCTTTTCCCGGCGCCAATTTATTCCATCTAAAGTAAGGGCAGGCCATTTGATTGTGCTTAATCCCTTCCCTCGGCGCCAACTAAATCCATCTAAAGTAAGGGCAGGCCATTTGATTGTGCTTAATCCCTTCCCTCGGCGCCAACTAATTCCATCTAAATTAAGGGCAGGCCATTTGATTGTGCTTAATCCCTTCCCTCGGCGCCAATTTATTCCATCTAAAGTACGGGCAGGCCATTTGATTGTGCTTAATCCCTTCCCTCGGCGCCAACTAATTCCATCTAAAGTAAGGGCAGGCCATTTGATTGTGCTTAATCCCTTTTCCCGGCGCCAATTTATTCCATCTAAAGTAAGGGCAGGCCATTTGATTGTGCTTAATCCCTTCCCTCGGCGCCAATTTATTCCATCTAAAGTACGGGCAGGCCATTTGATTGTGCTTAATCCCTTCCCTCGGCGCCAACTAATTCCATCTAAATTAAGGGCAGGCCATTTGATTGTGCTTAATCCCTTCCCTCGGCGCCAATTTATTCCATCTAAAGTACGGGCAGGCCATTTGATTGTGCTTAATCCCTTCCCTCGGCGCCAACTAAATCCATCTAAAGTAAGGGCAGGCCATTTGATTGTGCTTAATCCCTTCCCTCGGCGCCAACTAATTCCATCTAAATTAAGGGCAGGCCATTTGATTGTGCTTAATCCCTTCCCTCGGCGCCAATTTATTCCATCTAAAGTACGGGCAGGCCATTTGATTGTGCTTAATCCCTTCCCTCGGCGCCAACTAATTCCATCTAAATTAAGGGCAGGCCATTTGATTGTGCTTAATCCCTTTTCCCGGCGCCAATTTATTCCATCTAAAGTAAGGGCAGGCCATTTGATTGTGCTTAATCCCTTCCCTCGGCGCCAACTAATTCCATCTAAATTAAGGGCAGGCCATTTGATTGTGCTTAATCCCTTCCCTCGGCGCCAATTTATTCCATCTAAAGTACGGGCAGGCCATTTGATTGTGCTTAATCCCTTCCCTCGGCGCCAACTAATTCCATCTAAATTAAGGGCAGGCCATTTGATTGTGCTTAATCCCTTCCCTCGGCGCCAACTAATTCCATCTAAATTAAGGGCAGGCCATTTGATTGTGCTTAATCCCTTCCCTCGGCGCCAACTAATTCCATCTAAATCAAGGGCAGGCCATTTGATTGTGCTTAATCCCTTCCCTCGGCGCCAACTAAATCCATCTAAAGTAAGGGCAGGCCATTTGATTGTGCTTAATCCCTTCCCTCGGCGCCAACTAAATCCATCTAAAGTAGGGGCAGGCCATTTGATTGTGCTTAATCCCTTCCCTCGGCGCCAACTAATTCCATCTAAATTAAGGGCAGGCCATTTGATTGTGCTTAATCCCTTCCCTCGGCGCCAACTAAATCCATCTAAAGTAAGGGCAGGCCATTTGATTGTGCTTAATCCCTTCCCTCGGCGCCAACTAATTCCATCTAAAGTAAGGGCAGGCCATTTGATTGTGCTTAATCCCTTCCCTCGGCGCCAACTAATTCCATCTAAATTAAGGGCAGGCCATTTGATTGTGCTTAATCCCTTCCCTCGGCGCCAACTAAATCCATCTAAAGTAAGGGCAGGCCATTTGATTGTGCTTAATCCCTTCCCTCGGCGCCAACTAAATCCATCTAAAGTAGGGGCAGGCCATTTGATTGTGCTTAATCCCTTCCCTCGGCGCCAACTAATTCCATCTAAATTAAGGGCAGGCCATTTGATTGTGCTTAATCCCTTCCCTCGGCGCCAACTAAATCCATCTAAAGTAAGGGCAGGCCATTTGATTGTGCTTAATCCCTTCCCTCGGCGCCAACTAATTCCATCTAAAGTAAGGGCAGGCCATTTGATTGTGCTTAATCCCTTCCCTCGGCGCCAACTAATTCCATCTAAAGGAAGGGCAGGCCATTTGATTGTGCTTAATCCCTTCCCTCGGCGCCAACTAATTCCATCTAAAGGAAGGGCAGGCCATTTGATTGTGCTTAATCCCTTCCCTCGGCGCCAACTAATTCCATCTAAAGGAAGGGCAGGCCATTTGATTGTGCTTAATCCCTTCCCTCGGCGCCAACTAAATCCATCTAAAGTAAGGGCAGGCCATTTGATTGTGCTTAATCCCTTCCCTCGGCGCCAACTAATTCCATCTAAAGTAAGGGCAGGCCATTTGATTGTGCTTAATCCCTTCCCTCGGCGCCAACTAATTCCATCTAAAGGAAGGGCAGGCCATTTGATTGTGCTTAATCCCTTCCCTCGGCGCCAACTAATTCCATCTAAATTAAGGGCAGGCCATTTGATTGTGCTTAATCCCTTCCCTCGGCGCCAACTAAATCCATCTAAAGTAAGGGCAGGCCATTTGATTGTGCTTAATCCCTTCCCTCGGCGCCAATTTATTCCATCTAAAGTACGGGCAGGCCATTTGATTGTGCTTAATCCCTTCCCTCGGCGCCAACTAATTCCATCTAAAGTAAGGGCAGGCCATTTGATTGTGCTTAATCCCTTCCCTCGGCGCCAATTTATTCCATCTAAAGTAAGGGCAGGCCATTTGATTATGCTTAATCCCTTTTCCCGGCGCCAATTTATTCCATCTTAAGTAAGGGCAGGCCATTTGATTATGCTTAATCCCTTTTCCCGGCGCCAATTTATTCCATCTTAAGTAAGGGCAGGCCATTTGATTGTGCTTAATCCCTTCCCTCGGCGCCAACTAATTCCATCTAAAGTAAGGGCAGGCCATTTGATTATGCTTAATCCCTTTTCCCGGCGCCAATTTATTCCATCTAAAGTAAGGGCAGGCCATTTGATTGTGCTTAATCCCTTCCCTCGGCGCCAACTAATTCCATCTAAAGTAAGGGCAGGCCATTTGATTATGCTTAATCCCTTTTCCCGGCGCCAATTTATTCCATCTAAAGTACGGGCAGGCCATTTGATTGTGCTTAATCCCTTCCCTCGGCGCCAACTAATTCCATCTAAAGTAAGGGCAGGCCATTTGATTGTGCTTAATCCCTTCCCTCGGCGCCAATTTATTCCATCTAAAGTAAGGGCAGGCCATTTGATTATGCTTAATCCCTTTTCCCGGCGCCAATTTATTCCATCTTAAGTAAGGGCAGGCCATTTGATTATGCTTAATCCCTTTTCCCGGCGCCAATTTATTCCATCTTAAGTAAGGGCAGGCCATTTGATTGTGCTTAATCCCTTTTCCCGGCGCCAATTTATTCCATCTAAAGTACGGGCAGGCCATTTGATTGTGCTTAATCCCTTCCCTCGGCGCCAACTAATTCCATCTAAAGTAAGGGCAGGCCATTTGATTGTGCTTAATCCCTTCCCTCGGCGCCAACTAATTCCATCTAAAGTAAGGGCAGGCCATTCGATTGTGCTTAATCCCTTTTCCCGGCGCCAATTTATTCCATCTAAAGTAAGGGCAGGCCATTTGATTATGCTTAATCCCTTTTCCCGGCGCCAATTTATTCCATCTTAAGTAAGGGCAGGCCATTTGATTATGCTTAATCCCTTTTCCCGGCGCCAATTTATTCCATCTTAAGTAAGGGCAGGCCATTTGATTGTGCTTAATCCCTTTTCCCGGCGCCAATTTATTCCATCTTAAGTAAGGGCAGGCCATTTGATTGTGCTTAATCCCTTCCCTCGGCGCCAACTAATTCCATCTAAAGTAAGGGCAGGCCATTTGATTGTGCTTAATCCCTTCCCTCGGCGCCAATTTATTCCATCTAAAGTACGGGCAGGCCATTTGATTGTGCTTAATCCCTTCCCTCGGCGCCAACTAATTCCATCTAAAGTAAGGGCAGGCCATTTGATTGTGCTTAATCCCTTTTCCCGGCGCCAATTTATTCCATCTAAAGTAAGGGCAGGCCATTTGATTGTGCTTAATCCCTTTTCCCGGCGCCAATTTATTCCATCTAAAGTAAGGGCAGGCCATTTGATTGTGCTTAATCCCTTCCCTCGGCGCCAACTAAATCCATCTAAAGTAAGGGCAGGCCATTTGATTGTGCTTAATCCCTTCCCTCGGCGCCAACTAATTCCATCTAAATTAAGGGCAGGCCATTTGATTGTGCTTAATCCCTTTTCCCGGCGCCAATTTATTCCATCTAAAGTAAGGGCAGGCCATTTGATTGTGCTTAATCCCTTCCCTCGGCGCCAATTTATTCCATCTAAAGTACGGGCAGGCCATTTGATTGTGCTTAATCCCTTCCCTCGGCGCCAACTAATTCCATCTAAAGTAAGGGCAGGCCATTTGATTGTGCTTAATCCCTTCCCTCGGCGCCAACTAATTCCATCTAAATTAAGGGCAGGCCATTTGATTGTGCTTAATCCCTTTTCCCGGCGCCAATTTATTCCATCTAAAGTAAGGGCAGGCCATTTGATTGTGCTTAATCCCTTCCCTCGGCGCCAATTTATTCCATCTAAAGTACGGGCAGGCCATTTGATTGTGCTTAATCCCTTCCCTCGGCGCCAACTAATTCCATCTAAAGTAAGGGCAGGCCATTTGATTGTGCTTAATCCCTTCCCTCGGCGCCAACTAATTCCATCTAAATTAAGGGCAGGCCATTTGATTGTGCTTAATCCCTTCCCTCGGCGCCAACTAATTCCATCTAAATTAAGGGCAGGCCATTTGATTGTGCTTAATCCCTTCCCTCGGCGCCAACTAAATCCATCCAAAGTAAGGGCAGGCCATTTGATTGTGCTTAATCCCTTCCCTCGGCGCCAACTAAATCCATCTAAAGTAGGGGCAGGCCATTTGATTGTGCTTAATCCCTTCCCTCGGCGCCAACTAATTCCATCTAAATTAAGGGCAGGCCATTTGATTGTGCTTAATCCCTTCCCTCGGCGCCAACTAAATCCATCTAAAGTAAGGGCAGGCCATTTGATTGTGCTTAATCCCTTCCCTCGGCGCCAACTAAATCCATCTAAAGTAAGGGCAGGCCATTTGATTGTGCTTAATCCCTTCCCTCGGCGCCAACTAATTCCATCTAAATTAAGGGCAGGCCATTTGATTGTGCTTAATCCCTTCCCTCGGCGCCAATTTATTCCATCTAAAGTACGGGCAGGCCATTTGATTGTGCTTAATCCCTTCCCTCGGCGCCAACTAATTCCATCTAAAGTAAGGGCAGGCCATTTGATTGTGCTTAATCCCTTCCCTCGGCGCCAACTAATTCCATCTAAATTAAGGGCAGGCCATTTGATTGTGCTCAATCCCCCCCCTTCCCTCGGCGCCAACTAAATCCATCTAAAGTAAGGGCAGGCCATTTGATTGTGCTTAATCCCTTCCCTCGGCGCCAATTTATTCCATCTAAAGTACGGGCAGGCCATTTGATTGTGCTTAATCCCTTCCCTCGGCGCCAACTAATTCCATCTAAAGTAAGGGCAGGCCATTTGATTATGCTTAATCCCTTTTCCCGGCGCCAATTTATTCCATCTTAAGTAAGGGCAGGCCATTTGATTGTGCTTAATCCCTTTTCCCGGCGCCAATTTATTCCATCTAAAGTAAGGGCAGGCCATTTGATTGTGCTTAATCCCTTCCCTCGGCGCCAATTTATTCCATCTAAAGTACGGGCAGGCCATTTGATTGTGCTTAATCCCTTTTCCCGGCGCCAACTAATTCCATCTAAAGTAAGGGCAGGCCATTTGATTGTGCTTAATCCCTTTTCCCGGCGCCAACTAATTCCATCTAAAGTAAGGGCAGGCCATTTGATTGTGCTTAATCCCTTCCCTCGGCGCCAATTTATTCCATCTAAAGTAAGGGCAGGCCATTTGATTGTGCTTAATCCCTTCCCTCGGCGCCAATTTATTCCATCTTAAGTAAGGGCAGGCCATTTGATTGTGCTTAATCCCTTTTCTTGGCGCCAACTAATTCCATCTAAAGTAAGGGCAGGCCATTTGATTGTGCTTAATCCCTTCCCTCGGCGCCAATTTATTCCATCTAAAGTACGGGCAGGCCATTTGATTGTGCTTAATCCCTTTTCCCGGCGCCAATTTATTCCATCTTAAGTAAGGGCAGGCCATTTGATTGTGCTTAATCCCTTCCCTCGGCGCCAATTTATTCCATCTAAAGTACGGGCAGGCCATTTGATTGTGCTTAATCCCTTCCCTCGGCGCCAATTTATTCCATCTAAAGTACGGGCAGGCCATTTGATTGTGCTTAATCCCTTTTCCCGGCGCCAATTTATTCCATCTTAAGTAAGGGCAGGCCATTTGATTGTGCTTAATCCCTTCCCTCGGCGCCAATTTATTCCATCTAAAGTACGGGCAGGCCATTTGATTGTGCTTAATCCCTTCCCTCGGCGCCAATTTATTCCATCTAAAGTACGGGCAGGCCATTTGATTGTGCTTAATCCCTTCCCTCGGCGCCAATTTATTCCATCTAAAGTACGGGCAGGCCATTTGATTGTGCTTAATCCCTTCCCTCGGCGCCAATTTATTCCATCTAAAGTACGGGCAGGCCATTTGATTGTGCTTAATCCCTTCCCTCGGCGCCAATTTATTCCATCTAAAGTACGGGCAGGCCATTTGATTGTGCTTAATCCCTTCCCTCGGCGCCAATTTATTCCATCTAAAGTACGGGCAGGCCATTTGATTGTGCTTAATCCCTTCCCTCGGCGCCAATTTATTCCATCTAAAGTACGGGCAGGCCATTTGATTGTGCTTAATCCCTTCCCTCGGCGCCAATTTATTCCATCTAAAGTACGGGCAGGCCATTTGATTGTGCTTAATCCCTTCCCTCGGCGCCAATTTATTCCATCTAAAGTACGGGCAGGCCATTTGATTGTGCTTAATCCCTTCCCTCGGCGCCAATTTATTCCATCTAAAGTACGGGCAGGCCATTTGATTGTGCTTAATCCCTTCCCTCGGCGCCAACTAATTCCATCTAAAGTAAGGGCAGGCCATTTGATTATGCTTAATCCCTTTTCCCGGCGCCAATTTATTCCATCTTAAGTAAGGGCAGGCCATTTGATTGTGCTTAATCCCTTCCCTCGGCGCCAATTTATTCCATCTAAAGTACGGGCAGGCCATTTGATTGTGCTTAATCCCTTTTCCCGGCGCCAACTAATTCCATCTAAAGTAAGGGCAGGCCATTTGATTGTGCTTAATCCCTTTTCTTGGCGCCAACTAATTCCATCTAAAGTAAGGGCAGGCCATTTGATTATGCTTAATCCCTTTTCCCGGCGCCAATTTATTCCATCTAAAGTAAGGGCAGGCCATTTGATTGTGCTTAATCCCTTCCCTCGGCGCCAATTTATTCCATCTAAAGTACGGGCAGGCCATTTGATTGTGCTTAATCCCTTTTCCCGGCGCCAACTAATTCCATCTAAAGTAAGGGCAGGCCATTTGATTGTGCTTAATCCCTTTTCTTGGCGCCAACTAATTCCATCTAAAGTAAGGGCAGGCCATTTGATTATGCTTAATCCCTTTTCCCGGCGCCAATTTATTCCATCTAAAGTAAGGGCAGGCCATTTGATTGTGCTTAATCCCTTCCCTCGGCGCCAATTTATTCCATCTAAAGTACGGGCAGGCCATTTGATTGTGCTTAATCCCTTTTCCCGGCGCCAACTAATTCCATCTTAAGTAAGGGCAGGCCATTTGATTGTGCTTAATCCCTTCCCTCGGCGCCAACTAATTCCATCTAAAGTAAGGGCAGGCCATTTGATTATGCTTAATCCCTTTTCCCGGCGCCAATTTATTCCATCTAAAGTAAGGGCAGGCCATTTGATTGTGCTTAATCCCTTCCCTCGGCGCCAATTTATTCCATCTAAAGTACGGGCAGGCCATTTGATTGTGCTTAATCCCTTTTCCCGGCGCCAACTAATTCCATCTAAAGTAAGGGCAGGCCATTTGATTGTGCTTAATCCCTTTTCTTGGCGCCAACTAATTCCATCTAAAGTAAGGGCAGGCCATTTGATTGTGCTTAATCCCTTCCCTCGGCGCCAATTTATTCCATCTAAAGTAAGGGCAGGCCATTTGATTGTGCTTAATCCCTTCCCTCGGCGCCAATTTATTCCATCTTAAGTAAGGGCAGGCCATTTGATTGTGCTTAATCCCTTTTCCCGGCGCCAATTTATTCCATCTTAAGTAAGGGCAGGCCATTTGATTGTGCTTAATCCCTT
This sequence comes from Caenorhabditis doughertyi, assembly GCA_963572265.1. Lineage (NCBI taxonomy): Eukaryota > Metazoa > Nematoda > Chromadorea > Rhabditida > Rhabditidae > Caenorhabditis > Caenorhabditis doughertyi. The sequence continues at coordinate 11,606,893 of OY751554.1, forward strand.
CCCTCGGCGCCAATTTATTCCATCTAAAGTACGGGCAGGCCATTTGATTGTGCTTAATCCCTTCCCTCGGCGCCAATTTATTCCATCTAAAGTACGGGCAGGCCATTTGATTGTGCTTAATCCCTTCCCTCGGCGCCAATTTATTCCATCTAAAGTACGGGCAGGCCATTTGATTGTGCTTAATCTCTTTTCCCGGCGCCAATTTATTCCATCTAAAATACGGGCAGGCCATTTGATTGTGCTTAATCCCTTTTCCCGGCGCCAATTTATTCCATCTAAAGTACGGGCAGGCCATTTGATTGTGCTTAATCCCTTTTCCCGGCGCCAATTTATTCCATCTAAAGTAAGGGCAGGCCATTTGATTGTGCTTAATCCCTTCCCTCGGCGCCAATTTATTCCATCTAAAGTACGGGCAGGCCATTTGATTGTGCTTAATCCCTTTTCCCGGCGCCAATTTATTCCATCTAAAGTAAGGGCAGGCCATTTGATTGTGCTTAATCCCTTCCCTCGGCGCCAATTTATTCCATCTAAAGTAAGGGCAGGCCATTTGATTATGCTTAATCCCTTCCCTCGGCGCCAATTTATTCCATCTAAAGTAAGGGCAGGCCATTTGATTATGCTTAATCCCTTTTCCCGGCGCCAATTTATTCCATCTAAAGTAAGGACAGGCCATTTGATTGTGCTTAATCCCTTCCCTCGGCGCCAATTTATTCCATCTAAAGTACGGGCAGGCCATTTGATTGTGCTTAATCCCTTTTCCCGGCGCCAATTTATTCCATCTAAAGTAAGGGCAGGCCATTTGATTGTGCTTAATCCCTTCCCTCGGCGCCAATTTATTCCATCTAAAGTAAGGACAGGCCATTTGATTGTGCTTAATCCCTTCCCTCGGCGCCAATTTATTCCATCTAAAGTACGGGCAGGCCATTTGATTGTGCTTAATCCCTTTTCCCGGCGCCAATTTATTCCATCTAAAGTAAGGGCAGGCCATTTGATTGTGCTTAATCCCTTCCCTCGGCGCCAATTTATTCCATCTAAAGTAAGGACAGGCCATTTGATTATGCTTAATCCCTTCCCTCGGCGCCAATTTATTCCATCTAAAGTAAGGACAGGCCATTTGATTGTGCTTAATCCCTTCCCTCGGCGCCAATTTATTCCATCTAAAGTACGGGCAGGCCATTTGATTGTGCTTAATCCCTTTTCCCGGCGCCAATTTATTCCATCTAAAGTAAGGGCAGGCCATTTGATTGTGCTTAATCCCTTCCCTCGGCGCCAATTTATTCCATCTAAAGTAAGGACAGGCCATTTGATTGTGCTTAATCCCTTCCCTCGGCGCCAATTTATTCCATCTAAAGTACGGGCAGGCCATTTGATTGTGCTTAATCCCTTTTCCCGGCGCCAATTTATTCCATCTTAAGTAAGGGCAGGCCATTTGATTGTGCTTAATCCCTTCCCTCGGCGCCAACTAATTCCATCTAAATTAAGGGCAGGCCATTTGATTGTGCTTAATCCCTTCCCTCGGCGCCAATTTATTCCATCTAAAGTACGGGCAGGCCATTTGATTGTGCTTTATCCCTTTTCCCGGCGCCAATTTATTCCATCTTAAGTAAGGGCAGGCCATTTGATTGTGCTTAATCCCTTCCCTCGGCGCCAACTAATTCCATCTAAAGTAAGGGCAGGCCATTTGATTGTGCTTAATCCCTTCCCTCGGCGCCAACTAATTCCATCTAAATTAAGGGCAGGCCATTTGATTGTGCTTTATCCCTTTTCCCGGCGCCAATTTATTCCATCTAAAGTACGGGCAGGCCATTTGATTGTGCTTAATCCCTTCCCTCGGCGCCAACTAATTCCATCTAAATTAAGGGCAGGCCATTTGATTGTGCTTAATCCCTTCCCTCGGCGCCAACTAAATCCATCTAAAGTAAGGGCAGGCCATTTGATTGTGCTTAATCCCTTCCCTCGGCGCCAACTAATTCCATCTAAATTAAGGGCAGGCCATTTGATTGTGCTTAATCCCTTCCCTCGGCGCCAATTTATTCCATCTAAAGTACGGGCAGGCCATTTGATTGTGCTTAATCCCTTCCCTCGGCGCCAACTAATTCCATCTAAAGTAAGGGCAGGCCATTTGATTGTGCTTAATCCCTTCCCTCGGCGCCAACTAATTCCATCTAAATTAAGGGCAGGCCATTTGATTGTGCTTAATCCCTTTTCCCGGCGCCAATTTATTCCATCTAAAGTAAGGGCAGGCCATTTGATTGTGCTTAATCCCTTCCCTCGGCGCCAACTAATTCCATCTAAATTAAGGGCAGGCCATTTGATTGTGCTTAATCCCTTCCCTCGGCGCCAATTTATTCCATCTAAAGTACGGGCAGGCCATTTGATTGTGCTTAATCCCTTTTCCCGGCGCCAATTTATTCCATCTTAAGTACGGGCAGGCCATTTGATTGTGCTTAATCCCTTCCCTCGGCGCCAACTAAATCTATCTAAAGTAAGGGCAGGCCATTTGATTGTGCTTAATCCCTTCCCTCGGCGCCAATTTATTCCATCTAAAGTAAGGGCAGGCCATTTGATTGTGCTTAATCCCTTCCCTCGGCGCCAACTAATTCCATCTAAATTAAGGGCAGGCCATTTGATTGTGCTTAATCCCTTTTCCCGGCGCCAATTTATTCCATCTTAAGTACGGGCAGGCCATTTGATTGTGCTTAATCCCTTCCCTCGGCGCCAACTAATTCCATCTAAAGTAAGGGCAGGCCATTTGATTATGCTTAATCCCTTCCCTCGGCGCCAATTTATTCCATCTAAAGTACGGGCAGGCCATTTGATTGTGCTTAATCCCTTCCCTCGGCGCCAACTAATTCCATCTAAAGTAAGGGCAGGCCATTTGATTGTGCTTAATCCCTTCCCTCGGCGCCAACTAATTCCATCTAAATTAAGGGCAGGCCATTTGATTGTGCTTAATCCCTTTTCCCGGCGCCAATTTATTCCATCTTAAGTACGGGCAGGCCATTTGATTGTGCTTAATCCCTTCCCTCGGCGCCAACTAATTCCATCTAAAGTAAGGGCAGGCCATTTGATTATGCTTAATCCCTTCCCTCGGCGCCAATTTATTCCATCTAAAGTACGGGCAGGCCATTTGATTGTGCTTAATCCCTTCCCTCGGCGCCAATTTATTCCATCTAAAGTGAGGGCAGGCCATTTGATTGTGCTTAATCCCTTCCCTCGGCGCCAACTAATTCCATCTAAATTAAGGGCAGGCCATTTGATTGTGCTTAATCCCTTCCCTCGGCGCCAATTTATTCCATCTAAAGTACGGGCAGGCCATTTGATTGTGCTTAATCCCTTTTCCCGGCGCCAATTTATTCCATCTAAAGTACGGGCAGGCCATTTGATTATGCTTAATCCCTTTTCCCGGCGCCAATTTATTCCATCTAAAGTACGGGCAGGCCATTTGATTATGCTTAATCCCTTTTCCCGGCGCCAATTTATTCCATCTAAAGTACGGGCAGGCCATTTGATTATGCTTAATCCCTTTTCCCGGCGCCAATTTATTCCATCTTAAGTAAGGGCAGGCCATTTGATTGTGCTTAATCCCTTTTCCCGGCGCCAATTTATTCCATCTTAAGTAAGGGCAGGCCATTTGATTGTGCTTAATCCCTTTTCCCGGCGCCAATTTATTCCATCTAAAGTACGGGCAGGCCATTTGATTGTGCTTAATCCCTTTTCCCGGCGCCAATTTATTCCATCTAAAGTACGGGCAGGCCATTTGATTGTGCTTAATCCCTTTTCCCGGCGCCAATTTATTCCATCTAAAGTACGGGCAGGCCATTTGATTATGCTTAATCCCTTTTCCCGGCGCCAATTTATTCCATCTTAAGTAAGGGCAGGCCATTTGATTGTGCTTAATCCCTTTTCCCGGCGCCAATTTATTCCATCTAAAGTAAGGGCAGGCCATTTGATTGTGCTTAATCCCTTTTCCCGGCGCCAATTTATTCCATCTTAAGTACGGGCAGGCCATTTGATTGTGCTTAATCCCTTTTCCCGGCGCCAATTTAATCCATCTTAAGTACGGGCAGGCCATTTGATTGTGCTTAATCCCTTCCCTCGGCGCCAATTTATTCCATCTAAAGTACGGGCAGGCCATTTGATTGTGCTTAATCCCTTCCCTCGGCGCCAATTTATTCCATCTAAAGTACGGGCAGGCCATTTGATTGTGCTTAATCCCTTTTCCCGGCGCCAATTTATTCCATCTAAAGTACGGGCAGGCCATTTGATTGTGCTTAATCCCTTTTCCCGGCGCCAATTTATTCCATCTTAAGTAAGGGCAGGCCATTTGATTGTGCTTAATCCCTTCCCTCGGCGCCAACTAATTCCATCTAAAGTAAGGGCAGGCCATTTGATTGTGCTTAATCCCTTTTCCCGGCGCCAATTTATTCCATCTAAAGTAAGGGCAGGCCATTTGATTGTGCTTAATCCCTTTTCCCGGCGCCAATTTAATCCATCTTAAGTACGGGCAGGCCATTTGATTGTGCTTAATCCCTTCCCTCGGCGCCAATTTATTCCATCTAAAGTACGGGCAGGCCATTTGATTGTGCTTAATCCCTTTTCCCGGCGCCAATTTATTCCATCTAAAGTACGGGCAGGCCATTTGATTGTGCTTAATCCCTTCCCTCGGCGCCAATTTATTCCATCTAAAGTACGGGCAGGCCATTTGATTGTGCTTAATCCCTTTTCCCGGCGCCAATTTATTCCATCTAAAGTACGGGCAGGCCATTTGATTGTGCTTAATCCCTTTTCCCGGCGCCAATTTATTCCATCTAAAGTAAGGGCAGGCCATTTGATTGTGCTTAATCCCTTTTCCCGGCGCCAATTTATTCCATCTAAAGTACGGGCAGGCCATTTGATTGTGCTTAATCCCTTTTCCCGGCGCCAATTTATTCCATCTAAAGTAAGGGCAGGCCATTTGATTGTGCTTAATCCCTTTTCCCGGCGCCAATTTATTCCATCTAAAGTACGGGCAGGCCATTTGATTGTGCTTAATCCCTTTTCCCGGCGCCAATTTATTCCATCTAAAGTACGGGCAGGCCATTTGATTGTGCTTAATCCCTTTTCCCGGCGCCAATTTATTCCATCTAAAGTACGGGCAGGCCATTTGATTGTGCTTAATCCCTTTTCCCGGCGCCAATTTATTCCATCTAAAGTACGGGCAGGCCATTTGATTGTGCTTAATCCCTTTTCCCGGCGCCAATTTATTCCATCTAAAGTACGGGCAGGCCATTTGATTGTGCTTAATCCCTTTTCCCGGCGCCAATTTATTCCATCTAAAGTAAGGGCAGGCCATTTGATTGTGCTTAATCCCTTTTCCCGGCGCCAATTTAATCCATCTTAAGTACGGGCAGGCCATTTGATTGTGCTTAATCCCTTTTCCCGGCGCCAATTTATTCCATCTAAAGTAAGGGCAGGCCATTTGATTGTGCTTAATCCCTTTTCCCGGCGCCAATTTAATCCATCTTAAGTACGGGCAGGCCATTTGATTGTGCTTAATCCCTTCCCTCGGCGCCAATTTATTCCATCTAAAGTACGGGCAGGCCATTTGATTGTGCTTAATCCCTTCCCTCGGCGCCAATTTATTCCATCTAAAGTACGGGCAGGCCATTTGATTGTGCTTAATCCCTTTTCCCGGCGCCAATTTATTCCATCTAAAGTACGGGCAGGCCATTTGATTGTGCTTAATCCCTTTTCCCGGCGCCAATTTATTCCATCTTAAGTAAGGGCAGGCCATTTGATTGTGCTTAATCCCTTCCCTCGGCGCCAACTAATTCCATCTAAAGTAAGGGCAGGCCATTTGATTATGCTTAATCCCTTCCCTCGGCGCCAACTAATTCCATCTAAAGTAAGGGCAGGCCATTTGATTGTGCTTAATCCCTTTTCCCGGCGCCAATTTATTCCATCTAAAGTAAGGGCAGGCCATTTGATTATGCTTAATCCCTTCCCTCGGCGCCAACTAATTCCATCTAAAGTAAGGGCAGGCCATTTGATTGTGCTTAATCCCTTTTCCCGGCGCCAATTTATTCCATCTTAAGTAAGGGCAGGCCATTTGATTGTGCTTAATCCCTTTTCCCGGCGCCAATTTATTCCATCTTAAGTAAGGGCAGGCCATTTGATTGTGCTTAATCCCTTTTCCCGGCGCCAATTTATTCCATCTTAAGTAAGGGCAGGCCATTTGATTGTGCTTAATCCCTTCCCTCGGCGCCAATTTATTCCATCTAAAGTAAGGGCAGGCCATTTGATTGTGCTTAATCCCTTTTCCCGGCGCCAATTTATTCCATCTTAAGTAAGGGCAGGCCATTTGATTGTGCTTAATCCCTTCCCTCGGCGCCAATTTATTCCATCTAAAGTAAGGGCAGGCCATTTGATTATGCTTAATCCCTTCCCTCGGCGCCAACTAATTCCATCTAAAGTAAGGGCAGGCCATTTGATTGTGCTTAATCCCTTCCCTCGGCGCCAACTAATTCCATCTAAAGTAAGGGCAGGCCATTTGATTGTGCTTAATCCCTTTTCCTGGCGCCAATTTATTCCATCTTAAGTAAGGGCAGGCCATTTGATTGTGCTTAATCCCTTCCCTCGGCGCCAATTTATTCCATCTAAAGTAAGGGCAGGCCATTTGATTGTGCTTAATCCCTTTTCCCGGCGCCAATTTATTCCATCTTAAGTAAGGGCAGGCCATTTGATTGTGCTTAATCCCTTCCCTCGGCGCCAATTTATTCCATCTAAAGTAAGGGCAGGCCATTTGATTATGCTTAATCCCTTCCCTCGGCGCCAACTAATTCCATCTAAAGTAAGGGCAGGCCATTTGATTGTGCTTAATCCCTTCCCTCGGCGCCAACTAATTCCATCTAAAGTAAGGGCAGGCCATTTAATTGTGCTTAATCCCTTTTCCTGGCGCCAATTTATTCCATCTAAAGTAAGGGCAGGCCATTTGATTATGCTTAATCCCTTCCCTCGGCGCCAACTTATTCCATCTAAAGTAAGGGCAGGCCATTTGATTGTGCTTAATACCTTCCCTCGGCGCCAATTTATTCCATCTAAAGTAAGGGCAGGCCATTTGATTATGCTTAATCCCTTCCCTCGGCGCCAACTTATTCCATCTAAAGTAAGGGCAGGCCATTTGATTGTGCTTAATCCCTTCCCTCGGCGCCAACTTATTCCATCTAATGTAAGGGCAGGCCATTTGATTATGCTTAATCCCTTCCCTCGGCGCCAACTAATTCCATCTAAAGTAAGGGCAGGCCATTTGATTGTGCTTAATCCCTTCCCTCGGCGCCAATTTATTCCATCTAAAGTAAGGGCAGGCCATTTGATTGTGCTTAATCCCTTCCCTCGGCGCCAATTTATTCCATCTAAAGTAAGGGCAGGCCATTTGATTATGCTTAATCCCTTCCCTCGGCGCCAACTAATTCCATCTAAAGTAAGGGCAGGCCATTTGATTGTGCTTAATCCCTTCCCTCGGCGCCAACTAATTCCATCTAAAGTAAGGGCAGGCCATTTGATTGTGCTTAATCCCTTCTTTCGGCGCCAACTAATTCCATCTAAAGTAAGAGCAGGCCATTTGATTGTGCTTAATCCCTTCCCTCGGCGCCAATTTATTCCATCTAAATTAAGGGCAGGCCATTTGATTGTGCTTAATCCCTTTTCCCGGCGCCAATTTATTCCATCTAAAGTAAGGGCAGGCCATTTGATTGTGCTTAATCCCTTCCCTCGGCGCCAATTTATTCCATCTAAAGTAAGGGCAGGCCATTTGATTGTGCTTAATCCCTTCCCTCGGCGCCAACTAATTCCATCTAAAGTAAGGGCAGGCCATTTGATTGTGCTTAATCCCTTTTCCCGGCGCCAATTTATTCCATCTAAAGTAAGGGCAGGCCATTTGATTATGCTTAATCCCTTCCCTCGGCGCCAACTAATTCCATCTAAAGTAAGGGCAGGCCATTTGATTGTGCTTAATCCCTTCCCTCGGCGCCAATTTATTCCATCTAAAGTAAGGGCAGGCCATTTGATTGTGCTTAATCCCTTTTCCCGGCGCCAATTAATTCCATCTAAAGTAAGGGCAGGCCATTTGATTGTGCTTAATCCCTTTTCCCGGCGCCAATTTATTCCATCCAAAGTAAGGGCAGGCCATTTGATTGTGCTTAATCCCTTCCCTCGGCGCCAATTTATTCCATCTAAAGTAAGGGCAGGCCATTTGATTGTGCTTAATCCCTTTTCCCGGCGCCAATTAATTCCATCTAAAGTAAGGGCAGGCCATTTGATTGTGCTTAATCCCTTTTCCCGGCGCCAATTTATTCCATCTTAAGTAAGGGCAGGCCATTTGATTGTGCTTAATCCCTTCCCTCGGCGCCAATTTATTCCATCTAAAGTACGGGCAGGCCATTTGATTGTGCTTAATCCCTTCCCTCGGCGCCAATTTATTCCATCTAAAGTACGGGCAGGCCATTTGATTGTGCTTAATCCCTTCCCTCGGCGCCAATTTATTCCATCTAAAGTAAGGGCAGGCCATTTGATTGTGCTTAATCCCTTTTCCCGGCGCCAATTTATTCCATCTAAAGTACGGGCAGGCCATTTGATTGTGCTTAATCCCTTTTCCCGGCGCCAATTTATTCCATCTTGAGTAAGGGCAGGCCATTTGATTGTGCTTAATCCCTTTTCCCGGCGCCAATTTATTCCATCTTAAGTAAGGGCAGGCCATTTGATTGTGCTTAATCCCTTTTCCCGGCGCCAATTTATTCCATCTAAAGTAAGGGCAGGCCATTTGATTGTGCTTAATCCCTTTTCCCGGCGCCAATTTATTCCATCTTAAGTAAGGGCAGGCCATTTGATTATGCTTAATCCCTTCCCTCGGCGCCAATTTATTCCATCTAAAGTAAGGGCAGGCCATTTGATTGTGCTTAATCCCTTCCCTCGGCGCAATTAATTCCATCTAAAGTAAGGGCAGGCCATTTGATTATGCTTAATCCCTTCCCTCGGCGCAATTAATTCCATCTAAAGTAAGGGCAGGCCATTTGATTGTGCTTAATCCCTTCCCTCGGCGCCAACTAATTCCATCTAAAGTAAGGGCAGGCCATTTGATTGTGCTTAATCCCTTCCCTCGGCGCCAATTTATTCCATCTAAAGTAAGGGCAGGCCATTTGATTGTGCTTAATCCCTTTTCCCGGCGCCAATTAATTCCATCTAAAGTAAGGGCAGGCCATTTGATTGTGCTTAATCCCTTTTCCCGGCGCCAATTTATTCCATCTTAAGTAAGGGCAGGCCATTTGATTGTGCTTAATCCCTTCCCTCGGCGCCAATTTATTCCATCTAAAGTACGGGCAGGCCATTTGATTGTGCTTAATCCCTTCCCTCGGCGCCAATTTATTCCATCTAAAGTACGGGCAGGCCATTTGATTGTGCTTAATCCCTTTTCCCGGCGCCAATTTATTCCATCTAAAGTACGGGCAGGCCATTTGATTGTGCTTAATCCCTTTTCCCGGCGCCAATTTATTCCATCTAAAGTAAGGGCAGGCCATTTGATTGTGCTTAATCCCTTCCCTCGGCGCCAATTTATTCCATCTAAAGTAAGGGCAGGCCATTTGATAGTGCTTAATCCCTTTTCCCGGCGCCAATTTATTCCATCTTAAGTAAGGGCAGGCCATTTGATTGTGCTTAATCCCTTTTCCCGGCGCCAATTTATTCCATCTTAAGTAAGGGCAGGCCATTTGATTGTGCTTAATCCCTTTTCCCGGCGCCAATTTATTCCATCTTAAGTAAGGGCAGGCCATTTGATTGTGCTTAATCCCTTTTCCCGGCGCCAATTTATTCCATCTAAAGTAAGGGCAGGCCATTTGATTGTGCTTAATCCCTTCCCTCGGCGCCAACTAATTCCATCTAAAGTAAGGGCAGGCCATTTGATTGTGCTTAATCCCTTCCCTCGGCGCCAACTAATTCCATCTAAAGTAAGGGCAGGCCATTTGATAGTGCTTAATCCCTTCCCTCGGCGCCAACTAATTCCATCTAAAGTAAGGGCAGGCCATTTGATTGTGCTTAATCCCTTTTCCCGGCGCCAATTTATTCCATCTAAAGTAAGGGCAGGCCATTTGATTATGCTTAATCCCTTCCCTCGGCGCCAACTAATTCCATCTAAAGTAAGGGCAGGCCATTTGATTGTGCTTAATCCCTTTTCCCGGCGCCAATTTATTCCATCTAAAGTAAGGGCAGGCCATTTGATTATGCTTAATCCCTTCCCTCGGCGCCAACTAATTCCATCTAAAGTAAGGGCAGGCCATTTGATTGTGCTTAATCCCTTCCCTCGGCGCCAATTTATTCCATCTAAAGTAAGGGCAGGCCATTTGATTGTGCTTAATCCCTTCCCTCGGCGCCAACTTATTCCATCTAAAGTAAGGGCAGGCCATTTGATTGTGCTTAATCCCTTCCCTCGGCGCCAATTTATTCCATCTAAAGTAAGGGCAGGCCATTTGATTGTGCTTAATCCCTTTTCCCGGCGCCAATTTATTCCATCTTAAGTAAGGGCAGGCCAATTGATTGTGCTTAATCCCTTTTCCCGGCGCCAATTTATTCCATCTTAAGTAAGGGCAGGCCATTTGATTATGCTTAATCCCTTCCCTCGGCGCCAATTTATTCCATCTAAAGTAAGGGCAGGCCATTTGATTGTGCTTAATCCCTTTTCCCGGCGCCAATTTATTCCATCTAAAGTAAGGGCAGGCCATTTGATTGTGCTTAATCCCTTTTCCCGGCGCCAATTTATTCCATCTTAAGTAAGGGCAGGCCATTTGATTATGCTTAATCCCTTCCCTCGGCGCCAATTTATTCCATCTAAAGTAAGGGCAGGCCATTTGATTGTGCTTAATCCCTTCCCTCGGCGCCAACTAATTCCATCTAAAGTAAGGGCAGGCCATTTGATTGTGCTTAATCCCTTTTCCCGGCGCCAATTTATTCCATCTAAAGTAAGGGCAGGCCATTTGATTATGCTTAATCCCTTCCCTCGGCGCCAACTAATTCCATCTAAAGTAAGGGCAGGCCATTTGATTGTGCTTAATCCCTTCCCTCGGCGCCAATTTATTCCATCTAAAGTAAGGGCAGGCCATTTGATTGTGCTTAATCCCTTCCCTCGGCGCCAACTTATTCCATCTAAAGTAAGGGCAGGCCATTTGATTGTGCTTAATCCCTTCCCTCGGCGCCAATTTATTCCATCTAAAGTAAGGGCAGGCCATTTGATTATGCTTAATCCCTTCCCTCGGCGCCAACTAATTCCATCTAAAGTAAGGGCAGGCCATTTGATTGTGCTTAATCCCTTCCCTCGGCGCCAACTAATTCCATCTAAAGTAAGGGCAGGCCATTTGATTATGCTTAATCCCTTCCCTCGGCGCCAACTAATTCCATCTAAAGTAAGGGCAGGCCATTTGATTATGCTTAATCCCTTCCCTCGGCGCCAACTAATTCCATCTAAAGTAAGAGCAGGCCATTTGATTGTGCTTAATCCCTTCCCTCGGCGCCAATTCATTCCATCTAAATTAAGGGCAGGCCATTTGATTGTGCTTAATCCCTTCCCTCGGCGCCAATTTATTCCATCTAAATTAAGGGCAGGCCATTTGATTGTGCTTAATCCCTTCCCTCGGCGCCAACTAATTCCATCTAAAGTAAGAGCAGGCCATTTGATTGTGCTTAATCCCTTCCCTCGGCGCCAACTAATTCCATCTAAAGTAAGGGCAGGCCATTTGATTGTGCTTAATCCCTTCCCTCGGCGCCAACTAATTCCATCTAAAGTAAGAGCAGGCCATTTGATTGTGCTTAATCCCTTCCCTCGGCGCCAATTTATTCCATCTAAAGTAAGGGCAGGCCATTTGATTGTGCTTAATCCCTTCCCTCGGCGCCAACTAATTCCATCTAAAGTAAGGGCAGGCCATTTGATTGTGCTTAATCCCTTCCCTCGGCGCCAACTAATTCCATCTAAAGTAAGAGCAGGCCATTTGATTGTGCTTAATCCCTTCCCTCGGCGCCAATTTATTCCATCTAAAGTAAGGGCAGGCCATTTGATTGTGCTTAATCCCTTTTCCCGGCGCCAATTTATTCCATCTAAAGTAAGGGCAGGCCATTTGATTGTGCTTAATCCCTTCCCTCGGCGCCAACTAATTCCATCTAAAGTAAGGGCAGGCCATTTGATTATGCTTAATCCCTTCCCTCGGCGCCAACTAATTCCATCTAAAGTAAGGGCAGGCCATTTGATTGTGCTTAATCCCTTCCCTCGGCGCCAACTAATTCCATCTAAAGTAAGGGCAGGCCATTTGATTGTGCTTAATCCCTTTTCCCGGCGCCAACTAATTCCATCTAAAGTAAGGGCAGGCCATTTGATTGTGCTTAATCCCTTCCCTCGGCGCCAACTAATTCCATCTAAAGTAAGGGCAGGCCATTTGATTATGCTTAATCCCTTCCCTCGGCGCCAACTAATTCCATCTAAAGTAAGAGCAGGCCATTTGATTGTGCTTAATCCCTTCCCTCGGCGCCAACTAATTCCATCTAAAGTAAGGGCAGGCCATTTGATTGTGCTTAATCCCTTCCCTCGGCGCCAACTAATTCCATCTAAAGTAAGGGCAGGCCATTTGATTGTGCTTAATCCCTTCCCTCGGCGCCAACTAATTCCATCTAAAGTAAGAGCAGGCCATTTGATTGTGCTTAATCCCTTCCCTCGGCGCCAATTTATTCCATCTAAAGTAAGGGCAGGCCATTTGATTGTGCTTAATCCCTTTTCCCGGCGCCAATTTATTCCATCTAAAGTAAGGGCAGGCCATTTGATTATGCTTAATCCCTTCCCTCGGCGCCAATTTATTCCATCTAAAGTAAGGGCAGGCCATTTGATTGTGCTTAATCCCTTCCCTCGGCGCCAACTAATTCCATCTAAAGTAAGGGCAGGCCATTTGATTGTGCTTAATCCCTTCCCTCGGCGCCAACTAATTCCATCTAAAGTAAGGGCAGGCCATTTGATTGTGCTTAATCCCTTTTCCCGGCGCCAATTTATTCCATCTAAAGTAAGGGCAGGCCATTTGATTGTGCTTAATCCCTTTTCCCGGCGCCAATTTATTCCATCCAAAGTAAGGGCAGGCCATTTGATTGTGCTTAATCCCTTCCCTCGGCGCCAATTTATTCCATCTAAAGTAAGGGCAGGCCATTTGATTGTGCTTAATCCCTTTTCCCGGCGCCAATTTATTCCATCTAAAGTAAGGGCAGGCCATTTGATTGTGCTTAATCCCTTCCCTCGGCGCCAACTAATTCCATCTAAAGTAAGGGCAGGCCATTTGATTATGCTTAATCCCTTCCCTCGGCGCCAACTAATTCCATCTAAAGTAAGGGCAGGCCATTTGATTGTGCTTAATCCCTTCCCTCGGCGCCAACTAATTCCATCTAAAGTAAGGGCAGGCCATTTGATTGTGCTTAATCCCTTTTCCCGGCGCCAACTAATTCCATCTAAAGTAAGGGCAGGCCATTTGATTGTGCTTAATCCCTTCCCTCGGCGCCAACTAATTCCATCTAAAGTAAGGGCAGGCCATTTGATTGTGCTTAATCCCTTCCCTCGGCGCCAATTTATTCCATCTAAAGTAAGGGCAGGCCATTTGATTGTGCTTAATCCCTTCCCTCGGCGCCAACTAATTCCATCTAAAGTAAGGGCAGGCCATTTGATTGTGCTTAATCCCTTCCCTCGGCGCCAATTTATTCCATCTAAAGTAAGGGCAGGCCATTTGATTGTGCTTAATCCCTTCCCTCGGCGCCAATTTATTCCATCTAAAGTAAGGGCAGGCCATTTGATTGTGCTTAATCCCTTCCCTCGGCGCCAATTTATTCCATCTAAAGTAAGGGCAGGCCATTTGATTATGCTTAATCCCTTCCCTCGGCGCCAATTTATTCCATCTAAAGTAAGGGCAGGCCATTTGATTGTGCTTAATCCCTTCCCTCGGCGCCAACTAATTCCATCTAAAGTAAGGGCAGGCCATTTGATTGTGCTTAATCCCTTCCCTCGGCGCCAATTTATTCCATCTAAAGTAAGGGCAGGCCATTTGATTGTGCTTAATCCCTTCCCTCGGCGCCAACTAATTCCATCTAAAGTAAGGGCAGGCCATTTGATTATGCTTAATCCCTTCCCTCGGCGCCAACTAATTCCATCTAAAGTAAGGGCAGGCCATTTGATTGTGCTTAATCCCTTCCCTCGGCGCCAACTAATTCCATCTAAAGTAAGGGCAGGCCATTTGATTGTGCTTAATCCCTTTTCCCGGCGCCAACTAATTCCATCTAAAGTAAGGGCAGGCCATTTGATTGTGCTTAATCCCTTCCCTCGGCGCCAACTAATTCCATCTAAAGTAAGGGCAGGCCATTTGATTGTGCTTAATCCCTTCCCTCGGCGCCAACTAATTCCATCTAAAGTAAGGGCAGGCCATTTGATTGTGCTTAATCCCTTTTCCCGGCGCCAATTAATTCCATCTAAAGTAAGGGCAGATCATTTGATTGTGGATTGTTGCGAATGAGATGCTACTTAAGCGCCATCATATTTATGATTTCCTGGGCCGAGCGGATGGGAAGTCTTTTTTTGGTGTCAAATAAAATTTCAAATTGTGGGCTTTTCCTTTTCTTATTTTGTCTACTGGAACATCTGAAATTTTTTCTACAATGTTATTGCTCCAATTAAAAAAATTCTCTTAGTTGCAAAATTCGTTGAACTTCTTAGTTTTCAACAGCTTTTTATTTGAGAAATTAACAATGCTCTGAATACCGTAAAAACTGTAATAGAAGCGCACCTGTATTTGAAGCGCACCTGTAATAGAGGCGCACCAAATCGAGGCTATCGAGAAATAGAAGCGCACCCTCTATTTGAAGCGCACCGTAATAGAGGCGCATATGAAAACATTCAATTCCTTCGTGTTTTCATCAAAAATCAGCACAAATTATTGAAAAACTGGTAGAATGACTAATTTTTTCTGCTTGTTTTTTATGATTTCTGTTAAATATATGCCATTTTTCATCCTTTTCGACAAAAAAATTTCATTTTCTAAATAATAATATCAAGTACTTTTGGGTTGAAAAATAGTGGCGCACCCTCTAATTGAAGCGCACCTGTAATTGAGGCGCATCAAAAATAGGGGGTTGAGAATAGAAGCGCATGCGCCTCTATTACAGTTTTTACGGTATATGGTAAAATGACTTTTTTCACAAATTTTCGGATTTTTAAATGGGGATTTGGAAAAATTTTTTGTTAGTAAAAAATCCTTCAATTAATATGTTAAATTGATTCCCGAAGAGATTTCGTCATTATCTCAAACGGCAAAAAATTGTTTTTTCTACACACAGAAGTTGGGTTACTGTAGGTAGGGGGCGGAGCCAAATGAGACATGTGTCATATGTCTTAGAACTGTTTGGGTATCCACCAGACACAATGTCAACTCATATGGACTATACTTTTCTAAAACTGTACAGTGGCCAACAGCCTGTTCCTCCAGCCGTAAGGAAAATTAGTCTTAATTTTTCTTTATTTCAACGAACAACTACATTGTTTTCAGTATTTTCTACTCAGATTTGGATGGATTCGACAAAGTCAACAAGGGTCAAAAGCGAATAAGTCGACGAGTGGAAAATCAAGTTTGAGCAATAACAGTTATCAAGCAACATTTTCTGAATCCAAAAATATATGCTGAATTATTGCGGACTATTCTTTAAAGTTTCTCTTCGTTACTGGTTTTCTGTCCAATTTTTTTGTTTTTTTTTTAATTTCAGATTTTACAATTTATAGATTTGGTCTCAGAAAATTTGTCATGTACAGAAGAACCAATCAATGGGACTTTGAAAACAACCTACATTTTCGTTAACAACTTCTCACGGGAAGTTTTGGCCAAAACTCTGATTTTTTCAGTATCACTTTTTTTCTCATCCTTCTTGAGAAATCTGTTTTAAATTTGCTATTCTAAAAACTTAAAAAATACCACCAGTGATAAGTTGTTTCAAATTCTGTCTCAATCAATTTCGTATCTCCTCAAGAAAAAGTACATTTTTGTGATGGTTATTCTTGAAAACAATGATTCTTGTGTATTGTTGGTGATGTATAAAGTATCAAGCCATTAACTCTGCAAAATTTCTGGTCTCTCCCCTATTCACTCACTACATCAACAAAAACTCTAGACTTCACTTGTTACTATACAAAACGTTCGTCCTTGATTGTGCTTAATCCCTTCCCTCGGCTTAATCCCTTCCCTAGGCCGTTTATTATCCTAACTCGTTATCCGATCGAATACCACCAACTTTTGTTTCATCAACTACTATTTTTCCTTATAATTTTTCAACTTATTTACTGATCACCACCACACCTTTTCATCTTTTTTGTCTTTATCCCCCTATTTTTAGTTAACTATTCTCTTTCGCCTTATTTGTACCAACCCTCATGTGTTTTTATTTCACTTTTTTCACGATTTTCTCATCTTTACTAATAACAATCAAGAACTTCTGTGTGTCTGTCTGTGTGTGTGTGTGTGTGTGTGTGTGCGTTTGTGTGTATGTCGCTGGCCCTAGCGAGTTTTCTAGCGAACCGATTTTTCTGAAACTGAGACAGCTGGATGTAGAATTCTTTCCCGATGATGCCCGTCTATTTCAATTTTCGAAAGTATATAAAATGAGGTCACCAGGTTCAAAAAACCACGTTTCCAGGCTTTTTCGAAAATTTCCATTGGGGAGAGGGACACATAGGGGGCCACGTGAATATAATAAACCCAGTAGAACTTTTCACAGTTTTTTTTAATTTCTAAAAAAGTGAAGTCAGGCGGTAGGAGGCGCGCAGCGCCGATGACCGACTGGTTAGTATCAATAAATAAAATGAAAACAAATAAAAGCCATACGATGTGACGATACAGTGACAATACCTTGACTCGATATTCATACATATAAAGTGGCAATTAAAATTTGATGGTTTTCGTTAATATGCTTGTTTCAGCCAAAATTTACTGTCCATCAGAGCTGCCTGAAAGTCCAGCTACCGTCTTCCGCGCCGCTATATTGTTATTTATTCAAAGATTATTGAGCTGATTCAATAAAATCTGGAAGGCAAAACTCCTGTGAAAGGACAAGACTCGTTGTTGTTGTTGGATATTCAATTTTGTATTATTTTTCCCCGCCATCTCTCGGAAAGCGATACACCGGAAAGTCTGAGATTCAGAAAGCTGGTGTTTTTGGACTAGGAAACTTGAAAGAAAAGAGAGAGAATACAAGAGTAAACTTGCCGGAACCATTCGTTTCGGACGAAACGGTCCCCACGTTTACCGATCGATTCATTGAATTTATTAGCCGATTGCCTAAGGCTTCAACGACCAACCTTTGTACAATTATGGGGAAAATAAGTAGCTTTTTCAGCCATAAACTTGAAGCGGCTATTAAGAAAGCAAAACTAGGAGTTACTTCTCTTCTTACGATGAGTCGAACTGAAAGAATAAACTATTGGGGATGTTTCACATTTCATTTCTTTTGTAAACAGATGTCTTACAGGAAGACTAGCTATTTAAGACATATGTACGAAATTAAAAAAATAATCAAGTTTTTCGTTATTTAGCTCAATTCAAAGCATAGAGATTTGCATGTCATAGAGGTTTTAATAACTCCGGTGTTATAAGGTGCGAATGCATAACTTTAAACAACATCATAATTATTGTGATGTCTCTGGTCGTTTCTTAATCCAGGTCTGCTGGAATCGTTTTCATTTATCGAACACCAGTGCATTTTTCAGATCATTAGGTTTGTTTCGTTTCAGAGGGAAAACATGATATATAATATGAACGAGTCTTTACCATTGTAGAAAAATTGAAAAAAATATATATTAGAAAAAATTACATGCGAAATCTAAGGAACTGGCGCTAGTTCAAAACTTCGAAAGTATTTTTTGTTATTCTATTTATATTCAAACAAGAAGCGTATTTTCAGTTGCTCCAGAAAATCTGAAATACTTGAAAAAAAGTGCAAAATAGGAAATGGCAAATAGAATGGTTTTAGTTTGTGTGTGAAGAGCTTCGACATAGAGGATAGACATTCCGATCCTGTGAACAGAAACTATTCATCTTTCTCATCAGAAAAACGCGATTTTTTTGAATGTTTCAGCATGCTTCGAACTTCGCAGAAAGTTTGCAAACCTAATAATTTAAAATTTCATTCTTTTCCCAACTCAAGACGGCTACCATTGTGAAACCTTGGCTGCTGGCATCGTTTTTGGACACTGGATCTAAACTGAATCGTTTTATTGGAGGCTCTATTTCTCGAATTTTCAAGCTGACTGAATGCTTCAAACATATTGATTTTTTATTAACTTGTAACCGTACGCTTAAAATGTGATGTTTTTGCATTGTTTTCTACATTCGTGATTGAGACCGCTTTCACTTTCAGCTGACCGATGCAGATGTATTACAGATGCCGTTCTATTAAGGATTCCGGAGTAACAGAGGCTCACTGTAATAAGCTTCAAAAGTTGATAAAACGTGAACAACATATATAGCATAAAACGTTTTTTTAAAATTTAAACCCCAATTACATTAGTGAAAATCTCATTTCTAGATTTCTTTTTGGATTTGACTAAATACGACTTTTGATATAGTGAGTTTGTTTGCAATATGCTTACTAAGTATTCGATAAAACAGTCAATCCACCAAAGATATGACTGTTTTCACAACCGATTTGAGTGGATTTATTAGTATCCGCTGTTGTTAGATAATAAAAAATTAGAGATAAACGTTTCAGAAAAAAATGAATTCTCCGAGAGAACAATACCTTATTGAAAACCTTATCATTAACGAGAGTGGCCCTCTTCTCGCTACCGAAGCCGTAAAGATTATCGATGCATTAAGAAGCTCTAAGGGTCATCAGAAGAACGAGAGCACCCAACCTTTGAATACCGTGCCAATGATCGCCGTCGGTCATGTCGAAACAAAACAGAATTACGCTATCAAAAAAAATTTCAATTCACCATACAATCAGTTTCAAATTTCCGTACCAAAACGTGAATCTCGATTTAAATGGAGTAAGCCATGGACCTGGATATATTGGTTTGAAAAGAACCAGACAGAGGAAAAATATGAAGAGACTGAGCAAGGTAGCTCTGAAATAAGAACGAGAAAACGCAAATCAAGTGAAGGAAACAGTAGTGATGAAGTAAATCGATTAGGAAATCAACATTTCCTTACGCCTCTCTTTTTTCAGGGTCCAGTGAAGAAACAGGCAAATCTGAACACAAATGCGCAAGTTGTGACAAAAGAAAGAGATGCCTCCAAGGTGAAAATACCCACAGAAAAATACTTTTTGAGAGTTTTAACATCAAAAATAATCTGTTCTTGTAATTTATCGTTAAATCTTCTCTGCTAAAAACAAAAAAAAACAATAATTTCATGATATTATTTTCGGTAAATATCAAAATGTCTGAGCAGTTCTCTCTTTAAAATTTTGCATTTTTAATGAATTGACTCTTATATTTTTTAGTTTTCTTTCAGACACCGTCAATGCAAGCATCCAAAGACAGCCAAAAAAGCACTCATCTCCCTACACCAGCTGCAGTTTCTCTAACAGTGAGTTTGAATCATTCCTATGCAAGGATCCAACTCAAAGTTGATGTATTCAGAATCGTTCGGATGATGTTCTCAGATTAACAAAACGAGTCACTATTATTGACTGCTTCGCCACGAGAAGACAAGATTTAATTGGAAGAGAAGGGCAAAATAAATTATTTGGGTTGGTATTTTGTTTATTATCAGCTCTTAGAAAAAAAGGTTCATAATACTCTTTTTTAACAGATTCACATATGACGGGGCCTCGAGCGACGCCATAGTTGGAAGATTTCCCATTGGTGATAGGAGATGGGTAATCAACGTGAACATCTCAAGTAGAGAGCACGAGATTTTAATCGAAAAAGTCAAAAGAATGGAGGAAAACGGACAGTTCTGGATTCATTTGTTCAATGCCGATTGTTTTGTAAATTTTTGCTGCTCTATTTATTTGAAAAATTATTCTTATAGACATCACAAAAACAACTGATATGGCCCCAGAACATAAACTGTGATGATATCCTGAAAATCATGCTCTTAGCAACAAAGTAAGTTTGATCCGAAAGGCTTCCTGAACGTTCGACAATTATAAATATTTGTTTAAGAAAGGTTAAACAAAATTGGTATTTCAGGTATAAAAAGGATGAAGCTGAAGGAAGAGAGATTGACGAGAGGCCTTTTCTGGAAATTCTGAAAGACGGTACGGAAATTGGGAAAGCGATTCGTTGTGAGGATACTTATAGAAAGATGATGACAATTTGCAATAAAAATGCAAAGAAGATTTTGACGCGAATTAGATCTACACAAAACTAGTAGTTTTTAAGGTATCTGTAAATTTCGGGAAATAAACAGTAGACAATAAACTTTTTTTTGTTCAAAGAGTTATTATTGCCTTGTATTTAGGAGTTTTTGAAAAACCCATTTTAGAAGATGCTAGGAATGGTTTTCCTATAGAATTATCATATTGTTACCATCATGACTGCGCGCCTGCTGCGTTGCTTTTGAAGAGGAATTCAATTTTGTAAGGAGAGTGTTCAAATAATAGCCAAAAGAGAATTTCAAAGACTTTACGCGCTGCAAACGTTGAGAAAGAAGATAGTTCCTCAGGTTTGTATATATAAGAATGATTCTTCTGGCACTCGTCTCAAAAAACTTTTCTGAAAGGTTCAGATGGCTGAGAGTAGCAAGCAGAGTGTAGAGAATGTGATGTAGCTATTTTACATATATTAAGTTGACCGGAAAGAAATGCGCGTTTTTACCAAGTTCCAGTGTTTCTTCGTTTTCCAGCAACTCGTCAGTTTACTGCGGCAGGACTGTTGAGGACAAATCAATAAAACCTGGACAAATAGGAACTGGAAAAACTTACCTTCAATACTTTGACATACGGAAACAGGTCGGACTATTCCCAGAACCAAATCAATTTTATTATGTTATCAGACGTTCATCACCTACCTTCTTTGTGAGCATGATTCCCTTATTGTACCTACCTTTTATTGGTAGAAAAACACCATCATCAAAAATACTCTCAAAAAAGCAGCAAAAGTAATAGGGACAGACTATATCTTTTCAATAATCGAAAAAGCCGGAAACGTTCCTACCAACCTAATTCATCGTTTTCTGAGGCCAATAAAAAATACTGAATGAATCCTCTTCAAAACATTTTATTCGTTTTCGAAAGCGCTTGGGTCGTTGTCAACAATAGTTTTCAGACAGTACCCAAGTATTGATCATAAGAAAACAAAAGTTTAGAAAATTGATTTGGCATCTATTCCCTCCTGTGATGACCAATTTTGAAAGCGATCTTTTTGACAACATTTTTTTCGACGGAATCAAAAATAAAGAGGCATATTTTATAAAAAAAAGGTCCACAAAAAGCAGTTTTTCGAATGGGACAGTTCAATTGGGAAATCGTTTTGATTTACACAATCCGCACTCCAGCAAACACAACGCGCATTTTTTTCCGGCCAACCTAATATTACTCCGGTTTTGGTAATTTCATTTCATTCAAAATCGAATCTGTAACAGAAGGTTCTTTTACTCAAAATTGTGTACTTTCCTTGAAGTAGTTTTTCATTTACAATGTTATTTCATTAATCGATTTGTTTTTCGAGAAATATCGTTAGCCGTAAATAATGAACATTGTCTGCTGTGATCTGGAGATGTGTTTCACTATCAAACTTTTTCTATATTTTACAAATCAACGCGACTCGTTAATGATGTAAAAAATTATGAAACTGTTCCGCATTAGTCAAGTAAACTTTGTGTAGAAAAAATGAAGTTTTTGTTTTAAAAATTTTCAATAAAATTTACTCCCATGTTGCGTTTTTGTCTATTTCTTTTTTTTGAGTTGTGGTTAAAGACAAGAAAGAAAGTTTATTATTGATCAGTCAATTGTACTTATACTTTCTTGTATTCCGGCACATTATGATCCTCGCTGGAGGAAGACGGTTTCGCGTTGGTTTCCTTTTTGCGATCGGCAATTCCTCCAAACTTTCATTCATCGTATTGACCATACTTCTATGTGAAAGGTCATCTGGAGTAGCATCAGTGTTTTGATTCTGCTCTATCGACTCTCGTCTTGAACTGTCAGCTCTTCTGGTTTCAATGTCTTCATCATTCTGAAAAATGCTTTTTACAAGATGCAGTGATTGAAATAGTGGAGGAGACATAAACGAGAAAAACTAACTGAGTCGTCGTATGAAGCTGATGGAGAACTGTCGGCGGCTTCACTTTGTTTTGATGCATCCGGCTGATCATTGTTTGGATTTCGTCGCTCCGTCTGAGAGAAAAAATTGGCAAATATGGAATTTTCTGAACTTATTCCTAGAACTTACGGTATTGAATACTCGGAATGAATATCTGCTCCTAGCCGAAGAAGTTTCTGTTGCAAACGAAGATGGGTCACTCTGAAGAACATGACCATAGCTGATTAAAACCCAATCTATTTGTTGGGAAACAAAAAGAACGAAGAAAATTGCAAGCGGTTCACACAACAAAATTCTATTGCCAACAAGCAGATAATGAATAACGTTAACATGCTCATATCATTTCTCTTTGCCCACAGGGAGGCAACTGATAACCTTACCGTATCAACGTCTGATTCTCGGGTTCCATCTGAAATAGTCGATCCATTTCCTGTTGTAGTGGACCGATTAGGACGATTTGATCCATTTTCTGTATTTGAACGATTCGGATGATTTGATAGATTTTCTGGAGTCAAACGATTCGGGCGATTTTCTCTATTTTCTGGAGTCGATGGAATTGAATTATTTGATAACAGTCTCGAGCGTCTTATCGGTGAAACATGTGGCAAGAATGAGGGTGGGCGTCGGCGATCAGCAATCAATGTAGAGTTCTGAAAAATGAATATTAACTGAGGTAACGATAACAAGCTTTGTAAAATCAGAACATTTGAGATAAATTTTGAATATAGATGTTTCGAAAAGGTTGCAAGAACTTTTTAAACTTTGGTAACTCTTTTGAAAATGTGCAAAGAGTTTTCTTGAGATGAGGCAAATATTACAAAGAGTAAATAAGTGCTTTTATTTCAAGTTGATGATTTAAGCTGTTCAAATTATCAACAAAACAAAGATGAAAAAAAAACGTACGTAAAATGATCGTTCCCGGCGCGAGTTCCCATTCCGATGAATTATAATCGTATCATGTACATGCTCTTGCCGTCTAACTCTTCTATGTCTGACCTGCTCCTCACGCCGCCGGGTTTCTCTCCTTCTGATACCGTAGTCTCTTCTTCTTCCATGACTCATACTGAGGTCTGCATTGTTGTTCCGTTGTCGAGCTCCTCTGTACCTCCCGATCGACCTTCTGACTAACCTTCTCCCAAAACTTCTCTCTTCCCGGCGTCGGAAAACTTCTCTTAGGATTAAGGCCACTTCGGCGCTCCCGAAAGGGCCAGCCTCATTTAATATAACATTCTCAATGTATGGCCTCTGTGCTCTGTCCATTTGAGTGTGTTTCTAGTCGTTTTACGAGGGATATAAATATGAAAATAACTTGTTCGGCCGCTTGCAATTCGCAAGGATTGGTTATCATGGTCTGGCGTGTTCTCATGACCACGTTATTAAATCGTACCGTGCAAATAGTTTTAAAAGCACTGGTATTAGTTTAGTTACCATTCTTTTCGGCCATAGAAGAATTGAAAAAGGGAAACGGTTTAGCAATTTCAAAAGTATTAGTCAAAGTGAAGCGCAGTAATGAAACTGGCCAAATGCCCAAATTGTTGATTTCATCAGCAGAGGCCAAGTATTTGGCTTTCCAGATTCGTATCGTTTCAAACCGGACCTCATAGAAGATGACCTGATTGAGACTTTTCAAATGAATTTCGGTTGGAGCTGTGGGTTCGGAATGTGATGTTCTTCGAAGCTTTTTCCGATCCTCAGTGTACGAACTGAAGCTCCAGGTGTGCTTGGAGTCTCTGAAAAATAAATTCACATTTATCCTAATATTACAAGCATGTAAAAAACCGAGAACTAGAGGAATCGCAATCAGTGTTCCAATTAACATTTTATATGTGCTATTCTTTTGAACCGTTTTTATGATAATATTCGAACCAAAAACAGTCCCAGGTTCTGATTCGTTTATTATTTTTAAACTAGTAATACTGTTATTTGATATCTAAAATTAGGAATGCCCTTTTTCAAAACTCGAGTGGTTAGAACTGAAAACAGAAAGTGGCCTATTTTCGACACTAGGATGACTTTGGACCTCTTGCTCCTTTATACGTAGATCATGTTGCGAGAAAAATTAAATGAAGATAACCCACTATTTGAAAGGTCAAATAAAAACAAAATATCTAATAGTAAAGTTGGTCTAAAGATGTTTCATGACTTTCGCAACATGAAGACAATTTTTAGATAGGAGAAATATAAATTGTGAATAGTGTTCATGGTCAAAATTTTTCACCCTTCCATAATAGTTTGGAAAGTATTAATGTTTCTATAAGTAGGTACTGTGGCTTGTGATGTTTCACCAGAAGATTGAAATCTGTCCTCTTTCTATCTTCACTACTTTCTCTTTCTTCACCACGGCAGAATAGGGGGGTATGCCGAATCAGAACTGCTCCTAATCCGAGCCGTGTCCCGTATCAGAACTTTGATTTCACGTGAGGTAGTTTTGATACGGGACAGTTCTGATTAAGGACACGGTTCTAATTCGGCATGCCCCCCAGAAGTGCACAATTTATGTCTGTTGTGGTTTTTGTGAAGAACAATGTCCTTTATCAAACCCGGCATGAGTAACATCAGATAATGAGAAGTGAGAAATTAAAGAAAATGTCAGAGCTTATCAAAAGCCTTTGTAACACGAGTCTAGTGTTAACCGGAGAGGGGCAAGCAAAGGGTCAGGATTTTACTACCAGATGTTCTGACTCTCCATATACTTTCTGGTGTTACTCTTTTGTCAGAACTTAATTTCTGACACGTTCAACAATAATCAAAGCACAGTTGCTTCGTCAAAAGTTTTTTTTATATAATACAAGCCGAACAGTTGATGCAAATTCACAAATGAACAGGGATAGAAGAGGCGGTTGGAAATAGGAGAGAATGATGCGGGAAAAACAGAAAGCGTTTCAGAATATTCCAGATTTTTTGAATATATCATGAGAATTTATATTATGTTGGTCCAGCAGGTCTCATCAAATTATGTGGATATTCTCCTTTTGTTTTTGGCGAGAAAAGAAGATTAGATCGATGTGGAATGGGATCGTGTGGTCCTGGAGTTGGAACATGACCCGCACAGTATACCTGAAAAGAAGAAATTATAAGCATTTGAAAAGAGAATTTCGAATTTATACCTCGAGATCAGTATTATCATTTCTATTGTTGTGATATGTTTTGAGTGAGAGCCGAGTTCCACAAATCCAACATTTGAAACATCCCTTATGGAACATTGATCCGTCTTTCAGTGGTCCCATCTATAAATTTCAAAAACCTAGATTCATTTCTTTCTCTTATTTATTTTTTGAATAGTTCAAACTCATAAAATACTCACCTTGTCATTGAAATAAGTAGGTCGTTTGCATCGGAAACACGGCTCCTTCATGATGATACTAAATGGAAAAAAGAATGAAACAATTGAACTTTTTGAGTGGGCGAACGAAAAATGAGGAAGAAACCAAGAGTAAAGGCGGTTGGTTAGATGAGGGTAAAAATGTACGCGAAAGTAAGCAATGGTAAAGTTTTTATTTAACATCTGCGCTGGTGAACAGAACAGTAAACAATTCGGCGGTACTAGGCTCTTTTTTTCACCTCCCAAACAGAAACATGAGCTAATTCTATTTCATATTCCAGTTTTCTTTCACAAGTTCTAATTTGTAAAACAAGCAAGCATAGACTATTTTTAGAAATCTAATTTATCTTAAAAAAAAGCTTTCTGGAGGTATGGGGAATTGAACCCCAGCCCTCTCCCATGCTAAGGGAGCGCTCTACCACTGAGCTATACCCCCATGAAATGATCTTATTTTATCAGTTATCACTAATATGATATCCGTTGTTTCTTCTTTTTCAAATATCTTTTCTGTTGGAAAGAAGAGAAAAATCTATCTCGGCAGTTGAAAAGATGATATTTGCCAAGATAATTGAGAATTCTTGTTGTTTCTACTGTTTTTTGTCAATTGGTACTGTACAGTACGTTCTCGTTTGAGTGTTTTCACTTGAAACAAAAAAGAAAGAATATAAAAACACGATAAAATTTTCGTGAGTTGGAAAAAAGTATCGAATTGCAAACTGAAGGGTCACTAGGTCAAATACTCAAACTTTTTTTAAATAAAGACTCGCTATTAAAGTGGAGAGGAATCAGATTTGAAGAAATACTTCCCTCTATTGAAAAAATATTTCAAAAAGCAGGCTTTCTGAAATTCTTATGTCGAAATCAACTAATGTAATTTTGGATTTTTTATGCAGACCAATTCTAAAAAGTTGTTTGAAATTAGGTAAACTCTATCTTCTAGATCCTTGAGGATTCAAAAAAAGTGCCGCTACCTTCGGAATTTAAAAATATGGTCTTTTGTTAATCACGATCGAATGAAAAATAAACATTCCATTTCTAATGATGTTCCTTCATCATTGTTTCCCAATAAATAGAAGTTTGAGTAATGCTCAATAAATTTCAAAAAACAAATTTGAACTGAGTTTCAGAAATCAAAATTGAAAATCTAAAAATAAAAATGAGAAGCGTTCGGAGGAGATTCCCTAGAAGAGAGCAAAATGAGACACGGGCGGCGGAATCGATCATAGAGCAACTGTATTTTTTTGCGTGGTAGCGCAGTGTGGTGGCGGCTCTACCACAATCCAATTCAATCACTGTGACGTCTCTCATTCTGTATTTCTCTGAATCTCTCTAATTCATTTGATATTTCCATGTCTCTAACTGCTCCCGAGACGGCACCCAGGACAAATAAAAATGGTTAGGAAGAGGGGAGCAGAATGAGAAGAAAAGAAGGAAAAGAGCACACATTTGGAGAGCATAACTTGTAGAGTGCGCCGCCCGCGCGTTGAAGGGATCTGGTAGAAGATAGACACGTGAAAAGGTGAAATGGTAAAAAAAAGAGTGATAAGAGGGGCAAGAAGGAGAAGGTGAAGATGGAATGAGCTTTATGAAAGTCAAAAAATGAAGAATATTTAGAAAACTGGTTGGATAGTTTAAAATTGTTCAGTTGGGCGGGTTTCGGATAGGGTGGAACATTCTCAAGTGAAAAGACCTTTTGATTTGAGATCATACAGTAACAGAGAATGTGATAAAGACCAATTGTAACTTCAATGGGAACAAAATCAAGTTATTTTTGTATTATCCAGATTTTTTTTGCATACGGTTTTTTTTTCGAAGTCTGGGTGATGCATGTTGAATCTCAACTACCGTAATCCAGAAAAACCTTCTTTATCTGCTCTGATAATCTTGAAAAATGATGATGAAATCGTAAAATAATGAAAAAATGCACATGAGCTCAATATTTACAAAATGAATACAAAACAAACAAAATTAAAATTAAATCAACTGATTCGGAATCTCAGATCCAAGATATTTCGTTGATCATTTGAATGAAGACGGACACTGATTGACAGGAAACAAAAATCAGAAAGAAGAGAACAGAGTGAGAAAAAGTGAGAGTGATTAGCATAATTATGAAAAAGATTTGTCGGCGAGAAGAATGAAAAAGAAAAAAGAGAAAAAGTGCGGAAAACGGAGCAATTTTTGTGTGTAAACAATGGATTATAACTTGCTAAAGAGTGCTCAGAAACAGGACAACACGCCGGTAAATTAGGTAGTTTTGCATTTTCTTATAGGACCGAATCGGTCATTTCAACCATTAGAACTGATGTGTTTGTTATGAAACGTACCAATAAAAAAGCTTTTATTCGTTTTGTCATTCGACCTGTGTACGTAAAAGTACAAGTAATTCTACAAAGTGACCATTTTATGGTTTTCTCAAACCGTCTAGGGTTTCACAAGCAATGTTTTCAAGCATATATCAAAAACAGAAACAAGTTAATCAGGTTCTTCCTGTGGCTCCACGTTTCCATGACAAATGATAGACGAAAACAGATTCACATCCCAAGAATTCGTCGTGACGATCATCGCAGTAGACATCTTTTCTGAAATATTTACAGAATAGAATAACAACTTCAAGGCCCTATACCTTTCACAATCGATGCGTCGACTCCAGAAAGTTTGTTGAGTAGTCGAGGTGATAAACTGCTCTTCATCGTCGCATTCTTGATTGACGTGAAGTTTGAAAAGGCTGCAATATGAACATTGAAGGATTTATTCAAATATAAACTTCTTACTTGTCTCGGATTCTGACTGATACTTTCTGGATGTTGTAGGGAACTGGAGCTACGTCGGCAGTCAGAACCACTTCGGTGATGTTACGAGCAGAGTGATCTTCAATCTGAAACCGAATTGAATGAAAATGGTATAGGAATTTTTCTATTGATACCTCAATTGGTTCTTTTGAGTTCCGGAAATGAACAGTCTCAAGACTGTCTCCAGCATCATTTCTCAAACTCAAAGTTACATTGATTGAATGCCCCTTTAATGAATCATCACACAATGCCAACACTGCATAATTCTTTCCCGTCATATCTCTTTGTGCCACGTGGAATGGTTTTCCACCAAGTGATTGAACATCATTGAATAAAAACGAAAACAAGAGAAAAATGATAGAATGTGAAGAGATGAACATGATGAAAACTGGGTATACGGTAGGTTCTGAAACAAGAAAGAGGCTATTAGAATGGTTCAATTTTTAAGATGAGCTGAAAATGAGTTGGAAATCGAATGAATGAAACGAGTGAATCTTTTGGGGGAGGGGACAACACAAAAATAGAAGAAAATAGACTTGAAGACAAGTGGAATGGGAGCGGAAGAAGACGTCATTCGCTTGGGAATTCAATTCGTTTTATCATTTTTGCGCAATTCCCAATTCTCCGCCTCTTAGAAGAAAAAAAACTTCTAGAGGTTTTTGGAGCAGGTTTTTTGTCGGAACGAATGTTTCATATTTGAAGATAAAATTGACGAATATTGTCAAGGGAATAAAAGAAAATGATGAGAAAGATGAAACAAAAGATGAATGATGAAGTACAAGAGATCAGCAAGTCTTTGAACAAAAGTTTAAAATAGAGGATGCTTTGAAGTTTCGATTTTCAGATGTTGGTATTAGTGAGGAGCAAATTAGAAGAAAACAAGACGATGAAACTACTCAACTTAGAACTGAAGACTATCTACAAATTTTTTGTATACATTCATGGCTTTGTCGGGATTTATGAATCCTTGTAAACTGTTGTGTCTATCTGTGGTTTTTTTTTGAGCTGCGGAATTTACCAATTCTCATTGCGCTCTTCAGGTCCCATAAAACTTCCGATTTATTTTTACATTTCCGTTTATTTGTTTTCTCCCATGAGGATAAGTTATTGAACACAAAAAAAGTCTAAATTAGAAAGCTTTCTCCAACGTATTTTCTCTTCAATTTCCTTCAACTTCCACTTCAATTATTCTTTCTGGTTTCAAATCGGTCAATAGGGACATCATCATTGCAGTTGCTGATAATGTCTGAAAGTTCCCTCTTTCTATTTATCTCATCTTATCAACTCACTCCCAATATCAATGGTCTTGAAAGAGTTGCGAATCCCCAAATGGAAATTCCCAATCCATTTTGTTCACAGTGACTGGATAAAGTTGTTGCCAATTGATAAATTTCGGAATCGTATGGTTGCCAAATATTCGTATTTCGACATAGAGAATGTTTCAGATTTTGGCATTCTTCGTGGACTCGAGCAGGAGCAATAGTAACAGAACAGAATGCACAAATACAGAAAAGAATGAATGGAGCACAAATGAGAAAATCAGTGAATGAGGAGAGATGTTGATTGAGCATCATTAAAGTGATTATTAGAATTGGGATTACTGTAGCAAGCATTACAAATGTGTAGAGCTGAATAATAGTTTTGTGGTGAATGTTGAGAAGTATTCCATACTTACCCTAAATACCTTATCCAATTCAGAAATAGCTTCGCTTAGCATCCGAAATGTGTCAATTTTCTTGAGTAACTCCTCTTTCACTTGTTCTCTTGGTCCCGAAAGATTTCGAATTTCTTTGTTGAAATATGAAATTTCGAAATAGGCGGCATTCGCATAAGTGACGAACACATAAGTAGTCGTTAGCCATACAGAATACATGTATGAACTGATAATTGACATTATAAAACGAAGTTGCTTATAGTAAAACATCTGAAATATTATTTTAGGTGTTATTGAACTTGTCTAATTAACAGACTTCGGATATCAAAATGGCCCAAACAGAATGTGATTTTTCAAAATAAAACTTTGCCGAATAGGAAACATTGAAGAGTGTGGTAATGCAATAAAGAATGATAAACCAACGAGCACCGTCTGAAACATCTGAATCAGAAATTACAGAAAGAAAATGCCTTACCATAAAATTTATGGATTTTTCTTTTTGCTCCGTTAAAGTTCTGACAAATTTCTAGCTTCTTTTTCAATGTTTCAAGTTGCCCCGAGAGTTGCCAATGGAGCAAGAATAACTGAAATTAATAATTCTACTTTTGAAGCACTCACTAATTTGAACTCACTGTTGAAAGTATAGATTCAAAATGCCAAATCATACTGAGAAGTTGTAGGGACATATCCAGAACATAAAATGATGATTTGTAGAACATCGTTTTTGCCATGAATCCCAGGTAATACATACCTGAAACTGGTTGCTTTTTTTCAGCATCTCAAAAGAAAACTCACTTGAAATCAAGAAAATTCCAGTGACCGCGTTGTTAATTCTTCTGGACCATCCACGGGAATTCATAAAATCTAATCGAAGTAACCAAATCATCTGGATTCATAATTTTTGAAAAATTCTTGTTATTTCAGCTTACCCTTTCCACGTGGATAAATGGAGTACTCTCATAATCTTCCCGTCTCAAACTAATTTTTGATGACACTGTTTTAAGAGAATTCATAGACTCTGTTGAGATAATAGATAGTTTTGAAACAGAGGAAACCATTTTTTACATTGATCTGAACAATGAAAACAATACATATCTCACAGAGGGTTGAGTAATCCCTTCGCTAGGTAAGCCGATTTTTTTCTGTGGGCGGTCTACTGTAATAAAACTTTTAACCTTTGAAAGTTGTTTTACCTTGTTTAATGTTATTATCGAAATGCCCGTAAACTCATATGAGATAAACTCTGTTATAACCTTCCATACCCAGTTTTTAAGATCGTCAACCGTTGATATGACAAAGAGAAGGTTCTTTCTGGAAACGATCAAATGAGATTTGATTACTGGCAAAGCTTGCCGAGCACAGTTTCTAAAAACATTCGTAGAGTGGAAGAATGCAACTATTGAGTTTTATGAGAACTTGAAAATGGGCTTAGTTCTTCTGAAACAAACTGGCTATTGGGTTAATTAATGATCCAATCCCAATTGTGTCATTTGTATTTTCAGATTTCAATTCCCACATTTACTGAAAAACACTTCAAGAGAAAAAAGGCTCTGCTTCTCTGTCTGTTGTCATAGATTTTTATTATTTCTGACCAGACGTAGTGGAAAACAAAAAAAAGAATATTTCATAACACGAGATTGAATTCTGTTTATTTATATGCTGTTGCCTGTCACTTGTTGCTCAGCTTATTCTACGTTGGCTATAAGAAACATCTCATGCTTTCTGAAAACAGTTGGATGGATTCTTGCAATCCTTCAATTCATTGATTCAAATTATATGAGCCCGCATGCAAGCAGAATTAGAAAGCAATGATTATCCAAAATAGGTCTAAAAATAAACATTTCGGTATTTTATGTAATTTTTAAAAAAAAGTTTATGACTTCCAGTTTTGAGTAGCTATTTCCTGCCTAAACTATAAATATTTTTGTTTAATTTTTCGTTAAAATGCACACCTTTTTCTGCAATTATAATATTGTTGACGTCCAAATCTTTTCCAAAAAGTTCAAAGATCTTGCGTCTGTAAAAGTGTTTTCAATTTGACCTGGAACTGATAAGAGCCCTTTAAATGTTTCGATTGTTTGATTTTTCTTCTTCATGTCAAAAAGAATCAATTGATAGAATTGAACTTGTGAACCATCATTTTTGAATTCCGCGACAGAAAAAAAAGCCAAGGTCTTGACAGTATTCGTATCAATCTGATACTTTACAATTATAAAAGGAGAGATAGAAAATCTTTTTTTCTTTTCTTCTTTTTCCTCTTATTTCTGCAAACTGAACATGATATATATGAGTGTATTGTCTCTTCATCTCTCTCTTCTCTTTCTTCTTTCAATGATCAGATAAAAAAAAAACCGTGTAACAACTACTTCAGTTCACCTTTCTTGTCTCGATTCAGTCACTTTTCTGTCTCAATGACGATTCGTTTTTTTCTCATGTGTTCCGTTGGTTTTGATGTAATTTGGTTTTTTAGAACTTTTGGAGAAAAGAAGATAAGACGGATGTTCATTGAACTTACAGTAATCTTTCTTTGATGACGTTCCGCAAAAATGTTCTTTTGAAAGTAATTTCTATTTTTAGAACATTCCTCTGTTTTTCCGATTAAACCTCCAACTCAACAGTCTTTGCATTAAACTTGATGGCACGCCCTTCTATTAGAGGTTTTCACTTCTTCTTTTTTCGTTTTATTACTTCGAACGTTTCTGTTACCAACGTCATCCCATATATTTCAGGTGTCAACATGTCGACCGACCAACAATCGCCAGTTGAGGATCAAACTCTGTAAGACATTTTTCTTTTTTTGGTTCCCTGTTAACGATCACATGATGATGATCAATTCATAAAAAAGTTGTTAGATTGCCACCCACATTGTCAGACTGCCACGTGGGATGATGTATTCACATGTTCCCTGAACTCATGATTTTAATGAATTGCCTGGATGTTTTGAGAATTTTAATGAATGTAGACTATTTCAATCAAATATAAAAATTGATTTCAAAAATGTACAACAGGAAAAATTTAATTTTCAATAGACAAGCTATTCAAACAAAAGCGTGTTTGACTAAAAATGTCTAGAGACCAAAAGAGAAAGTATTGGAAAATTTTTAATATAAGACTTTGAACGTTCAAACCTATATTGGGGAGAACTGGATCCTGTTAAGATGCTCATGAGAATTAGAAGTTTTGGGTTCAAAAACGTCAGTAACGTCTAGCTGAGAACCTTTTCGAATATACAGTAGTTCAGTTTTTGTTATACTTTTTCTACATTCTTACGATTAGCTCGTTTCCTCCGTCGTCACCCCCAGTTTTCCATAGTTCTCTTGGCTTTTTCCTCGACCAAACCCTTTTTTATTGCATTCCTTTTTTCCAGAGCTTCCTCGTTTTTTGATAAGATAAGAATGGTCATCAGAAACTGACCAATACCAAAGTACTAATTCTTTGTTAACTCTCGCAGTACAGCTTATGATGGATTGAAATTCGTATGGTTATCTTCTGTCAAAGAGCCTAGGCTGATAAGGTTAAGTGGATTTGCAAAGAATCTGTCGATATCTTTCGATTACATTTTCCGTTTACAACACTATCTAGTATAGCACGTCTGTCAGCGACACATTTTCTCGTATCAATTCATTGAAAAAAAAATAATAGCGGGAGAATTAAACCTAACCATAACTATCAGTAAATCTTGATGATGATGATTATGTTGATAGCAATTGATAATTCTGTGAAATTTCCTCAAAAATCCATGAAGTTGGAGAGTTCATAAAACCAATTGTTATATGCTCTGTCAGGCTCTTTTAGGTAGAATTGAGGCTACTACTCTCTTCATCTCGTGAGTACACTGATAATGAACTTTTATGATGAGCGGTAAAACAGAGGAAAACGATCAGATAATTGTGATGGCAAACAATCAAAAGTAATAACGAGAAACCAGTTCCACGTTGTATTTTATGACGTGCCATAATAAAAGGACAGTTGGAAGTAGTAGTTGTAGTTGATTTAGTGAAAAGAGAGGAGATGTAGTAAATCATGTTTTATGCCATCAAGATAAAAATGATATTGAGAGATGACAAGATGTTATCCACGTGTCGGTTTTTCTTTTGCAGTTGTCGCATTCTAGGTTTGTCATGATTACCAAAAAAAATTAAGATGACAAAAGTTCCGTGGGTTTCAGGTCTGTTCCATCTTCTATTTCCACTTATGGAATATATTTTAGGAGAAGATCTGTAATTTGGAACTAGTTGTATCTTATCAAGAAGAAAAGAAAACATAGAAGAACTCAATTGAGCAACATTTGTTTTCATCACTTTCTCTGCCGAAGGAATATTTTCTTGAAAATCTTTAAACTTATCGGCTCAAAATTCTAGATTTCAGCTTAAGCGAAATTCCCTCATATATACATTTTTTTTTAAATTTCCGCTTCACCGTTCACTTCGTTACTTCAGTTTATCAGTTAATCTTTCTGACTGTCTGGTAAAGTGTGTCTTGTTCGCATGTTCTATTTCCATTTATTGTTTGAAGAATTCTTCATTTTCTTCTTTGTTTCTCGAAAGTAGGCGGAGTCACAAGAATGGCCTGATCGGCCGGCCGTCAGGGGCGAAAAGTTCTATGCACCCTCCTCTAAACACGATCAAACACAATTCCATTTATCATTTTGTTTCTGTTTTCTCATTCGAAACCATCCGACTCCTAATAGTCTCTTTCTCTTTGAACACATGTTTGCTTTGATGACCATTTAACAGAAAAAAAAAATGATGTGCAAACAAATTATAAATGACTAGATCCACAATTCTTCATTGTCATTTTACAGGAAAATGGTCAACGTACGTCGTGCCAACTTCAAAAGCTTTTGGGATAAATATTCCGACAAGCCGGATACCAATTCAATGATGTTGAATCATTCGGCTGAAGAGTTGGAATCAAGTGATCGTGCTGATATTCTCGCAAGTCTTCCACTCCTTCATAACAAGGATGTCGTTGATATTGGAGCTGGAATTGGGTTAGTTTTAGACCTATTTGTTGTGAACCTTTGTTAAAATATATAAGAATTTTTAGCCGTTTCACAACTGTTCTTGCTGAGACTGCTCGCTGGGTTCTTTCTACTGACTTTATCGACAGTTTCATCAAGAAGAATCAAGAACGTAATGCTCATCTTGGAAATATCAACTATCAAGTCGGAGATGCTGTTGGACTTAAAATGGAATCAAACAGTGTTGATTTGGTATTCACCAATTGGCTTATGATGTATCTTTCGGATGAGGAAACCGTTGAATTCATCTTCAATTGCATGAGATGGCTTCGTGGAAATGGAGTTGTTCATCTTCGTGAGAGTTGCTCTGAGCCAAGTACCGGAAGATCAAAGGCCAAGTCTATGCATGATGCCGCTAATGCCAATCCAACTCACTACAGATTCTCTTCTCTTTACATTAATGTAGGTCAATGATGAAAGAAGAGAAAAAAGCCAAGTTCTAATCATTCGATTTTCAGCTTCTCCGTGCTATTCGTTACCGTGATATGGACAACAAATTGTGGCGTTTCAATGTTCAATGGTCTTGCTCTGTTCCAACTTACATCAAGAGATCCAATAACTGGCGTCAAGTTCATTGGCTTGCTGAGAAGGTTCCAGCTGAGGAAGGAGCAAAAGAGACTTCTTTCAACGAGTTGGTTGAGTTGCTCAAGAACACGTGGCAAAAGGAGCAAGAGGCTTGGGATGCCAAATTGGATGATGAAAAATATGTCTGGACTGATAAGGTAATAATTTGGCATGCAAGTCACTAAACATATATCTCTGACATTTTTAGATCTTCGATTCCGCTCTCACTTCTCTTCCATCCAACTCCACATTCTTCCTCTACACTCCACGTACCGTATCCCCATTCTGTCACATCAATGCTCATTCTCTTGCGGAAACCTTCAATGCCAATGTCTGGAACACTGAAACTGTCCCAGAATACTACCGTACTTCCCTTACCAAGTCAAACAATTTGAAGGATCAAAGAGTTCGTTTTGGATGGAACCAATCTCTTACTGACTCTGTCAACTATTGGCAACAGAAGGATGCTCTTTTTGACGTCTTCGTTGCCACTGAATTCTTGAGTACTTCTGATGATGACACCGTTCGTCAAGTTCCAAATATCATGAGCAATGGTGCCAAGTTCTTCACTTTGGAGCCAGTTGATGAGGTTAATGAAGCAGAGATGAAGGAACGTCTTCAGAGTCTTGGATTCACATTGAAGTCATTCACTGACGTCACTGATCAAGCTATTGAAGCTCAAGAGAAATATTTCAAGGATCATGAGCATTTGAACGGAGAAAAGGTTATTCGTAAGAATTGGGTTCTTCTCGAGCTGTCAGTCGCCCATTAATCTGTAATATATTTTTTTCCTTCCACTGGATGGAACTGTACACGTTTTTTCTTATTCATTTCCTTCCACATGTTTCATATAAAACTATGTCACATTTTTCTGCCCCTGAATACTTTTCCACAATTTCCTTATTTTCTTCTATTCTTCCCTTCATTTTCCCCTATTTTTTCACTCTCTGATGTGCCCATTTTTTCGTTCCTTTTCTTTTCTTAAGCCCGTTTTTTCTCTTTTGTGAATAAAGCTTCTAGCGCCGATTCATTCGCTGTTTTTCCTCTCAATTCACATATATTTTGCTTCCTTTTGTGGATATGTTGATTTTCTGTTTTTGAGCATCTTGGGAATTTCGTTTTGACGTTTGAGTAGAAGATTGACTTCATTCGTCGTGAGTAATAATTCTATGGATCTTTATTCTTCTGCTTCAAATGAAGTTGTATACAAAATGACAGTGTTTGACGGAGCATCAAAATGGGAAAAAGGGAAGGTGGAGGATCAGAGTTATCTAGATACAGTGATAGCGACACAAGTTCATTTAGCAAAGAGTATGGGACAGGAAAACAATGGAAAATCTCGTCTCGTTTTTCTCTGATCAGATGTTTCACTTGGAACATTCCCATTAGAAGCTCTCTTGAAAGAAATAGCTAAAATATTAAAAGTATTTGAAAGATACAGAAAACTATCCAGGCACGTTGGGGTCTTATGTGTATGAATACCAAAAAAACGTTTCTGAATGATCTGTATGGATTCACAATATTGGCTTAGAAACTGAGTAAGATTCTGGCTTCGGTCATTCGATGTGGAAAGCTTCAGTTTTCCGACTGTGGCGCTATTTTTGAAATGATGGCACTCCAAAATTAAATGTATACATACAGCCATCTTCTACTTCTAAAATTGAAACCTATCTGAGTCAGAACACTCTTCGATTTCTGATCTTTCCAACTAAATCTTATCTTGACAGCTACAAAAACGCGAAATCGCCAGAGGCAATGTCCTTTTTTTTAAACAGATCTTTTTTTATCGAATAGAGTATTTTCGTCACGCAACTTTCCAGAATTGTAGGTTTTTTTTCTTCAGGAATTGTTTTGTTTTCTGTCTAGCTGTGAAGCTCTCCACATTATTCCTGTCCGTTATGCAATGCATTCCAAAATGGTGGTTCGGAGGAAGAAAAAACGGAGCACACTCACACAGAAATACGGAAAAAAATGAAAAAAAAAAGAAAAGAAAAAAGGAAGTATCCATCCATCTATCTTTTCTCTCTCCCCTCCTTCTCACTTTTTTTTCTTTTTTTTCCTTTCAGAGCATGTGTTGGCTACGACGGCGACGTCGGCGTGCGTCGTCAGAAGCGGAATGTTGAATGGAGACTATTCAAAACGGCGAGACTTAGAAATAAGAGAAACGAAAACTAACCCACGTTTTTTGTGTATGTATGTGTGTGTCTGGAGAAGAGACCGCCCGTTTCTTTTTTGGAATTTGCAGCCTTTTTTTAGGACCACATCATCATTGATTCTGCAAAAAAGAGATCATCTTCTTAATCCTATGTGACATGCTCTCAAAGGCGGATTATCCTTTTAATCCTTTCTGATCCCATTAAAGTAAGGTTTTTAAAAAAAGTTTCTTATTGATGTTGATTCAAAAGGACATTTTGAAAACTTTGATCAGCTTCTGATTATATGTTGATCTGAAACCCCTGTTATTAAATCACCTGTTGTTCGAATCAGTGACTGTTTTTGGGTAAATAAGCACTGCTGCTAAGGTGTAATTTTACTTAAATAGGTGGAATCTCAATTCTCGAAACGTTTTCGGAAAAAATTTTCAAAACAGGGCTTTTGCGGTTTGTCTCAGACACTCTCCGATGCTCTTGAAAAGTTTGTGAAACTGTTTCATATGTTAAGTCTATCTGTCTCGCAAACTACTTCATCTAAAACTACCGTATTCGAAAAAACCTGTAATCTCTAAACAGCATATCTGAATGTTGCGGTCCCTTTTATGAAGTGAAATAGAGAAAACTGCACAATTGTAATACAGTTTTACAGTAGTCTCTCCGACACAAACCTTTCAGCGAGCCTTGACGAAAACTTCATATATTAGTTCAAACTTTTTGTTCTTTTTAATCGCAACAACTTTTCATGAAAGTCTAGACGGCTTTAAAAAACGCTTATCCGTACCTTATGATCTGAAATTGTTCAGACGATTTAGACTCATCATTTTGCACCTGTTGAAGGTTTTCACCTGTTCCTTTTCTTCTATATCTGATTTGCTTTTTTTGTGTCATTATTACAAATTCATCCCACTCTCGACCCCACTCAATATCTGAAACGTCATTTGAAATGTTGCGTGATTCAATGCTTTGTGAGCATGGCTAATTTTGGCAATAACTTATGATTTCATTGAATTCAATTTCTTTCCTCTCAAGAGCGCAATTTTTTGAAGGAACAATATTTTGAATTATTTCATTTGATTTTGTTGGCAAATATTCATAAAAGTTCCCAGGAAGTCTGTCTCTTTTTCATCATGTTTGGTTCCGATTCTTGAATAATACATGTTCTTTTTTTCTTCATTTTCCACTGATTTCATTATTGAACAGAAGATTTATGAATTCCAGTTTTTCTTCCTGGTTTGAATCCTTATTTTGAAAATACTGATCTTAGAACTGTAACCGAACTTATTCTAAGTCCATATCTCTTTCCTGAACTTTGTTTTTTTTTCCTGAAGAACTTTCCTGAAGCTCATTCCAAATCTCGGAATTGCCCGGTCAGCTCTTCTGAAAAGATTCTCTCCTGAAAACGTTTATTTTCAAACTTTACAGTTTCTTCTTGGTATGAATCTCCAAGCACTTCCCTAGTTCGGAAGTCACTGTTAGGGGTCCGAAATACCTCTCATCAACTAAGGAAACCGTTGGTGTTTCACTGATTCAGTATTAAATTCAGGAACCTTTATTGAACTCTTTTCAATTTTAGCATTCCAACCTTAAAATCAAGTCCGTTGAGACTTTATGACGACTGATTAGACATTAGACATCTAAATAAATGGCGTGAGCATTTCAAAAATAGTTTGTATACTCAACTTGAAATCAGAAGAGAAAAAGGGTAGTCATCTAGTGAATACAATCATGACGCATTCTTGAACTACAACCTCATCTTTCCTGTCTATTACGTAAAAGAGTCTACAAATACTCTCTTTCTATCTTTTTTCTCAATCTGTTCATTTTCTTCTTTTCAGTAAGATTCCTCCCTCCAATTACCTTTCTCTCCCTCTTCAATCGTCAAAAATTCAGTGGTGTGATTCATGGCTCTAGAGTACCTCTCAAGTTTTTCCTCTACTTGAAATGTGCGTGGGTCCCTCTTCTCTTTTCATCTGGAGATAGAGAGAGTGAAAGCGATAGAAAATAAGTAGGCGACAAAAAATAAGGGAGTCCCGACATCATGAATGCATACATCAATGATTAACAAATCAATCCACCGAAAAAAAGGTCCTCTCTTTTACTTATTCGTCCCTGAAAATCTGAACTTAAAATCATAATTCTTGAAGAGATTAGTTCGCGAAGAAACAGTTTTTTGATTCATTCGCATGTTGACTTGGCTCCGGAAGGCAACAACGATAGCAATTTTTCGTTCGTTTTCAATCAAACCATTAACTTTTTTGAATCGTCCACGTTTCTGAGATAACTATTTACTGTTTGATCTGAGTTCGCCATTTTTTCTCCCAATCGTTGAATCACCACAGACTCCTTTTTGTATTTTGTCCTTTCCTTCTCATTTCCTTTCTATCAGATACAATGAATGGAAAACTTCCTCTTTCTTACTACGAACTTCTATCGAACGCCCACCTAAATCACGTTCTTCTTCTTTATTCCTAACAGGATCCTCATCTCATTTCCTTTTGTCCGAATACATACGTCAGCAAACTGATATCCCAATACTACGCAATAAGTTATTGAGGTTACACTTGTTAATCACATGCTCTCTTTTTGATTATGATTTCACAAATAATTATTCTCTCGACCGGATGTTTTTGACGGACTGTACTTGTATTTGGAACTTATTTATTACTTCTAAAAAGACGTAGAACATTCTTTTGTCTGGTTTTCAAAAATTTTCAATGAAAGTAAGCGAAGAGATTCAGTTATCCTTTTGAAGGAGTCAGTCGATTACTGATTTCAATACCTTTCTAAAATCACTGGTGATTAGGGTCTACAACAGTTTTAGAAGCCATCTGAAGATTAGTTTCTAAACTTCTGAATAGTAAGTGATTCCATAGTTACTTCGATTCTAACATCTTCTTATTCTGCTATTTTTAGCCCCTTTTTTCTTTTTCACAAATTGTCCATTTCCTTTTTTTTTTCGAGCTGTCGCCTTTCATGCAGAATCCTTGTGCTTTTAACTGGAACAACAAGAAAAGAGAAAAGAAGAATTGGATTGGCCAAAAACGAAACTAATCTCTAATTGGCCGAATAATTGCTCTCCATCTATTACAAGCTTCCCTTCCAGCCCACTCCTTTCTTGCCTTTTTTCGACTACTCGCCCCTTTTTTCTTTCTTCAATAATATGACTATACATTCCTGACATTTTGAAGGAAAATCTGAAGCTTTTATGGCTCATGTGACTCCACAAAAATGCCAACGTTTATTGCCATCGTGTAACTATAGAAATTCTAGATAAACCAAGTTTAAAGGCACAGGGACCTTGCTGTCTCCAAAAACAAAATGACATTACGAGAGAGCAAAGAAAATTTTATGGGCCGCAACAACGTTTTTTTTGTCATTCTTTTCTCTTATTGTTTGGAAGGAGAAGAAGAAGAAGGAAGCAAATCTTTTTTTGTAATTATTTCTAGAAATCGGATATATACATTCAGATAGATATACTCGTGAGTGTACGAATTTTATAGCAGATATAGGGTTTAGGAAGGGGAGAAAGGTCAGAAATAGTATAATTTCAATGGCCAAACCCAAATTAGGAAACACAATATATATGTAAAAAATCTAGAATCATATATGACAGGTCCGCGTCAATATAGTGAAATGGCAATCTTCCAGACCCGAGGCTTTATTAGAAGAGAATTTAAGGACACACTGAAGCATTGAGTTCT
This sequence comes from Caenorhabditis doughertyi, assembly GCA_963572265.1. Lineage (NCBI taxonomy): Eukaryota > Metazoa > Nematoda > Chromadorea > Rhabditida > Rhabditidae > Caenorhabditis > Caenorhabditis doughertyi. Next base: position 11,648,396 of record OY751554.1, read on the forward strand.
ATACTATTTGATGATCCCGTCGTACTAGAATGAAAAATATATTAACCAAATTTGTGACGCTATTTAGGGACAGTAATTATGATAGGAGTCGATCCTTTCAGAGACCGTATCATAGCAAGATGTTCATTGCACTTCACGTTCACTGTCGCTAAAGTTTCATTTTTATGATGATTATGATTTCCTTTCCTAGACCATTTTTCGCCTACCTTTCCTTATAAACTCCATGGAGATATCACGCATCATACAGTAATCCATTTAGAACTAAAGCTCCCTTGAATACAACAATTACAGTATACCCGTCATGACGTTTAGAAAAGTATTCCACAGGGCGCAACAAAATTTTGTTATTCCATGTGATTGATCTACAACCTGTAAAAGTTGTTTCTTTCATTTCAGTCACATGTTCCCAGTGTTCTACTTCTCTCTTCCAATGTTTTTTGGAAGGTCCTTCAACCTTCTCGTGGCTTCGTGTAACTCAAAACTCAAACCTTTCTGTGTCTCCTTTTTTGCCACCTCTTTTCCCTAAAAAACATTTTTTTCCCGCCCCATCACTTTGTCCACTCCTCCCTCTGGCGAAGTAAACTCAAAAAAAACACTTCCATCCTGTGCTTCTCTTTCTTTTTCTTCTTCTTTTTACTCGTCATCATGTCCTTTCTACTTTTCTACTCATTCACTTTTGCCCCCTGCTCTTCTATGAAAGGAAGAAGAAGAAAGAGAAAAAAGAGAAGATAATTAAAAGTTGGTGTGGCAAAGAAGGGAGCAAGAAGGAAAAAGGAAGAAAGTGGGCGGGGCGCGGCTCCTCGAGTCCAACGGAAATTGGACTCACTGCTCGTTCTCATTCCGCCCCGTCTTCCCACTTTTTGCATTGTTCTTCTTTCTTTTCTTCTACTTTTTTCGTCAGTGTCTATTTCTTCTTTCCACTTTTTTTTTGCTTTCTTGACACCTTTCTTTTTGAAGGTCCCTCCAGCTCATCATCGTTTCAAACGTGTCTCAATCATCTACTGGAGACCGATTTCAGCATTGAGAACACATCTACAAACACGACGGCGGGCTCGGTTAGTTTTGGGAATAAATATAAGAAATTAGATTGATTGATCGAAAGAACCGATATAGAGTAGACGGCATCAAAACCTGATTCATCCTCTGGCATCCATATGATATTACCCAAACCAAAAGGATAAACAAAAATCTTCAGACCAATAACTTAAATGTTCAGGGAAGCCGTGTGGCCGAGGCATCGACCTCGGACTACCGTGTAGCCGTATTCGGTGCCGGTGGAGTTGGGAAATCATCAATCGTTCAACGATTTGTTCAAGGAACATTCAATGAGAATTATGTTCCAACGATTGAAGATACGTATCGACAAGTGATCAGTTGTAATCAGAAGAATGTTTGTACTCTTCAAATAACTGATACAACTGGAAGTCATCAATTTCCGGCAATGCAGAGGTTGTCAATTAGCAAAGGAAATGCATTTATCCTGATTTACAGTGTGACAAAGTAAGATTCTTCTGATACGCTCATCAGTCTCATATCTTCAATTTTAAGTAAACAAACATTTGCGGAATTGGGTCCAATAGTAGAAATGATGAAGGAAGTGAAAGGAAATGCTATTGCAGATACTCCAATCATGCTTGTTGGCAACAAAAAAGATGACGAATCGGTAATGAGAATTCTGAAAATTATAACAGAAGAAAAAATAAATAATTTCAGAAAAGAGAAGTTTCAACAGCGGGTGGTCAAAAGATTGCAACTGGATGGGGATGTGGATTCATAGAAACTTCTGCTAAAAACAATGAAAACATCACTGAACTTTTTCAACAACTTTTGGCTCTTGAGAAGAAAAGACAATTAGCATTGACGATGGATGATCCTGATGGGAAAAATGGAAAGAAGAAAGGTTGTCAGATAATGTAGACACTAAATGTATATTCTAATGTATTTATTAATTTATCAAACATCGCTTTAAAAACTGGGAATAATTTAAGTTTGATGCAATAATTTGAAACAAAGAACCAACTCAAAAATCTTTCACTTTCATACAGATTTCAGAAGACAAGCAACTCTTTTTTATATTTATGTGTGTATTTATTGTAGGGCTTCTATTGATTTCTTAACCTCTATTCGGTCTGAAATCTGTATTTCATGCATTATATCTAGTGTACGATTTCGCTTAATTTCTTATTAGATGGGTTCTTTTTGGAATAATTGAATATATCGGTTGAAGAAATTCCCCGATGATATTGTCGATAATTAATTTTGTTTGGGAAATGAATGTTTTTTAAATAGGATCCAATAGGAGGTACATTAACAAAAAGAACAGTTTGAAAACCTCGATAATATAAGTTTCTGGCAACCAATTTTCTCCACTGAATAGTCTACCTCCGTACGACGAACGATGGGACGTGGCAGGCCGATTGTATGAGTACTTCTTAAGAAATTTGTGGTAGCGGGGATTGGGATTTTATATATCTGATTTAGTTTTTTAAAAATATATCTGATTTATTCAACGTTGATTCCTGTGGTAAAGGAGCGTTGGGAGTGTATAACTCAAAACAGCCCGTAAAATTTTGACATTTGTAGGCTCAGATGTGGTCGAGTTTATGGAGATGATATTTTTGAAAAAATTTAAATGAAGTATTTTTAATGTTTACGTGAACTGTGTTGAAGCTTTCGAAGCCGTGTGTTATTCCTAGCTTATTACGCGGGTATCGATAATTCGATTGAGCTTTTGGAATTATTAGACCATTTCTTGTATTTTTTCGCGAGGCTATAATCGATAAAATCTAGTCGATAAAAAGATGAAAAAATCTGAAAGCTTCGTTTGTCAAGAACTTACTCGGTATGTATTTTGAGAGAAGCATAATAATCGCAAATATTTGTCTCATTTCAGTGAAGAAAAGAAAAAGGATGGTTGGCTGGACAAAAAACGTGTTTTCGAAAGTCTGTGGAAGATGAGTGCACAGTTGCTTGGAGAAAATGACGTCGTCGCACGTCTTCGTAGTATTGCGGACAGTTGTGGATCCCAATCGGTAAAATAAAAACTCTAATATAACAGACAGTTAAGAAGTTTTCAGATGATCGATGGTAAGAATGTGACGACGCTGGTGGAAAAGTTGCTTGAACTTGTGAAGGTTGCTGCAGAAAGCAAAAATGAACCGGAGGAGTCGATAGACGCTAGTCAACTCATGACGCAGATATTTCCATTCTACCATATCCATGATCTGAACGGTGGCAGAGAATTTGAAAATTCTCTTATAATGTACCTCCGTCTTACGGATATGACTCCCATCGTATGCTGATGACAAAATTATATGTATTCGAATATATCCAATATTGCAGCGTATCAATTTGGCGAGCGTCATGAAGGTACTGGATAAATTTGTGGACCGTCATAATCGAATGGAATGAGAATGTGGAAATTCAAGAGAACTCCGGATCCTGATTGCTTTTTTAAACAGAACTTGAATAAATTGTTCTTCTATAGTTAAACATCGTATTGTACATTCTACAACAGGCTGTGTTAAAGAAGTTGACAATTTATACCAATTCGATCCCTGAGAATCCTTTTGCAAAGTTTGAATGATTTTGAAAATGCCTCAGAAAATGATTACACAGGTGGTGGACGATGTTTTCTCTATATGCGCCCACCGCGTGTTTCAAACCGATGGACGCGGAGACCCTTCACTTGGGAAGGTGACTATGTGGAATGTGAAGATGTTTTATTGATTGTGGGAGCATCGATGTCTGAAGAATTGAGTTTTGAAAATAATTAGTGTCACTTCAAGACACTTTCTATAATCTGGTAAGGTGTTGGATCACATAATTGGAACCTTCAGCTTCTGCTCGTCAGAACTTTGGTGGACTTCGTGGCTAAAATTTTCTAGTCCTCAAAAAAAAAACTAATCATACGTTGTTCGAAACGTGAACCTCACTCAATATAGGCTTTTTGGGCAAATTCGAAAAAATAATATAATACTATTCATTAGTTAACGTGAACTGAACCTAAACTTATGTAACGTCATGATGTTTCTATTTTGTTTGTACTTCTCCGAATTTTCAAAGTATTTCTGGATTTAAAAATGCCAACAAACAGTTCGAAGAAGATGACAAAGAAAAGATCTAAATCGGAGTTCACATGTCATAAAATGAGCAATGATCATTACGAATGTGTTATGAAGAACAGTTGCTCGGATTGCCTTTTTATTGAAGGAAAAACTATTCCCTGCAAAAAGCACTCCCACGACTACGAAAAAGTAACAATGATTGGGGAAATTATCAACCAATTTCTCAGTGTGTGACAATCCTCGGAGCTTGTACTCTGGCAACGGATATTTTCCACCCTTTAACTGAGAAAAAGCATGGCAAATTGGAGAAGAAACCGAAAGTGAAGGTTGCAAGATCCTATTGAAACCTGTAAGTTTGAGAGTTCAACTTCATTTTTGATCCGGAATAAGTTACAGCTACGACAAATGTGTAAAGAATCTGATCAGATGTGGACAACTTGAATTAAAGGATTGGGTAAAGATTGCGATTATGGGATCGATGGAAATCACAGAAACCATGAAGAAAGAGTGAGACATCAAAACTGAGCTCTCTTCTTTTAACCAGATTTTTTCAGTTTACCTGATTCCACGAGATTCGACGGAAATTCTCGAATTGTTTATTTTTGTTTGGAAGATGTTCAATTTGAGGGAAGTCACGACATGAAGAAGCTTCTCAACCAAAGACAGAAAATGAAAAGAAAGGATTTGGACATTCCATTGAATTCGGTATTCAGAGATATTGAAAAGGATACAACAAGAAACAGTGAAAGTTCCTCAAACGATAAAATCCTTGCCAGTGATGGAGGACTTAAAGGAAAATGTGGCATCGATCATATTGTGATCGATTATTCTGTGGGCAATATGAACGTTAATGAAAAGGAGTCCTGTTCGAGAAATGAAAGCATTCCACAAATCAATTCAGAAAATAATTTTCAACCCATTTTCCGGAATGTCGCTGGAGGAAATTCGGAAGCAACGGAAAGGTTCAGAAAGTAAGGACATCTTAGAGCAGCAATGCGATTATAAATATATGTTATATTTCAGAGAGGAAAAAGCAAAGCAAGGCTATGTCTGTAGAAGGAAAACAATGTTGAGTCTCCTTCGTGCCATGGAGCAAATCTCAGTGTCAAACCGAGGCCTGGAAAAATTGAGCAACTTCTTAAAAGAGACAAAAAAGAATAAGGTAAAATCATAGTTTTGATGTATCATGAAGTTGAAAACATTTTAGATGATAAACAAAGACAACTGTGTGAATATGATGAAGCAGTTTCTGGTCCATGCAAAACTTGCAATGACTGGAAACTACAAGCAACCTGCAAATGGAATAGACTTGAATCTCCTTCTGAAACAACTGCTTGTTTTTTCTATCATCCACGATATCGATTCGGAGAAGAAGTACACTGGACATGCCTTCGCTTATTTGATCAATCGACACTCGTGCGTTTATAGAAAAATGTTTATCTTGTCGAATCTATCTAATATTACAGTTCATCGATTCGAAGCATGTAGACATCTGCTTTTTTGATTTCGTTGATGATGTTTGAATTGGTCAAAGAAGTAAAGTGAACATAATTATTTATTTTCTTATGAGAGATCTCGTCTTTATAATAAAGTATTCATTCATTTCAAAACAATTCTTGCATAGAACACTATTCTAGTTAGCCAATAATCTTTCACAGGAGTGTTGCTACATGTTTGATTATTTTCCTTCAATGACTTGAAGTATCTGTAAAAGAGATTAAAAGAAGCGACCGGGGGCAAATTCCAAATTTTTAAGAATTGAGATCTTTGCTTAGCCAGCTCCATCGGAATAAAAAGTATCATGTTTTTCATTTTCATAGAGATTTGCTACAATAAACTCAAAATTTTCAAAAAAAAAAAAGATATTTAGCAACTAACTCATTTATCGAAAATGGAGAACACGAATGAGAGAAAGTTTCTAGCACCTGCATTCGGAAGTAAGACAGCTTCTGTTCAAGAAAAAGATAAATACAAAGCAGCAAATTGAAATTTTTAACGCGAATCAACGAGTTTTATCGGATAAATGTCCCGGGACTCAAAAATGTTGTCCATCATGCTTGAAGGTGGACTATAGTCCAGAGCTTCACGGAAACGATTATTCTATTTTCGGAAAATGGAAATCGGAAAACGGAATAGAAAAAAAACCGGAAAAGGAAAATGGAAAATGGAATTCCGTGAAGCTCTGCTATAGTCACATGTTTTAAATTTTCGTTTTTTGTTTATTTTTCCATGCTGATTCTGATCAGTTGGCCGTTGAGGATAGAGTGGCACTTTCAGTCCTTTTCTCTTTACCTGTTCCACAAACCTTGAAATCGATGTCAGTTATAGCTATTGAGCTCTCATCTTAAACTATTTTTTCAGTCTTCCCAGAGATACAAAGCACAACAGTGATAGCAGGACTACTAAAGCATCAACGACGAACGAACCATTCAAACGAACTTAGAAACTAGTGAAAAAAAGAACAAGAAACGCTAAAGAGCAAAAATTTAGGGCGATGATTGAATTGGGTAACATTAATAGTGAAAAATGATAGGACAAGAATAGTTAGCCACTGTAATCCTATTTTTTTTATCCTATCAATGTTATTTAAGAAGCGAAAAATGATGGTATGTTCAAGTTTTTCTTTTACAACTTCAAAACTGTCCTAAAAAGAGGAAGAATTTAAACTGCTCTTAATCTCTTACGTGAACTAAGTTCGAACTTCCAAAGCATTCTTTTTTTCTCACTTTCCACGTGATGTCTTTTGATTGCATTTCTCTGAACTTTTTGATTATTTCTACTTTAATTTCTACTGTATTCCTCTCTCCATGCGAAAGTCACCGGAACTTGCCAGTCAAAACAAAGGCGGAAAAACTAGAAAAGCAGCACCGAATGCTCACAATTGTCAATCGGATAGCTGTTCATGGAACAAAGAGAATAACAATGGGTTCTCCAATAAAATCGTCGAAAGAAGAAGAAACCAGTTTAGTGTTGAAAAAGGAGGTTCCAAGAGAAGGAAAAGGTCCCACGAAGTCATTGAAACACAAATGTTTCGCAGTGAACAATGAATACAAATTCGTTCCGATAATTCGACTATGCAAGACCGGATGCAATGTATTGAATGGATCGCTAAGACCTTGCAAAAAACATCTGAAAGATGTTCAACAAGCCGCAGTGATAACACAAATTATCAATGAATTGGTTAATATTTCGAAGAAGGAACTCCGTGTTCTCGTTTTGCAAAAAGAAGTATTTCTTCCAATTGCCAAAGAAAGCAAGAGCATCTCGGGGAGCATTGAAGAAAGAACTTCAAACAATGAGAGGTGTGTAAGTGTGATAGATCAATTCCAAACTAAGCTAGATAAAAGTTGCAGTTACAAACGAGAAATCAAACCTATTATGTATTCGGATCAGTTGTCAGTCGAGGATCGAATGGCCTTATCAGTTCTTTGCTCGTTGCCGGTTCCGCAAAAGTTGAAATCGCTGTCAGTTATAGCTATTGAATTCTTATCTTTTAAACTATTTTTTCAGGCTACCCGAAGACACAAAATACGACGATGAGGACAGAATCATCGAAATTGTGATGAAAAACAAGTCGTTCAGCGGGAACCATTCAATGACCCAAAAGTTAGTAAGAAAGGGAGCCCGAACTGCCAAAAATGAAGGATCTGAACGAATGATTGCAATGGATGGGAATGTTAATGAAAAGTATGGGCATCAAATGAAGCCGTCAAAAGAACGAATAATTGGAACATTAATGATGGATGTAGTCGACGCAGGTCACTCCGGAAAGCTATGCAAACTTGGAAGTCAGAAGTTTTTCGCCAAAAACAAGATATGCAGCTGGATTGAATTCTCCGGAAACACGTGCAAGAGAACAAAGGCTTCGGTAAGTCATTTTATTCCGGTAACGTGCAAACGACCGACAATTTTCTTATTGAGCGTGTCATATCGAATAATATGCCCCATTATTTCAAATGCATTATTGAGCATTTACGATTTGTTTATGTGTTATTTATGCGTACACGAAGAGGTGAAGGCTCGGTTAAAGGCGCATCGAATTTTTTTCAATAAATGATTCGCCACAAATTTAATTTATTTTCAGCGCCGCGAAAAAAAAAGTTCATGGTAAAAGAACTGCATACTACGGTTTCACTACGGATTTCTACTGTAATCGTTGCGGGGAACACATTGAGAAAATTCGATGTGCCTTTAACCGAACCTTCACCACTTCGTTACTTTTTCTTTCCAAAATTACGTTCGGTTTTGGGTAAAAAATGAGCTCGTTTCGAAAACTTTCAAGCCTTTTCGATGGTTTACCACAAGAAAGTATAGTAACAAAAAGAGTCTTAAGTAATAAAAAGAGTCATCCTTATTGATGGTGCTTAACCTTAAATAATTTTTCTAGAATGGAAGAAAAAGAAAAAATCGGGTTTCTTCAAAAAAAAAGTGATTTACCGAAGTCTTCTAAAAGCAATGAGAAGAGTTCAGGATCCAAATAGCCTCATTTTGGAGAATTTGGAACAGAAAAAAAGCCGTTGCGGCCAAGACGTAAAACATTACTTTTGATCTATCATGCAACTAAACAAGTTTTTCAGTTGATACATAAGGATCCGATCGTTACTCTTGTACTCAGTCTTGTGGAATGCATGAAACCGATGTTGAGAGTCACTAAAGTAACGGATGGTGTCGATTGTGGGAACTTATTGAAAGAGATTTACTGCTTCGTCAGTATTCACTCAATTTCCAGTCAAAAAGTCCAAGAAGTGGTACTTTTAGCAATGCGTTCGGCGGATGTAGTAGAAGCGGTATGTGAATGACAGAAATATACTTACTATATCCGATATTGCAGAGAATTAAGGAAACAGTTATCAGCCCCTACTTCGACGACTTTATGGAATGTTGAAACTGTCGGAAATATAACTGATTGAATTGAATAGTGAAATAAATTTTATTCCTTCAAATCTATGTATTTCCTTTTCTAACGTTTTTCTGTTGCTTATCCTTTGTTCATCCTAATATTTTTCTGCATCATTTTCTTTTAACTTTGTGATTTTTCCAACTCTCCTTTTTTGTGTCAAGAGAGGATCGTTGGTTGGTAATGCAGCAATTCTAGCAATCACAAGTTAGTTTTTTTCAATTAACTGCAGAAGTTTTTGAAATCATTATTACTGTTTAGATCCAAAAAATGAAACGTTTCACGTTTGCTACAGTAACCTAGCCAGTGTGGATAGTCTTCAATTGACTGCGGGCCGTACTCCGGGATGGAAGGTTAGTTTTTCAAAACTGTCGTCTCGAACAATCTGATAGTATTTTTCAGATTGATGTGATCAGTGAGAAAACAGTGTGGCTTCATTGGCACAACGGAAAGATGCATGCGTTTGCCCCTGAAAACGATGAAATGGACGATATGGGATCACCGAAAAACCTCTCAAATCTGTTTACTGGTGCCACGTCAGCCTATCAAATTCAAAGTTTCAACTCTCAAAAAACTAAATGGACATCTGATGTGGGAGTTCCAATCTCTGCCTACATTTTTTTGCAAATCGCCGAGATGGTCATTTTCCATTGGTTTTGGAAGCGAATACATGGGAAGAAGGTGTCTGCTTGGCGGCAGCACTGAAAGAAGATATTGATGGGAAATTACGATATAGTCCGATGAATCAAAGGCAATTGATCAAATCATTTGGAAGTTTGGTGTTGGATTGGTTGGGTATAGAAATTTCAAATGAATCCATCGATTCCGACGATCTTTACACAAAAGAAAATCCACGACCCCCCACCATCTTCATGGTCAATTTGGATAAAGGGAATTCCAACTCAGCTCTTTACCACGTCTTCAATAGGTGAGTTTTTTTTTTGATGTTTTTGCACAATAGTTAGGTCAATCAACGTAATGTTATTGTTTTCTTCTTTATCAGATGTAAGAACCCTCGTGATAAATCAACCTGCACGGAAACTGGAATGGGAATAATTCAAAGGACATCATCGAATCAGGCACCAAATTTCAAATTTTGGCTCGGAGAACTCAAGGAAATGAGAAAACAATTCAAGCGGCTTCACAGATGGCGCATACAATGGACATTAGAACGAATTCTCGGTGAGATCGTTGGAAATCTCGAATAAGTTTCGTTTATTATTTAAAGTTTTCAATAAATAGTTTGTTAGATCAGCTTTTTTGAAACTCTTATTGGACCTTCTTCAACAAAGTTTGCCAATTTTTTAGCGGTATTCATAGAAGTCTTCAGCATTTATTCGTTTTCTCAACATTTCTATTCCTAGTGGAAAGCTTCTCTTGATTTTTTTTAGATCATAGTGCATTTGCCACGCTCTTTTATTCGTCGTATTGTTTTCCCACAGGCTACTGAGCCTCCGGCGGAAAGCTTCTTTGTCTTGAAACATGAAAAACATCAGATTTTATGGGAATTCGTTTGGAAGAACTCTGAATTTGGGAAAACTTTCTCAATTAAAAAATTAGTAAAAAATATTTCAATTTTAAAAATCCCTCCAATCATGTATTCAATGCTCCTGAATCGAATCAATGAAGTTTCTCACTACTAAGTATCCGTTCGTACACCAATTCAATTGTTTTACTTTAACAAAACTACATTGCTTTGGATATGTAACGAGATCTCGAACGACTCAAGTTAGAATTCCTTTTTTTTTGTTTTTCTGTTCCTGCAACATGATATGACTAATGAGATTATGATTTTATTTCGAATCGAGTATGATCTCTATAACTAAAAACATTTAATGAAAGTAATTTCTCATTACTTTTCTATCAATTATTCAAACCGATTGAATGGTGGTTCTAATGGAGTATATTCTTATTTTCTCTCGTCATCAGATTTTTTTATTTTCCAAGTAGGAGTTGGTCAAAAGTCATTCAAATGTGAATAGTTTCGTTGGGTTGTCGTTGTACCAACCCGCTCATAATGCGATTAGAAACGATTCTGTAATAGGATTGCCTAGAAATAATGTTATTTTAAGAAAAAAGAGAAAAATTACGATTTACAAGAACATGCAATTCTATAACAGGTAAGTTTTCGAGTTAATCCCATTGGACTCAATAACCCTTCTGTCATCTCTCCAAATAAATATATACTTTTGAACTTTTCTATTTTCATCTGTTTTTTCATTTTCATTCTTTAAAAAATTGGCGTATATCGGATCTTCATGCAACCTGATACCTTTATGCGTTTTCAAGTGCTTGTTAACCGCGAACAATGGAATTATGGTGTGCAATGTTTACACGATCATGATAGAAATCGATGAGCACATCGGAACAAATTGTAAGAAAAGTTTTATGATCTCTTCCAAAAAACTTATAAGAGAAACTGTGTCAGATGATGTCAAAAGTTACTTGTGTTATGTTCACTATATGTACATATTTGTTTATGGTCAGTTCAAAAGATCTGTGGTTGAAGCATTTGCTAGTTTTTAAGGAATATGAACTACATGCCAATATAGTCTGGACTCTCATTATATTTTTTAATTGAATTGTATCTAGTTTGATCATATTCTCAGGTCATTTCTGAAACCAGATGTCAATGTCTAAATGTTTACGGAGGATTGAAAATCTAAACTATTCTTGATTATCTTCCCAGTGCTGATCTAAATAAATATTTAGTTGTGAAAACTTTCGAAGAGCTGATTTCTTATAAAACTTTAGTTCATTCAATCCCGATTCACAGTTGCCAACATAATGTTATTTCCATTTTTATAGATATTTTTTGGTCATCTAAGTTTCTCTGCAAGCTTTTCCTCCTACAAAATACTTGATAAATTTTCCAGAAAAGCCTATCAAAGTGGTTATAAATGTTTTATTTGAAACGTAGGAAGAAAACAAACTTACGACTTCTGTGTTATTCATATTTATCAAGCAGGTGAACTAAAAAGAAAAAATATCCTAAAACAACTTCCCTCCTTCTTCGTCATTTTTTTCTTTATTGTAGTTTGAGTTTCTTACGCAGCATCCAGCATTTTTCAAATGTTTTGAGTACAAGCCTTCATATGTGCTTGCCAGTTCACAACTTCTACAGATAACTAACATTTGTCATCAATTAATTATAATTTTGGTAAACTATGGACTATAATCAAATACCACAATTTCATATTATGTTATTTTAGTCCTTCTAGTCAATTGTTCTTTGTGACAGACGGTGATTGACCTATTAAAAACGGACGGGAAATTGGAAAATTGAGATTGGAAGTTAGCATTTCGCACCATTCCAAATTGCATATCACAAACAAGTCAACCCCTTTTTTTCCCTGATACGGCTTATCGGTTGTCGAAAGTAGAAAGTCGTTAAATTCATGTCGTGTTTCGATGTTTGACCGGGTGTCTCTCTCTATTTAAAAATTCAGAAATATTCATCATGGATCAATCTGAAATTCTTCTCTTGATCTCCTAAATCAAGGTTCAAGTTTTGATCTTTTTCTTTGGATTCACCTATTCCTTTTTTCTTTTTATTTTATATCCGTTTCACCAAAAAAATAAAAGACGATGTATATAGTGAAAGGGTGATCGTAAAAATAAAAAATATATCCTGCTCATTTCCATTTTTCTTGTTTTCCTTCCTTCCAATTCACTTCTTTAAAAACCTGGAACTAAAATTTTAAGAAAGAAAAGAGTTCCGAAAAAACATAAATTCAAGATGACAAAAGTGGTAGTTTCGTGTGTTTTGTGTTCTTTTGAAATATCCGGTTGGCTCTTTACTTTCTGAGATATATTGAAAATTACTGTAAAGAAACTTCTGTAGCCATTACACTAGAGTTCCTTGTTACCTAGATTCATATTAATATGTTATTATGTTCTATAACTTATTCTAAACTATTGTGATAATAATAGTTCAACAACTCATAATAAGCGTCAATAAAAATCTGATCGAACTTGTTCTCAGAATTTTGAAAGGTCGATTTAGGCTCTAATTAATCATTTTCTATTTCTTATTCCGCCTTCTACTCACAAATATTTTCAGCAAGTAACGTTCTGAAAATTATCGTCACAACTCATTTATTTATTTTATAATATTTATGCTCCCCATCTTTCCAGGCTCCTTTTTCTCAATTAGTTCAGTTTCGCGTTCTCCGAAGCGTTTCTTTTCGTTTCCTGACAATTTCAGATGTTTTCTCAGACATTGCAAAACAAATATCAAACGTGGAACTGTATTCGATCCGTGAACTCAAAATTCTCGTAGTTTTCAGAAGTTAACTTCAAGCCAGTGATATTCAGAGCCCGTAGCTTCAGTCTTATTGGTGGCTGACTGTAACAAACAATTACTTCCTTGTTTGAATATCATTTTTGTCATGGAATTCTTTTACGGAACTCTTTATCACTACTACTCTAATACCGTTCTTCCCAACTATTTATAACTTCTTCCTCTCTATCATTTTTGATAACTCCCGATTCATTTCTCCGCAGTTCTATGGAATACTTGCAATTTATCTTTTTCTCCTTTTTTTTGCTGAAAAAAAACCGAAATGAATCATTTGGTTTTTCTTTTTTGCAACCAATATATTTGTTTTAAATATCTTTTCTAGGATTATGAAGTTTTGCGGCGATTTCGTTTTTCAACCCTTCTTAGTTTCTTACTTTTCTTTTTTTCAAAGAAAAAGAGAAGAGTTCTTCAATCCTTTTTTCCTTACAACTTTTTGAAATATGATTTATTTTTTGAATAGAAGAGAACAAGGCAAGGGCAATGAACCATTTACAAAGAAATCCTCTGAAACTTGTTCTTTTTTTCTCTGCAAAAAAGCTACGAGAAGGCATAGATTCTCTACTCGAAGATTTATGAAAAATGAGATAATAACACTAGACATACATCAGACACTAGTCATTCTATAAATGTATCTCATAGTTTTACTATGAACCGGAGATTGTTCTTCAGTTGTTTTTGTGCTTCAAATCTCTTTTTTTGTACTGACGTAACCGGTGAAAAATAGCAACCACGTACTGTTTTGAACAACTAGTTCTCTTTTTTTTTTGAGAATAGGATTCTTTGTTCGATAGAAAAACGCTGTAACCGTAGCATTGGTTAAAATGTAAAAACGTGTCTTGAAGTAGGCGACTTTCACTGAAAATTTGCACTTCCAAAACATGAAAGTATCCCAGCTATGAACTATTAGTCTTATTGTTTCAAAACTTTGCCTAGAAAAGAATAGTTTGGTGTTTATTACTTTCAATGTTCAGAAAATCATTTCTCACAACTAAATTGTTTATCCGTCATCAATTGCAATTATAAAACTTCAAAGCTATTAGATGCATCGTGATTTCAACTCCCTCAGAATCCCTATTTCCTTCCTGAAGTCTATGAATCATTTCTTCTGAAAACTTTTTCAAATTGCTACGTGTAATGCTCTTCGAATTGTGCATTCATAAACTCTAGTCTCCTCCCGACGATTCTTCCCACGATACTTCATTTCCTTTTCATCATTTTCAAGTTTCAAACGTTTTTTTCAATATTTTGTTAGAGTTTGATGTTGCCCTTTTTCCTTTTTCAATCCTAAACTCGCTTATTTCCTGTGGATTACCTAACCAGAGTATCTACGTTTCGTTTTTCAGTGTTCCAGAAATAGAAAAAGATATCCCATGATCTCTTACTCTTCTTCTTCTCTTTTTTCTTTTTCTACGTCTTTCCAAAATGTTTTGTGTGCATATTCAAAAGAACTGAGAGCCTCTTCTCATAAAATCTTCAATCTTGGCCAGACTCCGAATATCCAAACAAGTAAAGAAATTGGTAAAACGAAGAGAGAAGAGGACCATTTCCGGTCAAACATCCGCTAGATTTAAGGTATTCGAATCATTTGGTTCCGTCAACCATTTGGTACAAAGAATCTACTGAATAAACTTCTGCAGCTCGATCGTTTTGAGTCATAGACTGGAAATTCCTAGAAGTTCCCGGTATTTGGTGAAGGTATTTGTCTCTCCCACATTCTCGTGTACTTGATTTAAAAAAAAAACAAGAAAGAACCCGTATTCTGTGTTTTTTCCGATCAAAACTGCTGTGATTTATAGCATGTGATTGTTTTAAAAAGTCTGCTTTACCTTCATTCAAATATATTAAAGAAATGTATAAGAAAAAATACAAAATTCGGCACATTTTAGAAGCCAGTCCCAGTTTCTCACTACATTCTAGTTTTCGACAATCACGGGGGTGACACTGATGCACTAACTCTCGAATAATTAAATTAAAGTGTTTTTTCAATCTCTTTTTAGTTTCTTCTCTTCGTTGACTTTGCATGGACTTTTGTTTTGATTTGGTCCCAAATGCAGTTCATTTTCCCAATGTTTGAAGTTACTGAACTTCCAAGGATCACGCTGTTCCGATTATATCTTTACCATATTTGAAAACGGATATGAGAATGCAACATTTCGTTCGATGATCACTTCTAACATCTGTTTCATTTTTGCTCATTTCAATTTATGGATATTTCCATTTCATATTCATTCTCTCTTGTTCAACAAGGTGTCATCGTTTCGTTGCAAAAGTAGTAGTTTGTTGTCTCATCTTCTTCTTTTCTTTCTTCTTTTCTTTCTTTTTCTTCCTGTTTTTTGTTCATCATTCCATTATCTATTTCCTTCCGGATTCTCGAGTAGAATCATATTCTGATTCTGAAGATGCCACGTCATATCAGAAACTATCCCCTTCCCATTTTTTTCACCTGATTGAGTCGTTTTATTTTATTACCGACTGTTTACCAGAATTGATATTCCCAGCTAGAGCACATTGTGCGCTGATTTCTTTTAATCATTCAGCACAGAAAACCTTAGAGCCGTAAATATATATTCTGAAGACGTAAACAAGGAAAACTATTTGTAACTTTTGGCTGTATTGTGTATTGGACCTCTCGAAGATAAACTTTACAGTTATCTGAACTAATCTAAGTTGATCCCAAAAAACTTTGGTGAGTGATATTTTATGATTTCTCAAAATCAAAGTTTCATGCAAAATTTGTTGAATTTGTGGGAAAAAATGTCATATGAGCTCAATTGTTTTTCAACTCAAGTTGCAAAATATCACATTCATAATTGGCATGACTTTTGGAGAACGTTTATTTGAGTGTGAGCCACGCACATGCTCTTTTATTAAAAAGTTGTTTGTATTAAAACTCATCTTTTCTAGGCAAATTATTAAACTAAGCATTCATATACATTTCCTATAATCCCAACCACTGTCTTGTACTTGCCCTTGAATCCCGATCGAACGTCCTTTTGCTTCTCAACATTCTCGGTATTCATATCAGAAGAAATTCCAAGAGAATATTAAATATTACAAAAAAGGAAACGAACACCCCTTCTTCCAGTCGTCAATGATCATTTAGACGTCTTCAGAAAAAGGAAGAGAAGGAAGGACCAAGTTGTTTGTCCATGTGACGTGGCTCTCTCTAAGATCTTCGGACCTTGTTGTCATTTCACACTACTTCTAAAACAAAACACATGAAGAATCGAGGGAACAATAGTCCAAAAATAAATTTGATTTTTGAATTAATAATAAATTTCAAAGGACTCGGAGGGAGACTATTGTGGAGGTGGACTTATTGAGTTTTTTGAACGTTCAACTCTTCGAAAAATGTTTTGAAAATTGGGTCAAGTTCAAAATGTCACTTTTTCAAACTCACCAAAATCAAGCGTTTTGCTATAATTTCTGAATAGGTTTTGCATAAAATTATCTCTTTGGAATCTTCAATAATAAATAAAAAATTCAAGAACAAAAACACAAACAGCTCAGACCTTGTTCTTTATTCTGTTTTTTTTTCCTGGACTTTTTCCCAAGAGACAATACTAGACAATGGGCGAAGAACTTCCGAACACACATTGATGATTCGAAACTCTCCAGAAAAAAAACATTAAGAAATATTTAGATTTGAGAAATATTAATTCTCTGACACTTTGCCTTGTTTTCTCATTTTCTGCTATATATTTTCATTTCTTTTCCGTTCAGTTACCAATTCGAAGATCATTTTGGGCCGAAGGGAGTGTGTTAAAAACATTCCAGAAGGCTAACCGAACACTATTCCTAATGGTACCACTGGGTGTCTTATTCTCTCTTGTGTAACTTTGGAATGAAACTTTGAAATTCGAAATCTCCATACTTGGGAATGAGTCTTTCTAAACTTACAGTATCCTTCTAATCCACCCATTTCTCTTATTTGCTCTTTGAAGTCTTCCGGTTTCCCCTTCTAATCTCGTCACTTCTACTATTTCTGTGGATGATGTACTTCCCACTCACACCCTTTAATCCGAACATTTATCACAAAATTTCATCTCAGTAATCCTTTTTCGTTTTTTTAGTCTTTGAACCAAAAGAAGAACCGAAAGTACTTCTTTTGCTTCAACTCATTTTACTGTCTATTAAGCACTCTCTCTGCAAGCCATTCTTGAAACTCATCAACTTTTTTATATCATTCAATTCTCTTTTTTTGCTCTCTGCTCTGATTTCGATCAATTTTTCTATTCTTTTGAAGTTAAAGAATTCAACTTTTTCTACACAAACACAACTTTTCAATTAAAGGTTGCGTGCTCTCTGGCAATTTTACACATTTCCGGTGCCATCTTGTCCTTGGCTCTCTAACTGGGGGTTTTTCGGGTCTTCTTGAAGAAAAAAGAACCAAAATTGAAAATAGTGTGGAAAAGGATGACGCCCACATTTAGTAATGTAACAAAGAATGATTTTGAATGATTTAACGCCCACATTTTAAGGATGTGTTTTGCATGTTTTGAGTTTTGATCTAATTTTGAAATCAAAGTTTCTTTTTGGATATGCTGCAAATATTCACCGTGACCATTTGACTTTTCTCTTTTCGATTTTGCTCGTACTTCCTAATTATTGTGTCGTCCGTTTTATAAACACTATTTTTCCCTGTTAATGCGCTTTCGGTACAGTCTTTACAATGAAATATCGATGAGAATGTATCCGGATCTCTGAAACTTGTGAATCACAGAATAACCATTCAACATACTTCGCCTGAATTCAGAACAATTTTCTACTATAATTGCACTTTTTGAGTTATGTGACTCGTTTTGAAAACAGTTTTTTCCATTTCTATCCTACTTAACCAGTCTAAAATAGAACGAAATTCAC
Source organism: Caenorhabditis doughertyi (assembly GCA_963572265.1). Classification (NCBI taxonomy): domain Eukaryota; kingdom Metazoa; phylum Nematoda; class Chromadorea; order Rhabditida; family Rhabditidae; genus Caenorhabditis; species Caenorhabditis doughertyi. The sequence continues at coordinate 11,666,526 of OY751554.1, forward strand.
ATCCTTTACAATAAATATTCGCTGAAATATCATTTCAAAAAACTTAAAAACCAAACATTTACTGAACATTCCATATGTTTTTCATCATTCCTCCATTTTTCTTATTATTGACCAACGTAGTAATGTAACCGAACGCTAGGATATATATGAAAATAAATCCAAGATTATCGAGAGATCTATTTAATTATTATTTTCAAAAAAAGTTTAGTTCCTCTAGTTTTTTTCTTAAAATTTTTATTTTTTCTTGTTACTCTGTTCCTTTTGGTTGATCTATGTTCTCTTTCATTCACAGTGTATTTGATTCACCGAAGTCCCTAGAAAAGATCCTCTAATTGGATCAAATTCAGACCCGCTTTCTAAAGAAAAAGATTCTAATTTCTAAAATTGGATTCTCTGAAGAAAAAAAAAAGAACTGAATCAAAAAGTCTAATGATAGATCATGTTGTTCTATTTAAATTCAAATAAAGCTCCACCTTCTTCTTCTTCTTTTTCTTCCAACGACGTCTTCTCTTCCTCATCTTCGTCATCATTTCTCAATTAGAGTTAGAAGAAAAAGTCTTTTTTCAGCATTTCCTTCTTTTTTCTTCTGCCTACAGCTTCATTTCCAGAACACCTAATTATTTTTTTTCTGGTGTTCAATGGTAGGCAAAGAGAATAAGAAACAAAGTGAAAAGAAAAAGAAGAAGATGTGAAAATTCCTAACAATTTTCGTTCGTTTTCTTATGTATTTGTTGCCCCCGGCGTAGTGTCTAGACCCTATAATTTCTAGATCCGCTCCTCTTAAACCGCCCATCTTTTTCTTCTTTTTGGCTCTTGTTTGCTCTTTTTATGGGCTCTTGGAAGAGCAATTCACTCAAAATGCATTCAACTTTTAACTTTTTCGTTTTCGGTCATCTTTAAGTTTTTGTCCGATTTCAGAGCAATGATGGAATCAATGGATTTTCATAAAATTATGGCATTTGTCTATCTTCCAACAATTCTGATAGGACTTTTGGGAAATATTCTATCACTGTATGCATACAGTCGGCCAAACAGAAAATCAATGGTAAGCTATCTCAGAACCGAAGAACCTCTTACCTTACAGTACTAAAACTTCAACTCAAATTCCAAAAAATGCACCATTTTCCTCCTAATTTTTGTCTCCTTCCAGGTTGGATTCCTTCTGTATTCACTATCAATTTCGGATATATTTCTTCTGGTTTTCGCTCTTCCACTCTTCAGTATCATGTATCTACCCATTTGGTAAGCCATTTTGTGGGTGTGAAATTGGAAAAGTGATACGCAAAGAAGACGGCATCTCATTTGCACACAAAATGAGCAAAAGCACGGATGAGATATAGGGAATGATGGGAAGAAAAATGGAATGTCTAAAAGTGGAATCAAATGTTAAGGTTTAGAGATAGGAAGTGGGAGTATTATGATGTTGTTTTATCAGATTAAAGAAGAAAAAGTACAGAGTTTAAAGCAGAAAATGAAAGCACATGACCCTAATTTGGCGATTTCAGGAGTGATGAGCAGAAAAGTTTCGTCGTTGCATACACTGCTAAATATGTGTATCCGTTGTGTATGATGGCCAAAACATGTAGTCTTTATATTATGGTTTTGATCACTATTGAACGATGGATTGCAGTTTGCAGACCTCTTGAGGTAAGATTCTTACTAACCAGCGTTCCATCAGATTTTTTAAAATTTTTTTTCATTTTTCAGGTTCAAATCTGGTGCCGATACACTACGTCAAACTATTCAATCGCAGCCATTATCATCTTTGCTGTTGTCCTTAACTTTGCTCGTTTTTTCGAATTCGAAATTGAATATATCGATGGATTAGTGTATTTTAAACGAGAACTTTTGGATTCTGACAAGCATTGGTGGTACTTCATGTTTTATTTCATCATTGTCTCCATTATTTTTGACTACACAGTCCCATTTGTTCTTATGTTCGTCGCGAATATGTTGATCATCAGTGAACTGAGAAGAACGAAAAAAGAGAGAAGTCTGATGACAATTCAACAACAAAAAGAGCAAAATACTACTGTAATGTTGCTGGTTGTCACGATTTTCTTTGGTTTCTGTCATTTCTTCTCAATGGCTTTGAAAATTGCCGAGAGTTTTGCTGGCGGATTTTTAACTATTCATGTGAGAATTTTAGTTTTTGAAAAATGAAGAAACATTAAAAAATTTCAGAATATTTATTTGGAAATGCTCGGAGAAATTTTCAACTATTTGATTATCATTCACACTGCTTCAACATTCTTCATCTACTACATTTTCTCAGAAAAGTTCAGACAAATTATAAAAGGAATTTGGAAGTGAGTTTTTTTTCTTTTCTTTATAAAAACATTTTCTGAAAATGTGAAAGTTTGAATATCTCACTTTTGTCTCGGTTCAGACCAGGACAATATCGTCACAATAGCCTACCAGAAGTTGTGTTAAATTTCACAGAAAGGTATAGTTTAATGCCTGAAAACGCTTCTGCTTTTAACTGCTTTTTTTGCTGTTATGAAAATTTTTTGAGCGGCATTATTTATATTCGCTTTGTTTTTATAGGAATGTATAAAACTATGGCTATTGAACTTCTGAGAGAATGTTGAAAGCTCGTTTATGCTTCTAAAACTCTAAAGCTTTTCGTGATATTTTTGTTTCTATGTATTTTAATCATGTTGTTTCCAGCAAGAAACGAAGAATGAATCGGCATGGAAGCAGTACCAAAATTATGTATCACACGGATGCAACTATTCTCCAGAAGACGACTTCCTTGAAAACAAGATATTCAAGAATATCATCTGGATAACCAGAAGATTGTATATTTTCAACCTAATTCCATATATCCTCTACTGCCACGTGTCAATCAGATCATACCAAGTATTTGAAAAACGATCTAATTCTGTAGCCTCATAACCGATTATTTTGCATGTATTACGAGACAAAAAAAGACGGGAAATAATTGATTGATAAACCAAAATTGAGCTAATAAATCATCATAAATCAAGTGTTTATCTACAAAAAAAAAACTGAAATATACTGAACACATTTTAGAAGAATAAAAAAGAGTAACAAAAAGAGTGAAAAACCAGTTCTTTCTACACTTTCCCTCACTTTCCACAAAGTTACTCCCAGGGACATTCCCCCTCTTTTCCTACTCTCAATCACCTCTCTTTAACCGTTTTGACTTTTCACCCACAACAAGAACGATTTGTTTTTTTTTCTGATTTTTTTTGGAAAACTTGTTGACTTTTTATGTGAACTTTTTGAATGTGACGAATGTTACTAACTTGATGCAGAATAGTTTAGTAATAGAAGTTCTAGAATGTTTCTGATCTTTGCCTGAACCAAACTGAAGACAGTTGAGGGCTTGACAAGTACTCGAAGATAGTTTGGAGTGGTTTTGAATTGAACTTCCGGGTGATTCTAGATTACAATTAACCTTTCCTGAATTTGAAATTACCGTAATATTTGCAGCCTTTTGACCACGTGTTCCTAGGAACCCATTTCTAAAGTACTCTTTTAATAGAGCGGCTACGTTCTTACAGTTGTTTATAGACTCCTTTATGTTAAATGTTTTCGCCCAAACATCTTCTCCGGAATCCCTGCCTTCTAACTCATACAGTAATTACTACAAAAACTTTTTGGTTCTCGGTTCCACTTGAAAACTAATTTTCAAAAATTACTATTGAAAATGGTTTTTCAGTACTAACTTACAACTTTTCCCAATCGGAAACTTTATATAATTGCACCTTCTTTTGCCGAAGTATTGAAACATGAAAGTGAAAGATTGACACTGTACATTGCTTTTTTCTGTTTAAGTTTCGAATTTTCTATTTTCACTGAAAGCATTGATCTTCAAAGCTTTCAAAAATTAAGAGCTTAAAATAATAATCGCAGTTCAAAACTCACAAAAATCAAAAGACGTGTCATGCTAAATTTAGCGAATTTCTCAAAGAATCCTCTTCAAAGTTCCTCTAAAAACGTGATTCCTTTCTATTTCTACTTTGCCCATTTTTCTCTTTTTTCGACCGTAACGAAGAATCACAAAGTGAGGTCAATAAAGAACTTTAAAGGTTATCTTATGTTTACCTGGAAAGTAAAGTTTTCATGGAAAAAAAGAGAAAATCCTTTTAAAAACAGGTAGAAAAAGTGAAGACGGTACACAGCATGTGGTCTTTCTCTTTCCTCTATATCACCCCCGGAGACAGATGAAAAAGAAAAAAAAGAATAGAATAGAACCAGAAATAACAACGCCTTCGAAGATTTATTCCATCGTTTTCCTCACTTTTATCCCGTTTTCATATCAATTGTTCCAGTATTCCTTTTAAAACTTTTAGTTATTGAAAATTCAGATTTTTATATAACTTTTTTTGGAGCCGAACCTCTCGTGAGGTCAAGGCAATTTCCCATTTAAGAAATACTTCTAATTATCTTCTTTTAGAGATAGCTTCGAGATAAAAGAATTCCGAACAATTGCTCCTCTTAAAAACACATGTTTGGTAAACTATCTTGAATTTATTGTAACCCAAATCCTTACACTTTCCAATCCCAATTCTTCCTCCGTTTGTTGCCATTTGCAGACACTTGAAAAGTAAAACCGAATCAAACTAAATCTTCGTAATTAGTATAAATCTAAATGAGTCTGTTTTCTCGTTTTTCATCCGTTGATTAACGATAACGATGACGAGGAGAATAGAACCTGCCGAAGGAAGAGAAGGGTAAGAAGAACAAGGACAACAACCTTTTTTCCGAAGGTGGATGCTTCATCTCTTTTCCCTTCAAATCATTGTGTTTTCTGTTTTCTGCGTGCCGCCGCGCTTATCATCACACCATTTGCATTCCGAGAGATGATTATGCAGCTATCGATGTCTTACGTAATTCTGTATCTATTCTGACCCCCTTGTACGAAAATAAAGCTCTTTTTTCTCCGAAGATCCATGACCTTGACTAGATGATAATCCTCTTGTCCTCGAAAAAAACCAACCTACAATCGTTCTTGCAATTCTAATCTCTGTTCTTCTCTCTGTATTCCACTTCCAAGTCGAGCGTGACCCTTTTTCCTTCTACTAAACCGACCGCACCTTATGCCATTGTACCCGTTGATTTGTATGTCCTTGCCATTTTCATTTTAATCCTTCGTGAATTATTTCCTTCTTCTTTTCTTGACTGTATGTTGTACCACCTGGTGAAAAGATTAGTCGTCTTCCGTTTTTTTTTTTGAAACAAGAAAAGCTGGATTAATTGTTTTTGAATGTGTACTTGGTCGTGTCTAGACCCGGGTTTTATGACGCTGTACTGTAGATCTTTGTTTCTTCATATAAAATTCAGAAGACAGCTCTTTAAAAGATTCTGAATCGTTTGTTTCGTACGTTATAAATTTCCATTAGAAGTGCCGTCAGGTTGTAGCCCTACATCTCGGAAAGAAACTTCTTCATGCCATTCTAATACAGGTTTTCGGTTTCTTACAACATTTTGAGTTTCCACTTTGTTCTGTACCTATTACTTATGACGAGATCTAAAATTATTTTATTGCCTGTTACAATAGTCTACAATCCAAATACAGATAGTATCTTCATGAAATCATCTGACATTTTCAACCGTACAAACTATACATTTTCCCTATTCCATTTCTCATCATTCTCCTGTCTAGAAAATCTCAAATTACAATTTTTCATCCCATTTGTATAAGCTCTCGTTTCCTGACCCAATGATTTTTGAATCATAATCTGTAGTTCATTAAGATCAAAGATACTTTTTCTTCTTTTCCTTCTCTGACCGTTTTGTGACGTACATAGTTTCATCAATTGAATATTTTTCTCAACACCACAAATCGTCAATCAAAACCGGTTTTAATCATGAAATTTTGTTTTAAAATCACTTACTATTTTCTTGAAATATGTTCAAATACTTATCAATATTTCAGATGCGATGCAGGTTTCCTACTCTTGACAAAAAATTAGAAAAGTTTTTCGCTTGGTATACTAGACACCTTCTAGTTGATTATTATTATGTAAGTTTCAAAATTTTATTCAAATAATATTTCTTCGGTTTTTCAGGTCTTTTTAATTGCTCCTATCATTTTGACAGTCATATGTAGTGGTGGTTTTTATTGGATTAAAGAATTGACACTTCTCGATGCCAGAAAATTATACACACCGGTTTCAGCGCCATCATGGAGAGAGGAAGAAGTTTTTAGTGAAGTGAATAATCAAATATTATAGTTTCTAATTTAAAAAATGGTAATTTCAGTTGTGGCCAGTTAAATCATACGAATTCCTACCCGAAAGAACTTTTCAATGGAATCGTTATCTTTATTTAGTTGTACACGGAAGACCATTTGAGAATGGCAGTTATCCAAATATTCTAGAAGGTTCTTACCTTGAAGATATTGCAAAAATTGAAGAAGAAGTTGCTACAAATGTTAGTTTTCATCGGGAAGCAGCTCTGGAAGACAATCCAGCACTGATGCGAAAAAGGCATTTGAATGAGACAGAGATAGAAGAGAATCAGAATATAACTATCACTTTTAAAGTAGGTGTTTGGTCATGAAATCAGAATAACGAAGTTGTTTTCAGGATGTTTGTATGAATTGGTACGGAGATTGTTACAGAGAAAAAAATGTGATCGAATTATTGAAAAGAAGACACGAACTCAATAAAAGGTAACTCGATTTCTGGAGATTTCAAGATTTCTCTCATTTCGAACCCCCTTCTAACTTCAGAGGAATCACTGTAACATATCCACAAGTCAATCAAGAAGGTACTCCAATCTACATTGCATTTGTTATTGGAGGAGTAGATACGTATCCAAATGACACAATTAAATATGCGAGAGCAATGCGTCTCTGGTACTTTTTGAAGTTTGATGATGAAGAACAGGAACAGTTAGCAAAGTATTGGGAGGATACAGCTGAGAAGTTTGTTCGAGAGACATATGCAGATCATCCAACTATTCAATGTCATATCAAGCATTCAAGAATTGTCGATCAGGGATTAACAAGAAATGCAAATAGACTGAAGCCATATTTTAATGTAACAATTGCAGTTTTAGTGCTATTCACAGCATTTTATTCTGTTAAATGGTATTTCCGAACTGATCATTCATGGCCACTTCATATCGATTGGCTTCGTTCAAAACCAATGTTGGCTCTTGGAGGAGTTCTTTCATCAGTTTTGGCTATTGTGAGGTAAGACTTTCATTACAGAAGCGTGATAGAACAGACTAACTCTCAAAAGTTTCAGTGGAATCGGTTTACTTCTTTGGTTCGGAATGTTCTTCGCTGAAATCACTCTTATTGCTCCATTTTTAGTTCTTTGTAAGTCATTTCAAATCTTTTCATTTTCATCCAATTCAATTTCAGCAATCGGAGTTGACGACATGTTCATAGCAGTTGCTGCATGGCATAATACGGAAATGAAGTATCCTGGCAATAGTCCAAAAGTAATGAAAAAAAGAATGGTGGAAGCAATGTCTGAATCAGCAGTCGCTATTTTTATCACTTCATTCACTGATGTACTTTCTTTTGGAGTTGGAACTATTACTGATATTATTGCTGTACAAGGATTCTGTGCAATGACTGCTGCTTGTATGTTTTTCACATTCCTTTACCAAATTACTTTCTTCGCTGCTCTAATGGTCATCTCGGCTAAAGCACAGATGGGAGGAAGGAATTCATGTATGCCATGTTTAACTGTAAATTGTTATTTTGATATTAGAGTGTTAAAATTACTTTTTAGGCTGGAGACATCTACACAATTGAGGATGGATCTCTACAACCAAATTTGAAAAAGAAATCAAAAAGTCGCAAAGATGCAAAAGAAGAAAAGAACGAAGAAAAACAAAATGAAAAGAGTATGGAAATTGCTGATTCTGAAATTGCAGAGAAAAGATCTTATGATTCTTCTCCTGATCCATCACAAATTCACATTCCTGTCAAGAGTAGAGGAGCCATGGGGCATTTCTTCAGGTTAATCTTTGCTGTCTCATCTTAAAATTAATGAAAATTGATAATTTTCAGAGATTATTATGTTCCATGGTTGCTCAACTGGAAAACGAAACTTTTCATGTTACTTGTGTTTATAGTTTACCTTGGAACATCAATTTATGGAATTTGTGTGATGGAACAAGGACTTGATTACGATAAACTTCTTCTACATTCTGATCCGTTAGTGGAAGCATTGAAACGAGAAATCGAATTATTTCATGGAGGAGATCAAATTGAAGTCGCCATACAAAACTGTCCAAATTTGACCATTCCAGAGAATAGAGATAGAATTGAAATGATTGCACAAGAGTTTGAAAATATTTCTTACTGTAAGCTCCGTTTTCAATTAGTTCCAATATATTATTTCTTCCAGCTCTCGGGGGAAAAGGAACATCATTCTGGATGAGAGAATACAAGAAATACAGCAATCTTACTGGTTCATATCTGAATGATAATAGAGAAAGTTGGATTGTTGGAGTTTACGAATGGAGTCAACTATTTGCATTTTATAAGTTATGGTCTCAAGATTTTGTATGGACAAATGAATCCGATTATGATACTTTGGAATTAAAATCGTATAGATTCCGTATTGGAGTTCATCGGCTATCAACGCCAACTGATCTTGTTTTGATCACAGAGGGTAGAAAATTTCATTTGAAAAAACATAATTATAATTGGTGGGTTCACAGAGCTTCGTGGCGTGGCTGATCGTCATCCTGATCTTGATATTGTCACTTATCAGCAGAGTCGTGCAATTGCTGATCAGTTGAATGTTATTCTAAGTTCTACTATCACAAACGACACGTTGGCAATGTTCTGTATGTTCTGCGTTGCTCTGATTTTTATTCCAAATCCAATTTGTGCACTTTTCATCACTTTGGCAATGGTTACCATCGATATAGGCAAGAAATATTTTAGAGAAGATGTAACATGAAACTCTTAATTTCAGGTGTTATTGGATTCTTATCACTTTGGAGTGTGAAATTGGATCCAATATCTATGATCACTATTATCATGTCTATTGGATTTTCAATTGAGTTTTCTGCTCATATCACTCATGGTTTCGTTAGTAATGAGAACAATTTATCAGCTTTCGATCGATGCGTGGATGCTATGGAAAAGCTGGCATGGCCAGTTGTCCATGGAAGTTTATCAACAATTCTCGGAGTCTTTGTTCTTGCTTTCATCGATTCTTACATGGTTCTCGTCTTCTTCAAAACAATATCACTTGTTCTAATAATTGGTGCTTGGCATGCTCTAATGCTTCTTCCAATTCTTCTCTCAATATGTATTCCTGTCATAGAACGACTGTCAGATGCCTCTCGGAAAGCTTCGGATCGTCGGAAAAAGCTAAAAGAAAACAAAAATAGTGTTTATGCAATTAATTTGCCAGTTAATGTTTCGTCTTGAAATAATTTTTTAAAATTTCTCCCAAACTTTTTTGCTCATTTGTCATCTTTCTCCACAATAATTTATTACGGGTGCATATGAAGTTATTTGAATACATTGTTATCCTTATATTGTTGTTTGATTCACATGTCATAGAGATGGAAAAGGAAGGAAAGTTCTGAATGGTCAAATTCACAAAATTCGGAAAGAAACCGAAAAGAAACGGAACTAACAGATGAAAAACTCCGAAAATAGGCCATATAACTGTGTGCACATAATAATGTTTCGATTTTCCTTGGCACTCTCTTCCGGTTTTATTTTCAAGAGCTTCTGTTTTTCAAGAGTGCACAGTTTTGGACATACGATCGAAAATGTTTATGATTCGATGTTTGTGTTCTCATGTTAGATTTCAATTATTCGTTTTGAAAGCGTTTTTGTGTTTTTTCTCTCTTTTTCTCTCTTTTTCGTTTAGCGTCTTCCAAAAATTATCAAAAAATATATCAAAAGATTAACTACTTTTTTATAAAACAAATGTTTCTGATCTTAAACTTTGCTCTTGCTTTTCTAGTTTCTCAGAAATATGACTTTTCCCTTCCCAGCCACTCTTTTTTCCGCTTTTTCTCATAATCGAATCACATTTTCTACTTTTTTCATACTTTCTTTCCGTCACACTTTGATTAGCCCGTTTCAAGCTACGTGTATTTTGATTCATCTTTTTTTTTTCTTTTTTTTTGAATTTAGGTAGACTTCCTGGTAGGAAGTTAAAAGAACGGAAACAAACCCAATGTGTACTCTGGGGTTAATTCTCAAACAAAGAGGATTATCAAGTTTATTTTTTAACTGAACGCTCTTTGTCTATGACATTGATTCAGACTGGGTTTGAATATTTTTGTATTCATGTTTTTCACTAATTTTGACTTTATAGTATCGCCTCATTTCAAAAATTCATGAGCTGTTTCGTAAAAATAATGCTTCTACCGTAGCTTCATCCTCCTGACATGAGCCGTCAATTTTTTGGACGAGCCAAAAGCATAAAATCACAGAAACCAATCACTCTGAAATGTGCTGAAAGTGCAACTTAACCACTTTTTTGCAGAAATCAAAAGCACCTCGTGGCATCTAAAACCTCTTTGAAAAATCCATAAAGTCAACAGAAACTGATAAGTGTCAACTCAACTTTGACGCTATTTTAGCGATTCAATCCGCTTTTTCTCGCCTTTTCATTTCATTTTTTACTTTCTGTTTAGTTACTTTCTCTTTGTTTCATAGAACAATTTTTTGAATTTCAGTTTGGGTTACCAAGGATGAGAGCTTTAATTATATGTATTCCCTTTTTATTGGCACAAATCTCTTTAGCTAATGATGTTATGAATGGAACTATGAAATTGATGATGGTCCAGGCAGTATGTTTTGTATTCTATTCTGATATCTTCTAGAATTTTCATGTTTTCAGCTTTGGAGGCATGGAGATCGTACCCCGACAGAAACATATCATAATGATCAATTCACAGAAAAATATTGGATATTTGGAGGAGGCGGATGGGGACAATTAACACCTGTAAGTCTAGGAAATCGGTGTCCCATTGATTCGAAGTCTCATATTTTCAGAATGGAATGAGACAGCATATGCAATTGGGTCAAAAGCTAAGAGCACGTTACGTTAATGGGCAACCTTATCAATTCTTGAATCAACGTTACGATCAGCAAGAAATATTCGTTAGATCGACAGATAAAAATAGAACACTCCTCTCTGCATTCTCGAATATGGTTGGAATGTATGGAAATTTAGATAGAGAAAACGTATCAGTTGCTGGTAAAAAAGCTCTTCCATATATAACAATTCTAAAAGAAAAATTCTTTTTCAGATGTGGATTATCCAGATGTTGTTGGATGGCCGAGAGGCTTTGTACCAATTCCAATTCATACGATACCAGATGCAGAAGATCATGTCAGTTTCAGTGCTTGAAAATTTTCCAACCGTTACAATCTAATTACAGCTTCTATCCGTTGATAATTACTGCCCATTGCAAGATTCCGTATGGGAAATGGCAAAAACAACCGACATCGTTTCCAGCTATTTCAACCGTTCTGATGTCAGAGCTCTAATGGGAAATCTAACAAATTATTGTGGAGAAGATATTAATCCAGAGAATTTGTGGATTCTTTACAATGCTCTGAAAATTGAAAGACAGTATTATCCATTCCAATTCCAACAGTTCACTCCTTGGTATACAGACAGTTTATTTGAGCAAATTGATATTGTCAACTCACAAGTTCAAGATTTCCAGAATGGATTGGGACTAGAAGGTAGCAAAGAGCAATTTTATATGCTAAATAATATGTTTTAGGAGTGATGGTGAATGGAATCGACCTTGGAAAGTATCTTCGAAAAATTCGTGGAGGAACTCTTGTTAATGATATTTATAATCACATGAATAGAAAAACACAATGTAGTTTGAGCAATGGAAAAGAATGCGCATATACAAACAGGATGAAATTCTTTGCTTATTCTGCTGTGAGTTTGTCTAAATACAAAATACATCTATTAATTACTATAGATAACTAGAAGAAAATGAATTTTTCCAGCACGACACCACTCTATATGCTCTTTTCTCTTTGCTTGGAGTGGCTCATCAAGCTGTCCAGCCACGTGGATATCCTTTGTATTCTGCTTGTGCAATTATGGAACAATGGCAAGATGTACAAACAAATCAAACTTACTTTAAGGTAACCTGATTGATTTATAGCTTTGAATAACTTCTATTTCAGCTAATCTACCATCGAAATGAAAATGATACATTGAATAATGTAATCACTGGTAACATTCCCGGATGCAATGGAAATGATTATTGCCCACTTTCTGTGCTCAAAAACTATTCAGATATTTATAAACCAGAAATGGAAATGAACCAGGTATAGAAGAGGTGAAAACCCCTTTTCAATCTTTTTTTTCAGTGGTGTGGCACCAACCTGAGCAAAGCATCGTCAACGACTTCCACCTTCTCATCCCTCCTGATTCTCAGCCTTTTTTTATTTATTTGTAAATTCTTCTAAATAGTTTGCAAACTAACTTTGTATATATCAAGTATTTGCTCAATACAATTTATGAATAAAGTGTTTCTTTCCTTGTAAAGTGAATTAAAGTTTTAGACATTTCTTTCATAAAAGATGATAAAGCAACATTGATCATTATCAAAAAAAAAAAGAAGAGTGAAATATAGAAGCGGCAGTGGTAGTCAATTGATAAAATTGCATTACAACCTCTTTAACACTCATTTGTGTCGTCTTTGAACTCCGTTTCTTCTCTTGAAACTAACTCGAAATCACAAAAATTATTTCTCTTATTTTGCAGGGTAACTTTCATTATGGTCTCTGTCATTTCTATTGTGGCACTCTTTGCCCTTGCGGGTCTTGCAACAACTTATTCAGATGGTAGTAAGGAACTCATTTTTATGCAAACGGTACGAATTTTGCTTAGAGTAGGAATCAAATAAAGGTGTTTTAGCTCTGGAGACATGGAGACCGTTCACCTACAAAAACGTTTCCAACAGATCCATTTCAAGAAAGTGCATGGACATTTGGAGGTGGTGGATGGGGACAGTTGAGTCCGGTAAGTTAAATTGATTCTAAACTTTGGAAATAGATACAAATCAACAAAAAGCTAAAAATTTAGATTCTCCTTTCCTCAACCTTACTTCGTTTTGTTAATCCTAAACTTTTACAGACCGGAATGAAGCAGCATTTGAAACTTGGAAAGATGCTCCGTTCACAGTATGTTGATAAATACGGATTCCTTCCGAAAAAATATAATGCTAAACAGGTAAGTTGGTTTTCAACCCAACTGTGCACATACTCCCTTTTTTCGATCTACGTCCGTTCCACTGATGTTAACAGAACCATCATCTCTGCCATGTCTAATTTGCTCGGACAATATGGTCAGAACGATGGAAGCAGTGTTGGAGATGTTGATTATCCAGTGATTGATGGATGGCCAACTGGATATGTACCAATTGCCGTGCATACTGTAGATGATGATACTGATCATGTGAGTATAGCTACCGTAATCCTATTAGACGAAGCTACATGTAGGCATTGATGATGTACAGATGAAAGTGGAAGTTAAGACGATTAGAAAATGAAAAGGGTGGCATGATTGATTCATTTTTAGAATTTCGTAATGAAGAGAATATCAGTTAAACAGGACATGGACTTTGCTACTATGACCAATCATACGAAATAAAACAAATAGTAAAAACTGGAATGAATCATAATTTCAATGAAAAATATAGAAGCAAAGCGAATATAGAATAAACGCCTTCAATATCTGGGTTACTGAACAGGACAGAATGTCGGATGGCTTAGCATTAGTAAATGTTTTCAGCTCGGCAACATGGAAGCAACTTGTCCGTTCCGTTCGCAAGTTTGGGAACTCGCCAAAACTTCCGAAGAGGTCAAAAACTTTACAAACTCTGCTCTAGTAAGTTCGATTTCCTACAAACTATTTGCGAATTCATTTCCGCTCATAATTTCTTATCGGGAAGCACGAATATTTGGCATATTTCACGGCTATTTCAGGTTCAATCAGTGCTCACCAAACTATCAAACTTCACTGGGCAAGTAGTTGATATCGATAACCTCTGGATTATCACCAATGCACTTTATATCGAGGTAGAAAGAGAGGAGAACTAAATGATGAGTCATCTTATTTACAGCAAATCTATTACAATTCCACTCTTCGGCAAAAAAACACTTGGTTCACTGATGACTTTTATGCTCAAGCAGATGCAATTAATGACCAAGTTCAACTTTATCAAAATGGAATTTTCAAAAGTAATATCCAAAAATTTTTGTCAAGTACAAACTATCTTTTGTAGCAATGCCAAATATGGTGAACGGGCATGATGTTGGAGTTTTGACAAGAAAAGTTCGTGGAGGACCAATTTTGGATGATATGGTAATGCATATGAATATCAAGCTGAGCTGCCAAGGACAAACAACTCCTAACTGCACATGGATTAATAATTTGAGAAATTATATCTATTCAGCTGTAAGTTTGTGTTTTTAAAACATGATGTTTACACTCACGTTTTCAGCACGACACCACAATTTACGCTTTCTTCTCTGCTCTTCTTATTGAAGAATACGCTGTCAAGCCAGCAGGAGGATATCCACTTTACTCTGCTGCCGTTATCATCGAATTATATATGGATCATAACGATAACAAGCCATACTTTAAAATGCTCTACCACGAACAAGATGGAAGTGGACTCAAGAATATTACTATGGGAATTCAAGGATGTCCTCAGGATAGTGCCTACTGTCCTTTGGATATTTTAAGAACTTTTGCTCAAACTATTCAACCAGACCAACCGATTGATCAATGGTGCTATTCACAGCTTGATGCAAAACACGCAGGAATGACTACTGTATCGCTGTTCCTTGTTGGAGGTAAGATCTTTTTTTTAATCAGTTCAAAAATTGATATTTTCAGTGATCATCGCGCTTCAAAACAACATCTTCGGACTGTTCTAAGTCCAATTCAAAAATTTGTAAATTATTTATTTTCATTTCAAATATGTTCATACACGTAAAAAGTATCAAAATGACTTCCCGAGATAAAATTGTATTATTGTGTATAAGCAATCAGTTCTTCGATGCATCTCTCCAGCAATGAATCTCCTTCCATCAATCGAACAACATGATCATTCAACCAACTTTCAAGAACTTGATTGGTGAAGATGTGCTCTGGTGGATCTTTACGAAGTTCTGTGAAGAAACGATCGTTGGGATTTTTGTAGTATCCAACTTCATCGAAGTAGACGGCACTGCAAAATTAAATGATTGGAAGATATTTTATCAAAGCTTCTTACTCTGGAAGGCTCGTATTCTCTTCAAACACTGTCTTGATATATTTTATAATAGATCCTGGGACCACGTGTTTGTTTCTAATTCTCTCGAAACTTGCAATAGAGGTATCCGGCAAAATGACAGCGAAACATCTGTTGGAGCGCAGTTCTCGGCCTAAAAAAAGTGATTTACTTTATAGCTCTAAACTCTCACAAAACTAACCGGCTGCAACTAAATAGTCATCCATAAAAGCAGACTTTGTTCTAATCTTAATAACTTCAATGTGAACTACTTGATCCTTTCTCCCAATTTCCGGATATCTCTTCACAATTCTGTCAGTTATTTGATAGACAAATCGACGAATATCAGTGATTGTATGACTTGTTAGACTCAACTCATGGGCCATGTGGCTTGTGGAGTACCTGAAAAATTGAAATACAATTTCATTTAAAAAACTCAAGACAAAACTCACCCTTTACAGTGCATGAGCAAATAATTGAGCATTGTCTTGAATGGGAATTTAGTGTGCTCAAACCAACTGCCAGATTTGATGGAGCACGACGAGCAATCACCTTTTTTGTCTTTCGTACGGCACCGCCACTGAAAATGAACTCATTTCGAAAACAAGTCGAGAATTTTGTATTTTACCTCATAGAGAGTTTTTCTGCGTCTCAAATTCATAAATCTCTCACACTTTTTGCATGGTTGCCGCTTTTTGAGAAGCCCTCTCTGCATCATAATTTTGACAGTTTTCGGATAATCATCCTGACTTTCTATCAATTCTGCAATTATTTCCATTGTCGTCGGTGGATTATCCGAGTCTTCAGCTTCTGCCATTGCAGATAAAGATGCTGGTTTTGGAAAACTATTTCCGAATTGATCCTCATCCTCTTTATTTTGTCCATTGTGCAGCTGGGAAAGCGCATAATGCAGCGGTTGAGAGAAATCAAAACCTTCTAATCCATCAGATTCCATGATACGGTTTCTGTAAAAAACGAACATATAAAAAACATTATTCAAAGAGAAACATAAAATAGGAATGATCGATATTATTTGTAAGGAAAAAAAAGAGAGGAAGGGCTGTTTGGGGGGGGGGGGGGTGTTGCCGAAAGATGAGAGATTTGAATGATGCAGGGGAAAAAGAGAGAACATAGACATTCGAAAAAGGGGGGGGGGGGGGGGGGGGGAGAGGGAGTGGGGTGTCACCCCTCCTTCTCAGCCTTCTTCCTACATTTTCCCGCTCACAACACAATAGGGAGAGCATGGGAAAAATCAAGAAGAAAAAACAATTGGGCCTTTCCCATGGGAAAAAAATGTATGAAAAATGTTGAATCCGCAATTTTTAAATTGGATAATAATGTCGCTTTGTTTCACGAATGTTGCAGAGAGATGGAACATTGGGGTTGCAACGGTACTGATCATGAATTTAGAACTGCAGAACAGAAGTGCCATGGGCTTTATTTCCCCAGAACACGGATGCTGTGAATTAAACATATCTTCCTCTATTAGAACTGCGCGTTCTACATGTTTGGAAATACTTGTTCTTTATTGGACTGTCATTTTGTGAGTGTGAAGAGGCTTTTGTAATCAGAAGAAAGCCTAAATTCTACGAATTGTTTAGAAGTGTTCAACAGCGTCGACTCATATTTTCAACTTCTCACAAATTTCAGAATTCAACCATGATAAATCATCTAATAAATCTTCATTAGCAAAATTAGAATTACACTGGGAACAGGAAGCAAGTTTAGAGTAGTCAAAAGAACCAATTTGTAACTCCCAAGGTTGCAACTTTTAATATTTTTCAATTCAGAACCAGAAACATTCCTCTCAATTTCCCGCAAAGTTCACACAATATGACCTCCGCCCGTCTTTTTCCTTTCCACCAGATGTTTTGGGTTTCGCGTTCTCTTTTTTTCATATTCAATTGTGCCAAGATTCTTGGATTCTTGTCAGTTTGTCACCATAAAACACATTTCCATTATGTGACGTCTTCGGCATCTCGGCGCCTTTTGAATAGAAATTAGTAAGGTCCCAATCGTCGTCGTTGTAGTAGACATCTGGTCTTCAATCCATCCTCTTTTGTTTCGTACATTCTCTCCTTTTCTCATTCGGCTTATTAGTTTCAATGAGTCGTCGTGCCCTCTTCTTCTTCTTCTTCTTCTTCTCATTCGTTGTTGGTGCCCTCCGTTCGTTTCTTATTCCAATTCGTTCTTCTGTGTTCGGTTGTCACTCATCTCGCGCACAAGAAGACATTCCACTTTCCCTCTACATATACATGGATTACACCCTCTTACTCTTCGTCTTTGCCAATACGTCGCCATGTGAAGGAGATGTGGGAGGGTTCTCAATTTAATTTGCCATTTCCACGTGTCACTCAACTTGACTATTTATTTGGCTAAAGTGTTCTTGGCTCTTTTTCGCGACTGGTCATTCACATTTTTCGGGCAGCTTTTTGGTGAAAGTTTGTGGTTTTGTCATTGAGTCAGCTACCGTTTGAAGCAGGATACTTTGAGGTATTACTCTGAAATAGGAAAGTCTAAAAGCAGTCCTGTACAAAAAAATGCTTAGGTGGAAGTAACAAGATGAGAAGCTTTTATCAAATTAAAAACATTCCTTCAGTAAATCTATTCTTGACTTTAAGCATTGCCAGAGTTTTTTTCTAAACCCTGTCTAACTGGTGAATTAGTTTTCAATCTACATATATCAATACTGCAATGAATCTCCCAAGAATTTTAGACTTTATAATACTTTTCATTACTCAATAATTCATACAGAATATTCTAGGGTCTCCTATTCCCACTGTTACTAACTAATATGCAAGATGTATACATTCTATTTTATACTTGGGATAATTAGGCTTCCAATGTTTTCAGGAGCATTCAAAAAACAGTCATGTCTAGAATTCAAACTTTAAAAATAGGCCTCCGGTTGAACAATTTCAAGTACTACTGTATTAGGACGTCATGGATTGAAATCGTTATCCTATACGGTCGGAGTAGGAAAAACCTATTGGCTAGGTCAAGAGTTTTGATAATCATTGAAGTATCACTTCTATATCTAACTTTTTGAATCTACTGAAACACAAAACATAAGGTTAATTTTCGATTTCCCAAGTTTAAGATGAGTTTTGTTCATCTTTGTGTGAACAAATCTCTTGTTCCAAAAACTGATCTTTCAACCTTTTCCTCTTGAGTTTCTACACATACCACCCAAACAAGTTCACTTATCAGTTCTACTTAAAGTGGATTTGAGAGATTTTTGAGGTATTTAGGTAAGCAGCAAAAAGACAACGGTCTGCAAACAACCTCGTATCTCACTTGAGCCCGTGCGGGATGCTCCTCCATCGACACCGTCTTGTTGTCTATCGTCTCTCTTCATTCTGTTACTATCTTTCTGCCTATCTCTACAATTATTATCGGCGGGATGGATGCCTATGACGTAGCACCTATTGGCCCGTCTCTCACCCCTTATTTTCTCTAAGTTTCCTGATTTCATGTGCTCTTTTGGTGGTACTCGCACACACAAAGTGGTCTCCGTTTCCCTTTATTACATTTGGTGTGTGCCTGTATTCATATTTACCACCATCACCATTCACCCTTCCCAGGGTGCACACCAATCATAAGTTCCCGTGCATTAGAACTACAAACTTCCCATGAGAACACTTTTGATCTTTCTGTTTATTGATTTGATACCACACTTTTATCTTTTTACTTGTGTTATGCTCCGAACAATTTGAACAATGTCATATGGTAGAGAATGTATATCCGTGTGAGAGCACATCTCAAGTTGCACAATAATAATAGAGAGACAGATGGTAGAGATGGTACTTGATATGTCATAATTAGGTTTTTGATAATTGACTTTTTATAGAAAACACTGATTAACTCTAAAGGATTACTAATTTAATAAGAATTTCAATGGCTTATCCTCCAAATTTTCCCTATTATCAACATAGAAAATTTTATTTTTTCTTCAAAAGAACCCATTCTAGTTTCTCTTGGACGTCAAACCAGTTAATTGAATAAGAACGAGAAGAAAAAAAACATGTTGCGAAATGCGTTTTGAACATTTTTCTTTGTTATAAATTTTTGATGTTTTTGGTGAATTTTAATTGTCTTCAGCTCATTAAATCTGTTTTCGCACATTTATTAGGGTGATCGGAAAGTTTTTGTGTATTCTGCCATAGTGATAGCTCCCACAAGAGGATCAATTCCAATCTTTTGGTGGAATGTCACAAGCAACAGTACCTACCTATAGCATCATTAAAACTTTCCAGTACAATATTGGAGGAGCGAAAAATTTTGTTCGTGAACACTATCCCAAATTTTCCACATTTTTCCTACTTCAAAACTGACCTCATGTTGCAAAACTCATGAAATATCTCGAGAATAAGTTTAAGTAGATTGTTCTTATTCGACCATTAAACTCTCCAAATAGTGGGTTTTCTTCATTTAATTTTTCTCGAAATATGATCTACGTCTAAAGCAATAAGGGGTCAAAACTCATCCTCCAGTCGAAAAAAAGACCACTTCATGTTTCGAGTTGTAGCTACCCGAGTTCCGAAGAAGGGAATCCCTAAATTTAAATATCAAATAGCAGTCTTACAGGTATGAAAATAATAAACAAACCAGAACCTGAAACTGCTTTTTGTTTGAATAAAACCAAAACAAAAAGTTCACAAAAACTTTCCGATCACCCTAATACTTTTGAAGATATTATATTGACTGTAAACTGCAAATTTGGAAACAGATCCTCAATCGCTTCATCCGTAAAGGAGTATCTATTTTAGAATTTTTCAACATTTCGATATCTACAGTAATCACATTTGGCCATCTTGAATAGACGTTTCTTAGTGTTCAAAGCGTTATGTTTCAAAGATCAAAAATTACAGTAACCGTTTCCAGCCTGATTTTCTTCTAAAACATTCAATCTTCTGTGGACAAGTCGGATCCTAGACTTGAATAAAATTAGAATAAAACAAAGAGGGGTTTGGTAATTCTTCTTCTTAAATTAACCCACAATTGCGTGTCCATCGTCGGGGTATTGTTTAGGACTAAAGGCAGTCCATCTTAGCTTCCTCTTTTCTTCTCTTTTCTTCCATCTTCTCGTATAAATTCGGTGGCCAAGTGTCACCACTACCACCACCATTCCCTGGTCTATTTTCTTCTCTTTTTCTTTCTATCTCTATTTCTCTATTTCTCGTGAAGTCTACTTCAATTCCACCACTTTCCGCCACAATCTCTCACCCATTTCACCCTCTAAACAACACCCCATTTCTTTCCATCTGTCCTTTTTCTCTCCTATTCCATTCTTTTTCTTTCCCTTTTTGTGAGGAATTCCCAACGGGCTCCCACAGAGAGAAATAGGGCTACCCTTTACATCCCTGGACATTGAAAATATGCTCAAAATTCTTTCGAGAGAAAACTTTTTTGCGCTTTTCCATTACTTTTTTCTATTACACAAAAGTCTCAAACTTTTTGTTACTTCCGTCACTTTTCTCAAAATTTGTTTCTTTTCTTTATAAAATAAAATAAAACACCTAGAAACAGAACCATTAATTCGAATGATGACTCTTATGGAATTACTAATTGTTTACTTACAGTAACTATTCTCTAAATTGTTTTGACCGATTCTAAACGTTTTATGATTCAGAATTCAAAAAGTTTCCCATGTTTTTTTTCTTATGTGTGAAATGACGTGAGAGTGTTCACACATTTCAAAAGTCTTTTGATTTATGACTTACTTCTCCTGAACTCTGAATATTACCATTTCTTTTTCCAAAGGCAGTCTTAATAATTTATGATTTTCAGCAGAATGGCAGAGTCTCCACCTAAGGTGGACTCGTCATCAAATGCTCCAGACATCGGGAATCCAACTTCAATGATGGAGAGACTTCGGTTGAGAGATCAACAGGAAGATGGTGGGAATGATGATGGCAAGTATTGAATTGCGAATCCAAAATCATAAAAGGAATTATTTTCAGACTTTGATAATAAGTCAGTGTCATCGGCCCAATACTCTCAGGCATCAGAAGCAACGACAGCTGTCAAACAGCAGCCATTTTTGCAAACGATGACCAAAGTAAGTTTTCTGGAATTTGAAGAAACAAGTACATCGCTCGTAATTCGTATGTTTTTGTATTAAAAATCGATTAAGTTTTAAGAAATCATCAATCAGAACACATAGTTGATATGAAACCTTATCCATATTTCAGGTGTATTGCCATATCGACGACGAACCTGATCCATATATGTTAGAAGTTCATGTTCCTCCCGATCTAATCACATTAGGAGATTTGAAACGAGTATTAATGAGAACAAACTTCAAGTATTATAGAAAAGCATTGGATCCAGACTCTGGATAGTAAGTTTTTTGTTTTGAAAGAAAATATCAACAATTGAGTTGTTCCAGTGAAGTAAAAGCAGAGATTCGAGATGATTCTCAACGATTAACTCCGTCGTCCAACAACCTTTTCGAATTATTTCTATTAACAATCGAAGGATCTACTCATTCGGATGGAAGTAGTGGGAAAATGAGAAAATATCCATCAGTACCTGGACCAGCACCATCAAATAGGAATGGACCACCAATGAACTATCAACATGCAGCATATCAATTTGATAATTCAAGTAAGTTTTTTATTTCAAAACTTCAAAAATGTTTTTGATAATGAATTTGAAATGAAACATACCGTAGTTGATACCGTAGTTGTGAAGGTATAAAAATTTTGTGAACAGAAAAAAATGGGAAAAAAAACATCCCTATTTTTATTGGTTAGTTCCTATGCATATAACTTTTTTCAATAATGCACTGAATTTGCAAGGAAAGATCTACTTGAAAAACACTTTTTTTTTGAGAATTTTACGAAAAACGACTTCAAAATCAAATTATTCAAAAATTTGAATGAGACTTACCAACTCTCCCCGTACTCAAAATAAAATAGTCATGAGGAATATAGTGGCATTGAAGTGGCATCAGCTCTCTGAATTAATTTCACCAAGAAGTTGATCATTTTCTACATATCTGCCCCCACATTCAGTCATAAACCTCCAGATGTCTGTTTCATTTCATTCCTTCTCATTGATCTTTTTGTTTCTAGATTCTGCTCTACGGAATAAAAAGTTGTTGAAAACTCGATTCTTCATGTTTAATTTTTTTGATTTCAGTGATGAGCACGGATTCTGAATCAATGATCTCGGCTGCGATACCAGGATATTTAAAAAGTGCTGCTTACAATCGAAGGTTTCCGCAGCAGTATTTAGGTCAGTTTTTATGTTTTTTTTTAATTTGAAATCTCCAAATTAAATGAGTCTATCTGAACTCGGATTACGGTAGACACCATCAGTTAATCCAGAAGTTCCGTAGCATATCAAGCTATCCTGAAAGTCCAGAGGACTCAAGTACTTTGGCTCTGGACCTAATAAAAGACCCCTCGTAAAAACTTGATCACATTATCTAATCACTTTTCACCTCATTCTCTTCTTTATTTTCATGTTTTATGTTGGTGTTAATGAGCTGATCGCCCAGCTCACTTCAGAAATAGTGTGTATAAATGAGAGAATGATAGAGAAAGGACCAATTGTTTCAAATCTCTCTATCTTCTGGCTCATCGAGTTGTTGGCTGGCTGCCAGTCACCCAACACACATTTCAAACAGATCTTCCCCCTCCTCCCTTCATTCATTCATTCAATGTTTGTACATACATTTCATTTCAATTCAATACACATTATCATTGATTCCATGATTAGTTTTATGTTAAATCGAGATGAATTCCTTTCGAAATAGTGCTTACTGTACTAATACTTTCACTTTTAGACTGTTGTTGGAAGGATGGTTTAGACTGAATCTTTTCAAATTGCAAAGTTTTTAACCTAATGTCCTCTATCATTCCATAAAAGTTTCCAAAAGTATGTTGAAAGAAGAACTTTTTTTGAAATCTGATTTCAGTCTAGTTTCGAGACCTCAAACCTTCTGTCTTCTGTCGGTCAGGCTCAGGCTGAAGTTTGATCCACGAAAAGCATTTTTGATCTAGTTTTTCCTGGCAGAATTATGACGTATATGTTTGTTAATACTGCTTTTTTTTTCTTTTTCCACTTTGTAACTGCAAAAAATACAATTGCTTTCTTCAACGGAGTAGAATTTCGAACTTTGTGTTCTTCGAGAGAGTCTTTCTGTGATCTTTTGAAGCTCTTGAGCTTTTCTCATTTCTCCTTTGTTGGGGTCATTGAGCCAGCTTCCCCTTGTCTTGCTCCTTCTGGTGAGAAACCGTTCTCTTTATCTCTAAACCTCATCTTCCATCTTTCATGTAAACGAAGAAGAAAAAAAAGAAAAAGGACCGTTGAGTTTATCACAGTGTTTATCGAGATACTCTCCCATCACCACTTGAACACTCTTCTTCTCGAGACCTCATACCACTTCACCCCACTTTTAGTTAGTTTTTTTTGTACTGCCCCTCTTGTCAATTCTGTGTATGTGTTTCTACTTGTCACTATTATCGTTTTTGTGTCAAAATGGTCTCTCTCTTTGTATTGATACTCTCCATATCCATCACAACCACCATTCTTTTTCGCTCTTCACAAAAATAACTTCTTCTTCTTGGGGATGTGTGGTTTTATTTACTTTAGGATTTCCCTCTCTCTCTTTCATCCTTTATCACTTGTGATTCCATCATGATACCCATCGGAAAATGAGGAAAAGAGACAGTTTTGATAATGATCTTTCTCTGCTTTATCCGCTTTTCCCCTTCGTCCGCCCGATCGTTATTTGCTTGCCCATGTGTAGGTGGATTTTGATTAGATTTCGTCATTAACAGAGCCACAATCTCATGTAACAACTGGATTTTGTCATTTGGCAACTTTTGCATTTATTCATCGTCCTTTATACTCTAACATAAGGGCATGCACATAAAAAATCATTATATATTTTAAAACACTGTATTGTTTTCCATTTCGCATCTTCAGTTAGATTCAGAAAACCTTCAAAAAGACATGCCCATTTTTCGAATCAAACAAAAAAACAACTATTTCATGTTTAATGCCGTCTACAATTCGAACGAAAACACGGATTGATAGTATTGATTAGACCACCTTCCAAAACTTTGTTTTTCTTTATTTCTTTGTGATGTTTGAGCCATAAGTTGTAGGATGTTTATACAGTGCTCCACATAATTATACGATCAACTCAATTTTCTCAAAAAACTGGGAAACGGTAATTGGTACGGATTCGGTCCCTTTTACAAAAATGTGTCATTTTGGAACCATTTTTGTATTTCATCACTGAATTTAGTCCTGATAAACTGATAAAACACTTTTCTCAAAATCATCGAAAAAGTCAAAAAAATTTTCCACAAAATGATACGATCAAGCAGGAATTTCGTCGGAAATGGATGCAAGAACTGAATATTTCTTAACAAAAAATGTTTAAACAAGCATAATGATGATTAATTCACCAAATAACATTGATTCCACCAACATTCTAGCTCAAACCGAGGCCCTTTAAGAATTTCAGACCCAAAAGGGCTATGGGTCGTATGACGTCACTTCTGAATTCTCGAACAACTTCCAAGTTTCTTTTTGAGATGTTAAATGATTTTTAAAAAATTTCTGAGCACTTCTAAACCGAAAACACTCTTGAAACCAGTCTGTGTAAGCGATATTTTGAGTCTTTCCATCACATTTTCACAGGAAATTAAGAAGGTCCCCACCTTAAAAAGTTTAACCTCATCTGTAACTTTGAATTCTGAATCAAATCTTGTTAGAATCCGATATGCAATCTTGTTTCATGCAATTTCCTGAATCAGCAACCATTATCTTCTTCAATACTCAGCCTAGAAATGCACCCTATGGTCGGTGAAAGCAGTTAACTGAAGTGGTAAAGCAGGCCACAAATTTCCAGCCTTCCCGATTCCTAGCAATCCCATTTTTGCATTCTCTGAACCCTCCTAAACAATTTCTGTAAGCACTGGAACGATTTCAAAGACAATTCATTTTCATATGTGCTCTTGCTCTTCAAATAAGGATGACCGAAGAGATCAACTTCCCCCATAAGAAGGTTAACGCTGTTTGATGCTGGGTTATTGAATAAGATAATGGTTGCTGATTCAGGAAATTGCATGAAACAAGATTGCATATCGGATTCTAACAAGATTTGATTCAGAATTCAAAGTTACAGATGAGGTTAAACGTTTTAAGGTGGGGACCTTCTTAATTTCCTGTGAAAATGTGATGGAAAGACTCAAAATATCGCTTACACAGACTGGTTTCAGGAGTGTTTTCGGTTTAGAAGTGCTCAGAAATTTTTTAATTAACATTTTAAAAATTTAACATTTTAAAAAGAAACTTGGAAGTTGTTCGAGAATTCAGAAGTGACGTCATACGACCCATAGCACTTTTGGGTCTGAAATTCTTAAAGGGCCTCGGTTTGAGCTAGAATGTTGGTGGAATCAATGTTATTTGGTGAATTAATCATCATTATGCTTGTTTAAACATTTTTTGTTAAGAAATATTCAGTTCTTGCATCCATTTCCGACGAAATTCCTGCTTGATCGTATCATTTTGTGGAAAATTTTTTTGACATTTTCGATGATTTTGAGAAAAGTGTTTTATCAGTTTATCAGGACTAAATTCAGTGATGAAATACAAAAATGGTTCCAAAATGACACATTTTTGTAAAAGGGACCGAATCCGTACCAATTACCGTTTCCCAGTTTTTTGAGAAAATTGAGTTGATCGTATAATTATGTGGAGCACTGTATAAATAAGTTGATAACTTGGACGTTCCACATGATACTGATTTCACTTTTGGAATTCGGATTCTTTGATGGTCTCGCACCTTCAACGTGTTTTGAACTTGTCAAAGATATTTTCATGTCATGTCAAATAAAATTGAACATGACATGCGTCAAGTGCTATTAAAGTTTAATTGTCGTGTTGATTAGTGTCATTAGGTGTATTTCAAGCTTGAACTTTCTGTTGATCCTTTGGATTTTTTGATTATTTATTGTGGAGATGAATTCGTGGTAATAACGGATATAGGTTTTGTATAATAGAATGTAGAAATGCATTATTTCTATATTGAAACTAAACTTCTACGTGCTTTTGAATTTTTCTGTTGTGTACTTTTTAACAATGTAGCTCTGGAAGCTTTGAAGCCCCTGGTTTCTTCTTGATTTCTCAACCACATGATATAAGTATAGCTGTTTCTAATTTAAGTGCATCATCATGAGCCGTCCAGCTCCGTCCGGGAAATTTATGACCCCCCATCGAGGTGTGTTTCTCATTCAATCTCTCCACACCAGCATTTTCTCTCTTTTTTTCCTCTCTTGATAATCGTGTTTATTACTCTTACTCGAAACTTATTTTTGTGTACAATACTATTTTTTCTATTTTCTAGAGAACGATACGAGTTAACTCAAAGCTCTCTCTAGGTGAGCAATGAGTGTCAAGTTAGGAGCTCGAGAACGAGCACTTCCTACTGGTTCTAATTCCCCTTCTACCTCAACAGCAACTTCATCCGATGTCCTTCGTTCTCTTTTATTCACTGCAAAGGAACGAAAAGTTCTATCCACATATACTGCTCCTCCATCAAATCGACACCATTCTCCAGGAGTTGTTTCCCAGTTAATCAACAAAATTGAACAGAAGACGTCACCACCATCAACGTCTTCTAGACCTAAAAAGAAGAAAAAGGCTCCTCCCCTTGCTCAGATTGATGATCTAGATATTGTTGATGATGAGACTACGGTTGTTGAAGCAGTTAAAAGTCCACGGAGAAAAAAGTATACTGGAAATCCGTTAGGAAATCTGAAGATACTCAATAATATCCTTCCAACGAGTAAAACATCTGAAGATAAAGAGAATTCAAATGTTCCAAGTACCGGAAAGAAATTGAAAAAGAGCAAAAGCAAGAGTCGTGTTGAGCCTGAAGTTGAGCCACCATTCCGATTAAAACGAACTCTAACGGATCTTACGAATAATCATACACCTGCCGGATCCACGTGGCGACAGATGGTCTCAAATGCTCTTGGTGGTCCACTCAAAAAACGGCTCAGTGAGGGCGCTCTTTTCTTCCCTGGCACCAGCAAAGCAGCAGATGATTGTGACGATGAAGAGGGGGATAATAGTAAGACGACAACGAAGAGCAGATTTTTACAACGACGGAAACAAAGCGAAAAAAGTGCAGGAGGCGCCAACGGAAAAGAGTCGTCCGGTGGTGGTTCCGCCTCCTCTTCGTTTTTTGGAGCTCTTATCAGATTATCGAACTCTGCAGCAAGTTTAACTTCATTAACTTCACTCGGAGGTTCGAAATCTCGATCAAATTCAGCATCACCGTCGAGCTCAAGATCGAATACGAAAGAATTTAAAGAGGAATTAAAACCACCTCAACCACCACCACCGGATCTCATTTCCCCAGCTGCTGCATTATCTAAACCTATATTTTCACTTGCTCCACCATCTCCTGTTCCATTAGCTCCACCATCTCGGGAGCTTCGGAAATCCAAAACGTGTCAGATCACTACCGATCGTCCTCCATTAATCCCTAGTATCACTATATCTGAAAGTCGAAGTTTGAATCGAATTGATCGGTGTCGTCCAGTTACTGTAGATGGAAGTGGTCTTACTCCAGATCGTAGACCTCTTGTTTCTAGAAGAAGTACAATGAGTCGAACGATGTCATTGATACCAACAAGTCCATCTCTACCACCACTTTATGAAGAAGAAACAGCAAGTACTGCTGCAATGGTAGAAGAAGAAAGACTTGATAAAGCACAAAAACGAAGAATGAGAAGATATGGAGGTTCAAATACTACAAGTACGTATCAAGGAAGAAAAGATGCTGCTCCAGATGCGTCTCCAAGAAGACATTTAATTGGTTTTTTACATAGGACATCCCATTTATCATTGACTTCGGAACTAAGTGCAGATGCATCATTCTATCTTATTGGTTAGTTTCGTAACTTGTGATTTGAATTAAAATGTGATCAAGTTTTGAGGATTTTGGTGAAATTCAAAATTATTAATTTGCAATATCTAAAATATTTAAATGAACTTCATTTCAGGTCACCGACGGCATCTTGAAGAATCAACGATCGGTTCTGAGTCCGACGCACGAGTGTTCTCGGATGACGACGATAGGTATGTCGATTTTTGTATAACTTTTAAAAATTTTAATTTCATTTCTTCCAAAAAATCATTTCAAAAAAGATGAGTGACTTCATATTTTTCGATTTCGTTCTCCAAATATAGCTAATACCTTTTTTGGTGTCTCTCTCTATCTGTCACATTGAGTGACAAATGACTAGGATTATAAGAAGGAGAAGAGTCCTTCATCCTTTCCTTCTACCATCATCGTCATTCTTTTGTGCTCTTTTCGATTTTATTTGCCCCTCTCAAAAAGTGTGGAAAATGAGCGGTTATATAACTGACGATGATTTTGAAAGTTCTGATGGTAAACCGTATTATTCAACAACTTCTACTTCCACTTCTGATTACTATTATGCGATTGGAACAGCCCCACCGAGTAGTACAGGTGCCACAACTCGCGATGTGTCAGTTCTTTTTTTCATTTTATTTCATCACAAAAAATCACGATAAGAAGACACCTCGTTAAATCATTTTCTTCTAACTAGAGAGCCTGGTAGTGACTATCACAAAGAAGAGCTTTTAGTGTAGTGCACTATGCGAAAATGAGAAGACCAATAAAACTTGGGAAGCGGAAGAAACAAGAGAGGAGAGAAAGGACGCGGGAACGGATAAAGTAGGAGTAGATGGAAATAGATGAGAAGAAAGTGGATAATTGCTTTCGATAAATCTTTCAGCTCTTTTCCAATTGAAAGTCAGAAAGAAATTCTGTCACATTTGAGTTGAGAGAAATAGATGGAAAGACCTCATTGGTCTAGGGAATTCTTCATGAAAGAATGGAATAAAATCTTTAAAAATGCAGATTTCATAACAAAACTAATTTTCAGAGGATCTACCACCACGGACTTCACATCAGTGTCCCGTCAACATGAAAAAATGACGAAGAAGAAAAAGAACAAACGGAATTTCCGAAAACCTTCTAGAGCATCTTCATTCTCCAGCATCACTGGTAGCTATCAATTCATTTAACTTCTTTTATCAACATTTGTTTCAGAGTCTTCAATGAGTCTTGATGTTATAACTGTAAATTTGAATATGGATACTGTCAACTTTCTTGGAATCTCAATTGTTGGTCAAACTTCAAATTGTGGTGACAATGGAATATACGTTGCGAATATAATGAAAGGAGGAGCTGTGGCTTTGGATGGAAGAATTGAAGCTGGTGATATGATTTTACAAGTAAATGAAACCAGTTTTGAGAATTTCACCAACGATCAAGCAGTTGATGTGTTACGGTAATTTCATAATTTTAGATTCTGAACCTTTTTTTGATTTCTAGGGAAGCTGTCAGTCGCCGTGGGCCGATCAAGTTGACAGTTGCAAAGAGTTTCGAAAACGGTCAGAGCTGTTTCACGATACCAAGGAATAGTAGGGAAGAGCCAGTGAGGCCAATTGATACTCAGGCATGGATTCAACATACAAATGCAATGAGAGGAATGCCAAGTATTGTCGAAGGTATGAATTTTAATTTTGTGAGGGTTAAAACAAACCTCTTCCATTATTTAGAAAGTGCTCCAACTACAATTCCTGGTGAATGGCCTCATGGTCGCCCTCCAAGCAGTTCCACTGTGACTTCAAATGGGTCAAATGGACAGAATACTGTAGTTGGCGGTGGAGCGCATATTCATCTCGACATTCATACCGATAAGAAGAAAGTTGTTGAGATAATGGCAATGCCAGGTTCAGGGCTTGATATCAAAAATAGGACATGGCTCAAAATTCCAATTCCCATGTCTTTCCTAGGTAATTGCTTTTTTTTTACTTTTAAGATTACAATTCTTTTAATTATAGGTTCCGATCTGGTTGAATGGCTTTTGGATCGAATCGAAGGGCTCCGAGAACGGAAAACGGCTCGAAACTATGCGGCAGACTTGTTGAAATTGAAATATATTGCACACGTGGTGAACAAAGTCACATTCACTGAGCAGTGCTATTATGTTCTTGGAGACGAGTGTGCTGGTAAGAAGAAAATAACAAAAATTGATAGTCCAAAACAACAAATTCATTTTTTCAGATTATGCTAGATTCCGAAATGAAGACGGTGGACCAAAATATCAATGGACAATCGGAATGAATGGAATGTCAGCTGGAAATGGTAGTTCTGTAATGTTACCGCCTCCTCATCTACCTGGAGGCGTCGGCGGTCCTCCAGGTGCATTCAAAGGAATGGCTCCGTCAATGGTGAGCGACGGCGAATCGCGCATGTATGTTATGCACATTTAGAACTTCTCCCCAATTTCTTCATGTTTATGTTTCACACAGAATGCCAATGGTAAAACTATTCAAACTTTTGTTTTACATAAGTTAAATTTCCAGTTAGAACCAAAAAAAAACTTATCCGGTTATTAACACTTTTCTGTTAGTCTTAATTTAATTCTAAGTCCAAATCTTTTGAAATCTTGAAAAAAAAACTTCAAAACTTTCCGGTGACCTATTATTTTCTGGCAATTGTATCGATTTATTCATTTGTCCGTCCATTTTTCTGTTGCATTTCTTTCCCTCAATCCACACAAATTGCGATCTTTTTCACGAGTTCCCCTTTCATTCGTCTGAAATTCTGAAATTCAGTTGCACCCCCTTTTTTCTCTCTCTCTCTCCCTCCTCAAAACGCCTTGTCCAATTGTTGCATTTCTCTAAAAATCAATCTCGATTCGTTTCGTTTTGATTTCCTTGATTTCCTGTGTATTCTCTACACTCTATTGTTAGCATGTATACATGTATTAGTGTCCAATGTTGCCATCACAAGAATGTTCAGACAGAATAATAAAAAATATTCTGATATTCAATATGCATTTTGATTCAATGTTCACATTTCAAAAATAAATAAGAAAATTCAAAAATAAACATTAGGTGAGCGGATATGCATCAATGCCTTCGTCGCCGTTCCCAGTTCAACTACAACAGCAGATACAGAATCAAAGAAGAGAAGGAAGTACAACAAGTGGAAGTAGTGGAGGAGGAATCAGAAAACAGTAAGTGAATAGAAGGGCAACTGTATTAGAGGGAACTTTGATACTACTTATACTTTTTGCGACAAACCATTTTGATTCAAAACATCAGGAAGCCTTTTTCCAGACGAGTCGTCCTCCCCAGACAACCAACTCCTTCTTCAAATGGAAATGTTCATTATGATGATAGTTCCACTATTTACGAAGCATCCAACAATTCATTTTTAGTTGCAACCGGACAACGTTACGAGTATAATTAGTGCTATTTATTGTATTTATTTTGCTGTTTTAAGTCTGTAAATGGTGATTGCTTTTTTCTAGTTATATTTTCTATCCATGACGGAATGAAACTTTTTGAAATCAGCAATGTGAACATGTGAATTTTTTTTCAGGGAAACAAACGCTTAGTTCTTGAACTGTCTTGCAAAAAAAACCAACTAATTCTGACATCATATAAAACTTTTTTCGAACGAAGTCTATCTTCTATTCCAGGTAGACCCATTTTTCTATCTTCTAGGCCTCTTTATCAACACTCTTATAGTTCAAGGACATTAGGTTTTGAATTCGACAAACCGGTCAGTTAACCACTAGTCTCTTTTTCTCAAAAACTTCCAAGTCTCTTTACTTTTTCCGTTTTTTCTTCTCACCCTATTCCGTGTAGTTTTTGTGTGTCCGCAAAAAAAATCCCGTTTTCCGAAATAATCGACTGTTTTTAATCAACATTAGTTTTACCTACCCATTGAATCAGGTGTTTCTTCCATTCATCATTCAAAATGATGTTATTACTTCTATTATCACTGCTATCTAGTTTTGTAATATTCTCAGAAGCTTCTGCATTGGCAGACTTCCGAATGCGGAAAGAATTTCATAGTAGGTCTAAAATTGCTGGAGCTTGAATTTCAGAAAAAAATTCCAGATGATATTTGCAAGCAACACCCAGAAATGTCTACTTGCAATCGTCCATATACAGTGAGAGATTATCGTGAAGAATTGGAAAAGCAGAGGAATGAAGAGAGTACAGACTCTCAAAACTTTCAGGTTGGTGGTTTGCATATTTTTTATTATTTTTGCATGTTAATCCTTTTTCTATAGAATTCAGAAAATGTACACACAAAAACAAATCACATAAAAATTACTTGAATCAATTGCATTTACCGAATTTGTGTTTTCATGGTCGTTTTTTGTGATCCTGACATCAATGATAACATATATCACGTAGTTGATTCAGATTTGGTTGAATTAAAGTAGAATCCTCCATTATAGTCGCATTTCGGGTATCATAATACCATCTGACTTCAAGTTTTTAGAAACCTAAGACTCGGAATTTTTTAAAAAGTGCCTCCACATTCCATTCAAATTTCAGGCAAGTCGTCGAGCAGACTGGGTAGATGATGAAATCGATGAAAAAGATTTGGAATATTATTTATGGAGAAAAAGAAGACGTCAATATTTGAGAAGAAAAGCAGCAGCAATGTGAGTTTCATCATTTCAAAAGAATCAATTTGCTCTGAATTTTGAAGTGGATCTTACAGGTTAAGAGAAAGATATCGTGATCGAATGGATGAAGAAAGAGATAGAGAAAGATATGGAGATGTTGATTATCATTATCATTTCCATGAAGCACCAAGATATGGTTACGGTAGATACGGTGGAGGATACGGTAGATATGGACCATACAGTGGATATGGATATCCATCTTATGGGTACGGTAGTTATGGTAACGGATATGGTGGTTACGGTGGCGGATACGGTGGCGGATACGGTGGAGGATACGGTGGATACGGTAAGATTTTAGTTTAATTTTCTCACTGGAATTTCCTGAGTTACAGGCTATGGTGGAGGACTTCTCGGAAACCTTGTGAATATTGGTGCTGGAAGTGGTCTTGGAATATCTACACCAATTGGAGGAATAGGAATTTCTCATGGATGGGGAATCGGAATTGGATAAAAGGTTATCTTTATGTAAAGTGTCTTTATGTAAATATTTGTTGTGTGTGTTCTAATAAAATCATTTTACAAATGTTTATTTCACCGAGTTAAAAGAAAGTGCTATTCGACAGGAAGAAAAATGGTAGAGAATGGAGAAGGAAGATGCAATACAATAAGAAAATGTGGATGAAATTGTGAAGAAAGTTGAGAAATGAGACGAGTTGTTCTACTGTTTCAAAGTGTTTTGTACACGGAAAAGATTGCAAAGCTCATCAACGAGAGCTTCATGACGGAAGCTAACACGAATATCTGGTACATTCGTACGGTGAATATCGTTGCCGAGAACGCCTTCCTCTTTGTAATTTGGACCAAGCCAGTGAATTTTGACCTAGAAATTACTTTTTAATGTGAAATGTGATAAATAATGCTTACCTTATCCTCGAATCCACTTTGCATCACACTATTTCTTGCCAACTCGCACATATCACATGAGCTGAGTTTCCATACTTGTGCAGCAATAGAGTATTCCTCCATCAAAGCTTCTTTAGTGTAGTGGAATTGAAGAGGATCATCAGTAGACAAGGAGACATTTAGTCCTTTTTGAAGATATTCTGGCAGAGGATTTCTTTGATAACTGATGAAAAGAGAATTGTTTGACAATGGAGACATGGCAATTCCAATTTGAGTCAGATAATACAAATACTGGAGAACTGGAACTTTACGAAGAAGGATTCCGTGAGCAATACTTTCACTTGTCAGATATCCAGTGAGAAGGTGAGAAACATGACCAGCTTCTCCACAATGAGGACGAAGAGCAAATGTGTTGAGTCCTCGAGCACGGCGAAGAGCGTTCAATGCACAAATGTTGGCATACATGTAGAACAAGTAGTAGTTGTACGGTGGATTTTCCAGGTCAGTGTATTCCGGTGGGCATGGTGAGGATCGATCGAACTGAAAATGTATCATGAAACAGGAAACAAAAAAAGTCAATTTTCAAAACTCACATGAACAAATTCGTGTTTACTCTCGTCATCGACAGAATCAATTCCAGATACTTGTTGAAGGAAAAGATGAAGCTCCGGATGGCTAGAAGGATCATTGGTAACTTCAAACAGAGGAGTGAACATATTGTCGAGCATGTCATCAAAACTCTTGATCATATTCTTAGCACGATAGACATCACTGAAATATTAGAAATAAGACATTGTCATTAACATTATCTGCTTACTAAAGTCTCGGAATCTGGATGAGCCATCTGGCGTTTTGACTCCAAACGTCGTGTGTGAGGGCCCATTTTGCCAGGTTATCCCATTCGTTCTTATTACGACCATAGATCGAAAGTCGGGGCTCAGCATGTTGATACTTACTGTCTTCCAAGTCAGACAGAACTTCTTTGAGCAAATCAGCAAAGTACTTTCCACCGACATAATTGTCAGTTTTGATGAAAATCTCACGGAGAGTAGACTCTCCTACCGGATTATATTTCGTGTTGAACTTATCAAAACGGTGGAATGTGTTACGATCAGCATGAACATCAAGCATATCAACTGAAAGATCATAAGCATCGATTCCCATCTTCTTGAACACCTCCTTCATTGTCACTTTTGTATTTCCATTTTCAAGAACAACGGTATCAGCTTCAGTCTTTATCTTCTTTTTGATGAAACGGAGCAAATGTTTCTGATTCATAGAAGAGGCCGCGTGAATGTGAGTGTCGACTTTTCTGATGTTATAGAAATCACGATGAGAGACTCCTTTCTGTTCATGAAGTTCACGAAGTTCGTTGAGAAGAACATGAAGTTGAAATTTGTTTTCGAGATAAGAAAGACGACGGAAACAGAATGATTTTCTGGAAAGGGCTAATGAATTTAATAACATTTCATATTTCTTACAGTGGTCCATCTACAATCATCGCTGTCAACTTTTCAGTATCATTCAAAAACTCCTCCTTAGTGGCATAAATGTTCTTAAACTGCTCATCAAGTGTACCATCTTCATTGCAAATCTCAATCTGTAAAAGTCAATATATCAACTTGATCTGACTGTTATCACTCTTACAATTCCACGATTACGTTTCAACTTGTAGTACTTCTCATATTTCGGAAGTGGATCATTCTTTCCCCAATGATCTTTTGGTGGATCAGGTGGATTGAACGATGTTTGGACAGCTGAAAATGAAGTTGATACGATTAGAAGATACAATTTTTTGTCATTGCCAAGACAGAAAATCTGTCGTACGGTAGAAGTAGAAGAAGTCAGAAGGACAAAAAACAAACAGAAATCAGACACACTACGAAAAGAAACGTGTTGTTGGTGTTGTTGTATGAAAAAGGAGAAAACAACTATTAGTAGAGTACATTTGGATCACTCTTTTTTTTGGATTACTGTTGGTTGTGGTTTGATAAATCTAGTCTGCTTTAGAGTCATTGTTATCGGTTTAGACAGGAGGTATAAAACCAAAACATTTAAATTTTCGAAATATCACTCAAAATATCTTACCCTCCAAATCCGGCACGCTGGGCGGATGGAACAGGATTTTGGCTAAAACATAATCAGAAAATATGAAACCTAATTAAAGATAGATAGAAGTTTACAGGTAGAAGTGTACTATTTATGTGATCTCAACCTCAAAGTGCACGGGATATACATTTATTTTTCCCGTTCGGTGAATAAGTGCAGCTTACTATCACTGAAACTTTATGAATCATACATGTGTCATACCCCCACAGCGTCATTATACGCTCGCAACTTACATAATTGTCTAACTGAAATAACACGTTATTTGTAATCAGTTGTTAGAAAGATAATCTTGAAAGTAGACTCACTTGTTTCCGTGTTTTTGACACGATGTTTTGGCAAATTATTCGGATAATGTCCACTGAGGAAATTACGAGTTGTCGAAGGAAATTGATTTCCAATACGTTCCATGTATTTGGAACGGAGGTGAAGAGCTTCAATTAAATGACCAGATGCAGTTTTCAGATCTTCAAGTGGAACACCACTGAGTTCTTCTCCAGTGATGGCCATTCGTTGATAATTGACATCAACAGCATCTCTAGAACAACGAAAAACTGAGAAAAGTTGTATAAAACGCTACTCAAACCTGAATGTGTGCAGATCAATGAGTTGTGGTGATTTGCATCTTGGTTCGGTCTGGATTTCATCGAGAACTGATTTCAATGACGATGGAGACAAGCATCCGTCGTTCTGAGACTCAAGACGAGCTCTAAAATTTTGAATATTATGAGAATGTAATGGATTCGAAGAATCATCTGAAATCAGATAACATATATTGGCAGCATTCTTTTACCGTTTTTCGACTCGATGTTATTACTCAAAGTATTAGACATAAAGGACATTTACATTCGACAGTAAAAAGCATGCATGCTATTAAAACTTACTGCACTTTAGCCCATACAACATGCAAATCGATGTCGAGAGCCATAAGTTGGAAAGAGTCTTGCTGCTCTTTAATTTTGACAGTTAGATCGGAAAAGGTAAGTTTTCAAAAAAAAAGAACAGTAGTATTCTAGAGCGTAGTAGTGAATAAGTTGGGGTGTAAACTTTTCCGCAAATATGTGCTCATAAAAGGAATAAAACCAAATTCGTGCGATTAGATATTATCCTCGTCGGTTTCTTCCGGTTGAAGAGATTATCTGACACGGATAAGGAGAAGCCCTAAATGAGGCGTTTTTGTCGTATGACTCGAGTTCAGTGGAGAAAAAATCTCAGAGAAACCGTATAGTTGTTTTTGTTCTGATAACTAAAGCTACTGACTCAGCGACTATGAAAAGAAAGCAAGGATAGTCAGCTGTATGAGCACGAAGGCGTTGAATGAGACTTCACACATTTTTGAGAAAATCAAAAGCTCAGCTTCATAAAGTCATGGAAAAAAATGCCTCTCAAAACCTAATTTCATGGACTCCAATCAAACCTTCTTCAGGTCTTTTCATTCGCTTTCACATAATCAAAAAATGAGAAAAAAGAAGAAGGATCTCAATTTCTTTCTAGGTGGAAATGAGAGTGGGTGAGAGCCATTGTGCCTTGTGCAAAAAAAGCAAAGAAGGAAGCTAATCCTTTTCAAAATACAAAAAAATGAATGTGAATCAAAAGTATTCGTGTGAGAGACAATGTCTACAAGCTGGGTTATTGTAGCAATGCATAGGAATCAGACGCGGGTAAAAAAGCCTTGGGCAAAACTCAGACGATAATCATTTGAAGCTTAACCTGTGTTTCAATGCCTTCTTCTCCGAGTTTTGTGGTGACCAAAAGTCGTCTCCAACTACAGAAGTTGATCCTTTGTTGGCAAGACCCATATCAACATGGGCAACTGTAGCCCGACGATTTTTTGGGGGCATCGGCACTTCCTGCTTCTTCTTAGAAGATGTCGACTTCTCTTTTCCAGTTGAAACGGATGATTTATCTCTGAAAAGGGATTCACACATACACACATTAGAACATGCACAACGGAAAGTTTTGTATGGTTAAAATTTCACAAAACACACGAACACAAAACAAAAAGTTAGGTTAATGAAAGGGAAAAAAGTTAGTGTTTATGACAGGTTTGTAGTGTTTTTTAAAGAGTTGATTGAAGAGATAGAAAAGGAGTACCAATTTTACGACGAAATTTTCAAACTCACAAGCAAGACCAACGTCTCGACTTTGCCCCCTTTTCGCTAAAGAATTATCCGGAATCTAATAGATAAACCAATCAACTAACCGATTCGAAATCTCAATTGTCCGATGATTACGAGACTCGTTCACTTCAATTGGAGTTGTCGAAATTTCGAATGGAGAAGCGGTCGAGTGATCGGAATGGCCCATCTGAAAGTAACTTTTATCAAAATTCCAAAAAAAGAAAATGTTAATACCGCGTAGTTTTTCTTGAATGGTCCGGAATCGAAGAGCTCACTGTCGACAGTTTCTGAATATAGTTTATGAGTTAAGATATTTGACACTTTCACAAAATCACTATCACAAGTCACAACATTATCTCTCACCAATCTGAGATTCTGGTACATCAGTTGACAAATCATCTAAATATTCACTTTTGTTTTTATTACTCCATATTTTGAATTTTGCTAATTTCTACCAAGATAACCGATAAAGAGATGGTATTTTAAATTCTAAGTTCTTACTCTTAGTTCCTTTCTTCTTCCCGTTTTTATCGTTTTTTGAAGGACTAGATGTTCGTTTCCGTTCATTTTTCTCTCTAAAATCGCATTTTGATCATTATCTTTTCACTCTCACTCTCACTTCTGTTTCTTTGCTTCATAATATGATCTTGGTGGTTCAGAATCTTCCGGCGACTTCTGTTTCTTCACTTTTCTTTTTGGACTCGGTGAATCAGGTGGACACACTGGATCAGATGAATCAACTTTCTCCCTATGTAATTCAGTATAAGTATAAGTATCAGATCATATTCTGATCTTACTTAGAGTTGTTGATATCACTACTGAAAACCGGAACTGGAGCAAATGAGCTAGAGATTCCAGTCATAGAGAAATCTACTTCCGTCATGTTAAATGAACGGGCTTTCATTGCTTTATCTGGACCGACAATAGTGTCCGTGGAACGAATTTTCGAAAGATTCACATCAAAAAGTGGAGAACCATCGGAAGGTTTGAAATTCGTTGGTTGAATATTCGGAGGATCCGGAACATGTGTTTTCTACAAAGACACTCATAGACAAACTTTCGAACTCATGAGAGAAAAGTGAGAATCTCTCATTTTGAAATCCCCTTCTCACCACTTCATGAGTACATGGTAAGCTGTTCGCACCAGTTTTCACCGGTTGATCCGTCACCACTACTTTATTAGGAACGGTTTTCACAGAAGCTTGCCGTTCCTGTTTCTGGAAAATTGGGCTCATTGAAGGAATGAGCACAAGCTCGAATGAGTAACCTGTTTCTTCGGAGTCGACAGTTTCGATCCCATAATTTTGCTTCGCACAACTTATGCTACTTTCTTACTGCTTTCCTTGAAGAAATTTATTCAAAATACTTATCTTTTCATCGGTTACCCTGACTAGAAAAAAACAAACACTTCCACGTTATCTAGGTTTTTGGAGTGAAGGTTTTTGGAGTAAACGAAGTTCACGTGTAAAGTTAACTTACTCATTCCATAATCACGAATATTGTCAAGAGGATTTGGACGAGTGACCTGAAAATTATATTGTTTTGAAAAGTATTATTCCAAGAATCACTCACATCAGAACTTGGAGATGCTGCTGTTGCCTCTTCATCGCTGTGTTCAGCTGCTGGAGTGAAGAAATGGACACCGTTAGTGTCCGTCGGCATCTTCACTATAAAAAAGGTGTTTCAAAGAATGTTTCAGGCGGGTAATGATATGAATGTTGCAACTGCAGAAAAATGATAAAAAGACAATGGTATAATGGAAAATGTTGAATGATTATCTCGTTATCAAAAACGAAAAAGAGCTTCAGAGTGACAGAGAATGATCGTAAAAATGTACATAAAAGATTATGAGACGATCGAGAAAACTGGCACCAGACTGGCGGAGGCAGTTACTTACGAAATATTTTCGAAAAAGAACGAAAACAAAAAGTTCAACGGATCACATGAAGAGTTCAATGGTTAGATGATATTGATGATTGGACACTAACTATCCAATTTTGTTGACAAATAACTAGACGGAACAACTTTACAACAGATGAAGGAAAATGAAAGAATACAATCTCTAGTTTCATGAATCGGTAAACAATGATTCTCAAGAAAATGCTTATTGTTTGGCACAGAAAGAAGATATTTAAACCCCACTTCGGAATTTAATAAAGTCCAGAAAAAAGAACAGAAACCGTTGAGATCAAAAAACCAGGAAGATTGTGAGCAGTTTCAGTGAAAAAGAATGAGACTGATATCAATAAATTTTCAGTCTGCACGTCTCACAT
Organism: Caenorhabditis doughertyi; assembly: GCA_963572265.1. Lineage (NCBI taxonomy): Eukaryota > Metazoa > Nematoda > Chromadorea > Rhabditida > Rhabditidae > Caenorhabditis > Caenorhabditis doughertyi. The sequence goes on from OY751554.1 coordinate 11,706,657, forward strand.
GCCTAATCGGCTTTTCACATGTGGGGGTTTTCACCACCTTGCGTGAGCTCCCCCCATCTCATCACCAATTCTATTTATCTTTTTCTCTTCTTTTTTCGCCTTTCAGGACTGATAAATGTTTTATTGATAACAGATATCAACTGCTATTCATGCGTGCGTGTTGCATATGGTTCTGAAAATGAGAGAGAAGAACCAAAGAAGAGGGTATAGATGATGACAGAAACGAAATAATCTATTAGGTAGCGATAAAAAGGACGAAGTTATCACTTGGCGTTGACACTTTCACATTTTCACAGCTTTTATGGGTTTGTTTAGTTGAAGGGGATTGAAAGACATGTGATTGAAATGTTTCAGAAGGAAATGAACTAATAAAAGTGCAGGTTTTTACTTATTGGCATGTACTGAACTATTAAAAGAACATTTGGATATTTTGGAAACAGGAAAAATACATAGCGTTGACAAAACGATCTTTTTCTTTTTACAGTGAAATCGAAAACTGCAGCTTCGAAAGAATTTAATTAAAAGGTTCGAAGAAGACAGACTACCGAATGTAATAGAAAAACGATAACTGATGAACACAAAAACAATTTTATCCGATTTTCGCATTCTGTGTATCTTCTATTAAATCTGTCTAATCTGCAGATATATGTCGTCAAGAAGGCGTCAACATTGTCGATGATTTCGTTTTTTGAAAAACAATGTCTCGCTTTTGCAAACGAAGAAGATGGAGGTAAAGGAAACGAATAATGAAAAAAATGCAATAAACGTTTGAACAAAAAATGACACATTTGTATGAAAATGTACAATTGAACAACAAAAACTTTTCACAAATGAAAAAAAAGAGAGATGTGTACCCCTTGGATATCAGGTGACCATGGAGCAGGAGGTCGTCTGGCACGTACTTTGAGAAGGTATTTTCCAAAGTTTTCATCTATTAAGCTCGCACGATCGCTTTCAATTTTGATTCAAAAAGTAAATAGAGCTATTTTCTCAACAATTTTTTTTTCGAAAAGCAAACATATTACATTTTTTCTAACACGATTTGAAGCTGAATCCTTCAACTACAAGAGAAACAGAGAAAACAAGATGAACGAACATTGCAGCTCCACAGAATTAAAAAGAAGACGATGAAAAATCTAGGAGAGAGAGAGTGAAGAGAAAAGGAAATGCTTGGGGAGTGGTCACCAGACTGACGAGGAAGTGCATAGGCATAAGAAGGACGAGAGAAACAGACAAAGGAGGGGAGAGGACCCATTTGCACGATGAATTTTCGGATGGGTGTCCAAGAGTAAAAGTTACAACAACTGTTGCTCGGAAAATTGTTATTTTTGTTACCCGGAAAGTCAAAAGAGCAATGATCATTTCCCATTTATTCTAACAGATAGATTACGGTAACTTTGTCATCACTGTGGTTTGGAGAGAAGGACCCAATGATTACCTGAAGTCAAGAAACAAAGAACATAACACATTTAATGACAACAAATATTCTGGTATTTATTCGTTTCAAAATTCAAGTTCTAGATTTAGATTTCGACTTTCTTCTACCGGTTCTCGCAGTCTTCTCTTTAGCTTTCGGTTCTTTAGACTTCTGTTTTCTTTTTTTCCTCTGTTTCTCCGCAAGGCGTTTCAACACTTTGTCTCTTCTTCTAAATATGAAGAATCTACGAATAGCAATCCAATCTTTCAGAATCTTTCCAATCCTTTCATCTCGTTTCAATCGGTTCTCCAACTTCTTTTTCTGATCTCTTCTTTTGGTCAAATCTCGGATCCGTTCCTTCTGGTCTATAGTCAATGCATCTCTTCTCAGCTCCTTCTTCTGCTTTCGATGTCGTCTCCGAAGTTTCTGACGCCTGCGTTGTCTCCGTTTCCCATGACGCTTCTTCCGATGCTTTCTCTTGTTCCTTTTTCTCAACTGATGCCTCTTTCGTTTCCTGATTTTTCTTTTCTTTTTCTCTTTTATCTGCTCCAGTGTCACCGGATCCAGTTGAGAGAATGTTCCTTTTGTGGGTGACTTCGAAACATCTGGACTACTTCCATTTATAGACGCCTTCTTTTTTTTGCCTTTTTTCTTGACAATGAACTTTGGTACAGGAGGAAATGTTGGTTTGAGTGTCTTTTTCTGATCAGTCTTCCTCATCTTTTGTCGCTTATTTAGTGAGATCCGATTAACTTTCATATTTCGAGATATTGGATGTTTAGACATCTTGTTAATCAAACGATGTCGTCGAAGACGGAGCCGTGTTTTTCTGTTTGGTGCTCTTTTTCTCCACTTCACCATCATCAGCTTCCAGTACAAATCAACGAGTTTCTCATGTTTTTCAAGAGTTTGCTTGTATCCATTTGAACGTTGATTTGTTCTTTGTTTGCACATTTTGTCATAATTTATGAGAATCTAAAGAAAATGATAAATGACCTAAACAACATTTTTGCTTCTTACCTTCACTCGTTTTTTCTCTTCTCGGCGTCTTTCTCTCCACCATCTCAGTTTGATTCTCAGAAGATTACGTTTTCTTTTATTTATCAACTTTCTTCTTAGATTTCTCAGCTTTTGTCTTGGATTTGTCATCGCCTCACTTCCACTTTTCTTACTTGTAGCTTCCTTTTTCATTTTCTTGATTTTTACTTTTCGAACAGCTGGTAACCAATCACAATTATTTGCATAGAGTATTTCATATTCAGCTATAGTCAATGGATTGCAATTTGGAATCATTTGTACGGTTCGTTTCTCGAGTGGAGGTGGAGGGTATCTCATTTTCAGCCAAGCATCAAAAACAGTTTTGATTTCTTCGAAACATGGTCGTTCTGCAGCTTTCACCTTCCAAAGCTTCTTGAAGTAGTTTTGAATGTCTTCAGGAGTATATTTAGAGAATGTGTACAGAACATCTCCATCTTTATAGTCCAGTATTTTATTTTTAAGTTCGTTTGTAGGTACAGTTCCTAGTGGCACAGCTCCATCGTTGAAAATCTGGAAGATAGAAGGTGATAAAATTCAAAATAAATGTTCCGAACCTCAGTACAGGCAACTCCAAACATCCAAACATCAGTCTTTTCATTAAATGTTGCTGAAACTGATTTCACTCCTATTGCTTCTGGACACATCCACTTTATTGGCAAATTTTCTTTAAGTGTAGTTATCGCTGTCAGTTTGATCTCAAAATCTGATAGACCGAAATCGGATAATTTTAAAATTCCATAACGATTGAACAAAGCATTTCTAGCAGCAATATCACGATGGACTATTCCTCTGAAAACAGAGTATTTTTAATCTCAGATGCATTTCTTTATTTTCACTGTTTTGCCATGAAAGCCAAGCCGGACGCTAGTTGCCAACAATAGAGTAATTTTTCACCAATTGTTGTGTACTTTCCCTGAACATAAAAATTAATCATTCTGAAAGATCCAAAAAACGAACATATTTTTCAATATGACTGATCAGAGAAGTTGCCATCATCTCAACAAGAAGCATAGGAGGCATACGGTCGATCGAAACTCCTACCATCTGGAATGTCACTCTTCCGTATTCGCTACTTATGAGAAACAATTTACCTTTGTGATATAAGGATGTTGTAATTTGCTCATAAGCGTTGCCTCTTTCATCATTGCTTCTCGATCCATAAGAAGACGATCTCCTTGTGATGTCAAAATCTTCACAGCTACCAATCGACGTCGAAAAGCACCAATCAACACTGCACTGAAATTTCCAGATCCAAGAACAACCGAATTTTTAGGGCACCTGAAGTTTAATTTATTAGACAGCCAATTTTCGAATTGCTCACATAATCTTATGACTTTTGATGAACCAGTTCGGTTGTTTGGAACCTATTTTCAGTTTCAATCCAGTGAAGCCAATGAAGTTTTGATGATAATGTTTAATCAATTCGACAATAGTTTTGTGAAGAGGCGGAAACGTTTCCAACTGCCATCTTGAACCTTGAATGGACGCTTGAAAGTGATGAAACTGAGAATGAATTATGGGTTATCATGGTGATTGAAATCCAAAAGCAAACCTTCCTGATCGAACTAGAAAATGAAACAACAGTAAGAATCAATGCAGTGGTCTCTTGAAAAATCATACTTCGTACCAGAAATTCACCATCTTGAGCGTCTTTTAAGTACTCCTATAAAACTTTATTTTATCAGATGTTTTTGAATAAATAACAAACCTCAGCTTCACTTTGTGAAATCATTCCCCAATACCAATCTTGTGTTGTGTAACCCTTCTTTCTTTTTCCTTTCTTTTTCATTTTCCATCTCCAATCATTCCGACGAGTTCTTCTTGGAACCTTCTTCTTCACAACTACACTGGTTGCTTCTTCTTTTGACGGCTTCAGTGGCTGACCATTCTTATCCTTTCTTTTTGAAGCTGGGCTCTTCGATTTACGACGATCATGCTTCGATGGTTTTTTAGCTTTTCCGTGCTTTTTGTGACGTCGACGTTTTGATGGCTTTTGCATTTTGTTAATGGAGAAATGATCAAAGAATTCTGACAAATTCTTGCAAACAAGTAGTTTGGATTCCACGTGGCAAACTTGGACTTTCACGGTGTTTTAAAAGTTCAAACTGGGTTCACGTTTTCCATTAAAAAGACTACGGTTCAAAAAATGACAACACGGTGAAACGTGGAAAGTTTCAAGGTCTTTATGTGAAATGCAAGTGTTCAGATAAAACTCGTGTATAATAAAAAAGGATGAGTGGAATCAAAATAAAATCAAATCAAAATAAATTGTAAAATTAAATAAAAATTTAAATGAAAATAATTCATTTTGAAAACACATATTAGACTGAAACAATGAACTATATTTTCTTCGATCTGGCTTCGCATCAGCAAATGTCCATGAAATCTTCCAGCCCAGTTTTCAGAATACTTGGCTCCAGCTTCTGCAAAAATAGTTTGATTGTAAGCACCTTTCCATTTCAACGTACCACATCTTTCTGCTCACAAATACGTATCAAATCCTTCATGTACAAGGTGTAATCCTCCGAATGTTCAATGTCATACAAGAAGGTCCAATTTGTGATCTTGCAAAGCAACATACTTCCTTCGATGTACTCCTCCGATCTGGGAGTTAACCGATCCCTGATGTGCATAAAAACACACTCAAAGAGTGTGTCATGAAACATTTGTAGAGGTTTCTTCAGCATAATCTGCAAATTACTCGACTACAGCAAGGATTAAAGTTATGGGTTTTACCTTAATATCAGAGCAGGCTTCGTAGTACTCTCTGAGTCTTTTGTATGTATCTGATTCCAGATCATGCGGCAAACACTTCTCGTATGTTCGGAGAAGTGTCCGAAGCACTGCCTTCTTTTGAAGATATCCTCTTTTTTTCGAGTACTTCCTGTATTGAAAAGTAGATTAAAGCATTGGGATCATAGAAAATCTTACATTCTCAACTCCTTCCAAGCAGAGTTATCAATTTTTTCATCATTCGACATTGTTTTTGTTCAAAAAATGGCTATTGAAACGGGTGAGTAGATCGCCTTCGTTTAGTTAGAAACTATCAGATTTTATTTTCTGAACACAAGTAAGTTGGTGATGCCACGCGTGCGCGTGTAAAAAATACATTTGTTCGTCAACTACTTTTTGAAATTCAAAAGTAAAGTATGAAATACACAATGTTATTTCAGTCATAATCAGTTATAGAAAGATCTTTTTAAGATTTATCGATTTTAAATTAACTTTTTTCAATTTAAAATTAAATTTTTTAACAATTATAATATAATCCTTTTAAAACTTTCTTGAAACCTAAAGCCTAATTTCTTCCCAATTAATCATCCCAACAAATCTGTGACGTTTTATAGGCTTACACCACATTTTTCATGAGATGCTATCCTATCCCACCGTAGAATCAACCGCATTCCTCAATGAAAATTCGATTTCTATTTTTTACTGGCACACTGCCAGAAGAACTCTGAATCGAATCCCGCTCTAAACAGGTATTTCTTCAGATATTGGGCAAAGATTTCGAGATTTCTCCTCAGTTTCCTTCTTCCTCCGCTCGAGAATCGCAATGACGGATCGGTGGCCCGTTTCCAGGGAAAAGATTCAAATCTTGAGAAGAAGAGAAAAAGATACGACATACAACACACTATGAACATTCTTTGACAATCATCTTCATCTTCTCTTTCGATTATTTCTCAAATTGTGACAAAAAAGTTTTGCTTTCCTTCAAAAACTTGACATTAGCAACACGATGGGCATTTAGCATAGAAACCGTTGCCATTAGCATTGCTCATTCTCTTTTCTCTTTCCCAAAAAAATTTCACTTTTTGTTTTCTATTTCATTTCAAATACTGAATAAAAACAGAAAAAAAAGAATATAGACTGGCAATATATCTGGCAGTAATCCGTTACAAACTTTTTAGTTCTATCCAACTGATTTGTTTAATCGTTGTCCGATTTAAAACGAAAAAAAAGATGGTTGAAAGTGTGAAGAGATAGAGACAAAAAGTTTCAATATAGCACTTGTTCATATCTACTTTTTTCGCAGGTTTTCTGATTTTCTCAAACTTTCTTCTGATCAGTAACCTTTTTATTCTTAAATAATACGTTTTGTTCCCATTATAAATGTTCTTTATCAGTTTTGTTTCTGTTTAAGAAAATGAAGATTCGATAAAAACTTCAATGAAGTTATTGTCTTCCTTTTCAACCTCCCACTAGATCTAGAAAACTTCATATCGCAGGCCAGTCGTTTGTCTTGAAAACCTTGGGAGAAGAAGAAAAAGATCTAAGCCCAAGGCAACGAAATTTCTCTGAATTTGATTTTTTGGCTTCATTCCCAATTTGCATAACAATCTACAATCGACCAAAGTCTTTTCCTCTATCTGTCCGCTCTACATTCAGGGCAAAATGGTAATCTCTTTATTAATATTTATGATTATAATTATCTGTTCCACCTCTATTGTACACCTCTTCCACGAATCAATCCACCTCATTCCAACACATTCCTATTCCAGAAGCACCTACTTCCACTCCACAACCAAAAACGGTAGCTCTCGGAAAGAAACGGTCAGTTTTTTGAATTTGCAATGAAAAACGAAAAGCGGGAATGATTTTTTGCAAACTTCCGAACCACCGAAATAAAATTTATATTACATGAGTTGAAAGTTGTACGCGCATGTAGAATAGAGACAATTTGCGGGGGTACACACCTTTTTGCTTTTTTGTTATATTGCATCAATCGGGAGGAAAATCATGATGCTCTCGATTTTCAATTCGTTTTTGACAATGTTTTGTTGTTTTTTCGAATTGTAAATGTGCGCTTTGGAACAAAGTTTGAGCTCTTTTTACTGGATATTATTTCATGAGGAATGGATATTTGGGCTATTTTGAAACGGAGAAACTCTTATGAATCCTGGTTAAAACCTTACCTATTTCTTAGGTATTGTTTCTCTCCGTGTTTTATCTCTCAACTTTTTTTAGAGAAAGAAGCGAACCAGGCTATTTAATGCACTTCGATTCCTCAGACGATCTGTTTGTGAAGATCAAGATTCACATAAATCAACAACAAAGATTTAGTTCTTCTGTTGGAGCTTGCTCCTCTGAGCTAGGTCAACGCTATAGTTACACATCAAAAACTTTCAAAGAAAATTTGCCACAAATTCATAAATCCTTCATCTGAAGTTGGTAGTCTTGAATCTCCACGAGCAACAATGTATTTTTTCGAAGTATCCAGGGTAGCTTGCTTTCTTTTCTATCTTTATTTTCCTATTTTTCGGAAGCAAAGTGTGCTTCGAACAGACATCGACATCTTTCCGATTCGTATTCCCACACGAAGTTAACCTGAACCTAATGATAAAATTGATAAGAAACCTTTTTCAGTTGTAGAACATCATGCATAACAAAATTCAAAAGAGTACAAGCAAAGTATTGAATGACTTCATAATCACTGATAACATATAACCGCGCCCAATTGCCCTACCTTTCAGACCTTTATTTCCCATATTTGCTTTCGATGAGACGTTCGGTGCCATCATTTTGTTTATCATTTCTTCCTCTTTTCTCTATTTTTCTATACCTCTCAGTCTGCCCCTTTTCGGGTATTTTCTGACCTATGGTTTTTATTATTCGAAACTCAAAATTCAATTGAAATATCGGAAAAAAAGAGTTTTGTCAATTGACTAGGTGAAAGATGACAAAAAGCTGTATAGATTGTTTGGTTTTTTTCAATGTCGATCGTGTGAATTTCCAATGTTCTACGACTCGTTTTCTTGAATACAGAAAGTATCTTCAATAGACGTCTAGATGTCTTTTGTATAAACAGTTTAGGGATTGAACTATATTCACAATCTTTTTATCGGTAATCGCTGATACTTTGTTATAGCTATGACTTTTTTTTACAACTCATTCCACTCTGAGTTGTGGATGACGCATTATTAGAGTGTCGAAATAATTTTGCTTCGAACTGCAAATCGCAGAATACAGAGAATCGGAAGAATCAAAAGTTCATTTTTCAAAAGCACTTGTATTTAGAAACGATTGTCCAGCTGCTCATATTTTACAATTTGAACTAACATGAAAATCTCTTTTAATACAACTCTATACTAAATCGACTCAATCAATTTGTTCTGCTTAATTAGCCTTCCCGGATATCGTTCCCCAAAATTTCTAATTTCGACCATATTCCCTCGTCTCTCAATTCTCGCCGCAGTGCATATCTATTTTGTAATCTTAATCGGCATTTCGTTGGTAGGTCACTCACAAAAGAACCCATTTTCTATGTTTTCATCAAAAAGGAGAAACTCCTAAAAGAAATGACCTAGATGAATAGGTCTACTAGGTCATTGTTTAGGTCAATTCCTCTACGAGTTAACATACTTATAAACAATATAGCAAAGAAGAATGAAGAAGAACCCTTCCCCCGGAAGAATAATCAAAACATTAATGACCACACTTTTTTGTTTATTTTACGTCAGAAGAGTGAATGAATCTCCTATATTTTTCTCAACTCTCTCTCTAGCTTACATCAGGGTCTTGAGGTCATTCAAAAGTTAGGAAAGTACATTTTCTGGAATTGAACTTTCATGTAAAGATGATTTAGGATTGCAAGTATACTTCTGATTCTTATTTCAATTACTATGAATTTAAAAAATCATTCTTCAGTTTTTCTCTAGAATGGTTGTGGCAAAGATCTATCGATTCTAAACTAGTCAATTGTCTAGTGAACACAGAAAACAACACAACTGTCCATCTCCATTTCCATAATTGTTCATCCTTGTAACAAGTCATTTTTCCTTGTGTGACCATCAAACCGCTCTAATTAGTTTCTTATTTAATTTCCGACAAAAGTCAACAGATCTCATTAATTAGTGGTCGAAGATATTCCTCAAAAAAAAGTTGGAGAGTTTGAGGGTCATTTTCGGGTAAAGGACGCTTTTGATCTAATCTCACCAGTCACTTTTTTACCTAATTCTTTTCGGCGCTGTGACCGACATTTTCCTGAACTCGTATCTAGAAAAGACCACATTTTTGGAGCGAATAGAGATGTTTGAATGTCTACAACTTGCTCATTTCATTTGACCTTTGGATCGTTTTATCTAGATACTACTAGCCTTGTTCAATTGTCTGCAACAATCTTTGTGCAGCTGTTAGCTCTTCCTGTTCAAGTTTTGCACTACTCGTTCTCGACCTCCACTTTTTCTGCAAAAGGAAATACATACAAAAAAGTGTTAGGATAGAAGGACGAAAGGCGATCGAGAAGGCAGCTGCATTTTTTGGTTTTGCAGCTGGAAAGTGTTGAGCGATTCCATTCCGAAATTTCGTTCAGACTTCTACATTCGTTTGATTATTATTATTTGGCCGTTCTAATATTGAAGTTGAGTATTGTTCTACTCACAATCAACTCGACGATTATGTTTTTAATAGTTTTAAATTTATTTTCTAGGACATTCTGAATTCGAAAAAATAAATCATTGTGTCTAAATAGGCTTTCCGAGCAGAGATATTTTCCAACTGTTATTCTACATTTTCTAGGCTCTAGTCAGCTCCGGTTTAAAAAACAGTGTAAGTTCAACATGTGAAATTTATTGTTAATCTTCATTCTGAAGCAAGTGTCCTTCATTTTCTTTTCGATATCAATGAATAGAGCATACATATGTACAATACTATTGTATTCATATTACAAACAGTCCCTTCTCCTTTTCTATATTTCTCTCTTTCTCCGGAAAGGTGCCGTCCATGACCTGTTTGTTTAGCTGCAAATTTAGAAAAGGAAAGCCTGTCAAAATTTTTGGAAGCATGCACGGCTACTTTTGAACAGTTCAGTTGAACTAATTTTAAGAATTTACTCGGTTTCTCTATTTTTTGAGAACATTTTTGAGAATTTAGAAAGTTTGATGAGTCGGTAACGTTACCGTAACCGGGTCGAAAAGGTCATAGTGCGGTCGAGCGCACTTGCTCAGCTGCAACTTGATGAAAATTTTTTTCCGAATTTTAGTTTTTGTTTCCGGCTTTGATGCTTTCCACCTTTTTTATTCTATTTTCCAACTCATAAACAGCAGTGAAAAAAAAACAAAAATTGTTCTTTTTCCTTTTTTTATATTAAATTTTGTTTCAAGTCAATGTTTTCGATTTTTCGATTGCGCATTTAGTGCTTCCTTGATCATGGCTTTGTTTTTACCGTTTATGTTTGTAGCTCCTATCAAAGTATAATCGTTGTATTCTCACGTACACTTCGGACTATATAAGCATGTTTTGGTATCCCAAAAATATTGAAAGTATAAGAAAGGATTCAAGTTTCTTTAAAACTCGATCGTTCTCACCGCCTCTATTCCTACTTTTCCTTCTCTTGTTATTTCAATCATGCATTCTTCTGTAAGTGTATATGTATAACTCGCTGAATTGATATTGACACACCCGAAACGTTTTGAGCCGCCCGTTGGCTGAACGTTAGCTCAGCTGTGATCGTGAACAGTCCGTTTCCGAAAAAGAATTAATCGATTTACTATCAACCAATAATTTTCAGTTTGGAAGCGAGATGATGATGGAAGATGATTGGGCGACGACTGGAATTCTAGAGAAGGACATCTTTATTTCGTCGATCCACAATGATAAAGACTCGATCGATGTGAGCTCTTTGTATATTCATTTCTAAAAAGAAAGTTAAATTGTCAGATATTAAAGTTGTTCGATAACGATATGGACGGATTCTCCGACGATAATATTCGGATCAAGATGGAACCGAATGACGAGACTTCTGGTAAGTCCGATGAAAAAATGAATGACTGCGCTGCGTTCTTTCTGAAAAATTCGAAGAATTTCAGTTCCTCCTAATTTATGATCACATTTCGATAAATTATCGTACTAATAAAATAGAAAAAATTGATAACATAGAGCTGCCATCATCAAACTACAGTCAATTTGAGTTCCGTTTTTCGGAAATTTCAAAACTGAGAGGCTGAAAATTGAAATTATAATTGGAAGTGAAACGCAAATAAACAAGCGTTAATCTTTGCACTTGGTGAAAAGCTCGGAGATAAAACTCTCCCTACTAACGTTTTCGTAACAATGACTTGGTGCTGATGTTGAGAAAAGTGATAACGTCATCGGTCATCGAAAAGCAAGTAAAGGCAGCAGGAGCAGGAAAGACAGTAATCTGATGAAAGTGTGATTTCGAGCATCAAAAATCAGCTTCAAGCGATCTAGGAATTGATATTCTCGTCATTGTCAAATGGCTTCAAGACCAGAGCTGACAATATGACAGCCGTCTACCTTCAAATATTTGCCACTCAGATAACGTTCTGCGTTCGAGTCCTGCCGATGACTTTTAAAACGGCTTCATCTTATTTTAACTATTCGTGGCGTTTCTGAATTAGCTCAGAGCCCAATTTAAAAAAGTTAATACGTGAAATTTCCAAGTAGAAGTGTTGCTTTCCGTCACATATCAAACATCAATTGCAACATCGTATATTCACTATTTCAATCCAAAGTCGTCAACGACAACATCTCCTTATCAGCTCTATCGTGCCGTAGTTTTACGACCGCCATCAAATATCGATTAAGAGCCTTTTCGGTGTCATGTTTTTTAGCTATCTTTTCTAAATATGACAAAATAGGTGTGACTGATCAACTGAAAATAAAGAATTCTGACCGCCATGTTTGCTTACCAAAAGCAACATCACTTTTTATAATTAAAAGAGAAACTATCATACGAATAAACTGACTCAGCTAGTGCTCTCACTTTCAGGCACTGTAAATCGTTATCAGTTTTTGTCTCAGAAACTTGTGCTCTCTTCTATGGCTTCTCATTCACTCTACTATCTCGTTTATCAAATTAGTGTCCCCATCTCTGCATCGTTTTTCTCTTGTTGAGTTGCTGCCGCCTGCCCCACCTGTCAGTGGGCAAGAAAAAGAAACACGAATAAGAACAGTATAAAATCATTCTGTTTCTCGCCTCTCAGCTCCACTAAATTACTGTACATATTGTACCTACTATTGTAACTATGAACACTTCTTGCTCGTCGTCGATGCCTATGTCCATGCCTATGGAAATGTCACAGGTGCACACGGGAATGAATAATAACTGTGAGATGAATCAAATGATGCATCCCATTCAAAATTTCCCCATGAAATGGGAGCCTTGTACTCCTCCAGATGAAAAGCCTCCTGGCCATCTGTTATTTCCTCCGATTGCTGGGTTTTTCAATCAGTCACGACACAGTAGTACTGGAGAAGGTATGTATACTCTGTTGTTGTTTTTTTTTACTCGGGCATTCTTCTCAATCCATATAATTAGTCTTTCTACATTTATAGACATCTGACGATTTTGACGTTCGAATAGTTTTATTTCCGTTGTTACTGGATTCCCATCACTTTCATTTTTATGACTACCTATAGGCGTTATCAGCATACCATCATTTGAAAAAGTTCAGAAGAGCATACATAATAACAAATAATCGTTCGAACTGTATGACCCACAATCGATCTAGCACCTTTACAGTATCAGTCTTACGTTGAAGTTCTCCACAGAAGCGAAATACGCTTTGAGCACAAAACACGATAATTCTGTATTTCTAATACTGACAAACATCGGGAATTATCGCACACTTCGTAACTGATAAGTCTTTGTTTTTGGAAGTTGTTGCAACTTGCAATTGTTCTTTCACCACGTGCAAAAGTTGATGACGTACTAGTCTCACCGAAAAATTAGTTAATTCTCTTTTGTCGCCGAAAGTTCTCAGCTTATTTTCTAATACAGTTCCCAGTACCTTTGTCATCCAATTAAGTATGGCGTTTCCCGGAACCAATGGAATGAGCGTCATGAAACAAGAGCACTTCGTGTGCAGGTCATTGACGTAAATGCAATTTATGACCCACTTTTTTGTCTCTATTCCTCTTTTTGAAACATTTGTTTACTTATCAAAAAAGAGTTGATTGATAAAGTTAGCAAGTTAATAAAAAGTGAAAGGTAGCTTCTTCAACTCAAATGTTTCCAATTTCGAACAAAGAGTGATAGAATATGGAAAATAACATGGATAAATTAGAGAAATTGAGAACGAAAAAAGCCATTAAAAAAGAAGGGCAAAGTGTTTGTCTGATAAGGTAGCCAGAAGCTAACTCTATGTGCCGATCGTTTGATACTGATGTCAGAGTTATTTTGAGAAACATGTAAAAAAAAAGGAAAAAAAGGTTTACAATCAGAATAAGAACTTTGCGCATATATTTAAAAAAAAATAGGAGCAGAAACTTCTTTATTGATCCGAAGCCCTAGAAGTATTTGAAATTTGTATCCTTTTTTCAGACTATCATGGATCTTCATCAGGTAGCCCGTCTTCATCGCTTTCATCACCAAATGAGTTCAAAGATGAACCGTTGGGACTCGATGTTCACTTTGGAAGTTCTATGTTCAACGCTCCGTTCAGTCCGTCAGCCACTTCTTCGCAGTAAGTTCCAGCTTCTTTAACTTTTCACAACACGAAAAAAATACCCGAACGTGAATTTCGAAAAAGGCAAAAGTAGGTCACGGGGTCAAGAAGAACCCCCACGCCGAAAACCCAGTTTTGCAACGTGGCATTCCTTTTATTTCTTGCTCAAGTTCACGTGGTAAATTTCTATTAATATTTCCTGCAATTCATATTTTTGATTTCAAAAATCATGTTCCGGCTCAAATATGGAGAAAAGTATCGTTCGAAAACAGTCTAATCGTTTGTAAGCATGTTTCAGCAGTCCGTCTTCTTACGGAATGATGAATGGAGGACACTCAATGGCACCACAACAGCATTCGCCACTGCCTTCCGTCACCCATTTTTCGCACAATCACCATCTGCACCATCATGTCGTCCAACATCAGGTATGTTTATAGTTACACAGTCGATAAACAAAAATATCAATTTTTCAGCCAAACCTGCAAATGAGTATGAACCAGATCTTTCACAGCCCTCCTCCGCAGTATATGACTAACAACCAGCCGCACAATTTCTTGTTCAAGGATGCAACCATCTATGAGGGAATGGGTGAGATTTTATTGAAATTTCAAAAAAAGTGTTCCGAAACGGCTTTCTCCTATCACATTGGTTCTAAGGAAATGTGTTAGTACCACATCCAATATGCACTGAAAATTTCAACAGTGCTATTTAGTTATAAGAGTAATATCAAGCTGTTTGACTTTAAAGCCTCCTTTTTATGACGGCGCCTCTCTCCACTAAGCGCCAGGCACTTCTCACAATTAACGCCACACTTCAGTGCATCTCGATTGGAGGTCCTCTTTTTCTTCGGGACACTACCCTAATTATTTCCTCGATTTCTTCGTTGTCCACGTCATGATCAAAGTGACGTCAACGATTCTTCCATTTACTTTCTTGATCCGGTTTGCCACGTCACCAGTCTCTCACAATCTATTGCTTTCGTTCAGTATTTCGTCTATTGTGACAAACATGGACATTGTTACCATTGTAGGAGTCGCTTTCTGTTTTTTCTCCCTCATTCAGACAACCATGTTACAGTGTTGATACTTCGTAGTAGTAATGAGAAATTGTCATATTCATAACTTCTGAAACTTTTGATTCATATATGAGATTCTTTTTTAGTTATAAAAAATGTATGTATTGTATACGTTACGGATAGGTCCTCACTATCATAACAAAGTATGATATGTTTTTCAACTATTTCCTCTGCTAATGCACGTCTTCATTTCATGGTAGCTTAGAAGAATGTGCTTCAGTGATCCATTTAAACCAAATTCCACGTCATCAGCTAACATCATCTGTCAAATACAATTGGTTGCTTTGTCTGTTGGCTGTTGCTGCTGCTTTAGGCAGTGTGTTTCGGCGGTTGCCCTGGAACAAGAGAGTGGTTGCGCATGTGTTGCGTGCGTGGCGAAAAGAAGATGAAGAAGAAGAAGAAGTGCCACGTCACTTGCCCACCATGTGTACTCTCTCCATTTGGAATACTGTCTCCCAGTTCTTTATCCTAATGCATTATCAGATTCTGTTTAACGTCACAACTATGTACTGAAGTTCCCATTTCCATATTTCACAAATATTTCATGAGTAGATCTTTTCCTGTATGTTGAACATTGCCCATGGGAACCAGGAAAACAACAAACAAGCGAGAAAAATAACATTTGCCACGTCAGTAGGTGTAAGAACATCTACTAGTGAGATGTCAGTCTGAAAACGGGTCGTCCACGCGCCGCACGCATGCACACACCACTCAACTAGTGCTGATGCTTCGCATTTTGCCACGTCATGTGACACGCGTCTGTCCCTTATCTATTCTCTATGTCTCTTCCATTTACATCATCTATTACCCACTCCTGACTGCATTCTGCTGCTTACACCCTATTCGAAGACTCCTTTCGTCCTCTTCTCTTCCACTTCTATCACCATCACCACTTCATCGACGTCGCTTTGTCGTTTTTTTCTAAAGTCAGACTCAATTTCCTCTTGTTTTTGACCACTTCGCCACGTCATTGGTCGATGGTAGTCTCTCATTTTTGCTAAATTCATGTGAGCGGTCCTTTCTGACTACTTTCAGAATCCCATATTTGGTACTGTAGTTTTCCCAAAAACACCATGTCAGTTAAGTTCCTTATGCCATCAAGACCATATGAATTGGTATATCAGTTCGAGCATGACTACATTTTCTTCTCAATTGGTCAAATTCATACTTTAATTAGTCTCATCATCGTTTTGTTGACCTTCTTCATCTCCCATCCGCCTATTTTTGAATTCATATTCTCACTGCTGCAAAAATTCCTGCTCTTTTCAATGGTAGTTTCTAAAAAAAAAGGTCCGATCTTCAAGAATGCAGTTTTCCAAAACAATTTATTTGATACGAAGAAATAATGACGTGGCATCAGACATACACAAAACCTCCTAGAGAGCAAACAAAGAAATATTTCTCTCCCAGGCTGTTTCCACGTCATTCTTCTTCAGCAATAGAAACGCAAGAATAAATGGATGAAAAAATATACGACGGGAAAGTTTTATAAATGTTATAGAATAGATTTTATGACGTGGCAAAGATGAACTGAATATAGTTGAAAGGGTTTCCCTGAATTCTCAACATGTTTCTCATGAGAACCATTGAGCTTCTTGTTCAGCTCTTTTTACCACTCCGTGACCGACGGCTTCCGCTGCGGCGCCGTTTCCCAGAGCCATTGGGTACCCTAATGGCCATTGGGGGAAAATAGGGAAATAGCCACGAGAGAATGTGAAAGCAAGGAAGAGGGGACACGTCCGTCTATTTTCTCTCCTCTGACTTCTCTGACGTGGCAAAGTGTGTATATACGGAGAGACCGCTCTCGGGGTCTCTCTTTTTTTCATTTTCACTATGTGTGACGTGTCGGCGTCTCCGAGGTTATCGCGTGGCGGAAGCCTATCTCTTCGCCTCTAATCGGTCGGTCCCCTCATCTGCCACGTTGCGATATCTAAGTCTCTTGTTCTTCCATGTTATTTTGTTGAGGGTCGACGATCGAAAACCCTCTTCTTCCCCTTGGCCTTCCCTCGTCTTTTTTCCTGTGTCCTCCTCGATCCGTTTACCCTGAGGTCCTTTTTGGTTCATAACCTCTTATGCCACGTCATTATCATTACCTGTCATCGTGGGAAGGTACAGTAGGAACAGACTTAGAGATGAACTTGTTTGATAGGCAACTCATTCTCAAATGTTCCCAAAGACACTATCTGATGGTAATTAACTTGCTGGCACAATAACTAGTTTGCTTAGTTTTCCGAACAAAGGAATCTCGAGAGAGAAAAATATTTGTTTCAACCCGATTCATCAAAAAATAAAAAGAATTCATAATCACCAGCTCCTTTATATACAATTCTATGTTAATCTGTCCTTGGCATCTAGTTGACCTTCCATTCTAGTCAGAAGTTTCTCTCTTCCAACTTACCCTGCCATCTACACCAATCTCTTCACCATTTCTCTTTTTTTGTTCTACAGTTCCGTTTACTCTTTTCTTGCTTTTCTGAAAAATTTCATTGTACAGCACCAAATAATAAAATGGCGACGAGTTGCACCGCCAACGTCTTTATTAAAGACGAAATTCGAGAAGATCAACTACAAGAACATGGATTAGAAATTGATATATCTGCAATACTGAATAGGCGAGCTGGAACGAATTCTCATGATTCAAGTCCTGATGAAGAAGAGCAAGATTTAGCACTTACAAGCGAAGTATTCTCAGGAGCCAATGGAGGCGATGGAGCAGAAGGTAGTCAAGAAATGATGGATGTTGAGGAATTGTTATTGTGTACGTCTGTATCTGTATTGAAAAAAAAGTGTTTGAACCAATGTGATAGTCGAAAGCGTGTGTTTCAACGGAAAATAACAGTAAAACGGCAGAGAAATCAAAAAATTTATGATTTTTCATACCAGCATGATGTTTATTCATTTAGTAAACGATGTGTGGTTTTTTTTTATAAATCTGAGGCGTGAAAAGTTAAGAGTGGTTTGTTGTCCCACAGTTTCTCACGTCTTCTTAGAAGATGAAGACGAATGGGCAGCTCTACTCTTGTCTTTTCGTTTTCTTGGAATTTGATTTATCTTTAATTTTCCATTTCATTTTTCAGGTGGCATGGGACTAGCAGCCGCTCAACAGCAGTTGAAAGCGAGAAACAAAATGCACGAGATGGCTCTGCGACAACATCTTATCACTGATCAGGTGAGATCGGAAATTGTGTGTTTTTACAACTTACTTAACTTCTAAAAACATCAATGTGTGTAATGCAACTTTTGGAATTTCAGAATATAACGACCAATGGAGATTTGGTTTTGTCAGCAGAAGAAAGACGAACACTAGTTCAAGAAGGATATCCTATCCCACAAAAATATCCATTGTCGAAGAGTGAAGAGGAATCATTGAAAATTGTTCGTAGAAAAATAAAGAATAAGGTGAGTGTTAAAAAACTTCATACAAAAGTTTTTTATTGGTTAATTTTGGTTAATCAAGATTTTGGTATCTACAACAAAAATTGCAGCTTTCCGCCCAAGAATCACGCCGCAAAAGGAAAGAGTACATTGATGCTCTTGAAAGTCGATTGCACTGTTTCAGTGAAGAGAACAAAGCTCTAAAACGTAAGTTTATTCATTTTTACTCTACATCTGAAACTATCATTGTTTTTTAGAACAAGTTCATCAACTGGAAGCATCAAATCGTGATCTACAACAGAAGTTACATCAATACGAAAGTAAAGATAAAATGTAGCTTCAATTCATTATTTTCTTATTTTTATCTCTCGCTTCATTCTCTTCAAAACACGAGTATTTGCCCATCCTTTCCTCTTCCCTAATATTGTCTGCACTCTTTAATAATTCCAGTGATTTAGTTTTATAAGCAATTCTTGTATCAGTTATCAGGGAGTTCTAATTTATGAAAAAACACGATTGTTTTTATAAGTTAAATTGAATATAGGTGACCCTTTTTTCCAATCATTTCGAGTTGTTCCTGTGATATTATTTATTATGCCTCCGCATCAATGCCAACT
The DNA here is from genome assembly GCA_963572265.1 of Caenorhabditis doughertyi. Lineage (NCBI taxonomy): Eukaryota > Metazoa > Nematoda > Chromadorea > Rhabditida > Rhabditidae > Caenorhabditis > Caenorhabditis doughertyi. Next base: position 11,725,587 of record OY751554.1, read on the forward strand.
ACATTATCCCCCGCATCCCCTGAATTGTTTTTGTTTTACCCGCTTATGTCAGTCATGTTTCATCAAATGATTCATGTATCATTTCTTTAACTCATGTAATATAAACCGTACCTGGGTGTTCTTCAAAAGTTTTTACCGCGTTTTTTTCTCAAAATGAAAAGATTTTTGAGTATTCTCATTACATCGGTTCTTCGTTTACTTGTTGTTTTTTTAAATATTATCCCTGGGATGATATAGGTAACCTCTAAGCATAATTTATTCATAGTATGTTTCTTGTTTATTGCTCCAATATTGTTCGAAGACATAAATTATTGGATTCGGAAAAGCTTGATGTCGTGAATAACCAGATGCCACAGAAAACAAACGTTTTGGGTTTTCAACAATAGGGAAAGCTAAGAAATGAAACACCGTGATTACGGTGTTCTGATTAATTTACATTATCTGATAGAAACATTTTTTGAATAAACCAGGCTTGCCATAATGACACCTTCTTTCAGATAACCCCGTTTCAGACTTAGGGTGGAATAAGCAAAAATCGAAACCTGTTTAAACAGGAATACATCCTGATCTGCAAAGATAAGCTTCAATGAGATATGGGAATTCATGATCAGAAGTTTCAAAAAGGTTTCGAAAAATATCTGAGATTCGAGAAATTGGTTCTGAACTGTCAACTCATCGTGGATATTAGGGCAAGGAATTTGATTAGTTCACAAATTATAAAGCCAGTCTACAGATACTTTCGTATTCCGATCATTGGCTTTTTTACTCATAACTTCCTTCTCTTACTAAATCAATACTATTTCCCATTTAATCTCTATTTTATCCACCTATTTCCTATTCGATGACTGTTTCCAATCGTTGTACTATGATCGATCTCGTATATAAACCCATTTTATTTTTTTGTTTTTATCGTTTATTCAACCCCCGACGGCTCAACTCAAACAGTATATAAACCTTACTGGTCGGATCATCCTCATTTTGAGGTCGACATAATGTTTTTGATTTTCGTTTCATTTTTTCTTCCAATTTTCACATTTCGGTTCACATATTTCCATCGATAGAGTTTCAGAATAAAAGAAATGCTTCTCCGATTTGTTTCACTGTTCCTTGTCGCTCTTATTGTTTTCATTCGTGCAGCTGAACCAGAAGGTCCACCACCTCCACCTTCAAATGAAACAATGATGGAACCACCAATGGGAAATGGAACTGAACCAAATGGACCACCACCACCAATGGATGGAATGAATGGAACTGTTGTTCAAGAGAACGGAAATAAAACTGGTTAGTTATATTAGTATGTGAAACCCCTCTAATTGAGTGGCTGCAAATATGTATTTGAGAGAAGTAAACAGTAAAAGAAATCATTTATAGGCGGAGTAATGGATTGGATCAAATCAAAACTTGGAAAATAAACAATGGAATTAATTGATTAATATTGGTTGTACCAACTTTCTTATTAACAGAACTTCATATCCTTTTCTTCTTTTCTCAATAAACTTTACTCCATTATATTCACAAAACAGGAGTCAATCCAGTCATTGAATTTTGAGATTTTGTTCGAATATGTTCCACTGAAGGAGCTCGTTTCATAAGAGAGGATTTCTCGGCTTTTGGAACATTTCTCCTCTCCCACTTTGCTATTATAGATCTGATTCTTTCTCCTTCTTTTTTCTCTCGTTCCAGTTGACGAATTCTCGCATCTTGCTCATTCATTCGTTTCTGAAAAATATAGTATGAGACACGGTAGCCTTGTATGAACAATACCTTTAGATTAGTCTTCTCAATATCCGCAGCTCTCAATGTCTCGATTGTCATCGTTGCCAGAAGATCCTTGTTCAACTTGTCCATTTTATCCATTGTCTTCAGAGTGTGACTTCGCTCCTATATAGAAAACAAGAGTGATCATCTCAGGACTTAAAAGGAATCACCTGAATAATTTTAGCAGCAGTTGCAGCTACAGTAGGCGACGTCGGCTGTTTTCTTCCATCTGTCCCTCCACCGACACCTCCTTTAGCCACTTGAATGTCTTTTCGAACACTTTGCAATCCACGTAGAAGATTTTCTGACTGAAAACAAATTTGTTTGTTTTGTTTCAGAATAAAAAATGGCTCACAATGAATCGATTATCATTTACAACAACTCTATAAACTGATTCTTGAGCAATCAATTCTTCAATTCGTTCGAATATTGCGTCGAAAACTCCACCGACATTCACATTCAATAGTTGGGAGACCTGAAAAGAAGGCAACTACTGGATGTCATCATTTACAGACAGCTCACTTTGGAAATACAATTCTCGAAAGTTGCAATTTTATGCTCTAGATTCTTTCTTTCTAGATCACTTGCTAACAGTTCTTGCTCTAACTCCTCAACTTTTTCTGCTAACTTCGAGCAATCTTCCTCTGAAACTCTTGCTCTGAAAAGTGCATTTCTCTGTTGTTTTGCTTGTTCCAAAAGTACTCCTTCTGCACTAGAAGCTGCTTTTTCTGCTTCAAATCTCTTCGTTTGTTCCGTATTTCTCTCACGAACCAAATCTCGAATTGTTCTTTTTACGTTGTTTTCTGTTGGATCTGCATCAGAATTCAAGAGAACTGTCAGAGTTTCCAGAAGACTTTTCCGTTCAGTTTCAGCAGATTTCAAAAGAATTATATTGTTTTTATTCGAAGTTGACATCTCCTGAGAGTATGAACGAAGGCATCGAATCTCGGCTTTCAGCATTTCCAGTTCCATTTTCTGTTCATTTATCGTCGAATTCAGTAGAGTAACATCGTGATTGATTCGGATTTCCTGGTCTTGACGGATTTCAATTTCCTAAAAACGGAAAACTAAAAAATCATTCGGTGAAATAACCAACTTTTCTACATATTCCATGAATTTCTCTGCTCTGCTCTTTGTTATTCTCTAAATGATCCATCAAAGTGGATACGTGACTTTGATTCATAGAAAGAGATGAAGATAACTGAAAAAAAGAAAAACAAGATTTTCAAATTTGAAAAAGTTGACTAACCTTTTGTAGTTTCTCTTTCAAATTATCATTTTCAAGTTCTAGGCTTTTGCATTTGGATTGATACTGAATAATTTCCTTCTCTAAAAATTCGAAATTTTCCAGTTTTGAATTATCTTCCGTTCTTGGTATATCTTCCTCATCGATGTTAAGTACGGTTACAACTTTCTGATGGAATACTTTTTGGATGTTTTCCATTTCTTCTAACTTTTCTTGGAGTCTAGTTATCTCTTCAAGTAACTGTCTATTTTGTATTTCCATCTCCTGACTTTTGACTTGCCACTCTTCTTTTGCTTGAATATTTTCAGCCAATTCCAACTCTAATTCAGGAAGGCGCTTTGAGTTTCTTGCAGCTTTATCTTTCCATTTTTCAGCTTCAGCTTCTATTTCTTTTCTAGCTTTTTCATTCGCCTTTAATCTTCTCTCTAGACTTTCCAACTTCACTTTTGTTTGTCTTTCTGACCGATTTTCTCGAATTGTGTACGTGGCTGCGACCTGAAAACTGAGAAGATGACTAAGAAGAACGATGTTTCAGAGAACAAATAAAGAGATAAAACAAACGGAATCAGGAGATCGGAGATCTTCTCGTGTTATGTCACCATCTCCGATGTTACGTTTGTATGGTGAAGTGCGAGGACGAAGAGTCTGAAAAACTGATGTTTGAAAATAAGTAAACAGCAAAAACCAACAGTTATAATTTTGTTTCCTTTTATATTCAATGTAGACGTCACTAGTGCTTCAGATGACAAATCCAACTGATGAACCGATTCAGAGTTTGGGTGTGAGCCTATAAACAATTTTTTTCATACCAAATTTCAAAAAAAAAAACTGACCAGATTCCGATTTGTGATCTTCCCCTTCAGCATTATCAGGGTTTCTTATTTCTTCAGATGGAGGCATTTTCTTTTCCTGGGAATTGTAGAGACTTACGACAGATGATGCAAGAAATATAAACTGACGTCTCCCTTCCAAATATGTGTCCTGCTCTACTCAATGAACCATCTCATAATTGGGTGGGAACGAAAGGAAATAAGGTAGCCAGAGTGAAGAAATTTGCATGAGGAAGTACACCGGAAGTATGGTTTTGAACTTATTTGAACATTTTATAGAACGTTATTAATTTGAAATGTTGAAAAAGAAAACTTCGTATAAACAAGTTCATTGTAAAAGATAAAATGAATTAAGCAGATTTGAATCCGGTGAACCAGTATCCAGTTATGCATTGAACATTCTGAAACTGTTATTTTTAAACGGAATTTTCTTTGAAACTCATCGAAACCTTCGAAATTTCCACTTCTTTTTCCATTTTATGATTCTTCCCGTTCATTCTATAACTGATGGTAACAAGTGCTTGAATTTTACCCTTCACAGATGTGGTGGGTTCAAATAGTGTAAATATCTGAAAACATTTTTGTTCTAAATTTCAATTTCTTGTTATAAAATTGTCTTATAAAACCCAAATTAGAAGGGTCGGTCTATCTCACTTTCAGACTATTTTTGAACTCGTGATCACCCATCGATGCGAACACATTATTCGGAAATAGAACTGAAAACAGATTGTGTTCTAGTCTGAAATTGAATTTCCTGATTACAATCTGGCTGGAAAATAGTGTCTATGGCAACTTGTTTTTGATCGAAAAGCTGCTGGAACTGATAAACTCTCATGTTGATTAAAGATTCGGTTAGAGCTTTGAGTCGAATGTTCAAAATTCTGGAATTGGGAATTTGATGGAAAGTATTTTTAAGTTAAAGAAGCTTACTGGGAATTCTTCACCTTGTCTGATTCGTTTACAGATATTCCAGTTTGAATAAACAACAAAAAATAAGCAAGACCGAGAAGGGTTCTGAAATGCATAGTTTCTGTTAACCCATAAAATAAAAATGACGAAAGAAAGTCGAAAGAAGCAAGCAATTTTATTGGTTCTTTTATGGTTTCAGGTGAGTTTTTCGTAGATTTTAGGTCAGAATTGTCATGAAATATCTACTTTGTACTATTTCTATGAATCAATTTTCTAACTGATATTCGAGAATCGAACTATAATGTTGACGAAACGAAAATCCCACGAAAGTTTTTCTAAAAATCCCACAGATTATCAATTATTTTTTTCAGACGATTCAGTTCTAACGTTTTGTAAGTTTCATAAAATCTCCTCACAAATACAACGTTTCCGCTCAACACAACAGAACTAATTAGTATTTTGTTTCCGATCACATCGGTTTAGTTTTTCATTTTTTCTCAAAACAATTCAAGCATACATTTATTTCTTTTTCCTCGTCGGTTAAACGAGCTCTTGATCATTCATTGCTCGAGATGATGCACATTATTGGATGAACTTTTTGTCTCTCACTTGGAAAATATAAAATAATGAACAAATCTATTGAAGTATTTCAAATGAATCAAACAAAATGTGAATTGGCATATGAAGTCACTCATCATCCAGTTTATCGTTTTGCACAATTTTGGACATTTTTTGTTTCGTTTCTAGCTATTCCAGCACTTTCTTATTTTCTACTGAAACGTATAATTCGTCTACCATTTCATGGTAATATAAAATTCATGCTGATTTGTTATTTCTTCTCATCTATTTTATTTTCAATTGTCTTGTCATTAAATTTTGTAAGTTTTTGAGAAAACAGATAATGAGAACAAACATCTTTAATCTTTCTTCAGGGTTATCATTTTATTGTTCCATTCTTCGCTTCCTCCAAATGCAATTTGATAATTGACTCAAAACTTTTTATGTGTGGCCACTTGGCAACTACCGTATTTATGACAATTCCTATGCTTCTTCCAATTGGTTTCTCAATCGAAAGATTTGTTGCACTGGGAATGGCAAAAAACTACGAGAGTTTTCGTACTTTGTTAGGCCCTGTTCTTGTTTTCATATTGGTGAGTAACTATTTCAAAGAACGCACATTTTTCCATATTAAACTACGGTTCGCCTTCTCTTAACTTTATTTTTAGATTCTCAATTTCTTTTCTCTCGACTGGATTTAACAAAACTTTTTAGATAGCAGCTGATTTGAATCTTATTTACAATGTCTTCCAACAAGAGACATTCAGTGAACCATTCATTTCGTTCATTCTGATCCCTGCAACTTCTGCAGCTCAATTCAATAACTTTTTCTGGTTCCTTCTCTATGTTGAAATCACTAATTTCGTGTTGAATTGTATTATTTTGTTGATTCATGGTCGTCTCAAAACAAGGTAAGTATGGATGCAAAATCCTAGTGATCTAGAATATTCAGGTACAGATTTTTGAGTCAAAACAGTTCCTTAACAGTGAGATTCGAGCTTGAAGAGATATCACAGTCGTCGAAATTCACATTAATTGTCAGTTTCACACATCTTCTTTTTGTTGGATGGTATCTCGTTGCCATCATATCAGTTCGCACAGTTGGTCAAGACTTTTTCGGTGGATATGTACCGTATACAGTTGCAAGAGGAGTGTATTGTGCAGTACCAACATATAATCTTATCATTGTATTTGTCGGAATTCAATCGTTGCGTCTCATGAATCTGAGAAGACATAATAGAGTACAATCGACTGTGCAAATAAAGTCAACTGGAAGGGAAGGAGCGAAGAATTATGATAAGGCAATATCCACTTATTGGGATTCCATTTCTAGTGGAATGCATAGAATTCACATTTGATATTTACTTATTATTTGATAAAACCAGTTCAAATTTTGTTTTTCATTCACTTGCAAAACAGTCTGATGCAGACAGAGACCATCAAGCCATAACCAAGTCTGATTCCAGAAACTTTCACTCCAATGAACTGAAATCTCAGAAATTTCTTATAAACAATGAACGTCAGTAGGTTGTAAATCATATGTGCTGCTAATATAGTTTTTGTTCAATGCACCATAACAATGTTAGAGATAACAAGACGTCTTTTCCCATCAATAGGTGCTGAGGAGAGAAAGGATACGCACGCGCACTCTCTTCTATGACTTCACAGTTCTGGTTACTTGACGAGCGCAGTTGTGAAAAAGATTAGATAAGCTCCTCATAATTCTTCTAACGCTTCCTAACTATTATTCATAATGTTCATCTTCCAATGCTCTATGTGTCCTGAAATATTCCAAGGACATTTTCTTTGCCAAATGCATGAGAAATCTCATAAAAATCCATACAAATGCCACTATTGTCCTAAAGTTATTGATAGAAGGGCAAACTTTGTCAAACATGTAAAAATTCATCGTCGTGGGAAAGTCTACAAATGTGAAATCTGCAACAAAAATTTGAGTCGAAGAGACAACTTAACTGTAAGCTTTTCTTTTCCTATTTTGCTTGTATGATCAATAGTCTTTCAGAGACATTATGAGAACGTTCACAAAGTTGATTATGGGAAGAAAATAGAGGAGAATAGAAAGGAATTCACGATTGGTTATCTTCAATCATTGGCAAACTTTATGGGGAATTTCGTTGCTCCCAAAACGAGCTCCGATCAAAAAAGGGGAGTTTTCGACTTCAAACGTCTTGCAGATTCCCACAGATTTGTAAGTTTTGTAGTTATCAGACATTTTCACCGTCTTCATAGATTTCAGCCCTCAGTGTCTGAATCTCGGTTGTCTTCTAATTCCTTGGATTCATCATCATCATCTTTTTGGTCTCCATCGTCTTCCACTTCGCCCGTGCCGCCACCAGAATCGTCGAACCTCCTGGAATATTTTGTAAAGATTCATAAAGCATAATAACTTTTCTGAAAATCATTCGTCCGATCTGTTTCTTACCCCGTCCGATACATTTAATTTGAATTTTGAATAAAGATTTCCGCTTCACTTGTCTTGAATGTTAAGAGAAAATGAAACGTTTGAAAAAAGAAGCTGACGGCGTTGATCAAGTTATTAAGTATAAATATTTCGTTCTTCTGATTTGAGGGACGTCATTCTCCGGCGTACTAAAGACGTTTCAAACCAGAATTAAGATATCGTGCTTGATGGTTTCTTCCAGTCAATCAATTACTTTCAACGTCATCAATAGGAAATTGAATGAAACATCAAACTAAAACCTGGGCTTTTTCCGTGAGAAACTGGGTGGGAAGTGAAGTAAACTTTCTTGAACTCTTGATTAGTAAACCTTCAGTAGGCAAAATTTGAACGAACTATGATAGAGAGTCACGTACTTGCCAAATGAGCCAATGCATCTATCTTCTTTACATTTCTTTTTCTTCATTTTCACATCATTTCCGCTTCCTTTTTTTTCATTCAAAAGAATACTTTTTGTCTAATACGAAATATTGGTTTTTGAATGAAAAGAGCCTTGATTTTTTTTCCACCTAGGGAACTGATCAACTATACCTTTCTCCAACATTTAAACTTTTACAGAAACCAATAAAATGATAGATTCAAATAGGACGGAATGTAATTTGGCTCATTATCTGAACTTTCATCCAGTTTATAGAATAACTCAATTGTGGTCTTTTCTCATTTCGACTATCGCTATTCCAGCATTGCTCTATTTCACTTTCAGCAAAGTTTTATTCCTTCATTTCCATGGAAATCTAAAATGCTTACTCATTTCCTATTTCTCAAGTATTCTTTTTTTTTCAGTTGCAATGTGTTTCGGTTTTGTGAGTTTCAAAAAAGTTGAAGAGTTCATCACAATTTTTGGTTTTCAGGGTTATCACTTTTTTGTTCCTTTCTTCGTTACATCAAATTCTGGTCTTATAATTGATCCAACCCTTTTCAAATGGTGTCATTTGATTGCAATGTGTTTATTGACGAGTTCAATGCTACTTCCAATTGGTTTTTCAATTGAAAGGTTTGTAGCACTGGGAATGGCTGAGAAATATGAAAATGTTAGAACTTTACTTGGTCCTGCAATCGTTTTCGTGTTGGTAAGGACTAAATCATTTCAATATATTATGCTCGAAACCATCAGTTTTCAGATTGGTACTGATCTGAAAATGATTCAAACGGTTTATAATTCTGAAAAGTTTTCTGATATTTCTTACTCATTCGTTATGACACCAACATCATCCACTTCACAAGTTAATGTGTATTTCTTTTCGCTTCTTGCTGTGAAAGTATTCAATTTAATATGCAATTTCATACTTATCAAAATTCATAATCGTATGAAAAGAAGGTCGGGATAGAACTAAAATGAACTTTCTACTCGAACTTTTCCAGATATTTCCGTCGAAACAACTCCCTGTCATTACGATATGAAATGGAAGAAATTATACAATCTTCAAAGTTCACATTGATTATAAGTTTTTCTCATTTGTTATTCTTCGGGTGGTATATCGTTACAACTCTTCTCATCAGAATACTGGGAGAATCCATTCTCAGTAGCTCCAATTTAATAGTTCTTAGAGGAGTTTATTGTACTGTTCCAACGTACAGTCTTTGTATTGTTTTCATCGGAATCAAGTCATTACGCCACTTGAATTTACAAAGGCATAATAGAGTTCAATCAACAGTTCAAATCAAATCGACGGGGAGAGAAGGAGCAAGGAATTATGAAAATGCAATATCAAGTTATTGGGATTCAATTTCTCATGGGATGGATAGAATGAATGTTGTTTGATTAAGATTTCCTGCCAAATACAGTATTAAAAAATTCAAATCATGTTTTTAGCTGAAAATGAGAGTTAATCAGAACAGTTGATTTTTGGGCATGTCTTTGTTTTTACCTCATTACTTCCTTTTCTGCTTTTTTTTTTCAAAAACACTGTCTGATAGACACTCATCAGTCTCAGCTGCTCATTCTCAAGAATACGAAGATGGATGATGTCTATGAAGCTGAATGTGAGTTGGCTTATCAAGTGAATAACCATCCAGTATTCCGGTTTAATCTTATTTGGTCATTCATTTGTTCTCTTCTTGCCATTCCTTCTTTGCTGTACTTTATCATCAAAAAGTTGATTCCTATTAAATTTCATGGAAATTTAAAAGTTCTACTCATTACCTATTTCTCGTGTTCTTTTTTGTTTTCCGTTGAATGCTGTTTTGGATCTGTAAGTTTGGATCTTGAGTTCTCGAGTTTGAAACTTTTTATTTGAGGCAGAGCGGTTCATTATTCCATACTATGCGACTACAAAATGTGATTTATTGATAGATCCAACACATTTTAAGTATCATCATGTTACTTTATTGTTCGTTAAAACTATTTCAATGTTAATTCCAATTGCTTTTTCAATCGAACGGTTTGCTGCATTGGCTATGGCAAAAAAATACGAAAAAGTTAGAACATTATTAGGACCTATTCTACTTATCATCTTGGTAAGATTTCCAAGGAAGAAACAGTCGGTGTAATCAACTTTCAGATCTTCACTGACGTACTTGTTCTCGTACTCATTTATCATGATGAAAAGTTCACTGGCCCATTCATTTCCTTAGCTCTCATTCCAAAAACATCTGCAGCTGAATTCAATGTTTTCATTTATTTCCTTTTCGCTGTTCAAATATTCAATTTGATCTGCAATTGTATTCTTTTGAAAATCCACAACAAGTTGAAAAGCGTGTTTGTTCACCACAGATTACTATCGAATTCCCTGTATGATTTTCAGAAACTTTCGACGTAAAAGTACATTATCATTACGATATGCAATGGAAGAAATTAGTCAATCATCTCGATTTACTCTTGTTGTTAGCTTCACGCATCTTCTATTCGTTGGAAATTATGTTGTTTTTGGAATACTCTCAAGGAAATTTGGAGAAACTTTTTTCAAAACTCAAGTTGATTATACAGTATCTCGTGCTATTTATCTCTCAATTCCAACTTATAATTTTATCATAGTTTTCATCGGAATCAAATCGTTAAGTCATCTGAATCTGAAGAGAAAGAAGATTGTAAATTCAACTATTCAATTGAAAGCGACGGGCAGTGAAGGAGCTAAAAATTATGATGATGCTATTTTCAAACACTGGGATTTGATATCTAAATAGATTTGATGATCTAATGTCATAAAACTCCTCATATTTCATGCCTGTCGGTCGGAACTCCTTGTTAAAACAACCAAGTCGCACTTGACAAAATCTTTGGCCCATTATGAAGCTCACATGTAGAGTTGAACCTTTCATGTAGAACAGAATATTCTAGAAGAAGCAGTCATACTTCAATAGTAAAAAAGATCAGTGATGTGCATCTACGTGCTTCCTTCTAAAACAAAAGAATCCTTGTAAACAGATAAATTAGATCTTACCCAATCAAAACACATTCGAACTGAAAAAAATGGGTCTCATGCACGTTTCTAGGGCAGCAGACGAATGAACTTTCGGTTTTTTTGGTTTCCTTCGAATATATTTTCTACCTGATACGATTCTAAAATTCGTCCAACCGTATGAAATATTTGATCTCGTTGCTACACTTTTTCCCACTAACCACCTTTTTACGTCAAGAATATCAATATAAAAATAGAAATAGCATATCAACTTCAACAAAAAAAAATCAGAAAGAAATGGTAGAAGTGAATCAAACTAAATGTGATTTGGCTGGTCAGATAGTGTATCATCCCGTTTATCGAATATCTCAATTTTGGACTCTTACTGTTTCTATTTTGGCTGTTCCGTCGCTATTTTATTTTCTGACAAAACGTATTTTTCTACTTCCATTTCATGGTAATTTGAAGTCTTTATTGGCTACTTATTTTGTCAGTATATTCCTCTATGCTCTTGTTTTATCATTTGATTTTGTAAGTTTCGATCAAGTTGGGCCATTATAAAGAAAATAGTTTTTAGGCTTATCACTGCATCGTTCCTTTCTTTGTCACCTCTAATTGTGGTTTGATTATTAATGAAACTTTATACAAATATTTTCATGTTACATCATTATTTCTCTTAACAACTCCCATGTTGCTACCAATTGGATTTTCAATTGAACGATTTGTTGCAATCGGAATGGCTCATAAATATGAGAAAGTGCGAACTTTGTTAGGTCCGATTCTCTGTTTTGTTTTAGTAAGGAATTCCAGAAATAGCTGTTAGTCGTAGTTCAATTTCTTTCCAGGTCTGTCCAAACTTGGTAGTGTTCTTCTTCATATTTCGAAATGAAGCATTCACCGATACTTTCATCTCTTTTCTGGTCCTTCCTAACACTTCTGCTGTCGCTTTTAACAGTTATATTTGGTTCCTTCTTTACGTGCAAATCGGAAACTTTCTCTGCAATACCACTCTATTGATACTTCACAAATGGTTCAAGACAAAGTTGAGAAGTGTTTTTTGAACTCTGCATAATGTTTTTTTTGTTACAGGTATTTACAAAAGAAAACATCGTTGTCATTGAGGTATGCAATGGAAGAAATATCGCAATCTTCAAAGTTCACATTGATTGTTAACTTCACTCATATTCTATTTTTTGGTGCATATACAGTTGGAAGTATTCTTGTTAGAAGTTTAGGAGAACCATTTTTTGGAAGTTATCTAAATTGGTCCGTTGCAAGAGGAGTTAATTGTGCAGTTCCAACTTATAATCTATTGATTGCTTTTGTTGGAGTTATATCATTACATCATCTGAATGCTAGAAGACATACGAAAGTGTTGACAACAGTTAAAATGAGACAAAAAGGGCACGAAGGAGCTAAGAATTATGATGATATCACCATGAAACAATGGAATACTGTGGCTGTATCTGGAAGACGGTCGCCAAGAAGAAATTCCACAGTAGTTGCAATATCATGACACCGTTTTATGATAATTAGTTTTTTGAAAATTTGCCGTTTCGTGTTCAGTTGAGTTTTGTTGTAGAGAGACAATAAAAAAATAATTTGGTGGAGATATTTTTCGATTATTGACTCTCAATTTTCACAATTCCATCAAGAAAGCTAGACAATGACCTAGACACAAGTTCCGAAAAACTGGTTCAGTTATGAACTTTTTTTTTACTTGCTAATGAATACATGATGCACTGGTATTTCCTATGAAGCTTAACGTGAGATGCTCTTCAGATTCCTGGATGTTTCCTTTGTGATATTATAGATTGTGCAGAATTTAATGACCCCAAGTGTCTGTCATGGCCTCATGCGCTTAGATCGTAGATCGAACGTTAGCTCAAGCACAAACTCTTTGAAGATTTCTCTAACGCAGGCAATAATCCCACCGGATTCATGTTCTCATAACCTTTATACTCATCAAGTCTAAACTTACCAGGCATATTTCCTCATGAAAGATCAGTAAATCAAAATCAATTACCTGGACCTGTTTGATTCTCTGATTCCCCGGTTACATTTAAATATTCTGCTCTACCTGCTTCAATTCTTTTGCAATTCCAAGTAATTTAAACTTTTGATTCCGAATCGAAGTCAGTAATATAAAAAGAATTAGAAGATCAGTCAACTATAAATTTCCCAAGGCACCATCTTTTTCGTATTTGTGTCTTGCACATATTAGGAGCTATACGAGATCAAATCATAAAATTTGTTTGGTACATAAAAAATGGTGGAGATGAACCAAACAAGATGTGATTTGGCATTTCAACTTACATTTCATCCTGTATATCGTATTGCTCAGTTCTACACATTCACTATATCAATGATAGCAGCCCCATCCTTATTGTATTTTATGATCAAAAAGTTATTTTGTCTTCCATTCCATGGAAATTTGAAGACATTACTTATTGCTTATTTCATCAGTATCTTCTTGTACGCAACTGTTTTGAGTTTTGACTTTGTAAGCTGGGTTCTATAGACTTTTCTAAGCTATATATCTTTTCAGGGATACCACTTCTTAGTTCCACTCTTCACTATTTCCAAATGCGATCTGATAATTGATAAATCTCTTTTTTCAACTCTTCATGTTCCAACATTATTTCTTCTAACGACTCCGATGATGTTCCCACTCGGGTTTATAGTTGAAAGGTTCATCGCGATGGGAATGGCTTGTCGATATGAAAATACTCCAACTATATTGGGTCCAGTTTTAGTTGTTATTTTGGTAAGTGAACATTGAGTGAAATTCTCGCAGAAACAGTTCTTTTCAGCTGGTTCCTAACTTTTTCATTTTCCATTCAATATTTCAAAATGAAAAGTTTGATGATATTTTCATTTCATTTCTCATGTTACCCAACACATCAGCTGTACAATTCAATAATTATTTATGGTACCTTCTCTATCTGAAAATCGGAAATCTGCTGGGAAACTTTGCCCTTTTAATCCTTCATAAATGGTTCAAAACGAGGTAAGAATAGCTCAGGCATATGATCTTCCATCCTATTTCATTCAGATATCTCCTGCAAAAAAGTACATTGTCAGTAAGGTATGCAATGGAGGAGATCTCACAATCTTCAAAGTTCACATTAATTATCACTTTCACTCATCTTCTTTTCTTCGGAACTTACACAGTCTGTAGTATTCTAGTTCGTGTACTGGGTCAACCATTTTTCGGTTCTTTCATAAATCATTATGTGGCTAGAGGCATCAATTGTGCCATTCCAACCTACAATTTTGTTATTGTACTTGTTGCATTCAAATCTTTGAATCATTTGAATTCAAGAAGATCAATGGAAATTCAAACGACTGTTCAAATCGCAACAACTGGAAGTGAAGGATATAAGAACTATCATCAGACGACTGTAAACAAATGGGCGACTATTACTAGTGTAGTGAAATAAATGCTATTTTGGATATTTTTGGTTATTTTTGATGCTTGATTGTTGATCATTCTTATTTAAAAAATGAAAAATATGCAGATCTAGACTTGACCTAGACTTCGATATTCCCACAATTATGTTTCGGGTCGGAAATGACCTATTGAAAAATTATTCGAACAATTTCTTTCGATATAAAATTGATGAAGATACCAGGAAACTGAAACCGAAACTACATAAATTGAGTAAAAACGGAGACGAGGATCAACTTGTTTTCTGAGAAACGAACTTTCGAACAACCTGCCTTGAATCCCTCTTCATAAGTGTTGTAAATTATATGTCTGGTTCCCGATTTGGCATCGAAATTCAAAGAAACTTGTACCAGACATTCCAACTTATAATTTGCCAAACACTTTGAGCCTGCCCATTTTTTGATAAGTATCTCTATCTATACAAAAAAAAGCTTTTCTCACCATTATTTGTTTACTTGATCTCACAATCAGTCTTGATCTTATTAACGTCTCCCAACCTTCACCTCAATGTTTTATTCTTTTGCTAAAAATATCAATTATTTCTCTCCAATGTCACACTTCATGACCCAAAAACTACTTTTATTGGACATTTTCGCGTGCCACTACAAGTGTTAAACCAGCAATCACATCATCTAGAAGAAACAAGATTGCATTTCCGCTTTTCTACTTCATTCCCGAATTCCAACCAATCTGGTGTGTTCTGAGGTTGTGAGACTCTTTGTTTGTCAATAATTCTAAATCAGATTTTGAACAAAATGGTTGAAATAAACCAAACAAAATGTGAGTTGGCTTTTCAACTCACCTATAATCCAATATATCGAATCGGCCAGTTCTGGTCTTTTTTTGTTTCTTTTCTTGCAATGCCATTACTACTTTATTTCATTATCAAACGAGTTTTTACACTTCCGTTTCATGGAAATTTGAAGTTCTTACTGAATTGTTATTTCATCGGAACTTTTTTGTTTGCAACAGTTACATGCTTCAATTTTGTAGGTTATAGTTCTGGTTGGTCTCCTGATATCAACTGATTTTTTCAGGGATATCACTTTTTCGTTCCATTCTTCATAACATCAAAATGCAGTCTTATAATTGAACCAACTCTTTTCAAGTATGGTCATTTAGCTGCTTTAATTTTCATGACAATTCCCATGCTCTTACCTTGCGGATTCACTATTGAAAGATTTGTTTCACTGAAAATGTCATGCAGTTACCAAAGTGTACAAACTCTCCTTGGCCCTTTGCTGGTCCTTGCGTTGGTACATTCCCCAGCTTTAATTCCCCCAATAAAATATATTATGATTAAGGTTTTCATTGACTGTACTATTCTCTATGCCATATATTGGAATGATCCATTTACTGATAATTTCATTTCTTTTATTCTAATTCCATCAACTGCTGCATACAAGTTCAATTTGTTCTTCTGGGCGTTAGTCATTATTAAAATCACCAATTTTTCGTGCAATTGCATCCTATTGATGGTTCATAAGAAGATGCATAATGTGTAGGTCACCCTGGTTGTAAACCACTGAACACTTTCTTTTTCAGAAGCAATCGACATAGTTCTTCGCTCTCTTCAAAATATAATATGGAAGAGATATCTCAATCTTCTAGATTTACTTTAATTGTAACATTTAGTCACTTGCTATTCTTTGGTTGGTATGTCACTTCGATTCTTTTTATTCGGACAGTTGGTCAAGATTTCTTTGGTGGTTATGTCTCTTATACAGTAGCTAGAGGTGTCTATTGTGCAACTCCAACTTATAATTTGGTTATTGTATTCATCGGATTCAAAGCGCTTCGTCATCTGCATTCAAAAAGAAATAACAAAGTTGCATCAACAATTCAAATCAAATCAACCGGAAATGAAGGAGCAAAAAACTATGATGATGCTATTTCCAGTTACTGGGATTCAGTGTACTCTGGGAAACATAAAACAAGTTACTAATAAATAACTCCATGAAGTGTCTGGGACATAACTCAACCGTGGGAAGTCTGTTTCTTCATTTTGAAACAACAGAAAACACGAATTTCTTTCTAAAATCTTAGATCAAATCTTCAACCCTACAATTATTTCTTTTAGACATTTACACGAGTTTTCAAGTTTTTGTGTAGCAATCACGTAATTCAAAAGAAATTAGATTACTTCCTCCCCACATTCTTGTTTTCTTTATATACTTACCAAACCTCCTGCTACTCTTTTGGTCTTACCTTTTTCTGTGTATTTTTTAGTCAATATTCTATAAAATGACTGAAATAAATCAAACAAAATGTGATTTGGCCTGTCAAATAACGTATCATCCAATCTATCGGGTTGCTCAATTCTGGACATTTTTCGTTTCTTTTCTAGCTTCACCACTATTACTTTATTTCATTTTTAAACGGATTTTAACACTCCCGTTTCATGGAAATTTGAAGTTTTTACTTCATTCATATTTCATTTGTACTTTCCTATTTGCTACAGTTGCATGTTTAGCTTTTGTAAGGATCAGGCTCAATATAAAAACTTATGTTACATTTTCAGGGATATCAATTTTTTGTTCCATTTTTTGTAAAATCAGATTGTGAATTGATAATCGATAAACTTCTTTTTAAGTATGGCCACATAACAATAATTGTTGTTACAACAATTCCAATGCTTCTGCCATGTGGTTTCACAATCGAAAGATTCGTCGCACTCAAAATGTCTCATAGCTATGAAAGTGTACGCACTTTTCTTGGGCCTTTGATTGTATTAACACTGGTATGTTATTTATTATTAAAGGGATCAAAAAATCAAAAATGATTCAGGTTGTAGTAGATTGCACTGTGTTATATGCAATTTACTGGAATGATCCATTCACTGATAATTTCATTTCTTTCACTTTGACTCCATCAACTATTGGACTGAAATGGAATATTTTTATGTGGAGTGTAGGCGTCATCAAAATTATTAATTTTTCTAGTAATTGTTTTCTTCTGGTAGTTCACAAAAAGATGAGAAAAGGGTAAGGAAGGAATATGAAAAAATTATTTTAAAAATCTTTTTCAGAAGCAGCAGACACAGCTCAACATTGTCTTCAAAATATAGCATGGAAGAAATATCCCAATCTTCCAGATTCACTTTGATTGTGACATTCAGTCATTTGTTATTTTTTGGTTGGTATGTGTCATTCAGTTTATTCATGCGAACTGTTGGGCAAGATTTCTTTGGAGGATATGTTCCTTATATGGTTGTAAGAGGGGTTTATTGTGTAACTCCAACATATAATCTGGTTATTGTATTTATTGGTTTTAAAGCATTACGTCATCTGAATTCGAAGAGAAACAGCAAACTTACATCAACAATTTCAATCAAATCAACAGGAAAGGAAGGAGCGAAGAACTATGATAATGCTATTTCTAATTATTGGGATTCAGTACATTCTAAACAGAATAAGTACTAATAGATCAACTTTTCTTTATTTGTAAATTGTATTTTTCACATTGTGTTTTTTTTTCCACATTTCCACTGAAAAATTGCATTTGTTCGACAATACGCCAGGCTCTCAAAAACTTAAACTTGCTTTGAAGTAATTCTGGAGAAATGAGATCAAAAACTTTTGGTTTTCGTTTGTTAACTTTCCTGTCATTTCTTAAACCAAAACTTGAATAAAATGATCGAAATAAACCGAACAAAATGTTTTCTATGCGATATGTTCTGATGACCCATTCCCATTGTTGAGGTTATAAAAGTTAAAAACCTCTCTTGCAATTTTATACTTCTGGCAGTTCAGGAAAGAGTACAGAAAGGGAAAGAATAAGATTGGATGAACTTATAATTCAATTCAATGTTCAGGAAAAGTCTTCGCAGTTCATCTCTATCATCCAAATATAATATGGAAGAAGTATATCGACCTTCGATTTATTGTGCTCCTCCAACCTACAACTTGGTTATCGTATTCATTGAATTCAAGACTCTCCGTCATTTGGATTCAAAAAGAAATAGAATCTAAAATTCAAATCAAATTTACTGGAGTTGAAGGAGCAAGGAACTATGAACATGTCATCTCTAGTTATTGGGATTCCGTACATTCTGAAAAATACAAATACAAGTAAATGAACTTTTGAAATGTTTGACGCATTCATTGATATTGAATTGCACATTCAATTTTGGAATGAAGAGCACATGAAACAAGGGGGAGAAGATGAAAAAAGAAGACGTCGTTGTAATTTTAGAAGATGTGAAATCCGAATCAAGCTCAAATATTGCTCTCTCTTTTACGCCTCTTTTCTTCTTCCTGTCATTTTCCTTTTTTCATTTACTTTTCTCACGCCGTTTTTTGAAAAACGAAGAAGAGGAGAAGAAGGAAGACGTAGTAGACAAAGTGTATTCTATATGTAGTTCATGTCTCACATGGTCGAATACGTACTTGAAAGAACACTTGAAATCTCTCCTGAAAGTGAGAAGATAGAACTTTTTAGTTCATCTACGTCTAGTTCATGATCCCTTTGATTTTTTTTCCAATTTTCGTGGCCTATTTCCTTTGGGTTTCCGGAGAGTTTTCCCACGTCTTCCGTTTCCATGAGATTGTCATTTGATTATTTGAAAACATTGCAAATCTCAAGGTTCATGAACCTTCAGTTTTGATCAATTTGTTTTGTTGATGCGTGGTATATTTTTGTGTTCTAGAAAACTTAGCGTAGTCTTTATTAGAAAGGCACTCAAAATCTTTTCAACAGTACTTTTCAGGTGAAAACAATAAGCTTGAAAAGATGTTTCTTACCAAAAACTTAGATTGTTTTCTGAGTTCAACACCCCATTGATAAAAACAAAAATCTCTATTTGAGCGGAAATTGAGTTAAAATTCGATCTTTTCACATATTTTAGCCCACACTTTTTTCAAAAGTCAATGATAAATCAACAGGATCACCGAACGAAATTCAAGCGTTATTTGATTTTGAAAAATGGAAATGAGGTATAGAATGATGATCCATTCGGAGCACTCAATTTGTGATGAGGCTGTTCAAATAAATCCTTGCTCAGAACAACAAAAAACAGCAATTATTATGGTGGTGACACTTTTTTTATTTTACACCTCTATCCTTCATTTTTCTGTTCAGCTGAATCATTTTTCTTTTTTTGAAAAGATGAACCTTCAATTTTGAATTAGCAATTAATCGAAAAAATGCAAAATGCGTCATTTTAATTCCAAAAATAGGACAAAACCGAATGAGATGAGAACCTCTCTTTTCGTTTTTGTTTCTGACATTTTTCTGCACATTCTTCTCATCTTTTTTAAATTCTAAAACTCAATGAAACTGAATATAATTTTTGAACGAATTCAACCCTACAGTTCATTCAACCAAATGAGATAAATGAGGGTGAAAAGGAAATAAAAATGATGAGATCTTATGATAAAATCACAAAATATTGTTTCATCTTTTCCCATTATTTTCTCTAATTTTCTTTTCGAAAGTCTCTTTGCACACAGACATTTATTTATTTAGGATCATCACTAAAACCTTTTCATTTTCTTCGTGTATTTTGTCTGTTGACCTTGTCTTGCTCTAATCACTGATCAATTTGCCAATGTAAAAAATAAGAAAAGAAAACTATGGATCGAGATTTGTTCGAAATTTGTCAAGAGGTTTGATTTTTTTTTGAAACTATTAAAAGTTTAGTGTTGAACTATTTAAAAATTAAAGCTTGTTCCAGAACAGTGCAACTGCATTTTCCGTCGGATATCAAATCGTTTATCTAATAAATGTGGTCCTATCAGTCACTTCCGTTTTTACTTGCTCATATTTTATCAAAACATTCATATGGAATTCAACTTTTCATCCCAATTTCAAGGTAATATCCACATTTATTTTTTCAAGTTCTTCTCATATCACTGATTTTCAGCTCCTCTTAACAATGTATTTCTTTGCTGCAATATTTCATTCGATTCTCTTTACGATTTCATATTTAATGATGATTGAGAGATTTTTGGATTATCAAACTGAATGTGATATTCATGTATCAACGGTTCCTTATGCAATTGTTCATAGTTCTATCGCGTGCTGTCTTTTTTGTGGAATGCTGACGCAGGTTTGTCAAGAAGTTAGAAGAGAAGTATTGACGGAATTCTAGGAAGTGAGGAAATAGAAAATTATGTTCTGATCTGCATGTTTCGACTTTTGATTTTGAGGGGTTGACGGAGTGGGAAAAGATTTTCTGATTGAATAAACACTGATGAAATTAGATGAGAAAACAAATGTTTCATACTACATGACAGAGTTCAAAAATACACTATTGGAATTAGAAAAATGCAAAAAAGAACTCTCTGATCTTATTTTATTGGAATCGTTCATAATTAGGGAAGAGCCCGTTGTGATTGAAAACTTTCAGCGAAAAAGCAATAATCGCTTTTGAAAAATTGAATTGCAGGTGTTCATGGTAATTGAGAGGCTTTTCGCAACAGTAAAAATTGAAAGTTATGAGCACAACACTTCGATTTGGCATATTTTCACTTATCTATTCTTTGTAAGTTCCCATTTTCTATCACTCATCGTTTGTAGTTTTCAAATTCCAGTGTATAGTATTGCCACTTTCTTTGCTGGTTTGGGCTTATCAAGATGCTGATTATAAATCTCCAGTTATCACAGCAATCAGTCCTCCAAAAGGAGTCGAGTTTAGGGTGAGTCTCGTTTGCCTACAAAAATGATCTTTTGATTTCAGTTGAATATTCTATATATTTTCTGCTTTCTGCTTGCAATTATTGCTCTTATTTTGCTCCAAATCGTTCGTTATGTTAACAAAAGAAGAGAAAGCAGAATAGAGATAAGTTTATCCGGGAGATTTCAAGTGGTTGAGAATATTGATACAACAACGTTCATATCATCCATTTTGATAATTAATATGGTCATGTCAGTCATTTATATTACTGGAACATTCTCACTGAGAAACTTTGAATTCGATGTTTTTATCAATGATCGGGCTGGATTATCGACAGTCAAGTTGATTTTTTATGTAAGTTTTGGGAGCTTTTAGAACTTTCGAGGATTCAAATGAAAATTTTTCCAGCTTCATCCACTGTTTGCTTTCTTAATGCCATTGATATCAAGTTATCATCTTTCGAAAATGCGAGAACGTCGTTTGAAACGAAGAGAGCATTTATTGGCGATTAAAACAAAAGGAAGAGAAGGATCTGATGCTTATAATCAATTACTTCATGATCAATGGCAACAGCATTTTCTCAAATAATTTCCTATATGTGATATTAATAAACCGCACACGACGTGATAAACTTTTTATGCTTCTTTTTTCGCCTTCAGAATAATTCGGGGGCCACGATCTAATTGTAAAACGTGTAAAAACTAAACTTTTAAAGATAAAAATCAGTCACGTAATGCCACGATTCTTGAAATTTATCATCATATCTCCGTGGACAACAACCATTCCTCAAAAGATTCGAACTCACTTCTCATCACAAATTGGTCAAAATGCCACAGGATGCAAGTGAGTTGGCCTGTTTTCTTCTTTTGTTTCCACACAATTTAGATTACAGGCGACGGATACGAACGTCTAACAGACATCACGGAAGCTGCGAAAAATGAAGGAACTGAGCTGAAAATCGTATTTCGTGATGTCATCAGACACTACTCTGAATTGACTTCCGATATGCGTGATTATTATGAGAAAAACCTCAAAAAGTTTCCGGAAACTGCGGAGCAAACTGTCAATGAGTTGTATCAATCGGCAGTGAGTTGATTTGATGAGAAATGAAAACAAAACAACTCATTTTCAGCAAACATTCAAAGAGGATTCGAACAAGTTTGTAAGCTCAATGATGGATTTGTCACCTCCAGAAAAGATATCTGGATTCAATATTTCTAAGGTTTTCAAGACGGGAGATAACTTATTTTCATTCGAATATTTTCAGATGTTTGCAAACTCTATATTCCTTCTTTTCGTGGCATCATTCTCCTCTTTCATTGGTTCATATATAACCGCCCCAGTTTTTGGAATAATCTTTTTGAATCTTGGAGCAGTTATCGTTGTGACCATTGTGATTCCAATCATTGCCAGTTACGTTTATCATAATCTGAAAGTGAGACATTTGGCTGAAAAAAGAATTGCTTCTGCTGGATTTATATTCTTACAATCAATTCTCATTGGTTTTATTAATCAGAATGATTGGTTTGAATCTGCTCCATTTGCTGTAACCACTCAAATTGTGAGTTCTTTAGTTGTTTTGGAAATTTATTCTTTACTTTCATTATTTTCAGATCTCTTCCATCATTTACCCTCTCGCTTTGGCTCATACTGACAACAGACAAAAAATTCTTGGATTCGTCGCTGGAACATCAATTCTTTTTCACGTGGCTCATGGGATTCTTTCATCTGGAATGGACAGTTCATTTATGATTCTTGCGATTTTGTACACTCTTCTCGCAATTCTACTCATTCAATACGCCATTGCGTACCGTTGTCAAACTGATTTCGATATGATGCACTTGACAATGCAATATGTTTTCCTGATTTCAATTGTCAAAATGTTTGGATTGATGGCACTTGGAAAAGATAAATGAACTATTTATTGACAAATGAATGTTTTGCTTTTGAATTTACAATTTTGAAAATGGAGGTTGTGGTTGTTTCGAAAATGATGCCATGCTCGCTTTGATAAGATCATCTGTGAATAGTTGAGACATGTTCCACGTAGCCTAGAATTAGATTTCGAATTCCCAAAAGCATACCTACACTTA
The DNA here is from genome assembly GCA_963572265.1 of Caenorhabditis doughertyi. Lineage (NCBI taxonomy): Eukaryota > Metazoa > Nematoda > Chromadorea > Rhabditida > Rhabditidae > Caenorhabditis > Caenorhabditis doughertyi. The sequence goes on from OY751554.1 coordinate 11,748,865, forward strand.
CCACATAATTCAAACTATTCTCAATTGTATGATCTCTTGCGTAATTGAGAACATTCTTCGTTCCCTGTACTCCAACCGGACTTTTTGAAGCTATCAATTTTGCCATCTTCTGCACCTCATTAATCATTTCATCGCGAGTGTCAAAGACACGGCTGAGAAGACCTGAATGAAATGAAACGATTACTTCTGAAGTCATCTAGAAAATTACATACCGAATTGAAGTGCTTCTCCAGCTGAGAAATGACGAGCGGTGAGGCAGATATCCTTGATCCAACTGTGATTTCCAACTACTTTGGGTAATCTGTTGAGTGTTCCAACGTCAGCTGCCATTCCAATATCTACTTCTTTCACTGAAAGTATCGCATCTTTTGTTGAAACTCTGACGTCACAAGCTGTTGCAATATCGATTGCAGCCCCGAGACAGTATCCATGCATTGCTAGAATAACTGGTTTAGAGCACTCATCAATATATGTGAATTGTTTTTGCATAAATTTGATTGTCTTCAGAATTGCTCTTCCCTTTCTAGCAGAGTCATTATCATCGTTGTCTCCACTGAGAAATGTGACACCTGAATATTTAGGTTATATACCGTAAACCGATGAACAACGGACCACCCAAATCCAGACCAGAGCAAAAATGTTTTCCTTCTCCTTGTAAAATGACAACCCGACAGTCTGGATCTTCATCAATCCATTGAAAACAGTCACCGATTTCTCTGAAATTCAATGTTAAAATCTTCTGTTTCTACCATCATTTTGAGTATACTAACTTCCAAATTTCCATATTCAATGCATTAAACTTGGATGGGCGGTTCAATGACACTTTATACACAAAATCTCCCACATTTTCCACTTTGACCAACTTGAGAGAATTGTATTGTTTCTGCATTTTTGTGAATGAATCAAAGAAAAAGAGAAGAAGATCTGAAAAGAAGATAATCTTTTGAACGATGAGGGATGGGGTGATAGAAATGAAATATTGTCTAGTGAAAAGTGGGAAAATGTTAGAAAAGGGAAAACTAGATTCACTGATATTTTTCTAATTGAACGGAGTCTTTCATAAAGCGGCGTTGATTCATATCAAACTGTGCTGGAATTTTACAATCAAACTATCGAAAGCGTTTCGAATAAGATTTTTTCAAACATAGTGATGAAAAAATATTATGCTCTCAAGCTGCCTGAAATAATGCTAGAACAGCGGCGTGAAAATCCTTTTGAAGGCAAATTTATCGGTACAATGTACCATTATTTAGAAAAATATTATTTATTCGCAACCGAAACTATCGATAAGAAGGTTACCTTTTCTGGTTACAGTGTAGCGTTGCGAGTATCCATTTATTTCTTTTCCACCTATTTCTCTGTCATTTCCACACGTGTGTTATCATTTTTCTGTTCAGTGACCATACCGAACTGATAACGACTAAGGTTCTTTTTCTTCTTCCATTCCGATTCATTTGACTCTAAATTGGAATCAATCAGGAAGAAGGGATAAAGCTAGACGATGAAAAAGTGGAAGCATGCTTAACATGAAGAAGTATGTGAAAAAAAGAAGGACACCCCGGGAAAGTTGTAAATCAGAGGAAAGTGGACACACGGATAGATTGGGATAAAGAGGGATGGAAACGGAAAAGAACGTGTTTTTGCCCTCCGTTCACGTAAGCATTACAAGTGTGTATGTCTCGCTCTCAAGGCAAGCTTCTTCTATTCAAACTAACTGTTTTCTCTTTTTTTTCATAGTTGATTCCCACACATTTCTCTTTTTTTTCCATTTCTAATAGAGATAATTCGATTGTGAATGTTCAGTGTTCTTCTATAAATCAAGATCAACCTATTAGCATAGACATCTTCCAACTGATTCATCTTCAATGCGTTTAAAGTGCAATCCTGTGTTTATATCCTGTTAGCCAATATGATTTCGAAGACGAACTTCTTATTTCATGGAACTTTAATACTTGCCTTTCTGAACTTTTCGATCGCTCAGTTCGTGTCGAAAGAGAATATAAAGGTGAGAATTTTGAGAAGTGGAGGTCGGATACTGTATACGTAGAAAATGGGAGGTGAGATTTGACACTAATCCAACCGGTCAGATCAAAATGTCACTTCCCATGGAAGGAAAGTTAGAAGCATCAGAAAGGCCATTCATAATTATGTTTGAACTTCAATTCAGTTACGTTTTCCGTAAATTTCAGCTTCACGACATCTTAAAGCCATCGGACACTCATCGATTATTTGACACCTTGCAGTACTCCGTTGAAGAGCAATACTCAGATTCCCATTTATCATTTGTAAGTCTTTCTACATCTCTACAGTTTTTTGAACCAATTCTAACTTTGAGGATGTCTCCACTATCTTTAACTACGCAGAAAAACCGATTTCAATTGGGAAGCTGAATAGAAAATATAGGTAATTTCAAATCAATTTCCCATCCATTCAAGTGAACTTTTAGAGATATACTTTATGAAGGTGACATGGCAATCAGTTATAAACAGTTGAGTCTAATTGTAAATGGATCAACTGAATATCGGAAAGCAGCAAAACCAAGAAATAGGGAAAATAAAGTAGGATTAAACGACTCTGGAAGAATCAAAAGACAAGCATACTTGGATCAAAATTATCCAGCAACAATATGGAAGAATGGAGTTCCGTTTATGTTTCATGAATCTCTCAGTAAGTTTCCTATTCTATTGAGTCTATTTCAAATTCAATTCCTTTAGGTCCCATCGCTAAGGCAGCTATCCTAAAAGCAATTCATTTTTGGTATCGAGAAACTTGCATTGAGTTCCGTCCAAGGACATTCCAGAAAGAGGTTCTTCATAGAAAAATAACAATAATTTGTATCTGTTTTTCAGTATCTTCTATTCATTGGAAACGATGACGGATGTTGGAGTACGGTTGGAAGAGATGCATCACAAGGAAAACAAGTTGTTAGTATTGGAGAAGGATGTGAGCATGTTCGTTATTGGGAAGTATTTTGAAGAAAAAATCAAAGAAGTTTTTAGTTTGGAGTAACATCGCATGAATTGGCACATGCTCTTGGAGTATTTCATGAACAGTCTAGATTTGATAGAGACGAGTCAGTAACGTTTAATCCACGAGTTGTTGAAAAAAAGCTTCTGTTCAACTTTGCAAAGGTAGAAAATTATTGAAAATGGAGCAAAAGGAATAAATGTTTCAGATATCTCCACGCCAACTGGCTACTTATGGATTGCCATATGACATTGGAAGTGTTATGCATTACACTCCAACTGAGTTAGTTAATTTTAAAAAAATAGCATGAATATGTAATAGAAGAGCAGATTTCCCAAAAACTATTCAATTCAGATTCTCCAACTTTCCTTCCATTCCAACTTTAACTGCTGTTGACACCAATCTCCAGCAAACAATGGGTCAATTAGAAGGTCCTTCTTTCGTTGATGTTCACATTTTGAACCAACATTACAAATGTCAAGGTAATTATTTTCGCTTATACCTTTTCATCCGTTATAATTTCAGATAAATGTGAAAGCCAAGCACCATGCCAGAATGGAGGATTCACAAACTCTCGGAATTGCAAAGTCTGCAAATGTCCAACTGGATTTGGTGGAGCCTATTGTCAACTAATCGCTCCTTCATTCTCTCCGTTTTGTGGTGGCTTGTTGAAAGCAGAAGAGGTATTCTAATTAACTTCCGTGTTGTGAAATGATTTCTAGTTTCAGACAACCCGAAGGTTTGATATAACAATTCGGCAATCAGCAGTGACTCGACCAAAAGCATGTATTTATCATATCAAAGTAACACATTTTTTTGGTTCTTTATGCCAATTGGCTCTACATATTTTAGGCTCCCGAAGGAAAGAAGATTATTGTGGAAATTCTGAAAATAGACTCAAGATGTATTGAAGGATGTTATCTAGATGGATTAGAATTGAAAATGAAGAAAGACTACCGACCAGTGGGATATAGGTCAGTGTTACTGCATTTCTTTTTAAACTGTTGATATTTTCAGATATTGTTGCCCTGAATCTTCCCGCCGGAAAGTTGTTTCTGAGGGTAATCTAGTCCCATTCATGGTGTACTCCAAACAAAAGAATTTCTCCGTTTCATTTGAATACTCTTTCGGTAAGATCCTTCTGAGATCAGTCAAATTTATTTCTAGAGAATATTTCAGTCTCGGAAAATGCTGGATTCGATGATGGAAGAAGTAGTAATGACGTTCGAATTGATAATCCCGATGGAGTTTTTGTCTCAGATTCACCTCTTCTTCTCCAAAAATTAGGTCTCAATAGACATTTATAGTTTTTATTTATCAAGACTTCTTTCCGGTTTCATCTTATCAATGAGCTTTATTTCTTTTCAAGTCCTGCCGTGCTTTCTCTGTTCTTTTTTCTCATTTCGATCTGAATCATGATTCATTTATTTTTGATAAAATACAATGTCGAAGACATTTATAGTATCATTGATTGGCAAAAAGAGATGATGAGGACAAATAGTTGACTTGTATCGATTATATCACACAAAATGTTTGGCTTTTGATCGGGGTTTTTGATGATTTAGGCAGGTGAATACATCGTTTCGTTAAACTGAAATTGGAAAAATTGTAAGATGAAAACAGGTGAAAAAGAAAGAATTTCTTCTGTAGAAGCATATGATTTTTTGCCACGTCACCCCATACTTACATTGTCAAATGAGAGCTCCATAATTGATACTTTGTTATTCATCATTATAACTTCTCGAATTCGCTGAAAATTATAATATTTCGAATTTGGTTTTTGAGATTTGTTGAGTCATTTCTAGGAATACTGTAGGATTACTCTGACTAACCGGTGGCTCGCCATTCCTAACATGTCTTCTTTTGCATTGAATATAGGTCCTACACTTGGCAATCACATAGAATCCAAGCATTTGAATTACAAAAATGGTCGGGCAAACTACGAGCACAATCTTCGCCATTAAGGAATCTCGGTGTGTTATGGCACCCTGTAATTAGAATTGTTTTTTGATATTCAAACAAAAAATTGTTTATCAGAAAGAGAAAAGAATGAAAACGAACCTCGGAAAACAACTCGCCCACCGCAATTAGGCTTGTTATGGCATTAAGAACTGCGATGAAAAGATGATAAGCAAATGCAGGCATCAACCATTGGGTTTGAAGCTGAAAAAGGTTTTTTTGAATGATAAAGAGATTTTGAATGAATCAAAGAACTTACTCTTGTTGAATAGAGTGAGTAAAGAATAAGACCATGTGAACTACAACCACCAACCAAGAAACAGGCAAAGGCTATTTTGGCTGAAAAAGGGAAATTAGTAAGGTATCGTTTAGGGCATTTCTATGTTAGTTTTATTATTTTCAGCCTAAATTCAATCAGTTTTCAATTGTACAGTAAGATACTAACTGCCATGACTTTAATCGGATACTATGCTCCAGATCGAAAACTTTCAAACAAGTTATAATGTATAGTTTTGTACCCGACTACCATCGCATAACATCAGGTTCCCTAAATTTCAGAAATCTCAATATTATAATGAGATTATTTACTCTTAACTACAAGTCATAAGCTGAAATTAATGCTTAAGCATTTCCAAGTGTAGGCGATTCCGCACCAGAGAACATATCAACTTTTCATTCAAAAATGACAAAGTTGAACCTAATGTTTTCTTTTTTTTTTTCTCGCGGATTTCTCACGATTTTGTCACAACAAAGATCATCTACAACCGTTCTTTATCTATATAAGAGAGTTGAATCATTTGGATGTTAGATTTCAAAAAACCAGTCAAAGCAGAAGAGTGAGTTATCATTTCCTTATAAACAAATGAGATCACAAACTCGAAACTCTTTTCTTTGTTCTCATTTGATCCAAAACACAAAGAAAACTCACCAGTAGTATTGACTGAATCTTCATAAAGATACCATGGAAAGATTGATAAACCAAAAAAGAAGACTCCTAAAGTTGCACAAATTCCAAAAACAGCACAAAAAGATGCAACATATTTGATGTGAATTCCTCCAAAAACCCGGAATCTATCGGAGTTTTCGTCGAATTCCATTTGTAACTGAAATGATCTAGAAGTGAATGGATTCAAAAAAATGGATTGTTACAAATGGAAAAGATAAGGGGAAAACAAGAAAATGGCTATAAAATTGAGATGTAGATACATACTCAATCGGCAAAACAATACTGTTTTCATGGGGTTTTTTTCGTTTCCTCTAGTGGCGTTCCTAATTAACAAACACAATAGAAAAGGCGGAGGTAGATATTCAGATGATATATGTTTTAAGTTGATGATAGAAGAGAAACAGAATGAGATAGAAGAATAAAACTGAATGAAATGTGAGCAGAAGGAGACATGTGAGGAAAGAGTGTGAAACAATGAATTTGGGAAGGTGGGTGACCAGGGGAAACATACGACAAAAAAAGGAAATTGAGGACGTCATTGAACCAATTGATACGAAATATAAATGAAATTTTGAGAGTGTAGAAGATGACAAATTTTGAATAAAAGAGATTAACGTTTTGAATCTTCAAAACTTAATCAACACTCAAGTTATTCACTTCCGGTTACCTCTAATAAAAGTACACGCATTTTCATCATCTCACCTCACCTACTTCTCAAGTTTGTTATTTTGGTTTTTCATGAGTAACCTTGTACATGTTTTATACTGAAAAAAGAACCGAAACTTCAGATCAAGAGAATAATTTCTCAAGGAAAGTGAAGTGAATAACAAAGCTCCAAAAGACCGACAAGACCTTAATTGATACTTAAATCTCGTCACTTTTTACTTATGGAGAAAAGTATAGGTCTTTCTTTTCAAATGACGTATACTGAGAACTGTCATAAGCTGCTCTCAAATATTTTTGAAGTTTTGATCTTAAAATATTTACAGATGTAAGACAAGATTCTCATTAGTAGCTTGCAGTCGGAATGAATGGTAAATTTTTAGAATTCTGAATGGAAAATGGGCGGAGCTTATTCTCAGTAGATCGGTTTTCGTACTTGTTATCTAAAAAACTATATGAAAATGAAGCTTCAACTATATTTGTTTATCTCGTAGACAAAAGTAAAATATAACTGCTCTTATTCCCATTGCGGAAATAGTAATAAAGAAGTGTCTGATTGTTCCAAGAATACATAAAAAATACGAATTCTCAAGAACCAATAATACCTATTCTTCATCTTGATCAGACTCTAAAATGGGTTATTCAAAAAGTTTATAGAAAGCTGAAAATAAGAAGTAAAGGGGATTTAAAAATCATGATAACCTTCTTGAATAGCTGATAATTATTTATAATTTCTTCGATTTTTTTCTCTAGAGAATATCGTTAGAATGTCCTTCGAATAGTGCACAAGACATTTAAATCGTCATCGCTTTTTCGAGGAAATTGATATTTATTTTGAGATGGAATCCTTGAAGAGCCTGCATGCTCCCCAAGAGCAAGAAAGCTACGCTACTACGAGAGAAATGTGATTTGCAACCACCAGCACACACTAACGAAAAACTAATCGAAAAAAATGTTGATTTGGTTGCTACTGCAATGAGAAAAAGAAAAAGAAGCCTGCGTCAGACATGAGAATCAAAAGTCGTCTGGGAAGAAATCGGAAAAAAAATAAAGGAAAAAGGAACAATGCATAATATACCTTGACTCATTTTTCAATTTCACATTAGATTAGGTTCTCAGGGTGTGATGGTCAGTCTGACAGATTTCCGGTACTTTTGATAACAAGCAGCGGTTTTTATACAAGATGACAATGACGGAAGTTATGGTCTTTCTGACTTGAATACAAAAAAGAATTGTATTAGTTTTTCGTCAATGAAATGAATTGTACCTTCAAATGTTTTTGAGCTGATATGCGAACACACATCAGACGATATCAGTCTGTCTGTTTGTTCTCGAAAATTGAACCCATATGATCTATATTCTGTTGAACGCTGATACTTAGTCATTCAGTTGAGGTTAGTTACAGAACAAGAGTTCTGAAAGCGGCCACAAAGATTATGAGAAGAAACCGAGGATACGGTGGCGTTTCGACGCAAATTCATGCAAGCTCACTCATTTTGAGAAAAGACCAGACACATAATCAAAATGAGTGTATGGAATTCACACGACCTTAGGTTTAATCGTTGTCTGAAGTCTCATGAGGAAGTGATCATAAAGTGATTTCTTTGGAAGAAGAGATTCTCTCAAAGGTTTTAAAACTACAAAAACCATATCATTCTGACTTTCTAAAAGCAGTCAATAGTCAGCAAGGCACAATTTTGCTAGAAGTCTGAGTATAGACTTGTTCGATTTCAAAATTGTAGTCTATTGATGATATACTCATTATCAGCTTGTAACAAATCGCAGAACTGCAATGCTTCTGCTGAAAGGCTCAGAAACGAAAATACATTTCACGACTACAATTATTCAGTACAAAACACTAACTATTGACAAAACTCTATGAGCATCTACCAAACTTTTGAAACTGATATTGAACTGAAGTTTTTAATGGTTCAATCACAGTTTAGACAAAACAAGAAATGGCTCAAAATGATCAAGAAACTGAGTAACACCATTTGAATTTTGCCATCTTGATCTTATGAGACTTTCTGTTCAGAGCTTCCAAATATTCTCAACTCAACACGCTAGTATCACACAAAAAACATTGAATTTAGAAATCTGACGCCTCCAAAAACATCCTAATTACTCTCTCGAAGGTGATACACCCAAAAAAGTAGCAAACGTGTTAACGAAGAAAAAGTAAGAAATGTCAATTTAATGTCACATGCTAACCAAATCTCCCCAAAATCAGTAAAAATGGCGCGCTTGGGCTCTGCTTAGATCCAGTAATTGGATTTTTCAGCCGGCTTCTCGGCTTCTTTCTCGAATTGCAGCTGCACGAACTTTGGCTTTATATCGGTAACTTGAAAATGTTTGTGTCATTTAACACAACTTCTGAATGTGTCTTGTCGATGTTAGAAACTGAGAGAAATTAAATAGGCGGAGTCTGCTCAAATATCACCAAAATTGAGTGTTGAGTGATGATAATATTAGGGTTTGATCTGTTGAAATTCGAAAGGTTTTTGAAAGACTTTTTCAAAATGAATATAATTAGAGGTAGTAGTTGATAAACAAAATGTGAGCATAGATGAAGAAGAAAATTTATTCACAATTACATTGAAATGTTTGATTTTTGTTTGGAAATACATGCCCGATGGGAGAGAATTGAGTGAAATAACAAAAAAAGAAAACAATGAAGAAAACAGATCGTAATGGGAAAAAGGTTGTTAACCCGTGTAATGAAAGAATTAAAGTAAAAGTACATAAAATCATTAGATGACGTCTTTGTAGTCTAAGAGCCAAGCACCCTAGTTGACCGCTGGTGTATACAATTTGATTTGAGGTTCTAGTTTCGTTCTCTCGATAGGTAATACCACCAGTAGAACACTGAAAATGTATGTCTTTCAGAAGTGATTTCATAATTCAAGTGAGTTCAAATAATGCATAACTTCAAGTTCATCACCGAGTATTCATCAGAACTCACCATTGAACGCTGCAAACATCGCCGGAAAAGCTTTGGCTGCAAATGAATCTACACGTGCTCCCATATCAGCTGAAGCTTCTCTTGAGCTGTTATTTTTCCAACTCACGCCATTTCCATTCGTTTCTCCACTGAAAAACATTATGAATGTTAGATGATGTTTGTTTATAGAATGGGTACTGTTGATATCATTTCCCGGTTTGACCAAAATGATAATTGAGACTTGTTCTTTTGGTTTAAAGAATTTTGAATGCCAAAAAAGTAAAAACGCTAGACATCAATTTCCAAAATCATTTTAAAATGATAAGTTCAGGCCCACTTTAAAATGTGTCTAGTTCAACAAAAACTATTTCAAACAGCTTCAAAAAGTAGAACTTTGGGAAAGGGCAATAATTTTATATCTCGATCAACTTCCATTTATAATTGAGGTAATTTGAAAACCAGTTTCTCGAAATTTCTCACCTTATATTGTAGAGTTCTTCATCGTCATTATTATTCATATTATATCTGACAGAATTGCATTTTGATGTACACGAATACTTTCTGAAACTCATTGGTCGATCACTGAAACAAGCTGACACTAGACATTTTCTTCTTTTTTCTATCTCCGTTCCACTCACTTTTTTATTGTGCCTCCGGCAATTGCCCGCTGAAATTTGATTCGCCGTGACCTCCTCTTGATTTCTGTTATTTTATCAACAAATCCGACGACTGCCAACTCGACAAGAGAAAAGAAGATAAAGGCAACACATACGAAAAACCAGAGATCTATGGCCTGAAAGATGGATTCGTCGATGAACTGAATTCAGAATCAAAACTCACTTTTACAAAAGAGACACGGGGCAAATTCTTCACTATATTACCAAATTGGAAAGTGAGAGCCATTAGAGATGATACTCCAAGAGTGATTCTAGCAGGAAGAGCACGGGTATCAATCCAGAATGCAATCCAGGAAATAAATACTGATAGATACGTGGGAAGATACATTTGTAGAACATAATAACCATATAATCGTTTGAACCTGAAATAGATGAATTTCAGAGTTATTTTCTTTTCAATGAATACAAGGAAGTTTTCCTTATTCCGAAATTTTGAGATATCCAACCAGGATCTTTTCTTTACATGGATTCATATCAAATTTTCAGTTCTTTGCAGACAAAATGCTCCTTCTTTTTGTGAGGTTTCTTTGAATTTTAAATCTTATTACGAACATATGTCTACACCCTCTTTCCATAGATAACTAACCTAAAAGTAACTTTGAGTTGGTCCCACATTCCAGCCGTATATTCATTCGAAGTTTTTCCCCAAGTTACATTATAAAATTGAAAATCCGGTAATCGAAAATCTTCGGGCGGAGGCATTGTTACAGGTGCCCATTGTTGCCAATTTAATCGAACTTCTGCTATATTATACGAATAGGATTCGAAGACAAGATGACATTCTTGAGCATCAATTGGGAATCTAGATAATTCGAAACTACAAGGAGCTGATACTTGAACACGATAGTTCAGCCATACTGTTCCTGAAATAACTTTGTTCAATAAAAACATTATAAAAAAGAGGATTACCATTTGGATAAATAATAAGAAGAATATTTGATGCGGGTGACTTGTGTACTTGAGTACTTTTACTATTCACAAAACAGACATTGGGTGTCCAAAGACGTTCACTGACATAACTATCCAATGAAAGATTTGTTTTGCACGAGATGTTCCTGAAAAATGATAGATATCAGATATTTGATCCTTTTTTCATTTTTGGAACTAACCGATACTCTAATCGAGGATCCTCCCATACTTGACTGAACCAAACATCGGCTATGAATGAACTTGATATTTCTGATATTGATGAGATATCCTGTAATACAATTTTCTATTTTTATTCTTTATGGATCTGAAAAGTAATTGACTTTCAGACAAATAACATGACGTTTCGCGTCAAGATTGTCTGAAAGTTAATTCAATTCATTATGATGCATATATTTTTGTCTGAAAATAAAAAGAAAAACAGAATTGCAGAACTTACTTGAACTGTCAATTCCACACTGACTTGAACTGAATTGTTAGATGGAACCATTGTTTTATCGTAGTCTTGCAGTAGATCCTAAAAATAGAATGAATTGGAAAATGAGGTGAACGTGTTACCAAACTTTACTCATACTCTTGAATTTCTAGACAAACCTTTCTAGACAAACACAAAAAGAAAAAAAACTTACTGTTAATATACTTCTCCTATGATTTGAATTGTATTCACAATGTGCTGGATCTACTAAAGACTGTGATTTCTCTGTTTTTACTTCTTTTGCTACAGTTGATATGAGAAGCATATAGATGACATCGTGCAGCATTCTAGAATTCATGATTGAGAATCCAGGAGAATCAAGAAGAATTAGAAGAGTTCGTTCGGAGCAGAGCACACAAATCAGGAGAAAAAGCACAAAGAAGGCGTGAAGGGGTGTGAGTAGAAGAGAAACAGACAGGATTCACGCTAAATTTCGGAGACCATTGAATTAGAGGGGCGGTAAACGAGAAGAAGAATCATGAGAAGGACTGGTTGAGTAAAATATGTGTCAGAAAAAAAGTGGAGAAAAGACAAAAGTTCGTGGACCCGGCCATGCTGAAGTGAAGCTAACCAACCAAACGATAAACTGGTTAGAATGGAAGGAGAAGAAGAAGCTCGGACACACTTTTAAATAGATTTAGAGAAGACAAAATGGGAAAAGGGCGACTGTAAATAGAATGAAAATAGAAGCCGTCAATGTCTGACGACTTCTTCAATCAGGTCTTCTTCCTTTTTGCATATTTCAGAAAGATTTAGGCTTCCGGATGATGTCAAAATGACTGTTCGATTTGGAACAGGAAGAAAACGGGAAAAGGATGAATAAGATGGGCGGTACCATACATAATTGACAGGTTTCTGCGAGGATGGAATGGGTGTTTGAACCCATCACTGGTCTAGACAAAAAGGCATTCCCAATGACAAATTTTATTGAATTATGTCATGGAAAAATCTTAAAAACGATAAAATAATAAGATCTGAGAATTACCTAAGCTTACAAAAAGCACGAAAAGGGAATTCTATGAAAAAGAATAAGCGCTTGTGTGTGTGTGAGGTGAAGTCTTATCAGTATTGATCATTTTCAGAAAAAAAGCTAGCCGAAGAAATTTGGAGAAAACGAACATCTTCTAACCTTAAAGTACATTTGCAAAAGTCTAAAATGAGTATTCCTAAACGGTTTATTTTGACTTCCTACCTCCAAAAACTTAATTCAAATCACGAGCTTTCCTTCCAGAAGTTTTGTTGATCCTTTCTTAGAGACTTTCAATGTTTTCTCTATGTCATTTTGACCTTTTTGTGTTGATTTTTCAAGATTTTTTTTCTTGGAATAACAAGTATTTGAAATGGAACCAGAGCTCTTATATTAATTGTTCTATTTTTCAAAAAGTATCAGGAAATAAATTGAACAAAAGGGTTAAGGACATTAAGTATATGGAGAGAAGTTTCAGAATTTATTTCAATACAAAAAAGTTTCATTACTCAAAAAGAAGGAACCTTACTCTAGACTAAGTACATTCCAAAACGTTCTCTCTGGAGATCACAAAGCGAAAATATAAACTAATGTCTTTTTTCCCTTCTTCCCGTGGGAAATCTCAAGTTCAACTGAAAGAAAAAGGACCAAAATCTGTTTTTACTCTCAACATTTTTAACTCAAAATAGCAGTAAAAGACGAAGGATTCATCAGAAACTAATGATTAATCCTGCCCTTCGTCTGATGCCCTGTGAATGACATTTCCTTCGAATGATCACTAAAATAGAGAGAAGGAAAAATGATGAGCAAGTTTAGAAAAGAAGAAAAGGAGGAGGAAAAAAGTGTTCGGAAGGAATAGTTGGGGGTTTAGGTCGGACTCGATTATAATCCGAGACGAAAGTAACAAACCAAAACAACTCGGAGGAGATATTTGGTCGGAGCATGAAAAGGAAAAAAAAGAAAGAGAATATTTAAGAAAACAGTAGAGCATTTTGAAGAATCACTTTTACGAGGAAAAAAGTTTAATGAATTTCAGAAAGTATCCCTCACGCCTACATACGTTGAAAGGTGTCTAGTCGACGTAGAACTGCTAGAGAGTGGGAGAGGCCGAAAATAAAGTAAGTTCTTATTTTTGGAACCGTGGTCCACTCACTCTTTCTTTGAATACTCAAATTCCATAAAACTCTATTTTTTAGAAGTTTTTTGAATTTACGTGATTTGTTTAGACTCAGCCTAGACTATTTGAAAAGTTATTGATATTTCAAGAAAGAAATTGTGTTACAAACAAATAAAAATAAAACAACTGAACATAGAGGATGTTCTGAGTTTCTAGAAGAGCTGTCCTCAGCAGAAAAGATTTATGTTGTCACAGTACAAAATCAAAGAAACGGCCTAATGTCACATGTACACTCTTTGTTAGAAGTTGTTATATTTCAATCTAAAATTGACAAGTTTATTGCAAAAGTTGATGTAGCCCAGGAGAAGCTAAAAATACACTTTCTTCACGACAGAAAACTTAGGTAGAAACACTAATCCATTGATCCCATTTTAGGGAAAATCTGGTAACTTGATAGCAATTTCAGCCTAAAATGCAATAAGTTTATTTATTAATAATTGACGTAACACAAATATCCAGTAGTTTTGTCTGAACCTTCCTAAATTAGATCTCAAAAAAAAGGAAGTACTTATGCAATTTGATACAAAAACCAGTACATAGCACGTGCAGTTAGGAAAAGAAATAAAAAAGAGAAGAAAGAGGCACAAAAGTGAATGAGGTCGTCTTTCGATCCATTTGGAATTAGAGAGAAAGAAAAGGCGTTATGATGACGTTGCAATTTCTTTAAGAAAACGTTCTTCTCATTTTTTGACTTCCTGAGTTCTCTTTATGGTTCCGCATTTGCAACAATGTCTCTCCGTTCACCGGAATAATAAGACTTATTTTCTTCTTCTCTTTTTGGTCCGTTTACTTATTGGGGAGAGAAAACGAAAGAGAAATGAAAATAGGTAAAAGTTCCATTTTAAGAAGAAAAAGGTAAAGCCTCAGAATTCAAGAGAGGATCAAAGTGTTGAATATTTCATTTTAAAAATCAACGACTGATATCAAAAACATTCGGAGGCGGAGTGATGATTTTGTTTTAATTCTAATTTTATTTTAGAAAAATCTTGGATTTTCTGATCTAACTGATGTGTGCTCAATTAAATTAAATAGAAGGGCATTCAGATTAGAATAACAATAGAATCTGTTGGTTTCAATATTGAAATGAGCTTACACGTTTCTAGTTTCATTTGGTCAATGACCACGCCTAATCTTCGAAATCTCGCCAATAATTAATTTTCTAGGTCATTAAATGATTCTAGTTGTTTAATGTTTTAAATTTGAAAAACATCATTTGTTGCGTATTTCTGAATCATTATTGTTGATGGTAAATGAAGATACTGTGGTTAAGATTATATTACACTTTTCAGGGATTCTCGCCTGATTTTCAAGAACTATTCCTAGACGGCAAAAGCTAGGACAAATTGTGGTATGCAAAAAGAACTACAAAAGAAGTGATATTCGCATCTAGATCCACAATGGGACTGAAAATGAATAAGAGTCCTTCTAGAATCCAATATATATTTTTTATTTGTCACCACCTCCTGGTAAGGTTAACCTTATAATAACCTAATTTGATGATAAAATGATAAGTGAGTCAACTATTCATGAGTCATTGCATAAAAAGTATTTTTTTTTTCTGATCGAAAAACATATCTTCAAATAGCCAATGATTGTGAGAATGGAGCATCAATACTCACAGAATATAAATAGTCAGTCGGGCATAAAACTAGGAATTGAAAATCTATGGATTTGAGCTAAAAGAGAAGCAGTGTGTTTGTAGTAGTGTGGCAACATTACCAGATTGTCCCTCGGGATGGGACAGCCGGCTGTGTGTAATCGAGTAATGAAAAGAACGAAATAAACGCTTTCGACTCTCCTGTTTTGTTTTCACTTTTTTCGTCCCTAAATCTGATGAGAGACAATGTTTATTTCTGAAGAAATAGGAGGAGAATGAAAGGGCAAGGTGCACTCGGAAACAACAAAAAACAAATAATAATGGATACTGTAACTGAATGCAACTAGGTGATGCGGAAGTATTATATCAGAACCCAGGGAACCCGAATCGTTACAAATCAGGACTAACCGGATTTGTCAAAACTCTAAAAATTTGCACAACAAGTTCTGTCTTTTGGAATTTCCGAAACTTTGGAGCAAGATTGAAGGAATGTCTTCCTACTGCTCTTCTAATGAAGGTAGGTAGTATTACACCATTGATTACTATCATGATCTTTGGTGTCAAATCTCGTGGGAAACTACTCATAGTAAGTTTTAATCAACAACAGGTTATCGTGAGAATTTTGATTTTTAGAAGGCCTAAGCAAATCAACAAAGAAGGTAATGTTTAAAGAAGGCGTGGGCTTTCACAGAAATAGACAGAACACATTTTTCACTGACAATTCACACAACGTGTTTTGCTTTTTTGGAATTCCAGTTTAAAAGTGTGAGATTGGTATATAATTAATAGTCTGTAGCTTGTTCTAGTTTCTAGCAGCCATTAGTCTGTAATCTGACTGATAA
Organism: Caenorhabditis doughertyi; assembly: GCA_963572265.1. Taxonomy (NCBI): domain Eukaryota; kingdom Metazoa; phylum Nematoda; class Chromadorea; order Rhabditida; family Rhabditidae; genus Caenorhabditis; species Caenorhabditis doughertyi. The sequence goes on from OY751554.1 coordinate 11,765,003, forward strand.
CCTTTCCTCAAAAAAAATACACTAGACAAAAAAAAGTTGAAAGAAAAGTACATAGAACTAAATTTTGACATTCTGTTCTTCTGGGTCAAAGTCCGTTATTCGTCCAAAAAGGAAAAGAAGAAATGAGATGAATGAGTTATGAAATGAGTAGATAAGCCCAATATCTTTTCTGGTCACCAGGAAACAAATTCTTTTTTTCTCCTTTTAGACCTTCTTTAAGAATACATCCCACACGCAATGAAAATCATTGGGATCACAGCCACCACGCCTTCAAGTCTTCCATAAGGACGTCTTCAGATGCAAACCCTGAAATTAGCAAAGTGTGTCGTCCGGGGTGAAGAGCACAATGTGTTATGCCCTTTGCTCTTTTTTGCGTATTTCGTCACTATACTAACCAATTGGTGGGAGTATAAGGGAAAAAAAAAGAAGAATAAAAAAGAAGAAGACACATAAAAATTTAACGATACTAACCCTTTGTGATATTAATTGAATGTGCCATCGACCTGAATTTTTTCTAGGTTCAGATTAAGGTCTGAAACTTCTGGAACACAAGGAAATGATCAGAAAGAGTTTGAAATGATTAGTAGTCCGGATTATCGTATGTAGAAAGAAACAAGAATTAATTGAATATAAAGAAACACTATTGGAAATTTAGTTCCAATTTCTTTAAAAAAAGAACCCTTTTTAGGAGAATTACCGTAACACAAAGTATGCAGTGAAAATTTTAACATTGAACCTTTTTAACCTTTTCCGTTCTTACATAATGTTTGAAAAATTATAGAATAACAAAAAGCAAACAACAGTTACTATTCAAAACCGGAAACAGGAATTATCTCAAAACAAATAAAAGAATCAAAACATGAAGCTTTCTCATATTGTCCACCCACCAAACCCAAACACAAACATATCCTCATAAATTCATAAAACCGCTCTCCGAGTCATTAATAATTTGAGAAAAGAGATTGGAAGAACACGCCTAGTGAGGGGAACAGGAGGGAACAACACGAAAAAACACGAGCGCTTCTCGAATATTTGGAAAAAGGAAAATATATTTTTTGCAGGAGCGATTCGGGCCATTTTTAATATTGTGAACATGAATTGAAACGATGTTCCTTTTTTGGTGGAAATGAATGTTTTTATGAAATAGGTTTCTGGTTTTTGACAAGTTTCTTTTTTGTAACTTGTTTAAGCTTTGGGATTATAGAGCATTGAAAGCTTGAAGAACGTACGTTTTAATTATGAAGTTTTTTCTGTAGAAACTTCTCTCGTACTTGGTAAAACGAGCGTAGAATCCGTTTATAATGTCTTCAGGAACTTGAAAACCTTCTGTACAGTTGAAGTCTCAGCGAATACTGTAGCTTCGCAAAATTCAAGACGATGATGTTCTATCAAAGTTATGTCGATTTCTACGTTTTCCCTATAACTTCGAAAAATGATACATTGATGAGATTAAACAGTTTGATCTAGCTCATGAAACTACCGTAACCCAGTTTGGATCCTTTTCACTTATGACGTATGTTTTCCAAAGTCAAAACAATTGGGGAAAGGTCGAAAACGTTTCAAAAAAAAAGTTTGCAAATTATATTGCGAATAGCGTGGTTGTCATCTATTAGCATTCGAATGAATTAGTTAATTGGACAGAGTCACAAAGTGGGAGGAGTTCGAAAGAAGATGAAGATGAAGGGAAGAAAGTGCACGACTTCATCTTCTTTTTCTATTAGGTAGGTCAAAAGACGGGAGGTAAAAGAATAGGGCGGGACCATCGAAAAGATATTCTGGGAATTCGAATAGTACAAGACACAAAAAGTATTGACACGCATGTGTTCCCGTTCTTCGGTTCCCTAGTTTCTCAAGTGTTTTTGTCTTTGATTTGCCGTTGAGATGCCTTCAAAAGAGGAGAAAAAAGAAGAAAGGGGACAGAAAGATAGAAGGAAACGATGATGAAAAAAAGAAAAAGACCGGAGCAATTTGTGGAGCAATAGTTAGCTCTAACACAAAAAGAAAAGAGACATGATGGTGCTCTCTGCCACCAGGTTTGGAAAAGCGACTCGATTAGAGAGGCGAATGTCTCTCTCTCTATGTCCCTGGGAATGGGAATGGGAGCAGAAGCAACGACATACAAACCAATTGTTTCTCTTATGGAAACATACAAAGAAGGAGGAAATAGGAGAAGAAGAAAGAATGAAAAATGAAAAAGCAGGAAAGGTTTAAACATCTTCTAGGGCATTTTCTTTATTTGTTCTATCGGTCTTTATATGGAATAAAGGTAGGAAGTAAAACGGAGATTTTTGACCTAGAAATGTAGATGTACCGTTGGATATGTTTTTAAGAAGTCAGACCACACTGAAAAGCTCAAGGTTTTCGGATTGATTCGAATATGAATTATTAAGACTGATCGGTTTGGGTTACAGTACAAATTTTTCAAAAAGATGATCAAAATATTAGAGCCTGGTGCTTTAGAGTCTGTCCACATGCTGACTTCTAAAAGATTTTTGACTCTGATAACAAGGAACTGGACGTTGATACAGAATCAAGTAAAAAAAGAATGACTGATCAAGATATCAATTAGATTGAGCACCTTTTTGATTAATGATTCTGTTATTCGATTTGTTCAATGTGACACAATAAAGAAAACTGAGAAGCTGAAAAGATAAAGCGTTCCATTATCCCGTAAATCAGATTGAAGTTGCACAGAAAAAGTGGGAGGAGGATAGAAGAAAAAAGAAAATATAAAAAAGAAGAAAAGAAAAAAAAACAAAAAGGGAAACTGACTGCCCGATTCGGAAAATGCCAATTTTCCCACCGCACACGGATTATAGTTGTCAGACAGAGAAGAGTCGAGTCACCGATCTCCATTTAAGGAAGAAGAGGAAGACTGACAAAAGTTATTCCAGATGATGATTGAGTTGAATTTAGAAGAGACAGCAAAAGCTTATGAGGGTTTTTTGGAAATGAAGATGGAAGAGTTTTTTGTAGAATAACCTTTGAGAAAAAAGGTGTCACCCATTAATCGAACTGACAAAAGTTGCGAAAATCAAAAGAGAAGTAGAAAAAAAGAGTGAGAGTGCGAAGAACTCGTTCGATTCTTGCTCTGATGATCGATCGACTCTGACCATCAATCTGACAAGAATAATCACTTTTGACGAGTCGCCGACAGAGTGGAGGGCATCTCGTCACAAGGAGAGAAAAGACGATGATCTGGTGTAATAAAAACATCAGGAAAACGATGATTTACTAGAAAAAAGAGATACAACTCCGTTTCACTTCACTTACTTTTTTCTTCTTTTTCAACTTTTCTCCGACTCCAGTCTTCCCAACGTTCTTTTTGGAAATGAGTTTGTCGGAAATTTCATTTCCTCTTTCGAACTCATCCGTTTTGGAACTGAAAACTTTTTCAACTTTTAGCCTTTTTAACTAAATTTCACTTCTTCTTCTTATTGTATTATTGTTCTTCTAATTTAGAACATGTACGTGGGTTGGCTAACCTTGTAAACAATTATTGAGTGCAAAACACATTCTGGAAGACTGGAGAAAGTTCGAAAAGTTACGGTACATGATTGTAAATTGATTTCAGTTTATTGTACGAAAAGTAAGCAATCTTTCTGATTAGATATACAAAAAATCAGGAATCTCATGAAACTTCAGATCCACGTGCTCCCATCAATTACAAAACATCCGGAAATCAAGCTAGAACTGTTCCAATTGAAACGAAGTCTCACGGTTTATCCATCAACAGTTTTTTGTTTTCAATTCTACATTTGACTTTGAGCTTCAAAAAGAAATATTCCGAAATATTTGAAAACTAAAACAACATTCATTTTTATCTTCTACCAATACCAGAGAGAAGTTTTTGAACAAAAAAGTTTGGATATCTTTTTGAAAACGGATAGAAATGAATGCACTATCTCTCTCTTTTCTTTTTTCCACATCAACCGCAACTGTTCATGACTCTTTTCCTCTTGAAACCACTGAGCATATTTGTTTGACTTTTCTGATGATGACGATCATCATCATCATCATCAAATTTTTCAGTTTTTTTTAAGTGAGCACATGGAAATGTTAGTGATGATTTGAAAAATGAATGAATGAGCAGAAACTTCAGTAAAAGTAAACATGGAATCGAATATGAAGAGGTTGGGGATCACATTTGAGGAAAGAAAACATAAGAGGATTTACGAAAATTTCAAATGAAATCATTCTCCTGACGGAATCGAAGAAACTGTTAAAATTCACCGGTAAAAATTTGGACATGTTAAAGATGTGCCGTTATAATACAGTTATCTGAAACTAACAAAACATTATTTGAGCAAAAACTTAAAAATAGTTCCTAGTTGTTCAAAAGCCTCAAACTGAAACTGAAGATGAAGAGAAATGATTTCAAAAAACAAAAATTGTCATTTAGACGATGTTTAACCCGAAAGAAACCAGGTAAAAGAGGCGTCATTTGAAAGCTTTCTTCCCATTCTCACCTCATCATTTTGTCACTTAACGAATACTTAATGGAAACAAAAACAATGAAGAAAATGGGCGAAAAATGAGGAACTAACGGCTCCTCTTCAACTTGTTCTTTTCACTCTTTCTCTCTTTTTCTCTAGACAATAACTGGCAATTATTCTCGGATTTCGAGGACCTCTTCCTCCAAAAACTCGACGAGGCGTGACACAATTCTCTTCCCGTGAGAGTGAGAGAATACTCCGTTTTCAATTGAAAAAAGGTCCCTTTGATGGTGTACTAACCGCTGAAAAAAAAACTCATACAATATTGATGGATTTAAGTGCAAGTCTTGACTCGATTATTCGGTCATTTTTCGATTAAATTTTCCAGTTTTTGTGTATACGTGACCATAGAATAAGGAAAGAAATAAGCGATGAAGAATTGAATTGAATTTTTGAGTTGATCACAAATTTTAAATTTTATGGAGTACAAGAAAACATACAACAATTTTTACTTGGAAAACATCTATAGACTTGTGATGGGAGTCTTTGGATTTCGTCACTTTATGGAGTTCCAGGTGGAAATAATCAAGCTTCAGAAAAAGTCTAGAAGATGTGATCGTGTTGTTATCGAAATTTGAAAATGCTGAAACTCATAGAAGCTTTTACGATATCTTGAAGTAATCGAAATAAATTTGAGCTTCCAACACCTTTCCACAAGTCTACGAAATGTTTTTTCAAGCCAAAGAGTGAACAGAATGAACAACTAAATCAACATGATGACGTTGTTTTGACCCTTTTGACGCCTTCTCTACTTCTCCATAAGTGACAACCCGTTTCTTGTTGCAAAATAGATATTTGAATTGATGCCGGAACTCGGCATTCAGCAACAAGTAGACAAAAATATTGATGCCAGAGTTGATGCAAGTAAAGTAGGTAGATGGTTTTGAAATGAATCTGACAACCTTAAGAATACGGAAGTTTAAAAAGGGATTATCATATTGAAAACTTTAAACCTCTTCATAGTGAACTGACATAATGGATATTGCATTTGGAATTGAAACAAGAATAAACGAAATAAATGAAATGACAAGACTGTAGCGGACGTTTATGATTTGACGACGAACAAGTCTGAAAATAAGTTTGGAGAAAGGGGTCAGAAGCAAAAGTGTGTTGTATATGAAAAACAAATTCTGACTGCAACTACTTCTAGATTTCGATCTTAAAAAGAAGAGAAAGATCAACCAAAATAAAAAGAAAAATCAGACGAATGGATATCATCAGATATTATACCGCCCGTACCAAATCGGAAGTCGACAAAATTTGGATAAAGTAACTTGAAACTTTCACTCAAATTCTTACTTGTTTATAGTCGATGAAGCCTTAATCATTGTGATACAGTTTATCAGAAAACTGAACAGATAACCAAAAATATTAATAATGTAGATAAATGTTGCGTAATCGTTCCCAAATGCTGCTTTTCGACCGCAATAATAGAGAACCTGCAATCTTTTTTATGGGGAGTCTCTCATATTCTTTATCTACCTTCACATCCCTATTAATGTATGCTATCACAAACCCAATCAGTAGAGTTGGTAATAAAATGACAAGTGTAGATCCAAACAAAAAACTTGATCTTAAAAGAAAAGTCATTTCTCTTCAAAAAAATTTCTTTATCTCTCACCGATTCCTGCCGTTTTTATGAAACCAAATGGGAGCAAAAACCGCAAGAGCTCTTTGAATTCCAATAACCATTTGAACAACGGGTGGCCAGATGTCACCTAGAAAAACTAGTCAATAAAAGTCTGAAAGTGTTATTTTATGTTACCGATTCCTCTCAAAATAAGCCATGGTTCAATGGCACATTGCCATGCAGTTCTAATAGGGAGCTCATGTGTTTGTATCACTTCAGTGTAAAGTTCTACTCTGTTTTTACCCATAAACACTATTGCCATTGTATTGAAGGTATCAGCTAGCCCAAGAATCATCAGAATCTTAAAATGAAATATATGCTTGATGGAAGAAATTCAGAAGACCTACCCTGTTTCTGTGTTTTTTTCGGAGTGTTGGTGAAGATAGAAAAACTGAGAACAAGACAATGTTAAGAGAAAAACAAATGGCTCCAAAAAATACATTCATTCTGAAAAAGAGTCAATTTGCAGGTGAAACTAGACATTTTTACAAAATTGAGCTCTTGTAAACCCGATAATTCTTTCAAAAAACTAACCGATGAAACGAGACGTAATCATGAAGATCTTCAATAAGTTTATCAGTGACTAAATCGCGTTCTCTGCTTGCATTCATTTGATGATTAGAAGATAGGGCAAATTTACATTTTACGAGAGAAAAGATATAGAGAAAGAAAATGGTTGTGAGGATGATGGTTATGTGTCATATAGAATGCTCTAGTCAATTCGGAAAAAGAAACAAGTGTTGATTGAAACTAATTTGAAGAATGAAAGAGAGGAATGTTGGATCGAATCGCACTCTGTGTTTTCAGCTATATGAGGGACACTGTCTCGTGCTTTCTGAATTTAAACGTTTTGAATCAGTTCAGAAGAGAATTACAGTGTTTTCACAATATATTTTCTCCGAAACAATTTCAAATTAGAGATAGATTGCAAGAAAAGAAAACAGTTTTTTATATATCAAAGTTGTGTTTATATTTCCAAAACACTCCAGCAGTTTTCCATAAAAGCGGAAGCGGCACCAAAACATTTTGGAGCGGCACCAAAACATTTTGGAGCCGCACCAAAGGTTTTGGAGCGGCACCAAAACATTTTGGAGCGGCACTAAAACATTTTGGAGCCGCACCAAAACATTTTGGAGCGGCACCAAATGTTTTGGAGCGGCACCAAATGTTTTGGAGCGGCACCAAAACATTTTGGAGCGGCACCAAATGTTTTGGAGCGGCACCAAAACATTTTGGAGCGGCACCAAATGTTTTGGAGCGGCACCAAATGTTTTGGAGCGGCACCAAATGTTTTGGAGCGGCACCAAAACATTTTGGAGCGGCACCAAATGTTTTGGAGCGGCACCAAATGTTTTGGAGCGGCACCAAATGTTTTGGAGCGGCACCAAATGTTTTGGAGCGGCACCAAAAGTTTTGGAGCGGCACCGAATGTTTTGGAGCGGCACCAAAAGTTTTGGAGCGGCTCCAAAAGTTTATGTTCTTGCACCAAAACATTTTGGAGCGGCACCAAATGTTTTGGAGCGGCACCAAATGTTTTGGAGCGGCACCAAATGTTTTGGAGCGGCACCAAAAGTTTATGTTCTTGCACCGAAACATTTTGGAGCCGCACCAAAACATTTTGGAGCGGCACCAAAACATTTTGGAGCGGCACCAAATGTTTTGGAGCGGCACCAAATGTTTTGGAGCGGCACCAAATGTTTTGGAGCGGCACCAAATGTTTTGGAGCGGCACCAAATGTTTTGGAGCGGCACCAAAAGTTTTGGAGCGGCTCCAAAAGTTTATGTTCTTGCACCAAAACATTTTGGAGCGGCACCAAAAGTTTTGGAGCGGCACCGAATGTTTTGGAGCGGCTCCAAAAGTTTATGTTCTTGCACCAAAAGTTTTGGAGCGGCACCGAAAGTTTTGGAGCGGCTCCAAAAGTTTATATTCTTGCACTAAAACATTTTGGAGCGGCACCAAAACATTTTGGAGCGGCACCAAAAGTTTTGGAGCGGCTTCAAAAGTTTATGTTCTTGCACCAAAAGTTTTGGAGCGGCACCAAAACATTTTGGAGCGGCACCAAAACATTTTGGAGCGGCACCAAAAGTTTTGGAGCGGCACCAAAAGTTTTGGAGCGGCACCAAAACATTTTGGAGCGGCACCAAATGTTTTGGAGCGGCTCCAAAAGTTTATATTCTTGCACCAAAACATTTTGGAGCGGCACCAAAACATTTTGGAGCGGCACCAAAAGTTTTGGAGCGGCACCAAAAGTTTATGTTCTTGCACCAAAAGTTTTGGAGCGGCTCCAAAAGTTTATGTTCTTGCACCAAAAGTTTTGGAGCGGCACCAAAACATTTTGGAGCGGCACCAAAACATTTTGGAGCGGCACCAAAAGTTTTGGAGCGGCACCAAAACATTTTGGAGCGGCACCAAAACATTTTGGAGCGGCACCAAAAGTTTTGGAGCGGCACCAAAACATTTTGGAGCGGCACCAAATGTTTTGGAGCGGCACCAAATGTTTTGGAGCGGCACCGAAAGTTTTGGAGCTGCTCCAAAAGTTTATGTTCTTGCACCAAAAGTTTTGGAGCGGCACCAAAACATTTTGGAGCGGCACCGAATGTTTTGGAGCGGCACCAAAAGTTTTGGAGCGGCACCAAAAGTTTTGGAGCGGCACCAAAAGTTTTGGAGCGGCACCGAATGTTTTGGAGCGGCACCGAATGTTTTGGAGCGGCACCAAAACATTTTGGAGCGGCACCAAAACATTTTGGAGCGGCACCAAAAGTTTTGGAGCGGCACCAAATGTTTTGGAGCGGCACCAAAACATTTTGGAGCGGCACCAAAACATTTTGGAGCGGCACCAAAACATTTTGGAGCGGCACCAAAACATTTTGGAGCGGCACCAAAAGTTTTGGAGCGGCACCAAAACATTTTGGAGCGGCACCAAATGTTTTGGAGCGGCACCAAATGTTTTGGAGCGGCACCAAAACATTTTGGAGCGGCACCGAATGTTTTGGAGCGGCACCAAAAAATTTGGAGCGGCTCCAAAAGTTTATGTTCTTGCACCAAAAGTTTTGGAGCGGCACCAAAAGTTTTGGAGCGGCACCAAAACATTTTGGAGCGGCACCAAAACATTTTGGAGCGGCACCAAAAGTTTTGGAGCGGCACCAAAACATTTTGGAGCGGCACCAAAAGTTTTGGAGCGGCTTCAAAAGTTTATGTTCTTGCACCAAAAGTTTTGGAGCGGCACCAAAACATTTTGGAGCGGCACCAAAACATTTTGGAGCGGCACCAAAAGTTTTGGAGCGGCACCAAAAATTTTGGAGCGGCACCAAAACATTTTGGAGCGGCACCAAATGTTTTGGAGCGGCACCAAAACATTTTGGAGCGGCACCAAAACATTTTGGAGCGGCACCAAAACATTTTGGAGCGGCACCAAAAGTTTTGGAGCGGCACCAAAACATTTTGGAGCGGCACCAAATGTTTTGGAGCGGCACCAAATGTTTTGGAGCGGCACCAAAAGTTTTGGAGCGGCTCCAAAAGTTTATGTTCTTGCACCAAAACATTTTGGAGCGGCACCAAAACATTTTGAAGCGGCACCAGAAGTTTTGGAGCGGCTCCAAAACATTTTGGAGCGGCACCAAATGTTTTGGAGCGGCACCAAAAGTTTTGGAGCGGCACCGAATGTTTTGGAGCGGCACCAAAAGTTTTGGAGCGGCTCCAAAAGTTTATGTTCTTGCACCAAAACATTTTGGAGCGGCACCAAAACATTTTGAAGCGGCACCAGAAGTTTTGGAGCGGCTCCAAAAGTTTATATTCTTGCACCAAAAGTTTTGGAGCGGCACCAAAACATTTTGGAGCGGCACCAAAACATTTTGGAGCGGCACCAAAAGTTTTGGAGCGGCACCAAAAGTTTATGTTCTTGCACCAAAAGTTTTGGAGCGGCACCAAAACACTTTGGAGCGGCACCAAAACATTTTGAAGCGGCACCAGAAGTTTTGGAGCGGCACCAAAACATTTTGGAGCGGCACCAAATGTTTTGGAGCGGCACCAAAAGTTTTGGAGCGGCACCGAATGTTTTGGAGCGGCACCAAAAGTTTTGGAGCGGCTCCAAAAGTTTATGTTCTTGCACCAAAACATTTTGGAGCGGCACCAAAACATTTTGGAGCGGCACCAAAACATTTTGGAGCGGCACCAAAAGTTTTGGAGCGGCACCAAAAGTTTTGGAGCGGCACCGAATGTTTTGGAGCGGCACCAGAAGTTTTGGAGCGGCTCCAAAAGTTTATATTCTTGCACCAAAAGTTTTGGAGCGGCACCAAAACATTTTGGAGCGGCACCAAAACATTTTGGAGCGGCACCAAAAGTTTTGGAGCGGCACCAAAAGTTTATGTTCTTGCACCAAAAGTTTTGGAGCGGCTCCAAAAGTTTATGTTCTTGCACCAAAAGTTTTGGAGCGGCACCAAAACATTTTGGAGCGGCACCAAAACATTTTGGAGCGGCACCAAAAGTTTATGTTCTTGCACCAAAAGTTTTGGAGCGGCACCAAAACATTTTGGAGCGGCACCAAAACATTTTGAAGCGGCACCAGAAGTTTTGGAGCGGCACCAAAACATTTTGGAGCGGCACCAAATGTTTTGGAGCGGCACCAAAAGTTTTGGAGCGGCACCGAATGTTTTGGAGCGGCACCAAAAGTTTTGGAGCGGCTCCAAAAGTTTATGTTCTTGCACCAAAACATTTTGGAGCGGCACCAAAACATTTTGAAGCGGCACCAGAAGTTTTGGAGCGGCTCCAAAAGTTTATATTCTTGCACCAAAAGTTTTGGAGCGGCACCAAAACATTTTGGAGCGGCACCAAAACATTTTGGAGCGGCACCAAAAGTTTTGGAGCGGCACCAAAAGTTTATGTTCTTGCACCAAAAGTTTTGGAGCGGCTCCAAAAGTTTATGTTCTTGCACCAAAAGTTTTGGAGCGGCACCAAAACATTTTGGAGCGGCACCAAAACATTTTGGAGCGGCACCAAATGTTTTGGAGCGGCTCCAAAAGTTTATGTTCTTGCACCAAAAGTTTTGGAGCGGCACCAAAACATTTTGGAGCGGCACCAAAAGTTTTGGAGCGGCACCGAATGTTTTGGAGCGGCACCAAAACATTTTGGAGCGGCACCAAAACATTTTGGAGCGGCACCAAAAGTTTTGGAGCGGCACCAAAAGTTTTGGAGCGGCACCGAATGTTTTGGAGCGGCACCAAAACATTTTGGAGCGGCACCAAAACATTTTGGAGCGGCACCAAAAGTTTTGGAGCGGCACCAAAAATTTTGGAGCGGCACCAAAACATTTTGGAGCGGCACCAAATGTTTTGGAGCGGCACCAAATGTTTTGGAGCGGCACCAAAAGTTTTGGAGCGGCTCCAAAAGTTTATGTTCTTGACCAAAACATTTTGGAGCGGCACCAAAACATTTTGGAGCGGCACCAAAACATTTTGGAGCGGCACCAAAAGTTTTGGAGCGGCACCAAAAATTTTGGAGCGGCACCAAAACATTTTGGAGCGGCACCAAATGTTTTGGAGCGGCACCAAATGTTTTGGAGCGGCACCAGAAGTTTTGGAGCGGCTCCAAAACATTTTGGAGCGGCACCAAAAGTTTTGGAGCGGCACCGAATGTTTTGGAGCGGCACCAAAACATTTTGGAGCGGCACCAAAACATTTTGGAGCGGCACCAAAAGTTTTGGAGCGGCACCAAAAATTTTGGAGCGGCACCAAAACATTTTGGAGCGGCACCAAATGTTTTGGAGCGGCACCAAAACATTTTGGAGCGGCACCAAAACATTTTGGAGCGGCACCAAAACATTTTGGAGCGGCACCAAAAGTTTTGGAGCGGCACCAAAACATTTTGGAGCGGCACCAAATGTTTTGGAGCGGCACCAAATGTTTTGGAGCGGCACCAAAAGTTTTGGAGCGGCTCCAAAAGTTTATGTTCTTGCACCAAAACATTTTGGAGCGGCACCAAAACATTTTGAAGCGGCACCAGAAGTTTTGGAGCGGCACCAAAACATTTTGGAGCGGCACCAAATGTTTTGGAGCGGCACCAAAAGTTTTGGAGCGGCACCGAATGTTTTGGAGCGGCACCAAAAGTTTTGGAGCGGCACCGAATGTTTTGGAGCGGCACCAAAAGTTTTGGAGCGGCTCCAAAAGTTTATGTTCTTGCACCAAAACATTTTGGAGCGGCACCAAAACATTTTGAAGCGGCACCAGAAGTTTTGGAGCGGCACCGAATGTTTTGGAGCGGCACCGAAAGTTTTGGAGCGGCTCCAAAAGTTTATATTCTTGCTTCAAAACATTTTGGAGCGGCACCAAAACATTTTGGAGCGGCACCAAAAGTTTTGGAGCGGCACCAAAAGTTTATGTTCTTGCACCAAAAGTTTTGGAGCGGCTCCAAAAGTTTATGTTCTTGCACCAAAAGTTTTGGAGCGGCACCAAAACATTTTGGAGCGGCACCAAATGTTTTGGAGCGGCTCCAAAAGTTTATGTTCTTGCACCAAAAGTTTTGGAGCGGCACCAAAACATTTTGGAGCGGCACCGAATGTTTTGGAGCGGCACCAAAAGTTTTGGAGCGGCTCCAAAACATTTTGGAGCGGCACCAAAAGTTTTGGAGCGGCACCGAATGTTTTGGAGCGGCACCAAAACATTTTGGAGCGGCACCAAAACATTTTGGAGCGGCACCAAAAGTTTTGGAGCGGCACCAAAAGTTTTGGAGCGGCTCCAAAAGTTTATGTTCTTGCACCAAAAGTTTTGGAGCGGCACCAAAAGTTTTGGAGCGGCTCCAAAAGTTTATGTTCTTGCACCAAAAGTTTTGGAGCGGCACCAAAAGTTTTGGAGCGGCTCCAAAAGTTTATGTTCTTGCACCAAAAGTTTTGGAGCGGCACCAAAAGTTTTGGAGCGGCACCAAATGTTTTGGAGCGGCACCAAAACATTTTGGAGCGGCACCAAAACATTTTGGAGCGGCACCAAATGTTTTGGAGCGGCACCAAATGTTTTGGAGCGGCACCAAATGTTTTGGAGCGGCACCAAATGTTTTGGAGCGGCACCAAAAGTTTTGGAGCGGCACCAAAAGTTTTGGAGCGGCTCCAAAAGTTTATGTTCTTGCACCAAAAGTTTTGGAGCGGCACCAAAACATTTTGGAGCGGCACCGAATGTTTTGGAGCGGCTCCAAAAGTTTATGTTCTTGCACCAAAAGTTTTGGAGCGGCACCAAAAGTTTTGGAGCGGCACCAAAACATTTTGGAGCGGCACCAAAACATTTTGGAGCGGCACCAAAAGTTTTGGAGCGGCACCAAAACATTTTGGAGCGGCACCAAATGTTTTGGAGCGGCACAAAATGTTTTGGAGCGGCACCAAAAGTTTTGGAGCGGCTCCAAAAGTTTATGTTCTTGCACCAAAAGTTTTGGAGCGGCACCAAAACATTTTGGAGCGGCACCAAAACATTTTGGAGCCGCACCAAAAGTTTATGTTCTTGCACCAAAAGTTTTGGAGCGGCACCAAAACATTTTGGAGCGGCACCAAAAGTTTTGGAGCGGCACCGAATGTTTTGGAGCGGCACCAAAAGTTTTGGAGCGGCACCAAAAGTTTTGGAGCGGCTCCAAAAGTTTATGTTCTTGCACCAAAACATTTTGGAGCGGCACCAAAAGTTTTGGAGCGGCACCGAATGTTTTGGAGCGGCACCAAAAGTTTTGGAGCGGCACCAAAACATTTTGGAGCGGCACCAAAAGTTTTGGAGCGGCTCCAAAAGTTTTGGAGCGGCACCAAAACATTTTGGAGCGGCACCAAAAGTTTTGGAGCGGCTCCAAAAGTTTATGTTCTTGCACCAAAACATTTTGGAGCGGCACCAAGAGTTTTGGAGCGGCACCGAATGTTTTGGAGCGGCACCAAAAGTTTTGGAGCGGCACCAAAAGTTTTGGAGCGGCACCGAATGTTTTGGAGCGGCACCAAAAGTTTTGGAGCGGCACCAAAAGTTTTGGAGCGGCACCAAAAGTTTTGGAGCGGCACCAAAACATTTTGGAGCGGCACCAAAAGTTTTGGAGCGGCTCCAAAAGTTTTGGAGCGGCACCAAAACATTTTGGAGCGGCACCAAAAGTTTTGGAGCGGCTCCAAAAGTTTATGTTCTTGCACCAAAAGTTTTGGAGCGGCACCAAAACATTTTGGAGCGGCACCAAAACATTTTGGAGCGGCACCAAAAGTTTTGGAGCGGCACCAAAAGTTTTGGAGCGGCACCAAAACATTTTGGAGCGGCACCAAAAGTTTTGGAGCGTCACCGAATGTTTTGGAGCGGCACCAAAAGTTTTGGAGCGGCACCAAAACATTTTGGAGCGGCACCAAATGTTTTGAAGCGGCTCCAAAAGTTTATGTTCTTGCGCCGCTCCAAAACTTTTGGTGCCGCTCCAAAACATTCGGTGCCGCTCCAAAACATCTGGTGCCGCTCCAAAATGTTTTGGTGCCGCTCCAAAACTTTTGGTGCAAGAACATAAACTTTTGGAGCCGCTTCAAAACAATTGGTGCCGCTCCAAAATGTTTTGGTGCCGCTCCAAAACTTTTGGTGCAAGAACATAAACTTTTGGAGCCGCTTCAAAACAATTGGTGCCGCTCCAAAATGTTTTGGTGCCGCTCCAAAACTTTTGGTGCAAGAACATAAACTTTTGGAGCCGCTCCAAAACTTTTGGTGCCGCTCCAAAACATTCGGTGCCGCTCCAAAACTTTTGGTGCCGCTCCAAAATGTTTTGGTGCCGCTCCAAAACTTTTGGTGCCGCTCCAAAACTTTTGGTGCCGCTCCAAAACTTTTGGTGCAAGAACATAAACTTTTGGTGCAAGAACATAAACTTTTGGAGCCGCTCCAAAACTTTTGGTGCCGCTCCAAAACATTCGGTGCCGCTCCAAAACTTTTGGTGCCGCTCCAAAACATTTGGTGCCGCTCCAAAACATCTGGTGCCGCTCCAAAATGTTTTGGTGCCGCTCCAAAACATCTGGTGCCGCTCCAAAATGTTTTGGTGCCGCTCCAAAACATTTGGTGCCGCTCCAAAACTTTTGGTGCCGCTCCAAAACTTTTGGTGCCGCTCCAAAACTTTTCGTGCAAGAACATAAACTTTTGGTGCCGCTCCAAAACTTTTGGTGCCGCTCCAAAACTTTTGGTGCCGCTCCAAACTTTTGGTGCAAGAACATAAACTTTTGGTGCCGCTCCAAAACTTTTGGTGCCGCTCCAAAATGTTTTGGTGCCGCTCCAAAACTTTTGGTGCCGCTCCAAAATGTTTTGGTGCCGCTCCAAAACTTTTGGTGCCGCTCCAAAATGTTTTGGCGCCGCTCCAAAACTTTTGGTGCCGCTCCAAAATGTTTTGGTGCCGCTCCAAAACTTTTGGTGCCGCTCCAAAACTTTTGGTGCAAGAACATAAACTTTTGGAGCCGCTCCAAAACTTTTGGTGCCGCTCCAAAACTTTTGGTGCCGCTTCAAAATGTTTTGGTGCCGCTCCAACACCTTTGGAGCGGCACCAAAAGTTTTGGAGCGGCACCAAAACATTTTGGAGCGGCACCAAAAGTTTTGGAGCGGCACCAAAAGTTTATGTTCTTGCACCTATGTTCTTGCACCAAAAGTTTTGGAGCGGCACCAAAACATTTTGGAGCGGCACCAATTGTTTTGAAGCGGCTCCAAAAGTTTATGTTCTTGCACCAAAAATTTTGGAGCGGCACCAAAAGTTTTGGAGCGGCACCAAAACATTTTGGAGCGGCACCAAATGTTTTGGAGCGGCACCAAATGTTTTGGAGCGGCACCAAAAGTTTTGGAGCGGCTCCAAAAGTTTATGTTCTTGCACCAAAAGTTTTGGAGCGGCACCAAATGTTTTGGAGCGGCACCAAATGTTTTGGACACCAAAAGTTTTGGAGCGGCACCGAATGTTTTGGAGCGGCACCAAAACATTTTGGAGCGGCACCAAAAGTTTTGGAGCGGCACCGAATGTTTTGGAGCGGCACCAAAATATTTTGGTGCCGCTCCAAAACTTTTGGTGCAAGAACATAAACTTTTGGTGCCGCTCTAAAACTTTTGGTGCCGCTCCAAAATGTTTTGGTGCCGCTCCAAAACTTTTGGTGCCGCTCCAAAATGTTTTGGTGCCGCTCCAAAACTTTTGGTGCCGCTCCAAAATGTTTTGGCGCCGCTCCAAAACTTTTGGTGCCGCTCCAAAATGTTTTGGTGCCGCTCCAAAACTTTTGGTGCCGCTCCAAAACTTTTGGTGCCGCTCCAAAATGTTTTGGTGCCGCTCCAAAACTTTTGGTGCCGCTCCAAAATGTTTTGGTGCCGCTCCAAAACTTTTGGTGCCGCTCCAAAATGTTTTGGTGCCGCTCCAAAATGTTTTGGCGCCGCTCCAAAACTTTTGGTGCCGCTCCAAAACTTTTGGTGCAAGAACATAAACTTTTGGAGCCGCTCCAAAACTTTTGGTGCCGCTCCAAAACTTTTGGTGCCGCTTCAAAATGTTTTGGTGCCGCTCCAAAACTTTTGGTGCCGCTCCAAAATGTTTTGGTGCCGCTCCAAAACATTCGGTGCCGCTCCAAAACTTTTGGTGCCGCTCCAAAATGTTTTGGTGCCGCTCCAAAACTTTTGGTGCCGCTCCAAAATGTTTTGGTGCCGCTCCAAAACTTTTGGTGCAAGAACATAAACTTTTGGAGCCGCTCCAAAACTTTTGGTGCCGCTCCAAAACATTCGGTGCCGCTCCAAAACTTTTGGTGCCGCTCCAAAATGTTTTGGTGCCGCTCCAAAACTTTTGGTGCCGCTCCAAAACTTTTGGTGCCGCTCCAAAACATTTGGTGCCGCTCCAAAACATCTGGTGCCGCTCCAAAATGTTTTGGTGCCGCTCCAAAACATCTGGTGCCGCTCCAAAATGTTTTGGTGCCGCTCCAAAACATTTGGTGCCGCTCCAAAACTTTTGGTGCCGCTCCAAAACTTTTGGTGCCGCTCCAAAACTTTTGGTGCCGCTCCAAAACTTTTCGTGCAAGAACATAAACTTTTGGTGCCGCTCCAAAACTTTTGGTGCCGCTCCAAAACTTTTGGTGCCGCTCCAAACTTTTGGTGCAAGAACATAAACTTTTGGTGCCGCTCCAAAACTTTTGGTGCCGCTCCAAAATGTTTTGGTGCCGCTCCAAAACTTTTGGTGCCGCTCCAAAATGTTTTGGTGCCGCTCCAAAACTTTTGGTGCCGCTCCAAAATGTTTTGGCGCCGCTCCAAAACTTTTGGTGCCGCTCCAAAATGTTTTGGTGCCGCTCCAAAACTTTTGGTGCCGCTCCAAAACTTTTGGTGCAAGAACATAAACTTTTGGAGCCGCTCCAAAACTTTTGGTGCCGCTCCAAAACTTTTGGTGCCGCTTCAAAATGTTTTGGTGCCGCTCCAACACCTTTGGAGCGGCACCAAAAGTTTTGGAGCGGCACCAAAACATTTTGGAGCGGCACCAAAAGTTTTGGAGCGGCACCAAAAGTTTATGTTCTTGCACCTATGTTCTTGCACCAAAAGTTTTGGAGCGGCACCAAAACATTTTGGAGCGGCACCAATTGTTTTGAAGCGGCTCCAAAAGTTTATGTTCTTGCACCAAAAATTTTGGAGCGGCACCAAAAGTTTTGGAGCGGCACCAAAACATTTTGGAGCGGCACCAAATGTTTTGGAGCGGCACCAAATGTTTTGGAGCGGCACCAAAAGTTTTGGAGCGGCTCCAAAAGTTTATGTTCTTGCACCAAAAGTTTTGGAGCGGCACCAAATGTTTTGGAGCGGCACCAAATGTTTTGGACACCAAAAGTTTTGGAGCGGCACCGAATGTTTTGGAGCGGCACCAAAACATTTTGGAGCGGCACCAAAAGTTTTGGAGCGGCACCGAATGTTTTGGAGCGGCACCAAAATATTTTGGTGCCGCTCCAAAACTTTTGGTGCAAGAACATAAACTTTTGGTGCCGCTCTAAAACTTTTGGTGCCGCTCCAAAATGTTTTGGTGCCGCTCCAAAACTTTTGGTGCCGCTCCAAAATGTTTTGGTGCCGCTCCAAAACTTTTGGTGCCGCTCCAAAATGTTTTGGCGCCGCTCCAAAACTTTTGGTGCCGCTCCAAAATGTTTTGGTGCCGCTCCAAAACTTTTGGTGCCGCTCCAAAACTTTTGGTGCCGCTCCAAAATGTTTTGGTGCCGCTCCAAAACTTTTGGTGCCGCTCCAAAATGTTTTGGTGCCGCTCCAAAACTTTTGGTGCCGCTCCAAAATGTTTTGGTGCCGCTCCAAAATGTTTTGGCGCCGCTCCAAAACTTTTGGTGCCGCTCCAAAACTTTTGGTGCAAGAACATAAACTTTTGGAGCCGCTCCAAAACTTTTGGTGCCGCTCCAAAACTTTTGGTGCCGCTTCAAAATGTTTTGGTGCCGCTCCAAAACTTTTGGTGCCGCTCCAAAATGTTTTGGTGCCGCTCCAAAACATTCGGTGCCGCTCCAAAACTTTTGGTGCCGCTCCAAAACTTTTGGTGCAAGAACATAAACTTTTGGAGCCGCTCCAAAACTTTTGGTGCCGCTCCAAAACATTTGGTGCCGCTCCAAAACTTTTGGTGCCGCTCCAAAATGTTTTGGTGCCGCTCCAAAACTTTTGGTGCCGCTCCAAAACTTTTGGTGCAAGAACATAAACTTTTGGAGCCGCTCCAAAACTTTTGGTGCCGCTCCAAAACATTCGGTGCCGCTCCAAAACTTTTGGTGCCGCTCCAAAACATTTGGTGCCGCTCCAAAACATTTGGTGCCGCTCCAAAACAGTTGGTGCCGCTCCAAAATGTTTTGGTGCCGCTCCAAAACTTTTGGTGCCGCTCCAAAATGTTTTGGTGCCGCTCCAAAATGTTTTGGTGCCGCTCCAAAACTTTTGGTGCAAGAACATAAACTTTTGGTGCCGCTCCAAAATGTTTTGGTGCCGCTCCAGAACTTTTGGTGCCGCTCCAAAACTTTTGGTGCGGCTCCAAAATGTTTTGGTGCCGCTCCAAAACTTTTGGTGCCGCTCCAAAACTTTTGGTGCGGCTCCAAAATGTTTTGGTGCCGCTCCAAAACTTTTGGTGCCGCTCCAAAACTTTTGGTGCAAAAACATAAACTTTTGGAGCCGCTCCAAAACTTTTGGTGCCGCTCCAAAACTTTTGGTGCCGCTTCAAAATGTTTTGGTGCCGCTCCAAAACTTTTGGTGCAAGAACATAAACTTTTGGTGCCGCTCCAAAACTTTTGGTGCCGCTCCAAAATGTTTTGGTGCCGCTCCAAAACTTTTGGTGCCGCTCCAAAACTTTTGGTGCGGCTCCAAAATGTTTTGGTGCCGCTCCAAAACTTTTGGTGCCGCTCCAAAATGTTTTGGTGCCGCTCCAAAACTTTTGGTGCGGCTCCAAAGTGTTTTGGTGCCGCTCCAAAACTTTTGGTGCAAGAACATAAACTTTTGGAGCCGCTCCAAAACTTTTGGTGCCGCTCCAAAATGTTTTGGTGCCGCTCCAAAACTTTTGGTGCGGCTCCAAAATGTTTTGGTGCCGCTCCAAAACTTTTGGTGCAAGAACATAAACTTTTGGAGCGGCACCAAAACATTTTGGAGCGGCACCAAAAGTTTTGGAGCGGCTCCAAAAGTTTATGTTCTTGCACCAAAAGTTTTAGAGCGGCACCAAAAGTTTTGGAGCGGCACCAAAACATTTTGGAGCGGCACCAAAACATTTTGGAGCCGCACCAAAAGTTTTGGAGCGGCACCGAATGTTTTGGAGCGGCACCAAAACATTTTGGAGCGGCACCAAAATGTTTTGGTGCCGCTCCAAAACTTTTGGTGCAAGAACATAAACTTTTGGTGCCGCTCCAAAACTTTTGGTGCCGCTCCAAAATGTTTTGGTGCCGCTCCAAAACATTCGGTGCCGCTCCAAAACTTTTGGTGCGGCTCCAAAATGTTTTGGTGCCGCTCCAAAATGTTTTGGCGCCGCTCCAAAACTTTTGGTGCCGCTCCAAAATGTTTTGGTGCCGCTCCAAAACTTTTGGTGCCGCTCCAAAACTTTTGGTGCAAGAACATAAACTTTTGGAGCCGCTCCAAAACTTTTGGTGCCGCTTCAAAATGTTTTGGTGCCGCTCCAAAACTTTTGGTGCAAGAACATAAACTTTTGGTGCCGCTCCAAAACTTTTGGTGCCGCTTCAAAATGTTTTGGTGCCGCTCCAAAACTTTTGGTGCCGCTCCAAAATGTTTTGGTGCCGCTCCAAAACTTTTGGTGCCGCTCCAAAATGTTTTGGCGCCGCTCCAAAACTTTTGGTGCCGCTCCAAAATGTTTTGGTGCCGCTCCAAAACTTTTGGTGCCGCTCCAAAACTTTTGGTGCAAGAACATAAACTTTTGGAGCCGCTCCAAAACTTTTGGTGCCGCTCCAAAACTTTTGGTGCCGCTTCAAAATGTTTTGGTGCCGCTCCAAAACTTTTGGTGCCGCTCCAAAATGTTTTGGTGCCGCTCCAAAACATTCGGTGCCGCTCCAAAACTTTTGGTGCAAGAACATAAACTTTTGGAGCCGCTCCAAAACTTTTGGTGCCGCTCCAAAACTTTTGGTGCAAGAACATAAACTTTTGGAGCCGCTCCAAAACTTTTGGTGCCGCTCCAAAACTTTTGGTGCCGCTTCAAAATGTTTTGGTGCCGCTCCAAAACTTTTGGTGCAAGAACATAAACTTTTGGAGCCGCTCCAAAACTTTTGGTGCCGCTCCAAAATGTTTTGGTGCCGCTCCAAAACTTTTGGTGCGGCTCCAAAATGTTTTGGTGCCGCTCCAAAACTTTTGGTGCAAGAACATAAACTTTTGGAGCGGCACCAAAACATTTTGGAGCGGCACCAAAAGTTTTGGAGCGGCTCCAAAAGTTTATGTTCTTGCACCAAAAGTTTTAGAGCGGCACCAAAAGTTTTGGAGCGGCACCAAAACATTTTGGAGCGGCACCAAAACATTTTGGAGCCGCACCAAAAGTTTTGGAGCGGCACCGAATGTTTTGGAGCGGCACCAAAACATTTTGGAGCCGCACCAAAAGTTTTGGAGCGGCACCGAATGTTTTGGAGCGGCACCAAAACATTTTGGAGCGGCACCAAAATGTTTTGGTGCCGCTCCAAAACTTTTGGTGCAAGAACATAAACTTTTGGTGCCGCTCCAAAACTTTTGGTGCCGCTCCAAAATGTTTTGGTGCCGCTCCAAAACATTCGGTGCCGCTCCAAAACTTTTGGTGCGGCTCCAAAATGTTTTGGTGCCGCTCCAAAATGTTTTGGCGCCGCTCCAAAACTTTTGGTGCCGCTCCAAAATGTTTTGGTGCCGCTCCAAAACTTTTGGTGCCGCTCCAAAACTTTTGGTGCAAGAACATAAACTTTTGGAGCCGCTCCAAAACTTTTGGTGCCGCTCCAAAACTTTTGGTGCCGCTTCAAAATGTTTTGGTGCCGCTCCAAAACTTTTGGTGCCGCTCCAAAATGTTTTGGTGCCGCTCCAAAACTTTTGGTGCCGCTCCAAAATGTTTTGGCGCCGCTCCAAAACTTTTGGTGCCGCTCCAAAATGTTTTGGTGCCGCTCCAAAACTTTTGGTGCCGCTCCAAAACATTTGGTGCCGCTCCAAAACATTTGGTGCCGCTCCAAAACAGTTGGTGCCGCTCCAAAATGTTTTGGTGCCGCTCCAAAACTTTTGGTGCCGCTCCAAAATGTTTTGGTGCCGCTCCAAAATGTTTTGGTGCCGCTCCAAAACTTTTGGTGCAAGAACATAAACTTTTGGTGCCGCTCCAAAATGTTTTGGTGCCGCTCCAGAACTTTTGGTGCCGCTCCAAAACTTTTGGTGCGGCTCCAAAATGTTTTGGTGCCGCTCCAAAACTTTTGGTGCCGCTCCAAAACTTTTGGTGCGGCTCCAAAATGTTTTGGTGCCGCTCCAAAACTTTTGGTGCCGCTCCAAAACTTTTGGTGCAAGAACATAAACTTTTGGAGCCGCTCCAAAACTTTTGGTGCCGCTCCAAAACTTTTGGTGCCGCTTCAAAATGTTTTGGTGCCGCTCCAAAACTTTTGGTGCAAGAACATAAACTTTTGGTGCCGCTCCAAAACTTTTGGTGCCGCTCCAAAATGTTTTGGTGCCGCTCCAAAACTTTTGGTGCCGCTCCAAAACTTTTGGTGCGGCTCCAAAATGTTTTGGTGCCGCTCCAAAACTTTTGGTGCGGCTCCAAAGTGTTTTGGTGCCGCTCCAAAACTTTTGGTGCAAGAACATAAACTTTTGGAGCCGCTCCAAAACTTTTGGTGCCGCTCCAAAATGTTTTGGTGCCGCTCCAAAACTTTTGGTGCGGCTCCAAAATGTTTTGGTGCCGCTCCAAAACTTTTGGTGCAAGAACATAAACTTTTGGAGCGGCACCAAAACATTTTGGAGCGGCACCAAAAGTTTTGGAGCGGCTCCAAAAGTTTATGTTCTTGCACCAAAAGTTTTAGAGCGGCACCAAAAGTTTTGGAGCGGCACCAAAACATTTTGGAGCGGCACCAAAACATTTTGGAGCCGCACCAAAAGTTTTGGAGCGGCACCGAATGTTTTGGAGCGGCACCAAAACATTTTGGAGCCGCACCAAAAGTTTTGGAGCGGCACCGAATGTTTTGGAGCGGCACCAAAACATTTTGGAGCGGCACCAAAATGTTTTGGTGCCGCTCCAAAACTTTTGGTGCAAGAACATAAACTTTTGGTGCCGCTCCAAAACTTTTGGTGCCGCTCCAAAATGTTTTGGTGCCGCTCCAAAACATTCGGTGCCGCTCCAAAACTTTTGGTGCGGCTCCAAAATGTTTTGGTGCCGCTCCAAAATGTTTTGGCGCCGCTCCAAAACTTTTGGTGCCGCTCCAAAATGTTTTGGTGCCGCTCCAAAACTTTTGGTGCAAGAACATAAACTTTTGGAGCCGCTCCAAAACTTTTGGTGCCGCTCCAAAACTTTTGGTGCCGCTTCAAAATGTTTTGGTGCCGCTCCAAAACTTTTGGTGCCGCTCCAAAATGTTTTGGTGCCGCTCCAAAACTTTTGGTGCCGCTCCAAAATGTTTTGGCGCCGCTCCAAAACTTTTGGTGCCGCTCCAAAATGTTTTGGTGCCGCTCCAAAACTTTTGGTGCCGCTCCAAAACTTTTGGTGCAAGAACATAAACTTTTGGAGCCGCTCCAAAACTTTTGGTGCCGCTCCAAAACTTTTGGTGCCGCTTCAAAATGTTTTGGTGCCGCTCCAAAACTTTTGGTGCCGCTCCAAAATGTTTTGGTGCCGCTCCAAAACATTCGGTGCCGCTCCAAAACTTTTGGTGCAAGAACATAAACTTTTGGAGCCGCTCCAAAACTTTTGGTGCCGCTCCAAAACTTTTGGTGCAAGAACATAAACTTTTGGAGCCGCTCCAAAACTTTTGGTGCCGCTCCAAAACTTTTGGTGCCGCTTCAAAATGTTTTGGTGCCGCTCCAAAACTTTTGGTGCAAGAACATAAACTTTTGGAGCCGCTCCAAAACTTTTGGTGCCGCTCCAAAATGTTTTGGTGCCGCTCCAAAACTTTTGGTGCGGCTCCAAAATGTTTTGGTGCCGCTCCAAAACTTTTGGTGCAAGAACATAAACTTTTGGAGCGGCACCAAAACATTTTGGAGCGGCACCAAAAGTTTTGGAGCGGCTCCAAAAGTTTATGTTCTTGCACCAAAAGTTTTAGAGCGGCACCAAAAGTTTTGGAGCGGCACCAAAACATTTTGGAGCGGCACCAAAACATTTTGGAGCCGCACCAAAAGTTTTGGAGCGGCACCGAATGTTTTGGAGCGGCACCAAAACATTTTGGAGCCGCACCAAAAGTTTTGGAGCGGCACCGAATGTTTTGGAGCGGCACCAAAACATTTTGGAGCGGCACCAAAATGTTTTGGTGCCGCTCCAAAACTTTTGGTGCAAGAACATAAACTTTTGGTGCCGCTCCAAAACTTTTGGTGCCGCTCCAAAATGTTTTGGTGCCGCTCCAAAACATTCGGTGCCGCTCCAAAACTTTTGGTGCGGCTCCAAAATGTTTTGGTGCCGCTCCAAAATGTTTTGGCGCCGCTCCAAAACTTTTGGTGCCGCTCCAAAATGTTTTGGTGCCGCTCCAAAACTTTTGGTGCCGCTCCAAAACTTTTGGTGCAAGAACATAAACTTTTGGAGCCGCTCCAAAACTTTTGGTGCCGCTCCAAAACTTTTGGTGCCGCTTCAAAATGTTTTGGTGCCGCTCCAAAACTTTTGGTGCCGCTCCAAAATGTTTTGGTGCCGCTCCAAAACTTTTGGTGCCGCTCCAAAATGTTTTGGCGCCGCTCCAAAACTTTTGGTGCCGCTCCAAAATGTTTTGGTGCCGCTCCAAAACTTTTGGTGCCGCTCCAAAACTTTTGGTGCAAGAACATAAACTTTTGGAGCCGCTCCAAAACTTTTGGTGCCGCTCCAAAACTTTTGGTGCCGCTTCAAAATGTTTTGGTGCCGCTCCAAAACTTTTGGTGCCGCTCCAAAATGTTTTGGTGCCGCTCCAAAACATTCGGTGCCGCTCCAAAACTTTTGGTGCCGCTCCAAAACATTTGGTGCCGCTCCAAAACATTTGGTGCCGCTCCAAAACATCTGGTGCCGCTCCAAAATGTTTTGGTGCCGCTCCAAAACTTTTGGTGCCGCTCCAAAACATTTGGTGCCGCTCCAAAACTTTTGGTGCCGCTCCAAAATGTTTTGGTGCCGCTCCAAAACTTTTGGTGCAAGAACATAAACTTTTGGAGCCGCTCCAAAACTTTTGGTGCCGCTCCAAAACTTTTGGTGCCGCTCCAAAACTTTTGGTGCCGCTCCAAAACTTTTGGTGCGGCTCCAAAATGTTTTGGTGCCGCTCCAAAACTTTTGGTGCCGCTCCAAAACTTTTGGTGCGGCTCCAAAATGTTTTGGTGCCGCTCCAAAACTTTTGGTGCCGCTCCAAAACTTTTGGTGCAAGAACATAAACTTTTGGAGCCGCTCCAAAACTTTTGGTGCCGCTCCAAAACTTTTGGTGCCGCTTCAAAATGTTTTGGTGCCGCTCCAAAACTTTTGGTGCAAGAACATAAACTTTTGGTGCCGCTCCAAAACTTTTGGTGCCGCTCCAAAATGTTTTGGTGCCGCTCCAAAACTTTTGGTGCCGCTCCAAAACTTTTGGTGCGGCTCCAAAATGTTTTGGTGCCGCTCCAAAACTTTTGGTGCCGCTCCAAAATGTTTTGGTGCCGCTCCAAAACTTTTGGTGCAAGAACATAAACTTTTGGAGCCGCTCCAAAACTTTTGGTGCCGCTCCAAAATGTTTTGGTGCAAGAACATAAACTTTTGGAGCCGCTCCAAAACTTTTGGTGCCGCTCCAAAATGTTTTGGTGCCGCTCCAAAACTTTTGGTGCAAGAACATAAACTTTTGGAGCCGCTCCAAAACTTTTGGTGCCGCTCCAAAACTTTTGGTGCCGCTCCAAAACTTTTGGTGCCGCTCCAAAATGTTTTGGTGCCGCTCCAAAACTTTTGGTGCAAGAACATAAACTTTTGGAGCCGCTCCAAAACTTTTGGTGCCGCTCCAAAATGTTTTGGTGCAAGAACATAAACTTTTGGAGCCGCTCCAAAACTTTTGGTGCCGCTCCAAAACTTTTGGTGCCGCTCCAAAACTTTTGGTGCAAGAACATAAACTTTTGGAGCCGCTCCAAAACTTTTGGTGCCGCTCCAAAACTTTTGGTGCCGCTCCAAAACTTTTGGTGCGGCTCCAAAATGTTTTGGTGCCGCTCCAAAACTTTTGGTGCCGCTCCAAAACTTTTGGTGCGGCTCCAAAATGTTTTGGTGCCGCTCCAAAACTTTTGGTGCCGCTCCAAAATGTTTTGGTGCCGCTCCAAAACTTTTGGTGCAAGAACATAAACTTTTGGAGCCGCTCCAAAACTTTTGGTGCCGCTCCAAAACTTTTGGTGCAAGAACATAAACTTTTGGAGCCGCTCCAAAACTTTTGGTGCCGCTCCAAAACTTTTGGTGCCGCTTCAAAATGTTTTGGTGCCGCTCCAAAACTTTTGGTGCAAGAACATAAACTTTTGGAGCCGCTCCAAAACTTTTGGTGCCGCTCCAAAATGTTTTGGTGCCGCTCCAAAACTTTTGGTGCGGCTCCAAAATGTTTTGGTGCCGCTCCAAAACTTTTGGTGCAAGAACATAAACTTTTGGAGCGGCACCAAAACATTTTGGAGCGGCACCAAAAGTTTTGGAGCGGCTCCAAAAGTTTATGTTCTTGCACCAAAAGTTTTAGAGCGGCACCAAAAGTTTTGGAGCGGCACCAAAACATTTTGGAGCGGCACCAAAACATTTTGGAGCCGCACCAAAAGTTTTGGAGCGGCACCGAATGTTTTGGAGCGGCACCAAAACATTTTGGAGCCGCACCAAAAGTTTTGGAGCGGCACCGAATGTTTTGGAGCGGCACCAAAACATTTTGGAGCGGCACCAAAATGTTTTGGTGCCGCTCCAAAACTTTTGGTGCAAGAACATAAACTTTTGGTGCCGCTCCAAAACTTTTGGTGCCGCTCCAAAATGTTTTGGTGCCGCTCCAAAACTTTTGGTGCCGCTCCAAAATGTTTTGGTGCCGCTCCAAAACTTTTGGTGCCGCTCCAAAATGTTTTGGCGCCGCTCCAAAACTTTTGGTGCCGCTCCAAAATGTTTTGGTGCCGCTCCAAAACTTTTGGTGCCGCTCCAAAACTTTTGGTGCAAGAACATAAACTTTTGGAGCCGCTCCAAAACTTTTGGTGCCGCTCCAAAACTTTTGGTGCCGCTTCAAAATGTTTTGGTGCCGCTCCAAAACTTTTGGTGCCGCTCCAAAATGTTTTGGTGCCGCTCCAAAACATTCGGTGCCGCTCCAAAACTTTTGGTGCCGCTCCAAAACATTTGGTGCCGCTCCAAAACATTTGGTGCCGCTCCAAAACATCTGGTGCCGCTCCAAAATGTTTTGGTGCCGCTCCAAAACTTTTGGTGCCGCTCCAAAACATTTGGTGCCGCTCCAAAACTTTTGGTGCCGCTCCAAAATGTTTTGGTGCCGCTCCAAAACTTTTGGTGCCGCTCCAAAACTTTTGGTGCAAGAACATAAACTTTTGGAGCCGCTCCAAAACTTTTGGTGCCGCTCCAAAACTTTTGGTGCCGCTCCAAAACTTTTGGTGCAAGAACATAAACTTTTGGAGCCGCTCCAAAACATTCGGTGCCGCTCCAAAACTTTTGGTGCCGCTCCAAAACATTTGGTGCCGCTCCAAAACATTTGGTGCCGCTCCAAAACATCTGGTGCCGCTCCAAAATGTTTTGGTGCCGCTCCAAAACTTTTGGTGCCGCTCCAAAACATTTGGTGCCGCTCCAAAATGTTTTGGTGCCGCTCCAAAACATTCGGTGCCGCTCCAAAACTTTTGGTGCCGCTCCAAAATGTTTTGGTGCCGCTCCAAAACATTCGGTGCCGCTCCAAAACTTTTGGTGCCGCTCCAAAACATTTGGTGCCGCTCCAAAACATTTGGTGCCGCTCCAAAACATTTGGTGCCGCTCCAAAACATTTGGTGCCGCTCCAAAACTTTTGGTGCCGCTCCAAAACATTTGGTGCCGCTCCAAAACTTTTGGTGCCGCTCCAAAATGTTTTGGTGCCGCTCCAAAACTTTTGGTGCCGCTCCAAAACTTTTGGTGCAAAAACATAAACTTTTGGTGCCGCTCCAAAATGTTTTGGTGCCGCTCCAAAACTTTTGGTGCCGCTCCAAAACATTCGGTGCCGCTCCAAAACTTTTGGTGCCGCTCCAAAACATTTGGTGCAAGAACATAAACTTTTGGTGCCGCTCCAAAATGTTTTGGTGCCGCTCCAAAACTTTTGGTGCCGCTCCAAAACATTCGGTGCCGCTCCAAAACTTTTGGTGCCGCTCCAAAACATTTGGTGCCGCTCCAAAACATTTGATGCCGCTCCAAAACAGTTGGTGCCGCTCCAAAATGTTTTGGTGCCGCTCCAAAACTTTTGGTGCCGCTCCAAAACTTTTGGTGCCGCTCCAAAATGTTTTGGTGCCGCTCCAAAATGTTTTGGTGCCGCTCCAAAACTTTTGGTGCAAGAACATAAACTTCTGGTGCCGCTCCAAAACTTTTGGTGCCGCTCCAAAATGTTTTGGTGCCGCTCCAAAACTTTTGGTGCCGCTCCAAAACTTTTGGTGCAAGAACATAAACTTTTGGAGCCGCTCCAAAACTTTTGGTGCCGCTCCAAAACTTTTGGTGCAAGAACATAAACTTTTGGAGCCGCTCCAAAACTTTTGGTGCCGCTCCAAAATGTTTTGGTGCCGCTCCAAAACTTTTGGTGCGGCTCCAAAATGTTTTGGTGCCGCTCCAAAACTTTTGGTGCCGCTCCAAAATGTTTTGGTGCCGCTCCAAAACTTTTGGTGCCGCTCCAAAACTTTTGGTGCAAGAACATAAACTTTTGGTGCCGCTCCAAAATGTTTTGGTGCCGCTCCAAAACTTTTGGTGCCGCTCCAAAATGTTTTGGTGCCGCTCCAAAACTTTTGGTGCCGCTCCAAAACATTCGGTGCCGCTCCAAAACTTTTGGTGCCGCTCCAAAACAGTTGGTGCCGCTCCAAAATGTTTTGGTGCCGCTCCAAAACTTTTGGTGCCGCTCCAAAACTTTTGGTGCCGCTCCAAAATGTTTTGGTGCCGCTCCAAAATGTTTTGGTGCCGCTCCAAAATGTTTTGGTGCCGCTCCAAAACTTTTGGTGCCGCTCCAAAATGTTTTGGTGCCGCTCCAAAACTTTTGGTGCCGCTCCAAAACATTCGGTGCCGCTCCAAAACTTTTGGTGCCGCTCCAAAACAGTTGGTGCCGCTCCAAAATGTTTTGGTGCCGCTCCAAAACTTTTGGTGCCGCTCCAAAATGTTTTGGTGCCGCTCCAAAACTTTTGGTGCCGCTCCAAAACATTCGGTGCCGCTCCAAAACTTTTGGTGCCGCTCCAAAACAGTTGGTGCCGCTCCAAAATGTTTTGGTGCCGCTCCAAAACTTTTGGTGCCGCTCCAAAACTTTTGGTGCCGCTCCAAAATGTTTTGGTGCCGCTCCAAAACTTTTGGTGCGGCTCCAAAATGTTTTGGTGCCGCTCCAAAACTTTTGGTGCCGCTCCAAAATGTTTTGGTGCCGCTCCAAAACTTTTGGTGCCGCTCCAAAACTTTTGGTGCAAGAACATAAACTTTTGGTGCCGCTCCAAAATGTTTTGGTGCCGCTCCAAAACTTTTGGTGCCGCTCCAAAATGTTTTGGTGCCGCTCCAAAACTTTTGGTGCCGCTCCAAAACATTCGGTGCCGCTCCAAAACTTTTGGTGCCGCTCCAAAACAGTTGGTGCCGCTCCAAAATGTTTTGGTGCCGCTCCAAAACTTTTGGTGCCGCTCCAAAACTTTTGGTGCCGCTCCAAAATGTTTTGGTGCCGCTCCAAAACTTTTGGTGCCGCTCCAAAACTTTTGGTGCGGCTCCAAAATGTTTTGGTGCCGCTCCAAAACTTTTGGTGCCGCTCCAAAACTTTTGGTGCAAGAACACAAACTTTTGGAGCCGCTCCAAAACTTTTGGTGCAAGAACATAAACTTTTGGAGCCGCTCCAAAACTTTTGGTGCCGCTCCAAAATGTTTTGGTGCCGCTCCAAAACTTTTGGTGCGGCTCCAAAATGTTTTGGTGCCGCTCCAAAACTTTTGGTGCCGCTCCAAAATGTTTTGGTGCCGCTCCAAAACTTTTGGTGCCGCTCCAAAATGTTTTGGTGCCGCTCCAAAATGTTTTGGTGCCGCTCCAAAACTTTTGGTGCAAGAACATAAACTTCTGGTGCCGCTCCAAAACTTTTGGTGCCGCTCCAAAATGTTTTGGTGCCGCTCCAAAACTTTTGGTGCGGCTCCAAAATGTTTTGGTGCCGCTCCAAAACTTTTGGTGCCGCTCCAAAACTTTTGGTGCAAGAACACAAACTTTTGGAGCCGCTCCAAAACTTTTGGTGCCGCTCCAAAACTTTTGGTGCAAGAACATAAACTTTTGGAGCCGCTCCAAAACTTTTGGTGCCGCTCCAAAATTTTTTGGTGCCGCTCCAAAACTTTTGGTGCGGCTCCAAAATGTTTTGGTGCCGCTCCAAAACTTTTGGTGCCGCTCCAAAATGTTTTGGAGCCGCTCCAAAACTTTTGGTGCCGCTCCAAAACTTTTGGTGCAAGAACATAAACTTTTGGAGCCGCTCCAAAACTTTTGGTGCCGCTTCAAAATGTTTTGGTGCCGCTCCAAAACTTTTGGTGCCGCTCCAAAATGTTTTGGTGCCGCTCCAAAACTTTTGGTGCGGCTCCAAAATGTTTTGGTGCCGCTCCAAAACTTTTGGTGCGGCTCCAAAATGTTTTGGAGCCGCTCCAAAACTTTTGGTGCCGCTCCAAAACTTTTGGTGCAAGAACATAAACTTTTGGAGCCGCTCCAAAACTTTTGGTGCCGCTTCAAAATGTTTTGGTGCCGCTCCAAAACTTTTGGTGCCGCTCCAAAATGTTTTGGTGCCGCTCCAAAACATTCGGTGCCGCTCCAAAACTTTTGGTGCCGCTCCAAAACATTTGGTGCCGCTCCAAAACATTTGGTGCCGCTCCAAAACATCTGGTGCCGCTCCAAAATGTTTTGGTGCCGCTCCAAAACTTTTGGTGCCGCTCCAAAACATTTGGTGCCGCTCCAAAACTTTTGGTGCCGCTCCAAAATGTTTTGGTGCCGCTCCAAAACTTTTGGTGCCGCTCCAAAACTTTTGGTGCAAGAACATAAACTTTTGGAGCCGCTCCAAAACTTTTGGTGCCGCTCCAAAACATTCGGTGCCGCTCCAAAACTTTTGGTGCCGCTCCAAAACATTTGGTGCCGCTCCAAAACATTTGGTGCCGCTCCAAAACAGTTGGTGCCGCTCCAAAATGTTTTGGTGCCGCTCCAAAACTTTTGGTGCCGCTCCAAAACTTTTGTTGCCGCTCCAAAATGTTTTGGTGCCGCTCCAAAATGTTTTGGTGCCGCTCCAAAACTTTTGGTGCAAGAACATAAACTTTTGGTGCCGCTCCAAAACTTTTGGTGCCGCTCCAAAATGTTTTGGTGCCGCTCCAAAACTTTTGGTGCCGCTCCAAAACTTTTGGTGCGGCTCCAAAATGTTTTGGTGCCGCTCCAAAACTTTTGGTGCCGCTCCAAAATGTTTTGGCGCCGCTCCAAAACTTTTGGTGCCGCTCCAAAATGTTTTGGTGCCGCTCCAAAGTGTTTTGGTGCCGCTCCAAAACTTTTGGTGCAAGAACATAAACTTTTGGAGCCGCTCCAAAACTTTTGGTGCCGCTCCAAAATGTTTTGGTGCCGCTCCAAAACTTTTGGTGCCGCTCCAAAACTTTTGGCGCCGCTCCAAAATGTTTTGGTGCCGCTCCAAAACTTTTGGTGCCGCTCCAAAACTTTTGGTGCAAGAACATAAACTTTTGGAGCCGCTCCAAAACTTTTGGAGCCGCTCCAAAACTTTTGGTGCCGCTCCAAAACTTTTGGTGCCGCTTCAAAATGTTTTGGTGCCGCTCCAAAACTTTTGGTGCAAGAACATAAACTTTTGGTGCCGCTCCAAAACTTTTGGTGCAAGAACATAAACTTTTGGTGCCGCTCCAAAACAGTTGGTGCCGCTCCAAAATGTTTTGGTGCCGCTCCAAAACTTTTGGAGCCGCTCCAAAACTTTTGGTGCCGCTCCAAAACTTTTGGTGCCGCTTCAAAATGTTTTGGTGCCGCTCCAAAACTTTTGGTGCAAGAACATAAACTTTTGGTGCCGCTCCAAAACTTTTGGAGCCGCTCCAAAACTTTTGGTGCAAGAACATAAACTTTTGGTGCCGCTCCAAAACTTTTGGTGCCGCTCCAAAACTTTTGGTGCCGCTTCAAAATGTTTTGGTGCCGCTCCAAAACTTTTGGTGCAAGAACATAAACTTTTGGTGCCGCTCCAAAACTTTTGGTGCAAGAACATAAACTTTTGGTGCCGCTCCAAAACTTTTGGTGCCGCTCCAAAATGTTTTGGTGCCGCTCCAAAACTTTTGGTGCCGCTCCAAAACTTTTGGTGCCGCTCCAAAATGTTTTGGTGCCGCTCCAAAACTTTTGGTGCGGCTCCAAAATGTTTTGGTGCCGCTCCAAAGTGTTTTGGTGCCGCTCCAAAACTTTTGGTGCAAGAACATAAACTTTTGGAGCCGCTCCAAAACTTTTGGTGCGGCTCCAAAATGTTTTGGTGCCGCTCCAAAACTTTTGGTGCCGCTCCAAAATGTTTTGGCGCCGCTCCAAAACTTTTGGTGCCGCTCCAAAATGTTTTGGTGCCGCTCCAAAGTGTTTTGGTGCCGCTCCAAAATGTTTTGGTGCAAGAACATAAATTTTTGGAGCCGCTCCAAAACTTTTGGTGCCGCTCCAAAATGTTTTGGTGCCGCTCCAAAACTTTTGGTGCCGCTCCAAAACTTTTGGCGCCGCTCCAAAATGTTTTGGTGCCGCTCCAAAACTTTTGGTGCCGCTCCAAAACTTTTGGTGCCGCTTCAAAATTTTTTGGTGCCGCTCCAAAACTTTTGGTGCAAGAACATAAACTTTTGGTGCCGCTCCAAAACTTTTGGTGCCGCTCCAAAATGTTTTGGTGCCGCTCCAAAACTTTTGGTGCCGCTCTAAAACTTTTGGTGCAAGAACATAAACTTTTGGAGCCGCTCCAAAACATTTTGGAGCGGCACCAAAAGTTTTGGAGCGGCTCCAAAAGTTTATGTTCTTGCACCAAAAGTTTTAGAGCGGCACCAAAAGTTTTGGAGCGGCACCAAAACATTTTGGAGCCGCACCAAAAGTTTTGGAGCGGCACCAAAACATTTTGGAGCCGCACCAAAAGTTTTGGAGCGGCACCGAATGTTTTGGAGCGGCACCAAAACATTTTGGAGCCGCACCAAAAGTTTTGGAGCGGCACCGAATGTTTTGGAGCGGCACCAAAACATTTTGGAGCGGCACCAAAAGTTTTGGAGCGGCACCAAAACATTTTGGTGCGGCACCAAAAGTTTTGGAGCGGCACCAAAAGTACTATGGCATACTATATGGCGTACCATGTGCATACTGTATGGCATATAATATGCCATACAAGAAAATCAAAGAAGAACTTTTACATTTTCAGCGTTTTATTAATGAAGATCACCCGAAGCATACAAGTTTTTAATTTCGACCGGTTAATTCATTATTCATCAAAGCACAAATTACAAGCAGAAACATCAATAAATGTTTTCGTATAGTTTTCTGTTGGTAGCCGATTTCAATGATTTCTTATGAGTCCCTGCAAGCGATGAGGAGTTTCCACGGAGGATTTCAAACTCCTTTGCCTCTTCATTTAAACTTTTGATAATCATGTCATCTCCATATCTCTCAATGTCTGAAAGATTTTGTTTAACCCTGAAAAAAACATTTCTTGTAATGTCTGATGAAAAACATTAAACACTTACTGCTCGGAACAACCTGGCTCATTCTGAACGTTGTGCCATTTAGCCAAAAATGGATGCTCTAAGGTTTTAACGGCGCTTGTTCGATTCCAAGGGGATATTTGAAGAAGCTGAACTATTTAATTAGAAAACTAAAATTTTGTACGTGTACTTACATTTGAAATCAAATCTCGAACTTCTGAAGATGCATTTGGAAAAACTGCAGAAAATGGGCGTGGTGTTTTCTGGCCAAATGAGACTATATAATCTCTGATAGTAGGTGAACTGATCTTCTTGATTGCTTTCTTTTCAGGTGTTCCCAAACATTCAATTAACATTTTGATTTGAGTAAAAGCATCTGGTCCAGGAAAGATTTCACGACGGAGTAACATTTCGGCAAAGATGCATCCTGCTGACCACATATCGACCCTGAAAAAATGAAACAAAATAGAAAAACGCTCTTCCTAAGATTAGTGTCACATTGTTTCATGAATAATAAAAACTTTCCTCACATTATTTTATTTCAAAATAATAGTCACTCATGATAATGAAACAAGTTTTTTGGTTTATTTCAACACTCACTTTGTATCATACTCTCCCATAGATAAAAGAATCTCCGGTGCTCGGTACCACAATGTTGACACATTTTGCTGAAATCGTTTTGATAAACAGATTAAAATATTGGAAAGACTTACTGATAAATATCCAGAACCACCTGAATTCATTGGAGCTGTTTTCGAGGATGGACCGGATCTTGACATTCCGAAATCAGCAATTCTCAACAAACAATCTCCATTGAGGAGTATATTAGAAGGTTTCAAATCACGATGAATAATTCCAGCAGAATGAAGATACTGGAATCAAATTGATTTTCAATTATGTTCATCTTTTATAGAATAACCTTCAATCCTCTCAGAATCTGATAAAGGAAATATCGGAAATGATCTTCACGAAGATCTTGTTTTGATCGTAAAAGGACATTCAGATCAGTATCCATAAGGTCCATAACCAGATAAATATCCTTTTCTAATCTTTTTCCAGTAATGAAAATGTCAGTGATATTAATGATATTTTCGTGAGAAAGTTCTCGAAGAATCTTTATTTCTCTCAATGCACATTTGGCTGATGACCGACTTTTATAGGCATTGTGAACTTTCTTAATAGCCACGGGCTTCTCAAATCTCTGAAAATAAGAAAAGCGTTGCCGCCAGGGTGTCTGATGTAAAGAAAATCATTCTCATCATTTTTCGTAGGAGAGCATCAATTAGTGGTAGGAATTTCAAGATTTCGTTATGAGGTATAAGCCAAGCCTTTTTGGAGTAAATTCAAAAAAAAAGAACTAACCGTATTGATGGCTTTACAAACGATACCAAAAGCACCTGCTCCAATGTTTTCTTCTGCCAAATAGGGAGTTCCTTCAAGCCAGAAATCTCTCTGTGATTTCTTTTCTTTTTTAGGAGCAATGGGTTGGAATACATTCTTTGAATAATAGTCTGGAGCACGATGAAGAGTAACTGAGGAACGAGATGCAAACATGATTTTTCACAGTGTCCTTTCTCTAAATGTCATACTTGTTATCATCGAACTCCAATGCTTTTATTTGTGAGAAAAAGGCGTGTCTGATAACAGACAGACATCATGTACCGGATGGTTCTCAATTCTGTATTATCAAATGTTTTTGCTTGAAATTCTTCAAAATGATTCCGCTTATGATGATTCAATTGAAGGTTCTTTGCGGAAAATCATTTGAAATATCATAAAAATGTTAATACTAAGAATCATTTTAAGGTAAGAAATGCTCCCACATTTGTTCTTATCAAAACTTCCTTTCTTCCTGTTTCTGATAATATCTCTATCAAAAACATTTACTTGAATTATTCACGAATTAAGAATTGCAAGAATTTTTTCCTACTCATTTCATTTTATCACTTCTCTTTTTTTACGATTGTTTTAAACTTTCAAGCACAATCAGTTAGCACATATTCATTTCATATCACAAAAACGAATTGAAACACACAGAATCTCAAAAAATAAGAACCCGTTTTATCACATTTCATCACTGATCATTAGAATTATAATATTAGGGAGAAACTTGTCATCATGTCACACTCCACGGTCATCATCCTTACTTGTCTTCCTGAGCTCTTGTCGAGACTTTCGCAATCGCACTATTCTATCTTTGTCATCAAGTTTTGAGGAACTATCACTCTGGAAATTTCAGGAGATTAGTGATGATCAAAAGTTTGGTTCGTGGAATTGGAAGCCTTTTCTCTATTTCGATTAAACATTTTGATAACTTACTGATGCCCGCTTATCTCGAACTTTTGGAATAAAACGACGTTTTTCACTGTATCCTTCTCGTATCCTATCGATATTCCGTCTGTCAGGAAGATTTTTTGACTTTTTAGGAGCGGGTATTCCACCAGAAAGCCTGAGCACTCTACATTAAAATATTCTATCAGAAAGTCATGAAAACTTACATTGGTGGAGCACTTGAAGTACTAGCAACATCCAATGGCCAATTAATACCATTTTTGAATATTTCTTGTACAATCAAATTACTTGTAGAAGGTTCCATTCCGCTGTCAACAGACGAATCTTCGGAATCTCTGAAATTCCAGATTTTAATTTCAATGTAAAGATTTTAATCTTACTTTCTATGAATATCAACTTCTCTAACAGTGTCAATCGTCTCTGCAGATGAAAGACTAGTTGGTGTTTCATCTGAATCATAAATATCCTCATCATCGTCCATATTGATTTCTCTTGCTGAAATCAAACGTTCATCATTTCGATTATTCAAATTCAACAAACTTTTTTCAAATTGTTTTGTAACACCCAGATAATCAGTTGGATCTTCTCTTGGACCCATCTTCCCTTCTTTATCTCGTTCAAATATTTGATTCGAATGTTCATCAAGATATGGAGGTGGCTCTTTTCTGAAAATGTTTTGTGTGAATACAAAATTTTGATATACGCAAGCATGGGTTATAAGCAATGTTATTTTATTCATCTTGTTTTTTCTTTCCTCGCAATTAAGCTCCAATTTTTCAGTTTATGACATGTAGATTGTTTTTTAAGCCTCGTTTCACATTTCATTTAAACCTATTTTTGGTTTTCCTCTCATAAGGAAAATATTTTCATTTTTTGTTCCTCTTCTATTGTTCGAATTATTAATTTGAAAACAAAAGAATACATTTACACGAAACATTCAAAACT
Source organism: Caenorhabditis doughertyi (assembly GCA_963572265.1). NCBI lineage: Eukaryota > Metazoa > Nematoda > Chromadorea > Rhabditida > Rhabditidae > Caenorhabditis > Caenorhabditis doughertyi. Next base: position 11,801,731 of record OY751554.1, read on the forward strand.
TAGGAACATTTAGAGGTTATCTTTATTTGGTTAGCAGAAACATCACATTTACACAAAAGTTAGCTATCCGCCCATATTGTCAGGTGCTCTTTTTTGAAGAGCATTTGCTGAAGCATCTCTTTGAGCCAACCTGGTGTCGTAGTTTGTGCCACGTCGCATTTCGAATATTCTCGCCTCTTCGTCTAATCCAGCAACTACTTCTACTCCTTCGTATTTTTCGATGGCATCGACGTCAACTTGAACCCTGAATTACTTTCAATCTTAAATTTGTAAATATATTTACTTGATTTTCAAGAAGACAATAACCAATAAAATACTCACCGTGGCGGACAAAGTGGTTCATATTGTTCATTGTGATATTGTGCCATGAATGGATGCTGTAGTATCTGATCTGCCGAATATCGTTTCCATGGAGAAATTTGTAAGAGCTGAAATGTTAAATTAAAATTTTTTAGATCATTTTAGTGAACTCACATATGAAATCATATCCCTTGCTTCTGGACTTGCTTTCGGAAATATCGCAGAAAATGGGAGAGGAGTCTTACGGCCACATTCAGCAATTGAATCTCTGACTAATTGAGAATTGATCTTATTAATAACTTCATCTTCTGGATTTCCCAAGTAGTAAACAATCATTTTAATTTGAGAAATAGAATCTTTTCCAGGAAATAACTGACGACGAAGAAGCATTTCAGCGAAGATGCATCCTGCAGACCAAAGATCCACTCTGGAAACTATACATTGAAGTTCATTCTAATCAAATTCACAAACTTTGTATCGTATTCTACCATTGAAAATAAGATTTCAGGAGCTCTATACCAGCGAGTTGATACATATTGCTGAAAGTATAATTCTCAGTTTTAAAACCGTATTAGTTCCTCTTACTGTCATGTGTCCTCCAACACTTGCATCATCTCTCACTGTACTTGCTGAAGCACATGCTCTTGCCATCCCAAAATCAGCGATTCTCAACAAACAATCTCCATTTAGAAGTAGATTCGAAGGCTTTAAATCCCGATGAATAATTCCGGCGGAATGAAGATACTGAAAAAGAAAGCATTCATTTCGTTGCCCTATACACTCTCTCGCGTGCGTCAGTTGCCGCAGGGTTTATGTTGGTCTTTCTCTCCCCATTTCTTTCTGACATGTGTGGCCGAGGGGTTAGCGTGCGCGTTTGTGATACTCATAGACGCAGCGCTGCAGGTTCAATTCCCTCACAGTCAAGGAGGACAGTTTCCATGCACCACTCTGAAGGATAGTGTGGATTATGGTACACATTTAAACTGAGGCTGTTTTGCATTTTACTTGTTGCTATTATGGCATCTGATCACATAAATACTTTTTTCTATAATTGACTCACTTTTAGGCCACGAAGCAGTTGATAGAAGAAATATTGAAAGTGTTGTTCCATGAGAGTCTGTCTTGAGTGAAGAATCTGATGAAGATCAGTTTCCATAAGATCCATAACCAAATAAATATCTTTTCCATGTGCACCTTCTGCGGTGAACATATCCAAAACGGCGATTATGTTTTCATGAAGAAGTTCTCGAAGAATTCGAACTTCTCTCAGAGATCGTTTGGCCAATGTATGAGCAGTGAAAGCACGGGGAATCTTCTTTATGGCGACTTGTTTTTTGATACGCTAAATGGAAACTTTTATAAATAGGAAAATTTTAAAGACTTACAGTATCCATAGCCTTACAAACAACACCGTAAGCACCTGCTCCAACATTTTCTTCTGCCAGATATGGAGTTCCTTCCAACCAAAATCTTCCGTCTAAACGGCCTTGGGATTCTGCCGGAGCAGCAGCCATTTTCTTCTGGAAAACATTAGGTCTTAACTCATCCCTGCTGAATTATTAAATATTTTGATTCGCACCTCTTTTCGATAACTTTTTGTTTCCGAAAAAACTTTAGTTGAATAGTAATCAGGAGCTCTATAAAGTGAAGGAACTCTGGGAGTTGATGAAGTTTTGACACTCATTTTCGAGTCACAAACCGATTGATAATATAATTTTATTGACTTTCTTGTGATGGCTTTTAAACACAAAGTCAGGAAAAAGGTGTGGTCGATAACTGACCCGATTAAACAACTGTTTTTGTGATATCAAATTATTTGAATTTTTCATCTGTCAAGTGTCACGGAGCACACGAGAAAAACGAAAAGTACTTACGTTTTCAGCAGTGACGACTTAATGACAACGATGCTCCGTTGAGTCCCCTTATCACCATTTTCTCCCTTTCGGCTCTTTTCTCTTGTTTGTCAGAGACCGAAAAAAGAGTGGGTGGTGAAATGAAGAAAGTTTTTTTCTGAAAAATAGTACGTCATTTTCCAAAAAATTCTAATCGGGAGTCAGATGAAAGACAGATTTTTCGTCACATTCAAAGAAGAAAGAATTAGAATTTGATGTCATTGAGCTTTCATTATATCAGAAAAAGACGATTACACTGCAGGAATTAGTGGGAAAAATTACAGAAGAGGGCGAGGTGAAAGGCAGAATAATGTTATCAGTTTGGAAAGAAAAAAGATATTACAGAGTTAATTTTGTCGATTTTTTGATTTCGAGAAAATGTATGAAGAGCATTTCAAGTCAGTTTTGAAAAAAGAAAGTAATGTAATTTAGAGAATTTGGAGAATTTTACCGTCCCCGTCCATGGTTTTTTTTGAGGGTGTAGGTTTAGATTTTACATGACAATTCTCTTCATAAAATTTGTTTGCCAGATAAGTTTGGATTTGGAAATTTGTTGATAATGTCAAACTTTTAATTATTTCGAAATTGAAAGAACCGAAATGTAAATTGAGAGAACAAGGGCTAAACTGTTTTGTAGTCAAAATTTTGATCAAAACCAACTACAAAACTTTTCTGGATAAAATGAAAAAAACTCCAGAAATAAAAACTGAAATCGATAAAATCACTGAAAAAAATGATGAAGAAATTGAAAGAAAGATATCGGTGAAGAGTGTGGAAAAGAAAGAGACTGTGAATAAGAAAAAGGAGAAGAAGATGAAGAAGAAGACGTCTTCTTCAATCAAGTTTTCTTTTCTTTCCCGTCATTTTTTCTATCATCTTCTATCTTTCTATCTTTCCCTCTATCTATCTTACAGTTTTCAAAGTGAAGGGAAAAAAAAGAAGAATTGCGGAGAAAAAGATTAAGATTAATAAAAATTAATGAATCCGAAATTGGATACCGTTGTAATAATTGATGATTTAGACTGCTCTCCTTGAGCAGAATATGTTCAAGTTAATCAAGACAAAAACGTGAAAATGGAAAAGTTCGAAAAGTTTGCATCGAAGTCTTCAAAGGCCAATCCAAAATAGCATTTTTCATTGAACAAGAAACAGACAGTAACATACTTTCTCAATTGTTCTTTTCATTTTTTCACCATTGTCATGATTGCGCAGACAGTTTCTCTTTTTTCTTATTCATCTCTCTTTATCTTTGTCTTGTTAACATATTTCGGTTGAGAGGAGAGAAAGGTCAGATAGCAAGCATTGAGGTGGGCTTTTGTTTGCTGATTCTTGATGGCATATGATAGATACGTATAGTTTAGTGTATTTAATTGTCTGTTTTTTGAGTTTCGAATACTACGGAAATAATTTATCAATGGCGGAGTTAATTAAATAAATAAATAAAATGAAAACGATTTTAGCACTTGTCTCCTCCCTTAGTTGGTCTTCTCCTGATTCCGAGAGCTTTATTGGCTTCATCGATACGAAGATTCTGAAGAGAACGACGTTTACGTCCTCCACCTCCACATCCACAGCATCCACATCCACATCCACATCCACATCCACAGCAGCATGGACGGCAACAAGTACAACATCTAGTACAACAGCAAGTACGGCAGCAAGTGCAGCAACGACGGCAACAGCAGCAGCATCTGGAATTGATAAGTTTGAAAGACCGAAAATCTAATATGAGATATGAATAGATCAAAATAGGGAACTGGAAGTTTATTCAATCACAGAAAACCCCATACCTTGGTCTACAACAGCAACATCCACATCCACCTCCACCTCCTCCACATCCACAACATCCACATCCACATCCACAGCAACCACATCCTCCTTGTCTTTTAACTCGAGATGATCCTAATGTATCAATTGAAGTTTCAGATGAGGATGAAGGTGTTGAAGATGTTACTAATGCAACTTCTTTTGATGAAACTGGCAAGACTGCTGCTTGAACTTGTCCATAGTAAGCACCGAGAGCCAACAAGGCAGACGAGAGAATGAGAATTTTGAACATGATTAATAGAAAGTTTGGAATGAAATGATCAATCCGCAACCCATTTTATAGTCAGCAACTTTTTCAGGTACACTTTATTTGTTTGTCCGCGCGCGCTTGGCAAGCTCACGCAATGAAATTGACAGTTTCCGGACTAAACTGCCTGACGGAAAATGGATATAAAAGTGATCAGGGAGCAGATGAAAAGTATCCCATCTTTTGAAATGTCCAAGATTGCTTACTCCACTTTGGCTATTCTGGCTATTATTGCCTTCTCACAGGTGCTTTCAGTTTTTCGTTTCAGTATATTTTCTTTGATAGTTTTAGGTTCAATCTGCTGTATTGCCAGTTTCATCAAAAGAAGTTGCATTAGTAACATCTTCAACCCCTTCATCTTCATCTGAAACTTCAATTGATACATTAGGATCATCTCGAGTTAAAAGACAAGGAGGATGTGGTTGCTGTGGATGTGGATGTGGATGTTGTGGATGTGGAGGAGGTGGAGGAGGATGTGGATGTTGCTGTTGTAGACCAAGGTATGGGGTTTTCTGTGGAATGATTGAATAAACTTTCAGGTTCCTATTTGAATCTATTCATATCTCATATTAGGTTTTCGGTCTTTCAAACTTATCATTTCCAGATGCTGCTGCTGTTGCCGTCGTTGCTGCACTTGCTGCCGTACTTGCTGTTGTACCAGATGTTGTACTTGTTGCCGTCCATGCTGCTGTGGATGTGGATGTGGATGTGGATGTGGATGCTGTGGATGTGGAGGTGGAGGACGTAAACGTCGTTCTCTTCAGAATCTTCGTATCGATGAAGCCAATAGAGCTCTCGGAATCAAGAGAAGACCAACCAAAGGAGGAGACAAGTGCTAATTCTTTAACTCATTCGGGTTATATCATTGTATTTATTATTTATCTTAATAAATTTCATTTCGACTCTAAAAAATTGTTATCAGTTCCCTCTGAATCGAAAGAAAAAACAATCTTTTGAATCAAAAGCTTTTCAGTGGTACTTGTTCCCAATTTTCACGCCAGAAGTTCATTGTTTTCACAAAAGAAAAAAGACAAATAAAAAACGTGCATGACCTAACCTAAAGTTCATGTTCCGAAAGCCTAATTTTGTCCGTGTGACGCCCAACTATCAGTTTTTCAGTGTTGTCTTTTGAGAGTTCAATAAGAGTTGATTGCCTAAAGGTAAGGAATTTTTGCTCTGGAGCATTTCAAAGGAACAAATTGCTCAGAATGGCGGATGATAACGTATCATTCACTGATGTTGGCGATCCAACTGCCGCTGCAGCAGCCGGTCATCAGTCATCGGGAATGCTCGATTTGCTTGGATCAATGGAGAAAAAAGAAAAGCAGAAAAAGAAGGATAAAAAGAAGAAAGCCACTAAAAAGAAGAAGAAGGAGAAGACAAAGTACAAGAGACAGAGAAAAGTCGATAGATATGAGTCACAGAACTTTTTGTATCGTGTTGAAGGATCACTTTTCTGTGCTGGAATCAGTTAGTTTTGAAACTCTAGATTTCTCAAAAATTGCATGGTTATTCAGTTGTCGGAATGATAATGCTTCTGACATTTGTAATTCTTGGAATTGTCTTCTCAGTGAGAACGAATGGAAATATGGTCAGCTATATGGCTCCTTGGTGGGGAACTGCTGATGAAGCTAAAGAAGACAATGGAGAAGAATAGTTGACACTCGATCAACAAAAATATGGCTCAACTCATGAAAAGTTTCTCTCTCGTAATTTTGTGTAATAAAATAAGTATAGGGTTATCGTGCTTCAAAAAATTCACATTTATTAAGATAAATAATAAACACAATAAAATAACCTAAACTTGGGACTGAGTTAGCACTTGTCTCCTCCCTTGGTTGGTCTTCTCTTGATTCCGAGAGCTCTATTGGCTTCATCGATACGAAGATTCTGAAGAGAACGACGTTTACGTCCTCCACCTCCACATCCACAGCATCCACATCCACATCCACATCCACAGCAACATGGACGACAACAAGTACAACATCTAGTACAACAGCAAGTACGGCAGCAAGTGCAACAACGACGGCAACAGCAGCAGCATCTGGGAATAATTACTATAAGAAACGAAGATCTGATATGAGATGAGAATAGATAAAATAAGAAACTGGAGGTTTATTCAATCATTCCACAGAAAACCCCATACCTTGGTCTACAACAGCAACATCCACATCCTCCTCCACCTCCTCCACATCCACAACATCCACATCCACATCCACAGCAACCACATCCTCCTTGTCTTTTAACTCGAGATGATCCTAATGTATCAATTGAAGTTTCAGATGAAGATGAAGGGGTTGAAGATGTTACTAATGCAACTTCTTTTGATGAAACAGGCAATACGGCTGATTGAACCTACAATTATCAAATAAAATACACTGAAACTAAAAATTGAAAGTACCTGTGAGAAGGCAATGATAGCCAGAAAAGCGAGAGTAGAGTATGCAATTTTGGACATTTCGGATGAATTGGATGATTGTAAACCATCACTCAAAGGCTTTTATATATCCACATAGCTCCTACGTGTATCTTTCTGTGCGCGAAACCACCGCACCACACACAATTTTGACAGTTTTCCGGAAGTCGGGAATTAGTTTTTTATGCTCCAGCAGAAACCAATTTGTGTTTATTCAGTTGATGTGAAAGATTAGGCAATAATTTTTAAGTTTTGAATATTCAGTCTCATATGGTTCAAGTTTAAATGCTCTACTGATTTGTGATTTCTGTGATGACTGTCTCTGGATGATTATATAACTTCTTAGTAATCACGTTATCGGTTGACTGAATTATAAAACTAAAATTGTGATTAAAAAATTGGAGAGTATTTAAAACCATTCCATATTCGTTTTCATCAGATTTTTAGTCTTCTCCGTTTTCACTTTTATAATCTGATACCATTAGAATATATTAAATTCTTAAAATAATTTGATATTAGACTACGAAAATTCAACGGCTCGTAACGATGACAACAAGGTTTTCCACATCTTTTGCTTCTTTTTGCCACAAAAGAACAAATTGCGGTTATTCCATTTATTTCATGTTATGTTCTCGCCAATTACTCATTAATTTCATGAAAAAGGAACTCATATTTCTATCTGATGATTCCTTTATACGTCAGCAGTTCCAAACCTAAAAGAAACCTGATGAGTCATTCTTTCTATTGTGTAAACATTACGTTTTTTTTCTTGTTTAGAAGAGTGCATAGACAACTTTGAGGACAAAAAAAGAAAGAAATAAACCTAACTTTTGCCTCAAATTGAGTACGTTTCGCTTCATATGTTCTGCTGTAAACAATTAAAAAAGATGCGACTCGGTGGCTCTGGCTCTCCATCCAGACGCTCATCTCGAGTCTCTTTTTCCTACTTTTCCTTTTTGCAGTTTTCTTTCTTCTCAAACCACGGAAAAACAAAAAAAAGAGCATTGTGGTGTCAAACCACTCGTTTTCTCTCATTTTGTTTGTTGCAAAAAAAAGTAAGAAAAATCAACTGTGTTTTCTTTTTCTCTTTTTCTTTATTTATCTTGTTCTTTCTATTCTTTTCGTTGAAGTAGTGTGAAGAAAAGAGTTATTTGTGCTCGTTCGACAACTTGTTTTCATGAGTTTTTTTTATTATTTTGAAACTTATTTGAACTTTGAAGTAACAATAGATAAACAACATGAAACTATGCTGCCAAATGTTTATATATTATACGTTATTGACATAATGTTCTTTCTCGTTATTTTCGGTAGTTTCAAAGGCGGCTTTCCGCTTTTAGACTACGATACTCAGTTCTTTGTTTTCAAATTTTCTCTTTTTCATACGTTGCCGAATTATTTCTTTTAACAAAAAAGTCGAATAGATATTCTTTAGAACTATTTATTACATGAATATTATTACTTGTGATACAAAATCAAGTATTACAAGACATACTTGCTAGTCCAGTATCAGTGGAACCATCGTACACATTCCATGTTCCTACTCCAGCTCCTACTTCTGGACACCAAACCAATGTCGATCCACTAGGATTTCCATAAGAACCTCCGCCACTGGAGAAATCGAAAGCCGGACTAGTAGTAGCCGGGCATGTTAGAATACCCCTGTAATTGAACTTGTGAAGATTCTATTAGTTATTATGCTTCTCATTACCAGCAAGTCGTAGCTGGAAGGTCACCTCTCCCAGATGGAGTTCCATAAGTGTATGAAACTCCAGTTTCTTCTTCCGTAGCACAACTACCGTAAGACCCAATACCTGCACATCCAGACATATAAACTGATGAACACGCACTGCATGTTTGTTGAGTAGGAATACAAGAAAAAGTTACTTTAAAAAATAGTAAAAATAGAGAATAATAGCGAAGCATTTTTTTTCTTGAAGAAGAAATATCAATGAATGAACGAAAGCAATCACCTTTTTCACCGAATACATGATTTTCCGTGTATTTATTCGCATTCCGAGAAAGAATATATCCAGTTTTGTATGTATTCTGATTAGAAAATGGGTGATTGTTTCCATCACATCATCATATATTTCGGATCACTTAGAGTCAGAGATGAAGAGAAACATTTTGATTTCACACAAAACACATTTCTTAGACATTGATCGGCTATTTTAATTAACATGTTCATCCAGCGAACTGTTGAATAGAAAAGGTTCATATTCACAAGTAACTCTTCACTCTATCAGAATAACCCTCTTTTCTATTTTAGATTAGAAAAAACGGGGATGAAAAACATTTCTCAAACATTCATAAATTGTAGTATCAAAAGCCAATAGTGATTTGAACCAATCTTTGGAAACAAAATAAAAATAAACACTCATTATAAAAAAACGTTCAAGAATGAATCTAACTCCACTTTTTGATTCGACGTTATTTTCGAACCTGCCTTGCGCAATATTTATCAAGTTTATAGATAAGATAAGGAAGGACATTTTGTTCACAAAGAAACATAATCCACTAGAATAATTTCAAAATCTTTATGGGGATGTAGGCTTCAAAACGTTTCTTTTAGTGCACTAGTGTTGTTATGATCTTTATTTTTAGCATTAACTATTCCTGCATGTCATTTGTGTAATTTCATAAGGATGATAATCGATATAAGCAAACCATGTGCCTGCGTAAGAGCCTGTCTCTGCACAGTAAGCCGTTGTTGGATCTATTCCTAAGGCGTTTCCAGGAAGATCAATTCCTTCGTATAAGAAATAAGACACTGTGCCAGACGGGCAACTTAATACTGATCTAAATATGAAAAAATTCAACTTTTCTTTTTCGGAAAAAAAAACTAACGTGCATGAATCTTCCCCATACGCGTAATCAAAAGCAGACTGTAGGTTATAAGTAACAGGAATATCATCTCCTATTACACACCAATTGGAAGCACTTGGAATACCGTTTCCTTGACAACCAGTATTGTAGATTTTAGAGCACGTGCTGCATGCTGAAAAGAGAGAGATTCGAATATTTAAAATATCTTCTTACGAAATGGAGTTGTAGTTGTTGTTGGAGATGTTGTAGTCGTCGTTGTTGTGGTTGTAGTTGTAGTAGAGGTAGCTTAAAAATATTTAGGCATCGGAACCTGACGCGAACAGTCGATCCAAACATAAGTCAGTAATTATTCTCTACTTAACATTTTTTCAAGTTATTATCAACTTACTCTCAATCTGTTGGGTAGGAATACATGAGGTAGCCAAGTCAATCATTATAAAATAAAGAACGTTTTCTAAACGGAACATTTCGTTCTAAGCCAGATCAAACCAGACAAAATAATTCATGAAATATACATCACCTTTATGTTCTCATCAGTCTACGTTACGCAACACTTTCCTGTTTCTCAGGGCAGATGATAACAAAAAAAAGAGTTTTGTTTCAATAAGAGATATCTAAGCATTCCCCAGTTTTATCAATGATCCGATGGAATCTGTTCTGTGTGTCGATGTTTCAAGGTTGTCTCGTTCAACCGTTTCAATGGATACCAAAACATAGCAGAAGCAAAAAGCCCATTTTCAGCCATTTTCAGTTTTCAAAAATTTTATCGCAACAATCTTTAGAAAATTATGAAACGGTACGGGAGCTTTTGTTCAGTGATCAATTATCATTAATAACCGTATCAATAGGGTCTACATGTCATTTCTGTAATTTCATAAGGCTGTGAGTCGATATATGCGAACCAGGACCCTGCATAAGACCCTGTTTCTGCACAGTACGCCGTAGTTGGATCTAGACCTCCTGCACTTCCTTGGAGATCAATGCTATCGTATAAAAAATACGAAACGGTTCCAGACGGGCAACTCAATACTGACCTAAATGAAAACCATTTTGAAACATTTACTGTTCTGTGTCCTCACGTGCATGCATCCTCACCATACGCATAATCAAATGCAGATTGTAGATTATAAGTAACCGGAATGTCCTCTCCGATTACACACCAATCAGAAGCACTTGGAATATCGTCCCCCTGACAACCGGTTTTGTAGATTTTAGAGCATGTGAGCATGTTTTTCTGTGTGAGCATTTTAGAGCATGTTTTTCTTATTACTTTCTAATCCTTTATTTTTCACTAATTATGTCTCGAGATCAGAAAATGTTGAGAAAAGTTGAAGGGAGAGGCCAATGCATACCCTGGACAATGAAAATTTCAAAATTTTCATTTTTGAAAAACTTGTTTTTTGAGTTGGAAAAACTTCTGAAATCATGGAAACACAAGTAATATGTGTCCAGGAACCCAAAAAAGGTTGATTCATGAATAACAAAAAACTTTGGCCAAGATGGAGAATCGAACCTGCAAGTTGAAAACGTAATGCGGGCGCACTATCCACTGTGCCACCCTTGCTCGGAAATTATGCAACGTGGAGGACGTTCAAGTATGAGGCAGGCGATGAAAGGGGCGCTCCCTGTGTTATAACAAAAAAGTGGGCGGAGCTTAGTGGTAATTTCAGATCGATATTTCTCGAAAACGAGCAGAATTGCGCACAAATTGACTTCAGATTCTTTCTCACCACATCAAAGTGTACTAGTTCCCAAGTTTTCAAGTCGTTTGAAGACGGTATGTAAAATGAACTCCCTTGTTAGCAAAAGAAATATACAGAAATATATTGAAACGAAACATTTTGTTCTCAGCTAGATCAGACTAAATAATTCGTGGATTGAACATCACCTTTATGTTCTTATCAGTCTACGTTACGCAATAGTTTCCTGTTTTTATGGCAGATGATAACAAAAAAGTGTTTTGTTTCAATAAGAGATATCCAGACATACTCTTGCTTTATCAATGATCTAGGTGAAATACTTCCTCATATACACCTGTCGGTGTTTCAAGATTATAGCCCTTGAATTAAATCGAAGCGTGGCAATTATTTGCTTTTGGTAGTAAAATAAAATGAAATAGCTTTATTGAATCATGAATTTCTTAAAGTTACGGAGTTGTGGGCATTAAGGGAGCTGATACAGTTGGTAGTGTTGGCATTGTCGGCGTAGAAACTGTTGGAGGAGAAACCGTCGGCATCGTAATCAATGAAGATGAAGTTGTTGTCAGGGCTACAACAGAAGAAATGGTGTAACTTGAAAAGGACCGCTTATTAGTAGTAGCAGTAGTATAATCAGTGTCAGAAATAATAGCAGTAGTAGTGATACTGACCGGCTGGGATGACGATAAAGTCATTAATGTTCCTAGAAACACAATAGGAAAGGGCTTATCTATTACTAGGAAAACTCACCTTCCACGTTTTGAGTTGGAATGCACGAATAGGAGAGATTTATGATCAGGAAGAAAGAAACTGCTTTTAGGATGAACATTTCAATAGTAAAAAACGAAGCGAAAAATAATGAACGACTATGTTAGTATAGATGATGTGCGTTACTGACTGCAGACTTGTTCTTCCTGGAAAACATTACATTAAGCACGAGTAAAAGGCTTTCGAAAACGGTGTTTACTTCAGTTCTGAAGTTGATGAAATAATCCTGTTATGCCTACCAATTTCCAACAATGTTCGAGTAATGGACGATCAACCTAACCGAAATAGTGTCGAATGTTTAATCTGAGTGATCGAACTAAATCAGTTCGAAACATTGAATAATCCTAATGAGGTGTACAATGCATAACAGTTATTTCATATCCATGAGAATTTGTACAGACTATCCTTACCATCAGTTACAAAGTATGTGGCTGTTCCCGAGAGGCATGACAATGAAGCGCTGAATTCAAAATCGTTTCTCACATTGCAGTACTTGAGTGAATGAATCTTCACGTACATACATCTTCTCCGATACACCAACTTGATGGAAGAAACCAACGAAGGTTGTAGCTGTAGATATACTTTTGAAGAGAACTAAATAAAGACGTAGGAAACTTACTCTCCATATTGTGAGTAGGAATACAAGAAACGATAAGTTTTAAAAAAGAGGTACATTAAATATACCACCTCGAATCATTTTGTTCCATCCCAGACCTTCCTTTGAATAAACATCACTTCGGTACATTACGTAACGAAGTGTTTCCTGTTTTTTTAGCAATTGATATGTTGTTTCACTGGGAAGATCACCTTCATTTTTTAGATGATCAACAGCATTTTGAGAATCATTTAGTATTTGTATCATTGTTTCACAGATATCAGCTTCTATGCTTTGAAACTTGATGTGTTTACTTCATAAATTCAAAGAAATGAAACTAGAAAAAAAGCACAAAATAATTAACTATGGGTATTGACAAGCTATATCCATCACACCGTAAATATGACCATCAACATCTGAATACCATATTCCGTCCGATTCAGAGCAATAGGTCAAAGTAGGTGATCCATCTCCGTTTCCCATTATATATCCACTTCCAACCACATTCACTCTTGCAACTGTACCAGACGGGCATCCAAGTCTAGTTCTATAATACCACTAATCATTTTGTATGTGCAGCATAATTTCTTACGAGCAAGTGTCTGCTGGGAGGCCTAAATCTGATACCGGACCCAGTGTATAAATTATCGGGACCTCATCAGAAGTGAGACAATAACTGGAAGCACTCGGCATATGATATCCCAAACATGCACTATTGTATATCGGAGAGCATGAAGAACACGCTTAATAATACTAACTGTTTTGAAAGCTAGAGCGAATTGAGATGAATTACGATATACAGTTGTGATAGGATATGTGGTGGTTGTCGTGGTAACCGTTGTTGTCGTTGTCGGAGTTGTAATTGTAGTTGTTGTTGAGGTTATTGTAGTTGAAGTTGTAGATAAATCAGTTGTCGTGGTTACTGTAGTTGCAAGGGTTGTTTCAGTGGGGATAGCGGTTAAGACTTTTGCAGATTGCACAGATGCAACAGCAGCCACTGTTCAAGTAGTATATTGAATTTTTCCAAAGTCAAACTCAATACAAAAATCTAGTGATCTCAACTTACGTTCTACATTTTGAGTTGGAATACAACATTCCAGAGCTTTCATGATAGTAATAAAAGAAATGATATATCGTAAGAACATGCTGATCTGTTCAGAACAAATAATGCAATGGCTGATATTATCAATCATGTATGGACTCCCAGCGAAGCTTCTTGTTTTTTTCTCGTCTACAGTAAATGATAACCAATAACATCATGAATTGTGTATACTGATGATTTATGACGACACGGCACTTCTTTTCTGTAGTGCAGCTATATTGGAATCACACTTTCTTTTTTTTACATTCGTGCACACATGTTCCTGTTTCAACTTCAACTTTTACGATGAAACTCTCCTACTTTTACGATGAAACTCTCCTTTAGTCTCTTTTTGTTTCAGAACGAAAAAGAGACTACTTTCTTATCGTATCAGTTGCCACTCACAAACAAACAATTCTTCGTTCTAATTCACTTCCTTTTCCAAAAACGCATAACAAACAACCTTTCGTGCTCTTCCATTTTTCCCAATCCTCGCCTCCTGCCCCTTCATTAATTTTTTGTTTTTCCTGCATTATAAATTGGCATGTGCAAACGAAAAGCAATCAATATTATGTGGTTTTCCATCGGTTCTAGGCTCATGTAAACAAGTGAATAAGAGAGATAGTGGGCGCCGGAGAGATGACGGAAAGAATGAGAACGAAATGTATGAAGTGAGAGGTAACTAAGATTGAAGAGGCGGCAGACAATGCGCGAATGACCCCAACGCCGCGATTAGTTGCTTCCGCGTGGGAATTTCTCACATTCAATGTACAAGTTTGTTGTTTTCCTTACTTTTTTATCAATGGTAAACTGTAAACTTTTTCCGGCAATTAAATCAGGTCTGATAAACCTTTTCAGAATTCCGCGTACTTCTTACTTTCAGAAAAACAGAAAAGACAAGCAATTTATATTCTTTGATTGCGCGATTCTTATGTCCTGGTGATTCACTCTTGACATTACATTCATCGTCATTACCAATTCGGTATTTAAAAACGAACCGATATGTGTTTCCCTTCTTCTATTTTTCTTTCGTTTCTCTGACAGTTTGTTCAATGATTCACCGCTTTTTTCTCGTTTTCACACCTGTAACATTGACTAAACCGAGAAATATTAACTGCTAGTTTTTTTAGTGGTAAACCAGCGCTTCGAAGTCTTCTGAATCATCTGGAGCAGAAGAATGGAGAGCGAAAATGATGAGTCCGACAGGCCTCGGACGACATCAAGTGGACACTTAGAACCGGTAGATACAACTGCTCATAACTCAGGTAGACCGTGTTGTTTCATTCAAAAAAAAAATGCTCACTAAAAAAGCGCTTGAGCGCATCGAATATTCACACCAAAAATCATGCCTAGTTCAAAAAACTTGCACTTCTATTCTTTACGATTCTTCAATACGCTAATGTCAACAAGTCTCATTCCTCAATTTTGTTCTTCCAGTTGACTCGTCTGTGATGCATGATCGTGGAATACCAGGTCTTCTACCAGCTACACAAGCTTCAGAAAAACAAAAGAAAGCAGTTATCCGGTTTCGAGATCACGAAGGAAGAGCTGAAAGCCCACCTAGTAATTTAAATGTTCGGCGGAACAGTAAAACTGTACACATAGACGAGGTGAGTATTTCCAACCATTCATTTGAACATTTTGATACATCCTGAAAATATTTCTCTGTTTTCAGGTAGCATCACCACAATCATTAGATTACGATTACAGTGACAGCTCTGACGATGACGAGATTCAGTATTGTGATTGCGTTGCCGCCGCTCTTCAACAATCCCTTCCAGGAACCCCTGGACGAAAAGGTACTTTATAATTTAATTTTGCTATACAATTATAATTACATTGTTTTAGGCATAATACCTTATATGTCAATCTACGATACTCAACAACAAGCTCGTAAACGAGGGTATTGGATTCCTGGAGTTCCAGTTAATGCAAAAATTGTGAAAGTGGAAAGAAATACAGATCGAGGAATTCATTTCATTAATACACTTCTGTAAGCATACCGAGAAATCAATTCGAAAACTTTCTTCATTTCCAGCTACACAATTGAGTTGGAACACGGGCAATTTCGATGGAGCGTCGTGAGAAATTACAAAGACTTCACCCTTCTCAACAATCGTTTAATGGCTCACCGTGCTCGTGAACAGTTCATGGCACCGATCAAAAGGTATTCGCGGTTTGATTATAAGACTTTTTCCATTATGTTTTCACTATTAAAACCTTTCATATTAAGTTCATAGCTTCTTTGCAATTGACACACGCTAACTATGATTATTTACTAACCCCGTTCAGATTTCGCGGAAAAGTTCAGGATGAGTAAGTTTCTCAAGGCTGTTGTGCTTGTTTTATTCTTTTGTTGGTGATGCGCCTGTGTTTGAAAATTGTCATTGAGTATTCGACAAGTGGTCTATTTTTTTTTATAAATCATCCATTACAGAACTCAAGAACGTTTCGACAACTATTTGGAGCATATGGGAATTGATATTATCTCGGATCACAAGCCCGAATGCCCATATGCAAATCAAAGTTCGAAACGGAAAAGACATCCGAAAGTATGATTGTAAGGCACATTTAAAAAACATCAAGTCCATTTTCAGCTCGAGGTTTTAAAACGTGATTCCGATGGTATTGAAGAATCAAGAAATACCTCAGCTCCTATAGCGTCTGTAGAATCCCCAGCAGATGCTGAAGAAGCACAGAAGAAAGAAGTAAGCATGCAACAGGCTGTTCAGTCCGGAATTCTAGAAGAAGGGCCTGATGCTACTGCTAATTCTGAAGGAACACCTAAAAGGCAACGTCGTCAACAACGCAAGAAAGATCGACACACTCTTCCACGGTTTCCTATGATGCCCGACTCAATGGTAACAAATCTAGAACACCGAAAAGAATTACTTGAGAACTGGCTTCAAATGGTTTTGCACATTCCAATCAATCGTAATCATCACGAAACTGCTGAATTTCTAGAAGTTTCGAGATACTCCTTCGTTAATGAACTGGGTGGAAAGCATACAGAAGGATTTGTGAAAAAGCGTCCAGGAGGTTCACGAGCATTCCTCGGATGGAAGCAATGTTGTGTACGGTATCTTCTACCATGGAGCAAAAGGTGAATTTTAAATCTCTGGAGTTTTAACCAAAAAAATCAATCTTCAGATGGTTGATGGTTCGTGACTCATTTGTCGCTTATATGGATCACCGGAGTGAACAAATTCGTACAGTTTTGTTGATGGATCGTGATTTCAAAGTTGCAGCCGGAGGGAAAGAAACAGAAGGAATTCCAACTGGACTAATTATCACAAATACTCAACAGTGCGTTCCTTTTTAATTAAGCAAACGTTTTCATCTAATAACTCTTACAGCGAGCTTCATCTAAAATGCCGCAGAATTCAAGATACTGCCACGTGGAAAGCTATTATTGAGCAATCGATGGCTGGAATTGGAAACGTATGGCTTCAACCTCATCGCTTTAGTTCTTCATTTCCAGTACGTGAAAACTGTCATGCAAAGTGGTTTGTCGATGCTAAAACATACATGGAATATGCAGCCGATATGATGGAGTTAGCTCGTGAAGAAATCTATATTACGGATTGGTGGCTTAGTCCTGAGATCTACATGAAAAGACCTGCTCTCGAGGGAAACTACTGGCGTTTGGATGAAATTTTGAAAAGGAAAGCTGAGCAAGGTGTCAAAATTTTCATTTTACTCTACAAAGAAATGGAAATGGCTCTTGGTCTTAACAGCATATACACGAAACGAACTCTCCAAGGGCTTCATGAAAATATCAAAGTTATGAGACATCCAGATCATTATCCCTCCACTGGAACATTCTTCTGGGCTCACCACGAGAAAATTCTTGTTATTGATCAACTGATTTCATTTGTGGGCGGAGTTGATTTGTGCTTCGGAAGGTGGGATGACCATAGACATGTCCTCACAGATCTCGGTTCCGTTCAATACTCTGGTGCTCATCAAGTCAGTACAAATATGGCTAGTGGATTAAGAAGCTTAATGACTGCTCCATTGACCCTTTCCCCACTTGGCCTTGAAGAGCACGAGAAAGTAACACCAAGAGGAGAGAAGGGAGAACGAAATGGAGCTGTTAAACATGTGGCAGTTGAAGAAGTTGAAGAACCTCAAGAAGTAACTGAGAGAACGCAGGAGACAGAAATTAATGATGATGAAGAAGTATCAGAAAATTCCGAAGTAAAGAAGATAATGGAAGAAACGGTGTTCACTGACAAAGAAACTGGAGGTGTCGTTGTTCGTACTCTAAATCGATTCCCTGTAGATGAAACTACTCGACACTCCAGCCCAGCTGATCCACAAAAAAACTGGAAAGAAACCAAAACAACAGTAGTCGAATCAACATCATCATCCGGTGGGATGGTTACAAAGACAACTACTACAACGACTACTGTCAAAGTTGTCAAAGATAACACACTGGAAAAAGAGAAAAACAAGAAAGATCTTCGTCGCGCAGTCACTTCGTTAGACCGACAACGAAAGCACGTTCCTCTAGAAATACTTGATAAGGCTGGACCAGCACCTTCAATGATGGAGAAATGTGCCAAAAGTGGAATGGACTTTGCTCAGGCGGCCGAGAAATACAAAGAATATGTGGAAAGTGGTGCAGTGCAAAAGGAAAAACATCGTGCTCAGACTCCTCCAAATCGTCGAAAAACAAAGAAAGATTCAAAAATTACGAAAGCTGTTGGAAATTGGAGAAGTAATCGAGCCAAACGGAAATGGAAGCAAATGCTTGAAAGTGACGAAGCAACAATGGGGTATGAATTGGACTGGTTACGGTTACGAGAAATGGACGAAAAGGGAGACGGCGATGATCAAATTGATGGAGGTGTAAAATTGTGGTATGGAAAGGATTACGTCAATTATATAGCAAAAGATTTTGTCGAGGTTGACATGCCTTTCCATGGTAAGTGATTACTTAATTTTTAACAGAAAAAATAATTTGCTCCAGATTTCATCGATCGCGGAACCACTCCTCGAATGCCATGGCATGACATTCATTCAGTAACTTTCGGAGCTCCAGCTCGTGATGTTGCAAGACACTTTATCCAAAGATGGAATGCAACTAAAACAGAAAAGTTGAAGGATGACAACAACTATCCATATCTTCTACCGAAAAGTTATGAAAACGTTCGAGTTCCACGTGTCTTCAAGACTGCTAACGCTTCGGAAATGGTTAATGTGCAGGTAAAACTGAACATAATCTTGCGGTTCATGAGCACTTCTTCTTTAGGTTCTTCGCTCCTTATCCAAATGGTCTGGTTTGATAAACCAAACTGAAGATTCTATCCAAATGGCGTACCTGTCACTCATTGCGAATTCCAAGGTAAGGGAAAGTTCATAGAAACGAAATAGTGGTTACTGATTCAGCATTACATCTACATCGAAAACCAATTCTTCGTCTCAATGATTGACTCAATTGAAGTGACGAATGAAATTTGCAAGGTTCTTTACAATCGTATTGTTCGAGCTTATAAGTAAGTGTTTTCAATAGAACATATCTCTTATCTTTTTTATTTAAGAGAGAAAGAAAATTTCCGCGTTTACATTATGATTCCTCTACTTCCTGGGTTCGAAGGAGACGTTGGTGCTCCAGGAGGATCATCTCTTCAGGCTGTTCTGCATTGGACTTATCGGTCGTTGAGTCAAGGCCCGAACTCATTGATTCAAAGACTGCAAGCTGTTATGCCTGATCCATTCAAATACATTCATGTTGGATCTCTTCGCACTTATGATCAACTTGGACAGAAATTGGTTAGTCTTTGATGTAGCCTTATACTAGAGACTATCTTCGATCTGTATAGTTTCGAAACAGACACTTTTTTTGTTATCACTTCCCACTTTTCAATGTACTTGCAATGCCAGCATCAAACAAATACAAACAAACACTCCCGCATCATACATATCATAAAATCGCTGTTTTAGCTCTCTTTTTCCTCCACTTTCTTGCTATGTATAGTATGTTTCCAGGTATCAGAGTTGATTTACATTCACTGCAAGCTGTTAATCGTAGATGATGAAACAGTTATTATTGGATCAGCAAACATCAATGATAGGTCACAGGTGAGAAAAGGAATGACAAAAACATAATTTTTTGAGTTATTTACTTTCTGAAGAAGCAGATGTAGACAGCGAAGAGAATTGCTGGAAGCCAGAAGAGAAAGCATAGAACAATATCAATAACTACGTTCAAGTCGCATTCTTTTGTGTGCCACCATATAGCAAGAGGCTGAAAAAAAGATATTTAATTATGGAAAAAAAGTGAAATATCGTTTTCTGACACCATACATATTGAAAACTCACTGGAAGGAAAATGCAGAGAATAATCTCGATAATAACATCAGCATCAGCAGCCATAGCTCAAAATTTCAAGTAAATTCGAGTCCAAAAGTTTCAAATTCGAAAAACGATTCCTTGCCACTTCCTTCCTCGTGTTTATATAGGATCTAGTCATCTTCCTTGCCCGCCTCTATACTTTCAGCGATAAATAAAACGCTTTGCCCACCCGCCCTTCTTCGGGCGTTATCATCAAAACTATAGGTGATTCATGTGACATTTTTGCACTAAATGTATGCACAAAATGCTCGTTTAATTCTGAGGAATGGACTGTGGAATTTCTTTCAAAATATGAAAGAAGAAATGAGTCAATGTCCATAAAATACATTCACTTTCAGTGCGGTAACCGTGATTCTGAAGTTTGTTGTGTGTACACTGACGTCGTCAAAGAGCGGTCAGTGATGGACGGAAAACCATACGAAGCAGGACGATTTGCTAAAAGTCTGAGAATGCAGTGTATGAGGGTATGGTAGATAAATTCAGGAATGAAAAAATCAGTTTCACCTCCAAGTACATTTCAGGAACATCTCGGACTTCTTCCGGATTCTCGCCGTAAAGCCAAATTCACATATGCAGTTTCATGTGATGACCCAGTAGCAGATAGTTTCTATGTGGATGTATGGCAATCAACAGCAAAGAGTAACGCACAAATTTATGAGGAAGTCAGTATAGTTTGTCAAGATTCATTTCGAAATATAACGATTTTAGGTCTTCCGCTCATATCCTACAGACTTTGTGGAAACTTTCGATGAATTCCAAAAGTGGACATCACAGATTCCAATGTCAGAATACGCTCCTCAACAAGCGGAAGAGCGCGTTCGAGAACTTAGAGGTATGATTCTTTGATAATATCAAGTTTGTAGTATCGTCAGTTCTTTGATAATTCTTATCACTTCACGAGTACAACCTTTGGTTTCCTAATATAAAGTCATTATTGTTTAGCTGATGTCATTTTCCGGCAATAAAATGTCAAATAAAGTATGTAATAATATTAGTTTTCAGGTGTCCTTGTCGATTTCCCACTCAATTTCCTCCGCAAAGCCGTTCTAACTCCTGGTATAACATCGAAAGAAGGACTTGTTCCCAGTGCAGTCTTCACCTGAATTCATTTTCAACCCTAATATTGCCAGCTTTTGTGCTCGTTGCCCATGTGATTTTTCCAGAGTTTTCAGCTATTTTTTGTGTCCCTGCCGGTTTCTTCTTCTAATTTTGGCAGCTTACTGTTTGCTCCGCCCCATTGCCTGTGAAATAATTATTTTCCGATATTTAGTTCAAGTTACTAACTCATTTTCTACCAGTAGTTTTTTTTTTCAAATGCAGCATTAACATTCTTCGAAAACTTTAGTGTAAAAGATTATTGCCTGCCTGTCTAAACCAAAACGAACCAAAATGCCAATGTTTTATATAGATTATGAATAACTTAATTAAGTGCCAAATGAACATTTATTTTTCTTGCTTTTTCGTTTTCATTTCACAGACGAACGTTACACATCGACCGGTATCTTGGAAGTTGGATTTGAGTTTCAGTACCGATTACATAAAATGAATGATTTCAGATAAAAAATAAATAATGAATGACGAAAAAGGAAATAGAAGTAAGTCAAATTTATAGACTATTAAATTTTTAAACAGACAAAATCAGAGTGGGGTTCTGTGAAAATGGAAATCTATGCAACTGAAAATGCATTACTTGAAGATCAAAATTTTGCAGAACCCGTATTTGAAATGCCTCCGCCTCCAAAACCTCTTTCATTCGAAATGCCCAAACCTCCAGTTCTTCAACCCAACATTACTGCGATTCTTCAAAAAACGAATACGGCAAAGCCTGAGAGTGTTGTGAAACCTGATGTCCCCTCGTTGCCGTTAAATCCACCTCTACCCCCTGTAATCAATCCTTCTCCGAATCCATTTGCGCCACGGCCTAAATCTGTTTCACCGAATCCTAGTTCGGTCGCTAAAACAGAATTAGGTGGATCTTCAAAACTAACCGAAGCTCCAGAAGCAGCACCAGTCAAATCTACAAAACTAGAATCCGTACAGACAACAAAAAATGATAGCCAAGAAGTAGAAAGTTCCAAACCTCCCGTCCAGGATCAAGTTAAGGCTGAGAAACCCAAGACATTGAATACAACTCAACCGACTACAGAAATCCCCATAACTCCAATGGTGGAAGAGAATAAACAGGTAAGGCATTTCGAAAAATGATACTATAGAAAAATTAGAAACCTGCTTTCAGATAACTTCTCCAGCCAAAGTTGAAGTTTCAAGCCATGAAGAAAATGTAAAATCAGTTAGTTCAAACTCAGATTCTAATAATCTGTTCACTGAAAGAGTGGATATGAGTGGAGGATTGATGAGTTGGATCACTAAAACAGTAACAGAAAGTAAACTTCTGAGTGATGTTGCTGAGAAGGCGAAAGCAGGAGTTGAGACTGTTATGACAACTCTTGATCCAGGAATGAAACCATTTTTGGCTGAGCATGGAGTGGTAAGTTTTCTTCAACTATGTACTAGAATTTTTAGTATTTAATTCAGATTGAGTTTGCCCTTTTCAACTGCGATGCCGATATACTCACTGTCGCTTC
Source organism: Caenorhabditis doughertyi (assembly GCA_963572265.1). Lineage (NCBI taxonomy): Eukaryota > Metazoa > Nematoda > Chromadorea > Rhabditida > Rhabditidae > Caenorhabditis > Caenorhabditis doughertyi. The sequence continues at coordinate 11,824,325 of OY751554.1, forward strand.
CGATGCCTTTACTCGTTCAGGTGCCATGGCTATCTGTCGTGGTCTCGCTTTTGATGAGACTGGTTTCATAGCCAATTTCCGACCATTAGTGTCTGGAGATCAAAAAGCTCAAAAGTTATGTGAAACTAAAATTGAAGCGGCTCGAAAAACGAAAAAAGCCAAAGAAGAAGCTGCAATAGTAGTGACACAACCCTTCCTACTGGAAATCTCTGGAAGGTGGTTGTACAAACAATGGAATGAATAAAAAGTTTTGCTTCAGATACTACTCAACATGCAAAGTGATGCTTGATCATGGAAATACAGCATTCGACGCAATCTCTCAATTATTAGAAGTTCCGGAGACAATAGTGGAAGCAATTCAAAGATCAGCCAAATCGGAAGGATTACCTGAAGACGAATACTCTATTTCTGTGTCACAGGCCATTAAAAATGTAAGAAGAACAAAAGTTTGTGATCCCTATAGTCTGATTTCTCAGGTATATAAAACATCTGCCGCTACTTGGGAGCCCGGAAGTCTCGCACCATATGATTCAAAAGAGCTTCTATCTGTAGCGTTTTCATCCGTTTCGCAACAACTCTTGCGAAATTTGGCTCCAGTTAACTGAATGACTGATTGAATTTACTGCGTGCTCTGCTAACGGCATAAGACTGGGTTGTTTGCTCTTTAATGCACACAAAATGAAACATTTTTATTGTGATGATGATCTTATATTATATTACAATGGGACTAACGATGTTTATGTAATTATATTACCATTATTATATTAGATGGGTTGTATTGTTTGCAAATAAACCAAGTTATTAACATAGTTTATATTGATTCTCGCTATGAGCCACATATGCCAATTGACCTGACCTTGTCTCCTCTCCAGATGATTGAACACTATCGAAAAAAAGTCATAAAGCGAAATGAAGAGACACAGAGAAACGATGTGTACTTGCGCGTGACGGTGTATACGTACGAATCCATGAAAAAAGCGCTAGCCAGTGGAGGTTCAAATTTATCACCTTGAATTTCAGGTTGTAAATCTTTTTTCAGCTTTGTTTATCTTATCTTTTTCCTTTTAGTGTTTTCACGAGATGCACAGTTTCTAATGAATTTCTCCAGATAAGACAAAAATGACGGATTCCCCGTCACCAATCGATTCATCGTTTGATGTATCAGATGTCGCTACACCGTGCACTGTTATAGCAAAAAGTGCATTAAGAGATCGAGCGAAATTTGAAGAAGATGAAGATGATTTGGAAAATGAAGAAGAGTATACAGAAACATATAGAAGGCATGACACTGACGGTGTTGAGCAGGAAGAGATTTCTAATATTTACGTAGATGATTTTTCGAAAGAGTTTAGCGAATGTGATTCCTCTGTGATGGAACCACTCCCCAAACCACATACATTTTTGAGAACAATTACTAAGGTATTGCTAGGACAAAGCTAGAACAATAGTCATTTATAACAATCTATTTCAGGTTTACTACCACGTGGATGATGAGAACATTCCGTATACAGCAGATGTGCATGTACCTCCGGATTGCATAACACTGCGAGATGTGAAGCGAAAGTTGCCTAGAACAAATTTCAAATATTACTGCATTGCCTTGGATCCCGAATCTGGACTGTAAGTTTCTAGGTTCCCAAGTGTTTCTGATAAGTTCATTTTCTTCAAAATTTTACTGTTTCCAGAGAAGTAAAAGCCGAAGTTCGGGATGACTCTCAACGCTTATATCCGTTGAGAGATGGACGATTTGTATTGTATCTGTTGACTATTGAAGGGTCAATTCATTCCGATACTAGTTCTGGAAGACACAGAAGGAAAGGTACATCCTCTAAAGGTAGTAGCAGTTCAAGAGAATATTTAAGAGCAGCTCGTCAGTTTGATAATCCTAGTGAGTTTCAATAAGAAAGAAATTACAGTCTCAAACTAAGAAGTCTGTTTCAGCGCCATATTCTGACAACGAGTCTCAAGCTTCTTCAATTCCAACCTACGTCAAAAAGGCTCATGCATTTAACAGGAAGCAACTAGCCTCCCAAACTTACGGTAACGAAATTAATTCTAGTTTGTTGGAATAAACTTATTTGTCTTCAGAACGACATCACCAGCCTCGACAAAAACCACACGAAAGGCATAACTATAACCATTACGAAGAATCAACATTCGACATTACTACAGATTCTGATGACCACTACCGTGACGGTGTCACCTACTACGACGAAGATGAAGACGATACTCGTTCTATCAACACAGATTTGACGTCAGTCTCACAGGTACATCTGAAGCAAAGATGGCGGCAACAACAACAACAACAGAAAGAAATGAGGAATAAGTACAAAAGAATGCCATCAATGTCAACAGCTTCTTCTACGTTATCGAGCATCACTGGTAAGAAAACGTTTATGAAATCACTAAAAGTAAAATAAATTAACGCCAAATCCGAACATTAGTATTAAGAGTTTCAGAATCGTCTATGGGTGTTGAAGTTATCACAGTACGTCTCAATCTTCAACAATTTCCACTCGGAATGATTCCATGTTCTCAAAAAAGCGCTCGAGGAAAAGAAACAGGATTGTTTGTCGGACAAATTCATGATCGAGGAGCCGTCGCTTTGGATGGTCGAATCGACGTTGGTGATATGATTTCGGAGATAAACAACATCGATTTATCCAACTATTCTGGGCAGGAGGCTGCGAATTTATTGAAAGAAGCAGTTTCTGCTGGTCAATATGTCACTTTAACAATCGTAAAAACTGGTAATGCTGGAAAATCCGCCAACGCTGCATTCCCTCGTAATCCACGTGCAGAGCCCATTCGACCGATTGATACGAATGAATGGCTTAAACATGCAACAAATGCTATGAAAGCGATGCCAAGCATTTCAGAAGAAAGTTCGTCCACCCCGATTCCAGATGAATGGCCTACAAATAGCTCAGCGAGTGGAACTCCATTTGGTGGGCCGCCACCATCTATTCACTGCCTCACGGTATCAACGCACAAAAAAGATGTGCTACAAGTGATGGCTGCTCCTGGATCAGGACTTGAAATAAAAGATCGCGAATGGCTTAAAATCACTATTCCTATGTGTTTCTTAGGAAAGGATTTCATAAACTGGCTACTCGAACATGTTCAAGGATTGAACAAAAAAGATGAAGCTCAGAAGTTTGCTAGAGAGATGCTGGATAATGGATACATTGTTCATTTTGCTGGAGCAAAAAGTTTTACCAACACAACTTACTATGTGTTTGGAGAAGAGTGTGCTGGTTAGTTTCGAGCTGTCTAATACTTTCAGCTGAATCTTTTTTCTAATTTTCAAAAAAATCATTGCAGAATATACACAACTCCGTGCACCCGATGGTGGATATAGATATCCTGCAAGTCAGGTGTCATCAGCATCTGCTCACAGTAGCAATAACAACATATTCCCTCCGTCAATGTACCCACCTCATGCGCCACCAGCTGCAGTGGGCGCTAACGCTCATCATCGTAATTCAGCTGTTTTAAATTCAATAGGAAGTGGATACGCATCAATGTCATCATCGCCTCTTCCGAGTGAAAAACCATCTGGTGGTAATTGTGGACGAACAAGAGATGATCAGCGCAGTCAGACAAGTGGAAGTAGCCGGGGAAGCTCCAGAAGGTGAGAATTGTCCGAAAGTCTTTCAATCATATGATCATCATTACAGATACGTCGAGCTACCACGAAAACCAGCTTCGCTTGGAAGCGGATCCGGCCTAAGTGACCACATAAACATGGATCGCGTTGCTTCAAGAAGTTCTTTCCGTGCAGCAATGAGTGGAAGTCTGCGTCAATTCAACATCGATAATTAGGAAACAGTTTTAAGAATAATTTATATGTTTTTATCGAATCTGGATATGTAATTTCTTCCTTCTAGACGGGGTATTTTTCATTTTCTAATCGTTTCTTCATCATCATTTTTATCTCAAACTGTTTTCCCTCTCCTTCCAATTTTCAGATCTTTTCATTTTGAGTTTTGCATTTTACATGTTCAATAATCTATCAATCAATTTTGTTTAATAAAAATTCATGTTCAATAATAATAATAATTTCGCGTGAACTTTTGAATTGCCACAGACAACGCGTTTCTTCGTGGAACAGATGTCAATTTGCGCTTTGATGATGTATCCAGCAGTTGATTTCCCACGAAACGATATGCCTTTGTCAGTCCCGCTTATTGGGAGGGAACTCTGTTTTTGGTGTGTAGAAGGTACGAAAAATGAAAATAATATTAGAAATAATGTCACATTTACAGCTTTCCGAGAATGTCCCATTCATGAGAATTCCAGAGTTTTTTGGAATGACGTGGCAGTTAGAAGTTATTCAGATGAGAGTGATGGATTCGCAATTGTTAATGAAAAAGAATTGAAAAATGTTGAACGGTGTGCCCTTTGTGAGTATTACTAATCATCATCAGAATGTATTTTTCGAATTTTTAAGACACAGAAAATGGAAGATTTATTCTTCCTCCAAATGCATCTTCTCTACCAATTCTTTCATCTTTTAATTTTGAGAATTACAAAGAAAAACCAGAAGTCCACATTCAAAAAGAAGTAGAATCGATGAAAAAAGAAGAGAAACCGGTCAAAAAAGTATGCTTGCTTCGTTTTCCCATATATGTTTAGAATAGAAAGATTCAGGGACCGAACGTCTTCAAAAAACCGAAACTTCCATCAGAAGAGAAAAGTAAATACTTTTCTTATAGGCAGTATGGCTACGGTAAGCCGCACAAAAATGTAGGTTGTTGATTGAATCCGAATAAGTTCAGTTGATAATTGTAGGCAATCAAAACGACCGCTCGAGAATTTAAGAAAGGAAAAAAATGTGATAAATCAAAGAAAGTGGTGAGATGCTTCGAAGATTCCTATCAATAGATACTCAAGTTTTCTTTCAGTTTGTTTGTGATATATGCGAATTCTCGTTCACTCTTCGACATAATCTTCAATCACACATTGTTCAATTTCATGGAGAAACTGAAAGTGAGAATATGAACTTTTTAGGAATACTGATTTTAACTTTCAGATGTATCCGATGAAAAAGTGGCACTTCTAAAGAAGGCGTTCCCTCGAAAGATCCAATTGGATTTGAATTCAATCTGATAAATTTTTTATTCGGCTCTGTTAACTTTAATAAAGTTTTATTTTCCTACTCTAGCCTTGTCTATTCTGGTAGAAACATAAATTTGAGCTTTGTTGACAGAAATCTGAAAAATTGTGCGACGTAAACAATAATTTGGAGTTAGGAAGGTAACAGGAACAACAAAGTAATCTATTCTGAAAAAAACCTGTGTGATGTATTTTTAATAAATTCATCCAATAATAAAATATAAGATGTGCCCACTCCTTTAAAGTTGCCCTTTTTGTTAGTGATACTAGAAAGTACAATTAGAAGAATGACATCTGGGAGCATAGTGCAAGCTGAGAAGATAATCAGAAAAAGGGCATCACAGGCGGCTGGGATTTCGTCAAGTTTGTCTTCACGAAAATGAGAAACGTAGATGCCGATAATACTTTAGTTTTGTCTAGATATATACTCATTACAGTAGTCGACAACTTTTTTTTCCAATCGAAAAATCTATCACAATGAGTTTTATTAACGAACATGAATCTTCTAGAGACCTCTCCATTCAATTTCCCTTTATTCAAACAATAATAATCAGTCAAAGTGATAGTAGAGTCCCATCAGATGGTGTTTTTTGTTGTTCTCGCTGGCGCTTATTTCCCCTGTCGGTTGTCGCCTCCATGGCAACTGCTTCTTCTTCTTCTTCTTCTGCCTCCCATCATCTACTTTTCCTTGTTATTCAGCTGGCCCCTCCGGCGCCGTCGCCCGCCACATATACACTTTCTCTCTCTTTTTTCTGCTTCTTTCTGCTTCTGTGTGGGGGCTTATCACCCAAATCTGACTTGGGCAGGTGGTCTCGACATGTATACTCGAGACGTTTCTTTTCTTACAAAGCCTCCTCTTTCTTGAAAACTACTCTAGCTGCATCTACCGTAATCCTCGTTGTTTCATCTTTCACTTCTTTTTTAAAAGAGCTGTTAGAAAACTATTCGAATGAAGGGCAGCTATTAAAATATGGGAAATTCTCTGAACATTCATTCAATTTTCGGTTTCAAACAGTCAGTTTTGAGTTTATTTTAGAATCAAGAAAATGTTTATTGGTGTGAAGTCACTAGAATTTTGGGTTTCCATAATTAACCATAGGTTTATATCAATCGGTGAATTGAGTGTACTGGGTACGGTAGTTGTTGCAAATTGTTATTTAGTTTTGGATAAGCTCCTTCCAGGAACAACAATTCGAAACTTTCATGATGTTGTTCAATATTCGAATGAACTGTTATTGCGTTCACTCCGTTCAAGCTACTAACAACTTTCTTCTATATTTCAGAAATGAGTTCTCTTATTCACATGCAGCCTCCTGCAGATTTCCGTATGAAATCTTCAAATCTGGAGCAGAGTATACAAAGAATTAAAGTCCGCAAAAGTCTTCTGATGGCTGAAATTTGTTCTTCGGAGAGACCAAGAACGGATTCTCGAAGTCAGGAAAACCTAAACCGGCAGGTTCGTTCATTAAACCCTCCTTATTTTAAAGAAGTCAATCGAATAATTTCAGTTAAACAAGCAACCTCCAATCAAATTCCCAGTGGTCGAGGGGCTTCTTCCACCTGGAGGAGTTGTAAGCTGACACTTCTACTACTCTGTTTCTTTTACCTATCCTCCATTCACTTTACGTTTTCTGTACTTTTCTTTTCTGTTTTATTTTCTTTTCCTTTTCTAACTATATCATGAACCGCAATCAACTTTCAGTACATTTGTGACGAGTGCCACAGCGACGAAAGAACACCATTCCAGTTGTGTGAGCACAAGGCAATATACCACTGGTTTGTTTGTTTTCAAACCTTTTCTTAATTTGATCCGCATGAGTTTCAGCCCACAAGACCAAAGAGTATGGAGATGCGTGTACTGTAACACAACATTCGGAAGACGTGGTGGACTTCGAAGACACGTTCAGATGGTCCATATGCAAATGATGCACAAATGTCCAATTGAAAATTGCACTCATCCAGGATACAAGTGTACAAAGGTGAGTTATGATGTATTTCCAATTCATAAAACTGATTTTCAGGCTCTCAATGCTCATGTGAGAACTCACACTCGTCCATACGCTTGTGATCGCTGTGATGCCAGTTTCGCCCGTAAACCTGATCTCCAAAACCATCTCTACACTCACCAACAACAATTTTGAATGTGTTCTTTTTCACCTCTAATAATCCTCTGTGATACCATACATTTGATAAACCTCAAAGTCCAATTTTAATTGATCAGGAAAAAAGACAAAAAAAGTGAGATTTGCTTCCGGAAAAGTGTCAAGCGCACTATGGCCGAGTGCAAACGTATACACACTTACGTAAATAATCGAGTGATATAAAAGAGAGAAAGAGTGATTGGTTCAATAAAACATTCAAGATAAACATGAATAAGGTAGTCTACTCCTCCTTAGCCATTTTGGCTCTCGTTGCCATTTCACAGGTACATTTTACTTCTAGTTTTTATTCTTATTTGTGGGTTACTGTAGGTTCAATCTGCTGTATTGCCAGTTTCATCAAAAGAAGTTGCATTAGTAACATCTTCAACACCTTCATCCTCATCTGAAACTTCAATTGATACATTAGGATCATCTCGAGTTAAAAGACAAGGAGGATGTGGTTGCTGTGGATGTGGATGTGGATGTTGTGGATGTGGAGGAGGTGGAGGAGGATGTGGATGTTGCTGTTGTAGACCAAGGTAACTCATTTCCTTTGTTGGTTATCTGGCAGGAAATTAGTTTTTGGTTGAGGCGAACTTGCGTAAGAGAGTTTTCAGTTGATCTATCATTAGGTCAATAGGAAAATATTAAAAGAAGACGAATGCTGAAAAAGTCAAACTCTGGACTTTAAATCAATCCTTCTTGGGGAAACCAGAAAAAAAAAGCTGAACTCGAAAATTCCCAATTTCTCGTTTAGTTTGTAGATTAAATATAACTGACAGTTATTACTAAGTCCTTCAAAGTTCAATTTTCTAATTGTAAGAGGAAAAGGGCAGCAACCATGAAATAGTGAACTAAGAGAACTCATTTCAAAATACTTGACCTCTTTTAGATGCTGTTGTCGTCGTTGTTGCACTTGCTGCCGTACTTGCTGTTGTACTAGATGTTGTACTTGTTGTCGTCCATGTTGCTGTGGATGCGGATGTGGATGTGGATGCTGTGGATGTGGGGGCGGAGGACGTAAACGGCGTTCTCTTCAAAATCTTCGTATTGCTTTGGCTAATAAGATTGAAGGAATTGCAAAGGTTGTAAAAGGATCCGAAGTCCCAGAGATGAATGCTTTGGCTCCATTTAATGATGCCACGACAACTGTTCAAGAAAAGAAAGATGTTATCAACTAGACGACAATGTGAACTCAAATTAACTTAATTTAACTTAATTATTGTTTTAAAACAAAAATAAATCGGTTAATGTTAATGGATATGTTTTTTACTTTTTGGTTCACTTTAGTATCAAAAAAGGTTGAATAGTTTCTCGAATCTTCTCTAAATCTTTTTGATTTCCACATCTCCACACTTTCCCTCATTTTTCAGTCTCCACATTTTTATCTCCACATTTCACAGTAATTATTAACTCCATCTTGAGAAATGACAGGGTTACTGTACAATTTTGGAACTTTTATTTCCCCCATTTTGTACAAAGAGGCATATAGCCCCTAAGATTCAAATAGCTCGTTCTCAAAATGTCGTTCACATTTATTTCCTGTTTTCCCATGCCATTTCATGTATTCCCAAATGTTTCGCAACACCCTTCATTCATAATTCCCATTCCCTGCTCCTTCGTTTTCTCTTTTTCTCCCGTTGAAACACTTTCTTTCGGTTACCAAGGGAACTCTCTCTCCTCCATTCGTTTAGTAGTAAAAACCCCTTGCCTCCTCGCTTTTTCTCTTCCCATGCAAACGTAATCGTATGTGTGTCCAACCACCATATAATCCTCCTCCCCCTTCTTTTAAGACGAAAAGCTTCAGGGCTCATGCTCATCCGATAATATTATGAGATTACAACTTTTTTCAATTCTAAATTTGTTACCTCTTCTGTGTTATTCCCAGCAACTTCAATGTTATCATTGTATCAATAGAATGGCAACTTCGGATATTACGATACAAGAGAAAAATGCATTGAAAAAATCTCTTTTTGAGAGGTTAGTTTGGGTTTATAAAAGTTTCAGGTTAACCCCGATTATTCGCTATAATCTCCAGTATTATTACAAGGGGCTTCTCACTACCTACCGTAACCTACAGTAACCTCTTTCAGATTCAATATTCCTCCGTCGAGTGAGTACTGTGAAGATGGTGGAACTGAACTATTATTCCGTACGGTTTCCAGGGAAACATGTCACGGAATCAATGATACATGCATCAAAATTTTCTCAGAAGGTGCTTTTTTTTAGAGATTGAATGAAGCTTTGAAGAGTTCTTCCTGTATTGAAATGTTTCTAATCCTGTTTTCTCCAGGTGATGACAATAAGAAACTGGTTCTGCGTGGATGTCAATCAACCCTTGTAAAGGCTGGTTACGACCTAAACACTAATTACACTTGCCTCCGAGAATCGAGCAAGTCCGAATGTGTGACCACCTGCCAACAACCTTTATGCAACAATTCTCATGGATTTAATCTAATCCTTTCGTTAATTATTTTAGGTTACTATTGTTTCTAGACTCTAATTTCCCAGTTTAGTGCTTTCAATACTCGGTGAAATAAAAAGTTTGAGTTTGCTAAGAAAAGTTTTATTTTGTGAAAAATAAGTTATTAGAAACGTTTTCAGAATGCCACTTTTATCAAATGGGCGGGATACAACTATACACGTATAAAATGAGTATCGGGAAACATTTGAGATCTTGATAAAAAGAAAAAAAAGAGTATGAATTGAAAAAACTCGTCCGTTATGATAATAAAGGAAAGAGGAAAGTTGTTGTTTATGCGTTGAGGCCGAGACGAGAGAACGTAGCATCCAGTTTGGAGTTGGTGTCATACATCTTTCCATGTGCATTAGTGAGGGTACTATTGACCATGACGATATTTACGTTATCCCGCATGTCTAATCCGTGAAGCAGCTTTGGAGATAACCTGAAGGAACATACGATCATAATGCCGAGTAGAGTGAAAAACTCACAGGAAGTACTGCGTCTTACTGAGAGTTCCACTCGTGCCATTCCACAATCCAACCATGATATCGAACACTTTCCTTTCATTCGTCGGATCCATTCCCTGGTTGATCTCATCGATGCAACGGAATGGAACAGGACAGAGTTGTTGAAGAGCCAGAAGGTATAACATCGTTGCAACGCTCCGTTCACCGCCGGATTGAACCTGAATTAATTAATTCACCATGGCGACTAATTATTCTATTCTAACCTTATTGTCAAGTCGTTTCATGTTTTCTCCTCTTCTGAAGCAGACCATAATCATGATTCCGTACTTCTCGATATCTAAATGATTTTCGGGAATATCTAGACTGACTTCTCCGCGGCAACCGAGAGTTTCAAAGAATTTGATGTAGTTTTCATTGATAAGCTCAATCATTTTCTCGACTTCTTCTTTCCATTTACTGATTTCATCACCAAGCTTTTTATGGCGACCTTCACGATTCTCCACGAGCTTTTCTCGTTTCGCGGTTTCCGTAGCGAGCTCCATGTTGAGTGCTGTCATTTTGTTTTCGTGCTCTTTTGATCCGTCTTCTCCGCTATCCTCTGCTAGTTTGAGTCGCGTGGTCTCGGTGACAATCATTTCGGCAAGGCCATCGATATCAGTGGGAAGATCCGCATCAATAAACATCTGAAAAAAAAACAATAATTTGCTCAAACCAATCTGAAATTCTAGTCACCTGGTTCAATTTGGAAAAAACTTTTTTCTCTATGGGCGTCATCTTTGCTTCATCCAAATGTTGCAGTTCACACTCGGCAGTCATATTACTTCGAGCCACCCTCAGCTTATTGAGTAATGCCCTTACTTGATTTTCCGCTTGATCTTTCAAATGTTTCAAACTAATAAGACGTTCACGAAGTTCTTCTGCATCATCACCAAATTTTGCTACTCTCGCTTTGCAAATCTGGTATATAACATGACAACGACCCAATTCTCGATACTTTTCGATGTAGTCTCGCTGTAAATACACACATTAACTCGAAGACAACAAACCTTCCGTTACTTGTCCTTTAAGATGCTTCTCAAGCATAACTTTCGTCTTCTCGATAGCTTTTTTCTCGGCTTCCTGAAACTCTCTTTCTGCTTCTTCTATATCGAAAGTTTCTCTTTGAAGATCTTTGAGTCGATTCGTTTCCGTAACTACGTCTGTTTTCCATTTATTAACAACTTGTCGTTTCGAAGTCCACTCCAAACTGCTCTTACGTAATCTATCCTTTTCTTTCTGAATCTCAGTACGTTTTTCGTGGAGAGCTTCGCTACGACTTTTGATTTCAGCTCTCTGAAAATAGATTTTTTCCTTCAATTTATCCGTTTGATTCCTAAAACTCTACCAATTCTTGGATCCTTTCGGACATACGATCAAAGTTAGCTTTCGTTTTCTGAACTGGAGCGACCAAATAACACTTTTTATTGTAATAAAAAGGATTACGCATCGCAGTTTGTGATTGAATACCGCCACGAGAGTAGATTGATCGCTTAACTTGAACCTGAAAAAAAATAAATAGGTTGTTCTGTACGTAATCGATGAGACATACTCTTGTCATATGAGTCATAAAAACATCCATATGGTACTTATCCAGAAGCTGAACGACATCATCAAATTTCTCTGTCGGAATTTTTCCATATGGGATATTATGCAATCCGGCAACATTGCAACAATATTGCTTCAAAGCTGGTGGAGCATCGAAGGTTTCAGAAACAAAGCATTGAAATCCTTGTTTCTTCAAATCTGGGGGAATTGTGGCGTTGATTTCGTCTAGGTTGATTCTTTCAGAAAGTACGACAGCAGTACTGATCTTCCATGGAGTTTTGTCATTGTTGATACGGAATTCATCTTCTCTAGTTGTGCACACGAACATGGCTCTCTCACGTGACGGCAGACTGTTTTCAAGCAATTTCTGCGCTTCTGGAGTTTTGTAAACCATATCCATAGCTACCATGTAAATAGGGCCCTTGAATTCATTTTTATGAGACAAATAATGATTGTAAGCCTTCAAAGCGTCGCTGTTGTAATCATTGAGGTCAAATTTCCTATCACGAAGGTTCTGGTCTGTCTCCTTGCTTTCATTTTGGTGCTCTGATATTATATTTAGGATCTATCTTATGCGGAAAAAATACTTACTAGCTTCAATCGTTTTCACTTCATACTGTAACCTCCGAATTTCATCCTCCTCGATACGTTCTTGTTTAGCTGATTCATTCCACCTCCGTTCAGCATTTTTCTGTTCGGCTAGGAAATCATCGTGTCCAGCAAAATCTTCATTCGCTGTAACAAGTTTCGCCTTTGAAGCTTCAATTTTGTTTTCAGTTTTTTTCAATTCGTGTTCATGTTGCTCAGCTCTTTTCTTCACGTTCTCCAACTGCGACTTCGCATTACCAACCATCGTCTCAATCATCTTTTTATTGGTATTCGCTTGGACGACGCCTAGAATTGAGTTTGCAGAGCGTTGCTGAAAGTAAAAGAATGTTTTGAATTGTGAAATGAGCGATTTTACCAATTCCGCAATCCTTTCTCTCTCTATTCTCGCTCTTTCTTGAAATTTAGCCTTTTTCGTTTCAGACGTATCGATTTTCTTTTCGAGTTCTCGATATTCTTCCAATGCTTCATCTACTTTAAGAACTTCCTCTTTATACTCCTCTTCGGCCACTTGAAACTCTAAAATCTTCTTCTTCTTTTCCAGAAGGCGCAACTTCGACTGCATAGCCATTTTTTTTCTATAATTCTCTACCAAGGGCATAAGTTTCTGAATTTCATTCTCCAAATTCTTTACTGCCTTGTCAGATGATATACATTTCTCCTCAATGGTTGTTGAATCCTTTCTGTCTTCAATAAGAAGGCGATGCCTTTGATCAAGATCCTCAGAAGCCGCCTTTTCTGTGTTTTGCAACAGTTCGATTGAAGATTGCTCGGAGAAGCTTTTGACTTTGTCTTGAGCAAGAAAAGCACAAGGATTGTCGATCTATAATAAGATTTATGAAGATTATAATTCGGGCTAAAAAGTTTACTTGAATATTATAGTGTTTCCGAAGACTAGTGATATCAGATTGTGTAGCAACAGCATTATTGAGACGATACTCGGGAGCTTTTCCCACTCGAAGTATCAATCGCACTGTCTGTGGTCCTTTCTGCTCGTCAGCACTAAAAATTGATAATTCAGTGAATAAATCCAAGGAAAATCTATAATAATGGAAGACTCTAACGAAACGCACATGGCTATCTCGACATATCCCTCTATGCAACCATGTCTGATATAATCCACAATCTTTTCAGACCGTCCTAATGATTTCGGGCTTCCTCCACACGCCAAGCAAATTCCACAGATGATCGAGCTTTTTCCACTACCATTATGTCCGAGAATCATATTCAAATTTTCCGACGGAATGAAAGAACAATGCTCGTATGTTCTGAAAATAGTGAAACAATTGCTATATGATTTTACGATGTTCCCCCTCACAAGAAGTTGTGGAAAACAATGCGAAGCAGACTTCCATCGGGATACTGTTTATAATTGGGGGGCAATGCTTCATCGCCAGGCACTGTAGCCATGATTACCTGAAACAAAATGAATGCATGAAGACACGCAATATCGACTTGCTGATAACGAAAGCATAGTTGAGTCAATTTGATAAAACACATTGATATCCAACGGTTTCTGATTAAAATGATTATGAACAATAGTACCAAGATTCTTTGTTCTTACTAAGAGTTAAGCTGTGTGAGGTGGATATAGCACGGATTTAAATTAACATTGCTTTGTTATGAGCAATCGACGGTTAATAAACGTAAGGATAAAAAGAGAAGCCCGGTAGCTACCGAAACCCATGACGAAAGATGGACAGCGATAACAGCAATGGCAGCGATGGGTCATCGCTGATCAGACTAAAAATACGCGATTAAGGGCCAGAGAAACGTTCAGTTCAAGGTGAAATTAGCGCCGGCGCCAAAGCTTTGGTTTCCCGCCAGCGTAATGGCGGAGTGTCGTTGTCCATTGGGGCACACTTTCACTGTTCTCAGGACAATTCAGAATCGAGGATTGTAGACTTGCCAGGGTGAAAGAATGGGAGTCGGAGGAAAATGGGTGGGAAAGAGAAGCACTTCGGGCTTTAATGCACATCTTCACAGTATTTAAGAAACCATTTAAATGACATTTTTATTTTATTCAGGAATGAAAAAAAAATGCAGATTAATTAGCCTTCAAAAAAATATTTTCAAACATAGGCCGTGTCGAGATATTTCTTCCAGATAATTACACGCGCCTTGAATTGTCGATTTACGGGAACCAAGCAGTTTTCATACCACTGCACTGGAGATGAAAAAGCTCAAAAAGACTTTGCGAGGTGTTTAAAGCTCTCACTAAAAACTGTGATGACCTCGATAGATACAATTATAAAGCCGAAGTTGTTTCCTTTACGTGTGCACTTCGAAATAAAATATTGTTCTTTCTTTTTCTCGAGCTTGTCAAGAAAAACAAGGAAAAGAACAATTGAACACATTTTAAATGTATGACATGTCAGTTCCGGAAGTGGAATGCAAGGCGATTCCAGGAGAATGAATCATTCGGAAGGAAAAAAAAACATTTGTATTCATCTTGCAAGCATTTTCCACCTTCCTACAAACCTATATATGCTTATAACAGATCTCTGAAAAACTCAAAACAGGTGACAGATCATCCATTTCATCGTTTTCAGTTCTCTCTGTTATTTTAAACACGGAACAAATAAGGCAAGCCAACTCCTTTGATTTTTATTTATGAAAACAAGTAGGTTATTTCCTGTCGGTTAGACAAATAATAGACAAAATAATGCAAAGATTAACTGAACGACGTCAGATGGTTATATCGTTTGAAACTTTGGCAAAAGTTCAGTTAGTTACCGATTACAGTGACGTCGAACACAAAAAACCATCGACCGTTCAGCCTTCTATATAAAAAGATGAGAATGTGTTGATCTGTTGGAAAAAAGTGGGTATTGCAGACAGGAACACAAAATGTTGATTGCTCTATTAATATCTGCTAATATAGTATCCGCTCTTTCCTTATCCGAAGAAGGACTTGAGCTAGTTTTTGTTCAAGCTGTAAGTGTGAACCTTTAGTTTCAAACATTTTCTCTGACGATTCCAGCTCTGGAGGCATGGAGACCGTGCTCCCCAAGATCCATATTACAATGATAAATTCACGATAGAAGATTGGAAGCGAATCGGAAGTGGAATTGGACAGTTGACTTATGTGAGCAGTTTAGAATTTAGTCTTTAAAACTGAATACTTTATTTCAGAAAGGTGTAAAACAGCATATCCAACTGGGAGATTCCATTCGAAAAAGATACGTTGAATCTGGATTATTACCAGAAAGCTTTGATCCGGAAGTGGTTAGTGATTACTGTAGATTAGCTTCCAGTTTTTACATCAAGCTTTATTATAGGTGAAGTTTCGTTCAACAAACCGAAACCGAACAATTCTCTCAGCAAAAGCCAACTTTCTTGGAATGTATCCAAATGAAGGAAATGTTACTCTTCCGATTACCCTACCAACTCGTTATGAAGATGATTGTGTCAATAATGTAATGTGTAAATGTCAAAGAAGAAGCCTACTGCAAAATATGGCCAAGGAACTTGAAGAATATAAAGTAGTTGTGGAGGATCCTACTGTAAGTTTTATTTAGTATGAGTTCTGTTCTCCCTAAATCATGTTTTTCAGACTATTTCTCTCTTCTCACAGCTATCCAAAATTACTGGAGAAGCTATAACAGCCGAAAACTTCTGGAGAATACCTGATGCCTTAAGATGCGAGAAACAGCATTTTCGTGACATTTTCGAGATGAAGACTCCGTGGTATTCAGAGGAACTGATGGAAAAAATGGAGTCATTGAACAAGAAAATTAATCGTTTCACATCCGGACTTTACACTTCAAAGAGCGAGAATGGAATTGATATAAGAAAAGAAATTATGAAGTTGAGATCTGGGCCATTGTTATCCGATGTTTTTGAAAGAATGAGACAGAAATTGAATTGCATGAATCAAGGAAGTAGACCATCTCGTTTAAGTTGTTCGGAGAAGATTCATAAAATGAAATACTATGCATATTCTTCGGTAAGTGAAGTGTCATTATAATTAGAAGCT
Source organism: Caenorhabditis doughertyi (assembly GCA_963572265.1). NCBI lineage: Eukaryota > Metazoa > Nematoda > Chromadorea > Rhabditida > Rhabditidae > Caenorhabditis > Caenorhabditis doughertyi. Next base: position 11,840,684 of record OY751554.1, read on the forward strand.
CTTTCATAACACTATTACTTTCAGCATGACATGACTCTTTATTCACTTCTGACTGCATTTGGGCTCCAGGATCTCACGTCTTCTGAAATAGGTGGATGGCCTTCTTACGCTTCTTCTCTTTTTATAGAGCTCTTCATGAGAAAAATTGATAAAACTCCATATTTTAGAGTATGTTTAACGAATACTCTGGCACAATGTCATTTTCAATGTTTTTCAGCTCGTCTATCGTAACCCCACTTCCATAAAAACATCTGAATTCGTCAACGTCACTCCTATCATTCCCAGTTGCCATGGGTCATCTTTCTGCCATCTCGACACTTTCGGAAAAATTTATGACGACTTAAAACTCAAGATTCCGGTATCAGAATATTGCCAAATCATCGATGATCTCGAATAGGATTTTGCCATTTAACTTATTTTTATAGATTTAGAGAAATAATAAACATTTCTAGATTTCCTGTCCTGAGTTCATATTTTGCTTCAGTATCATTTGCATAATCTACAGGTTCATATGACAAAACAACATAGTTCTTTGTATCAGTTATTCCTCTCCAACCATTCGGGCAATATATTACAAACTCCTTCTTCTATCATCAAATATTTGATTTCAAGATTAGAAGAATCAAAATTTCAGAGATTCAAAATAAACAAACGAACATGTGCCCTATACCTTTAGACTACGGGTGCGCTGAACCAACACGAATTCGTTTCAAATTTTTATGTAGTTGATCGTTTTACTACCCCTAGATTTGTCTTTTGGGCTATACGCAATCGACATAAATCTCTTGTTACAACAAATTCCCTCCAACTGTTTCGCTGATACTTTTTTCAATGTATTCGTGAGAATCAAAACTTTAAAAAATTCGGACCTTTTATTTGTTCTCTTAGTTAGAATCCCTACGTAACAATTAAACTGGAACAAAATCTATCTCGAAATCGAATAACTTTCTGTATGATTTCCTGCTTCTTTCATCCAAAACCAGTTTTCTTATCCCTATCGTATCATTCATTGAATTTTGACCTTTTCTTCTTCGTTTTCATTTTCACTTTTCATCATTATTATTTTCTGAATATGAACTTTTCCATACGGGTAATTCATTGATAGTTTTCTAGTTTCACGTTTTGTTACCACTAGAATGCGACGAATTCCATTCTACATCGCTTTAACAGTTTTATTCGGATTGTCGACAATTGTGGAAACTGATTGCACAGTGCCAAAAGAATTGAATCTGATATTTGTGCACACAGTGAGTTTCCAACACTTCAAGATTAATGAAAAATGAATAATTTTGGATATGGAGACATGGGGACCGTAGCCAAGAAGGACATTTGAAGAATGATCCGGTAGATCCATCAAAATGGATCAAAGGTGGTGGAGGTTATGGACAGTTAACTCCGGTAAATCTGATGAAGTGAAAAGTGGAATCTGAAATTTTATAAGAACCTTACAGGAAGGAATGGAACAAATGTTCATATTGGGAAAAAAGTTACGAGATCGATATATTCAAACTGGTTTTTTGCACAACTTTTATGATTCTCAGCAGGTAAGTCTAACTTTCGTATCATTAGATGCGCAATTATCAAACACTATGTAACGTAATTCACATTTGAATTTCAGATTTATATTCGGTCTACAGATGTCAATCGAACAATAAACTCTGCTCTTTCAAACATGCTAGGCATGTTTTCTTCATCTTCACCACGACCAGGTCACAATATTAACACATGCATTGTTTTTAAGTGGTTAATTTCAGGAATCGATTATCCAAGTATTGAAGGATGGCCACGTGGATTCATGCCTGTGCCAATCCATAGTTCTGGTCCCGCTAACGAAGATTGTGTTGCAAGCGCATTTTGTTCATGTAAACGTAGAAATGCTCTTCTGGAAATCGCTCATGAAGGAGAACAGTTTCAAGAATATATCAAAACAGAAAATGTAATCTAATAGGTTTTTTAAAACTTTTAAAAGTTTTTTAAAAGTTTAAAAACTCAAAAAGTTGTTTTCCAGTACAAAACTACCACTGCGCACATTTCTGCGATTTTCAATAACACATTCACATGGGATAACATGTGGCAAGTACATGATGCTGTAATGATTCAGGTAACACAAATCAAACAAAAAAGGAACCTTGACTCTTTTCTTTTCAGTTGATTCATTTCCCTGAAACCGTGCTAAATCAAACGTGGTATTCTGATGAGTTTTTCGAAAATCTCGACGAGCTGGAAAGGCCTTCGAAGGCATTTGTGTCTGGACTTTATGATCCACCTATTGTAAAAGGAATTAATGTCAAAAGAGAGATCTTAAAAACAAGAGGAGGCTCACTGATCAACGATATCTCGACCAGAATGAGAACAAAAGCAACATGTGTAAACGATAAGGCCAAATGCGATTATTATTATCAAAATTTGAAGTACTATGCTTACTCAACGGTGATCTATACCTAATCAGAATATCTTTTCAACTGAAGTTTTCAGCATGATCATACTGTGTTTGCCCTCCTTGCAGTTCTCGGGTTAGAAAGCATTGTAGCTGGCCCTGAAAAATATGGTGAATGGCCCGATTATGCCTCTGATATTCTGGTGGAGCTGTTTCACAATGCAACAGATGATAAGCCTTATTTTAGGGTAAAATCGGGGTTACCGTAAAAACTGCGCTAGTAGAGCCCTCATAATAGAAAAGCCTCTCTAATACAAGAGCCCCGAGCGCGTGCTTGAGAAATAAGATCAGTTTTAACAGAAAAATGTCATCTATTAGAAGAGCTCTGCAACCTGTGTATTTTTGAATAAATACTGCAAATTTTGCGAAATTTCATTTCTTGGTTACTGGAACATTTTGCTCGTATAAAAAGAAGAACCCTTTGATATAGGTACCCTCAACACGCTGCTTGAAACAATAGAATAACATGCCCTTCTAATACAGTTTTGCGCTATTTACCAAGTGATTTCTCTTTTTCCAGATACTTTATCAAAAGAATGTCAATTCGACGTTCGATGTTGTTACCCATCTGGTAAACGGTTGCAAACAACTTCCATTCTGTGACTTGAAAATATTTGAAAGCAAAGCCAGAGAGTTCAGGCCAGACCGTCCGATCCACGAGTTTTGTCAGATCCTCCCAGGAGATGAAAATCGAGTGTCAACTTGGCTCAAAGATTTATTGCACCACGATGTTGGAATAGAATCTGGAACTCCAAGAAGCTTTTACTGGTATTTTTCGTTGCTTTTTAGTATATTTATTTTGCTTTCTCAATAAACGATTATCTGACCACGTAGATGTTTCTGTTGACAGCGACAACACGTATCTGAACAAATCTTCTTCATCAAAAAGACCACAAAAACAAGAGAATGAAGGTGAAGGAAACGAGAAAGCAGAGAAGTTGGCGTGAGAAGGAGCAGAAGTTTGCGCATCATCATGATAAATTGTATTCGTTTCAGATTTGTTCCATTCTGTTCATTGGATAGCTCTCAACTGATTTCATTTTCCGGATATCAAAAGAATAATAGATAGACGACCGATGTTGTTACACGTGGTTGCGAGGGGTTACCACTATTTGACAGCAACACACAAGATTAGAATCGGGAACTCATAGAAATTTTTGCTGGTATTTTTTGTTACTCATTGAGTATATTTGTATTTTTTGCTTAATAAACGATCAGTTTGAAACAACAATTTATTTCAACAACGAAAACCGAGTTTACTCGTGGTCGCTTCCGTTGTCATCTCCGTCGTTGATGTGGAAGTATCTGACCTCGTAGGTGTTCTTGTTGACAGCGACCACACGGAGCCAATCACGGAGGGAGTTTCTCTTGAGGTACTTCTTGGTGAGGTACTTAAGGTATCTGAAAGCAAACATTGACACAAATATTCTGTAATTCAAATTTCACCTCTTGGAGAATGGGATCTCGGAGATGACTGAGACCTTGGATTTTCCAGCCTCGACTTTGACGTTGTTGGCGGCCAAATGTCCGGTCTTTCCGTTGACCTTGATCTTCTCGTTGAAGAAAGCTTCCTGAAAGCAACCAGGACTTACTAGGGGCCATAATCACCCTAAGCCTGGTCATTGCGGTAGAGACGGTTGCTCTACCGACTAGATTCGGCTTAGATTACTAAAGCCCAAACTTACGAGATCCTCGATTCTGAGAATTCCATCCTCAACTGGGTTCTTGCACTCAACGTTGAACTTGAGGTGTACCTTCTTCTTGCGAAGAGCCTTCTTGGCAGACTTGGCGTGTGGCTTTGCGACCATGATTACCTGAAAAATGCCAATAAAAATTTACACATTTAGTTAAAAAAAATACACGGAAAAAACCACGAAAATATAGCGAAAAACGGGCAGAATTCCAAAGTTTGGGCCTAGCGAAAAGAGAGAAGCAGATGAGGCACGCCTGCGTTCTCGCAGCGAAGAGACTACGGTATTACTCGTTTCAACTGTGTCGCTTCGTATTTCTCCGCGCTCTCTAGCGCAGTGTTCATTTACTTTCATGAAAGCTTTCAGCGAGAAATAAAGACAGAACGGATCCATTTTAACGGTATTCATTTCTATGAAGACGGCATGTAAGATTGATAGAAGTAATACATTTATTCAATAAAAAATTACCGAGACATCAAAATACAAAGAAGTTCAATATTTTAATAAAATCACTCGTAAGCGAAAAGAATGGAAATGGGATCAAATTTGAAAGAAAATGTGTAGGAGGAACAGACAAATTTGGCAATATTGTATTTTCATTTCCTAGAGAAGGTGTGCAGCAATTATATCATAAGAAAGATCAGGTGGAAAAGAGACAAATTAAATTCATCGGGAGTTTCGAATTACAGTTATTCATGGTTTTTGGTAACATAAATATGTGAAATGTTTTATACATTGGTTGCTCTTATAGATATTTTCATTGTAGTTTGTTCAGTATTTGCCAGTGTTCGATTGGATCCCAACATACCTCTTATACGTTGCCGGAGAGTAGTACGGTCAGCGTTTGCAGAGCTAAGACTAACGTCACCCCTGAAAAGCATAACATATTGTAGTGTTGCAATATATGTAATCTACCTTATATCATCAGATGTTTTCTGTTCTTCCTTTTTTGTGACAAGTTTTTTGAGCCATTGAACATCCACTCCGAGAGTATGCCGTCCAATGGAGCCTCTGCCATGCTTTTTTCTTCGTTTTCCAGCTTCTCTCGAGCTTATCTGAAATCAAAATCTGGAGATAGGGAAGTAGATTTAGAAAACTCACAGGCAACTGTTCATAAGGGCTAACTGGGCGATTTTCGATTCCATTTGTAACTACTGGACTGTTATTGTTCTTTTCTTTTACAGACTTGTCAACTAGTCCATGTAGAATCAGTTGCTCAGGTTTCGATCTCATTGGAGAAGGAGGTGTGTGTGGCTCCTGAATTACCATTCCAACTTTTTCTATTCCACGTGGCTCTTCTATAAGATGCTCCACGCATTGTGAAGAAGCAACACGATCGAACATGGAGTTCTCAAGCTTTAAGGCTACAGTAGTGTCCATTGCTTCTGATGAGCTAATTGAAGTAGTAGAGACGAGTTGAGTCTTCTCTGTCTCTTCCTGATATCCACCGGGAGGGGTTGATGGTTCTTTATCTTCTCCCCGACGAGATACATGATAGGCTACCACTGAAGCATGATCTAGTTTGCCAGGCATGTCAGCAATCTTTTCTCGTACCATTTTCCTCCTGAAACAACATGAATTTTCAAAATGAAATGAGCGCAAAACAAGGAACGTACCGTGCTCTCTGTTCAGCTTTAGTCATTCTTTCTTTTTTATAAAGTTCTGGATTTTCCAACACGCGTCTTTTGGCTCTGAAAAAACAACATTATTGCTGAAGCTGTGTGTTGAGAGGTTTACGTTGAGAGTTGCGTGGCAAAATGAATCAGTCTATGGCAGAGAGTTGAAGCACTGACTGGTGGATACTGATATTCCGAAGGAGGCCCTCGTGGTGTCTCATTCCCGAAACCGTTTCCAATAACATCTCTCATACGGACTAACATCAATTCGTGGCGTTTTGCAGCATCTACACAAGGAAGGGATGCTGCACATGTTCGGTTTTTTGCATATTCTGCATTCGTATCCTTTTCTCCGCCACGTGTCGACACATCCAATGTTCTGTCTTCTCTTGGAGGTAGATGAGCATTCTCTTTGTTTTCATGCTCACTCTTCTTTATGACACAAAACTTTCCGACCACAGGATCAAAGTTATCAGAGACTCCGTCAGAAGTGATGAATACAATATCTCCTTCTTCTACAAAAGTCATTGAACATGTTAAATTATGAAGTTGTGGATTTCTTCCATCGACAGGTCCAAGTGCTCCTCCAGCATCTCTCATATCTCTCATTTGGTCAATATCATGACTTCCCAGTGTGACTTCTCGAACTCCATAATGACGATTATAGACGAAACAGAGTGAATCTCCAACATTACATACACAAAGAGCCCATCCATTTCCACGTTTTACTGGAGCTACAAGAGCTACACAAAGAGTAGTTAACATTCCACCTTCTTGAAGAATTAGAGAGTGAGCTGAATGGAAAGCTGCGAGCATTTCGTGGAAAACTTCGGTAGTATCAGATAATGAATCTTTGATAACTCTTGTATTCAAATGATCGATAGCTCCACGAATCGCACATCTTGCTGCCAATCTTGCTCCTTCTCCCCAGTTGACTCCATCAGCTAATGCCAAAACTCCATTGTTATTCCTTCCAACAACACCCCAAACATCAGCAATTGGTTCGCCAGCATTAACCCCACTCAATGGATTCTTCTCATATAATGAAACACTTATTCCAAATGCTCCTTGTTCATCAAATGCATTCCAATCATAATCATCTGCAGATGGACGTCCTGCACTGAAATCATGATGTTCTCCATTTGGTCCAAGAATTGAAGAACATGATCCCAGAAGTAATGAATGTCTAGAACTCTTCTTTAGATTCATAGATATAGGTGCATCCAAGTCTTCTTCATCTTCTGCTTCTTCATCTGTTGTTCCATCAATTGATAATGACATTTCATCATCAATATTGGCCATTCGAGCCATTTGTTGACCCTGCCTCACTTCTCCAACTTCTGTTAATCCTCCTTCCGGTCCAGTATAAGAGGCAAAGACATCCGAATCGAGTGTTTCTAATTGTATTGCAGGAAGATCTAGACCAGTTTTTCCAAAGTAAACTTCTGGAAATTCATGACGTCGAAGATCGATTCCACCCAGAAAGTGTTGCAGCTCTGAGTTGTTATCTCCACGAGGCGTTGTTGGCTCGTCCTGGAAAAGTTTAAATGTAAGAACTTTGATCAACAGCAATTTATAAAATGGTATCTCTAACTGTCAGTTTCAAGACCTTTTTCAAAAGTTCCATTAGTCATTCTAATTACCCTCCTCATTGTTTGCCAATTCTCTTCATTCCACTATTCTATTTTCTGTTCCTTCTCTTTCTTCAAAAGCCAATTCCGCCACCGATTTAATGACTCTGTTATCATTAGTTTCGGTGACTGACCAGCCTCTCACTTTAGACCTTCCAATCGGCCATTTCGAAGGGTCTATTCATCAATTTATCTCTTCATTTATCTTCCACCAACTGATATCAGAAAAGAAGAGGGGAAAGAAAAAGAAGAGAATGATATTAAACAAAATGAAACATTTGTTCATTTGGATCTACCTGATTCTCATTATCCAGGCTTGTTGATGGTCCAAATTTGTTACGAAGAAGACCTCGAACGTGTTTTCGAATAAATGATGAAGGCATCCTTACCCTGTAAAAAGTTCGTGATAGAAAATGATACGATCAAAAAACGAGACTAATGAATAAGGAAAGTTCGATGAAATGTGAATAAAAAATTTGCAGAATTCGAAGTAGAACAAAAACAAGGTTTTAGCATTCAAATCGTCATGTCAAAATGTCAAAAATAGTTCTCATTCAACCCATATTTTGACCTTGTCTTCTTGTAGTACGTATGAAATATTTGATGAAAATTCAAAGTGACAAATAATAATTGGAAAGAAGAAGGAGAAAAAAATCAAAATGAAAAAGGAGAGAAGGTGAATACTCTACTTTTGGAAAACTGGTCCTAAAGTGGTTGTTTTTGTTTCCTTTTCTACGTAAAAAGTACCCAAATTATCATCTCCGTACGATTTCGATTTTAATACTAAAAGAGGTAATAATAAGCAGAACCGATGTTCCGCCCCCAATGAAAGAGAGTGAAGATGCAAAAAAAAACACCGGAAGGACAATTATTGGAAGAGAAGAAGATGAAAAAAAAGAAAAGAATAAGAGAGAGAAAGAGAGAGAAAGAGAAAGATTTATTGGCAACGGACACGTTTTTGACAAGCGTGAACGTTTGCAGGATACCTTTGAGTATAAGTTAGCATATGTAGAAGAATTAGGAATCTTCTAATAGAAGGGAAAGTGCAATGAAAAGAGGGATATGAGATTGACTTGGAGTACTGGGACAAAGAAAAATGGTTAGCTGAAACGTGGAAATTCAGTCACTAATGAATTGGCTTCTAGTTGTTGCTCTCATACCTGATTCTCTAATTCAATCTACATACAGTTTTGCCAAAAACTTATTCCAGTTTTTTTTTTTGGCAAAATACAAACAACAAAACAACCAAAAGAATTCTGAAAACAAATAAACTAGAGTCGAAAAATGAATGAATATTGAGTAAAGAAAGTTTAGAATGTATAGATGGTGTCAATAAAGAAACACTCATACACAGTGCCTTCTTTTCTGTGTGCACATGTGTTTGTAATACGAATAGTACACACCCTTATACACAAGACAGTTTTCATTCAAAAAGAGAAAGATGGATTCATTGAAAGGATGAGACGACGTCAGTGACAATTTAGTCAGTCATGTGTAGACGTGTTTACACTGTGGGACAAACTATAGAACGTTTTGTACCGCCCATTAATGGATACCTATTATCCAAAGAGAAGCCAGTTTTAATAGTAAAATACAAGTTACACTAAAGTTGAATGCGAGAATGATGAAGTTAGAAGTTAAAGGTGAATCCGTGAGAACAAGAGAAAACAGGAAAGTTTTATTCTAGAATCTCGAAGAAACGAGTTCATTAAAATCATTTCAAACACTTCAAAACTTGATAATCTTTATTTGTAAACCAGAAAATAAGAGATCAACTCAAGTGGATGTGCTCTTTGAAACGGAACCGCGAAAATCCCGACGAAGACCATTTTCGGGTGTGGTATCCCTCCGGCGACATGTTCCTATCTCAAGAGTGACCGTTTGAACAGGAGACATCGGCGGAAGGGACAGGCCAAAAGGTACAGTTGGAGATAGTATACGGATTAATACAAACGCAGACATTCTAGTGATTGGAAAAGGTGGAGACGCAGGTGTAATGAAGGTGAAAAGGAAGAGAGGCAAAAAAAGCACAGCCAGGCGGTGCGCAAACGAACGGGATGGACCAGACGAGGAGCTATGCGTTTTACTTTTTATTTGGATGGTACAGCTCTTTCGAACTCCTCACCTCTCGCTCAAATGTTCTGAAAATATTCAAGACATTGAGAGAATGGCACACGTAGGGTCTATCTATCCCGTCATGTGATTTCCATAAGTTTCCACCCTTATCTCTATCTCAAAACATTCAAGACATCGGAAGTAGATTCTGGATTTCATTCTCTCCAAAAACGAATTTGGAGCATTCCGGAAACATGAACAAAAGGAATAAAACAAGGCAGTCACTCAATCAAGTAAGTGTCTCCTGAACCAAAAAAATGGAGAAATAGAAAGAGAAAAGAGGATAAGGATGAACAAAAAAAAGGGATGATTGAGTGTTTTACTAAAACGGAAAACCCCCGCCCAGATGCTTGCATGTTGAATTTGTACTGAAAGTACATTTGGGTCTACGAAGAGTTCTCAATGAACTTGGCCTTTTTTTGGCTCCTTTTTTCAAAAAATCTGGGCTCCGAAACCAAAAGTGCAACTTCAGTTAAGCAGACAGTTTAAATCTCATAAGAACACAGCGGAAATTTGAAGAAAAGACCAAGAAACGCATAATATATAGAGCTACAATTCCTGCACTCTCTCATTAGTGAGAACATAAAAATAACTTAACTAGATCCACATGTCAATCGGAGGAATTGTCCTTGAGATCTAGAATTACTTCATTCTCACCACCTATTTCATTGGATTAGGTTCGAAGCAATAAAAAATAACTATTCGTTCTTCGCTCAGTTCAAATTAGAACACTTTTCAATAAAGTTGCATGCATAGATTAGGAAGAGTCCAGGAAATCTGACGCTTCACGAATTTCATAATAAGTTCAACATTAAACTATTAGGATTTTCTCATTAACCACGCGGGATAGATGGATACGTCACAAGGTTAGGTCTAGGTCATCAACAAGAAAAATATACTTTTTTTTTCATTTCTCTTCTCCATTTTCCCTCTATACTCATTTCTCTTTGCTTCTCAGAGCCATGTGTTCCAACAGAGAAAAGGGAGGGAGGATTATAAATGAATTAGACACTTTCTGAGCTCTCTGTGAAGAATATAAACATTTACTTGTTTATGAATGAGGTCTTTCAATGGGTTTTAAGGAAAATAAGAGAATGGAAAAGAGGGCTGTAGTAGCGTTGAAATTGACACTGAAACAAACGAAAATACGTTTTTGAAGAGGGGAGAAAGATGGAACAAAGAATTGAGCCAATTTTACGAGCACTTCCCATCTTTTTATGTTTTCTCTTCAAACCTCTTTGTTCATTGACGATGTTCACAATGGGGCCTAATTCGCGAATCTTCAACATTTCTTATAATCAAATGTAACCTTTAATACATTCATTCATATTTCCGATTCACATTGGGAAAAATATCTTGAAACACCACACGAAACGGAAATAATGCACTCAACGAATGATAACCAAAGTTGGAATTCATATATTTGTAATCACTCAGGCGAGGATCTTATCTCAGAAGCAAAACTAGAGATTACTGTAAGTCAATAAGTCACTAAAGTTCGTGAAATCTCTAGAATCTAACTGAAAGAACCTTTTTTCGTTAGAATTCAATTTAACATCTACTAGATTATGTACAAATTCAATGAACCTCTTTACCAGGGAGACCTACTTTTCAACAGCTGTACGAAAAATAAAAGGATTAAGAGATCAAAAAAAGTGTTCAGAACTAAACGAATTCCCCACCTACCGCTGAAATAGCAGTTAGCCTCTACTTAACTGAATCCACTCAACACGTTCCTATTAAATCCAGTTGCACTTTCAAATTCGAAAAAGTGAAAAAGAGAAAAGGGGGGGGCGGTGGGATTGTTTAGAATGCGCGAGAAATTGAGGTCGGAAATTGAAATGAGATGAAATGCCGAACACAAAGAGTGAATGGAGTCAAATGATTTGCATGCGAAAAGCCACGGGCCCCGGGATTATTCAAATAGACTCATCTCGCAATTCATTCATCATTACAAATTCGTCTTCAAACGAGAAGAGATTGTCAAGGAGTAGGGTGGAACAGGAGGAAGACAAGAAGGAGAAAGATGAGGAACATTTTGATTGACAGAACATACTTCAGTAGTTTGTCCGGTTAGATGCATAGTTAAAAATGTTCTTTGAAGACACCACAGTTTTGAGAGGTACAGAAATCACAACTTGATAGTCCAAAACAAATGCTACAAAACTCAAACCCAATAGAGTGGTAGACTTTTCTAGATTTCTTACAATATCCTGTTTTCAAAAGACAGAAAAAAGGTGTCTGGAGTTGAAAACTCTAACATTCAAGAAAAATAAAATAGAAAAAAGGTTTTAAAGCTCATAGAGCTCGAGAAAATAGCAAAAATGGACAAAGAGCGCGCCCATTTCGCTTGACCACACACACAAAAATGTCTTCTTTTTCCTCTTCTTTTCCGTTTTTCTATCCTACTCCCCCAACGTACAAAAGGTGTCAAAATACGCGGAAACAACGCAAAGAGACACAAACACATAAACACAGTGACCGGAAAAAAATTGGTTGAACGAAGAAAAAAAAGAAGAAGCAATGAATGCACGTTTTCATTCTCTTACCCTCCACTGAAACGTTTCTACGCATCTCTTGTTGCGCATGAATAATAAAAAGAATGAGAAAGACGCTTCTACGACGTCTTCTGCAAAACGATGAAGGAGTGTGTGCATAATTGTCGGAAGATAGAGCCAATTAACCTTTTGACTCTTATTTTCTATTCGAGCAGCCAATATTATACGAATGGGCTCATTATTATAGGGTACGAAATCATATGATAGAGGAAGCACATTAAGATAAATAGGGTCCTGAAGAGATAGTTTATGACTTCACTCCAGATGCAAGAAATTCACTCGGAATCTGATACGTTTTCATACATTTTCGGAGAAATAAATATAATAGACAAAATATTCAAAACCCTATGATTCACCATTTCCTCTTTCGTTTTTTTTTCAATGGGGTCAGCTTCCTGACTAAAACGACTATACTATTCAATTTTCGAATCAAACAAATGACAATATGTCAACACCACGTTTTCTATGAATTCCACTCCGGGTGGAACCCCACTTAGTATTTCGTATCAAAATAATCAGGATATATGGACAAAATGAGCAGGCATGATGCTGGAGACGTCCCGACGACAAAACGACAAACAACTCGTTCTTATCCATAAATATATCGAAGTGAGATATTGAAGAAATGAGAGATGATTAGAGAAAAAGAAGAAGATGAGCAGGAGAAAAAAAGAAGGAGCAATTAGTATGGTGATGAAAAAATAAATAGAGTATTAGATATGTGAATACGAAGATGATGAGGATGAAGTAAATTATGTTTGTGTGGAATTGAAAATTTAATGAGAACATATACATTTCTTGGAAGGGAAAATACCTCTTACTGAAGATACGTTAAGGAATGACAAATAAGAAATCACTGATAGCTTCTCATAAGAAAGTCGGTATTAGCTTAAATACCCGAGCCCTTCTAATAAAGAGTCTACTGAATAACTGAAGGATTATCTACATGACCCCTATTAAAGTTTTTCCCGCCCGGTTTAGAAAAAAAGTTTAACTAAAAATGCATTTTCTGATGAATGATTCAAAAAGGACAAGAATTTTGAAAAATGCTGAGTGAAAAAAAGATGGACGAGGGTAAACACAATAGACTCTCTCTGCTCCCCTTTCTACTACTGCTACATCCTCTTTTTTATTTCTCTCTATCCCTTCTGGAGTTGTGGACGGTGACACGATCATGAAGAAGATACGCAGAGAAACTGGAAAAAATAGGAGAAGACGTGGAGGGCGGTCACTTCCATAGGGGGGCTCCAACGACTTCGATGCTATATTTCTGCACTAAGTAGGGAGATGGAAGCAAGAGCAAAAAGGAGGAAAGAAACTGGATGGAAGATGTGTTGCACCCCCCACCAACAGCTGTATAGTTGAAAAAAGAAAGAAACGTTGGAAGCAACTTTTCAAAATAAGATAGACACCAACAAACTGACAATTACATTTGAACTTTCTGGGATACCAATGTTCGAAGGATGTGGCACTTATGGCATCTTAAAACAAGGCTACTCCTCTAGGAGGATTGGTGGTTCGAAAAAAAGTTTTATTTTTTGATTTCTTAGTAATTCAAAGATTCCAAAGCTTCAAAGGAGGTCTCTCGGTTAGAATATCGACCAAGAAGTCGAAATTCCAGTTTCATTGTGATCATTTCTTTCAAGCGGATAATTAAATGAATTCGTTAATCCTTCTGTGGGCTCATAACTCCCAAAAAAGTATTGAGACACCCAAGAAATGAAAAAGGTTTGAATTTGGCGCGAAAGTGACACTGACACTTTTTAAATGTCATTCCTTTGTCCGTCCATGTACACAGCTGGAGTGGACACATCGAAAGTTTTGTGAGTGTAATTTTGGAAGGTCGTTTCTTTCTGATTCAATAAGTCCCAGTTTTCAAAGATAGCTCACGGGAAATGATATGGGAAGTATAAAGAGATGTCTCAGTTTAGGCTTTGGGTTACTGTATTTTGGGATACATTGTGTATCTATTCATGTGCTTTGTTGCGGGGGAAGATAAGCTTCAAGTATGGCTTGACTGCTCATTAGGATATTATGTTTCTAGATCAGTCGTCTTCATCTTCAGAACATCCTATTTTTCAGGATACCAGGTGCAAGTCTCTTCCTAAAACTTTCTCTGCGTCGCGAATCTATCTAACGTAGCGATAGGGCGCGTTTGTTTTTTTCTCATTTTTTTTTGTTTTTCAATTCTCAACTTTTGAAAAAGATTTTGTTTTCATATACGATTTCAATATGTTTCAAATTTCAGGAACTGTGTCCTTTATTCCAAATTAGTTACATCTTCTTCTTCTTCAATTCCTGTTCTTATTGAGAGAGCAATTCCCTTTAGAGTATCAAATTACTGTTAGAATCTGACTTTCGGTTTTATTTCCTCTAGTTTCTTGCGTAAAATTTGCAAAGCAAACAAATGAAAATTAAACCGAATCCGATTTTTTTTTCAGAAAAATGAGATTGACACGTATACTGCGCGTGCTGATTCGAGGGAAAGACGGGCAAGCAGAGTGGAAAGAAATTACAGAAAACCAATTACCTAAAGGAGGAAAGAAACTTTCTTTCAGAGAAGTTCGATTATCTTTAACAAACTTAAAGAAATTTTTAAATTCTAGAACTCCCTTATTGCTTTCGGATTCGGAATGCTCATTTTTTCATACGCATACTTCCAAGACGAAATCAATCCGGACTCAAAATGGGCTAGTGAGTTGCCGCTTTTAGTTCTTATTTCAGTTCAAAAATTCAATCTTTAACAATATAATTTTTTAGAAGCATATCGTACATTCACCAGAGAACCACTTGCCTGGCTCACCAAAAACCAAAGTGAAGGACCGGTTTCGCCCGATCACAAGCCACCAGTGTTCTGAATTCCATTAGGCCACAAAGTGCAAATTTTCATTTTCGCTGGTGGTCCGTCCACTCCCACTGAACACCGCGTAAGTTCCAAAGACTTGGAGATAAAAATGCCGGGCCCCCGCGAAAAGGAAAATTGCATTCCTTGCATAATTATTGTTACTCTGACAACACTTTTTTATTGACCACCTCATAAACCTTTATTTTTAACAGTTTCGATGTTTTTTTTTTCGATTACCATTGTTTTTGTCTATCTCGATATTTCAGAAAAATATAGAAAGATTCTAAAATGGAATTAAAGCGTGTAAAAATTTGCCATTTATTAGATGTGTTGATAATGTAATTTGTGTGTTTGTGTCAATTCAGCCAGAATTAGATATATGAATAAACATTTGACTCGGGTATTCAAAAGATTAGTCTCAACCTCTCATATAAAGTTCTAGACAATGCCTTCGCCCCGCCTCGCCGCTTTTTCTACTATTTTTTTTCAAATTTCTTCTATTCTGTTCATTGATATTCTTGTTAATACGATGATACTGTTCTCGCACCAAAGAGACCTCTTTCGGAAGCAGGGTGCGGGGTGCAAAACTCATGGAACGTGATTTTGCGGCAGGGTCTTTTGAAATTCATTAATAATTGTCAACATGTGATGTTTAATACGGAGAGCTATTTTCGGTTTTCGAATAGTCTCTTCACACATCCTTCGTGAACTTGTTTGTCACTCAGATAGTCAATGCAGCTTTATTTTATAGTTCCACCTAAAACAAAACCTGTTTTTTCCCTCATAATATGAGCCAGAATACATATTGGTCAGTGGGCTTCATCCAAATATCTTTTGTTTTGCTTGTCAATTTGACATGTAAAATTTTTTTTACACAACTGACCGCATTTTGTCGTGTATTGTGGTGTTTGCGTACCGCGGCTTCCACTCATTTCCACGTCTTTTTCTTTGCTTTAAGCTTTAAAATTCGATATTCGTCCGATTTGCTGACTAAAATAAGATAATACCTTGTTATGGTCGATGCCGCGGTGCCTGCAAAGGCTGAAATGCTGGCAGCGGCCAGGAAAAAGGTAAGAGAATCTCATATGCCGTAGTAAGAATAAAATGTTTTGCAGCTGAAAGATTTCGAAGCACGCCAAAAACAAGATGGTCGTTCTTCTCCTGCATCTAGCGTGATTTCATCAGAACCTGGCGGGGGTGCGGGTTTAAACGGACGAAGTAGCGTAATCAGTGAAGACTCGACTGCTCTTCCAGTTCCACAGACATCATCTTCAACTAGTATAACCACTAGAAACGGAATAAATGTAAGAAGAATCAGAAGTTCATCGGGGAAAATTATATTTCTTGTAGGCCTCACCATTCCTACCAAATGGAAACGAATGGTACCAAGCTTATACACAGTTGAAGGCACAGCATGATGAATTGGTGGGTTGCCCATCATAGTTTTATTGATTTTGCAATTAAAGTTTTTAGTGCTCTCACTATGCTCAACTTCATTCGGCCTATTCCCAAGTAAATGCTAATGGGGTTCATGTGGATGCGGAAAGTCAAATCATTCAGCTACAAAACGTTAGTGAAATTGAAAATTGTTTTTTTTTAATGAAGTAATCTTCAGGCTTTATCTGCGTTGGTTGAGGAGAAAGTGTCATTTCAAAGTGACTTGCGCCAGGCGAAGGAACAAGTTGAGAAACTTCGGCAAAAGTTAACAGCCGCAGAAAATACGATGAATCAAGCAAGTAAAATCCCAGTTTCTGGCTCTCACACTAATCCAGAAGATCTAAGAAAAATCACTGAATCGATCGCACAAAAAGATGCGCTTCTTATTGCTCGTCATCAAGAACTAGAAGGAGCGCGACGGGAAGTGGCTTCAGTTCAAGCAAGTTTGCTCAACGTACAACATGAAAGAAGTGAAGCTCAAGCTCGAGTGAAAAGTTTGATAAAAGAAACTGCAGCTCAAGAAAGTAGAATAGATCAATTGAAAAAAGATATTCAAATGAAAGACCTATATTTAAAACAATTAGGAGGTAGTGGAACAATGGGTTCGCATCTGGATAATAACAATCACGATAGCCTTCAACAAGAGTTGGAAAAAATGAAATCAGAAAAAATTCGTCTTCTTGCCGAAGTTGCAACTCTGAAAATGCATTATTCTGACCGAGAGCACGCGCTTCAACAGAAGCAAGCTGAGATGGCAGCGGAGTTGGAAGAACTCCACAATCAGAAGTTTTTGACATCGGATCAGGTTCAACATCTTGAACACCAGCTTCAAATTGCCAAAACTGAGCTTGAGAAACTAAAAACTGATTCGAACGCTCCTGCAGTTCAAGACGAAGTTCAGAAAATAACAGAAGATGATGTGGTGAGACGAATCCGGGAAGCATGCCACGTTGAAAGAGGGAAATGGGAGAGAAAATTTGAAGAGGATCAGAGACGACGCGACGAAGAGATTCTTGAAAAGGATAAAGTAATCTTTGAACGAGAGCAGTCGTTGGCAGAGCTTGAAATGAAGTATCGGCTTTTAGAAGAGAGAACTTTAGAATCCACTGCTAATGGAGCAGATCTTCTTTCTCTATCAGAGCAATTACAGGTAAGTTTTTCTTTCTTAGTTTGTTTTGTGTTGGTTAACCCAATCTATATTCAGAACGAAAAGGCGACAGTGTCGAGAGCGGTTGCTCAGAACAAAGAATTAAAAGAAAGACTGCTCGAGACAGAAGATCGTTTCGTTGTTCTTACCGAAGAGAAGGCTGCAGTAGAGCTTGCCAAGCAATCTGCTGAGCATCAAGTGAGAGAACTGACGAAACAATTGAATTTGGAAGCTGCAGGTCTTGTCGGAAATATTTCCGAAGTTATTGCCAGTCAACCCCACTTGCAAGCCAACCCAAGCTCTGTCGATTCCACAAAAGATTCTCAGTTTTCAAAAAAATTAAGTCAAGAAGTAGAAATGTTGAATGCGGAGTTACAGGAGAATCTTGAGTCACTGAAAAGAGAAAATTCGGAAATTCGTTTAAATTTGGAACAGAAAACACAAGAGCTGCAGCAGGTCCGAGCAGATCTCAGGCGAAGCAACACTCAGAATGAACAAATGGATGGGATCATGAGACAGAACGCAGAAGATGAAAATCAGAACTCGATTCATGTTGAACTGACTCAGGCTGTAGGAAGAGTTCAAGAGTTTGCTGCAGAAAACGAGCAACTGAGAGAAGCTTTGAATGATGTTCGACAACAGCTGGAAGAAGAAAGAGAGGACAGAAGGAAAGAACAGGAGCGAAAAGAACTAGATCACCATCAGCTGGAATTAAATGAAGTTAAAATTTCGAAAGAAGTGGATCAACAACCATCTCGGGAACTTCACGAAGATCTGTGGGCTCGAAAAGAACTAGAGAAACGGTTCGCAAGGGCAATGATGCAAAATGCGGAGTTGGTTGAAACAATAGATCGGCTGGAGCACATAAATCAGCAGCTCGAGCTTGAAAATGACACGATCGCAGATCACGTTGTTCTCTATCAGCATCAGAGAAAGCTTGTTCGTGAGAGGCTCCGTGTCAAAGATGAACAATTGAAGGCAATGGAGTCAGATAGAGTTAAAACCGTAGCAAGATGTCAAGAACTGCAAAACGTTCTAATGTCGGTTCTTAATAAAGGGGGTGTTTTGAAGGTAATGCGGGAGTTTTACCTGTGTGATATTGAGAATTATTAACTCATTACAGGAATATGACACGACGTCATTGGCCAAAAAAGCTACTCGACGAGTTTCCCGAAGTTACAGTCATTCTACTGTAGACGAAATGAGTGGAGATGAGGATGTTGTAGTTGATGCAAAAATGGAAGAAGTTCCCGAAAGAGAGAAAGTTCATGGTCACAAGGAAGAGGAAACAGTTGAAGTTTCAAAATCAACCCGTACCATACAAGAAACAGAAGAAGATCGAAAAACACCGGAACCTTCTACTCTCAGAGAAAAACATACTCACATTGTAACCGACCAATATCAAGATGCTTCTGTCAGGAGAATTTTAGAAATCATATCGGATATCAGCGTAATCTATTCATTGATTGATTTTTTTAAAGTTTGACTTTATAGAGACCTCAAATACTCCCAGCTGGACAACTTCACTGTACTCAATGTATCGGAAACCTTCAAGAGCTCTGAATTATGTGCATAATCCCTTTCATTCGAATCATTTCACAAATATTAGCTTAATATGTGGGTAGAACTTTAGTTATTTATTGTTTCCTTTTATCATCATCATACACCTAGGGTTATTTTTTAAAGTAGCCTTTTCTTTTTCCAGTCTTCCTTTCCCTGTTTTTTTTGTAAATTTCTTCCTGACCCGCTGATAACTGTTAAATTATTTATCTGCAACCCCATCACTTCCAGTCTTAAAATGTGATAATTAGAAAAATCCGAACTTCTAATAATTTTCTGAAATTAAACTAATCGGAATCTACAAATGGTAATTACTTTCTGCGCGAGCTGTTGTTCAATGGGAATAAATATGAAAATCAACCCAATTTAAAAATATTTGACTTTCAATGAAGGTTGACTTAAGTTTCCTCAATGCTTATCTTCTTAGGTATCTTGCATATTCGAATACTGTGTTTTTGTTCGAAAAAATTGCCAAAAAGTTGTTTTGGAGTAGTATTTGTTTTTCAGTAATCAGTTAAAATAGTTATTTAGAAATGCGGATCCAGTGTGAAGTAGTGTTTTCACGGTATAAAGCTAACCCGCGACTGGTGCCAGAAACCTCGAAACCACGGAAAGCAATTGTTACCATGCAAAAGCTTCGACAGGTTTGTTAGTTTCTCAATGAATATCGAATTCTATAGAACATTCCTTATGAATTTTGTTCACTAAAATCCCTTCTATTCAGACGCCGCCACAGTATCAGATAGCAATCGCCGTGGCAGGTGACAAAAATGGGAATAAATTCGAACTCAATAAACCACCAATTATTATTGACACACATATTAAACAAGGAAAAGTGACTATCACTTTTCCAACAACACCTGCTGTGATGGTTTGTATTAATAAAGTAAGTTGATTCATTATCTAATTCATTATGCTGTCATTTACTCAGGCATGCCCGGAAGCCCTCAGCCAGTTGATTGGTTCCGTGAGAAAAGTGATGAGAGGAGAGCATGTGGATATTGAAAAAGTGAAGGTGAGAAATATGCTGTGTTGAATGACTTCAAATATTCATGTTCAGGTAGTGAAAAATTCCGACTTCAAGCCTGCAACTATCGTAGTTGCCAATCAGCAAGATTACCGAACACAAATGAAATCCTGCTCTGACTTTCTCAAAACACTCAAAATCGAGGCTATCGATTTGCGAATGCCGGATAGAAAATGGATGGAGTGTAGAAATATAACTCATCTGCAACTGAATGGGAATCCTATAGGTACTCGAAATAGCAATTTGGATGTTTTCGGGCAACTCAAAAGTCTTCAAAACCTTGAGCTCAAGAACTGTTCTCTTGGAGATATTCCGGTTCAATCGTTTTGTGAAATGACCAAAGCTTTACCGTTAACTTTGATTTCCATTGACTTCGCTGAAAATCAGTTGAAAGTAAGTTCATTATTTCAGAACCTCTAAACCGTTTAAAAATCTAGGTTTTCCCACCTCTTTTTCATCTGGCGCAACTCAGAAACATTAATGTATCTTATAACAATATTAAATACCTTCCATCACGAGTTGGCTTTTTGCAACGTTTGAATACTATCGATCTCAGTCAGAACAGAATGACTTCATTGCCATATATATTTCCGAAAATTCCTACAATTCAACGTGTCGGACTGAATGCTAACGACGAATTAGTCAGGTTGTAAGTTCTTCAAAAATAGTAACTCAATTCCGACAGTCACCTGATTGCAGACAAGATGAAGTAGGTCTCTTGATAGATCGTAAATTGACGCATAAAGTTTATCGGTGTGACTATACTCACGAAGGAGGGGTCGATTCTTTGATGACTATCGCAACAAATGCAGTTCATCGAAATGAGTATGATAAACAGAACAAGCAGTACAAACTAGCATTATTTCAAAATTCAGAAAAGCTTTGAAAGCCAGTCGGCAGCTTCTGCCTCTCCACGTTCGAATCCACATTGATGACCTGACGTACGAGAAGCCTGGAGTTTCATCACTGGAAATGTGTACGAATTGTCTTCGTCTTCGTCATATTCGCATTGTCCACCCTCTGCGAATTCTATCGAATTCAATTTCGAATACTGTTGATGTAGTTGATCGATATGTTATTTTTGAGTGAGTTTTTCCATAAACTGCATCATTCAAATTGTTCACATTTCAGCAATCTTCTGTGTATTGATTGCCATCGTCAAAATCGTACTGATACCGTTCGCCATATTCCCACTGAAGAAAACTATTTCGAATTCTCACTATAATCTTGCCATTGAATTTATCTCAAATAATGTAAACTAATTCGGTCTCATTTTCTCGATTGATAAAATGGGTAGTAAAATTTTGTAAGCTTCCAGTATAGAATCTCACACGTTGCAAGGATCTCAATAAAAATACAACTTACCACTTACATTCTATCTTCTTATCGATTCACCAATTTTCTTGTTGTGTATTCTCAATTTAATGAATTATCTGTTGATTCCATGTATTCTTCTTGACATAATCTATTCAGAAGCAGTTTCAAAATGTCTAATCCGGTTGGCGGGACTACAGAGGATCTCGAGAAAAAGAGAATCGAAAAAATCGAAGAAGTGCGCGTTGCCGTCAAGAAACTGAGTGGTGCGAAGTTCAAAAAGTTAGAGAATGTGCAAAGAATGGAAAGGATGTTAAAAAAAGAAATTGAACTGCTTCAAACGGTTAGTTGGTTACGAAATTTGAATGTTGATAATTTGGAGAATTCAGGCAACAAAGAAAGCTTTGGAAACTCATTTAGTTACTTGCAACTATGCTTTCTACAAGTCCATAATCGATGAGATTGAAGCGATGGGCAATGCGACTGCTGTTCTGAAGACGTACAAAAGAGACAATGTGTCGGTTACTGTCGATATCGTGACAAAAGAACCACATGTCTGGGTAAGTTTTGGAACAATTAATTTCGTCTTTTTACTCTGGTTTTTCAGATTAAGCTTGTGAATCGTCCAGCAAAAACTGTTCTCATCGAATATCGCGATGGTAAAAGGAACGGAGATGTTATAGCTCAAATCAAACAGCACATTCACGTGTCCCGCCGTTTCAACAATCCAGGAATGCATGTTCACTTCAAGAACGGCGTTCTTCGTGAGATGGCTGAGAAACTCACTCGCCACGGGGTTACTGTCATTGGCGAACGGGTAGAGAAAGAACACCCACAGTTGGTCGGAAAATGGAATGATGAGCTTATTGAAAAACTGGGTGAAGCCGAAGATTCGGAATGGGAAGATGTAGAAGAATCACCTCGCAAGTAAGGAATCTAAAAAATAAAAAATATTTGCCGCCAGCAGGGGTCGAACCTGCGACCTTGGGCTTATTAGACCCACGCTCTAACCGACTGAGCTATGGCGGCTGCGAAATGACATACAACAGGAGGCGTAGACAACTCAACTGTGTGGTCGCACTCTTGATTGTCTTCTCCCTCTTCTCTTGTCTCTCCACTGCCCCTCGAATTTCACTATTGCAGGCCAGTTACAGTGGAAAAAACTTCGACCTCGCCAGTGCCTACGCTGAATCTCGACATTTCTGCAGTAATGCTCTTAGTTTCGAATATGTGTGAGCCAAACGGGGCTAACTTCCGATTCCAGGAAGTTATGATCAATAAACATGTTGAGAGCGAGAGATTGAAGCCTGCTAAGCCTGAATTGATGGAAAAACTCAAAGGTATGACTGAGGCGACCAGAATTGTAACTAAAGAAGTTTTATTCTAGGTCACGATCTGATTATGAGTGATATGGCATTTGAACGTGTGTCGGATATAGTCAAAACTGTGGGAGGTGATTCTGAGAAACAAAGATTCGAAGAACTTGCCAAGAAGATCAAGAGGATTCCAGATCAAGAATCAGACGAAGTTGGGAGAGTTGCAAAACTTGCAGGTATCAAAGGGATCACATCTATCACCAAGGTTCATTCAATAATCATCCGAAGTGATTTTCAAATAATTTACTATTCAGAGAGTTTTTTCATGTGCTGAAATGACCAACACGGCAACTGTGACTGCCAACTCGAAATTCTTGACTCATTCCAAGTCTAAGGTATTTGCTAAGAAATCTTTAGAAGACAACTTCTTTGTTTTTCAGCACGTCTACTTCAAAGTCATTGAAATCCCACCACGGCCATTGACTGAACAGAAAGAATCTACTGCGGAGCGAATTTGAGTTATTCCATGTTGTTCTCAATTACGTCTAGTATTTTTATTATTGAATTTATTTGGATTTGACATATTTTTACATTTGTATTTTAGGTGTCCTATCGTTTTATGTTTCTTATTTTGTTTGCCTAAATGTTAAACTGTGATGATCTTTTTCCGTCCTCTTTTCGGTCCGAACTTTATGCGGTTTTATATTAAGTTTTCCCGAGTAAACTGATGATTTCTCTCTTCTTTCTCTTCATTTGTTTTTAGTGGGTTTCTTGCCAACAGACTTTATCTCTGCCGTCTCAGTGAAATGGATTTATGCCGGTTTCGTTTCAGTAATTAAATAGATAAAACAATGTCTAAATGTCCAACGATTCGTGCGAAAGCAATCGATTGTAAACAAGGGGCCGTACGAGCAGTACGATACAATGGTAGAAGTTCTTATAATTACAGTAGTATAATTCATTTTTTAGTCGATGGAAACTACTGTATCACGTGTGGTAGTGATAAAACAATCAAACTATGGAACCCAATGAAAGAAAGTCTTCTAAAAACATATTCTGGTACAGGAAATGAAGTTCTAGATGCTGCATCATCTTCAGACAATTCACAGATTGCAGCTGGTGGAGCTGATAAGGCTTGCACTATCTTCGATGTAGAAACAGGAAAGCAGTTGAGAAGATGGAGGACTCATGGAGGTATCATTTTTAAAATGAAGTTTTTGTGTATAGTTTCCAGTTTTCAGCCCGAGTAAATGCAGTAGCCTTCAATGAAGAGTCTTCCGTTGTGTTTTCTGGTTCAATGGATTGCACAATGCAGGCATTCGATTGCAGGTCTCGAAGTGAGAAACCTATTCAAATATTCAATGAAGCCACTGATGGTGTTATATCAATTGATGTAAATGGACATGAAATTGTAGCTGGAAGTGCTGATGGAAATTATCGAATTTATAGTGTTCGCGATGGAAACGTTAGTTTATTATAGTTGAAAGGCTGAAAATGAATGAATTTGTTTTCAGATGACACTGGATTACATGGGGGATTCCGTGAACAGTGTCAGCTTTACGCCTGATGGAAATTGTGTTTTAGCTGGAGTAACGGGTGGAATAGTCCGATTAATGGATAAAAACAGTGGAAAACTATTAGCCAGGTAGTCTGATTGAGGATCTAACTGAACTAATAATAGCCGTTTCAGTTACAAAGGCCACAAGAACACGGAATATAAACTAGAAAGTCGTGTACTTCAGTCAATTGAAAACGTAGCAAGTGGATCAGAAGATGGATTCGTTCATGTATACAGTCTGCTCGATTCTCATATTGTCTCTAAACTGGAACATCCTTCAAAAGTGATTCATTCTCTGACATCTCATCCAAAGAAAGAACGTTTGATGACCGCAGCTGGACAAATGATCTTCCTTTGGGTGGCTGACGACGACACTGAAGTTCTGGGAGAATAATTTTCTATGTGATCTCTATAATTATAATAAAATCTCGTTTATTTTCAGGCAATAAAACTCTAATATATTATGATAGTAATGAGTCGGATGTGTTTTGATGAATGATGTGGATGGAAACATTGAAATGACAGAAGAAAACAATCTCTGAAGACAAGGTTTTTTTGATAGGAAAGACACTAGAGCATTTTGGTTTTTTGTAAGGAAAACTTCTACACGCAAGCAAGTTTTGGAGAATTGGTATTTTCAGAGACAAAAACTGAAAATGTTGTACACGAAAATGAGGACGTTGAATTCTGTTTTTTTTGTATGGTCGTATTTTTGTATTTGAAAGAGATATCACAATTGAATGAGAAGCAACTAGAAAGTTTTTGGATGACCAGAGAATGAGAACAATAGAAAGAAAAGAAGTGATATTTGAGATTATACATTTGGATTAAGTAGAAGGAGTTTCTGCAGAAACAGTAAACATATCATCAGCACTGCTTGAATGATAATCATCTAAAGAATCATCACGACTTCTCATTGGAGATAAAAAGACAGGTTGACGTCGTTGACGTTCACGGATCTCCCCAATTGCACGCATTATTCGGCAAGAGGAACCACCACTGAAATTAGATTATTTATATTTCAAATTCGAAGTTATATGCAGCTCTATTAGAGTAATACTTACCCAACGCCAATACTCAACAACTCGTCTCTTGTCACGAAATCGATCAAATCATTCTTTGAATATGCTTCAGAAGCAATCAATGCAGTTGATCTTTCATCGATTTCCAATCCACGTAACCAATTGACAAGTTCTTCTTGAACACGTGTCACTTGATAGTTATTCTCGGTTCCTGGAGGCATTATTATCTTCTGAGCAGTTGGTTTTAATTGTGCAAAACTTGGTGGTTGATTTGTAAATGTTCCAGATGGTTGAGCACCACATGAAGCACTGAATGGAGGAGTGGGCGGAGCATGAGAAACTGGAGGAGTACGGAATGGCGGATAGGTATTACGGTACATGGCAAAGTCACGGAAACGATTGGCTCGTGTTAATCCAGATTTGAGTTGAGCATTTAATTCTCTTTCAACTTGTAACAATCGTTCAATTAGTGTTTCATTCTCTTCTTGTAAAGTTCGAAGTTCTTTTCGATCCTCACGAACTCGTTCTTCACGACTTGGTGGTCTACTTTCCATGAGAACTTCACCTTCTGAAAGTGATGAATTCCTAATTGCAGCGATTGATGACGTGGATGGAAGATTGTCTTGAGCATGTAAAAGAAGTGAAAGATCTGGACTAAGAATTGAAATGGCACATTGAACAGCAGAAGTGATTAAGTTTGAAAGGGCAAACATCCAATGAGGTTTAATATCAAGACGACGAAGAACAGGTTGAATTGAATCAGAGAAATGATAGAGAGCAAGGTTTATCTGAAATTATTCTACTTTGTAGGGATTATTCTTCAAAAACTTCCTCAATTACTGTCACTTAATTTCTACTAACCTGTGCAATTTTAGCAGTATCGTAATCGAGGAGACCTCGAATATCATCAATCATTTTCTGCATTTTTGCATTATCTTTTTTCAATAAGAAATCTCTCATTCCATCGAGTAACATCTCCAACATATTGACAGTTACAACGAGTTCAGTGTCACTTTGTTGAATGAGCAGAGTACTCCAAGAGTCGATGATCTAAAACAAAAGAAGTCACATTAATAAAAGTTAAGGTAACCATACCAAATCTTTATAATCTTGCATGAATTGTCCAAGAGATCTTCGACGTTCCGAGTCTTTCTGAAGCATGAAAAATCTGTTGGAACTATTCGAACTTTCATCAGAAATTGTTCGATTTAGAAGGGCAGCTGATGAAAGTGGAGATCCTAATGTAGCCAAAGAAATTGGAGAAACGATTAGATGAGGTTGAGTTGTATCATCAACAATTGGACTGGATGGTTGACTTAAATGGAATCCAGGATGAGAAATATTTGTTCCTGCGGAAGATTGTCCATCTGGAACTGGACTACTTGAACTGAATGTTCGATTTCTTGCATGTTCAATCTTCAAATGAAGTTTCTTTTCTTCTCTTGCAGTTGATAATGCATTTGATACTGTTTGACTGTGAGCATGAGAGAAACCAGCAGTTAACGTGGCAGATGTTGGTTCAGGAGTTGGTGGAGATCTCTCAACAACTCCCATTCCTCCAATATGAGATGTTGAACGAAGCATTTCTCGTTGATTCTTTGATTTATCTTTCTTTTCTTTATCTTGAGCTAATTCAATTTTGGTTGTTGGTTTTTTGTTGATTGATCCACTTCGAGTTCTTGAAATACTGTAATTGAGAAAAGGGATGGATAGGAAAGAGAACCAAAGACTACTGAAACAATAGAAATGAAACTTACGAATGATGATACTGTTGAATGAATGGATCTTGAAGCAAATCCTTTGCAGATGGACGTTCACATGCTTCTGGCAAGAAACAACTTTTGATGAAATTTCTACATTTATCCGTAATATTGTTTGGCATTGGAGGATGAGTTTTGAACATTCCAACTCTGAACATTGCTGCCTGAGGATTTTGCATTTCAACAAATGGAGGTTTTCCAGTTGCCATTTCAACCATCGTGCATCCAAATGACCAAATATCAGCTGGTGCTCCATAACCTCTTTGTCCATGATCAATGACTTCTGGTGCCATATATTGAAGTGTTCCAGTAAAGGTTTCTGTCACTGGATTCAGTCCGGCAAGACGTTTACATGTTCCAAAATCTGAGATCTTGCAGACTCCAGAGTAAGTGTTCACGAGGACATTGTCTCCTTTGATATCTCTGTGAACAATTTTTTGTTCATGAAGATATTTGAGTCCTTCAAGAATCTGTTTTCCATAAAGAACCATAGCTGGTTCATTGATTGGACCCCATTTTGATCGCAGAAGAGAACTAAGTGATCCTCCAGGTACATGTTCCATGAAGATTAAGAATCGATCATTTCCGCCTTCTTTTGCTACCAAATCACAACCCAAATATTGGACAATATTCTGATGGCTCAATGTGGAATGAAGACTAATTTCTTCCATCAATGGTTGTACTTCTTCATCATATTTTACTTCAATTTCCTTCACAACAATCTGTCTTTGAGTGTCCATATCACGTGCAGAGTATACTGTACCATAAGTTCCTTTTCCAAGCACAAGACGTTCATTTGAATTTGTAAACTCGTATTCGAAACGAATCTTCTCATTATCTGGGTTACTTAACACTTTTCCTTGATAATTTCCATCTGCCACGTCAGCCATTGATTTCATATCATCAAAAGCTCTGGAAATAAAAAGTCATTTCTGTATTGAAAGTGATAACTTACTTTTTGCAATGTGCTTTAGTTGGGAAAAGTAAATTGAAGTCATCTGAATTCTCATGAACGTAGAGGAACAATTGACGATCATCTCTTTTCGATTCAGTCACTGCTTTGATATTATTTCTAGTGAAATGCCATCGATGAATACCTGGAAATAAACTGTTTTCATTTCCTGAACACTAATTTCAAAAATACAAACCTTTTCTTTCGGATTGATGAATCTTTTTCTGTTGACTGTTCTCCAGAACATGACTCAAAATAACCGTTCCTTCTTCATTATTCAATGTCAAATATGAAGGTGTGAATTCTTTGTTTAATTCCAAAATGAGTACTGGATATCTAGGACAATTGATATCAGTATCAGCTTCAGTCGCTTCCATAAAGAATTCACTCCAGAAAAGGAATTGTTGTTTTTCTTTTTCAATTGGACTGATTGTTGCTGCGCATCGATTAATCAATTTGATATTCTCCATTGTTGACTTCAAATACCAAACGGGCGGTTTCAATTTAACCATCATCAATGCTGCTTCACATGCTTTTTGATAGTTTTCTGCCAAAACAGAAACCTCAAAATAAGTGGCAACATCCCAGTATTCTGTCAGATTTTGAAGTGCTCCCTTTCTTCCAAGCAATGAATTTAAGACAACGGCGATTTGTTGCATCTCTAAGTTGTTTTCAAAATGTTCTCCACTTGCACGGAGAAGAGTCGTGAGGTTGATTCCAGAATATTCGAGAGGTGACATCTCAAAAGCACGACGATACCATTCAATTGCACTGTTTAAACTATCACGATCTTCGTAATTTGAAGCAATGAACTTGTCTTTATAAATGCGTCCTGGAAAAAAAAACTATTTAGAATAATATCTGTGATTTTAAAAACTCACCAGCAAGACAAACAACATCTGGACTCAATGGACCGTTCTTTTCCTCGTTTTCTGTGGTTCCTTCCACTAGACTTAGTACAGTATTCAATGCTAAATCACGATCTCCATTCTTATTTCTTCGATTTAATGCAAAAGCATATTGATATCGAATAACAGGAGTATCAACAACTTTAACACAATCCGTAATTCTTTTCAAATCATCAACCAATCGAATCATTCCTCCATAATTTTGATTATCTCGATATGAGAGCATCATTAATGATACAGTATCCGGATGTAAAACATCTGGATTGTCAAGTCGAGTTCTCATTTTATCAAGATAATCATTCTTTTGATCTCCATCTGTGATTTCCCGGGCTTTTCGAAGATCAGACATGAATTTCTCTCGAGAATGAGCAGATGCTTCGACTTGAACACTTTTCAAAACTTGTTTCATTCGATGTTGGAATGTTATTATTTTGACATTTGAAGTGTTAGATCTGGCAAATGGAGGCTTTGCGTCATCTTCCGAACCACTCTGAAACCATTTGTCATCTTCTATTATATTTTTCAGAGAAAATACTAAAACTCAGTAATCTCAAAAAGTGTCGATCACTTACTTTATCATAACTTTGCAATTGATTTGTTTCAGTATTATTGATATAAATAATCATTGGAAGATGAGCATGTGTCTTTTTCAGAGCATCCATAATGTGATATTCGAGGTCCGGTGCCAGAAATGTGAGAATCATATTATAAGATTGTCCCATACTCTCTCGAACTCCAATATGATAACAGAGACTTGGTTGTTGATGGGTTACTGTAACATCAACAAGTGCCACGTCAGCATTATAAAAGAGATCGAGAGTTTCTGTTTCTCCAAAATCGAGTTTATCGAAGTCAATTCTCTAAAAATTTTGAAAATTCTGAGTTTGTGATAGAGCTGAAAAACAAACCGTTAAATTAACATTAAGTGTATCTGCAACCTTCTGTACATCTTTCAATGCCATTTCTCGAACTTTTAAATTCTTTTGTACTTTTTGATCAATTACTATCACCACATGAAGTTTCCTTGCATTTCCAGGTATCTGAAACTTTATTTTTGATTCGATTTCAAACGAAAAACAATTAATCCTACCGCATTTTTGTCAAAAGATCCATTCGTTGATGAGGTTGGAGCCATTCGAGTTGTATGGTATACTGTAGGAGGGGGAGCGCCACGAGGTGGAAGTGGCAAGGGGCAAACCTGCAAAAAACTCTCCGATTGATGTATGATTTTTTGTTTTTTTTTTGTTTTGAACTGCAAATTTCTAGATGTTTTGATTCGTTGAGTACAGTAACCCCGAAACTTGCCTTGTGTAATTTTGGTATTTTTCGAAGTAACCAAAGTAAAATTCTCCTTATTCCAAACATTTTTAAGAAGAAAAAGGTTTCAAAATCCGAGCCACTTAGTGCTAAGAAAGTATAATAAAACAAAAAGTGTCTATTCTTCTTCAGTCTTTGTCTCCGCCCCTTTCCGCACTTTTTCATTCTTAGAAACCCTTCTCATTTCTTGAAGAGCCAAACGATGCTTGTCACTTTCTGAAGACGTCCAATATATCTCTCGCACCGATGAATCGCGCAGACACTTTTTCATTTTTTTGCGGAATATTTTACAAATTTTTTGAGTGGTTTGAGGAGAAACGAAATTGGTCGAAAAAAGGAAGAAAAATGAAAAATGGACTGCTGTTTTAATGAAAGAATTCGGGAATCGAGATGAGAAGACATTTGACTGACGACTTTTTCGTTTTGTTGGAATTTTTAAAAAGGAAAGGTTTCGGAGGTCCAAGAAAGATATCTGAATAAGAACACAGGGATGATTTAAAAACTGGATGGCTTCTTTGGGCCCTTCAATTAGAGGTGTATTCTTAGGCTTTTGCCCCTTCTGGATAATCGGAACACTGGGCCCAAACGTACATTTTAATAATCTTTTCAGTTTTTAACCAAAATCGAAACAAAAAAAAGAACTCACATCATTAGAAACTTCGTGATGTACTTGTACTTGTTTCTTGCTGTTTTGTGACATTTTCTTCTGATTTTTCTTTGTTTTGTGCATAAATAAATTCGTTGAAATTGGGCGGAGCCAACGAGTCACCGGTTGTGCTCAAAACTTGTACTTTTCACATCCGAACACCATCAAAAACCGGATGGTGAAAGCGGGAGAAAAAATGAGATGGAAATCTGAAAATCAAAAATTATTTGAGTGAAAATGAGAAATGAAAAGTCTTCTCTTTTGGATGACCACAAAACGAGTGGAACATCAGAATAAAAAGAGAAAAAAAAACGAAAGAAGATTATAAATATGTGGGTGTCTATCAACTTTATCACTGATAAAATACCAAATATAAACCACTGATACGGATAGACAGCAAAAAAAAGTTCGGAAAATCAGAATGAAGTGAGAAAGTTGGAAGAATGATTAGAACAAAAATTATTGGTGATTGTTTACAAAAAGTTTGTATGAAGATCAATTGGAAAAGAGAATAGTTTATCAGCAAATGTGTTGTTTCGTTGATCAAATTATATCAACGACCTTAGACTAGGACAAAATCTTTAATAGAGTGGCATAAGCTTGATCACAGGATATGCCATTCTATTAGGGAACAAGGAATTGAAAACGAATTTGAAATTGAGTTTCAGAGCATTCAGAGCAAAACTATGCAGTTATAATAGGAATTTTTGAAAGAGAGAGAGAGAGAGAGAGAGAGAGAGAGAGAGAAAGAGAGAGAGAGAGAGAGAGAGAGAACTGAAAAAACCAACTCTGGAGCGTTTATGACTACAAAACCTCCAAACTCTTCAAAAATAGAACTTGAAGAAGCGAAAATAAAAGTAAAAATATTTTAAAAGAGGCAGGAAATGATAAGAGAGACGCAGTTAACAAAACAAATTGGATAAAGTGTTTAGATGAAGATGGAGAAGAAGCGTGTCGTAGTATCATTT
The DNA here is from genome assembly GCA_963572265.1 of Caenorhabditis doughertyi. Lineage (NCBI taxonomy): Eukaryota > Metazoa > Nematoda > Chromadorea > Rhabditida > Rhabditidae > Caenorhabditis > Caenorhabditis doughertyi. Next base: position 11,872,509 of record OY751554.1, read on the forward strand.
CCCTTCTTTTTCATCTCCTTTTTTGACTGATGTCCTGTTTTATTTTACACCATCGTCTCTTCATTTTCTTCGCCTTCTTCATCTTCTATGAATATGTCAATTCAGAAGAGGATTATCTATTTTCGAAACGCCGTCGCGTGGTTTCTACATATATCATCTCGTTTCAGTTCGACGCTTTCTCGCCTTTATTATGAACACATTGAGACGAGAAAAAAAAAGAACTGTCAAGGTCAGAGAAATTGATTCAGAAAGAGAAAGAGAGGGAGAAGATTACTGTACTTGTCAGTTTTGATCTAATATGATAATAATAATACAATGAAGCATTGTTTCAAATCTGATCTAAAAATGATCTTGTGACGTTTTATGGCATTCAAACTAGAATGAAAAAGGTTCGATCGGTTCGGAATTCAGAGAACCATCGGAATCAAGAGATCAAAAGTAGGAAGAGATAGGATAAGAGATCAAAGTAAGCAATTCGGAAGTATAGGGTTTGAACACGATCAAAATAAATGAGCATCGAACATCAATTCAGACGAAAGAAATTTCCAAAAACAGGGTGAAGTTCCGATACAAAAGACAACTCTGTCAGTATTGGATGCTTACTTGTTGCCTATACATATTAAACCATTCACAAGACCTGATAAAATTAAAGTAAGTTGCATGCAGTTTTATTACAGACTCAAAACGAAATCCATAAACATTGATACCTATTTTCTCTTATATCTCTTCTCTATTTACCTACCTCTTCCCACTACATAATAGAAACAAGAATAAGCAATTATAAAGCGAAAAGTTTTGTGACACTGAACTTTGTGATTTGGTTTATACCGTCGCATTCTTCTTCTTCTTCTTTACCGACATTTTTAGATCTTCTGACCACTACAGAATCAAAACCGGATGATAGAGGGAGCGACTGAACGATTTTGCAGAAAAGAGATGAAAAATGAATGAAAAATGAAAGACAATCGACCAGAAAAATGGAACGAAGGAGAGGATGATTTAGGAAGAAATGAAGAAGAGGGAAGACGAAGATACTTACGTACGGACAAAGATTTTATCAAAATGAATTCGTGGGAAATAGGTCGGTTTTTCGATTCAGAGGAATGGAGAGGAAAAAATGTCTTGAGGAAAAAGTGGAAAAGAGGAGTGTGGAATCAAGGAGAGTTTGCGGTACAGTTTCATTATTTACAGATTGGGAGTGTTCCAAAAATTGAGTTTCGACAAGGAATCTGTAAGACATTGAAGATTCCTGCAAGATTTACAGATTTCAGATTCTCTCAAAAAGCTATTGAAGGCTTCTACGTAACCGCAACTCTAGTCATCTTCGATAGTTCTTATTTAGGTTAGTATGACTTTACGAAAGTTCTTTTGAAACTTCTTCCCAAAATTATATCAGGGAACCATTATATCCACAAAAACGTTTGTTTTCAGAAATTTCTGGGATCAAAAGCAAAAATCTTGATGAAGGAGCAATAAATCAAGAATAAAGAACATCTGTAAAACATAAGTTTGTTTTCTCTGAGAGAAAGAAAACCCGGAAAGTGTCCAATGACACACAATCACATGTCCATTGTCACGTTGTTTGGCAGAAGCTCCCCCCTTCCTTCTTCTTCTCCTTCTGTTTTTGTTGGTCCTTTCTCTCTCTTTTTTTTATTTCTCTTTTCTTATTTCTCTTCTCATTTTTTCCCTTCATTTTCAGCCTTCTAGATAAGGAATGGAATGCTGAATGAGGGAGAGAAAAAGAGATGTCAAAGTGTAAACAAGAGGAAAAAAAGGGGCGAGAGAATAAGAAACTTTGAAATATTCCAGAAAGAAATGTGTAGTTGATAAGGGTTTTTTGCAGAAAAAAAGAAACCTTCAACTGATAAATCAACGATTTTTGGAAAAGATGCAAAAGATTCCAATCAAAAAGCGGATAATCAAAAGAACCTTCGACTAAAAATACAAGTTTTGATGTTAGAGGACTAGTGCAGAAGTACTGAAGAAGAGGTCAAATATATTAAGAGACCATCATTAAAAAGTCTCTGAAACTTTCTAATTCAAGAGTCCCAATCAAAGGTTTTGATGAATTCCTTGAGTGAGAAATGCTTGAAAATTTAATCTCAATTATGTGCTCTTCTGTTAGAGGTGAATCTAATCCCGAAAGTCATGTTTCTAATATGTTGTTGTGAATGATTTGTGAAAATTAATATATCGGAAGAAAAATAAGTGACGACGATTTGAGAGTATTTTGATAATTTGGGTTGTTTTTATAAGAGAATAATGTTAGAAAAACAATGCGCTTCTGGCGGAATCTTAGATTATGTACTCAAAAATACTCGAATTATTTCTAATGAAAAATGAATTCCTAATCCAATGTTTTTTACTTAATTTGAAACTTCTAATGGATCATCATTAATGAATCTGTTATCTTCTACCAGGTAACACAACCATAAAAATCGAAAGAATTCGAAAAACAATTAGTACTCATTCCTCAATTCCTGCCTACTAGACACACTTAAACGATAATAAAAACGAGGAAAAATGGCACGTGCATCAACAAAAAAAAAAGAAAGTTTGAAAAAGAAACAATTGAATAAGTTTTAAGTTAAAAGGGTACGAAATAGAAGACAAATTCTTCTGATATTCTTATCAATTATCAATAAAAAAGAAAAAGGAGAAGAAGTAAGTGGTGATCAAAAATTGAATTGTGACCAGAATAAAATGTGATACGAATTAAGAATGTGTCAGGAAACAGAAACACACAGTTTCATAAGAATTCAGATGATTATTCTGTAGTTAGTGTGATTATTGATGTGTTCAAAAGAGTTTAGAGATTTAGAGAAAAAGAATAAAAAGAGAGAAAAAGAGAGAAGGTTGGTATGGTTTTCTTATCAATGTGAACAGTTCTTCTTACTCTTCTTCTTCTTCTTATTTGATACGGTCGTATGACTTGTGTACACTCTTTCGTTTTTGGGACATTTTTGTAGAAATATTTAATCAATTGATTGATTTTTTTTGGCTGGGAGGTTTAAACGGTTTTAAAGGTTTACAATCCGATGAACTTGGTTTTTTTGACATTTTTGAGTTATCAAATAAAGAAGAGGAGCCTAGAATTCAAAATTAGACTGACAGATAGCTAAGCCTTTTTTTAGCATTTGCTCAAAGATGAAAAAAAAAGTATACGAGCCACCAACTTCTGAAAGAAAGGCACCCACTAAACATCTATAAAACTCATTATTCAATTCAAATCTCGAATTGAAAAATGAATAATTTTCAAAGTCTTCTTGATCTTATTTCTTTATTTCAAAGAACATCTAATAACTATGTATTCTCCAAAAGAAAAAAGAGCAAGATATCAAACTAAAATTGCTCACCTTTTCACACTTCTCTCTGCAGAAAAAAAAATGATTGAGATCTCTGATAACTCGGCATCTCTCCTCTCTATTACAACTAGTTTTTGATCGGGTATTTACTGATTCCAGATTCATGTTTTAAAGATGAAATTTCCTTGTTTACTCTCATTTTTTCTTTCCCTCTCACACATAACTTCTGATCATCTACAGGGCAGATTCTATATGTATGTTGTTGGATGGGTTTAGTCAATTAGATTGTTGTTATTGTGTTTGGTGTGAAACTTGATCTACTAACTGCCGGAACACTTGCCTCTGCATGCGATATCTGTGTTTTTGATATTTTTGAATGAAAAGAAGAGAAATGGCATAACATTTTTGATTTGAAACACAGATTTTCGGTAGGTTTAGGGAGAAAAAAGTTCTTCAGTAAAGGACTTAAAATTTCTTTAAATGAATTAAAAATTTTATGGGACAGTTCTTCAAAAAAGCATGTTAACTTTTTTCTATTTCAGTGAGAAATAAAAATAAAGTTTGTTCTGGGAACCTGCTCACAAAACGAAGAGTTTTTTTAGTCCACATGGTTATAGCTGAAAATCCAAAAAAATAAAACGTTTTGAAGAACCTCATCTTATCAAAATTATTATCTATTCTGGCCTAGTTTTTAATTTGGTAACGTTTTGAAAAAACGTTTCAACTGTTACAAAAGTTTACGAACTTATTAAATAATTGCAGGATTTTGTATGCAAAACTTTCATATGTTTATGTACTTTTATTAGAAAACTCATAAATAATAGGTAATTAGGTCATTATTGCCATCTCACACTCATTATTTTCATATGTCAATCAAAATTTCACGCCTCTTTTTCTCACATAAATTTTTTCCACATTACTTCCTCTTCTAACTGCCAATTTCATCGATCATCCGATGGTCACTCTCGGCTCTCCGACATAAAATTATAGGGACATTAAATGGAAACCACCTCTTCCTTTTTTCGTCTTTTTCTTCCTTTTTTTTTTCTTTGGGAAAAAGAAGAAGAGAAAGAAAAAATGGACAGAGGGCCATAAAACAAATTGTCAAACGAGAAAGAATAAGTGAACGTTTTCGGGGAAAGAAGAAGAAAGAAGATGAAGCAGAAGACACCAAAAAAAGAAAAAAAAATAGAAAAAGCAAGAAAAAAAATGGATAGCCCCTTCTCTCTCTTTTCCTTTCACGGGGCTTTAGAACAGAGACACACAGACAAGGAAAACTCGAAGCATTTAGAGAGTATTAAAATCGAGGAGACGCAGAACGAGTGCGCAAAAAACGGCAACAACCTAGGCGAGAGGATGGGGGGATGGAAAAGAGTACAAGATATGAAGAGACAGTGTGGAATAAAAAAAAATGAAGAAGAGGAAAAAGAGTGAGAGTGAAAGAAGAAACGACAAGACTCATTGATTTTGTGGTTTCCCGGAACTATTATTCGAATGGGATTGACCTCTATTAGAAGGGCACAAAAGTCTTGATACTATTAGTTATGGTATACCTTAACTACTCTCTATGATTCAAAAAAAAAGTTCATAGAAATTTTAAATCTGAATATTATTAGAAGAGCATCTAGTATTTCGATTTGATATAAAAGATGACAATGAGGACCAGATTTGTTTATCCAACGCTCGAACTTCGAACTTGAAATTTTGAAAAAAAAATTAAAAAGTTCTCTTCCGAAAACTTCAATTCCATCGTTAATGTAAGATCTATAACCTTGTAGGGTAAAGAATGAGAAATTTAGAGAATCGTACTGAGACATTTGGCGAACTTCTTTCCAAAGAAAAAAAGATTCAAAATTCAGATAAGATGAACTTTTGGATATCAAGAGGGAAAAAAGAGTAGATTCGTGATCTACATAGATTGTTTTCGGAGCGGATTCTTCTTTGAAATTGGAATGAATTAGACTTTTTGGAGTTAGTTGAGACAAGTTGAAGAGATAGCAATCAGGGTAAAGAGACTATAGAAGTGTTGTCTAGAATCTTTCCAAATCTCAAAAATGAAATGAAATGTGAGAACAATCTTGTATTGATATCAATAGCATCTGATCTTTTCAGATTCATCTAGATTCGTGAAATTCGATGAATCATTTAAGAAATCATAGATTGATAACAAGTGACATTCGAATAAGAAGACGAAGTTGTCCCTTTTCTCTTCCTCATCACGGACCCTCTCTTTATTCAAATCAATCAATATCGTCACTTCTTCTCGATAGAGGAAAAGAGGGACCACTTGCGTAATCCTCTTTGCATAGTGAAAGGTCTTGTCGAGGTGACTGTGGTCATTCGTTCGTTTGGAGGAGTAGAGGGGATGGTCAACATAGTGTTAACAGAAAAGAGTGGGAGAAAAGAGAAGAGAAAAACAAAAGATTGCTGAGAAAGAGAGAATGGTTTTTTTAAAGTTGAATAGAAGCATTGAAGTTTGTTTCTGAAGGAAAAATTCTAAGATTCGAAAATGTTTCACTTTATGGTTTCGCCAAAATGATAGTTAAGAACGTTAGGAATTTGAGAGAATGATACCATTAAATACAAGTTCTGTGAAAACTTTTTCGGTTGAAGTTCATTTTTTGAGTGAAAACGTTTTGGATTTTTCTATCATAAGAAGCTATGAAGATCAAAAATTATCAGTTAACGGTGTATTACGCAGATATTGAACAAAAGTTTTGAGAATCTGAAACTTAGAGTCTCTCTAATATAAGAGCATTCTTACACACAGATATTTGGAAAACAAGAAAAAACTCTCTAGTGTGTTATGCTTATATTCTTTTCTATTTGAAGCACACCGTAGTCAAATCCAGACATCGAGGCCACATTTTCCATCATTCTCTCTCTTTTTTCCAATTACAAAGTTACATACAAATGCATGTTTACGAAGAAACCACACCCTTTTCTAGAGAGTTCTTTTGGTTTTTAGATATAATGTGTTCAGATAGGGAGAATTTGGATAGCATGAAGAATATTGTTTTAAAATCCAGGAAGATCAGAGATTAGACGTAATCGAATACAAAACGTAAAAGAGATTGTGAAATTTTTCAGTGATTTTAGTTTAGAGATCTGTTTAGGAGGAGGAATTGAATTAACATAAGATTCTTTGACACTTTTCTTTTTTAAAAAAGTGGATTAATTGAAAATTCAACATGGAATAACTAAGTATGGTGCGTGTTTTTAAGAGAAGAGTGGAGTTTGTGAATGGTGGAGAAGAAGAAGAAGAAGAAAAAGAAGAGACTGGAACAAAACTTAATTTCGTCTGGCACACACATACATACCAATGTCTCCTGGGACCGCTCAAATGGATGAAGAATTGAAGGAAAAAAGGAATAGAAAAAGTAGAAGGCGTGGGCATTCACAACTTCTTTCGGAAACTGGTAAATGAAAAAAAAATTGGATATACGACAGGTGAAACTTAGATTAAAAGAAACCACCATACCACCAGTTATTGGTGGTTCCTCTAGAAATAAGAGCTATTTTTGGAAATCGTAAGAAGATCTTACCTTCACTCAGATTTGCAGATTCTTCACTTGACACTGAGCTTCTCTTTTTCTTATTCAGATTAGTTTTCAGACGTCGCACAGAAGCTGGAATCAAAGAAGCTTAGTTGCTGAAAAAGTAGAGTACTGGGAAGAAAAAATTATGATGTTTGAAAAAAGAAAAGTATAAAAACATCAAATTTCCGTTTCAATTTTATCATGAACTTTATCTGGAAATATCAAGTTGCAGTTACTATACTTCCGTCAGAAAATGAAGTATTCTGAAATTGACTAGCACAAAAATACTCCAGAAACGCTTAGCATTCAGAGCTTCACAATTAAAAAAAGGGAAACATGAAAAGCTGTTCTATCATAGGTTTCTTCACGATTTATAGGGGTTTCATTTTTCTAGAATACTGAAGCTCTTCTACGTAGAACGCTAATATATCTTCTGGTATTCACTACCTAAATCTATATAATTATTGTTTTTCGTAACGCAAAAAAAAAACTGAAAATGAACCAGAGAAAACGTATAATGTGCCTGCTGATTTCCCTCGAGTTCTTCAAATACATTCTTTGTATTTTTCTGTTTTATTGTCGTCATTCGAAAGAAAAAATATACTATTCTGATTCCTATGGGAACATTTGATTGGAAGATGTTATTCAATAACAGATGATAGCTCAGAAAGTCACGTTTTTCAGAGCAGAAGTGATATCAAAAGATGTCGCTCTATTGAAGGTAAAAGTTTTGAAATTATGCAAAGAAATTTATTAATCAAAAGAAATATCAATCAATAAACAAGCCAAACACCTCCTCCAGAAGATTTTGCGACACATCCAACATTCGAATACTTGTTTGAGAGCTTATCAACTTTCCATAAACCACTTGACTTATCACAGACAAGAGATGCCGAAACCGATTTGGCGCCTTTTTTAATCTGAAAGAAAAAAAAGTTTCAGTTTGAAATAGATATTTTCCCAACCACAGTAGGCTTAGTTTCAATTTCATTCGTCACATTTCCAGCTATTCCAACTGCTACAGCTTCACTGTCTTCAGCTATGTATTGACAGGTAACAGTAATGGGTTCAGAACATTTGAAATTAGCTTTTGCCACATTGGTAAGGGCTGAGAATGAAAAAGCGGGAAATTGACAGCAGGCGGCTGGAGGTAATTCCAATTTAATAACATATATCAACTATATCTCTTACCATCAGCCACGATCACAACTCCGGAAATTGAGAAAATTAGAAGCAGAAGACGTGAAATCATTGCTACTTTCGAAAAATCAAGAATTTTTAGTTCTTTTATAGAAAATAATAACAAAAAAGAATGCAACACATTCAACATTTTCCATGGTTTCTATTGTTCCATTTGTTCTTGGAAATGTGATTATGAAATAGTTATTTTTGTATCGAATCATTTCGGCAATTCATGAATTGAACTTTTGAACGCTCTAGATTTTGTGTATCTTAGTATTTGCATACAATTAATTTTAACAAGGTATCAATTTATTTCGCAATAAAAAAAAATCCAATTCACAATCCGATTCCTGACAATTACACATTCTTCTTAAAGTTCACTCTTCGACGCTGAAAGTTTTTTTTACTATTTATCTCTTCCTCCTGCATTTTTTCCACTTACAAATACATTTTTCCAAGGCTCCTGCCCATTTTCCTGTTGGTAAACACTGATAAATTTTCAATGGTTGTTGGGCAATTTCGAAAACATAATACTTCTGACACATGTGAACGATTCTTTCTCCAACTTCATAGTAATTTTTGATTTCCGAAGACGTTGGACGTTTTGTATAAGCCAAGTTTGGAGATGGATAAGGACAAGCGACAGAGAATGAAGTGGAACTGAGATCGGAAGAAGTTGACGAAATGGGGTTAGATGATGGGGAGGAGTTGGGATCTCCATTGGTTGATGGCGTTGATGAAGAAGTACTTGGAATCTTTGTTATTGTAGAGGATGCAGGAGATAATTTTGCTGTAGTGGTAACTTTCTAAATGAAAAAAAAGTTGAAACTTTAACAACTCATTTTAATAGGTAGCTTACACATCCTTGAGCATCGGACGTAGTCTCTGTTCTGGTCGTATTCGTCGTTGGATTTAAGATCAATTGTTTCAACACAGTGGTGCAATTCGGGAACCCAAGAAGGGATTCCGAGAGAATCTGGTTTTAGAATTATCTGAATAACTTTTTAAAAAACAAGAACGCACGATTTCTCCATTCGGAAGGATTTGTGTTGTCTTGCTCTCCGGGAAAGTGAATGGAGCTTCTGTCGTAGTCGTTGTCATTGGAGCTGTCGAGCCGGAAGATTTGGTCGATGTAGTTTTCTGAATGTTTCATTTTCTAACAAATGAATTTTCTTTTGAAAACTTACGCATCCTTGTGGATCACTTGTCACATCAGTTCGAGTTGTATTTGTAGATGGAGAATATATCAACTGCTTCAATACTGTCGTGCAGTTTGGAAACCCGAGTAGCGATTCAGAGATTATCTAAAAATCTTTCAAAATTGAATCATATTTGTAGTTTATCTCACAATTTCCCCATTTGGTAGAACACGAGTCGAACCAGTAGGCCACTCATAAGTGGTGGTCTTTTGTGTCGTAGACGTCGATGGCGTAGACATTGGAGTAGTTGAACTACCGGATGCTTCCGAAGTTGTTGAGGTGGTTTTCTAAGATCATAAAATGTGGCAAAATCTTCTAAAATTCCAACTTACACAGCCTTGTGGATTTGAGGTGACCTCTGTTCTTGATGTATTCGTTTGTAAGTTATAAATTAGCTGCTTTAGAACAGTTGTGCAGTTTTCGTAACCAATCAATGACTCAGATAACAACTGAAAGACGCTTTATAAAAATCTTGTAAAACATCTCGAAACTCACAATCTCTCCAGATGGCAAAACTTTTGTAGTACCCATAGGCCACGCAAATGTGGTCGAAATATCCGGAGTTGATGAACTTGTTGTGGATGTCTGTGAGTGGTTGAATTGTAATACAAAGAGGAAAGAATTTCATATAAGGGAAATGATGAGAACTCACACATGCATTCAGGTCAACAGTTGTATTTCGGAGGACTGTTCCATTGATAAAAAACAAGAGTTCAATGGTTTTGGACGTGCAATTAGGGAATGATTGAATGGTTGTATTACGGAACTGAATGTAAAGGTAAACGTTAGGAGAAGGAATGGATCATGCGGATTAGGAAATAAACCTATTTCCGGGGCAAATCGTTTGAGTAAAAAAAACAGAAAACACTTATGAAACTCACATAAATACCATCAACGTTTGTTGTAGTTCCTTGAGTTGTTGAAACTGAAAACAAGAATTGTATTACTTGATTATACTGAAAACGAGAAAAAAAGTAAATACCTCTAGAGTTTTCACTGGTGGAGTGGCTTGATGAAGATTGCATTGGTCCACTTGTTGGAGATGTTGAAGAAACTTTTTCGGTCGAACCAGTATTTCCAGATGATGGAGACGATGATTCTGACACGGTTTTCGCTGTGGTGGGGGCATACGTACTGGAAGTACCAGAGGAAGAGCTTGTAGCAGCTGAATTTGTCGAAGAACCAGACACGGGAGAAGTATTTCTTGTAGTTGGAATACTGGAGATACTTGAGGCACGAGTCGCAGAAGTGACATCTGAAGAGGTGGGAGTCCCCGAAGGAACTGATGTACTGAAGGCTGATGATGTGGAGTCTAGAGATGAGCCAGAAGTTGTTGATCCGCTATTTCCAGAAGAAGAAGTGTTTTGTTCAGAAGTTGTGATTTGTTCAGTATTTTTGGCAGTTGAGGGATGTTCAGATGTGAATGCAGTACTTCCTGATGGGGTTGAATATCCGAGTGTTGTTGAAATCATAGAAACAGTTGTGCCTGAAGTCGTGGAGGATCCTGATGTTGTGGAGATTATGGAGGAAGTTGTTCCGACTGTGGTCGACGGTCCTGACGTTGTTGATTCAGTGTTTCCAGAATCAGTTGGCACAGTGCCGGAAGAAGGTGTGGTGGTTGTTCCGGAGACAGCAGATTTTGTAATATCTGGTGTTAAAGAAGATGAGGACGTGGATGAGGTTCCTGTGAACGTTGTTTTTGTTGAACCAGATGTAGTTGAGGTTCCACTTGACGTAGAATCATAGGAAGAATATTCAGAATTTCCAGAAATCGCGGAAGTTTTTGTGGGGGTAGATCCTATTGATGTGCTGCTTGAGGGAGTTACTGTAGATTCAGTGGATCCAATTGAAAGAATCGATGAAGTAGTATGTGTTAGTTTGCCACCAGATGTTGTTTCCAATCTTGTAGATAATGTTGAAGTATCGTCAACTTTTTCTTCGTCTTGAGTCGTTTTTATTTCCGTCGATGATGTTGATTTAGTGGGTTGCGTAGACTCGGTTGAACTCTCGGTTTGTGTTGTCGTCGAATCTTGCAGAGAAATAGAAGAAGTCCCATCGGATTCCAGAGTCGATTTCCTTCCGCTTGTTGAGCTTTCCACTTCTGTTAAGGATTTTGTAGTAGAGGAGAGCATCAAAATAGATTCTAATGAGATGGTACTTTCCGAACTTCCTGTTCCTGATGACGCTTCACTGTTATCAGAAGAATATTCATCTGAAAACGATGTGCTTTCTTCTGAAATTGTTGAACCATCAGATGAACTTTCATCTTGGTGAGTTGTAGTTTCATCAGAAACTGTTGAACCGTCAGAAGTGGTCACTTCAGTTTGATCTGTTGAGGAATACTCATAACCTTCCGTTGTTTCTGATTCTTCTTTCGTCGAATCCATTGAAGTCGTTGTGCTGCTGCTCACAGAAGAAGATTCAAAGATTGTTTCTGAGTTTTCAGATGTCGACAATACAGAAGATGTTTCGAATGGATCAGTATTTGTTTTGGTTTCAATAGAAACAGAAGAAGAAACGCCTTTCGTTGTTGCTTCTTCGGTACTAGCTTCAGTCGAACTTCCAGTTGAAGGATACGTTGATAATTCAGAAGTAGTTGCCAATTCGGACGTTGCTTCCTCAGTTGATTTGGAGAGAGAAGTAGAAGGTGAGTTTGTAGTCGTAAATGTTTCTGAAGAGGTTGACTCGGTGGGCTCGGAAGTGGTAGTTTCAGAAGTAGATTCCGATGTGCTGAGATCTTCTGTTGTGGATGATGACGACGAAGTTTCAAAGGTGCTACTCGAAGTGGACATGTCAGTCGTTGTTGTGCTGGTACTTGATGTTTCTTAAAATTGAAGCTAGGATAAAGTATCAAAGGCCTATGCCACGTATGTCTTTTTGGTATGAAAATTGGAAATCTATACGTGTTGTAATGTGGTGTTTCTCATTACATAGCACATTAAATGGCCAGTTATATGAGTTCCACAATATAGCGCTAGATGAATGAAATCATTATGAAACTGCTACTTCTATTTCTCCTTATTTCCAAGGCTCTAGGCTTTTGCGAATATAATTGTGACTGCATTGACATCAGAACTCTTTTCAATGGTACTTTCTTCGGGCACACATTTTTTATATAAACTATTCAGGTCCCCCAGATATCCCGATGTATTATGAAACAGGACCAAACTGCTTCGTGAATTATACAACAACTGGACGATTTTTTTATGGTCAAGGGTTTCTAGACAACTCCGCCCGTATACTTCCTGATCAACCTGATAAAGTCAAAGTGGTCTGTATTATAATCTCCGTTTTTCCTTATTTACGAATTATTCAGGCTGCCCTTTTGAGGTTTCCTAGCTCACAGGTGCTAACGTTGAATTTTTTTGCTGAACTAGGACTGGTTTGTGAAAACGGGAAATGGATGATGACAAAGTTTCCTTTGGGAATATTTGATAGTGATGGTGGATGCAAGGAAGGATGCGTGTCTGCAAGTTTATCGAATGGAAAAGGATATAGAGCTGAATTAACCCGAGTATCAACATCTCACGCATCGGGATGAAATAAATCTATTCATGGTGTAATATAAAAATGAAATGAAATTCGCTGAGTACTGATTTAGAACAAAAAAATTGGTGAATATCTTATAGCTAACAAACTTACTCGTACAGTTATCCCAAGTAGGGCCACTACAGGCTCCTTCAATGCAAAACAAGAAGTTTGTTAACATATCCCATTTGTTGACCCTCGGTGGCGAATCTGTTAGAGACCATTTCCATCGATCACTCTCTTTCAAAGCATTAACCGCAATTTCGGAGCAGCAGTTTCCCTCGTACGAGTATTTGTCTTCTGACCATTCATCGTTGTCAAAAGCGTCCTTCAGCCAACTACAATCAAAGCTCGATGTTGTTGAGCTTTCTATTGAAGATTGTGACACCGCTAATTTCAGGAAAAAAATAAGTATTATTAGAAACTTCCAGAGACACATTTTTCGGTGATCTTCTAGAAAGTGAATGAATGGAAATTCGGAGAGAGAATTCAGCATTTCGCCGTTTCATGTCGCATAGCAATTCCCTCGAATCTATGGATATTGGATGTACACATGCCGTATCTATGGAAATTCAAAAGAACTTTTAATGGCATGTATAATTTTTTTTAGATTTCTTCTAAGAATTTTCTACTTCCGGGTTTGGATTATGTGAAATCCTTAATGGACCTGAAACTTTCGTCACGAAAACCAAAAACTAATTGTAGTCCAAATGAAGATAATGAAAACGAGTTATGTATTTTAAATTTTCCGAATGTTTAGTAGCCTTTTACATGACTTCCTATTATGGTAATTAACTTCATAACCATTTATTGAATAATGAACATATCACATAGGTTCTGAACTACAAATGAATGCAAATGAATATAATGGAAGGGGTTATGAAGCTGAAATCCGTTCCACTTTTGAGCAATTCCATTCAATCTTGTTGAAGACGTACAACAAACGAATACGGAAACTAGGGTTATTTCAATCTCATCAAATAAATAATCGTTCAACTTTTTATTGAGAAGATGTTCAAAACGTGGCATTAAAGAATAGCAGTTTCCGCAGTTTTGTTGACTTTTCCAGACGGTAAAAAAGCAATTCCAGTATCAAATCATTGGATTGTTCACCTTTCTTCAAAACCTATTAACGTGTCTCAAAGTAAAGCACAACTTCAACGCAAGTGGAGAGTAGTATAAAAATGGCACGATTCTGAGAACATCAGTTGACTTTTAAAAATGAAATTTCTTCTTCTTTCGACTTGTATTCTTGCTATGGCTTATGCCAGCTGCGAAGATAAGAACACATGTTTCTGCCCTAATATCACTTTGGAAAGCTATAATTGTAGATAATTCTGATTTCCCGACAATTTCAGTCTAGTCATGTTTCAGCCCATGGTGGATGGGTACACACTGATAATCCAGATGGTCGTCTCTTCTATTCTGAAGGACCTGGATGCTCTCGAAACTTGACATGTCAGCTGTCCTTTAACACCTATTTTGTTTCCGGATGGGACAATACGAATATTCCAAAACCGAAGGATTTGGAACAAACCTCTGGAATAGTTTGTTCAAATGGATTGCTTATTTGAAGTTTAAATTGACCTTTCCAGAGCATTCATGCCCAGAATCCTGAAAGCGAAAAAACAGGTGCCTTCGTTAATTTACAGGAATTATTTGGAATTGTTTGTGAAGATTTCAAATGGATGATCACAAAGTATCCATATGGATACTCTTACATGTCTCAGGACACTTTTGAATATGTGTATGTGGATGCGTCAAAGATGAAAAATAGTCAATACAAGACTGAAGTGAAACAATTCTATTGGTGAGTTGGACAGTCGTTCGAGCTTTGATGTTTCTTCTTCTTTCAGTGACGGAGATGAACAAGATATCGACTATTATTCCCAACTCAATTAGTTCTGAAGCGTGCTTTGCTTTCAATAATAAAGAACATGCATTTCAAAAATCGTTTTTTTCATAACAAGAAATAATAAAATAGAAATGTTATTGTTTGATGCAACATTGGCAATTTGAGATAGTTATATGAAATACTGGTTTTAACAAATAAGTTAGCATGTGTAATCAGCAATACTCACGACATGGATTTGCAAGAGCAGCTGCTTTTGCAAGTCTGTCCACGGCTACATTGTCGGAATCATCCTCATGACCTCTGACATGCTCAAACGTGAAATTCTGAAAACGTATTTGTAACGTCTAGTTTCTGTTGAAAGTTTTCCCTCCGCCCGAGAAAAAGTTTGCTGAAATGGTACTCACTCCTCCTCGACTTTTCATTTTCGTGATCATACTGTCGATGATTTGGATGAGTTTGGCATTTTCAACTGGAGCTCCCTTGCAATTTCTCCAACCGTTTACTTTCCATTTTTTGATGAATGAAGTGAGACAGTCGATCGCATAATGGGAGTCTGTCCGAATGATAACATCGTAGACACCTCCACCTCTGAGACTCTGAAACAAATAAATTTTGAGAGAACAGAAAAGTTGAAATATACTTTTCTCATTGCTTCCATGATCGCTTTCAACTCATAACGGTTATTGGTTTGCCGACCGTACCTGAAGTAACCATTCAAGTCCGGGAATTCTCCTGAAAAAAAGCTATAAACGTATGAATTCTATAAGATATAAACTTGCCATTTGGATACCAAATTGCCCATCCTCCTTTCGCACCAGTCTGTCCGTTTCCCAATGTCGAACCATCGGTATAAATTATGAGTTCTTCGACATAGTACCGTGAGTATGCAATCATAGCTGTAAATTTTTGAATATAATATATACAAGCATCTGTGAGGTAAAAAAAACCGAGTGAACGGATGTTAGAAATGAAGAAAAGAGAGGAGAAAGCAACAATGGGGGTGGAGATGAAACAAATATAAATCACGAGTTTCGAGACAGAAAAGAGGAAAAATTTGCTGTTAGCTTGCAAGAAAAAGAATTCATTCATCACTTTGACATGAAGAACTACTAAAACTAAACTTTTAAAAAACGAATATCAGATAAGTACAGTAGTCACTGAGCAATGTGTCTTCTGGCTTGAATTACGAGAAGTGAATATAAGTGGGTTTACGTAGATTAGTTAGGTGGAACTGTAAGAATAGACAATCTGAGCTACATTTGCCATTCAAGAGAAAAGCGTTTTTATTCAAGAGAAAAGCAAACATTCGGTACTATTCGCATTTTTCGACAAAGGTTCTCCGCATTCAATATTTTGTGATTTAATGGATTTTGATTATAAAAAACGGAGACTCAGATTCTAGAAATTCATACGCAGATATTCCTTTTTATCTGTGAAGCCACTTTCTATGTGTTGCGTTTATTACTGCAAGAAGACCACGCCGCAAGATCACGTGCTTTGAGTTTTACACCGCACACGCTGCTTCCGAAAAAGGCCTCTTTGGTGCGAGAAAAGTATCATCGTATTAACAAGAATATCAATGAACAGAATAGAAGAAATCTGAAAATGTTAGTAGAAAAAGCGGTGAGCCGGGGCAAGTTGCAGCGTCTAAAAAATTGAATTAGAGGTGAAGACTAATCTTTTGAATACCCGAGTCAAATGTTTATTCATATCTAATACTGGCTGAATTGACACATTACAAAACACACACACACAAATTACACTATCAACACAACTAATGAAGGACAAATTTTTACACGAATTCGAAAAAGGAATACAAATAAACATTTTTATGATGATGTGGACATTTATTCTAATACTGGCATAATAATGACTGAATTGACACATTACAACACAAATAAATAATATTAATAAAGAGCCACTTTCCACATGATTTCGAGTAAGGAATACAATCAAAATTGTTCATGAGGAAGTGGACATTTGTGCTCCTTTTCTCGCCAACTCGTCTGCTTTTTCGTTTCCGTCTATCCCTGCGTGTCCACGAACATGTACAAACTTCACCTGAAATATCATAACCAAATAAAATCAGGATTGAAGAAAACTAACAAACCTTGAGCTTCTGCCTCAAACTATCCAGCTTTAGCAAGATATCCTTGTTCAATACATCTGATCCCGTTGCGGTTTTCCATCCTTTTCGTTTCCATCCATGGATCCAGGTGTTCATTGACTGGACCAGCAGGTTTGAGTCGGTTTTAATAACCACTTTTGAGAGGCCTTTTTCGATTGCCTGAAATTTTTTTATTGATATGTCACTTAATTTCTAGTAGTAGGAACTATTTTTCCGTTACCGGAAAAGGCGGTAATGTTGCTAGTTTTACCGTGTTGATCAACACGTGAACTTCTTATCTATGTTCTAAATCTAATGATATATAAAGGTAGAATTTTGTGAAATCCAACAGTATTCTGAGCAAGTTTCTCTGAATAACCTCGGACGGAAGACAACAATGGCGGACAAGTCGGCTTACATGGGCGCTGGTGGATACGGATCCGGCTATATGGGATCAAACGCTTCATCCTCGGGGTATGCCCGTGAAGACTATGCACAAGGAGGAAGCGGTGGTGGTGGAGCTAGCAACAACAATCAAGGAACTGGGGGAAATACCAACCCAGGACAACAAGTGTTCAAGGCTCGTACTGATCAATCGTGCTACCTTGGACCATAAGAAAGGATGCGATAAGCCATGACAGCCAGCAGCTAGCCGAAATGCAACTCAATCTTTTTTGGCGATCTTTTTGCCGAATAAAATAGTACCTTATCGTTTTTCTTTGATTTATTTGTTTACCTTCTCCAGAGCTTTTTCCACAGCAATAAGCTCTCCTCTATTGTTAGTTTGAGCACCGTAGACTGGTCCAAATTCGTTGTCTTCGCTTCCGTCTCCCCAGAACACTCCCCATCCTGCTTTCGCATGTTTTCTTCCATTTGATGAGCATGCACCGTCCGTATAAACCACCAGAGCATCATCGAATAGTGGGTCAGTCTCTGAAAAAGTTATATTCGAGAAGAAATATTTGTTTTTTTTCTACCTCCATTCTCTTGTTGTTTTGCTCTTTTCGGTGGGGAAGATCTGTTCAGAGGCCTTTCATTCTTGCGTTTCCGCGAAACGCCATTCGAAGCGGAAGTCGAAGTTGATGTGCTTCCAGCTGATTCTAAAAATGAAACTTTTTTTTCTTCAACGAAGCATTAATTCGCTCACGTTCTCCTGAAACACTCATATTGTCGGCGATGAACTTGCGTGCTTCAGCTTCGACAAGGAACTTCTTGTATCTAAAACAAGGTTTTGTTCCTAAATACTCATCTTCAAGGCAAAAGATATTGAAATAAATTGGCCTCACCTCGGATTCTGGAATCCGTCAACCTGTTTCTTGCATTCATTCCATGTGCGATAGATACCGACCTGAAGAATATATATATATATATATATTTTTCAAGTAAATATCCACTGTCCACATGTGATGTGGTGGCTGTGAAATCGGAACTGCGAATTCGGAAAACTCAAAAACTGAATCTCTATTTTTTCCAGCAGAACGAGAATCTATCTCAATTACCTGCCGTCCACGTGCCACCGCATAATATTGATCGCCTTTTCCCATTTTGGCGCGATTTGCGCTCTCCGGAGCAGAGAGCTCAGAATCTGTAATCAATTTCAAAAGCTTTGTATATTTTTTCTGAAATATCGAGACGGACTAAAAGAATCGGAACCGAAAAAAACATCAAAACTGTTAAAATAAAGGTTTATGAGGTAGTCGATAAGAAAATGTTGTCAGAGTAACAATAGTTCTGCAAGGAATGCAATTTTACTTTCGCGGGCGGTCCGTCTCTTTTTGGTTTCCAATGGACCACCCGTGAAAAAAAGTTGAATTATTTGCAATTTTTTATCAATTTAAAAACGATTCAATTTATTTTTTTTTCTTCTTCATCTCAACAGCCTCATCCTTATCGGCTTTGCGTTTTGCATCGCGCTTCTCTGGTTTCTCCGCCTTCTCGGTCTTCTTCTCTTCCTCCGATTTGTCAGCTTTTCCAGATCCTTTTGTCTCCTCTTGTCCATTGTAGAATTTGTGGAAGTAGGCGACTGCCTCATCCAGAGTCGACCATTTCTTGTGCAAAGGTTGCGGGTAGTCTTTTATCTGAAATTAATATATAACACTATTTATACAATATATTAGATATAATATCACTGACATGTGCCTTAACATCTTTGTAATCGGTGAAGACTCCGACTACGTTTCCGCGAGCCACTGCATAGTAGGTGTCGTGTGTTGGTTCCGGGAATGACACTGTAATAACTATCAATGAGGTTTTTTTTTGCGATGATCCAAACTCACACTCGACTTTCTTGGGTTTTCTCTCGTCCACATACTTCTGGGCTTCTTCTTCCGTGGAAAACTTTTTATAAACCGGCTGCGGGAACTTGTCGATTTGTTTCTTTGCTTCCGACCATTCAGTGAAAACTCCACGCTGAAAACCATGAGCCACACCGTAGAACTTACTCATTCTGCAAAGAAACAATCAGTTTGACATATTCACACGATACGACAAGAAGACGAAAGAGATTTTGGTGGGATTTATCGGTTGTTATGTATAGTATAATACAATAGTTTTGGCGATGAACAGTCAAGTTAGTGAAAATAAGGATTCCGTATAATACAGTGACAAGGAATAATCACAGAAAAGTGTTCAGTCCCGGAGTTCTGCGAGCCGTTGAGCCATTCCTTCAAAGTCTTCCTCAGCTGGAGTTGCGATTCCTCCAATATTCGACTTGACCGCAAGCGGAGCTTTTCCAAGCTCGCCTTTGGTGACTTCCCAGAGGATATTTTCGACTTCTTCCTGAAAAAAATATAAGAGTTAACGATGCTTTACCTCCGAAAAAATTTCGGAAAGCTTTTTTTTTACGAAACTTCGAACTAAACAGAAATTGAAATGAGAGAAAAAATGTGAGGGCATCACAAACGTTTCGTCTGAGTGACTGCTGCAGCTGCCCTCGAAGGTAGAGAGTGCGAGTGGTGAGGGAAAAGGGAGAGGGAGATAGAAAACAACAACTCAAGGACAAATAGTTTCGAAAAAGAGTCAAAGATCGAAAATCTGATTTTCAAATTAATAGAATCGGGTTCGGGAGCAATATCTTATTGGTTAGCAATCCGATTGTAATTAGTTAACTTTTTTCTTCGTTGCTTCTAATTTATGACTGATATAATCTTCACAATCGTCCACAAGTATTACCAAAACTACGTGCAAAATGTGTATCCGTTTATTTCCTCGTGAGCTAACCCCAACCTGTTCCACGCTTTTGTGAGTTGTCTAGAACAAAGATCTGGAGCAGAGATAAGAACTCGGGTATAAAAGGAGGATGAATCCAGAAGAATCCCCATCGAGTTTTAACTCTATCCAATCGCCATGGCTCAATCCGTCCCACCAGGAGACATCCAAACCCAACCCAACGCCAAGATCGTGTTTAATGCGCCGTACGACGACAAGCACACCTACCACATCAAGGTGATCAACTCGTCTGCTCGCCGTATTGGATATGGTATCAAGACCACCAACATGAAGCGTCTTGGAGTTGACCCACCATGCGGAGTGCTCGACCCAAAGGAGGCTGTCCTTCTCGCCGTTTCCTGCGATGCTTTCGCCTTCGGACAAGAAGTGAGTTCCGAATAAATTAATGATTAGAAGCAGTTTTCTAATTCTAACCATCTTTCAGGACACCAACAACGATCGCATCACTGTTGAGTGGACCAACACCCCAGATGGAGCCGCCAAGCAGTTCCGTCGCGAGTGGTTCCAAGGAGACGGAATGGTTCGCCGCAAGAACCTCCCAATCGAATACAACCCATAGAATGTCTCAATAAACTCTTGCCTTCTCTAACCACTGTTTTTTGTTTTCAATCAACTCACTTGAGCTTTTTCTTCGAGATCTGCCGGTTCGACGCTCTCCAATGTGTCTTCAATCATTTCTTCTATGATACCGAGTTTCATCATTTCTGATGACATCTCGCGCATTGTCTTCATGATTTCTGGCACCTAGAATTACAAACATAGTTTTCTACCAGAGGATAAAAATAACAAACTTTGACGAGCTGCTGCATACTTTTCATGACTTCTGTTGACTTCTGGAGTGATCCGGCCATCCTCATTGTAGCCAATTGCTCTTGCATGCACATTATTACCGAGTTGATTTGGGCTTTCGATACGTGTATCTTGCTAATTGCCTGACAACATATTGTTATTATGTAACTTTTGAGTTAACTGCTTACTTTTCTCGATTGAATCATAGATTTGGCCAGAATCACGCAAACATCCTTATCGCCTTTTTTCGCTGCTTCTTTGATTTCTTTAGTTACTTTCTGTTCTTCGCGTTGTATCGAATAGACTTGACGATCCAATGCTCGCATCTCTTGGCGCATCTTTCGTTGTAGTTCTCGAACTTCTTCTTTCGGATCTTTCTTCTTGCCGAACAAACCCATCATCTGAAAATAAGTATAAAAAGTTGCGAAACAGTGCTGACAAGAAGCTATTCGTCGTCATGACAAACAGTGAAAAGACTTGAAAGGTTTTACAGAAAAATAATATTCTGAAACTTACTAATTTTCAAAAATAGAAGGGAGAACCAAAAGAAAATAAGTTTCGATCACGATGAAGCACGGCCTCCTGCGAGTGAAATGTTTCGCGTTTTTCTCGCGTCGTCTCGCACCCTCCTCTCTCTCGCCCCCCTCTTCCACTGGCAGCGGGGGCAACGCTTCAAGAACAAGAAACCGAACTGAAACTCTAGAATCGTTCCGTGGCGGATTTTTGAATTTTTGTTTTTTGGGGATTTTCAGAAGCCGAACATGCTGAAAGTAGGTACATCTCCTGGTTTCCCTAATACAAATCTTCCGAAACTTGGGAATGTGACTGATTACTGATACCTAAGCCTTTTGTTCAACGAATTCCATGATATTCAGCTAAAACAAAGAAGATGAACAGCCCCGTTCCATAATTCTAGCCTAAAATCTGTAATTTTGAATTTTCCATTATGCAGAGGTCCCGTGAAACATTTAGTACTAAAAACGGTTCAAATAATGAAGTTTTTCTTTGCCTCTAACCATTTTGACATGTTCTTATACAAAATTCCTGTTTTTCAATCTTTTCTGACGTCTTCTAAATATCCGGCGAAAACGTCAAGAAAGCGGCGCAAGCGCGCTCTATCTGCACGTGCGAGAGAGTGAGAGAGCGTTTTGTCTGCCCACCGTAGTTTTCGGCGAAACATTTTTCTCGCAGGAGGCCGTGATGAAGCTGAATAAATAAAACGTATAATCGTTTTCCTAGGCCACGGCCGAGCTTTTGATGACTCCGCCCACAAAACCGCGCCGCAAGCGGCAAGACTAGCAGAATAATTTTGGGGAGGTTTCTATCGATTTCTCGGTTTCAAGCTCCGTTCTTGCCACGTTTCGATAAAGTTTGTTCTTAACGAGGTAAAAATTTTTCAATGAATGGATTTCTATGCGCATTTTTGGTTTTATTATAGATAAGGAAAAAAATTGCGAAATTATTTTACTCGGAGTCATCATTCGAATAGTTCCCACTGTGTTTTATAGTTTTTCAGCCTTTCCAAGAACGGTTTTGCAGTGGAGTCTGTATGAATCATGAATCTTTTTCAATAGGTTTTCCTTATCTTCGCTATTTCTATTGTGTCAACAAACGTCATTTTGCATTATTTTCAGGTAAATAGAGAAAAGCCTATCGCCGATTTATGTCCATCGCAAATCTCAACAGACCAGCGGGTATCAATACAAGTTTTTAAAATTTCATTCTCATGATATTTCTTCCAGACGCCTTCGAACAACTTGAAACCGAAGACGGTGTCCGACAAGGAGTTTGCCACATCCGTATTCAACAGCGTACAGGAAGAAAGACTATCACCACTGTTCAAGGTAGTTTTAAAACTTCAAAATCAATCTTCAAGATATGTTTTTTAGGAATCGGTACCGAATACGACCTCAAAAGAATCGTCCAGTACTTGAAGAAGGTGAGTATTTACTTTTCATTGACTACTTCGATCTGCAAAAACTTGGCCCGCTTTGTCTTGCTGTTCTCCTTCATTACTTTCTTAATGTATTCATGTAAAATTAGTCTTTTTCGTAGTGGGTGTAGTAAACTGTTCGTATTGTTCAGGCGCATTCTCACTGAAGGAAAGCTGGAAGCATCAAAGCAGCGGCTAGCGTTTCGTGCTCAGTATTTTTCAATTTTCAGTGAGAATGCGTCCCCTCTCCCGTATGCTGGCCAAACTGGTCGTTTTTCGCTGTATTTCTGTCTACCTTGTTTCTTCATGGTTTGTACCCGACGAAGTTTATCAATCTGCCGAAGTAGCTCACCATCTCGTCTACGGCACCGGTCATCTCTCATGGGAATGGCGACATTCTCTTCGTTCATTCTTTCATCCAGCTATTATCGCTGTTATTCTCAAATTTCTTAATTTTTCCTCCCTCGATTCTCAATTTCTTGTTTATCATATTCCGCGTTTAGCCCATGCTCTCCTTTTTGCGCTTGCTGATTTTTCATTCTACAAAGTCTGTTTGAGATTGTGCAAGACTAAAGGTATAGCCGAAAATTCATTCGTGACCTATTTGAGCTCCTGGTTTGTGTTCTATTGTGCCCCGAGAACTCTGTCAAACTCCCTTGAAACTTCATTAACCTTGATAGCCTTCAATTGGTTTCCTTTTGAAGGGAAGCTCTATAAAGGTAACACCTGGCCTTATATTGCTCTAGGTGTCCTTACTATTGTTATTAGGCCTACTGTTTCACTTATATGGTTAGTATTTGGTCTCCATCATTTATATTATAGTCCCAATCCTATCCGACTTGTTCTCCGATCTGTCATTCCCGTTTCTTTACCCATTTTGATCGGCACGTCTGTAATTGACTCGTGGGCCTATGGAAAACCAACAATACCTTTGTGGAACTTTCTTCAATTCAACGTCGTACAAGGAGGCAGTGCACTATTCGGAGTTCATCCATGGTATTGGTACATCGTATCCGGGATTCCAGCCGTTTTCACTGTTCAAGCCATACCCGTGATTATTGGTCTCCTCGGACCAAACATATTCCGCCCATCACTGCTGCCGTTTTTCGCTACAATGCTCTACATTGCTGTTCACTCATTGCTTCCTCACAAGGAGCAACGATTCCTCCTCCCAGTCATTCCATTGATGTGCATTTACGCTGGAGGAGCATTTCAAAATTTGAAGAAATGGAGAGGCAGTGCCCTAATCGTCATGGTTGCAGTAAACATTGGAGTTACAATTTTCACATCCCGATATCACCAAGTAGGACCATTTTCCGCTCCAAGAAGAATAATGGAAGAATGGAGAGGTCATCATGGAAAAATCTCGGTCGCTGCTCTGATGCCTTGTTACTCTCTGCCGGGTCATGCGTTTTGGCACGATCATCTCGCAAAATTACGACTTCTTGACTGCTCTCCTGATCTGGAACAAATCAGGTTACCTTCGGAGTTGGACGAAGCAGACCAATTTCACGCAAATACTACTAAGTGGCTTATCGAGAAATTTTCTCTGGAACACCATTTATATCAAAGAGTTTTGATGTATGAAAAGATATATGAATCCTCACGTCGTTGGTTCGAAGCTAATGGTTGGCATCAATGTATGGAGAAGATTTGGCATTCCTTAGCTTTAACATCTTCGCGAGAAGACAATTACATGGTCGTGTTGTGTCGGAATGGGTAATAGGTCCTTGTTTTTCATGTTTTTAATATACTCTATGTGTTTCCTCTCAAAAATTCTTTATGTGGTTGTGCTTTAATGACAGACTGAGCTTCTATTGTTTTGTAGATATTTTCAATAAACATAATTTCCAAAAAGATTTCAAACACTTTTTTAATTCCAGAAGCACAGTTGTAACGGAACCATCGTCGAACATCCAGAATATGGAGAGGTTATTCAATTGACTGGAGATCAGCGTGAGAAGGTCAAGGACTTCCTCATTAAAGTAAGTATTGGAATCTGACATTGTTGTAAATGTTCATTCTCAGGTTGGAATCGTCAATGAGTCGAACTGCAGAGTGCACGGTTTCTAAGCTGCATACGCCGAAAACTACAAAAATCAAGATGACGTCGTTCTCCCTCTCTTCTTTCTAAAGTTTATCTCCCTCGAGTATTCAATTCCTATTCTATTTCGCTTTTCGTTTAATATTGTTCCGTCCCGTTCTTCACCGTCTTGCTCTCATGGATCTGTCTACACTCTAATTCCCATCGTGTACTTTTCCTTTTCCGATACATGAACTTGTTACCTTATTTATCGCGATTTCATTAAATTATGAGAAAAATTCTGGAAGAAAAAGATAAAAGTAAAGTGAACAGAGGAAGGAATTATTAGGAAACGAGAAATACCCTTAACAGAAAACGATCTGAACAATACAGTCAGTTGGAAGAAGCAGTGGAAAATGAGAAATTCAAAGAAATATTAGGATGGGAGATGGGAGATGGAAACCGAATGAAAGACTAGACGAGAAAAACATCGGGAAGCAGAAGAAACAAAGAATGAAGATTACATTTACAGAACAATTTGTCTATCATCGAAGAAATGTGATCTGCGCATCGCATTAATTTCGTGACGGCTTCTTCGATTTTTTGGTGTTGCGAATTCTTCTCCTCCACATCGAACTGACGGGCGGTACGGTGTTGATGTGGTTGTCACGTTTCGATTCTCGTCTATCTGAAATTCAAAATGTGTTCATAGAGTTACAGTTATTCATAAGACATGAAGAAATGAGTTTGTAAAACTGAAAACAAACCTTCGTAAGTGCAGTAGAATGCCGATTAAAACTTCTGGGTGGTCTTTCGATTGTGCTCATTGGTGGCAATTGTTTGAAATTAGTCTTTTGCCATTGAACGAAATGAAGAGTACATGGAAGATGACTCTCAAGAACTGAGTGATGAGTAAGCATCATTTGAAGAGTTGGGAATGGCTTTTTGGTTGCAGATAACTTAAAATATATTATTTGGATTCCAGATTTTCAGATTTCTCAGTTACCTTAAGCCTGAATCCTTGTTCATTTCTGATAATCAAATAATGGGAGATTCCAGCTGGATTATGAGTGACTGGAACACGCATCGAAAGTGCCAGACATTTTGATTTACTCTCTGAATATCGAATCACAAATGCTCCTTCTGGTTGGCTCAGCAAATTGAAAACCATTGAATCCCTGCAAAAAATCTTATAATTGATGGTTTCTCGGAAGCTTAAGCTCCTAGATAAACATTCAAAAAAAAGGATGCGTTAATTAGGAAGCAGAGCAGCTGTCAGCTGGGATGGTAGGGCATTCCCATGTCATTTTCTATGCGGTGGAATCTCTTTGTTTGTAGAAAGAAGCATGGTAACAGGTGTCATAATTAATGAATTCAAAACTAATAATAATTATGAGAAAAGTCAAGAAAATGTACTCACTTTGTTGGTTGTCCCACAAAATAACTGCAATTATCGAGTTGTGTCATCAAAGCTTGATCAATTGGATAAATCCATTCTCCCAACTTCTCATCAAATACCAATGAAGTCTGTGGAACTGGAGGAACTGGTGACGTGGCAGTGGAAGAAGATGATCCATTCGATGAGCTAGATGAAGCAACTGATGACGTGGAAGTGGTTGTGGATCCAACACAGTGGTCAGATGGTCGAGGCTCTTCTGGAACTGGAGATGATGGAGCACATCTCATCTGATTCTGAAGTTGAAGAAGTTGTTCACGAGTTGGAGCCGGCGATTCAATGGTGCTCATCTGGAAGAATATCAATGAGATAGGCGTATACAGTTTGGTCATGGGAAGGAAATTCTAGTATCTAACGCATACGTAGACCGTTTCTGGTAACAGTTACGTAATGTTTTATAACACTAGACGAGACGATTGGGACCCACCTCCTTGAAGGGAAAGAGTGAGAGTAGGTAAGAGAATTACGCAATTAAATACTACCTCTGTGTGAAGAGATGGAAAAAGAGAAACAATTATTCACGTATGGATAAACATGGCCACTTTAGAGAGCCTTTCTGAGCAACTCATCTGAATGGCTCTTATATTAGAGATACTGATTTGATAAGAAACGATTTTAAATTTCCTTTACTATTCTCACTTACGTAAGCTCATTCTAGCCTACGTAAGATTTGATCAATTTCAGATTACGCAACCAAAAACTACATCCTCAGAAGCTTATCTTTCTTTCATCAATATTTTCCTGACAATACTTATTATGACAACCTCATGTCATACAGGAACATGTACTACTTGTACTATAACATGACATGTCACACTCGTGTCCTTGTCATGTAAAATGACCTGATAACCATCGACGGAAAGAAACAAGAACCACCGGAGGGGAGTGGAAGAGATTACGTCATCAGAAGGCCAGGAAATGCGATCAGATGATTATAGGGTTCAGAAAATATTTAAAGCTCTGCTGGCAATTAGAAGGACGGTTGGTTGTAAGCACTTACTCGTTTTGGGTTCACAGAAGATGTTGAACTGGAGAGACGATGAATTGCTGATGAAAAGACTGCTGATACTGGACGACGTTTTCTGGAAATTTGGAGATTTTTAAAATGGTAAAAGCTAATGAGAAGAAGGAAGGGATGGTAGGAACTGAACCAGAAGGAGGAACATAATTAGGATCATAAACCACCGGGGTTTATGGTTTCAGGGGCCTCAATGACCACATTTGAAAGTGTAAGATTGAGTTTGGGAAGGCTCACCGTTTACATTGTCCAGATTCATCAACAGTTTGACTCCCCTTTTTTCCCAAGAATCTGTTGAGGAATACGGTAGATGCACTCCGTTTTTCAGTCATTGTCGACGTTGTATTACTGGTTGGATGCATCTGAAAAAAAAAATCAAAATAAAATCTTTTGAAAACTCTAGAAAAAAAGAATTGCAAAATCATTACAATAGAATGTATGGGAAAATGTAACAAAGGAAGGAAGAAAGATAGAGAATAGTGGCTAGTGGGAAGTACATAACCGTCTGGACAAGACACTTGATTTGTTTGTGTTCGACGCTCCGGTTACCATCATAAACGGACGGGAGGCCTAAAACTGCAAACACTTGCATGACGGTCTACAGCACAGAATATGAGGTAGATGAACGGAAAAAAACAGAGTAGGGATTACTTGGAATTTACGGAAGTTTTGGGATTATTGCTATTTCGAAAGTGCTAATGACCGTTGAGAAGTCATTCGACGATTTTTGTTGATTCAGAGAACTTCGGAAGGTTTTTCATAGTATATAAAGATTTATTCAAAAATGAACCAAGCAAAAATATTCGGAGTCAACTCTAAATAGGAAATGAGATGACATCCGTCCAATGCTCCATTCAAGGGGTGTTAGATTCTCTGACTCCGCCCATTTCCTCTCTTCTCCCCAGAGATCGGAAATGAGAGAACAATAGAGAAACGATCGAGGAATGGAGGGATACTAATCTCGAGAAAAGAGGGAAAAGAAGGAAGAAGACGTTGGCTCTACAATCGTAAATGATCATAAAATCGAGAGCGGCGGCTTTACCGTGCGAAGAGAGTTGTGATGTAATCAAAGAGGAATGAGAAGGAAGATTGTAAATTGGTTGTGACGGCAGGTGTCCCCAAAAGAAGAGAAGAAGAAGAGTTATCTTGTGTTCTCATGGTTATCAAATAAATGGAAACATGATATGATTCTAGTGATAAGACCTTTAACTGGAGGGTAATGGTATCTTTTACAACTCTTCTGGTGGGTTGTTTCAAAAGAATGCCGATAGACTTTTGAGTCATACAAAGAGGTGAATCTCAAATAACGAGAGGGGAACTCTATTAAATAGAATCGTTCATGAAGATTTCTATAAAATGAAAAAAAAAATAGGTGAACGTTCTACAGTATACCACTCATGCGTTCAGACTACCATGATTGTAAAGTGGCTCTAAAACTAACCCGAAAAGACTAAGACAATCCAACAAAACAAACAATAAATTATTCTAATAAACTATATACAATGGGAATTTTCCAGACTATGGGCATACAGCTATCTCTTTCTACTACAATTTACAGCTGCAGCTGGCCATCTTAAAACTAAACAACCTAATGAGAAAAGAGGTCAACCACGAAAAATATATGTTCTATGAGAAAGTGAAGTGTTTTATTTTATTTTATCACAAGATATTTGTATGATCTGATCAAACAAAAATGATGGCAGAACACTCGAAAAGAGTCACTGGGAGGAGAGAGCACTTTGATGCGAAAATACAAAAATTACTCACCGAAGATGTTGAAACTGTAGATTTTGGTTGTTGTTGTTGTGTTTTGAGAGCCTCTGGATTATTGGCGTTTCGAATGACGTTCTCGATTTCGGTTGCCTGGAAAGAAGAAGTAATGGTTAGGAGGTAGAAAGGGGCTGGAAGTTGGTACATTGGCTTTCGGGGGAGGGTACAGATCAAAGAAAAAAGGGTACTGCGTCGGTAAATTACAAAGAGGAATGGTACATGTACCAAGTTGAAGAAAACCCTTTCATGTTGTGCTGACTGAAACGGATATGGGAAGGAAGGCTCAGCGGAGAGTCAGAAATTGGGCGGAGATCTACAGAATTTGAAGATTTGAAGATGTGAAACTACAGATGTATTGTTTTTCCCACATTTCATAAACTTCTTAACAAAAAAAGTAGTCATATGCTGTATATAGTAAACGAAAGGACGACACGCTTCATCTTCATCTTCTCTTTTCTCTCCTTCTTTTACCAGATAGATTCCATGGAAAAGATTCCAATCTCTATCTCCTTCCGCTCAAGGGAATTGACAAAGTGAACAACTGGTGGTGGGAGGCAATATGGATGGGCGGAGACACAAAAGATTGAATCGAAAGAATAAGAATAATAAGAAAGAATGGAATAGGGCATTGGGTCAGTGATGAATGGGCATCTTTTCGAGAAATGCGCGGAGGAATGAATTATGATGATGAGCGCAGTGAAAACTGTTGATTAAAATACGTAAAAACTGAAATTAGATTCTAGACATTGCGTTTTCTCGAAGACATGAATCTAACGGAGGAATGACAATATTGCACCTAGTGACATTTTCTGGTGACAGATAGGTTATGTGATTCTGAAGGCGTTGTGCATTCAGAAAGAATAGGTGAGAACTTGATTCTCACTTGGATTATAGAGGACACGAAGGGATTAGAAGAGTAGGAGATGATAAAAACGACAAAAAGATGAACTGTTTCTGAAGAAAAAAGGACTAGGAGTTACCTAGAATAGTTTACTGGACATATATGAATAGAAAGGGATCCTGCTTGAGATGGAAAATAAGACCTTCGTGGCCTACAAACTGGGATTCTGAACATCTAAAAATTCTATTTCCAAACCTACATTCTAGGAGTTCGAAGGTGTATTCACAGCAAAGATAGAACCCTCATTTTCAATAAAGCCGAACCAAGTCTATAAATCTTCGTTTTCTGAACTACTCCGTCGTATTCCAAAACCTCTCTCTTATGTCAGAAGATCCGAATGTCAGATTAAGAACTCTTTTTATTGAGAAAACTTTTTCTAATTGAGGCTAAGAAGGGCCACCGTGCCAGGGTGCGTGTGCGTACATTTAGATCAAATCAGCATTTTATTTCGAAGCAGAGAAGAACGTCAGTTGGAACAGTGCCAAGAGAATTGACAGTGAATAATCTACTGAATTGCCGCCAAAAAGAATTCTTTGACAGATACGAAAGTACATGTAAATGAAGAAGAGAAGGAAATGAAAATGAACAACTGACACCATCTAGAAGGTTATATCCCAAAAGTACATTGCTAACAGTTGTTGAGCTAGTAATACTTAAACCAAAACGATATAAAAAGAGAGAAACGGATCCATAAATCTATAAAGACACGAGTAAATCGTGGAGGATATAACCATCTGGAAGCAGGTGTCATCTTCGTTTTTTTGTGGTTCGGAGGGAACAAATTGCGGTTTTATATTATTGAAATAAGAGGCAGATGGATGACATATAACCATTTTTGAATTTTATGTTTTCTCTTCATTAAACTGATCGGGCTATGAACAGTTGGATTGAAAATGATGGAATACTTGGAAGTTTTAAAAAGTTTCTTGAAAGAGTTCTAGGCTTACTGTATGAGAATACTATTGGGGCATTTTCTAAGCCGGCATACATTGACATTGACACAATTTGCCATAATGAAATGTCTCTAAATACCCATTCCTAAAACATTCCAATAAATCACCGTAACCTGTCGTTGGCGCCTACTAATAAAATCTCTGTCACCTTCTCTCCGCTGGTCATTTCTATTCAATCGAGCCCATGCCGTCGTCGTCGATGTTGTTAAAGGGACATACTGTTATATTTATAAGCGGCACCGCGTGGCGTGCCGACATAGTGGCGCCTAATAATCGCCGCCATTCTAATTTTCGCTCAGAGAGTGGATGAGGAGAGAGAAAAATGCGAAGAGAACGGAATGAGGCGCCAATTGTGTGATGAATGAAATGGTATTAAATTAGGAATAGTTAACAAAGAAGAGACTCAGATAGAAGATATCAAATAGTTTGAATATTAAAAGATCACAGAGATTTGAAAATGATATTTAGAGAGCCCTTATCAGTTTGAACTGATTGGTCCTAATGAACTCATGATGAACATATGATTCGAAAGGAACCTTCATTAGAAGGGCATGATCTTTTCTTAAGATTCAGTTCTTCCTAGTGAAAACTTTCGTAGCTGTTATTTGTCAGAGAGCTCTGTAAACAGTTTGAAGATTCGAAACTATTTGATCCATCCTACAACTTTTAAAGATCATGATATCATCTGAAACTTCAGATCCTACTAGCCGGACATGAAGTTCATTCCACGTGTTAATCTCACTTCGCACCCAAACTAAACACAAAAGATACATATCTTTACATCTTACTGTATTAATCTGAGAAATAAGGACACAATTTCTGGTGACACATGTCAAAAACAATTTGCTTCTTTTTGTTATATTCTACCAGAAGTTTGCCAGGACGAAAAATTTCCAAAAACACAGAAAAAGTAATTTGAAAACACGAAATTGGGCGGAAATGACGACGGAAAGGGAATCATCTGGCAACAATCGAAGTTATCGTTAGATTAGAGTGTCGGTTGTTAATTTCAAAAAACGATTGAATTAGACAAAAAAAAGAGTAAGGGAGTGAGGGAGAGAAGGTCAATTCATTCAGTTCGATGTAAATGAGACGAAACGAACAAAATGAACGAAATAAGAAAAGGAATAGAGAAGGAGAATTGAGACGGAGAGTCGTTTTTTTTTTGTTTTGGAAGAGCGGAATGAAGAGAGGGTCAACACGTGTGTTGTTGGTCAAAAGAGTGTCACTTTTGAATATTGAAATAAAGAGAGAAATGTATTCAATTTATGAGCTTCCGGAGTGGCTCGATGCTATGAGCTTATAGACACTAGGTTTCAGAAGGTTTGATAAAAATTTCAAAAGAAACTCACATTAATTGGTTTGTGTTTCCAATAGACAGGAAGAATTTGAACAATCATTTCTTGTTAAATATATAAATATTCCGAACTACCTAGGCTTCAAACTTTAGGAAAGTAAGAGAAAAAGTTAGAAAAAATAAAGAATATCATTTCCATTGTGAGTCACATCTCGAAAAATATTGTGCCGCAATAGGCAATTCCCATATTTAGTTCAAAAAACGATGATTCATTGGAGAGAAAAAGATACAAAAAGTCAGATTTACCATACAGAAAGACAAGGCTGATTGTTTTGTTGTCAAAAGAGAAGGCTCTGCATGAGGGGAAGAAGGAAAAGAGCATGCACAGTTTTAGTCATACCAACTCCTTTTTGTGATTCATCGGCTTCATGCTTTAGACAAAAGAGAAAAGAGAGAAGAGAGATTGAGAAACTTGACATCTACTGAATGTGTTGGCTTTAGGTGTTTTTAGGCTTGGATAAACAGACTTCCAGAGAAATCTTGAAATCTTGTTTCCTTGATCTTTGTTTCCGGAAACATTTGAACGTAGCGGAAACACCTATTCTGATTCTGGACCAAGTTACAAAAAAATGGAATCAAATTGGGAAAACTCTGATTAAACCTAGGCTTGTATAACGGTACAAAACTGACATTGTGTCTGCATGAAAGATTCTTCTCCTTTTTCCTATTTCTTTTTTCATACCTCATTGAATTGCTACGGTCATTTCTCGAGAACTAGGAAGCAATGGAAGAATGAGAGGTGACAGGAAGGAACAAGATTTACGATCCGGAACCAAACCATTAGATCGTACACATGTCAGGGTGTAAAACTTGACACCGTGTTAAATTGGTCACTTTTTACAATTTGACAGTTTTCCCAGAAGGAAAATGCACTTACTACGAGAAAGATTCAAAAGATAACAGAATGTCAAGAAAGGAATTTCCTTATTCTTTCTCTCAAAATCTAAAACTTATAAAGAGTAGACTTTGTAAAAAAAAAAGAGTAAACAAAAGTTTTCTGAAAGTGAAAGAAAATTGGAATTCGATTCGAATCAAAAGACATTTGTCCAATAAAACAGTCTAAGAAGGGTATATGTCGGTTCAAAAGTGCGCCTTAATCATCAAAACCAAATCAAATCAAATAGAAGAACCGGTAAGAGAAAGAGAAGGTGTCGACATCTTTCTATTCTGATTTTATCGGGCACCCAAGGTTTCAATTTCTTTTTTAATTGACACTTTTCGCAGTGGGAGGTCTGTGTCTTTTAGAAGAGCATGCTAACTTCTATGTTCTTCTGTGATTGAACATAATAAACTAACCTCCTTGAAGCTCTGACAATGAAAGACGTGGCATAGGCGACGATAAGTTCTTCCGACAGGCTCCGTTGCCACGTATCCAAGATTCTGAGTATCCGCACGAGCAGAAATTTCAGTAACTCGACGAAGTGAATGAGACATCAGAACAGTCTGAAAGAAGAGAAGGAATGAGTTGAAAGAAGAAAAATGTCTGTGTAAGAAGACTAAAGGCAGCTGGTAATGATTTTGTGTATGTTTACGTGTTACGGAAGATGGACACATCTGTCCCAAAGTGAGCGTTTCAATCCGGATGGACTGAGAGAATAAATGCGATTTTTTGATTTGATATTATATTGAATTGGGGTCAGAGTGAGTGAAGAAGAAGAAGAGAATATTCAAAGAAAACGAATGACTTTGAGGAAGAAAAAGCGGATATGTCAATGAGCGATAGAGGAGAAGAAATGATTAATTGTAAGAGGGAAAATAGATTCATTTTGAGATATATGGGATTCAAATATAGTTTTAGGAGAAAAAGTAAGCAAACAAAGGTTTTTTTGTACACAATTCAGCATCTTCTCTGTTTATGGCCTCATCTGATTTCAAAATATCAACGAAATAAATAAGATTTTCCTTCTTCACAACTGAAATCCATTCAAAATACCAACATTTTAACACTAGAGTTTTTATGAATTGTGTATTTCTTCCCTTTCTAGCAACTTCTTCTCTCGTACACATTTCTTCTTCCGTTTTCAGAAGTTTCATTACCTTTCCCTCCCTCCTAAAAGCATCTTAGGAATTCCTAAAGTTTCTTCATTCTCCTTATTTTTTCCACGATTAATATCAACTTGAATAAACCACTCCCATCATTT
Source organism: Caenorhabditis doughertyi (assembly GCA_963572265.1). Classification (NCBI taxonomy): domain Eukaryota; kingdom Metazoa; phylum Nematoda; class Chromadorea; order Rhabditida; family Rhabditidae; genus Caenorhabditis; species Caenorhabditis doughertyi. Next base: position 11,906,793 of record OY751554.1, read on the forward strand.
AAGGACCACTCCCAGAATCCATCAAAAAACCACCAACTACTGTCCACCCTTTTCTTTTCCAAAACCACTCTTTTGGCGAAAAAGTGGGAAGGGTTGGGTGGTGAAGAATCTGGCGCAAAGTTGATATCTCTCAATGTCTGTCACACAAAGTCCTTGAGAGGTATCAAAATAGGAAACACTCACTCATTTGGCAGTTTACGTCATAAATATGCATACACATGCAATCTAAAACCACACAGGGGTACTTAATTAGCAAGAGAAGGAAAAGAGTTCATGTTCAGTTGAGAAGGTTAATTATATGTGTTGGAGAAGAGAGGGTCACTCGAGAACATTTGATATATTCACACACTTTCAATCCTCTAAAGAGTCTAAAGAGTTTGAGTGCTCCATCATTTTAATCTCAAATTGGTTGTTACTCAACAATCCCTTTTCTGAATGAAAAGTGAATTGGAATATCTAATTTGTCATCGTTGCGTATGTATTAACCTCCGAATCTCATAAAAACTCAAGGTAGATCATAAAAGTTGGCGGATTTTATGATTAGTGTGTGTGGGGTGCCGACGATTGCTTCTGACCGCAGTGAAAAAGCCGACACAAAAGGAGAACAATTCTATAAAATTGTGGTGTGCCATCATTCAAGGACATGATGAATGAGTGGATACGGTAGTCGAAAGTCTCATAACCTCTTCTTGAAATGTGAGAAATACTATCAGCAGCACTTTCGCTGACTACAATCATTTTGAATTCAAATGCTCTTTCCATTATAAAAACCTATTATCTATTCTCGATTGCGCAATTCACTGAAAAATTCATGCTTCATCGCTCATGTCAATCCCGCTCAAAACAAGAGTCGGCACGTCTTCATCAAAAAAGCTCCCCCCGCATACAAAGACATCGTGACCCGATAATCGTTGTACAGGGCGGTCACTGTGAAATGACCATATGCAACACGTGTTCTTTTATTGTGCAATATTCTATAGAAGGCACAATAAGATGATAATGAGGATGAGCTTAATTTACTTTTCTTTTCCCTATATGTGTGGATATTTTCATATTTTGAATTGTTCATGTGAAACAATGTCACGTGGGGAGAGAGATAAATTAGCATAATGAGTATGAGAGTGTTGCGCAAAAACACTAGGAAGCATAGTATTTCCGAGGATCGCATATCAATCAAAATGAGTACTTGAAGGTGGTAATTAGGAGATGTCGAGAAGAGGAAACGCTTACCTTTTCACAACTGATTTTGACTCCAAGAACTGAAATTGACAGCTCTACATTCTGCATCACATTGTTTCCAGATGGTTGAAATGAGTCGACTCGTTTTCCAAAGTTGTCAATATAAGATCCGGAAATTGGAAACGATCCGATGTACTGAAAATTAATAAAATTTTGAACTCATTGTGACCTCATTCAAATCAAAACTAGCGGCTCTCTTTTGACCATATTTGTATGTATACCAAAGTACTTGAGCTCAAGGCTCTCCTACTTGTTCAAGTGGACCACCGACGGAGTTCAGAATGGTAACATAATCAGGTGGGTCGGGACATGGTTACATGAGTCACTTGACACTTTTGAACATGGTCAGGAAAGGATTAAAGAGGAGAAGAGGATGAGGAGAAGGTCCGGTTACAGTATTTGTTTAGTGATTCATCAATTATGTCAATCGTTTATTAATTTGAGAAAGAAAGAGCCCTATATGCTAACGCTACCAGGAAGAAGCTAGTTCAGAATTTTACTTTAGATTTTCTTCCCCCAATCTGATGGTGTATAAGTAGACTTTCCTCTTGTAAGACTGTCAATTTCAAAATTGAACTCTTCGAACACGAGTTCAAATCTAGGCCACCTGCATATCTTGAATGGTTCTGCTCGTAAATCATAAACATCTCTCAATTTCTTTATGACCCATCTCATCCTTCCTTCCACCCGGATCATGTTCTTCCGGGATGAAACCATCATTCTGGTCTTTTTATTTGGTTGTAAATATCAACTGAACCCCCGGGTTGTATACTACAGAGAGAACAATTTGAAAATGAGCACATTGTAACTTGATATGGCCAGAAAAAGAGGAAAAGGAAGACACTTTGATCAGCTGTGCAATGCAGATACAGTGTCTCTTTTTTCGGAACGGCGGGTGTGTCTTCTTTTTCTTCTTTTCTCTTTTTGTTACCGACCGGGTGGCAACAGGTGTGAAGCCATATGAAAGGGTATATAGAGGTCATTATTAAATGTGACTTTGAATATTATGTGTCCACCGGAACGTAATGTTACTCTAATTAGAAAGAATGTGATCTAGTTTAATGGTTGGAATGGATTGTATTGGAATTTAAGAGAATTGTCGTCAAGATGAAGAGTTCCACATATGTAGTGATTGAAAAGCTACAATATCAGATCTTGTGTTAGATTTTTTTGTATAAGATCTTAGTTCAAAAGACCAAAAGTTTAGAAGAAGCCCGAAAAGAAACAGTAGACACTGAAAAATGACAGGTGCTGAATGTTTTGAGAAAACTTTCACTTGGTCTCATTGAGAAAAGAAAAACGATGAGAAAGTTAGCTTACTTTGAGAAAATCACTAAAACTAAGCAAGAAAAGAAAAGAAAACCACGAACCTGAACATTCCACGAAAGAGCTCTTAATCCAGAAGACATGATGAATGATTCGTCAAGATTTGTATCCTCGTAATCACAGGTGAATCCTCCAAAAGATGAATTACAACCGGAAGACGAGAAACTAGAGCCAAGTATATCCGAATAGAAAGTACTATTTGAAGAAGACGTCGACTCGTCGAGATACTCCTCTTGCGGCGCCAAAGGGGCGTGGTTTATGGTAGGTGGTGGTGGTGGATAGCGAGAAGTAGGTTTGGCAGTAACTGAAGAGACAGAGTGCTGGTACGAACAAGGATTGTGATGGAGGGGATGCGGATGGGCGGAGTCATGATGGTTCTCGTAGACATCGTTGAGTTGACATTCAGCCAATGAATGACGCAATCTGGAAACATCGGAAGTGATTATGATCTAAAGATATATGCTGTTCTGATTTCTTTAGGGAAATCAGAAGATGGATGAAGTGACCTTAGAGCCTTCAGAAATCAAAGAGCTTCATATGAAACTCTTTGGATAATTGAGTTAATTTTTAATAGAATATAAAATACCTTTTCCTCTCCTCTTTAGTCAATCCATTATAATTCGGACTCGTCGAAGAATTGGATGCTCCCCTTTGAAAATGATTGAGAAGTGATGATTTTAGACGACTATACATTCTGCAAAAACAGAGAATTTGGAAAGTGATCAATTTCTTTGGGGGTTACTTTCAGCTAACAATTTTAAGACCAAAATCTAAGAGCATGTCTAAAAGCTGTCATTAGTGTCCAAAAGTCTTACTTTTTAAGGAACATTTTGAAGAGAGAATTCAGAAGATTCAGAAGGCGATGTAAAATGAATGGAATAGAAATCTAGAGTCTATACTATCTGTTCTTGAGGGTTCTATCAAAACAAAACATGTTTTGTTTCACGCGTAGTTCAAATAAAACAATTTCGGGAAAATAATGTTTTCTATCGATTCACGAAGGAATTTCAAAATTTCTACAATTTCCATAAACTTCAATCGAAAACAGAAACAAAAACAAAACAAAAAAGACTGAAGAGACTAAATACATAATCCTCTCTCCACTATAATTTTCGTTTCCATCGAGTTCACTGTCTCTTTTTTCTCTCTGTATAATTCTAGTTTTCAGTTGCATTCTCTTTATGTCTAGACACAACATATGTTTTATAATTTGTCAGGACTTCCAGTGAACCATATTTGAAAACTTTCGCATTTGAATTCGTCGGTAAAAAGACAAAAGCTTATGGAGAAGTGTGTCCGAGAGATATGTTGTTTTTCGGTGAAAACTTAAAAGAGAAGGAGAACACGACTAAGAATGTTTTGTCTTGAAAATAAATTGAATATTCGATTTCTGATTCACAGCCTCCAAAAATTAGCTTTCAAAATTCAAAAACAGCAGCTTCGAAAGTTATTGGGGACTGATTTGAGTCTCTGTGTCAGAATGTTCGCAAAAGTAAAAAATGATGTCAATTTGGAAAGTTGAAAACATGAAAAAGCCACCTTTTCAATCATTAATAAGTCTAGATGAAAAAGATACTGCTCTCTGAAATAGACACTAGGTGTTCAACGTCATTTTAAATGAACTTAACTCAATTCTAAAATGTCAAAAGTGTGTTCAAAATCCCACTGACGTTACATATTCTTTATCATCTTTTAAGATCAGCAGTACACACAGCTTCTTCTTGATGATGAACTTTTCTACTAAAAGTTTTTTTTTTCCATTAGACACTTTGTTCTACCAATTACTCACTTCCTTTCCATTATTTTACAAAAGTGTCACCACGAGTCTCATCTTTCTAACACATTGACACTGACACCAAACATAAACATATCCTCCTTCTTCCCTTCTATACACAGTAAGACTGTTGAACCTAATCAGAAACATTATGTCTGTGCCTCCTCATTTCCAATGATATTTCACAGAGTTGCATCCAACTGAGAAGTGCAAACATCCATTGGAATGACACCCCAGAGTCTCCAATAGAGAGAAAGATGAACAAAATGGAAATTCGTGTAGTGCCAAATGAGGGATAATCTGCCAAAAGGAGCATCTAGGGTTGTTGATGCTTTCTGAGCTCTAATTGCGTAATTGGCAAAGTACCCTTATTAAAAAATTACGGGATTGTACTATGGGAACTTTTGGAGATCTTGTACAAGGGAATGACTTGTTTGTTCTAATTGGACCTTCTTTTGAGTACTTTCTGAGGGAATCCTAGTGGAAAAAGATTGTCTAGAAGTCAAAAAATAATGGAAAGAAAAGGAAAAAATATACAAAATATGAAATCTCTGCCATGCTTGAAACACATGTGCACCAGAACAGATGCCTTTCGGGTCTCGCCACGAATTGGTTCAGAAAGCTGACTTCTTCTTCAATTCGATTTGAATCATTTCTTGATAGGTAGAATTTTGAAATTGTTTACTTTCTGAGACATAAGACACCTTTTCATCTAACCACTTCTCATTCCTTCGTGCCATTCTAATTGCCACCTGTCTCCTTCTTCTTCTTCCTAATCACTCCGATTTTCGCAACACTTGCCTTGTTTCTGTGGCATTGGCGCCCACAATTAGATCGTCACATTGACATAAAAAGTGGTCGAAAATTTGGTGATTTGGGTTTTCTGGTGAAGGTATTCGAACTAGAGAAACGTTACCAAGGAAAAATAAGAGTACAACTAAAGACTCGATTCGTGCTACGTCTCGGAATTATCCAGGAAACAAACGAAAAATTTTTGAGATCTTTCGTTAGGAGTTAATGTAGAAAAACTATTGTATTCAAAAATAACGGAAGTTTAAAAAACCATTCGATGAAGCATTGAAACCTAATACCTCCTGTTCCAACCCAAGTTGACTTCTCAAGAACCCTTTAGTCGCACCTTCCATGATGTGGCAAACACTTGTTCTACTTTCCAAGTGATCTCAACGCTCTTCTTCCTCTTTCAATGAACATTCAACTAGCTCTAGATCACACCTTATTTGAACAGGCGGTGTGAAATGGAAAAGAGAGAAAAAGGAAAAGAGAAGAGTTGATACACTGTCATAAAGCTCATTGTGCAACACAGATAGTATACATTACGCTTGACATGGCGTAACACTTTTGGTAAATAATCGGTATCCTTTTACAAAGCAGGAAAGGATTTCGGATTGGCGTTGGTGACGTCGAAAAAAGGAGAAAAAGAGAACGAAAGAAGGGATTAATAATGTATGGATAAGGTTCCGTAATAGATACAGTCAATGAGAAAAAGGTGAGGAAATAATATATATAAAGAAAAGTTGCCGACTGATGAGATTTAGTCTTTTAATGAACGAAGAATGGAACCTAGGGTCTAGACAAATTGTACTTCAATCATTTGAGCAGAATTTGGCCAAAACTCTCTGAATGGTTTTACAGAAACCATCTGGACTTTTTAAGTTTGGAACCAATAAAATACCTAATATACTACGATGAGTTTCTAGTAGAGGTAATCGTGAATGAGACTTTTCGTCTACTTGTGGGAACACATATTCGAAGAATGTTTGTATGGATGCTACGCTTATTTGAAATAATAAAACAACTTCTTTCTAAACTATTAAGAACTCACGAACTGTTGTGTTTACTCAAGAACTAGACACTCCTAGAACACACTTTCTTGATCAAATTAATAAGAAATAAGGACAAACTAAAACACTCACCACAGTCCTTAAACTTTCTTCTTTTTCTATCAGATTCCGATTATCAGTGAAAAGAGTCGAAAGGAACGAAGAAAATGTAAATTATGGTTGGAATAGTATTTGTCGTTTTGTTTCGTCTCGTCTCGTAGAATGGGGGAAAATTGTGAAGAAATAAAAGAAATATCTGAAAATATTCTCTTCTTTTTTTGTGATAGCACGATTGAAAAATTATAAGATGAAAAACGAGGAAAAGAAAAATTGTCTTGTCTCGGAACAATAATAGGAGAAAGTTTGTTTGCGTTTTCATTTTTACACCATAGCTAAGGGGAGTAGTACTCTCACAATCTCAAGTTACCTGATACGTATCATGCACTTTTTATGAATAAAAAAAGTGTTCAATATTGAATTTTGAATTTCGAGAAAAAGTCAAGAATTGTTTAGAATGAAGATGGAGAGGGGACAGGTGCCCTCATCCGAGAGGAAGACGGTTTCAACCAAAGGAATATTTGGGTTGTGGGAAAAAAGAATAAGAAGGAAAATGAGTCAGTTGGTTTCGAAAAAGAAGACAATGGTGGCACTTTTAAAATAAGGAAACAGAGGAAGAAGAAGACGGATGAGGTATTGAGAAATCTAAATAGAAGAGTAATGTGATTGAAACGATTATGGAGAAAAACATGAAGTTCGGGGTTTTACTCAATTTCAAGTAAATCTGGAAAGCTCTACACATACCACAAGTGTCAGTTTATCTGCTTGGAAATGGATATGAAATGGATATCAACTGTGTAAGTTTTGGTTCCAAGTAACTCCAAGTAAAGAATAAAAGCTACCACAAAACTGAGAAAATTCAAATTCTACATAATTTTGACCGCTCGAATAAAAGTGATTTCATAGGGGCGGCGTCGTTCAAATGATGATGATGATGACAGTGGCAAAAGTTCAAAGTTACTATTTGCACTTTTATGTCCCTTCTTCTTTTTTTTTTAATTTGAATTCAAAAAAGAATATAAGTTAAGTAATAGAAACCTTCCCGCTCTTTGAAAATAATAATAATCCCAACAAAAACTGGGCTGGCTTTAAATGCACATTAAATGTGTTCAAAACATTTATCAGAAACGAATTGATTCAAGCTTTTTTTTTCGTCAGAAATGATAAAAGAATGATGGGAAAAATGATAAGCTTTGCAGGTTGAAAGAGGGTCAAGAGGTAATACTGAAGGTACTTGTAGTGTGAGAACTGCTGTCTTTTACTCTCTTTTACTCATAGTTTACTAGTCTCTTACAGTTCAATATATACTCGTGTTTGCTCAATTCGCAACGATCGAACCCTCTAATTATCTCAATCAAGAAAGTGTTCTAGGAGTGAAGACGGGGCAAACAGGATCATATTGAACATCAAAAAACGAGCCGAGAATTGGGAGGAGAACTTGAGAGTAAGTAAGAAGAGTGAATGATAAAAAATATGTACGAAAAAGAAAAAGAAATTAATTGGAGACAAGTTCTAAGAGTTTGTAAAAGACAAAAACAAGAAATATGGTTTCAAGTGCAAATAAATCGGTTATATTCTATGTCAATTATCGAATTAGTCAGTTCAAAAAGGATCGATTCATCCAATTCAAACAGGCTTTTTGTTTATTAGATCATGCCGAATAAAGAGAGTTTCAGAAAAATATCTATGAAAATTGTAGCAACTATCCACACAGAATACCCCAAGGCACAAACATTCAGATACTCCACGATTTAAACAGAATAGAGAAGAAAGAGAATAACTTGTGGGTGCCAATGAGATTGATATCAAATGAAAAAAGAAACAGAAAAGATATTGGAGCAACAAGAGAGAAAAGAAAAGGATAAACACTTGTTTTCTATTCAATCTCTATCTCTTTTTTTATCACACATTATCAGTTAATTGGTAGCAAAAAGGGAGGATAGAAACTGGTTACTTTTACTCGTTTCATTGTTCGCAAGTGATAAAAAAAAGAGATATTCAAATATAGACATTGTGTGGATGAAAGAGAAGAACGAATTGACCTGGATTTTTGTGAATTTACTGGATCTGGTAGTCAGTTTTATATGGAATCACAAATTGGCATTTCTAAATGGATTCAAAAGCTTGGAGCAAATTATTATGTTTTTTCTTTCAGAACCTTGTTCTCAGTTGTAAATTCAAAGAAAACTATTATTATGCATGAACTCTGTTTTTGACAGGACTAAGATAGATTTCAGTTTTTAGAACTATCCAGATCTTGTTTTTGGTCAGCAAATATCGCAAAGTTTACGACTAGCCAAACCTAATGAAACCCTCTAACAAAAGAGCATGTTGGCAGTTTCATTGAAAACTCCAGTAGCTACCAGTGAATTCAAAAATTGCCGGAAACGTAACATGAACTCCTAGCCACAACAAAAAAAACTCTAAAGTGTAAGTGCACAACTCAACGTCCTTCCGTTTTTTTCGGGTCCATCTCATTTTTCATATTTACAACTACCCATTGATCCTCTTTTTCTCCTCCCCTTCTGTTTTTTTCTCAGAGAAAGATCATCAAATTTTTGTGTGACAGATTGACGGAAAAGCATGACAAGTTTTACGAGAAACATTGGGATACAAATGTGAAAAAACAAATGGGTTATTGGGTGGAGAGTGATCAAAGAAGAAGAACAAAAAGAAGAAGAAAAAGAAAAAATAAACATTGTTTGAGAAAAGAAAAAGTTTTTTTGGAGAAAATTGGTGGGAGTGTGACTGAGAAATTGGATGTGTGAAAATCAGATTCTGAGCATAAGTTTTTCTGTTTTTCACTTTTTTGAAAACTTTCTGGAAGAAGAAGAAGTGACAGAAATAACAGTCTGAAGATGAAGTGTTAGGGAATGAAAGCAAGGAATCTGAAGAGCTTCAAGTTCACTAAAGACTAATCTAGAAGAAAAAATCTGCCAATCCTTTTACAAAATACTAGAAAACGTTGTTCTAATTCTGATTGTCACAAATACTCAACCACAAAAAAAAATGCCAAGGAAAAGTTGTTTTCTGATTTTCATTTCTCTCTTCTGGTCACTCGACTCCCGTTCAGTGAGCATCTTTCAGTGTAAACTATATGAAATAAATCGAGAGGGGACGAGTTCTTGGCCGCAATTTTTTAATGGTTCTAAGGGCACTTAGCTCTTTTTCTTTTTGTATTCGAGAAAAAAAGTTTTATTCTGAAGAATTGCGTTGAATACTGAACAAGAGAGACGGACGGAGGAGGCAGCACAAAAAAATGACCGAGAGTCAGGAAGCACTTAACGGAGACAGGAGAAGGGTGGACGGGTAGAAGAGATTGATGGGTGAAAAGAGGACAAAGTTTGGAAAGAATAGGATAATTGAAATGTCGTTTCAGTGGTTTTTCATTTCATTTTAATGTACTATTACGAATTTCAACAATGATTTATCATCAATGTAAGTATTGAATTCAAATCGAGAGGCTGCTATGAAAAGAAGAGACATCCAAGTTATGAACCAATGTTTCAGAGAGCTACCTCTTATTGAACGTCCTAGGCTCAAGTTTCGATTTATTTCAAAAACTATGGTAATTTGCAATGAAGTAGGCTTCAAGAAAAGTAAGTAACAACCCTTTAAGTTATCCTCTTTTGAATTGCCCTCGAACACTAAAATCAGTTTTTCCACTTCAACCAGAGTACAACTAGTGATCACTTCTCTATACTAAGAGGCGAATTTTGTGTGTCTGTCTCGCACTGTTCCCTGAATAACTATTTTGCCCCCTGACCGATCTGTACCATACTTGGCATGTGACCATAAGTCCCCGAGCGCTTCATTTCCAGAAAGTTCTGGAAGCAGATTACTGTAGGGGTACTGTAGCTACAGTAACCCAAGTTTTCAAAACCCTGTTCAGACTGGACGGAATGACTCCAATTTTTAGTGGACGCTTGCATGGGACCCACTTTGCATACCGTCCAAACCAGGTCAGGATTACTGTAGGATTACGGTAGTTACAGTAACCCGAAATTTTGAGAATTTCTTCGGAATGAACGGAATGACTCCCAATTTGTATCGAAGAATGGGCGGGGCTCAAGTAGTGCACAGTCAAAAATTGAGACGGATTACTGTAGGATTACGGTAGTTACAGTAACCCGTAATGTTGAGAACTTCTTCGGAATGAACGGAATAACTCTCAGTTTCTATCGGAGCAAGCGAGAGACAAAAGTATACACTGTCAAAAAAAAATGAAAACGGATACTTTAGGATTTCTGTATTTAGGTCTGGAATTCGAATATTTCTAGAATGTTCTAGAGCGGAATGTTCTAGAATGTTCTAAAACGGGATGTTCTAGAATGTTCTAAAACGGGATTTTCTAGAATGTTCTAGAACGGAAAGTTCTAGAATGTTCTAGAACGGAATGTTTTAGAATGGGAACTTTTTTCTAGAATGTTCTAGAACGGAATATTCTAGAATGGGACCATTTTTCTAGAATGTTCTGGAATGGGATGTTCTAGAATCGGAATTTTTTTCTAGAATGTTCTGGAACGGAATGTTCTAGAATGGGAACATTTTTCTAGAATCTTCTGGAATGGGATGTTCTAGAATGAGAATTTTTTCTAGAATGTTCTAGAATGGGAACATTTTCCTAGAGTGTTCTGGAATGGGATGTTCTAGAATGAGAACATTTTTCTAGAATGTTCTGGAATGGGAACTTCTATCTAAGGACGTTATAGAACCGGACGATAGTTGACTTGCCTCCAAAAAGAGAAATTTGAATTACCGCCAAGATGAAAAATTTGAATTACCGCCAAGATGAAAAATTTGAATTACCGCCAAGATTAAAAATTTGAATTACCGCCAAGATGAAAAATTTGAATTACCGCCAAAATGAAAGTTCTCGAAAGATGTTGAAATAGGGAACTGGAGTTCCCTATGAATTTTTTAAATTTAATTCAAATTTGTTTCGTATTTTCTCTACGTCTCCTAACTAGGTCATCTCTCACAGAAGCTTCTGGAACTTCGGAAAAGCCTATATAAGGCGAAGATTTCGTCATTTGAATCATTCTTTCCAATTCTCTCAGCCCGATCAACATGGTCAAGAGAACTCCAAAGCAAGGGACAAGTGCCCCACCTACATGGGCCCGTCGTCTACGTCATGGGACACGTGTGACGTCATCATTGGCCGGACACCAACAAGCAGGGACAAGTGGATCGTCCTCGTGGGCCGGACGTCTCCGTGACGGGACAAGTGCATCAACAACAAGTGCACGTCAACTGCGAGCCGAGTCCAGCAGAAGCAACGGTCAGCAGGTAAGACAGGGTCTCAAGAACAACTCAAAGTTGTTCACGTGGACAACTCGGAGTTGGTCTTTTTGATCCCATTAGAACAGTTACGAACTGTTTCTTCCAGCCTGTGGCACCTTCGAGCAGACTCCGTTCACAAGACACCAGCGGCAGGACCAAGAGGAGCACCGGTCAACAGGTAAATCTAGGTCTGAAGAATGGCTTTGAGTGACTTGCTCTGGCAGCTCAAAATCAATCTTTCTAATCCAATAGAGCCGATGTAATTATTTCTTCTCAGGCAAGGACGCCTTCAACAAGACCATCGTCGCAAAGGAAGTGCTCCGAACACGATCGTATTGCTGCCAAGAAAGCTGAAAAAGCTTCCAAAAAGGCTCTCAGTCGGCACCTCGAAACGGATGACGCCAAATCTGCTCGAAGATTGTCCGACGCAGCTCATAAGTTCAGAGCCCGTTCAGAGGAGCCCAGTGATGTCACACTTCAGAGACGCAAAGACAATGCTCTCCGAATGTCTCAAACCCGTGCTCAAGAAACGGTGCAAGTCACTGAAGCCAGAAGACGTGCTGCTCGTGAAAGACATGCCACGTCGTCCCACAAAACTGAAGACATTGGAGCTGCCCGTCGAGATATTCCAGTTGAAGCTCACTACCTCGGGAAGATGTCAGTCCAGTGCTCAAGTTGCAAAGCTTTGCACTTCGAAGCTGAACTTCCGAAGAGCAAAGTCTTCAATACATGTTGTCGTCACGGATTAGTGGAGCTTCCGATGTTCGAAAACTTCTCACCGGAGCTCTATGAGCTGTATACCAGTGATACCCCTGAAGCTGTCAACTTCCGCAAGAACATCCGACAGTACAATAATTCGTTGGCCATGGGGTCAATGAAGGCATCACTGGATATCCAAACAAAAGGACCATTCTGTTTCCGGCTCCATGGTCAAGTGTACCACCTAATTGGACCTTTACATCCTTCGGAAGGTCAGGAGCATATTTTTGCTCAAGTCTTCATTCTTGATACGGAGGAGGCAGCTCACCAACTCAATAACAAGCCATATAACCGTGACTGTTCCGGAGAATTGTTCAAGAAATTGATAGAAATTCTCAACAAATACAATCCATTTGTGAAGTCATTCAAGATGATGCACGAAAAAGAAGAAGAGGAAGAGGTTAAAGCCAGAGCACAAGGAAAAGAAGTTCGTAGTGTCAAAATGGTCTTTCGAGAGGGCAAACAGTTTGACCCTAAAAGGTAAGGGTTCCAAACTACAGTACCAATCGTGTTGTTTTCCCGCCTTATTCTAGAACATTCTAGAACATTCTAGAAAAAAGTTTATATTCTAGAACATTCTAGAACATTCTGGAAAACGTTCCCATTCTAGAACTTTTCAGAAAAGATCTTATTTCCAGATACTCGCTTCCAACTGCAAACGAGGTTGCTGTAGTCTTCGCCGGAGATGAATATGAAATTCCTGGACGAAGAGAGATCATTATCTATCAACGAAGTACTGGAAAGCTCCAGAATCTCCGCGACACTGATAAAGAGACCGATCCTCTGTGCTACCCTCTTCTCTTCGCAGATGGAAGATATGGATGGCATATCAACCGCAAGCAAAAAATGAGCAAGGATGGTAAAGAGGAGAAGATGAGTACTCGAGAATTCTACTCATACTATCTTCATGTTCGGCCACAATTCAACCCTCTTCACCATTCAAGAAAGCTCTTCCAACAGTACTGTGTGGATGTTTGGATTAAAATTGAGCAAGAACGACTCAACTACATTCGTCAGAATCAGAAAAAGCTTCGAGTTGAATCAGTAAAAGGATTAATGGACCATATCAGTGGTGATGAAGGAGGACCATGTGGTCAACGAATCTTCTTGCCGAGTTCATTCTCTGGATCACCACGTGACATGATTGGTCAATATCAGGATGCCCTAGCAATCGTCTCGAAATACGGAAAACCTGATCTTTTCATCACGATGACGTGCAATCCACATTGGGTGGAGATCGAAGAAGCTTTAACACCAGGCCAAAATGCCATCGATCGCCCTGACATTGTTTCGAGAGTCTTCAAACTCAAAATTGATGAGCTCAAAAAGGATATTTTGGGAAGAAAGATCTTTGGAGATGTATCTGCATGGGTCTACGTTGTCGAGTTTCAGAAGCGTGGACTTCCGCACATCCACATGCTTCTGATTCTGAAAGATGATTGGAAGTTAAGGTAAATCTATTTCAATATTGATAAGAGCTCATTCTGAGTAAATAATTTGCAGATCTGCAGAAGATGTTGACGAAGTCATCACTGCCGAACTTCCAGACAAAGAAGAAGATCCAGACCTCTACGAGACAATCTCCACAATGATGATCCACAGGCCGTGTGGTACCCAAAACCCATCCTCACCATGTATGATCAACAATACATGCAGTAAACACTACCCGAAAGACTTCCGACCCGTCACAACTATCGGAGTTGATGGATTCACAAGCTACAGAAGACGTGACGATGGAAGGACAATTCGTTTCAAGACTCCTCATGGCGGATTTGTCGATCTGGACAATCGCAGCGTTGTCCCATACAACAAGTACCTGTCTCGGAAATTCAAATGTCACATCAACGTTGAAAGATGTGGACACGTTGGAGCCACAAAATACCTGTGGAAATACGTATATAAAGGCCATACACGTGCTGCTGTCCACATCTACACCGACAAGACAGGTACAAAATATGAAAAGGAGGACGAGATCGACAGTTTCGCTGACACGAGATACGTTTGTGCTCCGGAAGCACTTCATCACATCTTCGGCTTCCGGATGTCCGACAGAAGCACTCCTGTCATGCAACTGAAAGTACATCTTCAAAATGCTCAGGGAATCGTGTACACAGCCGGAGAAGAGAAGTCTGCATTGGAAAGAGGCCAACTCAGAGATACCACCCTGACAGCATGGTTTGAAGCAAATCGAAATTGTGCAGAAGAGCTTGCAAACAATGGAATGCTCTCAGACAATATGGTGGATTCAAGAGGAATTCCCTATGGAGATATGCCAGAGCATTTCCAGTTCCTCAATGGAAAATGGGCACTTAGGAAAAAGCACACAAATTGCATTGGTCGATTGCATTTTGTTTCCCCTCGAGACCAAGAACGATTTGCTCTGAGGCTGCTACTGCTCGAAGTTGTGGATGCCACGTCATATGAAGATCTGAGAACAGTTGGAGGCCAAGAATATAAAACCTTTGTCGAGGCTGCAAAGGCAGCTGGATATCTAACAGATGACAGCTTTTATGAAAAGTCACTGGAAGAAGCAGCCACATTCCATACTGCCCCTCAATTCCGTGGCTTTTTCGTGACTCTTCTACTCTTCGGAGAAGTTCACAATGCCAAAGATCTTTGGAACAAGTGAGTTTTCGAACCTGGAAGTAAGCTGAAACAATATCTAAAATTTCAGATTCCTGATCGAATTCTGCGAAGACTTCATCTACCAGAAGTACCCACAACATATGGCTGAAATCCTTGCCTATAATGATCTTATCGATCGCATGAAATCCATAGGAGAGCGCCTGGACAATTGGATGAAGCTCGATTATGACAGAATTGTTCCAGAAGACGTCATCGACTATGACTGCTGTGAGCAAGAAGGAGCAAAAATGCGGAGCACTCTATTCCCTGAGCAAGATCTAATCATTCAAGAAGTTCTCCATGCGCTTCAAATTGGAGGTGGTCTGATCTACGTGGATGGTCCGGGTGGAACTGGAAAGACATACATCTACACATGTCTTATCAACATCTTACAAGGCATGCACAAAAAAGTTGCTCCAGTGGCGTGGCCTGGAAACGCTGCTGTTCTACTTCCACACGGAAGAACAGTTGCATCCTTTTTCCATCTTAACATCAAAGATGGATGCAAGACCTCCACAGTTCATCTTCAGTCTCAGGAAGCTAAGATGCTAGCAAATTTGGATGTGTTAGTCTGGGACGAAGCTCCGATGAGCCCGAAAAACGCTCTGGAAACAGTCGATCAGCTCCTCCGTGACGTAACTGGAACCGACAAACCATTTGGAGGGAAAGTAGTTCTATTGGGAGGTGACTTCCGACAGTGTCTTCCGGTAATGGAGAAAAAGGGTCTGGATGAACAAGTGGCTAATTCCATCAAAAAGTCAAAGCTCTGGCCACTCTTCAAAACATTCCGGCTCACCAACAATATAAGGGTTAAGGATGGGGATGAAGAATGGAAAAGGTCAGCGAGACATAAAAAAGTTTCAACTAACTTTTAATATTTTCTTACAGGTATCTTCTGGAGATCGGAAACGGACTGAAAGGAGAAGGTCCATCAGGAATCATGGAAGTACCTCCAGAACTCAGAAGTCAAGGAGATCTTGCTGAGGAAATGTTCGGATCTCTTCTACACAATGGAGCCGATGTATCAGCCATTTCTCAAGTCGCCATTCTCTCCCCAACCAACAAAGGGGCATCAGAGATGAACGAGAAGATTCTGGAGATGATTCCTGGAGAGTGCAGAGTGTACAGAAGCATTGATGACGTTGGTGACAAAAAAGATGAGCCATCTGATGCCAGTAACTTCCCAACGGAGTTTCTTCACAAAATGACACCATCTGGACTACCACCACACAAACTGAAGTTGAAAGTCGGTGTTATTGTGATGTTGATCCGTAACCTTGACGTCCGAAACGGATTATGCAATGGCACTCGATTAGTTGTGGAAGAAATGAAGGATCGAGTTTTAAGATGCGCCTTCATCTCAGGATCCAGAAAAGGACAATTTGTACTGTTGCCTCGAATCACTCTGACCTATGACACCGGAATTCCATTCACTCTCAGAAGACGTCAGTTCCCGATTCGGCTGGCCTGCTCAATGACAATTAATAAGGCCCAAGGGCAAACCTTCGATCGAATTGGACTTATGCTGACTGATCCGGTCTTTTCTCACGGGCAACTTTATGTTGCCCTGAGCCGCACAAGAACCAAGGATGGAGTTAGAATCTCAGCACCGGAGAATATAATGAATAACATTGTTCTTAAAGATGTTCTTTAAGTTTTTGTTTTACTTACATTTGTTTTGTTCATACTAATAAATTTAAAGGACTCAATTCGTTTGTTTCTTATGAAATGAAAAAAACAAAACTGGAATACAGGGATCTGAAATTAGAAAAGCCGGTGGATGCCAGCAAGGAATCCGCGACGTAGTCGCGGTTTCCTGCTGGTAAATAACTATGTAAAACGTTCAAAAATCACCCGATTGACGGTTGAACGGACGGTGCAGTGCACAACGATGGCGATGACGAGGAAAAAAGTGAATGAATTGAATAGCTGTACAGAGTATGCAAAAAAGGGCAGAGAAAAACAGTTTTGCGTGTCTCTCTGGCTGCTGCTTTACTCATGTAAAAAAGAATACGTATAGATGGAAAGAGGAAAAAAAGGGTTATTTCCGTTTTTTTTCTTCTCGGGGGGTTTCTTGTAAAAGAGAGAAAGAAAAAAAAGTATAGAATGCTATTCAATTATTATGATTCTCATTCTATACTTCTAGAAGTCGCGCATTTATGGAAAACCGTTCTGGAACAGGAAGACTGATAAGAATTTTTGAGAATTAATGAAAATGACCCTAGTGTAGAGTTAAAGTTTTAAGCAAAGAAGATTATAAATAAGACATTACAACCCTAGAAAAAATTAGTTTAGATTGTGTCATTGTCTACTACGTTAACTCTACTACGTTAAGACATCTAATACTACGTTAAATTTTATTACTAAATTCATTCACAATTAATCTTAAACGACAGAATGTTTATTAAAATATCAACATTAGGCTTCATGGGAAAAAGAAAAAGTGATTGAGAAATATCCGGTCGAATCTCAGAGAATGATAAGCCATATATTGCGGAGAGAGGGAAAAGAGGGTCTTTGTTTGGTTTGCCAGGTAGAAACATTCGCACACATTTTTGGATTTATGATAATCGAAAGAAAGAAAATAGGAGGAGAGAGGGAAGAATTATTTCTCGTGATGAGATAGACAGAGAAAAGAATGGAATCAGATTCGAAGAATTCTTGATGATGTGTTGAAGAACTGGAATTTTTTATGGCTAACATCGGGCCATCGGAAAAGAAAAAGAAAAGAATAAGAATAGATAGATATGTTTTGATATTAAAGGGGAATACTGAATTTATCATACAAATTTAAATTCATTGAATTCAGGATATTCAGATTATTGTTGATTCTGGAAAATAAACAAACGAAAAAAATGAATTTCATGATCTTCTGAAACTACCGCATTGTGATGTGAATCTCTTTAGAGAGTATTTCGATATAGATTATAAATATAATCTCCTTACAAATAACTTCAAATCCCATTATTACCATAAGTAACTATCAATCAATCACAGAGAATATAAAGACAAGAGTGAAGCAATGACTTCTTTCAGAAAGGACTTCTCGAAAGGTCAGTCAGTTATTCTACTGAATAGAAAGAACATATATATCTACTTTTTTTTCTGAAACAGTAACATACGTGGAAAATGTCAAGTGTGTTGATTTGATAATATTCGGAAAGAAAATACGGAATAAGGAGATAAAGAAGAAGTAAAAGATAGAGATCTCGAATAATATTTCACAGCGGGAGACGCAGCAACATGGGTAGGATAGTGATAAAAATATGTTTTATCTGTTCTCTTTTTCTCTATTTTCTATTTATCACCTTTCGGAAAGAATTCGATGGAACAGTGATAATGGTAATTATAGGGAATGGGTTCCAATTATAGAATGATGAATTGGTGCAATCAAAAGGGTTCGTGTCCTAGTTCATGGAATTGGAACACATTGAAGAAAGATAACTCATTTATTTGAAAAATTACATCTTGTCACTGATAAGGGGTAGGAATTCAGAGTGCAAAACCGATTTGCAGGCCACAGATGTTTCCTTTGCACTTGACAGCTACTGTAGTGAATTGCCCCAATGGCGTTCCATTAAATGTATGAAGCTTCAGGCTATGGCTACCGTTTTGCTCGCGATATCATTGTGTAGATGAGAACTCTGATGTTTTGAGTTAATACCTTCGTCAAAAGAAGTCATTCCGCTGACTTCGAATTTTCATATCCATCACGTCCACGGTAATTTGTTCTGTACTATTTCATCGTTCTGAGGCGCTACTCAGTCAATTTTTTTCAACAGTGGAGAAAATTACATGCATTTGTTGAAGAGATGATTAACGAGCGGTTTCCTCTTTTCCCATTTCCAGTTTTTTATAGTCTCATAGTCAGTATCAGCTTCAGAAGCATGACGTTATTTGGTTACTCTTTTCGGTGCTGTATTGATTTCGATGCCAGCCTAGAATTTCCTCTAAATGCGCGAGATGCAAACGCGCTCCACTGTACACCTTGTGAAAATATTTTTCAAACGAATTCTCTGCTTCCTTCCTATCGCATTTTCTGTCAAACTCTCGTTTAAAAAATTATATTTGAGGTGTAAATATGGATTTGAACGATACAAATAGTGCTTTGGACAAGGTTAAACTCCGTGTTCGGAAACAAGACCACTCGTTGAAGATGATGGTAGGCTTGAATAATCGATAAGCGACGTAATATTCATTCTTTTCAGTTCAATCCTAATCAGTTCATAATCGGAAATCATGCCTGTAAGTTGTCAGAAAGAAAACCGCTCATATTCGAATACAATCCATCTGTAGGTTTTATCGGACAACTTTTTGAAAAAAGGGTTTTTTTTTTCAGGGAAGGTTTTTTGTACGATTCACCATGGCTTCTGACCCAAAAATGGGATATACTGAACGTGGATACGGATTAGCTCTCACCCAATTAAGATGCATCTCAGTAAGTTAGCTTCTTCTTCATTTGCAATATTATTTTTTTCAGTTGAAAGACGAGCTTCACGAGCATCCCGCCGTGATCGTGTGTACTCTGCTAGGATCATGCTTTGATAAAGTATGCCAAACGCAGCCCGGAATGAAAGAAACTATTGAGAATGGGTTGAAACATAATAAAAGATGCGCCACAAACATGGCATTCACTTTGAAACCTTGGCATGAGGCTAAGGGCACATTCATGAAAGTCCAGATGAATGAGCTAGACCGAGTAAAGGAGTACGAGTTCGACTTCGATAACATGAAATCTATCTTGTTGCAAGATGTTAGTTTTTAATCTCCTTTCAAAAAACGCAGATTTATTCAGCTTCGCGATGTTTGGCGTCAAGTTCTCGGAGAGAATCCGAAAAACAGAGCAGGGATGATTGCTGGAGACGTGGACGGCTCACTGGTGCATGAGTTATCCGCCATGAATTGGGCTCAATACTTATTTGACCATCAGCTAGCAAAGTACGCGTGCCCAAAAACTGGAGGAGTCATGTACAACAGGATGACTCAGGCTTCTTACCGTCAACGTCGATCCGCTATCAACAGTGGCGGTATGATTTTTAAAGTTCTATGAAATATCGAAATTTTTCTCTTAAAGATTATAAAAGAGGACTTGATATCGATCTCCCGTTTGAAAGAAACCCAGACTACCCTTTCCATCAAGAGGCGAAGCCAGTCAAGAAACGGTAAGACACATTTTCTGAAAAGCCCCTAATTGATTTTAATTTAAGGAGAATCTCTGGAAACCACCTGAGCCAGGTAAGAATAATTTCCTTTAAAGTTTCCAGAAATGTGCTAAAGTTCACACCACGGACACAGTGTTTCCTATTTTCTTACTATGCCGTAATTTTTATTTTAACTTTACCCCACACCCCGACCTGAACTATATTGATTGTAAATGTCCATGCTATTAACCACTTTGACAGCACCTCTTAAAAATAAGTTCTAGCCGATTCAATGGACAGGACAGGAGGGATGGATTAGAGGAAAAAAGGATCCATACACGAGACATCAGTACGGATTAGAACAATGCTCATCATCCTACCAAAATTTGCTGCATAGAATACAATTGGTAAATACTTCATTTAAGAGCTTTTCTAGCTAGTCAATTCAGAAAAATCAAAGCAATTGCGAGAACGAAAATATCCCGCAAAAACAAAAAAGCTTTGATGAGCCCATGGAGCAGGATATAGGGAACCCACTTCAGAACAACAATGGAATGAACACGTTGACGAAAAAACCAGCTGATAATCCTCCTCAATACGGGAAAAGCGTGACATTGAACGATGTTGAAGCCGTCACTAAACGAATGATGCATTTGGGGGAAGAAGTACCAGATGTCGCAATGTTACCCGTCCCAGGATCACCACTTCAAAGCCAGAAGTCCGAACAAAATGGTACATAACGGCTTCCCAACTTCTAACACTAAAACTGGAATCTAGTTTCAGATACGGGATTTAACTTTGCATCAGGAGACAAGGAAGAATATCCTAAATCAGTCAAGAAAGTATCACGATATTCATCATCATATGTTACCCACTCTCCATGCATGAATGGACGATCACAGGTTTGCAAATCTGCACTTTATGTTATCACTTTCCATCTCAGTTGCGTCCCTTATTGCTTTGATTTCCACCTTGCTGTTGTTCGCTTTTTTGTCGTTTTAGAAAACACTGTGCTCCGGGGTTCATCTTTCATTTCGAAGAAAATCCAAGATTGATAGTAGGCCAGACGAATATAATTTTCAGGGTGACAAGGTGTCTGCCTCACCTCAGCAGAAGGTTTCTCGCCCAGTAGCAACGGTAACGTGCCCACTAGCATATCCTATTAATATTCCCTCGGTGTAAATAGTGTGATCTTTCTTTTACAGGGAGATGCTCGCGGTCAACGTCCAGATGGAGATGAGACGCTTTTGACATACCCACCTAATACTACTGATCACGTCACTGGTATGTTAAATTCACGATTAATAGTAAATACTTGTAAAAAATGCATTATAGTTCAACTCAAGGATATGAAAACGTTGGATCGTAAGGAGTTTCTAAACGACAATGTCATGGCTTTCATGCTCAATTACATAAGTCATCACATGATAGACAAAGCGCTGTGAGAATTAAATTTTGACAAGTTTGTTATCAAAACATTGGATATATTTCAGATTGGATAAGATCTATATGTGCAATTCGTTTTTCTATAGTAACCTGACTCGCCAAATCCCTACTCTCTGCTTCACACAACGTGCTGAAAGGCCGATATCCCTTGAGAATCACAAAACACTGCTTTCCAACATCCCTCGCGCGATTCGTTGGACAAAGAAGTTTGATGTCTTTGCCAAAGACTACATTGTAATTCCAGTCAACGAAGATCTTCATTGGATGGTCGTCGCAATCATAAATCCTGGAGGTGCTATAGTAGACTTGACAGATGAGGAAAACTCTCGAAAAGCTCCTAAGTGTTATGTGTTATTCTTTGATCCCTTGAGTGGCTTGGATAAAAGTAGACGGCTTCACGTCGGTCACTGCATTACGACCTGGCTCTCAGAATTGTACCAAGCGACCAAAACGGGCTCAGGAAAATTCGTTACGAAGGGAAAACCAACCGAATATGATAAGGATAGAGTCGTGTTGATGCGCCCAAAAAACACACCAATTCAAGACAATTTTTCCGATTGTGGTCTATACGCATTGCATTTTGTCGAGGGTCTTTTCTGCTCGCCTAAGCGCCCTGTCGTTGTTGAGGTTAGTGAGACCATTGAATTGTCGAAAAACTAATAGCGCAACTATTACAGGACTTACCGGACTTGGACTGGAATGAAATGTGGCCAGAAGCGGAAAAAATGTGCGATCTAATGCGTGATAAAATTTACAACTTGATAATAAAGCTGTCACCAGAAAATGCAAGGAGCCGTCTCGCTAAATTTGAAAAGTTCCACAAATGCGGACTAAACCGAGAAGGAGATCTTCGCAAATCACGCCGTCACAGTGCAGCCTGCTTCCGACGCAAACCTCGTCATCAAGATTACCATGCCCGGCACTATTCGTTGTCCCCACCAGCTAAAAATGTTATCTATGATGATCCGGTATTCACGAATCCTCGAGCTCTGGCAAAAATGCCAGTCACTCAACTAGTTCGCGGTATGAAGCGCCCTCGAGAGAATTTCCCAGTCGCTTATTAGAAACACTGTCACGTTCACTATATAATCTCTTGTATGTTGGTCCTAGTTCTTATTCTTTTCTCCTCACATAGAGTACAGAGTGTACATACTGATCGTGAACAGTTTTTGAAAACCCCTTTACATCTTTTGTATCTTATGACCAAAACAGTTCTTTTATTCTAACTTCGATCTTATTATCTTTCTATTCCCCCGAAGATCTCTTTTTGAGTTTCTCCATTCAAAGAAGTTGTGAAGGTTTAGAATTTAATTCTCCTCATTTCATAATTTGAACCATTCATCATTCCCTGCACGGTTTCCTTTGAAATTTTATTGACTCTGTTCACCCCTTCTCTGTTCTTTTTTTCATCCATAAAGTTACATTTTTTATCCAATACAAATGAACGGTTATATGGAATTTATCTCTTACTTAAATGGACATCCGTTTGTAAAAAAAGGTGATTTGCCGCTGAATACTTCGTTTCCGCAGCTCTGGCACGCTGTATGTGCCCCGCCCCTTTTTCCATGCCGCGGTGGCGGAATTGTAAGCAAAAGTCTTGACAACCAGCCTTCTTGCTTTTTTTCCAAATAATATTTTTGTTAAGAGAGAAAGTGACAAAAAGTTAAGCTTGATTTAAACATTTTAGATCTTCCTAGCGGCCTTGTGCAGAATAATCATCAGCCAATCATGTCGATTATGAGCTATACTGGTGGAACAGTCGTCGCGATGGCTGGTGACGAGTAAGTTATCTTTTCGTTTTTAAAATCTCGATTCACAGTTACTATTCGTGTAATGTTGAAATAAAATCTTCAGATGTGTCTGCATTGCTTCCGATTTGCGCATTGGAGAACAAATGACAACAGTTGCTACGGATCAGAAGAAGGTGCACAAAGTGACGGATAAGGTTTACGTTGGGCTTGCCGGATTCCAATCTGACGCCCGCACTGTACTTGAAAAGATTATGTTCCGTAAAAACCTCTATGAACTTCGTGAGAACCGTCGTATCAAGCCACAAGTCCTCTCTGAAATGATCTCAAATCTTGCATATCAACATCGCTTCGGAAGTTATTTCACTGAGCCTTTGGTCGCTGGATTGGATGACAAAAATAAGCCATACATCTGCTGCATGGACACGATTGGATGCGTGTCGGCTCCACGGGACTTCGTTGCTGTTGGAACCGGACAAGAATACTTGCTCGGAGTCTGTGAAAGTGAGTTAACTAAGTAAAAAAATATTTAACACATAGTTTTAAGATTTCTGGCGCGAAAACATGAAACCAGAAGAACTATTCGAAGCTACAGCGCAATCGATTCTCTCTTGTTTGGAACGCGACGCTGCATCTGGATGGGGAGCCGTCGTTTATACGATCACCAAGGACAAAGTTAACGTCTCCACCATCAAGGCTCGCATGGATTAAACACATGTTCATTCACTCTAAAAGTATATACATTTTCATCTAATTTATTTGTTTTTATCCCGTGTTCCATTTTTCTCCCCAAACCAGCCGGTTACCATATTTTCTTTTTTTCTGCGTTGGTTCGTCATTATTGAGAATACATTCATTTTGTACCTAATAGAGAAATTAATTCGTTTAGGTGAACGAGGTTTAGGTGAAATTTATTCCCGAAAGTTATGGCGAAAACTACACGACAATGACTAACTAGGGACTTCTTTGAACACTCCGTTCGATAATGAGCTGAAAATTAGTGGGTATACTATATCGACCATGCTGATTCCATTTCTGGATTCAAAATCTGCAAAAGGCCTATTTGGTTTCCTCGAATTTTTCGGGCCTCCGCAGGCTTTCCTAGTCTCACATTCAGCCGCATTCTTATACGCCCTCCCGCCTCAACGAAAATTGTGGTTTGATGGCGCAGCCGGGAAGGCGTTGGTGTGTCTCGAGGAAGGCTGTGGGTTCGTTACCCGGTCAACACAACTTTTTTTGCATTTTTTTGTTCGTTGAAATCAGAAGCCGTCATCACCCAAGATGATGTGAAAGTATATCCCAGATCCATAAAACAGTCTCTGATGACTCTAGGAACATTTTCAAAAAATAAAATTTTTGACTTGAAATTTCTGTTAAACTGCTCATGGGACACTTGGGAAATTTTTTGAGCTCATAATTTTTTTTCAAAAAAAGTTTCAAAACTATCAGAAAATGATTGCGGATGTTCGAGTTACTATTTTTACTCCATTTTGCAACCCCAAAGTCATTGGAAAATCAGAAAAAAGTGATATTTCCAAAAAGTTCTCTAGTAAACCATGTCACAGAGAAGCCTTTTGCAGATTTTGACTTCAGAAATGGAATCAGCATGGTCGATAAGGTGTAAGGACTCCGTCTCAGCCCAATATCGAACGGAGTGTTCGAAGAAGTCCCTAGTAAGTCTTTTAACTGAATCGAAGGAATTAGAAGAATTTGACGATTAGATCGTGCTTGTAGGAATCAGGATTGAGAAGAGTTAAAGCGTTGGTGAAGCATCACCGCCGACAATCCCCAAACTCGCTGGCTCGAATGAAGGTACTCATTTTCCGCGTTGTGGTGCACCTAAAAATGAATCAATGTTCAGAGAGCAAGTAGATACGAGACAGAACCTTAAACTCAGTAGAGTCGAAAGTGGGAAGTGTATATTTCATTTGTTTGCTTTTGAATTTGGTCAGTCCGGCAGTTTTGGAGAGTTCTTCCAGTGGAATAGTAAAAACCGCCTGTACTTCATCAGAATTCACAGCTAATCTATCGAGTGAAAGCTCATCGGGAATGTATCCAACTATGGGCGTGACCACGAAATCTGCCTGTCTTCGAACAACACTTTTCAAGGGTCCCCATATTTCAATATCTTCAGGATTTAATCCAATTTCTTCAAAGGTTTCTCTCAGTGCTGTTTGTGTAGTGTTTTCTCCTGGATCCATCCGTCCACCAGGAAAACATACTTCACCCCGATGGGATCGGAGGTGAATCGATCTTTTGGTCAGAAGAACAGAGTCTCGTCCATCTACATTCACTAATGGAATCAAAACTGACATAGCAGCATTTGAATCTGAATCAGAGACTAGTCTCGGATGTTTTGATGGTGGAGCAGATGCAAGATTCTGAAGGGAGTATGAGCTATTATTTATCATATGCTGGATCTGTTGAAACCTTCAAAAACCGATCTTTTGCTTCACTTCCGAATCTTCGTTCCAACCATTTCAGCTTCGTCAGGCTTTTCTGCCATAGTAGTCCATAACTCATTGGATACTACAGTTGAGTATAACAGTTTATAAAAAGCATCTTCGATAAGAAGAAACTGATAGGCCTAAACCTTTTCGCAGTGTTTGTTCGAAACAAGATGAAACAGTTGAAAAAGTCTTCATGGCGATATAAAATTCTTCTAAGAACACATCCGACTAGAGAATGAAGGATGAGGGTAAAGACACGAGATAAATAGTGCGTTTGGAAGAATGTTGGGTAGAAAAGTGTGAAAAAAAAATGATATGGATGATTGGGTGTACAGTTTTCGAAGAACAAATCAGAACATGTAAGGCGGAGAAAAGAATGGGGCGGTGATGCACAATTTACAGACATATGATGAAAAATCGAGAGGTTCTCAAAATCAGCCAAATGAAGTGAATTATAAAAACTAAGGTTACATGAATACGAAAACTTGGAAGTGAAATGTTTGGATATCACAGCTGGAAATCATTGAAGAGAGGTTTGCACTCTTGTTGATGAAATCACTCTGAAATCACGGCATGGTAAGAGAAAACACGAAAAGAATTGGATATGAATAGAGAAAAGTAAATAAAAAGGTTATGATCCCCGTTTTTTTTCAACCCGAAAGAGAATGAACAGAAAAAAAAGAGCTCAAAACTTCTCACAGAAATGGAGAAGACGAACGATATTATAAGAAGACTATTCACATGGCAAAGGTGGTTGATTGTTAAACTGAGAACAAAGAAAAAGAACAGAGGAGAAAATAATCGACGACTTCAAGCTTGAGGAGCAGCGTTTATGGTACTGTACATGTTTATGAAAATCCAGCAGAAGAGAACCAAGAAGGCAAGGAAGATTGTGCTGAAAAATAACACAGAAATGACATGATATCAACAGTATCGTACGGCTGTTAAGTGAACACTAAATAACTGAAAAGCACGCAAACTGTGGCAGGAAAGAATATGTGAACCAAATGCTAGATGATTTTAACATACAAACGTTAGGTGACACCCCTACTCACCTAACCATTGTCGCCGGCAGATTTTGACGTGCGGCAGACGACAATACTCTAAAAACAAAAGGAGTGTGCAGAATGGGTGAGTACGCAAGCAATATGGTGCGAAACTGTATAAACGGTTATAGTGCGGAAAATAGGCGAGACGGTGCGGTTAAAACAAAACACCAAAAACAAATTTAGTGAAGCGAATAGACGTGCACTTTTACCTTTCATATAACACAGAGAGATAGAGGATCACGAAAATCTGAAACCGGAGAAACATAATTTGCCGTAGGAAAAAGAGTACGAGGCTCAAACTTGAATAATTTTGAGCAAGTCAAAGTCAGTACCTCATCGCAAGAGCTCCGTGCATCTTCTGGCTGTCCAACAGAGTCTGCGGCCCATCGGCTCCTGCTTGTGCTCTCATACTCATTACATTGTCAGTAGATCGATCAAGTACCTGAAAATTATATAAATTGTTGGAAAGAATCCATAATTAAAATACTGTACCTGCTGATGCGCAGCACTCGTAATCAGCCGATTCTCTTGTTCGAAACTCTGCGTTGTAGTGTTTAAGTCAATTTCTAACTTCTCTACTTTCTGGCGTAATCGCTCATTCTCTTCTTTCATTTCTTTGAACATTTGGACCGATGTAACATCATCCTCACCTACTGGACGACTTCTCATCTCCTAGAAAAATTAATTGAGGCAAACTCAAAAGCTAAGAACCAACCAGCTCATCTATCACTGCTTTTGCCTTAATGAGTGCTTTCTCATTGATATCCAATTCAGAAGTACGTTTTCGGAGAAGTTCTTCAAGATCCACTAACTTCGTATCTGCGCGTGTTTCAGCTTCTCTCATTCTTTCTACTTCTACACTCGCCTTCTCTAATTGAAATTTCAAGTCGACAACATCTCCACTTGCGTGTTGTTGATTTTTAGCTAGTTTGTCTTGAAGTTCTGAAACTTGTCGTTCGAGTTCTTCCTTTTGCTTGGTCACGACTAAGTTCTCTTCTTCAAGAACCCCATTTTGACTCTTCATTTTGATGATCTCTCCTTTAAGTGGCTCAAGTGCTTCCAACTCTTCAATTCTTTCTGTCAGTCTCTTGTTCTCAATTTCCAGTGGTAACTTATTCTTCTCGCTGAAAGGTCTGAGGGAATTAAAGTGTGAAATGAAACCTGTAATAAATTCTTACTCGAAAGAAAGATTTCCAGCTTCGAACATTGATTCATGAAGCGATCGAGGTGTTACAGCATCCTCTAAAAACGTAAAATAAAGAAAAAAACAAGTGAAAGGTCAAGCTTACTGAAAAGAAGCTTGTTCTCAAGGTCGTTACGCTCAGCAATCAAGTCCTCCTTTCGATCTTCCAACTCTTTCACTTTTTCTTTGTATTGGATCAACTGAAGCTCGAGTTGTTCAACAATTCTTTTCTTCGACTCAAGACCAACGCTCAGCTCCACGTTTGTAGCTGTCAGCAACCCTATTTGACTTCTTAGTTGAACGATCCCAGCTTTATTATCTTCATCCAGTGTTGCAGTCTTCACGTGGTGCTCCAATCGAGATGTTAAAGATTTTACTTGTCCTTGAAGTTCTTTTACTTCTTTCTCTCTTTTCTTTGCCATCTCAGCGTCAGTCTGATATTGATTGGCTTTTGCTCTCCATTCTTCAACATCATTTTGTGCTGAGTCGAGATGACTTCGAAGCATATTGAACTCTTTCTGACCAGAACTGAGAATATCGTTTTCTTCAGTGAGCTTTTCCACTGTTCCTTGGAAGTGTTCTAATGATGCCTCCAACTCGAGAATTCTTTCTTCCGCCTGTCTCCGTTTGCCCCGTAGTTCCTCGTTCTGTTTCTCCAAGATACTAATATTACTTGTTTCAGAGTTGACAGTTGTATCAAGTTGAGCCACCTCTAGAGATTTCGTGAGACGATCAATTTCTTTGAGTAGGCTGTCTTTCTCTTGTCGCAAAGAGTCTATCTCGATCTGTGCTTCAACCAGAACAAGATCACTATGTGAAGATGTTCTTCGTCGTTCCACCGATCCATTGCCGTTTGCTAGAATAGATGTCTCCGGTAGTGAAAAGTTTAGTTCGTTTTGAGAATCGTGAACTTCCGAAATTTCGTGAAACGTCAGGTTTTCCGGCATTTCACTCATAACCAATTCTACCATTCTAGCCACATTCTTCATCATTGTTCTGTACTTTTCTGTCAGCTCTTGTGAATACTGTACATATTTTCCTTGATTCTTTCCTATCAATGCAATCACAACGACAGCCATCGCCAGATCTACAGCAACCGGTAAATCCGTTTCTTCTAAGCCATCCACACGATCTCCGATTTCCATATAACGATTACCACTTATTTTCCTGTTGAGCTCGTGAGAAATGTAGTCAGTCATTTTTCGCCAAAGTTTACGAACATTACTTCGTTTTACAACTACGTTGGACGTCGATCGGATTTCTGGCATTGTTTCGAGCCATTTGTCGTCGAAGAACTTTTTGTCACTGAAAACTTGTTTTTATAACTTGCTATATAATCCGAATAGATTACATCTCGTGCAGCAACTCTGCGAATGCTCGACCATTGCAGAGACTATGAGGGTCGTCTAACGGCAGCTCGGTAGCATTCAAACCACTCATCTGAAAATTTTGTAATGAAAAATATAATTCGAACTATTTGAAAAACAGCTCACCCATACTGCCAAGTCCGCCAAGTCCTTCCGTCGTTCTTCTAAAGATGGTTCGTAATCGTCTAGTCCTCGACTGGGGCCAACTCCGCGGCCGTCTGTAGTATCCGCATATTTGCTGTTACCATTTTCTGACGTATCAGATTCCTGATTCGTTAGGTCCAGCATGATTTTAATCTGAAAAAAAAAACTTATTCAAAAGACAAAATGCGTGTTTTTCGAAGAACGGTTGAAAAAATTCGCAAGGAGCGCAGACGAGGCCCTAAAAATCGGAGGGAAACGAAACGGGGAGATTTTCCCGCCATGGCGCGTTTCTCCCACCATATCGCTTCTCCTCGATTTATATCATAATGAACTCGATGGGAATCAACAAAAATTATTTAAATACGAAATGGTTGAATTTTTCAAAAAACAAAGCGGGAGGAGTAGCGGAACAAGAGTTAGTCGAAATGTGTTTGATCTACATCTTTATTAAGTATTCAAGAGTTGGCGCCGAAGTTTGAACAATGAAATAATGATAATGAAAAAGGAAGATCTTTTTTGTTTGCCTGTCTCGATGAATGTCTGTTGTCGGATAATCGTTTTCATCGGTGTCATCAGTACAGTCAGCACAGAAAACAACAAGGAGACTATCGAAGGCTTCGGATGTGGACTGCATTCGACTAACATTGAGCTTGCTCAAACACGGTCAGCTCAGGAACCAGCAGATTATGTGGTAAGGGTAACCGTGCGACTAAAAAAGGAAGAAAAGATTCCAGACGCTGGATCACAGACTTATTGGAGGATCAGAGACTCGTCCACACGCGTGGCCATGGACTGTCCAACTTCTTTCTCGTCTCGGGCAGCACAGATGCGGCGGATCATTAATTTCCGAAAATTTTGTGCTCACTGCGGCTCACTGCTTTGCGAAAGAGTGGGTGTGAGAATGAAAAGATTGAATATCGACTTAAACGTGTACATGTTTCCCTATTATTGATTTCAGCCGCCGCCCGACATCGTATTCTGTACGAGTAGGAGGACATCGAACAGGCTCTGGCAGCCCACATCGTGTCACAGCTGTTTCCATCCATCCATGGTACAATATTGGGTTTCCAAGTTCCTATGATTTCGCGATTATGAGGTATGAGAGATGTCATTGAAAAATATTTCAACAGAAGTAACGTATTTTCTAGAATTCATCCTCCAGTTAACTCGTCAACAATTGCTCGTCCTATATGCTTGCCTAGTCTTCCCGCCGTTGAAAACCGATTGTGCGTCGTTACCGGATGGGGATCCACGCTGGAGGGAAGCCCACTATCAGCAACAGCTCTTCGTGAAATACACGTTCCACTTTTATCAACATTCTTCTGTAGCACCCTCCCAAACTATATAGGACGCATTCACCTACCGTCAATGTTATGCGCTGGATACAGTTACGGCAAGATTGATTCCTGTCAGGTGAGTATGTTGTTCGGTGCGCTACTTACCGAGTATATAGGCTAATGTAAGAATCCGAACTAGTCGCTAATTTCCAAACTAGAACATTGTCACGAGAATAGAAGTAACATGATACCCTAACAACTTTAGTGCCAAACACGTTAGAGTTCACGTGTAATGCAGAAAACTAATTGGAAAAATAAGGCGCTTTTTACAGGGAGATAGCGGAGGTCCTTTAATGTGTGCCCGTGATGGACACTGGGAGCTGACAGGAGTAGTGAGTTGGGGTATCGGATGTGCTCGACCCGGAATGCCAGGAGTATATGGAAATGTTCATGCGGCGACTACATGGATCAACTTGGAAATGAGCAGACTCAGAATTTAATTCTACTGTATTTATCACTCACAAACCTTTCCTACACACAGACGCCTACTTATATTCAATTCTTTTGTTTGTTTTTGATTTTATGTGAATGAAAATTACTCTTTTTTTGCAAACGCTCTTCAAGATAATCATAACGTTGGCAATTAAAAACCACAAACACGAATCTAACAGGAGAAGAAAGAATCAAATAATTTATTCGCTAAGTAGAATAACCGAGGCAGTTTATGAACCGGAGAATATTTACAAACATTTGAACGTTGGTTTAATTCCGTTGTCAGAGTATATTATGGCTACATTCAAATTTTACGCTTCGTGGCAGTGAATCGCTCTTGATATGCATCGTATCCAGGTAAATCTTGGAAATCTTTCAGCTGGAATCTATTTCCATCGTAGGAGATGACTGATATGGAAGAGAATTCCAGCAGGTCCCGACTGAACTCCGATTTTTCCAAGCAGTTATGATCAAGACGTAACGTTCGCATCCGTTGTGCTTTTGCAAGTTTTGGTGCATTAAGTGAATTGATACGATTTTGATTCAAACATAATTCTATTACTTTTAAGTCGGAGATCTGTAAGCAAACTTTGTCTCATTTATGAACGAAGACTTAACTACTTACCTCATCAGGAAGTTTTTCAATCTGATTACCATTTAGATTAAGTATGTCTAACTGCAAGCATGCTACGAGAGCAACTGGGAACTCAACGAACGAGTTAGAAGAAATGTCAAGTGTGCGCAGGTCAGTACATCCCACTATAGTTTCGGGCAGCGCCTGAATTTTGTTTCCAGCAAGATTCAGAATTTCTAGCTTTTTCATGGATCCGATTTCGTCCGGCAAAAACTCAAGACAATTGTTGGACAGATGAAGTTGTTTGAGTTGAGAAAACTTTCCGATGAATGATGGAATTTCTCTGATTTTGTTCTCACTGAGTTCTAGGTTTCGTAGAACATCCGCTAACTGCTCAATTTCTTCTGGTACTTTTTTAAGTCCGGTTCCTTTCAATTGTAAAATACGACTTTTGCTAGCCATTTCGAGATGCTTATTGACTGTTGATGTGGAAGGGCCAGATTTTCCTTGAAAATTAGAGTTTGTTGAAAGAGTTTAGATTATATTCTTTACCAATAATTTTCCTTGCATTCTCACCAAGTGATTTCGATTTGGAGGATTCGTTTCCCATCTCCTTGAAAAAACAAAGTATCAAAGAGGAACGATCAAATTTACCATGTGTCGTACAATTCGATGTATCAAGTGCGCTCGTGGTGTAGTGCACCACACGCAAATTAACAGATATTTCAGAAGCAGCGGTTGGTTTTCTCTCGCTTTTTGCCAAAGGCTTCGATTGGAAAATTACTACTGAACCGTTTGATGTTATAACGCTTCCAAAATGCATTGTTCTTACTTTTGTGTGTTTTATTAGAGAAAGCTTCAAAACAACTAACCTGTAGATCTGTTGTATGTATTTGTGAGACATTCCTTTCAAACGACAGACGTATTTCGCGTGGAGCATTCGAAACGAACTTTTCAATTTCGTCGCGATTCAGTTGATTGTCGTCCACATTTACTGCGCGCAATCGTTCGCAGCGCAGCAAATTAACGGTATTGAGTGAAAGAAGCCGGTTTTTGTTGAGGATCACACTGACTGCCCGCAGTGAGTGAATCTGTTTGAGAAGAGAATAAATAACAAAACAAGATCGATGAAGAATTTCGAAATGTTCTAATTTACCTCATCTGGAAGACTCTCTATTCGGTTTTCGGTGAATATGCATGTTTCAAGATTTGGACTGTGACAGATTCCCACCGGGAATATTGTGAACTGGTTTTCTGTGGCGTCCACTGTTTTCAGTGCAAGACATTTTGATAAATCCGGAAGATCGGTCATTTGATTCTGAGAAACATTCAGAACTTCAAGACTTGTCAATAATCCGATCTCAACAGGTAGAAAACCTGCAAAGAATAATCAGACTTGCTTGAAACCCTAAAGAGCCCTCACCGAATTGGTTTCTCGTCAAATTTAGTTGCTTGAGATGGGTCATGGAGCCAACATAAGTTGGAAGCTGTGTTAGGTAGTTAATACTCAGATCTAAATGCTTTAGCATTGTCAAGTCCTTCACGTCGTCCGGGATCCTATGGAGTGCAGATTCCTTGAGACTTAGAACTCGTGTTTTAGAAGCGTTGGCAAGCCGGGCGCGGACTGTAGGATTGTATGAGTCAATACCCATTTGAAAGGTCGTCCTGAAATGATATAAAAGTGATTAAAACAATTTAATTTGGAAAAAAACTGCGATCATTTTGAGTCAAGAAACTGGATTTGATGATTTAAATCTTGCAACGATGCTCCGAAATAACGTGTCTCTGCTGTTTAGTGCTCGACATTTTCTTGTTATTTTCTTTGGAGTCTTTAGTTTATCGTCAATCTGAGTCGTTTCAGATGCCGGAACCAGCCGAAAATGGACAAGATGCTGTGGATATCCTTGAGAAAGAAGTATGCCAAAAAGCCATCCGTGTATTTTATTGTTCATGTGTTTTCAGATGTTGTATTTCTGCAATCTAATTCCTGTTAATTCTTGGGGATTCGACGATGATGTAAAAGAGTCTTTAAAAATGAGGAAACACAGTCTAGTGAATCGTCAATTGAGCAAAAGTGAGTTTTTTGTTGTGCATTAGTAAAATACGAACTACTTTCTTTTTTTCAGAGGAAAGAAAGTCCATGTCGGCTCAACAGAAACAACACTTGGCGAAAGGGCTGGGTCTTGTTCCGAACACAGTGCAAGAAGTTCTAGAATGGATGTCGACCAGCAAACAACACTCAAAGGTTCAACCACAGAAGGTTGTAGCATCTCTGAAAAGAGCCGTAGAGCAGAAAGGAAAAGAAAAGAAAGTGGCGCTGAAGAATTTAGAGAAGAAGGAGAAGGAAGCGAGTTCAGATTCAGACGGAGAAGACGAGGCTTCCGATGATGATGACCAGGATGAATCTGAAAATGAGAGCGAAGAACCTGTGCCGAAGAAACAAAGAAAAGATAATGTGACTGAGAATGGAGCAGATGACAACAAGGGCATTGAAGAAGAGATGGCTGCCAAGGAAGATGAAACCGAGAATGACGAGGAAGACGACGATTCGACTGATGAAGAAGAAGATGAAATTCCGGCGAAAAAGATAAAGGTAGCAGCTTCATCGATTCTGAAGTCAAACGATAAAATTGACAAAGAAATTCAAAAATTGGAAGAGGACGAAGACAACGAGTCGCCAGAGATTAAACGCCAAATCGCGCTTCTTCGACTTCAAAAAAAATTGAAAGAAATGAAAACAGAGCGAAAAGGAAAGGGCCCTGCAAAGGTAACAGCTGCTATGGCTGAGAAGTTAGCAGAACAAAAGCGCCTGAAAAGGAGAGAGAGTAAGCTGAAGTTGAAGCAGCGACGCGCTGAAGGAAAGAAGGAAAAGGAGGAAAACAAAGTGTAATTGTATAACTGTGGGCTCCGTTCTAAAAAAATAGTGTTACAGGAAGCAAGAAGCTGCTGAAAACGTCGAGAACGTTGAGAGTGAGGAGAAAAAAAAGTCTGGAATTTCTTTCAACAATCTCAAGTTCGAGATCAAAGAAGACAAGCAAAGAGGGAAGAAACAAAGAGTAAGCTCCTCGAAAGATAATATGTTCCAATTAATTTGCTTTTAGACCGCTAAAAAAGATCGCGCTCTGAAGCTAACTGGTCGTGATTACAAGTCTCTCATTGCTAAAGTTGAAGAAACTAAAGCTACGATTGCAAAAGTTCGTGAGGCAGATCCACATAAAGCAACAATCATGGAAGACGAGCTAAAATGGGAGAAAACTTTGAAACGAGCTGCCGGTGGAAAAGTTAAAGATAACTTGGAGATGCTCAAGAAAGCATTGGCTAAGAAGAATAAGCTGAAGGAGAAGAAGAAGGAGAAATGGGAAAACAGAGATAAGAAAATCAATGAGGAAAAACAGACGGTGCGTCTTTTTCATCTTTTAATTTTAAGATGCTAACAAAAAAAGGTCAATGAGATGCACACTTTATTTAAATCAAAAAGGGCAATAGGAGGGTTTAAGTCCTTCCATTCTGGCTTGTTTTTGCCACCTCTCGATTTCGATTAAAACTTATGGACCAAGGTAGCACGATTGATCGGTACGAGCCTTGAACACTTGTTGTCCTGGGTTGGTGTTTCCTCCAGTTCCTTGATTGTTGTTGCTAGCTCCACCGCCACCGCTTCCTCCTTGTGCATAGTCTTCACGGGCATACCCCGAGGATGAAGCGTTTGAACCCATATAGCCGGATCCGTATCCACCAGCGCCCATGTAAGCCGACTTGTCCGCCATCGTATTGATGTGTTCTTCGAGAGGTTTTTCTCAGAATACTAACCGATTGTTGGTTACTGTTTCCTTTTATTCATTGAGATTTAGAGCAAAGATAAAAAGTGTCCCCACGCGAAATAAAAGTATTCTATTCACGCAAAATTTGTTTTTCAGAAGCAAGATAAGAGAAAGAAGAACCTCCAGAAGCGCATCGATGACGTGAAGAAGAGAAAAATGAACAAGCTGAGAAACAAGGGTAGAATCATGTGATTGTTGTCCAGTTGTTTGGTTGAATTTGTTGTTGACTTTTTTTGTTAACTTGAACTGTTTCTTATTTTTAAGGTTTTTGTTATGTTCCAATCATAAAATTTTTCTGAATGGTTTCCACTCTCCTATTACTTTTATTCTGTAACTACGGTCTATACTTCAAATGCGCTTCGAGAAAACCTAAAACATGCTTATTATTTCGATAGAATTGAGATGTTGAAGTCAGACGAACGGAGTTTGCGGGATTTGATGTTAGAATCAGCTGACGATTTGGAGCATGTCGTGAAGATTGTAAGTACGTCTTTCTTCTTAAGTAATTTATATTCTTGTTCAGATCATTGATACCCTCATTAACCGCGATAGGAGTGTAATGCTCAAAAGCGGAGAAAGTGTGACGAATCTGATTAGATTGTTCGATGCAAAACAGGAAAGCTTGAAAAGACTGCTGAAAAAAGTACCCGAGTATCAGGAACGAGAGCAATTGATTCGAACTTTGAAGGAACACGTGGAAAAACGAGATGAAGTTCTACAACAAGTGGAAAATAATCTCAAAGCATGCGAAGTGGCGCTTACAAGGTCATGCTTTCATGTAAGTTTTTGCTTCACATAGTTGCGAAGGAAACAAGTTGCTGATTCCAGGCAAATCAGAAGGTCAAGCAAATGAAAGAAGCGGCATACCGTCCCGTCAATAGTGAAACACTCATCAAACTTTCTCACCAAATCAGTAAGCACAACTCTGTCTCAGCCCCCTTGACGTGGCAAATGGGTGATCCGTCACGACCATTCCCGCAAGAACATGAGTTCAGAGCTGGACATCTACTTAATGCCAAGACACAAAGCTCAGGACCGCAACTTCTTCCTGGGAAGAATATTGCCCAAAAGCCGTTGATTACGGTATGTCCTGATGAAAAACAGTAATGTTTCTAATATATATTATTTTTATAACTAATTTCCTGGTTAGCTGCTTATCACATGATTTTCTTTTGAATGGCTAGTTTACATGCCTCCGAATAGACATAAGATGATAAGAGACTCAGTTCAGAATGTGATCTTTTTATTTCTGTCCGAAAAAGTTCGTTTCCAACAAGTCATGATTCCCAGTTTACAGTCGCCATCCGCTTCTTCTTCTTCAAATGGTACATCAGCTCCAATCAGAACTGTTGGTACTGCTCTCATCAATTCGGATCCAACTGAAGAGTACAGTCCTCGAACGGGTTATGGTGCCGATAATACACCGCCGATTCAACAACAAGTTCTCCGTGGAGCTACTCCAAACGAGAAACAATGGCAGAATCCGAGTTCAATGGGAGCAACTTCTTCTGAATCGCCGTACAATCGAATCTCACAGGTTAGTCGTCCATTACGCGCGTTTGTATAGTGGCTGGCCGCCCCTCTCTAGTGATGCACGGGTAGCGCAGTGAGGAACACGCTCGCCTGTGAAACAACACATCCAAGTTCCATTACCCATGCACGCAGAAAGTCGAAAACGCCTGCCCACAGGCTTTTTCGTTGATTACGTGTGCTATAACAATGCCATAGGTATCATTCTTCGTCTTATTAGACGCGGAACATCTAAATATGGCTACAAAGTTCTTTTTCTTACTTCCATTTTTCTATTGTCTTTACAGAGCCCTTCTTCTTCTCCAAACGTGAAACTGAAAATCACTGGGCTCCCGAACCGACCCGGTGGGCTCGATCAAGTTCAAGATGTGCGTGATATTGAGCAAATGTCGTCAGACAGCTCTAACTCGTCAGACAGTTCGGATGATGAAGGTGCATCAAAGAAAACAGGTGGAAGTAACAAATCGTAAATATTTCGAGATCTCGTTACAACTCATTTGAACGTTCACTTTAAATTATTACAGTAAATAAATTATATAAACATCATAAGTATTTGTCTACTTTTTTGTGGGGCTAACTGTTTCCAATGCATGTGGTTCAGTGACCACGTCATGTTTACCGCGAATCCAGCTGTATATTCTCTTACCACTCTTTTTCTTTGCTGCCTCTCTCCGTTTAACTCAGAAAACATTGTTCAAATTTCTCTCTAAGTTTTCTGATTTCTCCTTCACGTTCATTCCTGGTTTTTTCTTCAAAAGTTCAAACTTTGATCTGTATTGTTAGCCGGCTTGATAAAAGCAGGCTAACAATTTTGAATTGACAACTATTCTGGCACATCAGAGTCGACTGAGAGACGCAGATACACGTGGACCATCCGTGTTGAGAGAAGAAGCGTATACGAGTA
The DNA here is from genome assembly GCA_963572265.1 of Caenorhabditis doughertyi. NCBI lineage: Eukaryota > Metazoa > Nematoda > Chromadorea > Rhabditida > Rhabditidae > Caenorhabditis > Caenorhabditis doughertyi. The sequence goes on from OY751554.1 coordinate 11,944,820, forward strand.
CGTGAAAAGAAGCACAAAACATGAGGGAGCTCAAGCAATAGGCTTCCACTTGTTTTTCTTTCTTTTTATCTTCTATCAGAACTATATTTTCTACGTAGTAGTGTTCAAAATCGAACATAGAGTTGAAGTTCATTATTAGTTACTTTCTGTCTTACCACAAACCATTGCAGCATTCTTTTTATGGTCTTTTTTAGTATTCCCCTCTTACTACAGATAAGAAATCATCCCGGCCAATAGACACACATCTTCCTTTGACCTGCCACACATTGAAACTAGATGATTATCGAATGAAAAGATGGACGGTCCTGATTGTTTATTTTCTGTTCATGGCGGATCAGATAGCACACTCATTTCTTCCCTATTCTTAGTTTTTCCCGGAATCCGTCTAAATTCGTTTCTATCGTTCTATTCATCAAAGCAATAGTTTCCATTCTATAACGCGGACTATTTTTCGCCTGGTGTTCTTTGACTCTATTAACAGAAGCAAACTTTTTTTCGTTTAGAGCAGGGAAAACCAGAATGTCTCACGCAGAGCTCATCAAACAAGCTGTTGATCAGCATCTTCCCGCCCACGACGGCTTTGAATCACACATGTTCAGAGTAATTATTCTTTCCCTATTTCAACAACGACAAACTGTAATTTCAGATCGGCGCCTACAATAATGCAGTAGGAGAAGACAGTGTCTTTGCTCTTCCATACAATGATTCAACGATGGCTCTTCTACTTCTGAGTACACCAGATATGTTCGATGTTGCCTTCCGCAAATGGGTTGTTCGAAAAACCATGGAGGTAGAAAAACTATTTAGTTTACCTCAAAAAATAGTTTCAGTATGGATCATTCGACAAGGTCGCCGAGTTGATCTCCTCTCCAATACAATCTTTCTTGGAAGATAGATTGGATATTTTGAGCGATGTATAATGAAGAAAAAAGTTGACAAGCACGAGATAAATAACTTTCAGAAGCTACAAAAGATTGAAGAAAACTTTGAGATTCTACACGACTACTCCATGACTCCACAACGTCGTCCTAAGATTCTGATGCAAACTTGTGGTCATGTGGCAGGAGCAGCCTTCTACTATCAACCAAGAAACTTTCAAGAAGACGGAGTTCAATGGCCTGCACCAGGACGTATGGGTCCAAATCTGGTAAGCTTTCAGAGGTGATATTCATGAACTTTTTCTTTTTGGAAAACCCAGTACAAATTCATTTTCCGGAAAACCAAAAAGAAAATGTTCATGAATGTCACCTCAGAATTCAAACAGAAAAAAAACAGATTTAAAAAATTGCTTTATTGCCATAAAAATCGAACGGCCTATCACGAAAAACTCGCAGAGTTCTATGGGTTGTACTCGATTGGGAGGTTCTTGCGACGAACCATTCCATCTCCCTGGAACCACTCGCGACGGAACTGCTTGGCGGCTCCATCTGGAGTGTTGGTCCACTCAACAGTGATGCGATCGTTGTTGGTGTCCTGGAAGATAGTTAGAATTAGGAAACTGCTTCTAATCATCGATTAGTTTGAAACTCACTTCCTGTCCGAAGGCGAAAGCATCGCAGGAGACAGCGAGAAGGACAGCCTCCTTTGGGTCGAGCACTCCGCATGGTGGGTCAACTCCAAGACGCTTCATGTTGGTGGTCTTGATACCATATCCAATACGGCGAGCAGACGAGTTGATCACCTTGATGTGGTAGGTGTGCTTGTCGTCGTACGGCGCATTGAACACGATCTTGGCGTTGGGTTGGGTCTGGATGTCTCCTGGTGGGACGGATTGAGCCATGGCGATTGTTGAAGGAGTTATGAGAACTCTATGAAGATTCCTACTGAAGCTTCCTCCTTTTATACGGAACTCTTATCAGTGCTCTAGATCTTTGTTCTAGACAGCTCATATAGGCGTTCTTAAAAGTTCACGGAGTTAACGAAATAAAATTTATTTAATAACAATCCAAACTTGAATATCAAATATGAAAAATACGTGAAAACAGTATTCTTAAGATCCATTCTCATTTCAAAAACGGGCTCAATAGCTTGTTGAAAAGCAACAATTTGATTTACGAATTTCTATTTTATAATGTATGTTTTTCAGAAGTTCATTGGTCTCAGCTTGCACCCAGTATACGGTGGTCATTTCGCTTTCCGCTCCGTTCTCATCTTTCCGAATGTCACGATTCCCGACTTCTGTGAAAGTGTGCCTCGCCCAATCCTGACAGTTCCTGGTGATGTTCGTAACGCTTTGGAGAAGTTCAATTACAATTGGAAAGACTCTGGATTCCGTGACTTCGGAAACCCATCTCGACGCTATTCTACTACTCAGATGGAGTTCTTCGGACGTCCAGTTGCCGAAAGATGGGAAGTTCTGAGACCATGGATTGATGGAGGAGCTAAGAACATTGATTAGTCTCCTTTTTAGTTACTTAGCTAGTATAGCCATAATCCATAGGCTTCTGTATAAATTAGTTCCCGTTTCAAGTCTGAAACCGATTTTAGTCCATTGATGATACTTTGTACCATATAACTCTTTTCAGTGCATCTATTTCACGAACGGGATCTTATTAGTCAAAAATTTGTGTCTTATTTTACCTCCATAGCCCCACTCTTTCTCCTGTTTTGCATATATGGTTGTGCTCATTTTACCAGTATTGAAAATCGGTGTTTATAAACGTTTTATTGCTCAATAAAGTGTATGATCATTTTTAGCGAGGAGTTGCTCCTGGCCAATTTGGTGTCGGGATTGGAGCCGAGACGGTCGTTGGATCGGCTTTCGGAAGGCCAACATAGGTAGATGTAGTGGCGGCCTAAAAGAGATGCGATAAAATCTATAGTATAGATGGTGAAAAAAAAAACTAAGGATATTTACGTTTTCGGTAGATTCTGGAGCAATATTCCCAACAACTTCTTTTGGTTGGTTTTGAGAGACACCAGCATCTTCTGTCTTTTCAGAAGACGACTTTCCATTCACAGATTCTGGAGCAACATCACCAGACTTTTGAATTGGAGATTCCAGAGCTTCGGGTGCCGATTTCGATGCTTCAACTGAAGACTTTTCCGAGACAGAAGCAGAATTGGAAGAGCATGAAAATCCAAGAGAAAACCAAAAATCTGCCTAAAACCCAAAAGTTAGAATATCATGATCATCTCACTTACGATTTTGTCTCTCAAATTCCAAACAATAATAGCGATTCCGACTGCTGCCACTGCAACAACTGCTTCTTTTCTGTAACTTCTTGTTCCACCTGATGCTGTGACTGCTTGCGACATTTTCGACTTCGATTGAGAAATAATTGCTAATCAATGTTTTATGGGAAGTTTTGAAAAATGACACGTTGCGGATGAGTTGTATTATAAAAAACATATTTTATTCATACGCCGAAATTCACATATTTAGACAAAATAAATTCGTTACAAATTACGAGAGCTCTTCAATCAAATAATGGTTGTCCATTGATTTCCACTACGCCTTCTTCTATTTCGTCGTTTTCCATTATTTGATGATGATCGAGATGATGTTCATTCACATCTTCTACGTGCTCTTCTTCAAGAACTTCATCTCCATTTTCAAGTAGCATCTGCTGAAATTAAGCATATCAATGACTTTAATCAATGGGAAAATTTTACTTACCATATTACCCATACTGTCCCATTCGTTTGCTAGATCCATTTGGTATTGTTCGTATTCATTTTCTTCAACAATCCCTTCTTCTTCCATCCCTCCTAATTCTAACATATCGTCTTCATCTCCAATCATTTGTTGGTCATCTTCTACGCCTAAATGATTCTCCATATACTGAGGTAAAAGATGCTCATCATGTTCGTTTCCACTAGAAACAAGTTGCAGTTTTCTTCCATTTTCATCAAGGAATGTACAAGTTTCATCGAATCCATTTGGTAAAATAATCTCGAATGTGTTTCCTGCTTCGTCTTGGAAAATGGCACAGTTCTGATCTCCTTCATCTGGGACGCCTCCTTCTGGAATAGCAACAAAGGTATGAGAAGTTGATGGCATGTTATGTGGATCGTCTGGGCTTTCCACTATCACTTCTTCGTGTTGTGTTGGAATGTGTAGGCGTCGATGTTCGATAAATTCAGGACGATTTAGAAACTTGGTATCACAACAAGTCCAGGAAACGTCTCCGTTCAATACGTCAATTCTGAAAAGCACGTGTAAAGTTTTAAAAGAATACAGTATTCAAATACCCAAATGTGGGAAGACCTCCAGTTTCTACCATGCAACTGAACGAGCTCTTCATATGAACTCTTTCCATATGTTTGAAGAGAAGTCGTGGCCGAGTCAACTTCAATCCACATTCTGGACAAGTAATTCTACCAGCAGTATCTCCTTCGGAAATTTCTCCTATGATTGGCTGTCGTGTTGCCGATTCCTCCATTATTTCTTGATTTGTCCGCCTGCGTAATCGTTTGTGATCTTCATCATATTGCTGATAAGTTCTACGAGCTCTCAAATAATGAGGCACATTAGCCCAGGCGCTCTGAAAACTTTATACTCTTCAGTAACCGAAGTTGAATTAGAAGAACTCACATAATTATGAATATCGTTTTTGTGAAGGTTCAACTCAGACATACTATGTGAAATATGTCCACAAAACTTGCAAATGTATTTTTTCCGTCGTGTATGATGAGATGCAATGTGACCTTTCAGTTTTTCACTATCTGGAAATACCAATGAGCATGCTTCACACGTTAACCGTTGAACAGCCTAAAGAAAAACAATGAGTTTGCAAAATAATTTATCACTTTACCTCTGGACCATATTGATCAATAAGGTCTAATCGAAGCTCGTCGTTTTTCTTATGTGCTCTCTGATGCGATTCCATCGCTGTTGGGTGAGCTATATTTACAAGCATATTGCATATTGTACAAGCTTCATAGTGTTCTCCTCCAACAGTAGAACTATCTAGAAGAATAATAGATCAATTTGAGTAGAGTAATATTTTTCCATACTTCCACTAAGAGCAGATTTCATCAGCTGGTGTGCACGGGCTTCGTGTCTCAACTTATCCATCGACAGGCGGTCTCGCGCCCGGAGTTTTTCGAACTGCAAAAAATTTTAATTGAAGAAATTCTTATGAACTCGTGTTACCTCTCTCTTCTTCCACTCGCCACAAATAGTATTGATATCAGTTAAAATATCGTCCAAGTTCTGAAGATGATTCTCTCTTCCGTGTTTTTCGAGACCGGAAGGAGTTAGGAAGATCTTTTCATCACAAAAACGACACGGATACGATTCGACATCATTTGCGAGTCCTGGCAAAAGTTTCGGCTTGAAATTAGAGGGATGATTCTGGAATTTATGACTGTTTTGTTTCAGAGCAATAACAATTTGATGCTGGTTTATTACATGGTTCACAGTCAATACTCCGGACTGAACTTGATATCCTTCTCGTTTGACCTTTTCTCCTTCATCGTCGCGTACATCTGAAACGAAACTAGAACATCAAGTCGGCTTTGCTGAGTGGCTTTCTAACCTTTACGGATTGCTTTCAGAATAATATTTTTTCGCATAATGCGAGGTGGTTTTCGAGGGCCACCGCCAATAATTGCGGGCATCTGAAAAACGAAGTTTAAAGCTTATTTTTTTAAAACAGTTCTGCTTCAAGGGAAGCATATTTATTTAGAGACAATTGGTTGTAAAAATCGATGTTTTGGCTGCCGCACGTGCGCCCCATGGCTATACAGGAGGGTGAATCGACGCAGAGAAAAATACACAAATAACGCCCGCTTAACTTATCCTGGGATGTAAAGATGCAAAAGATGAGAATGTTGATGTACCTCTATCAATTAACTTTAATTTGTAATTCTAAAAATTTTAAACCGAGAATGAAATGATGTTCGAAGGAGGAACCCAGACATTCGTTCATGTTCATTCGGGGTTACTGTGGATTCAGAAAGTTTCTCAGAAAGTTTCTCTTGAAAGTTTCTCTTAGAATTTCTCTTTACTGTTCCATCTTCTGTAATTAAACGTTCCCACTATGGACTTTGACTATGACGTAATTAAAAGTTCAATATAACAAATGAAGACTAGAAACTACGAAAATTGGAAGATCAGACAATTTTTTGATTAGTGACAGGCTATACGTCAGACTCCGGGTCGAAAGATTACCATTCTTTCGGTAGGTCACCTTAATTGTACTTTCAATTGGATAGTTTTTTATTGACTTGGTTTTTGTTCCAATGATGATCAATCATATTGAACTGCTGTTTTCTCGTCGTTAGATACAAGAGATACTTCTTCACTTTCTCACTAATTCTGTCGGCTGCAAACTGTTCAAATTTGATTCATGTCTTACGTCGATTCTCGTATAAAGTTTGAACTTTGAAGCTTTCCCCAACTCGAAGAATGTGATGATAAAATGGAAAGCTTTCAATATATGAGAGACACAGACTGTTAGTTGATAAACAGACAGTTCAATTAAACCAGAAACAACACAATACTTATGACATCGTCAATAAAAGCCTGATTGAAATATAAAAGAATTATCATCATTCCAGAAAAGTGCAATTCTAAGAGTGAGCAAGGAGAGTTGACGAAACGTCTCTAGTTCAATCGTACCAACTTTTACAGTTCAAATTGTCATCATTTTTGCCGCCTCAAACGTCTAGAAAAGAAAACAAGATGAGAATGACAAACAACGGGAAAAGAAGGGAAATACTATAAAAAGGAACTGTTCAAGTGACCTTCTTCACTCACTCCTTCACTCTTGGATTGACTATTCTTCACAATGGTTAACTACAAACTTTCCTATTTCCCAATTCGATACGCTGGAGAAATTCCACGCCAAATTTTGGCTTATGCAGGACAGAAATTTGAAGACCACAGAATTCCACAGGCTGATTGGCCAGCTCTGAAACCAAGTGAGTTGAATATTGAACAGCTAAAGAAGGAAAATTTTTATTATCAGCTATGCCATTCGGAACTCTTCCAGTTCTTTACGTTGATGGTAAACCACTCGGACAATCTCATGCAATTTCTCGTTACCTTGCTCGTCAGTTCGGAATTAATGGACAATGTCCATGGGAAGAGGCTCAAGTAAATGCAATTGCTGATCAATTCAAAGACTATTTCAATGATATTCGTCCATACAACCTAGTCAAAATGGGATTTGCTCAAGGAGATGCTGATGAACTTTACAAGGAAACATTCCTTCCAAACTTCAAGAAAAACTATCAGTTTTTCACTCATTATTTAAAAGCAAGTGGAGCAGGTTTCTTGGTTGGAGAGACTTTGACTTGGGTTGATTTGTTGGTTGCTCAACACACTTCTGATCTTCTCAATAACAGTGGATCCGTTTTTGCTGCTAGCTCATCTATATTCGATGAATTCCCAGAACTGAAGGCTCATCAGAAGAAGATTCATTCGATTCCAAACATCAAAAAATGGATTGAGACAAGACCAGTTACTCCACTTTAATTGACCACACTTTGCACTTTTGAGTTGAAATAAATGAAGTTCAAATTACCACTCTGAAACTGTCCTTCTATTCCAGGTGTCCTTCTATTAGAGGTTTTGCGGTCTGCAAAGCTCAAGAAATTTCTGTGAGAGTTTTCACTAAACTCCATGGTCATAAAAATTGCTTCCAATACACTTTGATTTTTCTTTATGTACACATTCTGCGAACCTTTGAAAATCTTCATCAGTTTATCTATCAAAGATTGTTATTCTCTCTTTTTCTTTTCCAATTACTTTGATCCCTCGGATCTCAAGGGTCAGCTGTCGGATAGCCACAACATGTTGGGCACATGATAACCTTTTATTTTTGTTTCTATCGATTTTTTATTTATCAGTTTTAATTTTCTTACTTCGAATTCTTTGAAACTAAAAAGGCATGCAAAGTTAACCTTTACCTTTTTGCGTTTTCCTTCGACTGTTGTCATCTCTAATGAATACGTCATCCCAACAGAATCACGTGAACTTATCGGAATTCCTATTGAATAAATTCTAGACTGTTGCACATTGTGCACATGTGCTTTAACTTTCTAGTCGTTGGTGTTTGCATACCTTAGTCTTATCAGTGACCCCGATGCCACGTTATCCGTAATCATTTGACCAAGGGCGTATGTTATAGGAGACCTGGAGAAACATTTCGTTCTCGTTGACACTTTGGGAAAGGTTGTCTTAAAAGAATGCATTGATACCTGTTGAACTTTTAAATATTTCAGAAAAATTATACCTTACCTCCCTTTCATTCCTAAAAAGTCGTAGATTTGTTGAGAACCTTTATTTCCATCGATGAATAGTTGAAATCAAATGCTCTCAATTTTAACTTTCTTGTAGGAGAAATCAAAAAATATGAATCTCATTCAAGAGACAAGTTGGAAAAAAAATCGCTTTCTCAAAAAACATATTTTTCGGAAGACTACTGTACTTTCTTGAGCATTTTTAAACTTTTATTTACCATTTGTTTGACCAGAGTGAAAATAAACAAACTTCTGAACACATTTGAATTGACTCATCTTTTTATTTATTTTTTTCATTCTTTGCCATCAAAAAAGGTTCAATTCTATTCACACCAATTTTTGTCCCTCTTCCAATTTCAAGTTTTTTTCAGAACTATGGGTAAACTAAACGTTTTTCTCTTATTTACTTTACTATCCTCCGCAAACGCGGGCCCTCGAATTGATTGTCTTCCGGAACCGAATGGAAATCAGGGAGCATGTGAAGCAAGAGGATGTATTTGGCAAGAAGATGATTCTGGAGTTAGTTGACTGTCTACATTAAGAAATATTCAAATTTACAATTTCAGAAAAATGCTCCATGGTGTTTTTTCAAAGATGGAGTTGGCTATAAACTAGATTCTCAACAAGGAACAACATATAATTTAAGAAAGAATAGTGGTCCATCGAATCCATGGGGTGCAGATTCAACTGAGATTAAATTGACAACGAAAACAATTGAAAGTGTTCTCAACGTAAAAATTGGAATTGATGGAAGGTATGAGCCACCAGTTGACTTCCCAAGAGAAACTCAATCATCTGATGAATCTTTGGTTCTTTCCACTTCGAATTCAAATGATATGTTCTCATTCTCAGTTGTTCGTCAAAGTTCGAATAGAAAACTATTTGACACTTCAATTGGAGGACTCATTTTCTCAGATCAATTTATTCAAATAGCCACATATCTTCCAAGTGAAAATATGTATGGTTGGGGAGAAAACACTCATCAAACATTGAGAGTAAGTATTTGAAGAGTACGATAAACTTCCTAAGAATTGATTTCAGCACGATTTCACAAAATATTTGACTTGGGCAATGTTTGCTCGTGACCAGCCACCAAATTCTGGAAGTTTGGATACCATGAATCTCTACGGAGTTCATCCATATTACATGATTTTGGAACCCGATGGAAAAGCTCACGGAGTTCTTATCGTCAACTCAAATGCTCAAGAAGTTATCACTGCTCCAGGACCATCTCTTATTTATCGAACAATTGGAGGAAATCTCGATATGTACTTCTTCCCTGGACCAACACCAGAATTGGTCACTCAACAATATTTAAAGTTTATCGGAAAACCATTCCTTCCTGCTTATTGGGCATTGGGTTATCAATTATCAAGATATGGATACAAGGGATTGGCAGAAATGAAAACTAGAATTCAAGCTGTTCGAGATGCCGGAATTCCAATTGATATTGGTTAGGAGTATTAAAATAAACAGAAAACAAAAGATATAAGATTACAGGAGTTGCTGATATTGACTACATGCAGAGATACAAAGATTTCACTACTGGAGATGTAAGTTTCTTTTTCTAATTCCGGGTGTTTATACAGTAATCAAAAGGGCGTTGTTCCTAATCATTAAAGTTTTTGAACTGCCGTAATCAGACCAATTTTCAAGCGAAATTAAGTGAAGGGGAATAAGTGATCTCATGGAAAAAATAAACTAAATTACATCATAATGGAAGTTCAAGACTTGTTTTCAGGATTGGGCTGGATTTGGTGATTATGTGAAAACAATGCATTCATGGGGAATGAAGCTTATTCTGATCTTTGATCCTGCTATTGAAGCAACCTATGAATCATTCCAAAGAGGATTGGCTGCCAACGCAAAATTCATCGAATGGGAATCTCAATCGCAAGTTCAAACAGCAATTCAGAATCTTTATCCGATGGCTAAAAATACCAAAATTATGTTGGGAGTCGTTTGGCCAGACAACCACGTGGCATTCCCTGATTTCTTGGATTCAACTAATAATACTCAGAATTGGTGGATCAGTGAATTTGTCAATTATCAATCACAAGTGGCTTTTGATGGAATTTGGATTGATATGAATGAACCATCAAATTTCGGAACAAATCAAAATCATCCGTGGTATTTTGATAGTGATGATCATCCAGATGATGCTCCACTTTTCTGTCCAACCAACGGATCCAATCTCTGGGAAATGCCTCCATACAAGACTCGGGCGGTTTGGAGATTTGGTGATGCTAACAATGGAGCATTCCTCTCAACCAACACTTTGTGTATGCTTGCACAACAAGACGGTGGAAAACAAAGATTCTATAATGTGAAGAATCTTTATGGATTAACAGAAGCTATTCATACTCAGAGAGCATTATTCAAAGCAACAGGAAAGAGAGGAGCAGTGGTTTCTAGATCAACATATCCATCAGCTGGTAGATATGCTGGACATTGGCTTGGAGATAACACTGCTAGATGGGAAGATTTGAGAACTTCTGTTATTGGTGCACAAGAATTCAATTTGTTTGGAATTCCGTGAGTTTCTAGACTTTTGTTTGGGTGAAAAATCAGAAAGGAGACTGTGTGGAATAAGTTTGGCAAAAGTTTAGCAGAAACCTAATTCCAACAAACGTTATTGATGATAGAAACGGTGGAAGAACCTGGGAAGATCATAATTGTATATGGAACAAAAGAAACTGTTGGTAAGAAACATAAAAAAGTACAGAGCATGAGGAAGACGTGAGATTAGTCTAAGCAGAGATACCGTATACAGAAACCACAGTTTGATTCACATCGTTTTCCTCGATTCTAGAAAAATACGGAATTGAGGATTGATTCTCTGAAGTGCATTTTTAGGAACAAGGTAAATTTGGTTTATGATGCTGCACTATTAGAGGTTCAAGGGATAATTGAAACGTCATATTTTGTATTCAATTAGTCATATTTAGTTTTCGCCAAAAACCTAGACAGGCCACAAACAAAAAGAAATTTGTGCGTTGAAATGTGAACAATGAAGTTCATCCTGTCTTATGTCTTTTCTTCATTTTTTTGGAAGATTCTATTTGATTGAAAATAACGAACTTTTGTTCAAAACAAATGATAAAGAAACAAAAACCATCAATTCAAATAATTCGATATGTTTCATTTGTTTTTTTTTTTTGCAATCATCGTCAAAAAGAGAAGAAAGAAAACAAATCATAAGTTAAATAAATTCGGGGAAATGAGTGGGAAAAGTAAAAGTGGGAGGGGGAACGATGATGATGTTTGTGATCATGAGATGAGATTTGTGGAAATGATAGGGGGTTTCTTTTGGTTTTTTGTCCGTCCTATATACAATTATTACACTGCTGAGAATCCGTGACGAGATTGAAGAGGTTCCATTGTTGAAAGCTGAAGGAGCTGAGCTAGAACTGATGATGATGATGAGCCAGAAAATGAAAAAGAAGAGCAATGAGAGCACAATGTGCATTGCTTCCAGATGGGAGTTCAGAATGTGAGAGAAATCAATAGAAGAAAAGATCTGCACAGTCGGATAAAGTTCCGCCGTCGATGCGAATTGAAGGGGGGCAGCGATCCATTTCTGTAAATTTGAATTGAATTTCAAACTTTTGAATATGTAAAGGCAAGAAAAATAGATCAAAAGTGAGACCGAATATAGTTTAAGAACAACGGTAGATATAGCAAACGAACTGAGAAACTGAGGTGGAATATTTTAAGACCATATAAGGGAAACTTCGATGGTTAGTGGAAGAAATTAAAGCAGCAAGAAGCTCAGAAAAGTTAGAGAAGGACTGAATCTGGAAAGGCTTCAAAAAAAAAACAAGAGCTCCTATAATTCTTTGAGTGATATAAATAGTAGCTATATTGTCAATAGAGAGTTTGTTGATGCACTTAAAAACTCATCATTCAAGATAAGAATAAAGGAGGAACTTGAATATTTGAAATATTTCAAATGAAGCGGAAAAATGATAATGACATGCTGTTGGAAAATGCGGAACCATAAGCCATAAGGAGTACAGAAAATTCCGTTTTTAAAGAAGTGACAAACTCACTCCCACTTCCTAATGTGATAAATCAATTCGTTATCATTATATCAATGACAAGATCGTCTACGTAGTGAAAGACGATTCACATTTGATTCGGTTCGTCAAATAAAAGAGTGTGGGTCGTAGTTAATGCCTCAATCAGATCTAGATCTTTTTTTCGAATCAATTCATTTATATATTTTGACACGAAACGATTAAAACGAGGGAGACTAAACGAAACCTATTTATAGATATGTCTAGGCACTTCTTTTTTTCTTTTTTGGAGGTAAAACATTACACTTCTCGACAGAAAAATGTATGCAATGCAGTTAGTAGTTAAGAAGACCTCTTGAAAGCAAAGGAATTTATTAGCTTAGTCACATAATGTGAATGCTAATGACGTACTTTTGTAGCCATGGTATTGTTCTGGGAAACCAAATGACTCAATGATTAATGGAGGTCAAGAGTGAGAATGATGCAAATTTCGAAAAAAGCTGAAATCAGTGATTTCCAGAACTGGATGACCTTTAATAGGTCACACGTGTCACACGATTAGATACATCACTTTCTTTGCAAAACAAGACATTCAAATGAATCAACATGTGATTGATTTCAGTAAATATAACTGCAAAACATGATGTAAATATAGAATAAGTTACTATATTTGGATACATTAAATCATTTGAAATGACGGTTTTGTGGTCGATTCACTTGGTCCCATCAGAGAACATTGACGCACAGATTTTTGGTTTTCTGTTTATTTCTGGTTTTCAGAATCAGTCTGTAACTGGGAATAGTTGTTGAAAAGAATAACCTAAATTGATCTTTTCCTGATAAATCCGTTTTGGTAAGGATCTAAAAATGAGCAACAGAACTGTCAGCTTTTTCCACAATAGGCTAAGGATCTAAATTCTATACAAAGTATAACTCTAAATGTACTCGAGACGTTTTTTATGGTAAAGTTCATCAAATATCGAAATCCACAGAAGTTGCCACAAAGCTAGTTTCGGATCTAGGAGATAGTTCGGGAATTCGCCTCCTTCAATAAAGCCTCCGATCGTCTGACCTTTACTCTTCCAACTCAAAACTTAACTAGTCTAACGAGCTCTAGAAGGAATCCCTTCAAGGCATGTGCTCTATTGAGACATATTATTAACTGAGTCCGAAAATTTCGGTTCAAAATGTGCTAAGCATGATTAGATAGGTTTAAGACGGGTATGTCAACAAGAGGTGTGAATAAGAGTGAAATGGTATTGACAACTTCAGATTTAGTCGTTTGGAGGAGGATCTCTTCAGGACTCCACCTCTTCTATTATTCTACGAACGACTTCTTTTTTTTTCTTCTTTCCCTTTTTTTGTTGCCCTTACCGTATACCAAAACTGACGCCCCCTTCTCTTTTTTTTTTGCCTCCAGACGCCTCCCTCTTCTGTTTTGATTAGCCTCACACGACCACACCCTAATTATAATTTGATATGCTCACCGTCGTGAAATCGTGTTAACAACCACATCAAATCAGAAAAAAAGAGGAAAATAGAAATTGATGGGGTGTGAAGAAAAGAACGGTGTCTTGCGTCACGTATTCAGATGACATTCCACGTCGTCCACTCTCTACAGTAGGACTGTCTAAAACGGGCAACACACTAAAATTTGTCAATTGTCGAGATCGAATTAGGCCCTCCTTGGTGGTTTTTTGTGTTGTTGAACCGCCGACCGAAGGTGTTTAGCAAGAAAGTGGGAGGGGACACACCCTGTCCTGTTCTCGGGTTGTTTTGACGTCACAACTACATCTTCTGATGCCACGACGTCTGCAATTATCATCCCCAATTCTCCTCTTCCAACAACTTTCTCGACTAACTGACTGACCTCTGTATCTCTCGTTCAATTCAACCTGACGTCGTAATTGTTGTCAAAAAAAGAAATGGAATGGAGTTGGAATGAGAAACAATTGTTACAGTAACCAGTGCTTTGGTCTTAACTGTGAAGGAATTTCAGCTATTGTTACAGAAGTGGAAACAAATTGGGTCATCAAGAATCTTAATAGAACAGAAACTTGAAGCAATACAAGAAAGGGTCAATAAGCTCGTTCCGGGTGCTGTTTTATATGGTTTTTCATGTTCTGGAAAGTTCTAGAGCAAACTCTTCCGGAGTTCATATCATACGGAAGGAAGACTTGTTCATGATTGAATCTGATAAGCTTTTCTAGAACTTTGTAACGATTTATGAAAAACTCGAAAAAAGATCTAGATTTTGAATAACTTTGTTCAAACGAGGAATACCAAATCAAACATATCTTCCTTTTTGCAGATATGTCGGAAGTGATGTCTGTGGATTTATTGGAACAACGACTGAAGAGCTCTGCTTGAGATGGCAACAAATGGGAGCATTCCACTCATTCTTCAGGTTTCTTTTGCTTCAACAACACGCTCTAGAAATCATCTTTTCAGAAACCACAACACGATTGGAGCACCAGCACAAGATCCAGCTGTTTGGCCATCTGTTGCAGCTGCCACCAAACAGGCCAATCTGTTCAGATATCAATATCTTCCATACTTGTTCAGGTACTTTTTAATCGTAAAAAATTTCTCTTTCTAACGTCTATATGTTCCAGTCTCCACTTCGTTGCTTCTCAATCAGGAGCTTCTGTTATTCGTCCAGTCTTTTTCGAATTCCCGACTGACGCTGAAACATTCAATCTTGGCTACGAGTTCATGTGGGGACCAAGAATGTTGGTTGCTCCAGTTCTTTATCAGGGTACTTCATCAGTTAATGTCTATTTGCCAACTGATACCTGGTATTCACTCTTTGACTATAAATACGGAAGTATCATCTCACCAGGATACACAACTGTTTCGGCTCCAACTACTTCAAGAATTCCAGTATTTGTTAGAGGTATGATAGTTATATAGGAAAATGGGAGATATCTCTAGAACAAAGTAACAGAGAGATAAATGTTTGTACATTGGCTGAAAGTATTTGAGAACTATAAAAGTGAAGCCAAAAATTGTTCTAACAATTGTTGTAAGGGTATTGGGATCCGGGTGAAAACTATCCGACTGTCTTCGGAAACTTTCGGTGCTCAAAGAACTTGAATGTTTCCGAGCTTTCGTATCTGGTCGGAAACGTTGTACTTGAAGGCAATAGTATAGTTTGAATACAGTATCCCTTCATCTCGAATCAGATTTGAAAAAATGAAAACATTTGCAGTATTTTTTTCCAATTCCTACAGTTCTTTGCTCTCCCTCTCAATTAGCAATCTGCAAAAACGAAAACGAGACCAACTGTTTGAATTGGTTCTTCTTTTGCAATCAAATGAATACTTCCACATTCCAGACATTCTCTGGTCATCACATTATCTACGTAGTGAACACGAAAATGGAAGCCAATTAATTAGAGAATAAGAAGGGGGAAGAATAGAAAAAAATGAGAAGACACTGTATATAGACGCGGAATCAAAAATAAAGATAGATGAGATCAAAGTCACTCTAGCATGATGTGCTTTATATTTGATACAGGAGAAAAAAAAGAGAGTGGCGAGATCAAAGATAGATGTTGACTACAATGTGTTAGGTTGAAGACTAACATTAGATTACTGATTGGAATTAAGGAAAGTATTTCGAATAGAGTGTGCATGCCATTCTAATGAAGGATAATGAAAACTGAATGCCCAGGAAATGATATTCTATTAGAGTTTCCAGTTTCATTTGTTGATAAGAAGAGCTTAATTTGCATTTCATGGTAATCTGTATATGTCCGCAATAAGAAAAAGCAGTAAACTTTAAAAGTGCACTGATTAAAAACTTGGTATTTGGTTAATCTGAGATGTGATCCGGTTCAGGTATGCAGGTTATCGCTAAAGATCCTAGTAATCTAGTTCAAGATTTACAGTAGTCTTTGAGTTTTTGTTTTTACCACATTTTTTTGTGAAATATTAACATGTCCAAATCTCAGGAATGAGTGTCATTCCACGTCAAACTCCATCTACAACAACCACTGCAACTCGTCAAAATCCATTTGAACTTCTTATTGCACCATGCTCAATGGGTAAAGGACTCGGAACATTGTATTGGGATGACGGAGAAACAATTGTTAATGACTTCAATTCTCATGATTATCATCAATTCGACTTTATCTACAATACCACTACAACTGGTGGTCTTCTTACGATCAATCATTCTAAGAAGGTAAATATTATTGTATGTATCCGGATTATAATGATATTTACAGAGTTCTAAAATCTCTCTTCCAACTCTTGACATCATTGAAATCTTCAATTATCCAAAGGCACCAAACTTCCGTTCCTTCACAATCAATGGAAAAGCTGTCAATATCAACGTCCAAAAATCGACGTATTCTGGAATTACGAAGACGTTGTACATTTCAACAGAAGGTCTTATCAATTTGACATCTGCTGATACTATCGTGTTACAATGGTCTAATGTTGGAACCAGCATGTTTGATATGTCTTCTGCTTCTGGAGTTGATGTTCCAAAGATGAAGGCGTTGAACACAAATCGATATGACGAGCTGTATTTTTAAAGACTTCTGCCATAAACTGTAACTTTCTGTGATTTTTCAAACGAACAAAAATGAATAGTTTTATAAATTGGTATTCAATATTAAAAGGTAATCATTCTAAAAGTACATTTGTAAATATCATTCACATAATATAATGCATAAAAAGAAGTGTAAAGCTTGTTGGGCAATCACATACTATTAACAAATTTGAGCATGAAACAAAATTGAAAACTAATCTGAGTAAGAAAATGAAATTAGGTGAGGGTGCATTAGATATTTAATAGATTCTAAGTTGACCATCTGAGGACGACGAGAACAATCTTGGTCGGATTCGAAGGGTTGGCGATTCAAGGGTTTTATATTTATCATCACCGTGAAGTCCACGTTCAATTATGTCTTGAATGATTTCTGGAGTAGATTTTCCCAACGTTTCCGGCATGTATAAGTATAGATAGCAGAGACAGAAGAACGATGGAACAACGAACAGGAAAACAAAGCACATGCTGCCGAAAATCTGAAATGCAATCTATAACAAATGAAAGAGCGTATTTTTACTTACGCGGAATAGAGGAATAGTTGCAAAATCAGTAAGTGCGATTAGAAGATTATGGATAGCAAAGCAAGCAGAGAAGATAGTGCATCGGTGACGCTGGGTGACCAGCTCGGGAGCAACGAACCAGGATAACGGACCAAGAACCATTCCGAACGAAATACAATACGCGAGAAGCGATGCGAGACATGCGTACTTTGTCCAGGCTGATGGTGGATACACAGTACCAGATAGGTGAGAAAAGAAGGAGAAGCTGACAAGGAGAATGTTTGAGAGGACTCCAAATAGTAGCAACAGCTTTCTTCTTGAAAATCTATCAATGATCGAAGCTCCGAAAATAGACGATAGAGTAAGAACCACTTGAGAAAGAGTTGAAAATAATTGAGCTTGATCTCTGAAGAATGTAATAGTTCGAAAATAAAATGGAAAACGCTTACAAGGATACTCCTGATTCCCGCAAGAATAATGTTGATGATTGGAGTATCGGATAAAATGAAAGAGTGAGTGATAAGGTTGCGATTGCGAGACGCATAGCTTGTCGAAGATGCCATTTGGACAATAACTCTATGTACTTAGAGTCATGAGAAGTCTTCTCCGTCATTTTTTCCGTCTCGTACTCATCGATAATATGAATGTTTCCTGATGACGGACCTTGGAAGAACTCAAGTGATTTCAATGCTTCCTCTTTTTGACATCTGAAAATTTGAATTTAAAAGAGCAACAAATTTTAAGTTACTTCACGATCATCAAAAATTTTGGGGTTTCTGGAATTCGGATAACGAAACAAAGTGATAAAACAAGCGGGATCAAAGAAAGAAGCAGGAGTCGCGATAATGATTCACCGAGTACCGATTTCATTCCAAGAACCATTCCGAGAACACACATTGTTCCATAGCCGATTTCGCAAAGAAATGAAGACATTCCTCGAATCTCAAGCGGTGATGTTTCTTGCACGTAGAGTAACAAACAAGCATCACCTAGTGGTGACACGAGAGCCGTCAATGATCGACCAATAATCAATCCCCATGGAAAATAAAAGCACATAGAAAAATATTGAATAAAGGTTGCGAATATTGTTGTTGTCACACAAACGATATAGCCAATTTTTCTTCCATATTTATCAGAAACCATAGGAGTCATCATTGCACCGAAAATTTGAGCGACAAACCAACAGTTCAACGTGGCAGACTGAAAATTGAACACTCATTTACTTAACCTTAAGCTTTAACAAACCTGATACAAAGCTATTTTGCTCTCATCGTCTCGGACACCCGGTACTCGGAGTGATGCAGCAATGAAGCTGGAAACAGTACGTTCAGTTTTCAACAAACAAAGAAACTTTCTTACTTATGAAGCTTCTCAACAGCAGTGTTAACAGATGAGTTAGTGAATCCTGACGGAAAATTAGTGATTGCTGAGAGTATTGCATAAATTGAAATCAGCCGAAACGTCTGCCACTGCATCTGAATACATTCAATTAGTTGGCGCGTTAATTCTCGAAATACGGCAAAATGATTGTTAGCAGTTTATTTCAATTTCCAGAGCACAAAAACTCGGAGAAGTATAAAATAAAACAAGAACTTCCAACGACTCTCGAGAAAACGAACTTTTGGGCGCGCACTGTATCAAAGGCACATGGAGTAGTGTGATCTGGTCTCGCACCGAGAAAACAGTATGAACGTTCTAAGTTTTTCTTTGTTTTCCATCAACCAGGTTTTCAAACTTTATATGTAATTGTCCTGTTTATTTCTAAATGCCAAAGGGAGGTGCTTCTTCACTCACCCCGGTTTATGCCGGTCTTCGTGAAGATCTTGATGCTTTTTTGAGATCGTATTTGCAATTTCCGTCGATCAGGTAAGTGGCGCGATTACCGGATTACTTTTAAAAACTTTTTTGAGGTTTGCTGACTATAAGAAGCTTTTCGAGCATCGTGGAATGGTTCAACTGTTCAACGGAAGAGGAAATAGTGCCGAAATCATTGAGGTATGGCCATCATATTAATTCCAATGAACATAAAAACATTCTAGTTCAACGAATGTCTCCTCGTCCATTGCCTACCGTATATGGAAGAGCATGTGTGCCCAGGAATCGAACGAAGTCTGAAAGAACGTCTCTTCGGACTTTACTCGTTGTACACATTCTTCTATATCCAACCAGAGAACCATGTTGTGAAAGTCAGAATGGATCCAGATGCCGTCCGCAATTTCAAAAAACTGACCGATTTCTTATTGCACGAAAAAATTTTTGATGCCTATATGATTTGTTTGAAGCTTCTTCAAGATAAGGCAATCAAGCACGTTGCTTTCATTACGATTGTGAGTTCTAGTAAAAAAAAATTGAGTTTAGAATATGTTTTCAGCACGACCCATCCAATTTCAAGCGGTTCTACACTGACGACAAAGTTTCCGGTGTTGCACTACGAACAAACCTTAATGATCCGCTCGGTAACGTGAAGGCGCTGATAGAAAGTGACACGTTCAAAAAGTTGGGATACGTTCGCAAAGAGTACATTCATTTGAGAGACAGGAGCGGAATATTTGGTTGCCAGTTGGAAGATGTGCAAGAAAAGATGAGAGGAATCATACGGCAATATTCAAAAACCTTCGAAAATTGCTTAGGTGTTGACGAGGTTAGCCAATCTGAATAATCGTTAACTAATCTATTTTTTCAGATGATCAATACCGACCACACCTCAGATCAGTTAGCATCTCGTGGAATGCTCCGATCATCTATTAAAGACCAAGCTCATTCTGCTGATCTCAAGCTTGCGAGATACAGAAGACATCGTTCATCTATTCGTAATTTTTATTTTAGCTATGTCTTCGAATCCTTGGCTTTTCAGCTCTCGAAATGCCGACAGACACTTTTGATTACTTGCAAGAATTCATTCCGGAAATCAAAAACGTCAAACGTATCAAACGCGAAAAAATATCGCCACTACCGGAGGAACTGCCAGGAGAGCCACCATCAAAACGAATGACTAGACAAGCAATCAAAAATCGAGAACTGGAACAAGAGTTTTCGAATTGCTGCGTCCTTTCAGAACATTTGTCACATGAACTTCCAATATGCGTGAGTTGACGTTTCGAAAATCGGTTAATCAATTTTATTTTTTTAAGGTTGATTCTGAAATCCCAGAGAAAAAACCTGACAAGCAGGATCTATGGGACAATAAAATGAATCTGAAGAGAAGTCGCCGCATTGGTAATATTGCCATGAAAAAAAATATGGACGAAATTATTGTAAAAGATGAAGAGAAGGTTATCGTCGAAAAACCTTACCGAAATACTCGTGCACGTGCAGCAGCTTCTAAAATAGCGCCAGAAATTCAAACAACAGCTCCTGAAATGATCAAAAACGATGTTGATGAAGAACAATATGTCGTGCTAGGTAGTGAAAAACCGATGACTACTTCGCCCAAAACTCCTAAATCTATTCTAATGTCCACCCAGAACAAGAAAGAAAAGAGGCATGTGTCTTTCCGAATGAACGTAGGTGAAGTTACTGTCACTGAAAACTCAATTCTCCGTTTAGAAAGAAGGAAACCTGGATAATACATTTTACTGCATCCCGAGCCGCTCATTGATGGAAATCGACGAACAAAATGAACTTACAAACACATACCCAGAGTTGGAAGATGAACCGACAGAGAGACTATTCACTCTTGTTTCAGAATCTACTTCAAACCCAATAAAAGCGAAACGTGGAGAGGTTCCAGCCGGTAAGCACTTTGATTTTTTAAGATTAAACGTGATAATTGATATCTATCTCACTTCAAATTGCAGATCAAGTTTTCGATGATGCTGATATGTTCAAAGATCTTGAGGATGATGCGATGGAACTGGACCTCCCGCAAGGAAGCGAATCGGACTCGGACATTGAGCTACTGATAGATGAAGACATGTAAAATCTAATAATTTTCCATTTACTGTTGTTTCAATTATTTGCACTTTTTTGTTGTTAATTTGTTATACTTTGTTAATTTCTTATGATGCACTTTTAACTTTGTTAAACTCTTATGTTTTTATTCGTCTTACTTCGATTTAGGCATTGTAAAAGGAAGATCCGAGAAAAAAAAATAGAGCCCGAAAATAAGTTGGAATCAGATGATAAATTAAGTGGGGCGCAGAAGAATTCGGACCAGTAGGCAGGACGTAATAAGGGACAAAACAATAAAAAGAAAGTGGGTAACATTATGAAGTTGAACTCGATACGAGTTAATAAGCAGACAACAATATCACAACAACTGTAAAGGGGATAAAACGGACGATGATGGTAAAAATGGACCCGGATAGAAAGGGAACGACGGTATTTAACAAGAAAAAGAGAAAAATAGTTAGTCTTCGTCCCTATCATTTCGCTGGAAATTCACAGGCGGAGAATGAAGTGGATGGTTGTTCTGAAACGGATAATAATTTGGAATTAATGTACGGGAACTGAAACAAACCTGTTGCTGTTGAACATTCACACCCAGCATGGCATTGTTTTGCGGCTGCTGAGGCTGTTGTTGCATCACTTGATTGTGAATTGGCTGAGCAAATTGGGGATCATCGAAACGGTTTTGAAGAGGCGCTGCTTCTCCGAATACCGCAACACGGTGCTGCTGTTGAAGTGGAGCTGGTTGTGGTAATGGATCAGAGGCAGCTGCAGCTAACGATGGATTTGATTTTGACTGAAAATTGCTTGTTTACGAATTTATTTCAAAAAGTTATGATAAATCTTACTTTTACAATGGGGCATGCGAAATCCACGTGCCTGCTTCTCGCCTCTTCTTTCTCCCACGAGCAATGAACAAATGGCCGTTGAACGTAGTTGTAGATAACTTCAGCTTTATTGAATCTCTTCTTTATTTTTTCCTTGTGTGTCGGATATCCTTCCATACCAAGTCGAATCTTTTTGAGCCCTCGCTCTTTCAGCACTTGTTTTGCACAATCCCGATTTTCAGCGTACTTGAAGAATTTGTAAAGATGTGTGGAGTAAACAACATGTGTTGTCTCTTCACCCATTTGTGGTGGATATTCATCGTCCCAGTCAACAACGTCATCATCCAATAGTACGACGAGATGACATTCCCGTTCTCCGTGCTCCGTTGAAGCAACCAGTTGAGGCAGTATTATCTCTTCGAGAAACTGTGAGAACTGCTCACGTGCTCCTTCGTTTGACAGCTCATGAAGTAGAGCGTGTAAGTTTTGGCACTTGACAGTCTGTGCATTGAAAGGCACTAACAAGTAGTCACATGCTTCACGAAGTTCAGAAACGGAAACTGACGATGGGCATCTCATTGTTCCTGATTGATAATAATCCAGAATTGCTCGGAAGCAAGAAGACGTCATTCCATCGGCAACTTCGAATTCATCTTGTTCATTAGGTGAAACTAGATCCGCACCCAAATCGCCACATGATGCACGCATCGAAAACATTCGTCCGAGCATTGTGTCAGGTTTTGAAGTGAGAAGACGTTGAGATACAAGAAACCGGGTCTGATCGACTAGAAGGCATACTTTATCTCCTTCTCCAGGTGAACAATCGACAGTGTTGCCTTGACGAGCACCCAATTGAGACATTAGCATTTCATGAGCAGGGCCCCCGAGTGACATTGAACGTTGACCACGGTAGTGACCGTCCTGAAAAGTGATATAAATAATTTGAAATATAGAAGTAATCTTACCTTGGAATGTTTGAGAGCCGGTGGAAGAGGAGGTGTAGCCAGAGATCTATCTGGATTTGATTCACCCGAGGAAGAGCAACCTGCGTTACGAGCTGGTGATTCTGTAAGTTAGGGAAATTATTAGTCACAAGAAAAATGTTTTTTGTGAAAAGACCAAAAAAACCAGGCTGTACCAAGAAAAGTCAGACTGAAATTTCGAGAACAATAAGAAAATGAGTGAGAACTTAGCTTTCTCACCAGAATGATGGAAAACAAGTTCATTTTTTTGTTCTCAATCATTTTCTCCCAACTTGTCTGAACAGATTCATTCGGGCGATTTATCCTATCTTTCGTTTCAAATTGATTTTAGACTTTTCAAAACACGTTTATGTCACGAGTGAAAAAAATTAATGCATACCTGAAGGGGATGGACTGGTGTGTCCAGAAGAAGATGCTGATCCACGTCCTCCAACTAATGATGATTTCCTAGCACTTGAAGTGGAAGGTGCCGAGTTTGATTGAGATGAAGACGACGTGGCAGCGAAGGCAGGTACTGAAAATAGAAGGAATCACAAAATAGAAATGCTTGAGGTTTGAATGAGGTGAAGTTACTATGATTAAAACTCAAAGTTTTCAAAAGCCCTGCTGTCATTAAAACTAACCAGAATGCGATGAAATAGAATGAGGGAGTGTGGAATAGGAGCTCATAATATCTCGAAAACAAAATATACAACAGGATATAGTGCAGTTAGTTGTAGTAGTGTGTGGAATAATGATTATCTGGTGTTGGAAGAAGGATCGAGAGAAGAAGTAAAGAGGAGCGTCTAGCCTTTTCCTCTCCTAGCTAGGAGTGCGCAGGAGGGGCGCAGCTGATACAGAGAGAAGCAGTGTAGAATGCAGAGTTTGAAGAGAATCCAGAGAAAAAAACGACGATATAATGATGACAATGGAGCGACATAATGGTGAGAGGCAATGTTCGTGTGTGATAAAATGAAAGAGACGCCGAATTCATCAAGACGGACTGGATAGGAAGAAAGAAAAGAGGGATGAGACCAGACAAAACGAAGAACGGAAGGAAGGAAGGGTGGCCACTTCCTGGCCTACTTTAATCAAGTGCTATGGCTCTTCAAAAAGTGTGTCTATTTTCTCAAAAGCTGTCAGCTGAGATTATTTCTCGTGCACGTGAAACATTAATAGTGGTAATGTTATTTTCCAGACCGTACAAGTTTCTGTTTTATGCTTCTCAATCTGTTTCAAAAAACCATCAGATGACTCCGTGCCAAGTTCTCTTCTACGGAACGAATCTCATGTATTATTAACCTGCCACGTAGGAACCTAGAAATACGTACTTACAGTTCCACGTTTATAGCTGCACTTTCAGAGTGTATAGTTTTTGCAAAACATCATCTTTGTGTATATTTCTGTTTTGCGGCAGAACTTTTGCATTATGTGTGCATTTGCCATAGCATCAGTACTTTTTGTCGTTCGCATTGAAGGAAGAAAAGTGATAAAGCGGGGGAAGAGTGTGACAAGGTATGCAAACAGAACACTATTTTACAGACAAACACCTTTCTTGCAGACACTATTTTTCAGTTTTGAATTGAAGGGAGAAAGAAAGAATGGAGAAGATTTAAAATGTTTTCAATGTATTATTGTTTTCTTTTTTGGTAAATGCTCTGAGCACTATAGTTGTCTCGAAAGCCAGATCGAATGTTAGAGCGATGGTAATTGAAAACTGATCAACAGTTTTGAAAATCTCGGAGAGACAGAATATCAGAGATTAGATCAACATCCTTCAGAAACAAAATGCAAATAATTATCTGATCGTTCATATAACCTAAAATCGAAACAGTTACATAACCTCGAATCAAAAATGTGAATATAGTATTTTGTAAAGAAGATGAGAAAAAATGTCACGGTGGTAATGACATGACTTTACACCGAAAAAAGAATAGATTGACGAGGAGGTAAACGACTACGGAAAGGAGAAGAGAAAATTGGAGATTGAAGACGATAATGATGGGCCAGTTAGGAGGTTGTTTGCACTGTAGAAAAGCAGAAATGACACTACTTTTTGCGAGTAAAAATAAACAATCTACAGTGAATCTCCTAAAAGGAATTGCAATGAAACCCAAGGAAATAAAATGGCTTGGAACCCAATGCACTGAGTAGAGACCGAGAAAGATTGGAAGGAAGAAAAAACACAGAGTAGAATAGACAAACGCAGGAAAAGAATGCGAAAAAGCAGAAGAAGATTAGCCGGAGACGGACGGACGGACGGGTGGACGACGAATGGACAACCGAACTGATGAGAAGAGGAAACTCAAACAATGTAAATGTGTGGGGGAGGACAGAGAAAATAGATGTGTGAGCTCAATGCTTTTAAAAGAAGTATTCTGATGGATTGGGTGTTGAAGGATCTATTCTGCTAAAAAAAAAAAGATGTTCATACATTTTAAAGTATCCAAACAGCGTCTATAACGCTGTCTGCAAATAGAAATCGGAGAAAACCGTCGAAAGGGATTAATCCTTGATATGTCTGAAGACCTTTGCAAGAAATTAGAAATCTTAATCTGAAGAAACTAGGAATGTTCTCAAAGTTTTTGAAAGCGACAATTGAAAAATCAGAATGGTAAATGGAACTCATCAGGTGTTATAATGACGTAGATAATTTTTGAAGGGAATGGGAAAAAAGATGAGATGAAGCAATTGACAGATGGCAAGAATTTGTGAGTTGTCTATCCCTTCGCAACTTCGACCACCTGTTCTTTTATTTTGGAAATATTTTTCTTTCGACTTTTGCGTTTTTCTTTTTTTCCAAAACATTCCACGGATTTATCCATCTTTCGAAAATTGTTAGAAAATAATTAAATCGGTTTAATATGAGAGAAGTTCAGGTTGCTTCTCATCGAGAGCACGCATTCATAAAAATGTTCAGAAAAGGCAATTTTCAAAGCTTGCAAACGATTATCAGACTGCCCGAGCAAATTTTTAATGCTAAATCCACTCAAATTCCAATTATTCTGAAAGGTTTTCTATCCGATTTGTAACACTGACTCACCTTCATCGACAAAAGTCACTTTCATTCTTTTTGAAAAGAAAAATTTTCTCCTGACTTTGTACTGCTACTAAAATTAGAACTAGAAAACAGGTGAAAATAGAAATGTTGTGTGGTTCTCCTAACTTCGAGAAAAACCTCCGTTTTGTAATAATTGGATCTTGGAAAGATTGAAAAATCTGGAGCCAATAAGCAAATATGTGTTTGGATAAACATTGAAAACATATGTGAATGTTTAAAAAAAGGGAACTGAATCTCAGACTACATCGTTATTTTCAAAAGGCGAGTGAGCCGGAAATAGTAACTTTTCTCAATTGGGGGAAGAAAGGCGGACCAATTACGTCACGAAGACGAGGGTAACAGAAAAAAATGGAAATACCTTTTTTTAGTCCAGCAGGAGGTTGAGAGTGCGGAGTTGCTGGTTTCGCTCCAAAGGACCAAGAGACCTGAAACCAGAAAAAGTTAGAATTGTATTATTTTTTATCACGTGGTGAAACCAACAGAGTGAAATTTTTATTTATTTTTGGTCGATAGGTAAAGAGACGTGTTTCTGTTCAAGGTTACTGTCTATTGTTTCTTACTTGCTGTGGAGCACGAACAGCTCTGACCGTTGAACTGCTTGCATGATCCTTCCGAGATCTGTCGTTCTTCAAGCATCCTCGACTTGACGATGAACCATCCGTTTCAGCTCCAGTTTTATCTGGAAGTTCGTAAGGGTATTTTTATAGAGGTACAAAGACTGTCTCACCATCATTATCTAACGAAACATCAGATTCGTCAGATGTATTTTCGAACAAATGACGTGATGGGGCTGGCGGGACGTTTCCAGAGGTTGAAGAAGAGAAAGGAACGTCGTTTTTCTCACCGTCTGCTTGCGACATCGGAATTTCGGTCGAAAGGTGTGAAGAAGTGATAAGGGTGATAGTTTAATTACTGTAAAACGCGAGATGTTTGCATAGAATGAGATTGAAGAGAGTTTCGCAATAAAAACAAGAGAGTGCAAATAGTTCTTCAAATAATAAAGCGTCGAAACAGAATAAAAATGAGTAGAGATGTCTCACAATTTTTTGAGAATATCGCGGACCAAATGAAATAACATGGGTTGAATTGAAGAGAATTGAAGGAAAATAATGCCTAGAAAAATAATGTTGAACAAACAATTCAAGAAAGGAAGAGGTAGTTCGATAGTTTTCTTGAGATTCGAACCCAGTGAGGAAATCATGGATATCTGTTCTTTTGGAAAGCTGAAGCTAAAGCGATCGAAATATTTTAGTTTTTATTAAACTCTATTTTCTTTGAAACTTTGTCACCTGGCTTGGTTTTCCTATCATAGGGAACAAAAGCAACACGAAAAAAATAAATTCGTAAAAACCGCTGTTTGGTTCCAAAATTTCAAGTTGACTGGTGCCGACAGAGGGAAATGAGTGGCTTTTGGAAGGCGACCTGGGCCACCAGTCAGCTTCTCACTCTCTTTTTCTTCTTGTAGGTCTCTCAATTTTTCACACTCTCTTCTCTCCCCTGCAACTTTGCTGCCAAGTTGTCTACGTCTCTTCACATTGTGATCACTCTTTCTTCGCGGCGAGACTCACTTCAAGGGGGCCTTCCATGTTCCTTTAAAACTCATAACAAATTCTCGCTGTTTCGGGAATGAATGCACACGTTTTTCAAAGCGAAACGTTGCGAAATTGCCACATCATTTTGCTTTCAATAATAAGATGAATAGAACTTCAGATTTGCTTCGTTGATTAGATCTCTAGTTTCCAACCTTGCACCTGCTGCTTTCCTGTTTCGATTAGTTTTGCAAAATATATCGAAGCATAAACTTTCTTCTCTTTTTTCCGTTTCCAGAAATTTCAAATTTTTATTTTCAGAACACAATGGCTGAGGAGAATAAGCCCACGGCTCCAGAAACTCCGTTCACAGCTCCGATTGTTACTAGAGACGAGCAAAACTTGGTTGTCTCCTTCCTCCAATTCATCAGACAGAAGGTTTCCCAAGGGCAAGCTACTGCTGAACAGTCGGAAGCACTCGAAGGTTAGTTATTTTCCTTTGACAGATCTCGAATTCAAAACTCTTTGTTCTTGTTTCATATATCGCCATTTGCAGTTGCCATTCAATGTCTTGAGCATTCTTTTGCTCTTGACGATGCCTCGTACGCTTTCCAGCCATCTCGTCCAATTCTGGAATTGTTCAAGAGTGCCGAAGGTCTCCCAGAAGGAGAAACTGCCTTGCCAGCTCCAACTGAGGCTGATATCTCTCAAGCCAACAAATTGAAGGAAGAAGGAAACGATTTGATGAAAGCCTCGCAATTCGATGCTGCCGTTCAAAAGTACAATGCCGCCATCAAGCTAAACAGAGATCCAGTTTATTTCTGTAATCGTGCCGCTGCTTACTGTCGCCTCGAACAATATGATCTCGCTATCCAGGATTGCCGTACAGCCCTTGCTCTTGATCCATCTTACTCCAAAGCTTGGGGCAGAATGGGATTGGCATATTCATGCCAGAATCGTTACGAGCACGCCGCCGAGGCTTACAAGAAAGCTTTGGAGTTGGAACCGAACCAGGAGAGCTACAAGAACAACTTGAAGATAGCAGAGGACAAACTGAAGGAGTTGGAAAGCTCACGGCCAGCTCCGCCAACAAACCCATTGGCCGGACTTTTTGGAGCCATGGGAGGAGGTGGTGGTATGGGAGGAATGCCAGGAATGCCACCTGGTATGGGAAACTTGCTCAACGACCCAGGACTTATGCAAGCTGCTTCACAGATGATGACCGATCCAGGACTCTCTGAAATGGTAAGGAGTAGTTTCATTATATCAAGCCCACAAATTCAAACTTTCAGTTCAACAATATGATGGCCGGAAACGGGTCAATTGCTGATTTGATGGCTGCTGGACAGCAAATGGCTGCCCGTATGCAAGAGACCAACCCAGAACTAATTGAGAATCTTCGACGCCAATTCGGACCAGGTGGCGAGGGAGGTGCTCCACCACCAGCCCCACCACAATAAACTCTTCTCCCTTTTCTCAGCAAGAAACCTCCCCCTTTTTGTTATCTCCATTGATTTCTCCTTTCTTGTCTTTACTTTCTGCTCTTTTGTGATTTGAATGATTGGGCGTCGTTTTCTATCGTTTCAAGATTTAGATGTATATCAAAATTCCCCTTCTCAATATGATGATGTAAAGCAACTCGTCTCATGATTTCATTGTTACCAAAACCAATCCGAAGTTTAGTTTGTTTTGTTTTGATAGATGATTCTTATTATTACCAAGAATTGGGTTATTGAATGTTTTTTTTTAAATAAAGTTTATTGCCACGATTGTAATCAACACCACTTTTACTAAGACATGATGTAATGACTCACACGGTGTGCAACAGCGCTCCAACGCTAGCGAATTGATTTTCTGACGAATGCGAGATAGCGCGCGAGTGACTACATTCTCGTCCCCCACGAATTTCAATATGAACATTTTTGAATTCCAGGATTCAGTTGAATAGTATTTAGAAGTTCAAAAAACTTGAAGTTATAGAACAAAATGCTTTTTTATAGAATAGGAATTCATCAGGATGAACCGTCCCGAAAGAATCAGATTCTTCATTACTGAATCATGTCGTCGTTTGGATAACTCTTTCAAAAACTACGTAAGTAGAAAAATTAAATCTGGAACAAATTATAGTTGATATTCAGATGTATCCAAGGCAGATTCTTCTTGGAGATACTACCCTCCCACTACTTGAAGGATCCTCTTTGACATTTGGAATTAATAGACAGGTTGGTCTTATTTCAAAAAAAAAACAAATCTTCTGATAGATTGGAATCATTTTCGATTTGATCAATTTCAGGGAAAGATCAGTTTTCGTATCCGTCTGGAAACTGAAGAGTATGAAGAACCTCTAAACATTGGAGTTCCATTCACACAAGTGGAAAGTGTTGCAATTAAAGAAGAATCTGCAAAGCATCCAGAATTTGTTATCTTGTTTCGTTTGAAAAATAGAGCACTCGAGAGATTTATTGAGGTGAGATACTGGATAGAATAGGAAGAACTTGGAAACAAGCTAAAAATAATCAAAAGAAATTTGGTAACACTACTATTTCAGCTTTGTGGACCAATGCTCGATAACCCGGTTGGAGATGGAAACAGAAGAAGCATGTCCAAATACCTAACAGTCATTTTTGGAAATGACCCCAATATGGAAGATAAAAATAACAGCGTTCATTGTCGTGTTGCTCTTCGAGCTAATAAGTTCACGTTCCCGTTCTCAACTGCTAAGAAAATTCTTTTGCAAGATGTAAGGGATTCTGGAAAATACTTTCTGATTGATGTTTTTCAGCTTCCGATTATGTGGCAAGATCTAGTAGATGATGCAGAAGGTAGAAGAAAAAGAACTGGAGTACAGAACAATCAAGAATTGATTGACGAGATGGATGATGAGGCTTTTGATTGGTTTATGCGCTTTATGAGTCTCAGATGGGTGCACAATCCAGAAGGAGGATATTTACTTGCAAGAAAAGGGAATCCAATTGCAAATCAGTATGATATAGTTTCATTTGTTTCTTCTCAATGAACCCTTTTTCAGAGTACCACAAGAAGCACCCCTTCTACCCAACGAACTTCTTATGGAACCCCAATCTTCGAAAAGAGTCACTTACTCCGTTACGGGTTCTGATTCTCCAATATCCACGTGCTCTCATCATTCAAGAGAGTCTAACTCATCTGAAGCAACTATCAGAGTTGATTAACTAAAACTTTTCATTCTTATGTTCCATTTGTTAACCTCCGCTAGAGCCATTCTAACCCATTTCGAGTTTTCCTTCTCTACTCCATTTCCTTCCGATTCCCTCACCAAAAATCACTGAGATACTCATTTGTTCCCAATATAAATTGACAGCCGTAAAGTCTCTCATGCTTAGAAATATTTATTCGGTTGAATCGCTCACTTCTTTTTTCTTTAATAGTATACATCTTCCTAGATTACTGTACTCTCAGTGTATTGCACGTTTCATTTGCTTTTATCTTTTCTTTTCTCCCATTTACAAAAACATGAAATGTTATTTTTCGGTACGAACTTATTGTATAACAATTCAATTCGTACTTTCAACTAGTTTATTAATAAATCGTTGAGGAATTGGTTTTTATGATATCGTAGAGTATATTAAATAAAAAATGAAGCGAGAATAAAAATTCAATGGTACTGTAGCTACAGTAATCTGGCAACGGAGTCATCTAGAAGTAACTGGTCTCTTTTCGATCCACTTCTTGATATTTGGAATATTATGAATTCTCTTCTGATGTTCTTTCATCTCAGGAAACTCGTCCAAGACATTCTTATCTGCTTCCAAAAGATCTGCAGAGTGTTGAGCAACAGCCAAATCAATCCAAGTTAATCCATCACCAACTAGATATCCACTTTCAGATTCTTTCAAAAACTTTTTGAAGATTGAGTACATTTTATTGAAAGCTGGAAGGAATACTTCTTTGTAAAGCTTCTCAACGTCTCCTTCCACAAATCCCATTTTGACTCGGAAGAATGGACGTCCTTCAATGCGATAATCCTTAAATTGGTCAGAGAGTGAGTCAACTTCAGCCTCTTCCCATGATGTTTTTCCAGCTATTCCAAATTGTTTTGCGAGATAACGGACAATTGCATATGACTGAGCAAGTTGTTTTCCATCAACAAAAAGAACAGGAACTTGTCCAAATGGAGTAGCTGAAAAAAGAAAGTAGCCTCCGATGAAGTCAAAAAGAAAGTGAGGGTTGTGCAACTCTATTAAAGGTGTTTATCAGAACTTACTACTCTTAATGGAAGCCCATTCTTCTTTGGAGATTCTCTCATCTACAAAATCTTGACCAGCAAAGGCGAAGACTTGACGAGCAATTTCTCCATTTCCACGTGTTTCGAAATAGACGAGTTTATAAGAAACCATTATTCCAAGAGGAAAAATGAAGAAAATCAAGGCTCAATCGACTTTTTATACTAACTCCTGCGCATAGGTGTCGCGTCTGCGTCTCTCATTAGTCACAAAATAGGCACAAACACCAAAATAACAACACATCTGTTTCAAAAGAAAGTATATTTTTATTTAATTTTCACCTCAATTGCAATATGAACCGAGAAAACTACACATAATTATTTAGCAACATTCATGCAATACATAAAAATCTGAAAAAATTCTAAAATTAGGTAATAACAGTCGGGGTCTTGCGATTTGTGAACTGCTCCATTTTACAAACGTCGAGGGCAATGAGAACCAATGGCTTAAGGAGTTCGTTGGCTGGAAGGAGAAGACGAGATGAGTCATTGGACGGAATGTAGGAATCGACGTAGAGGCGAATTGTGGCACCAGCGGACCCAGTTCCAGACAAACGGAAGACAAGGCGAGACCCATCTTCAAAAACGATACGAAGTCCTTGTTTAGTAGCAACAGATCCATCGACTGGATCAGTGTACTGGAAATTGTCAGCAACAGCAACCTGAAAGAGTAAAGATATTTCATAATTTAGATGAAAAACAAACTACCTTATATGTGACACCATTTGCAGAGAAGTCTCTTCCGACAAAAGCTGGAAGCTGAGCTTCAAGGAATGTCATCAACAAATTGGCTCCAGCAGCATCAACATTCTCATAATCGTAGCGAGTGAACACATTTCTTCCATACTTTTGCCAATGCTTCGACACGATTTCTTCAACAGATTCCTTGCGTTCAGAAAGGATTTGAAGCCATGCGAGCAATGCCCAAACACCGTCTTTCTCACGAATATGATCCGATCCAGTTCCAAATGATTCTTCTCCACAAATAGCAATGCGTCCAGCATCCATAAGATTTCCAAAGTATTTCCATCCAGTTGGGGTTTCATAAACTTGTAGTCCCTTAGCTTTTGCCACCAAATCAACAGCGCCGGCAGTTGGCATCGAACGAGCAAATCCATCGACTTTACGAGTTTTAAAGTATGGAATTGATTCGATATTATCAGCAATAACAGCTAGTGAATCACTGGGACATACGAAGAATCCGTTCTTTCCGAGAATCATATTACGATCACCATCTCCATCGAAAGCTGCTCCCAAATCGTGTTCTCCAGTGTGAAGTCGCTCGACAAGATTTTTGGCATAAGTAAGATTTGGATCAGGGTGACCTCCTCCGAAATCTGGCTTCGGAACAGTACGAAGAAGATCAGATGGGTCGGCTCCGAGATTATCAACGAGAATAGTAGAGATATATGGTCCAGTTGCTCCGTGCATCGAATCAAGAAGAACTCGGAACTTGCGACCAGTCAATTCACCAGCGAGAAGAGACTTGATTTTTGGGAAATCGAAGATTTTTTGCATCAAGTTAACATATTCGTTCACTGAATCGATGACGTCCACGGTAAAATGACCAACGCCATCAATATCGTATTCATATCTGTAAAAAATACTTATTCCAGTCTATTACTTCTCTCAATTACCTTCCAACTTGTGTGAAATCACATTCTAAATCTTTTGCAATCAGATATTTGTCGATTTTCGTTGTGATTTGGTAGATCGCATCGGTAACATGATCCGGTGCTGGTCCACCGTTCTCGCAGTTGAATTTGATTCCGAAATCTCCTTTCGGACCTCCTGGATTGTGGCTAGCCGTAAGAATGATACCGCCATCAACGACACGGCCTTCGTGACCTTTACGGATAAGGTTTGAAAGTGCTGGAGTGGACAGGAATCCGTTTTGACCAACAATGAGACGAGATAGCTGAAAATATTGACTTGAGACCTTTTTCTAATATAAAAACACTTACTCCATTAGCAGCAGCAACTTTGATGATCACATTTGTGGCTTCCATTGAAAGGAATCGTCCATCGCCACCAACAACCAACTGTGCTCCCTTTTTCTTCGATCCGAGGCCAGCATCTAAAATGGCTTGCACAAAGTTTTCAGTGTAGTTTTGCTGTTGGAATTCCGGCACACGTTTACGAAGACCAGAAGTTCCTGGCTTTTGTCCTGCGAATGGTTTTGTAGGAGTTTCTACAACGGCGATGCCCATTTTGACACTGAAAACTTACGATTTGATGTTGGACAGCAGAAAAAGATATGGAATGAAATGACATAAGAAAAGAAGAAAATAGTAAATAGAAAACGATCGTTTCGTATCTTATCAGAAGAGTCAAGTGGTTGGTCGATGTTCATTGACAGTAAACACAACAAAACTGATCAATTCTTTGAAACATTCGAAAAAGTTTCAACCCAAACTCCAAACGGAATTAAAAATTAGTTTTTCAACGGAGACTAGGAACATTTATAGGTGCGATTCCCTTCGTTGTGGCCAGACACGCTAAGAACATGAGGAATTTATTTGTTTTTTGGTGGGTGGGCAAGAAAAGTTCAGACTTTGCAATGAAAAGAAAAGAAATGAAGAAATAAATTCAGCGTGGCTGCTGTTGTTGGTGAGAAGAAAAAGAGAGCACCCACACACACAAAAATACAAATAGAGAGTTTAGAGATATAGAGAGCAACAAAATACGTGTAAAAATGAAGCAACTGCTGCGGCTGTTCAACGAAAAATGAGAGATAAAAATGAAGAAAAGATGAATTTATCTTTTTATACATTTTCGTCAGAAAATTCGAGACGACATATCGCTTATCAAGGTTCTAATCGCTACAAACTATCAAATACATTGTGATGAACACCGCAAAACGTCAAATGACGACGAAAAAACACAAATCAGAGCGCCAGCGGTTCAGCGGTAGAGCAACGGAATACATATTCGTTGCGTGATATCTCCCAAAATGCGTTCCATGCGCCTTGAAGAAATTTAGTTTCCCATTACTCAGCAAATTGTCGTGAGGGGACAGTGAGGAGAAAGGGCGTTTGAGGGTACACTGAGTATTCCGCGATAAAACCACTAAAACATGCGCAACAGTGGAATTCCGGATGGTCGTTGAGATATTTGAAAATTAAAAAAAAATTGAAAATTCAAAAAACAACATTAAAAAAATTTTTAAAAAGTCAAATTTAGAAAACAGAAACAGAAAAAAAATGCCGAATAGAAGACGAGATAGAAATCACTATGGTTTGTTTAGTAGTTGTGAAAGACACTGAAAATGTTTTCAGATGAGATCCTCAGCAAAATTCGAATTCCGTTGGATTCAAATGGAATTGAAGAATCACATGAGCACGAACCAGCAACACAAATGTCAAGAATTTCTAATGAAACGATTGATGATATGAATTTGATTGATTCGGAGGATTTGCAAACGTTTGATGATTGTTATGGTGATAAGAAAGACGAAATAATACTTAATTAATAAACGTTCGTTCAGATATTGCTGATAATGCAAAGGATTCTTTTTGTGATGAACCACAGAGCTATAAAGAAGCATTGGAACATGTTACCAAAATTCTCGTGCCACTGAATTTGTCACAGAAACAAATGGAGTCTGTTTTTTCTGTCGCCTCTTCAATTAGCCGATTCAACATAACTGTGAGTTTCGATCAAGTGTTCAATTCAGAATGACACCAACTTCATTCAGATGACTGATCTAAAAGAATATTCTAATGAAAGATTCGTAGATTCATGTTCACCTGTAACGAATCGTTACTGTTCCATGTGTTTTGCCAGTTTAAGATCTGTAACGCATCGTTGTCCAAACGTGGAATGTGATTTTTACAGGTAAATCAAGAAAATTGACTTTTTGATAAATAAACTATTCAGTAAGCAATGCTCGAAAGGTACAAAATGGCAGCAAACCGTGGTCACGACGTATTCCGTTAAGGATCAACTAAGACGTATCATGAGAAACCAAATACGCGAGATTATAAACACACACCACTATCATCATGCGGTAGAAGTCAGTTTCAGGAAAATAATCCGACTTGAAAACCCACTATTTCAGGCTGGAATTGAAGAAAACAATGATTTATCATCATTTTGCCTTTCAAAAAGATATGCAGCATCTATCGAAAAAGAAGCAGAATTCCGATCGAAAAAGCTGAAAATTCCTGTGTCGATTGCGTTTGATGGTTTCGTTCCACGCAACGCTTCAAGAGACGAGCTGACACCACTTTACCTTCGCATCGAAGGTGTACCAAGAAGAATGAAGGAGAAAGAAGAATCCGTCGTTTTGTGTTCGCTGCACATTGGGCCTGGTGGTGTTACCCATGAAAATGCAGACATTTTTGTTAATAGGTATGAAGAAAGGTGAAAATGTTTCGAAATTTCTTAGTTTTAAGGTTAACAAATGAGCTGCACGAGATGCGGATGAAAAATTTGGAAATTGTGTTCGAAGATGAAGTTTGGTTCGTGGAGTTTTTCGTAATTTGCTCCCACATAGATATGAAAGTGAGTACGAATGATATATGCGTGTTTTAAACCGAAATTTTGAGGCCAGCAGGCAAGTGAGTAGTCTTCCTAATTGGAACTGTCGAGAAGGCTGCACTTACTGCACTATCGTTGGAGAGAAATGTGGAACTTCTGCTGTGTCTTTCTTGAAGAACGAAGGTGATCAGTCGAGGAGTCAGTCCGAAGTAGAATTCATCATTAAGAGCAACAGAAAGTGGAGTAAGATAAACTGAGGCATAATAAAATCTCAATTTCTAATTTCAGATGCTCTTTCCAAGTTGTGCAGCCCTCTTGCTCAGCCGATGGACGAGCTTCATGTATTGGGTGAAGGTGTGCTGAAACGGTTGCTGAATGATGTTATCGGCAAAACTTCTCATCTGACAGAGTTTCGAATCAGTGCTAGAACAATTAAACTTTTGGATGAAGCTATTTCGACAATTATGTGTCCTCCTGGATCAAATTCTTTATTTGTGTCTCTGTCGAAGCTTGGACGTTTAACGGGTTCCCAGTTGAAAAACGTACGATTGCACACACAAGTGAATTGACATGAACTCATTGGTAATTATTTCAGACTGCCAAAGTGGTCCTGCTCTGTAGTTCTCTTACAAGGATCTATGGAGATATTCACTCGAGAGTCTTCCTGTTCTGTATAATCGTGTCTATTGATACAGGAATGAGTATTAAAAAAAGATCGGAATTGCCATTTTTATCTCAGCTATGTTCATACATGCGCTCATATATGCACACTCGGCATCCAAACTCTATGACGTACAAAACACACGTAATCTATTCATACCAATTTTGTATATGCCGTAAACTTTTTCAGGTTTTCGTGGACCATATGTGCGAACTTATTGATGAATGGGGAAATTTGGCAGAAACGTCTACATCATTCTTTGAGAAATGTCACAGACTTCTTTCTGTTTCTTTTAATCAGTATTGTACAAGTCCTGAAGCTATGGGTAGAACGTTTCTGTTGAATCAGATAGTTAAAAATGAAGGCAAACCGTAAGTTCGTGAGCCCAAGTAACAACATATTCCAATCAATATAATTCAGGAAGGAGGATAATTTGATTCAATTGAACAATCAAGTTCAGTTAAGGCCGAGTTTTCAAGTTACTGACCCGTCTACAATCTCTACGTTGAACGCCCAAATGCCGCAGAACTTCGATAGATGCACTTACTGGTGAATTCCATTGCTTAGAAAATTTTGAACCAAGGCTTCCTTTTAGGAAAAGAATGATTCGCGGAGACGTTCTGTTTTCATCGGCAAGTTGGAATCGAAAAAAAAGAAGAGGAGAATCAGCAGTAGTTTCGGTTTTAGACGGGAACAACTTTTCCGTCGGTGAAGTCGTAACATATGTTCGATTAGAAGACCAACTCTTCATGCTTTTTGCTCCCTTTGTCATCCAAAACCCGTTTGACGCTCTTTATGAAGAAGGGCGTAGAAACAACATTGATGACAACACGCTAGATGTTGTTTGGAAATTGAAAGCTGAAAATGTTTGGTTTCATTTCGTGAACGGCCGTCTTCCGCCAATTTTGATCGATGTGGATAAGATACATAACAAAAGTATCATCATCAGTTTCCACGGCCATTCTATTGTTTACGATTGCTGTAATTGATAAAAATCCTCCAAAATAATAAAACACGATACTCCATATCTTTCCATTTCATTACTTTTGATCCCATTTCACTGTATGATAATCAGTTTTTATCTTTCTGTTGGATGAACCAGCTATACTAAATGTTCAGAAATTGCATAGACAGGATATTTCATCGATCTAAATGGAAAAGCACATTATCAAGCAAACAGGTTTGAAACACAGTCTCGGTCCTAAATACTTCTAGTTTTACAGTCGCTCCATCGACACCATGTCTTCCGATTCGACATGCTCCGTATATCAATCGGCGTGTTGCTCTGCCGCCACACAGAATCAATCCACTTGCGACACCAGTAATGGCCAACTCCCATCATATTCCAATGGTCACGACAAGAAATGGAATCCGTGTTGGAAGAAGTAAGAGATTCACCGAACAACAAGTTTTCAATAATGCTTTTGTCAGATCAACTTAGTCTATCCGAAGAAGAACTCGAATTCTACGAGTCTGTTGATTCCACTTTGTCATTGACTGGTATTTAAAACAGAGGCAAATACTGACCGAAGCTAGACAATTCCAGAAAACCTCCATTTGTGCTTCAAGGAACACAGATTAGATTTGGGACGATGTGGTTGTACGCTGTTGAAGTACAAAAATAGCGGTCGACTCGACGATGTGTCATATGATGTGAGTCACTCTTACATTAATTCTTATTAAAACTCATTTTCAGGAGTCTGTGCAATGGTATAACTCCTACAGTTTCACCATTTCTCCGTCAGTCAGCGATTTTGGAGTCATAAGTCCAGCAGTTCTTCAAATAAGTCAGGCATTTGTGGTGGGATTACGATGAGGTCGCATGTGTAAAGCGTATTTCGTTTTCAGATGAATGTGAAGACTTATGAGAAGCCGAAACCGCCAAAAAATGCTTCAAAAAGTGCTGTTTTTACGTGGAAGCCATCATTCGGATATGTGGATGCCAAATTTCAAGGATCATATCCATTTAAAGTTTATATTATCAGTGTTTCTTCTTGTAGTTTTTGTACTTTCCAGACAGAACATGTGGTGTCGATGAAACTTCTTGGTATTGTACCACAAGACACACAAAGAGCCATCTCTTGGATTATCAAAAATGTTCTTGCTCAGGTACGCCTATGAGTATTAATAAAAACCTACGCTTTCTAACTTTAGATTTTGTCAACGCCGGATTCCCATCAACAGTTTGCAGTAAGATCGGTTTACGCGAAAAACGCTAAGACAAATAGGAAGGATTTGCCGTTGCCCGTTTCCCAATTCATTGAAGGTTTCTCCTTTACTAATTCTTTTATTTAACATACAACTGTTATTAGATTACTGTATGCGATCTTTCGGATACCCGGCTGAGATCAGATTGCCAGCTTTTTCTTTCGATTCACTTGCTTCGGACTATCCAGCGTAAGTCATACTCCATATATTTGAACACAAGAGTACTTTAAGATTGACGGCTAAACTCGGAGCGACTCGAGAAGAATGTCTGAAAAAGTTCCCCATCCTTGTTGCCGATGCACATCATCTCCATTCTGTCATCTTCGCCCAGCTTCAAAGAGCTTTGTAAGTTTTCGAATGTAGAGAAAGGGAAAAACGGCTACTGTATTTTAGCAAAACAGTATGTTTCTAACGGCTTTACTTTCAGCTCCGATCTTCGTAACAGCATCGTGAAGCAGTCCGTCCGTACAATTAGTGGAGTCGAAATCGTCGTCAATGAGTTTGTTAGAATGACTCAACAACCGCTTGTGAGCATATGGCTTTATGAGGAAAACTCTCAATTGATAACTTATTTCAGCAGCAATTTCATCCGGAAGAAGCAGAGGATTTCGACGTTGGTGATGAGCACCTTGAAAGCCGCTACATTCGCAACTCATCAACTCCAGAAGCATTCGAAGAAGGCTCAACGTCATAATTTGTACAAGTGTTTGTTTTGTTTTTCGTTTTTTATTTCTTGGTCGTTCCTCGTACTCTGTTAGTGTTGTTATTTATTAATTGTTTCATTTTTTTCTATTTGTTTTTTATTCATTAATTGTTTCATTTTTTTTCTATATAAATTGCAAATTTTATTCGGTTGTTTTCTATACCAACGGTTTTAGGGGTGGAGCTAGAAATATTCTAAGCCTGCTAAACATCGCACGCAACGACACTCCACTTGCGTGTTCGTTGAGGGTACACTGAGCAGTGGTTGAGAGTTCTGTGTAACATATAGGTTCTCGCAAG
Source organism: Caenorhabditis doughertyi (assembly GCA_963572265.1). NCBI lineage: Eukaryota > Metazoa > Nematoda > Chromadorea > Rhabditida > Rhabditidae > Caenorhabditis > Caenorhabditis doughertyi. Next base: position 11,984,973 of record OY751554.1, read on the forward strand.
TTTATTCCTCACTGTCCCCTCACGACAATTTGCTGAGTATCCTTGATGCACAATACCAAGTAGTATTTTCTAAAATTCTTGAACCTGGAAAATATTGTAGCTTCAACGAATCGTTTAAAAAGTTTATATCAAGTAAATACAATTTCTAAAAATAAACAGTGATGTGATTTCGTTTGTGAACTTTCATCTGTTTTCTTTATCATCTAATGTGCTGTTGATAACCTCACAATAACGAAAACATCGTTTATGAACAAAGAACATTATAAAATGGTCGGTAAATTTATTTCCAAGAAGTTTGAAATTGATCAAAGTAGGATTTCGTGACATCTTCAAAGACTGTAATTGGATTAACTTGTCTTTCTTCTCTTTTCTTGTTCAAACAATAAATGTTTTGCTGAAAACTATTATTACAAGTGGTTTCATGCCCCAAGCTTTCTTACTGTGAATGGTAAGTCTCTGGTTTTTCTCAGTTGGAAAATGCAAATCAGTGGAATAACAATAGCTCCCAGTGCTAGATTTAAATCGAAAAGTGAGATCATAACTTGACCCGAATATGTTCCAGTTCCCAGATAAACTCTTGGTACAACTATGAATATAACTACAAAAAGTATAAGGAAGACGAGCATGAGACTCATTGCTTCTAGCAACTGAAAACAAACTGAAGCTTAACAATTTTACAGAATCGTGGTTTCACCTTTATAACCTTCACATTCTCTTCAACTTGAAATTTCTTGCTAAGAGTGTAATTCACGTTTTTCATCTTTCGAAGGTTCTCTGCTTTCCATGATAATCTTGTAGATTCTTGCACATTGAACTTATGTAAACCCATTAATACCTGGAAGAAAACTTTTTTATTTTTCAGTACTGTTTGTGATGTTACGATTTGGGCGAGAACGGCCCATAGAACAGCATATAAGACGATGTATAACAACGAAGCTTTGACTGAAATCAACGTATTTAATATTCATACATATGAACTGAAAACTTACAGAAACAAATGGGAATCACATAGCATTGTGTATAAATCAGGCTAACAAAAACACAAAATACAGCCACCCAATTTCTAGATTTCGCTTCATAGTCAATCACATAATAAGTGGCAAATGCCCGTTCTACAGTAACCACTAAAACTGCACTCAAACTGATTCCGTATTGTTGCATTCGTAACAGACCTGAGAACAATAAGTAAGGTGTGTCGAGATCTGAAAATTATGTTGGAATGAAATATGTTTTCATTGTAAAATCTTCTAGTGAAAACTTTCGTCTTCTTTTTTTCAAATACAAAGATCAGTCACACAGTGAAAAAGTATATATTCTTGTAACTGTTCAACTGTGAATTTGTGTAAGTTCAAGAGATGACGAAAAAACACTACATATTTAAACAAAATACATTCTGTGTTCTGCTCAAAGCATTCTAATCTTGCACCCTAGCTGAAAAAACTTTCAATACCTGTAACAATTTTCAACTGCACCATAATCATATAAAATCTAGAGAAGCTTCCTACTATTAATAGAAATGTTGAGAAAACGAATAAATGCTGTAGATTTCTATGAATAACTCCAATTGAATTGACAAAATGGTTGAAGTAAACCATAAGAAATATTCCAATACTTATCAAAATGCATTCTGTGCAGTAAATAAATTGAAGAGTTGGAGTCAATGGAGCTTTTATATCAACAAGGATAGGCACGTCGAATGTGATATTGAGCCAATGGCCTTCCACCAATGGAATTGGTTCAGCGAGTAGAGATAGAATTTTGGCAAACAGATCCTGGATCATTCAATTAAGTTGATTTTAGAAATAAATTAAAATTTCAAATTCTAAATTTACAACGATAGTAAGCATACAAGGGTGAGTAAAAACAGGTGGAATCTATTGTGAAAGTTTACAAAAAATAAAGTTTTATATTCCTGATCTACTTTTATTCTGTCAATCAAAATTTGTTCAAATAGAATAGTGGTTGATCAGTGGAGAATATAATTGAATTCGGATATCTGAAGATGGAGGAAAAAGAGGTGGTGTCTAAAGAATTCGTGAACAGAATGGGCATTGGAGTGAGAAAAGGAAGAAAAAACAACAGATAGTGTCAAAAATAATGATGGACTATTTTACTATTAGGGTTTTGATAATGAATAAAACAGTAATCATAGACGAAACAGAAAACAAAGTATGAATAAATATTTCGTAAGAACTGAAGCTCAAATTTCAAACATAGATAAAACTTAAAGTTGTTTTCCGGAAAGAACCTTTTTCATGAATATTTGGCGAATTAACCAGATCAAGAATCTTGATAATTATCTCTATTTATGATGCATCTAACATTGTGAAAACGCTAGCATTTAGTAAAAGAAAAATTTAGATGAAGTTCAGAATCCAATTCGTATGTTTCAAATTCTTAAGATGTTATAAATCTAAAAAGTATGGAAACAGTGGATTGGAGAGTACCATACAATAAAAACGGGAAGCCAAATAAATGGAATTTTCACCGTCATTAATAGAGTTTCCGTAACTTAATGGTCTACTGATTGAGGAGGGAAAACAATTCAGAGCATTATGGTAAAATAATTAATCTCCCAATCTTTAGAAAACACATTTCTACCAAACAAACGTGATTTCATAAACAAGAAAATATGATTTCTTGTTCTGAATTCTCTATTTCTTCAGAACTACATGAATATTCAAAAGAGCAGCTGAAACGATGATGTCGGTGATCGTTTTAAACCAGGAAGACAATAGCTTTGATTTTATTCAGACTAGAAATTCTTAGATCTCAAAACGATGAAAATGTCTATGAGAGTTAGTCAGCTGGTACATACGCACCTGCATTATCTACCCTATAATTTGTCAGATTGTCATAATTTTATGCTTTTTGTTCGCCTAATTTAATAAATACGTATTACGGGGGAGTGGTAGACAAAAAAGAGTCCGATTGGCCTTTTCACTTTGAATGGTCAGATTTTGATTGAAAGGAATGAACCTGGATTAATTGGTTTATTGGAATAATGACGTGTTCACAGAAAAACTGCAAAATAATGTTCCTGATGTAGAATCAGCTGGTAGGATTCAGAGAATTTATTTGAACTCGTTGGAACATCATGTTGCCTTCAATTTATTCGGGAATAGTCTAAAATATCCAAGATTCTGGATAACTCTCTCAAGCTTTGATTTCTATCGTACTTTCCTATCCTTTTTCAAAGGTTCCAAAAAAGCTAAAAAATGATAAGTGATCACTTTTAATATTTTTACATTTTTATCAAACAAAACTCAATTTCTTATCCAATTGCTTCCAGTCTTTGACCGATCCAAATCAAATATTCTGACAATTTACTCTTTTAATTCTGACTTTGCCTGATTTCATTCATTCCTCACAACATATTTGAATGCAGTATTTATTTGGATATCAATACAGAAATTACAAAACGAGACCATGAAAAATTTGAAGGAATCATTTAGAATGGAGTAACTGGACGAGTCTCCAACCATTTCTTGATGTTGGCATTGGAGTGAACTTTCTCTTGATGATCCTTGAATTGTGGGAAATCATTGAGAAGATTAGCATCAGCAGCCAAAAGATCAGCAGTGTGCTGAGCAATGAGCAAGTCAACGAAGGTCAAAGAGTCTCCGACCAAGTATCCAGATCCAGACGATTTCAAAAAGTTGGCAAAGAATCCGTAATTCTTCTTGAATCCTGGAAGGAAGACATCCTTGGCAAGAGCCTCAGCATCTCCCTCGGCGAATCCCATCTTGACCATGAAGTATGGACGAACTTCATTGAGATAATCCTTGTACTGATCAGCAACAGCATTCACTTGAGCCTCTTCCCAAGCACACTTTCCATTGATTCCGAATTGACGAGCAAGATAACGTGAGATGGCATGAGATTGGGCAAGAACTTTTCCATCGACTTCAAGAAGTGGAAGTTGTCCAAATGGAGTGGCTAAAAAAGAAAATATTGAAACAATTGTCATCCAATGACATTGTTTACTCAACAATATATTGTCTTAACGATGCACTAAAAACTAAATATCATTTTTCATTCTCTATTTACACAACCTCGAAAAATGTGACTGAATTTCTTACTTAGGTTGGAGGTTTGAAGGACATCTAATTTGAGTCAAAGACTAGACCAACCTTCACAATCCGAAAAACAACAACAACAATAATTCATCTCCATTAGTCTCTACTACTTGACCTAGATGAAATGAAAAAAGTTATTAATGAATAACTTCTCTTCTCATCTCTGCTAATGTAAAAATGAGAAAAAACGCGCCTTTTTAATAAAGGTACATCTTCTCAAAGTTCTTCTAGAATAGAAACTCACTTGGCTTGATAGCAGGCCACTCCTCCTTTGGGATTCTGTGATCTTCGAAATCTTGTCCGGCATAAGCCAAGATTTGGCGAGCAATTTCTCCGGCTCCACGGATTGGGAAATAAGAAATCTTGTAGTGAACCATATTTTTTTTGTTTGTGACTGAACAGCAAATCGACTTGTCGAAGTGAGAAAGGTTGATGGACTGAAGGCCACCCGCCTCTATTTATACCCATTCTATTCGCAGTTGTTTTCCCTCTCTTCACTCACATCACTCTCTAGTTTTGTCATCGTTTGCTCCCCTCAATGCGCACGTTAGTTGACTACAAACCACAGAGTGTAGTCACTTTCTACTCTCTTTGGATCACATTGTGTTTCATTGAACCGACTGGTCATCGTTAGTTATGTACACGTGTAGGTGTTGTGCTGACAAAGTATTTTGTGCTCAGTCTCCAGATTATTCCACGAAAGGAAATAGTAGAATTTATCATTAAAAGTTGATAATCACACATACATGCCTGCGCCTCGTTTCTTGGCAGTTGGAGACGCAAACAAGAATTTGATCAAAAGAAAGAAATAGTTGACACAAAAAATCACAAAAGTCTCTGCCAGTCATATCAAAAAAAACGAAAATAAACAGAAACGGCAAGAGATGGGTTGCACTTACGGCTATATAACTGTAGAGCTCGGCGTTTGTGATACAATATCTTCCCAAGTGTTGACTTGAAAGAACAATAACTATGTTTAAAATTGATGGGAATTTATAAAAGACCAATTGAGAATTAAATTATCTGGTTTTTTTAGCTTCAGCAAAAAGAAGATATTTGTATTGTAGAAGAAAAGATTCTCCTCCAGCAATCACAAAATCCAGGGTTCTTCTTCTTGAAAAAATTTGCTCTCGGAAACTAGAAACAATATTTACGTGACACTTTGGCTTCACTAGATTATATTTGGAAAATTTAAATTGTACACGTACTGAAGTTTTGACAAGAGAAATCCCGGTGATAAAATGCCCGACGCCTATAATTGTAAGCCCACATCTCTGTTAACAGGTTTTCATCAAAAAATTTACAGTAAGATCGAAAAAAAAGGTTCGACCAAAACAAATTGAAGAAAAACGGATTGAAAGTGATAAGGATGGGAAAAAGGAGAATGAGAAAAGAAAGGAGAAAAGTAAAAATCAAAAGCCTGAGAATACAAAAAAGGTGGAGAAGAAAGCATCAGGGAAAAAAGACGACAAAAACCAACAAATGAATAAAGAGAAAAAAGAGAAGGAGAAAAATAAGAAAGAAACAAAAGAGAAGCAGGGGAAGAAAATTAATAAGAAATGTGAGTCTGGAAGTTTTAACTTCAATTACTAGAATATGTGCTAGAACCTGTCAGACCTTCAAGATAACCGAATTCTTGAATTTTGGCATGAAGATTCTGGTCTGATCGTTCTATTTTTCTTCTTCCAGCTGATTCAGTCACTCAGAAGTTCATCTTTTTTTTCCATAACCCAAACTCTTTTGTTTCACTTTTACAGATGAAAATGATCCGGCTGCAGACCAACTTGTGCAATTGCTTGTGGAGCACATGGAGGAATCTCTGAGCAGATTCAACCTTCTTAGTGAAATATTCCCGAAAATTATTGCGACTGGCCACGAAGAAATCTGCAAAAGAACGATATGAATAAAGCAATTGATTTGCAGAACGATAGGCTCTACAAAAGGTGAGATATGAAAATCATTTTCGTAGCTTTGGAAAAATGAAACATATATTTAGATACAAAGTGTTGAAAGAACAGATTGCCAGTGGAGAAATCTTTGAACTACCGATGAGAGTCAAATTTTGGATTTGCGGAGGTTTGAGTGTTCCAAAAAGTCAGAGACAACTGTAAGTGGAGAAGGAGAAGATTCTTATGTTCGATTTGCATATTTCAGAATAGGTGAAACCGCTATATTCGAGGAAGACAAGATTGTCTTCTTTAACGGATTTGGATTTCACTTCGAAGGGGACTACAGTTTTACGAAAAGAATGGAAGAGTGCCGAGAGTCAAAAAAGTCGAAAGAACAGACGGAAGATATGAAAGTTTTTGAAGGATCTGATAGGGTCAGTTTTGAAGACGAACCGGATAGTCCCAACTGGGTTCAAACGGAAAAGGATAAACTGTATGTTTGAAATAAAAAATATGCTAGTGTAGTTCCATGTGTTCCAAAGAATCATCAAAAAACGCTGATATCTGATTCTCGCTTGGAATTCATATTTTTACTTTGCGAAAAGTCGTTACCAACACTTATGGATCTAATTATGCAAACACTGAAATATGCATTTGTCTCGCAAAGGTCGAAAGCTATAGTTTTTGATAACTTTTTAATGAGTTGAACTTTGAGTCAGAATTGCCAAGAATCTCAAATGAACCTTAATCTTTGAAAAAGAAATGAAAATCTTTTTGTAGTTCTTTTCTTATTGCTTTTTTGCCGTGAAAAGTAAACGACCTGGGCTGAAAAGATAACGATTTGGTCACTGTTTATTTATAAAAAAAGAGAAGGAGCATCGAGAAACACCATATCACTAACACGAAACAAAACAAACTCACAGCAATAAATTCGACATGGGATCGGAGCCAACAACTTCACAAATGGAGTCAATTGACCGACCTGAAACCTCCAACCCTCCCGCGCCTCCAAACTCGCCGGAGTTGACTATTTCACAAGGGATACAACAAACTCGGATGGATGAGCGGAGGGAAATCGTGCTCACAAAGAAAGATAAGTTCATAATGTAGGTTTGATCAGAGAAAAACGCTTTCATGGTAAACTTTTTATTTCAGTCGGAAGATGAAAAGCCGAGGAGAACTTAGCCACGATCTAGTAATGGAACAATTGATGATAATGTTGGATAAGTTGTCGAGTGGCAATTCGCACGAAGCCATTAGTTCTGTCAAGACGAAGATCTCCTCCAAATTGCGACACACTGAAGGAATCCAGAAGGTTAAAAATTGTTCCGATGTACTTTGCAATTCCTCAATTTTCAGTCCATATCAGAATCCAAATTGATTTGGCTAGTAAAGGACGTTATTGAGAAGTTGGGTGAAGTTTTCCTGGAAGATGCACCAATCATTCATAATGATATACCAATATTTGACATAATGCTATCTTTTAAATGGATGTGCAAGGAGTTGGAATTGTCGTTGAATGATGAATTGGAGCAGGAAATAACAATGCTAACGAGAAGAACCGAAGCATCCAAACCCGTCGGTTGAAACAAGACTTCCACATTGAAACAATTTTTTTTCCAGACTGTTGCTCCAAAAACTCTTGCTAAAAGCATCGACCCGTTCCTCAGAAGTATTTGAAGCTCTTTGATTGTCCGCTGATTTCTCCACGACCCTTGCTCAACTCGACATTCGACATTCAACTAGTCACTAGCCGTAGTTTTCTTCTTCTCAAAAAACTTTAACTAATTACCGGATTCGAGCACTTGAATAAATCCTTATAATTATCTCTATCCACAAAAACACATTAAATTGGAATAAGATCAGCCATTAGAAACTTTGCAACAATACTCTGAAGAAAGCAGTGAGGTGTTCAGCCGCTCTACGAGTAATCATATTGTTCTCGGTGCTCTCAATCACATATCAAATTCACGGCGATGATTTATTCAGTTTCACAATTCAAGATATTTGAAAAAGGGACATTTAAAAATTGAACACTTTTTGGAGAATTTTTTTTAGAATGGATACTCTGGACGTCTTGCAATCCACTGTTTGATACTTTCGATACTTTGAATCTTCTTACGATGAGCGAGAATCTTTTTGAATTCTTCAACAACAGCCAAATCCTTTTCCAAAACTTCAGAAACATGTTGTGAAATTAGAAGATCAACCCATGTCAATGAGTTTCCAACAAAAAATCCAGATGGAGAAGACTCCAGGATATGCTCGAAGAATGCAAAATGTTTCTTGAAGTTTGGAACGAAGACGTCAGTTCTCAATTGGTTAACGTCTCCTGGTTTGAATCCTGCAGCAGCCGTGAGATATGTTACAACATCATTCAAATAATCTTTGAATTGATCAGCAATAGCATCCACCTCAGCTTTCTCAATATCATTCTTACCAGCGATTCCAAATTCTTGAGCCAAGTAACGAGCAATTGCGTAAGATTGTCCAAGTGGTTTTCCATCGACTTCCAATACTGGAAGTTGACCGAATGGGGTACCTAAATTAGGATAAATTAACTCATGATGAGTACACTTTGAGAGCTTCTATTTCTGAATTTTCAGAAACATTTGTATAAAAATAAAAATTAATGCCAAATAAAACTCACTGTTCTTCACAGCTGGCCATTTTTCAAAAGTAATAGACTCCTCCTGATAATCTTTTCCAGCAAAAGCAAAGATCTGACGAGCAATTTCACCACGAGCTCTCAAAGGGAAATAGATCAATTTGTAGTGCACCATGACTTTGTAAAGTATTCAAAATGATTGAATGTTTGAGAAAAACCAAGTTATTCTTATCATTTTATTTCAATTGATCGTCATCATTGTTTGCTCTTTTTCTTCAATATTTCCGTGATTTGATGACAAAACTTGAGAAAAAGAAGAGGAAAGAGCACAACTTTTTGGTTCAAATTCAACTTGACTCTAGTGTGGTCAGAATGAATAAATTTGAATATGGAGGAAAAAAAACATTGATATACAGGATGACGATTAAATATACATTATTTTGTTTCCAACGGCAATGGCTAGAAATACACTTTTTCGATGTAAATTTACCAAAAAATATTATATGGTCCCAAATAAAAGTTTACAAGAAATTTTTCGAGTAACGAGACTGTAGTCGTCATCTTAAGTTTGAATTCTTGTAGTTGTGGCTTTCAGGTTATTCTATTCAGGAACGGAACAGAAACAAAAGTTTTTATCAATATTTTTATTTAACAAAACCGAGAAACTTCAAATGGTTCATTTCCAATGAATGTCGTTGAAACCGAATGGGTAGAGTGTTGTTGAAACGGAGTCTTTGTGTGTCGTTGATGACGTCTTCAAAGCTTCGAGAGGAAGGCTTGAAAGACATTCGAAACTTCGGTTGGTTCGATTTTCTGGAATAAAGAATAGGTCTTTTTCTGTACTTTTTCTAGTTTAACTTACAATTGCTACACCTCCAGATGATCTGATCAAGCAATCGTGTCGGGTTTTCAGAACATCTGATACTTGACACATGTTCATATCCAGAGTGCTTTTCAAGTGGATGCAAAGTGTAGCACCCGAAACGTAGCTTTCCGGCTTCACTCCAACACTCAATTTCGATTTGATCGTTAGTTCCAAAATGTTTTCGTATAGTTCCTGGAGCAGCTCTTTTGAAATGACCTGAAGACTACTTCCCAGAGAGCAATGAGCACTTAGTTGTGCCAAAACCGATCGAAGCATGTCTTCTGACGACGTCTCGCGGTTTGCCACGTACATCATTAGAAGCTCCTCTACCAAATCTGGAGACGGGAGGTCTTTTGAGTTCCAACTTGGTAGTTTTTTTTTTGGAGATGATTGAGTTGGAATAATTGATTATGAATATGAGAAACACGTATAATTGAGCACACGTACAAATCGATTTGCATGTTTTCAAAAGCTCTATGAAGTAAAGACTGAGACAGAGAGTCTGCGGATCACAAAAAAAAATTTTTTGAAGCTACGTAGTGAGTTATATACATGTCCCGATGTGATATGTTTCTACGTATTTTTCATCATATATTCTCTTGACTGAAATACTTGACATATTTGAGTTTTTTTTCAGTTGTGTATTTTATCGAATGAGAATAACTTGACGGGAAGAATGAGAAGTACAAAAAAATTACTGTAGTGAAAATTAGGATATCATGTAAACTTTTTCTATTTTGAATATAATAACATTTTTGAAATATCAACCACATATCTTTGTCTCCTCATTCCATTTCTTTATTTTCATTTTCTCTCATTTTTCGTTTTCATTCGGACAAGAGACGAGAGACTCATCACTACCACCACCACCATAACAGGCAAGCAGCAGTTTATTAGCAAGTTTCTCTCACGTCTTCTCGTTTTCAGGAAGGATAGGAGAAGAAGAAAAAGAAGAAGAAGACGTTGAAAAGAATGAAGAAGATGTCCTCTTCTTCATGCTACCCGTCATCAGTTATGGTTCTTTTGAGAGTGAAAATGAAAACGGTTATTTGCGGCTTGATTGATATCATTTTCGATTGGCAGGAAATGGGAAGAAGTGGAAATGAATAATTAATCCATAATAAAAGTTCTACTGGAGGAGAAAACTTGACAAGTCGGATGAAAATTAAAAATTCCTGAAAAAAGTTTTAAACAAAAGAACAAACGAAAACAGTCTGATTTATTGAAAAAGTTTGAAATTTAGGACTCGAGATTCTCGGCTATTATGTGTCTCAAATCTACTATTTTTAACTGTCTTTGTACTTCTAAATGAGTGGTCCCTTTCATAGAATGTATGCAACTCTAATGCAGGTTTTCTATACTGGAACCTCCAATCTGAAAAGATGATGAATTCTGGAATACAGTCATATTACAATCTTTGTCAATAAATCCGTACATAATTCAGAAGTTTTCTCATAAAATTGATAGATCAGTGCCAAAAGTCTTTCTGTTCAATAAATTGCACTTGCTTCATAAAATTTGTCTTCTGCACTGTCTACATCATTCTTTGAAAAAGCAACTCCATCAATTTAATCCCTTTTTTATTGTCTTTTATCTCTTGCTTAGCGCCCACTAAATCAGTAAGCGCCGATTTGTGATCACCTCCTCCTCTTTTTTCTTTTCCCCTTTTTGGTTTTTTTTTTCAACGGAACGAATAAAAATCAACTCGATTTCATCTTTTCCCTCATTTCGATACGCATCTTTTGCATGCTTTTATCTTCCGTTTTTTGAAGTTTTAGTGTCTCAAAAATGAATTATCTTCACCTCAAGATCTGAAATGAAGATTTGAACCAGGAAGGAAATAAGATATTGAAATGATCTGATTTTTTGAACAACCCGTTCAGCCTATTATCAATATCAATGTCAAAAGGTTTAGAGTGATAATGTTCTTGAAGAAGGGGAAAACTTTCACTAATTTAAAGAGAAAGAGAAAGTACAAAAAACAAACAGAGAAACGAAGAGAAAACGAGAAAATCGGTTCATTGGGTCTCGTTCAGGACAATCCAATAAGGTATCTTTCATCGTTTGGAGAGAGAAAGAGAAGGTATTGGAATAGAGATAAATGTTATCAAACGGAATCAAAACGGATGATAATTAGCAGATTATCAATAGCCATTAATCGGTTTTCAAATAGGATTTTTAGGTTTTAGAATTTATTCACAATATCAGTTCCTCGAAAAAAATCATTTGGAAACGTAAATTGAATAGAAATGACTTACCAATGATAGAACGCCTTACCTTAATATAGGTTACCCTGAACGACTGTATGAGCACAAGTTCCAACCCATTATCTTTACACATCCCTTCTTTTACAATGCTTCTCAGACCTAGATTTTGGTCTTCATTCATTGAGATAATATCACGAGGATTTCATGTGTGTTTCCACATTTTCAAATAGAATTATGGAAAGAGGAACAGATTGGAGGACCATATACATATTTGAGTATGAAGCTCTGCGCTCGTCAGTTTGCAAAAGAGAATACCGCTAGAGCTGACTTGAACCATAGCACTCAAGCGTGTTTTGAAAATCTTTCACAACTTTTTGTTACTTGAAGGTTTCACGCTCTTCGGAAATCCTTGCCAGGGCAAGCAACACTGTTCCTTTTAATAACCTGGATTCCCTGAAAGTTTTTAATCTTATAACACATTTCTTTGGTAAAATTAGAGTTTGATCCGAACGTATTCGTTGTCGTCTTCACTTTGAACTTGATTCGTTGTAATAAACGTTGGACCTCACATTATTTTAGCTTCATCATCAATCTATTTTACCAACCGCACGAGTCACAAATACCACCTGACGTAAAGAAAAAAATCACATGCATCTTAATATCGTCGACCTCATCGGAACGTCTTCAGAGAAACCCTTCTTCGGTATGCCACACCCAAATGCCATCCAACCAATCGACCATTCTTCATGTCTGTCATCTTCTCTTTTGAAGAAAAAAAAAAGAAAAAAAAGAAAACGAACGAACGAACGAAAGATAATATCTCATTATCAATATAAGCGTATCCACCTATCTACTTTCATCTGAATAATCATTTGATAATGAGAATGTGAAGTATGTATACATAAGAAAGGATTGAAAAAAGGAATATCAAAAGAGACGGCGAGGAAGATTTTGATAAGAAAAAGATTATGTTCTGACGATGTCCTCGACTTCATCTGGACAGAGAACTGGAACGCGGAAGAAGAATAAAAATGAGGATAGTTCGAGGAAGAAAAAGTTGAAGTTATTCTTGGAAGAAAAAGGTTCAAACTTGAAAACGTAGAAAATAACTGAAAAAGAGCAACAGAGAAAAATGATATATTTGGAAGCTCAGCGAAACTAATCACAATAACTCATAAGATGCATTGAGTTACATACAAAATTGGAAAATGTTTCATTAACTTCACCGATTATTTAATTTGTGTATCAGACGTATGGAGTACTTTTCTCTTGTGAAATCTTGAGAACGTTTTCCTTTCTTCTGATTTGTGACTGTCTGGATTAAGCCATTCTTTGATTCGATGCGAGACATGTAGAAGTGTAGAGGGGATTTTCTTTCTTTAAAACTTTCAAGCAGCATTTCTGAAATCTTCCGAGTATATTTCTGAATTATGAAGATTGCTCTCAATGGGACTTGCTAGGCTTTTCTAAGTTTTCATAAAATGTTGCATTTTACGGATCCCCAATATTAATATAAATTATTTGTGCAGGTTCGCAGGAATAATCATCGGAAGAATGTATACTAAATGTAAAGTCTTCTGGAGCTATCACGTCTATTCTCAAGAAAACTTCAAGAAACGTTTATTTAAAAAAGAAACTAAAAATGCACTCAACCACACCCTTCATACAATCAGTTCATAATCATAAAAGTAATGATCAGTTCATCAGCATATCACATTCTACCGTTTCCTTTTCTTTTCTTTCCCTCGGCGGATCAAGCTTCTTCGTGGCATGGGAAAGGGCGTCGAGTAGGTGGTGTTTCACCGTCCGAGACATGTATCTGATAAGTCGGCGACGACGGAGAAGACGTTCTCTGGCGCTCTCTTCGAAACGAACAATATTTTATTGAAAAGCTTAGGCGATATTCAACAGAACAACAAAAAAAGGAGCAAAAAGGGTAGGCGACCGCTGCAGACCCGACCCGTTTATAAGGCCGGTGAGGGCGAGAGGAGAAACACATCGTTCTTCATTCTTCTTCTTCTTTTCTAGCTTCTTATTCTTTTTATTACCTCAAATACTTCTAATTATTTGTCTTTAATTGACACAACATTCCAAAAACTTTTAATTAGTCTGAAAGTCAAATACTATTTACATTTTTAATTCACTCTTGTTCATTTTCTCATCTACTGATTTCTTCTGATATTTGTAAGAATTCTAACTTTTTATGTATTTCAGTATGAGCCAAGACGATAAGCAAAAGTTGGTGGAGGTTGAGACCGTGAAGAAATTCGCATTCTTCGGAATTGCAGTCTCCACAGTCGCCACATTGACAGCTATTGTTGCTGTTCCAATGCTCTGTATGTACATGCAAAATGTTCAATCTGGACTTCAAGATGAGATCAACTTCTGCCGTACTCGTTCTGACTCACTCCGTGGAGAATACACAAAACTCGATCAATTCCGTAAAGCTGAGAGCCGTGAAAAGCGTCAAACTTACCAATGCTGCTCTTGCGGAATTGGACCAGCTGGAGCCGTCGGAAACCCAGGACAAGACGGAGCACCAGGAAATGACGGAAGACCAGGAGCTCCAGGAGCACCAGGACCAGATGCTCCAAATGAGCACGTGCAACCAACTGCTGCTGACTTCTGCTTCGAATGCCCACCAGGACCAGCCGGAACTCCAGGAAACCCAGGACCAAAGGGACCACCAGGACAACCAGGAGCTCCAGGAGAGCAAGGACCAAATGGACGCCCAGGAACTCCAGGAGCCCCAGGACCACAAGGACCACCAGGAGCTTCAGGACAAGACGGAACCCCAGGACAACCAGGAGCTCCAGGACAAGTTCGTACTGTTCCAGCTCCACCAGGAAACCCAGGACAGCCAGGAGAGCCAGGAGCTCAAGGACCACCAGGAGAGGATGGACGCCCAGGAAATGCTGGACCACAAGGACCACCAGGACCACAAGGAGAGCCAGGACAAGATGGAGCCCCAGGAAACCCAGGAGCACCAGGAGAGGCTGGAGAGCCAGGAAAGGACGGAGCCAAGGGTAAGTTTCAACATATTTTCTTTAGTGATCTATTATTCTATTCTCCATTATTTCAGGAGGATGCGACCACTGTCCAATCCCAAGAACTGCTCCAGGATATTAATTGTTCGAATGCTGTCATCTTGCCTAAATTATTTTTCCTTCTCTCTACTTGTATGTATAATACCTGTCGAAACGATTCACGGGGGCTCTTCAAGCAGAAAAACAATAAATTTATTGAACTAAAATTCATTCTTATGTGTTTTGAGATTTCAATTCAGAGATAGTGTCAAAAAAAAAAAGAGAAAGGATAGAAAGTGAAAACGATAAAAGTGACAGGGTCATTAGATGGAATGTGTTTGACTCGTAAAACAAACGATTATGATTGGTTTGAATGGAAAATTGAGAAGAGAAAGAACGTCAGGAATAAAAGAGAAGATCAATCTGAGAAAAGGATGATGCAAGTTGAAAGTATTGATATTTGAGAACGCAAGAAATGGGCTCAACATTTTCTGGAAGTAAACAGTTATGCTGATAACTAGTTTCAGAGAAATTTTACTCAAAAATTGTCAGTATCGAACAGTTATGAACAGACACATATCATTAGCGATTTGGTTTTTTAAAACTAATAAAAACGATTCTTAAATAAAAATACCGGAAAGAATCAAAAGATCAACAAAAAATATTTTCACAAATCATCTGTGTAGTCTCACTACCATTTCGTTATAATTTGGATAATTTCTGAAAAACGGAGCTGATTCGATGAAAAATAAGAATAGGTGAAGCTTCACATAACAAGCGTAATTTCAAAGAAGCGAAAAGCTGAAATTTCTCTAAAAGCTCCAATTGAAATATTTCAAACAAATTACGTTTCCTTGGAAACCCCACGAATTCCTCTCATATAAATTTTCCCCGAAATTACCTAATTTAGTTTAAAATCAAGTTGAAAACAGTACATTTCAAGTGTCATTCTACCCCTATCAACGTAATTTTTTCCTTCAAACTACTTCCGTCATTTTTCTGTTTTCCATCACAACGGCACGGTTGGCCCGTCGTCGTAGAACCGATTGCAAGGAATGATAACAGTTCAGATCGGTTCGTTTTTTCCTTTTTTCTATTTTCTTTTTTCTGCCCAGCAACGGTCTTCTTCTCCTCTTTTTCTTCTTCTTCAAGCCAACCCCAAAAACCAATCAGCCCCTTCTCAGAATCTCTTATTTTGTAATGATATTTCTGATTGACGTCTTCTTTTTTTCCTGGAAAACCTACTCTCTCTGCTATCTCAACGTTGCCTAGTAGTTACTGTAAAACGTCGCTATCGGTTGCGAAGCGAAAGTATAAAAGAAGGGGTCGATTGTAGTAGAAACCATCACACTCACGGACATGGCCGACGAGAAGACACTCAAATTCGCCGAGGCGGATTCCGTCAAAAAATTCGCCTTCTTCGGTAATTGTTTTCATATTCATTACTAATATTATTAGATCTATCAACATAGTAACCACCTTCTAGATCCCCTATCCAGTATTACATTCTTTCTAACACCTTCTTCATCTTTTCATTTCTAGGTGTGGCGGTTTCAACAATTGCCACGTTGACGGCTATCATCGCCGTGCCAATGCTCTGTTTGCACATGCAAAACGTGCAATCCGGACTCCAAGAGGAGCTTGTCTTCTGTAAATCCAAGAATGCTGATCTTAAATCCGAATTCTTCAAACTTGACAAAGTCCGCTCTTCGGCCGTTGCTGATCGTCAAAAGCGTCAATCCGAATACCAATGCTGCTCTTGTGGAATTGGAGCTGCCGGAGCACCAGGAACTCCAGGAGAGGATGGAGCTCCAGGAGATGATGGAAAGCCAGGACAAGATGGAGAGCCAGGACGTGATTCAACTGATAAGGATGAGAAGCCAACTGCTGCTGATTTCTGTTTCGATTGCCCAGTTGGACCACCAGGACCAGCCGGAGGACCAGGACCAAAGGGACCACCAGGACCACCAGGAGGACATGGAGAACCAGGACCAGCTGGACGTGGAGGACCACGTGGACCACCCGGACCAGCAGGACCACAAGGAGAGGCTGGAGAAGATGGAGGAGCTGGAAATCCAGGACAGGCCGGACAAGTTCGTTCCCTTCCATCCCCACCAGGAGAGCCAGGACAACCAGGAGAGCCAGGATCACCAGGAGAGCCAGGAGCCGATGGACGTGCTGGACATCCAGGAAGATCTGGACCACCAGGACCACCAGGAGACAATGGACCAAATGGAGAAGCTGGAAAGGACGGAGAAGATGGAGCCCCAGGAGCCGCTGGAAATGCCGGAGCCAAGGGATCTTGCGATCACTGTCCACCACCACGTACTGCTCCAGGATATTAGTTTTATGTTTTTCGATTTCTCTTTCACGTCGCTTTCATTTTTCAGAAGAAATGAAATATTTTTGATTAAAATGTTTTTGAAAAACTGAAGTACATTCTGAAACCTCTTGGAATACGGTAGCCGGTGTTTTGTTTGATTGTTTTAATGGATGCTAAATTTCGTTTCAATTTTTTAACTTCAAAAACAACCACTTGAAATAAGGAACTACGTGAGTACAAGGCGTTCCCTCGTTCTCCAAATTCCTCATTCGGAACAAGACGTTCAACGATCACAGTGTAAGACAGAAGCTGAGAAAAAAACGAAAAGAGAAGACGAAAAAAAAATAAAACTTGGTCGCGATTTTCGGTTTTTTTCACCGTCGTTTGTCCTCGTCCTTCTGGCGCCATGGAGGAAAAAAACAAAGAAAAAACATCTGTTTAATCGTACTTTCTTAATAGGCACTAATCTCTTTTCAATGATGGATGATTAGTTGTTTTTTTTGTTTCGAGAGTGAAATGAAAAGGTGACAGACTAATTAGGATTAGATGTTGGATTTAAATGGAATCATCGTTGGTACAGGAAAAATGAAGTGAAGGAAGAGATAATTATGATGAAGTTGATGGGAAGTTGGGAAGAATTAGTTCCTGATTGGATAGTATGGGTGGTCATAGAATGTTGAAGACCTGTATTACAAGTGCACTCGAAATAAGGAAATATCCAAAAATGAGGAGCTATGAATTGCACATTTCCAAAAATGCAGAACAATAGATTTGATAAACTGAGTATAGAACATAATGAATGGCAACTCGATGATTCTCAAAACACAAAACGAAGCGATCGGTAATTATTTTCCTGAATAAACCAATGACTTAAAGAATATTGGGTAAAGTTGATGTGTTTTTTTTCTCCACATTTTTTGCAGGTCATTATGTTTCCTGGTTAAGAAATTACTCTATGTATGCACTTTAATTAGGATGGAATCTCAATCCTGAATAATTCTAATGTGCGATAATGGTCATTCGAAACCGTTTCCACGTATTCCATATCATTCAACTGATCATTTTCATATATCAAAACGGATTGCCATCTGGCTTCTACTTCTCCTTCTTTTCTCAATTCCCTCCATTTTCTTCCCTTTTTCTCTTTTTTCTTCAGCTTTTTCCTCTATGTTCCTTTCATAAAAACTGGCAACGGTACGGGGTGGGGCGAGAAAAAATCGGTTATCCATCGGAGATGCTTGCCTGGGGGTGAGGAGTCGGGGCGGTGAGTTGATACGATGACGGTGGGAGGGGCTTATGGAGTATAAAAGAAGAAGGAGGAGAAGCTGAACCTCATCGAATCATTCACACATCTTCTATGGATTCATCTTCATATTTTATCATTTATTCCTCTAATTTTTTTTCATATCTCATTAGATACTTCCTTATTAAAATTCTTATTATAATTCCTTCATCCATTTGATTTTATGAACTTCCAATTATTCATTTTTCTTGATTTCAGATGGAGGAGAAGCAGAAACTTGTTGAGGTCGAGACCGTGAAGAAATTCGCATTCTTCGGAATTGCAGTCTCCACAGTCGCCACATTGACAGCTATTGTTGCTGTTCCAATGCTCTGTATGTACATGCAAAATGTTCAATCTGGACTTCAAGATGAGATCAATTTCTGCCGTACTCGTTCTGACTCACTCCGTGGAGAATACACAAAACTCGATCAATTCCGTAAAGCTGAGAGCCGTGAAAAGCGTCAAACTTACCAATGCTGTTCTTGCGGAATTGGACCAGCTGGAGCCGTCGGAAACCCAGGACAAGACGGAGCACCAGGAAATGACGGAAGACCAGGAGCTCCAGGAGCTCCAGGACCAGATGCTCCAAACGATCATGTTCAACCAACTCCAGCCGATTTCTGCTTCGAATGCCCACCAGGACCAGCCGGAACTCCAGGAAACCCAGGACCAAAGGGACCACCAGGACAACCAGGAGCTCCAGGAGAGCAAGGACCAAATGGACGCCCAGGAACTCCAGGAGCCCCAGGACCACAAGGACCACCAGGAGCTTCAGGACAAGACGGAACCCCAGGACAACCAGGAGCTCCAGGACAAGTTCGCACTGTTCCAGCCCCACCAGGAAACCCAGGACAGCCAGGAGAGCCAGGAGCTCAAGGACCACCAGGACCAGACGGACACCCAGGAAATGCTGGACCACAAGGACCACCAGGACCACAAGGAGAGCCAGGACAAGATGGAGCTCCAGGAAACCCAGGAGCACCAGGAGAGGCTGGAGAGCCAGGAAAGGACGGAGCCAAAGGATCCTGCGATCACTGCCCACCACCAAGAACCGCTCCAGGATATTAAGCACTTTCTTTCAAAAAGTTTGCTTCTTATTTTGGTGAGTGACAATATCTGACATCACTAAAATCTTCATGTCTCTAACCCATTTTGGTTTTCAGGGTACGAGTATCAATGACATCTATAACTCCATTCTTCCTCTTCTTGTCAATCGACGAACCATCTCAGACACCTCATAAACTTCTAATTTATTTGACTTTTCCCTTTTTATTTCTCTTGTCTGTTCACCTGTCTTCCGTACAGGGTATGTGTGAGCTTAGCAGTGTAAATAAATGTTTTCGATTAAAAAAATTCCAAACTATTATCAATTCATCACCATATCAATCAAAAATCAAGAATATCAGAGGAATTTTGTCATTAACGTTGAAACCTGAAGTGTTCCATGTTTTCAGTTTCTTTCCGAAAAAAAGAAAGAAACGGACAGGTAGTTCAGCCACAAGAAGACGTGTTTGTTAGCCAGTTTTTGCAACATCATCATGACATTTTTGTGCGTCGCGCGTAGGAGGTAGCCACACCGCAAAATAGGAACTGGGTAATGTTCGGGAGAAATAATGAAATCGAATAAGAATGTTTAGGGAAAAAGGGAGAAAGAAAAGAGACTGATTTATGGCTATAAACCGTTTGTATGCCATTTATTGAAGGGAGGGGTCAGTGGGTCGAAAACTCAAAAACAAATAATGAAGATTGTAACTCTATAAAACTATTTCTAGGAAGCTTTTTTTTATTAGTTTAACTAGGGGAGTGTTTGAGGGCGTCACTCAAGAATGGGCTGAAAATTTGTTTGTAGAGCATATCGACCCTCCTGAATCCATTTCTGAAGTCAGTTTGGTCCGATCGGCATTTTGAAGCACACTTTACTAGACGCCTGTCAGCTACTCATGACTCCAAAACCATTTTTAAGACTCGTTTTGAACTCATAGAGCCTAAAAACAAAGCTGAGCCCATGTTCTGGCTAATCTCTATCATTTTCGACTGGTTTGGAAAGTTTTTTCAAAAAAAAATTTTTGATTCAAAAATTTTTACAAGTCCAGAGGAAGCCTGAAAAGACCGAAAAAATGAAAAGGCCGATCGGACCAAACTGACTTCAAAAATGGATTCAGGAGGGTCGATATAGTCTGTTCTCAAGTTTTCAGCCCGTTTTTGAGTGACGTCCTCAAACACTTCCCTAGTAAGAATGAACATTCCAAGTTTTAGAAAGAATTTATTTATTTATGACAAGAGATGAGTTTTTAATCCAATCTGACATAACAGGAAGATCCAATTTGTTTCTCATTTGCTGCAAACAATGGAGCTTCAAATTCTTGTGCAGGACTTGGAGCAGAAGGAGGCCCTGGAGATGCTGTTAAAGTTGTCTTCGAGGTAGATGCTGTAACATCTTTGCTCTGAAATTCTCAATAATTTTGGCTCAAATGATCAAGAAGTTCCAACTCACCGTTTGTTTTGATTGTCTTGGTTTTATAGGAATCTTGGCCAGTGGATTCTCTTCATCGTCATCAAATTCGTCTATCTTTTTCTCTGGTTCTTTTATATGGAGATCAAATTTGACATCATCTGAAACTTCAACTTTCTCCAATTATCATCACATTTTTTTACCATCACTATCCTTTTTCTTGACTTTATTCACTTTTTTAATTGGTTTCGCTTTCTCTTTTGTATTATCTGTTTTGCTCTCAGTTTTGACAACTCCTTTGTTATCATTGTTTATAGTTGCTGTTGTTGTTGTTGTTGTTTTCTTTGACTGAAAATTTAAAAGTACTATTTTAAATTCAATAAAAGGAAAACTTACACAATTCACAAAGACAATTCCAATAAACAAGAAACAATAGAATTGAAGAGTTTTGAGTAAAATATTTGATCCCGAATCAATCATTTATTGTTCCGTCTGTCACTCAGAACTCTTTAAAAATAACAATGTTACTCCCGAGGAAAACTTTAATGTTGATGGAACACAACGTGGATGCTAGGATGAAGTTCAAAAGTTCATAACGTCCTTTGAAAAAATGATGGAAATGATTTTCTTAAGAAAAGGAAGAAAGCCGTAATCTAGAGCCGAACGACTCATTAAAAAGTGCTCTAAACCCTTCCACTCTAGATGTCATGCAGAATGAGATATCCATATTTAACTGTTGTTCCAAAACAAAACGCATACATAAAAAATTTAATGATTCATTGAAAGATGTATCATCTGATGGATGAATAACCATCTTTTAAAAATAAGCCGACTTGTCATTTATGCCATTCAATTAAGGCGTTTTCTTCATTTAATCTGCTCCACTGGAGTCCCGATTCTCATCAGATGCACCCCACAATGGTTGCATGTAATCGACAAAGTTTCCATTTGTCTTCACTCCGAAATAGATTGCACCGATGATGAAAGCAAGAAGAACAACGATTCCGACGACTGAAAACAATTAATTAGAAGATGTTTTTTTCATTCCAGATTCCCAGAAACTCACTGATTCCAGCACAGAAAATTGTTCCCTCGATACGAAACAAAAAGTTTTGAGATTCGTATTTATCCGCTTTTCTCACTTTCTTTGTCTTTGGTTTCGATTTCGACTTCTTTGTCTTCTTCCCTTTTTTCTCTTTTTTCTTCTCATTTTCTTTTTTATTCAGAGTTCCGAGTAAGTCAAGCATTGCAGATGATCCACCGTTTGCTCCACCAGCTGCCGGAGCTGGATCACCAGCATCAGTGAATGAGACATTGTCATCAGCCATCTTCTCTTCTTTGCCTCTTGTTTCTCTAGAAAAAAAATGAATTCATGAACAGGAATCAGTTTAATGACTCAAGATCATCTTTTGCTTCTGAAGATCAGTGAAACAGAAACAAAACGTACCGTTTAGAGCTGAATGAGCAACTGGTCCAATGGAAAGTTTTGGTAACCAACGAGAGTTGTCAAAATTCAAAGTGATTGGAACTGAACAAAAAAGTGGAATAGAGATAAAGATCAGTGGAAGGTCACGTATGAATTGAATAAACTTTCTCAACTCTTCTGAAACTTCTTTCCCACTGTTTCTCTTTCAAGGAGCTGATCCGTCAAAATGATCAGACTGCTTCTGCCACGGTCACCCTAGGTGAAACTGTCATCATTCCATTGTCAGCTAAACTATCGATCATTCAATAAATAGATATTTATTGAAATTCATTTGTTGACTATAATACACAAAAAGACACGCTTAGTCTGTGGGTTGGGAAGTGTGCATTCTGAATAAGGCTTTGGATGGTGAATTCGATTGCTAAACAGACTTCGTTACATAGCAGGGAATATTGAAACAATTCGGTAACACACTGATAACCAGTATAGTTCGATAGTGGATTTTGATTAGGGATGAGAGGTCTACTGGGTAATATCAATGTTGGAAACGGATAGCATTTGGGTGGAAGGAAACATAAAGCTAAAGTTCTAGGGAAGTACAGTAGGACAAGATATTTGAATGGAACAGTGAAGTGAATAAAATGGATTAAGCGAGACGATTGCAGTTCGTGCAGCGATTTTGGACGGTACATGGCACACAGCAGAGGAATATCAATCCGAATGGGAATGTGAAGATTGTAAGCATAATGAGGCAAAGAAGACAGCACATATCGGTTTGACGCGTGATTACTCCGACAGTCTGAAAGAAGAAGAAAGTTAATAACGATAAATTCAATTAGAAAACTCACACAACGACGGCATGGTGCTCCTGGTTGCACATGAACTATGACATTGCTTCCAGTTGGGTTTTGAATCCGAACAGCTCGTACAATTTGATCGACTCCATCGGGTTGTGGGAGTCGTGTTTGTGCTACAAAAATTATTTCATTATCAAAACTATCAATTAAATGACATACTTATTTGTGGTGGCTGATAGTAGATCGGTGGTTGACCTGGCTGTCCTCCACTGTAATATTTGGGTTCTGTTGATCCACCGTAAGTCGGTGCAGCTGGATAAGACATTGCTGCCTGATATGATGGTGGTGGCATATCATATGCAGTCATTGCTGGTGCTGGTCCAGCAGAAGCATGTGGTGGTGGTGGTCCGGCTGGAACATTGGATGAAGATGACGCCGCTGGTGGAGAGGTAACATGATTCTGAATTTCAGTGCTTGGATAGACAAAACCGGCTGGTGGTGGTGGACGTGTTGGAGAAGAAGCTTGTTGTTCAGGTGCTGATGGAGCTGAAGGAAGCGTTGAACTACTCGATTGTCCAGTTGGTGGCTGAAACAATGACCATTATTATGAGGAAGAAAATAAGGAGAAATGGACATTTTCACTTTTATAAGAACAGAACTTACACTGTCTGGAAGTGGTTGCTTTTCTTTTTCGTGATTATCGGTCATTTCGAGTATCGAAGCTGAAAAAGAAAATTACTTTAGAAGAAAGAACGAGATCAAGCAGTGTAGTTCGAGTAATATTTGGAGTGAACCGAGCGAATTCAGGAAAAAAGAGAGAATTATAAAAGAATTTATCGTTTTGAACTAATAAATAGTCTAATCTGAAAAATCTGAGCCTAAAATTGAAAAAAGTAACTCGTAGTAATAGAGCAACAAACCAATAAACAAAAATATAATTACCGAGAAAAAAAGGAGATGAGCAAGAAAAAGAAAATTATTGAGCAAATGTGGGATTTTGAAGAAGGAACACCTGAGAAAGACAGTAGCATGCGAAAAGAATAGACAAAACTATAAATCTATACTTTAAAAAGACTATATTCACCATAAGATATCATTCAATTGAAAAGAAAAAAAGGGTGGAACAGAAAGAGAATAAAAAGCGTTGGTACATTAGATGAGTTCCATTTATTGTTGACGACTTTGCATTTCTGAAAAGATTGAAATTATAAATTATTGATTGATCGAGAGAAATCACAGGTAGAAACTAAAGAAAGACTGTTGGTAATGTGGTTCGCGTCGTGATAAAACACTGTACGTCTGATAATATGATAACCTTGGTCGAAAAGAAAAGAGAGAAGAGAGCGAAAAAGCGGTGAGAAGTAAGAGAGAACTAGAGAATACAAATGGAAAGCAAGGTGTTTATTGACAGTGAATCACGGTCGGTGTTCTATCTTTATGCACTCTATTAATATGCTAATGCGGCTCTTGTATGTGGCAAATGCAACGTCGACATTTCATCCATATTGGCAAAAGCAGTGCATTTGAATGCAAATTGGGATACATTTGAAAAACATAGACTACAGTAGGCAGTTTCAGTCGTGCAATACGTTACAACCCGAATCGATAGAAAAGTATCGTGTTGAATTGCGCAGTTAATATCGTAACAACGTGTTGTTGAAGAATAAGGAAGAAAATACAAGTTTTGTGATTCTGTTCTGACCAACACTTGAGGAAAAAACGCCGTCACAACAGGCTGATTGAATAGTTTTAGAATCAAAAACTGCAGAATTTAGAACAATACAGAATGATCAATGAAAACAATCTGACATGTGTGGAGATATCGCATGCTTCACTTATTTTCAATTGAATAAAATTTCAATCTAGTCTCGCATTTTTCTAATCTCCGAATGAGAAGATGTGAAGAATCGAGAAGACCATTAAAATAGACCGATTGAAAACCAAACAAAACAGGAGTATGATTGACCTTTAATATTCCTCATAATAATACAGTTATCAGAATGAAAAACAAAGATAAGTCTCATGATTCATACTTTGAATTATTGACAACTTCTATTGTTCCAATCGAATAAAAACAATGGCTGAATGAGAGAAGTAAAGTGAAAGAGAGTGTCATATTACATATTTCATAATGCACGTGGCAAGCCAAACGCCAGTGGTACGAATACAGAAAAGGGCTTCTATTTTTTAAAAACTTGGATAGTTATACTTTCGAAAAAATTCCGTTCGAAAACTGTTCCCGGCAACATTGAAAAATAGGGCGAGACGATCGAAAGATCGCATGTTTTTGGAATCTTTTTGTGAGACGACAAAATGTAGGAAGATGGGGAGAAAAGAGATACAACCATGGCGACGTCAAAAACGAGAAGACGACCGGTTCCTAGTGATACAATAGTCAGAGACATGCGCAACGAAAGGTTTCTGTTTCAACAATGTGACTCATTAACTTGTCACTTTTACAGGAAACAATAAATGTTATCATTTTTGCTGGGATGATAATAGAAATAAGGGGGAAAAGTATCTAGAATATTCTTTTCAGACTGGAATTAACGAATCATAAACTCAGTGAAACTAGTAATACACTCAAAGAAGAAGTTCATAAATTATTAGATTGTCGCTTTCCAAAACCTCAATGATCAGAAACTTGATTAATTTTCAATCTCCGCAAGTTTTGATGAAAATTCGAGACTTTTAATTTCAATAAGTTACCAATTTTTCACTGGAGATCGAAAAACTCTGAACAGAAATCAACTCAGTCCAGAGAAAACGGAGACAGCGAGCAAATCAGTGCAAACTTCGGACAGGAAGAAGAAGAAAAAAAGAGAAGCGAGACTGCTATTGATGAGAAAAAGAAGGAAAAAAGATGGCGACTGACGAGACAACGAGAAGCAGTTAGAGGCAAAAAAGCGGATAAAAGTGTTCGTCGAACATTCAGGAGACGATTACGTCATCTCAGTTGAGCCCACCAACTAGTTGAGTTTCAAAAGAATGATGAAATCTATTGAGGTCTATCTTAAATTCAAACTGTAAATATTGGTAAGTTAAGTGAAGTGGGCGACAGCTGTCGCAAGAAGTTTTATTGATTTAGATCGCAGGTGTTTTGTTTGAAAAAGTTCCTGCGGGAAAACGAACTTGGGAAGCTGATGAAAAATAATTTAGGAAGGTAAATGATAGAATCTGCCTTATTTTGAGAAATATAATTCTTTTGGCAATTTATCTGGAAACCATGGGATGCCAAACAAAACAAATATAGTGTGACACGCCGTTTCTAGATGATTCGAAAGATTTCATAACAATTTCGATTTTCGAAAACTGTGGAGAACGAGGGAAATCGACGTGGGTGTTCCGTCTTTTTCTCGCCGTCTCTACAATGGACGTTTACGATTTTTCTGGATTGAGGTCATTTCAAAGCACAAGGCCAAAAAAATATTTAATGGATGGTTGCCAGGAGTGTGTAATTCGAGATGTAAGACATAAATCGATCTCACGTTTGGAAAAGCGCGTATTATTCATTGACTTTTCTAAAGTTCAAACAGCCGAATGTGTTAGCTCAGCTAGATAACCTTTACCATCATTCTCTCTTGCACACGCTCTTCTCTCACAAATAATACTTACCGCTGGCTGAATCATGTATTCCCTTCATAATGTTTACGTTTGTTCGCTTGACAAGCGATGAGCTGTAAAAACAAATTCAGAACGCGAGATGCATTTTGTGACCTTACCTCTGAGTGGGAGCATTAACGGCATCTCATCAGAAACTGTACATGAATGCTCCTCTCCGCGGAAGAAATAACGAACAGTGAGCATTTTCGGGTCACCTGGACAAGGATCGTAGAAACCAGGCAACTGACTCTGCAAACAAAGAGTTTTTGAGTTTGCTACTTATTTGAAACCTAACCTTTACTGAATACACGCGCAACTGACTGTCATTAACCATTGCTTGTAACGGAACAGTCACATCAATTGTACGCTCTCCAGCAAGAGGGTAAGCTCTTGTTCCGCTGACGTCACATTGGCCATATCGTGCACTTTCAATTATTACTCCTTGCTTCGATTCTTCATCTCGCTTGATTCTTTCTGCAGTGGCTCTCATTAAATTGACGATATTCGATGCTTCTTCTTTTTTCGCCACATCAACTTCCTGCTCACGAGAGTTATCTTCAAACATCAGCTTGAATCGCTCCCACCAAGGACGGAAAACAATCTTTGCTAATTGGAATGTGAAATAAGGAACAGCAACTCCATAGAGTACGCTACGGGATAGCGCATCTTTATCATCACAAAGAACTATTTGCCAGTCAAAAGAGGACTGGCCAGCTTTCAGCCTGAACTTTGTATACAACAAACATGAAGGGAAGGAGAAATGGAAGGAACAGGACAGTCTAGAATATCTGGAAAGTCGACGATCCATACTAATCGCTGGATTGATTCCGTAAGTTGTAAGTTGCACGGACATCTCGGTCACAGAATCATTTTCTGGCTTCCGAATATAATAAACCATTCGAACATTCGAATTCACAGGTGATAGAGTTAAACTTCCAACTGCCTTTGCATGATTGTTCTCAGTATGAACCATTGTGGTTGTAAGAGCATTTGCGATGGGGGAGATGTTCAAGACGATACTTCCCTGCCATCTTGTATGAAGCCGCATTGAATAGACTGAAAATGTATATCTTTCTTGGACGATCCCCTTTTCGAAACTTGTAAATCTGCATTAACAATCATAAGAGACTGTAATACTTACTCATTGCAATTGACGGCACAAATGCTTCGTGCAATATGCTATACTGCAACTGTGGTTGAACAATAACAGCCGCTCTTGTAAAGACATTCCGAGCAGCTCTACATGTTAGCGCTACTGTTTCAGCAGAAAGAGACACGGTGTTCTGGAAGTAAATCATTAAAAATGAATAAACTTATAACTAAATACTTCTAAATTGAAATTTCCAGCAACTCGTTTCCATACTGCTGTTACACTTCCATCACCTCGTCCGTTTCCAGTCTTAACTCGTCCTGAGAGTCCAAAACGATCTACACCGGTAAAAGCACAATCAACTGATTGTGATAAGGAAATGCCAAGAAGCTGAGGCATATATCTATCTTCTTCATTCTCTGGGAATAATCCGGCCACAGTCGTTTTAATCATAAAGGTACTTGTTGGATGAACTCTTTGCAACATCAATTCACGATCTTTCAGCCGTTGGAGGAATTCATATTCTTTTCGAATGTTTTCAGGATTAGCTGATCGTGACACTAATTCCCATCCTTGGGTATCAAGACCTTGAACTCCTAGAGCATCATAAATTGCTCTCTGTTTCGGATCCAACAGTACCTCATGAGCTCTTCGAAGTTTAACAAACACTCGTTCAGCGTCTTTTTTCTCCTCATTATCAATGAATCGATCAGGGTGAAACATCAGGCATCGTTTTCTATAAGCTTTGATAATTTCATCATCCGTTGCCTGAAATAAAGGAATGTTAGTATAGGAAGCGAAAAAAAATATTACGTCTTTAGGAACATTGAGAATAGCATAGAAATCGATTTCTTCCTCTTCTTCTAATAAAAGATCTCCATCTTCATCTCCACAAATAGACGAGCTTGAGGAAATCGACATCCTGAAATTATTTCAAAAATCCAATATGTGACATTCGATACTTCTGACGCAATAAATTGAACGAATGGAGATTCATTTTTCAAAATTTAAAATTTACATCCATTTAAGAGAAAATGTATCAATGAGAAACCACACTTTCAAAATGCTCGAGAATGCAAATGAACAAGTTGAAGAAGCATTATTTTTTAAAAAGAATGCATTGAAAAATCGAGTTATGCGCAAAGACACGAGAGAAACGCCAGTCGGAAGAGAGAAGTTGAGTGGAACATCGGAGTGTCGTTGCGTCAAAAAGTTGTTTAAATTTAAATAAAATTTTTTTTGGAGTGGGAGAAGAATTCTGCACGAAAAATCAACATTTCCATTGTTAAATTTATTGAAAAGGTGACACAAATATTCTCGAAAATTTATCAAAAAAATTTAGTCGCTCATTCCGTAAAGATAAAAAATATAAGTGGAAATATATGAGAGAAAAAAATGCAGTTTCGCTGGAGCGCATTTCTTCTCCTTATTATATCCAACACGGTGATTTTTCGAGTACCGGTTAGTTGAACGCGTTTTGACGAGTTAGTCCATCGGAAAAGGCGGGTTCAGCCAATAATCAGCGGAGAGGGGCGAGCGCTGATTGGTAACCTAGCAAAAAAAACAAAACTAGTCCGCCGCGGCCACGGCCGCGCCGCCTTTCTTAGTTCAAAATTTAGTCGGCCCCCGGTCGAACTCCATGGAAACTTAGGCCGCCGATTTTTGGTACACGATTTAGGTATGAAGGTACCATTTTTGAGTTATGATATTTTTATCACATATTCTTGGGACAATTATCTAAAAATTGTAGTAAGCGATTAAAAATTGTAGGCGCCGTTTTTGAGAAAAACGTCGTCAAAGTTAAAAAGCAAAATTTTTAGTGTTAAAAACTAGACCGCGGGTCGCTGGCCTTGGAAGAGTTAGCGCGCCTACCGGTACTGAAGAAATCACCGTGATCCAATAACCTTGTCGACCCGATTGAACTTCTTTCAAAAATCCGTAACACAGCCAAACAATCAGTTCCACATCGATCGACTGCAATTTTCTGTGTTTAAAAGGTACTTGACAAACAAATTTACCGATTCGCACGTTTTTTCTTTACACCATTTCTTGAAATACTCATAATCATCGTTGTTCGTCATCTTCGTTTTCCAACAGAAGCAAACCAGATAACCGGCAAGCTTTGCAATCGAAACGAACGTATCCTCATCACTCTTGTTGTTGTCCATTCGTAGTTGCATCTTTGTTCTCATCATACTTATCAACGATTGAATATGTTCCGTATCCATCAATATTTCCTCAAATTGTTCCGGATCAAATCTATCTAAGACCTTCTGAACAGAGTCGCTAGTCGGCAGTTTTTCCAGCATATCCAAAATAGCTTTCACGACGTTCGAACCTCTTCGCTTCGAAGGATCACACAAAAGTATTGTAGTTTTTTTTGAATTTCTCGTGATCGGTTTCTCTTCTGAAAACATAATATGAAGTAATAACTTATGCACTATTAAAACTCCAAAAAACTTCAATTTTTCCTCGAAAAGGAGCATTTGAATGAATAGTTTTCATGTTTCAATATGAATCATATTTACTATGAACTACGAAAAAAAAAAACGGATATTTTCTAAAACTTCCACATAGAATCACACCAATCTCCAGCTTTGATATTGTATTCTGGCCTCTGTGTCTCGCATTTTTCGTACTTTCACCCACCTGGTTTCTTTTGCTGTTCTTTGTCATCTTGTTTTTCCTCCTTTTCCGTTTTCATTTTCTCCTTCCCATTTCTACCATTTTTCGCATCCATATCGCCTGAGATCGGTTGCGCTTTCTCTTCAGCTTCTTTTTCGCCATGGATCGCCTGAACCCGAAACTCTTCGTCGAAAGTGGCAAGATCGCTGAAACAGAACTTTGTGAATTCTAGAATGGTGTCTAATCTCACTTACGTGTCACGATATCCGATCGGAACCGGCATTTTCGTCGCTCTGCAAATCTTCAGTTTGGCAATCAGTGGAAGATTCTCGTTGAACAAAATAGGGATTACATCTTTTAAGCTGCAATCATTCAACTAGTTTCAGATAATAAGCTGTGATGCCTACCAATCTTTCAACTGCCGGTGAGTAAGTTCATGTCCACTCTCTTCTTTTATGAGTTCAAAAACTCTCGGGAAAACAATAAACTGCATATTAATGGCTCGGTCTTTCTCATGGAGTGTCACAAGTACTTTGAGCATTAAAGCTCTTGTTCGTTCGAGAATATCTGAAAAGATTAATTCATTAAGTTTTACCAAAGTGCTTTTATATCTCTTTTCTCATAGCATCTAACTGAAATTTATGGGAAAAATATGTTTTCAAATGTTTTTTTATGAATCTCAATCAGGTTCATTTTTGATAATTTCAAAACCTTTTCAAAGAAATATGAAGATTCAAATAGAACTTTACGATGGAAAGAACTAAGGTGGTTTCTAATCTAACCATATCTAACTGAAGTACTGCTACAGTAACCCGGCAACAACCCCATACTCACTTCTGCTGGTATATATCCCACGCGGAGCTTTTGGTGGCATATCGGAAATCTGTGCAAAATTAAATTGAGAAGTTGGACGACGGTAAATAACTGAATAATCAGCACAGCTACTGTGAAATTAATAATAGTTGTGCAAGGAATTCAAATGTTCCTTTTCGCGGGTGGTCCGCCCACTTTCACTTTGCACTGCGTGAAATCAAAAATAGCTTGGAGATCAAAAAAGGCGGACCGCCCGCGAAAATAAACATTTGAGTTCCTTGCACAACAATTATTTATTTGACAATAGGAGAGTTCACTTTAAATACGTGGTGAAACGTGCCAGCTCAAGACGTGGTAACATATTAAAGCCAGCATGGATTGGCCGTAAACGTTCACACGTAACAGAACGTGAACGTCTTTTTGTTTTATTACTTAAAAGGTCATCATAAAGATCAAGCTGTGGAATTTATTTAAAAAAAACTAATCTATCCCTACACATTTTTTTATCATTAAATCAAACTGAATCAATCGAAAACGTCACATGTGGTAAAAGAGGAAAATACAATGGTAAAAGAGGAAAATACAATGATTCTGGATATCAAAAACTACAAAAGATGAGATAAAAGAAAAGTTGAACATTACAAAGAATTATTATAGGAGAACCAGAAAAGAGTTACAGACAAATATGATTACGGAATTATCTGACTTTTTGATGTCAGTTTTCCAAAGAGGAAGCCTGGTTTTCACTGAGTTGTTGAAAATGTTTGCAGTCAACGGGGAAATTATCTTGAGTGTATCGAACAACCTTCGGAGGATGGATATGAAATCATCGAAGGTATCCGATGACGTGGATAACTTATCAAGAATTGAAATAAACAGTTATTAGTCTATTTTCAGATGAGCATTATAATGAATTCGATCGATAGAATCTTCAAAACTTCTTGTAAGATATTCCAAACTGATTCATCATATTCATCTCGGGTATCGAAGTACTGTTCTGAATCCGAAGATATCTCAAGAAGCTGATCAATTTGTAGATTAGATGAATTGGAGTCGTCTCGACGTCCATCTGAATTCAATTGAGAAAATTCAGAAACAAAAAGACATCATCGTCCCACTGCCTAAAACAGCAATCAGGCTTAGGATGTGATCAGAAGGAAATAAATATCGCCGCAATCGCCCCAAGTTTCTCCGTTTCGAAAGGAAAGAGAGGAGAAGGGGGAAAAGAAGTTAAAGGAATTGAAAATGGCTGGGGAAGAAAATAGAGAAAGTGAATTTGAAAATATGGAATTAAAATGGAACAAAGTGGGGCTTCTTGTAAGGAAGGCATTACATGTCTTGTTCATTGGAGTGTCTTTCCATCAAAAAGTCATTGTAAATTGAAACTTCTGAAGGGGAGAAGGATTCTATACAAAGAGTCGGAATTTAAATTGTTAACTTTGTTGAAAAGAGCACAATTATTGTCGTAAAAATCTTCCCAAAGATTTATCAAAAATTCGTCAAAAAAGTCGCTCGTTCCATAAAGATGAATCAGTCGTCTCCAGAAGTACCAAATCATCTTTTCAAATATTGTTTCATATTTTTGCATGTCAAGAAGAAATGATATGTTTTTATTTTTTGATGCGTTTCGTTCATTTCACAATTCGATACGGAATCCAATTTATCAGCTACCGTGTGAAGGGCACTGTGTGGCAAATAATGAAAATAAAAAGAGATCTCAAAATGAAATAGATCACAATCAACAAGGTAAAATACAATAAAATTATTCAATTGTTGTTGGCATTTTATGGAAAAAAAATGAAATAAATAAAGTGGGTGAATGGAATGGTCTTGTTTTTGTTTTTGGCGCAGGAGATGTTGGAATTTTGGTGGTGAAGAGGGGGGGCGTGTGTGAAGACAAGATCAGACGAGATACGGAGTCTAGGGATTACACTATCTGAGATGACGTCATGATGGAGCCGTTCAGAAGATGTTGATTTACTGATGAAATAAAGACTATCGATTTGAAGCTGGTGTCACTGTTTCGCTTTGTTTTTGATTGCCCGAAGAGGAAACTGAAAACTGAATAATAGATGGTAACTGGATGTACCAGTACTACTGACTAATTCGTTTTTGTAGTTAACATATCAAGAATTCCGTGCTCTGACACGTGGTTTTTGAAATTATAAGTCTGGACAGCTGACATTTTTTGATGGTTTTTGAATATGTTTGATCCAGAAAGGAGCAGGTGAAACAATTCTAACATTTCTTTGCAAATGTATTCTGACACCACGTAAAAAGTGGCTCAAAGTTCACTCTCACCTCAAAAGGGTCTGCACTGAATTCATCCGTATAATCAGAAATCGGCTGCCCCCGTCGTTGTCGATCTAATACATCAAGAACTGAGAATTCATTAAAATAACCATCTGGTATACTCTTTCGATGCCTTCGCAGTACTTTTTCCTGGTCAATCATTCGTTCTAATTGGTTTATCGTCTGAAAATAAAGAGAGTTTGGTTTGAATTGGATCTTTAGAACAGAGAGTCGGTTCCTGATAACAGGAAGCTCAAAAGTGCAAATGAGTTTGAAAGGCTTCGAAGTTCGAGAAAGCCCGGAATCTGGTGAAATACTACGAGAATCTTTACTATTATTACCACAAAGATTCTGTGTGTGTGTTTGTTCGTCCGGCGCTGGCCCTAGCGAGGCTCATACTGAACCGATTTTCATAAACTTTTGACTGATCGATAGAGAATGCTGACGGGATGATGCCCGTCTTTTCAGTTTTCTGATAAGATCACTGATAAGCTCTGTGTTATCTATGCACATAGTCAAAATCGCGTTCCCCAGCGGGAGCCAGACGGTTGAGGCGCGAAGCGCCAGAAACCGTCTGGTGGTTTCTATTGAAGTATGTTAGTTCTTACCTCCGTTGGGAAAATTTCTAGCTTTTCAAAAACTACTAACTTAAACATTTTAACATTTAGACTCTTTTGATAGAGGTGAACTAACCTGATAATAAGGTGAATGTACTCTCCTCACTACTAATATAGGACTGGAGGCAATCAGTTGTGTTAGCAGTAATACAATTAATAGAAATCGAAGCACGAAGTGATTATAAGTGTTGCTCATTTGAACACACTTGTGTTTAACCTGAAAATCGAGAATCTTCTGATATGCAAATCAAGGATCGGATAAGAGAAAATGAAATTTGAAGTTTTAAAAAGATGTAAACATTGATATTTAGATGGAAGTGAGAAAATAAAACAAACATAATCGTCTAAAGAAGAAGATTTGGAAAGAAAGAAATTGTGGAGGAGGTGGAGCGATATTTGCAGATGTTTTCTGAAAGTACCCACAATGACGTCGCCAGATTCTTCGCTGGACGAAACACTCACAGTTTTACAGACATTGTTCAGACAACGAATCAACAAACAACACATCGTCCAGAAGGAGACAGAAAATAAACTTCTGATCAGATTATTCAATCTACCATAACTTAATTATCAGTGGATTGGAGGAGAGCATTTGAAATATATCCGGATACATCATCCATCGGTGACGATGAAGTCAAAACTAGGGCGACCGGAAGTAAATTACGCTCTCGGCTCCAGAATGAGCAAAAAATAGAGCAGAATACACGAATTACTTAGGCATGATTAGCCACACAGATGCCATTTCATTTTATTCCTCCTCATTTCTTCATATCCCTTTCGGGAAACCTGATAATTTTCGGAAATAGTACTTAATGGAGGGCGGAGCCTAATTTGAAATTTCGGATTAATATGGAAGTTTTGAAGAAAACGTCAGTCGGTTGTCTAGTTTCATGAATCCCCACAATTGGCTCTCTGTGCCACCTCCTAGAGTAGATCAACGTTCAGCTCAGTGTCCAGGAATAGGGAAGAAAGCAAAAAGGAAAAGCGGATTAGTCTCAATTTTTAGATGACATGTAGTGAGGATAGATAAAATGTCAAAGTGCATTGGGGCAAAGAAATATGTTCTTGGAAACAAAAAAAAAAAAGAAAGGTGGTCAGAATGGAAGAAATGATCTGAAAATAGGTCTGGGTTTATGTGTGGAAAGAAGTGCATTGAACTGTAATCTAATAGTTGTGTCTTGTTATGGAAAATGAAGAATTGCACAAAAAAGAGTAGGAGGTTTGGAAGGAGGAGACTCATATTTCCGAACTGAAAAGAAACAGAAAATTCAAAAGAGCCGTTGAAAAACTGTAAAAAATAAATACTAAGAATCAGAAACTCGAACGTTCTCCCAATCAGAATTATAAACTAGATAAACAACCGTGCCATTCACTAATAATGCACGAAGAAAATAGTGAAACTCTGCAAACAACTTTGATCCGGATTCAGCCCTGTTAGCCTGATAATCTGAGAACATCCACTACCAAGAACATAATAGTTTTCAAAGATCAAACACACTCAATGAACCGAAAATGAAGGACGGAAATCAGAACAAGAACTTCGTAAAATTTAGTTTTAAGATACTCTTAAATACGAACAAGAAACCTGAATTTAATAGATGTTTAGTAAACAGTCACGACTGCTTACCTCATTTAGAGATGCTATCAACAGGGATGACGCATTCAACGTCTGTCTTTCATTGTCTCTATTGTTGCATTATATGCTGTTTCCTAATTTGAACGAACCCCCCGACTTGAATAGGATTAGGTTAAGAAGGGGAGTGCAAACTGGAGAAAAAGAGAATTGAATGAGAACGAAATGACGATTAAAACAGACTGAATCATGGTGATGTATAAGATGATAGGGAGTTGTATGTCTATTTTGTATCTTTATTTTATATCACATATCACAATGTTCACTCCTCTAATGAGCTTATCTGTTTATTGTTCTCCCTTCTGAACAGATGAGCAATGAATCTATCTGGGGACCATCCTACTGTAGATGACGTCAAAAAAGTTCGAAAAGAGACGCCGAAGAGATAGGGGAGAGAATGTCCATTAGGTCAACATTAAGTTTAGTGGTCCCCACACAAAAAAATGCTGGTTGATGACGAAATGGAAAGAGTCTCTGCAAAAGAATGTACCCCTTTTCTTTCCACTCACATGGGTGGTGGTGGGTGGGTGAGCAACCAGCAGAAGAGGACGCCAGCAAGTGGGGCGCGAAAAATGAGATATAAAATTCGGTGAACAAACAATGATGATGTATAAAGAGAAATTGAGTAGGAATCAGTATCAAAATGATTGAGTGGGAAGACTTTTCTTAATCCGAGACTCTTCTTTTATTAGGTAGGCCGGAACGGTGAATCTGATACTTTTAAAGGTTCATACCCTGATTCTGATTTCAGCTGTTTCGTTTTCATCTGACTAAGTTGAACAATGTTCGAGTTTCGTGAGCACGGCTCGCCTCAAAATTGAACCTTCACTCTAGAGAAACACCGAAAAACCACAAGCTTGAGTTTTGATGGGACGTGCTAATGAGCTCGATGGTCGAAGAACAGACACAAATGGTCACAAAGCTCGGAAAACTAATTTGAGAAGTTTTTTTTGATACTAAGATTTTAGAGTTACCCAGAGAGGCGGGCCATCAATACTTAAATTTCATAGAATAAGTTCATAAAAAGTTTCTCTATATCTTCCATAAAGTTGAAAAGTGCATCAGAATTGCAAAACATTTGAGTCCATTTAAATGATTCAGTTCAATAGCTCATCTGACCTCATTACTTCTCAAATTTCATCTTTTAAAACTACTGGGTAAAAGAGAAGAACGGAATGGGTTTTAAATGGAATTTGAACCTTCTTTTCTATCTTCAATTACTCTCTAGTTCACAGGTCGATCTTGTCACAATCGGAACGTTTTTTTTCGCCCGAATCACCCGAAAATTGGTTACTGTAGATCATGACGTCGTCAAAAAGTTTGCAATGCGTCGATCAAAAACAGGCGAAATGAATTGCAAGATAGAGGGGAAGAAGAAGAAGACAGGAAAGTGAAATTAGTGTAAAAGGGAAGTAATTTGATTTGATTGATAATTTTCATCTGCAAAATTGATGTATTTTGAATCAGGGTGTGTATATTCTCTTGCAATAAAAAGGAGGCTAGATGAAAAAGTAGTAAATTAAAATAAAGAATGTGTGAAAGAACACTTTTAGAAAACAATGACACATCTTTTAATGATGTCATCAAAACTTTTAGATTCGAACTGTACATCTGCATCATTCTTGACCCCCTCCTCATTTCCACTCAACGTGACTATATTCAGCAAACAACCCTAATTTTCCGTTGTCTGTCCTTCTTTAGTTTTGCCCACGCATTCCGAAATTTGCAAAAACAGTTTGCAGACTGGAAAATAGGAAAAAAAAAGAGATGGCATGTGACATCACACGATCGCCATCTGAATTGGTATACCACGAGATGACAAAAGTCCGAGAATGGACAAAAATAAAGGACTTTATTTAGGAGTGAGAGCATCCCGAAATAAGAGCAGAGACATGGGAAAATGGTAACTGGAGATGAATAGTCTTTGCATTGTCTCCCACACAAAATAACAAAATAGCTAATAGCGAATTTGAATGAAACCTCCCTCCTATACAAGGGCACTCTTTGATCTCGAAAACCCAACTGTCGAGACAATTGATTGATAACAAAAGAATTCAAAGCTCGGAACAAAAAAGGTGTTCCAGAAAGGCGGCCTAAATCTAAAAAGCCTAGGTCAATGACGTAAAATATACCTACAAACTCGATTTACTCTAACTTTCAGTCGGAAGGCATAACTCAATAATCTTGTTTTGAAAATAGAGAAAATAAAGAGAAATTGAGCTTAAAACGGACTCTTTGAGACAGATTCTATGCACCTGCTCCATCGACTCCACGCAGACCAAACTCACTTTCAGAACATCAAGAAACGTCATTATCTTTCGTCTGTGCGTGTGACGTTGGAAAGTTTCAGATATCTCTTTAAAAATGAGAGAGAGTTTCAGCAAAAGTGGTGTCTGAGTTGTTGAAAAAACGATAAAAGAAGAAGGGTTCGGAGATGAGAGAGGTTTGGGGTTAGGCCAGAGCTCGAGAGAATCAGTTAGCAATAATTTTCAAAATTCGACAGATTCCGACCATATCTTATTAGAACTGTCACAAATCGTGTCACAAACGGCTAACAAAATATCATCACAAATTTTTAAATCTCTAGATATTTAGATGAAGATGGCAAATTACGAAATTTTAAAATTTCGAAACTTTATCCAAAATCGCTTCCTGAAACCTTTGAAGCAGATTGCTTCCTGCTCTTCATAGATATCATTAAAGTATTAGACCGTCATTTGTTCTTGAAGTCCCTCGAATTTATAGACTTTCAAGAATAAAAGGATTAGCAGTTATTGGGATTAGACCATGTGGAGATTAACAAATTCTGAACTTGAATGACGTGGTGGGGAACGGAGATATGAACAGAAGTGGGGGCTCTCGGATGTTTTCTGTTATACAATTGTGTTCAAGAACAAGAAGGAGAAGAGATTGTTCTGAAAAATTAAAACGAACACGCGTGACTGAATAGGAAAATAATGTTTTTTTTCTCGGGGGAAGATCTTAAAAACGAGGAACTGAAAGTGATGAGAAGTAGACTGCTGAGAATGCAAAAGAAGAAGAAATAATCTAATTAGATTAGAATGTTCGAATTGCGAACGTGAAGAAAATAAAATGAGTTGGAAAAAAGGAGTGGAGCACAATAAAAGAAACAGGTCAAGCTGGTAAATAACTACACGTGGCTTTTCTAGAATAAACTGGATGGTCTTGTTGTGTTCTAGCCACATCAGAAGCTAACAAAATCTTGTTTTCCACGTTTCTATAACTTAATTTATGAGTTTTCTGATTTGAATCAGAAGTAAATGAGGTTCTTTATGATACCGAAAAGTTTATATTGTATCAGCTTCTAGGTTCCCAAAAGATCCCACATTTGAATAAGAATAAAAGGCTATCAAAGAAGATCACGAATAGAATTGGAACGAAAAACTACTGTACATCAGGATGTCACATTCAGTCTTTGACGTCTTCCGAAGCATTTGCAAAAAACCAAAACTTTTTTTCAGAAATAGAAACTGGACACACATGTGACCACATGATGAGTCAGTCACCTAATTAAGTAGTAAGGTAATCAAGTGGTCAGTCGAGTAGTACATCCATGACGTAGTTTTGCTGAATTCGAGAAGTATTCGGAAATGGGGAAAGAGAAGTCAAAACAAAATTAACATTCGTCCATCTATTCGGTTTCTATTCAGATGCCAGCATATGTGGGGGAGTGAGTAGTATAGACACTTATAGAGTAGCCATCGACACTAATTTTATGAATGACCACCCTGTTTATGCTGTATTTGTTTAATGATGAGATAGAGCATTTTTGGAAGAATATATATGTTTTTCGGTATTCTGCTGAATATGAAAGTCAAGAAATAGGATAATTGAATCCTTTGTGCTTATTTTAGTTGCTTGTTTCAATGGCGTGAATGTCAAAAGTCCGAAAAGTGAAATTATTGAATTCTGGTGTTCAGATTGAGATCACTATAACACTATGAACTATGATGTTATCCAAGATCTAGGTGAGTAAATCGAAGAATCAAATCTGGGGATTAAGCTGAAAAACTAGGAAATGCAGATAAGGAAGAGGTGAGTTTTTAAGAGTAATCTTCGGATAAGGATTAGTCTACAGTAGTAACAAAAGCAGAAATAGGACAAAAGTATAGTTTAAACCTTGAATTTCAGTCTACTTATAATCTTATCTTAAAATAACTTGAAGATCAAGGTGAACATCAAACAACAAAAGCTTAGGAGCTACGGTAAATCTTTTTTGTGGCTCCACTTCTTCTGGTTCTGTAATTTTGATTTAGCCAGTTTCATAGAAATAATTTGACTGACACTGAAAAGATATTTCGTCTCTTTTAGAATTAGTACAGAATATGCAAGATGAGCTAAATGAAACCCGGAACCCGAAAATTGAATGAGCTAAAAGAGGACGTACTCTGTGGTTCATGAGAAGTGACCCAGATGCATCTCCCTTTTCCATCCACAAAATGACCTTCCCTTTTCAACATCTATCTCTTTTTCTTTTAGTTTCAACACCCTCACTTTTCGGGTTGAATCAATTGGAAAAATGGTCCCAGGGGGAAGAAAAAAAAGATTAGTTTTGCAGAAAAAGGAAAAGAGGTTTCATTAGATTCTCGGAAGAAAGTGCAAATGACTTTTGAAGATGTTTTGAAGATTGTATAGGAATTCCGGTAATACCTTTCTAAGCGTTTATTTGGTTCTTGACGAAATTTCAAAATTGCATTCTTAACTTTTTATGCTTGAATAATTATGAAACTCTTTCCACAAATTTCATTTCTTTTCCCGGGATCATGGGCTATTTTTTCGGCTTCGAAAACAATGTGAAAAATCAAAATATCAATTTCTTCTGAATGCTTTCATTCCTTTTAAATATGGAGGACCTTCAAAAATATGGGCAAATATTTTTGGAATCACATCATTGGTTATTTTTATGCTGCATACTATAATTAGTTCCATCATCTTTCTTTCATAAACTTTTTTCTTTATTCGAATGATATCATATTCTTCTAGAACACAGAACACCATGTTCAGTATCTTCGAAAAAAGTAATGGGTCAGTGAGTGAACCAAAATGGTCAACATGAAATGAGTTACCTAATTTTAGGAAATATTTTTAGAGCATAAAAGGTGAAACGGAAAGAAAACTAAAGAATCGAGTTGGAACACAAAACGTCATTTTCATGTAATACAAAACACTATTTGAAGTGGTGGTCGCCTATGGAGATGACACAAAACTTTGGAAAAACTTTTTCGAACTTGGTAATGCTGGAGATCAAAAAGTTACGAATTCCGGGAATCGAGAAACTTGAAAGTGAAAATAAATGGCTCTGGAACTTTTTCACCTGTAAAATAGGAAGTGAAGAGTGATGTACAACTAGACTAAATACTATAAAATAAAACAGGCCTAGAAGCAGATGAAGTAAGAAAATATCTTAGTTTGGAGCACGAAAAGTTTGTGAAACGAGTAAGGAGAGAGGCATCTGCCCTTCAATATATTCATTGGGATCGTCTTAATGTATAAAACCTCTAACATTGGAGCAATTCAATAAGCATCAAGTGCGAGGTATAAGCCATTTGTAAAAACGAACAGCCATGACCTTCAGCTAGCGGTTTTCTGTTTAACTGGTCCTGAAAATACATTGTTCAATCTCGAACTTTGGTAAAGTTTTGGGAAGTTTTCCAAATTTTAGGAAAATCTTCAGAAACGGTTTGTTCTGAATATTCGTTTCTTGAAAGATTAGTATGTGATTTCCAATTCCTCGAAGTCTAGTCTTCTCAATTCTTATCAAGATTTTTACAAAAATTAATTGAAAAGTCTAGATTTCATGTACAAGATAGATGCTCTTTGTTCATCTAAAACTCTTTGCAACAAAATAAAAAGATGTTTATTCTTGTTTGCAACTTCTCATCCTATCTCTTCTCTCTATTTTTGATCAAAAGTGAAGGCGGATAGCCAAAATCAAATTATTCGAAACGTCATCATGTGTCAAAAAACGAGTGGAGGCGTTGGGAAGGATATGAAGTTTGAAATGAAGAATAAGCAGAAAATGGAAGTGTCAATCAAATATTGACGTCAGAAAGGTTCGATTCTTATTGAATAATTTAAGAGCTTTTAAAAGAGAATTAGATGAAAAAATGGAATGTCTGGATAAATTTGTAGAAAAGTTGATAAGTTCGCAGAATAAGAAAAAAAACAGGATAGCATTGAATTTCATTGGAAAATAATTAGAAGAAGGTGAAGTTGAAAAGATCAATGAGCACACAAAGATACTTTTAATAGACTCCGGATGGCTTCAAAGTAAGAGAAAAGTGTGCCATTTCGTGCCTAACAAGAAGCCAAAACTATCAACATCATCTCTTTTTCTCATCATGGTAATTTTTGAATGTGTGTGAGAAAATGATAGAGTTAAGTTAATTATAAAGGAGGGAGGGAAAATAACCGAGAATAGAAACAGATATTAAGGAAATAGAGAGAAAGAAGAAGAAGAGATACATCATGGATGTTCTTGAAGTTTATTTCATGGAATTGATGTCATTTTCACTTTTTTCTAAATACCAAATCCAAAATTGGAGATGATTTCTGAATCTTAATAAACAAATCGCTTCATCATTTGAAGTAGTATGTCAACAGTTTGTGAATTTTGAGAACTTCATTTCAGAGGAAAATAGATGTCGTTCCTCACCTTCCAACGCATCCCCAACTAGACAGTTGCTCTTAGTTGAGTTTTTCTCCTCATTTCGATCTAAACCAAGAATTGAAAAAAAAGTTTATTTAATATCGAATCAATAATTAAAGTTATCACAGTTTAAGAAAACAAAACAACCCGTAAAAGTAATGATGTTATTATGATTTGACCACATACTGCTCTCTGTTTTTGACTAATTCGAATGCTTCATGAAGTATGCATACATACGGAACTCCTTTCATCACATAGCTTTCTGCTAGTTTTTCAGTTTCCGATTTGTCGTTCTTTCCGTACACGAAACACTTCGGTAATTCACTTTTGACGATTCCTGGCAAAAACCGAAGCCACTCGATATCTGCTTCATGATTATTATTTGGATGGTTGAAAGCATTGCAGAAATGTTCAGTTTGGAATCTGTAAATGTATTGTTATGTCCCGTTGTTTTCAGAATAACTGACTCTGATTCCTGTCTCGTGTCGATTATATACACTAGTTTTCTTTCAATTCTCCATATCAGTTCTTCAGAAGAGAGGCGAGGGAAATGAAGTGATGAGAGCTCATTTAGTGTCAACCCATTCATGGAATTCGGAAGACGATACACTTCTCCTGAGTAGTTATCTGAAAGCAGCCACATATATTAAGGTGAACCATAAGAAACGAAGCAAACCTTTCCACGGACTAGCATGCGTTCGGAATGTACAACTTGGAGGAATAACGTGCTCATAACCGCGTGCATTTTTGATAATTTCATCAATCGACAAATCAGGTTGATCGTGTATAATAATTATCATTTCATTGAAGCTCACTGCTAACAGTTTATCTCGTAGACGATTTAACATTGCGAGAGCAATCATCAATGGAAAGGCATTCCCATGAAGCATTGTTTCATCCCAGAGACGAACA
The DNA here is from genome assembly GCA_963572265.1 of Caenorhabditis doughertyi. NCBI lineage: Eukaryota > Metazoa > Nematoda > Chromadorea > Rhabditida > Rhabditidae > Caenorhabditis > Caenorhabditis doughertyi. The sequence continues at coordinate 12,028,185 of OY751554.1, forward strand.
AGTTTCGAAAGTGGAAGCTCGTGTGCGAAACAAGTCAGAAACCATGGAATTGCGAATAATTCAGCGTCGAAACCATTGGTTTTTAAGTGTTTATAAAGAACCGGATCTACGTAGGCAACTAGATGATAGAATATTCCAAGATACTCCTTTATAACTTCTGCATTGTCTTTCAAATAAAATTTATGGCAGTATCGATGGGTGAACTCTTTGAAACATGCGTAGGCCACATCTGAAAACAAAAAATAATGAAGAAAATATTATATTTCAACTGACGAGGCTTGCTCATATTCGCTAATAGAAATGGTGTGGCTAAGCTATCACATCCTTGCCAATAAACGTAATGATCTGACTCCGTGACTATTTGCCATCCTTTAAGAACTTTTCGAAGAGATTCTTGAATTGCTGGAGTTGTCATGAAACTGTCATATTGATGGCATCTAGGAATGTCAACTTCAAGTTGACGATCACTGGAATGTGGTGCGAGAACGTCCAAATCTAAATAATCTCTCCATTTCGTTGCGTTGATATCCAAAAGAGTGCACCAGACTGAAAGAACTAAGTTTGAGTTTGAAAGTATTTCGAATAACTCACCATCTGCTCTTTGAGTTGATATAACTCCAATTCTTGACAGAAGAGGAATAACTGAAGAAACACTAAAAACTGAAACTGAATTCAGAAAGTGCTCCACAGTTAGCATGTTCGACGCAGTTTCGTATAAAATATTTTCACTCAAGTTATGGTCTTCCTTTTTATGAATTCCAATTTTATGAAACATTTTTGGAGTTACTATTTGTCCGGTTTCCATTCGCTGCAAAGGAAAACTATTGAATTAGGATGCATCAGATAATCCTACTTCTAAAGTTCTGTCTTGTGGCAATTCAAATAGTCCATAATCAAATGTTGACTGACTGTCAACTCCTGGATCAACTTGATTGAAGTCATCATAACGAATAATAGGATAAGAAGAAATGGGAGCATGATTTTGAATTATTCCTTTCTTAAGAAGAATGATCTCAGGCGTTGAGCCACATGTCTTCCATAAATAAAACGCATTTTCTAAAGATAACTTTTCAAATCCATCGTTTTTCTCCGCGATTTCTTCTCGAACTTTTGCGCGCATATCGGAAACCGTTTTAATATTATAATTGAAATCTGTGATACTTTCGGTAGTTGTACTCTCCGCTAAATTTTCTCGTATTAACGTGGCTATTTCAGGAATCGATAAGCGTTCGGAGCATTGTATTCGAAGACATTTCCGAATATTTGTTTCCAACTAAAACAATACATCATGACCTTCTATATGAAGTGAAAATCTTACCCATTCTGATTTTTTGTGATATGGGAGGCGCTTTTTGTCAGTAAGCAGTTGCAAAATATCATCCATAACAGAGTTTTCTTTTTCGAAGTTCGAGGAGAAATGTTTATTCAGAATTTCCAAGTATTCTGTCTCACTGATATCGGATTCGAACGATACTCCCTTGAATAAAACTTTTCGTTCACTCTCCATTTTTATAACGAACCAAATAAATTTGAAGAAGAACAAATCCTAATTCCCATACATCCGACTGATAAGTTGCAGTTAACAATGATTCATCTTCATTTAATATCCGTTCCGGAGCTAAGAAAACATTGAATTTCATATAAGATGCGATATCTTTTCCATTATTTGTTAAAAACCTGTAACCACGGGTTTTACTCGTGTATATCTTCGAGAAAACACTCACGGCAACCCATATCCAGATAATTTTGCACTCACTTTCTTTTTTCGATCTTTCGTTACAAACACAGAACAAGAATCTAGAAAACCATGTATTACTTGATTTTTATGAAGATATTCAATTGCTGACGATATTTCCATGTAAAATGTATTCTTTGTGTTTTCATCTTTCAAATCACCAGCTTTTAGAACATCTTCTAGAGTTGTCGCATGGTGTTCCGTCACAATTATAACCAGATCTCGTGCTGAAAATCTAAGCTTGTTCAATTTTATAATATAGGAAACAGTTTACCTATAACAGTCTCCGAAAAATGCATGTAAACGCAAAGATTATCATGTCGGAGCGATTGCAAGTACGGAAACCTGAAAGGAGTTTGTTAGTGTTGAATAATATAGAGTGAAATCACCTGCCGAGCATTTGTTTCGAAGGTGATGCAACTGGAAGACCATTTATGCACGTTCGCCCACTTTTTTCTTGTGCTCGAAGAACAAATGCACCGAATTTCGGAAAAATACCCATTCTGAAACGAATTGCAAATGAGAATTTTCTGCCTGAGACAACGAGAAAGTAAACAATTTAGGGGGAAGTATTGAATATCAAAAATCGATGTATTAAAAACTGAATGGTAAGGTGAAAAAGAAAATTACACTTTCAGACAACTTTAAAAGTAATTTCTATTTTTTTTTACTTTAACAAAAAAAATAAAAAACACAAAAATTGTCAAAAATTTGTTAGTCCGCAAACACCTCGGCTAGGTTAAATGCGCGGTTGTTTGAATAAAGAAGCGACCACACTTGAATTGTTTGATTTTTTGGCCTGTTCCTGTCTACACGAGAGTCTCATTTATGTACACAATTGAAGTTATCAAAAATACACGAAGTCAAAGAGACTTTGAGTTCGAGTATTCTATGAGATCATCTTATCATGTTTCCAGGACACATTCTCATGGCTACAGTCTACCCAATCAAGTTTGGAAGTACCTACAGGACATTGATACTAATTGTTTCCAAAGAACATCATGAGTTCAAAAAATCACTCATTTATAGATCTTTGATTATTGAGATATATGTATGTTACAGAACTTTTTCAGCAGAGAAGCACCTTTTACACATTATGGAACAGGTTGTACGCACCTTAGTGTTGTCAGGTATATGTTAAACTGTTCGTTCGATTCTATCTTTCTGTTTCTTCAACTTTCCTTTTCTCAGCAATAAAGATTCTATTTCATAATATTGACTGATAGTATCATCCTTTACTCATTTCTTATCCTTCTCTCTTTCCATTCTCTTCTCTTTTTCTCTCTCCCAATCTTTTATTCCAAGTGTCATCAGAGGACAAATCAGTGTCTGACTGTCCTTGGCCTCCTATATTTCTGCCTCTCTTTCGGCAATAGAAGATTTGTTCAACCTCTTCCATCATCCTGTTCTTCTCAACCTTTTTCTCTTCCTTATTCTCTTCTCTTTTACCTCACATCATGTTTTTTAACCTGTTTCATTCTGTTGTTTCAACTTAATTGTCGGCACGTGCGTCTTTTTAACCCCTTTGTTATTTTTAACGTCTTCTGGTATTCTAATGTTCCAGATGTTCGTCCTTTTCTTGATAATTGAAGGAACTGAGTGACCAGATGGTAATGGTTTTTAGTATATAAACGAATCTTTTCTTGGAATTCTATTTAAATAATTTCTAACTTTATTGGAAGTTTCATTAACTGTCACTTTTTCGCAATTCCTATGCCATACAAAAAATCGGTTTGTTTTTTTCCAACTTGAAGATTTTTTCCTAGTGATTCCCATGTAGTTCTTGCTACATATCCGTTCCTAGTTGATTCCAACTTCTTTTAAAGCTATATTTTCCCTGAATTCCACTTTATCGCTTTCTCACCTTTCAACTTTTTCTTACAGGGAATGAAACAGAAAAAAGAACTTCCAATACATGGAATAATAACTGATAACATATTCTCGGAAGTTCGAGATTCATTCCGAAGAAACTTCACAGAAGGATGGGAAAAAGCGGGTGCTGCATTCTGTGTAATTCATAAAGGAAAAGTGATTGTGGATTTATGGGGAGGATATGCGGATAGAGAGTGTTTGTGAGTTATTATCTCAAATCATCAAGTTCCCTTTATACCTTCCAGCAAAGAATGGAAAGAAGACACTATTTCGACAATTTTCAGTTGCACAAAAAGTGTAACAGCTATATGTTTTGCTATTCTAGTAGACAGAGGACATTTAAACTATTCGGATAAAGTAATAAAATATTGGCCAGAGTTTGGTCAAAATGGAAAACAAGATATTACAGTGGAAATGGTTCTCTCGCATACGGTAAGTGTTACTTTTCTGTTTTTTTTTCATGATAAATAAAAAGTTTAGGCAGGACTCCCATATTTCCCAGGAGTGAGATTCACTGAAGATGAACTTATTGATAACAATAAGCTCTCGCATATCATTGAAAACTTGAAACCAGTGTATACACCAGGTACTAGAACTGCATATCATGCATTAACTTTTGGATGGTTGACTGATCAGGTATCTTAAATTAAAGTTGTTTAGATATAAGAAGAATAATTCAGATATTCCGAAGGGTGGATCCTCTGCATCGAACAGTAGGCCAGTTTTTCAAGGAAGAGATTGCAACTAAACATTGTAAGTGCGAATAAATCTCTCATAGTTTCTATTTTCTATTACAGATATTGACATTCATATTGGAGAATGCTCCGGAGAAGAGAATCGTTTAGCAAGACTATTCAAATGTCCACCAACCCTTGTCAGTCGAGAAGTTGCCTACGATCGTTCCATTCTGAAACTAGCTCGTTATTTCTACAATCCACGTGGATATTTTGCTGCGGCACGAAGGAATTTAAGCTTATATGGAACTGATTTCACTATGTTTAATAATAGTGATTTGAGAGCTGTTGGACAGCCAGCAGTTAACGGAATAGGTTCAGCTAGGGCAATGGCTCAGTTACACCAATTGGTTCTTGATGGAACGTTATTATCGAAAGAGACTTTCGAGGTAAAATTATGAAAATTTTTAAAACTAAATTTTAGTTATTCAGAAAATTAAATGTCCCAGAAACATGACTGCATTCGATCACATGATTGGAGAACCTCAGAATAAAGAGCACGGCTTCACATATTTCAAATCTCCTCTTCACACGTGGCAATTTGGACATCCAGGAGTAGGAGGACAAATGGTTCGAGCAGATGTTGACAATGATTTGATACTTGCATATTTGACGAATGGAATGAAAACTGCTGGCTGCGAAGATCATGTTTTCACTTTCAATAGACTACAAAGAAAGGTTTATGAATGCTTGAAAAGAATTCCAAAGTTTGAATTGCCCCCTCCAGAAGATGTTGATGAACCAATAGACAATTGATTGTTACGTGTATTATTCCAATTCTTGTTGCTCGTCTCGAATACAAAACCAGATATACAAATCATCTTTCACTTTGGTTGATCTATTGACATAACACAACACTCAAGAGACTATGACTGTTTAGTGGTGATCAGAAGGGGATATCGTTAACACTCGAGTGAGCAAGGAGTTGGGGGGCTCACTGAGCATACAACTAATTAATGAGGTCTCTCCTTTCTTCCGAGAATATGGAAGTATTTCATTCGGAAAGGGGCAAGATTTATGACTTTTGGTATGCACCGCGTTCTTATTTTAATTAGAAGTTCCTTTGGAGTTATATGTGTAGATCTAAGAATGGGAATATTTACCTTGAATGAACTTCTACTCAAAATTTAGAAACTAGAGGGAATCTCTGTTAGGTATTTTAACACTCTCCAATAGAACTTTCTTATATTTTACAACCTTTTACAACTTGTGTTCATCACACAAATAACCTTATCTTATCGCTCAATGTGCTAAGTTTTGGTTAATATTTATGTGGGAAACGTGCCATAATTTTGCATCAGCCGCACAATTTCTGATAGCTCATTGTTGATAATTTAACCTTTACAGAACAAAAACCGAACAACCTTGAATTCATGATAAATAGGTCTCAAATACTGGGAAGGTACCAATTACCTTCAGCATATGTACCTTTATTCCGTTCTCTCTCATCATCTTCCTTTTCATGGTAACATATAATTTTGTGAGAAGAGAAGCTGCTCAACCAACTACTCCTTCAATCTTTTGTCTTCCATTTTCTCCGTGTGAATACATACATTCATGTATATCTCATTCCACCTATCTTATGCTGCTCATCACATTTTAATTCACACCTTTCCAATCTTGACTTCCTTCTCTTAAGAATTGGAATGTTCTTGCTTGGCACATCGTTGCTTAGAATTCAGAACATGCACTGAGCAATAACGTAGTTCTTCTGAAATGGTTTTTATATTTTTGATTTTTTTGTTATTTATGAAACTCTTTGAAAAACTTGAAGCAACTAACTATAAACTATATCTCCACAATTTGGAGCAACCAAGTAATATCAAGATGATTTGCCTACGAAAAAGTAATAAATCAAAACGAATAATACAACATTTACTACTATTTCTTTTGGTTTCCTTTCCAGCTGCTCCGTTCCGATCTCCCGCCAAAAGTCATAAAAGTGAGAAGGTTTCTGAATAGAAAGAGCACCTCGATCGAATAATATTAGTTGAATGGAATGGATACTCCTCGTCAATCATTCCAAAATTAATTCCATTTCTGAACATGCCTTTTCGCCTTTCTATCTTTTAGTTCTTTTGCTCTTTTGTGTATATTTATACAGAAAGCTCAAAAATAAGAGGATTTATTTTTTGAAATATAAAAGTTTCAGTCTAGTTAGTTGAAAGTCTAAAAATATTGTATCAAGTTTCACTCTCATTTTGTTGAGCGTTTAATTTTTCTTTTTATTTGTTTGTTCAAGATTTCCGCTTTTCATTTTGTTGAATTCTTCTGCCGGACTAACGTCATCTGAAGATTTTGTTTCAATTTTCGTAAATTTTTTATATTATGTATTCTTTGTTCAAGATACCTTGGTATTTTAATGATTCTCTTTTCTCATAAATTCTTATGTAACTTCAGAAGAGTATGGGGAATTCAATATTCCCAATTCATGATAAGTACGTAGCATTGAAAACTCAAAGCAGTTTTCTCAATATATAGAAAAATACAGACTCAAAACAACCGTGTTTTTTTCTATTTACCCTACTAATCTACCCAACTATTTAAACCGAAAAGAACAATGAAAAATCGTTTTCTCACCCGAAAGCAATTGAATGTAGTTTTAGTTTTCATTCTAATCACCGCAATCGTTTTTATGTTTTTTTCCAATCTCAAAAGTCCACAGTACCGTTTCTATTTCTATTTGTTTATTCTTTTTTTTTCTTCTGTAATCGGTCTTTGGAAATAGGAACAACCGAATGGGGAAGAGAGAGAGGCAACACATTTAGCTGAACAGTAGCACACCTTTTTATGACTGACGATCTATCCAAATATATCTGTCTCTATCCCATCCAAAACAAACATAATTTACTATGAAGTACCTCTTCTGAGCTCTCATTCTATGTCGGTAGATACCATTTAGAGACAGAGAAATAGAAGGGCAAGATGGTGTAATTTGATATATTCTCCCGCGTTTTGCCCCTCTCTTCCTGTCCAGGTTACTTATTTCTTTTAACCGTTTATTTCCTTAATTCTATTAGAAACATTTGATACTAAATAGGGTGTGTTTGATGAACAATGAGAACAAAAATGAGTGACGGATGGGATGGAAGAGAGCAGTAATTGGTAGGAAGTTAATGGGGTTCTCTTATCGACACACACGATATCCTTCAAACTTTTTCTATTCTTTCAACTCATTATTTTCTTATTCATCATGTTTTATTTATTCTAAATAGTTTCGCTCTGTTCCAAGTTGAATCTCTTTGTAGTTTTTTCCGACTGTTTCAACGTCGGTGGGAAAGATACTTAATTGATTTTGACTTTATTCAAAGCCATTGTAATTAGTCTGATGAAGTTTCAAATGTACTTTAAATCTAGCAATGAGTTGAAACTAGCAAGTGATTTTTATAGTTTTCAAATTATCACAAGAGCAGCAATTGATGGGGAAGTTCTGCTTGATCAGGGCGATTCGGTAGAACAAAAAATCTTCCCAATGAGAAGTTTGAATAGAAGAGACCTCGAATCTTTAGCTAAGTTTGCACTGTGCAGTTTTGCAGCTCTGCAGGGCTCCCAGTCACTCACTTTATTTCATTGAAATCTTCGAACATTTCAAGAATTCCGATCCCTTCTTTTCAACAATTCAGAAAGAACATTTCTACAGATATAAATTATTTCCACCCTTCTCCTTCTTTAAATTTGTTTGTATGTATGTTGTAATCGTTTGAGATGGTTGTTCGGAGGGGTCGTCTGGTCATACGTAATCCCTACCAGCCGTTAAAGGGTCATCTGAGGACTTAGAGAAAAGAATAAGAAGTGCATCCTTCTCTCCTTTTCTTTTGGAAGGGTATACTTGAAGAAATAAGAGCAACTTGAGATGATGATCATGATTATCTTCTGTTACTTCTCCAACACAACTACTCAATTTAGAAATGAATAAAACGATTTGATTCGAGACTCAGGAAGAGAGATCTGCGAAATTTTACACCCGTTCTTCTTTGAATGAGTGCCCACCCAGTCAAAATGATCACTCCCATATGACACCTTCTCTTTTTTCTAATCGGCGGTCTTTTTGAACAAAAAAAGTTATTTATTTTTTATATTTTCATAGAGTCAGCTGAAAAAAAACTGAAGAAAATGAACGACAATTAGTAAATGGAGGAGGTGAATCTCAAGTGGTTTCACTATACAACTATGATGAAGAGGCAAACTGAAAAAATATAAGCTATTTATCTTGAGTTGGTATTGAAAGAGAAAATGGTTTATAATTTCGATAATGTCCAGTATTCTGTTGAGCCGCATACATGAAAAGAAACTGGCTCCAACTAAGGCTCGAATCATTCGTACCATTTCCATGGCGTCATCATCTGTACTGCTTTAAAATAAATCTTCATGTGGAAAGTTTCCTAAATATTGAAAAAAAATGACAGTGAAACTATGAAGTTTCCACACTGATAACATATGTTCTATCAAAGAAAAACTCTGATTTTCAGAATGTTTGTCCTTTTCTGATTGGAAATACAATTACAGTCAGATGCCTACATGACGTCATGAAATCTTCTGCTCAAGTTATTTTCGGATATCCAAAAAAACAGACCCATTCCTCATTTTCAAATTCTATTCCATTAAAAAACCGGAAGCAATTTCATCAGATATTCCATGACCACTCATAAATCCATCTCATACCAAATTACCGTTCTCTCTCCAGCTTTCTCCCTTTTTTGGTATACCGCCTGTTCTATCTGTCACATTGCACAATCTGTTCATTCTTCGCTTCTGTTTTGCGGATTAGCAATACCAGATGAACGTGTCGTCTCTCCTGCTTCTCCCCCCTTTCTTTTCCATTGCTCCACGGACATCCAAAAGGGGGCGGAGTCAAGTTGAGAATGCGCGGAACTTAGTTTCTGATGTCTTCTATCTGATACTATGTTCTTTTTTTCTCGATTGAAACAAAAAAGAAAACTTTTTGAAAAAAAGAAAGAAAAGTCTTATTCTGATTGGCTGCAATCGTTTAGATGTTGTATTCTATTCGTTTTTAGTGGACCGCCCGTCTCGATTCCAATGAAAAATGGTTGGTCATCTTTCAATGGATTACATTGAAATGTGTCGTGAAGTCACTCTTTTTTGCTCGTTTTTATACTTTTTCTCTCTTCATTCCTTCTTTTATAGTAAACTTTTATTCCTTATTTTCTTCAAAAATTTTGGAAAATCTCAGCATATTATTTTTTTGATGACCCTGGCTCCATGAAAAAAAGGTAAAGATGACTCCCAATAGGGTTGGCGTGTTTGTGAATTATTCACTAGACACCCGGAGCTCCCTCAGTTTTTACCTCTTCTTTTTCTTCTCATTTCTAGTATACCACGGGAAATCAGGGATGCACATTTTAGTTTTCAGTCGTTTTTTTTCTACTTTCAGAGAGAGATGGGCTCCACTAAAAACAACAATGTCCACTCGAAAATAGTAGTAGTCTAGGGGAAGAACATTTCGTGACAAAACCACTAAAGTATCTCAATTTTCCAGTTTTTATTATAGCCTACCTTCGCTTACTATTCCCTTCAATAAAATGGCATAGTTCCAAGAAAAACAAGATGAGTGCCCTGCTGTTTCCTTTCGGACTTTTTCCTTTTCTTATGTATGTATTACCCGTGAGAACATATATATTTTTGTTTCCTTGACAACTTCTTCTCCTTCTTTTTTTTTTCGTTTCATTTTTCCATCATCATCACTCTCTTTCATGTTGCAGATACATCAAAAATCGGAGAAACGATGCTCCAAAATCTACAACGATCATGAGAAATTACATTCGTTTTCAGTCTGTATTTCTGATATTCTTCTTGTTATTGGGTGCTTCGAAAGGTCTTATTGGTAAGTTTTTTGTTTTCAAATCGTTTCGTCAAAAAGTATAAAAAGAAGTAAGTGAATGAAACTCCGATTTTCCCTAAGATGCAAAACTAGATCAAGAAACAGAAAATCTTTGGCTTGTACTTTTAATAATCCTCCTCCAGAAAGCTTTCCTTCTGAAAACCTCTACGAAATTCCGAAAAACTCATTCCACTGCCAAAAACATGTCAAATCCCAAATCCCAACGTCCGCTTAGGTCAACAAGAAATGTTTTTGGATTAGGAATGAAGGTCTCGTTTCCCTCCTTCTTTTTCCTCTTATTCACACAGACATTCGTCCATTTTTCATTTCTTCTCTTCTCCAGTTTTTCTTCCCATTATTCACAACAAAATGAGTGTCCTCCTGACGGCTCCTGATGCTTCTTCCTGGAGAATTAATGCAAAAAATTTGTCATCTGGTTGAAAGAAATGGGAACGATTTTTGGAATGTTCTGAAGAGGGGGAGGAACATGACAATAAACTGAAAAGAAGGAAATAGAAGGGTGAAAATGAAATTAGGATAGTATAGAATCAAAAGGCGGCAAGTGCATTCTCACAATTTGATTGTTGCCACTTGACACCTCGAGAAGGATTTCTTCTCTCAACTGTTCCATCCATTCTTCTTTTACCGCAATACTACTTTATAACCAATAATAATTATGATACACCACGCCACGTGTCAATCATAAGTGATGGCTGGGCGACGACGTGTTTTGTAAAGAGCCGAAAGTGCTCGACAGATTGCGTTCGGATCAAATAATCAAGCAGTGAGAGAGAAGGAGGAGAAACACAACTAAGCCAATGATGAACGGCTGAAGATTAAGAGTAAGAAGAAGAAGAAGAGTAGAAAAGAACATGAGGAAAATAAATGAGGGGTCATCGAGTACTAAGTTTGATGGGATCAGGGTCTCTGAGGTGTCACTTTTAGTGCTTTCTGGGTGGTGGAGAGATGAACATTGATTAATGAGAAGAACATGTTTTAGGAGAGAAAATTAATGAATCTGGGTGGGCTTTTGTTTGGTTTTTGAATTTGGTGAGCAGTTTTTGTGTGCTCAAAATGACTAAAGGACTTTCACAAGTGAGCCAAAGTGAAAGAGTATGGTCTGACACCTCAATTGACCTTGGTCCGATTGGATGTGGTGCCACCAAGCTGCCACCAGTAATGACCATATCTTTCTCTTTTGATTTACATATTACTTTGAAAAAAAACTTTACTTCATTCCCACTACTTCAAAACAAAAGGTTTACATACGTTTGTATTATCATTTAATCACTTATCTGTTAGTTTACCTTGTTTATTACCGACTTTGAAATCAGATGAAGCAATACTGGAAATGCCTTCACAGTCAATTATAAGGTGTCATAATGACTCTCCGTCTGACATATAATTTGGAATGGTTGCCTAATCAAACAAAACATTGCCTCCATGTGTTTTTCGCTCTTCCAAGATAATGGATTATGCAATAAATGGTCATCTCGGGGGGCTCTTTTTCGTTTGCAAGCTGGTAGATGATTACATAAATCGAGTCTGTTACCTAATGAGATTCGAACGGAAAAGAGAGAGAAAGATTCCTTCTAAATTGCTCCTTCTTCGTCACGTCACACGGTGATGAACTACACCACGATTAATGAACCGAAATAACTGGTTCCATAGGGAAAACTGTGAAAAGAATTGAAAGTAAAATGAGGAAGATGATTGGTGAGAATATGGGAAATAGATATTCGGAGGGTTCTGATTTCGATATTTCTAAATGTTCTTGATATTTTTGAAACTTTTAATCATAAAAATAATTTTTCAGACGAATCCTCATGTCCAATTGGTTGGCAAATCGCAAGTGATCAATGTGTTCGAATAGTAATATCACCGGCCAACTTGAAACATGCAAAAAAGACTTGTCATCACGAAGGTGGAGAATTAATGGATACAAGTGCCACGTTGCTTTTAGAAGATGTTATGGATCTGTTAAAGAATCTTTACGAAAATGGCCTTTATGAGCCAACTTTTCATGTTGGTGGAATGGGACAAGCATTGAACAGAACTGAAGATGGAAATTATAAAATGTGAGTTGCTGTAACCTCCAACAAAACAATCACTTTTTTAATTCAGAATAACAATAAACCCATCATCTCATTTTCCATTCGTTTGTTCCCTCAATAAAATGGCTCGACGGTCTCTACTTTTCCAACAAAAACTTCTTCCTGTTGGAGCACCGAAAATCAGTTTGACTGGACAATCTGAAATATATTTTCATCCAAGACAAGACGCTGATTATATTGCTCTTCCATGTACAGTACAAGGGAATCCAAAACCAACTGTTTCATGGTACAAGAATGATGTTGAAGTGGTTGGTTTTTTGAGAAGATTAATTTGGAATTTGACTTGGGAAATCAATTCCTCATGAATTTTTCAGTTGAGTCCATCAATGTCCAACGTCTCCTATCTTCTCTCCGGTGGTAATCTTCTCGTTCCTGCTTCATCAACTCTTGCATATTCATCATTCCACTGTACTGCTCGAAACTCTCTCGGAGAGGTTCGAAGTCCTCCAATTCTTCTGAAACCATCCTTCATTGATCCTTTTCGTCCACATCGTCTTGATGTCTATTCTCTGGCAACTGGTGGTGCCAAACTGGATTGTGATGCTCCAGCACATCAACCAAGTGAGTTTGAATTATTTGAGTAAAATGGTATAGATTGGCTCAATTTCTCAATTTTCCTAAACTTCTAAAAAGAAGATGTGATGGCAAAAGCGACAAGCGACCGCATTAGAAGAGGTCTCTTTTTTGTGTTTGTATGTGTGCATGGACCAACTCTTTTCCTCCCTCTTTTCCACATCATGTATGTTTTGACGACGTCGAATTCAGAGGAAACCGACGACAAACTTCTTTTTCTTGTCTTCTTCCTTTGTTGAATTTGCCTTCTTATCCCATTGCATTTCCATCATTTCTCACACTCGATTCCATTTGGATCATGTTACAAATGTAGACCACTTCTACTCAGTAGAAACCTCTTGAAGACGTGAAATTTTAGATTCTTTTCGGCATCAGAAAGTATCCTAGAATTTTTTCACCATCAGTATTTCGATTCACTATTTTTTCCAAATTTCCTCTCAATTTCCTCTATTTCTTCTATTCCTGCTAACCCATAAATCAAGAATCTAGAATTGTCTACTCCCCAAAAACAAGGGCAGAAGCCATGGAGAGAAAAGAGGAGAGTTCTACGTTTCCCTTCCAAATAAAAGTAGGTACTTCACAAAAAAATAATGGAAAAGGAAGGGGTAGATTAGTCAAGTATACACCCATGTTCGACGATGATGGATTGGAATTCTTTACCCTTTCTCTTTTATATCTAGTACAAGTAGTTCTACTTTTCCTTTTTTTGGATACTTTTTCCTATTTTTGGTATGGCATGAAGAAAAGGAAAACAATACACTTTATTGTGGAATGTTTCTGGATGACACATAAAAATATGGAACACTTGTACAGTTTTTATTTTGAATGACCAAACATTCAATTCTTTTTTTTGCATATTCAGAAAGTTTTTTAGTTTTCTTGATAATCACAAAGAGTCACTTCTATCTTCGTGATTTCAGTAATAATGTAGGTCCATTGAAAGGCCACATTCTTAAAAGTGTTACACAATGCTCAAAGTGCTCTTTTCTCACTGAGCTGTTCTTTTTTCTTTCCCCCCAATTATTACACAAAAGTGACTTAGAGCTCTCAGTTTGCCACCTGACACTGATGACTAGGTTCTTTCCAGAACTACAGTACACCCCCTCCTGAATAGACAAAACTCGAAAATATAAAATAGCCTCAATTGGAAGAGACTTGTCAATTCAAAACTTGTCAATGCAGATTTATGTAGGTGCCATCATTTGCATAGACACCCTCTCTTCCTCTCTCTCTCTTTAGAGCCCTCCGACAGCCACTTCAATCGTGATTAGCCAAAAGTAGAAGGGGGAAAACGACAGAAGAAGGAGAGGCTCCTCCTTCATCTTCATACGTTGGAGCCCTTCGATGAATTCGTCCCTTGAGAGAGACATCTTCAATTGGACAACCCATCCTCTCTTTTGGAAAAATATGTCAAATACAGAGAGATGAGAAAAGCTCTTCCTCTGGTTTCGACATTTCATTTTTCTGTTGTAGAGAAAGCAAGTATAAACTTATGTTAGCAAAAGTGGCAAGTAGGATTACTGTAGGTCTAGTCTTCCAGAACTATCCTGCTTCTGATGTTAGTTTCAGTTTCGTCATTAAAAGATCCTCAACCTCTTCCTAAACTTTTATCAATTCTGATATATTTCAATCATTAAATGTTGTACATGTCTTCTCTTGCAATTAGATATAACATATCACAATGAGCTCTCATTTTCCCATCTCATGTTGCTCTTCCTCTCTGTATCTCTTTTTCCAAAGCGAAAAAGAAGAAAAAGGTTTTGAGAATGAAGCCACCTGCCGGTGATTTATCTTTTCGAGTTCCGTCGTCACCAATTTTGCGAAACGAAGAGAAGAAGAAGACGCCTGCTCCCTTCGTGAGATTCCCCATTTTCTATGATTCAACTTGAGTCGATTTGATGTTTAATGTACTATCAACAAGTGCGGGTTTTCATTTCACATTTTCACATTAACTGGCACCCACAAAGAGAAAAGAGAATGAGAAAGATGGTCCCGCCTACTGGAGTTTTTGAACACGGGATCATCTAGAATCAGTTGAGAAGCTCGAACTTTGATAGGTTAGGTTTTAGGTGATTGAGCTTCTCTTTGATGTTAAAAATAGAATTTCTGTTGTAGAAAATAAGATATTATAGGCGGACCTGATCTGTAGGAAAGGTGCTAGTCTTTTTGAGCACAATTTTTCAGAACAAGACGAGATCAGAATAGTGCATCTTACAGTAATTAGGTTAATAAATTCTAAGCTCACGATCACATGTTCTTATTTTCGATCACTAATAGTTCTCAGTTTCCTTGAGTAAGTTTCCAAAATGTGTGGCATTCTCTTTTCAAACGCTTCAGCACAATTTAATTTCAATTTGAAACAGCATCTAACTTTGGCTTCTTTTTCTAACGCTTTTTGGAGTTCCGCTTCTCCTCATCTCCGCTTTTACTAACTATCGAGAGATGGTGCAACAACTCCCTTTTTCGACTAGACCTAACATGATTACAAGTTTTCCATTCTTGTTTTCCCTTGGGGCAATCTCATCGATCCCCTTCACTTCTTCTTATTCCATATTCGTAATCTTCGATTCTTCTCTCTTATCTTTCTCTTCTCGAAAAGAAAGAATACTTCCTTATCAGCTGTGTTTTTTTTTCGGTTATTCTCCAATTTTTCCGCTTTCTTCCTTTTTTTTGCACACTGGACGCGGATGCGGACGCGGAAGGAAAAATGGAGAAAGATGAAGAGAGAAAACTCGATAAGATGCCTGGATATAACGTTCTTTTCGCTTTCATTTTTCCAAGCAAAGAATCGGAAGAAAATGGAAGAGGAAACACTTGAGACTGAAGAATACGGAGGAGAAGAAGAAGAAGCTGTCGTTCTTCTTATTCTTTTGTGAATTCTGTCTTGTGTGGTTAATCTGTGGATTTTCTCTCTGTAGACATCTATTTACGTAACGGTAACAATTAGAACAAGAATAGTTTGTTGAATTTACGGAAATATCCATATTTTCTATGTTTACCGTAATATTCGAGGAGTGGGGATCTAGAAACTTGAGCTGACTTGAACCTTTGAAGTATGGAAGGATTCAGTTTGTAAACGGTTCTCTTCTCGAACTCCTTTGATTAGTTCAGACAAAGGTTAATCAGATAGAAATCTAATTAAGTTTCGTTATGTGCTTGCAAACTTAAGATCCTTAAATACAACGGCACTCAACTGGACGAAGCCCTGATATTCTTTCTTTTTCAAATTTTCCAATAACAATGAACCCCAATAAACCAAAACAGGATACAGTCTTTTTTGCTGGTTTATCAAGTTACAAACCATCGAATCATCTTGATTTCAATACCAGATCGAAAGTAGGTTATCACATAGTTAGTTGTTTTCTCTGCGGAACATCTGCGGCTGAGAACATATATCTTTCATCGTTGTTCTACTCCCTTCCCCTTTCCCCTCGTTTTTTTTTATCTCGGCCTTGGAACGATCCCATTAAAATTTCTTCTCCATTCCACTTTTTTTTTCAATGATTCCGTTCTCAAACACCTCTTTTGTTTCGGTTGGCTGTCTCCAATCGGTCGGTGGGCCCCGCAATCAATCTTGATTCAGTCTATCAAATCGAAATGTCAATAAATATTGAGGAAAGATTGAGCAAATAATTGGAAAACGAACGAAACGGGGAGCCATCTTTCATGCTTTTCCTTTGGAGATTTGACACTTTTCGTCATCATCTTTTGATTCTATTTATGAATTCATTCTCTTTCTTTCTGCTCCCAAAATTGTTAGTTTATTCTTTATTCTTGTCCTACTAAGCTTTTGAAAGAGTGTATTATGCTTTAGAATAAGATAAACATTTCTCCTCCTACTACCAACTAGATCCTCCCTTTTTTTAGAAGACGTGGTAGTGTAAAATGTTCATCGAGGCCTATAAAAGATTTGTAAATAGATAGATAGATTCACAGGACGGTTTAAGAATTATAATCAAAAAGTGATCTTTTTTCCAAAATCTAGTTGATATTTTCCTATCAGTCATTTATGAAAGTTCCTTTCGTTCAGTGGAAATGGAAATTCCTATTCCTAGCAAAAAGTTTTTTATTGGTTTTCAATCATCATCAATTATATGTTCTTATCACTTTTAATCAAATTGAAACCCAACTCTCAATTTCTTCTTTTCCTTATCATTTCTTTTCCTTTTCCTCTTTACTTTCACCCCCTCTTTTGCTATTCCTTCGGTATCGTTTTGGCTTCTTTACACATAGAATTCCGATTTGTTTCTCTTCCAGTTTTGTGTAAAACGAAGAAAAAAAACCATTCAAATAGAAGATTATTCATTCAGAGAGCTTCTCTTCTTCTACTTCATTTCCCCCATCACATATGCTCTCACTTGCACCATTTCCCGATTGTCTTTCGTCCTTTTGCCTCCGAAGCCTTTACTAACATACTTTTGCACCTTCAATACACAAGCACCTAATTCTTTCCGAATGTGTTCCCCAATTGCCCAATACAATGCACTTTCCACTTGCACTCGCACCAATTTTGCTCCGAGCTTCTGAAGCTTGTTGAGCCCATCCACCCATCACCACAGTTTGTGTTATCCACATTATATCATTCACACTTTGTTTGCACTTGCACCTATCCACATACATACACACATATCTGCACTTTCACCCAATGTTACTGGGAAGAAGAGAAGTTGACGAAAAACTAGAGTTAGCTTGTAGATGGATCTAAATAGTTTCTGATATCTGAAAATGTATGATAAGAGATGGTAGAAGGCTGAATTATTGCTTGGCTTGCATGAGTTTCCAATGTTTTGGATCAAACCAAAAATGCTAAGCTGACTAACATCCTCACGAAATATTCAAGATTTTTTTTTCACTTTTCACAGTTCTCAAGGTTAACATTTTCGTTTTCAAAGTGTAAATAGTTTGACCTAGTTTTTCTCAGTTCTCAATTTTTTAAAAAGTAACATTGCACTCGCACTAAACCACTCAATCGCTTCTGGATGGATAATTTCTCTTCAATCACCTTTAACTTTTTCCTTTTTTTTTTCTTTGAGAAAAATTGAATTGTCTTGTTTTTGTTGTTGTGAATATTACTGTTTCTAGATCATATCTGTTTCAGTTTTAATTGTGATACTCTCTTTTTTTCACTTTGACCCTTCTTTCATTCGGAATGAAAATTAGCTTTTTTGATTGTCGTTTTCCAACAATTACAGCACATTTTACCCTATTTGAAAAGCACATAAAGACACCAAAAATAGTACAGTAATCCTTTTGACACCGCCTCTTTTTTCCTACCGTAATCCTATTATCAACAATGGCCGCACATACCTAATATCGCTTCTTTATTCTTTCAAAAATTGACTCTTTTTTCTTATTTTTGCATGTTTTGGTGGTGTCTCTTCCTATCAATCCTGTCACTTTTGTGGTCATTTGCACAACACAAAAAATAATCATTTGGCGGTGTTTTTCCCTTTTCCCACACCAACACACTACTTGTCATCACCGCTTTTTCACATCCAGGTTTCAAGATTCAGGAAAATTGAGAAAATAAGCGAATCGACTATATTTGGGTAGAATCTCAAAAATAAGAATAGCGTTTAAAAATGCTAATCATTGTTCAGAATCGCTGACCTTCTCATGGTTATATGGATCATCGACGGATAGAATTTTGAGTCAAAATGAGAGAAAATTCATTTCATTGGATGGAACACTTTTCTTTTCATATGTAAATGCTGATGATGAAGACAGGTGAGTTGGTGGTCTCTTATGATTATAGTTATAATCTGATTACGTTATTAATTGTATGTATAACACTTTTCATAATAATCGGATTATTAGCAATCTTTGAAAAAGGGTAAATGTGATTTAATGAACCATAAGCAAGACACACTTTGAACTCTTCATTTTCAGCTACGCGTGTTCACTTTCGGTCTATTCTACTCAATCTGGACACTATGGACCATTTTTCCGTTTAATTTCGTCTACTCCGAAACTTGTCAATTCGACGTTCCCACCGAAATTGGACTCTTCTCAACCACAAATCTTTCCTGAAGATCCAAAAGTTGGAGATTCCATTTACCTTGAATGTTTTGCGTATGCAAAGTGAGTTTATTCCCTTGAATATCAGCTTAAAGTTTATTTTTTTAGCCCAATACCTCAATATAAATGGTCTCGTGTAGATGGAAAACCTTTACCTTCTCGTTCGCATATCTCAAATTATGGACGAGTTTTGAAGATTGAAAGAGTGAGTTATGCAGATGCTGGAAAGTATAAATGTGTGGCAACGAATACATTCGGAGCAGCTGCTGGAGAAGTACATGTTAAATTGAGAGGTATATTAGAGAATAAGAAAATCAGTTCATTATATTATTTCAGCACCTCCTTCAATACTTCAAGGTCTACATGACCGACTGATTCCAACAGAATCGAATATCAGTTTCGAATGTCTTTTATCAAATGCTGACAGTTATTCATCTGTTGAATGGTTTAAAGATGCGAAGCCAATTGTTCCACTTCTTCTACCTGCTGAAAAAAGGAAACGTCTTCGTATAGATCACAATGTTCTTCATCTCAAATTATCCGATGAAACAGATTCTGGAGTTTATCAATGTGTTGTCTCAAACGATGTTGGTAGTTCTTCAAGTTCTGCTCTTCTGACTGTCAAAGACTCTGCACCTCTTTTCCCTCCAAATGCAATGCCAAGGAAAGTGTTTGCTGCATTAGGATCTACAGTAAGCATCCCATGTATATTCGAAGCTTCCCCGAGATTTCATGGGAAATGGGCAGATGCTGGAGGTTCACGTCTTCCACAAAAAGGAAGGATACGAGATGAAGATGGTATTATGAGTATTGAGAAAGTACTACATGAAGATGCTGGATTATTCTTCTGTACTGCTCATAATAAACTTGGAAAAGCACATGCACAGGTGCAATTGATTGTGATGAATAAACCATCAATCAAGACGAATTATTTGGATGAAGAGACAGTGAATATGAGCTGTGAAGTTGAATTAACTTGTGAGAACAGTGCAGAATGTCCAGAAGCATTGTTGGAGTGGAAAATAAATGATCGACCTGCAAAAGATTATCCTTCATTAAAATCAAAAGTTCACGAGAAAAAGAGTGGACATAAAGGAAGACATGTCAAACAGAAAATTGATTTGGAAGTGCCGAAAAGTTTAGCCGGAGGAAGACAGATTGGAAGATTTGCATGTTCATCACTTTACGGAGGAAGTTCAGAAATTGTTACAAAACCACAATTACCATCTCCCATTGCATTGACAGTAGAACAAATTGAAGAAGGAGGAAAAGAGAAAAAGAAAAAGTTCAGATTGAAATGGAGACTTCCACCACAACATAGAGATACAAGAGATCATTCGGTAAGTTATAACTGATGTTTTAATGATTCAGCAAAAACGATTTTTTATATTTTCAGTCAAAAGTGGAAGGATATCTAGTTGAACTTCGAACAAAAAAGAATAGAAAAT
Source organism: Caenorhabditis doughertyi (assembly GCA_963572265.1). NCBI lineage: Eukaryota > Metazoa > Nematoda > Chromadorea > Rhabditida > Rhabditidae > Caenorhabditis > Caenorhabditis doughertyi. The sequence continues at coordinate 12,048,518 of OY751554.1, forward strand.
GGAGAGCAGCTGAAAGACAACTAGTGGGAAATATGGAGAAAGACAGTATAACAGTCGAGAATCTACTTCCAAATACAGAATATCAATTCCGTGTTCGATCAGTTGAATCAGCATCTGTTGGAGATCCTTCAATTCCAAGTGAATGGGTTAAAACTGCTCCTGGTGCTCCATCAGAAACGATTGATAACTTGAAATGGAGATCATTGGATTCGCAAACATTGTTGGTAGAATGGCAACCAATTGAACAAGGACAAGAATCTTCTGGAGACAATCTGAGATATCGAGTGTCATGGAGTGAAGCTACTATAGGAAGAAATGCCACAGATGACATGAGATCATTGAATCAAGATGATGATTTTGAAAACCAATTAGGTAAGAAATATCGAAAGTGTTTCAGTATAAAAGGTTTTTTTAGATTCTGATCAGCCCCAAGCAATTCTGAAATTGAACACAACGGATGGTTGTAGAATGGTTGTTTTAGCTGTTCGGCCGGTCAATGATCAAGGAAATGGAAGTGTTAGTACAGACACAGTTGCATTTTTGAATAGTCAGGGAGAACTGAAAAAAGTATCACTTCACAACGTCAAACCCATCAATGCATCTCATGTCAACATATCCTGGATTTGGGACACTTCATCTGATTGTGACACAAAACATGCCGTCCAGATAACATGTTTGGATCTAACAGGCGCTGAAATATCTGCGACAGTGGCCAGTGATCGAACATTCTGGATGTTGGGCGGTCTCGAAGCTGAGACTGCTTATGATTGTGATTTGAAAGCTATTGATAATCATGGGAACTTTGGACCAGTGAGCAAAACATTCAGAATTCACACGAAACAACATCCACCAAATCAAGCCCCTGTTATCAATAAGTTGATGATGAAACAGATGGTAAGAGTTTATAGAAATTCGAATCACATTCCAGATTTTGGTTTTCAGAAAGATACCTACACTACAATATTGGAATGGTCAGCTATTGATTTGCAGAAGCCGAATAGGTCAGAAAGTGGATGTGGATACAAAGTAAATGATCTAATACTTTCCGAACGGCTTCTATGACCAATTTACTTTCAGATCTTCATTTACATTTCTGAAACAGCCAGCGAAGCAATCGAACTTGATATGCCAGTTCAGCGTCTATCTGACCGTCGTAATCCATCTGCACGTTTAGACGGACTGAAATTGATGTACATGTACACAATAAAAGTAGCTGGATACAATCCTGGAGGAGTCGGTCCAATAAGTGAATCACGAAGTATTCGATTAGGATCACCTGGATCAATGGATTACACTTCTGGAGGCTCTTTTGCCAACATTTCTTTTGCTTTAGTTCTAGCTTCTACCATCTGGAGTATCATAATCTGATAACTTTTCAAATTCACAATCCCAGTCATGACTCGAATGTTCTCTCTGCCAAACCTTTCTTCGAAAATACCGGTGATATACAACTTGTAATTTTTATTGAATAAATACATTTTCAATTTGTCATTTCAGCGTTCAAACATGAGTTGGAATTTAGAGAGGATAAGTATAAATTATAGTTGAGCAGTTGATTTAAGCAGTGTACTTCTTCGATTCTTCAACAATCTTCACATTGTCCCAAATGTGCTTTCCAGGTTCCTCAGTCTGTGTAGCATTGATCATAGCTTGAGCGATTTGTGTAGAGGAGCTGGAGAACCGGGTGGAGACGAGTTTCAAAGGCTTCATGAAGACACCAGCCATAAATTCTCCAAAACGGAACTCTTCACGTTTTGTTTCGATGAGTCCAGGACGCATAATGACGAACTTCTCGAAGTTGAGTTCCTCGATTTCTTTTTCTACTTGTCCCTTTGTTTTCATGTAGAGGAACATGGATGATGCATCGGCTCCTCCCGAACTGACCAAGACGAATTGCTTGACTCCTGCAATAGTAAACTGTCAAATTATCATCGAGAATTTTTGATAAAATACTACCATTGTCTTTTGCTAACTTGGCAGCATTCATCACATAGTCATGATCGACTTTGTAGAAACCATCTGCGCCAGATTTTCCTCGTGTGGTTCCAAGAGCACAGAAAGCCACGTCGACATTACGGACGTCTTCCGAGTTCTCTTCAAGCTTTTCAAAGTCGACTGTCTTCTGTACAAACTTGTCACCGGTCGCTGCATCAACTGATCGTCTTCCGAGCAAAACGACTTTGGTGAATTTAGAAGAATCGGCGAGAAGTTTGACGAGCTCTGATCCAACAGCTCCAGTGGCTCCAACAACGAAGGCGGTACTCATTTTTCTATATCAAGTAGTTTTTAAGACATTCTCAGAAGGAAGGAAAAGTAGATAAGAGGCACCATTAACCTGGCAAAGATATTGATGAACACAAAATGAATATAAAGCTTAATTTAATTTGAAATATAGACATGAATATATTATTAACAATCTAAATAATGCACAAAGAGAAAAAATGAGATCTTACATGCGGTTTACTGTATTTATCGCATATATACATTTTCATTTAGTTATTTCAGCGTTCTTTTCAGAAGTTTACAATTTCGAGAGAATTAGTATAAAGCAGAGTTGAGCAATTGAATCAAGCAGTGTACTTCTTCGATTCTGCGACAATTTTCGCATTGTCCCAAATGTGTTGTCCGGGTTCCTCAGTTTGAGCAGCATGGATCATAGCCTGAGCGATTTGCGTCGAGGAGCTGGAGAATCGGGTGGAGAAGAGCTTCAACGGCTTCATGAGCACACATCCGACAATTTCCCCGAGACGAAACTCTTGACGTTTTGCTTCGATCATTCCTGGACGCATAATAACGAACTTGTCGAAATTGAGCTCTCCAATCTCTCTTTCAACTTGTCCTTTTGTTTTCATATAGAGGAACATAGATGACTCATCAGATCCTTGCGAACTGACGAGAACGAACTGCTTGACTCCTGGAATAAAAATGAAATGTGAATTACAAAGTTCAGATTAATGTGCTACCATTCTCTTTTGCCAGTTTTGCAGTATTCAACACATAATCATGTTCGATTTTATAGAATCCATCTGCTCCTGACTTTCCCCTTGTTGTTCCCAGAGCACAGAAGACTGAATCTATGTCACGAAAACTATCCGAGCTTTCTTCGAGCTTATCAAAATCGACAATTTTCTGGACGAACTTGTCTCCGACCGCTGCATCGACTGATCGTCTTGCGAGTAAAACTACTTTGGTGAATTTTGTAGAATCAGCGAGTAGTTTCACGATTTCCGATCCAACTGCTCCAGTGGCGCCAACTATTAGAGCATTGCTCATTTTTCTGAAATGGAAATTTAGCAGTGTAGGATTATTGATAGTTGAAGGATCAATAAAAATAGGTATAAGAACCTGACCAAAAATATGAATTTAGGCAGATAGATAAAGAGTAAATGTATTTCTCTTGCAATTAAAAACATGAATAACATACTAAAAACCCGAATTTAGAATGATGGAAAAGATGAGATCATAAACTAGTTGAATGCAGCAAGCATCGACTGAAAAAGCTCTTCGACCGAAACGGCGTCCATTTCCGTTAGTATCAATATCCCTTTTGCCGGCCGGGACTTCAATTTCGACATCTCCACAATGAGACGGAGACGCAGATGTAGAGCTAATAGTGTGTGACTCCGAGAGCTTTCAGTTCCAATTGTCAGTAAATGATGAGTAGTTCCGTCTTTCACACAAAGTGTCTTCACAAAGATATTCTCAGTTGATGACGACGGAATACAGAATATAACAGTATCTTCTTGAACATTGGAAGTATCCAGAATAGCTTTGTAGACTTGAGAAATTGAAACAATCGTGTCTGGACAACCGGAGAGAAGATCTATCAAGGAATTGGGTAATCGAATTGATGAAGAGAAACTCTGAAAAGTGAATTATGTCCTGAGCTAGACTTTACGATTATTTAAAACTCACTGCATTGATTTCTTTCCGCTGAACAACTTGTGCTTGATTCCATGCTGTCACAGAGATTGGATCAATCTCAACTTGAAACACTTTTCGAATATCATCTAGTTGAAACTCTCGAATCAATGACAACTGTAGAATGTATGGTGGTTCTTCACAGTTCAAATGACACTGGTAAGTCTTCCGTACACCCGGAAGTAAAGTTCCCAGATTAATTGTTTGGCATGTAGATGCAAAGTGAGAATTACTAGGGAACATTGATGAAGGTTGTATTGACAAAAGCCAATCAACCATAGGTTGGTTCGTGATATTTTGAACAGTGATGAGAAGGAGAACCGTATCATCATGCATATATCGAATCTAGAATATTGAGAATTTAGAAGAGTTCAACATGAGACTATCAAACTTCTCCATAACTAATGAAGTTTTTACCGACTCGTTTCGTATAGCATTCTTCCATCTGTCGGCAAATCATAATCAGACTTTTGACCTGAAATGAATTGTTGTCTTCTTTTTTAAAAACAGACAAAAGTACCTCTCCTGCCAACTCATCTAACTGTTTCGATTCCTCTTTCAACTTTTGATACTTTTCAATTATTGCCTTTCTGTTTGTTGACGTTGAAGGAACTTGTGAGCCTGCATCAAAAGAATCATCTGAATCACTTATTGTTATCGGATCGGTGTCCATTCGCTCATCAAACTCGAATATATCATCATCACTTACACCAGGCATTGTTCTGGAAAAAGTAAGTGTGCAAAAGAGCAATCGAAGCCTAAGTGGAGGTAATAAACGGAATGAGATAGGAAACATCGAAAACAGAATAAGAATTCCATAGCAAGCAATAATTTATATTCGAAACTTGAAAAGTAGAAAACCGAATCACGAGGTGATCATCACATTGTAAACAACTTGTATGTTTTAAAGCTTCCCGTAATTTTGGAACAACATTAAGTTAGGCAATTAGAGTTAAAAGGCACTGGAAACATGAAATATTAGCTATAGAAGTGATAAGCGCTGAAGGATATTATGAACATTTTCATCAGTTTTGGCTTCATCCCGTAGATCCTGAATGATAGAATCCAATCTTTTCTGGAGACGAGGTGGAGCTCCAACAGATCGCTTCAAAAGACCTCGAACAGTAGAACGCATCTGTAAAGAATTACTTGTCAATGGAAAAAATTCAACATTGTGAATACCTCTTCGTGCATTTCAAAAAGCATAACAACATTCTCTAATGTTATTACAGCTACCGTCGATTCTTTAGCAAGTGAGAACAATTTTGTGATGACGTCAGAGATGTTGCTGTCTACGCTTGATCTGTATATGAAACTGTTTATTGTATGCATTTTATTTTCGGTTCTTACAAATACTCGTCATCTCCGATATGATAATCTTGACTGCCATCAGATCTAAGTGGGTCGATTCGCCGACAATTACACAGGTATCGAAGCATATTGATGTAAATTTCTGACAGAGGAACCCCTTTCGACTCCTTTGACCAATCTTCGTGATGACTGAAGACATATTGAGTTAGTTAATGTAAAAGAGAAGTATTTAACAAACCGTTCTACTATGTTCAAAAGCTTCAAAAAATGAACAAGCGTAGGCAAGTCTTCGCTGAATCCGTCGGGACAGAAGCAGAGAGTTGAGAGAAATTGGTTGACAAGTGGAGATATTATGGAACATGGCGAGGAGCTGTTCGTGTTTATATCTTCCAGATATTCAATAATTCGTATGCTTGACATTTCAATCTGAATTCAAACTGAAATTAATGTAAAACTATTTATAGAGACTTACTTGTGGAAGGAAGTTTGCAAGTAGGCACATTTGAATGTTTTGAGTAGTCATTTTTACGCGTGTTGAAGTATCTCGAATCGCTGGAATTGTAAGCGACAAATTGGTTATACATGCTCTCATGAAATCAGCTTTCCGTTTTCCACACTTCAAAGTGGCGTGAACAAATTGAGTGAAACCGAATAAAACGTTAATAATATGCTGCAAACAACACGATGATTGAATTATTGAATTTTTAGCTTACTGCTAGAATAACTTGTCGTAATCCCATATCTTCTCGACATCTCACAATCATTTCGATGCATTGATTCATGTCCGGAATAGATTGAAAATCAATGAGAGATATAGAAGAACAAACTAGATGCTCAACAAGTTTCTCTTCCTCCGATTCATCTAATCGATATGATTTACATGCGGAGTGACATTTTTCGATGATGAATTGGCACGCATGAACATCCGAAATTGAATGCACTTCGAATCGTTTCGTCAAAACCTCCAGTATCTTTCTAGAACAATCTGACGTCGATTGAATATCGAATCCTATCAAGTCGACTATTTTTATGAAATTACTATTGGAAACTATATTCAAACAATCGTTTTTATCAGCTGTAAATTCCAAGAAAGATGCAACGAGATCAATGAGAAGCGGAGTGTTCTCGGCATTCTGTAACAAAAAAGGTTACAGAGTCTAAAATATAATTTATCTTACCTTAGTTTGATCATCGATTCTCACACGAACTAAAACTAATTCGAGAATCCGATTGAGATCTTTCAATGTATAGTACTTGGCAATATAAGATGTCCACGCTGTACAACAGTCTACGAACGTTTTGAAATTGGAAATATCGGCAACTCTCATCCATACTGATCTATAAGAACTTTGAAAGAATTAAGAAAAATGAGAGATTAGTTTGAAGGGAAGATGACGAGAGAGTATATGCGTAGAAGAGCGAGCACAATTTCGGACACAAATAGACACAGAAAGTTGAGAGAGAGTCGATTTGTGGTCGCCAATGTGCTATGTTGTGGTGACGAGTTTGTAAGAAAAAATAATAAGAAAATTGATACTTTTTTTATGTTTTGGCATGAGTAATATGTATTTTTAGCCATTGGGTGATTCACAAACTTTGCCTAAACATACTTTTTCACAAATTTTCGATTCTCTTCGACAGGAGCCAGATTGAGATATCTTTTCCCTAGTCTTGTCAATGGCTCTTCAAAGTCTTCATGTAAAGCGAATACAATATCGAGAACTTGTTCGGAATGTACAGCCAGATACTTTGAAGGTAGTCCTTCTATAACCGCTGATACCAGAATAAAAGTCTTCTCATCAAGTGGAGATGTCTTTCGACAATATGCAAAAAGTGGAACAAGATCATCCACCGTATGAGCTCCATGAGCAATGCACTGCACAATCCATGCAATTCCTTGAATGGATACTGCTTGTTTTCGTGCTTCTGATAATGAAACTTTCTTTCGGTGCAGATCTTCCATTATATCTTTTGGTGCTTGCATCCAATCATGAAGAACTCTCCAATGAGGGGTACGATTCAATGGATCTATAAGCATACTGTATCGTGATATATGGACTCGAGCGAAGATTGATGATATATCGTCGGGGAATTCTGTGAAACAATGAGTTTTGTTGACTGATTCATCATTGTATTTGAGTACTTACGAGAACACATTAATGCGAGTCTTTCCAAATTGACAGACAAATTTGTATCGTCAAAGAACTTCAGACAGGCAATCATCGAACATTCAACTGGATATAATCGTTTTGTTGGAAGCAATATATCCAAAACTTACTATAAAATCTGACTGGTATATCTATTATTTCCGAAAGCTTCAAAAACCAATTCATTGCCATATCTTTTACATTTTTTGGAACTTGTTCCACAGTGAAATTGACGGGGAGGTCTGTCTGCCCATTTTTGTTTCTCGCCTGAAAAACGTAAATATAAACATACAAGTTAGACATCAGTATGAACTTCGTCTAATTTTGATAATAATCGGTCATGAAGTAATTTTCCGAATGTGTCGATAACATCAATTGCAAGGAGCCAGTAATACGGGTATTCTTCCGAGTATGGAGGTATTGACTGTAGTAGATGAGCTGATTCTACGATTATCTGAACTTCTGATAAAATTTTATTTCGGAAAAACCGAACTATTTCTTACTTTAAAAGCTTCTACTCTGTCCTCTCTTCCCCAAGCTGTAATCAGATTTTCCCTGTGCATCAAAAACTTCTGTGAAACATCACCAGCCTTCTTCATGCTTTTCAGGCTCTTTTCCTCCGATAAACTTCTCAGACGAGCTTTTAGCATATCGATTTGCGTCATTCCGAATTCCTTGGGTTTTGATATCGAAGCAATCTGTGCTCTTTTTTCTCTCCACGGTTGGAAATCGGGAAGTTCGATGTCGAAAGTGGATCGATCACATTTTCTGTTTTCCAGTGTGTTGTCAAGTGAAAAACTGCGAGTCGATTTTGTTGACTGGTCTAGAATGTCACGATCGATGTTATGTCCTATATCAGCAGCTCCATACGTAGCTCCTGAAGAATGAAATAAGTCAAACAAAACAGTTACCAAGTAAACGAACCGAGAGGATCTTCAAAATCATATTTTTCTGAATCTTGATCGTCTGGAAGTGACGAATTAACTTTTTTCGTTTCCCATTTTGTCCAAAATTCAGCCAACTTGTTTCTAGCTTCAGTATCCTCTAGTGGATGCTGAACAGCCGGAATTACTAAATCCGGATCCGTTTCGAATTTTCGGGCGGCCGGTCGAACTTTCCAGATAGACTCAGCCGCCATTTCTAAATTTAATTTTTTATAAAATCGTTCTTCATAAATCTTGAAAGGAGAAGAGATAAGAAACGCGTTTTTTGGAAAATGTATTATTTTTGCAATTTGTCCGAGAGGAGTACACGGACGTCAGTTGAAGGCGGTCGTTAGGCCAGCTCCTTGCAGCGAATTTTGAAAAGAAATTTCTGCCTTCTCCCCAAACTCATTCGAGATTAATCATGAAGCAAAATGCTAAACAGGATCAAACAAAATTTCTAATATTAAATAATGAAAATGATATAAATGATATTATGTCAAAGTAATAGCTGTATATAAACAACAGAGATTATCGAAAATGGAAAACATGATAACAAGTTTATTGACTGAAACGTTTGAAACTACCGACCGAGCCATGCGTTTTTCAAAAGAGAATTTATCTGATCAGCTGTAACTCGTTTGTCAATGCTTCCGCCATCTCCCAACGATTCCCAATTGGAAATTGTGCCTGGAAAAAAATCTTATTTTCGTTTTTATGTTTTTTGGCATCCGACATTTATTGCATTATTTTCATAGGAATATATCTATCCAGTTGTATATGTCTGGAACACTTAAAAGCACAAAGTTCCGGTACCGAGTGTACTTCTGTCTCAGAAATCATTCGAAAAAGAAGCTTACTTTCATCAACTGCTCGATCGGTTTCATACTGATAGGGTACCCATTGTTGATGTGAATACATTTGATTGTACATTGACATGGATGAAGGATCATAGTCGAATCGTTTTGTCTGTAAGAATGAAAATTTCTCATAAAAATTTCTCATAAAAGTTTTTCTTTTTGTTTCAAACATTTCTATTTCCGGAAGCAATATTGTCATTTTCAGATTGGTAGCTAATTTATATTTTTATATTTAGAAATGATATCATCTTCCTCTCTCGAATATCATAAACTTCCCCCACCTGTATATAATATGAGACAACAGTGTTGCAAAAATAGAGGAGAAACCAAGCAAGAAAAGTGAATACGGTCATTCTGAAGAGGGGTTCACTCTGCAAAAGAAAAAAAAGGAATAGCAAAAATAGAAGCAATTCGAAAGGGAAGGATCACGAATGATTAGGTAAAATGAAAGAGGAAATTCTGGAAATTTTATTGTATTTTTCGTTTCTACACACACCACACAACAATAACATTTGGGAGCAGCACGACCTCATTCATGTTATTTTCATTTTTATTCTGAACAAGTCAGCACAACTAATTTCAGAATGAGGAGAGGGTGGGCAGTGAAGGGGTCTTGAAGATAATTAGTCTGATTAGTCTGGAATACGTCATTCTATTCCATGGTGCCAGATTTCTGATTTTCTGTATGTCACTAGGGAACAATGAGAATTAGTTTGAACTAGTCACGCGAACTTTTCTTCGTTCACCAACAAACGAAAATTGTTACGTTATGGATATTGGTGTGGTCTCTCCTATATATTCAGAAATAGACCCCATGAGACTTGTAAAATGACCAAAGGATGAAAAATATCCGATTGTTCTGAAAATGACGTGAAGAAGATCGAGGAACGGGCATCCCGCAAAATTATCAGCATCCTGGATAGCAGCTAGTGAATCAAACAAGAGTGGTTTCCGAATACTTAATTCTACCTTTAACAGAAGGGCACTTCTAGACGCTTCATTTGAAATTCTTCATAATTGACACAGGTTCTGAAACTTTTCGTAGCGGTTCATCTTTACTTTTTCTGTATTTTTCAAATAAAGTATTTTCGAATTAATTTTTCAAAAACAAACAATGATGTATCGATGTCCATATCTTCCCCTACACTCTTCTTCTTCCGTCTCTTTTTTGTGTTTTGTTTCGTTTTCGGAGCAAACAAAAACAGTTCATAGTGTTGTCTACCGTCTCGGTGTCCTCCTCCCTCAACCAAATGAATTGAAACGAATTGAAACGAACAAGAAACAAATAGAAAAGATGGTCAATACAATATGTTATATTGTCTTTGCATCGGATAGATGCCGAGGCAAGGATCAATGTCTTCAATTCAGACTGGATTCGATTGAGAGATGACCTTGAATGTGCCAAGGACCGGATGGACACAACAATGAAACCATTCCTTTTTGCTCTTTTCAAGAACGATGCTCACTTGTTATAACGTTTTTCTCTTTCCTTTTCACTATTTTGGTTTCTCTAACAGAGTAAGTTAGTTTCCAGCTGTGTTTCTCAAGCCAGTAGCCTAAGGCGATGAGTATGTTGAAAAAAGGAAAACACGATTTAAAAATGAAGAACAACTTTATTCATTCATCTTAAAAATGACACAAATCGAACATTCCTCTCATTGAGCTTCTTATGGGTTGTACTCGATTGGGAGGTTCTTGCGACGAACCATTCCATCTCCCTGGAACCACTCGCGACGGAACTGCTTGGCGGCTCCATCTGGAGTGTTGGTCCACTCAACAGTGATGCGATCGTTGTTGGTGTCCTGAAAGATAGTTAGGGTTAGAAACTGTTTGTAGAAAGCGTCTAATTTGAAACTTACCTCCTGTCCGAAGGCGAAAGCATCGCAGGAGACGGCGAGAAGGACAGCCTCCTTTGGGTCGAGCACTCCGCATGGTGGGTCAACTCCAAGACGCTTCATGTTGGTGGTCTTGATACCATATCCAATACGGCGAGCAGACGAGTTGATCACCTTGATGTGGTAGGTGTGCTTGTCGTCGTACGGCGCATTGAACACGATCTTGGCGTTGGGTTGAGTCTGGATGTCTCCTGGTGGGACGGATTGAGCCATGGCGATTGTTGAAGGAGTTTTGGAAACTCTATGAAGATCTCTACTGAAGCTTCCTCCTTTTATACGGAACTCTTATCAGTGCTCTAGATCTTTGCTCCAGAAACCTCACGAAAAACGTGGTACATGTCGTGGTCAGTTCACGGAATGTAGTTTATATTGAGATGTACTTTTTAATTAAAACAATCTATTTGAAGCGTGTTTCCTTTTTTAGGAACCAATGAACAATAACCGGACCAGATAACGAGAAACTCTGAAAATCTAAAATAGAAAATCTTCGAAAGAGTAAATGTCTCTGATTTCTGTATTCCTCCTCCTCCTTTTCTTGCTTCCTTCCGTCACTCGTCAGCAATAGCAATCCGGCTTAACAAATGTTACTGTTTTGTTCACCGAATCATTCTCTCCGTGTCCTCATTTTGACTAATTCTATTGTTGGACACTTGCTAAGTTTCCATTTAGAGCACAAAAAAGACATTTGCGTGGGGAGAGTATGCTCCGAGAATTTCAAGGTCAATCCTATAGTTAGTTGGGTCAGAATGTCGACTCTTCTCTGACTATTTTTCGTTCAGAACTTTTTTGAAATTTCATTCAATTCCATTTTTCTTTCAACCAGAGCTCAATAAAATGCTCCAAGAGGTCATTGCAAACCGTCTCGATGCGTGTCTCCGCCCAATCTCGATCCACTTGAAAATCTCCTCGAGCAGCCATTTTTTGTCTCTTTCTCTACCTATATCGTTCATTTTTATTTATAAGGACATTTCACAAGTCTGCAAAGTCTGTTCGCTCTTCTATTTCAATATTTCCCTTCTTTATTCACATTCAGTCTTCTAGAAATTTCTGACATGGCAAGTTTTTTTTTCTTGAATCTGAAACAGTTCTCTGAAAACCTTCGATTCCTCATATAATCTTTTCAGCTACTTTTGTTTCATTGCTCTCTGTATTTTCAGAATGACCGTACGAAAAAAGAAAGAAAATAATACGATGACGACAGCGAGTTGGAGTTATAAGAACTCATTTTTTGCTTTCAATCCCTCTTACGGATTTCAGTTGACGGACAAAAAAAAGTAAGTTTTCCTTTGGGTTTAACGATATGAGAGTTGTAATCATACTTCTGTGTGGAATTTGAAACCTTAAACTTCTGAAATATAAAAAAGCTTCTAGAAACGAGAACTGGAGTGTGAGTCTTTTATAAAATAAATTAGAAAGATCTAATGTTTTGCTGGAACTATCCCATTGAAAACCAACCCGCGTTCCTATCCCCTGATATTTCATTGTAAAGAACTTCACAAAATTTCTGAATCGAAAGATCAAAGAGGCCGAACAGTTCTTTTTTAGAACTACCATTTGAAAAAAGAGTTCTCAATTAGTCTTCCAAACATCAAAAGACCTCACTGTCCACTAATTTTGTTTCTGTTTTGCAATCTCTTAGCGCCCCCAAAGATACTCAAGAATAGCTTGTTAACAGTCATCATTGTCTGCGTCTCTATCTCTTTCCACACTATTTTTGACTCATGCGCTCTTCAAATTGTCGGTCAGGCACAGGGACAAGAACAAGAGGGACAAGAGCTAGACGGTGATTTCTGTGAGAGAGAGAGGCTGATTTGAGCATTTCCTTTTGTTTATCTCTTTCTCTACACCCCTTTTTTTCAACCATTCTTGGTCCACTCTGCGCCGCCTATTTCGGGCCGCCTACAGTAATCTGTGCACTTATTACTGTTAAATTTGTCAAACTGGGCGCCGTTGACGCTTCTGACGATATCAAAATTGTGTCGGTCGAGGAGAAAATCCTTCAAAAGTGAGTTCGTGATTTTTGTTGAATTGGATAGGTTTCATTCTTTTTTTGAATTTCATAATATCAAGCTTTACTTTTTCTGAACGGAAGAAACTTTCAATCGAAGGTTTGATTAGTTATTCTCAACTATCATGAGACTATCATTTAGTTTTTGAAATCTACTCCCAGAGCTTTAATGACATTTTTCCATCTGTTGAAATATCTGAAACTAAACTAGAAATGTATGAAAGTATTTTTTCAGCCGTCGACAAAATACTTCTTCAACGACTATAACGACTAGCTCCGGTGGAGGAGGCCGGTGAGTTTTTTATTTTAATGTTCAGAAAATCTCTATTCAACTTCTGAAACTTGAAAGAACTAAATTTTTGATTTATTTTGATGAAGAACCAATTTTTTCTATTATTTTTTCTATTTTATATTAGAGCAAAAATTTTTTGAAATTTTTAACTTCGTAGGTATCAAATATTATTCCCAGATCAAACTCTTCTTCTGGAGCTACAGTAATCAGTGATTGCTCATCAAGTGATGTCAGCCACCTTGAACATTTTCCTGATCGGTGAGTCCAATTCCATTGAAATGTGATATTTCCGTATTTTGACAAGTTCTTCTTCTAACTATACATGCAAAGATTTCGTAAATCCAATCCCTATTAGAGGCCTCAAAATGTCAATATTTGTGAACGGAAAACTAAGAAAAGATAGAGAGGAAGCGAAGGGGTCGGCTACTTGAAAGCAGTAGCCAAAAGGTGCGCTTTGTGTGAAAACATTCGAAAATGACCGAAAAGGAAAAGATAAAGAAAAGATAAAGATGAATTGTATTTGGAAAGTTCAGAGACAAAAACGATAATAATAAGAGGAAAAGGTCAAGAGGTTTGGATCACGTTTCTTCTGCATTCAGAACTAGAAACACCGAGACAAGTATGCCCTAATAAAAGAGCACTATGAAAAGATTGTTTCTAGCAATCGTGATAAAAACTTTCATACTTGATTAGACTTTGATAGTTGTGTATCATTTCCTGAAATATTGGTTGAGAACTCGAACAGCTAGTATGAATATTTCTGTTACATTCTTACAACCTCAGAGCTTTCCAGTACTCATCCATTAAAACGTATTTCCAATTTTTTTTTCTAGCTTTCGTCTTATTCTTTGTTCTTCCAATTGTTGGAAGTACCTATTTAGTTTTCAATCAATCCATCATCACAGAACAGGTGACTGACCTGCTCAAATTACTTCTTTTCTCTAGACTTTTATCTTTTGTTATCCTACGTTTAGACTATTGTTCTTTATATTTTGTAGTTTGGAGGTTGAAATATGAACTGGCTTGAAAACTTTTCTAGAAGGGCTTGGCTGAAAACCGTCAGAAGCATTGAATAGATACAGCATAACATGATACAATTTTCTCCAAATCTAACTGTTCATTGTTTCAAGTAAAAGAAGTTGTTTGAAATTATAATTCTACTTTGAAAACACAATCCTCTGGAGCTAATTATTTCATCAATTAAAGAAATGACTGTTTTCATTCTATATTTCCCCCAAATAATAATTGCTTTATTGCTCATTCTTCAGAAACTGCAACTCTCGATTTTTAATCGCAATTCCTATTCGGTAATCTCTAAATCTCTTCATCTAACACATTATTTCTCCAATTGCTCCCAGGAAGAAACCGGCTCATAGAGGTGGAGTCATTGCTCCCGTGAGCCAACTCTTCTTTCACTCTGCACCTTGCGTGTTTCTCTCTTTTCACTTCCAAACCGATTGTGTGTGTGTGTGTGCCAATCCGATTGTCTGGCGCCGTTGGCTCTCGCCAGCGCCTGCGCAAACTACCTGACACTTTCTGATTATCATTATTATCACTCAACACACACAACACTTCAGGTTTTGTTATGCGTGAGTATAATCAACGAAGACGACGACGGTGACCAACTAATTATTCAACTCTTGTATTGTTCTCAAACATGAACAAGAAAGCGAAAAATGTTATGATCGACTATTCGATCACCAAAATATTGGAAAGAAACAAAAAGTAAGGCTGCAGAATTTTCTAGGTATTTTGATTAGGAACAGCAAATTACATTTTTGTTTTTGGCTTTAAATCTGTTTGGAATCTGAAAGCGATCAAAATTTTGATGTTTTTATGAAAACAAGCCAGTTAAATTTTCTAGGAGTGATAGCATAAAATTGATTGACTAGACTCAATTTGTTTTTTTTTTTCGATCTTATTCAAACATATCATTTTACTTTCATCTTTTGACACTTGATCTTTACATAACCTGCCAACATGAATACTCTCTCTCTCTTTTTTTCTTCATTCCGAAATCTCGCCATGCCAAGAAATGTGGATCTTTTTCTTTTCTCTCCTCAATCTCCGTTTTTTTTTCTAAAGAATGTTTGTTCCAACCTGTCTCAATTTTTGATTTCTCCCATTCTGCGCAGTCTCGGTCACTTTCCAAAAAGCATTGTTACATCTAAATTGCGATCAAATATGGCAGTGTGCACCCACATCGATTCATAACCATCTGAGGGCAAAAAACTAGATTCTCTTTTTCTTCTTTTTGTAATGATTGACATTCAAAGAAAATTCTTAATGAGAAGAATAAAAATGAAAACTGAGTTCTAAAATAGTATTTGAATTGGCACGGAAGCCTCTATGAAGATCAATCATCCTTTTCAAATTGGCATTTTGCCAGCGTTTTACAAGTTTTCACATTGTAGTAACCGCTTTTCAAGTATATTTCCTTCACATTAGCCATTATTTTTTCTCTAGATCACCCCTTAAACATATTTACCCAGAGTCAGCTTATGTGCTCTTTTGATATTCGCTTTTCTCTAGTTTTCTCTTCCCCAATACACCAATAATCAATTCTCACATTTCTAGCAGTAGTTCCAACTAGATACATATATATTCAAGTGACAACTCTAGACTATATCATAAACCAAAGTTCATTAAAAGAAAATGAGCCACATAGATCCAGTTTTATCTTTTTCTCCAAATGTTTTTTCTCCATTCTCTGACCACCCACCAACGTATATTTATTTACAAAAGCCGTTAGTCTTGAGCACCTTCTACCCCGTATCACTTTTTTCTCGTTTTTTTCATGAATCACACTATCTCACTTATCTCTGCGGTTTTTTCTTCTCGGGCATGTTCAATCAGCCGGTCTCTTGCGAAAGAAAAACGAGAGATTGTGAAAATGTTTGAAACTTCAAAGTGATAGCAGAGCGTTTCGGACTGATCATGATTCTGCTGTTTCCAAGTTCTTTCACGGAATGGCTCTAGAATTCGGGTTCAAAGGATAGTTCTGCTCAAAAAACACGGTTCTTGAAGAGTCACAATGTTGCTCCCTTCCTCGACAAAACAAGATAGTTTGCACAACAGCTTCAAAAACTTTCTAGAACCTCTACTACTTGAAAGTCTTTTCACACAGTTTTTTGATTGTTTGCGTTTCGGACAAGACTAATCAGTGGCGAGGGAAATGATTGCGCAAGCTAGCCACTGCCTCAATATTTCAAAAACTCTTCAATAGACATAATGTGTTTCTGGAGTGTTGTTGGCACCTCACGTTGCCCGAGACGCGTCAATAATGACGTGGAGATTAGGTAGAATGAGCAAACAAAATAACGAATTAATTGAGAAAATCGAAAAAAAATGGAAGAAAAAATGATCGAAATATGGTTGAATGTTGCAGAAACGCTCGATTGGCAGCTGTGTTCGCCGCCCTTTTTATCCTCACACTACTCATTTCAATATCATTCATCACAATAGTGGCAATCCTTTCGGATGGTTTCTCTACTCTTATCTCAGGTATTCCAATTTTTAATGGCTACATGGCAAGCATTCAATTATCTACCTACAAATAGTTCATTACTAGTTTCTAATTCTAATTCTTCTACTACAACTACTACAATAATTCCTTTTTCTTCTACTCTAGGATCCGAATTATGTTCAAATCCTGATGGAGATGGATATGAATCAAAATCATCTGGAGGTCATATCAATCATGGATCATATGGATCTGATAATTCAACATGTCTAACTCCTGATTGCATTCGATTGGCAGCAAACTACTTAAACAATATGAATCGAGATGCGAACCCTTGTGAAGATTTTTATGAATTTGCTTGTGGAAAATATGCTGCAAGAAAAGTGATAGCAGAACATGAGAAGAAGGTTACAGTACTCAGTGAAATGAAAAGAGAAATGGATAGACATTTGAAAAGTAGACTTTTTTCTCTATCTTTATTGAAATTTATTTGATTTTTTCCAGATATTCTCGAAAAATCATCACGAGAGAACACTACTCGATCAATGAAACTTGCTCAAATATATTTCGATTCTTGTATGGATGAATTTGCACAAGATGATCTTGGAGTTCAACCTCTAATGTCTCTAATATCAAATCTCGGTGGTTGGCCTCTTTTAACGAATGCTCGATTTGATTCAATTGATTTTCAATGGGAAGTACTTGCTGGTCATTTAGCATTACACGGAGTCGATGGAATATTTAGAGTTTTTGTTCATTCCTCATTTGATGACAGTAATAAACACGTTCTAATGGTGAGTCATTTGATGGGTTTTGCTATCAGTTTTATTTGAAAATTTCAGTTTTCCCCTCCAAAATTGTTTCTGGAAAAGAAAAAGTTTTATCGAGAAGTGCCGTCATCCAATGTATATCTACAGTACTATCGTCAATATATTCTATCTCTATTATCACTTTTGGGAGTTGATATGGAAGATGAAACTGGAGTTATTGAATATCAAGTTGATGATATTATTGATTTTGAAAGAAGAATTGCAAATCTGACTCGTATCGAACTCTCTCGTAATCATAGCTCTATCAACAACATGATAACATTCGGAGATTTCAAAAAGAAATATGATAAAATCAACTGGGAAGCATTTTTCAATGAAGAAATGCGTTCAAATTTGGGAAGAATGCCAGATTCTCTTCTGGTTAATGTCGTCGATGTCAACTACTTTGATAATTTGTATTCATTGATTAAATCAAAACCATTGAGTTCAATTAACAACTTTTTGATGTGGTGTTTAGTGTCAAATTATGATTTCTATCTCCCTGCCAAGTACCGAAAACCAATGCTTGAGTTTAGACAAAAGATGTATGGTGTCAGTTCTGATGTAAGTTTTTTGAAAAGTTCAGCATTTGGAACTTGTTGAATACGTTTTAGGACCCACTCTGGGAAGTTTGTGTTGGAGAAGTTCGTGATAATCTTGCCATGCCATTATCCACTGAATATGCTCATAAGTTTTTCACCAAAAAAGACAAGGCTATCGTGAGTGGAATTCTCATTATTCTTTCAATATCACTTATGAAATTTCAGGCAGAAGACATGATCAAAGACCTGAAGAAGTCAATGGAACAAACTCTTATGAATGCTGATTGGATTGATGAATCAACTAGAGAAGCTGCTTTGATGAAGTTGGATGCGATGGGCCATAAAATTGGGTAAGATAGTTTTTGAATCAAATTAAAATCTCAAACCTTCATTCCAGATTCCCTGATTCTCTTTTGAACGAAACAGCTGTTTTGCTTCCTTATGCAGGAGTCAGATTAACAGCCAATCAGTTTTTTGACAATGCAATATCTTTGAAAAAGGCTGCTTACAGGTTTGTTGAAAGTGCCTATCTTAGTTAGTTTTCAAGATTCAAAACGAATTTCAGAGATGCTCTTTCAAAACTTCATCGTCTTCCATCAGTCATTGACTGGGCATCACCAATCATTGCAGTTGATGCATTCCATTATTTCACTGGAAATGAAATCAGTATGTTTTTGAAGTACTGACGAACATAAAAAGTTTTTTTTTTCACAGTTTTCCCTGCCGGAATTCTCCAGTTCCCAATGTTTGTTCCTGATGCCCCCGCTTTCTCGAATTACGGTGCTATCGGAATGGGAATTGGACATGAAATCACTCATGGATATGATGACCTGGGTTTGAACTCTAATAATCAATTTAAAGACCTGACTCGATCAAAATTCAGGAGCTCAATATGACGACAAAGGAAATCTACGTGGCTGGTGGCACACTGAAACAATGACAACTTTCCAGAAGAAAAAACAGTGTTTCGTTGCCCAATATGGAAGTAAAATTGAACCACAAACAGGAAGAAAAGTTGATGGAAAAATGACGATTGGGGAGAATATTGCTGATAATGGAGGACTTCGAGTAGCTTTTCAAGCATATCAATTGAAGCTTCAAAGAGAAAAAGAAACAAGAAGACTACCTGGATTGACTGAATTCAGCCCAAATCAGTTATTTTTCTTGGCTTATGCTAATGTGAGTTGTATTTCTAAATGAACGTTTGAAGATTCATTTTCAGACATGGTGTGAAGCTCTGAAGCCATCTGCAATCGATCATATCATGGACACAGATGTTCATTCACTTGGAATGTTCCGAGTAAATGTTCCTCTTCAAAATCTGCCTGCATTTTCAAAAGAATTTGATTGTCCAATTGGGTCACCGATGAATCCATTTGAAAAATGCAGGATTTGGTAGATTTGTTTTAAATTTTCATATTGATTATGTTTTAGGTCTCTTTGCTCTTTCACAAATCATGACTTTTGTATTACAATCTTTATATCCTCAAACCACCTACGCAATTGTACTTTTCAAATGGATATCAGACATGCCGTATTACCTTTTCTAGAAGGGACGTAATGCACCATTGCTCTTCAATTAGAGGTTTTGTGGTAAAAAGATATTCGTTTGGAAAATGTAAAAGTAACTAGCCACACTCGCTCCCATGCTCCAATTGATCTCATTTTCATTCACTGTTCTTTCATCTTGGTTTCATATGTTCTTCTTTGAAAATATTTGAATTTGATCCGGGTGATATGTAATTTCAGTTTAATTGTTTGAAAATTCAATAAAATATTATATTCTATGGTCATTTAAAACCGCTTGAATCCGAAAAGAAAACGAACAACAAACAATACAAAAGACTGGATTTGTTCCTCGTTTTATCTTGAGATCTTTTTATCAATCACATATCCACAATCAACTGCAAAACCCTTCATCTGATTCCATTTTCATTTGAATATCACTATGATCCCTCTATATATTATTCTTATGTTTTTAATACAGTAATTATTGCAAATGGGTGACGGTAACGACAATCAAGAATTTCAGACAAGTTTCAGCGCAAAATGCGAACGAAAAGTTGATTGCATGTTGTGCTCATGATTCACAAATTGATCCGGGATGTGCAAGTAAATATTGTAATTTTGCAAATATCAATCAGTTTATGGTAGGTGTAGTGGGGAAACGTTGAGCTCAGTACTCATAACTTTTAGGTTTTGCCATTCATTGCCGAATGTGGACCAAAAGGAAATACAATTTCAAGGATTTGGGATTGTATCAGTTCAAAACATGATCACACCGGTTGCTGCACAAATCAGGTAAGAACTTTCTAAGATCCGTTTTCCAATTCGCGCTAATGACATGTCTAGAAATACTGTTAGGTATGAATACTTCTTTCCGTTCCTCTGAACTTTGGACGTCACTTTTGCCTCATCCATTATAATTTCAGAATGTTCTCCCACTTTGCCGTGCCTTCTGTGATGCCTCAAAAGCTGTTCCAACTGACATGCTCAAATATGGATTCTGTACATCTGAATTTGATAAATATCGTCTCTGCTTCCGTACTCATCTGAAGCATCACAAAGCTATTCGACCATAGATAACCTTTTCTTTGAAATGATACTGTAATAAATATATTACTTCCAAACCATTTCACATGACATAACGTTTCAATTGTTATTCTCTTTCTTCTTTTCAAAAAAACCTAAAAACAAGAACGAATTCAACGGGGAAGAAGAAGAGAAAGCAAAAAAGAAACACGAAAAAACGAAGAAGACGTTGGGCAATTGCGGTAGAATCGAACCGGTTCATTCGTGGCCATTTAGATGGTCAGCTAGCATGATATTCGTCGTTTTCTCTTCTAATATTATCTTATTATCTGGCTTCTTCTTATCAAAAAGATGTCTCTTATTATCACAACGATTTTCGTTTTCTTCAATTGCAACACTCACAAAACCGCTATCTTGATACATGTAGCTTTGTTGAAGAATATGAGAAAGAAGAGAAAAGATATAGTTTGATGACGTTTGCCAAACTGATTCTGACTTCTTACTTTCTTCTTCTTTTTTTCTTTTCACAGGTGATAATCAGTATGATCACCTGTTCTGATACTATTCGTCTTTTACTTAATTGAACATAAACTTCGTTTTAGTATAGAAGCATCGAGCGAAAAACGTTTGAATTAATTTGGAAGTGATTCTGTAGATAATTTCTGAACTACACCCAAACTTTAAGCAACTCAACCCGCCCTTTCCTAGTTAGTTCAGCAAACAGTGAATTGAAAATGAAACTAAAATTAATCAAGCTATCACATGGTGAAATGTGGAACCTAAGCATAAACAAGTGATACTGTAGTTCACATATTACACTTTTTGTCCCTAACTCTCTCTACAAAATAATTGATCTGCTGAACTTAAAATCTAGACTACATTCATTCGGAACCACCCACTTTCTTTTCCTCCACCTCTTCTCATAAAGCTTCTTCTTTTTTGCTTTACTACGTTTTTATGTGAAACTTAGACAATCTATTTTTTTTCCTTGGTCTTTGACTGACTTTCAGATTACTTTTGACATCACTTTGGTCTCAATGACTCACTTTACACTTAATTATGGTTTACACTTTTCGTTTCGATTTCTGTATAAATTTGGCTTCAAACCGCAATTTCAGATTTTGTTTTAGGTCGTTAGTTTACATTGTTTCTAGTTTCTTGTCTGGGTGGTTTGATGAATTTGTTTCAATTCTCTTGTAACTGACAAGGTTACTTTGTGAATAGAGATCTCTAATTATATTTTTCCGTCTGATCAGTAAACCATTTTCGATTGAGACATTCTTTGGAAAACAATACAGTTCTATTCCCTTCAAAAGGCATTTGAGATTTGGATAATCTGTTTCAAATCTCTACAAAATCCTCTTCCTTTTCTGTTCATTTCCCCCTTGCTTTCATTATGCATTCTTACGTTTTTTTATGCATTCAACTTTCAAGTCACTCCTTTACAGTATGAAATCCCTGATTCTTGGAAGTCTTTTGATTGTCTGTGTTGCTGGTCAAGGATGGCAATGGAATCCATTCCATCAATGGCAACAACCAGCGGCTCCAGCTTGGCCACAACATCAATGGGGTGGGCATCAGGGATTCGGAGCTCAGCCGCAGCCACAGACTTTTGTTCCAGCTCAACAAGGAGTCAAGAATGCCGTTCAAGATCGTATTCAACAAATGTAAGAGATGAGAGGAGTTTCAGAGATGAATACGTTAAATATTTTTCAGTTACGGAGTCCCAGGAAAAAGAAACTCCAACCAAAAGCTCAGAGTTTGCTGTAGATCATTGAAGGATGCTGATGTGGATTGCAGAAGAAAGTATTGTGACTTCGAAGCTTTCAGACCAGATCAGGTAAGAAGTTTTCAGATGAAATTTATTTCATTTTACTAAATTCAAGTTTTCAGGTTCTTGGATATTTGGCTGAATGTTCTCCAAAGGGTCCAACTGTTGGTCAAATGTGGGATTGCGCCTCTTCTCGTGCTGATCACACCGCCTGTTGTCAACGTCAAGGAGTTCTTCCAGCCTGTATGGCATATTGTGAAACTACCAACGGAGTTCCAACTGACTACCTTAAATATGCTCTTTGCGTCGGACAATTTGACAGAATCCGTTTCTGTTTCCGTGAATATCTTGAAGGACATCCAAATATCAAAGGAGATTCTTAAGCATTTCCATTTCCTTGTTTTGAAAGTCCTGCTTTACATTTTTGTCTTTCATCTACTCGTTTTTTTTCTTGTTTATATTTCCTTGTAAATATAACATTTCGTTTGTTTTAATAATAAATATTACATCCGTAATCATTAAAATTTTAATTGTAAACACCATTTTTTTCGATGATAATTTTCCGAAAAATGTGACTCTGGTCAGCCGAGAGCACACCCATTGATAAGAGCCCGTTCAGCGAAATATTGGTTATCAGTACGTTTCAAACTCAACCATCCAGTCGACTTATGACCTGATTTTCTTCCCATTTGACTCCATAAAAGCAACGTTTTGGCAAGTGTTCTTTTCATTTTATTTTTAGTTTTTGCACGATGCAGTGGCTATTATTGACTTGTTTTCATTTTAGATAAGCGCTTCCGTAAACTGTACATAAACTGACCTGATGATTTCAAATTTAAAATAGAGTTTGAACAAATATTTTGAAGTTGGGAACCTTTTTTTGAGTGTATAAAAAGGCTCGGAAGCTTTGCTTATCAGTGCAGCAGATATCATGTCAATAGTATTGTCCCTCTAACAAAGCGGCATATTGAAATGAACAATATTCTAGCCCTAACACAAACCCGAGTCATTTTATTAGAGTAATAAAGTCTCAACCCGGATTCGTTTCAACATTTCCTCAGGCATGTTTAGAGAGCTGATTCATCGGACATAGCCAATTTGATCGGGTGACGTAAGCAAAAAACGTACGCACTTGTCAAGATTTTCATGGTCATTCTTCGAAATTCTCTATTCCCAATACTTCATTTCATTTGTGTTCCATAATATATTTAATGTCATATTACAGCAAAAGTGTGTTACGGTCAGCTGATGATGTTGTTAAAGAGATAAGAAGTTTATGCAACACTCCGAAACTATAATTGTTTTCAGAGATTGACGTCTAGAAAAGTGATGTGTTAGGAAATGATTATTGACACTTTGGATCGTTGGATGAGTTAACATTCGAATATTTAGTTACTGTTAATTTTTCCTTGATTCGCGCATTCTGAAAAAAAAACCTTTTTTTTAACTTGCAAAATTATCAATTCAACCGTAATTTATTCTCTCTTGAAAATGAGCGACGATTTTCCGTGAAATTGCATCTGAAGCCAACAATTCAACCTTCAAAGCTTTCAATTCAAAAAAGTAATGTCAAAGTTTGATAGTTTCTTATCTGTCTCATCATAAAAAACCCTTCTAACTCCAAATACTTGTAAAAACTCATTTTGAAATTACATTCTTTGGAACATGTCAATACATAAAAATGTCACAATTAGCACCAACTCCTTTTGAAGTAACCGTCAATTTGAGTTGAAAGAATTCAAATTCCCTTCTTGCATAATCGTTTCCAAAACATCTGCTATCCTATTAAAGAAAGGAGTAAACCTGTTCTTTTCAACTCAATCATCCCAGCGGGTGGCAGTCTCAGATCCTTGTTAGGTCATGCCTTTCAGTTTTAATTCGATTTTCCTCTCTTTTCCTTACATCATCCTCTTCCATCTATTTCATAATTTTCTCTCTTCGTTTTTTCCATTATTCCAGCTGTTCCTTTCATTGTAACCTTTCACCTTCCTCCCAAGACAAATACACTTTTTTCTTTTCGTCATAACCCAATGAGAGTATATCTGGCTGTACCAATCTATTTGTTCTCTTTTCTTTTCCTCTCTATTTTCTAATAAACAACCGGTTCATTTCTCTTTTCAACCTCATTTACTAAATACCCTTTGCACCTCTTTTCTTGGCCCATTTTATGAAGACGTCAACTTTGAATTCTATTCTGTTCCTTCCAATTCTAATTGACTCATCATTTCTGTTCCGACAATGAGGAACAGAATAGAATTAAGACATGAACGTGTTGTAACCTTCAAAAGTTGAAAAGAAAACGAAGAAGATGTCGACCTCGATTTCGTTTTCATCTTTCAAAGTTGAATCTTTCCTCTTCTCTATCACTGTTTGTTTTCTTGATGATCTTCCGATTTTCCGCTATATTTAGAAATCCGTTTTAGTTTTCTTTTTTTGGAATGAATCGTGATTTGGAAGTACTCACAAGTTGTAACAGTGATGTGCTTTACATCAATTTTTTTAAAAACTTTTTCTAAAAATGTGTAAGATTTTGCACAAAACTTGAATATGAATCTGTATTCAAGTAAACCTTTACTTTTACATGTTTTGAGCAAAAATAGTTATCAAAAGATGTCTCTGGTTTGAACTTTTTAATAAATGACTAACTCGAGTCTATCAAACGATCGAATAAAAAAAAATTTCTTTACTAGGATTTACCTCTCTTAGCTTAGTTAAGGTGTTTGGTGATGAGCACAGAAAGAGCAAAAAGACTCTTTTGTGTGCTTTCTTTGTTTAGAACAAACGTGCCAAATCGTTTTTCTTGGCAGCTCTTTTTTATTATTTTCTTGTTTACCTCGCACCCAATATTGAATGTTCGTTTAGTTATCTCATTGAAAAAGTCCATTCTGATCATCACAATCGATTCATTCTCTTCCAAACTGACATCCATCTTCTCGTGGTTCTCTTTTTTCCGATTGATCTAACTGATTTATGCGATCGTTGTATTTTTGTTCTTCTCTTTCTCTGAAAATAATAATATTTATGTGTCTGTGTTGAGAGGGGGTGGTTGAGAGGAAAACTAGTTACTCAATGGTCAATCCTTTAGTTTTCTGGAGACGTTCTGCGATTCTGAAGTAGAACTTGAATTAATTTTCGATTTGCAAAAATAGAAAAAAAAATTTGAGCTTCTTATCAAATCATTTTCCAATTGAAGTTAACCAAGAACTAAACTGGCAACTGGACTATTTTAGAAGGAAACAATTTTTCTGACAATTTCTCTGATTTCTTTTGAGTTTATGACATAAATAACACGTTCGATTGTGCAATAATCTCAGAGCAAATAAGACATTTCGGATAATGTTCTTTTTGACTCATTTCCGATTTTATCGTCATTTTCTGGAATTAAAACCCGTATAAAACCTACATTTGGGTCATAGTATTTATGCTTCTTTATGGTTATTGTAGTAGTTTGTGATATATGAATTTTGTGGTTTTGTCACGTGTGGTTCTCCATTTTCCGAAAATTTAGAAATTTGAATATTTCGCTCTTCTCTTTTTCTTTTTCATTATCATATTCTGTTGTGTATTTCAAACGTATTCTGAGTACAGTTCTACTATTATTCTTCTCTCTTCCTATGTTTATTCGAAAGTATATTCAAAAGGATTCATTAAGGTGGTCCAGGATGATGGACAAAATACGATTCAAAGTGATACTCGATCGACCATTTTATCAACCGGGTCAAACTATTCAGGTAATTTCTTGACAGTTTCTATTCAAATATTCCAACAAAGTGATTTTCAGGGTCATGTAATTTGCGAACCACATCAGCCATTGGAAATTGATTGTGTAGAGGGAAGAATCCACGGAGAAGTTCAATATATTCAACACAATCAACATAACAATTCTTCATCAACACCGAGAACTAGAGTTATAATTGACGAAAGATCTCAATTATGGAAATATCAAACAGTCAGTGAAATGCTTGGATTGGATGTATTCTATGATGAGAATCAGAATAGCCATTTCTCGAGTGAAAGCCCTTCTGGATCAACTTTTACTTCCGCTGCAACATTTCCAATTCAAATTAATCTTCCTCATTTTGCACCGCCCAGCTTTTTTTGTCCAGGATCTCCAGTTACAATCAGATTTACTTTGGAAGTGAGTTTGACTTTGTGATTCGAATGAAAGCTACAGGATAATCTGAAAGTAATTGTTTCGGTTCTTCCAGATTCAACTATTCAACCAAGGCTTTAAAATCGCCACTCACGAAGAAAATCTCGTCGTGCTCAATTATGAATCTATCAAAAGACAAGTTACTTCAAAACCAATCAGTCATCAGAAGACATTCCATTTTCCAAAGTTAGTTTTTTTTTTTGAGAAAACCGTCCACATTAAAACGTTCCAGAGAACGATCAATTTCATTGGAAATGCTTTTACCCACAGATGTTTTCACCACAACGGCCAGAGTAGACAACTGTATTACAGTATGCAATAGGTAATAATTCTCGAACAAGATCCTCAAAAATACTATATTTTCAGATGGAAGCAATCCTTAAAATACGTGCATTTGAATATTGTCCGTCGCATTTCTGCATTGAGTCAAAATGATGAAGTTATCGATACTGTTAAAATAGATACTACAGGAGTTGGTCTACAGTCTGGAAAAACAAAAATAGCAGTTGGAGAGACTTATTCATTTCGACCAATGTTTAATGTTCCTGCTCTTCCACCTAATAGTCATGTTAATGGATTGTTCAAAACAGAATATTCATTGAAATTAACGATCGGAAGAGCTCATAACTTTGTTTTGGCTTCATATGAAGTGCCAATTACAATTGTAACAATGGATCAGAGTTATAGAAAGTCATTGCAAAAAGAAGGTAAATTAACTCCCAAGGAATGAATATTCAATTATAAAACTAAACATTTTCAGACATTCTCGTCGACATTTCTGCTTCTAATAACACTTTAAATAAGCTACCGGTTGATCTTCTTGTGTAATTTTTCTCAACTTTTGTAATAATAAATCATTTCATTAATTTCAAACATTGAAATCAAAAAAGAATAAAAACTCCGAATAAAAACAATCATAAGTCATAAAGCGTCAAGAATAACGAGGTCCATTTTGTTGTTGTCTTCCACTATTGCACACTACGGGATTAAAGAAATTTAGAATAATGTAGTTGATTATTTCGGAGGACAGGAAGAGCCAACAACATTGATAGGAGTTATTTCGACGGGCTGTGGGACAGAGGATTCTGGAAATCAGATGTTTATTTTCTATAGTGTTAGGCTTCTTTGGGGTTTAGTATAGCTCCTAATTTGTATTATTTTTTTTAGAAATTTCATAAAAAGGACACACCTTGTCCAATGACTTCATTAGAAGTAAGAGTTTGAAGCGATGCGACCACTGCGATAGTTTTGCCCAACTTTTTCGAGTTCCGACGCACTTTTTCGCGTTCTGGAGCACAAAATTAGTTAGGCTTGTTTTTCAAGAAAATGATGAATTACCTTGTTTCTTTTCCTTTTTTGTTTGTGTTGGAGCAATCGTTCGGATTCTGCCACGGAGCAAGGCAGAGCTCCACATTGCTGGGGCGTCAGTTTCAGTTACGAGCTTTCCGTTGATCATTTTGCGACCGTCTGGAAATATTTGAATGAGAATGAAACCTTATATTTGCTTTAAAACTAACCTTCTGTGTATGAAACCACATCCTTTTGTTTCACTTCTGTGAATTTCTTCAATTCAGAAGCCTCACTACCATTTGCGATTTCATCAGATACTTTTCGATTCGTGGCATAGAATTCCACGGAATCAGAGGGTGAATTCATCATGCCGAGCATTTTTAGTTAGTTTTGATTTGATTCTGAAAACAAAAAGAGTCTAGGAATGTGATTAGAAAAAGGGAGAAAAGGGAGAAATGATCAAGATCGTTTGGTTGTAAATGGAAGAGGAAAATGAGAAAAGGGATAGAGAAAATAATGATAAGATTGGAATGTGACTAGTTTGTGTCTTCTGATATGATCCAGCTTCATCAGAAACTCTTGAGATAAGTGAATAAATTGAATAAATAATGTTTGAGTTGAAAGAAAGTTGTAAAGAGAAAACCAATAAATAATGTGGAGAACTTTTCAGTTTTATATAACGACCTGCCTTCTTTTCAAATTGAAGGCAAAAGTGGGCGGAGTCTATGTTCGGAGGGGGTCATCTTGTCTTTGACGAACAAGAGAGAATGAGACGGTTTGCAGGAAGAAGTGAAAAAAAAGGGGGAATGTGACTTGTTTCTGAATCATTTCCAACCCATCAGCGACCTGATTCAATTACGGCTCACTTGGTTTTGATCTGATTAGGATGACGTGGCAAAAAGAAGCGGTTGCCAGAAGGCATGGAACCACGAGACACAATGACGAAACGACCTTCTTCGCAAAAAAGATGTAGAGTACGATTGGAAGGTACATACAATAAACACATCCCATCCGTATTTTGTGATGATATTCTTCAGACATTTTTTTGAAATTAATACGTCGTTGTAGATCGAAGACTTGGATGATTTGAGGACGTCATCTTGTTTGATTGATCTAGTATGACGTAAATTATGAGGGTGACGTAGATGTCTACAGTGCATGGATCACTTTTGGAAAGTTCAAAGTTTTCAAATAGAGCGTTCAACGGACAGCGATGCCTTAGCAAAGTATGAAATACAAGACTGGGATAGCTCTGAATCTGGCCGAATTTCGACTTTGTCATAAAGAATCCACTCGTAGCCTACTGTATTCAATACGAATCACAAATTGACTAGAACATCAACATCAAAGTCTCCGAGACTTTTTCGTGGTTTGGCTAATTCGGCTACACATGGTTTTGCATTCTTATTTATCATCACATCATTGGCGGATAACGATCTGATGGTCTAGTTTTTTAGTCTTTGACAGTACGAAGATTACAGATATCTGATTGATTACAGTGTTTATTTGAGGTGAAATGTCGAAGTGTGATAGAGAACAAAAAAAATATTTGTAAGGAGAATGCTTGCAAAACATTGGATTACAAAGCCTCTACCTCAAACGCTTTCGCCTTGTAATTCAGGAAAATTGAGGATTTATTGCGAAATCTCCTTGAAAACGATTAGATTCAAGACAGAAAATTTTCTACAGATTCTGAAGAATTCAAAGAATTCAACACAGAGATCTACCACACCTCACTCTCAGAACAATTCCATTTTTGATTCTATTTCTCAAAGTTCAGCATTCAAATGAATTTCACAAGACACAAATCATATTGTCTCACTTAATCCATGTGGCTTATGTCACATTCTGAGTTATGTTCGCTTGTTTCTTATCAAATTAAAATTTATCGGTCTTCACTTCTCCTACTTACAACATCTGTTTGTATATCTGAGACCGTGCTAATTCTCATTATTCTCATAATAAACACATTTTCGACTAAAAACTGATGAGCTACAGTACTCTGTTCCTACAACCACTTGTGAAAATAACAGGTATTCTTGTTCAACTTTCTCCGTACAGTCTGCGTACTCAACATTGTTTTTACAAAATTTTCTCTTCCAACAAACAGATGACGTTAAAAAGATAAGTACTCTCTGTCTCGATATTTGTGACGTAAAGAACGGAAGAAAAATTAATGAGAATAAATGACAGCTGAGAAAGGGACATGATGATGATGACGATGAACAGATGATGGCTTCCGTCTACATGTTCGTCTTTTGTAGATGATTTGGCGAGGAAATTGATGATGATGGTCTAGATCAAAACGACTCAGTTGACTTACTTTGAGGTAAGATCATCAAAACAACATGCTGTAAAACCTATATAAAAGCCCCATGTCGCTCTATTGTTCAAAAAGTTAGAATTGGGAAAAAAAACTAAAACCCCCAAGGAAACCTCTATCCTTCCTACCTGGGTAGAAGTTCTTTAAAAATACTTGCAGCTATAAACTGGTAGCTACTAGGCCCTAAACTTTCGGAACTATGAAGGCTCCAACGAGGTAGGTTCCACTCTGACAGGGGGTTATTCTATTTGTTTATGCAAAAATAGACATCAAAATTCAAAATAGGTAGGCTCCCTGTCTCTTTTTGATCGAAAATCAGTTTGAAAGTAGCATGTATTCAGTAAAAACTATAAATGTTTGCGAATATTTCTAGTTTTCCTACAATGACTCATCCAAAAATCTCAGAGCTCATAGATCAAAATGTGTTTTATAAACAAATTCTAATTTAATCTCTCTTACTATCTACCAAACTAATTGTAAAAAACTACCAAATAAATAAACAAATGACACCATTATTATTTTGCAGGAAAAACACATCAGTTAGTGGAACTTTTCAATATCTTTTCTTTTCAAAATCACACGTGTTTGGAATAACTGGTTTTGTTTTTTTTTTATTCCAAACTTATGAAATTTGTAATTGGTAAATTGAGAAAGAATAGATGAAAAAGAACAATGGTCAGAGGTTGAGAAGGTATTGACCCGGAAAAAAAGGCAATGAAAAAGACAATAAAAAACAAAGAAGACTCGATCGTTACAGATAATTGATAGTCGTTTGAGACAATTCAACATTTACTGTTTCAACGAAAAAAAAACATGAACTTTAGCATTTTCTTAGTTGAGATGGACTAGGATATCTAGAAAACTACAGTGTCTTTAAACGATTTGATGCCACATGTTTTGTGTATTTATGTGAGGATTACGAAATCGTGAAGATACAGTATCTGTGATCCAATTTATAAGAAACCACATACTGATCAGTTATAGCCCCAGATCAAGAACTTTCTAGACTATTGGGAATCAATTTGATAAGTTTTCCACGTGTGCTCGGTTTAATCATAAATTTGACATTGAACATTATTCAAAATCTGGGGGAAAACTGTGGAATCCGGAAGTTAATCTATCGTGCCAAAATGATTGACAGATGAATAGAACAAAAAAAAACAAATTCTTTGGAAGATTTGACTTCCAGATAACTTTCTGTGTCTCTAATTTATAGTAAACGAACTCCGACCTTGAGGATCACATGATGAGACTAGATTCAGAAAGCAGATAATATTATGAGAATCAGAAAAAAAAACAGGAAAATATTTGTAGAACGGGAAAACGGATTATCTGTAAATTTTTAAAGAGAAAAGAAAACGAATATTTGAGAAACATGGCGAAAGGAAACTGATCCATTCAGGTTCAGCAGATTACGAATGCAGTGGGAATTGAGATAATTAAAAGAACGGTTTCGACATGATCCCCTTCAAATTCTTATCATGTGATTAACCTGCATGTTTCAAAAGAGGTTTCTAACAAAACATACGTCATTTACACTGGAAAATATAATATAGCCGATGAGAGTGATTTGATGATTGATCTATGACATTGCATGCAAATCACATTAGCAAATCATCTTGTTTTCTTGAATCTTTCGTGATTTATACTGTACACTTTTCTAGAAATTCTTTGTTCCAAATATAGTCGTATTCGATTAAGCTTCTGTAGTATGAATGAAAAGTGAGTGGGAAAAATTAAATGGAAACTTTTGATCGAACATCATCAGGCTGGATAATTCATACAAATTTTAAACTAAATTAGTTGTCTTGTAAGTTTTATTTGATTGTCAGATTTGACACAAATAAGAGCGAAAAATGTATTGTTGGTGCTTGCCGTCGTCTTCTTCTACTTCATGAAAACCAAAGTCTTTCCAATCTTAAAACTTATCATAATTTCCCAATTCCTGACTGAAACCCTCACCTCAGTTAGATAATTCTTAACTCCTCCTGTCTCCTCCTTAACTTCTTCTTTTTCCATTTCCAAAATTGAAAAATCCGAACCAGCAGTAGATCTGGAGCCTCTCGATTTTTCTCTATCATCGTCATCATCGAAAATTATTTTTCCGTCTTCTTTCACATTTTTCGCAGCCAACAGACACCAGAGGCCACACAAGACGGCACTAAGAACAGTTAGAGTAGCAATGAGTACAAGATACCACTGAAATGAATTTGATTAATTCAAGTTTCAAAATGGAAATCAACTAACCATTTGCATTTCATGATGGTTTTCGACTGCAATGACAACATGATTGAATACCGTATTCGTTGAGGGATTTGTTCCAGTCTTTGAAACCATTGTTCAAATTAAGAGCCAGGAAGAGAGTTATACGATTGAGTAACTGAATTTCAAAATGAAACAAACTATCATAAAAGTGTTCTGGAAATAGTTCCAATCGGCGTGAAATCCTGATAAACTGTTCCATTTTTGCAAATACAGTTCTATCGAGCGGAGCAATTAACGCGTTCATTCAAATCCTGGTTTCCAATTGTATTGCTCTTAAATTATTTCACTCCCATAATCACAAGTATTACTTTTTAGTACTATGCATTGTTTCCAATTAACCATTACGAGTGGTCACTCCTATTTTCCAGAAAGATAAGAAACTTTAGAATTCTTTTGTTTCGAAGAACCGAAAATTGACTGGCAATTGAATAGAACAACGTGAACAAATATTTGATGAGTGTAGTACAAAAAATGAGATAAGAATAGTGATGTTAAGAGCGTACGCCTCCTGCAAAATTGGAATGAATCATTATAAAAACAACTGGTTTCAGGTGATGCCAAAGTAAAGAAAAAAGGACAAATAACGCCCGGAAACTATTGGAGAAGCCAACAGATCATTTGTTTGGAACTGATATTATAGAAATGATTAGATTCATGTCGAATTATAAATGATGAGTGATTGCGTGTTTGTTAAAAGTTTTCTTTTGAAATGAGCAAGAAAAATCAAATGTTTTTGAAAGAGAGAAAATAGTATTTGATGAGAAGATGCAAAGGTTTTTAGATGGTTACAACCAAAATTTAATTTTTAAAACAGTTCAGAAATTAAAACGATGAGTGTTGCAAATGACTCATTTTGCAGAAAGTAAGCACTTCCGTTATAAAACATTTGAGGTTGGTGAAGAGAAAAGATTGTGCAATTCTGATGTCTATTCCGGAATCGAAGAATTCTGAAAACTGAGCTTGATAAGCTGAAACAGCCACCATTATCCTCATGCCGAATTCGATCAGCAAATATGAGAAATCAAGAAAATTCAGGCCAAGCAACGAATCTCCAGAAAGAAAAAAATCTCTTATAGAGTGGCACTGCATAAATATTTTCAAAAAATTGCGCATTTAACATAATGATCAGAATAATACAAACATCAGCTCCTGCTCTCGATTCTTCAAAAGCGGGTTGTATGACCTGAAGTTTGGCATTACTTCAATCTGTTTTTGGTTGCTTCTGTTTGTTCAGTATGAGAGAGCTATATTGGCGAAGTGGCCAATGGAAGCTGGAAAAGAAAATATCGCATACAAAAGTATAAACTGACTCCAGATTTCTTCTGAATGAATCGAATATCTGGTATTTTTCAAGGTTCAGAAAGTATTTTCAGGAAACTTCTTTAGATTTCGTGGAGTTTTCAGCCTGCAAGATGTTCCGATTCGCCTCTTTGTCTTTCTTCCTTTCCAATCAGGAATTGTTCTTCCGAATTCAAAAAGTATAGCAAACTAGTACAACAGTCCTGTCATGATGTCCATTCTCCTCCTCTTTTTTTTGGGCTTGAAGTGATAAGAACTCTTTACTAACTTGGCCATTCTACTATAAAAAAAGCCGATCGGCACACACTTGACTCATTGTACTCCAACGCTTCTTATCATGAAAACGTTAGTAGTAATTGGTGTTCTTTCAATTGCCCCATTTCTAAATGCATCGAAGTTTCCAATTTTTAAAATTAGTGGAACTTTGACTTGTCGTGGAGAGCCGATCAAAGGAAACATTGTTATGTACGACGATAACTGTGAGTTATTATTTTCCCTTTCTATTGAACTGAATTCTAATTCAATCATTTTGCAGTTGCTTTCACTGATCATCTTCTGTCGGAAAAAAAAGTTGATCTCGATGGAAAATTCAGATTAGCTGGAGAACCAACAGATGATTGTCTTGATGTGAAGCTAGTTGTTGAACACAAATGTCACGATATGAAACTCGGAAGAAGTGATGCGAGACTGAAAGGATATTCTGAATTTACAGTTCATGTACAAGATTTAATCAGAAGTGATTACGATTTGAAAATGGATATTGAATTAAGTAGGGACAGAGTTCGCATGTCTTCTCCAGTGATTCCTGCTTGGAGGGCTTGGCTATATGGAAAAAGGTACGATAAGAATATGAGAAACTATTCTAAACAGATCAGTTTTCAGAATCATTTCCGATACCATCAACCGTATTAAGGCGCTTGAGATCTGGAACAACGTCTAGTTTTATATCTTCTCTTTTCCGTGAGAAGCTTTCGATATGTGTATTCGCCGGGTATCCAGAATGTCTTTAAAACTATAGTTAACTAGACTTGTAATTATGTACATACACTTGAACTTTAATAAAACACTATTCGGTGATAACGTTTTATTATATTCAAAAACGGTATGATTATTATTCACAGGGGCGGAGGGAAAGAAAATTCTTGTGTGGGTCAATCTGATGAGTGGGGTTCGAGGGATTCAATATGATAAAAGAAGTGCAATTAAGGGCGGGGAAGAATGCAACTTATATAAAGGGGAATAGGATTATGGTAATTACTGTTTTGAGATTAAAAGATAAAAAAGAACGAAGGAAGGGATAGGGGATGGTTTAGGCGGGTTCGACACAAACCTCCAAGTGTAGAACACAGTTGTTTGACACATCTGTGAACGAGAGGAGGGAGCGATCGAACGATGTTGTGGATCCTGGGAGCCATTTGAGGAATGAGCGGCGGACTGATGGATCGGAAAGCATAGCAGCCACCGGTCGGCAGTTGACATTGAACTGCTTCTGTAACAAAGATAATGTAACAAGAAGAAGATTATAACTATTCTCACTTCGATTTGACGCATAACTTCCTTCTCTGTGATTCCGAATGTATAGAGACGGAAGAAGAGGCGTGAATGCCTCGCTGTTCGCTCATCCTTCCATGCGAACTCCAGAAGTGCTTCGCAGAATCCATCAAATTCGACAGATGCGACATGAGCCAGTTCAACAGGTAGAATCAGGTACATGTCTTGTGTGGGAAAGATGCGTTTGACATTGGCGCAAACATTTTGAAATGCCGTCGCCGACATTCCACTTCGTTCGAACATTCCCATTGACTCGGCGAAACACGTGGCAATCTCATCACCTGCTTGCATATCCACTTCAACACGTTCAAAATGATCTCGATCACATCTTGGCCTTGAAGAGTGATCTCTCACAAACATTTCATCGAATCGCATTTCAGTAAATACTCTTTTACACGCCCATTGTTTGTAATCGATTGATGAGTATCCCGTTATGAAGCGAATATTTATTGATTTAATTTTCCAAGCTTTGACAATCCAATCGATGACTTCACGAGGATGAGCCAATGTGTCTTTTGACCACATGCATCGATCCGAAAACACAAGATCCAACTGATCACAACTGATTTCTTGTGTTATTATTTTGGCGAGACGAACGAATGCTTCCTCTTTGCTCCCAATCATTTCAACACAGTGAAACGCTATTTCAGCTAGCAATCTGCAACGGAATCATACTGGTTATTGTTCAACCTCACGAATAGAAACAATGTTTACTCACATTTCTGTAACAATTAACTGTTCATAGTGTTTTCTCCCACAGATTGGTTCCAGAAGAGTGCAAAATTGCACTGGTCCGTACACTTTCACTCGAGAGGCGATCTTTGAACATGCTGGGCATCCATTGCAAATTTCTTCGGCACCTTTATACGAGTTGAGGGAGTACCAGTTTGCATCAAGCAAACTATACAGAATACAATCGTGAAGACGTTGATCGGGAGATGTAAATCCAGAGAACAGAAGATCCCGCACACGAATACGAGCCACGGAGTTCAAAAATCTGTAATTATTCATTCCTATCTATTTGCGTAATTATTCTGTAACACTTACTCGAAGAATTTCGGCACTTGACTGAATGAGACTTTTCGTTCGTTAACAATAAATGTTTTGTCTTGCGAATTATCCATCTCGTCATCAACTTCTTCGTTATCACTTTGAAAGGGGCTCACTTGTACTTGTACGAACTCCGATCGAACTTTGCTGAGCACAACGTTGTTGAATCTCTTGCTCACTAGCTGGAATGATTGTTATCGGAGAAAGTTCATTCAGTACATTTTCGGAATTACCCGCAACTGCAGAAGATCTAAAATTGACTTGTCAGCCCCAACAATATTTTCAACAATATCATGAAGAATGTTTGGGTTGCTGAAGATTTTCGAGGAAACATCGACTTCGATATCCAACTTTTTCTGTAAAAAAAATTATACGAAGAATAAAATAGGATTTCACACTCACGATTTTTCGCTTCGGGCAATCTTCTTCTTCTCCATCGAAGATGTCATCGTGCAGCTTCTTTCTTGGCTGCATTTTCGAAGAATCTGAACGAAATGTTATGAAAATCAGTGGGAAACTCAGAGAGCATTGACAAAATTGGAGAAACAAAGATATTCTAGAAAATCAACGCGAATTCGATGAGCCCAGATTTCGAATGAAATAGCGGGAAAACTTTAAAAATTGAAATTTAGTAATAGTAGATCAAACCAGAATGGAATGCGAAGAATGCAGGTCTATAAATAATTAAAATTCGTATTTTTAATTAAAAGCAACGTGTTTCAATTATATATTTACCAGATTGGTTTTTAAATTTTGGATAAAAATAAGATAGGAGCTTCGTGCTTGCGTATTTACAGCGCAGTACTAAAAACGTCTGGTAAATCTGTGTTGGAGAAAAATGTAACACAGTAACAAAAATATGTTTTAAATTTTTTAAATCTCGCAAGTAGCTGAAATTTAGAAAACACCTGAAAATTATGCAATTTTCGTGTCGAACTTCAAAGACTCAAAAATAAAAAGGTAAATGTTCGAGCAGTGCTGACACCTTCGTGAAGAAACAAGAGAGAACGCTTCATCACATAAAATGAGAGTGACGCAGGGAGTTGAACGGAAAACTCAACATTTTCAGTGGTGCCACTCTGAATACTCCGTTGAAATTTTTTACGACCAGTTTTTGGAAATAAGTTGCGGAAATTGTATCTCTTAGAAAGTTCACATTTTTCTGTTTATCAACAGATTTGCTTATGACAAAGCTTTGCCCGCTGTGAAGAAGAAATTCACCGAAGAGCAAGAAAACACCAACACAGAATTGTAGAAGGAGAAATTAAATAAAGAGCAATATCTTTTAGTTTACATGTGTGCCATGAAATATACGATCATAACCTGAACGTCCAACCAACCAAAATACGAACATTCTGAAAAATCTGATATTTTTAAGCGCTAGCGCTGTTATCCGTCCCGTGGTTGAGCTTAGATTTGTCTTTCGAATAGGAACCTAGGCAATACTGTTTCAAGTATCACGTAAATTCAATCCATGACCAACCAGATTACGAACATTCTAACATTCTGATATCTAAAAGCGCTGTTATTCGTCCCGTGGTTGGTCATATATTTGTCTTTCGACTGTGGAACCAGGCAATACTGTATCAAGTATCACGTAAATTCGATCCATGACCAACCAGATTACGAACATTCTAACATTCTGATATCTAAAAGCGCTGTTATTCGTCCCGTGGTTGGCCATAGATTTGTCTTTCGACTGTGGAACCTAGGCAATACTGTATCAAGTATCACGTAAATTCGATCCATGACCAACCAGATTACGAACATTCTAACATTCTGATATCTAAAAGCGCTGTTATTCGTCCCGTGGTTGGCCACAGATTTGTCTTTCGACTGTGGAACCTAGGCAATACTGTATCAAGTATCACGTAAATTCGATCCATGACCAACCAGATTACGAACATTCTAACATTCTGATATCTGAAAGCGCTGTTATTCGTCCCGTGGTTGGTCATATATTTGTCTTTCGACTGTGGAACCAGGCAATACTGTATCAAATATCACGTAAATTCGATCCATGACCAACCAGATTACGAACATTCTAACATTCTGATATCTAAAAGCGCTGTTATTCGTCCCGTGGTTGGCCACAGATTTGTCTTTCGACTGTGGAACCTAGGCAATACTGTATCAAGTATCACGTAAATTCGATCCATGACCAACCAGATTACGAACATTCTAACATTCTGATATCTAAAAGCGCTGTTATTCGTCCCGTGGTTGGTCATATATTTGTCTTTCGACTGTGGAACCAGGCAATACTGTATCAAGTATCACGTAAATTCGATCTATGACCAACCAGATTACGAACATTCTAACATTCTGATATCTAAAAGCGCTGTTATTCGTCCCGTGGTTGGCCACAGATTTGTCTTTCGACTGTGGAACCAGGCAATACTGTATCAAGTATCACGTAAATTCGATCCATGACCAACCAGATTACGAACATTCTAACATTCTGATATCTAAAAGCGCTGTTATTCGTCCCGTGGTTGGCCACAGATTTGTCTTTCGACTGTGGAACCAGGCAATACTGTATCAAGTATCACGTAAATTCGATCCATGACCAACCAGATTACGAACATTCTAACATTCTGATATCTAAAAGCGCTGTTATTCGTCCCGTGGTTGGCCACAGATTTGTCTTTCGACTGTGGAACCAGGCAATACTGTTTCAAGTATCACGTAAATTCAATCCATGACCAACCAGATTACGAACATTCTAACATTCTGATATCTAAAAGCGCTGTTATCCGTCCCGTGGTTGATCATAAATTTGTCTTTCGACTGTGGAACCTAGGCAATACTGTTTCAAGTATCACGTAAATTCAATCCATGACCAACCAGATTACGAATGCTTTCCCTACTTCACTAAAAACTAATGAAAACATCAGTTTGTTTTGCCGCACTGCCTCATCTTTACTATTATTACTGTACAGATTCTGTGTGTGTGTGTGTTTGTGTGTGTTTCGCCGGCCCTAGCGAGATCCCTACTGAACCAATTTTTATGGGGCCTTGACAGGTCGATCCAGAATTTTGACGCGATGATGCCCGTCTATT
The DNA here is from genome assembly GCA_963572265.1 of Caenorhabditis doughertyi. NCBI lineage: Eukaryota > Metazoa > Nematoda > Chromadorea > Rhabditida > Rhabditidae > Caenorhabditis > Caenorhabditis doughertyi. The sequence goes on from OY751554.1 coordinate 12,087,986, forward strand.
TCAAATTTTGAAACTGATAGAAATGAGGTCACCATGTTCAAAAAATCACGTTTTCAGGCCTTTTTTAAATTTTCCATTGGGGAGAGAGACACACAGGGGGCCACGTGAATATTATAAACCCCGTAATATTTCTCACAATTTTTTCATTTCTAAAAAGTATTGTGAAGCCAGGCGGTAGGAGGCGCGGAGCGCCGATGACCGACTGGTTACCGTTACCTTAGTGCTTCCGACTGTCCCGTTGGCATGCAGCCCAAGCCATTGATTTGATCGTTCGAACCATCGAGAACTGATCGTTTCGGGATAATTTTCATTCTTATATAGTGAGAAAAGTAGGGTAAAGGTCAATACGTAAAAAGGAAAAGGGTAAAAAAATGAACTCTTTGATTGCCCTTTACTTAAAAGTATTTGTTCCCGTGTTGACCTTTACCCTACTTTTCTCACTATATAAGAATGAAAATTGTCCCGAAACGATCAGTTCTCGATGTTCTCGTTGGTTGGATCGAACAAAAGGATGGCTTGGTCTGCATGCAGAAGGGACAGTCGGAATCACCAAGGTAACGGTAATGAGGCAGTGCGGCAAAACGAACTCATGTTTCCATTAGTTTATAGTGAAGTAGGGAACGCATCCGTAATCTGGTTGGTCATGAATTGAATTTACGTGATACTTGATACAGTATTGCCTGGTTCCACAGTCGAAAGACAAATATATGACCAACCACGGGACGAATAACAGCGCTTTCAGATATCAGAATGTTAGAATGTTCGTAATCTGGTTGGTCATGGATCGAATTTACGTGATACTTGATACAGTATTGCCTGGTTCCACAGTCGAAAGACAAATATATGACCAACCACGGGACGAATAACAGCGCTTTTAGATATCAGAATGTTAGAATGTTCGTAATCTGGTTGGTCATGGATCGAATTTACGTGATACTTGATACAGTATTGCCTGGTTCCACAGTCGAAAGACAAATATATGACCAAACACGGGACGAATAACAGCGCTTTTAGTTATCAGAATGTTAGAATGTTCGTAATCTGGTTGGTCATGAATTGAATTTACGTGATACTTGATACAGTATTGCCTGGTTCCACAGTCGAAAGACAAATATATGACCAACCACGGGACGAATAACAGCGCTTTCAGATATCAGAATGTTAGAATGTTCGTAATCTGGTTGGTCATGGATCGAATTTACGTGATACTTGATACAGTATTGCCTGGTTCCACAGTCGAAAGACAAATATATGACCAACCACGGGACGAATAACAGCGCTTTTAGATATCAGAATGTTAGAATGTTCGTAATCTGGTTGGTCATGGATCGAATTTACGTGATACTTGATACAGTATTGCCTGGTTCCACAGTCGAAAGACAAATCTGTGGCCAACCACGGGACGAATAACAGCGCTTTCAGATATCATCCCTTTCAGAATATGTGTTATTTGTCGGAAGGATGATCAAGTTTTGGTTGAGCTGACATTGGTTTACCCAATCGGAGGTGTCTGTTTTATATTTTTTGTTTGGTCATAAAGACCTTTTCTATTTTCACCATATATCCATATTTTGCGCGAAAACGGTGAATTCCAGGTGTGTCTTCAGAATAACGTCTCTAACTTTAACTGCAAACTTTTTAAATCTAGTGCACCTGAAACTAGACAAAAACCCTCAACAGCCCTGTTAAATTGATCACTGGCAATGAAGTTTAGGCTTCGACTGAAAGTTTTCAAGGAAGTATAATTCTCATAAACAAGATGCGAAAAGACGAGACATTGTTGTTGACAGGCAGAAAAGAGCAGCAGACAAATAAATGAATGAAAAATCTGAAAAACTCTTTAGAAACGCTCTTAACTATGGCGACCCTGTGAGTGCCGAACATTGGGTGGCAATACATAATAGAACTGTATCAGAGTAGAATTGCTACAAAATAGACCTCATGTGCGTTAGAGCATGATTGATTTAGGGGCCGTTTTTTAAAATGCTTGGAAAAGTTCAAAAGTTACATTCTTCGTTTTCCTGTGTAAATGAAGTTTTTGGTAACCATTTTGTAGGAATGTGAAATTCCGTATGCTAGGTAAATTAGTCACTGAATGCTCTTTTATCATTCCGGCTTGTTCTCTAAAAAATAAAGTTTTAGTGAAAACGGATTGATATTCAACAATTTTATTCGGATGACAAACTCCAAAAATACACATAGTAAATACAACAAAAAATAAGACATGAGATGAATATTAAATGATTTTTGAACAAAAGCATTGGTGAGTGAGTGGCGTTCAAATCCAATTGAACCCGTTAGAATGATAAGGAAAGTGAAATGAGAAGTTTTAAGAATCAAATTTGTACACAAAAAAATCGAAATCTATGCCTATGAGTCTACCATACAGTACTACCTTAGAATTTCTCCACAGTGGTTGTTGTGTCGACACTCTTCTGATCTTCAATATCATGTTCTGATCTATCATCGACTTCAGCTGTTCCAACTGTCCATGGAGCTGCTTCTGCTTTTGAGAAAACAATGAAAATAACATTTGTTATGAAGACGATGCAGAAGATGATTCTGAAAAAATAATAATCATGATCAAAACTATGCGAAATGCTTTGAAAACTTACAAGAAAAGACGAGTCCATTCAGTGTGTGTATCATTTGGTGCAACAGCATTTACCAACAATGGCAGGAACAATCCAACACTTCCATTATAAAATCCTCGTACTGTGTAGACAAATGACATATGCTGCTTACAGACAAGTTGGGCACTTCTTGTGATTCCAACTCCATTCAATCCGTTTGCAACAATAACCAAACTGTAGCAAAGTTGTCCAACAGAAGACCATGATTGTGGAATGAACATGAGAACAAGGAAAGCGATAGCCATGGTTCCTTGTGAAATGGAAGTAGAGACGATTGCAGCAAGACGTTCTCCAAGGAATGAACAATTGGCAGTGAGTGGTTGAGCAACAATTCTAGCAATACAGGAGAAGATATATGGAATAGCAGCAGTCCATCCAGTTGTAGAAAGATTGTAATGAAGAACCTTATTAAGATAAGTTGGTCCATATTGCAAGAAGATTGAGAATCCGATAGTTCCTCCCACAGACGTGATCCAAATAGCCCAGACAGCAGGATCCTTATGAATTGCAGCAAATGGTGTTTTACTCTTTTCCACGTGCTTCTCTTCCAATGATTTTCCGTCTTCAATTGCTTTCAGTTCTCCTTTTGACACATATTTGCTATTTGATGGTTTGTCAGTGTAGAAAATAGCAAAGAGAACAATTAGGATAGCTGTAATAGTTCCTTGAGTATAATAAACGGAGCTCCATCCTCCCACACTGCACATCAGAGCAGATAGAGGCATTGTGAGAAGTGGTGCAAGTTGATAATGGGCTGCCAGAACGGAGACATATGTTCCGTTTTCAGTCAGTGTTGACCAATGACAAGTCACAACTGATACGACGATTCCGAGAATAGCGGTTGGAAGTCCTTGGAAGAATCGGGCAGCCCAGAAGAACCAGAAACCGTATTGTGTGGCAATTGGAGTGAGGACAGTTGATAAGAATGACATGATTGAGCAGATCATAAGAGTTGTTTTAACTCCGGATCTATTTGTCAAAAAGTAAAGAATGATGATCGATGGAAGGGGAGCAATATAAGCTGCAGAGAAGAGAAGATCTTGTTCGAATTTTGAAAAGTTGAAGTTCAACGAGGTTGTGATTGTTTCATTTCTTGAAAGACTTTCTGAAAATGAAAAAAGTTATAATTATTTCCTCATTGGATGTTTCAAACTAAAAACTTACCATTAATCATCTTTCTCTGTTCTTCTTGCATACACAAAACTGTAAAATTGTATACATGAACATTTGCTTGAATAAGTGTCATCAATGCAGTCACGATTGCACAAATATACCATCGGGTTCTTCCTGGTATCCTTCTGACTTTTTTTGGTACATCCATCATCTCATCGTCCAAATGGAGATCCGAAAAAGTGTGGAGGTCTTCGATTGAAATTGATTTTGAAGCTTTCAGCATTTTTATTCTGAAATTAGAATAGTAGAGGGTTTCGGGAGATAAAAACAGAAATTACGAAGATGAAGATGATACGGAAAGAAAACGCATAAAAAGAAGGAAAAGTATACAAATCCCAGGCATTTCTTAATGATAAAAGAAAATTACCGTAACGCTAAGATCACTACTCGAACTTCAAAAGTTGCTTATCAATTGAATCATAAGATTCTTCAAGGCCTTTCAGAATGTGTTAGTAAATACTTTAGACCCTTCAAAGCTAACAACAAACATCTTTCTCAAAAAATTGATCTAAGAATCTAAGAAGAAAAAAACACAAACGAATATTTCAAGCAATTCTGAGAGAACTGTAACATATATGCTTATATAACGGATTCTCATTCGAACTGTACAGTTTTTAATTGAGATACGAAATGGGCGGACGATACGAGACCCTGAGTCATGCTCTCAAGTCATACACATTTGTACAATTAAAAAGATGACGCCATTTCTCTCTCTTCTTCGTTCCTTTGTCCATCTACGTCTTATTCTCACTTCTTCTCAATAGAGACGGATATGATGTTTTGGTGTAAGAAAAAGAGAAAAGTTGATCGATCAACCAATACACGAAAGGAGGAAATCGCTGAACTCCTAGAAACCAGACGACATCAGTTCGCCGATCATTTTTAAACTGAAAGGGGTACTGTAGGAAAATTCCAGTTTTCATTATTGAATCAAAAGATTATCTAATGTTCCAGTTACAGCTTCTTTTTTAGATTCAAAATTTAGGAGAATTCGGTTTCTTGGAGCTTCAGGAGCAACAGATGGGTTTTGAGCGGCCTCTGCTTGAACTTCAGCTTTCAAACTTCAATGACTTCAAACGTCTTGATATCAAGAAGTTCTCACGATGATAACGTTCTCAGAAAGAGAAGATTGACACTGTCTGCTTGACTTCGACTCCACGTGAAAGAAATGATCAGCATAGAACAACCGATTCGTACAGTATTCACATGCGAAGGGCATCAAAAAGTGAATCGAGGGAGGTCATTGATATTACACTTTTAGTAGTTGGCGGTCAATGATAACAATGAAGAGAATGAAAAAAAGAAGACGTGTGACGTCGCAGTATCTAGAAGGTTCTATTTCTATCCTGAATTTAATTTATGACCCAATGAGGAAATTATTCCACGTGGTTTTTCTAGAACATTCAAATAACAGTGTGTGAGCACACTTGTGGTCATAACTAGATTAGTGACTCAATTCTACTGACTATGTCTTAGTATTTAAGGTATCAAATGACTTGACCTTCCTAACAGTATGTGACCTTATGATTCAATTGGTAACATGATCCTAAGACTAGAAAATTCTTAACCTAAAACTTCCTAACGAAACACTCAGACTGAACTGAAAATTCCGTGTCGTTGGATCCTTTTATACAACTTCTAAAAGTGTCAGTCACATGTGTGATCTTTTTTAATCATTAAGACAACAATCATGACGTGGAATCACTTTTGAAGGTCATAACAAGAAAAGATAGAAAGACCGCCCGTAAAGAAGATATAAAAAGACATCACTGAAAAGCAATTTATGACTCTTGAAAGTGTCATCTATGATATTGGGTTTTAGGAAATGTTAATAATTTGCATGAGGTGTTAGGATCTGAAAATGATTGATTGATTGATTAGAGTTTATTATAGTTAGTAACTGAAAAGAAGAATATAACTATATTTATTCTTCATTATTCAATTTATTTCAATAAGCAATTCAAAAACAATATTATATGAACTACCGGGTCGCGTTACAGCCACACATCCATCTGAACTCTACTCCTACCACCTGGCACTCCTACAGCAATTCGGACGGCCTGATCGGGACTAGGAGACCGACTGCCAATTATGCGGGTTTTGTACGCATAAAAGAGTGGGCGGAGTCGGAAAAGGGCGGGGGCTATTCAGGGTTACTGTATTTGGATAATGACACGTGAATGAATCATAAATGACAGTGGCTTTGTGTCTGAAATAGTTGATCACGTGAAAGCAGCCACCGTATTCATTGAATCACTTTATGCACTTTGATACCTTCTAGCTTCATTTTTTATCATGTGAGAATGTATAAAAAAGGAGAGGCGAAGAATGAGGAAGCTGAATTGAAGGAATCAGAATTATTTCCTCGGCAACACTAGAATGGATAAGTATGCCCAAACCATTCTAAATGCACATCTGAGTTCAGATCAAAAACGTGAATAAGAACAAAAAAATCCAACTGATCAAAAATTCAAAAACAGAAACAAAGAAGAAGACTACCAGTTGGCCGTCCGGGACCTGTTCGGTGTCCATCCATCCTTTTATAGAGTTTCTCGTGTCTCTAATGTCTATCTATTCTCTATATTCTATATGATTGGGCTAGAAAAAGTAGCATTTTTCTGATTTTTTTTTTGCCAACTTGAGCTTATTGCTGTTTTATAATTGAATTCCTGCGAGGGCGGTGTCTTCAGAATTAGGAATCTGAGAAGGAAGTAATGATTCAAAATTCATTTCCGTCGTATTTGACAAATATCGAAATAGTTAGGGTAACTATATTTGTAAACGGATTCTGTGCGTCACGAACTGTTATATATCTTCCAAATACCTAACTCTGTATTTTCACTCTATGGACCTTCAGAATATCAGGAATAAATGTTATCAAAGAACATATCTCAAGTCTTCTGATTCGTGACCCTGGTCATCTTTTTTTTCACACCAGACATCTCATTCATTGGAACACAACGACCGTCTCATAATAAGTCGCTTTTCCTCTTTCCTTTTTTTTTATCATCAAAGTTTTATAACCACCTTCGCATTTTTTTCACTGATCTATTCTTGCAACATCATTAAATACAATCAACTTCAACCGTTTCCCACACCAAACCAGCTTCTGTATTCCACGTGATTATCTCGTGGCACTTCTGATAAGTGAAACGGGTACACGTAGACCGTGTTGCCAACAATCAAGATATATGATATCTGATGGGAATATGATATCAACTGTCTCAATCATCATAAATTTTTGTGATCGACATCTGACCGTGTACGAATTGAAAGGTCGGACAAAGAATTATGAATGAGAACATTGGAACGAAAAACAAAAGTGTTTTTTACGGGTTGTTGAACTTTTGAAAACTGTACAAAAGGAAGAGAAATCAATGCTACATTGTTATCAATATTTACAATTTAGAGATAGAAAAAGATTGAAAATAGTCATACATCTATATCTGGGAGGTCATGTTTACAATGGGAACGAAGTTAGGCGAAGAGTTTCTTGTAGGTGTCACGAAGAACGTTCTTTTGCACTTTGGTAATATGGTTTCGTGGTAGCGTTTCGAGAATAATCACTCGTTTTGGTACCTGAAATTATAGATATTTAGAAGATCGTATGATTTCATGTCCTATTATTTGCGGAACCTATACTCTTTGGAAATCAAACTTCACCGGAAGTTTTATTAATGAGAACTGACATTTTAACTGTTTGAAACATCAAAAACATTACAGTTTCATATATCACAAGTTTTTAAAAGTTGTCTGAAAACATGTTATTGCAAAATCTCTAATTACAGTTTAGTCTGTAGTTGAGATGGGGTTCCCTTTATTGAACTACAAGAGGGCTTCAGGTGAACGCTTGCAAGTTTACAGTTTTTATTATGGCTCACCTTATAATTGGCCACCTTCTTCTTCATAATTCCAATCAACTTCTTCTCGAATTCCTTCTCATCGTTTACTTTCTCTGTTGGAACAACAACAGCTACGACAGCTTCTCCGAAATCTGGATGAGGAGATGCAATAACTGCTGATTCCTTCACAAATGGAAGAGTGTCAATAAAATCTTCTAACTCTTTTGGGTAAACGTTTAATCCTCCAGTGATAATCATATCCTTCGATCTTCCTCCAATTGTCAAGTATCCATCTTCATCAAGATGTCCAACATCTCCAGTCTTAAACCATCCATCTTCAGTAAATTCTTCAGCAGTCTTTTTTGGATTCTTCCAGTAACCAGCGAAAATTGCATTGGTCTTCACTTCAATTCCTCCATTCTTAGCGATTCTGCATCCAACTCCTTCGACAGCAGGCCCAACTGTTCCTGCTTTTCTTACTCCGTTCAATGGATTTGTTGTCATAACTCCTGCTTCAGTCATACCGTATCTTTCAAGAATTATTTGTCCAGTTCGTTCTTTGAATTCTTCGATAGTCGCAACTGATAGTGGTGCTGACCCAGAAATAAAGACTCTCACATTGCCAAAAGCATCTTTATTGAAGTTCTTTGATGCCAAAAGTCTTGAGAAGAAAGTTGGAACACCCATCATAACAGTAGCATTCTTCATGTGTTTAATGCAGTCTTCAACTTCGAACTTCGATCGCCAGATGATAGTAGAATGAGAGAAGAGTGAGCAGTGGAGAGAATAGTAGAGTCCATGAACATGATAAAAGGGGAGAGCATGTAGATTCATATCAGCTTCGGTAAATCCCCAATCTCGGACGATATCACGAGCATTATTAGACAGTGATCCGTGAGTTAGAATAGCTCCTTTTGGAAGACCAGTGGTTCCAGAAGTATAACATACGGAGGCTGGATCCGATGTTTCAACGTGCTCAATTGTGGTACAAGCCTGAAGAGAAATTATTTTTCTTATTGAATAATTAAAGAAAGTAGCATACATTCAAACTTCCAGCTTCTGAAGCTAATTTTTTCTCGTTCAACACATTGATTCGATCTCTGAATACTTTATCAAGTTCTTCATCACATGTGACAAGAATTGAAGGGGTAGCATCCTGAAATATCTCTACATTATTTCTACAAGAACTTCAAGACTTACTTTGATGTAGTGAGCAGCTTCTGATTCCGTATATCCTGGGTTCACTGGTATGTAAAGTGCTCCGATCTGAAGGCATGCAATATAAAGTGCAGCTGTATCCGTTGTTTTCGAGACTCTTGCCATAACACGGTCCCCTTTCTGTAAACAACCATAAGATTTGTTTGCTTATATGAATATAAAACCAACCTTGATGTTATATTTTTCAGTGAGAGCAGTTGCATATTGTCCGGCTTTCTTCACGAATTCTCCATAAGTAGTCTTACGATCTCCGTCGATGAAAAGAACCTACAATAAAACATTAATTATGATATTGTTGTTCTCATTCGGTTACCTTTGACGGCTCGGATTGAATTTGTGCCTGGCTAACAATGTTGTTTGCGGCGGAAGAGGCGGCACGAAGCCCAACCCGTGGCTGAATTGTACTGACTAAGCGGCTGAGCATTTTCTGAATAATTCTGCATGAATTCTATTATAGAAATTTGTTTCAATAATAACAAGTCAAATAAAGACTTCTGAAGATAAAAGCGGTTATCAAAGTAACGTTCACGTATCTTTGTCAGAGTGTTCGGAAAAATCTAAATGGCTAATGCTTGAAAGAATCAGAACTAATACACGAGAATGATATGAAAACATTTTAATTGATCGCATTGACCATCTCTTATAAGGAGACTTTTTATCTCTGTGCCTCGTGTTCTTGATTTGTCACTCTCAAAAATGACAACAAAGATAAGAGGTTAGAAGGAGAAACCTTCGTCGAAGCAAGCGAGTGGTTCTTTGATGGCAAGACGAAGCAACGTGCAACGTGATTTTGGTTCGTTTGATCTTTAGAAAGGTATGAATGAACATCACTTTTTGATCGGAACAAGGCCAACGAGTCATGTAACAGAATTGAAGTCAAAACATAGGAAAGCACTACAAGTAAAAATAATCACATTGTTCACCTAGGTAACCAAAGAAGGTCAATTATACATCGAAAAAGGAAATAAATAAAATAAAATTGAATAAATTATTTAATTTAAAATTGGATCACTTGACACTTATGTTGTGTTTATGAAATCGTAGTTGAACCGAATTTGATATGAGTAGAGAACACAGGAGAGTTTCGAAAATGAAGTCGGTTTTCAGAAGATCATGAAGATGGAGAGTTAGACAGGGTACCTGGATTCTGGAGCGAGTCTGTCGAGAACCTGAAACATGATATTGATCAGTAAAGTGCTCTGGTTCAATATCCAACCTGTCTGATTCCTGGAAGATATGTGAGGGTCGAGATTCCTGGAATTGTTCGCAACAAGTTGACGATTCCGGGCAAGAACCCTCTGTAAAATACAAACATCAGATTACTTTACCTTTTACAATGGTACAAGTGTTATATTTTTTAATGTCAAAAATGTTACTTACCCAAATAGCAACACGAATCCCCAACACTCAGCAATCATACCAAAAAGTGGATAGCCGAGAAGCACAACGAAGATTCCTGAAAATCAGTAAATAAGTTCAACTGGACTGTTCAATTTTCAGCAAACCTCCGAAGAATAGAATGCTGCCTTTCAGCTTTCGGAATTCAAAGAAGAATACCAACGTTCGTTGCACTCCAATGATAAACGTGATACCAACGATAAAGAGAAGCTGTAACAATGAGCATTAAATGGCATGTTCCTTGTTACACGTCTTCTTACGTTTCCAATGGCAAGAAGTGCAGAATCGAGGAACATAAGCACTCCAAGGAATATAAAGAAGAATCCGAACGCCGTCAGGCCTACTCCGATCTCTTAAAAAATTTCCCGCTTGACATCGTTAACGATTTATAAATCTTACGTTTTGTCGTGCTCACTTCAAAATTCATCATGTTGATTCGTTTCCCAAGTTATATGTTTTCTTCGGCTGGAAAAAGTTTATTGCGGAAGAGAGGAATTGAAGATTTTGAGAAAATAAAATAAACGCTATTTAAAGTATTTTCAAATAAATTTTCAGTTGAAAAAAAAAACGGAAATTTCAGCTTTTCAATTTGAAAAACGTTGAGAAAAGCTTCAGAAATGACGTGTCCGCATGCGCACGCTTACGCGAAAATGCGGACACGCGGCCGTGGTTGACGTGGCCTAAGTTTTCGATGGATGAAGTGGGTGCGAAAGTAGACGGGATTCAAACAATATATTCCAGGTTTGGAAAAATAAAGATTTAGTCATCTAAAAAATAAAATCGAACAGAAAAAAACAAACTATTGATTCCCTCTCCTCTCTGTTTCAGGCTGCCATTAGCATTGAAAATATTACCGTTGTGATGAAACAGAATAAGAACAGATAAAAATCAGATCATTTATACCAATAAGTTACTCAAAAGAAGTTCGTAATTAGGCGGTAGCCGACAGTGGAATGGTGACAGTTCCGGCTGGGGCGACAGTGGCGAAAGCGGCCTGTGCATCGGTTGCATCGGCTGGAGCATTGGCGAAGTGAATGACGAGTTTGTCCTCCTTTGGTGCTCCAGCAGTACGGGTGATAGTGACATCTTTCGTTCCAGATGGGTCGATGAAACCGAACACTGGAGTGATACGGTATTCGTTGTTATTCGACGACTTGATCTGGAAATTGGAACATGTGAGAACGAAGGTGTACTGTAGTCTCTTCTACTAAACCTTGAAGATGAGCTTATCAGCTCCTCCATTGACAAGCTTGTGGGTTGATGTTCCTCCGGCGGCTGGCACGGTGCATGCTGGTGGATCGGCGGTCAAAGACATGTTGTGGTTTTGGTTGGAACTTCTTGTGTAGAAGACTGACTTCTACTCATTACTCACGAAGTTTATACCCAATCCTTATCAAGATGTACTGGAAACCCGTGAAAGTTCACTAATTTATTCCCACGTTTTTGTCAAAAAAAAAGTTGTTAAAGTCTTTTTTTTTTCTATTTATCTTATCTATGATCTTATCGGTAGATTCTAATACAATGAGAAAACAGGAAACAGTATTGCCTATTTCGGAGTTTGTTTGAAGCTCTAATCGGTGAGTATTAAAAAAGTTCGATTCTGAAATGGCCAAATATTTGTTTAGAGGGACAAAAGACACACTGGGAAATGGCGGATGACAACGTTTCATTCACCGATCAAGGGGATTCTCATGGAGATCATAACAAGAAAGGAGCAAATTCTTCTGCAATGCTCGATATTCTTGGTCAAATGGAGAAAAAGCAGACACCTAAGAAAAGGGGAAAGAAAGGGAAGAAAAGTAAAAAGAAGGATAAGAAGAAGGTAAAGACGAAACGAGTTCGGAAGGTTGATAGGTTTGAATCTCAAAACTTTCTTTATCGTGTCGAGGGATCATTGTTCTGCGCTGGAATCAGTGAGTATCAAATTTGGATCGTTAGATTTTTTTCATTATTCAGTCGTCGCTCTTATCATGCTTCTTGTTTTCATCATTTTGGGAATCATTTTCGGAGTGAGAACCAATGGAAATATGGTCAGCTACATGCCACCGTGGTGGGGATCCGCAGATGATACTAGAGATGACAGTGGAGAAGATTAGTGATAAAACAATCATAAAAAAAGACAAGTCGGCTTACTTTGAATGCTCTCTTACTATTGTAACTGAGCTCTTTTTAATGAATCGTTTTCCACAAGTTTATAAGAATTTCTTTTGATTGAATACAATTTTAAAGTCATGCGCATTCCTTTGAGTCTACCGCCTTGACGACGGCCATCTAACAAGTGAACCTCTCAATGTACCAAATTGGAACCTAGGATCATGATGACGTGGATAAAACTGTCATTTGGGAAGTTGGGTGTACACAGATCATGAAAATAGGAACACGCTCTGAAGAAATCTAGTTCTAGTACCGAAGACATTGACAGAATATATCTGGTTTGATTCTAGAATTGCTCATGCGATCCACTTATTTCCTAATAATCTATTTTCTTTTATTCTTCAAAGAGATTTTTTGCTATTCACACTCAATTATCAAGAACGGCATTGGTATAGGTATCTCTTTCATTCACATACAGACCATCTGGATATATTTGGTACTGAGAACATTGTATTTCATTGATTCATGTTTTCGTTTTTCAACCATTCCACATGGTTTCAATCGATCATTTTGACGGTTCCGCTTGATTCTGTTTATGGCTAACAAAACAGACAAATATCTTGTCATGCGCGAATGCTCCTGGGATATTACCTGGGAAGGATCGTGGTGCACGCTTGGACCGCCCTTTTTCAGATTGAGTGCGCGTGGTGAATGACAGACGAATGACAGGCATGCCCTTCATTTATTCATTTCCTGTTCTAAACGATTGCAACTGTTTTCTTTTTCCTCTCAATCCCCCGTCTTCCATCCTTTTCTTTGAGACCCCTTATTCTACTCTTGATTGAGTGATTTCAGAACCCACATGGATTTTGCGTCTTTCACATCTTCATCCGGCGTAACTGTTTCATTGAAAGATCAAGAAACATGGTCCAAATTCCATCCGAACACGGAGATGGTTGTGACAAGCAAAAAAGGAAGAAAGTTGTTTCCGGATTTAGAGTACAACATCAAAGGATTGAATCCAACTGCATTCTATTCAATATGGATTCATTTAGAGAGATGTGATAATATCAAGTGAGTTTAACTTCAATTGCATTTTTCAAACATAAAAGATAAAACCATTTAAAAATATTTCAAAATCAATTTTCAGATACACCTTCAAATCAGGAAAATGGGAAGAGTTTTCTAGGGGTGATGAAGTTCTTCCAATCGACAAGAAGCAGCACAAAGAAGGTGGACAGGAAGGAAGCCATTGGATGAGCAAACCAGTTTCCTTTGCTCATATCAGAATTACAAATAGTCCAAATAACACTGAAAATCATTGCATTCTAGTCCAGAGTATGCATAAATATCAGCCAGTTCTCACAATTCGAAATATTGCAAGTGGAAGAGAAGAGGAGTTCCGGCTGAAGATGACAGATTTCATGATTGTCACTGCTTATCAGGTAATTTTCGAAGCATTGAATTCAACAAAAATTAATTTACTTTCAGAGTATTGAAATGAAGGATTTGAAAATCAGCCGTAACAAGTTTGCCTCTGGATTCAGACCAACTGGAAAACACAATCGTACAGACACTCCAGATTCCACGGATTCTGAGAAACGTGGAGTGAAAAGACAATCATCATCGCCTAGTAGTCTTCCATCACCACCACCTCCACCTACAGTATCTCCTCCATGGAATTTCACAAATGACTCTATGACTCCACTTTCGCTGACAACAGATTCACTACAGCCCAATTCGTTTGCTAATCCAATATATTGGAATCCGAATCAAATGTGGAACTGGAATCAAATGGGAGCTGGTATGCCAATGATGAATAATCAATGGAATATGGGTTATAGCATGATGCCAGGAAATTCTAATATGGAAAATTTAAACTATAATTTGAATTTTAACTTTCAACAACCTGAAGCCTCGCAAGCTAGAAGCACTGAAATGCAGAGCTCAAATTGCAATTTAAAGTTTCAACAGATTTAATTTATACACCTTGTCCATCTTTTTTCCCTCCTCATCCCTCACTATATCATAATAGTTTTAAAGCCTCCTTTTGCATAATATATTGATATTTTTTAAAATAAATTTTTTATGAATTAAAAAAAATTTTGATGTCTGTCAATTCAATAATAATCGAAACCAATTCGTGGAATGACAATTCTTTATTGTTACCACAAGTTTTCATGGACGGTGAACAAAATAGTGATTGTATCTGGTGGATAGGAACTCGTAAGTGACTGGAGGAATTTGATGAGCTGCTGGAGCCCAGTATGAACCTTTCTGAAATTAGATAAATGCTGTATAACCAAAATTTATAATAAGACGTACTCTTTTGAGATAAGCCAGAGAGCAATACGGAACCGGAATCGCAATATTATCCAATTCCATTTCTACCGTTTTTCTTGGTTTATCTCTCAATAATCCAACAGCCATATCAACAGTTGAAGCATGAGCAACCACTAGAACTTTTAACTCTTTTTCAACATTTGACACCTCTGATTGTTCAGCAATTGCATTCAAAATCATTTTGATTCTTTCGTTGTAATCATCATTTGTCTCTTGTTTCCCAACTACAGTTTCCAATGGAAGAAATGGACGGAATGTTTTGTCAACTGGAAAGATATGACGTTGAAGTGGAGTGATAAAACGAGGAACTCCATTTGGATAGATAAAGTTTTCAAACAGTCCAGGCTCCACGCGAATCAGAGCTTGACTTCCAGACATATCACGAACCCACGTGGCAGTTTGGATACAACGAAGTGAGGGGGAGCAATAGATTACATCTGAAATGGGAAGAATATATCGCTTTGTTGATAGCAGAATAGCCAACCCGGTGTGTTGTCAGTCATCAGAATACCTCTTCCAATCATCTGAGCAAGAACGACGCCACTTCTGGTCAAACATGTATCTCTTGTGTAATCTTTTAATGGACGTTGAATTGGAAGACGAGATGGCATATTCAGATCAAATGGTTCATATTTTCCATCCACATTACATTTTTCAATCCATCCAGGACAACAATCATCAACTCGTTCCGAGTGACGCATTACCATCATAACCGATGGATTCACATAGACTTCGTTGTTAGTTCTGGAAACATAATAATGAGAAACCAGTGGATGAGGAATGAAACCAACATATTCCGATGCGAAGAATGACGGTGATCACGATTCGACGGACAGTTGTACGAACCTACATCTGAGTGCTCTGAACCCTGTTCTGAAAACACAATAGTTTAATGAACTCCCTTGAAAAAGATACTTGAAATCTTACTTCCTTGTTCAAAGCGATTCATTCTTGAAATGACCTTTTCCGCTTGACTAGTATTAAAGAATGAGTTGAATTTTTCCACGCCTCCCATTGTTCAATTTCATATTACCCTAGTTTACTGACCTTGCTCCAATTTACTTATTATTATAAAAATAAAAACTAAACACGTGGCGTTTTAGTATCATTTCTGAAACGAAGATGCTCAACAAGAATATTTTCTTTGTATTGATTGGAATAACGTTACTCATGAAAACGTCGAGAGCAGCTGATAAGAATAAAGTAAACCCTGGAAATGTTACCAGATATGACGACGTGAACAGTAAGTTACTATGAAGAGACAAAACGAGCCAGTTATCTTTTCAGATAATGTCTACTGCTATTCAAGATTCGATAAAACTCGTATAGTCCGATGTGAACGTGCATGTGTTCAAAAAACAATCATTTCAAGATACAAAATAAATTCAGAGTGGGTTAATAAGCTTTTAATGTTTTTATGCTTTCTAATTCAGATATGAATTCGATTATCATTTTCGTGTTGGTTGTGAAAGTAACACATTCACGTAATTCTATCACAGCTATCACATTTTTTTGATTTTCTTCTTTCCAGACCTTCTATTAAAGAAATGGAGTGCAATAGGAGTATGAAAGAAGGCGCAGATTATGAATTGGACTATATGATAAGAGGAAATGATGAGAAACTGAATCCAAGACTGTTTATTCGCAAGAAGTGTTGCTTCCGTTCTTACTGTAACGTTCCTGAAATCACTTCTCGTCGGTATTGGTACAAAAAGGATCAAAGCATGGTGACTATTATGAAAAGGAAGTACTCTACGAAACACATTCTCATTTATTTGGTGATTGTTTTGGTGGTGTTTCTAGCTATTTATGGGGTTGTATCATTGATTATGAGCTGGATCAAAGCTAAGAAACGAGCAGAATCGGGAGAAAACTGTCGAGAATTGGAAAAGGAAATTATAGATGAATGCACGTTCACGGAAAGTAGTATCATTGATGTGGGTAGCTTTGATGCATATTCAAAACGATGTGATTCATTTATTCCAGACGAAGCTTGAAATATCTGGAAGACTGAACTTGAAAGAAACGGCTCGACTTTTGGCGCAAATACCAGATCACGATAACGTCAAGTACTCGCGAATGAAGTCAATTTCAACCGAAGAGTCTTCGAAAGAAGTGAAGACTACAAAAGCTCTGAAATTGGCTGAAAGTGAACTTGTGGTTGGAAAGAAGTCACTGAGAAAGGTTTCCCAGTGCTGAATTCAAATAAGCTAGTGTGAATTTCCTTTTCAGGTTTTTATAAAAGCTCCGTTGAAAACAAAAGCATCTGGTTGGGGTCATAACCTTTGGAACACTGTGAGAACCATAAATTCACCATATGATCTCTTGTATCGGATGATTGAGCATGGACCATATCAGTATCCTTTCACGGCGTTAGAACTTCTTTCGGTATGATTTTTCTTTGCTTTGATTGTAATCATAAGAAAATTGAAATTGCAGTTATTCGAGGAAACTGCTTTTCAAATGGCTGAAGAACCGTCACTTCTTCAGATAGATGCGGATATTACTGTTATTGGAGATATTAGAGGAAGGTAATTAACTTCTGAATACTCTATTCTACTCATCGAAATACTTTAGATACGTGGATCTTCATAGATGGCTTCAATTAACTGGATGGCCACCTCAGAATAGAATTATATTCCTTGGAGGAATTCTAGATAGTGATGAAGCTGGATCTGTTGAATGCCTTGCTCTCATTTGCTCTTTGAAGGTAATCTGGTTCTGTCAGATTATATCCTATTCAGTTTTTTTTTAATTTTTAGTGTCGCTTTCCAAAGAATGTGTTCATATTGCGAGGAGAACCAGAAACCTCTCCATTCCGAATGTCTCAACGTCTTCATCCAGTCATTACTCGTGCTGTACAGTCGTGTATCAAACGAATGTGCTCTCACATTCCATTCGCCGCAATCATTGGAAAATCTATTCTCGCTGTTTATAGTGGATTCTCTCCGATGGTTCGAGAAAAAGGGCACATTCATCATTTGTTCCGACCAGTTACACAGGAAAACTTGAATTCTGTTGAACGGCATATTATTTTCAATCAACCATCCAATCAAGTTAGAATGTATAGACCGAACCCAAGTAAACCACAAGCTAATTCAAGCTTGAAAACGGAACTAGTTTTTCAGACAGTGAAAGTGATTACTTCGGCAAGCAAGCAGTAAAAAGAGCATGTAGGGCTATGAGATGCAATGTCATGATTCGAGGTCAATCTTATGTGCCTTATGGATATCTTCCTTGCTGGAACAATCGACTCATAAATTTGTGGTCAGCTCCTGGATACGGTTGTCATATTTAATCAGTCAAATAGTAATTATTAACTTCAAATTGTAGGTTCAAACTACGGAGCGGTTCTTCACATTTCTAAAGATTTGGTTATCACACCCATTTTGATGGAGAAGCAACAAAGTTAAGAACTATTCCTGTTTTTTGCCATGAAATAACTCTTTATCGTTGTCTGCAACATATTAAGACCGGCAAAAACTTCTTTTTTCTCGTTATAATTTTTCATAAATTTAAAGCGAAATTTACTTTTTGAAATTTTTTTAAAAGCACTTCTTTCATTGTTCAAATGGTTGGAAAAATGTATTTTCAGTAGTTTGATGTGCAGGTTACCTGGGTTACTGTACTCTGAGATCTCTGCGGCACGCTCAGTGGCGCGGTGACCTTCTCGCTTCACAGTTTTCTCCTCCCTTTCCTCAGTTTTTCAGCTCTCCGCTGCAGTTCTTCTCTGTTTCAAAAGTGAAAAACATTTTTATTGACCGAAAATTTTAATTTTTCATGAAATTGGCTAAAATTAATGTGGATATATTCAGAGAAAAATGGCCGACGAGCACACAAATGGCCATCAGCGCCCGAGCCCCCGCGAAGTTAGTTTTGATACCTTCTTGTTAATTTGTTAATACTTGGTAATTTCAGATTTCCTCGTACCTAGCATATTTGCTAGGTACAAATTTCACCGAGGAATTTCGCGATCTCGGCGAACGGCCGGCGTACATTCCAACACCCATGCCGCCGTTCGCCTCTCCAGAGCCAGTTGCCACGTCGGCCCGTCCAATGCAAGCCCAGCCGATGCATGCCGTTCCAATGCAAGCCCAGCCGATGCATGCTGTTTCAATGCAAGCTCAGCCGATGCATGCTGTTTCAATCCCAGCCCAGCCGATGCATGCCGTTCCAATGCAAGCTCAGCCGATGCATGCCGATTCAATGCGAGCCGAACTGATGCGTGCTCATTCGATGCAAGTCCAGCCGATGCATGCCGTTTCAATGCAAACCCAGTCGATGCATGCCGATTCAATGCGTGCCCATTCGATGAATGCCGATTCAATGCGAGCCGAACTGATGCGTGCCTATTCGATGCAAGCACAACCGATGCATTCCGTTCCAATACAAGACCAGCCGATGCATGCCGTTCCAATGCAAGACCAGCCGATGCATGCCGTTCCAATGCAATCTCAGCCGATGCGTAACAATTCGATGCGTAACAATTCGATGCTTAACAATTGGATGCGTAACAATTCGATGCGTGCCGCTCAAAATTCATCTGGACAAGTAAGTTTATAAACTTTAAATCCAAAGAGTCGGTATATTTCAGAACTTTTAACTTTCGAAAATTAATTTCTGAAATTTTAGCACGGAAAAATAACGTTGTTTAAATAGATATTAATTTTACAGAATAATGGAATCGTTCGCCTTCAATTGATTCGAGATCTTCAGAATGGTGATAACATACAATCGCAACAGAACGCTGTTCTATATGCTCCGGTTGGTAAAACGGTATCTATTGAAGAGAAGTAACTTTTTTTAAATTCAGGCTCCAATCGAAGTTCGCCGCTTTTCGAATAATAATAACAACGTTTACCAGAATTCGAATAATAATCACAACGTTTATCGCAATTTGAATCATAATGATAATAACAACGTTCCCCGCAATTATAATAACCATTCACTTGTAAGTCAATTATTTTTCAGCGACTTTGAAGCAATAAATATTGTATTTCAGGTGCCACCACAAAATCGTCCTAACTGCTGTTGTTTCTGTTATGGAACATATACTACGATGGCCAGAAAGAACGGTTGGCCGATTCCACAAAAGGATGACTTCGGAGCGTGGTCGCTTCATCGCTGCGTTGAAAACCGAATTGTCACGTGAGTATATTTGTGTTTCAAAGATAAATCAGTCATTTGATGCGACTTTCATATTTTTTTCTAAATACAATTTCATATGCTTAATCTTACAGCTGCCCAAAACTCCGAACTATCGTCTGCGGAATTTGTGGAGCCACTGGAGACGATGCGCACACAACAAATTACCATATTACTCATCTCGCCAGAAGATCACCACCACGTCACTGAATGTACATCCATCCAGTCAAAATATTCATATATCCTTGCACCCATGTATCCTTACACCGAAACCCGTTTTATCTGCACTATTTCCTATACATACATACTCAATTGTTCGATATTTCGGAGTATAACTCGATCTCATGTAGTCTCTTTTTATCATTGTCCCAGTGAGACTAGAGCTGCATCATATGTTCATGTGCCTTACCAATTTCATGTTGTTACAATTTTTCCTATTGATCTCGTTTTATGTGTATTGATCTTAATACGAAATTATCATCTTACACTTGCTACACATTTTCTTTTCTGTTGTTTTTTTTTGTTTTGTTTTTTGTTCTTGTTGTTATTTGTTCTGTTGAGAAATAAACCAAAAAATTTGTTCGATGAAATAAGGGGAAAAGTGATTAGAAGGGGGTGACTGGACGAGAATCAATCCACTTTTTGATTTGTGGAATCGTTTGGATCTTCTCAGAATGCGCTTTGAGATCTGGGAACTTTCCGAAATCGGCCCCTTGAGCCAGCAAATCAGCTGAATGTTGAGCAATGGCCAAATCAATCCATGTCAAAGAGTCTCCAATCAGAAATCCCGAGCCGGAAGCCTTCAAAAAGTTGCTCAAGAAAGTATAGAATTTGTCAAATGCAGGAAGGAAGACGTCCTTCTTCAAAGTTTCAACATCCCCTGGTCCGAATCCAATTTTGGCATAAAAGTATGGCCTAGCTTCACTGGCATAATCTTTGTACTGATCAGCCAATGAGTTAACTTGAGCTTCTTCCCATGCATTCTTTCCATTCAATTTGAATTCCCGGGCAAGATAACGAGCGATTGCATGAGATTGAGCAAGTGGTTTCCCATCAACTTCGAGAAGTGGAAGTTGTCCGAATGGAGTTCCTGAAAATTACATTGACTCAGTAAACTTTCAGAAAAATAAAGAAGAAAATGAAAATTGTATTTTTCTACAGTACTAACCTGCTTTAAGTGCTGGCCATTGTTCTTGAGTGATTCTATTATCTTCGAACTCTTGTCCAGAATAAGCAAGAATCTGACGTACTACCTCTCCAGCTCCTCGGCCATTGAAATAGGTGAATTTGTAGGAAGGCATTATTGATGAAAAGATCGTTGTTTGTTTTTAGAAATACACTCAACTGAGGACAACCAGAGACACTCTTTCCTATTTATACTCTGTCGTACACGTTGTTTTGCTGGTCTATTTCTCTCATACTAGACAAGGTGTCTCACTTTTGTCATCATAAAATTGTGGGGCCGCAGGTACAAACCACGAAATGGGAGGAGCTTATTGGAAGGGATGTTTCGAGAAAAATCGTTGGTCCGGAATGGGAGAGTCTGTTGAAAATAATCAAAAAGGGATTGCGAAATTTGTAATTAGTATTGAGTTAAATAGTGATTAGAAGTCCGAAAGGTTGTAGGCTCAAGTATATTTTGGAGAGACACTTTTTGTATCCAGAGTTCTCTTTTGGAAATGGTTTGTTTGTTAGAAAGTTGTCAAATTGAAAATTGAGTAGGTCCAATTTCAAATCATATCATCAGCTATCCTAAGCTCACATTTACAGTCTTACACAACAATTGATATTTCATTCGAGTTCCAAGCAAAAATTTTGCAAAGAATTCGAGCAGAAAACATAAATTCATTAGTTTCTGTTTTTTATCATTCCATTGCATTTGGTCACAAAAAATACAAGCGTCACAAATTTAGACACAACTCTGAAAAACACACAAAAAACAATTATTTTTCAGTCTTTGGCAGGTGTTATTGGTTTTCGTAATCTGTGTTCCGATGGAAATGTTTTGCAATCAGGTTATTGGAGGAACAAATACAAAAGTAGGAGAAAGGAATTTCAAGTAGTTCGAATGATCAAAATAGTATTCATAAAAACCTTTCGAACATCATTGAAAGTAATCTAAACAAGGACAATATAGTTTCTTTTTGATACGTGACCCTCTATGAATTGATTACTATCTTCAATCACTCTCAGAATACTCATTGGTCTTAGATTTGTTATTTCATAAGTCTAGAAAGTTTCAAAATGCCAAGTTCCGTCAACATCCTGATGCCCAATAAGACGGTTCCGAGAAAGGTAAAAGGAGAAGCAAAATCTGCGTGAGTTCTTCCAAGCACATCAAAATAAAAATTGGATGATACAGTCTCACAAAAGAGAGAAAAACGCCAGAGATAGGAATGGTTGAAGTACAAGGAAAGCGGGAAGCTCCGAAAAAAGAGAAGAAAAAGATGAACGGTTCAACGAGAAAGAAACAAGAAGCACTGAAAAAGTCGACCAGAAAGAAGAAATCGGTATCTGGATCTTCAGATGTGCATGAGGTGGCAACACCTAGTCTGAGAACTAAAAAGACAACGACAACAACTTCTAATGCTTCTGATGATAAAACAGTGGATAAAAAGAAGGACGATGGATCAAAAATGGAAACGCCAAAAAGTACTGCAAAAACTCCTAACTCAAAAAAGTTCAACATGGAGTTGGCACAAAAGTATTTTAAACGAATGGCAGAAAGTCAGAAAGTTGGACCCAGAAAGAAGGATGAGGATACGGTATGTCTCTTAGTATTGACTAAAAGTGTGAAGCCAGTTATTCAGACTGTCGAAACGATGCCAGATTCCAACCAGTTCGGCTGTTCAACTAGATCCAAGAAGGGAAAAACTAAGAAGTCAAAGAAGCAAGAGCTGGATCCTAATGTTTTCAAGGAGAATGGTGAGCCTGTTTGGGTGGTTCCCGATCGAAAACCAGATGAACTGGTGATGAATGAAAGTGGAGAAATGGAAAGATACCCAGAGTTGAGTGAAGCCTTGAGAGACGAAGGACTAGAAATGGAAGATGGAAAAGGATGGATTCAAAAGATTACTTTATTTCTATCAGGAGAACTGAATCAAGGCAGAGTTGATACGTCTGAAGCTATTCAAGATATCGATCCGTTTGCATCATTCAAGGTACTCACTGAACGAGCTGAACAGTATTTCAATAAAGAAACCATACTATATAATACAGCCGATACTCTTGTCGAATTGAACCACAGTAAGTCTAAATATTTGAAAATGGTCAATAATAGTCTTTTTTTTCAGAGGCGATGGAACGTTTCTCACAGCAAGAAGAGGCGTGTGGACGTAGAGAAATGGACTCAAGATTGAGGAACGTTTCGAAGGAAGAAGAAGAGAAAACATGCATTGTCACTTCGATTCGATTCAATAACACTGATACCTGTTGCGTTAGTTATGATGTAGGACATCAGCAAAATCATCGTTTGAATCTACATTATTCGTTTTCAGCGCCGTCGTCCCATTACTTCAATTCAAAAGTTCAAGAGAACGTATCGTGATCATCTGAAAAAAGAGAAAAAGGAAAAAGAAAAAGAGAAGGAAATTGAAAAGGAGAAAGAAAAGGAAGAAGCTCCAACGAAGAAAGGAGAGGTCAACTCAAAAAAGGAGGAACTTCATTCAAAGAAAGTGGAAGTACAAAAGTAAACTGAAATCGCTTTTCGATACTTCGGATTGTAAACAATTCACAGTTTCTCAATGTGTTTATAGTGAACCACCTCTTCATGTTTTTTAATGAAGCTTTTTGAATCGCTATTTTTTTTTCATTTCAAGAAATGTGTAAAAACTAGAACTCCTTGTCTATGGCTTCATTAGTCCTGAAAGTTTCAACCAACTTCTGGCTCACAACTACAAATGCAAACCCAATTCTTTATTTTCTAATAAGATCATAAGCCTTAATGCCTATTTCTCTTTCCGATTATCTTCTTCATCCGAATGCGACGATGAACTTTTAGATTCCTTCTCTGCTTTTTCAGTCGTTTCAATGTCTACCACTGCATCTGTGTCTATCTCTCGGTGATGATGCATCTCTGTATAACTCGTCAGATTTGGGATCTCCATTCCATTGGACCTTTTCTTTCGTGGAATAGCATGTATGATATCAAAAACTGGCATTTTCAGAACTTCCATTGCTGTCTTTCGCTTCTTTGGGTCAATTTTTAGAGTTAACTTCATCAAATCATAAAGTTCAGGGTCGAGCATTTTGCTGGTGTACTGCAATGATTGACTAAACTATATTCAACTTAACTTCACATATAATTTTCTTTAAATTGTGGTTGTTTTTATTTACAGCACAGCTCTTTACAGCGTCTCCTTTTTTTGTGGTAATTTTTGTCTGATGTTCATTTCAGCACGCAATTTCAAACGACTACGGTAGTTCTCTCTGGGGCGCACTTGCATGGAATTATACGAAACGTTTCTTTTTCTTGCGTTTCCTTTTTTGTTTTACTTCTCGAAGGTTAACATGTTCGTAACGTTTTGATTGTTTTCTTCTCACGGGTTATTAACTCAAAAATCTTACCGTTTCAATTCCTCTGGCATCCTTTCTGGCAACTCTCGGACGTTTAACACCCATACTCCTGACGTCTTCATCTGTTGGATACCCAAAAACTCCCGTAATTAGTGTTATCTACAAGAAAATGATTCAAATTATTATTTTCTCAATTCGAATCACTTGATCTTTCGTATCCTTTCCTCTAAAAAGCACTCGATTAGCAAATAATTCAAACGCAACACAGGTTGCCGACCAGACGTCTAAAATTTTTGATTAAAAACGAAAAGTCTGAACTCTTTCTGTTTTTACCGATGGCAGAAGTGAACTTCTCACATCCAAACAATAGTTCTGGTGGACGATAGAATCTTGTTACCTGTTATCTTATTATTACTTTATCTCTCTTCTCCGTTCTTTACCTGATACGAGCCACCTGATTTTTCATTAGTTTCGAGTCGTCTAGCATTCCCAAAGTCAGCTAGTTTTAAGTGGCCCGTCTGAAATTATATTCTTTTCTTAACGTCTCATTTTCTGTGTGTCTATACCCCACGATTCATTATCACATTCTGGGGCTTAATATCCATATGCACAATGTTCTTTGCTGCTAAATGGGCGATAGCAGAAAATAGTTGAAAAGTATAGATTTTCGCATCAAGAACATCAAATTTCACACCCTGATCTCTCAACTTCGCCATTTCGTTCGGTAAGTAATCAAGAACGAGACAATGAATAGTCTGAATCAGATTTATGTATTCCTGGAAACAATCAAAAATGCAGATACCTTATCATTCGCATTTCTTGAATAAAAGTACAAAAGATTTGAAATGGCCGGATGATAGAGCTTTGATAAGATTTGAATTTCCGCATATTCGGTAGTCTTCAGATGACGTGTTTCGGTATCAGACCATACGTTCTTCACAGCTACCTCTTTTCGAATAGGAAGTATCAGCTGTCCACAATATACATTTGAAAATCTTCCGCTTCCGCATAATCTATGTCCTAAAAATAAGTTCTTGCTTTTTTCTCTCGCCTTCTGGACAAACCTCCAAATTGTAGGCTCACAGGATAGAACTCTCCACTCTCCTTGATACCGTATCCATTCATCATTTTGTTTTCAGATTTTCCAAATAAAAGCAAAAATAAGTAATAGCTTCGAGTAATTGTTTTCTAACTTCACGTTTTTCACGTTGATGATAACCAAGAACGTTTCTTCAGTTCCAGCTTTGAACTGTTCTGTATCCGTCTCCCTAGAAATTGTCACGATGTTTCTCTAGAACGTAATATAGGTCAGTTTTATTCAATTGTAAATAGTTTCGTTTACTTTACTCATTTGCTCCCTTGCTTTTCATCAGGCACCAGTTGAACCTAGTGGTTCTAATCAGACTAATAATCCAGATAATATCTTGCAAGCGGTTCGAAATGTTTTTTTGTATCCTTTTCGGAGACATAGCCTAATACCCGACCCTCTTTGCTTGTGGACTACGAACAGACAAACATACACCCCTCTTCTCTTCTCCATCTTCTCCTCCTTTCTCTTTTCCCGCGTCATTCACCGCTGCTGCTATTCGGCCAGTTTTGTGATTGATTTCTTCTCAACTACTCCTTTCTTCCTTTAAACATGTTTAGTTCTCATCGATTTCAAGTAAGTAGATTTTTAAAAAGTAGAGGTTATTATTCAGGAAAACTCTCGAAGAGTCGGATGCTATACGCTATTTAGGGCCACATTTATATTTTCCCACATTGTCAAGTCCAAATGCCTCTCATTTTAATGTTTGCTCTTCGTTTTCATGACTATGTGGTTTTCAATATACAGAATAGTTACTGAGTAGTTTGGTAGGAAAGCTCTCCGCCATTTGAGTTCAGAGCATAAAAATGTTTTGTCAAAACGAAAAGTTTTTGTTTATAAACGAGAGTAAAGGCAACTGTTATGAAGGAGTGAGGGAAAAGCATACGATTGAGGTCAGTTACTTTTCTAGTGTCTAATCGTTCAACAAGGAACTGATTATTGGTCTTCTCATATTCTTTTATTTGTCAGAAAAATCTTCTCATAATTAGTTTCTTCTCACATTCTTCATTTCTCAAATACGAATATTTGATATGAAGCTCTTTTTTAGACGCTTACATGGAGTGTGCCTCCTCGATTATTGTTTCAGCACATCAAACCTTTTTGATAAGCTGAAGAAAAAGTTGATAAAGTCAACTTCTCTGTTCCTTTAATTTCTTTCGCTTATAAATGTTTCGATCCGTTTGCGTTTTCTCGTGAAATGCCAAATACGCGTGACACTCTCATCAACGTCATCTGAATGTGAGAATAGGTTCTATTGTTAGAGGAATGACATCAAAAGATTTCCCATAACGACGTCGGATTGGTAAGGAGAGTCATGTTATCTGACTCACTATTGGCTCCCATTCCCATTTTCTTTGAGCTCATTTCTCGTCTCTTCCTCTCTAATTTCTCTTCGTCACTTCTCAGTTTTTTCTTCTTTTCTCGTACTGCTATTCAGTATTCACTTGCAGCAGTCTTCTTCGTCTCGCCACTCGTTACTTTTTCTTCCTTTTCAGGCATGATTCATGTTCTTTTTTTGCAGGTTCTTTTCGTATTCTACCGCGCTCGAGTCACTTTTAACAATAACCAAAAATGCCAGAAACAGACGAGGATAAAGTGCGGAGATATACAGACTGTCTCATGAACGGAATCGATGTATGCTTATTATTCTTTTTCTATTCTAAATGCTACGATTTCAGCCGAAACGGGCATTGAAACGCCTCTACGACCTCTCCGTCAATCCAGAAGTGTACAAATCGGCAGACACGTACAAATATGTTAAGAGATATGAATCATCACCAGAGCTCACTAAGTATGCAAAGAAGGTCCGAGACAAGCTGTTTGGAGGACGGAAGCGGGAGAGAGTGGAAGAATCGAACCATGAAAACTATTCACATTTCAAAAAACCGAAAAAAGAAGAGGTTGATCTTGATGCCGAGTTTGCTCAAGCAATGAAAGGTGGTGTCTCTTCGCATGCTCCAGCACCTCCACGAGTAGCTGTCGACTACAGTAAATACAAAGTATCAAAACGAGTTGAAGTAAAGGTTGAGCCAAAATCTGAACCAATCGACGAGTATGAGAATCACGCATCGTCATCTTCTGTGCCGTCTTCATCAACAATGCATCAACCAAAACAACAGAAGGACTATGCTCCTGTACATCCAATAGGAAGGCCTTCCTTTCCGAAGAAGGCTATTCCACAAAGTACCAGTTTGCATGCTGATGAGAATATGTTCAAACCACGGAAAGAAAGACAAAAGGTGTTCGCTGGAAGACGAAAGAAAATCGGAGAAGGGGTTCCATCATTGGTTTCAATGTGTCAAGCTGTTCTCGTGTCGAATGTTGACAGTGAGTTTTATCTATTGTCACATATACCTATCCAAAGTTGAATTTTCAGTGATCGAACACGTCGGAATCGTGCCATTCGAACTACTTGAACCAGCTCTCAATCAAGCATCTCTTGATCAACTTCGACGAATTATTGATGCTAACCCGTTGTTGGCAGATGATGCTGACAAGCTATTCCACGAACTGGTTTGTAAAGAGTTCCCGGATTATGCGGATTGTGATAGAAACGGACGGAGTTGGCGGCAAGTGTATGATCGATTGGTTAAGAAAAAGAACAAGACTGAGAGTGCCAAGTTGGAAAGGCTGACGTCTCGCATTGGAAAAGCTCACACAGGGCAGAATCAAGGACGACAAACGGTAATATTTTTAAAAAAAATTTCCAATCGAACTGTTTTCATTCAGATGGTTATTGATATGGCACACACAAGAGTTCGATCGAAATCATTTTTCAATACTGTAAAGGATAGTCAAGTGAAGATGACAGCCACGCCATCAGCGATACAGCTATCGCAGGCTCGGAAGAATGTCAAAACAGGTGAGCAAACACACGAATAGCATTCAAATGCAAATGAAAAACAATCATGAATGAAATAATTTCAGCTGGAAAAGCTCAACTCCACACAATAACTCCACGTGGCGGTGGAGTTCCAACATCATCTCGCAGTCGTTCGAACAACAATGTCAGCGGAAGCAACGGAATGGTTGTCAAGAAAACGGCACCACTTATGGCAAAGTGCAAGAAGATGCTCAAACGATAATTTCTTTTTTGCTTCTTCATTTCCTATTTCGTTTTATTCATATTTTTGTGTTCAACATCTTACTCATTTTTCTCCCCATCCACATAAATATTCCCTTTTTGTCAGCTATAATTTTCCTGCAAGCTATCACTTCTTTCCCTTTGTTCTTTTCCCCCAATTTATACATAGTTTCTTGTCCCCTTATGATACAATGTTTCATGTAGATCATCTTTCTTTTATCATTTCTTTTTCATGTAGGCTCATGTAATGAATGTGGCAACCAGTGTAAATGGCAAAGACCGTTTTGATTTTCTTTTATAATAAATATAGAACTTTTATATTCTTTGTTAAATACCACAATGATAGTACAATATGATAATAATAATGAGACTTCGGGACTGATGAAAATGAGGAAGCAAAGGAGGCAAAGACAGTCTATGGATTCAAGGGTCAGGATGTGGAAAAACTCGAATGTTATTTGAAAATTGAGATATCATAGAGGAAGAGAATTGCTATAATCTCTGGAATAATGTTTCCTTCTTGTCCTTTTCTTGTGCTTCTTTTTCAGTTTCTTCCAATTTTCGTTTGAACCTCTATGGATGCTTCTGAATCCATCTCCTCCTTGAAACTTCACTTTTTGCTGAAAATTCATTAACTTTTAAAAGACGAAACTTAAGAGAATGAACCCACTCTATTGTCAAAATGTTCATTCACTTTTTTCAGTTCCATTCTTTTCTCTCTTCTCTTCATCCAATCCATTTCATCTAACTTCTCAATTCTTGCTCTCCTCCATCCACGTTCCATCGCTTTTGATTCTTTCAACTTTGGAGCGTATTCACTCAAATCAGGATACTTTTCCTTCAATTCCAATTTCCGAACCAATTTCATTGCTGCCTTCCAATAGCTCTCTTTTCGAATGAATTTCTCTACTTTTTGAATGACTTTTCTAATGAAAGGAATGGGAATGTCCATTCGTATGAGGGACTTCAAAGTACGGACGACCTGGAAAAGATTATGATATGATTTACTGTAGATCACGAAGAAATATGAATGCTATGAATACTATAAATATTCCAACAAAGAAACTTACATCTTTTCTCTCATCTGCATTCTTCAAATAGTGATTGAACTTCTTCTCATCGAACATTCTGGTACCAAAATTTTTTAATGAAAAGTGAGCCCAATTTCTGACTGTAACAATGAATAATTCGATTATAGAGAGGGCGAAGGTGAACGGAGTAAAAACAAAAAAAAAGATGAAAAGGGAAAATGGAATGAGATTGTAATAAAACACACACAGAGAGCATTGCCAAAATCGCAAGGAAATCTTAATGTCTTCCTACGTCCTTTTCGTTTCCCTTATTCTTCTCAAGAGCTTTTCTTTTTTCTCCGTGACGTGGCATAAATTAGGTCCGTTATTTATTGAGAAGACGAAGGGAAAGGTATCCATAAATCAGGTTATTAGTTCTATTTTCAACTTTATTTTCGACTCCCACTTCAACTCCCAAAAGACTTTGGAAAATGAAGAGTTACCACTTTGGAAATCCCCCAAAGAATGCGAAAGAAGAATCGAACAGAAGGAAGAGGAGGTGGATTTGAAATTGAGCATGAAGTGAACGAAAAAATAATGAATGAGAAGAGAAAGAAGAATCCATCAATTTGACGTGGCAAGACATCCGGAAATGAAAGAAGAATCCTCGGATTTGAAGTACAATTTTGGAGATGAATCTGCGAAGAAAATGAAGGGGTTTAGTGGGAGGCGGGGGATTACTGTAGGTAGTTGAAGACTACACTTGTTGTATCTGATGAGCTCCCGAGATTTGTATGTTCACAAACAAATGAATTTTCAGATGAGGTGTTTTCAAGACTACTGTAGTTCTTCAGACATAGAAGAGGGTCTAGTGAAATTAATCTCCTGGATCTACAATGATTTCCAAAATTTCCATTCCGGTATACGGTAGCTCCTCACATGTCAACTAAAAAACGCTCTTTTCTCGGAAAACAAGTGAAGCTGGGAGTTGAAAGAAATCGTATATTTCTCGTAGAATATGAAAATTCAGAATGTCTTTACATGCCAACAAAAAACATCTATCTCCATTCCAAGTTCGCTATTTCTCATTGTGCGTCAACTCATAAAAAAAGTTGCATGTGCATGTGGGATTTATACCTGGAATTTGTAAAAAAAACCGATTTATTAATCAAAATGTAACTAGGCAACTAAATAATCCCGGAAGCGAATACAAGAACTGAATGGGGGCAAATGGAACACAGAAAATGAAAAAGTGAATTATTTTGATACGCTATGCAATACGTATAGTGGTATGTTTCATCATTAATACTGAGCTAAATTATTAGAAGTTTCAATCCAATTCGTAACCGATAATTGGTGATAACCATCGTTCAACCTCTGCTTTCGGAACATTCTTTCTGGCAGCGTAATCAGTAACCTGTAAGACATTATTTCGTATTCAAAGATTGGCAAAGATTGAAATAACATACCTGATCTTCATCAATCTTTCCTACTGCAAAGTACTGACTCTGTGGATTAGCAAAATAGAGTCCGGAAACTGATGCAGCTGGGAGCATTGCCAAGTGTTCGGTCAAAATAATTCCATTCTTCTCTGCCTCAAGTAACTTCCAAAGAGTACGCTTCTCAGTGTGATCTGGTTGAGATGGATATCCACATGCCGGACGAATACCTTCATATTTGATAGAGAGAAGATCAGATTCCGTGAGCTGTTCATTGGTTGAATATCCCCAAAGAGTTGTTCTAACTTCCTTGTGCAAGTATTCTGCGTATGCTTCAGCGAGACGATCAGCAAGAGCTTTGACCATAATAGAGGCATAGTCATCGTGATTCTCTTCAAGAACCTTGCAATACTCTTCAGCTCCAAGTCCAGCTGTACAGGCAAACAATCCAAGGTAGTCATCAGGAACTCCGCTCTTTAAAGGTCTGATGAAATCAGACAAACAGAAGTGAGACTGATCATGTTCACGTCCTGATTGTTGGCGGAGTCCGAAGAATGTCTCTAATTTATTTCCTGTTTCTGGGTCAAACACGTGGATATCATCTCCATCAGAAGCAGCTGGCAAAAATGAGACGACAGCGTTGGCAGTGAGGACCTTCTCATCGATCAACTTCTTGAGCCATGTTTGGGCATCCTGGAATAAAAAGTAAATGAGATTTGAAAGAAAACAGAAATATGGAAGTCTTCCGTGACCTAATCATCACCTACATCGAAAACTTTCTTAGCTTCCGCTCCAACATCAGCGTCATCGAAGATCTTTGGATAACTGCGATTCGGATATTTTCCTCTCAATTGCCAAACATCGAAGAACGGCTTCCAATCAATATAGGGAATCAATTCGTTAAGATCGAAGTTCTGATATTCACGACGGCCGACGAATGATGGCTTGACGGCAGTGAACTTGTCCCAATCAATCTTGAATTTCTTTTCACGAGTCTTTCCAAGAGCAGTGAATCTTCTATCTTTCAATGATTCGTAGTGTTCTTGACGAACCTGTAAGAATGAATATAGTTGGGTTGACTAATAGAAACACGCTCACATCTTCATAATCTTCGTTCAAATCTTGCAAGAAAGCATCACGAACGGTCATATCAGACAAAGAAGAGCAGACCACAACTGATTTGGACGCATCCAAACAATGCACAACTGGATGAGGATATCTCGGAGCGATTTTGACAGCTGTATGAGTTTTAGAAGTGGTGGCTCCTCCGATGAGAAGTGGAATGTTGAGCCCAACTCTCTTCATCTCTTTGGCAACATGAACCATTTCATCGAGTGATGGAGTAATCAGTCCAGATAATCCAATGAAATCAGCCTTCTCTTCGATAGCTGCCTTGATAATATTCTCACATGGAGTCATTACCCCAAGATCAACAACTTTGAAATTATTACATCCCAATACAACAGCCACAATGTTCTTTCCAATATCATGAACATCTCCTTTTACTGTAGCGATCACTACAGTTCCTTGATATGGGCTTTCATCGTCTTGCAATCCCATTGTTGCAATGTTAGCTTGACGTTCAGCATCCATGAACGGAAGGAGATGAGCGACGGCTTTTTTCATAACTCTGGCTGACTTGATAACTTGTGGAAGGAACATTTTTCCGGCACCGAACAACTCTCCAACAACTGCCATTCCATCCATCAATGGTCTTTCAATCACGTTCAAAGGTCTTGGGTATTTCGCAGTGTTCTGTCTCGCTTCTTCTGTATCGGCAACAACAAACTGATCAATTCCTTTAACAAGAGCAAATTTCAAACGTTCTTCTACGGAAGTATTTCTCCATTCATCAGTTTTCGTGTCACTTTTCTTTCCATCTTTTTTCATCTCTTGAGCTGCTACTAAAAGCTTTTCAGTTGCGTCTGGATCACGATTGAAGAGAAGATCTTCGAGAAGTTGAAGAAGTGGCTTATCAATATCTTCATAAACTGGGAGAGCTCCAGCATTGACAATTCCCATATCCATACCAGCTTTGATTGCGTAGAAAAGGAACACCGAGTGCATTGCCTCACGAATAGCTTCCATTCCACGGAAAGAGAAGGAAATGTTGGAGACTCCTCCAGAAACATGAGCTCCAGGAAGATTCTCACGAATCATTCGGGTTGCTTCAATGAAATACATTCCATAGTTTGAGTGTTCTTCCATTCCGGTAGCGATTGTGAGAATATTAGCGTCGAAAATGATATCATTTGGATTGAATCCGACTTCTTCTGTCAAAATTCTATATGATCTCTCGCAAATTTCAAACTTTCTATCGGTCTCTGCAGCTTGTCCTTCTTCATCGAATGCCATAACAACAACGGCTGCTCCGTATCTTTTAACAATACGAGCACGTTCTTTGAATTTCTCTTCTCCCTCCTTCAACGAAATCGAATTGACAACACATTTTCCTTGAGTAGATTCAAGACCGGCAATAATAACATCGAAATCAGAAGAATCAATGCAAACTGGAATTTTGGCGACATCTGGTTCTGAAGATATGAGACGGAGGAACTTGGACATTGCATACGGTCCATCGAGAAGACCATCGTCCATGTTTACATCAAGAATTTGAGCTCCGCTGTCAACTTGTACACGAGCGACATCGATGGCAGTGTCGTAGTTTTCAGCCTTGATCAAGTTACAGAACCTACGAGATCCAGCAACATTGCATCGTTCACCAATGTTTACGAAATTAGTTTCTGGTCCAACAATAGAAGGTTCAAGTCCGGATAAAAGCATTTTTCCAGCATGAGGATCAGATGGAGGAACACGTGGAGTGATTCCCTGCACTGCTTTGTACATCGCATTAATGTGGTCTGGAGTTGTTCCACAGCACCCTCCGATAATGTTTACCAGCCCGTCACGAGCGAATTCACGGAGAACATCTGCCATTTCCTGTGGAGTTTCATCATATCCACCTAGTGCATTTGGAAGTCCTGAAAAACATCTGTTTTTGAATCTCCAAATTACTAATTTGAAACTGATTATCATACTTACCAGCATTTGGATAGCAGAGAATTAGTGTATCGGACCATATCGACATATTTTCAATGAACTGTCGCATATCTTTTGCTCCAAGAGCACAATTGAGTCCTACTGCCATAGGTTTTCCTTGTTTAGTGGAGACTAAGAATGCTTCGCCAGTTTGACCAGAAAGAGTACGTCCAGACATATCAACGATGGTTCCAGACAAGAAAACTGGAATCTCTGGAACACCTTCATCTTCAAACAACGTGCGAATCGCGAAGAGGGCAGCTTTAGCGTTGGCTGAATCGAAAACAGTTTCAACGAGAAGCACATCGACACCTCCTTGAATGAGTGATCTGGCTTGATCTCCGTAAGCTTTTACAAGTTCTTGGAACGCTGAAAGCGAATGCATTAAGAAAAGATTAGGGAAGTCGATGAATTGAATACTTACTGACGTTACGGAAGTCTGGTTTCTCAACAGATGGCGAAATGGAAAGAGTTCTGTTAGTTGGCCCAATGGCACCACACACATATCGACGTCTACCTGGTTTTAAGCAACAATTCAACCAATTTGATATTTCGTTTTTATAAAAAACCTGTAGCTGCTCCAACATCGTCACAGGCTCTTCTGGCAACTAACGCTGATTGATAATTGATTTCATGCACTAGATGTTCACACCGATAATCAGCTTGAGCAATTGTGGTTCCGGAGAAAGTATTCGTCTCAATAAAATCGGCTCCGGCTTCCAAGTAGAGTTTATGAATTTTGTAGATGATGTCCGGGCGAGTGATGGAGAGAAGATCGTTGTTTCCTTTCAGTGGTTTGTCGTGATCTTTCAGAATCTGCAAGATCAAGATTATTCAAATGAGCTACCGTAATCTGTCTAGAAGTTGGCCTGTCTTTTCTATGTGAACACACTTTTGAGAGGCCAGAAACATCAAAGTTTGATTATTTGTATTTCTTTAACCATTTTTTGATAACATCAAAAAGTGAACTGTCCAATGCAATCACTTTTTATCACACGCTAAGAGACAGAGAACGTTCGTCTCATGACATTAAATGTTTCAATCTTTGGAAAACAAATTTTTCTTGTAGAATAGTGCAGAATTATTACCTCTCCTCTGAAATCTGCTTCTTCCATGTACTCCCTCTGGATCATCGTTCCCATGGCTCCGTCAATGATCATGATTCGCTCTTTGGCGATATCCGCCAGCTCCTTGAAAAGACTACTTCGAGTCATTTTCTGAAAGAATAACCACTTAGTGAAAAAAAAACTAGTTAAGTCAGCTTAATTATGAGGAAAAAAGAACATATTTCTGAAAAGAGTTTTTGCAGGTGTGTTTTAGGGAAAGCCTCGATTTGCATACTTCACGTGTAGTACACGGCCTAGTGGCCTAGCAACGCAATTTGTGTGGTTTTACGCGAAGCTGAAAGGGGAATTGAAGGAAGAAACTTTTGCTTTGATGGTTAGAGGTGATATTTGCCTATTGATATACATTTTTCAAAGTGAATTGTTCGAAAAATATAAATAACAAAAGCCTGTAACAATACGAACAAAGTGAGATCTGAATAGGGATAACATTGAATAGACCAGACGGAAAATGCAAATACATGACGACAAGAGTCGTGGCAAATCAGGAATCACAATCTTTTCCATCTCTCGTCTCGCTCTCTCTTTATGTCTGATGGGTGTTTCGATAAAAATAGGGTACATGGAAACATTCATTATCATAAGGAGACGAAAAATCGGTCAGTTTTGACCACGTGAATTCGGAATGGTGTCAGATTGAGAGATGAAATTAAAAGATGGGAAAATTGGATAAAAATACGTTCTTATTTATAAAAAAGAGAAAAGATTAATAAAGTAGTGGAGGCAACTAATTCAGTTGACGACTAGTGATAAGATTTTAGAAGTAGGCGGTTCAAGATAGCAAGTATGGCGCCATTCGATAAAAGTATACGCACTCTACAATCTTCTTTATCGTACTTTGATTCCTATTCAAAAGTAAGAAGTGCAGCTATGTTTTTTTTTTAATAGATTTTGTTGGTTTTAAGAATACAATGCTTATTTATTGTTAATCAAGCCCATGACAAAGTCAGGATATCTCACAAAAGAAACGACTGGAATAAGTCTAGACTGATCTGAATCTAAATATTTTTGTTGTTATATACAATTCGATTTATAAAAGGGGAACATAGATCATGAGTTTCAGTGTACTTTGGACGGCTAAGAACGATTCCACGATTTGCAAATCAAAAGTTCTCTTTATGATCTTTGTGTTGGTGTTTCGAGGAGAAGATGATAAGCACTGGGAGAAGTAGACGAGGTTTGTACCGATATCATTTTTTATTACTCTTCTTATTTTTCAAAAGGTCATTAGAAATCCAGTTATAATATCTGTTAATTAAATGTTATATAGTCGTAGGTGTTCTCTGCGAAGCTGGCTTCAAGATAACTAGAGGGTTTATTGGAACTTGTTGGACTCTTTTTGTAATAGTTATTGATCGTGTTTTTGTTCTCCGTTCGAATTAAGCTATCGTTTTTACTCTCTTTAAAGTTTGTATGCTGATGAATCACAATCTCAACCAGAGCTTCCTTTTCTCTCTCCAACTTTTGAATTCTTTCCTGAAGACACTTCTTCGATACTGAATCTACGTGGTGATACGACAATTCGCAGATAGAAGAGTTGGGGTTCTCACAGATGAAGGCAGTATTTTTTTCATCCCGGTTTAGAGATTCATGTTTTGTCTTTTTGAGAAATGGGAAGAAACAACCGAAGATCTTTGACATTTTGAAATGATGATCTGAAAGTAAAAACTTAAAGTATACGAGAATGAAAAAAGAGGGAAAATATAAATTGGAGAAGACTCATATAGAGAAAACAGAGCAGAAAATGAGGGGAAGGTAGAATACGAGAGAATGATGTTCAGTGCAGGTATAAAATAAAAGGTTAACGTCTGCACTTTCACATTGCTTTATAAACAGGTGGGCTGTAAAACAGAACCATTTACTGTACTGCAAATGAACCATAAATCCACTTGAGATGGCAGTGGGATAGTAACATCCACTTCCCTTTATAATTCTGAACAAAACCGACTCAGTGCCATCTACAGTAGACTGGAAAATCTGAAGAGTATTGCCGATTAAATTTAGCCTCTCGGTTCTTTCATTTTTAAATAGTTGCATATCGAGTTCGAAGATTTTTCAATTCGGTCTTTTCTAAATGGAAAAGTACTTCGAATCTTAAAGGATTCGTTTCAGAATTCAGAAAGGCAGCCATGTTGAATGTACACACCCACACACTCTCTCTCCCTCTCCTTCTATCGTTGTATGGCTGTGTCTAACGTTCCCCTGTGTCTCTACCAGGACCGCGCTGTGTAGATATAGGAGAAATCTTCAGTGGTGAGAGGGCGTCTCCATGGCTCAACTGGTAAAGTGCTCTTGCCCGACTGCGGGATAAAAACCGAGTTCGAATCCCGTGTGCGCCCATTATTTTTGCCATTTTTGTTTTACTTATTACATCACACGAGTTTGAAGTTTTGTTTTTTATTAAATGACTACTTTTAGTATCCCAAAAAAGTCTCCGAAAAGTATACGAGAATGAAAAAAGAGGCGAAAGATAAATTGGAGAAGACTCATAAGTATAGAGAAAACAGAGCAGAACATGAGGGGGAGGTAGAATACGAGAAAATGATGTTCAGTGCAGTCAGTAATAAAATGAAATATAAACGTTTGCACTTTCACATTCCTTTATAAACAGGTGGGCTGTAAAACAGAATCATATAATGGACTGTAAATGAATCATTAGTTCAATTGAGATGACAGTGGGATAACAACATCTACTTCCCTGTATAAATCTGAACAAAACTGACCCAGTGCGGTTTACAGTAGACGGGAAGAGCTGAAGAGTATTGGCGATTCAATTTAGCCTTTTGGTTCTTTCAATTTTAGATATTTGCATATCGAGTTCGAAGATTTTTAAATTTTTGGCTTTTTAAATGAAAAAGGACTACGAATCTTAAAGGATTCGTTTCAGACCGCCAACAACAAATGTCTCTTACTGGCCGCGATAGCATAAGTGTTGGGGAGAGGGAAAAAGAACCCACACACACACATGGCTTTCTTTCACGTTCCTCTTTGTTTCTGCCAGGCCGCGGTAGATAGGGGAGACATCTTCAATTGTTACGGGGCGCCTCCATGGCTCAGCCGGTAGAGTTCTTATCCCGCACGGCGGTTATGTTATCGGATGCTGAGAGTTCGTTACCCATGTGCGCCCATAGCTGTTTGCCATTTTTGTTTTATATATTACTTTAGTTTTACAATAGCACAAATCCAAGAAGTGAAAAATAAGACACATGACACAAGTTTTGAAGTTTGTTTTTTATTATGTGACTACTTTTAGTCTCCGAGAAACTTGGACCCATTAATCAATCTTGACCTCGAAGAGCTCGTCAATGAATTAAAAATCAGGAATTTCCGTGGCATCTTTATGAGAAACAGTTTGCCAACACAAAGATCTGTAAGACATCTTCCTAGTGAAGGAAAAATAAATAAGAATTGTCAGAATTCAGAAAGGAAGCCATGTTGAATGATTTATCTAAGAAGTGTTCAACTGACGTTTGCATCTCTCAGAATACCAATTCTCGATGATGGTTTCAATGATGGTTCCCTAATTTCTCTCAATCTGATTGTCTTTTCTGCAGGTTTGTTTCGGTTTTTTTGGTTATTTTACAGGAAAAGAGTATTGAATTTCAAAAGATACATAACAAGAAAGGGGTGCCCTCGTCTATAAATGCATCTTTCTAACCTTAATCCTGCAAGTGTTTCTTTTTCAGTGGTACACAAACAGTTCTCTGAGGATATGAGTAATGCTTCTACTTCTTGTTATTATTGCAGCTGAAAATCTGGAAAATGTTGAAAATATCCAGGTTTGTTTTTGTATCAAACTATATCCTAATACTTTCAAAGAGTAGTATTACTCACAGAAAAATGAATAATCAAGTCCAAAAGTCCATCCGTTTCTAAAAATCCCAAAGGAATTTTAATCAACTTCCGGTTTCTGTCCATAAATATCCAATTCGAACGACATTTTGAGCTTCTTGACTTCATTCTAGTTCAACGTCATTTAGTCTTTTGACCCATAAAAAGGAAATCTAGTGTGTTCTTGTTTTCAGTGTTCGACAAATAATGAACGCCCCCGTGGCTTCTAATGAGCAACAATCACAAGCTCTATTTATACGGTACCTGTCACACAAGGAGAAATTAGATTTTGGATCAAAATAGAAAGCTCATCTAGAAATGATAGACACAATTTTACAACAGAAGCGCTCTATTTTGTTACTTCAATTCTATTCATTTTGTTCCAGAATCTTTCTAATTTTCTAAATGGATCCTTCTTTGGTTGCTCTTTGTACATTTCGCCCTTAAAGTGAATCCAGAAGAGAAAAAGATTAATCAACATCATGCGCTTCTCCTCCCAGAAAAAAGCTAGAGATTCTAAGAAGATGTCTTCTTCTTCTTCTTTCCTTTCTCCTCCTTCTAAAATTGCACAATGTGCACTAACTAAACTAATTATCAAGTCAGGGGCTCTATGCAAAAATGAAATCCATGTTTTCATTTGTTACTTTCATTTCTCTTTCCGAACTTTGGTTTCCAAAACTAATTACGATATATAGATGAAGGTTCAATGACGAATGGGATAAGTTTTCAGACATAAATCAGATTACACCTTCTCATGCTCTTTGGCTTTTCCGATATTTTTGACCTAAATAACGAAAGTTTATGTTTAGTTTCAGTTTATTATATTTATTTCATAAACTACTATTCCTAAGTTGCTAGTACATATAGCTTGTTGTGGATTATTCGATTATTCTTAGTGATCTTATAATAGAGTTTTTTAGAATTCAAGGGGATGAGGGTTCTTTTATGAATGATTCAGCCAATCGACTGTCTGATCGTTAAGTTATCTCTTTTTCTGTTTGAATATTCGAAACAATGTCCTCAGCTAACACAGCGTTTGTGTTATTTCTATCAGAAGTTCCCTATCTGTAGCTTACAAATGCCTGAGAATTCGCGGTTTGCAAATTTCAGGATTACGTTTTAATTGTTGCAATCCATTGTTCCAATACACGTGGGTGTTTCCTGGGCCTGAAGTTGTGTACTTCTTCTCATTTTTACCATTACTGTTTGTGCAAGAACTTTAAGAACTTTCATTCATGTTAAATTGGTAAACTTCCTTGATAAAGAATCACATGTCCAGTTTTTCTATTCAAAACTGGTCATTACGATAACCCCTTCTTATAACTGATTATAAAGGAGTTCGCTTCGAGTGAGTAAGCGATTTTTCTTTTGTCCAATAGCTAGAATCTTTCTTATTTTCAATCCCTCACAAACCTTTCTCTCGTAACCAAACTCGAAACATTCTGACTTCATACATTTTGAACTACATTTCTCTGATTTTTTGTCTACAGACTACTGCTTGAGCAGGACGTCAGAATAAATAAACAAAATGAAGTAGAAGTTTTTGATGTGTATATGAAGCATCTCAACCGGAACATCATGCTCTTTTCTCTCTGTAACTTTCTTTCACAATCATCTTTATCCATTTCACATCAAAACTCACTAAGAAAAATGAAAAATATGCAATTAATTCTCAATGTCTAGTCATTTTTATTTCTATTTCTGTTTTTAACTTGAATGGTTTAAAGAAGAAAAAGCTGATTCATTCCGATTGACAAATCAAGCTTTTTTCATTTTTCATCGGCGCTTTCTACAAAACTGAACTTTGCTTCAACTTTAATTCTCTTGAGAAGAGTTATTCACTTTATCTGGTGAATGTTTTTCGTTATGAAATACTCAGAATCGTGTGATCACTTGCTAATTACAAGCACATATATTCTTGGAAAATCGTTCCGGAAATCATTCCTTCGTTAATATTTGCGAGTAATATTTTCTATCATCAATCTGAGAAATGATTCCAAATTAGGCGTTCCATTGAGAGTAGCACTGTACGTGCAAAATGCTAAAACATCAACTCAACTTTCTATTCCGAACATTTTCTTGTAAGACTGATTTTCTAGTCTAGTCCTATTGTTTTTCGGTAGACTGGAAAGTTCCTTATCATTAGCCATAATTGATCGAAAATCAGAGATTTTTAAAGATCGTTTCATCACAAAGTTTAACATTTGTATGTCATGATGACATTTTCTTTGCTTTCCGCCCTTCATTAGTTCCTCGTTTGATTTTTTCATCTTTATTGGAGTCTGTCCAAATTGTTATATTCTAACTAAACCTTCGATATCTTTCAGCTAACAATGACGAATGAAAATCCAGTTTGTGCATCACCTCAACAAATGGAAATGTACAATTCACATTTTTATACTTCTGCTCTTTTCTTCAATATGTTAATTGCATTCCTTTCAATGACACTGATCGTTATGGCAATTCGGAAACTTCTTATGGAATCGATAATCAATATCTCAACAAGAATGTTTCTAGTTGTCGGCCTTCTCTGTTGTGCTCTACATCAAGCTGCTTATATCGTTTTGAGAGTGAGTTTTGGCTTTAATTTTGAGTTCAAATCAAGTGCAAACGTACTAAATCAGTGAATTGGAAACTATTCTCTTATGACTTTTTGAACATCCGAATATACATTTCTCGTTCAGATTCAAGTGATATATCAAATCCTATTCAAATTGAACGAACCGTGTAACTTGTATTACAAAGCGATTGACTGCAAATACGTGACATTCAGTCTTGTCGCTGGAAATACTGGAATGATATTCATACAATCCGCAATGACAATTGAACGAATCCTCGCAACTATGTTTTCAAACATGTGGCCAAAATTAAAGTATTGGCCTGGGGTGATTCTCTCGGGCTTCATGGTAAAGAAATGGAAAATATAATCTGTAAAATACATAAACTTTCCAGATTGGATGTAATTATACAAATGTGCAGATGATATTTTGGAATGATCCCTTAACTGATTATGTTCCAACATGTGGACAGTTCCCTCCAAAATCTGTATCACGATTCCAATCATTTCTAGAAGTAGCTCTTTACATGTCAATTGCTCATATGATCATCAATGTCATCATTCTCTACATCAATGTGAGACAAGATCGACGGCAGAGGTTGGTATCTACACAAGACCAAAGGTGTCGTTTGAAAAAAGAATGAATTGTAATTTTTACGAATTTCAGTCAATCATTCAATGTTAATCAGAGATATCAATCCAGAGCTGCATTGAAGACAACTCAAGCTATCTTTTTCCTATCCATGTCCCAATT
Source organism: Caenorhabditis doughertyi (assembly GCA_963572265.1). Taxonomy (NCBI): domain Eukaryota; kingdom Metazoa; phylum Nematoda; class Chromadorea; order Rhabditida; family Rhabditidae; genus Caenorhabditis; species Caenorhabditis doughertyi. Next base: position 12,130,273 of record OY751554.1, read on the forward strand.
CTTTGCATGCCTTATTTATGCTATTTTTACAAAACTATATCTTCAGTTTCAACCCAGTCTCACTCCATTACAAGGTGGACTAATGCTGGCTCTTACTTATGTAAGAAGCTCATCAAAAATTAGATTGTTTCCTAATATTTTGATTTCAGACTACTCCATATACGTGTTGCGCTATACCGTCTCTCATTCTAATCACACTTAACTTTATTAGAAATCAACGACATCGAAATATCAACGAAATGAGATTGAGAACAGAAACTGGAGATGAGTATATGAAAAAAATTCAGAAGATTTGGGAGAATAGAAATAATTGAATCTTCATTCCTGGTTTTTCTTTTGTGATATTGGAAATTTATAATTTTATTGAATGAAATAAAACGTTTCTTTGAAAAAATAAAATGGTAGTTAGAAAGCAGAGTTGAATTTAAAACATAAGAGAAAAGAGCGGAAAATAGTTCAGTATATTGCTTTCGAACAAGCAAATTGTTTTTCAATTACAATTTTTCACAATCATCACAAACTTTTTGGTTGAAACGACATCGTCTTGGGAACGGATAAGCTTGAGTATTGCTTTGGCACCATCCATTCTTTCAATTTCAAGCCCGCCAAATAATGGAAATTTCTCTTCTAGCACACTGGAATAAGATTGTATTGAACACTTTTCAATGTAAATGTGAGGAAATTTGGGAATCTTTGAAAATAACTTACGTTTCATAAACATGTGAAATCTCATCATCCACCTCAACAGTAATGATATCAGAAAGTATAACTGAAATATCAGCATTCTCGATTTCAATAGTGAAATATTTCAGATTTTGAAAAGCCGTTTTCCTGATCCAATGAAGCAGAAACTGTCGAAGTTCTTCGTTTCTCCAATCAGAATGAACCAACTCAATCGTTTCCGCGTTTTTCATATTCAAAGCATTTCGAAGAGTAAACCATTTTCCATGGCTTATATGTATCATTTTCTGTTTGAATTCACCATTGAAAATGAAACCCTCATTAATTGGTATATTAAAAGCTAAACGTATTTGTGCTTTTATATTGTTTAAGAAGTATCTGAAACTTCTATTTTCAATTTCTTTTCCAACCAAAGCACAGTTCTTCACATCTTTCTCTCCGATCCATTCTATTAAATCAGGTGAACAGTGTTCCGGAAAAATCATAACGGAATCAACTTTGCTATTGAATAGTTCACATATGTAATCAGTCCACAGTTTTGCCATGTTGGCAATCCTCTTTGACGATCCTCGTGAATTATTGGTCTTTCTTCCCCTTGTATGCTTGTTTTTGGAGTTCATAACGTCTTCATTAAAGAATACACTCTCCGTAACATCATATATTCTTATGATGGGGCTATCATCAAAAAAAGGAGCAATCTGAACAGAATTCTTGCGATAGTATACTGATTTCGTTATATTTTTACTTCTTTTTGAGCAAAGTGACAAATCGATTCTGAATATACTATTGATTTTCTTGTTCATGCAAGTTTTGAAAAAGCTTACTTTTCCATAAATCCCATTTGATGAATAACATGAGTAAGAGCGACGAATGGTAATTTAAAAATAGGGAAACTATTCATTGTATTTTGTTGATTAGAAAAGAGAATAATGTGTTGTAGGTCGATGACTGGTTCAGAGAAGATGGGCACTCTGGGAAACGAGTGACGTCATAAAGGGAGGTCTGATGAAAATGCAGATAGTAATATTCTTCCTATTGACATATTTTTTACCAAAGACGGGAAAAATAGATAAGAAAAATCTTTATTAAGAGGAAACAATAAAAACATTTAATCAAAATTAATGTAGTCATAAGTGTTCTCCGAGAAACTTTCTTCAAAAATCTTTCGTTGCTTTTTGGATTTCTTATCAATCTTTCTATAATAGTTTGGGATTGTATTCTTTTTTTCCTTGTTAGGTGAACTTCTTTGAATGTAAATTCCTTTTTTATGGTTCTCATGCTGAAGAATCATCATTTCGAGTAGCGCTTCCTTCTCTTTTTCCAACTTTAAAATACGTTGTTGAAGTGCCTTTTTGGAGACAGAATCCACGTGATGGTAGGATAACTCACAGATGGAAGAATCGGAGTTTCCACGAATGAAAGCGTTGTTTTTATCGTCTCCTAACTTCGATTTGTTGATGAATGGGAAGAAACAGGCGAAGACTTTAGACATATTTGGGTAGAGAAATGCTGAAAATGTATGGGGTTAGTAGAGAAGGAAAAAAGAAACGAGAAGACGAAAAAAAGAGTCACCACTGCAAAAAAAGAAAACAAAACAAATGAGTTGCAATCCAAGATAATTATATTTGGAATTGGTTGTCTGGAAATGGGCGGTTTCTTTCCCAAGTGAGCACTTTTACGATGGGAAAGAGTATACCGAGGCGGTTTGGTGTACCAAAGAGATTCAGATGTACCAAGTTAGATTATTAGTGTACTACTGTAAAATTTTATATTCAATAAAAGATCTTCTGGGAATGTACCAAATGATGGACTTCCATGAGAAACCTGAATTGACCTTCCTCTGGAAAAAGAAAAAAAAAACAAGAGATACTTCATTTTACAAAAAAACTTGACAAAATCGCCGCCCTTCTAATAGAAGAATAGTCCCATCAAGAGTCCAACTTTTAAGAACATTCTTTAGTGCGAACCTGACTTTCGAAAAGTTCTCTGAATTTTTCAAAGTCTGGTGAAACCTTCATATTACTGAATGGGAGATCAACGTATTTGAACCATAAAAAGGTTAACGAAACACTCTCAGATCGAATTTTTTACTTATGTTGAATTTCGAATATCATGAATGTTTGATTTCTAGACAGTAGAATTTGATTCTCAGAGTATTCAGCTGTCCCTTGGATTTCAAAGTTTCTCGATTTGTCACCAGATTCTTAATACTTTTTTGCGCTTTTGCAAAAAAAGTGTATTGCATAGGAAATGGAGTCAGGAATGCCAAGTTCAGTGCCATTGCAAGGATTCTTGGATCATCAGGTGAGTTGATTTTTAGGAGTTTTAATTGATCCTAGAAGATATCGTTTTAGAGGCATTCTTAATTTGATTATTTTTAACTTTATTATTTTGGAACTTCTTCCATCAAATCTTGGAAAACTGTAGTTATCTTCAAAATTTAGTCGTTTAAAAAAAATAAACTGTTGGAACATAGTCCATTTTTGAAAGTTCACAACATCTTTATCAGTTCTACAAGCAATAATTATATCCTTCTCAAAAAGCATTTGTCATTGTTTTTTGTCATCTATAATTATCTTTGATATCATTATTTTTTCTGATGTATGCTTCAACTTCCCACTCTATTCTCTACAGAATCTTTCCTTCTTCACAATCTTTGTCCCATTTTCATAAACTATAAAGTTGATTAAGTTTACACGGAAACCCAATTCAACTTCGTCAGAATTGGAGGTAGAACCGAAAGAAACTAGCATTTCCAGTAATTTTCTGAAGGTAAAACAAGATTACATTTTCGTTTCTTTTCATGTTTTGAACACGGCATACCTCAGTTTCTAGTTTCTTATTCTAAAAGAGAAAACTTCATTCAGTGCATTGAACACCATGACGCACTGTCTAGAGGAATTTGAAGAGCATCACAAATCTTGATTCATTGTTTTTCAGGCGCTTTCTATCAGAATAACTTCTGTTCTAACTGATGTTTTTTATGATGAATAAACTAGAAAAAACCACCTGACTATTTCTATCCAGACTCCAGAAAACTACAAAACTTTTCTGATCTAGAGAACTCAGGTTTTGATAGAGGATAACATTCTTGTTATAGTAATCCACTTCTGGCACAGCTTTTATTCTAACTTATTTCCTTTTTCAACCTCAATATTTTTTTATCAAAAAATTAATTTTCGTGAGATGTGTCCCCTGATTTTCAATTTCGTTCCTTCAATTTTCTGATCCTGTTTTCTGCTTCAAAAGTTTTCGGTTTCTTGGTCTCAATTCAGAATTTTTCTAACTGGAACCGCCTCTTCTTTTCTAGTAAACACATACGTTTCATCAGATGTTGAAATTAGAATCATCATTTTGTTTTGTTTCAAATAACAAAGTTTTTGAAGCTGAAATTCTAAAAATTCATCTTTTCAGATGTTGTGTGCTTCAGAAATACAAGTTCAAATCTACACATCTTCAGTTCAATTAATTTATGCTTCTATTCAAACAGTTTTATTTCTATCAACTATTATTGGATCCTTGTTAGCAATAGTGGAACTTTCAAAGAAATCAACAATTCCGGATTCAACTCGAGTCCTTTTAATTGGCAGCTTATTTTTTGCCAATGCTCACGAGTTTGCTTATTTTAGTTCTCCGGTGAGCCATGAGCTGCTCTTTTTCAAAATCTTTTTTTTATTTTCAGTTAAAAGTTTTTGAGATGAGTTTATTTCACACAAATACATCTTGTTATCCATTGGCAAGTACCCTTGAATGTAGTCCAACGACCACTGTTCTTGCCATGGGAATATCTGGAAATATGTTGATTCAGTCTGCATTAAGTGTTGATCGGTTTGTGGGAATATTCAAAACAATAGGAATGAATCATAAAGTTTCAGTCTGTTGGCTACAGTATTCCCTATTTCATACTCAAGAATGAGGGCTCTTCCTGGATTTGTTCTTCTCTTTTCAGTGGTTAGTTTTGATAAACATTTGAAAAAAAGATCAACCAAGGAAGTTCGATTCAAAACTTGCGAATCCTGCAGTGATGCATGATTATTGAAGTTTTGATTTTATAGTAAACCCGGAACTCAAATGTTATTTCACTTTAAAAACCGACTAATTAATTTTTCAGCTTCTTCCATCCTTCTTATCGTATTCTTGGATTCGATCTGACATCGTTCTGGATGATTATCAAATGTTTTGCTCACAGTGGTCGGCTAATATTGCTTTAAGAGCCAATATATATTTGGAGTATTGCTCATATTTAACTGTGGCACATATTATTATAAATGTTTTAATAATTCTCAGAAATCGATCAGTGGAAGGAAAGTAAGTCAATAAACAACATCTATTTTTAGTAGTCAGAATGAAATGAGTGTAGCCAAGTTAGATATTATGCAATTAGGATAAATTGGCTATAACTCGACTCTAGGAAAAAACACAAACTCTAAAAAAATTTCAGATGTCGCTTTGATGTCCAGCAGAGGTACTTAACATCGGAAACATTGAAGACAACACAGACGATCTGCTATTTGTCAATTGTTCAGTTTCTAGCAATGTTTCTTTATTCCGGAGGAGTTTTATTAATGAGAAAAAATCAGAAAAACATTCCCACTTTAGTTTATGTCAATGTCATTGTTTGGGTTTATGTGAGTTTCAATTATTTTAAGTCCCAGCACAATCTGTTTCTAGGCACCTCCATACGCTTGTGTCTCCCTGGCTCCTCTGATCCTTTTCTCTCTTTGGAACCTGAAAAAACAGCGGCAAATACGAATTCAATCGATAACAGTTCAAAAAGAAACTCAAGAAGATCACATTCGAAAACTTCAATTATCCTGGGGTTGATACCTGAATTCTATTTTCTCTTTTCTAAGAAGAAACATCATCAAAAGCTAGTTTCTTTCTTCCAAGATGCGAAACGGTAGATAAGAACGTGGAAGAATGAAAAAGAAGAAAATAAAGGGGGAAATGTGTTCCGTGTCTCTTCCATTTCAAAAGGCATCTTGTATGGATGTAAAACAACTAAAACTCCCAAGAAAACTCTTTTATTCTGGAGTTTCTCTTTATATTGTCCTACGACTTGTTTTAGTGGATTTCGATCAAGTTTCGTAAGTTTTCTAATTTGATGATTGTCTGAAATTCTCTTTTATCTCATTTGTAGAGTGAAAAGGAAACTCGAAGAAATACCATTAGAATGTGATTCTGTTATAAATGGAACTGAAGATGATAGGTTAATATCACGATCAAAACAATGGGATTGGCATTTTAATTGGATTGAACAAGAAATATTTACATCAAAAAATGTGTTAGTTTAAAATTTCCCAGTATACATAAAACTGTTTTTTAGAACTTTGTAAAACTAAATTCTTTCTAGATGTTCTACAATTGAAAAATATTTCAATTTTGCTAAAGAACCGCCAACTGTGGAGGAAGCGGAGTATCCTTTGGCTTATGGTCTTGTTGTTTATAAAACTATTGTTCAGGTATCTCTTTTGCTTTTTTCTTTGATTTCAATGATCTTAAATTTCAGGTTATGATGCAACTATCACTCTTCTATCAACCTCAACATCTCTTCTGCATCACTGTAGATAGCCAGAGTTCTGATCAATACAAAGCAGTCATTGAATCTCTGCCAAAATGTTTTCCGAATATGAAAGTTTTTGTGAGTCGTATCTTTTAAAAGGGCACCTTACAGTCAAACTTTTAGATTGGTGAACCATCCAACTGGGGATCATTTGGAATCCTGAACAACGTCTATACTTGCTTCAACTGGTTATCCGAATCAAAAGAAAAATGGAATTATTATCAATATCTATCAGGAACTGACCTTCCTATTCGAACTAATTTAGAAATGGTCAGGATATTCAAAGCATTGAAAGGTTCTATTAACACAGATGTCAGTACTTTTGAAGTGGATCGGTATAAGAATATGGAGGTAGGAAGAGGATAATAAGGCTTATTTTGAGTCACACTTTCAGGGAGTTCTACCTCCAATGCCAATTTACAAATCGAGTATGTCAGTGGTCGTTCCTCGAAATGCATCAAACTTTTTGATCTCCAGTCCAAGAGTTCAGAAGTTATTGAAGTATCTTTCGAAGACATGGATTCCAGATGAATCTTTTTGGTCAACAGTTTCAGGATCTCCAGCATGTAAGTTGTCTGAACCCACTTATTGATTAAAAACCATATCATTTTTCAGTACTCCCTGTACCTGGTTCCATTCGAGTTCGTGACATTCTTTGGCTCCGTAAAAACTTCAAACTCCGCCCTCCGTATGAGAATACTGTCAACTCCATCGGAACATCTTACATTGGAAGATATCAAGTATGGGGATGGCAAAAAGAGTGCTATGGTTTGTTTGTTATCTGATCTTTCGTCATCTCTCTCCCACCAAACATTTTCATTTTTTTATTTCGATGAGATTCGTTCTTGAGATTTCTCTTAACGCTCTTTTGTTTTCACTTTTCTCTCTTCATTTCTTTTCTCATTTCAGGAAAAGTCAAAGATTTCTCCTGTGTGTTCGGTGTGGGAGATATTGAGGAAATAATGACAAGACCAGAATTAGTTGCTCATAAACTGTACCTCGAATATCAGCCAGCTGCTTTCATGTGCATGTTTAAAGAAATTCGACGTCGAAGTCTGAGTCCAGATGCTGGAAAATTCAGTGCAAAGAGTTATTCTGAAATGCCCACAGTTGAAATGTATCAAGGAAAAGCAATTACACAGTTGACACATCCTCATTGGCTTGTCAGAGATTCATTTTGGAATCCAACTCTGGAAGATTTCGATAAAGAAGTTTTATAAGGAATTTTCCAGCACTTAGGTCACTCAGATATCATAGAAACCATCAGTTTATGCTTGTATTTTTTGCAAAATCAAACAGTTACAGGTTCCTTTTTGTATCTTTTTTTGTTAACTTTTGCTTTCATCATGTTTTTCAATTGTTTTTAAAATGAATTGATCTAACTTTCAACCCTAAACATCCGGATCTCAGTTTTCGACCTTTGTCCGAAATTGTACAATTCCGAAAAGTGAGCCGATCAAAATGTTCTTATTGACAAACTCTTGAGAAGTCATATGACTTTTCAATTGGAAATTGGAAATAAAAAAACGGAATCATATTACCTTTTGAATGGGAAATAATACTTTTGAGTGCAAGCTAGATACACGTTCTACAGTAATCCGAGGGAGGCTCACGAAAGTTCTTGTTTTGGGAAAAATGAATTTTCCGATGAATGTGAACTGTCCCCCGAGAACTTCCCCGAGCACAACGTCTGAACGCTTTTCAACTAGGTCAGAAACCTAATGCATCAAAAAATACCTAGACAAATCAGAATATCTTGCATTTTTTTCCCAGAAAATTGTCTAGTTAAAAAATGACGGGAGAACAAAAGAAGTTTGGTTTTTTGAGTTTTCAAATTTATGATTTTTCAAAATTCGTTTGGGAAAATAACCTTTTTTTGTTATTTTATCCCGTCAGAAAAACAAATCTGAGACTGTCCACTTTCGTTTTCTTCAAATCTTTAGAGGAGTATGTACTTCTTAATTTTTTTGACGATTGAAATTTGAGATGAAAATGAGATCAAATGTCCATTGGAGTGTCAAATGTTGATCAATTTCCGGTTATTTTCCAAAGAATCCTTGAGATGCAAAATGATGATTTTTGCAGATAAATAAGTTTCATTTTGACCTCTTTTCTTTGTTCTTTTTTGATCCAATTAACCCGAAAGAGTATCCTCTTTTTTTCTCATTTTGCTCTCTTCAAATTCATTATTTGTCCAGGAGAAGAAGAGTCGAAAAGGAGGGCGGTGACAAACAAAACAAAACGTGTGAAGAAGAAAAAGAAGGAAGAGGAGGAGGATATATTCTTTTCTTTTTTACTCGACGACACTTGAAATAAGGATTTTCTTGTCTTCAGAAAAGATACTGGTAAAGGAAAGAAGAGAAGACTCATTCATTCACACCCACTCCCGCCTTCCAAATGATGTCTGGAATATAGTTTTTAAGTTGAGCATTTTTGAAAAAAAGATAGTTTTTGTTTTTCTAATTAACCAAAGCACAAGATACAAATCTTAGTTTAAATGCAAGACAAGTTGGTTTACCTCTAGTACCATGTCGATGAAAAGTAAAACTGCAATCATGCTTTCTTTTAGTATTAACGAAAATTTTCAAAATATACAAGGTCGATTGTTTCCTTTTCTATTGAACTCACATGCCGTTCTATAAGAGTATACTTTCCCAACCAACTCCTCCCCCATCTAACCAACTTTCTGATCAATTGAACATTTGTAGGTTAATACTACATAGATCTTGAGACAAGTCAATGTAAACATAGACAGACTTGAAAGTACAGTAGTTTTCTCAAATATTCTTTTTGACAAATGGACACCTAGATAACATTCTTCTGAGCTTTCGACTTTAGATTTGAATTGTTCTGAATTATTGAGTGTTTAATCCGAATCTTACTGGAGTTTAGATCTTCAAAGTTAGATATAGTTTGCCACAGTAATACTGTAACTCCAAAACCTGGCTACATTCTTCTGTAAACTCTTCAAACTCCAAAACCAAATACAACTTTTTTCCCAGCCAAACACTGTTCTTTATTTCCAAAAACAATCCAAATTGGAAGCAATTCTCTTTTCCAAAACTTTATTTGTTTTTTTTTTCAGTTATTTTGTTTTTTTTCTAGTCTACACACTATTCTCTGATTCATATTCTAATTTCTGCGGCCTTTCCGGAAGAAAATTGGGGTGTCAGTATCAGCAAAATTGAATTACTCCCGAATATCTTGCATTTCTCCTTCCGTCGTCAGCAATTTTTTCTGTGTTTTAATTCTTAAATCCCCAAATTGGAAAACATATTCTTCTGAAGAGTCTTCATATTGAAATTTGATCTTAGACAATTGAATTTGAAATTTCTGATCTCAAATTTCAAATTATAATAAAACTGACGTAAACACTTCTACAACGTCTTAAAAGTCTTCGGAGTCTGATTACCATGAATATTCGGGTCTCTTGATTCAAAAAGTGTTGAAAACGAAAGGTCTTTCAGTTTGTCTGCACTATTTTTCAGCTGTTCTAAGCTAGAAAAAAAGCAGATAAATCACAGAATTCAGACGAAGAAATGTTTCTGAAAACATAATGAGAATTCATTAATTATGTTTCTCTTCCTTTTTTGAATACTTTAACATATGAATACGATTTCTCTCACGACACAAATCCATTTTTTTATTTCCTTTTTTCACTTTTTCGATCATTAAAATTTAATTCTCTTTTCAATTTTACAATGATGAATAATTGGAAACGAGGAGAAGAAAGAGCACTTAGATTTGATTGGATTGTCATCTTTAATTGGAAACGTGTTAGTTAGTCATCATACATTTTAAAGATCTTACATCAGGAATTTCTTTAGAATTTGAAAGTTTCATAGAACGATCCCAACTGAAAAAGAATTACTTCAAAGATAGTCTTATTTTGCTAAACTTGATTGAGATTCAATGAGAAACCAAAATCCTTCTCTACCGCTTTCCAGTTGTGAAAAAGCGCATTCTCTTTTACTCAGTCTTATTTCTTCTATTTTTGTTACAAATCTTATTTTGGAACAATTCCAAGTATCTTCCCTTACCAATCCCCAGTCTAGTTATTCTCAAAACTTATAATTTATGGAATTGTTATCTTAATATCAGACAAAGACAAATCAAACCACATAAAGTTCTTATTACAATGAGTTAGTTTCAAATTGCGACCTTTGAAATTCTCAGATGACGTTTTTTCTTCTTTTCAAAAGCAAAAATCTTAAAGTATTCATGAGGTCTTACGACAGAGTTTTTCTTCCAATAACGCTCGTTTCCTTTTGGCAAGAATGTAATGAACATGCCTTTTTGTTTCTCTGCCGTTATAATAAAGTATCACTCGTGTTGTTTTTTGTTATAAACTTCAAAGTTTAGCTCAGATTATTTATGAACTAGTCATAAAGTTAGCAGAAAATATTTGCAAAATTACTATACGACCTATAAATAATCCGTTCTGCAATAATTTGTGACTGATTGATTATCTTTTTAATCTCGTCACTACTATAAATATGAATACTTTACACCGCAAACCGTTTTCAATTTCGTTCTTCCGATCTTTTTTAAATCCCCTCATTTGTTTCAGAATGACATCTAGAAATATTTCACTATGTGCATCAGAAGATCAAATGATTCTTCAAACATCACCTCTTCTACGTGTTAATGTTATTCTTATGACTACTGTAGCTATATTCACTTTCATTCTAACCTACAAAGCATTATTTATTCTCAAACAACGGCCAATTTTCCACAAGTCAACCAAGATTTTACTCTATATTAGTCTCGTTTTTGTCAATGTTCATGAAGTAATTTTTATGGTTATACAGGTGAGAAGGAAGTGATTTCATTCAGGAACTTAATATTTTAAATTTCAGTGTGTCGCTCTCATGAGAAGTTTCACTCTGAACGATAGTCCATGTGAAATAATGAGAACAACTCTTGAGTGTAGATTCAAAAATCATGTGCTGATATTTGGAATTGCTGGAATGAACTTTAATCAATTTGGGCTCACAATTGATAGGTACCTAAATAATTGAAGCCTAGTAACAACAGTTCAACTTTCAGATTACTAGCTACAATCATTCCACAAACATACTCCAATTTAGGATCTATTCCAGGAATTCTTATTTCCATTCTTGTGGTGAGTCTTTAACGATTTTTCCGATTTTTCTATTCATGAAGTTTTCAGATTGGTTCTAGTATAGCAGCTCCTCTTATAATTGCCATTGGTGATCCATATGATGATATTGTCCCGAATTGTTTCTTCTTCCCTGAACACTCTGCTCCACGAGCCAATGTCTTTCTTATTGTTCTCAGCGCCTTGGTCATTGCAAGCATATTTCTCAATTTCGTCATAATATTTGCAAACAAAAAGTTAGAGAAAGGGTAAGTCATTTAAAGCTAAACAATTGTTCATTTTGAAGTTTTAGGACTCGTTACTACGTGGCACAGAGATATCAAAAGAGAGAAGCATTAATTTCAACAAGAATCATCTCTTATATAGCGGCATCCCAGTTCTTGGGTTTGGCTCTCTACTCAACAATTGTGCTCACTCTGAGATTACATAAATCAATGATTCCAGTTTCAATGTATCATAATATTGTGTGGTGGGCTTATGTAAGTTTTTGAAAAATGAGGTTCTCGTCAAACATCAGAATATTTTTAGACGGTTCCATTTGCTGCAGTTGCTCTGCCAGCTCTTCTTATTCATCGAATCAATCAAGTGGGTTCAAATCGAAAACGTGTCATAAATCGGATAACAGCTAAAGTGGAAACTCAAGAGGAACATATGAAATCATTGAAAGAATTATGGGGATAAAAACTATTCATCAATTTGAAAATCTTTATAATAAAGTACATAGAAACCCGTGTCATAAAAGCATTTCCATATTCAATTTTCACAATGAATCTAATTTTTAGGTCTGAGAAGTCGTTTTACAGCATGAACGATATGATGTTGAACTGATAAAAGAGCTGGAATAATGATAAGTCCATGAATAAGAGATAAAGAGACGCAGAGTGTTAAAGAAAGAGCAAACATTTTTGCCATATAAAGCTCCATGAATCCAAGTGGAAGGGCGCAGAAATCAGTGGAAACTCCAGCTTGGATGACTGGGAATCCAACACTGGCAAGGGCAAATGTGAGATTGGTTTCGAAAGAATTCGGTGTGACAAGAGATGTTTCAGAAGATGAAGTGGTGGAAGTTGAATGAACGGAGACGTCGGATACTTGATGAGGAGATGGTTGGGAATGTGATGATGCATGATTTTTGGCTTCTGAAAGTTTCAAGATGAAGGTGGCTGTACAACGAGAATACAAGAATACTAGACAAAATAATAAACTTACTAGCTGCATAGAAATGGAAGGCAACATGAGCTGGAATATCAACTGAAAACCCAATGCACATTATGGCAATTGACATAATAACTGGATCCAAAGTGACACCCAAAAGAGACAAATATCCGAATACACCAACAGAAGTAACCAGAATAGCAACGGAGACAATGAGAACTGTCAGAATATCCGAGATGAAAAGGAAGCAAACGAGAGAAACGAAGATAAATGTGGCGAGAGTGGTTTGCCAGGTGATTGTTGGAATAGAATCAATCATATCCAGGAAGAAAGCGTCTTCTGTGAAAACTGTTGCATTAAAATCTCTGAAATTTTCTAGTTCCGAAAATACATATTTTCGTGGTTTTCATACTCTTGGAATTCCTCAACAGCTCCTCTCCAACTCTTCAAAAGGAGTCCTCTCTTATTCCAATCTTTCAAATCTTGACCGTGGAATCCTGTTGTGAACATGAACTTTGTGACGTTTGTAGGATGAGATCTGAAATTTCCTTATTGGGAAAAAAATCATTAGAAATCATACTGATTATCAAATCTCAAAAATCCTCTCCAGAATGAGAATTCAGGCCATTCAAGAAACTGTTCAATGTCACTTTTTGTTGCAGACGGCTCTTCTTCTTCCACATCCATTTCAATTTCTTCAAGGAATGATGACCGATATTGGACAAAATCGCTGGAAATATCAATAATGTTTTAGTCTATAAAATTGGAAAACTTACTCCAAGAAAAACTTAGTACTAGGTGCTCCAATAGCGTTTGGCATGTGTTCCAACTTTTCTTTCAACTCAATCAATCTCTCAACATTCGTGTCATTTGTCAAATCCCCAGGATGATTAACAACAACATGAACAGGTGTATAATATGGAACCACTTCGTTTGTTCTCATTTGATCCATGTAGAGCATTGGAGAATCTTTCAAGAAAAACTTGCTCGGTCTCAATTCCACGTGTAACCGAGTTAATCCAAGTACAGCGAATCCAATGAAAACGGCCCAAACCAAGACAATTGCAGTGGAGACAAAGATGTTCGAGATGGCAGATACATACCATTTCAAGAATCTTCCGACAATATTCGACATTTTGTTTTGAATTCGTTTTGTTTTTTCACTGACTCCTTCTGTACTTTTCGTGTCAGCTAATAGTGTCATACACGCAGTGTAGAATGTAGCTTGATAGAACATATCCATGAAAATAGCAGCTGCATTTCCATAACAGAAAATCCGAATTTCAGGAGGAGAAGTGATTGCTCCGATGGTAAAAGCTAACATGTTGGTGAGAGCCGAGATAGTGATAGCTGGTCCAGTTTCCACAAGGACCTGCAATAATGTTATAAGATTCTTTTCATTATTTCTAAGAATTCACCTCTCCCATCATGTGCTCTCTCATCGGTTTATCCAATGGAGCTGTCCTCCATGACTCCAGACGATTCCATGCATGAAGCATCAAGAAACTGTCATCCACAGAGATGGCAAGAACCAAGAATGGTGTAATACACATGATTGGACTGAAAGTGACTCCACAGAAAAAAAGAGTTCCCATTGCTGTTCCACAAGCCATGAAGGGAGTTATACAAGCAATGATTGAAAGAGCTACTTTGTTGAATGTGGCATTTTGAGAGTAGAGATAAACAGCACTGAACATTGTGGTTACTGTACAGAAGACGGACATGATGGCAAATCCAACGATGAGGAAAGGTTGAAGAGAAAGACCAGCACGAACGATTTCTGAAAATAGAGCTATAAGTTTCTTGGATTTCGTCTCTCCATTCTCACTAACCACTTTCCACGACAGTCTGTGACATGACGTCAACTATAATCATATCATTTGAATATTCCTTTGCAAAATGATCTCTAACTCGTAATTCCCATTGTTTTACACTTTTCGTTGTCCAATCCGGATAACGTTCCGCTCGGAAATAAAGAACGATCAAGTTGGACGAATTCAAATGTTTGTCATCAGACGACATAGATATTCCGAAGAAGTTTGGCTAAATGAACATGATTTATGAGATAAAAGATTATAGGAAAAACTTACAATCAAGCTGAACTTTCTTCCGAAAAAATTGGAAGTTGGATAGGATAGGTCAATTCTTTTGGAAATTCCATCTGTGTGATTCTTCCCGAGAATTTGCAGTCCGTTCTAAAACAACTATTGTGAAAACTAGAAACCCAGATCTAGAAGCCTACATAATATTGTCTGACTGGTTCATTAGCCTGGCAGAATCCTCTACAGAATTGATTGAAGTTTTTCTCAATCCCAGAAACATTCATTTTGAAGTTTGTCGATATGAAATCAGAAACTTTTACAACTTCTTTTAGTCGTGCTTCTTCCAAAAGTGACCCATTCTCTTTTTTTGATCTGATGAGAATAGCCATCGTGATTCCAGGTCCGTCTGAATCCAAAAATTCTTGAAATGCTTTGAATTCGTGTCGAGACATGGAGTCATCTGAAGCATATCCATCGATTGCGCTCACTTTTCTGCAGATATCAGATTATGAAATTGAAATCATAATATTCAAACTTACTCTGTCAACGAGAGTTTTATACTCATTACAGCTGAAAGCGTTAGACAAAATACAATAACTAAAACTGGATATCGGGCTACTGTAGATCCAATTTCATAACTGAGAGCATTCCATATCCGTGTCACTCGTGATGTTTCATTCTTGTGCCCCATTGCTGAAAATAAAAAAAGTATGATCATATCAAAAGTTCAGAAAACGAAGAAAAGAAGAAGAAACGAAAACCGGTCTTCAACAATTCAAGAGTATGAAAAAGTTGTGTTGGAAAATAGGAATTCAAATAGGCTAATTGAAAATTCACGATTTCTGTTTTTTTACAGAATGTGATACTTTAAAAATCTACGAAAAAAAAACAAACAAACACATTTTCGTCTTAGATATCTAGAATTTTTCTACCGATGCAACAAAAAAAAGGGAAGATCATCTCCTTTTAAATGAATTCTTTTAAACAATCACACCTTCATTTCGTTCCATTCAATGCAAGGTAAAAACGAACAAAAGAAAAAAAGTTGGTCAAAAGTAGCCAGTTGTAGTCTGTCAAACACAAAATATCTCTCAAGAAATTGGTTTAATTTTTTGAGACAACAAGAAGAGGCGGAAAGTAAAGTGACTCATGGTAAAGTCTATAGGTTGATCATCAATGTGGAATGCCTGCTCTAATGAGAATTACGTTTGACGAACTAAGAAAAGCCATGGGGTTCTCGAAAAGAAAATAGGTGATCATTAATTAATGAATCAAGGTCAAATTACGACGTCACTAGGGTCAGCAAGAGGAGTGAATTCGTTAGAAGGTTTGGTCTTGAAGTTGGAACTTATGAAAAAATAATAATAAATGGGTAATCTGAATCATTCGACATTTTGAAACGGATTCAAAACTATAACTTTCATAAACTTAAGAACTTTCTGGAGATAGGACTTGATGTAAAATTAATTGATTCCAAAATTAGAAAATATGGAAGGCGAAAACAATTTTCACTATTATGTAAACTTGGGTGATCAACTTGAAAGTACAATTTTCCAAATTGATTCAAATAGAACATGAGTGAAAATTAGGCACTTGAGAATCAGACGATTCAAGAACATAGACCAATTTTGTTGAAAAACATCTCGGCAACAAATAAAAAGGATTCTAACGGAACATCAAGTATTTATATAGTTCAACTTTAGTACTAGTCAAAATTACAGGTCCATCCATTAAGAAGGTTTTCCCTGATAGTGTGTAAAAAGTAGAACGAATTTGCTGAGAATTTCCTTCTGGTGACCTTACACAAAAATGAGTAGTGGTAGTGACCGTCTGCCTTCCCTGCGGCAATCGAAAATTCGTCGAACAACAACCACTAAAAAACGACGATTTCGAGAAGAAACAGTATGTGGAAATAGTAGGTGGATCATATGAGACGACATCTTCAATCTGACTTCCCCTCCATTCCTTCTCATTTTTGTTTTCTATTTATGTCAAGTTGAACTGGTAAGAATGATGGAAAGGGATGTGATGTAGACTACAATCGGTCAGTCTGTTTTGTGTTTTTGGTACATGGATAGTAGTAGTAGTAGTTGAACCGTTTGGGAACAAATAAACTTATACAAAAACATGTCAGATGACCAATAAATGACGAATTCCTTTTGGCGCCACAAGGAAGAAGAAAAAGAGGAGGTCATCCATCCAAATTGTTGTGTCTAAAGAATGGATTTGCATATTCCAATTCCTTTTCGAAGATGTTTTCATGACTAGGAAAAGGCGCAGGACCTGCCGGTGAAATTTGTTTTTGGAAAGAATCAAGTCATATTCTTGATCTAGAAACACCAAACGTTTAGTTCCTTCGGATTACGGTTGGATCGTTTACAAATTGAGAACAGTACCAATAAAACAGTAGGATGCCGTCAGCCTGTCGAGATAAGTAATTCGCTGAAAAGTCAAAAATGGGTCAGTGCCGATTTAGATCTGGTAGACGTCACATGTCAGATAACTATAAGTTCTGGACAACCTGAAGAAGTTTTAGAAGTAGAGGAAGGTTTGATAAATGGGAAAGATCGTAAAACCTTCAGTTGAATGTTTTTTCCAGAATGCATCTAAATACGATATTTTTGTTAAGCAACAGATGGATCACAAAATTGCAATAGCTAATTCAATCTAAGTTCTACAGTATCTGCACGTCAACGATAAGAGATTTCCATTTTCCACGTGCTCCTTTTCTCCAAACTTTCCCCACGTTTGTTCTTTTCCTTCTCCGCCCCCCCCCCCCCCTTGCTTATTTCGATTATCTTTCTCAACAAACAAAAATGAATCAATTCACTATTGAAACACTATTCATTTTTTCTTTCATTCCATTTGCTTCATCTATTTCAACATGCAAAAACTCGTCATTCGAATTGACATATATTGAAGA
Organism: Caenorhabditis doughertyi; assembly: GCA_963572265.1. Classification (NCBI taxonomy): domain Eukaryota; kingdom Metazoa; phylum Nematoda; class Chromadorea; order Rhabditida; family Rhabditidae; genus Caenorhabditis; species Caenorhabditis doughertyi. The sequence goes on from OY751554.1 coordinate 12,147,759, forward strand.
CAAAAGAGCATTCCATGGAAGACGTTTTCATATTTTCTATGAACGTGAACTAAAAGTGAGTTAGATGTGATTCAGAGCAGTAGCCTCATTACCTTGTTCTAGTCGATAGCTGAAATGATACGATGTCAAGTGAGCGAAACAGTGAAATCAGTTAGTCTGGAAGAAGTAGAAGGAAATACACTGAGAGGAATATGCCAATCTCCGATTTATACTTCCAAGCTAGAAGATAAAATGAATCAGAGAAATTATATGACAACTATTACAAAGCGAGAAATGGTATGCTACTCTAAATTTATAAACTAGGACTTTGATGGTTTTCAGTACTCGGAGAAAGAATCTCAATGTGACGCAATGAATCAGTTCAATCTCATGCTGACGCCTCAGAAGAAATGGGCAGTACTTATTCGTGGACTTGCCACTGATATCATTTTGCCGATAAACTCGGAAAATGGTAAATTTTGCTTTTTATTGAGAATCGTTTTCTTATTTTAGGGTTGCAGGCATTTTCACGAAGGATGCTTTGGACTTCGCATTGAACTCATTGTTTTTTGCAACTTCTTATGGTTTCGGGGAGTCTACATTCAAATCACTTGGAGGTGACACTGGTGTCAAAGGGGTATTGTTTTAATACTATTTCGAAATATCACAAATTAATTTCAGAAACTTCTGTATGGTGCTGTTATCGTTTACGTTATTGTTGTGTTTGTCGCAGTGTTCGCTCTTGTTATTCTCGTGGCTTTATATTTTATGAAGAGAAAAGCAGAGATCAAGAAGCGTGAAGCTGAAAAGAGTGAATTGCTACGAAATCCGGCAAACAACACAGATAATGATACTCCTGTTGAAATCGTTTATGATAATTCTCCTGAAAATAAATCTTGAGACAATATTCGGCGGTACTACACAACAGAACTACGAGAGAATAGAACCGGGGGGAATAGAATTGGGGGAAATAGAACTGTTACAAAATAGAACTCCTGAGCTTGACACTCCTGGCTCCATTTCTGGAAGATATTTCTCAAGCGACAGCTCAAAATTGCCTTCTCACAAGCTAAATGAGGTAATTTTTAAAATTTTCCAAAAAGCCTCAAAAACCACTCCTGAAGCAATCACGCTATACTCTTTGTTTCTGAAAATTATACTTCCTTGAAAACTTTCAGCCGAAGCCTCAACTTCATTGCCAGTGATCATTTTAACAGAGCTGTCAAGGGTTTTTGTCTAGTTTCAGGTGCACTTGATTTAAAAAGTTTGCAGTAAAAGTTAGAGACGTTGCACTGAAGACACACCTGGAATTCGCCGTTTTCGCGCAAAATATGGATATATGGTGAAAATAGAAAAGGTCTTTATGACCAAACGAAAAATATGAAACAGAAATCTCAGATTGGGTAAACCAATGTCAGCTCAACCGAAACTTGATCATGCTTCCGACAAATAACACATATTCTGAAAGGGATGATATCTAAAAGCGCTGTTATTCGTCCCGTGGTTGATCATAGATTTGTCTCTCGACTGTGGAACCTAGGCAATACTGTATCAAGTATCACGTAAATTCAATCCATGACCAACCAGGTTACGAACATTCTGAAAATTCTGATATCTAAAAGCGTTGTTATCCGTCCCGTGGTTGATCATAGATTTGTCTTTCGACTGTGGAACCTAGGCAATACTGTATCAAGTATCACGTAAATTCAATCCATGACCAACCAGATTACGAACATTCTGACATTCTGATATCTAAAAGCGCTGCTATTCGTCCCGTGGTTGATCATAGATTTGTCTTTCGACTGTGGAACCTAGGCAATACTGTATCAAGTATCACGTAAATTCAATCCATGACCAACCAGGTTACGAACATTCTGAAGATTCTGATATCTAAAAGCGCTGTTATTCGTCCCGTGGTTGATCATAGATTTGTCTTTCGACTGTGGAACCTAGGCAATACTGTATCAAGCATCACGTAAATTCAATCCATGACCAACCAGATTACGAATGCTTTCCCTACTTCACTAAAAACTAATGAAAACATCAGTTTGTTTTGCCGCACTGCCTCATTACCGTTACCTTAGTGCTCCCGATTGTCCCGTTAGCATGCAGCCCAAGCCATTGATTTGATCGATCGAACCATCGAGAACTGATCGTTTCGGGATAATTTTCATTCTTATATAGTGAGAAAAGTAGGGAAAAGGTCAATACGTGAACAAATATTTTTGAGTAGAGGGCAATAAAAAAGAGTTCATTTTTTAACCGTTCTTTTCTACGCATTGACCTTTACCCTACTTTTCTCACTATATAAGAATGAAAATTGTCCCGAAACGATCAGTACTCGATGTTCTCGATGGTTGGATCGAACAAAAGGATGGCTTGGTCTGCATGCAAAAGGGACAGTCGGAAGCACCAAGGTAACGGTAATGAGGCAGTGCGGCAAAAGGAAGTGCGGCAAAAGGAAGTGCGGCGGCGGTCAAAACAAATTGATGTTGTCATCATTTTTTAGTGAAGTAGGGAAAGCATTCGTAATCTGGTTGGTCATGGATTGAATTTACGTGATGCTTGATACAGTATTGCCTAGGTTCCACAGTCGAAAGACAAATCTATGATCAACCACGGGACGAATAACAGCGCTTTTAGATATCAGAATGTCAGAATGTTCGTAATCTGGTAGGTCATGGATTGAATTTACGTGATGCTTGATACAGTATTGCCTAGGTTCCACAGTCGAAAGACAAATCTATGATCAACCACGGGACGAATAGCAGCGCTTTTAGATATCAGAATGTCAGAATGTTCGTAATCTGGTTGGTCATGGATTGAATTTACGTGATACTTGATACAGTTTTGCCTAGGTTCCACAGTCGAAAGACAAATCTATGATCAACCACGGGACGAATAACAGCGCTTTTAGATATCAGAATGTCAGAATGTTCGTAATCTGGTAGGTCATGGATTGAATTTACGTGATGCTTGATACAGTATTGCCTAGGTTCCACAGTCGAAAGACAAATCTATGATCAACCACGGGACGAATAGCAGCGCTTTTAGATATCAGAATGTCAGAATGTTCGTAATCTGGTTGGTCATGGATTGAATTTACGTGATGCTTGATACAGTATTGCCTAGGTTCCACAGTCGAAAGACAAATCTATGATCAACCACGGGACGAATAACAGCGCTTTTAGATATCAGAATGTCAGAATGTTCGTAATCTGGTAGGTCATGGATTGAATTTACGTGATGCTTGATACAGTATTGCCTAGGTTCCACAGTCGAAAGACAAATCTATGATCAACCACGGGACGAATAGCAGCGCTTTTAGATATCAGAATGTCAGAATGTTCGTAATCTGGTTGGTCATGGATTGAATTTACGTGATACTTGATACAGTTTTGCCTAGGTTCCACAGTCGAAAGACAAATCTATGATCAACCACGGGACGAATAACAGCGCTTTTAGATATCAGAATGTTAGAATGTTCGTAATCTGGTTGGTCATGGATTGAATTTACGTGATGCTTGATACAGTATTGCCTAGGTTCCACAGTCGAAAGACAAATCTATGATCAACCACGGGACGAATAACAGCGCTTTTAGATATCAGAATGTTAGAATGTTCGTAATCTGGTTGGTCATGGATTGAATTTACGTGATGCTTGATACAGTATTGCCTAGGTTCCACAGTCGAAAGACAAATCTATGATCAACCACGGGACGAATAACAGCGCTTTTAGATATCAGAATGTCAGAATGTTCGTAATCTGGTTGGTCATGGATTGAATTTACGTGATGCTTGATACAGTATTGCCTAGGTTCCACAGTCGAAAGACAAATCTATGATCAACCACGGGACGAATAACAGCGCTTAGAAACATCAGAGTTTTCAGATTGTTCGTACTTTTGTTGGTTGGACTTTCATGTTACGATCGCATGCTTATCGCATGCATGTAAACTAGATAACTATTGCTCATCGTCTCATTTTCTTTTTTACATTTCTCTCTTGGTGTTTTTTGTTACAGTTCATACGGTGCCCGCTCCATATGCGCCCTACTGCACTCAGTACTTCGAGATTTTCCACTTTCGTCGCCAAATTGCATTTTTCAAAATTGTTAAAATGATGTTTTTCGAAGTGATAAGCATTTTTATGACATTTTCGGCAAAAATTGAAAAAAAAATTTGGTGACCAAAATCAGAATTTCAGAGAGCCATTTTTCAACTGAGTGCAGTAGAGCGCATATGGAGCGGGCACCGTATGAACTGTACTTTTTCTTCCGTGAATAGAATCCATATTAGTCCGCATTCACGATATTTTTCATTGCAAAAACAATACAGTTTTTTGAAGAACAATGTATTCTTGAATGGATCTAGGTTATTTTCTGTTTTTTGCACGTTCGAACGTGCAAAAAGAACGCGTTCTTGGTAGCCATGTTTCTGAAGGAGCATGACGTTTAAAGGGACATCAAACTTACAAAAGCGCGGGTCTTGAGGTTGCACCCGCCAAAGTCTTGTTTCAATGGTGTTTTCTTGTTTTTTGCAGTTTAACCAGTTGGAATTGTTATGCATCCCTCGAAACCAAAAAAAAACATTTTCCCCTCTTATTCTTGTCGTGTTCTACTCGTTTTATCAAAATGTTTCCTTTTTCTCAGAATGGACGCCGACGCGCATCTCCTTCCAATCTCGAATTTGTCTCGATCCGGCAGTATCGAGTTTAAAGATGCCGTCATCAACGAAAAATGGGTGAACTCAGCAAACCGACGAAAAGGCCACCTAACGCCGAAAGCTGTAAGTTGATAAAACCTTGACAAATATATTTTTTTTCAATTTCAGCCGGAAAAAAAACGTGGATGGTTCGGAGGCCGAAAGTCAGAAGAGGAACTGCTGATGGAACGCGTCGAGCAGCATGAGCTTGAAGAACTACAGACGTTCATTGCTCAGAAACTGTTCCGCGTCGATGGAATTCTGTGTGATGAGCAGACGAGAATCTTGCTTGTTGAGAAGCTGATGAACGCTAAAGAGTACCCAACTATTTCTCATGAAGAGCTCATTCATAGATATGGGTAAGCTTAGGAAAATGAACCTTCCTTGTTTAAAAATTTTTTTCAGAAGTCCGATGGCTGGTTGGCTACGTGACCGATTGGTTCCAACAATGTCGGACTGTAGTTCAGTTCTTCAAAGAGCTGCATCAGAATTTTATAAAGACAAAATGGTAGGAATCGTCTCGAATTTATCTTCGAAAGTTATTTATCATTCTTCAGAGTGATCCGTTGTGCAATTGGGGACAATTAAATCCAGAACACGTCACGATGGTTGCCGCTCGAATTGCGAAATTCTCGGAGGAGATGTCGTCGAAAGTGAAGTGGTCTTTGCTTGTTGAACCTGGAAAGTTCAGCTGCCACCTCACGGAATTCGTCCAAGAATTCAATCGTCTCGAACGCATGTTTGTCACTAACGAACTTTCTGATGAGGAAGCATCTCAAACATCGTTCAACGCGAACTATTTGACGAAAGCCCGGAGTAAAATGGTGCCGTGTGCAGAATACTCCCGAGTGAAACTCAACGACGGATTGGGCCATCTCGATGATCGGAACGAAATGCGAAACGGGATGTTCAGCGATGAGCACGAATTTATACAAGATGAAGGATGTACTTTGAAAAGCACTTAGTGAGTCACAACTCGAACTCGCATCATAAAAATAAAAAACATTTTAGTGGAACAACAGATTTCATTCATGCGAACTATGTCAAAGGTGGACCACTACTGAACAAGTTTATCTGTGCACAGGCGCCTCTTAAAAACACACAAGAAGATTTCTGGCGAATGGTGTTTCAAGAGAAATCCCAATTCATTGTGATGCTCAACTCCGCTGTCGACTCTTCGACCCTCGGTCCTCTCGATTCAGCGAACCGTAATCACTGTCCATACTACTGGCCGCGTGCCGAGAAAGAGTTTCTACAGTTTGGATCATTCCGTGTGACATGTGTTAGTGTCGATTCGAAAGCCGATCCACTTTTCACCATCACTAAACTTAAACTGCAAAAAGTGGGTGGAAACTTGGCAGACGATGAATGCGATGAAGAACATTTATTAGAACACTGGCAATGGGATTGGCAGTATTTGGGAGATGTGCATTGGCCGTTCCGCGTTTTAAGAAAGTGAGCAAATTTCGTTTCGTTTTTCAAATCTAAGCAATATATTTAGGGCTCGGCAGCTTCCAACACCTACCATCGTGCAATGCATCGACGGATGCTCAAAAGCGGGAACGCTAGTAGCCATCGAAACTACTCTGATGCACTTTATTCGGGGATCCCCGATAACCAAATCACTCATCCTTCAATCGTGTGTCTTTGTTCGCCTCCAACGTCGCCTGTCTGTTTCATCAGCTCTACTCTACCTCTTCATTTATCGGGTCGTTCTGCGTTGGATTGAACCATACGTCAGCAAGTGGTACGAACGAGCTGCACTGGGTCTTCGCTTCAAATCGATTGGATTCATTCAAAAATATACTGGAATGATTCAGGAATTCAGTCGTATTACACCTGCCTACTAACCGATTTTTTGTCTTTGTATTATGTTATTTTGGCCCAATTAGTTTCAGAAATTGTATTTATATGTGCATGAATCCCTTTTTCATCTTTCTAACACGGACGAAATGGAATTAACGAGTGAATGAATTTTTGATATTTCGAAGTTTTTCGGATATATCGGTTCATTGACAAATAAAGGGAATTCACCAATCAGACATGTTCAGAATTGTGTATCTGGACGACTGGCAATCCAATTCTTGATAGCTGGAATTGAGTAGACCTTCTCACGGAGGGCAGCAAGTTTTGGATGCTCGGAAGTAGTGAAGAAATTGTGCTTCTCCATTGTATTCACGTTTTCAACGACAACGAGATCGGCGAAAGTGAGTCCATCTCCCACGAGATATCCAGATTTGCTCTTCTCAAGAAGACCATCAAGAATTTTATAGTAGGTGTCTCTAGCAGGATTGTAGATTTCTGTAGCAATCTTTTCCACCTCTTCAGCTGGCTTTCCTGCACGCTGAGCAATAACAAGTGGCATGAACGCAGACATGAAGTCTTTGAATTGATCTACGATTGCATTGGCCCAAGCTTCCTCTTCTGGAGTCTTTCCAGCGTATCCAAACTTTTTTGCGAGATAACGGATGATAGCAGCCGATTGGGGAATATCAACTCCATCGACAGTAAGAACTGGAACTTGTCCAAATGGAGTCTCTGGAAAAAAAAAAACGAAAATTTATTACATGTAGAATTGTTCTCATCATCTCACTATCTTTAATTTTTTCCCAAGTTCCACTTTCATGAGTGAAACGGTAGTCTTCGAACGGAACTCCAGCAAGATGGAAGAGCAGGCGAGCTGGCTCAGCATAACCACGAGCATCAAAATAAGTCAACTTGTAGGAAGGCATATTCAGGTTGAATAAGGTTCTGGGTAAAAGAAAATGATGAAATTTTCCGGAAAACTGTGGTTAGTAAAAAGAGAGAAGTGAAACAATTGGTAACTGATGAAACACGATCAAAAGTTGCTTCTTATACTTTTCACTAGCTGTCTGTGCCTCTAGAATTTCTTTTATTTCTTTCTTCTCTCCTTTCCAAATTTCTGTCTCAATGTTTGATTTCATTTCTTATTTATCAACACAGAGGTTTTGAGAAACGAGAGGCTTCATGCACTTTACCAATATATTCGAGAAAGTCGTGGAGTTGGAATGGTGAAAAATATTTATTGGTTATCAAAATGTTTAGTTGTTCAGATCAGATCAAATTAGAATTGAGTATCAGGACGAGTGGCAACCCAACTCTTGATAGCTGGAATGGAGTAGACTTTCTCACGGAGAGCAGCGAGTTTTGGATGTTCCGAAGCAGTGAAGAAATTGTTCTTCTCCATTGTGGTGATGTTCTCAACGACGACGAGATCAGCGAAAGTGAGTCCATCTCCAACGAGATATCCAGACTTGCTCTTTGCAAGAAGACCATCGATTATCTTGAAGTACGAATCTTTAGCTGGGTTGGCAACCTCCGAAGCAATCTTGGCGATCTCCTCAGCCGATTTTCCAGCACGTTGAGCCATGACGAGTTGTCTGAATGAACCCATGAAGTCCTTGAACTGATCGACAATAGCGTCAGCCCAAGCTTGCTCCTCTGGAGTCTTTCCAGCGTATCCGAACTTGTTGGCAAGATAACGAACAATGGCAGCCGATTGTGGGATATCGAATCCATCGACAGTGAGAACTGGAAGTTGTCCGAATGGAGTCTCTGAAATTAAAACATAAACTAACTTTTCTCAAAAGAAGGTTAGGCTTGTGGACTCACTTTCTTTAAGTTTCTCCCAAGATCCATCTCCTTGAGTGATACGAACATCCTCGAATGGGACACCAGCCAGATGGAAAAGAAGACGTGCTGGCTCAGCATATCCGCGGACGTCGAAGTAAGTCAATTTGTAGGAAGGCATGTTGAGATTGAAGGAAATTCTGGAAGAATTTGAAGATTAGAAAGGTTTAGGACAAAAGTGTGAAGGAATGAAACAAAATGAACCTATCGCACTCTGATAAATAACAACCAAAAGCTTTCCCTTTTATACTACCTCTCAGACGTCTGTGCTTCTACAAGTGTTTCCATTCTCTTCTCACTCTCATCTTCTCGGTCTCTACACCGATGTTTGGTTCCAATCGCTCTATTTCGCCAGAGACAGCTCAAGAAGGATCACTCTCTCGCCATTTGTCAGCATTTTCGAGCATAAGATTTTGTGTCAAAATGTGTTCTGGCTTTCAGCGGGCACAGAAACTGAGATATTATGATGATAAAGTCTAGCTGTATCCATGGAAACGTCAAGAAAGCAAAATAGAAAATCGGAAGTTTGTGGAGTGGAAAGAATTGAATTGAAAGCATTGGGTTTAAAGGGGTTACAAAATCGAATGCCTTGCTGTGAACGTTTGCAGTGAACGTATCACAAGTTGATAAAATGCAATGAAATGAAGGCGACAGTTCACCAAGAAATACTGTAAGAAAGTGTGTGTGTAGAAGTTCAGATTTGTCACTCATGTCACAAATTTCTCAACTGATTCTCTTCTTTAATAAAATGTTTCTCATCTTCTATCTCAACAAAGCACAAACCACGTGGAGCGAAATGATTTCATAAGAAAACGGACAGATAATGGCATAGACTATATAAGGATTTAGGAACTCTCATGTATATCTTCACAATGCCAAACCGTGTATCCAAATACAAATTGGTTTACTTTGATGCTCGAGGATTCGGTGAGGCAGCTCGGCAACTGTTTCATCTTGATGGAGTTCAATTTGAAGATGTTAGAATATCATTTGAAGAACTAAGGCCTGGTAAAAGTAGTGAATCGTACTTGGCCTTGAAAGATAGTTAGTTTTTATTATAAAAAAAAATTTTTTCGGAAGTTATTTTCAGAAACTCCATTTGGAAAGTTTCCTGTTCTTTCAATTGATGATCTACAAATCGGTCAATCATCTGCAGTCAATCGATATCTTGCAAAACATTTTGGATACGCTGGAAAGACTCCAGAAGAGGAAGCTTGGGTAGATGCGATTGTCGATCAGTATAAAGATTATATGGAATCTTTTAGCCCATTTATCTTCGCACAAAGAGCCGGAAAATCTAAAGAGGAGGTCAAGGAGGTTCACGATAAAATTTTCGCTCCAACGAAGGACATGTTTCTGAAACAAATAGAAAGTGTTATGAAGAAGAACAGTTCTTGGTATTTAGTGGGCAGCAGACTGACATGGGCTGATTTGGTGATTGCTGACCATTTGCACACTTTGGATAACATTAACGAAGTTGAAGATTATGAATATTTGAAGAATTATCAGGAAAGGATATATTCTCTTCCAGAGTTGAAGGAACATATTCAGACAAGACCTGTTAGAGAAATGTGATAAAATTGGAAATCCGTTTTATATAACTTTCATTTTTGTCTTCATTCAGATATTCCCTTGTTCATAGAACTTATTCTTCTAGAAGTCTGAGTCATCTTCAACATAAATATGTGTCTAGTCGCTCCAAAATATCCTTCATATTTCAAAAAAAAAGATGAAGTTTCTTGGCACTTTTATCCAATCACATAACAATACGAATAATAATGCTCAACACATTCAAGTACTAAAAATAAGTTCTTGAAGAGCATTCTCTCTTCTTCTTTTTTCTTCCACTCCGTTTTCCCTATTCTCCCTTTAAATTCCTCCGATTTTTCGTCGTCTCTCTTGCCTTCTTGGTTTCATCTGAAAATCCCAATGGGAATTTGTTGTAAATCATCAGAAATTGACGCAGCTTTTCTCTCTTATACAAACGTCCGTCGCCTAGTACTTTTCGACGATTCTTGACGAAAAAGGGAAGGAGAAGAGGAATTGAAATCCCTGGAGGATTATGGGTAACTTCTTCTTGAAAGGAGAGTAGTACTATGATCTTGACAAGCTCACACTTGTTCTCACTTCCCTTTTTACTTGATGGGAACAAGAGAAACTTCGTTTTTCATTCTACAGTAATCCCGAGTCGGTTTTTCTACATTTTCCATTAGCATTATTGGATTACCATAAAGTCTATTGTCTAGCAAGGTTTTCGCATGTTTGGAGAGAAAGTTGAAAGGAAAGCTATTGTAGGTGAAAGTCTAATTGAGTTCATAACTTGTATTATTGAATTCGAAGAAAGTTGATATTTTGGTTTTGATTTCTCGTGGGAATCTAGAACGAATGAAATAATGTACACTTCCGTTGATTAGATCTTTTGAATGAATATGTCTAGACTGTGAAAAAGAAATAAAATAACTCATACTCGAAAGAATCTTCTAGAAAACATTGTTATGTTGTCTCATAAATGACGACACAGACTGTTTCTAAGCTCAAGATCTAACTCATTCTACAGTAACTCAGTAGAACTTATTAATGTAATTACTGTATTTCTCGGACTTTTCGATCTGTCTAACTGCTTATTTGAAGCCACAGTCTGAATTATAGGCTATTATTCTTCCAATTCTACAGTAACCCTGTTAAATTTGTTGTGAGATTTTGAAAATGATGGAGCCTTCTGAATGTGAAATGATCTTACGCGTCAGTTAAGATCTCTAAGACTTTCAACAAGCTCTACAGTTTAAAAAGAGTTGGTTCAACTGGAGTTTATGCCAAGCAGGCAAATAGTTATTGTAGTTTGATTTTCCTAACAACATTGCATCTTCTTTTATTGTGAATATCCTTTCTGCTTCTATACTTGTCTATTTTGGTCCAAGAAGAAAATAAAACGGAGGCTTTCCACTTCATATTTCTCTTTCTGCAACACATTCATATATTGAAGTGAAAATGAAGAAGAAATGCATGTAGCACGTTTTTCATTTTCATTCGTTCCGATTGGATAGACAGAGGTGACAAATTGGGGTGACTCTTTCACTTTTTCTCTCTCTCTATTTTAGTCCTCTTCTTCTCTGCTTTTTCTTCCTATATTTTCTCTACTTTTTCGTCACATATTTCTGAAAACAATCTCTGAATGTCTAGAATCTCCAAGTTTTATCCACTATCTATTCCCTTTCCGTTTCCGTCATTTTCTTTCTGAGAAGAAGAAGCGAAGGGACTACTTTCTTTTTGCCTCCCGGCTTGTGTATGCTCACTTTGCACAAATACTTCTTTCAATGTCTGCGTTTCGTTCTTTCTTTCTTTTTTCTGTTCCATTCCCATCATCATGTTTTTTCTCTACTAACACGCAAGTCTTTTTTTTTCAATCTTTTCTTGTTCATCGTCCTCTGAAAACTCTGCTAGTTGTCTTCTTATTAGCCAGCATTTCCAGATTCTGAAAAGAACCGGAAATTGGAAGAGTACTAGTACTTTAAGAGGACTCTGTCCACGAAGGTCATTGGTTTCCCATGTCATGAGTTCATTTTATGTTGACACTATTGAGTTCCCATCATTTTCAGCTTATAATCTTAACATTTCGATAAGAAATTTTCTTTTTTTTTTTGAGGAGTTGTTCCTTATTTCCCATTTCAATGGTAAGAGTTAGATACTGTTTCTTGGGGAAAATTGTTGCTGAAACTTTCTTGCAGTAATTAGATCGGATATTTTCAGTGTTTGTATGTCAGATTTCTACAGTAGCCCAAGTATTTTTGGGATCACTTTCATTTTGTAAACTATGTAATGTAGATTCTTGATCCATAGAGAAACTTTCTGCACTTTTTTATGGCTTTCGGAACTTTTATGAAGGTTTAAAAGTTTTAATTCCATTACTTTCCAAATCTAAAATGCAGAAAATGGACTCTTCTTCTCATCTTCTGACACTTTTAAAAGCTCACTTCTTTATGAAGAGTCCACGTACTTTCTTTCTTTCTGTTGTCCCATTGAATTTTTAATAACCTCTTCCTTCTTTTTTTCCATTCTTCTCACATGCCTTTGACACTCTTTTGTGTTCTTCTTCTCCAAAAAAAGTCCTAAAAAAGTTCATAGGCACTTGTCTCTTTTCCATTTCGGTTCCAATTCCTATTCTACACTCTGTGAGTCACAAACTGAAATTCTATATTTTTTCGCCTCTCGCTCTCTTTGAATTTTTCATTTTTTTTCTCCACTTTCCAGCTTTTTCCCTTCTCATTTGACGTCTTCTAACTCAGATGTTTGATCTGTTTTATATAAGACTTTTTTCATACTTTATCTTGTCTCTTCCTCCAAAAAAATTCCAATTCTGTTCATGTTTTCTGTGTGTGTATGGGTCCTAGATCTAATTAGCATTCAAAATTCTCAGAAGATACTGGCGGTGAGAAAACAAAAAAGGAAAGAAGAAGAAGAAGCTGTGCATCACATACACTCTCAGTTTCTTCTTCTTCTGCTTCAGAGTGTGTAACGTCTGCTCTGAGGTCCCGAACGTCGCAATTATATGTCCACATTTCCTCCCAAACACCCTCACGAAACGAAGACGAAACAGAAGAAAAAGAAGAAGAGAACTTTCAAATTTTGCAAATTTACGCTTCTTCTTTCTTAAACTCTTGTTGCAAAACGTGTTACTGTACGAATTCATTTTAAGAGTAAAGAAACCGCTGAAATCAATAGAAGTTTAGGCAAACAAATCAGGATTTTTTAGCTTTTTTTAAACCATAATTCTGTCTTAAGATGAGCATAAAGGAGACGGAGCTTCCTCATAACAAAACCATTTCTCATGCTCCAATCAGCACAAAACCGTTTGTCAACTCCTTTTGTTTTTCCTACCAAATATCAAAGAACTGACAACAAAACTTGTTTACTTTTTTAAATCTCATTTATAACTTTTCAGTTATTATCTTCAAGAAAATACAATTTTTCAAAATATTCTATGACCTGCGTCATGCTTCTGATAAATGTTTATTTTTCTCATGAATTTTGAATTGAATCGATTAGGAGATATTCTAGAAAAAGAGACGAAGAAGAATGATTGTAGAAAATGAAGATATTCCACATTGGTGAAAACCGAGCTGTTCTGGACCAAGAGTTTTCAAAGGAATCATTCAGATTGATTGTTTCTGAAAACTTCGAAATATTTAAAACCTCTAATTGAAGGGCACTCATGATCAAAAGCCAGAATTCTGAGATCAAACTCCTAATCAGACTCTAATCCAATTTGTCTCTCTGTGAGCCCATTTTCCCATTACTCAGCAAAGTTTTCGTTCTGATTTGTTGTTCTTTCTCTCTAAGAATGAACTACTTTTAAACTAAAAACAAACGTTGACCTATAATCTCTTCTGAGAGAAAGTTGACACGTATCAGTTTCCCAGATCAATTTCTCTCTCTCTTTGCTCATTTCTATCCCTTTTTTACATGTGTTCCCTTTCATTTCCACCCTCTTCTTCTATCGATCAGATCATCTGTTCATCATTCTTCATGAAAAGATAAAGAGAAGAGCGTCAGGTGAGTGTTGTCCTCCTCTTTCTCTCTTTCTCTTTCTCAATGCGGGAAACAAGAAGAAGAAGAGCACAAAAGCACGTGATGATAACGAGTAGGGAAAAGAATTGAGGGAAAAAAGTAACGGGCCGAAGGAATTTGTGTTTGTTTTCTACCCCGATTTCCTCTCATCCACCCATTGACTTTGCTATTCTATTCCACACTTAGTTTTCAGCACGTATTTGTTGATTGAGACAACATATTAGAAAAAAATCAGAGTGGGGGGATGCAGTGGATTCTCTAAAAAGTAAGGATTACGAGCATCTTCTTCTTCTCTCACCACACACCATCATCCAACTAATCTAATCCTTCTTTTTTTTCTCACCAGATTTCCCTTCGTTTATTTCATGCTATTCGCTAGTTTTCAGGACATTCACATTTTCTTTTTCATAGTTCTTCTTTTCTGAAGTCTATGATAAGTTTGAATTAGAACTTGACTTTTTTTCTCATTCCTTTCTGAGTTTTACCACTAGGAGAACTATAATTCCAAAATGCAAACCAAACATTTTTGAAGTCTTGTTGTCAAGTCATCAACTATAGAGCTTTCTGATAACTTGACTCCCACTCTCAGAATACGAGAACCCTGTCTAGGAATGTACAGCTAGACAAGCCTCTAGAATTCTAATATAGATTTCTCAAAAATCTGATCAAAGGAAATCCAACACTTTCTGAGAACGTATTTCGTATTTTCAGACCAACCCATTTTTCTCATTATCCATTTGATAATTTCATTCTCATAAACTTCGAATTACCCCGACCCCTCAGCATATTTCAAGCCAGCTTTTTGTTTTTAAAACCATAGAAACGGTTTTTATAAAATTCTCGTCTTCCTAATTATGAATTTTCCCATCTCATGGATTTTAAAGCATAATATGTTTTTTAAGTCAAGAATTCTCAGATGATTATCCAAATGAATACGTACTTGGTTTCTCTCTTCTATTCCTTTGATACTCAGAACCTACGTCATTTGGAATATGTCTTATGATAAGCTCAAATCAAAATCTTTATTCCAAGAGAAGGATTTCTAAAGTCTATATGATATTTCATTTTATTTTATTACATTCTCTTCAGAAAGGAACAGATGATTCTCTTATAATCTATGATTGAACCGAATGAAAAGAATTATTGTTTCAATATTTAATCCCTTTCCCCTGACCACTTTTTTTCATTTTCAATCATACCAAAAATCAATATTTTTCTCAAATAAAACTTTCACTAGGCACGTGTATTGAAAAAATCAGTCAACACCCTCTCTTGTTCTCTTCGTTTTTTTCCGTAAATATACACAACTTTATGCACTACACTGCACACCATCATCACACATGTGATTGATCAACTGAACTTGATATTGACCCCTTCTAGATCAGAACTGATCAATTGTTTTGAACTAGAGAATGAACTCATTCCGTTTTAGCTTTTTAAATTTTCCAAAACTATTTCTGAACTTTTTTTCCCTTTTTCCGGTTGTTTACGCAGCTGTCAGGCGCCACTCCGACCTCCACCGATTGCTGATTTATTTACGAAAAACAGCCATTTTTATTGTCTCTTTTTCTGCAAAATTAGTTTGGAAAGCACCAGTTCCAGCTGATCAATTGAAGACAGAAATAGGATTCGAATTTTGAAAAGTACAAGGGAAAAAGTAGGAAAAAGGAAATATTTAAAATCTATAGGGAATTGAATGAATTGTCAGTTCACACATGATCGATGTGCGCTCTATTGAGAATTAGACAAGGATTGAGAAAGAGAAAACTTCCTATTGAAAAAATTCAGATTTTAGTTTTGCTAGCAGAATAAACATGCTCTAATATACAGTGACTCACAGTTTTCATAAACTTTGAACTTTCCAAATGTTGTTTCTATTTTTCAAACCAAAGATTGTGTCAAAATCTAGTACTAATTCTCATTTCCGTCAATCGTTTCATTTTTCAAACTGTCCTCAACTATTCCCCCCTTCAAAAAGACCATTTTATGACCACTCTTCTCTATAAGTAGCCCTTGGTTCATTTCTCTTTTTTACAAGTTCCCGGTTTTTATGAACTTTTTTTCAGATCAAACAGAAGAAGAACTAAAAATATGTGGTTTTTACGTAGTCGAGTATTTGGAGGATCAGCAGATCAGGATAGAGAACGAGGTGAGGTTTTGATAATGAAATTTCTTGAAAAAGTTTTTAAAAAGTAAAAAATTTTTTCAAAACTTTCGAAGTTAATCGAGCAATACACGATGTACATCATCATTCAATTTGATTAAAAGTCTTATCAAAATTGGAGAAAAAGTAAATAAACTAATCAAAATTTATCAGCTTAAATTCATAATACCTTGACCAATCCAATGATCCCTAACGAAAAACTGTAGATTTTTTCCTTTTTTTTTTATTTTTCTCTCTTTTTTTTTATACAAACATGATCATATTTTTTTCTGTAAAAACAGAGCAGAAGTGAAACAAAAACAAAAATGAAAAATGATAACAAGAAAAAATGAAGCAGAAAAAAACAGAAAAATAATAATTTCAGAAGATGAAGAAGCACCGAGACGAATTATGGATGCATTAAGCTACAGGCGACCTGTAAGTGATTGGAATAGTGATAACTTCTCTCTTCCATCAGTACACTTTGTTCACTTTTCTTTCCTTGAAATACAGTTATCATGTCATGGAAAAGTACTTCAAAGGGGGCAAAACTCTTTTTCTATGAACTCTCTCTTTCTTTTTTTATTTCTTGAACAAGACAGGAAAAAAGTGGAGTGAGAGGAGAATGAGACGGATTGACGGCAGTTCTCTTTTTTTTTGCCACTGTAATTATTATTACCAAAAGAAATTAGATGCTGTTTTTTCTTGATCTTATTATTATTATTAATAGAATTACCTTGATCTTCTTGTTTCATTCATTTGGTAAACCAAATGTTATTTTCTTTGGGCTAGACTAATTTTGAACTTCAAAGTTTCGAGATTTGAACCTGTATCAGAAGAGCATTATTTTCTTTGATGATTCCTGGCTACTTTAGAAGAAAACTGATCATTTCGCAAAACTTGCAAATTTTATGTCGCATAAAGTTAGAGAACCCTAAATATGTTTTCGGAACTTCAATTCAATTCAACTTTTCATTCTTTTCGAGTTTTGGTTCAAGTTCTATCGTACTTTTTCAGATTATTTTTTAATATAATTTTTTCTTATAACATGATAATTTTGAGCTAACTTTGAGCTTGTCAATGGTTAACCAGGCATCTTTTGAAACATCTTTCCTTTTTGTAACTTTCTTTTCCATTTCCATTTATTTTCAGCCCGTTTTCATCTCTATTTGTTTCCTTTTTCCCCTCTTTCTAGACAAATTAAAATCAAATAATCAGCTGCTGCTAAACAACGAATTGAAAAAAAGTGTTTGAGTGATAACAAAAATATTTGATTCTGCAACAGTTTTTGTTGATTTGAGATGTATTACAAAGCAACTACAGCCGAGATGTAGTGGTCAATTCTTCAAAAAAAAAGAATTTGAGAGAGAAAAAGAAGAAGTTGACCCTTTTGTCGGCTGGTTGACTGACTAACTGTAATACATAACAAAGAAAACAGTAATGAGATGTAGAAGGGAAAAAAGAGAAAAAGTTAACAAAGAGGGCAGAATTTCAATAAATTGGAAATGGAAATGGCTTCTGAAAACCCTTTCAAAAAACCGGTCCTGTCACATTTTTTTTTTCAAAACCATTTTCCTTCTTTTTTCTCAAGAATAATTTTTTAGTTTTTATCTAGAAAAGAACAAAATGTGGAAGCTGCTACCATTCTTTTGATGGACACTTTTTTTGAAGGAAAATGAAGAAATGACAGCTAAAAAAGAGTGATAATGGACAGATGAGATGGAGAAGAAAGCCATAAATAATGATCAGAGGTCGATGGGTGATGTCGATTTTCTTTTTTTTTTATTTTATGGTAGCTTTTTCTGCCATTCGCCGCTTCTTTGAACATCATCTGCCTCTTTGATGTTTGGGTGAAAGTTTGGATGATGTTCTTTTTGTTTTTCATTAGTGCAATTCGTTAATTTTTTGTAATTTATCCATCAAAATAACACGATGATGTTGTCAGCAAAAAGTTAACAACAAAAGTCCAATTCTCATAAGGCCTTTCTCATATTTCCCACTGGAGATAATAGGTATCCAAATCTTTAAACCTTCTAATCTCTTGAACTTCCTTATCTCCTCCAAAATACCTTCGAATACTTTTTTCCCATTCTCGTCGTTCTCTTCTCTTCGTATTCTTTACTTCAAAACATTCTACTCAAGGTTCTTCTCTTTCTTTCGTTTGGCCATTAGAACCCCCTAACCTCGAACACCTTCTCAACAAGCTTTCCGTCTTTTTCTATTCAAAAAATGAAAGGTCGTACCTCCAAAAAGTGAAGCTGTTTCCTTCTATTCTTATGACCTTCTCTATTCATCTAAGTCTCTCTTTCTTGTCTATTTCAGTCATCATCATGATTGTTACAACAACTAGAAGTGGTACTGACTGCCAGCTTGTCTCCTTTCTCTCTTTTTTCGGGGTCGTCGGAAGAGGTCGGGCCATTCTCATCTCGTTTCAAAAACGTTCAAATGTCAACACTGTTTGCTCATTTCTTTTCCGCGAGCGCCCTTCTCTCTTTACCCCCTAAATCACTTCCTCATTTTCTCTGCTTCTCCTGATTTATCGCTTTCTCTCTTCACTTGATTTTTTATGATTCCGCGCGGAAAAGGTGCAGATGGTGGCACACAAACAGACACGTCTATGCGCGAAAAACGTGCTCTCTGAGTCATTCCGTTCCACTTTTTGAATTGCGAAAAAGTCAAAGGAATGCCAAAAGACTTCAAAGTTCTGGATCTTTTTGATTTTGCTCATGAAATTTTATCCTTTGAGATTATATTTATTCGTTTCTAAATCTTTCTTGATGTCAAATCATTCTTAATTATTTGAAAATCCAAAGAGATTCTGTTAAAGACCTCTTCTTATATCCACTGAGCGCCCTTGAGTTATGGATATAATGTTTTTTTGTTGTCATTCTGATCTCCTTTTGTAAACAAAAGAACAAGAGATCGAATCATCATAACCCAATCCAATTAAACAAAAAGTTACAAACAACAACAAATATCCTTTTTTATTCTAAATCTATCACTTTTTTTGATTTTTTCGGTTCCAGTCTGAAAATCTTTTCAATAATCGCCAAAAACTTCATCGTTCCACAGTTCAGACCACTTACAGTTCCTGTCCACTTTTTTGATTGTATTGTTCTGAAGTTTCTCATTGTTTTTGAACTAACCTAGGTCATCATCATCATCATCCTGTCCTCTCGACCAACTGGGTAACAAAAGACAAATGACCTTCTTGTCCTTTTCCTTCTGAAAATTGTCTAGACAACAACAGTTGACAAGAGCGAGAAATAAAGAGAAAAAGGATCAATTTTTGTTATTTTTCAAAGTGGTTAGAAGGAGTGATCTTACCATTTTAGAACTATTCATGGTGTGATTTAATATAATTTCAAAATCATTTGACTGTTTTTTAATTTTTTGGATTTGAGAAACTTTGATATTTTAAAATAATATCTTTAGATAGATGATGACTAAGAATGGTGATTAATTGAGACATATTTTCGAATTTCAAATAGCTCGATTGTGAAGAAAATCAAAATTTCTACATGGTAAAAACAATATTTTGTTTTTGTTTATGGGGTTATTGGATGGGGGGTTCAATGTGAATGCGATCGACAATGTTTCTCTTGAGGAACAACGATCAAATTGCAAACAAAAACACACAAAAAAAAAAGAATGATTCTTCCTTCTCCCTGGTTCGTTTAGCTGTGTATCTCTTGTCCTTGACGGCACGTGCGTCACGTGCCAAGATATCACTGATGATGACTGGAAATCTCTTTTACTCTCTCTCTGTCTTAATCGAACTTCCTTCTCAACCTAAATTTGTAGATGGTAATCAAGTGGTTCATTAGTTCTTTTTTCGCGAGATTGCAGAAAGTAATTTATTAGGATTCTCGATTTAGATTCTGATATCAGTTGATAGTGTTGATCAAATCTCTCAATTTCTTTAGTGCCCTTCTATAAAGGGTTCGTCAGTGAATCTGCTTCCAAATAGGAAAGTAGCTTGGAAATACACAAAGTTTTAGATCCTGATGTATTCTAATGAGAACTTTCACACCTGTCTTTACAAAGAAACCTTGAACTTAGATCCTTTTTCTCATTCTTTTTCCATCTAGACACCATCTCATAAAACTAGCATCCCGGAAACTATTCTCAACACCTGGAACGTTTCCTCGTTTCTTTTTCCCATCAAATCATACATTTATCGCAAAAAGGACCATTGATTTGTGATCTCTCTTTATCTTTCTCTCTAGAAAAATGTCACATTTTCCTCTCTCTCTCTCTCTCTTCTTTTTAGTTTTTTTTTGTCTCTTTCTAACAAACCGCTGTGCTTTGGGTAGTTGTGTATCACATTTTTTGCCGCACCGATACGAAGAAGAAGACGAAGAGTTCGGTTAGGGGAAAGAGGAAAAGTAGTAGTATTTGCCAACCGAACACCATGTATTTATTTACCTCCACACATTTTCTACCCTACCTTTTTCTTTTCGTTTAACTCTCACTTGGATACCAGTTCTTTATTATTCAAGGATTGACCGTTCTTTTTCCAAATTTGAATCTAGGCTTCATGAGAAGAGGCCTCTAGATCTAGCAAGTTATAATATTTCCTTAGATTTATAGATAGTTTCAAAGCCGTTCTTTCCAAAAGTTTAGGGATCCTTTCAGATGTTTTGCCTTAAAGAACTACTTGAACATATTCATCCACATCATCATTTCTGACCATCCTAGTACTTTACTCGCATTCTCATCAAAGTTCATTCGACCTTTTTTCGAATGTTTAAAGTCTACCACTTCGTTTCTAACAGTGAAACATCGATAACTAATCGAATTACAATCTCAATTTATTATTATTTGCAGCGAGGGGAAGGTTCTATGATGGGAGCTCGACAATCGACGACGTCACATCACGACACTTTTCAAGGTGAGTTCTCTTCTTTTCTTTTTCGAAAGTTCAGATTAGGTTTGTAAAATACAAAACATTCAAAAATACAGACACATAGAAAAGTCTGAAAGGTAAATGAGTCTAATGTAGAGGTCTAGTTTGTGTAAATCCGGGTCATGTACTTTTAAAGAGAAATATCAAAAAACCTGTCAATATTGAAAATTGAAATCGATATCTATCAGTTCACGATGACTTCAAAAACTCAGCCAAGTTGGCTCCTCGACTGACCGACACAAGAAAGGAATGATAAGAGAATTCAAAAAGTTTGATAAGAACTGCTACCCTAACATTTGAATTGTACGTGCCTTTCCTCTTTCAATCCAAATTTCTCTACTAGAGAACACACGAACAGGAAGAAGGAGAAGAAAGAGAAGAACTGTCTATTGGTTCTAGATTGAGGGGTTTGTTGGGTTTGGCTTTGGTAGTTTAGAGAAAGAACATGGTTTTGTACTATTGATGGAAGGATTAGAGATCGGACAGGATCATCTGTACTTTTTCAATTGGAGGGGAAAGACTTATGGCAAACTTGTCCAAACTTTTTTGTTTCTATTTTCGGGCTCTAATTCTTGTTGGATTTTTCATCAATAGAGTCTTTTGCTTCTTGTCTAACATGTTCAAATCGAAATTTAAATTGTAGTACTTTTAAGCAACGACCTTCGAGTTTAAACGAAATTTCGAAAGAACGAGGCGGGGTTTAGATGAATATCTGGCTGCTTCATCGAGAGATTTCGTTTACTTTCCTTCATTTCCTTTCACTCCATTTTTCTTGTTCCATTGCACTATTGGTCTCGCGCTACAAGCTATTTTCAAAGATTAGTTTTAGAACAACGTTGTTCCAGATGTTCAGTGTTTATGGTTGAGTTTTTTGAGGATTTTTATGTGTGCTTCACATGATTTTTGTGGTCACTGAGAAGTGACGATCAAATTTTTATAGAACGCGGGCTGGTTACTGTACACCTCGCTGTGTTGGCAGGCATCTGAAATAACCGTAATCTTGTCAAAACTTCAAAACAATATATTTCGAGCGCTCAATGATTTTTTTTCAAAGTTTATCGATTTGATTCACGCGCTTTCTTTATTCAGCCTATTTGTTCATTTTTCATCTTACTTTTTCTAAAATCGTAAAGTTTCAAATTTAGTAATTTGTAAATTCAAATTTCAAAAGCGCAAATCTCGGTTCTTATTCACTCACCTCGCCAGTAATTTCAATTCACATTTCACTGTTTCCCTTCCATTCGTCTCTTTCTGTATGCCATTCGAACACAACCTAACCAGTCGTTCTCCCCTCGATTCGAACGAAATGGATGAAAATTGAAGGATTGCGAAGGTCGAATGCGGGTATACCAATTCTTTGTGTTCATTTCCTTTTTCGAAAGCTTTGTTTCGAATTTCACAGAATTCTGACAGCTCCAAAGAATACAAATTTATTAGAAACATCGATTGTTGATGTTTGCTTGATTTTCCAATTGTTTTCATCAATATATTCCGCTTCCGATCTTTGAACGATTTGCGTTATCTCCTTCCGACATCGTAAGATTATCCGTTTCTCTGATTTTTTCTTTCAACGACCATGTGGTCATTAAGTTCATGGTTTAGAGTCTTCTACAGTTGCAGAGAAATAAGTTAGGGGAAAACATTTTCAGCATTAATCTCATATGCAATATTTCTATCGGCCGAACAAAGCTCTTACTCGCTTCCCCTTCATCCCATTCTGCGCTTCCTTTTTTGTCTTTGCCAACTCTTTATTGTGTCATGTGCCACTGCCACCCAGTAAAAGGAATAGGAAAAAAAGAAGCCGTTGTCTTCTTACTCTTGTTTCTACATCTTCTTTTATTCTTACTGACTTTTGGAAGAAGAGCCATCCTATGCCCTTTTTTCACTTTCAGTATACTTTCACTCGAGATTCTATCTTGTTTCATTTCAAATTTCACCACTTCTTTACTCGTCTCTATGAGAACAACCTGTTTTTGTGACTTCGATGATCGTATTATTTACAAAAAAGTTAAAGAAGTGACGACCTTGAGTCTTCCTCTTTCTCGTTCTTTCCCTCTCGATTTTGACCAGTGGCGTCAAGAATAAAGAAAACATTTAATTTTAATTAGTTCGACAATGTTACAAAACTTTCTAAATCGATTTCAAAATTTTAACAAAATCCGATGATCAAAGCAAAAAAATGACAAGAAGATATTGTGTTATCACCCTTGACTAGCGCAGATAACCGGTCTTCACGGGTATGCGCATAAGCCTCTAGACCCCATCCCGCAACTTTATTGCGTGCTAATGGCCGAATGTTTTTCCTCATGTTTTTTTGTCGGAGGCAACGATCACAATTGTGTCACCTATTCAATATGATGCTTTTTTACCACAAAGCATAACACAATTGAACGTGTCACTAGGCGAAATATTATTTGTTTTCAACTCAATCCACTCCGTTTCTCTGTTCAAGCATGAAATCGTAAAGTAACATTTCCAGAGCTTATTCGAAAACTGCTCATTAGGTATACTACTATTTTCTACTTGATATCAAATAGAGAATTTCGTAGAAAATCTAAATCCTCGTTTCGTTTCACATTTTTCACTTGTTTTTGTCTTTCTTTGTTCGATTGGCACCCGCCGAATGTTTTGTGGGGAGTAACAACCCCAACCAACAACATGCAATGCATTTTACATAACGCGCACCCTCTCCGGACTCTTTTATTTTTCTTTCTTTCTTCTGTTATGTGAGTTAGTGTCGGTGTAGTTGAAAGGAAATTCCGAAACTCTTATAGTCGTTAGTTATGTATAATTCACGTGAAAGCAATTGATTATCTTGTGATAAAGAAAGCTTGTTATTTATGAGATTGAATGACCAATTGATGATTATACTTGTTCCCACCAAAACTATAAGTTTTGCAAGAAATTTTCCAATTCTAGATTGTTGTAATGCTATCGATCCTAGAACAGAACACGTTCCATAAACACATTCTAACTTCCAATTAAGGTGTATAAAATCGAGAGTGCAATTGAATTAACAGGTTTCTTTCGATCTTTATTTCTTGCAAAAGTTTCTAAACTTTTCGCTTCTGTTAGTTTTGTGCTTCTTCCGCGAGTAGTCATTTCGGAAATAGATGCACGAGTATATTTTAGTAAGTCTATGTGGTGGTTTTCCACAAAAAAAGTGCGCAAGATAGGTGTGTAATAAGTTGAAAGACGAAATGGAAGAAACGGGGTTGCCGAGAGGTTACGTACAGTTTAAACATACATTGAAAAGGACGAGATATAGATAGAAAAGAGTCAGTCGAGACGAGAAAGTTCGTGATGGTGGAAACTAGTTTTCTTTCTACTCCCTCGGCATTGAGTGTCTCTCGTTGCCATTGCAATTTCACCTCACAACCTTCAACCTCTCTTTTTCCTTTTTTCTTTTCCCTCCTCAAAAAAGGGCCTAGTTTGGATCAGTTACTTGTAAGAAATGCCGTCGGAAACTACTCATCACATGATGATCGTCGTCTCGCATCTGTTCGGTACGGTCACAGTTTCATCTTCCTCGCCAACATCATCATCATCTGTCAGAAGCGGTCAGTTACACATAAGAATCAGAAGAGAGGAAAGTTTTAGGGTTAGAGAAGATAAAGGTGCGTGCCGTTTTTTAAACTATTTTTGAGATAAATCACGTGTTTTACGGTAGAAACCACCTTCCCTCTTCTTCTCTATCATCACGAAAATCTTCTAGGCAATCGTAATCATTTTTCACCGACCATTTCCTTTTCTGTCCGTTGCTTATCAAATCCTAATTAATCGAATCGATTTATTTTTATAACAATCAAATAAAACAACAAGATTTTATTTCTCATCTCTTTCTTTTCAATCGTTTCCTCCTTCATAATGACAGCATTGGAGCGGGGAACGTGGGTTGGATGAAATAAAACATTTCTGGGAGAGAAAATATATAATTCTGCAAGTGCCGATGAGGATTAAAGACTGGGATTAGGATATCACATTGCATATAAGCTGTTTTTATTTCGAGATGCCTTTGAATCAATATAGGTTTTTTTGTCTTTTGAGAACTACATTTTCATGAAAGAGCACGAACATTCTAGCCTGATGTAATTTCGGTAGGACGACTTGTTTAATTTGGTTCCATTTTAGACCCCAGGAAATCTGTATTTTATTCAACTTGGCGAAATTCCAAGAACTTTCATCTCTAAATGTTTGCTCTGGAACCTCCTCCTCCTCCTTCCGATAAATATCAAATTGACTCACACATATCTACCGTGTAACGTAAACTGTCATCCTTCTTCCCTCCTACGCCTGCGCGCACCTATTTTCTCAGCGTAGAGCTCATTGGCGCCCTCTTCCCGGTGGGCTCTTTTTTGAACATTTGCCCCTCACCTGCTCCCTCTTACTCCACTTGATCTTCCCCAAATATACACTACTGAATGACATAGCAGGTAGATTCGAGACAAACTCTAGCGCTCTTTCTTTCTGCCTCTCTCCGTCAGCACGCATTTTGCGCTTTTGTCTCGTTTTCCTCTCTTTTTTGTTAGTTTGTTCGTTTTGATATACAACAATACCATTATATGACGACCAAAGGCTGAGAAAACTTGGAATTTTTCCTCTACAGAAAAAAGAAATCAATTCGAAACGTTGTTGGCGTTTCTCCTCATTGTGTCTTCTTCGCAAAAGGTGGTGTTAGATATAGCCTGCACGTGCTTTTTTCAAACTTGAGCCTTTTCGGTCTTTCCTCTCAATCTTCTTTCAAACATTTTAGTAAGTCTGCGCCAGCAATGCTTTTTTACTGCTAAATGTTGCTCTTTAGTGCTATATCAGTCTGCATATTCCACGTTGCTCGCTGTTAGAGAATGAGAAGAAAAGTCAACATGCATCCAACTTTAAAGTAAGAACAATCAGTTTCAACAATCAATTTGAGAACAATCATTTTTCGCTGACCTTTATATCGATCATTTTTATTTTATATTCCCATCATGAAACGATCGTTGTTGCCGTGGCCCACTGTACCTGTACTCTCTCCTTATTCGGCTCATCCTCTCTAGTTTGCCTGCGTCTCTCTTCTCACATTGTTTCTCTTTCGCTCGTTCACATTTTCTGTTTCTGCACAGTTCTTTCTTCTCTCAAAGCTACAGCATTTTTTGAAAAAGCAAAACCACACACACAAATGCATCCCTCACCCGATATTTTTTCGTTTATTGCATCAGTACGGTTTTGTTCGTTTTTGTTTTATTCGTTTCTTCCTGCGAGAATCTTACGATCGTATACTGTTTGCAAAATATTATTATTCTCTATTCAATCCTTATTTTTTGAATCTCGTACTTCATTCTTTCTTCTTTTCCCTCGATACTCTTCGAATTATTGACATTCTCTCTGTGCAGGGTATCCAATAACATCGAGAATACGAGTCCCAGCATGGATGATGACTCCGACTTCTACTCGCCCTATGTCAGACAACAAGACACTTCTGAAGATGATTATGATGTGGTGATGAGCGACGATTCTGGGGAGAGTTCTTACTCGGAACCTCCAGTTCTGGAAGTCGAAACGTATCATAATGAAGATATGGCCACAGATAGCAGTGAGGATATGTTCACAGGCAGCATTGTCAGTGTCAATGATGACGAAAGTGGCTCATCTTCAGATACTGATTTGGAGAGCTTCCTTTCCGAACTTTCAAAAAGAGGTTTACCCGGTGAGATATGAAAAAATGAAATACATGATGTATATTTGCGCCTGGGAATGATATCAGTCCCAGAAATTCAAAACCTTATATCAATTTTTATGAAATATTCAAACAAAAAATCCTGACAGTACCGGGCAGTCCACTTCCTTTTCATGCTTTACCAATAATTCATTCAACGCATGTAGGCTGGTACGCAGCGTGCTTTTAGTATAACTGTCTGAAACTGATAAGCGTATTGAAAAATTTGTTGACAAACAACATGGTCTTGTATCATCCGTGCTAGTTGATGCTTGTGGACAGTCCCTTTTTCCTAACACTTCTCCCCTCTCATATTCCATACACACCTTGTCTTTTCTTTTGGAAATCGAGAGAACGAGAGACTGTAAAGCCCGGTCCTCTCCATTCCCCGTTCTCTTCTGTATTGGAATCGGCAGCTAGTCCTTCTTCACCATCTCCTCCTCCGATTGCCTATTCATCTTCATCTTACCGCATCTCTCGCTTCGAAGCAGCACTGCGCCGCGCGCCTCCGAGAAAGCGAAACGAGACGCGAAAGTGCGCGAGGGCTTGCGCCGAGGCTTTCTTCTATTCCTCCTCCTTATTCTGGCTGTTGCTGCCGCTTACGCCCGCCGACGGTCGGACGATCAAGCTGAAGAAAAACGTTGGCAACACACAATATTCTATTGATTGGCTATTTCATTAGCTTCCACATCCAGAAAAGCCTAACTGAACTTTCCTTACCTATATTTTGTCACTACTAACGGTGACTGCCTCCGACATCTCCTTACAATTCTGGGTCACTAGGAGACTTTCACCTTCTTCACCCCGCTCATTCACACACTTTCGTGTGGATCTCTATTGTATTCTTCTACTATCCCTTACTTGTTCGGCCATTTCTACTCAATTCGATTTTCAAATTCTACACTTCTACAAAAAATGAGTCGAGATACTCTCAAAGCTGATTCTGATGATATATCTAGGAGGATGAACAGTTTAAGACCTCGAAGAAAAGAAAGTATTCAACTATTTCAATCTTCCAGTAGCAAGTCTTTTTCTATAAGTTCTAAATCCTCTCAACATCCAAGACCTCAAACGAATGTATTGAAAAGATGTCAGCAAGAAAACCTGCCAATATATGGCCACAAGCGTAGAAAAAGTGTCGGTTCGATGGCTTCATCGTTATCATCATCCGCATTGTCTACACCACCTCCTACACCAGAATCAACCGTATCTTCTTCCTTATTCTCTCGAGTGATACCAACTCTTTCCGAGGATTTAGTACAACAACTGAGTCAAGAACTGCTTTATCAAGTTCTCACCGCTGCAGCCCCAATATCGACAAGCGCTGGCGAATATGCTTATAATGTCAGCTTTATGTTACTACAGTATATGAATGAAGGTAATTTCTTTTCCTCTTGAACAAATTCGTGATTCGGTCAATCTATCAAATAAGCAAGGCATTTTTATCATAATAAGAACAGTTCTTGTTCTGTTCAAATCTCGTGAACTGAAAGTATTTGGGTGTAATAAATTTCCATTGTTCTATATGTTTATCTATATCATTCTTGACTGTGTCCATAGTGTCCTATTACTGTTTTACGAGACTTTTCACTGGTTTTATCTTCATGGTTATGCAATCGTACTGTAATAATATATAAATTCAAGAACCATTTGAGGGAATGATATTAGAAGTGCCTTTTTTCACTTTCTAGATCTCTTTGCAATATCTATGGCATCACAACACTTTGTCTATTTGTGCTTTACAAACATATTTTTCCGCGTCACCAAACGCATGCGGAAAACAAACATTTGTTTATTTTTCCGGACATTGCAGTGCGCACTGGCATTCCTGTGCCACAATGTAAAAAAACGGAACAAGAGCTTTTTTACACACATGATCCCTCAATGAACGAATTGGTTAAAGTTATTGATAGAAATTTAGTCTCCAATTAATTACAGTTTGAAATTGAGAAATAAAGTTCGTCGAACAGTACAGCTACTGAAAAACAATTCACAATCAATAGAATAGTTGAATATTAAAATGAACGACACTTCTAAATATTCATTTGTATATATTTCCAGTGTCGCCATCATCTGAAGCATGCTCAACAAGCTCATCGTCATTTCAACGGCCTGCTCTTAGTTCTACAAATTCAACAACATCATCTATTGCCGGATCACATCATGGTTCATCGGGATCTTCTCGGCCTGTGGCGCTGACACGTGAACGAAAAAGTTATGCAGCAGCAGCTGGAAGATCTGCTCCGATGCGCAGTCTATCACCCGCTCATCCAAGTGCAGTGGTAAGGGTTTCTATTGGGTTATTAATTTTAAAATGTCACCCACTTGCACCGATTGCTTTTCGATGGTTTTGAATTAAAAAAAATAACAGAGAGAGTACACTATATTCCTCTTCCCTCTATTATTCGTTCATCTGTATCGATAAGGGTGAACAACGAATAAGGATGATGGTGTGTATGTGCTGGCTGCCTGATATTGATAAGGGGAACTTGTTTTTGAGACCGAGACCTACGAAGCAGCATTGCCAGTATGTCTGTCTTTATGGTGGTTCTATTTTTTCTCGCCTAGTTCTGATCGGATCGGCCATCTTCACTCTATTGATTAATGGCCATTCTGATCATTGGCAAATTTCAGTCTTCTTATTATCCCGTTTCTTTTCCAGATGAGCGGAATGGATGATCTACTACGACCGGAGAGGTTTGACCGTATCATGCATATGCCACCACCAGATCAGTACATTCAAGAACAGCATTCATGGAACCCCGAAGACCGATCACTGAATATATTTGTCAAAGATGAAGATAAATTTACGTTTCATCGACATCCAGTTGCACAAAGCACTGATTGCATTAGAGGGAAACTAGGTTATAGTCGTGGATTCCATGTATGGCAGATCGAATGGCCAGAACGTCAAAGAGGGACACATGCTGTTGTTGGAGTAGCGACAAAAACAGCACCACTACACGCTACTGGATACACTGCATTGATTGGAACAACGAATGAAAGTTACGGATGGGATATCAGTAAGTTTTTGAAAAACTTTCATGCCATATTTAGAAAAAATCTGTATAAATTGCGCTGGAAATAAAAATTTGTAATTTCAGCGAGGCGAGAATGTCATCACGACTCGAAAAACACAATGACGTGGAGGTATCCATTCAGTAACAGTCGAGAAGTGTATCATGTGCCCGACAAGGTATTTTGTTTCTTCATGGTCACATAATAAAGACCATACGACGTTTCAGTTCTACTGCATTTTGGATATGGACGAAGGGTACATGGCATTTGCCACCGATGAAGAATATCTTGGTGTTGCATTCCGAAACTTGAAAGGAAAAACGTTATACCCGATAGTGGCTGCCGTATGGGGACACTGTGAGATAAGCATGCGATATCTTGGATCTCTTGAACGTGAGCTAATTTCTTTCGATTCTCCACCAACAACACCACGACGTCTTCCACTGAGACCACCTCTGCCACGCCGTCGTCCTTCTCCTCCACGCCCGCTTTTCCATTCTCCTGTTTATAAGCCCCCACCTAGAAGTAGGCATCCAACTGATTCTCCTGCAGCACTCATGGCAGCTGCCGCGCAATCTCCCGTTCTCCCATTCTCTCCATTTTCTGATCTTGCTAAAATATTTTCGTTTTATGATTTACAAGCTGGCGGAGCTTCCAGCTCATCCAGTTCATATTCTCTTTTTGAACCGCCAGCGGAATGGCATAGATTTGAAGAAGAAGAAAATCCAAAAGATTCGCCTAGACGTAATAATTCTATTGACGCAGCTACAGCTCTTGATGAGACCCCATGCGCTTCTTCACCCCCATCACTTTATCTTCCTGCCCCACCATCAGTTAAAGCTCCAAATGAGTTATTCGGGCCGCCATTAACACCCGGCGACTCGAAAAGTCAGTCATATGATTTAGGTCTTGGTACTTCAATTTTATAGGTCATATTTTAAATTGTTAATTAGGATTGTTCTGTGGTTAATAGAAAGAGAAGAGGAATAATGGTCACATGTTTATTATAGGAACTGTTTTTTATATGGTGATATCGTAAACTTGAAGCTTTTGTCGCTCGCTCTTTCTGTAAATATATTGTGCACCTTGGTTCCAATAGTCTTTATTTCGAAACATCGAATCTCAAATGTTCAAAAATTCCCCTTGTCTCAGTGGTGAAAACTCATTTTTCAATTTTACGAGTTCCCTTTTATAACGTGAATTGTTCTTGCAGCTGAGCCTCTATCATTGTCTGAATTGTGTCGACGTCGAGTACGTATTCAACTGGGACCACAGCCTGAAGACCGAATTGAAGGATTAGGAATTCCACCGATTTTGAAGCGATACCTGATGTATCAATATTGATGGACTGTTTGCTTCAACTGTTTTCTTTTTATTTCATTTCAAGACAATTCACTTTTTGAATTTCAAGCTGTGTGCCTTATTCGCTTTCCTCTTGTTCCTCAAAAGTTTAAAAAGTCCCATAACTTCCACCGATTGTATCATCCTGTATAGTGCCTTTTAGCTTCTTCTCCCTCTATAATCGTTTTTAAAAAAGTAAACGTTTTATCCCTTTCCCATCCCTTATACGGGTTTGCTCTCCTCTCCTCGGTTCACACATTTCTTTTTTCTTTTTCATTTAGTCTTCCTTTTCAAAAGTCAAATTTATATCGAATATTGTCTTGCTACACTCAATTATCCCCCTTGTTTGCCAACTAATTCTTACCTTTTTTCATCCATCCCCTTCCCCCATGTCTTATAATGTACACTAACACCCAACGAATTCACTTCATTTCTTCCATTTCCTTGCTTTTATTTTTCGATTGTCTTAATTTGTGAGTTTAAGAATTCACACAATCAGGGGTCAAATGTTTTCTCTCTCGCGCTCTCCTTTCTTTTCCCATCTTTCCCAATTCATTTTTTGGTGATTTACGGATATGCTTTGTTTCATTTGTGTATTTTTGTCAATGAATTTCAATGAAAATTAAAATTTTGATCAGTTTGTGATACAACTAGCTGCTGGAGTTTTAGGTATTTCAGGAGTCTTTAATCAGTCGCCGAAACTCTTTTGAATAGAGAACAAAGTAAGGTTATTATCTCTTGCTCCTATTTCCGGAGGCGTAAGTTGAAAGAGTTGAAGATCGTCGATATGCTCTAACCACTTGAAAATGTTCAAGGTAAACCCATGTTTTCGATAGTTTGTAAATGCTATTCGCAATGTTCGGCAATTAAACCTTGTCAGAACGTGCACTTTTACAAGCTCAAAAAAATTGGGCTCAAATTAAGAAAAAAATTGTTATTCGCCGCCTTCAGTTTGTTGTCTTCGAACTCGCGCTTTTTCTCGAGAGGGCCTAGGAATCTACAATGGCCGAGTTTGTTGGACGCTCGGCCATCATGGGTCTTGAAACGAAAACAAATTTTTTTATATTTTTTCAACATCTCAGCGAATCGCCTCGAGATAACCGCGAGGGAAAAATTTGAGATTACTCATACGTCCCAGCGTCCTCTCAAATATATCTCAGCGTGATCTCAAAAATGCAGCGGAATAGCGGAGCGTCGTTGCGTGAGGTGTTTAGCAGGTGTCAACTTTTGCTCCACCCCCTTTTTGATAGGCTGTGATACGAATGAATTGAAACAAATACTGTCGGAATGCACTATTTATTAACTGTAAACCGTCAAAACAACAGAAAATAATTATGAGCAAAACAAAAAAAAAGCGAGAATTTAGAATTTTGTTGTCGTTGCGGGCGTCGTGAGCCGTCGAGCGCTTCCAACTGCTGGGTGTTTCCTTGTAGACGGTGATCCGGTTTGACCATTGAGAAGTAGTTCTAAAATTATAATTCATACTCTGTACTGTAATTTACACTTTGATACTCACAACTGGCGTTGGGTGTGTGGTGACGAACAGTTGATTTGAGTGTCGAGGGAGTCGTGCCGGTGAAGGTCCCTCGTTTTTGATATGTAGAGAGTAGTCTAAAAACAGCTATTTCGAATGGAGCAAATAATGTCAACCTCACTTAGAATATATTACAAAGTAGGTGGTGTAGGCTGTTCGCTGCATAATCACTGAGTGGTTGCCGATTGACTGAAATATTACATGACATAATAAAATGGATGTGAATTAATTTTAATAGCAAATGTACAATGTTTTTTGAAATAAAACGTTTGAAAAACGAACGGGAAGTAAAAGTTAAATTTAAAAATTTTGAAAAAATGTGGCAACGACGCTCCGACATTCCACCTCTTAATCGGGTCTTGTAGCGACTTCCATTGTTCACACGCTGTTAACTCAAAGTTATCTCGAAGCCCCTTTTCCCTCGCCGTTATCTCGAGGCAATTCGCTGAGATTTTATCCTTGTTTTTGGTAGAAAAATAATATTCAATGGTGTTTTTCTAAACCCATTTCGATTTTAAAAAATTCATCAATTTTTTCTATCATTATAACTCTAAGTTATCTGTCTTTTCTTGATAAATTGGTCGCATATTAATAGGATTTAGGAATTCTCATCAGTTCTTATTATTTCTAGGTGAAAAATGGGTGGAGGAAAGTTCCGTCATCGCACAAGCAACAAAGGTGCATCTAAATTCAATTCCGGAAATGCGTAAGCTTGCAAATTCAGGTTTAGACAGTTGATCATATGTCTGTTTCAGTTGTGAAAGTAATCCAACAAGAAGCAAGCATCGCACCGCAGCAAATGCCGCTCGAAATGCTTCGTTTGGTGGTGCTGGTATGTTGGCTGTTGAAGATCGTCCAATGAATACAGCTGCGGATGATATGCTCTCCGCTCTTCCCATTCATTCCATGGATATTGGATCCTCAAAGAGTATGGTGTCAGAAGGTGGTATTTCGAAACTTTCTGGATTC
The DNA here is from genome assembly GCA_963572265.1 of Caenorhabditis doughertyi. Lineage (NCBI taxonomy): Eukaryota > Metazoa > Nematoda > Chromadorea > Rhabditida > Rhabditidae > Caenorhabditis > Caenorhabditis doughertyi. The sequence continues at coordinate 12,181,266 of OY751554.1, forward strand.
ACCGCCTGTACCAATCCTGCTTTCGATTCAGTCAACCGTGTTTGGAAGTGAGTCTCCCCTTGTTTTTTTCTTTCCTCTTTTAGTTTTCATAGTTTATAACTTTCCCAAAGCACGAGCCATAGACTGATAGATTTACTTCTTCAGATCTGGGTCCTCTATTCAAGCAGAGGTTGTCTCGGTTTTGGCAGCAATCGCTGAGCTCATCAAAGAGCGGGATGGTATAATCCCCCGTTAGGCTAAGAATTCTAATCTAGGGGTTTCAGGAAAAGAGACTGATGTTGAGTATTGTGCCGCACTGATGACAGCTCTCGAAGGATCGTCTCTTGGAAACCCGAGAAGAACGGCTGCTATTGCTTACTTGCTTCATTTGATTGTGAGAAAAGTGCCGAAAGAAGTACTCCAGTCTCAGTTCCACAGATTTGTGCAGGTTTGTGGAATACTCTAAAAGTTTGAATAACAAGCAGAAACGTTTAGATTCTCTATACAAAGTTGTTGGAGAATGTGGATAGCACAGAAGGATCTGCACTGAAAAATCTCATTTCTGTGCTTGGTATTATTCTCCGCGCTCAACAAGCGTCGGTTTGGTCCAGCACGTCAACCAAGAATATGCTTGTTTCTGTTGCTGCTTTATCTGCTCACGACAAGCCATGGGTGCGTACAATGGCTCGTAGAGTCATCCGTGCTGTGCTCACAGATCCCGTGACGGCTACAGATAATGGATTGCATCCAGCCAGTGGAGCTGTTGGAGAGTTAATATTGAATCATATAGAAAACTTTTTGGGTAAGTATTTAAAAACAGTCAAGATATGTTAATACAAATAAAGTTTAGGCCGTTCAAATGGCGATAACACTAATGTAGTACGCTACTTGTGTTTGCTCGAAGGAATCATGCATAAGATGCCAGCAAATCTGTTCAAAAAAATGGCCGAAGCAATGCTCAAATGCTTTGCTATCTCTGATTCAATGGTGAAGTGCTCTTCTCTTCAATGTCTTCACCGAGCACTTCAACGTCAACCATGCGACTCTGCTCTTCCAACTGAAACAAATGCTCTGCTTCTGACCGCACTCCGTCAGCTAGGATCGTCGGTAACTGACGTTACTGTCACTGCTTATTGGATGCAGGCATTAGCTGAATCACATGTTTGTCTGACTGCAAAGGACTCAAAAAAATCAGTTCAACAAGCATTCCAAACGCTTCCATTGTTTGTCAAAATCTTTGAATCGGGAAATGAGCAGCTCGCTCAAGTGACTTATCAATCCTTGACACGTGTCATTGAGAATTGTATACAAGACGATGCCGAGTGTGGAAAGTTCCTTCTTGCACAATTGCATGCTGCAATGACAATGAAGTCTGCTTCAGTTTGGAAATTTATACTTCGAGCGCAAATGAAGTTGTACGAAACTTGTGGAGATGGTCTCCAGGGTCCTGAGCTCACTAAAGTTTTGGAGGATCTTGCCAGATTGAGACAGTCCGATGACTGTTTTTGCAAAACGGAACTGGACTTCGTAAGTTTTAGTGATTCTGTTCAAATGTTACTTTAAATGTTGCAGACGATTGGAGCCGCCGTCCGTCATATTGGTGTTGACCACGTAATGAATGTCTTGTCGTTGGATGTTGATCCGGACGCAGCGATTCTGTCCACTGATTTCACTCGTTCCTGGTTACTTCCAGTTTTGCGTGTTAACATTCACAACGCTCCGATATCACTGTTCATTTCGCATTTCCTTCCAATCGCTATGAAGATTCACCGTCGTCTTCCATCACTGCAAGCTCAAGTACAACGACTTTACAGCACATTCCAATTTCAACTATGGGAATTGCTGCCTTCATTCTGTGAATCGCCATCGGATCTTGAAACTTCGTTCCCAGACATCGCTCCGATATTGGGAGCAGCTTTGAATGAGCGAAAAGATCTTCGAATGACTGTTTTGAATGCAATTCGACGTGCTCTCCGCTTCTGTCTCGAGCCAGATGCACCAGCCGAACGAATAGAAGTTATGAGTCGATATGCAAAGAACTTTATGCCAATTTTTTTCAATATGTACACTGGATCTGTCGTAGACGGTGGCTATGATGACAAAGGAGTTCGTCTTTCAGTTTTGGAAGCCATTCGTCTGTATACAGAAGTGACGCCAGCTGATTTGGTCACTCGTTATGTGGATAGTGCCATCGCGAAATCAAAGGATAGTGAGGATATTTCAAGTACAACTGCATCACAAAAGCAAGCACGCGTTCTCGACATTCTTTGCGCGTTGGCTAAAGTAGCTGAGAACGACAACATCACAAAAATTTTGGACACCATTTTGCCGTGGTTCAACTCGACAGATATGAACGGAGTGCAGAAAAAGGCGTTCAGAATCTTGGAAGAAGTCATTCAAAGAAGAGCCAATCCAGAAATCGAGCATCTTTTGGAAACACGAAACGACTACATCGAGAATGCATTGTTCAAACCAATCGAATCAATCAGTTTCCCAGCAAGAGCCTCTTATGTAAGTCAAACAATATTATTAGACATTTCAAGCTGAAATTGTTTATTTTCAGTGTTCATGCGTTCACATGATGTTTGATGGTTGTGGAACAATGAAGGAAGTGGTTGAATTGACCGAGAAACTAATCCGCAACATCATCATGCTTCTCGACAAAGACAATAATGTTCATACGCGTCAAAATTCAAGCAAATGCATCCAATTTGTATGCAGTAAGATTCTCGATCTTGTTGAGGATCCAACAGTTGACACCCCATCTGCTGCACTAGAACCAGTTCTTTCGAAACTCTACGAGCTCACAACTCTTTCTCCTCAGCAAAAGACTACTGGTGATATTCCAATGAACGTTGCCAGATCTTGTCTAGTCGCTGCCAACATCATTGCTCAGAAGCAAGTGAAAGTTCTTAATACAATTGCTACATCGAAAATGATTTCTTTCGCATGTTCATGGATCGCTGAAGGACGTGCTGCTGTCAGAATTTTGGCTATACGTTTAATGCGTGTCTTGTGTCAGAAGATTCCAGAAGTGATGCTTCAACAGTTCCGTGAACAAATCCTGAATACTGTGTTCGAAGGACAACTCACAAGTGATTTGACTATCAAAGTTCGCAAAGCAAACCGATTGCTTCTTGAGGTTCTTGTTGAAAAGTTCGGTATTAATGTTCTTCAAAAGTACACTGAGAAACCAGATTGGGTTAAACAAATGAAGAATATTGAGAAGATAAGAAAGAGGAAACTCAAGAAAGCCGCATCGGGAGAGGACATGGAAGATGACGGAGATGATGATGGTGTTAGTGCAATCAGTGGATCCAATGTATCTGGTAGAACTGCTGGAGCTGACACTATCCTCGAGCTTCTTGAAGACTCGGATGCGGACAATGAGAGCGATTCTGAAGAGCAATTGATGAAGAAGTCGCGTGTAGGAAGCGTCTGGTTGAAGAACGAAGGAGATGGAGATGCTCCAATGGACCTTCTTGATTCATCACGAATGATGGATCAAATCACTACCATGAATCCTGCTATCTTGGAGAGAAGAAAGAAGAAGGCTTTGGAAAAACGTCAAAAGGTAGAAGCCGGATTCCAATTCTCTAAAGATGGAAAGATGATTGTGCTGGGAGATGATGAAGAAGATGAGGATAAGAAACAAATCGGAAAGAGAAGAATGCGCAGTGGATACGATGGATTGGGAGATGATGAAGATGGACCAACTCAAGGAAGCAAACGTGTCAAGGAGAACAGTGATTCAGAAGACGGAATAATGTCTGATGATGATGAAGACGATGGCAAAGATGCCAAAACATACATCAGTAGAGCACCGTCATACGGAGGAAAGGGAATCTACAGGTTTGTGTTTTAACTTTGAAAATTTATTCAATAATTGCATACAAACAAAATATATTTACAGAGACACATCTGGAAAATCACAAGTTGGCAGCTCGATCGGATCTAAGAAGCAGCAACGTCAAAAGTCTGACCAGCAGAAGCAAAAGCCAAAGCAGAAGGGAGTTCAGCCATACGCTTACGTGCCACTTCGTAATAAAACTGCCAAGCAAGATGTTCGTCAAATTTTGAAGGCTAAAAGGAAGAGCGGCAAGGGTGGTGGCGGAAAGAAAGTCACTTTCTAATTATATAATTTACAAAGGAAATTGATCGGAGTGAACATTTTCGTTGGTGATTTGTTTTGTTTTTAGTTAGCGTGTTTTGTTAGGAATCATAATAATCTTTTCTTGTTTTTCTTGTTTTGTTTTAATAAAGCTGATGAGCTATAAATGCTATTTGCAACTGCAAGAAAGAGCGCGTAAGCCATGAACTCGAGTTTTTCTAATATCTCGGGGACCTAATGCCACAACCATATCAACACTTCCATAGTAATTTGGAGCGCAAGTTGGCTCAGGGAGGGAAGATGAGATACCAGTTGATGACTTCATATACTGATAAGTTTCATCCAATTCAGAAGAGCACGATCCAGAACAGTAATTGGCGTGAAATCCACTTGGACTCAAAATCCAATCATTCCAACCTGAAAATGAATAGAATGAAGATTCAGAAAAACCTTTGGATAATACCGATTTCCGTGAAATTGACATAAAAAGGAACAACAACGCATCCAGAATTCGAAAAATTTCCTTCAGAATTCTTCTGAAATATAGATACTTCAAGATGAGGAAGAGACGTCAAAACATCTTGAGAATCGAGAAATTCCGAAGTTAACATATTCACAAATTCAATCTGAAGAAAAGTAAATGTTAAAAATGAAACTGAAACGGTTTTCCCACCTTGATCATCTTGATTCCTTTTCTTCGTTTCATCCAAATTTTGAAGAATTTACTGATATCGAAACTCAGATTTTCCAAAACTTCCAGGATTTCAAATCGATCTAAATACCGTAATTCTCCGTATACTTCATCGACTTCATAGACGAGGAGAGTGACGTTTTCAATCTTTGAATTGATTACAATAGAAGCAGTCAGAATTTCAGAATTCATTGTTTTCAGAGAATATTGAAAACAATTGGAGACGATACTTTGAGGAGTTGAACATGACCAACCTGAAAATGGGAATATGAAAAGGGATCATGGTACATGTTATCTATTAGAAATGTGCTTCTCATAAAAGAGCATTAAAGTATTCCAAGACATTTTGAAAAAGGTAAAACAGTTTTGAAAATAGTCACTTCAGAAAAATTCATCTAACAGTAAAGTCAAACTACATCTACTAAGTTTCTTTCTGATTACATCATCTGATTTCAGAAGTTTGAACTTTCAAAATGTCATTCAACCTGTACAGTATTCTAAGAATTTTCATGATTTAAAGTGAAAGTTGAACTTTGCTTTCGGCTTTTCGTATCTTTTGTGCATGTCACTTTGAGCGTTACCGTATTCTCCAGTCATACACTTTTTTTCAACAAAATTTTCAAATCATTATGTTATGTGAAAATGGAAATTCTGACGGAATGAAATGAAAAGGAATGAGGAACACAAAAATTGTTGAAGAGGAATGAGGAAATGTTTTGATAGTCCTATTTATGGATAAGGTATGCACTTATTATCAAATGGTTTGAACAAGGAACTGAATGGAGACAATTCGAAAGAAAAACAATTTAAGAATATCAGTTGAAACCCGATGTTTTCAAGTTCACTTATTAAACGTTCTGGGTTTTAATATTTCCCAAATTTCTCTATTGGATATTTCTGGAAGGTTGTCATTCCAACTTATTGGTCTAGAGTAGGTGAAACATATTTCTTGAAGCTAGAGAAATCTCATTTTCTGAACAACAGTTTTCCATGATATCCTAATTGTTCGGATAAAGAGAGTTCAGAAAGGAGTTTGGATTGAAATATTTTTAAAAAGAAAGATAAAGAATGTTATATAGTCAGGTGGTGGTGAATTCCTAGGAAGTGAGCAATACATCTCAATAGCTGCAGCTTAAAAATAACATAGTTTGAAGAAACAATATAACTATTGCTTAGGTTTCAACAACTATCCTGAGTAATTTGATGAAGCAGTATGCTTTTTAATAAAATTCCGTAAGTTGAATAGTTACAAAGCAAAGAGGGAAATTCTGTATCACAATTAAAAATGAGGGAGTGATAGCGAGACTTTGATGTTTTGATAAACAATGTTTTAATAAGAAACAATTGAGCTTTTGCCCTTGATTCGTACTTCCAGCTTGACGTTTTAGACTAGATAGAATACCCTTTGTGCTCTTACTTTCACTATCACTCCTCCAATCACGAAACGGCTATTCCATAAGCCCCGCCCACTTTATGCTCTTTTAAAATTAAATCAAATCCGAATTACAGTTATTTAAAGATATAAACTATACAGAAGCATCAAACTGCATACTTTTCTGATCAGATTCAATTGTAATTTTATCCAAAACACCTTCGTTTAAATCATGTTTTTTCGGATGCAACATGGAATACGGTATCAACGGAGGCATATGAAGATACGGTGGACGAGTATATAATCCAATTGAATCCAGTATTTGCCTCTAAAAATAATCAATATACTTTCCCTCTAGACCGACAAAAATCAAAAATTACCTTCTGTCTCTCTAAAGAAGGAGGAGAAGCATTCAATAAAAAGATGATAACAAACGGGAGTAATAGACTTAAAACTTTCATTATTGACAAACAAAAACAATTTGAAAATAGTTGAAAGTGTTCTTATCTTTCATTTCTTTTCGGAGAGTACCATATTATCTTATCAGTTTTACATCAAATTATGAATGTTATACAATGGTATCCGCCGCCCCGTGCTCCTTCAAATCCATACTTTTGAATGCCAGTTACAATCAGACCCAACTTCTATCAATCAAGAATCGTTCTGATAAGATGGTTGAACTTTTCCCCCTTTCTCTTTTCTTTCTCTCATCTAGTATGGTCACTGTAAGCCAATCAAAAGAATTCGTGGCGTTGTTCTGAGGGGCGGAGAATGATTGAAAAGCACGTAGACGCGTCGCTTTCAAAGATAGCCTGTGATGAGAAATAAGGAACTATTGAAGAAGAAGAACTGAAGGTCAATTTATTCTCTGAAAATGATTGGCAGAATGATGAAACAGTGTGTTAAATGAAGAGCATCTTTTGAGATCAAATCACACTCAACTTTTCAACATTTTTTGACCGTGTTTGACGTAATTGTAGATTGATCAAATGAAAAAGAAAAGAAGGGAGGAGAAGTGGGGGAAAAGTTAGGAATAATACAGAAAATGAATACTTGGCAGAAAACCCTAGAGAAAGTACAAAGAACAATAGTATTAGAACGATTACAGAATATACCAGATCCTTTGAGTTTCGTTTTTTTATTGCTCTTTTTTTTCAAAGGGCTCAATGGCGACTCCTAGACCATCCTCTCGGACTACAAACTATGATTCAAAAGTTAAAAAAAAACGAAACGTTCCTGTATCATTTCCACTTGATTTTTTTTCCCTCTTCTCACCTTTTTCTACCTTTCTTCTGTACAAAAATGGCAAGTCAGGAAAACGAGTAAGTTCTGATATTGAAAGTCTTTTACCACTCCTCTTGATGTTTAGAAAATCTCGCCTCGTTGACTCGGAAATCGAGTTCGGACTCCTCATACTCCAGCATCAGGATTTATCGAGAAATCTCGTTTTTTCGCCATTCTGCATCACTGTGGCATTACTATTAGTCCACTGTGCAACGAGAGGAGAATCTAAACGCCAGATTCGGGATGCTCTTCTTAGTGGAGCCACAGATGAACAACTGGAAAAACATTTCTTCGATATATCCTCCAATCTTCAAGGGGCTTAAAACGGAACAGAAGTACGATTAGCCAATCATGTCTTCATCTCGTGAGTTTTCGGTTTTTCTCAATTCGAAAGAGATCCAAACATTTCAAAGATATGAATGAGGATGATTTCATTTCAGAAAGAACCATTCTATCAAAAAATCCTATTTAGGAAAAATCAAAAACCTATACAATTCTGGAGCCACTCAACTCAATTTTGATGAGAAGAAGAAATCCGCTGAAGCCATCAACCAGTTTGTATCTGACGTCACAAAGAAGAAGATAAATGAAATCATTGGTCCAGGATACTTCGAAAGTGATTTGTGATTATCAATAAGAAATCACTTTTTTAATACTGTTTCTTGCAGAGTTTGATCTCAAAACAATTCTCGTCAATGCAATCTATTTCAAAGGAACATGGAGTGATAAGTTCGGAAGTGGCTCTTCAATGGATTTCCACTGATCGATCAAATTGAAGAGAAACATACCGTTTGTTTCCCAAATATTCTCTTATTCATATGACGAGAATCAATTATTTCGAATGGTACAGATTCCATACAAAGATTATTCATACTCGATGAATATTTTCCTACCGAAAATCCGCTTCGGATTGGAAAACGCGGTGATGAGAATGACAGCTGATTCAATTTATCAATTGCTATCAACAAAAAATAGAGCCAGACTTCATGTAAAAGACCGTCTCATTTCAGGAAAACCCTGAATTTCGAAATTTCAGCTGAAATTCCCAAAATGGAACATTGAATCGACTCTGGGACTCGATGAGGTTCTCCAACAGCTTGGAGTCAAAGACGTCTTCCAGCCTTCAAAAGCAGACTTTGGGAACATGGACAATGAAATTAGTTTTTTGTCCAAATCTGTACACAAAACTCTTATCGAAGTATGTTTCCTTTTTTTACCACATTCTTCTCAAAGTGAAATCGGGTTTTCAGGTTGACGAGAATGGAACAATTGGAGCTTCTGCCACGTTTACTGTGAGATTAGGAAGCCGAAAACCACCAATCGAGTTCACGGCGGACCACCCATTTATGTTCATATTGGCTAAGGACACTCATCCACTCTTCGTTGGATTTCATAATTGAATTTTACGATTACCACTTGTATTATTTCCGGCTTTTTTGTTTCATTTCAAATATTAAGTTTTATGATGATAGATATTAGGCTTATTCATTTTCTTTAAATTTTTAAGGAAGAGTTTCCGTTTGGAGAGGTTGGAAGTTACTCTGTTTTGATGATCTCAAGTTATTCAACACTTTGTCAAAGGACCATTTCTCTTTTCCTCCTCAATTCAAAGGCAATACATTCATTTATTTCTAATCTCCATAATCTACATTTTCCTCAATTTTCTTAATTTTTAATTAGAATACAATGGGGAATTGAGTAGGACACCCATTCGGAAATTGGCTGAATCGTCATAACAAAAAAGGGTGGTAATTTTGATCATATTCAGAGCGTAAATTGCACTGTTTTCCGATCAATTTGTTTTGGAACAATTCTATGTCATGCTCTTCCAATAGCAGTTTCGTAATCTGGAATAGTCCTGGATATCTCAGGAATACTTTCTACTTTATTATATCACTCCAGTTACAGATTATTTTAAATTGAAAATTCCAGTTTTGAAACCACCGATGTGATTACGGATGTGATTTCGAAGTACCGGGTGATTTCATTTTTCCGTAGGCCCAATGAATGATTTTGAAGGATTCTGAATATTTTGTTTCCTTGAACCCTTTCCAATGGATAAATATCCTTTCATTTCGTTTTATTTTGATCCCTCTCATCAATTCTATTTTTCCTACATTTTGGTGTCCTTCTCATTCTCCTCCTCCTCCTCTTTTTGGTTCTTGTTTGACACGAAAAGAGAGAAAAGAGCATCTGGATGCATCTGCAGTGCCTTCCGTTGCCCTCTCCTCCCGTTTCCGGTTGTACGAATTGTCTCATCAAGTCATGGTGTTTGGGGGGAGGGATGATGTTGGTGGTGTTGGTGATGGTGGTGGGCACCCGCCGCTCCTCCGTTTAATTTGATCCCATCGTCAAAGAAGAAGAAGAAGAAGCATTGAGCACACACACAACACAAATGCATCTACATCCTAACTGCCTTTCTCGTTTTCCTTTTCATCACTACTATATACAGATTTAGTTTAATTATGATCTGAATCTAACAGTGACATAATTAAAAAATGAACAATGATAGACTATGAGTTGAGAACTAATCAGAACTATGACTTCTTGATTCACTTCCAAAATATGAGAACCTAGATCCATGGCCACCACTTTTCAGTTCAAATCAGTTTAAGTCAGATAAAATCAAAACCCAAAAATCAACGGAATTCAGGATGACAGTATCCCTCCGTTTTCATATACAAGCTCCTACAACAGCAGACAAGAAACTTTTGATATTCGCGTCACAAATACTACTCCCAGGGCTCAAACAAAAAGTCTTAAAACTGAAAAATTACATGATATATGGCACAATGGACATTAAATCAATCTGCCTTATCTAGCACATCACCAATATTGGACCGAAAAACTTTCCACCCGACCACACTTTCTTGAAGTTTTCAATCCTCTTCTTGATCACCCAATAGTTGAATCATCTCTTGATCATTCCCTTTCTCTTTCTCAAAATTAATAAATATAAACAATTTGAAGAAAAAGAGGTGACATCTGGTAAGGAGTAGTTGCATATGTCCTCTTCATTCCCTTTCGCCTTCTTCTTCTTCTTATTTTTCTCAATTCTTCATGCTTCAATGACTTAAGAAGAGGAAGAGCATGTACACATCTCCTCATTCCTTCGGTAAGCTCGAGTACCAATATAAGCTTAATTAGAATGTGAAACAAATAATATTGAGGGGGTTATGCTCCACTTGTTTCAATGGTTCAAGGTATTCAGACAACTTCCTCGTTGTGTGAGACTGTATCATATCCTAGACTTTTTTACTTGTGAATCTTTGGGAACTTTCATAAATGGCTAATGCTTTCTGACAGGATTTTAAAACAAAAATAGATTGAGGATTTGCTTAAAGTTGATGGAAAAGTACAATTTTGATGCTGATTTGTTTTGAAATCCGGGTTCTTCAGGGATTTCTAGACTTTATTTTTGTCTTGAGAAGGTTAGTCAAAAGTAATTTCTGTTAAAAACTGAGACATTTTCTAAATCGGAAAGCGTCTACTTTTCTATTTCTCTGAACGTGTATGCCATGATTTATTTTGAAATTACAACAACTTCTCCCACTTACCCCTTATAGAAGAGCACCAAATGCTCCAGAATCCCTTTCCTACAGTTTCTCATTGTTCCATCATCATCATCATCATCTCATATTCGCATATCTTTTTTCCTTTTTTCTTCCATTTTCTTCTTCTTCTTCTCCATTTTTTTTTGGTGTCACCATCAATACAAAGAACGAGGGAGAGAAAGAGAAGCATATCGGTTTCAGAGGACTCTATTTCCGGTGCGATTTCATTTTTCGTTCTCAAATATCTTCAGAAAAGACATCTTCTCTTCCATTCCATTTTTTCTGGAGGATCCTATTCTGAAGAATAGTGCTTTTGAAAATAGAGAGGGAGTGAATGAAATTGGATTATTTCCATCCGCATTTCATTTTTTGATATCATTTTCTGAAATGCTTTGAATGAGCAATGGAAAATAGTACAATCGTATAGAATATCAAAGAATTTTCAGTTTCATGTTTCATCAGAAGGTACAGTATATCTAGATTTTGAATAATTTTTGAAAGCTCATTTTTCTTAAATTGCCCTGGGCTTGGAATCATGTAACTTGTGGAAAGTTCCCACTAATCTATTGTTTTCGGCTTCTGACATTTTTGAAAGTTTGACCCAATTTCTTTCTAAGGTTTTTGACTTCATCAGACGTGAATTAGAAAAATAAGTCTGATTTCAGAGGGTGGAGCTTGAAATTCCTTTAGGTCCAATCAGGACTTCTAAGAATGAAGAATAATGGAACAAAGTTACTCAAAAGATTGGTTTTCTAATCATTTTCCACACATTCCTTCAAAAAATCATATGAAAAGATCCCAAAAACTTCCCTATTCCCCTACATTTTCAGTCTTTTGTACGAATGATTCGAAAATATTCTATCTGTCAACTAGTACAACTGCTTTAGCTTTTCCTTCTTCTCTTACTACAACTACTACTACTATTGCACCCATACACACACCATTTGCTTCAACTGCTCTGCGCGGCTCTTTGCCTTCTTCTTCTCCTTTTTCTCCGCTTTTTCTTCCTCTTCTCCTTCTTCTTCTTCTTCTACGTCGCGTCGTTTGTCCGCACATGCCCCGTTTTTCATTTGAACAGAAAAAGAGACGAAGAGTATATGTCTGTCTATATATCTGCGTCTCTCATGGCGACGCATGTATTCATTGAATCTCTCTTCTCACCCCAAAAGCATCGACTCCTTCTTCTTCTTCTTCTTCTTCTTCAGAAGACGAGGACGTCGACGACAACGAATAGAAGGACGTCGCGACGACGTCCGCAAGCCTTTGCGCGTGCGCCCTTTCTCTATTTTCTCTTCGTTTTGCTTCTTCTTTTTTCCTTCTTTTCTTCATCGCCCAAATACACACACACACTTATAAATCGTATAGTCGTTTTGGTGTAGAAAAAAGGGACAGAGAGAAAGAGAGAGAGAGAGAGAAAGAAGAAGCTAGATAGCCACCAAGGCAGTGTATGGCACCCAAACGTTTGCACCCTCTTTTCTTCTTTTTGCACTTTTTTACACCCACTGCGGTCGGAGAAAAAGAATTGAGGACTAGTACAACCAATCGAAACGACCGGACACAATAATATTTTGACCACCAGGATTCGTCTTTTTATCCACTTTAACCTATTAAAGGGGCATGTTCATTTTAATTTGGAAGAGGTTTTATTAGGCAATTCTAGTAAGATGGTCTCATTCAATTTAGGGAATGCGGCAATAGGAAATAACGAGAGCTTGTCCAGGATCTCATAGATCACGTCTTTCAGATTTTAGATTCATTTATAACTTTATATCAAAATATCTAGGTCCTATTTCTAGATGAAACTCCCCCCGCGACCCTAATTTCGCATTACCCAGTTACTTTTCTGAACCTAATTTGTTTCTACCTATTATATTCTCATTTCTTTATTCCAGACCACCAATATTCTTTTTTTTTCGTTCTAAAGATATCAAGTTCCTATGCCCCATTTTTTCCGTGACGTAGGTCTCGTTAGTTGGAATCTAATCACCTGGAATAGGTATCCATTTCTGAACGAACACACAAAGAAAAAATACCTGACAGAAAAAAAAATAGTACCGTAGTTTTATGGGTTTTGTTGGCGACTGATTGCATATTCTCTGAAGGATTTCTTATGGCTTTTTATGTGAAAATTGAGAATTTTTCTGAGATTATATAATAACTTAACAATTTTCCATATATTCTTGAACTCCTTTTTTAACCTCATCTATCAACTTTCCATTCCAATTTTCCTCTCATTCTCCCTCTGATTAATCCAATTAACACATATTCTTCCTCCTTCAAAACTCATGTTTTTATTTCAGTTTTATGTTTTATTTCCTCCCTTTCTTCCCTTCCACTCAAAATGAGTTACCTGTATTCCTCCCTCCCAACCAAAAAAGCGAGAAAAAACTAGTCGAACACATGTTTTCAAAACAAAATTAACCGCTCTTTTTCTCTTTCCTCCTTCTTCTTTTTTTAGGAATTGTTATTCCTTTTTTTCCACTACAACTGTTATCTATGTGAACTGAACTACGATCGTATTTTTTATACGGAGAACTTGTTTTTTTCCCTGTTTTTTATTGCAGAGTTTTGGCGATGCGAGCAGACAAGAGTTAACTTTATCACTAAAATTCAAGTGCATTTTCAGTACGTACTGGTCTTTTGAAAAAAAAAGACACAGATCAACTAATTACCAAAAACCTATTCGAACTGAAAATGATGTGATTTTCTTTTTTTTCCCGTTTTTCTCACCAAAAAGCGCGAGAGAACCCTCCCATTTTTGGAGTTAATGGATGGGAGAAAAGAGAGCCATTATTGAGTCTAGACCACTCAATTTTCTCATTGAAAGCGAACGTCTCTGAGAAAAAGAAAATGAATGGATTTTTGATTTTTGAAAGCTGAGAAAATGAAATGAATTGTACTTATGAAAGTCAGTAGGTGATTTCGAATATTATTTCATAAAATTCTCTTCTAATTTTTCTAGAATTGAACAAGAACATCTCGTTGGCTTTAGACTTTCCCGGTGAAGCAACTCAAACTGTCACGCCTTCTAATCTTCTTTCTCAAATTCGTTATGATTCCGAATTTCAAGTTTTCTGCAAAAACCGGAAAATTCGTCTGTCAATGTTTCCTTCGTCAACTTGGGAGGTCCTTCCTTTCTTTGCAAAAATTCAAAAATAAGGGGAAGTGCGCCATGGAGAAACCACGTCACACATCAACTTGTTTTCTTTTCAAGAAACAACAACAACTCGTTTTTTGAGTATAAATAAGAAGAGCTTCTACTATTCCTTTCCAAATTTTCCCACCATTTCTTTATCAGCAGTTGATCTGGTGAGTAAATATACACAAGTTGTTGACTCATTGAATAACTGTATAGTTTTTTGTTTTTGTTATGAAAGAGCTTTTCCCTCTAATAAAAGAGCATGTATTTCTACTTTCAAAGATCCCACGTATAAGATCTTTGTTCCTCTCTAAAAATTATTTCCTGCCACAAATTGGACGAACTTGTTAATGAAAAATCAGTGACGTCCATTTCTCATGTCTTCTTTTAGCCTTCAATAAGACTAACGGTCATCTGAATTCTGATCTTTTTCTTCTTTTGTTAACCAGTTTTAATTATAGTTTTCGTGATCAGAAATCGAAAAGAATGTACCTCAGGAACTCTATTAGAAGGGCGGATTTACTCGAAGATGCCTGAAAGTTGGTGAATTTCATTTGCCGAAGCCTTCGTCGGGTGTTCAGCTGAAACTGTAAAGAGCCAGGTTCGCATTTGCCTTAAGATATCCATGCCATACTAATAGAGGTAGACAATCAAAAACTTCTGACACTTTCTTGTAATAAAAGGGCAGGATTTGTAATAGTGGTCTTGATTTCGATAACCGGAAATCAAGATCATCAGCAGGATCTGTACAGAATCCGTTGTCGTAAGGATGTTCCATCAACATGCCATACTGAAAGAGGTTGGTCTTTGAAAGCTTCCTGATAGACCTACCTCTTTTATAAGGGCACCGACTAGTTTATCGAAAAGTATACAAGTCTCAACCATAAAAATATAAGAAAGACAACTGTTCTTTTTTCCCTTCTTCCCACCACTTTTCTCCATTGGTATTACTTCTCTTCTTCCCATCTTCTTCTTCTTCTTATTTTCTCTCAATTTCTTCACGTCTGCAAAAATAAGCTATTGGTTCTTTTTCTAGTGCACCCGGAGCTAAAAATAACTGGGAGAGTCTTCTTCTTTTTTTCTCTCTCAATCTATCTCTCTTTTTTTAGTTGAAGAAGGAGAAGGAGCATCATCATCATCATCAAGGGGGCAAGAGAAAGAGCACAGCAGTCCAGTGGTCTTCTTCTTCTTCTTCTTCATCTTCTTCTTCTTTTTCTTTCTAGTACAACTGGCCACTCTCCAACTCTCTCTGTCTCTTATCATATCCATACTATTTTTCCATTGATTTTTTGTTTTTCCTTCCACCATCACCACCATTCATTCACTTAGTCTTCCAAAGAGTAGCTGGGATCTTCTTTCCAACAACTTTTTGATCTTTGTATACATTCTTCTTTTTATGTGCTCCGAAATGTTCTGTCCAGTGGAGCGTATTTTGTAGTCAGAGACCCACAATTCTTTGAATTATCTTGACCAACGTGTTAAAAAGCTTTCAATTTCACGTTTCCATGACAACTGGGAATGGCAACGGGAGCCTGCTTTTTCTGGATTGACTTGTTGACTTTTTTGCTTTTTTGGGTTTCGAAGTTTAGTAGTTTCAAGCTCAAATTCAGAGTTCTGATGGTAAAGTAGACCGATTTTTTTGTAGTTTTATGTCATAAACCCCCATATATAATCAGATTTTCCTTTGATTTGTGACCTATATAAACTTCTGAAAACATGATTTATGCTCAAATGTGTCTGGAATTTTCATGTTCTTTGATTCATGTTTTAAACTTTGTTTCCTAGAATTTGAAAACTGTAAAAATCTATATGGTTTCTACAGTAACCAAATAGAATTTCATTATCCGATCTTCATTTTTCTCTGATTATTAAAAAAGGGAAAGTCTAAAATTACTGTATTTTGATTTTGTCTCAAAAGGTTTTTTTCGGTGACTCATTTTTTATAAAACTGGTGTAATTGAGCTTAAAACCTGATATAATGGCAACTTTCAAAGATTTTTTTTGCAGTTTCCCGTTCTTTTTTTTCTTTCACTGAACTATTTCTTAGAAATCATCAACTTCAACTCGAAACCTTCCCAAATCTAAGTTGGAAATCCTACAGTAACCCCGTTTATCCATCTGATCCATTTCCAACTTCCGTTTTGTTCTACTTTCTTCCTTTTGGTCTCTTTTCTTTCGTTTTTTCTTCTTCCTATACCCATCATCTCGTTAATTGTGTGTTTCCCCCCTACTTCTTCTTCGTCTTTTTCTCGACCGATTACCATTCCATTCACGAACTTTGATGACTTCCTTTTGCCTTCTGCAGACGTCGTCAACGACCCCAACTAGTGATGATGACTGGGTGACCCCTTTGAACTATCACTTTCCCTTTTTTCTTGAGAAATGAGCGGTTTAGCTTTTCAATGCATTTTATAGTTCTCGTTCGTTCTCGTTCTTTTTCCTTTTTTCTTCAGTTTTTCTTGTCTTTTTGTTCCATTTGTTCCATTTGTTATTACCTGACACAAACCGGAAAAAACTCACCAATTGAACACCTTTCCTTCCTTTTACAATTTCAGACCATTCCAGTGTTTTGGTGTGGTCTTCGAAACCTCGAAAAGACATAAATGGGGTTATCTAGGTTTAGAAAAGGAAGGAGTCTTAGGAAAAGATCAGACCATTTCATTTTGGGTGTTTGGAAAGACTCAAAGTACTGGATTACTTTTTATGTTTTGAAGAGGTTTGGTTTAGTGTCTTTGCAAAAATGGGATTCTGAGGAAAACGACGATGGTTTCAGAGGAATTAGAATTCCAGGATTCTGAAGCACATGAGTTTTCAAATTCTCATTTTATGTGTTTTTCTCATAAAATCATATTTTTGAACTTCCACTGTTCTAGGTTCTTTCATTTTTTTCATGAATAACGTAGCTCTGTCAAACAAACTCATTAGGTATCTTACAACCTCTTATATAACGGCATAGCCGAGTTACGGTTTGGTTTTGCTGCTTTGAATGCCAAATAGTCTTGACTGTTTCGCAACTGATTCAGGAACCTTCAGTTTAGCTGCCATACGATAATTGGAAAATGTGGCTTTTAAAAAAAGATCTTGAAATAAGTGATTTGAACTGTTTTGACTAACACGATCGGGGCCATTGATGTTATTATGGACCGAAAACTCATTCAACTGCTTTGATTTCTATCTTTGTAAATCTTCTGAAGAAGTGATATTTCTAACACTCCAGATTTAGAAGAAATGCTTCCTGGTAACTTCCATGTTCTTCAATTATCAGGCATTACAAAAATGCTCAAGTACCATTCTCTCCAATGTAATCTTACAATTTCTCACTGTAATCCCAATCATACTTGTCTCCTGAAAGTCTCTCTCCACCTTTTTTTTTGTTTGTGTAAATATTATCTTTTTGTTAAAGTTCTTCGACCTGCTAAGTCCTCTCCTGTCCAAAAGGTCAAGTAGGGTACACATTGAGATGTTTATTTGGATTGTCTACTTTAGAAAAATGGAACTCCTTACTCTTTGATGTACCGCTTACCCTTTCCCACTTCTTTTCCTTTCGTGTTTTTTAATCTATAATTTTCAGATTCTTGCAATGCGATCCACGTCATCATCATCAACGTCTTCTACTTTTGCCCCTTATCATCATCATCATCGTCTTCTTTTTCTTCACAATTGATCCCTCCTACTCATTTTTCTCTCTCTGAAAAAGTGCATTCGTCTATAATATTCTAGAAGATATATGTGTGCTCATCTTCCATCTCCTCACATTGCATATAGAAAGGATAGCCTTCCAAAGAGCAACCCAGAAGAGGATTTTCTGCTACTTCTTCTTTCTTTTTTTTTTCTTCTTCTGCACACGTGTATCGTTGGTCGTCGTCGTCAATGAAAAGCTGCTAAAACAAAGTATTTGAAGAACATTGATCCGATGAAAAGAGAGGCGACTCTTTGTACTTTTTATTCTTTGGGATAATCTCTTTAAGAAGGTTACGTCTAGGGAATTCTCTCTTTCTTCGTCTTTCTTTTTATAGATTCAAACTAGATTTTACTTGCTCCATCAGAATCAGAACTCAGGTCTTAGGTTTTAGATGTGTCGAGCATGAACATCTAGGACCTACCACTTCCATGTTCAAAGAATATTTAAACAATGGATATTGGAATGGGAACTGGGACTGAGATCCTAGAGATGGTCTCATGTCGGTTCAGATAGATAGTTTTCAAGACTTTTTGAAAAGTATTGAGTTTTAGCTTCTCACTCCACTTTTAAGACTATCTCGTATTCAACTTTTGAATAAGCCACTAGACTCTTTAATTTCAAACAGCTCTTACTAGAATCGGGACTTTTCAGATCTACTTTGAGCATTACAGAAAACTTCTCTACAGATTCTCATTTTTGGTGCATCTAGGTTCTTTTAGACTCGACTGTTTTGTAATTTTTGTTTATAAATTCGACTTCCTCCTTCCTAATGTTTTCAGAAACCGTATCAAAACAACCCATACTTCTTCTACTTCTCTCCAATTGCTTTTTTGTTTTTCTATTTGACAGTTTCCTTTTCTCTCTTTCTCTCTTTCTCTCTCATTCTCTCTCTGTTGCTTACGACGCGCCATGATTCCTTTTTCCGCGAGAGCGGCTGTTTGGAGCGGTACGCACACGCTCATTTCAACATTGAAAAACAGTATGAAACAGAATGGAGACGCAGATCGTCTCACATTTCGACCAATTCAAATACAGTTGGTTATAGAGGTGGTGGGAGGGAGGAAGATGGTGAATAGAAGGGAGTAGAACGCAGAAACTGACGACCGGCTGGTTGTGTCTTTGGTGAGAATAGAGACTGTGAGAGGGAATAGTATGAAAGAATAAGAGGCGCAGAGATGAAATGAATGCTGCGCGATAGACGGTCATCATAAGTATTATTCTTTTCCTATTCTATCTTTCTATCTCTCTCAAAACAGGGAACAACCTATTTGCCAATCTTCTCTTCATTATAATGAAATCATCATTCATCTTTGTCTTTCTATCTTTTATCAATTTGGGGAGATTTGTCGACGTTTCAAATCTGATTTTCATTTTCGATTTCATTTCAAAATTTGAACTTTTCGAATGTCCTTGAAGATTGAAATCTTTTTCTTTTGGGTATCAGAAGAAGTGTCACTCAGTTCAGTCACAACTTCATTTGTCTCTTTTCTTCAATAACGGTTTCAAGGTTTCGACCCATTTTCCTTTCCACTTTTTTCATTCCTTCTGGAATTCGTGATCAGGTTCTGAAGCTCATCAATTAGAACCAGTCCGGACTCTTTTTAAAGTTTTTGAACCTTTTGTTTTGAAATGGTTTTGAAATGTTTTGAAAACCCAGACCAATCTATGATCTATGTTATTGTTCCATCTCTTTTGAAGGAGGTAATCTGAACATAATCTAATCTACATTTGATGTCGTCTGTTGACTCTATGGGTTAATTAGACCAGATCAGATAATGTTGAATAAAGACCAGCATTTGCATTCTGGTTTACTCAATCAAAGGTTTTTATATATAGACTAGGCTGGTTTTTCCCAGTTTAAGAAATCTGCAATATGTTTGTGCTTCTCCTGGGTCATCTAAACTACTTTTGTTCTAATCAGACCGGCTGTCTAGCTAAGAGTGTCAAGGCTTGCTGTTCAGATCTTATTTTTTCAAAAATGTTTGAGCTACCCCAGCGTAACCCAGCTTGACCCATCCTAGCCCGTGACCATGCCAACCAACGCGTACTATCCAACAGTTCCTTTCTTTCTCTGTTTTCTATCTTCCCTGTCCTACTGTTCCATCATTTCGTTTCCTTTCCGTCTCCGCTGCGGCAAATTGGATTCCGCCTGCTTGCCTGTATTGGTGACTGTCTGGTGACTCTTTGGGAGGGAGAGAATGGGCTCACCTACCTTCCATTCCACACTACCGCGTGTGTTGTGCACAGGAGAGCTCCACACCGCGCAAATATTGACTTTTTTGGAGGAAATGAAAGAAATACATACCACCCACTGTGCTCTTTTCTCTCTTCTCTTCTTCATCTTCTTCCCTTTTTTCGGTGCGACCGGAGAGAGAAAGAGAAGGGGGACTTCTGTGTGTGTTTGTTGCTTTTCTGCCAAAATAGTTGTTTTTGACTCGTTTCAACCGGGTACGTATTTCTCTTCTTCTTCACACACACACATAAACCCCCAAATATTTGATCTTTGGATTTTTAAGAGACGGGAGAAAAACGATTGATCTTGATTTGGACTCACTTTTTTGGCGAACTAGGAATGAATACAGTCTTTCAGAATAATTCCGATTCTGAACAGTGATAGGGATAATCTCTGAACAGTTTTGAAAGCTTTTACAGTTTTAGAACTCTGTGAATCTGTACATCCTTCCTCTTACAGTTTTTGGTGTGCATCTTTCTTATTTACCGCCTAATTTACGAACTTCTGAATCTCCCATCACCAGCTGGTCTAGATTATAAAAGTCGTGCATCATCCTGCTAATTCAGTATTTCAGAAAATCCATCTAAAACTGTAGAATAGTGGAAATTTGTTTTTCCAAAAATCAAGCTGATCCAGAGTCAACTTATTCTGAAACCTGCAATTAGTTACTTGAATCTGAAAAAAGGCTTTCATCCCTGACTAGTAAATTACACGAAAGCGATGCCATAATTTTCTAGAAAACAGAGAAGTTACCTATTCTCAAAAACACCTGTCCAACCAAAACAGCCAATTCCAGCCCAAAAACAATTCACAAAATTCGAAGAAATCAATCTTATAAGACGTTCCAAAAGTGTTCATGAACAATAAATCACCTTGCGATCCTTGAAGATCCAGTCTTCCGTATATTATGAATGGCACACACAAATATCCCCCTCCGTGAACGTCTTCTTTTCCTTCTTCTTCTTCTTCTTCTTCTTGTGTCATTGACGAATACATAAAAGAACAGGAATTTCGAATTGCATAATTTGCGTTTTGCCCCCTTTCGTTCCCTTCGTTTTCCTCTTGTGTGTTCCAATGTCTCGATTGATTTATGAGATGGAAGGAGAAAAAAGCGAACGTCTCCTTTTCTTTTTTCTTATCGTAGTTGTCATGGTTGTCTTTGGGTGGAGAGGTATGATTCATACTTCTTTATATTGTACATTTATATGTACATACATTTTCCTCTTCTTTCTCTTGTTCCTTTTTCTACATATATGCATTGTTTATATACATTTTATACAGGCGACAACACAAACATTTTCTCGGTTCTGTGTTCTCTTTTCTTTTCTTTTCCTTCTTTTTTTTCCCATCAAAAAGTTCTATTCTGATTGATTCTTATCTGTGCTTTTTGTCTCCTTTCATTCGCCCTTTTTTGGCCAATTCTATTGGATAATGTTGTAATAAGAAGCACGAGTAACGGTGATATCATTTCAGTTCCTTTCTATTTGACCTTCTTCTTTTACCATCTGCGTCTCATCATTTGTCTGACTCATTTTACCAAAAACTTTTTTTGTTGAAATATATTTAGAGAAAAAAACCCGAATCATACTGGTTTTGGTCATGGTTTTAACGGAAATGAGAAGAGAGAATTGAAGTTGACTTCTGCTTTTTTTTTCAGTTAATGAAGATTCTTTCAAACTGAGATTCTTTCGATTTTGTATTTGTTTGGCTGCCAGATCTTAGAAGCTCGTCGGGCATTGTAATTTTAGGTCTGAAGACTTTTGAAATTATCAGAAGAACTTATCAGAAAACGTCTAAACTTTCTGAGATGGTCAGCTGAATATCTATTGAAACTGATCTTCTATTTTTTAAGGAAACGTTTCGAATTCTGAAAAAGTGGAGAAACTAGAATCCTCTACTAGAAGACTTTCTCTTTGATGAATCCTAAATGTGTTTTTTGCGATCCTTGATCTTTAAAAAAGGTATTCCCTAACCCAATCTCACTCTCTCCCTTGAACTTTTTATGGTATTATTCACACTCTTTCATAACCACAACCATCTCATCATCTTCTTCTTTCTATTTTCGTTCCTTTTCCGTCACCAATTAACGAAATAATTACTTAATTACCCTGCGCACTTCCACCATTTCTCCCCTTCCCATCAAAACATTTTTTCTTTTTTTTTTCTTTTTTCCAACACTTATGACCATTACTCATGCAATATACAGTCACAATTTCTTTGCTTCTTCCCCATATCTGAAAATCTCCTAAACTTGAAATTCTTTTCAGTTGGCGGGTATTTCAAGATTAGTGGTAGCTGCATCCTCGTGTCTTATCAATCAACGTCTTCTACTCAAACTCCCCCACTCAACATCCCCTCCTCTTCATCATCATCTGAATCTCCCGTGAATCACGACGACGTCGTCTCCACTTCTTCGTCGTTTCGCCTTAGACGTCCCTCAGCCGCCTCCGCCGCCGCCACGACGACGACGACGGTGCACGAGGCGAGCACGTCGCCGCAGCACCATCAGCCGCGTCGCAGCGGTATGAACGTGGCGAGTTACAGTATGGTGCTGTGCGGCTCATCTGATGATCATCGCTATCGGGGTCGAATCGAAAAGTTCGTTTACGGCTCTTCTTTTTCCAATCAACAATATATCCCATTTCAGAGTAAAATTTGGCGTACCTATAAATGAAGCATTTGCTCATGATATCCCTGCAACTCTTCTTATGCTCTTACTGAAAGTAAATAAAGATGGACCAGCTAAAAAAGACATTTGGAGGGCTCCTGGAAATCAAGCACAAGTCAGAAAATTATCACAAGTGATGCAACATGGAAGACTTGTTAACATCGAAAATTTCACTGTCTACACAGCGGCTTCCGTCATTAAAAAGTTTCTTTCAAAACTGCCAGGTGGCATTTTTGGAAGGGATAATGAGGAAACGTTGTTTAATAGTGCTTCTACTGGAATGGATATTGAGAAACAAAGACAAGTATTTTATAGGTAAGAGTTATCGGGAAAAGATAATTGAAAGAGCATAACATTTTCAGGATATTCGGTTCATTACCAGTAGCATCTCAACACCTTCTTGTTCTGTTATTTGGTACATTTCGAGTTGTCGCAGATTCCTCAGATGGACATTCGAATGCGATGAATCCAAATGCAATAGCCATTTCTGTAGCTCCTTCATTATTCCATACATGTATTCATGATGGAAGGACGGTAAGATTTTTGCTTTGGAAAAGACGAAAAAATAGGAAGTGTGTTAACAAGGATCAATGCCAGAGCAACAGTTGAGATGACTTGTACTTTTGTTATTCAAAAACTGGCAATATGAAAA
Organism: Caenorhabditis doughertyi; assembly: GCA_963572265.1. Classification (NCBI taxonomy): domain Eukaryota; kingdom Metazoa; phylum Nematoda; class Chromadorea; order Rhabditida; family Rhabditidae; genus Caenorhabditis; species Caenorhabditis doughertyi. The sequence goes on from OY751554.1 coordinate 12,204,631, forward strand.
GCCAAAAGTTTTGGCTTCTAGAATCTTGACAATTGGAAATGATCTACCGTTTTGGAAAACTCGAACAAATTTTCATTACAGTTAAAGTATAATAGTTTCAAAATTTCAGGCTCGAGTAGAAGATCTCCAAAGGTTCAAACTTGCCTCCAACATTGTGTGTTCCATAATTTGCTCATTCGGTGACACGAAACTATTTCCACGTGAATGTTATGAATACTACGCCAGATATACGGGTCGAACGTTACGAATTGATGAGAATCGAATGTTCACTTTTCATAACCCTTCCAGTGAGTTCTTCTATTAGATTTAACCCATTTTCCCCTTCTTCTTCTCCTCCTTTTGATCCCAATTTTCCCTTTTGAAAACCAATGCACATAAACACTCACTAACCTTCCCCTTTTTTTCTTCTTCTCATAGTTGTTAACCAATCCTATTTTTGCTCACACCAAGAAACCACGACGTCAACTAACTTCTTCTTCTTCTTCTCTTCTATTCACCTATTTACAGTAGTTCTACACACGGGTTTCCTTGTTTTCTGTCTATTCTCTCTCCTCATCCCACACTCTCTCGTTATCTCTCTCCATTTTTTCTCTCGTCATCTCTCTACTCTCTCCAATAAACACACACTCTCTCTGGATCATTTTTGCATGTTTTTATTTGATTGGAATGAATAGTATGCACTGTTTTCCTTCTCACAAAATTCACTTTTTGAAATGCATGGTGAAGTTGAAGATCTCTCTTTTTTTGTTTTAGTCTTTTCCCCCCAAAATTCTCTGAAAATCACTCACACTATCTCTTTTTCTTTGTGTCTCTATGTGTCTATTTCTCTATCTTTTTTGGTTTTAATTTTCTGGAATGATGGTGAATAAACACTGGTGGTTGTACTTAGTTTTGAATGTTCTCTCTTTCCCTCATCGCATGATAATACACAACACAAATTAGCACAGATGGGAACTTTTGGTTGGAATGTTTTGAAAGTATCGGAATATGGTTGCCGTGGAATAGAAATTACAAATTTCTGATGTTTCCAAAAGATTCCAATCTGAAAAAAATACTGGATCAGGCTGTCAACTTTTACGTGAAGTGTCTAATAAGCCTGAAGGCTCAAGTTTCTTATCGAAACCCTATTAGAACTGCACTACGAAACTTCTCCGGGTGTTGTTGTATTAGAGGTCTTTGCAAAAGTTGACAGTCTGTTCTTTGTTAAAGTCAAACTGGAGAAAAACAGGAGCACAAAAAATCCAAGAAAAAAAGTCGGAATTGTATTTGTGGTTGTGAAAAATAACAAAAAAGGACTCTTTCTCAAAATATTCAAGAATTGTGATATAGTGTTTGTGTCCATCTTTTATTTCATTTGTACCGTAACTAGTCGTCCATTCTCCTCTCTCTTCAGATCGTCGTGCTCGTGGAGAAGAGTTCTCGGCTCTCGCTGCAAAATGTGCTGGTGCTTATTCTCTAGCAGCTCTTCATTTGGCTGAAGAATCATCTCCCGAACCGGCTCCATCAACATCAAAACCGCCACGTGGAAACGGTGTGGGACGTGCTGGAAGTTTGAAGCAACACGCATTGACTCAAACAACAGATCATCCAAAAAGAAGTGTGTCAATTGCAGCAAAAGAACCATATCCAACTGACTTGAGAACATCGGTTAGCTGTGATTTTTGATGATGTTGAAGAGAATCTTTTGTTGTGACCTGAAAAATTCCTGTTTTTCTTTGTTTTAATTCCCGAAAATTTCATTTTCATCATATCAAGAACATCATCCCATCCTCCTTTATTTTCCCATTCAACATTATGTGGCCTAACATTTGTTCATTTTTTGTGTGAAATCGTTCGGTGTGGTTTACTTTTATGTTTCATTGCAAGCGGCTGATCAGTTCGAAATGATGTTGGTGAACTTCAAATTTATGTTAATCAGATTTATTTTGATTTTTGAAAACGGTTGAAAAGTAATAAGAGGTACTGCAAGGTTTAAAACTTGAGTGCTCTACTATTAGAGGTTTCAAAACATTGAAATAAAAAACCTTCAAAAATTAATCACACCAATCGAATTAATCACAAATAATGAACTTTTGTCCCTTGTCCTCTGATCAATATGTGTCCAATTCCAACATTTCCTCAACTTGATTTCATTTTTCAAAAAGAAACTTTCAAAATTCCAAATTGCTCACTTTTTCTTTCTTCAAACATCCCCATTTATTCAAACATTCCCACCGTTTTGCCTTATGCGATAATCATAATCAAAAACATGAAAAGTGCGCTCATCAGAGCACACTTTCAACACTTTCAAAACACCACAATACCATCGTGTCCTTTTTCTTTCTGTTTTTTTTCTCTCATCGATGTTACGTGTCTTTCTTTCTTTAAAAAACTACTGAAATTCCTTTTTTTATATTCCTCCTTCAATTTCATTTCTTTTTGCCAGTTTAAAACTCAATAAAATCAACGGATAGAAGAAGAGAATTTGAATATATACAGAGCTTATAATTAGATGTAGTTCAAATAGTATTCCACTTTCAGGTTGTTTTTCGATGAGTGTTCCAACGATTCAAGAGAATGAACCAATGAGAAGTAGAGATCAACCGAGTACAAGTCGATCAACGAGTAGACCAATGCCAACGATGGCACGATTGAATAATCGATTGAGTAGTAGTGTTGGAGAGGTTAGTTACGATCATCTGGAAATGTTTAGGATGAGCTGAGAAGGCTTTGATGAAGGAAAAGTTCTTCAAAGTTCTGTGAACTTCTAGAAAGTCACGTTTAGTTCCTGAAATCCATAGTTTGTTGAAGACCCTAGTAGAACTGGTGGCTTATAGAACGTTTTGGTTCTAGGAAACTGTTTCTAAATTTATATTGAACTATACGGATAGAGTGGGCTGCCTATTCTCAAACTCGCGTTGTCTCCAGTTCCAGGTGCTCCTCGAAGCGGTTTCTGATGTTGAAGAACTCAGTGATTTGGATATAATCCGACCTCTCACTGCTTGTGGAGGTGATCGATCACTCTCATATCTCCAATATGTTCATGAGAATCAAGCAAGAAGAATGAAATCTCGAAGTGAATGGTTTTTGTCACCAATTCCATCTGCCAAAAAGACGTCTTCTAAATCTGTCGATTACTTTGGATCAGTTGTAATTGAAGAGAAACCATCACCATTACCACTTCCGAAACCAGCAAGGGCTCCGCTGCAGGTATGTATTTCAAATGATTTCTGGGAAGTTTTATAAGCTTACACTTTTTCAGACAAGTTCCAAGTCCAACATTTCAAATGTGTCAGATGAAAGTGTTCCAACAAGGAGGAGATCTCTCAAAATGCAAATGCGAGCAGCTGCTTTTGCCAATAATCCAAGTGTAAGTACCATTGAGTAAAACAGCAAAAGACACGGAAACTCTTTCAGCATTCTCTTGACTACCAGGAAGTGGGCGCCTCCAATCCACGTCTTCGAAGTCACATCTCTGTAGAAGATGACACATGGCTTACAGAAGTCGTCCCTCATGATGAGATTCCAAAAAAACGACGAAGTCTAAAAAAGAAGACGTCAACTCAATTCTGATTCTTTTCCCCTGTTTCTAACTTATTCTTTTCTTAAATTTCAAATCTATAACACCTTTATCGGTTGTGATCAATTTTCTTGCACACTTACTAATCTTCTTTTTCTTTTGTATAAAACCCCAAAATGTCTTTCATTCAAATTTCCCTTTCTCTCTTCACCAAATCTCTTTCAAGTGTTCATTTTCATCCTATACAAAACACTCAAATTCACATCAGTTTCCTTATTATCAATTGTCTGTCATGCCCCCCCCCCCCAAAATTCCTTTTTCACTTCCAGCTCCTCAATTGAATTCTATCTGAACAACTGAAATGTGGAGCTTCATTTTCTAGAACCAAGTTGAAAATATGTATAACACACATCCAAAATTACCTCACTGCTCAATCTCGTTTCGCTACATTGGAACTAAGTTTCTTTTGTAGTTGTATGTGAGTATTATTGCTTTGTATCTATGAAGAAATATTAAATTAATCCATATTAATAAATACGCTTGTTCTCGTGGAAGAGAAATATTTGAAGACATTCAACATACAAATAAAATAAATCTGAGCAACATAGGAAAAGAGTAAGTAAATATCAATTAACTGTAGCCAAGCCATCCACGTAAGTTACATGAAGATTTATCAATTTGTCCATCAATTGTCTCAACTGTGAAACATTATCTCTATCAAAGCTTCTGTCTCTATCAATTTGATTCATTCTTTTCTCCAATTCATTCTTCTCTTCCAGAAGAATCAGAATTTCCAAAGCGTCTTTGAATCTATAGTCCCTAAAATCTCCATTAACACAATATGGTTTATCAGGAGCCGATGCATTTAGATGTTGCCATCCTCTGTACCTACACAAGTTAATTGTAAGCAGTATGTTTTTTCTGGTTCCGGTTTCTTTTGCGAGTCTGGAAGATTTAAGTGTGCACAATCTGATATTATTATCTCATCAACTTACGTCATGTAAACAGTTGCCTCGCCATCTGGATACCGTAAAAACACATAATCCTGGAGTATTTCGTTGAAATTGAGAGGAAAATCCAATACAAAGTGAAGCAATTTAAACATATCCATCGAACTCTTCATCCAGTAATCAATGAACATTATCCATTGTTCACTCCGGATATGATTTTGTCCTATTTTCAGGTTTACAGCGTTTTTCAACGCAAGTAAATCCTCAATGCTTACCCACCGAGCGTCTTCATAGTAGACTTCCCGAAATCTGAACGCCTGTAAAAACAAATTGTAGTATAAGCATTGGATAAATATGTTGAGTATCTATTTCAAAGAAAATTCTGACCACTATCTAATACGGCTTCTGTCTTACTCTCGAAAACTTATGAAGCTTTTACAATAACAGCTGAAAGATTGTTATAAAAGAAAAACTCACATTTTTATGTCTGAAATCCTGAGGAAAATCGCTTAAATGTAATTCAAAAGAACGATTTTTGCTGGCCATTCTCATTATCATGTTGATTTCCTCCGGAAAGTATCGGCCATATAAAAAGAGATCCTTCCATTTTCGTAGTGTTGGGGTTGAAAAGAGGTCGACAATACTTGGCGATCTTGTATTGACAACCGATATTGTAACTGAGAGGCCATCTATTATAAAAACACGTCTAAGTTTTTCATAGAGTTCCATCGTTACTTTGTTTCGAATCACATTTTCTTTTGGCAACCTGAATTTAGTAATTCGCAGCAGAGTTATTCTTTATGATATGAAAATGGTTGGAAACCAAAACATACCAAGGTTTTAGATCATTCAGTCTTATCGTTGTCCCCCTTATTCGTTGGTACTTTTGAACACCTAAATAAATCGTAAGCCATCCCTCCTCTAATTCGATACGAGGATTTTCACAAAAGTGAACACTTGGATTATGAACTTTTATTCGAGCCCACTTCACTGCACTCTCCGATTTTTTAGATATTACAGTCAATAATAAACTGAAATTTGTCAATGAATGTTTTAAAATAGTATTCAAGTTTACCACTCTTGCATTGACATGTATCGTATTGCTTGGTTCCTAACAATCAATGGTAGATTGAGAAGTAGAAGAGGTTTGTCTGTTTTCTGACTGCAAGACTCAAATAGAATGATGATTCTTGCTGGAAACAAACTTACGGTTTATTGGCCATTATTCAAAATTCCCTTTCTCTATTAATACAGTTTCTTAAGTTCGGATCACCTGAAATAACACATGGCTGGTTTGAAAATACATCTTTGTTGAATGAAAAAATATTATATCTCGAGAAAATAAGTTTTCTTCAAAAAGAAAGTCTTGATTCGATACTAAAAGTTGTGTCTAGAAAATTTCTGAAAAAAAAATCCAATACATTATTATACCCACACTACATAAGGTCTTCTACCATAAGGTGTTGTTGTAGATGCTAGAGACAACCTCTGTGAAAAAGATTCCGAGAAAAGAGTAGGTAATTAGCACTCGATGACGTGGCAAATTATTGGCCAGCATCTGTTACCCTTCTTGAGGACATGGAATATGTGTTCTGTCTCGAGATTAGATTCGTTTATTGTTTTGCGTGTGACCAGCTGTCATGTAGTATCTTACCTACATGCCTAGTTCTTATTTGACTGTTTGACTAAAGAAAAGAATTCAAAAAATGATGAACTGATGTGAATCGATAAATAAATATGATTTTTCATTTGGAAGAAAGACATTTGAAGTCATTTAACAAGAAAATAAAAACAAAACCCTAAAAATAACAACATCCTAAAATCATGCAATATTCATTCTTGTGGGCCTCCTCCCATTCGGCTAATGACAAGTTTCGAACAAACGACAGTTTTCTTGGATTGAGATTCATCTGATGATTTGAAGGATTCGTTCAGATCTTCTTCAACCAATTTCAGATCTTCAGTTGGAACTTGAATCTTTTGAAGTAGTGATTCAATAAATGGCTTGGCGTCTTTTCTGAGAAAAGGATACAATGATTTTCTGAAACAAAATGATTGTCTCACTTTTGCACAATAACACACGCATTCGGTCCAGCATCAAAAGTGTACGCAGCTCGTGTTTCCGTCTCATTAAACTTCTCCACAATCTCAATCAATTGCCACGAAGCGTCATTCAGATATCGAATAGGAGGTACAGTATCAAGACAAACCGCGTGGAATTGATTACTGTCTGCCATGATGACACGTGCCAAAGCTTCAAAGTTTCTCGTGGAATAAGCGCTTTTGACTTGCTCAATTCTCTCGGGAACCACAGACTGGATTCGGTGTTTTAGAAGTGTTGATGTTTCTCGTGTTCGTCGCATTCCTTCACTTGATCCAACCTTTTTCCGTCCATCATCAAACACCAATATAATGCAGTAAAGATCTTCCCAGTTGTCATCACTGGTTTTCTGGAACATTATCATTTATAAACCCTCGAACTCAATTGATTTCTTACCACTGCCACACAATCGGATCCATCATCTTTCTCTCCTTTCTGCCAGTGCACAAGGCCTCCAAACATACTCCTGCAAGCACTTCCTGATCCAATTCTTGCTAATCGATTTGCCTGAACATCGTCTAGATTTAGAAGTCGTTGAATTGCCAAAGCAATCGCAGCGAAACCAGCAGCAGATGATGCAAGACCAGCGGCAACTGGGAAGTTTGTGGTGGATGATACTTCGAAATGATACGATATGCTTCCATTTTCATTTCCATTCGAATCAGAAGTTTCTTTTCGCTTTCTCTGTAGTCGAAGAGCCTCGTCAAACACTGTTCGATACCGTTTGTTTGAACTTAATTCCACTTGTTTCCCATTAATTTCTACCTGAAAACTGATTTTTTGTTAAGCGATAAGATATTTCTGGACTTTACCGTGTTCTTTCCAACCCCAGGAACCATTCGAACTTTTGTCTCAGCTGTTAATTTATCAACAGTTAGGGAAATTGAATCATTCAAAGGTAAAATTAGTTGCTCATCTCGTTTTCCCCAATACTTTACAAGTGCGATGTTCATTGGAACTCTGACTGTCACCTCTGAACATCCGACTCCATTTTGAGACATTCTGGAAATTCTATTCCCCTGAGAACCTTTTTCTTAAGGATCTGTGAAAACGACAACGAATACTGGAAATCCATTTGCTTTGCTTTTCAAACTATGAGATTCAACTAAACTTTTCTTAAATTATATTTAAAACTAAAACTGATCATAAAATAGGGGGTAACAGTAAAAATCCGGGATTATGCTATACACGTAGGCATTAAGAATTGTGAAAAAGAACAGAGCACAGGAAATACAAATGAAAGTAGATTTTAAAAGGGGGAATATATTACTCTGATGATGCGATTGCGAAAAAAAAAGCAATGAAATATCGGGTTAAACGAAGAGAGACTAGACACGAATGAGATGGAAGAGAAAAAGTTTAAGAACAAAAAAAATGAATTTATTCTTCGTCCATGGAAGTTCTTCGCAAAACTGGAACTGGGAATCCGTGCTTTGAATCTTTGGCAGGCCATTCGTAAGTTTTGTTGATGAGTTCATCGTATTCAACACTGTACAAATTTTGACGAATGAACATTTCCTGAAAACATGAGTAGTTTTCGCATTCGGTAAAACGTTTATGACTGACTGATGAGTCTAATTGTTTTTTTTTAAATTTAAAACTAACCATATCCTCTGGTTTCGGATGCAATGTTGCCAAATCATGACGATAACAGTACTCTCCAACCTCCACAGCAATCTTCACCGAAAGTTCACGGATATCTTTGAGGCGAGGGTAGACACGAGAATAGGTATTGAGCGACTTCTCTGACACCGCTTCAGCAACCATGCGAGCGGCGAGAAGGAAAAGCTTGTCTGGGATGTTCTTAACAGCAAAAAGAACAGCTCCGAGGGCAACTCCGGGGAAAATGTAGGCGTTGTTTCCTTGTCCTGGCTTGAACAGTTTTCCGTTCAATTCAACATTCTCGAACGGCGATCCAGAAGCGAAGAGGACAGCTCCCTGCAAACACGAAGTCATTATGTATGGACTAAATGAATAAAACTTACGTTAGTACATCTGTAAGCAGTTTCGGCAGTGCATTCAGCCTTGCTTGTGGGATTGGATAAAGCGAAGATAATTGGACGTGGATTATTCTTTGCCATCTCTCTGATAACCTCCTCTGTGAATGCTCCAGCTACAGTGGAGGCGCCAATAAGAGCTCCTGGCTTCACAGTCTTCACTACTTCGAGCAAATTCTTGGTATCCGAAAGATCCTTCGCGAACTTCACGTGTCTCTCACCGAGAGACTTGATACGGGAGTTGGTAATGAGTCCTTCTATGTCGACCATGTAAATACGACCACAAGCTTCCTCTTCTGTCAACCCTTCATCCATCATTTGCCGGACGCACATCTCAGCAACACCAGTGGCGGCTCCTCCAGCACCCAAGAACACGATTTTCTCTTGCGAAAGCTTCTTCTTGGTGACACGAGTTGAAGCGAGAAGCCCGGCAACAACGACGGCGGCGGTTCCTAGAATTATGAAATTCATTAATTTAGTAGTGTTAGAATTTTAACTAACCTTGGATATCGTCATTGAACATACAGTATTCTCCTTTATATCTATCCAACAATCTGTATGCATTCTGATTTCCAAAGTCTTCAAACTGAATAAGAGTATCTCTTCCAAATCTCTTTGTAGCAGCCTTCATGAAATTATCAACAAGGGTATCGTATTCTGGACCACGAACACGTTTTCTTCTCAATCCTGTGTAGAATGGGTCGTTCAGCAATTCAGTGTTATCAGTTCCAACGTCGAGAATAACAGGAAGACACCATTCGGGACGAATTCCAGCAAGAGCTACATACAGAGAAAGCTTTCCTACTGGAATTCCGATACCGTAAGTTCCGAGATCTCCAAGTCCCAGAATACGTTCTCCATCGGTGATGACAATAGCACGAACAGTTTCAGTATGCCAGTTGGCCAGAATTTGATAGATTTTACTGATACTGTTATCATTAATGGTAACGTAGAGTCCTTTGGGGTTACGGTAGATGAATCCGAAATGTTGGCAGGCTTGTCCTACTGTTGGTGTATAAACAATTGGCATCAACTCTTTGACATTATCACAGAGAACGCGGTAATAAAGCTTCTCGTTACGATCTTGGAGGGAATCTAGTTGAATATACTTAGCCAAGTTATCAGGCTGTTGACGAAGTTTTGTGATGATGCGATAGGCTTGTTGCTCTTCAGTCATGAATGCAGGAGGAAGGAGACCATGAATTCCGAGGTACTGTCTCTCGTGCAATGAGAAGGCCATTCCTTTGTTTAATCCTGGTGATTTGAGTAAGTCAATCCCGCGCTTTGACGGAGTGATTCTTTCTGGGCGATACAGTTTGTGAAGGGCCAAAGTTTTCGGATCCGAGAGGTCTGGCTCGCTTTTGTCGCAACATAGCACAGTTGTTGAGATGCGGCGAATGCTGAAATAAATATCAACAAAACATTTAAGGAATAATGACTCTGAGAAGCTTACCTCGCAGGGGATAAGCGGCTCAACATTGTTCGAGAATCGTCACTCTACGGTAAAATACCCGAAAGACGATGAGCAGAGATTCTGTAAAAATTGAAATTAAAACATTAGGTTCCGGAAAACTATAACACGTGAAAAGCAAGGCCACAGATAAGTTTCGATGCAATGAATGACATACGAGGCACCGCGATAAGAATTCAGTACTTTTCATTGTGATAAGCGTAAAATATGGGTAGAAATGTCAAAAGACAGGCGTGTAAGGAGCTTGGAAAAATTATTATTTTTTCGAAAAGTTTATGAAGCAGATAATTTTGGAGTGTTCCACCTGCACTTTTCAGTTTTCTAGAACTCGTGGGAAGGCGAAGAGAGAGGCAGAAGCCAGAAAAAGCATTGCCTTTGCTATCGATCCACGTATTCATCTTGGATAAAAGGAGAGTGCTGCACTCTCAAGAGACCCAGACAAGGAAATAAGCGTAAAACGGGCGGAACAATTTGTTCGTTTCTGAATTTATTTTGTTTAGAACACAAGAACATCAAAATGACGACTGAAATGAAAAGGGAAATAACTTTTCTGCTGGCGGCAAAATCTATGATGGGTGCTCAAGAGTCATTGGTTGCGCTGGGCGAGTGGGAGAGCAGGAAGAAAACAAAAATGCTCGAAGTGGAGAAAGATTGGAGAAAGAAAGATAGAAAGAAGAGAAAAAAGGGCTGCGTATTGTCTTTCAAAAAGGTAAGTGCAAAACTGAAAGAAATTGCGTTTCTTTTGGTAACTTTGTTTATAGGGACAACCAACAGTGGGTGGCCTTGTCATCGAATTAACCATTTTTTGCTGACACTAATGTTCGTGTTGTGATCTTTGCATGTGTACTTGATGTCAACGTACCTGACATAAATACAAGAAATATCGTCATTAGAAAACCAAAAATCCAATAAAATTAAAAATATGTTTTTAGATTTTTCAGATTGTGTTTTAAAACCTTTTCAAACCGCGGTCAACGCCGGATAGCTTAAAGGCGCATTAACTTCACCTCCTTCGGTATCTCAACGCGAAGTCGATTTTGGAATAATCGAGCACAAAGAGCCGGAGTCACTTTCAATACAGGATCACAGAAACCAGCTTCCTGCCACAAAATCTACTGGATTTCTGGACATGCTAGAAAAAAAAAGATATTTTCATTTCTAACGCAGCTGTCAGGTTCAACACGTGTGCGGAACTTGATGAAAAAAGAAATGAAGAAAACAAAAGGATTCTGTGATCTTTGCACTGAAAATCAAATTGGTAGTCTCTCATTGTGATTTTGGATGAAAATTCGTAGAAAATTAGATAAGAAACTACATAACATTAGATGATTGAAGCGATTAGTGTTGAGTGTATCACGTGACAAATTGGTTAAAATGCAACATTTATTGAGAAGAACATAAGTCAGCATAAGCCTTGAGTTATTAGAAGAGAGAGAGAGAGGTTCCTTATTAATTTCGGATAATTGTTAAAATTTGAAAAACTAGAAATAATGATAAAACAAAAGCATTATGGTAATGAGAATACAGAAAATGAACTAAACAGGAGGAGAGTCACAGATTGAAGAATTGGATAACATAATAGAGATTCGTCTTTTCATAATCTAGAACGATTATCATCGGAAAAGAGAGATCACTTATTGATTGAGAATAAAGATGGACATAATATACTACGTTCTTCTATGGACGGAGTTCAACTCTCTTTTGGTTTTTATTTTACTACGTGGCTGCTTCACTACTCGACCATCTTCAAGGGCAATTGTGTATTCGAGCATGTGTCCTTTTCCACGATAGTACGCGTCGTACACTTTCTTGTCATCCCAAATAACTTTTATCTGAAACATATAAGATACATTTTCCCTCGTAGTTTATCTACTTACTCTTGCGCCATATTGATGCTCTCCATTCTCACAGAAGATACATTCGCAGGATTGAATGTCTTCTGAGAGATTATCTCTGCTACAACTATTATCAAGAAAATCAACTACAACCGTGGGCTTTTTGTCTATACTTTCCACAGTTCCTTTGAAAATTCTCCTTTGATTTCCCTCATTGGACTCATCTTCCACATAAACTTGATCTTGTGGTTTGACTGTTGTGTAGTGTTGAGAAGATCGATTGGTCAGATATGAATGATCATGCCTATGACAAATCATAACAGTTCCACGTGGATGATCGCGTATTTCACATGAGAATCCAACACGACGAGCACAAGTGATATGAGCTAAAGTTGGCATTGTTGATGGTGATTCTTCAATGCAAAGAACACATGGAGTGAGTCCCTCAACTGCTTGATGGCATACAATGCATGCCCATCGTGACGTTTCATATAGATCTCCAAGCTCAGCTCGATACTCCCTATTCATTGGAGGCATCGAGACCGTCTCCGATAGCTGCCGCTTTGGAGGTTCCACGAAACAAGAAGTTGGTCCGTCAGGTCTATCAAAGACAGCACGACGATTGAAAAGGGCACAGACGACATGAACCCATGCTGAATCTTTCCCGGTTTGGCACGGTATGAGTGCACCACCACGGAGTTCACAAAGTTGACAGGATGTTTGGCGAATTTGAGTCTCAGTTTGGTCGTGACATCGCGGACATCTCCACGGCTCATCTGGTCGTGGCTGATATCCAGAGCAGCATAATGAATGAACGGTGACGTTACAGTTTGAGCATGTCAGAAGACGATCAACATTGTCTTCTTCCTCCTCTTCATCATTTTTCGGCGATTTTGAAAAACACCAAGTTGGGATGAGACGACGAGATCTGAAAGTAATCGAAACTTTTGCTAAATGACATGATGTATTGTAAGACCTGTATTAGTGAGGCATGCCCCATTATCTTTCAAATTCTTCAAATGAAGCAGTTTTCGAAGAGCCCTACTATCAAAGAAAAAACTTTATGAAGAGATAACTATTACTCTTCTTACTGTTATATCCTATTCACAAAGTTTTTCTCTATGCTTATTATTAAAACTTACTTTTGCGGGATATCACGTGTTGCCGCGCACATATGTGACGGCTGGAAGTATTGACAGACAGCGCAATGTGGCCACTCTGCACTTTTTTGTTGATTGTACATACGTTCTTGATAGAGGTCAACTCGAGCATTTGATCGAAGAAGCTCTGAAAAAGGATTTAATTAGAAGACAAACTACTATTATTCAGTTATTTCACTTACTTGTACTATTTCTAAACTTTCGCATCAACTCATCGTAGTCTGGTTTTGTTTCTAAAGTCTGCGCATCGTATCCTTTGAGGGATTTCATGAAACAAGTTGACTCAGCTTCTGAACCAGAACCATCTGAACAGGATTCATCGCCGTTTATAGAAGCTCCGAGTCTAGCTCTCTTGGCTGCTGCTTCAGCTTGCAACTCTAGCCGCCGTTTTCTTGGGATTTCTTTTTTCTTTTTCAGTATCCACTGATAACGCCCACCCTCGTACCAATAGTTATTCCACATAGGGTAGTCACGTTCACGGTACTTTTCCATGTACTTCCCCATATTTATATGAACAGCATTTTTAGAACAATCGCATAGCACAGCATCCTTTCCATACTCTATCCATCGCTGTGTGGCAAAATTGGTCGACTCTGCGAGGTTGTATCCCAAATTGAATCCCATGTGATATCCACGAGGAAAGGTTATGATGAACTCATTGGGTCTTTGAATCATTGTAGCATATGGAATGTTGGCGCTTCGAAGAAGTTCAGGAGTTATAATACATGTTTTATGACGGAGGAATGCCTTGCAGTTTGGTGCAAACTCTTCTTCATATGAAAACTGTTGAACCATGAATCGTTCGAAGCGGTCTGCATGCTCTGAACTGATTGCAAACCAGTATTTTGGAGCGCCGAAATGAAGATAATTGATTGAGTATAGATCCATATCTTCAGCATGCCAAGGGAATGTTGTTTTCCACATTCCAAAGTACAAGTAAACAGTGTTGACTCCTTTTATCTCATAGGTGATATCATTTAGAACTGTTCCAAGATTATTCATGTTCCATTCTTTCACACCTTTGTCATAAAAGCTTCCTTCAGTGTCAGCTCCATAAATAGGCTGACCAGTAAGGATATTATCGAAATAGTGCTTTTCGATGTCAATTCCAGTCAGATTTGGTTTTGGATTACGGTATGCTGTGCTCAAGGCAAGGCTTCGATATTCAGTTACTTTCATTGGTTTTGCTGCGAAATCGTTCAGCTTGAAGTAAACTCCTGCTTTCTTGATTGGTCTGATTATTTCTGTTGATGGTCTGAAAACATTAACGATAACACTTCAAAACATTCAAACTTCCGGAAATACCGGATTTCGGTAAAAAAAAGAACTCACGATGCGATCTCATAACTATCAGTATCGGAAAAGTCAGTTTTGGATGGACGAGGTGTCCAGCCTTCTGGTGCAACAATTTTGGCAATTCCAGAATCCAAATGTCCCCCTGCTTTTTCTATCTTCTTAATGTACCGATTGAAATCTTTGAACTCTTCCATCGTTGGATAGAACGTCAAAACATGTGAAGTGCCAGTTGGTTCATGGAGAGGATGGTCTTTTAAATGTCTGAAACATCATCAATCAACACAAACAGTTTAGAATATGTGCTTACTTTGCTGAAATGTTTACTGGGTCTCGCCCATTTGTAAACATAGTTGGCGATAATGGACGATTATCTTCCTGTGGAGCTGGTGGTACCGTGAAAGTCACATTATCTGGTGTCAAAGGCCCGGAAGAAGTAGTTGGATCATTTGGAATGTTGAGAGAACATGGCCCTGGTATTGGTGGTTCCATCTGAAACTATAACATTATGGAATGCAAGACGATAGATAGGACAGACAGGAGAGAAATAGTAGAACAGAGAGTCATTTCATGAGAGACAGTCAGCTGGAGAATAAAAATTGCAACATATAAGAAAAGCAAGAACAAGAAACAAGAATAGTTTCCTTGTTGAAAATAAACAAACAAATAATAAAAAGCAAAGAATTTTCAGTCAAAAGTATAGTTGATGGTATTCTTTCCGGGGTCTCTTTCGTGGTGGCCAGAAGTACGTGCAAAACTTACTATTTTGTGAGGAAACCACATTAGAATAAAACGATAGTCGAAAAAATACACTATGAAGACAGAAATGAGAACTATGGAAAGAATTCAAAGTTATGGAAGTCTGTTAAAAGACCATAATGCAATCAGTTCATGAAGATTTATCATCTGAATAATTGAAATATTATGGTTATTTTCTGACAGAGACTCAATTATCAGCTTAAGATACTTTCAATACATTAAAAGGCGAGTGAACTTTCTGACCTGAATTTGATGGGTGTGATGAGAGTGAGATATGGATTCAGATGAGTTACAACCACCTCAAATGGTGACAGCTGTCCTCTGTTTGTTCCAATTACTATTGTCTGGCCGTATTGGAAAGTAATTGGTATAATGGCGGTTTCTATACAGATTAACGACATCTTATCAATGATGAAGGATGAAAACTCCAAAGAAGAAAAAGAAATATAGTGAAACGTGCCAAACTAGCAAGTGCATGAGATGAAAAGAGGAAAAGAGAGTTTCTTTACGATAGTATAGAAAGAACGAGACGCAGATTGAATTGGAGAAGCGAGAGACCAGAGAGTCTATCTCAAATAACAGAGCGAGAGTAACATGGGTGGCAGAACTGGAGGGGGAAAAACGAAGGAGACAGGAAGCGAATTCGGAAAGGAAATGATCGGAGATTAGTCATCTGCGCGGATTGAATTTGTAGGAAAGGTAATATATTGTGGTGAAGACGCCTAGAACGCTGAGCGGATGTTTCAGCTAATTGGTGTGTTCGTTGAAGAAGAGAGGGGTCACCAAAGGATTCAAAGGTTGACGTGGTTGCGAATCGATATCCTTCCTGTGTGTCTCCGGATTTGTTTGGATCAAAATCCATCTTATGCATTTCAGAAAATGACTAAGAAGTTGACTCATAGAGGATCACAAGTAATTGAGATAGTTTGCAAACCTCTTTTACACAGAGAAAATAAAAGGGATGCTCTTTTGAAAGAAGAGTGCAAGACTTTAGCTACTGATTAGGCCAATTCTCATTCCATTGAGCATAAACCTGAACGAGCGAAAAGAAAAGGTTATACTTGATTTGAATGCAACTGCGATTGAAATACACTTACATTTCATCAAAGTCTGGGCGTCTTGCAAATGCAGCTGCAGCTGCGAGATCCATAATCTCGAAGGTTTATTATTATATATTGAAGCTCCAATCCGGAGGCTGAGTACCATAGGTAATCCTTCTAATGGAACAGAAAGGATATGAATTTCCATTAGAGTCCCGACCTCTTCCGGACGTGATGTGAATGATTTCTTAGAAAGCTTTGCTTTTGGAAATAAGTATAACATTGACTAACGTCGAAGCTCTTTCGACTCCTATTGGAGAATGATAACGAGTAGAGTGTTGGAGGAGCTGTACTATACCATTTAGGAATCTTTCGAGAAGTGTGTTGTCCATATCTATGCTTTCCATATATCCTTTTCCTACTGCAGGGTACACTGTTAAATTTGAACAAGAGGGAAGAACCGTGGATCCATTCAGTGCTTCCGATCGTCCGTTTTCTTAGACAGAAAATAACAGCTGCGGGAGACTTTAGCTAATAGTAAACTTCAAAACCAGTAAGAAAAATACTAGAAAAGTTGCAGAGATTCGGAATAACACATAAAATCTTGTCAGGAAAAATAGAAAATGCTCTTCATTCCGCATACTCTTTCAATATATTTTCGTCGAAAAACTATACTGACATCCACTATTTCTTGTTTCTTTTTTATTTAAACTTTTTCAGATACAATGGAATTACAGGACCTGTTCACGTCCAGAAAAACCGAATGTTAGTCTGAATTTGAAAAAGTTATAGAGAGCCTGTGACTTTTCTCAACGTTCCGTCGTACATAATGTGTCTGATCTGATTTTTTTTTAAATTCTGGTCAAACACCATTATGTTTTCGTTCATTATACTTTTTCCATTCTCGGGAAATTTCCCAGGAAATGACTTGATGTTCGCGCAGTGAAAAAGTAAAAAATGCGGCACCTCGTGCGCCTTTAGTTAATCGTGTCAGGACAATCACCTCGGTACGAATGCGCCTTTGAATATTACGGTAGTAGAGCATTTGCCCAGAATGATCTTTGGCCTATTCCGCAGGCGGATGTTCACTGGTTTTATTCTTTAACGTTTCATTTTCGTATATTAATTCCCTTCCACGGTCTCCCCAACTCCGAAAAAGAACTGCAAAAAAGTTTTGTGATCTATTTTTTCCCGCTCAAAAATGTTTGAAAATAGATCAAAAAATTAGTACTGGAATTTCGTTATTTGCGATTTTAAGCTTCAAAAAAATTATTTTTACAAAAACTCTTAATAGAAGTTGTAAAGACGCCCATTACAAACATTTTGAGCCATCGACCCCCTGATTCCGTTTCAAACTGACTGCGTAATTAGGAGCCGAAGTTTTGGCTTGGAAATGAGGTTTTTCAACATTTTCTGGAAAATGGCTGATCAAATCCAAAAAACTCTCAATAAGAATTGTAGAGTATTTTTTGCCAAACATTTTGAGCTATGAATCAATATTTAAAGTTACATACTGAATGAGTAATTAGGCGTTGAAGTTTTAGATCACAAACTTTTTTTCGAATCTTTATTTAAAAATTGTTTCGATGGCTAACGGATTATCTTCTGAAGCTCATTGGGATATTTTTCAAAATTTATGAGATTCGCTGAAAGAGCTACGCATCGAAAAAGCTTCAAATTTTGAATCCTAGACCTGCTTTCTGCTAAAAATATGTGATCTACTCTCATGATTTTTTTGCGGGAACAAATAGATCAAAAACAGCGCTTGCAGTTCGATTCGGCAGCTGGGGAGGCCGTGCCTTCCAGAACCAATTTCTGTGAGGAAAGTTCTCAGTTTTTCTGTTCATGCCATTCGTTTTCCGTCACTCATTACTTTCCCTTTGCATCATTTTCCGAACAGTTTTCGCTGGCGATTTCTAAATTTCGCTATCTCATCATCTGCGCGTTTTTCAAAGTGTTGCTTCCATTCGGTGTCCATCAACTTCAGTTAAATCATTTTTCTAGCCTGGAATAGTTTATCTCTGATTATCCTTCTTTGTCCATAAGTCATGTCGCACTGTGAGCTTCTTCTGCCGCCCCGAAACTGAAGCGGGATAGTAAGTCTTGTTTTCTTCGAACTTTCAAATAATTTATATTGGCGTGACATCTTGAGAGCAGTTCAGTAACTATTTTAAAATGGATCGGTCGACTGGTGTAAAACGTTAGTTATCGTGGTTTATGTAGAAACTTTAATAATTAAATTTATACCCTCACAATTTTTCTGTTCTACCTGAAATATCACCAACTCTTTTTTATATTCCGAAGTTGTTATACCCTCATACTGACTTTCTCTTATCTTGCCGCCTTCGCTGTCATTCGTTAGAAAGGGAAGACGCAAACGGCCAACACTATTCATTCGCGTTTGACTACGCACTCACATTGTACCCGTCATTCGCGCTGGGAAAGAATAAAGACACTGAAGGCTGTTGTCCTTCATTCGCTTGGCTGTTTGCAAGGCGATTGAATGGATGGTGGTGGCGGTGCAGGTGGTACACCACACGACACCATCATTGTTGGCGTGTACAGAAAAGAGGTTTTCAACAGGATGAGGTCAGTCGTCTGTGGTGCTGACGTCACCGTTGAGAATGAGGGGCCACAGATCTTAGCACTTACGTAGCAGATGTTATTACTGTTCGATGTTCTTGGCAAGATGCCAAGTCTCCATATGCCGATCGCACCTGTGTTCTGATCAAATCTTGAGAACAATAGTAGAATGGTGGGGGACATTGTATTAGTAACTCTAATTACGATGACGTGTCAATCATTTTTAATATGGAGAAGATGGAGCGGCAAAAGACTGGATTTTATATCTAAAGCATTCGATTACAGTCGTTGCTCTGTCATGTTTTATGCACACTTCAGCTTCGGACTGACTTCCGTTTCATTTTTTTCAGAGCTGAATAACCTCCAGAACTGTATTGTTCACTTCCTGTTGCAATAATTAAGTAGTATGTTGCTGTTTTACTAAGTAGTCACTGATGCTATAGCTTCGGATCTCTAGAATCTTCTACAAATTCACATTTTGTCAAATGAGCCATCTGGGATCTGTAGTATACTGTAAAACCCCTTCCTACCGAGACCTTTTTTGCCACGTTATTTCTGTTTTGTCTGTTTCTCTCTGTTCTTAATACGCCATCTGTTGTTCCCTCCGTCGTTTGTATATTGCACCGATGTTGGTGTGGGATACGCCCACAAGAAACGGTTTTGGTTACTCCACCCACTCACCGGACTGTGGTATAAAAGACCACAGCCAGTTGTCTTCGGATTCATTCTCCAATTTTACACCCTACTCAACGGGCCAGTGCTCTTTCCTTCCCTCCTTTCCTCTTTAGGCCAATCCTTATTCCCGTCTTCTTCAGTCAGGTCCCAGTAGACCCACCACCCCATGCTATTCCTTCCCTTTCCTCCCTTCTTGGCCAGCCCGTGGAAAAGAGAAAGACGCGAACGAAAACGAGTTGTTTGCCACTTGCCTATCGATCGCGTCTCAGTGTGTTCAGCACTCGCCATCATTCGCGAAAATATGCGTGCGCCTCGTTTCTCTTGGCCTGCCCAACAGCCACACAGCCTCAACCAACCGCCCTTACTAACAACACATCAAAAACGATTCTTTCTTCATTCGGCCACAAACTAACCTATTCTATTTCGATCAATACCTTGTATTTTGGACGGAGACGAAACCTTCCAGACAATGGCTCTAAATCGTTCATGTATTCCTTTTTTGTCCATAGATTTCAATTTTGGGTTACTGTAGTTTCTAACGTTTTGAATCTTAGACATAGATTAATAATCCTTATTCTAGATTCCTCAATCATTTTGTTCTCTCTGTTATTTCGGGTCCCATGACTTAAGATCTTCCCCAACTGTCGTTTCTCTTCTCTCAGAAACACATCTCATCATTCGCATCTCCCTCAGTCGAAGAAGTCATTCATTGCCTCCGACAGCAGTCAGTGTGCGTAGTCTTCCTTTTCTTCTCTTTCTCTTTCTCAGTGTGTTGGTTGTTCAGCAGTCGCGTTTTCCGACCGCTTTGCATTCGCAACGCGGTGCGGCTCTGCGTTGTGTACGTCAGGGCAGCAGTCACAGCAGCAGTCGGCCCAACACACCCCTTTCCTTTCTATCGCACATACATACGCATTGAGGACGGCTGGCTGGCCAACACACATACATTTCTCCTCACTCGCTCAATCGCCTTCTCCGCTCATTCGCACACATACACACAGAGACACAGTGAAGAAGGACGACCCTGGGCAAGAGGAGGTCTAGTGCTGTGTCTTTGTGCCCGCCCCTCTCTTCATTCGCTTGCTTCGCAGCCATCCGCAATGGTTGCCTTCCTCTTCTATCTTACCACTTCTCCCCTTCTGTTTCTTCTTCATATTTTCATTCCTTCTACCCTTCCTATTTCTCGAATTTATACCATTCTTTCAGAAACTTACAACCAAACCAACTAACGATGGCTAAGGCTGCCGCCGGAAAGAAAGCTTCCCCAGTGAAGAAGGTCAAGAAGGGAGGAAAGGCCAAGGATCCAAATGCTCCAAAGCGCGCCATGTCCGCTTTCTTCTTCTGGATGCAGGAGAACCGTGAGCGCATCAAGAAGCCAGGAATGGGAGTCGCTGACGTCGCCAAGGCCGCTGGAGTCGAGTGGGGCAAGCTCACCGATAAGTCGGTAAGTTAACGAAAAAAGACAATTTCTGATATGTTTATTAACTCAATTTCTTTACAGAAGTGGGAGAAGAAGGCCGCCGACGACAAGAAGAGATACGAAGTCGAGATCGCCAGCTACAAGAAGACTCATTAGGCTGCCGTCGTGATGCCAACTTCCTTCACGTAGCCCCTGTGTTCTAAACAAATGATACTCAACGTTCAATCTATCCATCCACATTCAAACTCTATCCTCTTTTCTCTTATTTGGCATGTGCTCTCAAGTTGAAGCCTAGTTAGATCTCATCAATTTCTCAAACACCGCTATCACTTAGACACTGTCAGAAAAGACCAAAAATAATAATTTTCCATCCTTCCTATGTGCCCTTTCCCCACTGTTCCATCACTCTTTTGTCAAAATCTTTTTATCCATTCTGTTGTACTTTTGGCGATTCTGAATTGCATTTTTTCAATAAATGGTCATTGGCACAATCCTGTGTTCTTTGTTTTAAATAGCGCGAATGATGGCAATCACGCGACTGAACAGCCGGCTCTATCTGTTGCCTTCATATTTGAATTCTCTCGTTTCGCGCCGCTGCCCTTGTGATCGCTGCGGAGATGGGGCGTGGCTTGGCAATGGGCCAACAGGGCATTAGACGAGGCAGCTGGGCGAGGAATACGAATGAAGAAGAGAATAAGATCTATAGTGGGGAGGTGAGATGACGTGGCAAAAGGAGGATAATATGTCACTCAATGAAGAATAATAGAGCAATAAGAATGAGCAGACTGGCTGAACCAAGAGAGGAATAAAGGAACAAATTCATATTTTGGAATCAAAAAATCTTTATCAAAAGCTTCAGAGTATGACGGATTATAGATCTATATTTTTTCTAGGCACACCGTTGTTCTTCTTTACCCGAATTCGTTTCCGAAAATTACATTCTTCGAATTCCCCCTCAAAAAGAGAAACGCGTCAAAGCTTGACGCTATTTACGTGCTGGCGCAAATCGAATATTAGATAGGAAAAATGGCAAATTCAGTCGCTCTTTGTTCCAATAGCCCCCAAAATATAGTTCAATACAATTTCTTCCAACCTTCAGGGTTTCAGTTCATAGACTAAAGGATGGTCATCAAGTTCACATCAAACAGTGTAAATCCACCGGCAATGATTTATATGGGTGTCGATAAGGTAGAAAACGAGGATCTGATCAAAGTGAGTTGGATCTATTCATAGATCCATAAGCAATGTATTCTTTTAGTATGGCTGGCCCGAAGACGTGTGGTTCCATGTGGACAAACTATCATCTGCTCACGTTTATCTCCGTTTGCCACCTGGAATGGATATCGGATCAATTCCAGAAGCACTGGTATATTTCTGGTAATGTTTATTGTTTTTAATTATGCTAATTTTCAGCTAGAAGATTGTTGTCAGCTCGTAAAGCAGAATTCTATCGAAGGATGCAAATTGAACAACGTGGCGATCGTTTACACAATGTGGTCAAATCTCAAGAAGACCGGGGATATGGCTGTCGGACAGGTCAGTTTTTTGTTGTTTTTCTGATCTGATAACTGGCTAGAAGCAATATTTTCAATTTTCAGGTTGGATTCCACAGTCAGAAGCAAGTGAAGCACACCGTTGTTGAGAAGAAAATCAATGAAATCGTAAATCGTCTGGAGAAAACTCGTTGGAAGGGAGACATTGACTACAAGTACGTTTTGAAAAGCCATAGAATTTTAAGCAAAATGAAAAGAAGGTATCAATAAAAATATGAATTTTCAGACAAGAGCGTGATGATCGAGATGCCAAAGAACGACGAAAGCAGAAGAAGATAGAGCAAGACCGAAAGGATCAAGAGAAGAAGCAGATGTTGGCCGAGATGGAAAAGAAAAAAGTTCAGAACTATGAAGACGTAGATTGGGATGCTGGAGCGACTAGAAACGATGAAGATCCTGGAAATCTCTCTGATGATTTCATGTGATTCAGTAAATTTTTTTCTTTTCTATTTATTGTGTTGATTGTTCGTAAAGTTTGCAAGTTTTATTGTTGTTTGTACGTAAAACTAAGGATGAGAATGAAACAATGCAGTATTTTAAGAAAAGCGGGGCATTGAAAGTAAGAACGAACCGTAAAAAGGGCACATTATGCTATAAAAAACAGACAACTATAAAAATGACAGCAGATTGGATACGATAGAACATTACAGATAGTACGAGGAGAGACAACTCTGCGAATAAGCCGAGATCCTTCTGGAAATAAAATGATATTACAATTATAAGATATTAGAAAGAAAACTAGAGTGTATACTATGATAGAGCATCAACAACGGGAAGCTAAATTAGCCAACTAAAAAGAAATATGACAAGAGTGGAAATGGAAATAAATGAAATGGATGATCCCGATGAAATATCCGCTGCAGAGGCAGCGACGTCAGGCAGACCGTTTTCCTCAACTTTATCGAACCGCATGACTGGGAGATCAACATTTATTGGATTATGGAGATGGTATTCGTTATCAGTCGGAGCTGCAGCAGGAACCCCAAGTTTAAATCGAGTAGCTTCTTGATTCTCTATTGCTTCATCTTCTGAAAAATCCATCGGTTCTGGGTCATTCTTCCTGTCAATTTGAATAGCAATCGGATCCATTCCAGCACCTTCTACTGGCGGCTCAACGAACTCCAAATGTTCGTTTGGCTGGGCACGTGGAGAATTTGGGTACTCTGGTGGGAGAACAGGAACTTGGGCAGACATGTCAAGTATCGGACGAGCATGAACTTGTGCACTATCTTTGATCATTGGCTTTCCTTCTTCGATGATGCTGGGTTCTTGAGTAATGAAGGCTTTATCATCAGAAGAAGTGACTTTATGAAGAAGACGTGAGCGGACGTCGCCATACTGTAGATCAGTTAAAAAGACAGCTTCCAAGTCGTCAGAAGCCTTACCAATTGTGTTGTTCCAAGTGATACCTGAAAAAAAACAATAAACTTGCTACCACTTTCTCATGGCGATTTACTAACCCATTTCGCTTATCATCATCGATCTTATGTTGCTGATATATTGTTGATCAGCTCTATCCGGAAATCTTGTGTGACATATAGGGGTACTTCCTTCTAAATTGGCTATTCCTTTCAGTACATTTTCACAGTAGAACTTCCGAGCTTCATGTTTATCTATCTGTTTAGCCTCTTCTTTGATGTAACTTTGCAGTGTTTCATTCTTCGCTGAAAATCCGGCTGTACGCAACTCGTAGAAACTAAAAAACAACGCATGTATGAGTAAACAAGAAACAAAAATCATTTACCTCATGACTTTAATTCTTTGACCATGGCTCCATTGTCCCCAATCGTCAGTTGGAGGTGCTAACTTTTTCTCACACAAGTGATTATAGCCATTTCGAGTTGGATCGATAACGTAATAATGACCTATCCCATCGTCAAAAATAGCCAGCAAGTCAACAGTAAATCTTGATCTATCAAGTGGTGCTCCGAGTAAAGATCTCCATTCATGCAATACGATAGGTTCGGCTTTCATGCTGAATGTACTACGATTGCTACTGGCATCACCGATTTCTAAGCGATATGCACCCCAGCCACCGTCTTCAATTGGGTAGAGAGAACATCCCGTTGCTCCGAATTTCGCAATACATTTTCCATAGAGCTGTAAAAAAACAATGTTGACGACATGGTTCTCAGCAATTCATATAGTTGTTTATTGCGGCATTTATTTCTTTTTAAATTCGTTTGATTCTTTTCACCCTCATTAATACCCACCACAGATTGTCAACCTACCTCATGGAGTTCACAACTGACTTCTCCGCTGAGATAAACTGCTTTCTCTTTAAGGATGGCAGCTCGAACAGATGGACCAACAGGTACAAAAAGACAGTTATTATCATTGAGAAACCCAAGAACTTCCTCAATTGATTTCAATAGTCCAGTGACACCCAGTGACTTCATCCAACTCCATTGATAGGAGAGTCCCGTGCTTCGTGTGACCTACAAAACGGATTTTAAGGGGAGATTCACATTCAAATGAGATGCTTGGCACCGGATGATGGATGATGTCTCACTTTTGCTGGTTTCCCATCTGCTCGTATCCACGGTGGCGTCAAATTGGCGTATCGCTCTGGCATATGCATGTCCGCTATGTCTACCTGTAATAAAAAATGCATAAATGTTTTATTGAAATTAAACTTACAGGTTCTCCGTCCAGACATGGATCTGAATCTGTTTTAATAGAATTGGCAACTATAAATATGGAGAATATAATAGTTGTGAGTAGATTGTCTGTTTTGCGGGGCCGCATTGCTGCGGTTTCTGATCTGAAATTATGGAATCTGAGAGATGTAAGTGAACAGAAGCGTGTGTAAAGAAGTCGGTTAACTTTTCACAAGCAATGATAGGGACACAAAAATCAGTATAAAAGAACTTGGTTAACCCATTGGAAGTGTGGATTTACGAGAGTTTCGAAACGATAAAACCAAAGAGAAGAGATGATCGTCAACATGTATCATTCCCTCCATTCTTCTCCGATTCTTTCTCTTTTTTTCGCAACATCCTCTATTCGTTTCGGGAAACGCAACACGACATCATTGCTCTAGTCCTCTTTTTTCTTGCTTCTTCTCTCTGTCATCGAGAGAATAATAAGAACAAGATTGGCTGATCTAAAAGAGGGTACTAAGGACATCTTCTCCTTCTCTTCTTTTTGCGTCGTTTATATGTTTTTTTTCTCTCTAGAACTTTTTTGAGGACAGAAAACAGAAAAAAGCAAATAGGAAAAAGAGCACCCAAAAAGTTGAGAAAACTGCCGCTCTTTGGCACGGAGACAATTGACTTCCTTCCGTTTTTCCTCGTCAAAGGGACACTTTTCGTTTGAGGATGAAGGAGAAGAAGCGAGAAAACGATGTCGTCGAAGAACACCAGAAGCAAGTTGTCTTTTTTGTCATCATCAAAAGGAGGGAGCAAAAAGAGGAATGTTTTGTAGTAGTAAACAACACTTTTTAGGGCGTCTTTTTGTTCAGTTTTACCACCATAAACTTAGAATGGGCAGCTGGATTAATGAGAAAAGTTTTCAGTAAAAGTATGTCGACAACAAGTCGTACTCAAAGTAATTTCTAGTATGATCATTCATATGAACTATGGAAGGCTAGTAGTTTCTAAAGTCATCAAACCGAACTGTGAGGATAATTGAATAATTAGAGGTATGTTCCGAGTGAAGGGCGGATAGAAAGTGTAATGAACTGGAAGTGAAACCAGGATTCCGGGGACAGTTTCCATTTATCGTTTTGAACTTGCTCAAGAACTGATTTCAGTTTCTCGAAAATATTTTTGTAAAATTAAAAAATCGCAACCAAAAGAGACTTGAGCCGTGGAAAAAATCAAAATCCAATTGTGAATGTGCATAGAATCGTTTGACGATGAAAAAACAAAATTCTGTGTTCGGGTGTTCGTTTGGGAAATAGAGAATAGGAAAAAATATCAGCCCCGCCGTTCCACGATAAACAGATGAAATTGGGGCTGAGCAGAAGCAAAAGCAGAAGCAAGAAAAACGAAAAATTGTTGGAGAAAAGCGAGATTGGTTGCCGTGATAAGTGAAAAGAAAACGAACGGAAGCTAGAAGACCAAATAACCCAGAAGACGTCAAAAAGAACTCAAAGTTCTCATAGTCTTCGTTGAAGAGATTAAGAGGGAGTTTACTGGTATCAAAAGACGCGAAGTGCACATGGCTCAAAGATTTCCATGTTGATAAGACGAGTTTTGTTAATGTTTTCTAGGAACAGTAGAAATTTGGAACAACTTTTCGAGACCTAAAAAACTAAAAGCAGTTCAGAACGAAGAAAGTTCTCAAATTGGTGTACTGCGGAAGGAGAAGGCGAAGAAGAGAAGAAGCTGTCTGGTGACGAGGAATTAAAATAGAACTGCTGCTCCTTTCTCACTTTTTCAAAAAAAGAGAACTTCTTCTCGTCGTTTCATACAAAAAGTGTTTCGAAAGTACGAAAAATTGAGGGATGAATCCATGGGATAGAAGCAATGCGTTGATGTGGAAAAGAAGTTCACGAACGTCATTTTTTAGTAGTACTTTGACTTTTTTCGGGAATTTTAGATTATGGGATGGCAAAAAAAGGACACTCGTTTTTTTCGCAGGGAGGAAATTGGAATACAACATTAGATATTCAGAGCATCTATACATTTGTACTTAATCATATGAGACTACAATTGAGATGTATTTTTGGGTGGAGCTGGTCAACAAGAAAAAGAGACATTGCGAATAGAGACTGAATAGATGGATGAGTATTGAAAACGGCAAGATGAAGGATATAAAGGAAATGGAGCAGGCCATTATTTGAGGGAACAGATTGATGAGTGAAAGTTGCAAAGCATATTTTGAAATGACTAGCAGACTCAAAAAAGGATAGCTAAGTTCTGAAGCGTCTAGAGCACAAATATGAACAGCTTATCAGTTAGTACCTGGATAATGGATCTCAGACACTTCACTGTTGCTGCAGACAAGATCAAAACAATGTTGAGCTAATTTTTGAAAAGAAAAAACGCAGAATCGCGTAAACATACGGCGGAAAAGGACCCTAGGGACACAACAAAACATAAAGAAAACATAACTCGAGAGAGCAAGAGGAAACAGTTTTGAAATGTGCAGATAGAATGAATGAATGACTAATTTCTGCTAGTACTCGACTACGGCTTACTCTCTTTCTATTGGAATCATACAAGTTTGAAGACGATAGAGAGGTCGTTAAAGCTTCGGACATCCATGCATTTTGAATGACTCAGGAACAGACACACTATTTTGATGAAATTCCATCACATGGGTTCGGAAAAATTGGTGTTGGGTTTATGATTACTTTTTTCAAATTAAAATGCAGAACAAATCGCGAAACTTAACGAAGAACTACGAAAACAAAAACTTTCAAGGTGCATAATAATCAAAGGAGCATAGCTTCTCATCCTTCGGCGGTCTCACACCGAATACCGTATTCCAGGTATTCGCCACACTCGGTTTCTTGCTCACTCATTTTCAGTTTCATCGGCAGAATTTCACCGAAGTTTTGATTATTTCACGATGCAACTGAAACTCATTGAAAAACCTGTTGGTGAGTGAAAAAAACAATAAGCTCAAATAAGTTGTTAAAATTTTAGAACCAGAACCGCTGAAAACTATTGAAAGTTCGATTGCCGACCGTCTTGAAGATGATAATTACAAATGGATGAAACCGATCGTGCGAGATCTCTATAAAGTTCCCGATGAGCAGAAAAATCTTTCGGAAGAACAGCTCAAAGAACTTTACTCCAATGGAGGTGTAATGAACGTGTATCCATTCAGAGAGGATTCGAAAGTCGACATTCCACCACCAGTTCAATCTTTCAAGCAAGCTTTTGGAAACAATCGTGAGTAACATTCGACGAAGTTACATTGGCTAAAAATGTTTCATATTTGCAGCAGCAATCATGGCTGAAATTCAGAAAAACGGCTTCGAAAAGCCATCGCCGATTCAATCACAGATGTGGCCAATTCTTCTCTCTGGACAGGACTGCATCGGTGTGTCGCAAACTGGCTCCGGAAAGACTCTTGCTTTCCTTCTTCCTGCGTTCCTTCATATTGATGCCCAATACGCTCAATATGAGAAGAACGAAAAGAAACCATCTCCATCGGTTCTTGTTCTTAGTCCGACTCGTGAGCTCGCTCAACAAATCGAGGGAGAAGTCCAGAAGTACAGTTACAATGGATACAAAAGTGTTTGCTTGTATGGAGGAGGCTCTAGATCAGATCAGGTGGATTCCTGTAAGGGTGGAGTAGAGATCGGTAAGCTAATGAACCTTGTGAAAATTTTTACTACTTGTTATTTTAGTTATTGCCACTCCTGGACGCTTGACTGATCTCTCGAATGATGGTGTCATTTGTCTCGCATCTGTCACTTACGTTGTTCTCGATGAAGCCGATCGAATGTTGGATATGGGTTTTGAAGCCGCAATTCGTCGTATTTTGTTCGAAATTCGCCCAGATCGACTTGTCGCCTTGACAAGTGCCACGTGGCCAGAAGGAGTTCGAAAGCTCACTGACAGATACACAAAACAAGCAATCATGGCTGTTAACGGCAGTCTTGATTTGACCGTGAGATATATAGGCTTATAAGAAGTTCTATCCAATCATTTTCAGTCTTGCAAAAGTGTCACTCAATTCTTCGAGTTCGTTCCACATGAGAACAGATTTGATCGAGTGTGTGAAATCGTCAATTTCCTTAACAACGCTCATGGTAAAAACTACAAAATGATCATCTTCGTTAAATCAAAAGTGATGGCGGATCACCTCTCATCCGATTTCTGTATGAAAGGAATCAATTCCCAAGGACTTCATGGAGGAAGATCGCAATCAGATCGTGAACTTTCGTTAAAGATGCTGAGAACAGGAGAAGTTCAGATTCTCGTCGCTACTGATTTGGCTAGCAGAGGAATCGATGTTCCAGATATCACGTGAGTTGAGGACAATTCAAACATGTGGCTTTAATATTATTCTTACAGTCATGTTCTCAACTATGATTTCCCAATGGATATTGAAGAGTACGTACACAGAGTCGGCCGAACAGGAAGAGCCGGTCGTAATGGAGAAGCTATGAGCTTCATGTGGTGGAACGATCGCTCCAACTTCGATGGACTCATTTCGATTCTCGAGAAGTCTGGACAAGAAGTGCCAGAGCAATTGAAACGCGACGCTGCTCGCTACCGCCAAAAGTGCATTGACGGCCGTGATGGTCCACGTCCAAGCTTCCGCAACCGTAATAATAAAGAGTCATCGTTCCAATCTTCATACTGAATGTTTTATTGTCCCCCACCCCTTCTTCTACTCTGAATGTTCCAATCTGTGTCATTCTGTTTTAACACATTCCTTAAGCATGTTTATTTTTAAAACTCCTGTCTTCCCGCACACCTACCTTTTTAAACTGTTTTCATATATTTGTTCTTTTTAATAAAAACTAGTTTCAAAAGCGTGTTACCCCAAATGTTCTTATCTGATCGGTCGATCAGCACAATTTGGAAATTTGAAATTTTAATACGAGCTTGTCTACTCGACTATCACCTCTCTCGTTTGTAATAAGGAATAACCGTAAGTTTCTGGAAACGTTGCAATTTTTCAACCAATGATGTTCAGCTGAAAATGACTCACCTGAACTACGAGACGCGTATGCCTCTTGGGCAGGCAGTCATTGATCAATTCCTTGGACTCCGCCCACATCCAACTAAAGTTCAAGCAACTTATGTTTGGATTGATGGAACCGGAGAAACTCTTCGTTCAAAAACCCGTACATTCGATAGACTTCCAAAAAAGATTGAAGATTATCCAATCTGGAATTACGATGGATCATCAACTGGACAAGCCAAAGGACGTGATTCTGATCGTTATTTGCGTCCAGTCGCTGCTTATCCTGATCCATTTTTGGGCGGAGGAAACAAGTTGGTGATGTGCGACACTTTAGATCATCAGATGCAACCTACTGGTATGCAGAATTTATAGTAAAAGACTGCGTAATGTTTTCTGCTTTTCAGCCACAAATCACCGTCAAGTATGTGCTGAAATCATGCACGAAGTTCGTGACACTCGTCCATGGTTTGGAATGGAACAGGAATATCTGATTGTGGATAGAGATGAGCATCCACTTGGATGGCCAAAACATGGATTCCCTGCTCCACAAGGAAAGTATTACTGTAGTGTTGGAGCTGATCGAGCATTCGGAAGAGAAGTCGTTGAGACTCACTATCGTGCTTGTCTTCATGCCGGTCTCAACATCTTTGGAACTAATGCTGAAGTGACACCTGGACAGTGGGAATTCCAGATTGGAACTTGTGAAGGAATCGATATGGGTGATCAGTTGTGGATGTCTAGATACATTTTGCATAGGTAGTTTGATAAGTATTCTCAAAAAAAATTTTTCTCCGTTCAGAGTTGCCGAACAATTTGGTGTTTGTGTCTCTCTCGATCCAAAACCAAAAGTGACAATGGGTGATTGGAATGGTGCTGGTTGTCATACCAACTTTTCAACAGCTGAAATGCGTGCTCCAGGAGGAATTGTTGCCATTGAAGCAGCAATGGAAGGGCTGAAGAGAACTCATTTGGATGCGATGAAAGTATATGATCCACATGGCGGAGAAGACAATCTTCGTCGTTTGACTGGTCGTCATGAGACAAGTTCAGCTGACACATTCTCGTGGGGAGTGGCAAATCGTGGATGCTCGATTCGTATTCCAAGACAAGTGGCTGCCGAGAAAAAGGGATATCTTGAAGATCGTCGTCCGTCGTCTAATTGTGATCCGTATCAAGTGACGGCGATGATTGCTCAGAGTATTCTTCTCTGAAATCTCGACCAAATTGGTCGACATGAACAATAGAAAAAGGGCGATTTATTTATTGTAACTGATGATATTGATGATGAAAAATGAATGATTTTGAATTTAAAAAAACTGTATTATTACATATTGAGAATGTTGCAAGGGATTCCGTTGCTTCAGACACCGCCGCGAGACCACCACCATGCTGAAATGAAAGTGGTTGCTGATGATGTTGGAATCTCGAGCATACCATATTAGAAAGACCTAGAAGCATGCAAGAAGAATAAGTGAAAACATTGACAGAAGTGATAATGATACTGATGAACTTGTAGTAGCTGAATCATGCACGTTATGTGTTATGGTCATTTTTAGACTTATTAGAAGAGCATGCCTATTACCAAACTAGCTTTTACTGAACATGCAGACATGCTCGTTTGTTTTTCTTTTTTCAGACGAAACTGCCAGAACATTCCAACTCATGTCTCTCACTTACTTTGTGGAGGTTTTGAAGTAGTCGGCGGAGAAGAAGTTGGTGCATCCGGATGGTCAATCCAATCAGCAATAAACAGATTCAGCTCATACATTGTTCCATTTCTACTTGATCCCCAAACCAACTTTTTTCCGTCGTAACTCTGCATTGCAAATGAATTGAATTGATTCTCTCCGAATGTGATCTGCTCCAATCCAGTTCCATCATCGTTAATCATAAAAAGACTAAATGCTCCGAAACCATTTGCAGCTGCATTATAGTTGCTACTAAATACGATTCTCTTGTTATCATTTAGCATATACGGAGCCCAATTGGCTTGGGTTAGATTAGTGATTTGGCGCATATTCTTTCCATCAATATCCACAATAAACAGTTCCATTGCAATTGGTTCAACGAGATGATAGGAGAGAAGTTTCTTATATTTATCTTTTTCTTCTTGTGTTTTCGGACGACTTGCTCGGAAGATCAATCGTTTTCCATCTGGAGTGAAGAATGATCCACCATCATATCCAAGTTCATTTGTTATTTGAACAAGATTTGTTCCATCTACATTCATTACATAAAGCTCCAAGTCTCCAGATCGAATTGAAGTGAATGCAATCTTTGTACCGTCTGGAGAGACAACACCTTCTGCATCGTATCCTGGAGAATCTGTGAGACGTTGGACAAAGTTTCCATAGCGATCAACCTGTTTTTATGAACTTCTCTATATTAATTCAGTTAGATGAATACCTTGAAAATATCATAATCAGGAAAGATATCCCAAGTATAACTAGTGTTACAAAGCTGTTTCAGTTCATCAGTTTGTGGATCGGCACATTGTTTTTGAGGGCATGTCTTGGAAACATCAGTTGTGTTCTGAAAGTTATTCGTAGTTCATGTACTGAATCAACTGAAATTTCATAATTATTACACCATCTCATTTGTGTTTATCTTTCCTTAACACCTATCATTGGGTCTTTCAATACCATAAAATGATAAAAATCGCTGATTCGATAAGCTAAATAAACTTACTGATAACAAGGAATTAGGGATTAATCTATTACTATACAGAGTAAATGCTGACTGTTACCAACGACAAACTTACATCAATTTTGACATTCCACCAATTTCCAGCGTACAAACGATGATTATTATCTGGTTCCTTGTAGAAATATGAGCAAGTAGTACCTCCTAAACCAGTACTGATTCTTCTGAGAGTTTGTAACCTTGGGTCAGTATTCAGATCCAACTCGTAGATTTGATCACAATCGGTACCATAGCCTGTGGCTTGAAGTGTGAGTTTTGAATTGTCAAAACTGAAATATCCTTCAGCATTCATTCCGCCGAAAGTCAATTGCTTCACATTGGCCAAATGTTTTTCTCCGTCAAAATGGACAACATTGTCATATGGACTCGTTTCAAGATCTTGCCATCGTCCCGAAAACTAGAAGTTTATATTATTATTATTTCTCAAAGAAGAAAAACTTGAAAAGTTGTATCAAACATCGGGCTAAGAATACAGTATAAGCAGACTAACCTCCTTTGTCTCCGCAACTTCTTCCTCCCATACTCGATTCGTCCGAATTCTAAAGTCCTTCTCTTGACTACAAAGCACAGCCGTGATCCCGACTATAGCTAATAATCGGAGCATCATGATGCCTCGAAACACACGAAATGAGTCTGAGTCCGACGGTTCAGGTGGCTCTTAAAAAGCATTGAACATACACAGATTTTAAGCGGATTAAGGAGAAAAAAGGCGTTGAAATGTTGTAAAGGTTTCTG
This sequence comes from Caenorhabditis doughertyi, assembly GCA_963572265.1. Classification (NCBI taxonomy): domain Eukaryota; kingdom Metazoa; phylum Nematoda; class Chromadorea; order Rhabditida; family Rhabditidae; genus Caenorhabditis; species Caenorhabditis doughertyi. Next base: position 12,237,998 of record OY751554.1, read on the forward strand.
TAAGAATGTGTGCTAGAGTCTGCACATAGATTGGCCACATTTAGATTGTATCTGATTGCTCTGACCTGATCAATTTACAGAGATTAGATATGAAGATAATTGAAGAGACGGAGAGGGAAGTATCGATCCGAGAGCCTTGTTGATCATCTGTTGTTGTTTTTTTTTTTTGTTTTTCATTTCTTCCGAGTGTGTTGAGTGTTCTGTTATCATGTAGTTTATCACAAGTGTTTATCAATTGGAGTGTGAATTAGAGAGAAAAAGTGTTAAGTAGGAAGAAGATAAATAAAGAAGATCCGATAAATGAGATGGTGTAATAGTTTTGCAATACTACAGTTTTTGTATATGCGATGTGATCAGGTTGATTCAAACGGAAAATAACGGAAAGAAATCTTTTTTGGTTGAGATTCATATGATCTTGAATTGATTGAATCACGGAAGAATTAGTCAAAGCTGACAACTGTATCCAGCTGATCTGATAAAGCAAAATGTCTATAGAATGATAATTTTGGCAGTTTTGTAACAGAATCAAATCTATTTGGCATTTAGTAGGCCTACCGGAAACCTTTGTGGTCATACCAAGTTGAATTTCATTATACAATTATTGTCCAAATAATTTACAAAAGGTTGAACCTTCCGAGCTTCGCAGGTTTCCCTTCCAATACGATTCTCCTGTTTATCCATCATATCTTACCTCATCTCATATCTCATATAAGATATATAGTTCTGAAATCTCGTGCATTTCCTTTTTCTAGTTTAGTTTTTCATTTTTCATAAAGACGAGGATAATTGAAGATCAAATTTTTTTTGAAATCGAGTCTCAGCATGGCATTTCGAACCCAGCTATTTCTGATTTCCAGCTACACTCACTGATCAGCATGACGAATCTTTATGTAGATCCATTCCAATTAGTACTTATTTATCATCATTTTCGGAAAACACGTTGTCTAAACAACACTTTACTTTTGCCGTATCCAAGGATATCTATGAGAAATGATGACAATTTTGATCTTTCGTAAAAACGCAGTACCCTTTCAAATCATCATTTTCCTTCCATTCGACCACTCAACCAAAAGTGAAAACGGATAGATTGAGAGAGAATAAGAGACAGTAGGCATTCCGACTAAAGTATAAAAAGAACAGGAGTCTCCTCATTGGTTGTGGTCTACTTTTGCAATATATTTTCCCTCATAACTACTTCTATACCTATAAATACAATATTTCTTTTCCAGTGATCCACTTCAACATGCCTTCCTACAAGTTGTCCTACTTTGACGTTCGTGGCCTTGCTGAACCAGCACGTCTCCTTTTCCATCTTGCTGGAGTTGAATTTGAGGATGAGCGTATCAACTTTGGAGATGGAACATGGGAGAAGATTAAAGACAGTGAGTTTATTTAGGGGATATTAGTTGAATGAACATGAACAGTATCAATAGGAAAATCATAACTTAATATTTCCAGAGACCCCATTCGGTCAGATGCCAATTCTTAACGTTGATGGTTTTGAAATTCCACAATCCGCAGCTATCATTCGTTATCTTGCCAAAAAGTTTGGATTCGCTGGAAAGACTCCAGAAGAGCAAGCATGGGCTGATGCCATTGTTGATCAATTCAAGGATTTCTTCGGTCAATTCCGTCAATTAATCATTGCCAAACGTACTGGAAAATCAGTTGAGGAGATCGAAAAGATTACCAAGGAGGTTTTGAATCCAGCCAAAGAAACTTATTTCAAAATCCTCAATGGACTTTTGGAGAAAAGCAAATCTGGATTCCTCGTTGGAGATGGAATCACTTTCGCTGATTTGGTCATTGCTGAAAGCATCGAAACTCTTCAAAAGTATGAAGTTCTCACTTCTTCTGAACAACCAAAACTTAATGCTCACCGTGAGAAAGTATACAGTCAACCAGCTCTCAAGAAGTATCTCGCTTCTCGTTCAGAATCTCAAATCTAATTATTTTGTCTCTTCATTCATTTATAATTTTCTACCTTTCTGTCTAAATAAAATAAATCTATCGATAAACATGGCCTTGTCCAGAGACCATGAGTGTCAACAAAAAGAATGATCTCTGATGATTATAATAGAGCGGAGAGAGAACGAAAGTCAATTGAAAATGAAGAGGTAGCGGGAAGGTATACCTCCAAACAAATAACATCATTTTGAAGATATTTATTTTCTATTCGTTTTTTTTTTTGAAGAGAGACAGAGGAACGTGACTTTGACTTTCTAGACGGAGTTTAAGAGGAGGCGGGATCGCCCTCAGTCGTCATTTTGTTAAATGTTTACTGTGTGTTGCTAGGCACCGGTGGTGGGCGATGAACTCGATAGGGAATCAATGTGCACCCGATATGTGGACACATACAACACATTCAGTACAACTTATGTGGAAAGTTTGCACTTAGGACACGCGCGTCTTCATATAGACGAATAAATGCGTTCGCGTGTGTTCGAGCCTTTTTATGTGTCAAATGTGTGTCTGGAATGGGAACGGTCCACATAAGCTGTACTGAATGTGTTGTATGTGTCCACATATCCGGTACACATTGATTCCCTATCGAGTTCATCGCCCACCACCTGTGGGCGCTTCTTTTTCTTTTTTGTTCTATCTTTTCCTCTATCGTAAAACAAATCTCTATTACAAAGGCACTTTGGCACCATTAACCTGAAAATACCACTTCTTATACTGAAATTCATGCGCTTCTGGTTCTTTTTTGATAAACTTACCTCCCCAAAAAGTGAATTTTTCCCGTTTTCAGGACATGCCACAATATAAACTGACATATTTTGATCTTCGTGGATGGGCAGAGCCAGCTCGTCAACTATTCCATCTTTCGCATACACCTTATGATGACGTTAGAGTTCCAATGGCAGATGCAGAGAAATCATGGGAGAAACTGAAAGATAGTAAGTTGGACTTTTCTATAATAGAGTTTCTCTTATCCCGCTCATTAGAAAAGATTTTGATGTCTTCAAGGAACGATCTGTCAACCGGTGTTATTGAGAATCTGCAGACTAAAACCACAACATTCCTATTATTTCAGAGACTCCATTCGGACAACTTCCAGTTTTAAACGTCGATGGAAAATTTGATATTCCACAGTCTGCTGCCATATGTAGATATCTCGCAAGAAAGTTTGGATATGCTGGAAAAAATGAGCAAGAAGAAGCATGGGCTGATGCTATTGTTGATCAATACAAAGACTTCTCCGTGGCATTCAAAACTCTAATTTTTGCTGCAAGAGCTGGAAAACCACAAGATGAACTATTGAAAATTCGATATGAAATATTCAATCCCTCTCGAGATGCTTATTTTGAAATCCTTGATAAAATTCTGAAGAAGAATGAATCTGGATATTTAGTTGGAGATGGATTAACATGGGCAGATTTAGTAATTGCTGATAATCTGCATAGTTTGGAAAAGTTGAAGGCGTTGGATGATGATAATGAGATTCATCAAAACTTGAAAAAATATAAGGAAAGAATATATTCAACGCCTGATTTGGAAGATCATATTGCAACAAGATTGGATTCTGAGGTTTAAATTCTTGTTTTTAATATAATTGCATGCTCTTTTATTAATGGTGTCCATAGAAACAGTGCCGCTGTAATAGAGGTTTATTTATTTCATTTTCAATTTGATACCTTCTCTTTCTTTTTCCATAACCAAAATAAATGTGATATTTTTGTGACTATCTGTGTCTCTCGAGTGTTTAAACATAAACCACGACTTTTCGAAATGGAAAGACATCACACGCCAAGTTTTTTCTCTTTTCTCTTCATCTTTTCATCTTTTCTTCATCATCGTTCTCTAGTTTTCGGAGATTTTCGAAACATTTTGTTTATATAAAGACTGATTCTGAGCTCTATTTAACTCATTCCTTTGAACAAGAATGCCCCAATACAAGCTCTATTACTTCAACCTCCGTGGATGGGCTGAGCCAGCTCGTCAACTTTTCAAACTTGCTCACGTCGAGTTTGAAGACGTTAGAATTGAGAATGGAACTCCAGAATGGGAAGCTTTAAAGCCAAGTGAGTTATGCTACAGTGAAGAATGGTAATTTTTAAAAATCCATTTTAGAAACTCCATTTGGACAACTTCCATTCCTTTGTGTCGATGGACTAGAAATCCCACAATCTGCTGCCATTCTCAGATATCTCGGAAAAAAGTTTGGTTATGCTGGAAAGACTGCAGAAGAAGAAGCATGGGTTGATGCAATTGTTGATCAATTCAAAGACTTTGTCACCCCACTTCGTCAATTAATAATGGCTCAAAGAGGTGGAAATGCTGAGGAAGTTGAGAAAGTTCAAAAGGAAGTATTCGGACCAGCAAGAGATAATTTCTTCAAAATCCTTAATGGAATTCTGGAAAAGAGTAAATCAGGATTCCTTGTTGGAGATGGTGTCACCTGGGCAGACCTTGTTATTGCTGACATCATCACAACCATGGAGAAGCTCGGAGCTTTTGATGTGGCTTCTGAGGATAACAAGAAACTAGTGGCTCTTCGTGAGAAAGTGAATTCGATTCCGGAGATTAGGGAGCACAATGAGCAAAGACCAGATTCCGTTGTATAATTTAATTTAATGTCATGCTTTCTAGAAAAGTTGAATAAATATGTATCTTGTCATGCTTTTTGGGTTTAATCAAGGACACGTGGGCTATATGAGCTTTTGGTTGTTTATAGTTTTTACTCCAGAAGAATAGGAAATGAAAAAGAAGTACATGAAAGATGACATCTGTGCAGACCATGATCAGAAAAAAAGGGAAAAGTTCATCAGAAGAAGATTGGTAGTCTCATCAGCTCTTGAAAAATAGTTCCAAAGAAGCTTGAACAAAACCACATAAACTGTTCTGGTGGTATCACAACTAACATTGATTGTCCCTTTCTGAACCTTGAAGTGCAAGACTCTACAGGTTATTACAGAGGTTTGACTATCACACAGACTTCTAGTGATCTTTCGATATATCATTCTGATACCATTCCATGCTTTAAATTGTCATCATTTTCCTTGAGATCATGAATCATGACCGTATCCAATTACAAATTTAATTTGAAAACGAACAATATCAAGATTGTATTGTATGTGACGAGGCCTCTTCCCTTTGGTTTTCCCATCTAATAAACCACCTCCACTTGACCCCCCACGTTTTCTTCTTTTCTCTATTCCCAATCTCTATTCTTTCGACGAAGAAAGATAAGAAGAGTTGAAGAGACAGAGACACGTGGCCGATTGGTATAAAAGAGAGGAAATGGAGATGACTATCAGTCTGCTCTCATTTGAAAAGAAAAAAGGATGGCCGAGTACAAGTTCTATTATTTCAATGGACGTGGATTAGGAGATGTCTCCAGACAGGTAACAAGCAATCTAGAATGTTTTTCTGAGTCCTTTATTTCAGCTCTTTGTTCTTTCTGGAACCAAGTTCGAGGATGTTCGTGTCGAGCACGCTGATTGGCCAGCCATGAAATCCAAGATGCCATTCGGACAGATGCCAGTTTTGGAGTTGAAGTGTGGACTCCAGATTCCACAATCAATGGCTATTGCTCGTTATCTTGCCAACAAATTTGGATATGCTGGAAAGACTCCAGAAGAGGCCGCTCTTGCCGATGCTCTTATTGATCAATTCAAGGACTTCTACGCTGAAATCAAGCCATACTACTACGGAAAGCTCGGAGCTATTCAAACAGACACTGAGGCTGAGAAGACAAAGACTCTCATACCAGCCAGAGATAAGTTCCTGGCTATCATTGGAAAGTTTCTGAAGTCAAGCAACAGTGGATTTTTGTTCTCCGGTGGTCTCACTTATGCTGATTTGATGATTGTTGATAACATGAGATCTCTAATTGGATGGTGGCCAGAATATTTGAACGGATTCCCAGAAATCAAGGCGTGGTACGATAAGGTTGACAGCATTCCAGAGATTCGTAAGCACTTGGAGTCTCATGAAGACAAAGGATTCTAAACTTTTTGTATTTGATTGAACTTAATTCTTGAATTTCCAAATAAATATTTTACTCTCGTTTCTCTATTGCTATCTATACTGTTATCAAAAAGACAAATAATTCATGTCGTTGAAATTGCATCAAACAACACGTTTTGTGATCCGCTCAACTGGAATGATACTTCGTTTTTGACTGTTTGCCGTACTAGCGAACGATATGATAAGAGAAATTAAGAGTGTTCTTGAAATGTTGAGGATTTAATGAAAACATTATTCATTTGTAAAGACTGGGACTTCATTGAAAACGAATCGAGATTATGGGTTCAATCCGAGTAAATTATTTACAGAGTTCACTTCTCTGGGAGAAGGAGGAATATTAATGACGCTTAGGTATTTTTAATAACATCACGCATTCTTTGATTCAGACAGAAGTTCCGACATCTTCCTCTTTTGGAACGCGAAGACCAGTATCGACGGGAGTTTTCTTTCGTGTATTTGACTTCTTTGTGCTCTTCTTCTTATTCACAGCAGCTCCTGGCAGAACTAACGGCGAGCCATTCACCGAGAAAGCAAACTTCTCGTGATCGTACACAGTACGGAACGGTTTGAATGGGTGGAGAGTTGGAACTGGGAGGGATTGACCAGCTGGAGTAACGAAGTTACGCTGTGAGTCGACTGCAGTGTTTCTGCCTCTAAAAAACATGATTTAAAAAAAAATAGTAGTTTAGGTATCTGACAGTGTTGCTAACATTATTTGAAGACTTACGAATTCTGTCTGGAAGGGGCAATCGGGATGCTAGTTTCATGAGCTGCATCATCAATATCCATGTCAACATCCTCGCGGTCTTCTGTTTTATCTTTAACATTCTCTTTCTCAATTTCTGTTTCACTCTCTTCCTCCTTTTCTTTCTCGGCTATTTTGAGTGCGTCGAAAATGTCAACGGGCGGTTCGGCCAGGAATTGCATTATCGTCATATCTTTATACTTGTCTGGAATCATAGCTAAAATCCGTTCTGCTTGTTGTTTCGCCGTGAGCTTTGCAGATGCTTCGAGCTCTTTTTCCAATGGTCCGAGCATCACGTCCACTGAAAATACAATAGTTTTCTTCGAGGTTAAAGAATTTAACCTTACGTGAATCTTGAAGTGCTTTGGCAACTTTGACTGCCTCCGGATCTTTTTTTATTCTTCGTGGAGGCATTCTGAAACTTCACAGAATTGATGAGGACAGATTGACTTGAAATGATTATAGAAGTGTGAGAATTACGTTACACGTCTTGCTAGACCATGTTTCATTAGGTATTTAAAAAGCCGAACTCAATGATAAAGTAGACAGAAAAAAGTGCCTGATAGAATATTTGTGTAATTCACTCGAGAAAATCAAAACTTAATTGTTAGAAGAAGTTCTCGTAAAAAATCAAAAAAATTAATTTTAAAACGCAAATCTCATCGACAATTGCCGCCGCCATGTGGTGTTTGCACACATGTACACCATAGCTTACGCGCAAAGTAGCCAAGGTTACGGTTGCATTGGATCCAGTCTGGAGATTATCTGAAGATACGAAGAATCTGGAATGATCTGGAAGTGAACAAGTTTATTATTTTAGAAATATACCATAGAAATATCCCCAAGCATTTAAGATAATTTAAAGAACCGCAAGTCAAACAAGACTTCTTATCAAAATTTCACAACCGTTTTGACTCATTCCTTTCCTTTCCGAACTTTCCGTATTAAAATGAATTCGACTCAGACGGAACAGATAATTTGCTATTTATTCAAGGAAAGGTTACTTATTGTTTTGATTTTGATCAATGAGCTCTATAATTCCTTCTAGAAACAACCTTTCAACATCAGTACTGGAAAGTTTGACGAATTCATCACCCATTGATTTTGAATCAGTTGAAATTATAGATGATTCGCCGAAAAGCCAACTAACTTTGAACAGAAAAATCTTTCTAGATTTCGAAGAAAATTATGGTGGGACTTCAGTAACTATCAGAGTAGATGGGAAGACCATGGAGCATGTGACAAGTAAAGTCTCTAAAAACGAAGCTCTCGGGAAATGTGTACAGTTTTATTTGAATCGGTCTGGAACAACTATTTCATTTCTGAATATTTTGGTGAGCCATTGAAAATGAATAAAAACATTGTTTTTCTCTTTAGAACCATCCATACGGTCTTGAGTCATGTACTCCTCTCAAAGTTCGGAACTTGAAATGGAATCTGTCAATTGCCTCTTCAAGGTACGACTATACAACGTGGTTCGATTGTTTGAGATGTGAGCCCTTTAGAGCTGTTGACATAGATTGGAATGGAGATGATAACACAGTTTTCTCAGAAGACGTGGTAAGCAGGTACTTCTGATTGCTGATAAACTGTACTATTACCTTAGATATCGTCTGCTACACAACTCCATATAAAAACTAAAGTCCCTCTACCAATTCAAGCCATCGTCAACTTCAAAGCTTTCGAGATACATCTGAAACAGGAGATGAGTACTCAAGATTTGTTGAGGTTATCCGAAAATTGGATCGAAGAGAAAAAGATGTTTGGAACAAGATTCAGTGGACTGTTTGGGACGCAAGACATTACTTCCGTCGTGAATGCATTTAGAGAAAAATTTAAAAAAGTGTTGCCATCAGAATATGGGTTTTTGGTAGAAACAGATTCTGGAGTCAAGTTCAAAGTTGAATTTGTTGATAACAGAGTTGAAATGAGTGTTGTTATATAGTTCTTTTGTTCTTTAGCCTATATCCGCTCGCTCTTGTTTTTGTTCCGTTTCCCTTGAGCCATTAATCAAACAATATTCATTGCTTATCCGATCCACGTGGAATCGCTCCCACGAGTCATCCTTCTCAAATAATGGATTCATTTCAATAAACTGACCCGATTGGTCTTGATTTTAAACTTGATATTTTTCAATTTTTTAAAGAAAGTTTTGCAAAAAATGAGCGGAGATCAAGGCCAGAAACTTGTGAGCTATTTGGAACTGAATATACAGCGAACCCTCCAATAGAAGGACTGAAACTAAAGGATTCTGTCACAAGGATTCAATCTTCGGCAAAAACTTTCAAGTTATTTAGTAACTCTGTTTTTCAAATTACCTCTAATTTTAAATTCTTCCAAGCTTCTTGCACATTTGGTCATTGTTGCGTGTTACCCATTAGCGCCTTTTCAATTGAAATTGGATATATTGTGTTCAATGAGAAAATCGGATACATCTGCATCTTTTTCTCCCTTTTTTTCAGCTCCGTCATCAATTGTCTCGTCCCAGTTCATCTTCTTCTTCTCAAATGTCTTCTTCTTCACAAATTCATAGAATCCACAAGGCCTTTCTTCCTTTTTTCCTTCCCATCTTCCCTTTTATTTTCACAACTACTTGTTCAGTTTTTTTTCGTGGCGGTGGTGCACCAGAAAAAAAAACTTATACATATTTCCTTCCAAAAAATGCAGTAGAAGAGAAGCAAGACCAGCCATCAAACAACACACTTCATCTCGTTTTTCCCACACATGTACATGTCACATATAGAGATGGCCAACTACGTTTTTTTTTTCGCCATTTTCTTGTCTCGTGGGTTGGTTTCTGTTTGGGTCCATTTCCCTTTTGACTCATGACTTCTGGGTCAATGTACCTACAGAAAAACATCAGTTTCCGGTTGGAATTCCACGCGTCGGAATGAGGAAGTTGCTGAGAGAGAGGGAGGGAGGTAGCTTTTGACCTTGGCTCATGCTTCAGTGACTTTTAGGTGGATTTACAGATCTTTTGAATTTTCAGAGCGAAGAACACTTAATGTAAGAGCTCTGGGGAACCGATCATAGTGAGGTAGCAGTTGGAAGTCTGAACAGTAGCTCTCCGCCAAATTCAAAACGTTTTAGAAAACCTACTAACCCGTTTTAGAATGGCATCTCTATTCAATTCAAAATCGAAGCCTTGTTACCCTTTCTACAGTAGTCTAGTTCGAAAGCAAATTGGATTTTGGGTATTTTGAACAATTTCACACATTCTGTGATGAGCCATAGATCCTTGCTTCCTGGCACAAACTTTTAAGTTGATTAACCGGACCCGGAACTAAAATCTACTCCCATCCTTTTTGAAAAGTTTCCCGTCAGTTTAACATAGAAACACCACAATTATCTTCTTCTGGAATTATGAATTTCGTTCGTTCTCTAACAACGTTTTGATGATCATCTATGAGCAAGAGGGAAAAGTGAGTTGATGATGGGTAGTGAGGGAAATGAAGAGGAAGACTGCGGTGTAAATTTACAACCAATAATACCTTTCTTCTCTCCACTCTCTTTTCTTTCTTTCTTTTTTTGCTTGAAAATAAAAGAGATTTCGAACCACGGCCTGAGTTGAGAGCCACCCACAATACACCTGTGTCTATTGGTTAAATTGTTGTTTTCTTTTCTCCAGAAGTTTCTTTTTCCTATTGATTGTAAATATTTTAGTGGGTTTGTCTGGAACTTTTGTATGGTAGTTTGGCAAAACTTTCAAATTTGTCTGAACTACTACATTTATCACACTAGTTCAAAGAAACAATTAGGATTATGTGACAGATGAAGATCATTAGGTGAGTCACAAAGGAGGTTTTGCAAGATTGTCAGCTAAAACATCGCTTCTTTATTAGAAGAGCATGTCTTGTGATTTTTTTTGTGACCCAGAGCCTCGTTAATTTATTAGAGGTATTTCTTCTTTTTGTTGTTCTACACTTCTCAAATAGCTTCATTTCCCGGAACACTTTCTTCTGGTAATCTTGGGTCTTAAGATTGCTCCTTCTACTCTTATCTTTATATCTCTTCTCTCTTCTTCCCTATCACTTTTCTCTGATTTCTGATCAATCATCACATGACCCTGAATCCTCAGATGAATGCTTTTAACCTCATAGTTACTAACCAAAACAATTGGCACATGTCACTTTTTAAAATTAGTTTTTTTGAAAAAAGAAACAGAAATTCGAAGAAAAGAATACATCTTTCAAATCAACCATCACTTTGCGTGTTTGACACGAATTCTTTCAAAAAAAAAAAAGATCTTTGAATATTTATAGATAGAGTCAAAAAACTTGATGATCTATTTTCTTTCTCTTCTTCAAAAAGTTTCTCGTTTTCCTAAACTAGTTTATCCCTCTATTGTCCTAGAAAGGGTCAAAGTTTGAACACAATTTCTCGTTTTTGCAAGGAAAAATGGGGGGATTCTGACGCAGATTGGAGGACAAGTAGAGGGGGAGGAGAGAAGCACTTTTCATCTTTTATTTTTAGATATTTCTTTTCCGAACATTATGGTTAGAAATATGGAAGACAATAAAAGGTGTATTTTTGATTTCTTGCTTTAATGAGAGTACAAAACAAAAATTATTCTTGTTTGATTCTGAGCGACTGTCAACCTCCCCAGATTAGGAGGAATCTACAGGAGCTTAGAAATACATAATGTGGAACTTGAGATATTTTTGAGATCCGATGTAGATGTAAATGTATTGTACAGCCTCTTATGCAGCTCAAAATCAATGAAAACTAGTATCTCTCCCTCTCCGACCTTTGAATTCCCTTCCGATACCAGATTTTTGAAACCGAGACTTCCTCCTTCGCACTTCTCCAGGTCCCATTTGCCTTTCTCACTTTTTCAGCCCGCCATGGGACCAATTAATAAAATTCAAAGTCAAAAAAGAAAGCTCTTCCCTTCTAGAACAAAAAAGAGCAAACGAAAGACAATATATTATGAAAAGTAGAAAAAAAGAGAAAGAAAAGACATAGTTGAACATAATAAACATGATGAATAAGCACTCACTCTATCTCTTTTCTCTCTCTTTAATAACTTTGTTTGATTCATTCATTCATTCAGTTCACCTCCTTGATTCTTTTGATGTTTCTTTCAATACTTGGAATTGTTTGTGGGTTGGTTGCCACGTTGTTTTTTTCTGTTCGGTTTATACGCTCTAATAGAAGGGCATTGCAGAGATCTCGTCTTTTTCTCGAGAAATATTTCATTTTGGTTCAAGAGTTACTCATAAAACTTCATTGAAAATTTGATGTATGGTGCAAATTTGATTTTGTTAATAAGTTTATCGCTCGCAGTTCAGTTCGAACGAAATTATAAACTTCTATGGACGAGATTTTGATCCAAGATCTTCATAATACTTCGGTGCTGGAAGTTTTGTGAGTTGTCTCAATTCTCATATATAGAATCGTAAGTGTCCGTGCCGGTTCAACTTTCTTCAAGTTTGTAGATTACTTGTATAAAAAGCCACTGCTGAAGAACGCGAGACTAAAAATGAAATTCCTTTTCTTCGAAAGAGAGTTCCAGGACTCCTTGAGCTCTGAAAATACAATGAAAAGCAGTTTGTACCTGCTTCCTTTTTCTTCGAATCTTCTTTTGTTTTCTATTTCTTAACAACAAACGCCTTCATTTTTCCATCTTTTCTTTCACTTTTTCACCTTCTACTCGTTTATTCAACCGGATAGAAATAATTGGGAAACAAGGTGAAAAAGGTGTGACCCAATATGTGAAAAAAAAGAAAAAAGAGCATTTGTTGTCAGGTTTCTCTTCAGTTCAAGTACTATTTATAATTTGGCTCCCTTCTCCTCCTTCTTCTTCTTCCCGTGGTCCGAACCTCCCTTCGCCTCTCTGACGTCACAAACGTGTGTTTCGTTTTCATTTCGGAAAAGAAAAGAGTGAAAAGAGGAGAGAATTGGGGTCCGTTTTTCTCTCTTTTGCCTCAACTATCATCCATTTCGTTTATTGCCTTCTCGTTTTCTTTGTTCAGTCATCACAATCATCAGGAAGACAGAAGAAAGAAGAGACACTGCTCAAGAACGGAGTCAACTAATAATAGAGTTGAACGGCTTCTTCTTTCTCTTCTTCTTCCTTTTACGAAAATGAAGGGTTTCGCTTGTTTTTCCGGCAGTTCCGTTTGATCCTTTTCAGAATGAGTGTTTTTGAAAATATGACAGGAATTTCTCAAAAGTTTTGGATGGTCTGGAATAGTTTGGAAGTTAGCCTGATGGTTTTCATAATTACAATGACGACTTCGGACCAAAAACTTGTAAACCAAAAACTATACTGTTCTAAAACTCATGAAACGAAATCGTCTCGTAGAAGAGCACTGCCTTCCCTGGAGCTTCATTTTCTAGAAGTCGTGATCTCTGGCTGTCCCATTCTTCTCCACTCTGATCCATGAAGTCTCCTCCATTCTAACTTTAGAAACACTTAACATTCAAATTCCCTCCTTTTTTTGACAGTGATGAATAACTCTTCTCTTCTACCCCGAGACCTAATCCATGCTTTTCTTCACTCTCCTCTACTTCAAAAGAGGATTTTCAAAACTTTCAAAAGTTTACTTCCAAAAGTTCACAAACCACTCTACCACCCGGAGAACAATTTTATGAGCTTCCTATGACCCATTTCAAGTTTCAGTGTGTTTTGCTCCTCCCAGAGAGAGAGAGATCTACACCACATGAAACATTTCTTTGTTTGCTTTTCCGAACTTCCGGTCCTTCTTTGTGTTTTTTTTTCTGATAGAAATGCAGGGGAGGTTCAGATGTGTAAGGGACCACAGACATTTTTTTTCTGTGGGAAAGGGAAAGAAACGTATGGAGCTTGATCGGCGGGCTTATACAGGTATCTTCGAATTTTCAATTTTATCTTTTGAGGTAAATCTCAAAAACAGGTTCGCCATAAAGATTCTCTAACCATTCTGGATGAGACAAATTATAGTTTTCGTAATCAGACTTGAAACCTAGAATCAGTTTCAGTTTATTCAGAAACAGTTCTGAATGTCTATGAAGCCTCTCTCGACTTTCGTGGATCATTTTCCCATCATCCAACTATTCATAACGTTTTCTCTCTTTCCTATTCATCATCATTTGACTATTCATTTTTATACTTTCATTCATAAATATGCCATTTGCCAGCTCATCATTCTCTTTCCCATTCTATTCATTTTCCATATTTTCAACCCTCTTCAACTCAAAAAGAAAGTCCAGTAGAAACACCCATTTCCGGTTGAGTTGTCGGTGGTCTTGTTCAAAAATTAAACATCTAGCGCTCACCAGATTCTGAATTTCTACGTCTTCTTTTTTTTTTCTTCTGTCTTTCGGAAAAGAAATCCGATATGAGACGGTTCCATCAGGCACTCTAATTTTGGAAATCTTCTTTTCTTTTTTTCTTCTACGTTCCATCTTCTCTTCCTGTCTCTTTCTCTCTTTTTAAAATAACTTTGAATTATTCATTCTTTTTTCTTTGCAGTCAAAAACAAACAAGCCAATTTCCACCGAGACGATGATGTGGTTTCGAAGATTTGCATGACATTCAGAAACAGACAGAATAATGGTGAGTAATAATATATCTTCTCTTCTTCTGGTAGGGGGAAAAAGAGAACGGAAATTATCGTGTTCCGGTGGGATTTCAGTTGAACTGAAATCATAAAAAGTTTGATTTTATTTCTATTTCCATCTTTTTATCAGAGCCTAGAAGATTCTCTTACTGTTCTATGATACACGAACCTCTTTTAGAAGAGCCGTAGAACTGTAAATTGACCTGGAAGTTCAGACTGGTTCGCAGTTATATATTGAATCGCCAAATAAAATATAACCGGACATTTTTCGAATGTCAGCCTCCATTTTCAAAAAAAGCTGGTTTCCGATTTTCGTCACCAAAAAGCACAACTAACGAACAATGGAATTCAATTTTCCTTCCCTTTTTCAAGTTCCAACACCAATTTTCTCTTCGTCTATAATTGCTCGTTTTCCACCTTTTTATAACTTTTTATAACTTCATAAGTACACTTAAACTTTTCATTCTCTTGCCTGACATTTCTATTGATCTGAATAAGAAAAAAAGTCTGACTTATTAGAGGAAGTGCACTTTTTGATTAGTATGAATCCTTTTTAGAAGAATGGAAAATGAAAAGTTCTCAGTCTCCTGGGGGATCGTTTTTTGTGAATGAGAAAAAAAAAGAAAACGATAAAAAGAGCTGAAAGGAGCAGAAGAGATTCATTTAGGTTCTTGAAGAGAAGCTTTAGGCGGTGTCTTCCAACCTTCTTGGTCTAAAATTTACTGATTTTGCAAATCTAGTTAAACATCTTCTTATGAACTTCATAGTCTAGATACCAGTGTTTTCCGAGCTCTGATACTTTAACCTAATCTTATTCAATATTTCAGAATATGTCACCTCATCCATTTCTGCGTGAGGAAGTCGAAGATCGTAACACATTTTATCTTGGAATATGTGTTCTCTTCGGCTGGATGGTATTCGTTTTAATCTGTGCAAGGCCTCATGTAAGTTTTCAAGGTTTCAAAAATAAACTATTCTCGTGCCATCCGCCCTCTTTTTCAAAACTACAAATATTGATTCAGCTGCTTTTACAAACCCTTTTTAATTTTGCAGTTGTTCCGAGATTATCTCAAAAAATGGTTCAAACCAGACGGCGATATTTGTACTGAGAAGATTCGAAAAGCGGAAGCACGTCTTCAAGAAACACTTCGTCTTGCTCAGAAACCATCAAACTTCTTAGTTGATCAGGCTGCAGTCATGTCAGCAATGGCAACTCGTCCAGAAAAGTCTGAGGTAAAAATTCAATTGAATTATGTAAACTCTTCTAGTTTTTGCTTGAGGGATGTAGTTTGTTATAGGGAGAATGGAATGATGGCTCTAATGTAATTCTAGCTTGATATTCCAATTGAAGAGTACAATAATTTCAAGGTCTATAATCAGAACAAGCAGCCTAGATCTGAACTGAAACAGTATTTGAAAATCTGAAACGTTAACGTTTTGAATCGGTAGGTCCTGATTAATGAGAGGTATGAGAAATGAGAAGAAATACAAAAAATCTTCCTTTATTCTCTACTGTATAATCAGTTATTCAAAGGATAATCAAGCTCACAACTCTTTTTGACATTTTATATTATATTTTTATCCTTTGACCTGACCGCTGTTATTTCCAGACTCGAATAACCCTCGGTTTGGTCGAAGAAGAAGACGAAGAAGAATGCTCATGACTCCGCCTCCTTTTTTTCTCCATTTATCCATTTCTTTATCCTCTACAAGTGCCTATTTTCTCTTAAAAACTTATCATCACTAAAAAGCCCCGCCCACTTCTTTTTCAATTTTGTCACTTTTCATTTTCCCAACCATCCACTTATTTGTCTACAAAAATCCGAAAACCCCGTTCAAATCGTTGGATTGTTTCAGTTTCAGACCCCTCATAAGCCCCGCCCCCATCTTTTCCCCTTTGAATTCACTATGAAATTGTAAACAATCCATACGGTAGGTATTCACTTAGAACCGCTCAAAACAACTTTTCACGTAACACTTTTGAACTTTTGTTTCATATCCATATCAATTTGAATTGTCGTCTGAATAAACTTGTAGCTTCTGTCATTTTTTTTATTTAGAAATTGAAGAGTAAACGGAGTAAAAAGGATGAAACAGGTACAACTGAAAGTTTCAATATAAATTAGTACTGGTCGAAATATATAAAGAATTAAACTGAGAAAAAGTGAAAATTATGAATGGAAGCGGTTAGAAAAAAAAGGCTCAAGCATCTTCCCATCTCTTGGGTTTCACGATACGCCCTGTACGAGTTGTTGTTGTGGTTGGAGTTGAAGTTGATGGTAGAGGTTCTTCTTTTGGTTCGACAAGTTCTTTGACCGGCTGGAAATGAAAGATTAGCTTGTTTCTTTTTAAAAACGAGATTTAGTTACCTTAACGACAGCAGGGGCCTTGACTGGTGATTTTCGAGAGATTACTTCATTTATTGTTGCTTCGATAGAACTTGTAGCTGATCCACTTTCAGTAGGTTCTGATTGAATATCAACTCCTGTTTGTTCATGTTCACTCTCAACTGCCGGTTCCACTTCTGAAGCAGTTTCTCCATTCTTCGAACATGGTTCAACCGTGTCGCCTTTCTTATTCGGACGCCCTCTTTTCTTCGATGGTGCATTCGGATCAGCTGGCTGACGTCTTCTTTGAGGCTTCGACCACGGAATTGCCTTCAATTCATCTGGAACTGGGGCCATGATTGGCTTCTCATCGGCATCAGGCTCTACACTGCCATTGCTGCTTCGAAGTGTCTGTTCTCGCAGAAGTTGAAGGCGTTGTTGTTGACTCATATCATCGAATGCTTCAGACACACCCATCAATTGGCTTGATAAAGATGGAACGCCATGCATCTCTCTTGGCTTACTTATCAAAACACGTCGACCATAATCATCGTGATTTCGAGGTACACGATAATGGGGTTTGGCTGGAGATTGGTGAGATGGAGGACCAAGCCTTCTGGGACGACGTTCCGGTTGATATGTTCGCTCTTGCATTGCAATTCCTGCGATCATATCTCGTTTAATCTCATCAACTCTGAGATTCTGATTGAATTGCGCTTTCACTTCAGCTTCGAGTTGACAGCAAAGTTCAACGACATAACTGGCCATTTCGCGAAGCTGGTTTATGGTATCAGTATGAAGTTCAGCAGCTGAGAGTCCATGTGTTGCACTGTCCAGTGATTGATAAGTTGCAGTCACTTTCGTCAACGCGAACTTGGCTTTTTGACGAATACGTTCTTTCTTTTGTTCTTCAGACAATGTAATATTGATATCACGCTCATATGCTTCAAGCACACCAAGTTCTGTTTCCGTCAGTTCTTCAATTAGTGGATCACGATCATTCGGCGGGTCGTACACTGCAAAAACATTACTGTTCAGAACAATAGTTTCAAATATATGGACTCACAAAAGTTATCCTCCATAATCCCGTCACAATCATCAGGAATAGTTGTTTCTCCGTCGTCTAATACTTCCTCTCTCGTCACATCAATTTCTCTTTCGTCAACAGAGAATCCCATTGATTGAGTACTGGTTGATGGAACGGAAGCGTCTTGACCGAAATTAGAATCTTTCTTATGTGCCTCCATTCGCTTAACAACCAACGTTGGCGCACCTTCCGCTGTTTTAATAGTGTCTGAAATAACTTGAAAAGGGGTTAATCAGTTCCAAAAAATGATTGGACATACCAAACTTGATAGGAACTTTTTTCCCTTTCGGTTCAACCTGTTGATACTTTGTCAATGATGCATTGATGATACTAAGTAGTTCAACGACCTCCACGTGGGACAAGTTCTTAAGTTTCTCCTCAAATCTAGTTGGATGAGGTAGAAGATCCATTGCTTCACAACCCAAAATGACCTGCATACATGGAACGGGAAGACGTTTGAATGACATTTCGAACAGACGTCGTTTGACTGCCAACGGAACACGAAAACCTATATTACCATCGTAATGAATATGTTGATCACAGTATTTCACGTGTATGCACTCGCTGGAAAATATGAACTTAAAGTTCTGATTTTCTGGCTTCACTCACTAGCTATGAATTTTTTGCACGAACGCAGTACAACATTCAATTGGTCGTTCTGCTACACCGGCCAATCCAACTTCAACAAGCTCCGCATCTTTTTGAGCGCCTTTGTTCATATAATTGCAGACAAAAATTTGAGATGACCCGCTTCTCGATCTTTTGGGGACCATCTCATTTGATCCTTTTCCAAGTGTTGCCTTTTCTACTTTCACTAGAAAGTTTTCAAACTCTCGATCGTGGAAAAAGTCAACTTCACGGACAAACGTCTGACAATCATGTTTCTTAACCATATGAAGGCAATGCCTCTCCATATTTGGGAATCCACTTCCACATTCAGGACATTTGAAACGGATACAGTCCTCATCCCCATGCATTTGGAAAACATCTTTGTTTATAGGTGATGGTGATCTGATTGCACTAGTTGATGGGCCACTAGACGAACTGCCTACTGTAGTTTCCTCCTGCCATGGTGGATTTTTTCGACTTCTTTGAACTTTCTGTTTGAATATCGGATGATCTGGTAGAGGACGTCGGTTGATGGTTGGCGTCGGAACATACTTCTCCACGTCAACTTTCGCCATTTCGTTTAACGCTTTATTGGTGCTTCCATGATAATATTCATCATACATCAACTGCGATGGTTTTCCCAATCCCATACGTTGACCTGGGCGAACTGGTTTTGGAACGACCTTCTGAGGGAATCGACCTCTTTCTATAATGAAAAATGACATATAATTTAAACATAGATTTTTACTTACTCTGATGTTGAAAGCCTCCAGACATACTTGTTCCTGCTTCCATTTCTTTGGGATCAACAATAACTTCCTCTACCATTTCTGGCATCTTTTTCATCGCTTCAACTTCTTCTTCTTTTAATAAACGGCGATTTCCATGTTCATCTGTCATAACGTATGAATATCTTCCGTTTCCGAGATCTTCAACTTCGACGTACTCTTCAATAACTTCAGCATCTTCATCGTAAACCACCATATCACGATATTCGACTACTCGTCCGTCTGTGTCGTACATCTAAAACGATTTTGCTGATTAATTTAAAATTCCAGACAATTTTATTGGATAAGAGTGTAAGTGATTTACCATTCCATCTTCTTCAACTATTTCTTCAAGTACTTCTTCGTGTTGAACTTCAAGCATGTCTTCATCGTGAACAACTTCCTCGTGAACCTCTTCCTCTTCGATGGCATCTAAAGTTTAATCGTATTTTATAAGTTCGACTTTTTATGAATGTAATACTAGCTTACGTTCTACAATCTCCTCTGCTGGATCCAAAAAAGCGGTCGGCTCTTCGTCCGGTGCAGCTTCCATTGATTTTTCTCTTTTTGCGCTGTAAATGCATTATAAGAAGTTCATGGCTTATTTTTCTCATATTCTTAATGCTTCTGGAGCTCATTATGAATGTTAATGAGCTCTTTGTAGCAAATTACGGTAGATTTCAAAAACAATTGACGATAGAGCAAAGATGCGATGACTGGTGCAGACGCGCTCGAAACCGAAGGGCAACAAAATGCAGGAAACATCATGGCGGGAGCACGGTGATTTTTCGAGTACCGGTTAGTTGAACGCGTTTTGACGAGTTAGTCCATCGGAAAAGGCGGGTTCAGCCAATAATCAGCGGAGAGGGGCGAGCGCTGATTGGTAACCTAGCAAAAAAAATAAAATTAGTCCGCCGCGGCCACGGCCCCGCCGCCTTTCTTAGTTCAAAATTTAGTCGGCCCCCGGTCGAACTCTATGGAAACTTAGGCCGCTGTTTTTAGGTACACGATTTAAGTATGAAGGTACACGCTTTGAGTTATGATTTTTTTACCACATATTTTTGAAATAATTATCTAAAAATTGCTGGAGGCGATAAGAAATCGTTGGAGCCATTTTTGAGAAAAACGTCGTCAAAGTTGAAAAGCGAATTTTTCAGTGTTAAAAACTAGACCGCGGGTCGCTGGCCTTGGAAGAACTAGCGCGCCTACCGGTACTGAAGAAATCACCGTGCGGGAGAGATGAAATGGTGGGAGGGACGCGTTGCGGTTGCGTCGCGGTCACAACTAGGTTTTTGGCCAGTGGTGTCAAAAGGAGGGTACTCGATTTTAGAACTGCACAATATAAAACTGCCACAAAATAGAACTCGCTACAGAAAAGAACTGCGTAATTTAGAACTGCTACAGAATATAACTTTTTAAAATAGAACTGCGAAAAATAGAACTGCCACAAAATAGAACTGCCACAAAATAGAACTCAGTGCGATGGAGCGCGTTTTGTTCTACTGCGTTTTCTGAAGTTTAAAAATTTTTTATCAGATAGTTCACATTCTTAAGCGCTAGACAAGATTGCCAGCTTCATTTTAAGTGGTTATTGATATGAAAATTTTCAGAACAAAGACCAGGAGCGCTTGCTAAAACAACGCGCTCCGCTGCACAGAGTTCTATTTTGTGGCAGTTCTATTTTGTGGCAGTTCTATTTTATAGGAATTCTATTTTGTAGCAGTTCTATTTTGTGAAGTTCTATATTATGAAGTTCTAATTTGTAGCGAGTTCTATTTTGTGGCAGTTCTATACTTTGCAGTTCTAAAATCGAGTACCCTCGTCAAAAGACTCACCTCGATGCGAGGTGCATGTTTTTCATTAAAAGAATAGCGACATCTGTTCAAAGTATTTGGACCGCATGAGAAAATGTTGATTTCATGTCTCGCAAGAGTTTTTGAATACACAAAGTAAGATGAACTCTTCCGATGAAGAACGAGAAAACAGAGAATATATAAAAGTTCGGAAAATATGTAAAGATTTATATCACAGGTTATTTCTCACGAGCGAAAATGGCATTCACAAAACAAATATAAAATCTATGATGCATGAATAATTACAATTGAAGAATGGGCAGCTTTTCGAATGTAGAAATGTTAACAAGATTTTTCAACTCATCATCAAAGGTTAACGAATTAAAGTTAATATCTTCTACGTGAGGGCATGCCTCAACAATCATTTGAGGACCGAACGTTGGAACGAAAACAAGCTCGACAAATCGTTTCACTGTGCTTCCCTTTCCAGTCAAAAGCTTTTCATCTCGAATACCAAGAAAATTGTCATCAACCGACGCATCTTCTAAAAGATATTGAGAAACTGGCGACTCTTTCTTAGGAGTTTCGTAACTCATAAGAATCGACTGAAGTTGTTGCTTGAACCTTTCAATTGTCTCTGTGGGAAATGGAGTGTAGATCCCACGAGTTTCGTACGGTGGATGTACTGTTCGTTCTCCTATGTAATCAGTCGATTCTTCTGGGTTAATTACAACGTCTTGACCGACAAGTCTTCGGAGTTCTTGAAGTTTTTTAAAGAATGGAGACGCTTTTTCGTACTTCGAAAGAGTTTTGGAAATCGTATCCGCGATGGAAGGTGATATAGTTTCGATATTGATAGCTGGAACTTTATCTCCAAGTAAAGCTTTCAAGACCCATTCTGAATCAGCCGCCAATGCATCAAGAAAATATCCTCCTTCGAGAATAGCTGCGACAGGAGCTCCAGTATTCATTAGTAATCTGATCATTGTGGCGAATCCAGCTGGCGTCACGTTCATGTAACCTTCCGGATCACCAATGGACGCATCAAATCCAGAAGAAACTATGATAAGATCTGGATTGAAATCGTGAATAGAAGGAAGAATTATGTGTGTGAAAAGAGCAAGGTAATCAGAATCAGAGAGACCGATAGTATTCAGTGGCAAGTTCATCGTGTTCTTGTCTGTAAAATGAAAGGCCATGTTCATTCAGAAAAATGATAGGGACTCACAGTTATGATAAATGCCAGTCTGTGGCATATTTGGCCAGAATGTTCCATTTTCATAACGATGAATGCTAATCAGACGAACGTTTTCTCCCATCGATTCAATACATTCCTGAGTACCATTTGCAGCGTGAACATCATAATCAACGATCATCACATTTTTGGCAAAACCACTACGGATTGCTTCCTTAGCAGCAATTGCAACATTATTGAATATACAGAATCCGCAGCCTTCGTCAGGCATCGCATGATGACCTGGAGGCCGGACGAATGCTATACCAGGAATCTTATTTATTGCAACAGATCTCACAAGATCAATTGCGCTTCCGGCAGCTAGTTTCGCACGTTTCCATGTAGCAGAGTTGACAAAAATGTCTTCATATTGTGTGCAAAAATGCTCTTGTTGTTCCTGTAGTAACATTTAATACTCCAATCAATTAGAAAATTCAGAGCTTACCGCAGTCATGGATTCGGTGGCTTTCACGTGATTTACATATCTTTCCGTATGTACACCCATGATCTCTTCCTCCGTTGCTTCACGTCTAGGGAGATGTTCAATTCGTGTATCATTGTACAAACCTGTGTTCTAGAATGATTACAACGGTTATTCCTAGCTTTAAGGAGTTTCTTACTTGAAGTCTCTCATAGATGACATCGAGCCTTTTCGATGTTTCAATGTGATATGAAGACCATGGTTGGTCATGTCTTTCTTCTTGCTTATCCATTATTAGAAAAACCCGTTTCGTAGACATCTTTGGCTTGATATAACTCATAAGGTGAGAGGAGTCGGGGATTCATGAAATAGTATGAAAAATGGAAAATCAACATTGCATTTTCAGATAACGAACATTACCTATTTATTGTCTTTATTATTGTACGGTTGGGGTATGATACACGAGTCATTATTAAACAATGATTAATGTTATCGGGATAACAGTTGTGGGAGAACATAGAGGCAATATAAAAAGCTGAAAGCTAATTCCAAGAATGCAGAATGACGGGATACAAATGATGGACTTACAGGAACATAAACTTTGAGGGTCTGTAGATGGAAAAATGCAGGTTTGAGAATCATATGACAGCATATTTGTGAAACAATTAAAGGGATGGAGAGGGATAACATGCAATACAATCTTTGGGATCTTTGTTACATGAGGGCATTGTACATGATGAAGAACAAATCAGCTTTGGAAGTACCATTGCATTGAGAGACTATACTTCTTCTCCTTCTTCTGACATCTTGAGGGTTAACTCTCCGGTGACAACACAACGTGGACAGTACCACTTTCCTTTTGGTGGCTCGACCATTCCGATGCATGGATAATGGAACCAACGTAATTGACACTGAAAGAAAAATAATTTTTAGAAGAGCTCCATAATATTTAAAAAAAAAACTCACTTCAAGGTTATCACATCGGACCATCTCTCCATAGCTTTTCTCGTTACAGAAGCACCATGTACGAGCATCTTCCTCGTCTTCATCATCGGATCCAGGAGCGATTCCGTTTCCAGGTCGAATGAACGAGTTTCCTCGTTTTATTCCATAACTGGATCCTTCCTCATCATCGTCATCCTCTTCATCATCCGGAGATCCATTACGTGTTGAATCCATTCCTGTTGGTGATTCAGAGGCTAACGGTGAGCTTGTGGGAATCTGATGAGTAGCAATATTAGCTGCACTCATTCTTTCCTGAAGAGCAATGATCGAGTTTCCATGGTTTCGCTGTCGTTGAAGGGTTTCTTTGAACATCTCCTGGACTCTGCTTGTCAACCTGCCAAGCATTAATTATCACTTTTTTCATAATTATAGAGACTTACTTTCTAGTTCGGCCATGTCGACTTTCTGAGACAACAAAAGCCGAGTTCTGAAGAACTTGTGTTGCTTGAGGTGTTGAGAAGTTTGGCCCAATAGTGTGAGGTCCGGAGGAGAATGTTGGTGTTATTAGGTTTGTTGAAGTTGGTGATTCATCAATTCCAGCATTAGACCAACTTCGTTCTGATGGATTAGGAGAAAAACGTCCAGAAGATTCGCCACGGTTCATCGAAGATAAAGCACTGGGAATTGAAACAGTTCCACGGAGAGCGTTTGTGTTTGAACGACGCTGAAATATTTGAAAATTAGAAGCTGCGACCAAAAACAAATAATCTTGCTTACTCTTGCATTTGATGTTGGAATCGGTGTCAAACAATCGTCGCTAGCTATCAATGCTGATGACAAGAATAGTTGATCTTTAGAAGCTTTTGGTGGCCTTCCTCGTGGTGCTGGAGAGGGTATAGCTGAAGAGAGAGCAGAATGAGCAGCGGATTCATCAGAATAGTCCAATCGAAGCCTCATTCCTTCTTGAAGTATTCTTTGTATCTTATCATTCGATTCCTTCGTTAGAAGCGGACCAGAAGCCACGGTAGAAGCTCTTGAAGATCCAACTCGATGTCTTCTTTTCCGGTCTTTTCTAGCGGTGAGCACCGACTCGATATGATGCGTATACCGTTTTTCAATCATCTCTGTTACTCCAGAATTATCAGCTTCCATTTCACATTGGAAGTTTGTCTTCTCTTTTTCCAGATGGACTTGGTACTTCTTTAAAAGTTCTTGCATCTTTTCAGCAATGAAGAATTTTCTTTGAGCCAGAAGACGGATTGTAGCAAATTCCTGAAGAGATTGGAATGCGATAACTTTCAAATTTTCGAAACTTACATCTTGAAGTTCTTTGAACCGTTCTTGCCTCTGTTCCTCAGACATGTTGACACCGGTTCTTTCGAAGAAGTCGTTAATCGCTTCCCGATTACGATTTAGCCTTGCTGAAATTTTAATCATTAAACTTTTGGACTTGAAAAAAGCTTTTGTTTTTTATCAGGTAATGTTTTTTTGTAAGACTTACATTCTACTTCTACATCTATCCTTCGAATCTCATCCCCTCTGTCTTTCAGCTCGGCAGGAAGCTCATCGAGCACTGAAACGTTCTGAATTAGAAAAAACTGTTCAATCTTTTAAAAACATACTTTCCAAAAAGTCGTCGAGAAACAGCATTTTTTCGGATTGATGGCGTCCAGCGCCCTGATGGAACAAGTTCTGAGGAATTTGGTTTTTCAAAAAGGTTATTATAGTCTGGAATGTATTAGACGGTTCGAACCGCTTTTTCCGAAATAGTACCAATAAAACGAAGTAAATGGAGGAATACTTTATTGTACAAAAGGAAAATAGAAAACATAAAAATCCAAAAATCGAGTGATTCTAAAACCTAAGGGATCTGACAAAAACAAACACTCGTTCTCCTTTTCGATACGACCCTTGAAACAAACTTCCTGCCGACAATTAGAATCTATTCGAGATCGAACGAATAGTTGACAATTGGGTATTTTCGTGGATCGTCAAATGGATATGCACGGTAGAAGTCATATGGGTACTGTTTCGGCATAGCTGGATTTCTCCAACGAAGAGCGTTGGGATGATCGTTACAGAAGTACCAGGCGATCAGAGCCATTGGTACCAAAACACGGAGGCACATCACGATTGATCCCCAACTGAAGAAAAAATTGTTTTAGGTCTCTTTTTTACTGTTCATTATCATGAATACATTTTTCTGATTTTTTGGAAGCAAAAGCTTACGTTGTGTAATCCTCAGCTTCGAGTCCTGTGAAAGTCAGACGATC
The DNA here is from genome assembly GCA_963572265.1 of Caenorhabditis doughertyi. NCBI lineage: Eukaryota > Metazoa > Nematoda > Chromadorea > Rhabditida > Rhabditidae > Caenorhabditis > Caenorhabditis doughertyi. The sequence goes on from OY751554.1 coordinate 12,263,716, forward strand.
TCCGCGGTAACGCATCATATCAATAGGCACAAGTTCTCCCCAATTTCTACGATTCTGTCTATCAGTCCATGCTTCATATGGATCTTTGTGGTCGTAGGTGACTACTCCAAGATCTGGATAGTCTCCGGCGAACTTTATAACATCATCTTTATCCATTGAATGATAATCTTCTGGTCGAAGACCGTACTTGACGGCAGCTGCGCGACGCTCTGCTTCATTTGTTGGTGGAGCACTCGGCTTATGATCACGCGGATACCAACCATCGAATGTCAGTGGTCCACGCACTGAAAATACAACTCAGAGAGTTTGGTCGTGAGACATATACAGAAGAGTATTATTGTTAGGCGATATTTAATTATTTTCTTTATTTTTAGAAATATAACTTGAGAAAAGTTATATTATTAAAAACTGTCACTCAAAATATGTTCGGCTTATCCGCTCTAGCATAATAATTAACAGATTATAATGTTCCAGTTTGATCAAAATCAAAAACTTACTGGACATGACTCGTGCCAGATGGAAAGATCTGCTGGCATTAATCGCCTTCTGCAAGCGTGGGGCAAGCATGCCTGGAAATGTTGAAATATATAAAGTTTTTATATTTTGTTAGGAAAGTATACGCACATCATAATTAACATATATTGTCAAGTTAACTTTAGTTCAAATTACAAATTTCAATTTTTGAAGTCGAAAACTTTGGTTTTATAAGCTCCCAGATATTTTTTAAATCCATAGAATCGATAAACAGACTCTCCATTAAAATTTGCACATTTGAAATGACTGTCACCGTACACGCGGACGCTGTGAGACCCGGTTCTACGTCTCTCTGTTCACCGCGCTCTCTATGCTTTATTCCTTTGAAGCAGATGGGACCATACGGCTGATTAGAAAAGGTTGGACTGTTAAACGATGTCGTTGGGCTGGTGAATCGTGTAACATTCAGATGTTTGGGAGAAGCTCATAATAGAACACTGCATTTTTTGAGTGATAACACTAATAAGCTTGTTGAGGAAATGACTGAACCTAACGAAAACTTCGATATGGAGTGAAGAACTGCTTAATTCCGTAACCTAATGATCGATTTCTTCTCAATTATTGGGTTCGGTTTCCGTCACATACATTTTCTTCTGAAACTCGTCAGTAAACAATGAAGAAAACACATTTATCACGTGAACCGGTCTCGTCTTGTGACTGCCTCCACACAAGCACCTTGACGAAATGTTCCCACAAATGTGTTCAAATTGAATCCGTTTACCAATAATTTTTCTCAAAAGCAACTGCCTTGTATTACTGTTCTTTATGACTCATTCTCGAGAATTCTCTCAAACTTTCGCGCGATTCTCTACTACTCTGCCACCTTCTATAAACAAAAATTCTCTCTTTGCAGACATTTCATCACACCATCATTTTGTGTGAATGCAACCACCACGGTATGCTGTTCGTGAAGTAATGCAAACGCGCTTTGTTGACAAAACATGTTTTGAAATCCTACAATAATTATTTTGAGGTGAAGTATAATACATTTTTCAATTTTTATCAACTTTTCTGACAAATCTCGGTTGATTCTCTGACAGAAAATCTGGATTCTCTTCTAAAAAAATCCTAAACGCATTAAATTTCGCTTCCTAAATTAGGCCACGCCCCCAATCAATGGAGCGCGTTTGCACCCCTCCACAAACAGCATACCGTGAACCACATCGTCTCTGCCACTTCTTGATTTACTCAAACAACTACTACGACCATGTTCAGACGATTGAATGTAAGTCACCTGAATCGAAAGTGCAGTGTGAAATTATCATTGAACCTGCGAAGCTGATAACCATGTTGACTGGGCATTCTCCTTTGTTCTCGGTTCACGCTTCTCCTTTCTGCAAGTGTTAATTTCACCGAAAATTGCTGTACAACGTGATTGCTCTGCAAACTTGAAACATTTTTCAATAGCTCTTTAGTTCTTTCTAAATGTTTCTTGGTTGTTTATGGCTGTACTGTTTCGAAGCGAACATTTTGTTTTCCCCGCAAGTGTTCAAGATGCTTCTTTCTGTCCACACCTCAAAAATCATTTGATAGCCAAAAGTATCGAAGATTAGGTCACTATTTCCTCAAACACAAACAAGCACTCTTCATATTCGATGTATCGTCTTTTCCAGAAACACTCCACTCCTATGACGGCTCCTTTGCCGACGCCTGCTGAAAAACAGAAGCAAGAGAGAATTCGTTCAGACTTACAAAAAGAGCTTGACAATGTTGTCAAGGCTGCCATCGCTTCGCCTCATTCTAAAAGAGAGAACGTTCCAAGGTAAGAGCTGTGATATATTATCCTTCTTATTAATTTGTTGTCTTCAGTGAAATAACCCAAAACCTTTGCAATTCTATTGAAGCAATTTTCATACACGGCTTAAGAGATCCCTTCTTCCTCAAAGGAACAAGATATGCAAAGTACCCCGAACCAGTGAGTTTTTCTATTTTCACATTTCTCTCAATGTTTACATTTTCAAGAACTTCTGGCCGTTTGTGTCAAAGTTTTCACATCGCTCTATAACAAATCAAATTTCGTGTTTGGGCCAAGTTCGTAGTGAAATTGGGAAGAGTCGAGCATGGATACGAATTGTGTTGAATGAGAATGCACTTAGTCAATATCTCGACTTGTTGGCTTCGGAATCAACAGCAATCCAGTATGTTTTCAATTTCAGAATTTTTTTAAAACTTTGGTACGTTTTTTCAGACAGTTCTATTCCGATGATGCGTTTCTTCGATTGCTATTGGATTCAGATCATTCTGAACGAATTCGTGGTCTTCTAAAACCATTGACGTCTCTTCCAATCTCTGCGGCTATTAACTCTTCATTTTTGAATACGTGGACGCCCACACCTCTAATTTTGGCTGGCTTGATGGCTGGTGAACCATTAAAAGTTGGTGTCTTGAAAGCAAGACCAAATCCAAAACCAGCTCACTTAACTGAAGAAGTTGCGATTGCTGCGATTGACGCACTTGTACCAGAAGAAGATCATGACATTGGATCTCCCTCATATCTGGAAAAGAAGCGAAAAAGAGCGTTGAGTAGACCTATCAGAAGTAAGTTTTATTACTTAAAATTGTCTAAAAATAACACATTATCAAAAGTTATAGGATCTGAAAACGATGATCACTCTGACAGTTCTTCCGTATATTCACATCCATCAATGTTGGATTCGGGAGAAATGACATATCAACACGCTGTTCTTGGAAATCTGAAAAGAAATCCGGCTTCTTCTGGAAATATGCGACGAGTATCGTCAAATCAACGAATACAACTTCCGCAATCTCCTCTTTTCTCTTCAACCCCAGTTGATACTACAATTCTAGATCAAGTAAAAGTTAACAAAAGATCAGATTTCGTGCAAGTTGTTTCGGATGTAGCACCAGATGCGCCACCCGGTTTCCAACCATTGATCATTTCTAGAAGAATAAGACGGCCCTCGAAACAAAACTCAAGAAGTTCCAGTGAATCCGCATCTCGAGATAGCACTCATGTCACTGAACCGATCCCAACTAGAGATTCCAGAGCGAATAGTGACTTGGTGAGTCGTATAAAATACATAATTTCTTGAACACGAAATTGTTTTCAGCCTTCCACCATCTTCGGTACTGTACCAAACGATGTGGCTTTTTCTCCAGAACTTCACGAAACAGAAATTCAATCAAAACCGATTTCTGCCACAATAGATAGCGGAATTGCCGAAATGGCATCATCATCAGCTGGAGGAACCAGAACGACGTCAGAAGTCGAACCAGATGTTTCTGATACGCCCGAAGAGACTGGACTTGCACAACGATCAGTTTCATTTTTAGAAGCGTTGCATGAACTAGCATCCACTGTAGACGACGAAGTGCCAGCACCTAGAAGTTTATCGTTAACAGATGAATGTTTGGATCAAGAAGTCCAAGGCGAAGAGAAAGATTTGAGTTCTCCAGAACAAACTGACGTTGAAGAAGAGCAAGAAGTATTTGATGGTAAGTTGTTTTCTTGATTTTCCCTTCCCATCAGATCTTCCCATCAAAATCAGAATTACTAAATATCACTGTAAAACACAGTCACAAATTTCAGTATCAATGGATGCCGTAGAAGGTACTTCCACCACACTTGTTCAATCCACGGAGCGTGTCGTCACTCGAAGTCAACCTGTTGCAATTCGAGGTGGAAGCCGGCGACAATTGATACACAGGACACAGCAAAATGTATGATCTAGACGCACTAATTTCGCGGAGTGTTTCCTCTATTTTGCTCCCGTCGTTTTGAAATGCGGTTATCAGAGCTATCATCAGACGGTTTCAGTTTCTAGGCGGGTCGTGTGACCTTCTCCAAGTAATTGGAATGATAAGAAGAAACAATGAGTTAAAGAGGGTTAAGTGAGCAAAAAGCAACTTGGGATAGGAATTTAGAAATTGAAGTTTGCCAACTTTACTGCAATATAATGATAGAAATCGAAAAGTTGGGAAAAAAACAATTAGCCCATTTGCTAATTCAGGTTTCTGACAGTTGTGATTTCATTTGATATACTATTTGCACGTTTGAGCACCTGAAACATGGTATCGTAAACAAGGTGTCATGTGTTCATGTTCATTGTTTGAAAGCCGGTGCAAATTATCAGTCAAACACGTGAATTCCTCTTTCTTACCGTAGAACTTCTTTCATCAATGTCCGTTGTTATCAATTGATACTGAAGAAAGTCTTAAGAAACATAGGATTAACAGTGCAACTTTGTTAGAAAACTTCCTCGTTTGGCCTATGAACACAACTTCCAAAATCAGACAATACGAAAATCACACTTTTGAACTCTTCGTTTCACTTTTCATCATGCCGAGACTCATTCACATGACAATGAGCCCCGAAACGGCGTTCGATAAGAAGTGGTGGTGCAATGGCAGAGAAATGATAAGCTGATAGTAATGGCAGAGTACTATAATAGCTGCTCACCCAAGAATTCTACCGCACTCAAACTCCTCTTCCTCTCGTTCTCGGAAGCTTGAAGAATTCAAGCTATGAGGATTCGAACAATATCACCCTTGACGTCTGATTATTCTTTTTATTCTGATTCAAACAATAATATGAATCATATCGACATGAAAATCGTTGCTACTTCTAGTGTTTTTGAGACTATGACTCCGGAAGAAGAAGAAGAAGCATTCCAAAGAATTCGTTCTCTTTCAAAACGTTTTTCTTCTTCTATTGGGAGTGTCGGAGGTCGTCGAAGAAGTAGTTTAGCAGATGTAGTCTGCGAAGTAAATCGGGCCAAAGACTCGTTTTTCCGAAAGTTTGTTAACTCTACACTCAACTTGGTAGCCACAATGCGAAAAGATGAGAAACGGAGTGTTAAGCAGTTGTTCTGTGATGTGGTAGGTGGTTCCTCATTTTTAAAAATGAGAGTCTCTGGTGACTCATAATTAATGTAACCAGACAGTTTTTCCTGTGGGCAGAGTTAGCCTATATTCTTTATCTTTCTTCTGTTCTCTCCATTATCGGGTACACTAGATTACGTCACATCTAGTTGCATCTTCTCATTTTCAACTATATTACCGAGTCTGCGTACACATCTGTCTTCTTCCCTTATTTTGCTCTTTGTGAGTCTTCTGACCGTAGCTGGGTTCGTTGTTTTGTCACACGATAACACTTTCCACTTACTCTCATTCACATCTTTGAATTGACAAACGAGTCAGCAATAATTCTGTAAAATGAACTGTTTTGTTCCTTGTGGGGTGAGTGCTCTTTGGTAAATTTCTGAGTGAAGCTAGTAAAAAATGTAATATTTGCTTCTCAATCATCAAACCCGTTTTCATTTCAGACTGATTCAATCCTTGGAACATCGCTGCGTGATGAGCTTCTCGATGCGTTACCTACAATTGACAATGGCACCTTCGAGCACGGAGTTCCTATCTATGTCCAAAGTCCTGGACTAATGGGAAACTCACTTGCAGCCATCGGAGCACGTCATCAGATGTGGGAGTCAAGGTCTGATCATCTATCGTCATCTTCTGAATCTGACGGTCCTGTTGTTAGCTTTGGACAAGCTCTTAGATCAGCAATGGAAGTACGCAATGATAATGGTAATCAGATGGCTGAATCTCTTGGAGCTTCTAGTCAAGACCTTGCTGATGAAGTTTTGGATGATGTAGATTCTGCAAACGACTCGAGGAAATCATCAGTCTCTGCTGATATCGCGGAAAAACTCTGCAGGATACCAAGAGAAAAAGGTCTCGACACTCAAGACTTTAGGTGTGCCATGTGCAGAAAGACTATCGGTGGATCAACATTCTCCAAGTTTGAGTAAGTTCTCGATGTTTCCATGAGCATATCCTCAGTTTAAATTCATTTCAGAACATGTGCCATTGACAGTAAGTATTACTGTACAGATTGTATGAAACCCGGTGGTAAAGTGTCGATTCCGGCTCGTGTCGTTATGGATTGGGACTGGAGAGAACGAGCAGTTTCAGAACGTGGACGTTCTTGGTATGAAGCCAATCAGGAGAAGGCTCTAATCAATATCAAAACTACTAATCCTCGTCTCTATTCGCATGTTCCTGCTCTTGAGGAAACAAGAAAACTTCGAGAAAAGTTGCAGCTCGTTTCAATGTACCTCTTCACTTGTCGTGAATCCGTAGCCGAAGACTTCCGACGGAGGTTATGGCCAAAAAAATATCTTCGATCAGATATCGATCTCTATTCGTTCGCTGATTTGATGGATGTGAAGAGTGGATCTCTCCAGAGAAGACTCAATCATTTATTGAAGCATTCTGTTAGTCATGTGATGACGTGTACTTTGTGCAAGCAGAAGGGATTCTGTTGTGAAATGTGCTCGGTTAATGAAGTCATATATCCATTCAATACGGAATCTACTCATAGGGTAAGTGGTTTATCAATAGGCGAATTCATCAGTTCAAAAAGGACGTATTAAAAATACGATTGAATTGGTTGAACTCAAACTGAATGTTTTTTTAGTGTCACGTATGCTTCTCAGTCTACCACGTAGAATGCTGGCGAACCTCTGGAGACTGTCCCAAATGCGTGCGCCGTCAGAACTTTGAAACTCGTCGAGCACAAGTTGACGATCCAAACAACACACTGCTTGTTCTTCAGCCATAATTTTGTTTTACATGACCTATATGTTTTATAATTAATCTAACTTGTACTTATAACTTCCATGCTTTCACATATCACCATCATGTTCTAACCTCTTTTTTCTGCTGTACATATCTTTTTTCCACTCATCCCTGTTGCATTCTCTTTGACCATTTCTAGTTTTTTTTTCTTTCTCTCCTATGTTTGAGAAGATAAAAGTGCTACTAATTTTCAAGAAAGTGACGTAACAATGTCGGTACTTTTTCTTTAATAGAGCAGAAAGACACCGGCAGTTGCGTAAACATGACGTAAACTTCACAAGTTTTCGAGGACGGACAACAAAAACAAGTTGATTTCAAATCAGTTTCTAAACTCGATCTCTCAACCGAATCTTTTCAACGTAATCCCTCTTTTTCAGAAGGTCTGAATTCAGATGAATTCAGATGAACATGTGACCACTTCTTTTTCATGTAGATGTTCAGGTCAAGTGGGTTTCAAACTCATTTTCGACGTCTTCTTTCAAATTTCGCTTTTGCACGAAGAAAAAAGAAAGAAGGTTGTATACATACAAAAAGAAGAGCAATTATGAAACGAAATGGACATAAGAAGACCTACACAGAAGACGTTGAAAAATCGAAGGAAAAGGTACAGTAGAATCAGTAAGAAAAGTAAACCGCTTACCCGGAGAGTAGCCTTGAGGAGATGGGAAAAAAAGCGAAAAAGTTCGAGAAGAACATTAAAAAATAATCCGAGACGGGGACACCACATCATCTTTCTTCCTCATTCTGATGCCATTCAAATGTCAACTTTATTTTCAAAAAAAGAATTTGTTTTCCTTTTTGACCGGATGTTATTATTAGTTTGAAAAGTTGTGATTCTGTCTTCACAAGACTAATAAAACTCGAAATAATGTTTGACTTTAATTACAGTAGAAAGTTCTAGAGAGTGACTTGTCAACTTCCAGATGTGTCGGTGGTTTATTAGATGAGTTTTGCGATTCTAATATTGAAGTTTAAAGCTTCAGATCTGCATTTTCCAACTTCAACCTTCTCTGCTCCTACATTTCTTACTCTATTAGCACGTCATCTGTAGAGACATAGTTGCGTTTTCAAAAACGAACTCCCATTACCATTATGTCGGCAACTTGAAATGCAACTGATAATTTGTCTTCTGATGTTTCAAAGTCACGCTTCTGAAATTAGTCAACTACCCTATCTATAGTTGACTTTTCAAATGATACTGCGGAAAGTTCGGAGTAGAAATTTTTGGTTTTCATGCTATTTTATTCTTCATTAGCCTCTCCAGTTATACCATCTACTATCTTCTTTTCCACATTCATCACTTTCCCTTTCAGATCTTTCTGCTCCAAATGCACAGAACTTATCAACTTCTCATACTCTCCTTACTTTCTTTTGCTCCAATTCCAATACTTTGTCAAAATGGAATCGAAGATGAAGTTTTGGAATTCAATGGAGTCGAAACTACAACTACAATGAAACCACCTCCAGATCCATTTGGGGAAATTGTGAATGAACAGAGTTTGGATGAAAAACTGGATGAATTGGATGCAGAATCACAAGAAATTGTGATTGATTATGTGAGAAATGGACGGAAGTTGTATGGAGATGTAGGTTGTTTCGAATGTTTCTGAACTTATACTATTCTTCAGTTACGTCGTCGTCTAATTCTCTACGTAATGAAATTTTCACCGGTTCAAACGGCGGTCGAAGTGTCTGGGACTGAATCTCAAATTCAAAAGGTAAAGTGTTATTTTAGATAAAAATCTCCGACGTCAGTTCAAATGGGAATCGGAAGAAGAACAAAAGAAATGTATTTTTCAGATTGAGAAGATCAAGTATCGTTTCCGAAGTGGGCTCAAAATCAAGTATTCTTCTTTGAAATCGGTAATAAAGAACCTTCTATAGAAGGGCATCTAACACCTTCTGGATCATTTCAGCGTATCGACCGTCTAGTTGCTCATCTCCTTGCTCCCATCTTTGCCCCTTTCATGCTCCTTCAACCAGAAGAGATCCGCCCACTATTCGCTGCTCAACAACCACTACAAAAGGAGCCAGTAACAATTCCCCCTCAAGAAATGACACAACAACAAAGCAGTTTCACAGCACTTGAGATATTCCCATCTTCACTTCCACAGGATAAATGGGCACAATTTGATCAAAGATGGATGAATCCACAACCAACTCAATTCTCAGTTCCATCATTTTCCCCATTTTATCAACCATTCCAATATTATCGCTCTTATTGAATAGGCTATCTTTGAATAAATAATATGTTGAAAGATAGAAAAAGGGATAATCTGAAAATTAGCAGTCGGCGAAAGTTGAAGGGAAATAAGGAGAAGAAGAAGACGGCTTTGATGTATTACCGAATCGAGAATGGTAGGGAGGAGTGAGAAGGGAGAGATGAAGACGGATAAGGAAACCACAATATTCAAATTCTGAATGTAACTATATAGTTTTCGAGCTAGCTGGTTAGTTGTAAGTTCATTAAAATTATAGGTTATCAGAGAACAAATGAAGCTTTTATGACTCTCTATTACAGGTATCATTTTTAGGGTAGACGGTCCAGGTGAATTGAAAATTTTCAAAACTACGAAAGTTGGTAATCTTATAGTCAGAAAAAGCCGAAGTTTAAGGTCATCATGAGAGTTCTAGTTAGTTGTCCAGATAGTCTTCCATTGACCTTATTAGAAGGTCATGAAATGTCAAGAGGGTCAAAGTACGGTATTTTTTCATGCTTTCAAGACCTTCTCTTTTTCATTATTTTTCCCGTTTTGACCTATTTCTTTTTCAATAATTTTCTGTTCATTACCATCTACATTTACCTAGTTTCCGGATTTTCAAAATATCGACTCTCCAATCATTTTCAAACTTCACTTCCATCTAAATTCACACGTTTTCACAAGTAAAGTTTCGGTCTTCATCAGTTTCTAAATAGATACATCAGTCAAGAATGATTTAGAAGATGTCTTTCGTCCTCTTCTTCATCGTATCCGATCTTCTTCTCTACTCTCAATTGTCAAGCGGTACAGTCAAAAGACATAAGAAAGAGACAGAAAAGAGACACGATGTTTGGGTCTGAACGAAGGGAAAAGAAAGGGTGTTTGAAAGTCGCCTTTTTCTCTCCGTCTCACTCATTTAAACACTATCTCATCTCTCTTGATTCTCAAAAGGGACCGCCTGGGTGTATGGAGAAGGTTGCCGCCAAACGTCTCTTTTCAAATCCCCTCTCTTCCTCTTCCTCTTAATACACCAATCTGTTCTCTTCTGGGAGTGGACCATCACTAGCTAACTAACTCACTAATTCTCAGAAAGACTTTGAGTAATAAATAAAAGTTATATGCGCAGTATCCCAGAACCATAAAAAAGTCCTCCGAATCACTTCCTTCTTCTCGTCGTAGACTTCCTATAAGACCGAAGGTGTCCTATTTTGTTTGAATGTATGTGTATGTGTGGTTGAATCTATTTGGATTGTATTTCTTTTGATTCTTGCCGCTTTCATGTATTCTTTTTCTTGTTCTCCCAAGTATACACATTCCTGGTTTTATAGTTCTCCTTCTTCTTCTTCTTTTTTGGATCAGATATCTTTCGAAAAAAGAGAGAATTGATAGAAAAGTGATATCAAAGAATCACTCTGTCGGTTTGGATAGAATAAAGAATCAGTTGTTTCAAAAAAAAGTTTTGAACTTTAGATTAGTATAAACTTTATATCGCTTCAAAAATATGAATTTTGTTTGTCTAAAGCTATATTCATAATTACACAGAGCTCCTTATAAAATGGTGAAGCCAAATGGCTGTCACCTTTTTTTTAAATAAAAACTTTCCTGAATGTAGATGAATTTTGGTTATTTTTTTCAGAACTTTTTTCTGTGTGTCTCAAACTTTTTCCTAATTCATAAGAGAATAACGACTTTCTCATTTCAAAATTGTTTGTTAAAAGTGTTTTAAACAAATGTTCGACAACTATTCGAACAAACTTGTTTTAATTTGAATTTTTATTGATTCCTCTCTTATTTTCCTTCCTTCAACCATCTCTCATTTATTCCATTCCATTCCCTATTCTCGTTCAAATTCCTTTTTATGATAAGACCAAAAGAGTGATAATAGAGCATACACACATGCCCTCTTTCTCTCTTTTAGTTTCTGCAGTAAATGGGCAATTGTATGTGTGTGTTCGGTTGGCAGTTTTATGAGCGGTAATTTGGCAACATTATTGACAGCAGTTTGTGATAAAATAACCCACCGACTGGCTGTCAATAGTCAATTTTCACAACCGTTTTCCTAGAATTTCATGATTTGATTTCGAGTATTAATGTGAAATGTCTTTGTTAATTTGAACTTTGTTACCTATTAGAGTTTTCTGTTTTGTTTCAAACTACTTGAAAGTGATCTTCTATTAGAGGTTCTTTGAAATATGACCTAGACCATTCTCAACTTCTTTTGACTACTGTTCTTTTGAATAGCGGTATTATCATCATCTGAAATAGCTTAAATATCAAAAGAAACCGTCTTGTAATCTTTTAGTGTTACGCCATATCATGAAGAGAAAAGAGCACCTGTTGCCGACAAAAAAACACAGATGGTTAATTGCCTATGCGGTTTTGAAGAAGAGAGGAATGTCTAATCCATCGATCTAAATCTTTTGAATAGTACCGCCTATGCTTATTAATAAATGATCGTTTCTTCCGGAATTCTAGGTACACGGGTGCACTTAATTAGAGGTAGAGTACACATGTTCTCAGGTATCCGAAAAGAAGACTTGTTAAAGAAACTTATAGGGCTCAGTTATCAACAAGGAGAGATGCTTGTTTTAGCTAAATGTTCCGACAAATTTTATTGGAAGTTCCACATATACCTTATAATAGAGGGAACAGCTTGTTCCCAACTTGTCCTTTTAGTGTAGAACACGAAATGATATATTTCTCCACCATTAAATCTTCCATTTTCTTTTCCTTCTTCTCATCTTTTCTGTGGTTTTCCCTTGGTTTTCAAAAGAATTCTCTGCCATTAATTCTCAAAACTGCTCTTTTCCTCCCCTTTCGTTTCCTCTTCCCAATTTATTGCTATCTCCTTCTCCTCTTCTACCAATCCCATTCTTCTTCCATCGTCTCAAATTCCGTTCGAAATGAGAGAGAGCCCTCCACTAAAGTTTACCACCATTCAAAAACGTTTATTTTTATCTGTAACATCTGCAATTATCGAACGGAAACGAGAGTAACTTGAAGAGAAAAAAAAGCGGATTAACAGATTAGTAATGGTGGAGGTAAAGTGATAAGATATAATGTTGAAAGAATGGGAGAAAGATGTTTGTTGAAATGATTTAGGACCGTACCACCCAAGGGATTACATGCATTTGAAGGGTTCTTTGTGAATATTATTTATGAATAACTGATACGGGCGGGCATTTGGTTCCTATTATTTGAAGGTTCCGGTGACTCTTTTCTAAATCTGGAATTGGCCTCGATTTGATTCCGGCCTATTGACTTCTACTTTCAAGATGCTCAGTTTCAGATATATAACTGTTTCTAAGTTTCCAGAACATCTTCTGGATAATCTTTGAAACTATCAAAGCTCCCAGGTCTTTCACCATTTATTTCAAGCTCCGATGAATTAGGCCAAAACTGACAAAGACTATAATTTCTCTTCTTCCCCTCATTCATTTTCGAGTACAACTGTATATGGTGACACCTGTTCCACATATGTTTATCCACGTTTGATCATCACAAAGTAAACCTTGTACTTCTTTCTTCTTCTTGTTCTATTTGTCACAAAGATTTTCGCACGCGATTCCCTTTTTGCCTTCTTTTTATTATTTCCCTTCTTTAACCTTTTTTTTCCGATGTTTCGGCTCATTTGATCTTGTCCCTTCTCGACAAATACCACCTCTGTCTCCCTGTAGATCGGTCCCTTCCTTTTTTTCCCTAAGTAGGTATCAATAGCCGCCCACCCACCTCTCTTCCCAACCTAATTAGAGTGCTGGTCACAGAGGGAAATCGGTTGAGGCCAGCGGCATACTTTTGAAGTTTTTAGCGGTGAAAAAAAGAGAGAGAGAGACTGTGTCATTTCAAATGGAGAATGGATGGCAATCAATGTTTTATTTCATTTTTCAAATCTTTCTATCCATATCCTCAGTTCCAAACCGATTCGAATTTGAATTTGAACTATTCGAAAATCGTAAACCTTTATTAAAAGGTTATACTTTTCTAAATATCACTTTTTATTCCAAAGTCTATCTAGCAAGATACAGCTGACCTGAATGTTCACTTGAGTTCTTTATTTGGATATCTAATCTAAAATTAAAACAATAGTTTTCTCTGTCAGATACACCTGCAAACCCTAAATTACTGTCATTCAGATGACACAAGTGAGAATCGCCTTCTAGGAAGAACGTCATACGGTGATAGGTACACGAATGAGATTAAGAAGGCGAGTACGACCATATGTGTTCATCAGAGGACATAAGCATTATGTCAGATTTTGTATTCTTCCTTTTTCCTTTGCTATGACTCCCATCACTGCAAACCTCTCAGCCAACTCATATCAAACATTCGACACTTTTAGTAGTTTCTCAGATCGCTCCAATTAGATTATATAAAAAAAAAATCGTACTTGTATCACAATGACTAATGTTGAAGAGTACATCTCAAGTACGTCTTGTTCACAGTTCCAAATATTAAGTGGCTCATCATCTTATTCTACTTTCTTACCCTAACATAAACACAACTTGCTGCACCCACTGACCTCCTTCTCAGTCACCCATGAGCACACCCTAGCTGTCCCTTTTCTCTGTCTTATTTATTCTTTGTTTCCCCTTTCTTCTTCTTTTTCTTCTAACCCCGTTATTCTTCTTTGTTATTAGTAGTACACTTACATTACACCTTTATCCCTACCTCACCGAGCAACAACTGTTTTAATTTTTCGCGATTTATTGCAGTGTAGACAACCGACGTTTGGGTGTCGGAGGAGTCTTTAGAAGAACGATGGCGAATCTTTTTCGAAATTTGTTCGGACACAAAAAGAGCCATAGTAAAGGAGACGATGAGAATGGGAATGACCAGATGAATATGGTGAGTTTTTTGGCATTTTTTTTTTGATTTTTCTGGTTTGGTTTTGTATAAACAGAATAGTTGAAACAACTCTCTTTTTTCATTGACCTTCTAATAAAGTGAATTTGGAATCCAAATAATTATTTAATTGTTTCCAGGAACGTGACACATCTCGCCGATCAGTCCGCCCATCATCTTCAGCTTCTCGTTCGGCTCTTCGTGGAGCTCGTTTCCAAGATGACAGTATGCTTCCTCCAACCGCTGCTTATCATACACAAAACCAAGTGACAAGAGTGAGAAGAGGACCAAAAAGTTGCCCTCCAGAGTGAGTTTTTTTTTTGTTTTTTTAGTCGAAATCTATCGGAGACAGAAAACTCATTATTTGTGATGGGAAACATATGTGGAATAGGAGGTCTAGGTCAATAAACTTGAATTTATTACCGTTTGGTTGATAGATTTATCCAAATAATTTGCGATGAGAATGACAGTGTAATAACATCAAGATGAGATTTATGGAAATGTGAAATGATTTCGGACAAACTATCAGGGCTTGTACAATGATTCCTTCTTTCAGATATGTTGATGAGGAGCCAGCAAGTAGTCGCTCCTTTAATGTGGATTCATTTCGAAGAGAATCACGAGAAATACGTCGTCAACGTCATCAAATTGTTCCATCTTCCTCTATGATGGCATCTTCATCATCTTCTCGTGCTCCTCAACATTATCAACAACGATGGGAAACTTCAGAATATGGAAGTGAGAATACTTCTCCAATTGGATATCATCGTCAACAACAACAACATCACCTTCATCGACGTCATCAAGAAGAAGAAGATGATGAGGAAGATGAAGAGACAGAAGAAGAATCATATAAGAAGACAAGATATCTGGAAATGAAAAGAAAAATAAAATCACATTACGAAGAGAAATTATTCAATTATGAGAGAGCTCAGAGGGCTGATCATCGAAAAATTAGTGAATTAGGAAAAGAAAAGGATGATTTGGTAAGAATGTTACTTCAATCAAATGCAAAACTAGAAAAGGAAAAGAAGAAAACAGAGTACTATAAAAGAAAATGGCAAGAGGCTGAGCAACAAATTAAACTTCCACAACCAAATAGCTCATTTGGTCAATTTGGATTCCAAGTGACACCACCTCAATTCCCTCAAATGTATCAATTCGCACCAAATCATAATGGAGGAGGTCAACGATATTCATTTATGGGAGCACCAATGCATCCAATTTCATCATCAAATACTCCAACAACTTCTGGAATGGACACGACTACTGGAGGAGCTGGTGAGCGTTTTTTCTTTGAAGGTTCGTCAGTTTTGTAACTGTATTCTCAAGACTTTCATTTTTCAGGTGAATCTCTTGTTCCTGCTTCTGATGTTAGTTTTATGGCTCCACTTCCAACTGTTGCTTCTGCTCTTCCACCACTTGATATTTCAACGACTTCTGGTCAAAGTACATCAAATACTGGCATTCCTTCGACTCATCAACAACCATCAACTTCCAATTTTTTCCATGAAGATGACGAAGAAGATCAAGATGAGATTAAAAATTTCCGAGAAGAAGAGATTGAAGTGCCACGTGGATCAACGAATACATTGAAAAATGAGGATTTGATTGATAGTTCAGAGTTTATGAATGACTCTTATATGTTAAATCTTCATGAGGTTTGCAATATTTTTAAAACTTGAAATAATGAAAACCTACAATTTCAGGGGAAAGATTCTGGGTTCAGCACCACTCCAGATGACGAGAACAAGACAGCAAAAGTAGCCCCAGTTCAGTAACAAAACATTAATTTTTAGAAACTTCCTTCCCGAGTTAAATCATCCTTTTTTTCTTCCGTTTTTTATAATTTATTTGAGCTGAGTCTTCAGCTTTCTGATTTTACGTGTACATCATCTTTTATTCCCACACATCTATCTGTTTTCTATTAGTTATATGAATTGAATAAAAGTTAATTGAATAACTTTGAATAGAATATGGAATCTGAACAGCTTTCAAAAGTTCTGAGAATGTGAAAAAACATTTCAACGTTTCTAGTTATTAGTTTTGGAGATAATCCAGGGAGCCGAGAAATGTCGAGACGATCGGGGGAACAAGCAAAAATCACAACTTCATTTGAGTGTATAAAATAAACTTCTTTGAAGAAAATTCAAGTAATCAGAAAAGAACCTTCATGCGTGAATTAAACTGAAAACGTGGTCTTACAAGTTCAATTTAAGCGTGACTTTCCAATCCATAAACACTTATCTCTTTTCCACGTGTCAATAAAGTATATTTTATGCTTTCTAAAAACCATATATTTCTCGTTTCATTCAAGTTTGTTTGAGTTGGATTATGGACGTTTCGAGTGAAGACAAGACTTCTACGGAAGCCGATACTACCAGAAAGCGACAGAGAACGTCTCCAGATAATAATTTTGGAGCACAGACAGAAGAGGAATCCTTTCAACCAAAAACTCAGAAACAAGAGAAGGAAATGACAGTGACTCAAGAAGATGTTCAAATCAGTAATAACTTGAATCACTACATAAATTCCGCAACACTGGATAAAGATAGCGAAGCTGTGATCGTTGAGTTGGGGAATCAAATCAGAATGCTGACAACTGAAAACTCGATGATGAGAGTTCTTCTGGAGTCGAAGAATCGAAATAATAAAGAACTCAACCTTCAGTTAATCCAATACAAAGAAAAAATGAAAGAGTTGGAAGATCGAAACGAAGATTTGATTGCAGAGCGTAACGATCTTGAGAACAAGCTTCTTATCAGTAAGTTTTTTTTCTCTATTGCACTAAATTTTCGAGTCTTTTCAGAAGAGTCTGCATCACCCCGATCGCTTCATGAATCAATGTTCGAGGCAGAGACTGCGGACTGCAAACTGCAGACTGCAACATCGGATGAAGATGATAATGCAAGGATCGCTAAACTAAGAAGTCATATAGGGCTGCTCGCTACAGCGAACGTGACGCTAAGCGAGAGTATGGAATTGAAGAAACGAAATAATGAAAAACTCAACCTTCAGTTGATCCGATACAAAGAAAAAATGAAAGAGTTGGAAGATGGAATGAAGGATTTGATTGCTGAGCGTAACGATCTTGAGAACAAGCTTATTTTCAGTAAGCTTGACATTTCTCTTGTTTTTTTCTTAATTTTACGTTTTTAGAGGAATTTTTAACACCTCAATCGCTTGAGAAGAATGAGTTGCCGTTGGAAACTGAGAACCAGAAACTGGCAGAAAGAATTGAGGAGTTGGAAGCATCTTTGCTGACTCTGGAATTTGCACAAAATGATGCTAAAGTGTGGGAGGGAAGAGCAATCAAATATGAAAAAGAGAAAGAGAAGAAAGAGAATCAGTACAAAAAGTTAAATGACGCATACCAGGAGTTGAAAGGCATTGCCGAGGAAAGCGAAATGACTCTTATCCAATGGTCCTTGAAGCTTTCTGAAAACAACAGTGATAGACGGAAATGGGAAGAAGAGAAAATTCATCTGATATCTCAACAGGAGGTTCTGCGGCGAGAACTTGGAGAGAACAACTTGGCTGTGACCAAGCAAAAAGAAGAACTCGAACGACAAGTTTCAGAACTTCAAGACAAACTAGCTAAAAATCAACAACACGCAAGTGGAGATGTTGTCGACTTGAAATTTCAATTGGAGAAGGCGATTGTAGAAGTAGAAAGAATGAGAGAAGCTGAAACACGCGCAGATACGAAGTTAGTGGATCTTGAAGAACTTCTCCGAAAACGTACTTCTGAATTGGATATCAATGAGAAAGCACTGATTCTGGTAAAAGCAGTGATTGATGAGCTGGTTGGTTTCTAGTTATTTGTTTCCTTCAATTTTTTTTTGGGTTTTTCAGAATAAGAGTCGTCCAGTAGGTGAAGATGATGTTAAACCAGTCCACATTTTCGAAGAAATGAGAGAAGAGAATGAGGAATTACGTCAGAAAATGGAAAAATTAGAAGTAAAATCTCTCGAGAAAAATCAACTCTATACGGCTATCGTTGAGACAGATAATGATAGTATTTTGGAGGAACAAGAGGAATCCGAGGTTTGAAGCGAAGCATTTTTCATTCATGATGGTTCTGTATTTTTTAATGAAGAATAATTTTCTCAAAAATTCAAAAAAGAAAGCTTCTGTCGTTTCTGATACCGATTTTCCTTCCACCGTTTTCCCCTATTCATTTGAACTGAGTCTTCAGCCTTCTGATTTTACGTGTACATCTCTGATTCCCACAACACCATCTCTATTTTTCTTAGTAATCCGCATTTAATAAAACTTTTTTTGCAAAACAGTTCTCTGAAGTTCGCATTCTTCGCAGACAAATCAAGAAATCAGAATAATACTTCTACACGTAAGGTAAACATTCAAAAAAAAGTTCACGTTTTTATGAATATAAACGTGAACAACATTATTCCACGTGTCAATTTAGTTGTTCTTCTGTTTTTTTTTCAAATCTATGGTTCACGTTTTACTTTTTTTAAAACAATTTTTTAATAATCTGAATAAAATTAATTCTTGTCTGTTGGTTATATTATTACTTATTTGCGATAGCCTGACACCTGGGTTTAAGGCGCAGCGAAAAATGTTTACCGGGTCTTGTCACGTTTACAGTTTTTCAACTGAGAATTACTGTAACCGTGGCGGACCCAAGTGAAATTTGACGCTGCGCCTTTAAACTCAGGTGTCAAGCTATCGAAAATAAGTAATATCAATTCGGAGTTAAAGTCGGCGCAAGCGTTTGCATATGCGCTCTATTCTAGTTACGCCCACTATTGCATATAGAGTGCGCGAATGAGGAAGCGCAGAAAACTCTGCGTGTCTGGCGCTCTCTTAAATTTATTGTTTATATTTTCCTATTTCTTGAAACTTGAAATAAACGAAGTGCACCGTTTTTCGGCCCCCGGATATTTCAATTTCTAAATACTTTGAGACTGCTCAGAATTTGGCTACATCTGGAAACTCAGATGTCTAAAAGCATGGATCAGTGAATGGTTTTTTTCAGATGTCGCTCAACTTGTATCAGTTAGAAATCTTCGATAAGTCTGGAGATGCAATTTTGTTTGAGAATCAAACGATGGCTTTCGACGAAAGTAAGGTCACCTTCGGGAACGTCACGAAGGGAAACGATAAGAAGTTTTCTGGAATAAACGAAATCGTCCAGATTGGTCCAAAGCTGGTGGTCTATATGGATGAAAAGTTTCATGAGAGTGAAAGGTAAGCTAAAATTAGTAAGCAAAAGTTCTGTGAGCCTAGGATGGTCCCAAAATGTCTTATTGTTTTCAGAATGATACACATCAGCTTTCCTTCCAGTCGCCAGAATGAAGTTTGCCATCTGATAAGCGTCTTCCAACAATACCGAGAAGGAAACGGCCAAGAGGAAATTGTGTCCTCCAGAAGTAGTTCTGGAACCGATGCAACACCCCTCTACCCTAATCGGCAGTAAGTTCCGAACTAATGTAGGATTTCCTTCAGTTCACTGTTTCAGATTAATAAACACTGGAGCTTCTTGTGTTTTCAATGCCATACTTCAGGCCCTTGCTGCGTCGAGAGGATTTGCTGAAAAATGCATTCTATTGAGACCAAGAATAGAACAAGGACCGTTGTATGAGGTACTACAGTCCTCTAAAGAAAGGAGATTCCTTACTCACCTTGTTACAATGATGGAGACATTGACTGCCCGTGAAACTCCAGACACGCCCCTTCCAGCAGCACCAACCGAAGAAGTTAGTTCAGTAAATACTAATAGTGGAATTAGTGGCTATTTTTTTCCGAGCACGTTTGCATTAATAGAATTTCCAAACTGAATTCGGTTAACATTAATCAGTAAGATCGAATAAAGTTGGCATCTACTGTCGGTTAATGTAGTTTCAAAACTAGCATTTTCGTTTCTCAACTTTTTTTGTAGTAGCTCTGCTCTCTCAAACCATTTCCTTGTATGCAAAAATTCACAAAAAGAGGCGATTATCACATTAGAATTGCTAGAGAGCGTTTTTGAAAAATACCGTAGCCCGCTTAAAACATTCTATTCATAAATTCAGCCAATCTTTTGCTGACCTTTCATGAGTATCACTTTTAAACAGAGAAATAATCACAACTGATTGACACATTTTCCATCATGATTCATTAGGATTTTCTATTTTACAGAACCTGCGCGACTTCCAAAAGTTGGTAGAGGAGCTGTGCGTCTCGTACAACAGCAAAAAAGGCCAAGTTCCATCGCACTTGCTGCACTATATGTTGGGTTGTGTGGATCAATGTTTGGGGGAGAACAAATCCAACCCCAATATTGTCTTCAACTGCAGAACACAGAAGGCCTCAGTATGCCAACCTGAAAGGCACTTGGACTTCAGTCTCACGGAAACCAAGTTTCTGTCTCCCGGAACGTGGTGAGTTGAACACTACTCCAGAAAAAATACAAAGTCACATGACATTTTAGTGATGAGGACACCAGCATTCAGCAGCTGTTGGAAAAGTTCTTCTTTTGGAATTCTTCGGCAATCGAGTGCATCCAATGCGATTCAAAAGCTGCTGTTTGCAGAAGAATACAAGAACTTCCTCAATGTTTGATAATTGATATCGAAATGGGAACACCGATTAACCATCCGTTCCTTATCGATTGCTCAAAGTTCAAAAACTTCGAGCCTCTAGCAGTTTTCGGCGGAACCGAGGCGATTAATATCCCCAAGGTACTTGACTTTATCATTTGTACGAATGTTTGCAAGAAGAAAATAGAATTACATTAACTGATTGATAATTGTTGAAAAAAATTTCGTGAAGGATCTAAACTGCTGAAGATGCTCACTGATCTACCTGCGATCGCATAGATCTATGGTTTATTTCAGATGTCAACGATGAGAATTGTTTTTGTGATGAAATCCAACGGGGAAGTTGAAAAATACGACCTAACAACGTTCAGTTCTACCGAAGAGTATTTGAAGTTAGGAATGAACAATGGAACGAATACCTATTACTTCGTGGACGTAGAAGAAGTCAAGCCACAGAAAAACAATGGACTCGTCGTTATTCTCAGTCCAAAAGAATCGGGACAGATATGTAAGAACAACTTAACAGACTAAATATCTGTGATCTTATGATAGTCTCAAAATTAACAATAATTTACAGGGCTTTGAAGATTTCTCACACTAGTTCGGATTTAATCAGCAAAGCAATGGAGAATTGGAGGAATCACCACGAGATGAGAATGGAAGATGAATCTATCGCTTCTTCGTCAGATTCGCGAACAAGTTCCGGATCTGACGCCATCGAAGGAGTGATTGATCTTCACTCGAATAGGCGGTAACTTATAAAGAAAACAACTTTGTAATCAAATTAACGTTTACAGGCTCTACAACCCACGCAACGCGTGCTTCTTCAATTCGACTATGCAGGCCCTTGCTTCCTGTCAGGGACTTGTAGAGCATCTCTCCAACATTCAACGAGATTTCGACCATGCTAATGTGAACCGAACCGAATTGTCCCATGGACAAGAGCTTATTCTACGTCTGCTTAGTGTAGTGGAAGTCCTCCGTTTCAAATCGGACGATTTGAACGAGGCGAGACCACCACCATTAGATGATAAGGTTCGTATCATTAGGGAAATCATACTTTGTTTCTTGTTTCTGATAACTGATTAATATATCGTAAAGACTGTATTAGAAGAGCATGCTTTACTATTTTTCCAAACAGTGTTTTGAGGGAATCTATATTGATAAGCTGTTTTAATAAAAGGGCTTTTTTACTTATTCGAGCAAAAATTTTCGGAAATCTTTTTCAAATAGTTTTTTTCTAACCTATTCTTATTCATGAAAACAATTATAAGTTTAATGGATATTAGAATATTGAAATTTTTAACAACTTTTTTGTAGAGAACTATCTTTCAAGCGTTATTTTACAGGCGCTGACTGGATCGAGACGGTACTTCGGCAAGCACTTCAATCCGTATTTCGATGACGAAAAGCCGAAAGACTCTACTTTTTTCCTGAAGAGTCTTCTTACCACCATCAACAAAATAATGGAAGGAAGGCCACACAATCCAGCCGAGTTGTTCATGCTGCCAATGGAGTTCTTGACCGTGTGCGAACGCGGACACATGAATGTCCAACGCGTCTCCGGAGAGATGATGTACATGCTCCAAGTACAGTGAGTTTAAAACTACTTCAGCAATGAAATGATATGAGGATATTATAGCGAAGATCAAGGTTCTGTTCAAACACTTATGGAACGATCAGCTTCCTGGAGAACGGATAGGAAGAAATGCAGCGAATGTCCATCGGAAATGGCATTCAGCTGTCACAGAATCTCGAACTTCCCAAAGTGAGTTTGATTATCTAAAAATTATACTATAACAATATCCAAAACTTGTATAATCTGGTCCTTTACTTCAGATAACTTCTTCAATTTGCCACAAAGAAGACACTTGAATCACCACTTCACTGGAAGAACTCGATCCTCAACTCTCCTAATGTGGCTCTCTGCAAATCGTACTAAATACTCATCTTTTACTCAACCTTTTTTCCCTTTTCCTTGTATTAATAATGATAAAAATTTCCTTTTTTGTTCATTGTTTCAATCCTTTTTATTATCGTTCATAATTTATTTTCCCTAACCGTTTAGTGAAGATAAAATATGAAATAATTCAGCATACAAACTCGAACAACAATCTCGGGTTTCACACATGTCTTTTCAAAAAATTTTCAATGTACAAACAAGAGCAAGATTAGTGAAATGGACAATAAGTACCTGCTCTAGTAAAACAACTAGGAAATAAATAAATGATTTCGGCCTCAGAGAGATATTCTTGGCATCCCTAATTTCTCCTTTTCCAAATCACCAGTTCATTCCGGAAGCTTCGTTTTTGGATTTTGAAAATTTAAATTTCCTGAGCTTTATTTATTCAGTTCAATGAACTTCTCTTTCTTCTTATTATTCTCTTCCCTCTCCTCTTATTTCTTCTCTTTTTCATCTCTTCTTCATCATCTCTCTTCTCTCCCTCTACCCGTTTATTTCTCTTTTCTCTTTCTCATTTCTCATATGTTTTATCTAGTTGTACTCAGTCATCCGTTGTTTTCCTTATTAAAATTTGCTTTTCCACATAGTCACATGGTATTCTCCTTCAGTTGTTTAGTATCATTTTCAGCTCTGATTTCGAAACACAATACGGACGTTTCGGAATTGACGTCATCGTTTGCACACATTTTGAGCCATAAAATAATTATTCAGCTGTCTCTGTCAAATAGAGTTTTCGGGAGTTTTCTTTTAGAACTTTTTCCGATAGAAGCCTTCTGAAAATCATAGAAAATATGAACCAGTAAAGACTAAAAGCGAGCGGGGAAAAGGCAAATAATAAACTAGATTCCATCAAAGATACTGATTGTGCAATCATTGATTTTCCTTTCATTTTGAACATTCTTACACTGATGTTTCATCTTTCCTTTACTAATTTCTTCGCGAAAATTGTCTTCTTAATTTTATAAATTTCAGACTGATTATCAGAATGCCACACTCTACCTATTCACTTGGTCTGGAGATGAAATTGGAGGAGAGGATTGAATTATCAAAAGAAGATCAAGATATTCAAGACTCGAGTAGTTCGTATCCACATTGTGAATCATTTGATCATATTGTCCCAATGGAATCCGCGTGTGACTTTCATCGTGAAATAAGCTTTGAAGATTTGAAACGGCATCGAGATGATTATGATAACGCAACTGAAATGTTGCTGAAGTTGAGGAAGAAACTGACTGATTCAAATTTGGATCCGAAGAAAAGAAAATGGATTGAGGATGATTTGGATTCATTTGTCAGAAAACAAGAAAGTGCACTCCAGAGAATCAAACTGGCAGAGAAGTTAACAAGACGGGATATGAGAAAGGATCCACCACCAGCATATCAATCAGAGGATCCATTGAAAGATCTACGTAGACATGCAGAAGAGATTGAGAAGAAATATCCATTGGACGAGAAAAAAGCAGAATTCAAATTCAATTGAGTGTTCCTGGGAAGTTTTGATATGTAAAACTTGTAAATTCAGAATCTGTGATAAATATGTGTTTTGCTATATAAGAATGATAATAAAGTATGTTAACAATATACAATGTCTCTGAATTCCAGTAGTCTCAAATTTCACATATTGCGAATTTCACTTGTTCATTTCATGGTGTCGTCCAGACATTGCACTGCTGCTGGGTTGGGACTAGTCCCTGTGGGGACAACAGTAACTGAGTGCTAACCGAGACTAATCCTTTATATTATATTAACAGAGAAACTATTCAAATGCTTCTCCTGAACCAGATTCTCGCAACTGACCAACTCGAACTTTTCTGAATTTCGTTCCTTCTTTCTTCGAAACCTCGATTAAATTCTCCTGCTCAATTCCACATTACATTATAAATTTATCATTTATTCTTTTCGAACGTTTTTCCAATCATTCGTTCTCTTTCTTGTACTTAAGAATGTTCGTCTCTCTGGCGCCACAATTTTTATGAACTTTCACACAAAAATATAAGTGGCGCGCTCAGAGACTTCTTGTAAGAACATGTCAAAAATCATTGGGATGATGATGATGATGAGAATGAGAAAACATCAATAGGGATACTGTAGTTTTGTGTTTTGGGAGGGGAGAGAAAAGTGGGGTTGGATGTGCACCTCGACAAGAAAATACAAGTTTCTTCGGAGAAGACAACAGTCATATTTACATAATTAAAATATCAGAGAGGGAAAAGGATTGTTGAGAAACTACAGAGAATCGATTGATTACTTTTGGGTGAAGGAGGATATATCTGATAGAAGAACAAAGAGAGAAAAAACTGACCCGTTGGCAACTTAATAACGATTTTGGGATGATGAGAAGAGGAGGGGACTAGACCGGCGACAACTTATTTTGAGACAAAAAAACGAGGAGACACTGGGTAATAAAAGAACATCGGGGGAGAAAGAAGAAATTAATAAAAATGGAAGCCTAGAACAATTTCAGATTTCAAAAGAGGAATCTGATTTTTTAAAGCTGCATGCTTTCCACCGGTTCGAATTCGTCTTGTAACGATGCGAGAATTTGAGCCTGTTTCACTGTCTGAATTTGTGTTTCGACTCGTTGAAGGTCAGCCAGAATTTGAGCATCACGTTCTCGCATTTCTTGCTGAAAATAGTCGATGTTGCGAATTGATTTTAGGGCTTATATATTTACCATTTCTCTCTTCAATTGCTCGAAAAGGTTATTGAAGTTGACAGGAACGTGCTCATCTCCACTTTTTGATGTTGATGTCATCGATACACTGGACTGTTCTGGAGTCGACGCTCGATCCATTTCGAATCCACTATCTGGGTAACTGATGTCCATTGTTGCATTCTCAGAACGCATTGTCTGTAAAAAAAATATAATGAAATATAATTGAACTCTAAAATTGATATACCTCATCATCATAATCGTCGTCCAAATGATGTGAATAATCGTTTTCATCTGTCGACAGTGGTGCCTTTTTCTGAATTCTTTCATGACGATGATGATTGTTGTGATTGGTTTCATCCTCGAAGAAGACAGCCGACTTCTGGAAATTGTCCATCGAAGTGCTGTTCTGCTTCTTTGGAAGTGTTGCCGATGTGTATATCTTCTTGAAGAATCGTTTTGTGGCTCGAAGGAACGTCGTGTTGCTGTCTCCGTTGGCACCAGAACTTCCACGTGGCATCACTCCTGATCGGTTCATTTCGGTCGTTGAGACGGCGTGTGTTGAAGTTGTTGAATATGTCGTGTGAGGACCGGCACTATGCGATCTGTAATTTAGCTCTTTGATTCATGAAACAGAAAAACAGTGAATTTTAAGCAGGTGTGATATTTCGATAACAAGACAAAACATGTTCAATGTGAGGAAGCTTCGCAAGGTCACAAGGTCAGCGGAGCGCAGTTTCTCGGGTCAACAAAACATGTTTTTGAAAGTCAGTTTTGTATTTGAAAATTAACTTTTTTATGATAGTTTTTAAAAGGCAGTGATTGGAAAAAAGCTCGAAGAAAAAAGAAAATGCTTCGATATCATTTCTCAAAGCCAACGAAAATACACCACCAGACGAAAAATCAGTTGTTTTCTTTTCGAAATTCAAAGTAAATTTGTGAAAATAAGACGTGTTTTTCGATTGAAAAGTGCACGGCTCGGCAGTCGGTCCGGCAAACGATTGCTGAAGACATGTGAAACCCAATCCTTGCCGGCAAAATCTTTTTTTTTTCACCGTAGAAAAAGTGACAAACTTCTCCAATTTTACAACAAAAAGTGCGATGCGGAACTTTAAAGACTTGTTCATCAACTAGTTTTTTCTTGTCATTTTTTACTAACCTATGATGTGCACTGCTTCCACTTCCTCTGTCTGAATCGTCCGTTGAGCTTCCACTATTCGTCTGCTCGTATTTTCGGCGCGAACTTTGAGAATACTTCAAATTCCGTGCGCTTTTCGACTGCTGATGATGATGGTGATTATGATGATTTGATGTAGAAACTTCGTCTAAATGGAGCAATCCACCACCATCCTTTCGCGATTTTCGTAGAAAAGCGGCTTGGATCGGTTCTGACGATTTGCCCGTTGAGTTGCCGTTGAACGAGTCTAGAAAAAGCATGAATCAGCTGACAGAACAATTATTTTATGAAGATTTGCGTTTATTGTTAGAGAAGCATTCAGAAAATTATCATTTTTCAAAATCACAAGATAATTTTGAAGAAATTTGAACACGCGGGTAGCTGGCCGCAAACACTAGAAATTGGATTTGACGACAAGTCACACGAAGAAGTTTTAGAAAATTAATTTTTTCTGAGAAAGTTTTTCATTTGGAAGCTTAAAGCCTTGAGGATTGTTCAAAAAATGAACGATTTTGAGTTTGAAAGAGTTCATAAAAAGTCGAGCAACAGCCCATGAACAAGTTGATACCGGAATCTTCAAACGATCGGCAAGATCGAAAGCTCAAGAGCGAGGAATTCGACAGACGACTGTACAAAATTATGTCATACGATAAATTCACATGATAAAACGTGCAAAAAACTAGGTAATGTCAGTTTCTGTGGGGCTGCACCACCAACTAGGCGCCCCCACTCTTCCCATTATCTCAAGTAGTCAAAGAGTTACTGACTTTGTTTGTGCACTCTATGGCGAACCTGTCAAATGATAAAACTACTTTTGCTAAACGAGTGAACCGCAAGATAAGAAAAGAATTTGGAATGCAACAACACATAATATAACGTGTTGTTTCATTTCTTTTCGCTCACCGCCGCCGCCGCCAATGCCTAATGATTACCGAAAAAATGTGAGGAACGTTTCCTAAATAACCGAAGACGAAAAGGAGTGTTTGTCCAGTTTTCACGGAGAAAATTGACAAGAAAAGACAAAAACAGAAAGAGCAATTCCAAAGGATTACCATTAGAGTCACTTCGTGGGGGTGACAAACACTTTCCGAATGAAAGGAAGTGAGAAAAAAACAACAATTACTAGAGAGGAAAAGAGGAGACAAGTGTGAAAAAATAGTCATTGAGTGTTGACGAAGAGAGCCGGAAGAAGGCGACACTCCTTTTGTTTCAAGCACACTGAAATTAATTGACGGGAATGTAATCGACTCTATGACGTCATTCAAGAAATAAAAAAGAAGAAGTTCAACAAAAGTGATCTGACAGCTGTTCATGTCGAAGCACTATTTTCAAATGACCCAATAAAATGAAACAAAATAATTTTAAAACTAGGTTTATATGAGTCCCTCTCCCAAATAAATGAACAGGAAATGCAATCGAATCTTTTCGCGGTCTGACGAATTCAAAACTGAAATAAGTAAAAGTAAGAAGAAGAAGAAGAAGACAATTTCCGTAGTAGCAAAAGGCATTCTCTTCATCGGAAGCTGTTTCGAATCCTTCTACGACTACTACTACTACTATTCTCATTTTCATGCAACCACCATCGCCACACGGAGCCACTGGCTCCTCTCATAAATATTTTGAGTTTATGGGGTGGTCTCGAGAAGGATGGGAAAATGTGGAAAAGAGAAGGAAGAAGATGACACATGCTAGGAGACAAGAAAAAAAGAATAACAGACCTCTTGAAAGCAAAGAGTCATTGGTCGTGGGAAACAGGGACGAAGAAGTGGAAGAAGAAGGATGAAGAAGACCACCATGTATTCAAAAGAGCCCCAAAAAGAAGAGACAAATGAATTAGATGAAGGGGAGCATGTGTGTGTGTGTGTGTGTATATGCTAAACATTCATTTGTTGGAATGTAAATACACTCGGGAAATTAGATGTCAATAGAATTGTACTTTGTGTTGGGTAGTAGAAAATAATGAGATTCTGATTACATATTCAAGTCTACAGTTCTAAAAGAAATAGTATTTGGATCACCAGAAGCGAAAAAAAATTGAGTTGGATTTCTAACGAAATATGTGCCCTAGAAACATAAGCATTTCGCCTGGAATCTTCAGAGAAATTAGAAAGACCTCTCAAGTCGTGAGTGTCGTCTTTTCTTACTGCTCTTCTATTTCAAGTTCTTGAATATAACTGACAGATGGACGAACCGTTTCTGATCATTCTCTTACTAGGTCTTGTTGTTTTAAAATAAAGTAGCAACCTGAACAAGGACAATAAAACGAGATACTTCACAGTTTAAAGTTTCTCTCTTTCATGTTCCGAAACATCTCTTCTATTGACCCGGACTTGTCCTGTTTATTCAAGAGACTCCTCCGGATGGCGTCGTCGGAAAAGATGAAAAAATACAGGAGAAAATACAAACACATAACTCTCCAGAATACACTGAATGACAAGTAGAGCGTGAATCGATGATGGTTGCAAAGAGAACGCAAAACATTTTCAAAAAAGTTAGATAGTTCTTCGAACTTTCAGGGCGTTCTAAACGTTTGAAAACCATTTGTGCACTTCTATTAGAGGTAAACCAGAAAGTTAACTTCCAAATGTTTCAGTTTGGTACGAAACCAATTGAGATTGCATGCAGTCGTCAAACATTAAAAAGAAGACTATAAACACAGCGAAAAGAGCATAAAATGGAACGAAATGACTTTAGAAATCACAAACCTTGTTGTTCATTTCTTGCAACGACATACGATAACTCGTACACCATTACTATATAGAATATCAGTTATCAGAACGAAGAAAACCTGGGGGTCAGTAGGTGAGCCGGAACAAAAAATAGCCACTAGTGCCCCGAGACTTTTCAAACGAGAGAGGGAGTAGGACAACTGTTCCCTGTCGCGTGTATCAGCATCACTATCATTCAGAAGGAGATGAAGGGGCCGCCGTGCCTTGGCACTTTCAATTAGATTCGTTTCGCTTTGAACGTATTGAGATGAGTAGAAAAAAAGAGAGAAAAGTGAAAAGATAATAGAAATCAAAGAGATTTCTTGGTTCCAAATGTATAACAGGTGTCATCTTTTTCGCAACATTTCCTCCCTCTCTTCCAAACGCCCTCCGGATATCTATTTGTTGGTTAGCAAACATCTTTTTTCTCTTCTTTCTATGCATAGAAACCAAACGAAATGAATTGGGAAAATCATGAAATCGAGGAGAAAGAAGAAGAAAAGATCTGCGGTTAACACCAATTGGATTACACAAACTTCTGATAGCTCAGAAGATATGGGTTCAAGTTTAAGGAAATTGATGAGCTAACGATATTTTAAGAAGATTCCTTATAAAGAAAGCACCTCGGAGCATGAAGAATGAAAAAGTAGGAAAAAAATGGGGAAAAAGTGTGCGGAAGTGGATGAGATGTAAATTGAATTTGCATCTTTTTTCCATCTACTTTTTGCCACTTGAACACTTTGGAGAAAGAGCAAGAATAGAATGTGGCACATGATGACGTGCGTTCTTAATCTAAAAGAGTTCCTGAGAAGAGAAATCCTGGGAGAAGTATATAAGGTTGTGGAGCTCTGAAGTATGTTTCCGACAAGTACAGAGGAGTTGATTGAGTTCAGGGAAAAAGAAAATGGCTCATTTAATAATGCCGAATGGTCGACTTTATTTCTTATAATACTTTGAATACATTCATTTTCCAAAAGAAGCCAAAGGAATCAGATGCTGAAGTATCCGATGTTAGATAATAGGATTGACTAATTAATAGGGCTAACCTCTTCAATATAAGAGCATACAAAATCTTCGAACTATTTTCAGAAAATCGCGGAAAAACAACAAAGATGTCAGAAACAGAAAGTCATGTTTTGTCAATTCGGAATCTGACGTCTTCTCCTCCGTCTGTCTACGTTTTTCAGAAGAAGATGGATAAGTCGTCACTAATTATACTGTTTTGAGACAGAGAATCGAAAGAGAACAAGTTAGGAAATGACAAATGTTCCAAATAGAAATGAAATCGAAAAGTTTCAAAAATAGGAGTTACCTGGAGGTGCTCCAACAGCTTTTGCTCCACCCGCACCAACAATTGCCAACGAGAAATCCTTAAAAGTGACAAGCCATGCCCATAGATCGATGAGCGACAGAATGAAGAACATTCGTGTCCGCCACCGTGTCTTCCAAAGCACCCACGTCAGAATAATCAGCTCGTGGGGCGGATAATAATGATAAAAGTGTATTGTTGTCAGTTTATCGATAGAAATATTGGGAGGTTAAGCCCAACCTTTTCGCCTCTCAAAAAAGATAAAGAAATCAGTAAGAGAGAGTGGAATCACTCTCTCTCTCTTCGAAATCAGTTCGCTTCTTTCGACTCAACTCTCTTCTTTAGTCAACAATACACCGGTCTTTCCGCAGGCGAGAGCAACACTAGTACAGTAGTACAATGCACGTAAAGCCCTGTCTTTCTCTCTCTTTTTTTTTTTTTTAAAGAAAAGTCTCATTAAGTTTCAGAATTTGACAACACAACATGTGTACTGTTCGGATTATTTAATCAAACCAAAAGACGAGACAAGTTTTGCAAAGTGTAACTAGTTGAGGGCTCGAAATAGTTTGACTTTCCGAAAAAAGAAAAAACGAACACAGATTATGAGTTTTTTTTTTGGAGAAGAAGAGCATTTTGCACATACTACAAAGAACAATTGCAAAATGAAATGTTGGTAGAAAAGATTTCAAAGTTTTGGAAATTCAACATCGGAATTGTGAAGAAGTCTATCTTTGAAACTTTGATAAATGGAAGGGGAAAAGAAATGATCAACAGAAGATTTCAAATGACAACAACTGGATATCAAAGTAGAATTGAATCTAACACATCAGCGGTTCGAAAACAAGATACCAAACTAAAGGAACAACTCTAAAAAGATTGCTATATTTCAAGTATGCCCTTCTATTTGAGGTTCTACTCTATATCAATTTGCTTCTGATAGCAATCTGATCCACTTGTGATTTGGAACTCGAGAACTTTTTCATCAAACTTGTGACAGTTAGATAAACTTCTTCTTTATTTGCTTATCTTTTTGATATCAAAACCTAAATTCTGCTCATTGATCTCTACAATTTCCTCTCTCAAAATCTTCTCAAATCGGGGCGCGGATTGATCTTAAAAGAGGTCAAAACAGTACAAAAAGGAGGTGGCTTTATCGGATCTCGTGATAGAGAAAGCCGAAGCTTAACGCCAGCACAAATACATCCAAAAGGTGCCACTTGAGGTAAACTGTTAGGTAAGAAAGTGAAGAAAAAGAGAAAGTATTGAGAAGATCACAAGTGACCGCCGACGACGAAAAAAAAGAAATATTTGCTTGGCGGTATTTTCTTGCGCAAGACTCACAAGGAGCCGCCTGTTTGTTAGTTTTGTTTCTCGAACGATTCAAAAAACAGAAAGAAAAGAGAGAAAGACGTTCGAAACTAATCAGAAAAAGGTGAGACTTCAACCTAATATTCTGACATCTCAAGGGTTCTTTATTCATTTATTTTTTTTCACCTCACATCACAATCATAAACTTGTTCGAGTGTTGGCAAAGTAGGTGGTAAGTTAAGGGGAGAAAAGATATTCGAATTGAAAGTAAACTGCCAAATGGTTGAGAAGAAGAGGGAATGAACGAAAGTTTCCAAGGACATGTGTTTAGAAAGAAAAGGTAACAAAAAAAAGAGAGAAAAGTATGCAAAAAAAACATTGGAGGATTAGGAATTGGATAGCTAACTGGTTCGATGAAGCATTTTGCCAAAGAATTCAGAAATGGTACAGTAATCCTACAGATATTATTTTCTGTTTTTGACAGACAAAAATACTAATTTAGTTGCCAATAAGGTTGCCGACACAAAGATTATATCTATAAATTTCAGTTCCGATTTCCAAAAATGAACAAGTTTTTCTTCAAAAATGAAAGAAACATAGATGAATGAAAACTAGAGAAGCTGTAGGCGTCAAGAATCGTTTCATTCATTATTGTTTCTTTCATTATTTCCCATTAGTCATCGCTACAGTATTCATTGTGTTAGATGGTCAAAGATTCCAGAAAAATATCAGAAGAAACTTTTTGATTCAATAAGAAATGAAGGGAAAAATTAGGTATTCAAAGGGATTTGAACAAAGGAAACGGGGCAGCAGAAGGGACCGGATGGAATGGGTTGGGCATCAGAAGAAGAAGAAGATTTGAATTGAAAAGAGAGATATTACCTATTCATATAATGCGAGAATATGTGATGAGAGTAAAGAAACGAGAAGATCTGGATATATTGTTGGATGGATGGAACAAGATGGATTCGATTTGAATTGAAACAGAAAAAAAGTAAGGAGAAGCTGGGAATCAACTTATGGAATTTCGTCGTTTTGAAACGGTGACAGAAATATCCTCAAAAAGACGATCCGAGTTTTTATAGTTTAGAAAGAAAACGTTTAGGAATGGAGCTCAAAAATTGGTGCCGTTCCAAATTTACATTTCGTATGTTTCAGGCCAGATTCTTGGCAAAAAGAGAACTATTGGCACGATGCCAACTCTCAAATTCGTTGAGTAATTTTCAAGAAAAATCTAAGCTTTCCAGCTCATAGTTCCAGAATGTGAAACTCAAAGCAACAAAAAACTCACCAATATCATCTCGACTGCACACGTATTGACAATATTCTGTACTTGAAAAGAAGTCATTCGTTTGGCTCATTTTGTTAGGAAGACCTGAAGAGATAGTAAATGTTTTGGGTTGATTTAGAATGATTAAATGAGGAATGGATTCTTTTGAAACAAATTTGAAATGATTTAGAGAGAGGTCATTCAGAAAGAGAGACAAGGTGCGATCTTGGACACAAGGGGGTAGATCAGAAGGAACGAGATAAGGGACATTTGGAAAAGAGAGGTTGTAACATCGTTAAAGCTGTTGTTTTTTGTGCTAATTGGCATTCCAAGTCCAACAAAAAGATTGCGATCGGGGAGGGAAAGAAACGAACGAGAGAGACAATGAAATGGAGGAAAATGACCAACTTTCTTGGATTGTTACTAATTTAGAACACCTTGACGTTCAAGGAATGTAAGGATAGTTTCATGATGTGGAATAGTTTTGGAAAATTTTATGAACCTCTCATATTCCATAGCTTTATGTAATAAACTTTTTTGGCATTTGCAAAAGAAGAAAGAAGCTAAAATCATTGGAAAATTTTCATAATTTAGAGATCCAATCAGAAATACTAGTCTTACTTTCAATAGTCACAACTTTCCTTATTATTAGAAACTCTCAGTCCATCTCTCTGACCAAAATTCCCAAAATTATCAAAATTTAAGCTTTAAAAACATTTAAATAAATCTACTTACCTAATGATAATTGTGTGTGAGTATGGTGAATACGTGATAAATTGGGACTACTTTCTCCCAATCGACTGTGCCTTTTATCAACACTCAAAAGGCTTGAAGGACCAAGTGTGGAAGATCCGTTGATAGGAGAAATAGTGGAAGAGGCAGCGACTGTGGAGAGATGATGTAGTTCCGGTGAGGAGCTGAAATGAAATTATACGATTATACAAGTTTTCCAAAAAAAAATTAACTTGCAAGAACACTAACAATTGAAAAATAACAAGAGGATTAAGGAGACGAGAAGTCAAATATACAAGAACATTTGGATTATAGTGGCCAATGGTCGTAGAATTTATAAACAATCGAATTCGAAAAAAATGGAGAAGACTTTCAATTAAAGAATCTGGCTTTTTTTCGTCTTAGCATTTATTTCTGGATGTCTCAAACAGCTGATCAGTGAAAAATGACTTTTGGAGGATAACATATCCTAACAGCTGATGATCTGTTTTCCATGTCAAAACACAAAAGCGTGATAGATTAATTGAGTTGAAAAAGTGCATCTCGAGAAGGATAGAATTCGAAGGTTCTAGATTAGTATGATTCTCTTTTTACCTGTTTTAGAAGAGCACTATATAGAATTTAATAGCTTCTTTTTTGAACGGATATGAAAAACTTTAGAAAAAGTGCAGTTCTATTAGAGGTCTTACTTCATACAGTACACCCCGCGCTCCCACTCCTTGTATGCCACCAAAACTGGTTCCGTTTCTACACAAAAAAGGTCAAAGATGTAATCTCGCTGCCAACACTTTTGACGTAATTTGTAAAGGAGCAATGGGAACAACTTGAAAAGAAGAAAATGTTCGAAAAAGGGGAAATCTGGAGAGTGAGACTCTTGAAATCAGTGCTTACTCCTCGGAAGGAGAGGACGGAAAAAAGCGACCGGAAAACGTCAGTGTCTCCCAGTGTTTTTCCCTTTTTTCTTGCTCCCAATGTGTGCTCATGCTCAAATAGGAATCCTTGAAAAGAAGAAGGAGGAAGACAAAATGACGAAAAGTTGTTGGCCATTTCGATAGTGGGAGGAGATAGATGGAAGAGTAAAAAGTAAAGAGTTGATGGGAAGAAATTCAGTAGAAAATGGAATTGGGAAAAGAGAAGAGATAAGAGAATAGTGTTCAATACACCAATAAATGTTTTTGAGAAGAGGGGGAGTGTTCCTAGATGATGGAAATGAGATAAGAAATGAGAAAAAGGACAGGAAATGACGATTAATATTGTGTTAGGAAAAGAAGGAAAAGAAGCAGATGGGGCGATGGAAAAGAAGGAGCACACGCCATAAATATCTTCTTTCTCATGTCAAAAAGAGTCAAATAATTATTGATGAGAAAGGGGAAGGAGAAAGACATAAGGATGAGGAATCATATTACATTATGATTATTCTGTTCTTCGAAAAATAAAATTTTGAATTTCTATTCTTTTCAAAAGGATAAGAGTCCCTATCTTTTGTAGAAACGGTCAGAGTAAAAAGGCAAGTCTGGCAAGGAGCCAACTACAAAATTTTGGTGATAAAGCAAAATAATCTTCTATAGTTCTCAATTATTTTTTCTCTTTTCGAAGTTCTAAACTTTACTTTCTCTGCAAATACCTTATACAAGTGCCCTTCTAAAAGGGGTTTCATTTCAATATTCAAAAACACATCCTATTCCCATCTCTTAGAATCTCAAACTAAGAAAACTGACTAAAATCTGTTGACAGAAGGAGGGAGATGGTGAATCTGGTTATGAATAATGATGATGATCGGATGACTTCCACACGAATGAAGTCAAAGTTTTTCGATGAAAAAGGTCATTGAAAAAATAGTGAGAGATCCGAGAGAAGAAAGTGTCGATTTTGACAGAGAGATATTCTATTTGCACAGCTTTCGTTCAATTCAATTTGCTAATGAAAACTGTCAAAAATTCATTCGGGGCGAAGAGATTTTTGGGATTTTCTAAAAAACAATTGGAAAACGGACATATCTAGATTTGGGTATTCACCGGAGAGAAGGATAGAAAGCAAGAGCTCCGACATAATACAAACACATAAACGGAGGGAAAAGGGCGGCTCACTAAGAGTGAACAGGAGCAGCAGCAGCCGAAGATGCTCATTCTCTCGTTTTCTCACCAGACTACCATATAAGTCAATGTGTATACAATATTATTGCAAACATATGGTTCTTTTTGGAATGAACGGCAAAAAGTGTATACAAAGTAGATGGGAGAGAGCATAAGAAGAAGAAACTAACAAAGGGTCATGGAAAAGAAGTGTTGAGAGGCAATGAAGGAAAGCATGGATTATAAGTTGAGATATTGAGGAAAGACACTTGGCCAGAGATTGAGATTTTGAGTGACAAATCATGTCACAGACAGAGAAGAGAAAAGAAGGAAAAAGAGGAGAACCCACCTAGATCAAGAATCGGACGTGAGGTGCTCAAAATACTTTATCAAAGGTTTTTGAGGTCTCTTTTTTTTCTCAGAGGAACGGAACTTTGAGTTTTCTCACTGACACATCTAGCGGATATGTGTTGCAGAGTGATTTTATTTTCGATAAATCTTTCTCTTTTGAACAACTCAACTAGCTCTTATAAAAGAGGATATGGTTGTCAAATTTGTAATTAAGGTTACTTACTATTGACTTAATTAAAAAAGAAACTTTGAATGGTCTTTCATAAGAAAGCTTTATCAACAAGTTGTGAAAAAATCTTGAACGTTCAGTGATAACTTTGACTAGCAAAACACCGAAATTGAGATAGTTGGAACTCAGCCAAATATAGTACAGTACCCCTACTTACACACCCAACCATCTTCCATGAATTCTATATTAATAGTAAAAAGAGAAAACTTCAATTTCCAAAAAGCCAACCACTACGAAACCTCAAATCTCACAAAAAGAACGAATTGGGGGAAGGAAAAGTATCCCTTCCGGAATACCACATTACCTTCTCTCATTTCTGGGATGAAGTCGGCGAAAAAGAAGCGGCAAAGGGAGAGGAGGGAAACGTAAAAAGAACCGGATTCAGAAGTGATTGAAGGTGTCAAGTTGAGTTATGACTTGAGAAAATACTCCCAAAAAATCAGCTGAAGGAGAGGGGGAGTGACGTGGCATACAACAATCAAGAACTTGAAACTAGTAGCTAATCGGCTAAAGCATATACGATGAAGAAAAAGGGATGGAAAAGAGAAAAGAAATGGGAAGTACTTCAAAAGATAGGAGCACAAACATTAGCCTAATGATTAACAATTAGAAGGAGAAGGTTGTAGATATGGGCGAATCATTCTTTTCGGAGCAAAAAATGACAGTTTTTAGGATGTTGAATAGTTCAGGGTGCAGTTATATTGAAGTATTTGGAACATATTTGTTCCAAATCCTTCCTATTCTTGATTTTGAATCTTTCTGATTCCAGCCAAATTAACAAAATCCATAACTACGACTACATATTCCAACAGGAAAAAAGCCCAAAAAAAAGGACAAATTCTCCATTTGAAATACGATATTCCTGAGCAATTAGTAGATTTGAAACGATTTGGGGGAAATCCAAAATGAAAGTGCAACACAATTTCAAGAGGTCTTTTTCTTTTCTTCTCCAATTTCATTTGTTTGTTTCTTTAGTGATGATTTCAAAACGAACGGGGCAAAATGGAAGAAAAACGAAACGGGACTCGAAAAGTGTTTCTTTTGAGTGGGAGAAAGAGAATAAAGAGAAAGAGAACTGTGTGCTTTTCAATATTTGTGTGTGTGCATATGCCATCAACCATATTATATTGAAATTTAAAGTTTCTTTTATGGTCTTAGAGTGTGGGAGAATAGTTTTCGAATTTCAAAAATTCAAACGAAATGTAGCAAAGGTTTGAATTGTACTGTATCTATAGGGGTCATCGTGGCGAGACTTTCGAGAAAACTGAAATTGGATGGCATCGCCAAAAAAAACTATTTTCTACAGTACCCGAATCACTTTTCTGAGTCATAATCTAAACAAAAAAAAAACCTTCAATCGAACTAATCGGATGAATATCCGAATGGACAGCAGTCTCCTTCTGCATCTCCTCCTGCAGATAATCATCATCATTTGAATTCAAAAGTGCCTTCTCCCTCCCCTTTTTTACCTTCTTCTTCCTCATTTTCTCTTTCTAACCGTGTCCTTCGATTTGAAAACGGTGAAAAACGCTCTTTTCTCAAGGCTGCTTCGAATGTGACCATCAGGTAGGTAGGGGGCTTAATTGCAAATAGTACAGGAGAGCATGAAGGACGTGTGAATGTTGCCAGAAAATGAGATATTTCAAGTAGAAGAAAAACGAAGGAATCGGTCAACTGACACTAATTTATGAGTTGTTTAGGAGGTCAGAAAACATGAGAATTTCAAAAAGTTTGCACTTTTTTCGAAACGGAAAAAGAAGTTACGTAACAAAAATTTCTATACTTGAAGTTCAGAATTGATAATTTATAGTTTTAGTGTCTCTAGCGCTAACACTCAAGGCGAGGAACTCACAAAATGATCTAGAAATTAACCAAACACAATAACCTTTTTCAAATGTGATTTTGACAAATTTCCCATGAGAGCTGTTTTTGAATGATACTCCAGAAAGATCTCTAGAGGCCTCTGATGCATGTGTGCCGTTATACTAGAGGCACCTCCCTGTCCTTCAAATGGATGGTTCTAGTTTCCACCCAATGCCTACTGGAACCCACAACAATTTTGAATTCTCAAAACTCTCAAAATTCCAGAATTCCAGTTTCTCTTCTTTTTTTTCTTTTTCCCTTTGAACTTGAAAAAGTACATCATCATCTTGACAAACGGAGAAACGACATACAATTAGGTAAATTCTCAATTCATTTATTATTCTATTCTCCTTTTAAAAGAGACACTTAAAATAGACATTCTTCTCCTCTTCTCTTTCATTGGTTCCACCTCATTTAAAAAGACAATAAATGTTAAGGATAATGAGATACGTGGAATAGGAGAAGACGAACAAATCAAAATAAAGGGAGGAAACCGAACAGAATTGAGGAATAGAAGAAGGCTTTCAGGCTGTGTTGTAGCAGTAACAGAAAAGAGAGAGGAAACTGCTGAATGGCCATCGGACAACGACAATTAGTATAAAGAGAGAGAGAGAGGGAAAGGTACAAAGAGAGGATCAGAAGAAGAGTAAAGAGAACTGGTCGGAAAATGAGAGAGAGAGAGAGAGAAACGATTCTACGGGATTACCTTTTCAAAGATTTTTGGAATATAGGGAGAGAAGAGAAGGAGGAACATCCCATTGTTATCCACATAATCCTATTTGCCACATTAAAACAGGCAATGTTCAAACTTTGACGAAGGGACTGTAGGCAAAGCTAAGGATAATGAGAAACTCTAATAGAAGGGTACATTGAGCTCAAGCAACAACTACTGGAAGAGTATGAACAAGGAACTCTAATAGTAGGGCAGAAGCTTCATTCAAATACAGTGGTTCCCAGATCAAAAAGTAGAGAAAAAGGAATGCTCAAAACTGCCAGGAACAGATGGAAACGACTCAAAGTTATAGTCAGATATTATAATTGGTTTCGGATGAAAAAAGGATGAAAAAAGAAATAAGATTCTCTGAAAGTCAACCAAATTTATAAAAGAAGGTATTGAAGGATAAAGTTCCCTGCTCGGGAGTTAAGAGACCAAATTCGAACATCCAAATACAGTTCAGAAAATTCAAAGTGACAGCAAAAGCTTCCAAATAAAACCCAAATTCTCACCATTTTAATCTTGACATTGGCTCTTCTGACCGCCGTTCCGTCATCCCTCGTGCTCCGCCCACTTTCCATGTTCCGAATGCAACTGATCTGAAAATTAAATCTTATTTATTCTGGAACTCTCACTTTTCCAGCTTCTAACCCTTTGGCCTTAATAAAACATATTGGACTTCGAAGAAAAGTGCTCAACATTTGAGGCACTGGCTCGTTTTAAGAACGAGTTGATGGAAAAATAGAGAAGTGTGGAGAGAAGTTGGAACAGTTTGGGAGGAGAATCCACGTTTTAACACGCCTTGAAACTTGTTTCCAAAAAAGATGGAAAGAAGAATGAAAATTGTCACGTTGAAAACTTTTGAAAGTTTGGGGTTTTGTAAAAAATTGAATTCCAAAAGACGGAAGGTTGGAAAAGAGAATAGAGAAAGAAAATAAATAAATTAGAATAAGACTACAGTAACTTCTATCTCACCTGTACTGCCTTCGAGCATTCAACGTCATCGAGGAGCCCTGCATGTAGGCGTCAGCCATTTCTGAATTCAAAAACACTTTTGCAGATGAAAGTAAGAAGTAGTAGACGTCAATAGTTCAGTCTGAAAATACATAATATGAATGGAACGATGGCGGGGGGAAGAGGGCATTGTCATCGAAAAACAAGCATCAGCAAGCGTGGAGAATAGAGGACGGGAACATATAAAAGGAAAAGCAGTGGAATAGGAGAAAATGATGGAGAAAAAAGGAGAAAAAAACGATGAAGGCGTTGACATAAGAGAATCATACAGTCAAGAGGTGAAGAGGAAGAAGAAGCTGAAAGAGGTCATAACTAGAACATGTGTCAATATGCTGTAGTGGTTTTTGCGAAAGATTCGAATAATAACTGAAAAATTTCATGAGATCATAGGGGCAATAATGTTAAAGGTTATGTAGGATGTATGAACTAGATTTGGCAACACCTCAAATAGAAAGGCACGTGGGTTGCTCGAATGGTTTTGTTGAAACTTGCAGGACGACAGTTAGATATGAAATGAATCAAGAGTTTTTTCCTATAAAATTTAAGTCATGACTCCCTCAACAAGCGATCTGGCTACTCTATGTTTTGAGCGAAACCCAACTGATTGATCTTCTATACTAGTGATCGATCACGATTAAAAAACCCCAACTATAATTTTCAGTGAATTTCTTGAATTCTCGTTTGATAGCATTAAAGTAGTGGTCATCAGAATCATCGTCTATCCCCTCATCTCAATATCTAAAAAGGAGAATGAAATGTGAGAAGCGCGCGAAATTTGAATCTTCTCAAAAAGGAATTCTCAATCTATGATTCCCGTATTTGAACTCATCCTCAATAGGGAAGACTATAGCTATTCATGTGGGAAGAGAAAAGGAAGCAGATGGGTGATACAATGTTTCAGATTGAAGGAATATCATGGAGAAAAGCAGCAGAATGGGACAAGAACGAACTAGTGTGGAACTACTCTAATCTAGCCTAAAGTCTACAATATGTTGAGCTATACTCTGTCAAGACAAAAAGTAACGAAAGTGAACTTGAACTAATACAAACGAGCCTAAAAAAATTGAGAGTAGCCTAGCTCGGACTTCATTGACATGACCGAAACTCTGAAACGAAGTTAATTGAAAAGTTAAAAAAAAAGATTTTGAGAAACAGAAGCTCTGGTACAAAATATCAGTCAGCTTCAAAGAAACTATAAAACAGTTTCTGAGAAACGATTGATCAAAGAATCAATGAGAAAGAACGCATGTCGTAGTGGTAGTAAATGATATCAGAACGACCAGAGACACATGGCAAACAGTTTTTCTTTTCACTGGCAATCAAATATGTCAACATGGAACAAGTGCAAGAAGCCTCTCTATCTTTCTCTTTTCGTTGTCATAAAACAGACGAACGGCACATGGTGGTAAAAGGGGAGAATTAGGAGAGAAGAAGGGGTCCGGATGATGATAACTGAATGCCAGAAAGAAGAAGAAGAAGAACATGAAGGTCATAGAAGAGATGAAAGAGAGAAAGAAAGAGCATCTGCATTTGCAAGAGATCTCGAATTTCTTTTTCTTCTTAAAGGAAGGAAGGAAGAAGATCAAAAGAGATGAAGGAGATGACGAAAAATAGAATTGTGGGTGGAGGAAAATAATGGAGACTTTTGGAGATTTGGATGTGCTGAAAAAGGATTTGTATCGTAATGAGAAATTGGAAATGTTTTGGTTTGTTTTCTTTTCCAATTTTCAGAATTACCTCTGAAAATGGATGGCTCAAGAGTGACACACTGGAAAATTATTTACAGTTTTCTGTTGCCTATAAGATTTTGGAAATCTGAGAATATCCGAGAGACTTCATAACCTGTACGGAACCAAACTTTGAGAAATGCTCTTATAATAGAGGTAAACCTGTTTACAAAATCTATAAACCAATCTCTCCCAATGAAGGACCTTCTCTTTGTGTGCCAACATAAAGAAGAAAGAGAAAAAGCTCAACTAAATTGGATCACTCACTGACAGATGTGCTAAATTCTACGCAACACTACTACTACGATTCAATACAAATCGCAGCTAATTTAGAGTTCATATTCAGTTCAAATTGTTCTTAGAGCTCAATTTGCTCGATGAGTTGAACGGCAGCTGTGATAAATGTCACCTTCTTCAAACTGTGAACAACTCAAACTTTTTCAACAAAAATGCTCCAGGAACAAAATGAGAAAACTAGAAGAAATGTGATGGGGGATAAGAGGAGTGAGAAGTGTGTAATCCAATCAAGATGAGCAAGTTGAAAAACGGAGAAAAAGAAACGAGGATTTTTGATGTTGTCCGGTGAAAAGAAACACATGAAATGAGGTGCATGTGCAGGTGTTAACACTCTCTCCAACTGTTTCTTTTTCGATGCAATCTTGGGTGATTTATTGGGAGGTTTATGGGTACACAAAGTGTACAACCTTCAGTAGTAGAAGAGAGATAGGTCTTGATTTGAGAAACTAGTCTCAACGTGCTTTTGGATACTTTTGACTAGTTTAGGCCATCTCAGTGTATCTCGGACACCTCTAATAGAAAGGCACTTCCAATGCTAAGTGTTCATGAAAAGTAGAAAACTTCATGAGGTAATCTAACAGTCTTTCAATTCAAAAAAACATAATTTCGAATCATTAACTTACTTTTAAGGGCCTCTAGTAAAATCACAAATTTTTAGAAAAAAAACGAACTGCTGAGATTCGAAGTCCCTTTTTTCAGTTCAAGCTAGGGGCCGTTCGTTAACCTTATCGAAATAGAAAATCTTGGGAATTTTTTGCAAATATAATGAAAACGAAATTCCTATATCAAGATTTAAGAAAACTAGATTTTTCAAACAAATTAGAATCTTGTCAATAGACTGAAAATATTTTTCAAAGTAACTGTGACCGAAACAAAATGAGCTATGAAATGAAAGGAACAAATGAAATTTTGAAATCGAAACAGTTTGTTTTTGGGAGTGACAATATCTTTTGGAAATATTTCGAAAACCTGAGTTTTCTCAATGACTAACCAGATCTCTCATTCCTTCCAAATATCTATTTTTCAAATAATAATTTTTAGTACAAGAACATATTTCATGCCTTCATCTTCTTCTTCTTTTAAGTTTTCATCATATTTTCTTCATCTCATGTGGGTTATAAACTCAAATTACCTACACTTACACTTTTACTCTTTCATGCTTCATCTTCATCATCTCTTTTTCAAGAGAACTCCTATCTCAAGTATTTCGGGATTTCGGAAGGAGAGAGGAAATGACGCAAAACATGTGTGAAACAAGAAGACACAAATAAAAGTGTAGAATGACAGAAATGAGCTATGACATATCCACACACATGTGGTTTGTAAGACGGTTGTGGTGGTTTGGAGAGAAAGTTCCAATGTGGGAACATTAAAAATGAAAAAGAGTTGAAGTCGTAACTATGTCTAGGTTTTTGCTATAGAACTGAAAGAAGGAAGGAGAGGGAATAGTTGGGTTGTGATTAGTTAATAGGTGAAACCTCTTTTAATAGGGCACCAGTGACCAGAAACGGTTGGAAAAGCGGTTCAGGAATCTCTATGATATTGGGTGCCGTTTTGATAGAGATTTCTTAAAAACTAATTTTCTTTATTGCCGTAACCCAATTGGTTTTCAGCTGTTAACTTTGGAAGATAGTACAATACTAATACATAGAACGTGTTCATGGTTATAACCAAAGGTTCAATAATTCAAAAGTTTTCGATTTCCCTATCCTCCCAAGCTTAGTTTCTCTTTATTATCCACCGTTTTCGAATAGTTCTACAGGAAAATATCAAAAATAGAGCTCTGTTTAGGGAACACGCCGACTATGAGGTTTTCATCCAATATACAATAAGCTTCAAGGAGTTATACAGAAAAATTTTGCTTTTCGGCACCATCTTCTTCCATCTCGAACTTATTTCCTATCTTCAAAGCGCTCAATCTTTGACCCGTTTTTATTGTTTCACAAAGCATGTTTTAAATCAAAAAATCGTGGGAGAAATGATCGTGGGTGTGGGATAAAGAAAATGGGATAAAGAAAAAAGGTTTTCGAGAAATCTGACAAGATTTTGATTCCTTTCGAAATCACAGTTTACTTAGCAGTATCTAATCAAATATTGATAGAACTGGATCTATCGAAATCTCTCCCTTTTAATCATTTAGTAAAAGAGTTAAGAGAGAAAAGATAAATGAGTTTAGACATCAAAGAAACTGCCGAAATGCTCGCACAAAAAAAGATAAAGAGAGAAAAGAGCACGCACCAAATTTACAGTAGAAACCACTTAAGAGAGAAAAGAGATAGAGAATTATGAAAAAAGACTGATTTCGAGAGGATTGGCGAAGGACAAAAAAAAACGGAGAATTAGGAAAAAGAGGATCAGAGAAAGATAAAGAAAAGAGCAAATGTGTTTGCGCACTGTATCACGGAAAGTAAGAAAAGGGGTTGATGGAAAGGAAAAAGTTGGATTGAGATGATGAACTCTATTATAAGATCTATTTCAATTCAGCTAAAAAGGATCCAGAGGTGTGCCCTTCTGTTAGAGCACATTTTATGATCAAATCGAGTAACCATAGAAACTACAGAATTCAACCAAAATCGTGTCTCCAGTATTCTAAATGTATACAATATTTCCAAACAAAAACGACAAAATTGAAATAGAAATAGGTAGAGCGAGGAGAAATAAACATAAGAGTAACAACCAACTGGACACTCCGAAACCATGATTTTATGACGTTTATTGAAGGAAAACGAAAGAAGAAGCATCGTGAAACGGAATGACTTCTTCTCTTCTTTTTTCTTTTTTATTCAAACCAAAAAAACATGTAAAGGGGTTCGAGAGCT
This sequence comes from Caenorhabditis doughertyi, assembly GCA_963572265.1. Taxonomy (NCBI): domain Eukaryota; kingdom Metazoa; phylum Nematoda; class Chromadorea; order Rhabditida; family Rhabditidae; genus Caenorhabditis; species Caenorhabditis doughertyi. The sequence goes on from OY751554.1 coordinate 12,308,645, forward strand.
GTCTTCAGAATACTATAATACATTGGGTCGAGACCAAAAAAAGAAGAAAAGAGAGAACACGTCAGAATTTTGAACATTCTGCCATTTCCAGTAGTCTAGAGGAGGAGAAAAGTGTACAAATAAATACAATTGACGCTTATTTCTTTTCAATTTCTTTTCACTCTTCCCATCTGAAATGAATTGAGTTGCAGCCAAAAAGTTATTGAAAACTGGAGGAAAGGGGAACCGGCTGGAACGAATGGAACACATGTCAATTTGTGGTCAAATATGATGCATTTCGGAGGAGAAAAAGTAGGAGAAAAAAGGTTGAAAAGTTTCATGAATTTTGAGGACAGAAGTGGAAACAAAAGGTAAAAGTGAGAAGGGAGTAAAAGGAGGAGAGAAGTTTTGTCTTGCTTCTTTTTTTTGAAAAAAAACAGATTTTGGAAAAAGAGAAAAAAGACAAGAAGTGAGAAACTTGGGAAGCTGTCTACAATTAGAAATATTAGATTTGAAAAAAAAACCTCTCAGATAAAGGCATCAGAATGAAAAAGGTTAATGAAAAGAATAGACTTTAAGGATTTAATGGTCAAAAAATGAAAACAACTATGAAATTCGCCAATTTTATTGATTCAAGAAAAATTTCTTTCTTAACCAAAAGGAAAGGAATTTCCCTATCTTTATTAGAATCAGAAAGAAGCCTTCCGATCCTAACTATTCTGCCAAAACTCCAAAAAACTTTGCGTCTACCAAATCAAAATCAACAATCCTGACACCGAAAGAATCCTAAAAGAGACCGCCCTACCGAAACAAAATCAAAAGTGAGTCAGGCTGATATTTTGCATAATAATCATAATCGGACAGTGTGTGTCATTCAACTTTGTTTCAGTATTTCGTGGTCAAGGTCACACATGAACGGAAAGTTATAGGAAAACAAGAACCCTTGAGAAATGAACACGTCTCTTGAAAGACAAAAAGTGCAAGTGGGGGATGAAATGACACCTTTTTAAAAAGTGATTGTGTGCAAGACATCCGTGCAAACACTGTCTTTCTCTCTCAATCATTTTCCAAGTGCAAACGGAGCAGAAAGTGTGAAAGTGAGTCTTGTTTCTTCCTTTGCCTTCTACACCTCTTTTTCGTGTTTTCATTGCTCTCTCGTGTGCGCAACAACACAAGAAGAACGCACGCATATGTAATAAAAAAGACCTACGGAGAAGGAGAAAAAAAAGGACGGCGATTTATGTTTTTGAGAGGGAGAGAGGGAGCAAGAAGGAGCAATCGGAAGGAGAAATAGGGAGAGAAGGGAAACTTTTGTATGCTTTGTCCATGTATTGTGGCCATTTTGAGAAACTGTGAAAGAAACTATCTCGGTAACTGACTGACGCTAAACCAGGGGTTCCCCAAGAGTCAGGTTGCCTTGAGATAGACTAGATAGACTAGCGCTGAGCTGGAGATTCTGAGAATGAGGCTTCGATTTGGTCAAAAACAGAACACGAATTTCAATGCTTGCCAAAAGATTCACAACATTTTCAAAAACTGATTCAAGTGTTGCAACTTCAAAAAACTGTATTCTCATGATTGCCCTTGTTACCGAAAAAAAGATCCTAAATCTCTTTTTTTTCAACAAAGTTATCACAAAATGATAGAAAGATAGTACAAAGGTGACAAACTTACAATTAGAAGAACTATAAAACCTCTTATACTAGGGCCATCAAAAAAGCATCTGAGATGCTCCAGGGCTCCGAATCCTATGTTGACAACAATTTGTGTTGTAACACAATGATGCTCTTCTTCTATTCTCTCTATTCTTTCCTCCAATAAATATAATCAGATTAGTAGTGTATTTCGCGCATTTATTAAAAGAGAATGAGGTGACTGGTGACAGGAGGACACCCATCTCCCGAAACACAGTGTAAAACACGGAATTTATGAGTGATGGCGATGATGATTTTTATGAAAAGATGAGCAATAGAAATGCAGGGGGAAAAGAGCTGATTAAACCGAAAACAATCAATTTCGATACAACAAAGACTCAAAAAGCGTAGACACCAGGATAGTTCTCACGGGTAATTGAGAAATTATGGAATGAAAAGGCGGCAATTTGAAAAGGAAGGAAAAGTAAGAAAAAGTGAGAAAGTGGAGTAATTATGAGAACAAGAGAGGAGTAAGACACGAAAAAAAAAACAAAAGTGCTTCAGACTTTGGTGTTTTGAAGAGAGAAGGATGTGCATACCATTCAAGGAGAGGATAAGGAGGGTTTTTTGTTTTTTTTTTGAAGTAGAGCCAGAAATTACTATGGGAAGGCTACAATAGACTTTCATGGATACATCTTTCATTATCAAAAAATCTTTTAAAAATGCACTCACAAGCATTTTGATACCAGCTGGATGATTCGGAATGTCTAAAGAACAGATGCATGAAAGTGTACTCCACGTACTCCAAGTAAAGATAGCGTCACTTATGCAAGCTTGACCTCAAACAGATTTTTCACATCTGTTACAAGTACCAGTTCTCATCTCAAGTTGGTCAGATTCTTGTTGAAAATGTTATTTTATAATAGTTTGTTCGGCAATCTGTCAACGGTATCAAAAATCAAAAATGTACTGAGAATTCCTAAAACTCAGAGTTAAGAAATGGATTCAGCCAAATGATTATTGGTCGGACACTATCCTGGTGTGAAGCTGAAGAACCACAGACGGCAGGTGAACAAGTGGGAGTTTGACCAAATAAATGAACTAAAATGGCTCTGATCGTCTGACCAACTTGACCCTAACCGATTTCGTACAGCTGTCACTGATATCAGTATACAGAATTGAGATGAGACGAATAAGAAGAAAAACCAAAAATTGTGTTGAGAGGAAATGTCGAAAAAAGTGAAGAGTTCACTCATTTTTGCTTGCTCAGCTGTGCCCCCGAGAAGAGGTCACAAGGGAATCGTTGGGACAATAATTCTAGACAAAGGAGAGACCACCAAAGAAGAAGTTATAAAAGAAGGAAGATGAAGAAGAAGAAACTGTTGTTGAATGATCGATGAAATGTCGGATGAGGATCTATTTCAATTTATAATCGACTTGACTTTCCATCGTCTAAAAAAACGGCAACACAGGGCGTCACACAGGCAGTATATTGGATTGGATAGTTATTATTATAGAACCATCTGCCGCGACGCTGCGACGATGCAACGAATTCAATTCCGAATTCCCGTAATATGCCCTTCACCTGGACAGCTTCTTCTTCTACTTCTACGTCTTCTTCTTCATTCTTTCACCTCTTCCTGTTTGTCTCCTCACTCTCGGGTACTTTCCTTTCGAATCGACCAATCGGACGGCAAAAAGAGAAAGAGTCGTGAGAAGTAGAGGAGAAGGAGGAAAGTACTTGAATTGTGTTGTGTTGTCCATAAACTGTCTCGTGTATTAATATTATTATTATTGTATTAGGTTTCCATGAAGGGAACAGTTAACAAAGGGATAGGAAATAGAACAAACGTGCTGGAAATTGATGATTTCAGTAAGGTCTAAGAACGGAAATTCAGAGGAAAAAGGGCAGAACGAATAGTAAAGGATTGGATAGGAACTTTCTTATGAGTTTTTTTTAAAACTTCTCTCATATAATCATTTCAGAATCAAAATGTTTGAAATACAACTCTACTTATGTCCCAGAGGAGATGAATCCAAAGTTTCGATTAAGAGGGAGAAAGTTCTGAACCATTTTCATTTTCAAAACTTTTAACTACAAAAATCTGAATCAAATTCTCAGATATTTTGAAGGGAACAGTTAACAAAGAGATAGGAAGTAGAAGAACTGTGCTAGAAATTGATGATTTCAGTACGGTCTAAGAACGGAAATGCAGAGGAAAAAGAGCTTGAGAGCGGAACGAATAGTAAAAAGATCGGATAGGAACTCTCTGATAGGTTTTTTTAAACTTCTTTCGTATAATAATTTTCAGAACCGAAATATTTGAAATCCAACCCTACTTATGTCCCAGAGGTGATGAATGCAAAGTTTCGGTCAAGAAGGAGAAAGTTCTGAATTGTTTTCAGTTTTAAAACGGTTAACTACAGGATCCACATCAGACTCTCAAACATTTTCAGATGGTTAAACTGAAATTTCGGCGCCAAATCTTTCAAGTTTTGGGAAAGAAGCTATCCAATACCTGTCAACTTCCAAACAGATAAATAGTCTTTCTAGTTTTCATTGAGATATACAAAACAACAAAACTTTTAAAAACTCAACAATATGTAGTAGTTATACATGTTTGAAATAAGCGGAGCCTTTGCTGGCTCAGTCATTCGTGATGAACACAACACACACACATGAATTGAACATTTTTATAAAGTCTCTTGAAAATTTCTCTCTTGAATTTTTTATGCAGTCTGGCTTTTCAATTGATCAGGTCATACTCGAGTATGTTTACAGTGTAGCGTTTTCTTTCTCTGAAGCTTTCCATTTTCTGAGATAACTGCTCACAATTTTATTCTCAAAAAAAAAAAAACACTATTCCACGTGGATAATCTTAAATTTTTCACTTCTGGTCCCGAGAAGCATTTCCACGTCAACTGCCCCCATTACACCATAAACGTTTTTGTCTTATCAAGATTAAACTGTCTATAAGTATCAGTAATTTATTCAATTCGAACTCAATTTTTTCAAAATTCTTCATATACCTCTTCTCAATCGGAACGAAATGACGAAAGAAGACAATCAAAAGGAGAATCAAAAAGAGAGCAATCCAAAAGGAGGAGGAGGCGAGAAAGAGAAACAGGATAAATCGGCAAAGAATAGTGATTGTGATGAGGCGAATTCGGAGGCATCCAAAGTGCCAATTACCATTGATCCGGAGGTAAGAATTCTTTGAGTCTGGAAACATTCAAATCATTCATTTCCAGGAAGCTCGTTTCTCCAACGCCGGCGGAAAATCGGAGCACATGGTTGTGAACTTCACTGCCAAACGAATGGCACTCAAGATCCGATGTGGTAATGCTCTATTTCGTGTTGAGCCAACTCATATGATTGTGGAGCCGAACAAGTGTCGTCAATTGACAATCAATCGGATGCCTGGACCGATTCAAACCGACAAAGCAATCATTCAATATATTGATATTGAGAAAGATGTTCAGGATGCAAAGGCTGCTTTCAAAGCTGCCGATGCAGGTGGATCCAAGATACCGTACATCAAGATTAAGCTTGTGGTTTGTTTCTAAAGTATGATATTTCCTGAAACATTTTTATATTTGTAGGCAGGAGCCAGCGGCGGACGGAAGATGTCGCGAGAAGTGTTGGAGGAATAAGCATAGAATGCTGAAACTTGTGGTGATAGAGATTGTCGGTTTATGGAATGAATATTTTTTTATTCTCTGTATTGTTTGACTGATGATATGGAGAGCATAAGAAATACATAGAGATAAATTAATGCTTAGACTGAAGGTGCCGATGGGTTGTAGACTGGCAAGCCATTGAAAACTGGGTACTTTGGAACAAATGGCTTCTCGTTTTCATCAGCATTAAGTTCAGTTCCAGTGGCACCGTACATAGAGTCTTGGTAGGAAATCGGGGGAGCTGGAACACATGAATTAAACTTCTCAGAGCCTTCTTTTATATCATTCACCTCTCGGAATAACCACGTTGTTTGGATTTTCAAAAGAGCTAGCCGTTTCAGGGTACGGTGGCAGAGTTCCGATAACTCCGCCCTCAATTTGAGGTGGCAACGGAGTTGGCATTGCTGGTGGAAGTGCTGGATTAGGTGGATAATATGCTGGTGGAAGGAATTGACGAATTGGAACAGTTCCAATCAGAAGTGAGAATTCAGAATCAACATCACTTCCAAATGTCGAAGTTGTATCCACACTTATTTGTACTAGATACTCAACAGTTATTACCGGAGAGTGTAATTTGATTGTCGGGGTAACTGATGGAAGAAGGAGGCTCAGAGCCATTTTATGTTCTTCTCTTGGCTTTACGAACACGTCTTTAATCTGTTTGATGATATCATTATTTACATGTTTCATTTCTCTTGGTGACACCGTCATTTCATCTGCACTTTGATGGGAAGATACTCCTCGACGGAAGCCAACAAATTTGCATTGTTGAATTATTTTTGCTCTAACTTCTATAACAGGAACTGATGAGTGGTTCAGAATGTGTAGATTAATTGGAACTGTTTCTCCTGGAACGAATCCAGTTTTTGGAATATCGACCCGCATTTCAAGATATCCTTTCTTGAAGCAGCAACATCCCAGGTTCTCGCTTGCCTGGTCTCTAAGAGGAGTCATTGCCTGGGGTAGAGTGTTGAGGTCAATAAGTGGAGATACTGGAAAAGTGAAATAATATGAAAGGATGTTTTTTTTTAACTTGCCGGTGATGCATCTCTTTTTGGCCTTATCAAACCGCCATGGTCTATCCACTTCAGCTGTCACTGAGTATCTTATGTACCCATATTTTCCTTCAAAACTTGGGGGAATGTTAGCTGGAAGAACATAAGAGAATGGCCAAACGTATTTTCCAGCTGCCAATTCATTCTGAAAATACACATTGGCAGATGGTTTCAAACTTTCAATTTTACCGTTCCGTCGCGACAAGCCCAGAGTAGATTCGAACTCTCTAGATATGTGACATTGGACGAATAGTTGACTTTCTGTTCAACAAAATTGGTTTTTCCTTCCGCATCTCTGAAACTTCTTTTTTATTCTTTCTCGAGAGTGAACTAACTTACACTTGTCTAGTCCTTTCAGTATCTTCCCAAAAAGTGTGAGCACGTCCTTCAAACTTTATATTGACAGCACGGGCTTTGTATTGGTCCGTAGTGAGGAGAGTAACACGGCCGGAAACTGGATGACCAGGAAAAAAAACTTCGTCGGGCTGATCGAATTCCACATGCAGAATGGGTTCGGGCATAACTGAGAAAATGCTCAAGACCATCTGCAATGTTCAGTAAGTATAGAAGTAGTGGAAAAATTTTTAAAACAAGAGAAAAATTGTCAGTTAAAACCTGTTCTAATCAATCAATACTAGGAACTATCAGGTTGAAGACCGTGTTTGAAGAAAAACAAAAAAAGTGGTAAGTCCTTGAGAAGTACCGAAACAAAATCGTTCTTATACAAAACATTTTCTGATAAGATCGAAGAATGAGAAATCAAGATTTGCCATATCGAATTAAAAAAAAGAGAAGAAGACGAGATATTGTCGTGTTTAACTTGTGATCAGCCTTTGGAAACTATAGTACATTTACTGGATAGTATGAAACTTGAAAAGCGAAGACTGGCAGATTTTGAGGAGCTGAATTCGTAAGCAGGCAGTAGTGGGGAGTAATGAAATAGAATTCTGAAATTACTGGTGATAAGGAGCTCTGAGCAGGTCCATTTACGAAATAAATTCCCTTTTATTGACAGTTAATAGGAAGAATATGAAAAGTGCATTTAGTTGATATCTTTATATTTAGCAAAACACGCGTTTCAAACATATCGAATCAAAGCAAGGAAGCATAAATAAACAAATTGAGATTATCGGGAAACATTTTGAAATTTTTCATTCTTGTGGTGGAGCAGATGGATTGTAAACTGGCAAACCAGTGAAAACTGGATATTTTGGAACGAATGGCTTCTCATTTTCATCTGTATTAAGTTCAGTTCCATCTGTGCCATACATGGAATCTTGGTATGAAATTGGTGGAGCTGAAAATGATAAATTAAACTTCTCAGTCTTACTTTTAAGTCACTCACCACTTGGAATAACTACAGTACTGCCCGTGTTTGAATCTTCAGGTGCGTATGGCTGAGCCATTGGATATGGTGGAACATCTCCAGTAACAAGATCCATTGGAACCGATCCTTTTGTTCCAGAGTCTGGCAAGAATCCATAGGCTGGTGGCGGTTCAACTACAGCCCCAATTTGAGGTGGTAATGGAGTTGGCATTGCTGGAGGAAGTGCTGGATTTGGTGGATAATATGCTGGTGGAAGGAATTGTCGAATAGGAACAGTTCCAATTAGAAGTGAGAATTCGGAATCAACGTCGCTTCCGAATGTCGAAGATGTATCCACACTTATTTGTACAAGGTACTCTACAGTGATGATTGGGCAGAATTGTCTGATTGTTGGCGTGATAGATGGAATGCATATTTCAAGAGCCATTTTGTGCTCTTCGCTTGGTTTCACAGAAACGGTTTGGCTTTGCTTGATTACAGAATTAGTGGAATGCTTCGTTTCTCTTGCTGATACAGCCATCACATCATCTCCAGTGTAATTGAAAGATTCTCCACGACGAAAAGCAACAAATTTGCATTGTTGAATTATTTTTGCTTTTACTTCTGTCACAGGAACAGATGAGTGATTCAAAATGTGCAGGTTAATAGGAACTGTTTCTCCGGGTACAAACCCAGTTTTTGGGATATGCACACGCATTTCCAAATATCCTTTTTTGAAGCAACAACATCCAAGGTTTTCACTGGCTTGATCTTGAAGTGGAGTCATTGCTTGTGGTAGAGTGTTGAGATCAATCAGTGGTGATACTGAAAATCTTAATGTGAAAATGAGTTACTAGAGAAAAGCTTACCGGTGATGCATCTCTTTTTAGCCTTATCAAATCTCCATGGTCTATCCACTTCAGCTGTCACTGAGTATCTTATATACCCATATTTTCCTTCGAAGCTTGGTGGAATGTTAGATGGAAGAACATAAGAGAATGGCCAGACATATCTTCCAGCTGCCAATTCGTTCTGAAATTCTTTGTTATTTCAGTCTTTCCAATAAAGTTGTTATATACTGTTCCATCTCTAGAAGCCCAGAGAAGAGCCGTACTTTCGAGATATTTGACATCGGCAGAATAGTTGACACTCTGTTGGACATAATGAGTTTTACCTTCGGCATCGCTGAAACATTTTATGGTTTTCACGAAATTGAATGAAAACTACTTACACTCTTCTAACACTTTCAGTATCAGTCCAACGAGTGTGAGCAAGTCCTTCGAACTTTATATTGACTGCACGAGCTTTGTATTTGTCTTCTGTGATAAGAGTAACACGACCGGAAACGGGATGACCAGGGAAAAATACTTCATCTTGTTGATCGAATTCCACGTGTAGAATAGTGTCTGGCATAGTTGAAATGTTAGAGAGAACCTGTAATGAGAAACGATTCGAATTGAATGGAATGGAATGTAGAAGATCAAGGGTACGAAGTGAGCTTGTGGTCCGAAAATAGTTTGATTAGATTTATATTTGTCAACTCAATAGAAGAGAAAATCAACGGATGTTTTGAAAAAATGGAAAACCTTCTGAAATGCATAAGTGTAAACATCGAGCCAGTTAAATAAATGGTAGAGATTGTTGAACTGAATAAACAAAAAATTGTTGCAAATTGAAAAATAAATGCAGTTAAAATTGGTAAGCTGATAAGTAAGCCCAATAAGCCAAACTAATTTTATTTTATGATAGGGAATTAAAAACCGAAACATAAAGGGAAGTTCATTCTGAAAGCAATGACCAACATGTGGTTTGAAAACCATTGTGTATGGGAAATCTGTTATTGTACATCCTATTCTATTTAATACTCCCCCATTCCTCATAAACTTAATCTGGTCTTAATTTATGACTCATTTTGGCTGAAAACAAAGCTTACCACTTAGAAAATCTCCGTTAGACCAATGATGAGGAAATCAGTATCTTTGTGGTCTTTTTTTTTGAAAAACAACTGCATGATAAAAAGGAACTAAACACCGAAACACAAAAAGTGTTTCAGAGAAAAAAGAGTGAGAGAAAAGAAAAGGAACGAGGAGAAACAGAGAAGAGTGTCAAGGGATAGCCACCAGCCTCATTCTCATTCCAATCAGAGATAGTATTTGACAATGAGAGGAATAGAGAGAACGAAGAAAAATGTGTTGTTTGAAAGAGTAGAGGGCGCCGCGACTCGCTTCTCAGCGTCCAAAGCACGCAAAATGCCCTAGGTTTGGGTCAGTTGAAATGAGCAATTGGAAGGGAGAGTCGGTTGGAAGGGGACTTTGTCTTAGGAAGTAGTTGACTAAAAAAAAGAGTATGAGAAAGAAAAGTTCTTCAGAAGCTTTCTGAAAAAACGAAACTTGGAACATCTATGTGAAATGAAGAAATGCTAATCAGTAATTGAAAAACTGCATCCTCTTTTACTCAAAGATAACTTATCACTCGCCAACATGGCAAAATTCCACTGTTTTCTGGTAATTCTGCTGAAATTGCAACTGAAGTCATAAAAACGAAATTCCATTAAGATTCTCGCCAAGCGCAGAAAACTGGAAAACGGTTTTGGTTGGGGAAACTAAAGAAATAAACGTTTGGAAAAAAACGATTTTATTGAAACAAAATCTTTTTTTATATAAAACATTTCTTGATAAGAACAAAAAATGAAGAACGATGAGTCATATCCGAAAGAAAAAAAAATAAATGAAAGATTGTAGAATTTCACTTGTGATTAATCATGATGACTATCTACTGGATACCGTAGTATGGTACTTGATAAGTGAAGTTTGGCTTCAGATGAGTTTTCCAAGCCTGAGCAGCATTTCCATCGACGAACTTTTGAGAAGGCACTGAAAATTGAATATCTTTGTTAGGATTCGGTGTTCCTCCTATCAGACAAATGATTACTGGACAGTAACTCAGAGAATGAACTTACACGAAACACTTCCAGAAGAAACGGGAACATTTCCAACGAGAATATTCAATGAAGCAGATTCTCCTCTGTTAAACATTCCAGTATCTCCCCAAATCGAAACGAAATACTCGACAATTACAAACTTTGAATTTCTAATTGAAGCAACAACTGGTGGAATTGTGAAAGTGAATGCATATTCTGTGTTTGTTCTTGGGCCAACATTACATCTTTCAATCTTTGTTTCCAATACTTGATTCTCAATTTTACTTTTATATCCATCGGCATTTTGAGCATTTCTCTTCTTTCCTTTCATTGGAAGCTCCTCACGATAAGTGATTCTACGGTTGAAGGTTGCTTGGATGAGACGCAGTGGTTTCGAAGTTCCATTTTCGATTTGACCAGCGACTGTTACAGTTTCTCCGGAGACGTATCCAAGTTTTGGTGATGTTAGCTGGAGAAAAAGATGTTGAGGGTATTCTAGAATCTAGAACAACTTACCGTATAAACAATATTTCCTCTTGGTGGAAGACATGGCATACATTTAGAATAATATGCAGCATTATCCGAGTGCATTTTAGTTGGATCTCTGGCTCCTGGGATTGTATTCAAATCAATGATTGGGGATACTGTAACTGCTCTTTCCACGTCTTTAGCAGCAGAATTTGGAATGTCGATATGAAGAAGAACAGAGTAACGAATGAATCCAAATTTTCCTTCGAAACTTGGTGGACAATCCTTTGGAAGTTCAAAAGAGAACTTCCATTCGTAGTCTCCAGATGGAAAAGTGTTCTGAAAAGAGGGAATTAGTTGATAAACTAGGAATAGGGAGGCCTACTTCGTCACCTTCTGGAGCCCACACTTCGTGCTTCATTTCAACGTACGTTTCTTCTCCCTTTCTGTTTTTCTTTGCTTCGACGGCTTTTCTGGAAAATAGTCGTTGTCGGACCGTTGGAAAATTGTTAGGAGTTAAGTGAATCTCCGTTTTTGAGTAGCATATAAGATATATGTTATGATCTAGAAGCACATAGTCTCTACTTACCCTCCACATCCCCAAGTGGTAACTGATTTTCCGGAGAAAGTGATCTCAACAGTTTTAGCCTTCAAATTTTTTGTAGTTGAAAGCCATGCTCTTCCAGTCACTTCTTCTCCTGGCAAGTAAATATCTTTCTCGAATTCAATTTCTGGGAGAAAAGCTGCCATTTTCTCCTGGAATTTATAGTTTCTGAAAAAAAGATTAAAAAATCTGTTTATTGACAAAGATAAAAATCGAGAAAATACGAATAAAAATCAGAAAAGAAGAAAAAGAGAAAGTGAAAATCTTTGGCAGAAACAAACAAGATGATGAAAAGAAGAATGAATGAATGAAGGAGACAGACAAAAAAAGATTGTTTTCAATGCGGAAACGATACTTTTTTGAGGTCATCTTACTGACAGAAAAATGGGTAGGGCAATGCGAAAAAATTTCGAAAATTTGTGTTATCAAAGAATTATATCTGATCGAAGAGGAGAAACAAGGTGATCACATGATTTGATAACAGAAATAAACTAAATTAGATGATTAACAACCAATTCAGTGGATTTGGTGGAAGAGTGTTCGGATAATTCACGACCCCAGTGTGTTTCGATAATCGAAACCAGATGGATCTTTTTAGTTTCACGTCAGGATTACTTCAAATTCATAGAAGGAATACAGTAATTCACAAAGACAGAAAAGCGTTTGAGAATTAGATACATAGGAAAACGTAAAGCTGTCAGTTTACAAGAAACCTTGAAAACTATTGTAGCTGGATGGTGATAAAAAGTGGGAAACTTGTAGGTTTGAATACTTTTCCGTACTTTTCAAATGCAAATCCTTTGACAAACATTTATACTTTTGTACGTATTCCCTCGTTTTTTGATAGATTCCAGAAAGTTTTCGAATGATATAGAACTTGAAATGATTCGTACTCCATTTATTGGATGAAAGCATCAGGGCAGGAAAATGAACTAACTGTTTCACTGGAAAATGCTATAATATTTATTGCTTGGATCGGTATCAAAATGTAGAATAATTCAAAGATAAATTGATAATATTGGTAACTGCGAACTCAAGGCAACTTCTCTTTTCGATTGAGTGTGAAATGAACAGCCACGAAATAAGTGTCAGATTACAAAGAATGTAATGAATAAGTTTATTAAAATTCTTACTTTACAAATAATTAGAATATTTAATTTCACTCGTGATCCTCAATATCCGATTCTTCAGCCGATGAATAGTCATTTCCAAAATAGGGTAGCTGATAACGGAACTTTGGTTTGGCGAGATTTGATATCCAGCATTGAGCTGCATCTCCTTTTACGAATCTATGAGGTGGAACTGAAAAATGAAGTAGGTCATTGAACAATCTTATTGTGTTAACCCACGAGTTGTGCTTCCTTCCTCTAAAACTGGAACATTTCCAACGATTATATTCAAAGTAGGAATTGCCGATGAATCACAATATTGTCTGTCTGCAGCAATTGTCACCAGATACTCTACACTTATGAAATTCGAATTTCTTATAGTAGCAACGACCGGAGGAACAAGGAATGAATAACTGAAGTTTTTAGTCATTCCAGGTGCAATTTCACATATTTCCGTTCTTGCTTCAAATACGTATTCGTCTATCCGGCTATTATAAGTATCTGGAGTATTTTTCATATCTCGATGAGCTTTGATGATCGAGTTTCTCATTTCTTTTCGGTATACAATTCTTCTTTTGAAAATGGCTTCAACTTCACATAATGGTTTTGTTGATTGATTCTCGATCATTCCATTCACACGGAAATAATCACCGGCAACATATCCGAGTCTAGCTGATGATAACTGAAATTTACGATTTTGAAAGTTGGAAGAAGCAATTGAATTGAGAGAAACTAACAATATAAGTAACATTTCCATTGCTCCCGAAGAATGGAAGACATGCACACTTTTCGGAAATCTTATCAATTTGTAACCTGACTGGATCTTTAGCACCAGGAATAGAATTCAAATCGATAGTTGGTGATACTGTAATGGCTTTCTCCACTTTTGTATCGAACCAATGAGGAACATCAATATGAACAAGGACGTAATATCGAATGAATCCAAATTTGCCCTCGAAACTAGCTGGACACTCTTTTGGAAGATCAAATGAGAACTTCCATTCATAGTCTCCAGATGGGAATGTGTTCTGAAATTGAGGATTTTTTCAAAAAAGGTTCTGAATTCAGTTTACATTCTCATCTTTCGGCGTCCACACGTCGTTCTTCAATTCCACGTAGGTTTCTTCTCCTTTAAGGTCAGTCTGACTTTCCACTGGGCGGTTTCTTCTATAAAATTGAAAGCATTAAAAAAGTTTTATATTTCTGACAAAGAAACCTTTTTCCATCAACAACCCAAGCAGTCACTGCTTTTCCAAAGAAAGAAATCTCAACTTTTCGAGCTGTCATATCCTTTTTAGTTGATACAAATGCTCTTCCAGTCACTTGATCTCCTGGGAAGTATACATCTTTGTCGAATTCAATTTTCGGTTTACACCACGCCATTTTCTGGAACTTTTTTGTTTTCAGATTCTTGGAATTCTGAAAGGTCTAGAAGAAGTAGCTTGTAATAAAATAGATAGATAATAAAAGAAAGTCAAGAATAGAAAAAAGATCGAGAAAAGGTGAAGAGAAGAAAAGTGTGTAACAAGTGGACGAGACAGATAGAAATGCCGATAAAACCAATGCAGAAAAAAAGAAGAGTAGTCGTTCTCAACGAGGAAGTTTGGTGGAGACTGTTTGAGGTCATTTGTCAAAAGGTGGCAGAGAAGAGAACGGAATAAGATTCGGACGTCCCTTTCTTCGGTGCACGTAAACCTGTACCGCTTTCTCGGATTCGATAGGATGGACCCATACAAGAGCTAGTTCGAAACTATCTCGACCTGTCCTCTGAGCTATTATGATAATCTGAACGTCTTTTAAAATTAATCAGATTTTTCCAAAACATGTTAAAATTATGAAATTTGTATTCAGAATTACAATGAAACAAGAAAACATTGGGAGAGCACCGTAAAGCACTAAACGGTAAAGCTGATATAACAATTATGCAATGAGGATGAGAATCATGGTACAAAGAAGAGAAAGGGAAACATATAAAATTAATACATAGTTTAGTCGGTACTTGGCTTGAGGAACGTCGTCATGGCATTTGATTCGGTGTGTTGATTGGATGGATCATCAATTATTTCGTCGTCGTTCTCGTCAATTAATTCTGAAAAGATGAGAACTTTTAAAATATAAGAAGACAGAGACAAAATAACTTACGAGATGCTCCTCGATAATGCTTGTGTGATGGTGCATACATGGCTAACAGAAGAAGCACATAAATATTGCACATTCCAAATGTTCCAGTGAAAAACGCTGACGTGCTTCCAGTCAAGAACCCACTTCTAGCTTCTTCTCCATGAAGTTGTGCTTCTCCGTATTGTTTCATAAAGTAGGCAATGATAGTGAAGCCCGCACAGAGGAGAGTGAACAACATCAAGAATTTGAATCGGAAGATCACACTCTCCACTTTCAACCGACGATTCTCACTTGTCTGATATAACTGAGCACTTCTTTTGTTCTTTATTGTTGACCAGACTCGCACAATTTTGAAAAGTAAGAATGCAAAATAGGCAATAGTACAGATTGCGGAGACAAAGATAGCCACGTAGGCAATCTGAGAACCAGTGGGAGAAGACCAAACACTGTAGAATGGATCATAGAGTTGAACACCTCGTTCGATAAGATCGTATATTAAAAGTCCTCCAGAAGCGACGGCAATGAATGAAAGATTGAAGCGGTACGACTTCTAAAATTCTCAGTATGTTTTAGTAGCTCTTAGGCAAACTAACAATATTATTTCTCGTTGTGTCGTCTATGAGATGTTCGCCAGCAAAAATGAGCCAAAACGAGAATAGAACTGTATAGAAAAGACCTTGGCGAAGATCCGAAATGAGAAGAAGGAAAGGAACACGAGTTGTCAAAGAGATCCATTCGATTGGAACTGAAATCGGAATGTTGGAAATATTTAACTGGAGAAGGTCAAACATACAATCAAGAATGGCAAGGCTGAGACCGAGGTAGAGAATCGCACGTTCCAAGAGCAAGGGTTTCCGAGCCAGTTGATTAATCTGTAACTTTATAGATGCAACTATTGATACTTCACTTTGAATACTCACTCTGTTGTAATACCACCAGAGACATGCTCCAACTACTGGCGTCATGAATGTTTTTGTCCAAAGCCAAACCAGAGTGAAACCTCCGTTTTGATGAATTTCAATTAGTCGAAGACCAGTTAGTTTTCCGATTTGACAATTAGAACTACGTGGATCATATTGACACGCTTGTTGATCAATTGGTATACGAATATTGATGAGATAGAATGGATAGGAGCTGGAGCCCAGTTCAAAGAGATCAAGCATGTCACAATCATAAGTTCCACCGTCTTTTTTCTGCAATTGAAAACTGTTATTTCAAAATATTCAGTTACCCTAATTACTTCGTCCTCTGAAATATTACATTCAAGAATTCGTGTAACATTAGATGTAACCAGCTCTTTCCAATCATTCTTTTTCGACCCTTTCTCTCGATATCCCATTCGAACTTCTAGCTCTAATGGAGCATGTGCCACGTATTTGAAGTGTTCACTGTATTCCACATCCACATGGAGCACGCCAAGTACAAACTGGAACCAAGGTGAATATTCGAGCTCAATTCCGTCTCTGAAATGAAACGAAGAGATTTGATATACTTGAAAGCACGATGAGTTACCTAGCATGTGGCATTTTTGCTACAAATACAATCTCTCGGAGGTCGAATGATTTCGGTGTGAATTCGGACAATTCAGCGATTTGCTTACAGTTCTGAAATGAAACGAATATCTAAAATGAAGCAAGGAAAAAACAAACATCTCTATGAATCCATTCTCCGGAAAGTCCTTTCGACTGGTCTTGGCACGTAATCATCTCGAATTCCATATAGGAGGAAGGAGACGGAGCTGGATTTAATACAATTTTAAAAAAATGAAACGTATCAAAACTCACCATACCATGCGCCGACGAGGAAGAAAAGGACTTGAACGACTAGAAGAGCAGCAAAAATGACGAAGAGTTTTCGATTGCTCAAATTCTCGATGACGGCGCCACCCGCCATGTTTGTAACTGCAAAAAGTACATTAATTTGATGTGAAAGAGAAGGGAGAAAAGGTTAGTTAGAAGATATTCTCAGTGAATGCTCTCGAGACAAAATAAATCGTAGGCAATAAAGTAGTGAAATAAGATAGTTGTGTCCATCAAGGAGAACAGAAGAAAAGAGGAGAGAGTAGAAGCATGTGGAAAGAATCAAATTGTTTTCGAAATTCAACATAAGAGTGTCAAAACACCAGAGAAGCTGGGCTCAAACTCGAAGTTACATTTCTGTTACTTTCTGTGAAAAAAATACCAAAATGTTTTCGAGTAGGAGGAACAAGATTGCCAACAAAATGGTAATGTGGAATCTCCACCAAAGTGTGCGACTGAAGAAAAAAATGACGGTCTGCTTTGCGTTTTATGTATGCGTTCTGGCTGACCTTCCTTCTGTCGTTTTACGACACCCGGTCACCCTTCTTCTTCCAACAATTCATCCATCCATCCATTCCTTCAAATTGTAAAAAGAGCTGAGTGTTGAAACAAATAGAAGAGAAACAGACGGCTATGCGGTTCGCAAAGAAAACGAACCCCAAAGAGAACCGCATTCGTGTGTGACAAGTTGAGTATAAGTTTAGTATCAACAAAGAATTAAAAGGCCTCTCAAGAAGGATCAGAGGACCATGCCGGTCGGGCTTCAAAAAGATGATTTATGAGCATGCGGAACATCTATGTCTAGGAAAAAAACGCTGTGGAACCGTTATGGGTGACTGAAAAATTTCACTTCCAAATACTTTTCAATACTTAACGCTACGTCTCATGAGCAGTTCTTCCAATATTTCCTTTTTGATTCCGAGTATCGTACGGAAAACTCGTATGAAAAAAGGTCACACAAGGAGTAAACGAGAAGAGAAACGAACAAACAAAGAACGAAAAACAAAAACAAAAATTTTTAGAGAGGAGTATTTTGATCTTTGAACTGTGAGCTGTGAACACTTGTTGCTTATTTAATGTTGCCTCCTTGTTGGTGTATGAGTTAGTCTCTACAAGTTGGACTATTTTTCAGTTTATAATGTCATTTTATCAGTAAAAACTCTCGAAATATATAGGAACTTTCTTATTCAGAATCTTTTTCCGGAATGTGCTCCGTCTTTCCAAGTTTTTTTTGTTGTTGTTTACTAAAGGTTCTTTTCGGGGTTTCCCTCTCGTCTATGTCTCTGTTTCTCTTTTCATTCTCTAAATGTCACTTTTCCATTCAGAGCGTTTCTTTCTGAGCATGAAATTCCACTAGAAACCAATTTTTTTCGAAACATCTTGCAAACTTTGAATGTCCATCAAAAATAAATAAGACATAAAATAAAATGCGTCTGCATCTCACACCTTTCAAGATCTTCGGGTTATCAGCCAAACGTTCTTTATGCGATAAGATTGTACGATATTCGAGAGGATGTGAAGTTATCGATTCTTTTGATTTTCCAAATAATCAATTTTTCGCAGCATCTTCCCAGCATTGACTTATTTTTTAATTAGACGAATTTTTCAAGCGATGAGGTTAAGAAGAAATGCGTGAGCTTGTCATTCAAAACCTATATTTCAGCTGAACTGTTTAGAAAAAAAACAAGAAAACGGAAAAAAAGAAAAAATTGAGAGCGATTTCGAAATTACTGAACTCGCGCCATGAAAGTTGTCCGCATCATAATTTTCGGTGTTGACGTACGAAGCAGGCGCCAGTTCGAAAATGTATTTTTTGTTTACAGGTCTACTTTTTTCTTGGTAAACACAATTCGTAATTTCTTCAAAATGTCTCAAAGTATCTCAAACATCTATAACCAACACTATTGTTTCAGAATATGAATCTTCTCCGAACATTCAATGCTACTCTGGCCCGCCGTCCTCTCATCACACAAATCGTCGTCTCTGGAGCAGTCTCAGGAGCCGGTGACGCATTCACACAGTACTTGACCGGTAACAAAAAATGGGATTACATGAGAACCGCCCGATTCTCGTGTCTAGCCGCCGTTTTTATTGCTCCACCTTTGAATGTGTGGTTCCGAGTTTTGGAGAGGGTACGACACACGAATCGTCATGCACAGGTGTTCGCAAGGATGTCAATAGATCAGTTTATGTTCAGGTAGGTTTTGTAGTTTTGTTTAGGAACAAAAAGTTCTGAATTATCTAATGATCAACTAACTAATTTTCAGTCCAATCTTCAACGCTATCATTCTGGTTAATCTCCGTCTTCTCGAAGGAATCTCATTCGATGGTTCGGTAGAAAGAATGAAAAAGGATTGGTATGATGTCTACACTTCAAGTCTTAAATTGTGGCCAGCAGTTCAACTTGTCAATTTCTACTTTGTTCCACTCAATTATCGAGTCATTCTTATCCAAGTCGTAGCATTCTTCTGGAACTCTTGGCTATCGTTCAAAACTCAATCGAGTAGTATTGAGACGCCGACTGTAGAACCTCCTGCACAGTACAATGCGGACGAAGAGAAAACTCTGTAAATTTTTGTTTTATCATTTTTCTGTTTCGGGTAACTCTAGTTTTTTTTATAAATAATTTATTTTACAAACTTTGATGTGGAGAAAATATACCAATGAGTGAGGATATCGTATTTACATACAAAAACATGTTGAACCCGCTTTAGGCTGATTGGTAGTGAGGTTTCCATGTACATAAGAAAAGGCAAAGGTTAGTGAGCAGATGTGAAATTCGGAAACTGGAGTGTAGGAAATTTTGGTGTTCTTATTCTTCTGAAGACTTATTTTCGTCAGATGACTTATTGTCTTCGGATGATCTGTTTTCTTCAGATGATTTCATTTCTTCCGATGATTTATTTTCTTTGTTCTCTTCGTTGCACTGCGAATTGTAGTGAGAGAAGACGTAAGAAAGCTTCCGATTCACCGATGGAGGACGACTGCACAAAGATCTGAGAATATTTGATAAAGAAGCTTTTGTGATGAGTCAAATCTTACGTGTGAGAACTGTGTCTTCTGCACAACGGCTTTGGCAAAGCCGTATCATCTGGAAGTGAAGAAGATGAGCCACCGGACATGCTACGCTGACGGAATGCTTCGCACACAGATTCACGATCTGAAAATCAGATGGTATTAGGAAAATAAATATGTATGAGAACACGTTGAATGACGTCATTTGAAATAAAAGGAAGACATCCTTACCGAAATCCAGACCACCGTGTCGTGACAAATCAAAGTAGTGTTTGTAGTCGACAGGCGTCGAGAAGATACGGCCGATGATAACGATGAAAGACAGAAGCCAGGACATGGCACATGTCAATGTGAATGTCACTGGAACGACTATGAACTGAAATAGTGGACTTTTAGAAGAACCGAATGAGTTGATGGAGCTCTTACAATACTCAGCAAAAATTTCTTGCGATGCTGCATCCAAGCGTATGAGTACAGTAGGGAAAACGCGCATGTCCATAGAGCCAGTTGTGCTTGGAACAAGTCAGTGATCAGTGCGGTAGAGTGTTCACTACTGCCTTCGGAGGATACCTGGAATGAAAAAAATTACTGAAATAGATCCCCCAACATGTTCTTCTATTAAGAATCGTTCATATCGTAGTATGTAATCTCCCTTTTAAAAAGTCACACTCCTGGAGAAACACCACACACATGTGTGTTTTTCGTCAATTATCAAAAGCGATTTCCGATCATTGCGATTATTTTCTTAATAGGAAACAAGAGATAGAAAGGGAGACCTTGTCTTTTCCCAAACTGGTAACGATGAGGGGTAGCACTGATTGGGCATAATAGTCGATGGTGGCTTTGCACAGAGCGGATATCGTGTCAGCATCAAAATTGCCACTAATCGTCGACATTCGAAAATCGAAAACAACTTGAATGAGAAGACGGGTAATCGGTGAAGAAGGAGAGAACACTATGATCTATTTGTTTGTCCAGTAGGTACCAAAAAGAAAATCGAAGCAAAAAAAAGAAACAGAAAGAGTTAGAAATAATTGATAAGAGAAACTGTGACGAAGAAAATAATTATTGATACACAACATTCTACTGGTTGAAACTCAATGAAGACAATCGAATAAAATTAAAATGAAGCATCGGAGACGAATACCAAAGAACTCATTGTTGCATTTTGCAACACTATTTATTTGTAGTTCATCACTCAATCCACAGATCACTACACTCAGCATTTCGATAATTTTGCATTGATTAGACCGACTCAACCATTGATCTATGGACCGACAATAGACCGATTGTTTTCTCATTCGATATTTGAGAAAGAGGTCAAAGAACACTGTACCGCCAAATTTAGGACCAAACACAGTAGGAGGATGATGTCATTCGGCAAAACTCATCCGTCATGTCAAGTCATTTTATATTCCGAATTAGTTGTCTTTCTATTAAAAAAAACATCTAAAAATCATTCCTTTCGCATAGTTTTCGCTGTCGTATTTTTCCTTATATCATCACAACACAAACAATATCACAACTGATTGAATGATACTAGATACTGACGTCGGACACGACCGCCAACGCCAGAAATCGGCCTCGTTCTGTATACAAACATCCACGTGGGGAGGAAGAAATATAACAAGAAAGCCCGAACTTCCTGATTCGATATAATAATCGTAGTGATAACTGATAAAAGTCTCGAGATTCTCGTGCGTGGAAATGAGGTCGTGGAACTATGAAAAACTGCTGAACACAGCTTTTTGTAAGACCCTGATGTTTGTCTCCTTAGGTAACATGAATTGATTCTTTTTGTTCTTCTAATGAAATTTTTAGCGTGTGCACGATATAACTATAAAACCTGTCACGAATCGGTCAAAGAATTATCATTCAGATTGACAGTATCATTTCGAAAACGGTGAAACTTGAACTTTGAAATGTTAGGTCATTCCGATAAGGCTTGCTAATTTGATTGCAACATCTCTTTTCTACAGTCATCCCCCACCAAAAATATGTTCGATTTGCCCTTTTCTCCAGCTGACGCGTACAGAGAGAGAGAGAGACCTCATTAATAGCACCCCTGCCTTCCTACCCTCTCTTATTCTCTTTCTACTATTCCTGCCTTCTTCTGATGAGTGGACTTTGCCCTGTGTCTGTCGTTCACGTGAATTACACGCTCATTTGCAACATTTGGTGTGTTGTACACCTTCCATCACACTCAATTCTCTTTGTGATGATGGATTTTGATTACGGTGTGTCGTAAGGTGTTTTTGGAGCACCTGGAGCACTCAAATATCAAAAACTTACTTCACTGAGAGCAGTGCTCAACTTGTCGAGTTCATCAGAGGAGAAATAATCACCGATAAGAGTCTCCTGGAAAATAAAACGTTTTCAAACGATTCCCAACGTTATTTGGTATCAAAATACCCCAGAAATTGAGTCAATTGAAGATGAACGACTGATTGTGCATCGACGACGTTGACTGGAATACTCGTGACTTGTGTTTCCATTTTGGTCCGATGCGCTGAAAATAGGAAAAATTGATCATTCAAAAAACCTAGATCACTCGAATTAAGACAATGCAAAACAACGTCACATGAGCGCTCATTGGAATAGGAAACTCAAAAAATCAAGTTTCAGGACTTTTTGTTTTTTTTAAACGTTTTCTTTTGAAATTGAAACGACATCAGCTGATTATTAAAACAAAAAACTTACCCTGGCATATGATTAAGTACCGATGGTTTGGGTGACGGCTCCGAGTTTTCGGATGGAATATCTTGTGTCAAACGGGATAAATCGTACGTCATCTGAAATAAGCAGTTAAATAGAATTGAAAAGAAGGGTCATTATCAAAGAAGAAAGAAATACTCAGTCGAAAAATCGCGAAGTGGAACGAAGAAAACAGAGATTTTGAAAAGGGGCAATCTATTTATAAAATCAGTTGGGAGGAGTGTTTCAGAAGGACTAGTAAACAAGACCGTAGAGAACTACTTTTTTGCAGAAAAGAGAAAATAAAAAGTTACTTTTGCCGGCATGAAAAGTCAACTTTCCTATGATACTGGAGAAGTAAGCAACTGTTGTGTGCCACGAGAATTGTTTTTGAAAAAAGGAATGGAATGGACCGATTGATAAGGAGCAACTGCTAAGGATCGGAGTGAGAGTAAAAATGAATGAGAAGCTGCAGCATGTTTAGATGACCAATTCAAAGAGATATATGAGAAAAGATTCAAAGATCAAAAAGTTGCGATAAATAGCCTCCTGGAATCGCTTGAGGCTTTGCGGAGTTCAAAATTCTCCAATTTTCTGGGTATTAAATGCTCTGTATTTTTGGAAACACAGGGACCAACAACGTCGGATCGAAAAAGAGAAAACAAAGAAGCGATGAGAGAAGACTATTCGAGGTAGGGGCTGCGTAGGGCGGACCTAACAGATCGAACAGCGGAGAAGAGAGAAAGACAGAGAGACCGCCCCGACGGGAAGAGGATGAACGAGAAAAAGAGGCACGTTCTTTCTCTCTTTTTCTCTACTGTAGTTGTTGGAAACTGTCTGATGAAGAAAAGAAAAGTAAAGAAGTGAATAATTGAAGAGATGAAGAGAGGGAGAGAAAGAGGCGGAGTCAATTAGTACCTGATTCTTTTATGGTAAATATTTACCACTTTTCATTAAACTCAAAATGTCTGCCAATCGGGAGACGTTCCGAAAGAATAAAGGTTCAAGATCATTTTCAATATGTTTTTGCAGCCACTGATACCAACTGTTGTCTGGCGATGACTGGCTAGAAAATAGAAGGACAATCGGTTTTTTTTTTCTTTTTGAAAAGAATTAAAAGAGCATCGAAAAAGAACTTTTGATTGATAGAAGTCGGAACGATGATAAGCATTCCATAGAGGTCACGAAACTTAAGCATAAAACTAAAGGAGATTACCAAAAAATAAGGTGAAGGTTAAAAAGTCTCGAAACTTGGGCGCCTTTTAAAAGAAAAGTGTGTTGTATCTTTCTAGTCTGCATCATTCAGACCGGCTGATGTACTGTAAAATCCTCCCAGGAAGTCTGAAAGGTGATACAACGGAGTTCTTTTTCTTCTGATCGAGACCACTTTTATCAGTACAGATGGTGGACTGGTGGGTGTATTTTGCGACTAAACGCGAGTAGTCGAATGAGGACAAAGTACATTTCACGATGATCGGCCGAAAAGTGGGAATGACGAAGATTTTGGCGCATTGATCACTAATTGCTGTGTCGCTGACTTTGAAGACGTTTTCAGAGATGTACCAGGGATAGAATTGAAGTTACTGCTAATAATGGCTTTTGGCGAGTAAGATCAGTGAGAACTAAATAATCATTCCGAACCGGGGACTCCCGTGAGAAAATGAAGAGATAGCAATAGCGATATCTTCTTTCATCAACATGAATGAAAAAAATGGGTCAACATGTGGCAAAAATCAAAGTATTAAAGAAAAAAGAAGATTAATTTCTTTGGAAGAAATTATTTATCTCGATTGGACTCTCGCGGCGAAGTGCAGGAGTACGGTGGGTTTATGAAGGCGCATCGGCCATCGGCCAACATTTAAACGAGCATCGAGCATCACTTTTGAGAATTGAATCGAATGCAATAAAATACGATGCGTTAAAAGTGAGGGACTGTGTTCAGTGTTCACAAACCGGTTGAATTCTTACTTCTTATCGTATATGCACCGTCAGCAATTTGTTTTTGCACACACAATTTCTTCGCACAAACACTTGTTTGTGCTGACAAGAGGTGTGGCGACGAAAAACTTCAATTTATTTTCTGTGACTACATGAATGGCTATTTATTTACACTATGAAATAACAACAAAAGACAATCAGCATGAAAGAAAGGAACAACAACAAAAAGCCTAAAAATTTTTAAATTATTCAAATTTGATACGAAGACAGTTGTAAACGCCACCCATCAGTCCGAGGCATGTGAATGTTAACGTCGACGTTAACCACGTAGCAAACGATTTTCCAAGAAAAGGCTTCAGATGAGTTCCGTGTTGTCTAAACATAATGATACTGTAAGATTATTAGTCGCGAAAAGCTCACCGCCATGCAACATAAAATCCGAAGGGAACTCCGAATGTTGACCCGATTTGCACAGATTTCACCATCGTCGCTCTGAACTCGGGGAGACAACTTCCGAGCTTTTTCTGTGCTTCGGCATACTCACCAATGGTGGGATAGTCTCCTGCTGGCATCTGGAACTTAATCAGTGTACCTTCGTTCTTCCTGTCTTCTAATAAGAGAGCGTGAATCGGTTCAAAATCCGTTTATCTTAATTCAATTGAAAACAAGTTTTACAGCAAGCAATCAAATCAGATTCATTTTGAAGGACAAAAATGATGTCAAAAATAGTATATCGGATACAGTTAGAGATTAGTGACGATGTTGGTTTGAAAAAAAACGTATGAAATGGAAAAGTCCCGGAATCTATCAGAACGCAGAGATTCGAGGGATTCAAGGGCCCGTAACACAGAAACGAATGGAAAAGAAACAGATACATTATTCGATTATTTTGGTCGGCTTTCTGGATCTGTGATGTGGCGGATGGTAATCGAGTTGTTGGGCAGTGGTGATGGCTCCACTTCTTGTTCATATTGATAAGAGCAGGCGATGGCGAGTTGGGTACCGTCTTCATTGAAGGACAAGGATGAGATTGATGTTTCGAATCTGAAAAGGTTTAACACGATTAGTTTTGGACTTTCAAATCGAGAAAACTTTACTCTGTGAACCAGTTCAAATAAAAGACTTACTTGTGCAATTGAATGATTCTCTTCCGGTTGAACGGATCCCAAATGTTCACTATTCCATCAGAGCCACCAGTCGCAAATGTCCCGTACTTTGGATGGAAAGCTACACTGTGAACTGGATGTATCAGCTCAGTTCCATCTCCGTCCTTCTCACGGTGACATTTGAACGCGTATTTTCTTTTTACTTGCTCTCCGGTCTGATCCACGTATTCTACTGCAACTCGTCCTTCAATAGAGGAAACAACGAAAGCCTCTCCATTAGGGAAAAATTGAACAGCTCGCGTTTGATATTTGAGAGGACTGTCTCGGACTTGCACTGGTTCTCGGAGCTTTCGACTATCGAACATGTAAATTTTTCGATCTTTAGTACCAACTAGAATTGAGTTTTTGAGAACATCCATGGCATACACACTGCTTGATACATTTACAGTCTCTATAGCTCCGTTTCCATAGCTCCTTGCATCCCACAATTTCACTGCCGAGTCCCATCCACCGGAGACGATGACGCTCGAGATGGGATTGAATTCCATACACCTGACTGCCAGAGCATGTGAACCGAGATGTGTTCCATTTCCAGTCTCAATATCGGCCAGCTTCACATTGTGATCGACCCCTCCGAATGCAACCTTATTGTAGCCCTGAAATTGCAATTCATATATCAATGATAACAATAATACAAAAACGTACGGCAAAAGAACATGTTAATAGCGGCTTCCCGTGAGTAAATACGAGTTTTTCACTGATGTCTCCGAGCTTTCCAACTTCATATACTCGGCATGTGCCATCCCATCCGGAAGCGGCCAGCAAACGGGATCCGCCATCTTTTTGGAACTGAAGAAATACTTTTGTCAAACGTTCACAGTTCGAAAATCGATTACCTGAACTTTAGAAATCTGAACATAAGCTGGAAAAGGACAACGGAACTCGTTGGGAGCCGCTACAATTGTAGCTGCTTGATATGACATCTGGAATAATTTACATTTTGAAGAGAGTGGTAACATAACTTAGGAAAACATAAAATCAGAACTATTCTTGCAAAGGAAAACCACGAAATAAGAAAAAGAAGAAATAACGACGCGCGCGAAAGTCAGAAAATTCAAACGTTAGGGCTGTGTACATTTGCGTCATAGTGTTTGCAACAGACCAAGCAGTGAATCTAACGCGCAAAGCTTTTACACTTTTTCTCCTGTTTTTTCTAACTTTAAAACTCCAATGAACTGCTGCTGAAAAGACGAAAATTTGTTTTACTGTGTTTCAGATACTCGGGTGCAATGAGCCGCGCGGTTTCGCGCCTTGTTGAAGCATGCGGTCGTCTGAGTATTACTCAGCGATCACAAATGCATTGTAAGTTTTCAAGTAAGGAATGTTACATTTCATCTTTCAAGTTCAGATCTTCGTCCTCCTCCAACTTCTTCAATTCTACCACCATGCCCTGTTCCGGCTTCTACTATCATCGAAAAAGGGTTTCCAACAAATGGAACACATCATTTCCCAAATACGTCAGCATCGATTGAGTTGCCGTCACTTGAGAACCCCCAGCAGGTTTATATCAATATTCTATCAATCTTGAAATAACCGAAAACATATATTTCAGATATACACACTCCCTACTCTCCATCGATCGCCGATGGTTGCGCCAGGTGCAATTATAACTGAAATCCTAGAAAAGCTTGCTCCAACAGCGGAAAAAGGATCACTTATCGCTCCAGGAACCACAAATAAAGCTCCCATGTGGTTATCCCCCCGACTGCTCACAATTCGCCGTAAGAAAATGAAAAAGCATAAGAGAAGAAGGAGATACGATCGAGACTTCTTCAAATATCAAAAATATCATCGTGAGAAGAAGTTGAAGGCGGAAAGAGAGTTCCAAAAGCGAATGAAGTCTTTGCTCACCGAGTTGGAAGTTTTCGATCCCGAGAAGTACGTTAAGGACACTATCAAAATGGCAAATAAGGAGTGGCAAGACGATTTGGCACCGACGGGAAGAAAATTGTATCCACATTGGAGTAGATTTATGAGTTTAGAGCATTTGTATGGTCTTCCGAAGAGCGAGTATATCGATAAGAGGTTAATAGTTTTGCTGATAGAGTACCATTTCTAAACACCTGTTCACTTTCAGAGCTGGACTTCCAACACCAGAAGAAGCGGAAACAATCAAGGCTCTAAAAGAGAAATACGCAAAGTTGTACCGGAAAAAGTAGTTTGTTCATCGCTGATATTGTAATTTGTTTAGGCTAGACTTCTCTGTTATTTTCTTGTTTTGTTCCCAAAAAAATTTGAATAAATTGTATTCTTCAAAATCGAAGAGAGTTGCTTAAAAGGACTGAGAAATTAACAGGAGATTTAACAAGAAGTGAGTCGCTCAGAAAAGAACCTCCTCCAAAGAATAGTTTCTTTTCGAGATCTTCTTAGTGATCTTCGAGCACACCAGGCACTTGATTGTCTTTCCTCTGGCAGAGCTGATGCATTGGCCGCAGATCGAGTCCCCACATCCTGAAAAATTGACACTTTAGAAAAACGTTTTTCTACTAGTGATCTAAAAGAAACTTACTGAGGATTTTCGGAGAACGGTCGGCTGTGAAGATCTTCTTGCACTTTGGGCAGCTATAACCAGCACCGGCATGCTCTGGAGAAGTGATAGAATTATTCAACTCCTTCATATCCTTGCGTTTTTTCCCGTATGTTGGACGAGAAGATTTTCTGATTTTTCCAACAGCATCGGCATTTTTCTTTAAATCCTTTTCAGTTTTGACAGCTTCAGTTTCCACTTCTTCCAACTCCTTCTCGAGATTCTCTTTTTCTTTTCGCAACTCCTCTACAGTCTTGGGAACTGGCTTGGGTTCTTCAACAGGCTCATCGAGGAGAATGTGTAACTGTCCAAAACCGAGAAGTCGAATCATTGGGAAAACACGATGGAAAATTGGATTCATTTTTAGCAGAAGACGATTGATTTGAGAGATGTGAATAGAAGTGAGAAAGTTGATCTCAAGAGATGTTACTTTCCACTTACTTGCAATCCGATATGTCCCAACACAGTTGGGATACGCCTACTCAGAAATGACGCAACGAACAGATGAACTGTAGGTCAAAAGTGAGCAGGGAGCAACAACAGGTAGACTAATGAATATAGCAGACTGCACATCATCCCGTATTTTTATGGTTACACTATACGCTGTTGTTCTACGCATTTGTAGATTTGAATTGGGGGTAGACGTTGTGTATCTCGTTTATTAACTGTTGTGAATTGATTGAATTGTGAGACGATAAAGATGGGGAATGTACAGCAGAAGAAATCAATAATAAATTAGTTAAAATGAGAGGTTAGATCATCAGAGGATAAAAAATACATTGACTTGAAATTTGAAGACGGAAAGCTTATGTATAGCCAGGATTCTTCGGACTACTTAAGTGATAAGAGACTAACAAGAGCCTTATTCGTTTTTACGTTCTCTCTACTCTTTGCTCTACAAAAAGGGCACACAATATCTCCATTATAGTTTCTATCCACTTTGGTTGAGCAATCTTTGCAAATCGAATGACCGCAATCTGGAATTATTTGAAATTGAGAACGTCTCGAAATGTAAACCTACCATATATCATCGGCATCTTTTCGCCACTTTCTTCATACGAGCTCATGCAGATTTTGCAATCAAGCTTATCATCATTTTCATCGCTAGAACTTTTTCTGAGCTGCTCATTCAATTCGTCTTCAAACTTCTTCAGAGCCTCATCCATCTCCTTTTCTCCCTTCTCCAGACTCTCTTCGAGTTGCTCGGCTCCTTTTTTTATCAGGTAACGAGCCATTTTGATATCGTGCTTCTTTTTACTCAGCTTCTTCTTCAAGCTTTCGATGCTGGTTTCAAGTTCAGCTCTGGCTTTGCTGGATCTTGTCTGGGCGGGCATTCTTTCAGCTGAAAGTTGTATTGATAAGATTGTGAAAAATCAAAGGAATGAAAAAAAGTTATTCGAAAAAGAAAGCTGAGGAAATCGAATCGCTTTATGTACTTATTCGATAGAACATAAAGAATGATATTCAATGTGTGAACGAGTGTTCAGAGTTGAGATGCGTTTAGCATTCGGTGACCTCTGAGTGTCTCTCTGGACGAGCAGATGTACTGTACACGCTCTCCTAGTTTTGAGCACACTCTAACTCAACGAGTGCGGAAACAGAAGTTACGTCACCTTTATCGAGGTGGAAATTGAATGGACATATACTAGACATTGGTTACCGTAAAATGAACTGAGAACACTTTTTTCATACAAATTTGTGTTAACCAAGTGCGATTCGGCTGTAGAGAACAAAATAATTCAAATAAGCACATAGTAACTCTTTTCCTCTTCTGGTTGCACAAAATGTATAACTTCTGATATTTCTACAGTTTTATCTGAACTACAATTCGTGCTTTATCGACAATTTTGAAGTTTGAATTCATTTTATGTACAGAATTATTGCAAAATCTTGTTGTTAGTGTCAATATATACAAATTCGTAAACTTTAAAATCAAACAATTATGCGAAACTTTTTGGGAGCGATGAAAAATGAACGGAGACTGTTGGAACTCAGAGATTTGCGTGCGGATTTGGTAGAGCTGTTGAGTGTGATATTTTCGAAGCTGTCTGATGGATCTGATTTGTGCGTGAAACTCAGAATGTTTGACGGGTGGACAGGAACTGGACGCGTGCACTTGATACGCCAACTGAAAATGATTGGGGTTGTGTTTTGAAGCATGTGAACATCTTACCTTGCGAGAACTCCGATTATCATGAAAACCATGCCGATATTAGTCAAACTCTCGACGATAGTTCGTTCAGAGTCGTGAGCAATTGAACCGGGACCATCTGAGAATTCAACGTTTGAAAAGAGAAACAAACAATAATTTTACCTATATCACAAACGAAACGAGCAATCGCTGCTCGATTGATTTTTTTATTTGACGTCATCAAAATTCCGACGCGTCCTGGCTTCTCGTCACACCACTCGTGCATGCTAACTGTTCCACACGTCGCCTCTTCTAGAGTCATCTGAATTGAAACATATTTTAATTATAAAACGCTCTTCCGGAATTAACCTGGCCTTCAGCTGTTCCGATTTTTGGTGGCGGCAGAGAAACTTGACAATCAGTTACGATAAACGACATCGTCAGGGACAAATCGGTCAGAGTTACATGTTTTAAAATGTGATCCAATCTGAAGATTATTTTATTTGTAGGATATAATTCGTTAATATTTTTACCTGGAAGACGCCAAATCATGAAACTCATTGCGCAGTTCTTCCGGGATATCAGACGATCCGCAGACACCGTCAAAGAAGACAGCAAGTGTTGATAGAAGCAGGATAGATATTTTCATGACAATATTTGAATTAAATCTATATTTTTTTTTTATCTTTGAGTGTTTGACCAGTCAGAATTGAGATTTTTCTTGGAAAACAAAACTTCAGAGAAATTGAAAAAGTAGGCGGAGTTCGTCTGCAAGCGTGGCGCAGCGTATCCGCAACATTGCCGCATGATCGTTGGGAACAGGAGTTTATGCAGAGAGTGGAATCGAATCAAGTATGCTTTGCAAAAGTATGAAAAATGTATATCAAAACTGAGTAATAATGTTGTTAACAATGTTAATTTTTTCAATAAACAAGCAGTAGGTATCCCTCTAGCTAGCTCTAACTCTGGGATTACTGTATTACGATTCTCCGAAGTAATAAACGTTTTATAGTTGTTCAGAAGAACTACGTAAACGGAATGGAATACCGGTTTAATGGCTGTTTGATAATATAAAAGTGAACAGAACTCACTTGAAATGGTCTATCTTTTTTAGTGAAAGAATTCATAACTCCTCTCTAAGAATGTTTAGATTTCTAGCCCAATGCTTTCTGCTTTTTTAGATGTCAATTCAGGATTAGTGAATCACCGGTTATTGATAAGGAGCAGTCCCGAAACATGGAATTTTCCCAGATGAAAAATTCCAAACAGCACCAAAAATCATAGACACAAAATAAGAATTCTTAAGACGTTTTCATCAACTAGAGTAATAAAAGTTAAATACCTTTTCGCAAAAATAACTCGAAAATGCAGTGCCTATCAGTGTCAAATCATGACGAAAGAGTCATTTGGTCAACCTATAAAAGCCTATGTGAGGGCCTTATCAAAAAGGCCTTTCTGCCCGCCCATCCTTATCATTTTTTGTCGTCGTTTGAGCCAAAAACTCGGTTTGTATTCTTCTATTCCATCGCTTTTCAGTTGAAAAATAAAAATGTCTCTCGAATTGCTGAAATGGATTATGCTCGGAGTGATGGCAATGATGACTATCTTTTTTGGCTTGTTGCCAATTAAAGTGAGTTTTCTAGTCTTGATTAATCATCGGAATATGCTTCGGTTGAACTTTTGATTCTAAAGAAAGTTTGAAATTTTTGTAGCTTGTGCAATTTCGATTGTCAGTAGGTCTAGTAGGTTTCTCCGTAAGTATCCGAGCATTCGGCGTTCGTTCACACATTGTACAAGACTTCACACAATTTCCAAAATGTCTTACATTCCAATTTTTAGGTAATTGACTATCTGAATAACACACAATCATCAATTCACAAGCATTCTTCTCTTCTTCTTTCTCTTTTTTCTTGTTTCGCTGGAGGTGTCTTTCTGTCAGTATGCTTCCTGGATATGCTGCCAGATTCCCTGTAAGTTTTCTTCAATTATTTTCATGTCAATAAAATCTCTTTGTTTTCAGAGAAGCTTGGGAAGCTGTCAAAACAGATACTGGTTACGAAAGTGATTATCCATTTGTTCAACTAATTGCTCTTTGTGGATTCTTCTTCGTCTATTTAACAGAAGAACTATCAAGTATTATCTGTAATGTAGGTCATGGACATTCTCATTCCAACGATCCAATTATGGATTCAAATGTAACATTTCCTCGTGCTCGACTGGCTACTGTAGGAAGTATTTTCAATGTGGAAGGAAACTTGGTACAGCCTTGTAAACGATCCCTTCAGGTTAGTTAGACTTTGTTCAATGAACTTTTGAGCCTCTTCAAAAGTTTCGTTGAAGTAGCCGAATGTCTGATTTGACACTTTTTGATAAGTCTTTTCGTTGTGATAAGAGGTTGATGTGCAAAACTGGAAAACTTTTTATTTGATTCTAAAAACATTTCCCAACATTATTTTCAGGATTATGATGAAGACGGTGAAGGTCCAGTTCGTCAGTCAATCATTTTCACTTCTGCTTTCATTCTTCACGTTTTCTTTGAGTGTTTTGCTTTTGGAGTTCAAGAAGATGCAGTATCTGTTACATCATTGTTTCTTGGAATTGCTCTTCACAAAGCAATTGTAATGTTTTCTCTTGGAATGAAACTGACAAGAACTCATCCGACACGAAGATGGATTGTTGTAGTTCTTATCCTAATTCTGGCTGCATTCAATGTCATCGGAGGATCATGTGGAATTCTAATTGAGAGTTCGAATATGAATCAAACCCCAAAAGATATTACTACGGCGGTATTGATGAGCTTCTCGCTGGGAACTTTCATTTATATTTCATTCTTTGAGGTGAGCCTGTTTCTGAACGTTCCTAAAATTTTGAACTTGTTCAAGTTTCAGATGCTAGCTCCAGAACGTGCAAACAATCATTCGAACATTCTCCAATGGATTGCCAGTGTCTGTGGTTTTGCTCTTCTCGCTGTCAACATGATCTGGGCATAACTCTATTAGAAGAGCACGCCGATTTTCAGCTTACTATCGCATATTACTCGTTTTATCATCTCCTTTCTACCGGTAGCTTTTCGTTATTATACAACAACAGATTCAAAAACATAAAGCTTTTATTATTGATGTCAATGAAATACATATACAATTCAAAAACATTGACATTCAGTTATCGAACCGGAAATTATGAACCACAGAAAAGGAGAAAATATAGGGAAAACGAAGGAGAATTTTATACCAGTTATCAATTTTGAAGTGTTTTTGTGTGCATTTGTTTTTTGTTTTCGTTATTATGCTATTCGTTTGTTTTTCTGATTGCAAATCGTACTGAGGGTGAAAAGAGGTCTAGAGATACAGTAACCTAATGCCATCCACCATTTGGATCCAATGTATAACTTGGAGATCCTGATCTTTGACTGCTAATACTTGTTGGTGACAACTGATCTCTTGGTGATAAACAGTTAGCAGGTGACACTGGTCTACTTATCAATGCAGGAGGTGATGGAGAAATTGTTAGAGAGTTCCTGTCGGCCATCAATCGATAAAGAGCATTCAGTGTTCGATTACTAGACTCTACTTTTCGGTCGAGACTTGACATCTGAAATTTGATGGTTTGCAAGTTACAGGGTATTCGGAACAGATAGTTAGTACTAAAATGGCAAAGACTGGGCTAGCACTGCAAAAAGCGGAACTGAACCAGTTTCCTATTTATCTTCTTATCCAGTTTGAGAGATAAAAAGTTATGTTAGACGTTGAGTCAAAGTTCAGATATCTTGACTAAACCTTGCACAGTATTCTTCTGAGATTTTTCTAAAATTTAGTCATGGCAACATGAACTCTATAAACCTTTCAGCCATTTTTATGGCAACATATGAATTCTTTTGGTCAACACTTCAGTCAACAGGTGTGAAACTCGAATAAAACCTTATCAGTTCTTATCTTTTCTTTTCGGAATTTCAGCGACATACCTGCAATTCGAGACGCGACAATCTGGAACCAATTGTTACCGGGTGACCCTTTCGAGACCCTTTTCCATCGTATTGTCCTGGCTTTCCAAGTGTTTGGTCTAGCCTGAAAGATTCAAACATTATGCCTCTCAAAATATCTTTTTAGTCAAGATCATTCTAAGAGTCCTTTTTTGTTTTTACTAGGAACTAAACGTTTAAAATTTTTCTATGAACTAACCTCCTCTGTAATTCTTTTATCCTAACCATCATATTCAAATGTCCTTGTGAATATTGTTCAATAACATCTCGTACATCATAAGGTTTTCTTGCTTGTTGAAATCTTCTTCTTGCAACAAAATACTTTACTTTCCTAATTGCTCTAATCGCATTTCGATGTGCTTCTGTCAATTCACAAACATGACTGATATGGCTATCCGGATGTAATTTCGTCGGAGTATTTGCTTCTTCTGTTTCATATTCTATTTCTATATCTGTTCCAACTCTATAAACCCGTTTCTCATCATCTGTATCAGAGTTTCTTTCGTGTCGAAGGAGTCGTTCTTGATGGAGTTCTCCCATTTCCACATCTGCTGATGGAGATCCTTTTCGTCGGAATGTGTTGACTAGGCTTGATCTGAAAAATCGGTTGTAAGGGTTTTCAATTCATATAGAGGCTTCAAACAGCGTTCAGTTTGATAGGCGTGTTTTTGTATTTTCAACGTGAACCTTCAAAAAAGCAATCAAGAGCTTCACCACTTTCAACTATTCTCCGTGAACTAGCCACGTTCTCGGAAAAGGTTTTTGGAGCAAAGATCTGGGGCACTGATAAGATTTCCGTATAAAAGGAGGGAGCTTCAGTAGAAATCTCATAGAGTTTCCAAAACTCCTTCAACAATCGCCATGGCTCAATCCGTCCCACCAGGAGACATCCAGACCCAACCCAACGCCAAGATCGTGTTCAATGCGCCGTACGACGACAAGCACACCTACCACATCAAGGTGATCAACTCGTCTGCTCGCCGTATTGGATATGGTATCAAGACCACCAACATGAAGCGTCTTGGAGTTGATCCACCATGCGGAGTTCTCGACCCAAAGGAGGCTGTCCTCCTCGCCGTCTCCTGCGATGCTTTCGCCTTCGGACAGGAAGTGAGTTTCGAATGAATAGAAGTAACTTCTATTCTTCTAGTAACTTCTTTCAGGACACCAACAACGATCGCATCACTGTTGAGTGGACCAACACTCCAGATGGAGCCGCCAAGCAGTTCCGTCGCGAGTGGTTCCAGGGAGATGGAATGGTTCGTCGCAAGAACCTCCCAATCGAGTACAACCCATAGAGGGAACTTTCGTTTGCGAATGAATTTTTTCGGTGTATAAAAGGTGTACAATAAAAAGGTTTTTCGAGCCGTGTTTTTCTATTTTCCGCAAAGTACAAATATAAGAAACTTACTGTTTCTTGAACAATTGTCGCTTCCTCGTGATATTGTTTGAATCTGTCGATGGTTGTTTCTTTCCGTGCCCATGATGGGTCTCTTTGGTTTCATGTGCCAATGGATCGATATGGGCATTCCACGTGGCTGAAATTCGTTTTTCCGCCGCGTGGCATCTCCAGAGACATTGAATTAATGTTGCTGCAGCAGGAATTTGACGGTTGAAATGTTTCTGTCGTTGCTTTTGTTGAACTTTCAAAGCGAATCCGGATCCAAGGATACCAGCAGGTAATGCAAAGAAACTGATTGCAAAAATGGAGAAACATGAAGCAACTATTCGGCCTGTCCATGTTTGAGGAACAACATCACCATATCCTATTGTTGTCATTGTTATGACACCCCACCAAAGAGCATCTGCATAACTTGTGAATGCTTGACGACCGTCTATTCCAACATGATCTTTCTCTGCCAAATAGACAAAATAACTGGAGAAGATGAGCCCGAGAAAACCGATGTAGAGGGTTGTGATTAGTTCTTGTCGATGGATAAAGACAACTGATCCGAGTAAACGCCTGAAAAAAGATCATGATTAGTTCGAGACTTAATTTCGTAAAAGATTCAGAAACGACCCTAGAATTTACCTTTTCACTTATAAAATTTCTACATAGACGAGCAGGTGCAAAGATAACAATGAGCTTCTATTTTCGGTTCATTCAATTTCCGATTTTCTATTTCAGGCATCACTATTGACGTAAGCAATCTATGAGCTTCTATTGTTAGCTCTTCAGAACTTTTTAGAACAAAAACATACAATTCACGAAAAATTTGTTTTTTTCTTTTCAAAAAACTCACCATGTTCCGCCTTGACGATCCACGTGAAGCATCCGAAGAATCTGCAGGAATCTGATCCCTCTAATGGCACTTGTTGCGAATACTTGTCCTTCACTTCCAATGCAAATAACTGTGAAACTGGCAAGCACCACGCAAAGATCTGAAAATTTTCCGTTCTAAACATGACGAAAGAGAAACACTTACCTATGAAAGAGATTGGCTTCCGGGCAAATTTTAATCTTCCCCAGAATCCAATATATTTTGATCTGCATCCTGCTGACCATAGTCGGACAATGTATTCAATAGCGAAAAATATAACTAGGAAGATTTCCTGAAATGACTAGGTTTTCTCTTCTTAAAAATCTCAAGGAAATTACCAATATATAAAGAAGTTCTGCTGCAAAGTGGCTATGTTCCTCGACGGTGGATAAAACTGATAGAATAAGACAAATCAAAACAATTAAGAATACACTGAAGTGATAAAGAAAACATTTCCATCCAGTTGGCCTTTCCAAACAATTATAAATCAATGCTCGATATGTCATCTTCGCCGCTTTCTTCTCTTTTATATTTCGATATCGGGCATTGAACATCTGAAACATATCTTGGAATAAAAAGAATAGGTAGAATATATCCTATATGATGTGAATATTTTCCCCTCTTTTTCTATCTATCTAATTGAGTGAATTGTTTGATGATTCATATTTTGTATGGAGGTGTTGATGGAAGAAGATTGTTCCATGAGAGAGGGGAAAGAATAATAATAATAATAGTCGTCTGATTGATTTCGTGAGAATGTCTAGAATGGAAAATAGAAAGATTTGCCTTTTGGCCCCTATTCAGTAATCTGTCCGATGACTTTTTCGAGAGAAGAAACAACAAGAGATCAAAATGTTCTGAGATTTGTTTTTATGGAAAAACAACCTTTCATTCATATAAACCTCGGCATGTAAGTTATACGTAAAGTTCTACTTTTCACAGTCAGTTTTTTCCTTTTTATGGTTTTCCTTAACCTACTATTAAACTGTCCCTGTTCGGTATAGTTTCGGTTCTATTTGAAGTGTTCTTAAAACTTCCCATAGTTTCTAACATCGGGATCATCTGTAAGGTCAAGTACAGTCAAAAACTAAAAATCCAAAGAGAGAAAAAATAAGAGCATTATTTGCTGATAGACTCTAGAGACTTCTATTCATCAGAAGACAAACATAAATGAGGTAATCACTGTCTCAAGTAGGTCAATGGCTTGACCTTAAACATTAAACTTAAAGTTCAGAGAAACTCACAAAACTCCGGCCCGAAACTAACATCAGCTGCCTAAATGTATTCGGTAGAAACTTTTAGAACAAAACTTGAAACACATAAATCAGACCAAATTCGTTTTTTAAATGTCTAGACATTCTTACTAATAAACTAGTAAAATTTACGATATTCGAATAAATTATCTTCTGAATTCATAATCAATTCAGAATCGTACCTCTTAATATGTGAGCCTACCTCCTCCAAAGTGTCATAAGTTTTTCGTCTTGGAGGATGAAGAATATCTCGAAGTTCCCATGTACCAATAGTTAAACTACCGCGACGATCCAATGAATTGTACATTTTTGATACACAACGCAAAACTATGAAGATGTGTGTGCAGAAAAAGTAGCAAAAGAAGAAGAAGAACACAATTAAGAATGCATTGGCAGTTATGACTTGCTCTTTCTCTTAGTTTTTATAAAACAGAGATGACAACCCACTAGGGTAGGTCATAACAAAGGAGGGGAGACGAGAGGGTGGAATAAGTATGAATAGATGTGAAAAGAAGGTGATAAGAAGGAAGATTAAGCCGATAAGGTAAGAAGATAAGTTAAAAATAAAATGAAAAGTTTATGGTTTTTTGGTTTTTGAATTTCTAACTTATCAAGGTTTCGGTAAAAGTTCAATTTAGTAAACATTTTGTGGAGTTACCTCTGTCTTTTTTTAAAAAATATATGTCAGACCATTAAACTAACTCATCTGATTCGTTTACTGTATATTTAACCCTTTTTGACCTAGAAAACCCATGAAAGTCCTTACCCAAACAACCATCGCAGTTCAGTGGAAGCAGGAATTCGTGGTCGAAAGAAATTTCGATTAAAAACAGATAATCAGAGTAGAAAATGAAGGGGATGGGGGAGAAGATGAATAAGAGTCTGAACGATTAGCATCATCCCACCTACGGTTCTATGATACTCATTTCATGATGGTTTTGTTAGTTTTTAGAGATTTAGCTCGGAAAGTATTTTATAGTGTAGTAGTGTTGTTGGACCGAAATTTTGCTTTTTCGGAGTTTACAGCTTTCAGAACGTAGGATCAAGAGCCCATAACCCCGACACTCTCAACATTTTCATCCTGATTTCTATTTCCATCTCAAAACCTATAAATCCATTGACGTTCCTCTCACCCCATAACACAAATAGAAACTAATCAAAAACCCAATTTCCAGACGTTAAATTCACTCGGAACATCCTGAATCGGAAATTGGTTTTTCCTCTCTCCGTTCACATCAGATGACACATCTTTCACTTACTTCCTTTTAAATCGAATCTCCATGGAAATGCAATTACAAAAAAGGGAAACTGATTAGGAGTCAGATTTGACTTTTGATTGAAAAATTCTTATCCTTCAAAAGTATCAATTATTTATAAAGTAACAGGTGATTTTGGTATGATCTTTCAGAAGCAAAAGAACACCAGTCGGATCTAAAGAAGATGAGAAAAAAAGTAGATCCGGGTAATCTAAATCTAGCAGAGATGTGAAAATGAAAAAAGATCGATTTTCAAAAGTCCAATTTTGGCTACAAATCATCTCTCTCACAAGCCAATCAGCACAACACTTTTGTAGATTTTTGCAAGACTAATTGCTTTTGTTTTTGCACCATTCCTGGTACAAAGCACAGAATATGTGAAACCGAAAGATCAGGCAAGCGAGGAGGGAGCTCTTGGGGAAAAACCACAAAAAAATACCGTGATAAGAAGTAAGAATCCAGGATAAAATGGCTTTCGAAAAGGTATCGATGAGAGAGTTAAGACCAAATATTTTTAATGGAAAGTCATCTTCAAAATGTTTGCAGAGTGTTGTTGAATGTTTTAACAGTAAGTTCTACTTATCGAAAAAAGTCTAGTTGAGCTATGATATTCCAAAAGTCGAAAGATTGACCCATTTCTAATTGAAGTTTTGGAAACTTTGAGAGTGTCCAGGCGATATTTCATGTTTATACAGTGCCACCTAATTCTATTTGATTACTATCCACACGGATACTAATATTTAAATTCTAAAACAGAAACTGCCGAACCTCGGAATTCGGCAATACAATAGATCCCCAAAGAATCCCCAAATTAAAGTGCATATAACCTCGTTAAATGAAAATAAGAGGAACTCAACCTACAGGTTTCAAAGTCATACCACAGTTTTTATTATATTTTGCTTTCTACTCCCAGTGTGTTTCCTACTCCGATTGATCCCATTTTCATCAAAAACTTCCCCCAAAAGTTACCTCTTGGACGAACATCAATGGCCGGAGAGTGCAATCCATTGTGCTCCGTACTCAATAATAACTTTCTTGTTATTTTTTCTGTTTTCTCAGAAAACCAAATGTAAATTAAAATAGGAAGAAGGGGAGCAGTTCGCCGTGGTAGCAGGCGCCAGAGTAGAAGAATGCGTGAAAAGGAGAAGACTCCTTCTTCTTCTTCTACACACCTTCCAATCTTTTTTTCTTTTTCACACCGATTGAATGCGTGCGCGCGTGTGCTCCCGGAGCCCTCACTAGCCGACTCACACCTTAAAAAAAAAGAAAGTGAGAGCTCTGAAAATGTTTTTTTGTGTTCGTTTCAGAAAAAAAACGAGTTTAGGTTATCTGAATGGAGATGAGCAAAATAGAAAAAAGGATAAGAAGGCTAACAGATCAAAAGAGGATCTAGTAGTGAGATTTAGAGTGACTTATAGACAGATCTTTAAGCTGATCGGGTTGGGAAGTGAATCAAAATAAAATGAGGAAGTTATCGCCAGTTGAAAAGAAAGAGAATGTTAAAATTGGATGATAGGTTTTGTAGAAGTTCTTTCTTTTGTGATTCTTCTGTAGCTTCTATGCCAAAAAATTAGAATAATGAACAAATCAGTAGAACTCCTCTATTATAGGAGCATCTCTTATGAACTATCAGAACACGTTCCCATGATCTCGTGCTTATTCCATCATCTTTGTTTGACACTCCCCATCTTTCCGAACCTTCTACAACTACATTCCTCTAGTTTTTTTGATTTTGTTTCCCTTGACGTGTGAGCTTCATCGTCATTACTACCACTATGAGTACAATCAAATGGAATGTGTGAGATTGTCACGTAATCATTCATCATGATTGTACTTTTCAACAAGATGTGTGGAAAAGACTGGAAGAGGTTGAATCGGGATGAAAGGAATCGAGCGAATGGGAGAAAAGGAATAAGATAGCCACTGTATCTTGGAATAGAATACAATATGCATTGTCATTCCATTTTTTGAATATTCAACCGATAAGTTGCAACTATATATTTTACCCGTTTAGGGTTACAAGCGTATCAATGAATCAGGTTGATTCGGCGCAGATAATGTTCGGTTTGGAAAGTACAGTTTGCAAAGTATCACTAATCGAATGTTCCAATAAAACAGTTTTGATTTAAAAAAAACTTTTAGTTTTCCTATTTAGCCGAAAGTCGAAAAATTTTCCGTTTTTCAAAACTTCTAACCGAAAGATCATTTGTTTTTTGATTTCCCATTCTCCGAAATCGAGAAATCTATTGTTTCACAACCAATTCTTAAATCAAAACACCAAATCAAAACTAACCTTTCCCAAACCATCTCCAGTTACCATACCAAGTAGAAATGTCTCTGATTCATCTTGATCCTGTGGTGAATCGTCAAGAGAAGAGCGTAATGCACCACCATTCGGATACCCACCAGTCGTCAGCATCCTCAAAAAGAATATATTGATTAGAAGAAAAACCAGGAAAACAAAGGAATTAGGCTGATTTTTTTTCATTATTACTCTAATAGAACGGGGAGAAAAAAGCGAATATATAGATGACACCAAGAAGACGTGCTTCTTACAAGGCTTCATCTGTGTTTTCTTTTTGATCTACTATCGTTTTCAAGAGGGGTTTGGTTGGCTTTTCAGGAGGGAAGTAAAGAGTACTCAAAACGTTATTTCAAGTCATTGTCGTATTTTCCGGATCTTTCTCTCTCCACCCTCTTTTTTTCATTCTTTTTGACGTCAACTGAAAATGCAAAAAATGGGGGTGCCTGGACACGGAGAAAATAGGGAAAATGAGAAAAAGAAAAGGTAGTACAATGAAGAATAATTGAATCTGTTTCTTTATTCTTCTTTGGTTTTCTTTTAAAGAAGTTAATTGAATGTAAGGGAGCACCGGAAATTGGATTGGCGGGAACATTTGTTTTTTTTGAGTAAGTTCAGAAGTTTGTTTAGTAGTTGGAGCAAAGTTCATTTTTGAAGAGAGAAAGAAAAAATTCCCACGAGTGGAAATTGAATTTTCTTTCTAATCTGATATTTTAATTACGGGAAAAAGAGCATGATTCGAAGTGAGTGCAATTTTAAAATATAACTTTTGAATAGAGAAGAAGTGGTAGCTTCAAAAAAATAGGATTTCTTTAAGCAAAGAGGCTGAGAAGTACAAATTTTCAAGAAAATAAAAAAAGAGAATGAATAGGCAATTTTTATCCTAAAACAGCGAATTTGAAGAAGTGTATTTTTAATAGAAAGTACAAAAAAACTGAGCTCACACTCCCAGACCCCTTCATTTCATATTTCTCAAATATTCCGGAAACGAACGCTCAAAATCTGACAGGAATACGTCAATTAAAATGACTCAAAATGAAAATAAAAGTGGATGATGTGTCTCTCTCTCTCTTCCAAAGACTATTACTACTCATGGCTTCTGACTTGTGTTTGAGAAATTCCTCTCTATTCCATAAAATCTATAAAATTCTCTCACCCACATATAGTGGTCAGTGGCTCAATACAAAAACTACAAACGAAGGTATTTGAAATACAAAAAATCGGGAACATACAAAAAAGATTTGGTTTTTATTTTGGTGGATATTGATAGATTTAGAGATGGGGAAGGAAAGAGACAAAAAACAGGAAATGAGTAAGTCAGATTTTGGATTTGATAACTTTGGATAAGGAAGACAAACTATGGAAACATATACGCTCTAATGAAAACTCCCTTAAATTTCATTTAAAAAAATCGAATTGGGATAAATAAAACACTTGAGAAGCTCACAATGAGAACAAGAATGGAAGTTTTCTGTGTGTGAAAATGATAAAGTTTTCATGAGCGCTTTGCGGCTCAAAATAGCAAAAATCGATTCATTTTCAATGTTTTTTCTCTTTTTTCTTCTTTTTTCTTGCTGTTCGTTCAGGAAGACCTGAAAACATTCTGAACGGATCTCGTTTATCAATGTGAGAAATGAGAAGGTGTAGGAAGAAGTGGGGATAGAGAATAACACAAATTTACTGCTTCTCTTCTCAAATTCTCAGCCAACAGACTGTGAATAATGATAGGGTTGGTTTAAGAAAAAAGATTTTCGAAGAAAAAGAAAAAAAAAAGAAATTTGAGTTATCAAAGATCGAAATGGTGGGAATGCTTTTTTATCCTCCAATAGAAGGGCAGTTGGTTGATCTGACGCTGGCTTGAACTCCTTTGTATTTATCACTAAGTAATGAAAGTTAGAAATTTCATTGTTTACAAACATTTTGTTTTATTTTGAAATCACATTTTTGGAACCAATCCAAAGCAGCTCGAAATATTCTGACGATTCAAATTGTCCATCAGACAAAGCTCAATTTAGACTCAATTCTTATACTATCAGACATAAATCTCAATTTATTACGATTACTCATACGAGATCAATCCGTAATAATCCAGATTACTCTCCCGCAAAACTTGTGTTGAGCTACAATTTTCAGCCCATTTTCTTTATTTTTACAACAGCTTTGTTTGAGATTTTCAATCTCATATCAACCTACATACAAATTTATACGGGCTAGGACTTAGATCCAAAAAAGAGAAAAATTTCAGAGACGGATCAGAAAATAAGGAAGACGATTTACCTTCTTATCGATTTCCGACGACCCATTTTTTAGGAGGTAAAAGCAGAGAATATATGAATAATAACAGAAGAAGTTTCTTTGGTAGATAAAGTGAGAAAATAAGAAGAAGAAGAAGGTAACCACTAATCTCATATGTGCTTCATTTTCAAGAAGCAGAGAAATGAGAAATAGAGAAAAAGAGTGATAGAGAAGAAATCTAGACTTTTTTTGGTGGTATTAGATTGAGGGAGGAGTAGGATGCACGTGGATTGAAGTGAGTGCGTGTGAGAATTAGAAACCTTGTATTTGGAGATGACTCAAGAAAAAGAGAAAAAAACAGTGTGTTTTTCGATTTTGACATATGAAAAAGGATGAAGTTTTCATAGTTTGGTAATAACTTTCTATTCGTGTAAACTTTAAAAGTGAAAAGTTTTATACTTTTTCTGAAAGTTTGACTTGGGTAAATGACAAATTTAGTATAGTTAGTAGAAAAGTTCAGCTATATTCTTATTCTAAAATCCCTGAGGTTTCCCAAGCTATATTCCTGAAACCTGTAACTATTTTTCTATAAGTTCTATATTGTTCTTTGCTTCCCTATTTCAAATTTCTCCAAAACTTCGCTTGTCTCTGTTTTTATTCTTCCGGAAGCTTCTCATCAAATTGATTCCCAGTTACGTTTTCCGGAAATGAAACGTTTCTTCCGATTTCCGGAATGTTTCTTAACGTGGTTCTAAATCATAAACTTTGCAATTCATTTTCAATACAACAGATCCCACAAGCTCACATATCAACTCATT
This sequence comes from Caenorhabditis doughertyi, assembly GCA_963572265.1. Taxonomy (NCBI): domain Eukaryota; kingdom Metazoa; phylum Nematoda; class Chromadorea; order Rhabditida; family Rhabditidae; genus Caenorhabditis; species Caenorhabditis doughertyi. The sequence goes on from OY751554.1 coordinate 12,352,896, forward strand.
CACATTGTAACCTTTTTCAAATCTCTTTATCAAGTGACTTTGAAAAGTCATATCCGTTCTCGTTAATCTCATTTCTTTCAAAGAATACGAAGCACACTCATACATCTAATCTACAACTTGTCAACAAATCTAATGCACCGAAAAGCATATCATAGAGAAAAGATCATTAAAAGGGATTATTGATAAACTACCGGATATACATATGAGAAAGATTATGAGAACCAATCGAAAAGTTCAATCTTTGTGCCATTAGAGATTAGACATAAACGTAAAGAGTAGTGGAGAGCTCTTTTTGCTAACGGTGCTGTTGGTGGATAATCATTTTCTGCTGACGTCAATCACCTTTCTTTTAAATTTCTTTTATCCGCTTTTTGCAATCTTTTTTTTAAAGAAAATAAGAAAGTGATGTCATGTACATATTTGGAAATATTGAAAGATGTTAGTTTTGAAATTTAAGAACTTTAAAGCGGGAGTGTGAAGACTTGGCAATGCATTTAATATTCTAATCGTAAGTGTCAAAAGTTTTCGATGCCTTTATATTAAAACCTTTATCTGTCAGAGTATGGCTGATGATTGAACATAATGAAATGAAAAGTGCTTCAATTTAAAAGAACCAGTTTTGAAGAAGAAAATCATCAACATTTTTTGAAGCTCAAATCCGAAATACTTTTGCCTTTTATACCTTCTTCTCGATTTTAAAAAAGCCAACCCGTGTGAATGTTTCCACACTTTTCCTAGACAACTTCTGATTCTTTTATTTTCTCAAATTCCCACAAAACGAGAATCAACTTACCGTCTGAAAGGTCTTGCTCCAAAATGTGCCATTTTAATTAGCTAGACTAAAAAGGTGATATAATTGAAATATGAGGTGGGTAGTACACCACTGCACAAAATTAAAAGTTATTTTATGATAATCTTATTAGAGTCATCTCGTCATCATTCTCCCTGTTTTTTATCGATTTTTCATCTCGTCTGTCAGAAATTGTGTGTGAGGGAATGACTGATAATTTGATAAACTAATGAAGTTTTCCGGGTCTGATAAGTGAAAAATTAGGAAAGGCTATTGTTTACGTTCGGTTCTACTGTTCCGTTTCCCATGTGTCTTTGGATTCACTTTCTCTAGCACTGTAAAAAAAAGTTTTACTAAATAATGACATGAGCACTGTGCCTATAATAATGAAGAATCCATTATTAGAAGCTCTATCAGAATCAGAAAGACTAGAGGAGTATTTTCTATTATCGGCCTAATGTGGAAACTCAACTAGATGAGCTGGACCAAAAAGCTTCTAGGTTTGAAAAAAGAGTTTCTCGGCAATAAGTATTGAGCCAACTTTAATCTTCCAGATTCAAGATTCTCACGTTTTCTCTAACTTTATCACTCAAAGAAAGAAGTTAAACTAAAAAATATTAATATGAAATGGAACCAGTTGTTTTTGAGTTCTTCAGTTTCGCCCAAATAACTACATTTTTCTCACTTCAAAATCAGTATTTTCGTGCCCGCGAGCTCTCTTTTCATCTATTCTGTTTTCTTTTTTCAATTCACAGAATCCGTTTTGTACTCGATATCATACGTGACGATTTAGAATCAAAATGAAAAGACTTAAAATGGAGGGAAAATTAGAAAATAGGTGTGAAATTTATCACCTGAAACTTAAAGTGTGCATGTGCGTTTTACGTATTTGCAACACTGAAAAAGGTCGTTAAATTTGTATTATTTGGTTTGGGCAATTATGAAGAGGAAGTACTCAAATAAAGTATTTTTCATTTATTTTCAGATCTTTTTTTCAACCAGACTCCCTCGAAGTTTCAGAATAAATCCCTTCATTTGTGATAGCAAATCTTCCATAAAACAGTATTTCGATGTCTTTCTCCACGGCTTCATTGTATTTTGTTTTTCAGATGTTAACCTTAATCAATGAACAACTTCTTAAAGTATTGTTTTGATTTTTGATGAATAAAGGGAAGGAAAAGTAGTCGATGACATCATTTTCCAGTTTCCAGTTTACCGTTTTTAGACAAACTTTTGACCTTTGTACACTTTGCGCGTAAAATGAGGTGCTAAAAGTTCACAAGAGGTGGTGTCAGTGTTTGCGGAATTATTCGTCAAAGTTTTATTTCAATTTTTTGGAAGCCCGTTTTCATACGTGCTTCGTAGAGTTCAATGCTAAAATTGATTGAATTTTCGCAAAATACAGAAGATTATGCACTTTGCAAACTTTTATATGCCTCCCATCAATGAAGACCGTCGTATTAATTGTTTACCCGTGCAACTTTATGTTTGAGCCTAAATACTGCTATTTCTTCAGGGTAAAATGGATTTCTTCGTCAAAAATGGCGATGAACCATTTATGCAGTTTTCAAATTTCAAACTTCGGAATTATTTTCCGCATGAAATCGATAAGCTCAGTGTCCTCAAGATTACACAAACTAAAACTTTCGATGAGGTGAGAATTGCGATCATTACCTCAATGCTGAACAACATTAATTTTTTTTCCAGGTTGGTCACCCGATACCTGGTGGACTTTATGATCCGAACCTTGGTCCAGACAACACTTATGACATGTGTTTGACATGTAATCAGTACGAGAGACATTGTCCAGGACATTTGGGACATATTCAACTCGCTGTGCCCGTTTTTAATCCGCTTCTCTTTCAGTTCACATACAATGTAAGCGACGCTAACTTGGTGTTTTTAATAATTGAATAATTATTCAGCTTCTCAAAGGATCTTGTGTTCATTGTCACAGATTGACATGCAAAGGAGATGGAGTGAACGCTCGTTTGCTTCTTGCTCAACTTCGATGCTTTGAACTCGGAGTCGAACATGTTGCTTTCGATCTTGAGGCTATTCTCCGTGATAAACTCGCCAGCTGCGATTTGTTTGATGATGAGGACTCCAGAGCTTTCAACGATGTTGATGCTTGCATTTCTCAACTTGCCAATAAATCAATCGCCGAACTGACACAATTCAAACCAGTACCAACCAAAAATAGTGTGCAATTAAAGAAAGATCTCATTACCGAGTTTCTTCGAGGAAGTCTGTTCAAGAGACTACAGAAGTGTCCACTTTGTAAGAATCGTAACGGAATTCTGAGAAACGATGGTGCTCGCTCCATTTTGATTGACTTCACAGGATCACGTGGAAAATCAAAGAAACCCTTAATTATTGGAGAAGGAGGATACAATGAAGAGTCATCCACTGATGAAGACGAGAAGAAAGAAGATGACAAGAAAGGTGTTGAAGCAGCTGCTAATGTTGTTGATCTAGATCAGGGAGGTCTTGAGTTGCAAATGAAGAATGTTCGAAGTGGAGAATGCGACAAACTCGCATGGAGAGGAGCAGAAGTTCGAGAACACTTCAGAATGCTTTTCAAAAACGATGGAAAACTTCTGTTAAAACTATTCCCAATGCTCGTTGATGAACTCAATGGAGAGGACATGATCTGTCCATTAGATGGTCTTTTCCTCGAAAGAATTCTAGTACCTCCAAAGAAATTCCGCCCTATTCGAATGTTCAAAGGATCACAGTATGAAGATCCACAAACTTTGAATCTTCGTAAAGTTCTTGAAGCCACTGAAACCATCTCAGCACTTTCTTTGGTTATGAAGGGAGATAACAGCGCTCAACTCAAGGAATTGATTGCTAACAGAGTTCGTGGAAAAACAATCAATGCTCAGATGCACGATGCATATCTCCAATTGCAACTTCGTGCTAATGCGATTTTCGATCAAGATTTGAATAAAGGAGATCGTGACAGTATTGCTGGAATCAAACAAATTCTCGAGAAGAAGCAAGGATTGTTCAGAATGCATATGATGGGAAAACGTGTCAACTTTGCTTGTCGATCCGTTATTACTCCAGATCCTTATTTGGATATTGATGAAATCGGAATTCCAGATATTTTTGCCAAAAAGCTGACCTTCACAGAACCAGTAAACGCTTTCAATTTGAAAGAGATGAAAGAACTTCTCAAAAAAGGACCACACCAGCATCCAGGAGCCAATTTTTATGTTGAACCAAGTGGAAAAAAGACAATGCTTGGAGATAAACCAGAAGAAAAGAAACGTAGACTAGAGATTGCGAGTACATTAGAAGCAGCAACAACACATAGTCTCCGTCCAACACCAAAAGTATTGAGACACATGAAAAATGGTGATATGATCATGATGAACCGTCAGCCATCTCTTCACAAACCTTCAATTTTGGGTCATCGTGCAAGAGTCTTGACCGGACAAAGAGCTCTTCGAATGAACTACGCACCTTGCAAAGCTTACAACGCTGATTTCGACGGAGATGAAATGAACGGTCACTTAGTTCAATCACACATTGCTCAAACCGAAGTTCGGGAGATTGCCAACGTTGGAAGCAACTTTTTAGTTCCAAAGGATGCGACACCGCTTCTCGGATTGATTCAGGATCACGTCGTTTCTGGTGTCCTTCTGACAGTTCGTGATAAATTCCTGAACAAGGAAGATTTCATGCATTTGGTTCTCGCTTCATTTGCCCAATACTCAAAGAGAATTGAGATTCCACCGCCAACAATTCTCTATCCGAAACGACTGTGGACCGGAAAGCAAGTAATCTCCACAATTGTCAAGAACTGCATTCCAGAAGGAAAGCCACTTATCAATTTGGACGGAAAAGCAAAGACACCACTCAGCTGTTGGATTGTACCTGGATTCAAGGCACCGCCTTTTGAAATGAGTGAATCACACGTTGTGTTCCGTCAAGGAGAACTACTCGTCGGAGTTCTCGATAAAGCTCATTTCGGAGCAACACAATTTGGATTGGCTCATTGTGCTTTTGAACTTTATGGACATCGCTGTGGAGTTCAACTTCTCTCTTGTTTCTCCAGACTTTTTACCACGTATCTACAGGTAAGCAATCAAATTATATATGGAATCAATCTAAATTCATTTCAGTTCCATGGATTCACACTTGGAGTTGCTGATATTCTCGTAGTCAAGGAAGCTGATGGAAAGCGCAAAGAAGCTGTCATGGAATCGAGAACTATCGGAAATCAAGTTGTTAAAACTGCGTTCGGTCTTCCAGAGACTGCAACACCAGCTGAGATCAAGAGAACACTTGCAGCAACATACTGTAATCCACGTGGACAAGGAACAGATGTAAAAATGTTGGATTTCGGAATGAAGCAGGGTATTGCCAAATACAATGATGCCATCACAAAATCATGTGTTCCTACTGGACTTCTCCGTCTCTTCCCTCAAAATGCTCTCCAATTGATGATCCAGTCTGGAGCCAAGGGATCGGCTGTCAACGCTATTCAAATTTCTGGATGTCTTGGCCAAATTGAATTGGAAGGAAAGCGTATGGCTGTGACTGTTGCTGGAAGAACACTTCCATCTTTCCGTTGCTTCGATCCATCTCCAAGAGCTGGTGGATATATTGATCAACGTTTCTTGACTGGAATGAATCCACAAGAACTATTCTTCCACACAATGGCTGGACGTGAAGGACTTATCGATACTGCAGTCAAAACGTCTCGTTCTGGTTATCTTCAACGTTGTATCATCAAGCATCTTGAAGGAATCCGAGTGCATTACGACTCAACAGTCAGAGATCATGATGGATCTGTAATTCAGTTTAGATATGGAGAAGATGGAATGGATACAACGAAAGCCACGTTCTTGAATAAAAAGACAATGCCATTCCTTGAGGATAATCTAGATGCTGTTACTCTTGCTTCGAAACCAGAAGGCGTTACTGATGCTGATTTCGGAATCACAGACACTGAAAAACGATACAAGAAGATTGTTAAATGGAAGAAGAAGGCAGCGAAATCTGGAAAGAAAGCAAAGAAGACCTATTTCTCTGCTTTCACGAATTTCTCTGCAGAACATGCTGGATTAGATAAGAAACGAATCTTGGCAATGTGGTTTGAGCTTTCCTTAGAAGAACGAGCTGCATACATCAGTGGAATTCCAAAGAAGTGTCCAGAAGCTGTCGATGAACGATATAATCCAACATGTAAACTCGGAGCTCTTCCAGAGAAAATGTTGGACGAAATCGAAGGTTACTGTACTAAAGTCAAGGACTACGAAGAGCCAAAAGAAGTGCTCAAAAGAACTTTGTACTGGAAAGGTGAAAAATAAGACTATACAAACAAGTGTATAATTACTATTTTCAGGAATGCGCTCGCTGGCCGAACCAGGAGAGAACGTTGGTCTTCTTGCCGCTCAGTCCATCGGAGAACCGTCAACTCAGATGACACTGAACACTTTCCATTTCGCCGGTAGAGGAGAAATGAACGTTACTCTCGGAATCCCACGTCTTCGAGAAATTCTGATGACAGCTTCGAAGAGCATTGCCACACCAAGTGCGTCTATTGCTGTTATTGAAGGAACACCACGTGAAAGAATTGACGCGATTAAACGAGAGTTGGATCGTGTTTATCTGAAACAGTTGCTCAAGAACTTCTCGTTGGAGGAGAAGATTACGTTAACACAAAGGTAAGTTTTCTATCTCTCAAAAAACACTGGTTCTTACTTTTCAGTGAATCTTGTCGTCGTTATCATCTTCGAATCGAAATCCTATCTACGGAAAAACGGGAGCAAGGGGCTCGTCATCTTAAACGTGCCAAAATCATGGATGAAATTGAGAAACGGTTTATTCTCCGTGTCGCTCATGCTATCAAGAAAAAGTATCATGAAATCACGGATTATCAACAAATGTCACATCGTACAATGCGTCAAGGAAACATTGCTGCTGGTATTGAAGCCGGCGGAAATAGATCAAGAGGAGTCCAGGGACCAGATAATGGAGATTCATCTGATGAAGAAGCGGATGGAGGAAGAGAAGCTGATGCTGCTGAAGCACGTCTTCATCAAAGACATCGAGATGAGGGAGCCGACTATGAAGGCGAAGAAGAAGAAAGAGCCGAAGTTCGAGAACGGGATGACGATATTCTTCTTGATTCAGATACGGATGATTTGAAGAAAGATGATAATGAAACAAATGAAGATGACAACAAAGAACTAGTAGTGAACTCGTCAAGAGTTCAAGCTGTTCAACGTTTATCCGAGAACATTTCTTCATACACTTACGATGTGAAATCGAATAAGTGGTGTGAAGTAGTATTCGAGCTCCCATTGAGAAACAAAACTAAAATGGATGTGTCATCCATTGTGGAAAAGTTAGTTTTTTGTAAAGAGCCAGCTTCAACGATCAATTATTTTTAGAGAAGTCGAGACGTTCATCGTTCATCAAACCACCGATATCGAGCGTTGTGTTGAGACAACAGAGCAGAAGAATGGAAAGGAGACTATTATTCTCCAGACGCAAGGAGTCAATTTGGCTGCTTTCTTCAAACATGCAGATGTTCTTGATGTCAATTCAGTGTACTCCAACGATTTGAACCTGATTCTACAGAGTTATGGTGTTGAAGCTTGCTCCAAAGCTATCACTACTGTAAGTTTATTCCGATGAGGAATGTTATTAGAGATAGATGGGATACTGTAGTGGAATAGAACTGATAAGGCTCTCATTTCTCTCTACAAGTTTATTATTAGGTGTCTCGCTCTATCCCAAAGATACTGTTGCTCTCATACCAGAAACAGATTACTGTGTCAATCTCCACTTTCTAATTACAACATCAAAAAGGCACCGCGCAGGTACATATCACAATAAGTGTGTCTCTATCTTTTTTTGACATGAACTGAACCAGCAGCCATCACTCATTCCACTTTTGTTAACACAGTTAACACACTCTCCCACGCATGTCACATGGCGGTCCGAGAACAGAAAGAGAGAAGGAGAAAGATTCAAGATTTATGGTTGCTATCGTTTTTTTGATAACCACCTCCTCTCTTTCACTTAGGCGCCACCGTAATAAAGATAGCGTCGTCGTCCGTTTTGTTCGCGACTCGTGTCAGTCGTGGTGATATATCTTCTATTAATAGAGAAGAAGGAGAAGATTGGCGCGAACTACATTCACATTCTCATGTGAACCACACGTGGAGAAATCAAGAAGACAAAAGAAGTCTGCATGTTTTTTGGAAAATAATATATTTGTTGTAAAAGAAGAGTTCTATCCGTGACGTAGTTGATCTTCTAAAGATTTGATGAAGAGAAGAGGTCGGATCTCTTCTGTGCAGGAAATGCGAATTCCTCTTTTTTCGTAATTGCGGAAGCTTTCCAAATTATCGGCAATAAACTTTGAACTATTCTCGTTGGAAATGAAATGACGGGTTTTCTCAAATGATTGAAGCTGTTTGACACAAAGACGTTTTTCTCTATTCTAAGTTTAGGCAATAGCAGCTGCAAATCGAGGTCAAAAGGCCTTCTTAAAAAGAAATTCGTGACTGTGACACATGACTAATCACGAAGAAAATTGCTAGGCGAATTGAAGCGAAACTATCTGAAAACATCTTGAAGGATAGCTGAGCCGAATGGAATGCTGGTCGTAAAGCTGAATGGCATGCTGGTCATTCCGAGTGCACTGCGAATCGCCGCATAATTTGAACCCCTTCCGTTACCAAATTTGGGTTTTTACAACTTAAGTACGGACGAATTTAATCTGATTTGTTTCCAGTGGATACGGTAACCGGTGTGTGTAGTACCAAGTACCTACCATCACATAAACATCAACACTGAGTGTCCTTCTTCAACAGGACTTCCTCAAAGGAGTTCCGAAATTGCATTCCATTCTCTCTGCCTGGTACCCTATTCTTTTCGATTCGAAGAAAGAAAAAAGTGATTAGTGATAGTGAGACTTAGACGCATCAACGCATCTCTTTTTCTCTTCAGATATAATTATCTTCTGAAGAAACTTTCAGAACTATTCTAAAAGAAGAATAGTGTTGGTTCTAACAGAGATTTAAAGAGAAAGAGACTGTTTTGGAATGGGCGGTACTGAAGTGTTTCTCTCTTTCTCTTCCAATGTCCGTCGCACCGCCACCGCGTCGACTTCTGTCGTCTTCTAGTGTCGCCGATTATGTGTGTTCGTCTCTTTCTGATCTTGCGACGTCACTGCGCCCCGTTCTTCTGATGTCTTCGTTGACTATATTCTTTGAGACGTGCTCTTCTCTTTCATCGATTATTGACTATTTGTGATTGAAGATGATGAAGATGGAGAGTGTGGAAGGTGATTAAAAACTTTTCCTCCTTACTCCTCCCACCACCTCCTACTTCTCCTCCTCTTTCTCCTCCTCGTTCTTCCTTACTTTTACTACTATAAAAGGGTGAGAATATTGGACTATTCGATAAATAATAACCATTTTTGTCTAATGACAAGGAAGAAAAAGTCTAAAGAAAAACGGATTCACAAGCTATATTTAGAAGAAGTTTACACTGAAAAAACAAGTCCAGTTTTGATTGATAACGATTGTAAAATAAGAGAACGATTGGGGACAAAGAACGAGATTCTCATGTTTAACTTCTCAGAACTTTTAATGATGAAAAAGCTGTCTTGAAAGTTCACACAAATTATTGTTGACAACATTCCTTTAGAAAAAGTTGATTATTGAAACAAAACAGGACATAAATTTAGAGCTGATTGAGCTCATATTGATTTCACATTTGCTCGATTATGAGCTTAGCAAAGTTATGTATTTAAAAATTCTCAACACTGCAACATCCAATATTTTTCAATGATTTCATCTCAAGCTTATCTAGCAAAGCTGACAATCTATGAAATGCCCAAAAACATTCTTCATTAGAAACTCTAGTTAAGACCGAAATCATTTATACAGCATTCCTAGTAATTGAAAAAAAAAGTTAATTTACAGTCAATTAAAAACATGTAAACTTTCAATGTGCACACAATATCATCATAACTTATTTTCAGGAAATGAACAATGTGTTCGCCGTCTACGGAATTGAAGTTTCGAAACGGCATCTTTCGTTGACTGCCGATTACATGACATTCACTGGACAAATTCAACCATTCAATCGTGGAGCCATGTCTTCAAGCTCATCGCCACTTCAAAAAATGACATTCGAAACGACTATGGCCTTCCTACGTGAGGCACTCCTACAAGGTTCGTGAGACTCTTTCTAACGCCCAAAAATAGTTGGAATGCTTCGGTGAATTAGTGCTGCGCGGCGCCGAACTTAGGGAGTGGTACAGAAATGCGCATTTGGCCGTGAAAATTGGAAGTTGCGGGATTTGGTTTCTGCAAAAAGCAAGCCGCAGTGTCCTTTGAAGATCAAGACCAGTCGTCCAATATCTATCAGCGTACAGTGATCTTTCGGAAAAATCGACGTAGACAGGATTATCAATTTGAAAAGAGAAAAGATATCTTTCATCTTTTTTTCCCTGATTCCGTCGCGTTCATAAAGTTATTCTTCGGGGGCAATCATTTTTCTTCTCTTTTGATAAATGTGATAAGGTGTCCATTGGTATCAAAAAGTGTTCTGATTTCGATTGTTGTCAAATTTGAAACAAGTTGAAAGGGAAGAGAGAAGGAAGGAAATTTTCGAAAAATGTATGTTGGTTGTATTTTTGGATAAGATGTACACCAAGAATCAGTATGAGAAAGGAAATATTTGATCGGTTAGATTGATCATGAGGTGACTAATTGAGTCAACTGAAATGTTTTTTTTTAACACGGGAAGAAGATTCTACACGGTTTTCCATTTATCGCATTGTTTTCATGAGCATAGTTCATATCTTTATCACTTGACTCCGAAGTTCACTTTCAACAAAATTAGAAATTCGAAGTTTTTGAGGCCACATTGCCGAATCTCTAATAGAAGAGCGCATATGTTGCCCTGCTTTTTAGTATTTTAGAATAGCGTTGCTGGCATACTAAAGATTTCGTAGAGGACGAAGCTCATTCTGACGAAGCGTACGTTATCATTAAAAAGTGAAAGATACAGCATGTTTTCAATGATCTCTCAATCTCCCAATCAATCCAGTGCAAATCACTGCTTGTTTTGATTTCATTCTCCCAGTTTTTCCTCTCATCTATGCTTTTCGACAGACATTAAGGCCCTTTCTAAGCAGTCTACGATTGAAGATGCGCGTTGTGAAAATCACGGTCTCATGTGTATGACGCGTGAAGACCATTGAAGAACGCCGTCGGTACCCGTCTCCAATTGCAAAGCACTCCTCTGTTGTTTCTTCTGCTACTGCTGCTGCTACTGCTGGCGCTGCTTTTTTTTCTGCAGAAGTCACACAGCAGGCTTGAAAGTTTTTTGTTCTTTTTTTCTCAAACTTCCCTTTCAATGAACATGCGGAAATTGTGAGTGGGATGAAGATCATGGTTTATGAGAGATAAACGAAAGCAGTGAACACAAATCATGCTCACAAATGAGCCAGCAGAGCCAAGACCACCAAGCTGTTTTCTATTTGCTTTTAGCTCTCTGCTCCACGTGCAGTGACGTGGCCGAACCCATTTCGTTCGTCATTGAGAAAAAATACTGGACTCCGCACCCGGCTGAGGTCGAAGCACAGTGGCGTATCGGTTTATCAAACTATTTTACTGGCGATCGAAATCTGACACGAGTAAAGTAGCGTAACGACCTGAGTACTGTGTGATTGTGATTTATGCGAGTAACTATCTGATATTGATATGGTAGATAGTTATTATTAGTTTGTTTGTCAAATGAGGAAGGTATTTCTCGATGCCACTTCATCATTACTCAACACCATCTGGTCATGAAGAGAAGGCTTGTGAGAAAGTGACGAGTACTTCACCACGTGGGGTCAAAATTGATACTGAAATTGTCTTCACGTGAAAAGAAGCATAGTCTACAGACAATATTCTGAGATTGAAGTTTTCGAGTAAAGATCAGCTGGAATTGTAGTCGGTGGTCATATGTATGACTCTTTTCGAAATGGCCACCAGGAAAAACAGGCGATTCGTTTCCTTGTTTTGCTTCTTGACAAAAATGAGATTATGTCTGCATTATAAGATTTTTATGCAGTAGACTTGTAATGAAAACAAATTCACAAAAATAATCAGACAACTCGCAATCTTAGCTAGTTGTTCCACTGATTTAGGCACCGAATCGAACAACAAGCTCTTTTACACTTTCTTCCTGGACGTCTTCTTGATTTCCAATGCACTCCATCTTATATGAGAAATGAGAGAAATACTTGTTTATTTTTGTTTTGTTGATTATGTGGCTGCCTAGTTGGCAGGCAAGAGAAGGGGCCAACAGTAAGTGACAGTGTTGATTGGCCTGCTTAGCGCCTCTTCAATCTTCATCTATCATCACGGAGAGGTGGTTGTGATGGTGGCGGTGGTTGACGATGATGGTCGGTGACAGTAATGGAAGAAACAGCTACGTGGTAGTAACCGCTTCAGAGTTTTGTTATTTGTGTTTGTTATCATTTGGATAGATGACAGTGTGACCCATCTTCGGCCCGGTTATAGTCCACTCGGCCTTTCGTACTTTTAAAGGTTACCACCCACTTCACCGCTACTTTGGTTCCTGTTTTGTTAGTTTGGTGTGCCACGTCTTCATAGGATTAATACGTGCATGAGGAGGTGGTTGGTTCCTTCTTAGAAGTGGGAAGCCCTCCAAATAATGCACTTCACGTGGAAATCTATCTCCTATAGATGCACCTAGAACTCTCATTTTTGTAGTGTCTGTTTTGGAGTCATAGGATGTGTGATGTGTGTTCCCAGAAAAGTGAGAGAAAAGAAACTGATTTGATAAGGTTGTGGGTCGATTAGTTAGGTGGTTGGGGCCTGAAAATGGAAACATTATTAACTATTTGTTTATTTAGTAAAGGTTGGAATAGAACATGGAAGCGTAGGAGTAAGGAGAGACTTACTGTATTCTAAACGTCGAAAACACAAAAGTTACTTTTATTCCCTTATTTTCTTTTCCTCAGCGTGTGATTCATTCTCATGACTAATATTATTTGGGGGCAAAGGCGAAAATTACTTTTTTTTGTTTGCAATTTTATGGAAGAGATTAGCCTTCTCTGCTGAGATGAGCAATACATCTAATAAGAGAGATTTAGAAGATAATGCGGAACCAAAATGTAATATGTTTTGCTCTGGACTTGATGACGTCACAGTTGAAAGTACGTACTCAAAATTTTATCATTGTGGTGCGGCGGAGCACCCACACTCACTCGATACCTCGCGCCTGTACTCGTTTGATAAGATACCGAAATGAACTCCAATCTTCTTACGACGCAACGCATACAACTAGAAACTTACACGCAACAAAGGCATTATATTTTCAGGTGAAGAAGACAACGTCAACTCACCATCATCTCGTCTCGTACTTGGAGCATTGCCACGTGGAGGAACCGGAGCGTTCGACTTGCTTCTCGATACGAAAATGCAATCAGAACGTGAAGAACTTGAGGCTGAAAGAGCTCGTGGACGAAAAGCCAGAAGCAAATTTTAGAATATTTTAGAAATGAACTCATTTCGTTATCTTGTTTTGTTTCAAGTTGAATTTTCAACTTTTGTTACATTTCTTTTTTCCAATTGTTAAAACTTATTTGTTAATTTTGAATTGTTTTGCCGAAAAGTTATCATTTGTTTTTTTTTTCGGTTAGTCAGTCTTGTTGAAAATAAAAATTATCCAAAACTATGAATAATTTATCAACTTTTCAAGCTCAAACCATTCAAACCTCAATTCAAAACCATCTCCATTCCTCTTTTTTCTTTCTGTGCTCATTTTTCAAAACAAAATTCTAATGATTTACATCATTTATTATATGTACATTTTGCACTGAATGTGCTCTTTTGTGTTTTTTTCTTAAAGCCGATGCTTCTTTGGCAAAGGGAAAGTCATTTTGGGATCACAATTGGGATGGGGAAGAGAAACAGAGATTGAAAAGGGAAAGAAATGAAAGATGGTGTTGAATTAAAGCAAATGTTCAGTTTTGATGGCAAGAAGAAGTCGTGGTATTCTCAGAGATGACGTTGATGAAAGAAGAGAAAAACCATGTCAAATGAGATCGAGAAGTCATCTAGATTATGATGAAGATGTAGTCGTGGTTGAAGACACGGAAGATTGGGCACTGAAAAAATGAAAAATAAGAAGACGTTCCAGAGAAAAATTTGAATTTGAAACTCACCATTTAGTGAACCGATCTCGGGTACAACAAGGTTTGAATCGTCGGAATGAAACGAATTCAAGGGTATCGCGGGATGGATGAATGATGCTGATCATGTTTTTTTGGAAGTAGAAGCTCTTTTTGGAATACTTCCTAGTTGAATCTATGTGTAAAAGAGACAAGAGACGACGACACAACCCCTCGCTTTTATAGTGAAGACGGCAAATGGGGCGGGGCTTCGGGCCAAGACGCTCCGCCTCCTTCTCTCACGGCAGCAGCAGTTTCGACCAACTATTGAGACCATGTTGGCATGGTGCCAAGACAAGTGGGCGGAGTTTCGACGAACTTTTTTTTGGTGATGATGGGTACTCCGTGTACTGTCTAGAAGAGAAAGAGAGGAGGGACAATTGAAGAGAGAGGGAGAGGGAGAGAGAGAGAGAGAGACTGGTTTGATTATGAGAAACAAGGATTACGGTAGGACAATAGGAAGAAGCAATGGAGAACGGACTGTTTGTGTTAATTAATTGACTTTTTTGTTTGCGGTTTTTGTTTTGTTTCACTTTTTTTGAGAATAGAAAATAATTTGTTTGGAACCGAAAGCTTTGTGTGTGTGTGTGTGGTGGGTTGCAGCTGATTCTTTGTTCTTATTTTTAGAAAAAATGTTTCAGTTTTTTTCTTTTTTTTTCGGTAGTTGGGTTCAAGTTTCTATATGATTAAACTAGAGTTACAGTATCCTTTTTTGTTTAGTGAAACGTTTTATTCTAGGTGTCAGTGAGCATTCTATTGTGTTCTTAATTTCCTCAATTTTACATCTGAAAATGTCATCTGAACTTATCTTACAGCATCATCTTGTCATTTGATAAAGCTTAGATGTTTGAAGCATGCATGAGCTCCATAGTAATCTACGATGTCTAGTGCAGAGAAAGTTCTGGAATTCTTCATAATCTCTTACAAGCTATTCCAGAGAAAATATTTTATAGTTAGAGCTTTTCTGAACATCGTTTTGGTCGATTGATCTCAATTGATGAGTTATTATATAGTTGGGAGTAAGAGTTTTCAGTTTTCAAACTCAAAATGAGATTACGGTATCTAACATAAAAAAGGGAACCAGTAACCCCTAGATTTCTAAGTTTTCAAATCCGTTATCTGAATCTCGAAAAAGGGATATGGTGAAACTCTAAAATCCTCTCGAAATTGAAGGGTTTCCGGTTCTTTTCAGCTCCAAATCCGGGAAAAAAGAGGTCTGCAAACAGGATTATCAAGGATTACTCTTTCCTGTTTACCCCTTCTTTTTCCCATCAAACCTCCCACTTCAATCGTCTACGCCCACCTTGTTTGCTGAAAATGACCATCTCAAAAACCTCTAGACATCAGATTTTCAGATCGTACTTCATTCAGATCGTAGTTGATTCTCTGAAATAAAGTTTGTATGCAATCATTTCCAGATATCTGCAATATGATATCATATGATATTTATCAATATACAAATTATAGAGGAACAAGAATTGGTCAGGTACTTTATTCTATAATCAAACAAGAAACAATTTCTCTCTTTTTTTTTTATTTGGCCAACAAAACAACAACATCGCATCATTTGATGTACAAGTTCTAGACATTTCGAAAGATCTTTTAAGGCATCAACTCCAAATAAGAAGCTTTAATAGAAGAGCACATTCAAAGATTTTGATACAAAACCCATTATAATATGCTATCTTCTCATATTCAAATAAGTGTTTCGCGTGAGATAACCGGTTTTCAACAAAACATAATTTTCAGATTGACTGTAACTTGTCCTCGAGATGTCACAAGAATTGTACTATTATCTATTTTATCACTCATTTATCACCTACAAAAAGAAAAATTGACCTAACAACCCATGGGGGGCACACACACTCTCACAGCAAGGATCATTGTACATTGTTGGATGACGTACATAGACTGATCTTTTTCATTCGAAGAAAAGTTGCAGAAGGAAAAAAAAGAGGAAGATTTCGTTTCGAATTTTTTCGTCAAATTTCATAAAAGTTCGAAAGTTTGAGTTGGTGAAAATGTATTTTGTTCGATTTGAGGAACTTGAATTTGTTTGAGGAAGACATTTTGGGAATACAGTAGTCAAGTGACAACTAACAGTAATAAACTCTAATAGAAGAGCAGTAGAAACTTCAAGGGTAGGAAGCGTGCTCAATCGAAGGAAAACCTGATAGGTTCATATCAAATATATAGATGATTTCTACAGTAACCTTGAAAAAGTCTCATCGAGAATAATCGAGAACCATCTTGATTTGGTTGGCGGTCCTTCAGATTCATGAAAGAATAGAAATAGAAAGGCGCGCAGGTTTATTGAAGATCCATTCATTTCTGAATACATTGAGACCATTCTGTTTTCAGACCTTGAAGAATAATGATTTCTCTGTTTTTTTTTCTGAAAGTTAGTTCACTGAAAACCTCTTCTACCCATCCAGATTGCTGTACTTTATCCAGTTTCAGATTTCCAGTTCTACAGTAACCTTTGAATTCACACAATGTTACTGATCTCTCTTTTCTCTCCCCCTTTCTTCCATCAAAAAACAACAAAGTAACCAAAACTGACCATTTATTACACACTTGTCTCCTTATTCTTCTGTTTTCATTTCATCAAAATCTGGACGCGAACGGCTACTATTTCACGTGACGATGGCTTCTCTTATCATTTTCTTATCACTTTTTTTTTGATCAACTATTAAAATTGTATATGAAGACGTGGTCGATTCTATTTTTAACCTGAATTCTGAAGTTGAGGTGGTCTTTCCCCGCCAAAAGTTTCTATTTTGAGATGTACGATGGGATATTTTCGGATGTTTTGTGGAGTTCACGTGGACTTGAAACAAATGTCTGGGAATGTTGATCAGTTGAAAAAAAAGAAGATAAGAGGGAGATGAGGAATAAATGGAATGTGAGAAAAAGGAAAAATAGAAAAAAGGATGAAGATAGTTTTCTTCTCGCGCGGTACGAAAAATAGATGATGGTTCACAGATAGAATAGTTTCTAGAAGTAATAAAATAGAGAGATATTGTGTTCAAATGATCTATGAACTGGACTTTGAAGCTAGTGAGTACGGTAGGAGTGTTGTTTACATAAAATAAGACAGAAGATAGGGAATACTACTGGTACACGTTGATAGGGAAGTATTTCAGTAAAATGAGACAGTTTTAACCTGAAACAACTGAGAACCGAGGAAAAAGATGTAACATCGTTTTGTATTTAGTTCTGAAATCGTCCTGAGGACAGACACTTGAAGTGAGAGTTAATTTGATGATGAATGATCAGTTCTGTGTTCAAGCTCATGTGACGAAGAAACTCGAAAAGCTTAGAAAGCCGATAATTTTGTTAATTTTTCTTAGATTTCAGTCTTTAGAATTATGGCATGTACCGGTTTATATTAGATTATATTCAGTTCTTGAAAAACTTCATTTATGTCTCTTGTCACATTGTTTACCAGAAACCACTCACAGTACTCCTACTCCTCACTCAAAAACCTTTAGATCTTTTATAATATTTACAAAAATAGTTGTCATGAAAAACGTGAGAGACTCCTCCTTGATATTTGCGGAATGAACGGATTGAACTGAGAAAAGAACGATCATTTATGAAAATCTCCAGTTGCAAACGCTTTGAAAGATCATAAGAACAGAAGAAAAGAAGAGAAATGCATATAAGAAAAGTCGGGTTCAAATGATTTTGAACCCAGAATTCATGGTTTGAGGACACGTGTTATCTATATTTGTAGGTGGAATCAGATACCATTCAAGGAATATATGAGGGAGAAGGGGGTTTGAGATGTATTCAAAGGCGCTGAGCTTGAGACAAGATAGCTACAGTAATCCAAAATGCTTGTCCATTGTTTTTCTAATTTCTGATGAAGCCCGCAATTTTTTCGTGAAATATTTCTATTTCTCCATGGACCACAATGACTTGTTTACCACCACGTGGAAGTTGTTCTCACGTCCAGATTTTTTCGATGATAAACAATAATGACCGGAACAGCATTTAGTTCCCAATTTTACCATAAAACAACACCATCGTTGCCAGAAGTGCAATGGATAAAAACAATGAGAACAAGTAATTTTTCGTTGTATGTTCAAATCTCGAATGAAACCTTTTTTCCAGAATACTCGATGCGAATATATTCGACGAAGCGGAGACAAAAAAGAACTTGGTGAATGCAAGGTAGAAGCCACGTGACGAAGACTATTCTATAAAAGTAGTTTCCAGAATTCGCAAAGCTCAAATTGACGCCAAAGCAACCGATCCGAAACAGCCAATGGTGAGAAAGGCATCGAAAAAGAAAAAGAATCCGGCGCCGAGTCCAACTGCCAGAAGTCCAGCAGTATCACCAAAAAAGAAGGAGGGTGTGAAGGCACCAACACCTCGAGCCAGTCAAGAACAGGAAAAGGAGAAAAAAGATGGTACGAAGGATAAGAGAAAGAAAACGATTACAGAAACTGAAGAGGAGGAAATAAGTGATCGAAAGTACATCAAATTTTTTGAGCAAGTGACTTTTGTTGGTTAGTTAAAACCAACTCTAATATAAGGGCACGAATAATTTGTTTTCAGAGAACGGAACAACTCTCAACACTTATTACCTTACCCATCTTCTCAATGTGGTACAACCTATAAAGTCGCACGAAGCCTTCACCAGAAATACAATCAAAAATCGGAATCCTGACGTCTTCTGTCTTGACCAGACACGTGTCAAATTGACTGATCCCAACATTGAATATTATATTCATGCAAATCATATTCGATTCGAAGGACTTACTAGAACTTATATTGCCACTCAACATCCACTTTCAACTACTCTCAACGATTTCTGGGCAATGATAGCTGATCAAAAAGTGAATTCAATTGTGTCTTTGAGCAGTTCATCTTCCATTGCCAACTCTACCAGTTTTCCTGTCTATTACCCAAATAAAACTGATACAGTTCGTAACTTTGGACAATTTTTCGTCCATTGCAAGGATGTGATTCCACCGAAAACTAAATATGGATGCACTGAATACAAGTTGGAAATGATAGTACAAGGAGAGAAGGATGAGAAGCATAATATTCGGATCTATCATTATCCACATTGGGTGAAAAATACGGTACCGGCAAGTGGAAAAGTTGTTTTGGATATTGTGAAGAAGTTGGGAAGGAAGAAGAGACAAGGACCGATTGTAGTGCAATGTGAAACTGGAGTTAATCAATCTGCTGAAATGATTTATGTGGATGCGATTTGCAGTATGTTGACGAGCAATTTGGAGGCTAATGTGAGCTTTAAGATGAATGATTCTTTGAGACCAATAATTTAATTTCAGTTCGACAGTATCTTCCGTCAGATGAGAAGACAACGGGCTCAGATGATGACGCAACGGCTTCACTTTCTTCATTCAATTTCTACTGTACTCGAATTCATCAAGTACCGATTCAAATCAATGCCTGCTGCACTGCTCAGTCAAATTGATTCGATTCAATTTGCGATTTCTAAAGATTTCCGTTACAATATGTCAGCTGAGCCAAAAGATGAAATAGTTCAATTGAGAAGCCCTACGATGGATGAGATGGTTAATGATGAACATGCGAAATGAACTTTATTGTCTCTTTTACTTGTAAATGAATTCATGATTTGATAACTTCTTTTTTTGGATAAAATTTCAGCTCCAGTTCGGCAGAGAATGTGAAAGAGAAGACGACTAGCGACATGAATAACTATTTTTAAAGGCGCATGCTTACCATGAGCTGGTGGGTCTTCGGGTGAAGACGAGGACACTCGGTTTTTTAATGAAATCTCTCCGTAGGCTTCGTTTATCACTGATTTACTTTGAAAAAAAAACCTTTCTAAAGGTAACGAAAACTAAATATTGTACCCGGTGTCAACACCGAGTTTGCACCCATTTTGGTCTTCTTCCGCTCTCTTTTGTTTTCATCTCTATTTCTCTTTCAGTTTTCTCGCGCTCATCTTCTTCTCCTTTCACGTTCCTTTTTTCTTCGTTCCGCTGACCAAACTCGTCGTTTTTCTCAATTCGTGTTTTTGTGTCTCGTTTCTCGGTTTTCTTGTTCAAAGCGATAGCCTTGTTTTTCATGTTTTGTGTGTTTCGTAAAATGTTTATTGTTCATAAAACCAGTAATGTTAAAAAAAAATTAGCTTTCAGTTTTATAAGATACACTATTCAGAACTTTAATCATTTCGGAATCATCTGGTTTTTCGATTTCTTTTTTTGTCAGCCGAGATATCAAGAAAGCGATGATTTCATTTATTTTTTTTCGAGATACCTGTAACATAACTGAAGTTCTCGATCAAGGTGAAATCAGTTTCGAAATAATCACGCATGCCAATCTATTTCTAATTTCAATGCTCCGACAGGTACCCCCCTATGTGTGTTCTCTGATACCGCTGACCGTCGCTACGTAACAACTGATAACCGACATTTTGACCTCACACCCGCTTTATCACCCATTTCCTGTTCTTCGTTTTCGACGCAAAACTTGCTATCTAGCCTCCCCATCAGCCCATATTTAACTGTACATGTGGATTGTTTGCAGTCTTTTGCATGACCGCTACCCACCACTCTGACACCACAATCGATCCTATCGCCACTGTAAATCTTTATTTAGCCTACTGTTTCCCCCTATCTTGTCGGTTAATCGAACAGTTATTATTGGCTACGTGACTTTTAACATGTAGAGTTGGCTATGTTTGGGGCGTGTACTTGTCTAGGTTTACCTGTAGATTACATCACTTTTCCAGCTGCTATATAAAAGGAGAGTTGTGTGAGACTATCAAAACAGTTTTTCCTCACTTTTTGTGCTATCGAACAATGCAAGTCAACTTCTCTTTTCACTTGTTCTCCCCTTTTTTTTTCGCTATACAGTTTTTTTTCTATACATTCTGTATTTAAAATGCATTTATTTCTAGAATGAGCTCCTCAATCAACAAAGTCCTCATCGCTGATGATATCGAGCAAGAGTGTGTTGACATTCTGAAGCAAAACGGAATCGAGGTGACAGTGAAGACAAAGCAGACAAAGGATCAACTTCTTGAATCATTGCCCCAGCATGATGCCGTTATCGTTAGAAGTGCTACAAAGATCACCGCTGATCTTCTCGCTGCTTCTGCTGGAAAACTGAAGCTCGTTGGAAGAGCTGGAACTGGAGTCGATAACATTGATGTACCAGCCGCCACTGCCAACAAGATTCTCGTGATGAACACACCACGTGAGTGTTATGATCAATGTTATATTCTTCGGTGTTTGGCCAATAAAAAATATTATAGTCTGGTCACATGTATTTGGTCTTCCCCGAAGTATACCTTATCTTTTTTGTTTTTGAAGTTTTTTCAGAAGCCAACTCTCGCTCGGCTGCCGAACTCACATGCACCCTCATTCTCGCCCTTTCTCGTCATGTTCCACAAGCCGCCGCCTCAATGAAAGCTGGAAAATGGGCTCGTAAAGACTTTATGGGAGAAGAGGTTTACGGTCGAACACTCGCTGTACTTGGTCTCGGTCGTATTGGATCTGAAGTAGCTCTTCGTCTTCAAGCCTTCGGAATGAGAGTCATTGGATACGATCCAATTGTGACTAAGGAGCAAGCCGAAGCCAAAAATATCGAGTTGCTTCCTCTTGAACAGATTTGGCCACAAGCAGATTATATCACTGTTCATGTGCCTCTTATTAAGCAAACCGAAAACTTGATTAACAAAGACAGTAAGTTCGAAGTTAAACGTGAAAGTCTTCTAAAAACGCTTATTTTCAGCACTGGCCCAATGCAAAAAGGGAGTTAGAATTGTCAACGTCGCTCGTGGAGGAATTGTCAACGAGCAAGATCTTGTTGATTCATTGAATGCAGGACACGCCAAGGGAGCCGCTTTCGATGTCTTCGATCAAGAGCCACCAACCTTCAGAGAGTTCATCGATCATCCATTGGTCATCGCCACACCACATCTTGGAGCCTCCACCATCGATGCTCAACTTCGTGTCGCCACCGAAATCGCAGATAATATTGTTCAATACAATAAGGGAACTGTTCTTGGTGTTTTGAACGCCAGAGAAGTTCTCAACTAAACGTCTCTAATTTTTTTGTACATGATTCAGTTTCTTATTTAGCTTTTCATGTACCATATCTGTACTATAAGCTTACACTTTGCCACTTTCTGTAAATTTCGTTTTTAGTTATTCGAATGGTTTTTTCATATGATGAATTGTTTGCTTCGAAGTGATCTGTTCACATCTTGTTCTATAAGAATCATAGCTGCTTCCAAACAATTTCATTTGACGTTCTGTACAGTGCTCCAGAAGGAAAAATAGAATCAGTTTTAGCTTTTCAGAAAAGTTTAGCAGGCCACTCTAGCATTTTGCAGTCTAATGAGCGAAAATAAAATTTCGAAAAGAAGTACACAAAAATTTGACGTAAAAATTTCAAAATTAAAATATGTACCGTAATCTGACACTTGAACTTCTCAACGTCATCTGGTTCGTCATAACGTGTACCGGTCAATGTGAATCCAAAAATGGTGAAATCGAATCATAACTACTTTTGATTCTTCGTCTACACTTTTCAATTCGAAGAAAGCTCAACTTCATCTTGTTTCTCCATGGAGGGTATGCCGAAGTTCTTTGCTTTTATTGAGAACTTATGAAACAAATTTCAGTCAAGTTCAAAAAATGGACGTTTCTAGCGTTCTTGTTTTTCGCCGTTGTCATCACACCAACTGGTACTTCGGTTTCAAGGCTTGATTGGCTGGATTCGAAACAAGACATCTCCTCAGTTGTTGCTTCTGACATCGTCAATGATTCTGATGAGGTAGAAGATCAGTCTAATCGAGTTAAGAGGAAAGCCAGTAATGAGAGTAAGACTACCGAAAAACCAGGTACGAGGTTATATGATATAGTTGTTTCATAGATTTCGTTTCCAGGCAAGTCTAAAGAAATCGGGAAAACATGGGAAGGCGTAGTAAAGGGTATACCTCCCCCTCCTCCACTTTCAAATTCTTCGGCAAACACCACAGGCTCTCAAAATGAAAATGCGACTGATTTAGCGACATCTACGGAAAAAAACCCAGCCGCTCCAATAGTAACCGGAAAGGGAACAGGTCAAAATTCTGATGACTCGAAAAACGAACCGTCGACTACAGCAGCTCAATCTAATTCTGGCTCCTCTACAGTTTCCCTGGCACCTGCGAACCCAGGTGACAACCCTTCTAACCCAGGTGACCCCAAAGTCACGAACGCTGTTACGGCTGCAGCTTCACCATCAGTCTCTCCTACTACGAGTCCCGAAAAGACAAAGACGCCCGATGTATCAACGACAACTGAACCTCCAAAAGACACTTCTACTCCTAGTCCAGAACCAGATACAACAACTGAGATTACTGTAACAACGAGTCTTACTACAGAAAAACCAACGGAGAAACCGGAAGAAAAACCAACTACTACTCCAGAAGTATCCACAAAACCCACTATAACAACAGAACCTCCTATAACAACAAAACCCACTATACCAACAAAACCCACTGTACCAACAAAATCCACTGTACCAACAAAATCCACTGTACCAACAAAATCCACTATAACAACAGAACCTCCTATAACAACAGAAAAACTTGCACCAACTCTAGTTCCAACACCACCAATCATAATACCACCTAGTCCTAGTCCAACTTCGGCAACTCAACCTCCTCCAATCAATCCACCAACACCAGAAACACCAGAAAAAACTGAATCTCCAACAAAACCACCACTTCCTGTATCACCAATTCCTTTGAATTCTGCACAATTCAGTTGTGTTGTAAGAAGTTGTTACTTGATTCTCTAATTGTATTCACAAAGTTTCAGAATCGACCAGAGTCCCAAGAAGACTGCCCTCCGTGCGAGAAAATGAAGTTGAACGGGAAGGACGATCAAGAAAGTGGAGGTGGAACTTGGTGGATACTGCTAGTGATCGGCATTATATTGATTTTGGGTGCTGCCACAGCTTTCGTATTTTGGAGAAATAAAAATAAAAAGAAGCCTTCGATTCCAAAAACACCGGATGAGAATGATGCTGCAAAACTGAGAGCGGCATATATTGCTGCCGCTGATCCGAAAGACAACAAACCAGAGAAAAAAGACGATAAGAGTGTGGAAGAACCCTCACCACCTTCTGTCAAAAACTCTGTGGCTGCTAATAAGATGAGAGCAAGACTTCTTCAGACACAAGCTGACCTTCAGAAACTCCGGAATCACGTCAAGCTTACTACCGCGCAGCATAAATCGGACACTCGTTCTGATAAGTTTAAAAAGAAAGGACCCATCTTTATTCCAATGGAACCACCAGTGAGCGTTTGAAATTTAGATTTAAAATTGTAAAAAAAAGTTTCAGATTCCACCAGCTGCGGTACTCCCTGATGGTATTGTACTTGAAAACGTCACTTACGATCCAAACTTGAACGAGTTGTGGGATATTGGATCAGATGTTGATGATATTGAGTTGGATGAAAGTTTCCGTCTCAATCCGGATTCGTTGACCGAGGATGAAGCAAGTCAGAAAAGCGGGTCGAAGAAATCAAAGAAGAAGAAGAACAACAACAGTAAGAAGAGCAAGAAAAGTGACAAAAAGAAAGATGGTAAAGACGGAAAAGCATCGGATGGAACAAAAACACCAAAGCCGAATGATGCACCGACAGCTGAGCCACCAAAGGAAGAAATGAAGACTCCGGATGGAAAGGACAAGAAGGAAAACAAAAGTGTTGAGCAGGATAAAAGCAAGAAGAACTGAATTGTAATCTGTAATTCTCTTTCTATTTTTCCTATTTCCATCTGTAAATATTCGTCTTCATTTTGTGATCTTCAAACTCGAACTCAAAGCTCACGTTCTCATCGCGAATAAATTCATCTTTTTACCCGTCTTCAGTCTTATTATTTTGCTTTCCCCAGACAATATCAGAATCTCCCGCTTGCTACTTGCTACTCGCTTGCTACTCGCATGCGAGCGCTTCTCCAGTTTCTCCAAAATTTTTTGATAGAATTCGTGCACTATTGCGTGACAGTGTTTACACACATCCATGTTGCGAACCGTAACACAAAGTTCAATTTAAAAATTGTTCGATCATTTTTTGAACGGAACCCTTTAATTGCAATTGAAATCTGCTTGAAACGTTGACTCTGGTCAACAAACTTCCTACTATCTGAAGCGACTTTCTGACGCGTTTCGCTAGGCTTTCAGCGCAAGCCAACCGCCATTCTTGTTGTTGCGTTCAATAAAGTTCTTTCAATTCCTACCCTGATCTCCATTTTTTCTCAATTTGTAGCAAAATTCATCTTTTTTCATAGCTGTCTCTTATCACGACGTTATGGAACGAAGAACACTTCATAGTAAGCAGTTAGAGTTTCGAAGTGGCCAGCTCGAACAGCCAAGTATAGGCAATAGTCGCAGCCGAGAACAGTCTCCAAGTAGAGCTGGAAGATTTGGGAATGAAGTGAGTAATTTATATAGAAACCAGAATGAATGAATCTTGTTACAGGTATTTCCTCAGAATGAAAGCTGGTGGCAGCCGACAGACACTCGAGAGGAATGGGCTGCTCCTGTGAAAAAGACGGGAGTTCGCAATAGCCCAGATAATCAAAATAAGGCTTGCAAGGAAATAAAATGCGATATGAATGAGGTGGTTACAAAAGAAGCTAAAAAACCAGAAGAAGAAACTTGCGAGATTGTGGTTCATTCGACAAAACGATATCTTTGTGGAACTGTCACTATGAACACAGGGACAATCACTATCGAGGAGAAGTGTTTCATTCCGATTGCCAAAGTACCGCTGAATATTTACATCAATTGTGGTCCCGGTAAGTGAATCTCACATAAAATATTTTCAAACGAGAATCGTGTCTTAGCTGATTCAGATCGATTTGAGACACTGGAGAAATACTGCAAAGACGATTTTCACGATGGGAATAATGAGGAAAGTAATGGTGAGTGGAAGCGGTTATTGATATCTTCGTAATTTTCGCAGTTTTCAGATGAAAACGACAGCGGACTGCTGCGGAAGATCAAGACGAAGACTGTCGAGCGGATCGGAGATGGAAAGTACGAGGAACGGACAGAGCACAAATACACATTCCCGAAATCCGCCAAAATAACATTCCTCGTGGCGATGCGTACGTTCGAATTCAGTTTATTTCCGATATTATGTTACTTTTAATTCAGATTCGCAAGACAATTTGGTCAGAGCATAGAGTGTTCGCAGCCGTCAACAATTATTCCATTAGTTCGTTACATATCTCATCATTGCCTTACTTTCATCTGTGTATGCTCCTAATATCTTAATATTCATTCTTTTCGAACGATACTTGTTTCTATGCTGGTGCACCGACCATCTCATAGCTTCTCAATGAGAGAAGTTTTATTCAGATTCCCAAAATAGTTATCAGAACGGTTCGACTAAAATCATGACTAAAACGTTTTATATTTATAAGCATTTTCCTCAATAAAGAAATCGAAAAAGCAACCCTTTATGAATGCATTTTGTTTTCGTTAGCCTTCAGCATAAAAAGTGTACACTCGACAATACTAATGATACACTATCAGTGATAACGTGAGTGTTGGCGATTATAAATAAATCAAACTTCGCACGGAATAAGGCTCTTTCGGGAAGAAGTGAACCGGACGGGGATCGATAAGCGAAGGAATTGGTGATCACAACTCTCATGACGTCATCATCTTTTGTACAGAGCATTCGGAGAGAAGAGTATAAGAATAACCTTAATTCTAAATTAGTTCCTATTCAAACGGGCAGAGATACGCGTTTTGTTAGAATTGACAAGTAGGCAGAATGTTTTCAGTTAAAAACTCAATGACTAATGACGCTATAATTCCGTCCAATTTCGATTTCTAATTTTTTTTTGAAACTCGAAGCTTTCAGATACTATCAATTTTCAACCGATCTTCCCAACTATACCTGAACTATTTTCTTCTCAATCGATACATAATCTTTTATTCCTGGTATATTATCAAAGACTATGCTGTAGTCTTCTCTTTCTTCTTCTTCTTTCCAAATGTGAACAACATGTCCTTCGATGATAACGCTACAATCTTTCCTCTATCTCTCTCTTTTCTCGATTACCCAAAAAAGTTGGGTTGTCATTCCGTTTCAAACACCTCGTGGTTAACTTTTTGTTTTAGTTTTTCATAGAAACTGATTTCCAGAAGAAACATGCCAAACGATCCATCTGATGATCAATTGAAGAATTACAAATCGACTTATCCAGTGAGTCTAATTTTAAGCAAGTGTCTGAAAACAACTATCCCGAAAATTCAGAAGCCGCAAGTGATCACTACTTCAAATGGAGCTCCAATCTACACCAAAACAGCTGTCTTGACAGCCGGAAGACGTGGTCCAATGCTTATGCAAGATGTCGTTTACATGGATGAAATGGCTCATTTTGATCGAGAACGTATCCCAGAGCGTGTAGTCCATGCTAAAGGAGCAGGTGCTCATGGATACTTTGAAGTGACTCATGACATCTCCAAGTACTGTAAGGCTGATATCTTCAGCAAGGTTGGGAAACAAACCCCACTTCTTATCCGTTTTTCAACTGTCGGAGGAGAAAGTGGATCTGCTGACACTGCTCGTGACCCACGTGGATTTGCAATGAAGTTTTATACCGAGGAAGGAAATTGGGATTTGGTTGGAAATAACACTCCAATCTTCTTTATTCGTGATCCAATCCACTTCCCTAACTTCATTCATACACAGAAGAGAAATCCACAGACTCATTTGAAAGATCCTAACGCCATGTTTGACTTCTGGCTTCACAGACCAGAGGCTATTCATCAAGTTATGTTCCTTTTCTCTGATAGAGGAACTCCTGATGGATACCGCCATATGAATGGATATGGATCCCATACCTTCAAGATGGTTAATAAGGAAGGAAAAGCAGTTTACTGCAAATTCCATTTCAAGGTTGTTTTACATATCCCAGTTAGATTGTACAAACAAAATAATTTGAATTTCAGCCAACTCAAGGAGTTAAGAATCTCACTGTCGAACAAGCTGGTCGTCTTGCATCTGAAGATCCAGATTATTCAATTCGTGATTTGTTCAATGCAATTGAGAAGGGAGACTTCCCAGTCTGGAAGATGTTCATTCAAGTGATGACGTTTGAGCAAGCCGAGAAATGGGAATTCAATCCATTCGACGTCACCAAAGTATGGCCTCATGGAGATTATCCATTGATTGAAGTCGGAAAAATGGTTCTCAATAGAAATCCAAGAAACTACTTTGCTGAGGTAAGAGTCGAGAAATAAGTAGTCTTCAAGTTCTCAATTGAATGCAAGTAACTATTCCATTAACTTTTTTCCATTCCAGATTGAGCAATCCGCTTTCTGTCCAGCCCATATCGTGCCAGGAATTGAATTCTCTCCAGACAAGATGCTCCAAGGACGTATCTTCTCCTACACTGATACTCATTTCCACCGCCTTGGACCAAACTACATTCAACTTCCAGTCAATTGTCCATACCGTTCCCGTGCTCATAACACTCAACGTGATGGTGCAATGGCTTATGACAATCAACAACATGCTCCAAACTATTTCCCAAATAGCTTCAACTTTGGAAAGACTCGCCCAGATGTCAAGGATACTGTCTTCCAATCCACCGGGGATATTGATCGTTATGAGAGTGGAGATGATAACAACTATGAGCAACCACGCCAATTCTGGGAGAAAGTTCTTGATACTGGAGCACGGGAGAGAATGTGCCAGAACTTTGCAGGAGCTCTTGGTGGATGCCACGACTTCATTGTTTCTGGAATGTTGGATCATTTTACAAAAGTTCATCCAGACTTTGGAGCACGCGTTAAGGCTATCATTCACAGCCAGACTCGTTCTCATATCTAATAATTTTTTTTGAAAAGGGAAACTTTGTTTTTATCTGCTTTATTGTATAAACAGGAAATAAATATTTAATTCATCATTTTTCAAATCACAATGGATGTCTAGCTCTAAACTTTTGAGCCAACCTCTCACCCAGAGCAGAATCATGTTTCAATGTCTCTCTTTCGATCAAAAGTTGAGGAGTCAAACTCCAATTTTTAGGGTCTCTGCTCATAATACAAGACTGAATAAGGGTCTGTACAAAGACATCTCGTTGGGCATGTGATCCTCCGATTTGAACAACTCTATCTCTAATTGGAAACATTGTCTCAGCTGCTGTATCATAGTCACAACGAGCATAATCCAGAAGTCCATCGTAGAGAGGCATTCCAATTTCTTTGCTGATTTTTGCGTTGTCTTCGGAGAGTAATCTGGAAAAGTTGGAAGTTTTAATAGTCTCAATTTGAATCTAAGTCTTTCGCTTCATTAACTTTTTCAAAACTCACGATGAATATTTCTCGAGTGAATCTCTCAAATTCTTCTCCGTCTCCAACTCTCCTTGTCTGTACAATGCAACTCCCAAATGGACATCATTGAACACAATTGCATGATTATCAATATATTTTCCCAAATGTTCCATTTTTCTCCATCTCTCTTTTCCAACTTCAACACCTTCTAATTCCAATCTCCAGAGTATTGAACTAGCATCAACCATATCCAAAAGAGAATTAGAACGATTGAATCTCTGGGCGATTTCTCTATCGAAAATTCCAAGAGCATCTTCATATTCAGCATATTCAATATGGAATAGAGCAGTGTGCCAGTAGTTGTGAGTGGCGATCATCCAACCTTTCTGAAACATTTTAGTCTTTCAAAGTAAGAGTGTTCTTTGAATGAAAACTAACTCTCCAATCATCTTCCGTTGCATACATAAACTCTTTTCCTTCTTTGTGCCGACCATTCATTTCCAGGACATGAGCTTTTGCATGAGTAGCCCAACAGTCGAATCTATTCAGATTCAATGCCTGAACCGCTTCTTTCTCTGCGTCTCCATACAATCCGCACTCTTCCAATCCAAAGGCATACATTCCGTGAAGATAACTAAGAAACCTCTATTAAAAGGGCACATTTAAAGTTAAACAAACCTATAGCAAGGTAATTCAGGCTTCCATTTATTGATAACCTTCTCAATTGCATTCTTTTTCCCAACACAGTTTCCATTGAAGAAATGAGCATCATGGGAAAATTTGATTGCGATTAAGTCAGTTGGATAATCATCTATAATCCTATCCCATTCATCAGCCGCTTCGTGATGTTTCCTGACAAACAATATGGTTAAAACGATACGTGAAATGTGAAAACTGACCCTCTTCCCCAAAGAATCGCTGCTTTAGCATGTCGTTTCTCTCTGGCATTTCCAAACTTTTCAGCATCTTCTTCCAATTGTGCCATTGTCTTTGCGAACTCTTTATCCCTTGCAGCTGCTTCTGTTCCGAGACCTGCTAAAGCAGTGAAAAAGCATCGAGCCATAACTAAAAATAAAATATGATCTGAGCTAGTCTTTTTTAATGTATCTCATTTTTCCAAACCAGACTACTGTAGCCTATGTCTTCCAAAACACCTAAAATAACTCACTTGCATTTGGATCCGATGCTTTCAAATTCACCAAAGTTTCATGAAATCCTCCTAAACTGGCACAATCTGACCATGAAACCAATTGTCGAATCGAAGCATCCAACCATTTTGCATTCTCATCACTTGTTGTTGATAGTTCCAATCCAGCCGATTTCCATCCTTCACAGTTTCGTAAGTGATCTGCACACCATTCTGCCATTTTCTAAAACAATTCAGAATTGAGAAAAGGGGCGTGGTGGGAATTGATAAAATGAGGGTTATAAAGGAAATCATAATAGTTAGATGATGAAAAATACGGAAAGATTAGGTCAACTATTTAGAGGAGAGGAATGAAATAGAAACTTCAGCATCAAATGTTGTAACATATTGTTATAGCTGAAGAGTCTAGAAAAGTCTCAAAAAAAGTGAAGGTTCCAAAAAAGAAAATGAAAACAACAAAAAATAAGACAGACTTCAAGAGGCCACGGACAAACAAAGATAGTGTGTGAAAAAGAGATACGATAGAGAAAGTAGAGAACAAACAACCAAACACGTGTGGAGGAAAAAGAGAGATGTCTTCTTGGTGATCATCACGTTCAGTTCGAAAACACCATGCAGTTTTTATGCTGAATCGGAAGAAAAAATTGTGGACAAAGGTCATTTGATTTTGCAATTTGGGAAAGGTAATACCCGGAAATTTATGGGTGATAAGAGGAGGGAAAAATTTTAGAAAAGCATTTGGAATTGATTTCTAAAAGGACAAGGTTATCTTATCGAACCTGTGTCGACGTTGACAGCAAAATGAAGGTGGTAAATCAATTTGAAGACTATCTATAGCCATCAAAAGGTTAGAGAGGTCTGGAATGCTTGGCAGATCAATTCCAAAAATAATAGAAAAACAAGCTGCTCTATGAATTGTTGACAATATTTTCTAGAAGCTATTAGGCTTTGCAAAAGAGAATTGCAAAGACAAAATTGTGAAACAATGGGAAAAAAATTATATGTCTTTTTATGAAATTGGAATCTTGTATTACAATTCAATCGTTTCCATAAAGAAGGCGATTGACTCTCACCCGAACAATTAGAGCACAGCAATTTCAAGCTACCAAAATCAAGATTTCTATACGAAAATCTATTTGTCTACAAAAAAGCTCAATGCAATGCTAAACGTACCAAGTTCATAGTTTTCATGGTTGTCTGAAAACTCGAAAATCGAGCAATGATCAGAAAATTTTTGAATGGGAGATTACAAACTCCAACTTACTTCTGACACACTTTCACACCAAAGGTATCAGCCATAAGATTGAAAATAGAAACATTACCGAGTTACTAAACAGGGAAAATAGTCAGAAATGCCCTTTTCGACACGGTTAGCAAAGTACTGTGCGATCCCGTCTAGACGACCTCTATTATAGCGGCAGCGTCTTCACTTTGTCCCTCACTAAGTTAGTGATTCTTCCAAAAACCGGAGCTAGTTTGAAACAGTATAACCAAAAACTCTGAATAATCACATATAATAAAAACTGGTTAATCTCCGTTTTCAGATAAACTCTATTTTTGAAAATCGGTTGAAAAATGTGCCCCAAATTGTTTTCAGACACTCAATTATACATTTTGTAAGACAAAAAGAACTTTCATCAAACACTAAACATATTCTGATCATCCGGACTGAACTTTCGTTCTTTTATCGCAGAAAAAGATTGTAAGCAATCGGTGATCACTGTTTTCATCACAACTTTCTAATCTCACCTCTTCTGCTATTCTGATTAAAATCACCTGTCTCACGTTCTCCACTTTTAACACATTTCGTTTACTCACTATTTTATTGCCAATCTAACTCTTTCAATCACTCATGAACACAACGAATTGTTCGAAAGAGATACCGTATCTTGCTACTGTAGAATTTCTGGAATCAGGTTGTCATATTGGATCAGTTCTTATGCTTTCTTTATCCTCATATACCCTTTATTTGATTGCAACTAAAACACCAGCAGCAATGAAAACAAGTGTTCCTTATATGATTAATCTACATGTCTGGACAATGTTTTGTGATTTTACGTGGGCAGTTTTAGTTCTTCCAATGTTCTTTATGCCAGTTATTGCTGCTCATAGTTCTGGAATAATACTATGGGTCACACACAACCCATCTGTTGTTTTATGGTTTCCATTTGCATCACTTGGAGGTAATTATTTGTCATTGACAGATGTTTCTAGTACTAGAATGATGTGAGTAACAGGGCTAGATGAAAACAAACAGCATGAATGAAAGTTGAGCATGAAAAATAGAGGAATAAAAGCAATTTCAGATTTGGGCAGCTCTTATCAGTCACAGTTCCGGTTTAGGCAGCTTTGAGTCAATTTTGATTAGAACAGAACACCAGGGATTTACCGTAGTTTGAAAAGAGGAACGGCATAGAGTAGGCGAAAGATCGAAATGACAATATATTTTTGGGAACCAAAAATTAAACCTATAAACATTTTTGACTCTGTTTATTGACTCCATTCCAGCTGCTAAAAGTCACTTTCATAATAAAAGAATTGAATCCTTTATAGGCATGGCTGCTGCAATAATATCTTTATTCGAACATCGTCACCGAGTTATTGTAACTGATAGTAAATTTGTGTTAAAAAACAAGCACTTTCGAAATTTCCTATTCACTGTTGTCTATTTGGGATCTATTAACTTTGGATTTCCTGAAATTCTAACTGCTCCAGATGACCAAGAAGGTGCTAAGAGGAGAGTTTTTGAAAAGTATCCCTGCTTCCAACAAATATTCAAAGATAATAATACATACGTAATCCAAGAAGATGCATCTTTATTTAATCCTCATATGTATCTAACTTGTCTTTATTTAGCTGTGGTTATGGGTTTTCTTTGTCTCCATGTTTTGTGGCATCTATTGCCTAGGAATAATCCATCGATGTCTTCAGCAACTAGAAAAATGTTAGTTAGCTTCTTCATTTCTATGTGTATTCAAGTTGGTATCCCGGTTTTTGTTATATATCTACCAAACCTTTACTGGAATATTTCTATTACTTTTGAATTATATTCACAAGGTGAATAATTTATTGTTGTCAAATATTTCTTTTGGTTTTCAGAACTAAACAATATCAGTATTGTTTTATTCACTCTACATGGAACTTCTTCATCTGTTGCCACTATTTTCATATATGCTCCTTATCGAAAATACACGAAAGATTTAGTTCTTGAAAGTGAGAATTATAATAGGACTTCTAGAATGGTTTTTCTTTCAGAAGTTTTCCGTCAGGTTCAATTCACACCATTCAAAACTGTCAGTGTATCTGTGGGAAGTACTCGGAGAATAGCACCAATTACAAGATGAACTTCTCCGAAGTCTCTAATGCAGAGCAACTGAGAGAATCTTCAAAAAGGAGTGGAACAAGAATTCGGAAGATTTATGATCAAGATTGTTTCTTGGTTTGTGCTTTTATATTTTTCGCAACAGAAATTTTTTTTTAATTCCAGTTTTTTCTTTTTCTTTTTTTTTTCAATTTTTTAAACAAATATAAAATGAATTTGACATTAATTAAGATTTGCATTTTGAAGACAGCTTTGCACTGATAATTTGCATGCGTGAAAGCTTTCGCCTTTGTTTGATAAACAACGTACTTCCCGGAGCATCGTTGTAAATTTTTTAAAACTTTTTTTCAGGTGAAGAGTTTGATGAAGCTGCATTTGTATTGATGCAAAGCATTTTTAATCTTAATTTTTAATCTTTTTATTTTTTTTAAATTTAAGTTCTCCGATATTCATAAGTTTTCAGAAAATTGTGCACGTCTTCGAATCAACTCCCCGGTAATTATTGTTCCAAAATTCCTCCGTCGGTTAATTGGAAATTGCTTTCAGACTGGTCTTCATTTTCAGAAGGAACCAGCTAAATGGATTGCTTTTAGGTGAGTTTCAGGGCTGAAATGTGTAATTACATCAATTTTCTTTTAGGTTCGTATTTGTTGTGACCCAGGAATCCCTCGGAAATGTGGTTCGGAGTGCTTCTTGATGGTTTCCTTCGTTCCCGAAGCTACATAGTGAAAACGCGGGATTTTCAGTTGATGTTTGGCTTATTTTTGACTTCGTGTTGCTCTTCGAACATCAATTCCTATTGAAAGAAACAAATGCTTTTGTCTTTCTTTGCGCTTCTCTGCTTTCTAAGTTTGAAAATTCGCAAAATTAGACCTTTGCAGGCGGCAAATTATGCTTTTGACCTCCTTTATTTTTGCAGAAAAGCTTAAAATTTGTTGTGAATTTAAAATTGGTTTTGAGTTGAAGTAGAGCAAAACGTGGAGAAAATAACAAAAGTTCAATAAATTATTTTCGCCGCGTTCTGTTCTGTTTGCTTTCGCACCGCCATCGTTTTTTTTTACCCGCTGATTTCTCTTGCTAACAGTGCTATTTTCAGATATACAACGTCATCAGCAGCAGCAGCAGCAACAGTGTCGACTTCTGATGGATTTTCGCCGGGTAAACATTGTTCCGAAAATCCTCCCGTAGGGTAATCGATACTTTTCAGAATTGCATCGGTTTGCAAGAAAGCTGCTGGAAAAAAAGCTCTCAATATTGGTGATTGGAGTTCTTCAAGGCCAATAAGACGTCGTGTTTCTGCTCAACAAGATCAAAGTGGCCTCTGCGATTTTCACTGAATGATGCTCGAAATGGATTAAACTCCATCTTAGAAATTCGAAACATTTCTAACATTTGGAACCGCTTTTCGATATATTGAGTTGTTTTTAAACTAATAAATTTTTATTTCAGGAACATCCAAAGCAGAGTTGTACGGAATGGATATTCTCGATTCCGGAATTCGGAATCCGGAATCCGGAATGACATTCGAAACTACGGAATCCGGAAACCGGAATTCGGAATAATACCCTTTTTCCCGGAATACGGAATTCGGAATCCGGAATGGTTGGCTTTGGGAGATTCAAAGCTTAAAACCTCTATTGAGCTCGAAAAGTAGTTTGGCTCCGTTTTTCAGTGCACTTTAGGAGCCATTTCATGCTAGAAGCGTTCAATACCGGAACATCGCTCAGATACTCTCTATAATTTAGCTATTTTTCGTTACAACTTGAATATTTTGAGTTGTAACGGAATGAAATTTCATTTTGCGGAATCCGGAAAACGGAATCCGAAATGAGATCCGATTTTTCGGAATCCGGAATTCGGAATACGGAATGGAAAAACCCCCGGAATACGGAATTCGGAATCCGGAATCCGGAATTCCGTACAACTGTGATCCAAAGCTCACCTTCAACTGTTCTCGACAACTCCTGGATGCTCAACTTCATTTGATACAGAGACGTCTTCAGCTGAATAACTTCCCGGTATAAAATTGTTCCGAAAATCCCCCGTCGGTTAATAGATACATTTTTCAGAACTACCTTCACTTTTCAGGGAAATGCAATGCAAGTGATTGAATGGATATAAGGTTCGTTTCTAGCGATTGGAAGTTCATATGATAATTCAATCTAATTATAGGATCGATCATGCTATAGATTTCCCCTAGATGTGCTTTCGAAAGGTAAGCGGAAAGGTGATGAATTTGAGAAATTAATTGAATTAATTTCAGATTCTATATCGTATGCACGAGTTTATGTATTCGAAGACGATTATTGAAGAACAACGATTATTTATGGAAGATTTATGGAAGAATACTGAAGCGATAAGAATCGAAATTGAAGTTTATCTTTTAAATGAGAAGCGATTGTTTTATGGAAACTTCGATATTTATGCCGTCAGTTGTATATTATTAGCCATCGACAGCTATCGATAGGATGACGCGAATATTCCACTGTTTAGTGTTGATTCACGTGAGTCTATAATAACACTTTTCAGAAAGTAAATTTTCTTTTCTGGACTTTTTTATCCTTCTCTTTCCTATCTCTAGTCTAGTTTTTGTTTCTCGTGTGAGCAGTGACTAAGCCTCTCTATTTTCTTTTAGCTTAATGGCTGAGCGCTTCTCTGGACTCGCGAATGCGCTCTGTTGATAATAAGCGATTCGTTATGTTTCTTGTTGTAGTTCGATTGAGATAAGACTATGATTGCATCTGGAAACAAAAATAAGGGAGAATCACAATAGTTTGTATTTTATATTTAATTTATTTCAACTTGGGTTGATTGGGAAGCCGCCTCTGCGGACATATAAGCATCGTTGTGGGCAGCACAACGGGTGATGGGATATGGGGAGATCTGGTATTAACTGGGGGTTATTTTACATTTTTACGGGGATAGAGTGAACAAACTATCACAGGCAATTATAAAGTCAAAAAAAATAACGCATAATTAAAAAAAAAGAGGATGATAAATGAATTGAAGGTCAAGGAACGGGGGGTAGCAGGAATGATAAATATCATCTTTCGCCGAACAGCCTTCTACTTAACCATCATTTTTGGACTATCTCTAGAACCTACTCTTCAAAACTTGTCCCTCATCAACCCCCATACAACTGAACACTCACCTTTTTGTCGCGCCTAATGTAAAAGTGGGGTGAAATGCTCAGCTGTAAGGCTGGAACGGGGTTAAATTGGGAACACGTTTTTAGAAGCAGTTTCCAGAGATGGAGTTCCATGCCTTATAATGATGATTAAGAGAGAAGACTGGGACAAGATGAAGATAGATACCACCTCAATATACTACCCACTACCCCCCATTCCGTTCTATGATAAGAGAAAGAAGGAGACACATGGGGAGAGAATTGAAGGGAAGGGAAGGAAGGAGAGGAAGAAGAATGGAAGAAATTTGTGAAGAAAGAATGAAAAAGAAGAAGAAAGAAAAGAGAATGAGGAGAGGAAAAACGGAGCGAGGGTAGCGAGGAATGATAATTGTCTTCTTCTGGTAAACTAAACATCCAATACTTAACCATCATTTTTGGACTATCTCTGGAACCTAATCCTCAAAACTTGTCCCTCATTAACCCCCATACAACTGAACACTCACCTTTTCGTCGTGCTCAATGTAAAAGTGGGGTGAAATGTTCAGTTGTAAGGCTCGAACGGGGCTAATTTGGGAACAAGTTCTAAGAAATAGTTTCTAGAGATGGAGTTCCATTCCTAATAATGATGGTTAAGCTTAGGATGTGACCAGAATAAGATAAATATCACCGCAATCGCACCAAGCTGTCCCCGCTCCGTTTCAAAGGAGTTAGAAAGGGTGAAAAATGGAAGTGATGGGGAAGCTTGGAAGTGTTTGGAAGTGATGGGGAAGGGAACAGGGGAAGCGAAAAAGAAAGAAGAAAGAAAGATGGGGTGGGGGAAGGGAAACCTTTCAGTTGGAGGAGCTGGCATATCGCTTTCTCTTGGCCGTCACGACGTCATCAGTAACCACATTCCTTGGGCGACGTGTGGGATAGCGGCTCTGCGCCTTTGGTGGGGCCAACTTGAGCTGAAATTGAAGGGCCGGCTTGAGCTGAAAATGAATAGTCTGATTAAGAAAACATAACTGAATTTAGATTAGGATCTCTTTCAGGTCGAACGATCATAAAAACTTATGCTCAACTTTGACTAGTTCTTACCTGTGAGGGTCCTGCTGGAAGCCCATCTCCTGGAGCGGTCCGGTGTGTCCTGGGTTGCGGAGCACGATCTTTTGGCGCGGTTTCTACCTGGAAATACAGATACTTGATATGGGTGTTTTGAAAAAGGGGAACAAAGCCTAGAAAATTCCAATTTTTGAAAAGGAAGTTTCCAGATAAATGACAAAAGTTGGAAGAAATGTCTCACTTCTGCGACGATATGGACGGCCCTTTGCTCTTTTGCCTCGTAGATTGAGCTCGTGTTGAGATCCCTCAAATCGTATGAGCCACGAATATCCGATATGAATAGTTCCTCCCGGCTCTTCACGCATCCTCTTTTGTCAATGAGGGAGCAGTCCTGAAAATGAAAAGTTCAAATATATGAAAAAACTTTGTGAATCATTACCCAAACTTCAAGCTTCGGATCGTTCATGGAGCAAAGCTCAGCCAGCATAGGAAGACGAAAGTAGATGGCCATTCGGTAGACGACACGGAGTGTTTTTGCTCATTGCGAAGTTTTTTCATAGTTCAAATCTGAAAAATTCGTGAAATTTGCTAAGTGGAACAAAGAAAAAAACAACATTTAATTCACGAAGAAAACAAGAAAATTTCAATGAATTGATTCACTAAATTCAAATTTGATCTATTTGTTTGACTGAAGAAAAAGCCGCGCGAAAAGTTTCATGAGGATTCATTTGAAAAACAGAACAAAAACAATATCATCAAAACAAGTTTCCCGGCGCCCAAAATACTCAAAAATAGGAATAGGAACGGTAGATCAAAACATTTTGATGACTTTTTTTTTGGCGCCAAAAAGTTTTTATTATAATTTATAGACATGCTGTCATCTGTTTTTCCTTATTTTTCTTTCAAATGATTTTGCTTGAATCAAAGCAAGAAAACAATTTCCTATTATAACAGATTCTTAATCCAGAAATCTAAAAACAGGTGGGCTGAAAGGCGCAAATTGCATACACAAACACTATCAAATTTTCATTTACAACATCCATTTTCTTGATTGTATTATGTCTTTTATTTTTTGCTTTAAAAATTTTGAAACGGGAATTGATATAATTTATTTATTCTTCAAAAAAATATAAGAAATAAATCACAAAAAAATTACAATAGAAGTTTAAGAGAGTTTTAGTGGAAAAATTTACCACCAGTAGTGATGCCTATGGCATTAGGATTTTCAGAAGTCAAGGTACGGTCTCCATAAAGTCTGCCATAGGCTTATTGGACCTTCTGAACATTTTGGCACTTTTAGTTTTTGGCTCCGCCCCCTTTCCAGCAAACCACGCCCCCTTCAAGTCTGAAAAAAATAATTTTTCTCCGTGAAGATATCAACACGTACTTGACGCGGTTTTGTAGAAAATACTTTTCGAAGCATTTTTGCAGTTTGAAGTTAAGCTCTAGCTCACCTCTATCATACTGATAATATCATTTTATCACCTTGAGCACACTTTTTTGCTCATTTTTTTGTTTTTCTGATTCGGAACACTCCTGTAAACATTAGTGCATACCAGAATCGTAATTTACGCCTAATTTTACCCCCGGGTGCAAAAAATGAAGGTATGTTTCGGCATACATATAGTCACTTTTTTCTGAAAATATCAGAATTTTCAGAAAATTTCATGTGGTCCCCCCTTTGGTGAAAAAATCGAATGTCACCGATTTGGCCCAAAATTTTTTTCTGAAGTCTACTATCCATGGGCTACATGCACACAAAAAATGAGATCAATCGGGTGACTTTAGAGCATGTTACAACACCACCTACTTTGACTACAGAAATACACTAGCTTTACAGGCTGAATTTCGGAGCATACTGCCACAGCTCTAAACGATGATTTCCAGGGCTATTTTTTTGTGTCCATGTAGCCCATGGATAGTAGACTTCAGAAAAAAATTTTGGGCCAAATCGGTGACATTCGATTTTTTCACCAAAGGGGGGACCACATGAAATTTTCTGATAATTCTGATATTTTCAGAAAAAAGTGACTATATGTATGCCGAAACATACCTTCATTTTTTGCATCCGGGGTTAAAATTGGGCGTAGATTACGATTCTGGTATGCACTAATGTTTACAGGAGTGTTCCGAATCAGGAGAACAAAAAAATGAGCAAAAAAGTGTGCTCTAGGTGATAAAATGATATTATCAGTATGATAGAGGGGAGCTAGAGCTTAGCTCTAAACTGCAAAAATGCTCAAAAAAGTGTCTACTACAAAATCGCGTTGAGTACGTGTCGATATCTTTACGGAGAAAAATTATTTTTTTCAGACTTGAAGGGGGCGTGGTTTGCTGGAAAGGGGGCGGAGCCAAAAACTAAAAGTGCCAAAATGTTCAAAAGGTCCAATATGCCTATGGCAGACTTTATGGGGACCGTACCTTGACTTCTGAAAATCCTAATGCCATCGCCTGATCAATTCTTCCACTAAAACTCTCTTAACAAGCACTCCATATCAAAGGGAAAGAGAGGAAAAGGAAACAGAAGTTAAAAAATTGAAATCTATCGGGGAAGAAAATAAAAATAGTTGAACTAAACAGATGGAAGAACAGAGGGGACAACGATTGGAGAAAGAGGGGATATCACGAATTATAGCAATTGTGCCACCATTCCTTTTCGAGCTCTTTTTGGTTGCAATTTGAAATTTTTCATTTTTGAAATCCAATCAGGATTTTGCGTCTTTTGGGCAAATAAATTCATCAACTTCCATCTCTGCATCTTTATCCATTTCTTGATCCACTGCTTGATCAGAAGCAGGCGTGGCAACTGGACCTTCTGAGCTCAGTCCTCCATCGTTCCTCTTTGCATCCCCCTCTTTTCTCTTCTCATTATCCTTTTTCGCTTCTCATCTTCATTCTTGCTCATCTCATTTTTTCTTTTTCTTCCTTAAATCTCTTTTCTTGAGCTTCCAACTCGTCCTTACGGGCACTGAGAAGCTGTCTTTCCTTATTAAGCTCCTCCTCCTCCTTTTCTTTTACTTCACTCAATGTTCGAATTGCCGTTTCCAAAGCATCCTTCTCCAAGCCTTCGCTTCGACTGCTTCTATTTGAGCCTCGTGTTTTTCTTTCTCAGCTTGCTCCTTTGACTTCAATGCTTCCGCGAGCTTTTTTTCTGCCTTTTCCAATCTTCGAGAGGCTTCTGAGTCAATGGTTTGGACCTGAAATAGAAAATTATTAAATTAACTACAAAGACAACGTTTTTGCTCATTGCGAAGTTTTTTCATAGTTTTCAAATCTGAAAAGTTCATGAAATTTGCTAAGTAAAACAAAGAAAAAAAACAACATTTAATTCACGAAGAAAACAAGAAAATTTCAATGAATTAATTCACTAAATTCAAATTCACTAAATTCAAATTTGATCTATTTGTTTGACTAAAGAAAAAGCCGCGCGAAAAGTTTCATGAGGATTCATTTGAAAAACAGAACAAAAACAATATCATCAAAAAAGTTTTTCGACGTCCAAATCATTCCCGAAAATAGGAAAAAGAACGGTAGATCAAAACATTTTGAAGACTTTTTGTTTGGCGCCCAAAAGTTTTTATTCTAATTTCTAGACATGCTGCATCGTGTTTTTTCTTGATTTTCTTTCAAATTTCGTTTGAATAGGCAAGAAAACCATTTCCTATTATAACAGATTTTGAATCCAGGAATCTAAAAAAAGTGGGCTGAAAGGCGCAAATAGCATACACGTGATTTGAAAATGACACACCAATACATT
The DNA here is from genome assembly GCA_963572265.1 of Caenorhabditis doughertyi. NCBI lineage: Eukaryota > Metazoa > Nematoda > Chromadorea > Rhabditida > Rhabditidae > Caenorhabditis > Caenorhabditis doughertyi. Next base: position 12,394,611 of record OY751554.1, read on the forward strand.
GAAAAAACTAGAACATTTTCATTAACAACATCCATTTTCTTGATTGTATTATGTTTTTTGATTGTTGCTTTACAAATCTTAAAACTGGACTTGATATAATTAATTTATTCTTCAAAAAAAATATTTAAAAAACAACAAAAGTTGTGTGCAGGATATTTTGTACTTATTTCGAAAAGGAATGAATTTCAAATAAAGAAAAAACAACTGAAGCGATCCGTGGAGTCCGATTCAATGCGAGACGATCTTTTGGCGCGGATTTGTTTTCTCCACCTGCGAGGTTCCTGCTGGAAGCCCATCGACTGGAGCGGTCCTGTGTGTCCTGGTTTGTGGAGCACGATCTTTTGGCGCTGTTTCTCCCTGGAAATACAGATACTTGATATGGGTGTTTTGAAAAAGGGGAACAAAGCCTAGAAAATTCCAATTTTTGAAAAGGAAGTTTCCAGATAAATGACAAAAGTTGGAAGAAATGTCTCACTTCTGCGACGATATGGACGGCCCTTTGCTCTTTTGCCTCGTAGATTGAGCTCGTGTTGAGATCCTTCAAATCGTATGAGCCACGAATATCCGATATGAATAGTTCCTCCCGGCTCTTCACGCATCCTCTTTTGTCAATGAGGGAGCAGTCCTGAAAATGAAAAGTTCAAATATATGAAAAAACTTTGTAAATCATTACCCAAACTTTAAGCTTCGGATCTTTCATGGAGCAAAGTTCAACCTGGAGTGGGAGCCGGGAGCACTTTGACCTTTTCCAGACACCGACAACTCTGAACAAATAAAAGAGTTTTATTTACGCTTAAAATCATCAGAAGCTGAATGAAAAAAAGAGCAAATCAAACGAGTTTGAAAGAGATTAGGCAAGATTGATAAATTCTTCAATATAATTTTGATCTACTATTTGTTTGCGTCATTTCTCCTATTAACTTCGCGCGCGGGTGTTTCTGTAGTCTAATAGATCAAGTGTTGACCTATTGAAATCTCTGAAATTGCTGAAATTTTTGAAATTTTTTAGTCTCAATTATCACTATATAATTAATCATTGATCAAAAATATCTTTTTTACGTTAACAGGCTTGAACATTAAAATATTAAAAAAAAAAACCAAACACCATTCCTAAAGCTATAAAATGTATCTTCTTATACCACGTCTTTCAAAGAACCTCACCGAAACAACACAGTTTCCAAAAAAGCTCCTTGAGAAAAAGTAAATAACTTTGGAACGAACTTTCTGACGCTTAAAACCCCCCAAAATCTTGATTAAAAGGCGGTAGATCAAACAAAGTTTTTTGAAAAAAATCATCAAAACGATCAAAACTTTTTGGCGCCAAGCCAAATAACTTAAACTAGTTAATGATCTTTTTTTTCATTCTCGTGTTTTTTTATTATTTTATGCGCCAAAAATTGGTTGGATGATATTTATTTATTTGTTTTTCAACTTTTTTTTTAGTGGTCAGACATAGAGATCAAATTTTAATTTGTTTAATAGGAACTATTGAAGATGTTAGATATGATTCTCATTTTATTTTAGGCTTGTTAATTTAGTTTCGTTTCGAAATTAGTACAAAATGTATATATTCCAGGGCTTCATAGACTCCATCAAATTCCGAACCACTGATAATCAAGTCGTCTCGATCTGGAAAAAGTCAATTCACATGCATGGGTCTGGCGCACGTGAAAAGTTCTATGGACTTCCAAAGACAGCTGACGAGGAATACAAGTTCCCCTCCACATCCAAAATCCTTCGAAAAGTGAACGAATTCATGAAAGAAATGGATGCCGTTGATATGGTGGATCTGACCAAGAAGGAGCTCCAAGAACTTCATGGAACTGCAAAGCTCTTCCGTCTTCCACATCTGGTTGGACCTATTCATCACTGACAAGTCGCGTTTTATCGAGCGGAAGGACTCGAACTGGAAAGATGTGGCAGAGGTGAGCTTTTTTGAAGCTTTTGTCTTGAAGCTTCTTTTCAGAACTTGAAGCTTCTAGGCTGTAATCTCCTTTTTCAAAACTCACATATTAAAATTCTCCGGATTTCCAGGAAGAAACTGCCCACAACGATCGTTTTACACTGCCTCGGACTCCAAGGATCGCTCCAGTGGATTCCAGCTGAAACCTCACAGGTATGAACTAGCTAAAGTTGAGCAAATCTTTTTATGATCGTTCGATCTGAAAGAGATCCTAATCTAAATTCAGTTATGTTTTCATAATCAGACTATTCATTTTCAGCTCAAGTCGGCCCTCAAGACTTCTGTGGATCCACCAAAGGCGCAGAGCCGCTATCCGACACGTCGACCAAGAAACACGGATACCGTTGACGTTGTGGCGGCGAAAAGACAGCGATGCGCCAGTGGTTCCAACTGAAAGGTATCCCCTCCCCCACCCCACCATCTTTCTTCTTTCTTTTTCGCTTCCCCTGTTCCCCCATCACTTCCAATTTTTTTTATCCCCTCCAATTCCTTTCAAACGGAGCGGGGACAGCTTGGTGCGATTGCGGTGATATTTACCTAATTCTGGTCACATCCTAAGCTTAACCATCATTATTAGGAATGGAACTCCATCTCTAGAAACTATTTCTTAGAACTTGTTCCCAAATTAGCCCCGTTCGAGCCTTACAACTGAACATTTCACCCCACTTTTACATTGAGCACGACGAAAAGGTGAGTGTTCAGTTGTATGGGGGTTAATGAGGGACAAGTTTTGAGGATTAGGTTCTAGAGATAGTCCAAAAATGATGGTTAAGTAGAAGTCTGTTCGGCAAAAGAAGATATTTATCATTCCCTGCCAACCCCCCGTCCCTTGACCTTCAATTCATTTACTATCCACTTTTTTTATAAATTATGCGTTAGTTTTCTCGACTTTTTAATTGCCTGTGATAGTTTGTTCACTCTCTCCCCGTAAAAAATGTAAAGTAGCCCCCCCCCCCCCCCCCCCCCCCCCAGTTAATACGAGATCTCCCCATATCCCATCGCCCGTTGTGCTGCCCACAACGATGCGTATATGTCTGCAAACGCGGCTTTCCCATCAACCCAAATTAAAATAAATTAAATATAAAATACAAGCTATTGTGATTCTCCCTTATTTTTTTTCCAGATGCAATCATAGTCTTATCTCAATCGAACGACAACAAGAAACAAACGAATCGCCTATTATCAACAGAGCGCGTTCGCGAGTCCAGAGAAGCGCTCAGCCATTGAGCTAAAAGAAGATAGAGAGACTTAGCTACTGCTCACATGAGCATCAAAAACTAGACTAGAGATAGAAAAGAGCAGGATAAAAAAGTCCAGAAAAGGAAATTTACTTTCTGAAAAGCATTATTATAGACTCACGTAAATCAACACTAAACAGTGGAATACTCGCGTCGATATCATCCTATCGATAGCTGTCGATGGCTATTAATATCCAAATAAGGGCAAAAAAAATCAAACTTCCATTAAAACGATCGCTTCTCATATAAAAAATAGACTCCAATCTCGATTCGAATCGCTTCAATAGTATCTTCCATAAATCATCGTTGTTCTTCAATAATCGTCTTCGAATACATAAACTCGTGCATACGATATAGAATCTGAAATAAATTCAATTAATTTCTCAAATTCATCACCTTTCCGCTTACCTTTCAAAAGCACATCTAGGGGAAATCTATAGCGTAATCGATCCTATAATTAGATTGAATTAGATTAGATTAGATTGAAAACAAAAATCAAAAAACATAATACGATTAAGAAAATGGATGTTAAAAATGAAAATTTTACACATTTTTTTTTCAATTTATACATTTGTAAATCTCAAATCACGTGTATGCTATTTGCGCCTTTCAGCCCACTTTTTTTTAGAGGAACGGTAGATCAAAAAATTTGTTAACTTTTTCCAAGGCGCCAAAAATTTTTATTCTAATTTCTAGACATGCTGTCACCTGTTTTTCCTTATTTTTCTTTCAAATGATTTTTTTTCTTGGTCAAATGTTACTTATAAAGGTCAAAGGTCATTTATAAAGGTCAAAGGTCACTTAAGTGAGGTCACTTATAAATGCATTATAAAATTCGCATTACAAAATTCGCATTATTAAATTTGCATTATAAAAAGTCAAAGGACTGTACGCCTGTCAGCAACCTGTCGACAGCCTGTGCACAGCCTGTCAGCAGCCTGTCGACAGCCTGCCAGCAGTCTGTCAGCAGCCTGTCGACAGCCTGTGTACAGCCTGTCAGCAGCCTGTGCACAGCCTGTGCACAGCCTGTCAGCAGCCTGTCGACAGCCTGTGCACAACCTGTCAGCAGCCTGTCGACAGCCTGTGCACAGCCTGTCAGCAGCCTGTCGACAGCCTGTCAGCAGTCTGTCAGCAGCCTGTCGACAGCCTGTGCACAGCCTGTGCACAGCCTGTCAGCAGCCTGTCGACAGCCTGTCAGCAGTCTGTCAGCAGCCTGTCGACAGCCTGTGTACAGCCTGTCAGCAGCCTGTCGACAGCCTGTGTACAGCCTGTCAGCAGCCTGTGTACAGCCTGTCGACAGCCTGTGTACAGCCTGTCAGCAGCCTGTCGACAGCCTGTGTACAGCCTGTCGACAGCCTGTGTACAGCCTGTCAGCAGCCTGTCGACAGCCTGTGCACAACCTGTCAGCAGCCTGTCGACAGCCTGTGCACAGCCTGTCAGCAGCCTGTCGACAGCCTGTGTACAGCCTGTCGACAGCCTGTGTACAACCTGTCAGCAGCCTGTCGACAGCCTGTGCACAACCTGTCAGCAGCCTGTCGACAGCCTGTGCACAGCCTGTCAGCAGCCTGTCGACAGCCTGTGCACAGCCTGTCAGCAGCCTGTCGACAGCCTGTGCACAGCCTGTCAGCAGCCTGTCGACAGCCTGTGCACAGCCTGTCAGCAGCCTGTCGACAGCCTGTCAGCAGTCTGTCAGCAGCCTGTCGACAGCCTGTCAGCAGTCTGTCAGCAGCCTGTCGACAGCCTGTGTACAGCCTGTCGACAGCCTGTCAGCAGCCTGTCGACAGCCTGTGCACAGCCTGTCAGCAGCCTGTCGACAGCCTGTCAGCAGCCTGTCGACAGCCTGTGCACAGCCTGTCAGCAGCCTGTCGACAGCCTGTGCACAGCCTGTCAGCAGCCTGTCGACAGCCTGTGCACAGCCTGTCAGCAGCCTGTCGACAGCCTGTCAGCAGCCTGTGCACAGCCTGTCAGCAGAATGTCGACAGTCTGTGTACAGCCTGTCGACAGGCTGTGCACAGCCTGTCAGCAGCCTGTCGACAGCCTGTGCACAGCCTGTCAGCAGCCTGTGTACAGCCTGTCGACACCTTTATGCTTCATGGAGAAGGATCAGCGCAAGCTCCCGGATACATTGGAAAAGTTGGAAATAGTTGGTCATTTCAAGCCTTGTTCCCCTCTTTTCTTCCAACTTTAAATTTTTTTTTCTTTTTCCCGATCACTTCCAGTTTTTCTAATTTCCATCCCCTTTTCCTTTCTCTCTCATTGAAACGAAGTGGGGGTTAAATTCTATTGTAATTTTCTGTGGTTTATTTTTTATTTTGTTTTGAAGAATAAATAAATTATATCAAGTCCAGTTTCAAAATTTTAAAAGCAAAATCAAGAGATGCAAATTTTTCAATTTTTTTCGATGTATTAATGTGTCAATTTCAAGTCCCGTGTATGCTATTTGCGCCTTTCAGTCCACTTTTATTTGATTCCCGGGATTCAAAATCTGTGATAATAGGAAACGGTTTTCTTGCTTTGATTTAAACAAAATCATTTGGAAGGAAATGATGAGAAAAAAACACGTGACGGCATGTCTAGAAATTAGAATGAAAACTTTTTGGCGCCAAACAAAAATTCTCCAAAATGTTTTGATCTACCGTTCATATTCCTGTTTTTGAGTATTTTGGGCGCCGAAAAAATTGTTTTGATGATAATGTTTTTTTCTGCTTTCAAATCAATTCTCATGAAACTTTTCGCGCGTTTTTTTCAGTCAAACACATCGATAAAATTTGAATTTAGTGAGTTTTATTTCAGAGAATGAATTAGTTTTTCAGGGGTTAATAGACTTCATCAAATGTCGAACCACTGACGACAAAGTCTTCGAAGCCTGGAAAAGAGCCAAGAGCCGAAGTTCCAAGAGCCGAAGTTCTACGGCCTCCCGATGACGCAAGACAAGAAGGAGTACAAGGTCCAAGCCTCCTTGCATATCATCGGGATGGTCCACGACTTCATGAGAGATGTGAAAAGGGTGAATTGGACCGATGTCACCAAGAAAGAAATCCGCGAAGTCTACGAAATGGCGAAATACTTCCGACTTCCAATGCTGGCTGTGGTTAATGAACCTCCCGGTAAGATTTACAATATTTTTGATATATCTGAAATTCTCATTTTCAGGAGAGCTCCCTCATTGATAACAAAGGACGTGTGAAGAACATGCCAAAAGATCGTGCTCCGCAAACCAGGACACACCGGACCGCTCCAGTCGATGGGCTTCCAGCAGGAACCTCCCAGGTATGAACTAGCTAAAGTTTAGCAGATCTTTTTATGATCGTTCGATCTGGAAGAGATCCTAATCTAAATTCAGTTATGTTTTCATAATCAGACTATTCATTTTCAGCTCAAGTCGGCCCTCAAGACTCCTGTGAATCCACCAAAGCCGCAGAGCCGCTATCCGACACGTCGACCAAGAAACACGGATACTGTTGACGTCGTGGCGGCCAAGAGAAAGCGATATGCCAGCTCCTCCAACTGAAAGGTTTCCCTTCCCCTACCCTATCTTTCTTTCTTCTTTCTTTTTCGCTTCCCCAGTTCCCTTCCCCATCACTTCCAATTTTTTAATCCGCTCCAATTCAATTTTTTAACTTCTGTTTCCTTTTCCTCTCTTTCCCTTTGAAACGGAGTGAGAGTTAAAATTCTATTGTAATTTTTTGTGATTTATTTTTTATATTTTTAAAGGATAAATAAACTATATCAAGTCCAGTTTTAAAATTTTCAAAGCAAAAATCAAAAAACATAATACGATCAAGGAAATAGATGTTGTAAATGAAAATTTTATAATTTTTTTTTCAATTTATAAATTTGTAAATCTCAAATCACGTGTATGCTATTTGCGCGTTTCAACCCACTCTTTTTTGATTTCTGGATTAAAAATCTGTTATAATAGAAAATGGTTTTCTTGCTTTGATTCAAGCAAAATCTTTTGAAAGAAAAATAACGAAAAAAAGGTGACAGCATGTCTAGAAATTAGAATAAAAACTTTTTGGCGCCTTGAAAAAAGTTTTCAAATTTTTTTGATCTACCGTTCCTATTTCTGTATTTGAGTATTTTGGGCGCCAAAAAATTTGTTTTGATGATATTGCTTTTTTTGTTTTTCAAATCAATCATCATGAAACGTTTCGCGCGGCTTTTCTGTAGTCAAACACAGAGATCAAATTTGACCTCAGTAAATTTTAACCCATTGAAGTTTTCTTGTTTTTTTCGTGAACTAAATGTTGGTTTTTTTCTTTGTTTTTCTTACTATTAGCAAATTTTTTGAAATTTTCAGATTCCACTACGTTGATTATGTGGATCTTGGCCGGGACAGTAGGAAGTTGGAAGACCAAGAAAAAGGTGTGTTTGCCTCTTCGAGAAGCTCTTTAAAAACTACACTAAGACTCTAAGACTGGAAAATCACGAAAACGGGGAAAGTTTGCATTCTATCGTAAACTTCTACCATTTATGAAGATTTGGATATAATATTTATACTTTTTTCGTAGTGAAATTCAAATTATTTTTCTGTTTCAGGTTCAATCACGAGCACAAGCCAAAAAATAAGTGGCCAAATCAACAAAGATCCGATCCAGCCAGTGCCCCAGAAGCCTCTCGAAGTTTGGAAATGGCAGAAAAGGAGCTCTTTGAAGCCAAGAAACTAAAGGCACAGTTCGAGAAAGAAGTGGCCGAAGCTGAAGCAAAAGCGGCTCAGGCAGAGGAAGCGGCAAAGAAGGCGGAAGCGGAAAGTGCACAGGCAAAAGAAGAAATGGCGAAAGTCACCAAAATGAGAGAGGAGCTGGTTACTGCACAGCAAGCTCTGGATAATGGGATCATTGAGTTGGCGGAGAAAGAGAAACAATTCAAAGAAGAAAAGGAGGCATATGAGAAGAGAAAGAAGGCTGAGGAGGAAAAGAGGAGCGATGGCGGACCGAACTCACAAGGTCCAGTGAACACGCCCACCTCAAACCAATCAGCAGATAATGATGCAGATAAGAAAGAACAGAATGAAAAAGAGAAGGGAGAAGAGAAGGAAGAGGACGAATTTTCCAAAAAAATTCAACATCCGGATTGGATTAAAAAGTGTCAGCAGCTCAAAGTCCAAAGAAAAAAGCTCGAATTGGATTGGTGGCACAACCATAATATGAAGGTTAGTAACTGGTCTAAATCATTGACGGGAAAAAATAAGTTTTTGAGAAGATCAACTCAGCTTAGTTTAGACTTGAAAATTTACTTTCTTTTCGAAATCAGTACTAAGTAAATATATTTCAGTCACCAGTCGAATACGACAGGAAAGGAACCGCGAACAAACGAGGACCTGTTCATTTTGGAAATGAACACATTTGCACACAGTTCTCGTCTTCTTTAAACTTAAATTTAATGCAAATTGTTATCCTTTTTAAGCAATAAATATTTTAATTTTAATGTTTTTAGTTCTCAAATAAAGTACAAACACAACACAATGGAGTATTAGAAATATGTACAAGAGAATTTTTATAAAATTTACCAACCTGATGCAAGCCGTTCTTCTCGGAGGTTAAGTTGAATTGAAAACTTGAGCCTCTGAGACTTCAGTTTAGTTTGAGCTATCAGCATATTCGCAAACTCACCAATTCCCTTTGCATCGGCCGTAACTTCAGCTGCTCTTTGACACTTTTTTCCCAATTCTCACTCTTACTAATGAATATTATCACCACCTCAAAGCCTTGCCTTCAAAACTCTTCTTATTTAGCCTCTATTGAATTCCTTGAAACTGGTTGTCATGTCGGTTCAATATTCATGCTAACTTTATCCTCATATAGTCTTTTTTTAATTGTTAAAAAATCTCCGGTATCAATGAAAACAAGTGTTCCTTATATGATAAATTTACATTTATGGACAATGTTTTGTGATTTCACATGGGCGGTTTTATGTCTTCCAATGTTCTTCATGCCAGTAATTGCTGCTCATAGTTCCGGAATTTTGTTATGGGTAACTGAGAATCATTATTTTCTGATATGGATGGGTTTTGCATCTCTTGGAGGTATTTAACAAATTAACAATCCATGCAACCAGTAGCATTTTTCAGGAATGTGCGGAGGAATTGTCTCTCTTTTCGAGAATCGTCATCAAGCTATCGTCACAAACAGTTGGTTCGTTATGAAAAGAAAATGGACTCGCAGAGTATTTTTTACGTTATTGTATACAATTATGATTAACTTTGGGCTTCCTGAGATCTTGACAATCCCTGAAAATCAAGAAGCTGAGAAATTGAAAGCGTTCAATAAGTATCCTTGTCTTTCACTTGTTATCTTTGATGAAATGACATATGTTTTTCAAAAAGATGCAAGTTTGTTCAATCCGCATATGTATATTACATGTGCAGTATTAGGAGGTTTAGTATTCTTCTATTGTAATCATATTTTTTGGAGTTTATTGCCTAGAAACAATCCATCAATGTCAGCAAGTACCCGGAAAATGCTAGTTAGTTTCTTCATTTCTATGTGTATCCAAGTTTCAATACCTGTAATTGTCATTTATATTCCAAATATTTATTGGAATGTTTCGATTACTACTGAATTCTATTCGCAAGGTGAATCCCAAAATCAATTCATCTCCATAAAAATATAATTAGTTTTTAGAACTCAACAATATCAGTATAGTCTTGTTCACTCTTCATGGAACTTCTTCATCCATTGCTACTATCTTTATTTATAGTCCTTATCGAAAATATACAAAAGAGTTTATTCTGCACAGTAATCTTTCGTCCTTGTATTTTTCCACAAAATAAATTTTCAGATATTCTAAGACTTCCCATTTCTCAAGTGTCTTCAGTAATTGTGAGTCATACAGGAAGAAGTGGAGGAAGAGGCACATTGTAGACGTTATAATTTTTATGTCGAAGTTGCTTTTTTTGTATTTGTGCGATGAAAACTTCTTAGTTTAATGCAGGTGGCAAGCGAAAGCGATGGGGAAATCTCTGTGGCTGGCGAAAGATGCACATCTATTTTAAAATCTCCAGAAACAACATTCAGCCTCACACTATATCTCAGAATTCAAAAAACCTACAACTTCACCAAACACATTTTCTTTTCTTTTTAACACTTCACCTGTTCTGAAATCTTCTGAAGTTTAACACATCTTTCTACACTTTGTTTATGAGCCTAATCCATCCTACCATCTCAAATTCTTGTCTTCAAAATACTTCTTATTTAGCCTCAATTGAATTCCTTGAAACTGGTTGTCATGTTGGATCAGTGTTCATGTTAACTTTATCCTCATATAGTCTTTTCCTAATTGTTAAAAAATCTCCTGTATCAATGAAATCAAGTGTCCCTTATATGATTAATTTGCATTTATGGACAATGTTTTGTGATTTTACATGGGCAGTTTTAGTACTTCCAATGTTCTTCATGCCAGTAATAGGTGCTCATAGTTCTGGAATATTATTATGGGTCACTGAAAATCAGTTCGTTATGTTATGGATGGCATTCGCTTCACTTGGAGGTAATCTCAACTAAATAGAATGATGTTAGAAACACTCAAAAAACCACAGGAATGTCAGCTGCAATTATGTCACTCTTTGAGAATCGTCATCAAGTTATCGTCACAAACAGCTGGTTCGTTATGAAAAGAAAATGGACTCGCCGAATATTTTTTACTGTGTTATATACTATTCTTATCAACTTTGGTTTACCTGAAATTCTAACAGTTCCTGAAGATCAAGAGGCAGAGAAGCTGAAAGCATTTCACAAGTATCCTTGTCTTCCATCAGTACTTTTCGACAAAACAACTTCGCGTATAATTCAAAGAGATGCCAGTTTATTCAATCCTCATATGTACATTACATGTTTTGTATTGGCTGGTTTGGTGATTTTCTATTTTTCCCACATTATGTGGAATCTACTACCGAGGAATAATCCATCAATGTCACCGAGTACTCGAAAAATGCTTGTTAGTTTCTTCATTTCTATGTGTATCCAAGTGGCAATTCCATTGGTTATCATATTCATTCCGAATATTTATTGGAATGTTTCGATTACCACTGATTTCTACTCCCAAGGTAATTATCTAACATAAATCTTACTTGAAAACCTAATTTCAGAACTCAACAACATAAGTATAGTTTTGTTTACTTTACATGGAACGTCTTCATCAGTTGCCACTATTTTCATTTATAGTCCTTATCGGAAATATACAAAAGACCTTCTTTTATACAGTAACCTTGAAATTCTGAGCATTCGGAAAATATTTTCAACTTCCAGGTGTTCTAAAGCTGCAAACTCCCGGAGTATTGTCAATAGTTGTCAGTGTATCAGAGAGAAGTGCAAGAAGAGGGTTTTGAAATTCGTTTGATTCAGATATATAGAAACGAAACGAGATTGTTCAATGCAGGTGATAATGTATAGTAGCGAGTGATTGCAAATACACTTTTTTATTATTTGAAATCTCTTTTCATCGAAACGAGGATTCTATATACATTTCTTGAAATAATAATTACATTTATTTGTGCTTCCTCTCGCACAACGCATGACGAACTGCGTTTCCGAAATCTGGGTGAACGTTCGTGAAGATTTTGATCATTCCTTGTTGAATTTGCTCGTAGCATCCAGACAATGAGTCGGCGAAATTCTCGACAAGTCGATCTCTCTCATCTTCTTTGAGCACTTTCTCCCAGAACTGACGTGGCTGCTCATAGTTGTGATCGTCATCAGTTTCGTAGCGATCAACGTCTCCGGTCAATTTGAATGTGGACTCTTTGACATCATCACGAGTACGATAACCATTGAAACTATTTGGGAAATAGTTTGGAGCATCTTCCTGGCTGTCGATAGTCATCAATCCATCTCTTTGAGTATTGTGAGCACGAGAGCGGAATGGACAGTTCACAGGAAGTTGAGTGTAATTTGGTCCAAGACGATGGAAATGAGTATCTGTGTATGAGAAAAGGCGCCCTTGAAGCATCTTATCTGGGGAGAATTCAATTCCAGGAACAACTTTAGCGGGAGAGAAGGCAGCTTGTTCGATCTGTAATTAATACAATAACTAGAAACCGGTTGAAATATGTTGTCCTCACTTCAGCAAAATAGCTTTTAGGATTTCTATTGAGAACCATTTTTCCGACATCAATCAATGGGTAATCTCCATGTGGCCATACTTTTGTGACATCAAAAGGATTGAATTCCCATTTCTCGGCTTGCTCAAATGTCATCACTTGAATTTGCATTTTCCACTCAGGGAACTTTTTTCTCTCGATAGCGTTGAACAAATCTTCGATAGCGTAATCTGGATTCTCGCCGGCTAGTCTGTTTGAGTCGGCGGCGCTGAGATTCTTGATACCTTGAGCTGGCTGAAATCACTCGTTTTTTCATGTTTCTCTTATTATTATCAATGAATACCTTGAAATGAAATTTGCAATAAACGGGTACACCATCTTTGTTAACCATCTTGAAAGCATGTGATCCATATCCATTCATATGGCGAAAACCATCAGGAGTTCCACGATCCGAGAACAGGAACATTACCTGATGAATAGATTCGGGACGATTAATCCAGAAATCAAACATCGCATTTCGATCTTTCAAATGAGTACGTGGGTTTCTCTTTTGTGTATGAATGAAATTCGGGAAATGAATGGCGTCACGAATGAAGAAGATTGGAGTGTTATTTCCAACCAAATCCCAATTTCCCTCTTCAGTATAAAATTTCAAAGCGAATCCACGTGGATCGCGAGCGGTATCAGCAGAGCCACTCTCACCTCCGACAGTTGAGAATCTTGCGAGCATTGGAGTTTTCTTTCCAACCTCACTGAACAAATCTGCTCGACAGTACTTTGTAATATCGTGGGTCACTTCAAAATATCCATGAGCGCCACCTCCTTTAGCATGAACAACACGTTCTGGGATACGTTCTCGATCAAAGTGAGCCATTTCATCCATAAAAACGACATCTTGCATAAGCATTGGACCTCTTTTTCCAGCTGTTAGAACAGCGGTTTTGGAGTAGATTGGAGCTCCACTTGATGTAGTAAGTACATGAGGCTCCTGGAAATCGAATTTTTAATAACTTGTTCACAACACGTTTCTATATAAACTAACCTTGTGGTGATCTCTGTAGCTTTTCAATTGATCGTCTGCCATCACTCCTGGAGTTGAATCGTTCACGGCTGAAGAGAGAAAGCGATAGGGTGGTGTCCATATTAGTTTAGCACGGGGAAATGTAACTAGAGACAACTAAGGATAGGTAATAATTCATGCAACTCACTTAGTTTAACCATATGTGGTAGCATTGGCATTTTGGCGTGTTTTTGTTGTTGATTTTTAGAAGAATTCGACACTGAAAACCAACAAAATGATTGGGTGAGAAATGGAGAAACGAAGAACGGACTAAACAGAGAAAATAGCTTCTTGAAAGATAAAAAGAAAGGTAAACAATGCAAGCGGTCAATGGATTAAATGAAAAACGATTGAAACCTATAGTTTCGGAGCATCGATAACTGTCAGTGTGTCAGTATGTCTGTGATTTTCGAATTAATAACCATTTCATTGTTTAAAATCTCATTAGATCTCACAGATTTTAAGAGAGAAGGGCAAAACTCTTTCCATCTCTTCACACGCAGAACTTGGATGTTTATCCGGATAACAAAACAACAACAACTTTTCCGCAAACACCTCACGCGCTGCTCTGAACTTCTCTGTCTACCGTAACGTTGCACGCTTTTACGAACTTTTCATCTAAAAATTCTTTTTTGAAAACCGATAAGTACGAAGAACTAAACCATTGCGAGAAACGAAAAAAACTCTCAAGCAAGCTACGCAAGGCTTATATATTCAAGAAAGCTCATTGACCAAAAACCAAGAAAACAGAAAAATAGTCAAGGGATCGGGGGAACCCAGTTGCGATAGAGGAAAAAAGAATGTGAGGAGACAGTTGAACAACAAAAACATGAAAACACATTTGCGGTCTCTGGCCTCCCAATTCATTTTTTTCTTCCTTTATATATGAACGGGGCGGGCGATGGCAATTGTCGCCAGGAAAACAATGTCATCATTGGACTACAAAGTACCTTGTGTTCTTTTCATGAAATTTCAGGAAGTTCATTGGACAATGACAATTTATAACCATTTTTTGTCACCTTCAGAACAACAATTTCGAAATTCAGCTGAAATAATAAAAGGGCAACACAAACTAGAAGTACGTGACTATTGTGAGTGACATCTACAGGAGAACTGATAGGTTTTTATAGAAAGAGTTGCGGAAGAAATGAAATAGCTCTTGATCAAACATTAGTCGGTTTGTTTACTTGTTTATCACTTTTGGTCAGTGTCACCTTCCTTTTTTCTTTAAAAAAATGTTTAGAAAAAGGCTCCGTAAACATGTGTGTGGGGAACAGTGGGGGGAAGTTGGCATATCGAGCAACAAAATTTGATGGAAAAGTTTTAAGGTCAATAGTTGGGATTTTTCCACTTAGAACTTATTTCAACGAACGTGAATGGCGACACAATTCATCTTCAAACCAACAACCGTTGTTTACTTGCATTATAGAACTGTGACGTCATTTTCAAATTGTTTGTTTTACAGATCGTTCATCAGAGGTCATCCACATGTGATCTCCGTGCCATCAGAATTTTTATACTCCACTTTGTATTTTGAAATCTTTATGAGCAAAAACAGGTTCAATTAATTAGATATATTGCTTTAAAACCGAGTAGAACAAATTTGAAAATATCTAGAATCAATGTTTTCCATTTCCATTCCGGACGACGTGCCTTTTCTTCCAGTTGCTAACATCATTTGAATATTTTGTGGTTACATCATCCCAATCAGGCCAAAACCTGGAAATGATTATTTTTGATTTCAACTTCTGGAAAGGAAGTCCTCACCTGTTCTTGATTCTTTCCACGTATTCAGCCAAATTTTTGCATTCTCCCACTATCAAATCTCGGTGCTCACTGGTATACGGAGCATAATAAATTTGACAAAGATTGGAGAAAATGCATGCATCAACTTTAGTGGGTTTGAAACCGTGGAAATAGTGTTTGTTTCCCAGATACTTGCTGATTGCCTTGAGGTCTTCTGTTCCTATTCTGATGACGTCTTCGCGACTGTGGAATCCAAAATCTGATCCAGATATTCTTTTTAGCAACTGAAAATGTGAATTGAGAAAGGCTGATCATATGGAAACTCACCAAAGAAGCGTAAAACTTTGACTCGATAACTTTGATAAATGAAGTGAAAAGCCCAAAAATTTTTGGATCAAACAATTCGATCAGCTGAAAGCCTTCTTTTTTACAGTAATTCCTAAAATTCCAATCCCACCTTTGACGCATTTTCCATTCTATAATACCATGCTGAAACTGCCATTGACTTCTCTGTCATTGTTTCAAATGCTCTGGATGTTGCTTTTTGTTCAGCTGACAAATGGTCATCTAATGAGACATGCTTGATAACTTCATCCAAATCACGAAGAATAAAACTGGAATCGTAATATTCTTTTCCATTCAGTTCCACAAATGGTAATGTTCCTTCTTTCGATCGAAGTGTCATGGAGCATTTTGGAACCTGTAAATTATTTTTATTTCATGAAACTTTCTCAAGTGTCTCTTTCACTTCTTCTTTTTGTTCTCTGTTTGCTCTTTACTTCTTTCAAACGCTCATTTTTCTTTGTAACATTACAATGTGTTCAATCATTGCAAGCAAAGTTCAGTTCAATTCAAAGAACCAACCTCATAAGTGATATCCGACATTCTCAGCCATGTTTCCACTTTCATGCAATACGAAGAAAGATTCGGAAGAAGTCGGCAACGTGGAAACTGATAAAGATAGACAACATCTGGCTTCCAATTATCATTCACAGGGGATTTTCGTTTTTGTGTGGCAATGAATTTGTATGGGATATAGACGGCTAGTGCTACTCCACCAGCAACTGCAGCTTTACCCCAATTCGGAAGGGATTCCACCCATTTTGTGATCTCTTCTGTGAAATTTGCGTCTTCTGGCATCTGAAATTTTCAATTTACATAAGAAAAAAGGTCAATTAAGCGTGATTGAATAATGAAACAGTTGGAAGCGAAGAAGTTTAAAACATTTGCCTTATTACAAAGGCATCTTCATATATAAGGTAATCTATAACGTTTGTACGTTTTTCAAATAAAGACAAATCCTATGGAATTCTTTCTGGGAAACGGGTTTCCGATAGGATAATATTTACTATGGTCACCTACTTACTACTAAATAAATGAAATCTCTCTAATCTCTATCCATTAAAGAATGCAACAAGATATATAAAAGTGATAAGAAAAAAGGTCACACTCGAATGACACTCGAATGTTTGCTTGGAAATGAAGTAAATATACTTGTAGAGACGGAAGTGTACACTTTCTCATGGCTCACTGACAATTGCAAAGAAAAAGAGAAGGAAAAAAAGTACAAAAAACAGAGTTTCAATGCTTCTATTACTTTCACAACATTGATTTTGCAAAAGGTTCAAAAATCCAAAAATGTGAGGAAACTTTTGGAAATAAACGTTTCTACTAAAATGAATTGGAGAAAAGAGGAAAATGAACAAATTGGGAGGAATTTGTGTTTTCAACTGTTTTCCTAATGACCTTGTCTTGTTTGTTTCAACCTGGTTGTATGGTTAAATTAGAAGTTAAAATAGTTTTTTGAATGTAAAAATTCTAAAATTAAATTTAAATTCAGAATGCTGGAATCGTCTAGTGAAGCTGTACAGAAACTGAATAATATCTGCACCAATGTCGAAAGATTTTTGCGGAAAAATTTCAAAAAGATTCGAAAACTCTAGCAAATGATGCAAAACGAACAAGTCTAAAAACCCAACTTTTTAGTCAACTGACAATTGGATCAGCTTTTTCTTCTAGAGGAAAAGAGTAAAAGTAAAGTTTAAACTTGAAGAAGCTCATGAAAAAAAACACGGAAGACCTCCCTCTTTTTCATATCCAAACAACAAAATAAAAAGAAGTGAACATAGTGAAACTGAAGAGAAAAATAGAGAAAGAGACAAACATCAAGGCGGTTTTTTGTCTGTCTGTCACGCTGTCTCTTCTAGTTGAAAATGAAAAGAAGAAGAGGGAGTAGAAGAGAGAAATAGAAATAGAATGAGAATAGGAAGAAGTATGAACAATGAGGAATTCATCAGAGTTTGAATAAAACAAATTGAAATTTCAAATTGAATTCGTGCATCTGGAGGAGAGTCATGAGGTAATGAAATGTCATGGGATGTTAGGGTATAAATTAAACATTACAGTGGGTCGGGCATCAGAATGGGGGAGGATTTATGGATGACTAGATTTGGAGTATCCTCGAGGTATGTAGACGTTGGGGATTCTGGGGAAACTGTGATATTTCAGACAGCTGTTACATCGGAGTACTCGATAATAGTTTTTTGTAGAAAAGTCAACTGGTAACAGGAGTTTGTTCTGAAAGCATCAAGAGTAAGCCCCTAAATATGCCAAAACTTTCTCGAGATAATCAAAGCATGGAAGATAAAACTGATTGCATCAGAAATTATATACTTATCGAAGTGTAGACTTCAAATTAATATTTCTTTTCGTGCATCCTCTATTTCCGTGTCAATTCAGGTTTATTGTTTCAAAACAGTCAGTTATTAAAAAAATACAATTTGTCTTTTTTCGACATAATAATATTAGTTTTGGATTCCATCGTTTTTTTTTTCGAGGATACATAATTAAATTAGTAATGTACAAATGATATTCAATTCAAAACAATTCAAGATATATGAATGATCCATTCAATTTCGATACGAGACCATCGTCTGTTGACGGCGTGGCGGAGGAGTTTGAGCGATCGGAGATGTGGCGAGAGAGAATTGGCGTTGGAAGTGACGAGGTTGACTGAAAATGGAATGAAAATATAATTTTGATGGGAAGAAGGAGAACTAACTTCATAGCAGAATGGTCTACCGTATGACCACGCTGAAGTCGTCGATCCAATGGATCGTAAGCGGGATCAACACGACTCCATTCACGGAATAGAGAGTCACTACGCATGTCAACACTGAAAAGAGAATAGTTTATGAAGAGAACAAAGCTCTGACCAGATCATTGTAACTAGAATGAAATTAACTCCCAGAACTTGAAAGCAAATTGAAGCTCAATTTCTACAGAAGATCTTTGCGTGACTCTACAAGCAGCAACAAGGCTCTAAACTGCGGAAAGTTCAAATAATGTCTGTCTGCGATGATTCAACCATAAATGGGTTGGAACATGAACACACCCGGAACAGTGAGTTTTTTTTTTGCTATTCGTCATCATATGACAAAGAAGTAAAATCCTTTTGAACTATGAAATCATCAACTCAAAATCACAAAAAACGTCAGACCAAATCGTAACTTTTGTTGTTTCAAAATTGGTCACACCCAAAATTAACATTTCAAAACTATGACTACAATCTATTATGTTATCGAAACAACTTCCAACTCGTTTTGTTCTGTTTTTCTAATTCAAACCCACCTATAATCTCTGTGATTTATCCTCTGAACATTACTACACGCTTCATCTGAAGAATTCGCATCTTGTTGATTCAGAAGTGATAATCGACGTCTTTCTGAAAATGCTTTCGATATTCCCTCTGTCCAATTCCATTTCAAAACTAACCCAATTCACTTCTCGTACTATCAAAACTGTTAGAGAATCTTTGATCACTGTCATCAGTGGAATTATTTGATTCCATACTAGAGACGGCTGCGGTCGATAAGAATTGACGTTGGAGAAGGATGTTTCTGAAATAAACAAAATCATATTTTGTAGTTATTTGAATTCTTTCTACATCTAACCATTTATAGGTCAACGTCATCATGACCTACTTTAGATGGGTGTGGTAGTATGGGGAGAGATAATGAAAAAGTTCAAAAAGTGGGAAACTTGGAAACTTGATTTTTTGGTAATTCAAGGAAAAGTCACACGTTGGGAAGAAATATCATCATGTTGCACTAGAAAGGAGTCTACTTCAACAACCTACAAATTATTCTTTTTTCTCTCTTTAGACCATTCTCTGGCCGAATTTTTACGACTTTCTGTGCTCCGAGTTCTGGCATCTTCCAGAGTCAGACGTTTTTTGATATGCGGTAAACTACCGTACACCTCTGATTCCACGTGACGTGGCTTACTGAAATTGGAATAAATAGGGGATTGGGACTATGTGAAAGTGGGATGTACTAGTTTTTAAATTGAGTTCGTCGACATTCCCATGCGAAAACCTGTTGAAGAAAAGAATATTCATCCGGTGCGACTGGTAGGATACGGTGAGCTCTGAGAAAGGAGAGAGGAATGTTAGTGAGATTGCGTAGTTAGGAAAAAGTCAGTTTCTGAGAGATTATGAAAGGATTAAAAACCCTGGAAGTTTTAGGTGAAGCCGAGTATTTCTGAAGCCTGAGATAAGCTTCTGGAGATTTTAGGATTGGAATGATTCCCATTTCACGTACAAACTTTCTTCATATTTATTCCACTCACTTAAAAACAGATCTCTTCGCTTTCGCCACTTGACTTGCTTGTCTTTCTACAGTATCCGCCGTCGCTTGACTATCAGTGTTTGATTCGAATGAAGTTGAAACTGAAGATGGTTCTGATATTCCAAGAGCATCCAATTGCTCCAAATGCCCTTTTGCAGCCCATAGTGATTGACATGCGGCTGATACTTCTTCTCTTTGAGCTTCAACTGCCGATGCTAGGGTATATGATCTGTGATCAAGTGGATGTCGACGTTCCACTGGATTTGTTTCAAATGATTTTGCTTGTCTCTGAACAACATGGCTTCGACGACGTTCTGACATCAGTGGAGTTGGAGAGGGTGGTTCTTGAATAATTGGGACTTCAAGCCTACGAGATGAGGAAACTTGAAGAACGTATGGATCATCGACTACATCTTGAGCAGTGTTTCTTTTTTGGATGATTGGATCATAGAATTGGCGATATGGGTTTGGATCCAGAAGAGGTGGTGGGGATGGTTGTGCTCCAGGATTCCAGGATCGAGAATGGGCGTGGCCTCTTTCGTATATTCTTCGTGGGATTTCAGGTAGAGGGGAGGATATCTGGAATATTTTTCAGATTTTAAGACATTATGAAACTTTAATCAGTATAACTGTAATGTATGCTCACACTAAACCGCCAACTAGATTGTTTCCGAAAGTTAAAAAATGAGTCAGGAAAAACTTTCCATAATCGATATTTTTTTCTGAATCAGAATCTCTAAAGTTCACAAACGGAATTACAATCTATAACCCCATTCAAATAGATAACTCACCTGTTTTCTAGGCGGCGGTGCGGCAGCATAATGTACAGCATTGCTTCGTGCAAAGTGGCTCATACGGCGTTGCCGATCATGCTCGAATTGGTGATGCTGCTGAAATAAAGAAAGAGAGTGTAAGAGAACTGTAGATTCCAGAGAAATAAAGAAGACACATTATTTCGTTTTATCAACCCATTTCAAGTGCCTCTTTTATCACACTTTTCTTGATGTTAATTGGAGTCGCGCTCTTCTAAATGTATAATATTACGTCAGACATACACACACTTCATGACAATTGTTCAGGAGGACAAAGTTGAAATTTCTTTTCAGGAGAAAAAAGGAAACAATTGGTTTCTTGAGCTCGCAAAGTTTGGAAACTTGATTCATGTGGGATTCTCTCAGATTGTTTAAAAAACGATTTTGATGTTTCAATGTTTTGATCTGTGTTATCCCACGCCCCTCCGGATTATTTGTACTTTACTCGAAACTCATTTTTTTTGTAGTTAATAAATATTTTTTCTGTTTGAATGTGTTCTTAAAGTAATCTGCAGCTTTAAAAAACGATTTTGAGCTGAAAACTGCTCCCGAATGTGTTAGACCTGACGGTCTCGCCAATAAAACTACCGTAATCCTGCGATGACGTGGCATTGATATATTTCTTCAATGAATGAGTTACCGTGTCAATATCACATGACCTCTCTCTTCCTATTCCACTCTCTATATCAATTGCATTTATTTCCCAACGGAAAAAGGTAAGAATTTGCGTAGTGCAGCTCCGCACCATTCAGTTGGGTCTCCTTATAAACGGCGTCTCCGTAGATGATACCTGATAACACGTGTCTTATCAGTTGTCAATTATTCTGTATAAAAGGCCACCTAGATGTCATCTTTTCACCACGGGAGGAGAATGAGAGAAGGGGAGTGAAGGAGCTTGTATTTCCAAATAGAATGGAAATTGTTTGAACCATTTGCTCTTTTCTCTCTCCCTCTCTACCTTCTGCTCTTTTCCGTATTATTCTTATCAATTCTTCTATTTTTATTACGTCTCACTCCTCCTCCCTTTAAGACTCCGCCCATTGTTTTGGTGTCCTTTTAAGAGGCACTATACATATGTACAATGTTTTTGAGTAAGTTTGAATAAACATGTCTTGATTTAGTAATGGTATCGCAAATAGAACACACGGCACTTGTCAATAAACAGATGGACTTTTTCTGTAGGATCTTATGGAGAGGTATAGACAACCTCTTATAGAAGATCACCTCAAATATAGAATCCCTTGGAGTGCCACAACTATAGCCTACAGTAACGGAACTTCTATCCGCGAGGGCCTCTGTGAACTTTTTGATCATTGAAGCAATTCAAGAAATCTAGATATTGAAACAGCTGTTATTTAAATCTTCAGTCTGAGACGTTCTTCAAAAAAATCGATGTTCTGGGTCACTGCTTACATGTGTCGATTTGCACTTCAAACATTTTCGTTCTGTTAAAAATTCTCAAGTTTTAAGGAAAATTTTTTTACAAAGACCCGCCCGCAACCTAAACTTAGATCTTATCTTCTAAATTGACCCAGATTCCAAAAAGACCGTTTGAACCCTTTTTTATTCACAATTTCCAAAAAGCCAGATGTTTGAACTATTGACCTTTTTGAGCTCAAACACATACGTGATGCTCACTCTATCTATAATAATGAATACTCTATTTCCATCACCCACACACATACATATTTATGTAGATACACTCTATTATTATTCATATTAAAATGTTAAAATATCATTGTTCCTTATTATTATTGTCCTCTCCTCTCTCTCTCTCTCTCATTTCCTTCATATGAATAATACAATCACAAAGCTGATGCAATGTGTGAAAAGAGTCGAAAAGGGTCAAAATTGAAGTGTAATATACCTCTTCTAAACGAAATCGGTGTCCACTTTTATACCTTTTCGAGAGAAGAGAAAATAAGAGAGGAAGAATTGTTGCTGATCTTTATGAGAGAAAAGAAAAAGATCAAAACAATTAATGATGATCAGTTTCATCTTTTTTTGTAGAAAAAAAAACGATTTGGTTTTTGGAACTGATCGAATCATAGAAACAAGTCAATAGGAGTGTGATAAAGGGCTATGGTGATGATGTATTTTAATGGGTTTGTGCTCGAAATATGTAAATAAAATATGTAAAAGGTGTGAATTTGATGGAGTTGGAAATAGATAAAAGTGGGAATTTCAAAACATGATTCAGCGGATCGAGTTATAGTAGCCTAAAAACTCGCATTCCAACTAACGAACTTAACTTCCAGCTTGATTGTTTAATAAATAAGTTGTAGAAGTTTCAAGAAACCTGCCGGCTAGGGAAATTGATTTTCAGAAGATATTAGGAACTGATTTCATTCTGGATTGATCCACAAGCACGAATTAGAATCTCAAATAAATCCGAATCTCTAGTTTCATTGAGCATTTGAACTCTTCTCACAAACTTCACTCTCTCCACAACAAAACATCTGACTAACGTTGACTTTTTATTGAACCAAAAGAGTCCAAATCTCCCCCGTACCCCTTTGTTCCTCCCTCCAAATTGTTTTCACCTTTCCCTTCAAAGAGCTCATCCCCTAAATCGGAAATTGCTTCTGTATCCGTTTTCGATATTGGGAACGCCCTCCTGCCGTGAAGCCCTCTCTCTATTTCTATTCATGTCTTCTGCTCATTGAGCCCTAAACAGCTGTATCTATCTATTCTTCATTTTCAACCACGAGCAATATGTCTTTTCCACTGTAAGCCACCACCACCACCAAAACCACTACAAAAACATCCATCTTCTGACGTCTTCTTCAGCCTTCTGCTTCATTTTTTCGCGCTCTCGTTTCAATTTTCATTCTTCTTCTTCTTCCTCTATCTTTCATTTTTGGAATTGGTTTCCGCCTCATTTTTGGATGATTCGAGTCAAATTTCTCCAAAATTTTATTTCAACGTCACAGTGTGGTTGAGTGTGTCTGTTGACACTAAAGACCTATGAGAGAGCATTGGAAGGTTGCTTTGTAGATGATGATATCAGTGGTATATAAGCTGCCACTGTCTGTTGGCACAACGAATAGTTAGGAGGCAAAAGTTTGGAACGTGGTGTTGGTCTTTTGAAATGTGAGAGGCAGGATGGGTTCAATTACAGTCTAGTAAGTTGGAAAATCCATGCCCTTCTATTAAAGACTTCTAGCCAAACTACCTAAATCGATTTCTTCTAAGAGCTTGACCCTATTCATAGTTTTTTTTAGTTCATGAGCGAACAACATGAGAAAAAAAAACGTCTGTAGCTCTTTCAAGGCTCATTATAAATGTCCAACGAAGCGTGATTCATGTTTTGAAGATGCTTTTGCAGATACTTCTTCAAAAAACTAGATCGTAGAAAAAAAAATAGAAATATTGATGTGTTTTGATTCCGAGCTTTAATAAAAGGGCCTCTGTTATTGCCTTGTGTGCCCGATTTATTTCCCACTTTTGCGGCGCTTATTGCTCTTTCCATCTGGTACACGATGCCATAAATTGTCGACCATTTAGAGAGGATTTCATGGTTGAGTGAGCAATTAGATGCCGACTTATAAATGAAATCTGAGATGTCTATCTTTCTGAAGCTCGTTCCACTTCAATTTAACACGTCATAACTAACACATTTTACACAAGAAAAAAGTTGTTCATCTGTTTTCATCATCACTCTTCAATATCCCTATTATTCTTCTTCTTATCTCCTTCTTCTTACAACTATACTTCTTCTTCTCCGTTGCGGTGTAGAAAGAGAGTACCACCTGTCCTTCCTCTCTTTTGAGAGAGAGAGAGCTCATCTCTCTTTCGAACTCTTTCAATACTTCTTCTTCTTCTTTCAACTCTTTCTGAGAACACATTCTTTTGGTTTTTTGTGTCTCCTGACAAGACTCAGAAAGAAAAGACCATTATAAAAGACAAAAGGTCCCCAGTCCCTCCCCTCTTCCATTCCTTCCATAGGGACTCCGCATTTTTCTTCTTCGTTTTAAAATTTTTACTGCTTTGCCATCTCGAAACGAAAATGCTCCATTTTGTTTTTTTCTTGACATTTTGGCTTTTGTCGGAGAGGACAACTTGCCTTTTTCAAGAGTCAGAGTTCAAAAGAATAGTGCACTTCTATTAGAGGCTGTTCTCATTTTAAGATTTTGATAGTGACAAAATGCAGAAATCAGTTCATGATTCTCTTCTTTAAAACTCTCATGCATATATGCTGCCTCTTTTTCTTTTAGGCTCATCAGATTCTAAAGTTTTCAACTGTTACCACGTCTTCTGAAATTCAATGACCCATCCTTAAGGTTTGATTCCTGACCCTTCTTCCCCTTTCCTCTTTTCTTCCTCAAATGACTCCGTATCTCAACTTTAAATCTTTTTTGTTTTAATTCTAAAAGTTGAGGTTACTCAGATAACAACATTCGATGGGATAGATAGATACTCATCTATGGATGTGTGTGCGTGACCTAAAATTTCAATCACATGTTTTTTTTCCAAATTTGAATCGTCTTCAAAGATTGAGTGGTTTTGGTTTGGGTTAGTCATGTGTGTATGTTGAAGGTGCGTGTCAATGATGGAAACAAGAAAATGGGGCTATAAGAAAAGCAGATAATTGGCAATGTTTTATTACCTTTAAACAGGGGGTTTAGTAGTGGAAATAAACCTCAAGAAAGAATCATTTTGGGTCTGACGTCGTCATCGTCATCATCAGAAGGTGAAGGAAAAGAAGAAGAAGACGACGATGGCAGATGACGTTTAAGATGGATTAGGTGGATGGAAATTGTTGAAATTGTGGTTTTGAGGTTGATTGAGTTCTAAGAGCTCAATTCTGACCAGGTTCGCATCATGTTTTTTGCAAGCATATGACGATGAAATTTCTTTTAAATTTGACTTAGGTGTGGATCATGAATGATCGTATTCAGCAAAATAGGGCTCGCCGTGGTTAGGTATTAGATCTACCGTATCCCAAACCCAACTTCAAATTTCCACCCTGCCGGTATACTGTAGACCTTTTTGGAAAACCAAAGTCTAGTTTCAACCGGTTTGTTTCCAAATAATTAAAAGTATTACTTGTAACCTTAATTCCCAATTATCACACAAGTCACATTTTCTCTGGTTCCATCTGATCTTTTCCACCTGTTATCATCTGGATATATCTATGTTTTTTTCTTTCAAAAACAAATCACTAATCACTCAATGATTTGATTATACATACCCTCTCTCGAGAAACATGTGATTGTGACCTTCTGGAACCGTTTTGAGGGGAGTTTTCTCGGGAAAAAAACTGTTTTGCAACAACCGTATCTATCTGTCACTTTCCGCAAAACCGCCTATTCATGATCATGTACTTTACCAAATTAAAATTCGTAACACCCCACGTCAATCTCCACTCACACACACTTACTGTGGACACTGTTTAATTGTCTCGTGTCTCTTCAACGACCTCTGAACTATTACGTCTATCTCATCCATCTCATCACTAAGAGGACGGAAGGATACACGAACGTGTGTTGAGAATAGAGTACGAGAACCTAAGAGGGATTCGAGGATGCCACGGGGTGGTCTTGAGTGTGATGAGCGACGAAGGAGAAGACGAACTTGATAGATTGGACAGTGAGAAGAGATACAAAACGATGAGAGGGAGAGACTTTCCACTTCTTTCAACCGGTTTTCCGATGTCATGTCGACCCCGCGCACGGGTATATAAGTCAACTCATTTTGGGTAGAAGAGACGGCTGGCTACAGGACGTCCCGACCGAGAAAGAGAGAGAGAGAGAGACTGATTCTCACCATTTATGATGGTGTGGAGAGAGAGAGAGACAGATGGGACTGTAGTATTTGTAGTTTCTATGAAGACGATAAACGGTGGGAGTGGCTAGGAAGAGTCTGAAGATTTTAGACCCAAAGTGTTGGGATTCCCTTCATTTTTCCAGGCTCGCCAAAACTTCTGATCTTCCTTGGGCGGCTAGTGATATGAATAGTCTACCTTTGGCTCTGACTCCGCTCACAAAGTTCCCACCATACCTGCCCTCTTCACCCTTGCTCTTCTATTAAAGGTCTCGAGATTTTCAAAGCAAAACTTGCTCAGACCGTACCTTTGGCTCTAATTTCCCAATGCCCTGATTATGCCTCTTCCACTTTTTTCTATCTAGCTCTACTCCAGCTCTTTCTATATCTCATTTTTGTGATCCTTTTTATGATTTTATGATTTGTTCGTAATTGAACTGTCAATATTTAAAATGAAAATTGAGCCAATTTAGTCAACTTTGTAATGCTAGCAATCTGGAAATATCTAGCTCTGACTCCGCCCCTATTCATTCGTTTTGATAGCTTTATATTCAGAGTTATCAGTAATCGAATTTTGACTCTTACTCCTCTCCTGATCTTTGGCCTAAGACTCGGGGACCACTCCACTTATCACCAGATCCTCCGATTTCCAGTCTCGGGACCCTCGAAACTATCGACGATATGTTTTTTTTGACGAAAAGTAATTCGAGAGATAAATGAGAGAGATAATGATGAAAGTAAGTCAAAGAGAGAGAGAGAGAGAGAGAGAGATAAGGGGAGTGTGATCCTTTCCTCTTCCTGGCGCCCACACACAGCTGTTTCTTCATCGGAATGAAAAGAAAAAAGAGAGAGGAGGTACACTTGACCTCCTCTCCTTCCTCTCAACTGTCCTTTTCTTTTTTTCCGTCGATCTAATCCAAGGGACAAACTTGGAAATCATTTCGAAATCACTCGTTTCGTTTTTGGAAATTTTAGAATAGGATTGTGACTTTTTGGCCACTCTCCATGAGTCAGACTATTTCTCTATCTTTCCCGTTTTAACGGTGAAGTGTAGACAGGAAGAGAAATTGAGAAGACTAGTCCTGTTTACCGTCCAATCGAATATTTTTAACAACGTTCCAAATCGCAGAGATCATGACGTTTCATTTTCTCGAACGATTTCCGAAATTTGTACTTGAAATAATCCGAAGAAAAGGGCAAATGAAACACGTCATTCTTTCTTGGAGGAATTCCAAATATGTTGATGTAGATCTTCAGAAATCATTAGAATCTTGTGTAGTCTACAGTACTCCTTTATATTGAAAAAATCCAGGTGAGCACGGTTTGAGAAATAGGTGACAGTGGTCCTCTTGATGGTAATTACCATACCATATGTCTATATGTCAATTACCATATGTGAAATACCGCAAATCAGAACATAATCCATCCTAACATCTTCTCATTTCCCACACTCCCAATGACTTTCGTAACAGAATGTAACCTTTCCAAGTCACAGTCCATCTCCTAATTAAGTGCACATGTCCGAAAACCTAATGCGACCTTGAATAAATACGTTCCGTCCTACCTCATTCCTTCCCGCTCATCAGAAATGACCTGCCAGCCGTCCTCTCCCTCAACGGGGTGCATCCTCACTTCTTTAAAGGTGATACTCCTTTTCTTTTCTCCTCTTCTTTTCTCCGATTTTCTTCCAACTGTTTCTCTTTTTTCTCTTTTTTCTCACTGTTTTTCGTTTTTCCCATATCTCGCTATGAGAGCCTTCCTGTCCTCCCTTTAAATACAGTTCCATCTCAAGAGATTCATGTAGTTTCTAGCCCTTTTCTCCTATCCGTTTTGCCTCCTAAGTTGAAACATCAGCACCTATTTCTCTCTCCACCTGCGTCTCTATTACCGATCTATGCTTTATTTCGATCTCTCATCTTCCCCCAAAACTTTCCGCGGTTTCTTCCTATCAACTTCTCTCTTTCTCTCTCTCTGACTCTCGATTTGTGTGTGTAAGACTATAAATACAAGCAAAATTCAGTTCCAATACACTAAACCTTTCCATTCTGTGTTTCTGTTTCCAACGGACTGATGATGGACTGTTTGAAGGGAAAACAATAAAATGGTGTATGAGAGGAGAAGGTGAAGAAGGGGAATGACGATTGTTTGTTTCAGAGTTTTATTCTCTATAAATATTATGATAGTGAGAAGGGAACTGTACTGTTGAGGGGGAGCTCTCAGGAATGAGTTTTGGTCCTTAAAAATCACAGTTTTATAAAGAGATAGTTGGGATCAGGAGTAAAACTTAAACTTACATAGCTCAACTGAAACTTTGCTTGTTCCCAGCTGATCCACTTAGACTCTTAGATCACAAGGACATCAGAGAATGGCGCCAGTGGATCAAATGGCGTGACAGTCAATTCTAGGGAAGTTCAGATTTCACAAAGTTTCGAAATAATAAGATCTTGAACTTTCTTTTCTTTCCCACCCACATAGTACCATATCTCTCTTACTATACATACTATCAAGATTGAACTACTTATCATGAGTAAGATCTATCTTCTTTTTTCTTTTTCTCGTATCAGTCTAATTCCGCATTGCAAAAATATTTGAAATCGTCGTCTCTCTTCCGTTATTATCAGTCAGAAAGTTCGGAAAAGAACAGACGAACACTAGAGTAACCGTAGC
The DNA here is from genome assembly GCA_963572265.1 of Caenorhabditis doughertyi. NCBI lineage: Eukaryota > Metazoa > Nematoda > Chromadorea > Rhabditida > Rhabditidae > Caenorhabditis > Caenorhabditis doughertyi. Next base: position 12,423,531 of record OY751554.1, read on the forward strand.
CCGAAAAAGTTTAAACAAACTGTGTCTTTTTTCCCTCTTTTACCTATATACAAGATGTGTCCATCACTTCTCAAAAAGAGAGAAAAAAAGAGCTCTCTTTTTCTGTAGAGCTCTCCTTATGTCACACCACAAAAGTTGAGCAAACACACTACTTTTGTATAAGAGAAGGAGGGCCAAGAGAGTGATGGAAGGGGCTATTTAAAGCGGAGAAAAGAGACTAAGGACAAGAAGAAGAAGAAGAACTTTTTGGTGATGATGTTTCTTTTGTGGATCAGTTGAGATGAGAGAAACGGGAAGAAGTCATTTATTTAATGCAACAACTCGTTTCGAATGCATGAAATTTTTGGTTTTTGTACTTGTCCTCCCCGTTTTTCATCATTTATGGCATTCTTTTTCTTGGTTTCAAGCTCCTGGGAGCGCATTTACATAATTGAACTTTTTTTCAATTTTTGACTTTGTTGCGGGTGGTCCAGATCTAAGATTTGTGAAAAATCTAATGAAACTGAACTTGTCATAAGACCTAGGATTCCCATATTTATAGGTCTAGACCACATAAAGCATCATTTCCGAACTATCAATGATATCATCATTGCAAATATTTGAGCGTATTTTTGGAGTTTTTATCACGGAAAAAGCGGAAATTCGAACTTTTTTTTGGAATGAAAAAAGTTGGTCGTAGGACTTCTAACTCCACTACAGTTTCACTCAAATTTTGAAACATTTTTGATCATTTGACCTACTCCCAAGTCCATCCCAAACCAAACTACATAAATCGTATTTTGATATTCGTAACCGTATTAGTCGACCACTAATCATGCTAATTTCCTGCTCACCTATATAAATTAGTCTCTGGGGGAAACTCCATGAATTGTTTAGATTAATCAAAACGCTTCTTTTTTTTCTTTTTGTTTGGAATTCCCGCCCTCGTAGACTTTCATAAACTATTCTTTGGAAAAGTTTATAAGAAACAAAAACATCAGGATTCTTTATTACTTTTTTTTGAACTATTGTCTTTCACCTGTCTGGTCGAAAATATAAAACACAAAATACGAAGTGCCCTTCTAATAGAGATAAGATCAATTTCAAAACTTTGAGTACTGTCTACCATCTAGATCTTTGTTCCTTTTTACTTGTAATTTTGAATCACAAGACGATGAATTCCAGGTCATGAGTCAAACTGGTTCCATGTCGTTCGTTTTCATTCTACGTCATTTTTGAAATTAGATCAGAAAATTTAAGGGATGTTCTGCCCATAATAACAAGGCAGAAAGTAGTCGGGGAAAATTAGCACCTTTCTAAAGAAAAACAAGAAAATACTGAAGAACATTTCTGACTAGCTTATCACAGAGTCTGTATCTTCTCTGGTGAAAAATAAATATTCTGGTTCCCTTGCCACGACTTTTTAAATGTTCCTAACTCCAAAAATGCTCTTCTAATAGAGGATTCCTCTCAAGTTCAAATATCAATCGTCTATAATCTGTTGATTGTTTTTATTTCCACAGTGTTCAGATCAATCACTTAATATCTAAGACATCACTAGACTCAAAATCACAAATTCGGCCAATTCAGACGACGTCGTTATCGCCAACGTCTTCAGTATATAAACTTTCATTTTTTCTGTTGTAGCCCTGAAGAAAAACTAAGAATTGAAGACTTTCCATTTATATATTGGATAGAAAATGTGTGCTATGGTCTCAAATTTTGGAGGTTTTTGAACTTTGAAATTCCAAAAAAATTGTCAAATTCCCACAAATGAGTAGTGCGTCGGTGTGTGTGTTCCTTTATTTCAAATTTCAATATTCTGACGTGTCTCGTATGTGAATAATTCTTCGAATCTTGCCGACAGAAGAGGAGAAATGGAACTCTTTCGCACGGTTTATCACAATTGGAATGGAATAAAAAGTGAACGGGAACAATAGGAGGGGAAAAAAAGAACCGTTGAGCTTTGGAGTTTTTGCTTCCTTGTCTACACTTGAGATGTACGGTTTTTTGAACTTTTTTTTTTGAAGTTTGAGTTTTGTAAATGTCTACAAAAGGAATGATAGTATAAAAGGAACTTTTGAGTTACACTTATATTTAAAAAGTTGGAAAAAAGACTTCATGTTATAAGATTATTTTTCAATGTCCACAAAGCTTTTATGAAAATTTCAACCAAAATTTTTTATCCTTCTTTGTTTTTATCCTTCATATCCTCCCCTTCTTTTCTCTTTCAATAAGATGCAAATTAGGTCATAAGCTGCTCTCTCTCCCCCACTAAGTCGTTGTCGTTTTTCGTCGTTTTCGTTTCCCTACAAAAAGCTCTCCGAGTTTCTGTTTTTTGTAGTTTTTTCTCCGGATAAACTCAATTTTCTTCGCTTCTTCTTTTTTGTCGCCTTCTTCCTTCAGAGTTCTTCTTCTTCTTCTCCTATTCCTTGCCCTTCGACGATCATAAGCCTTGCCTTCAGAAAAAGGAAGAAGAAGCCGAAAAGAGAGAGAGTGTCAATTTTCTTCTTGTAGTTCCTTTTTCCACCCCGGATAAACTCAATTTTCTTCATTTCTTCTCCTTTTTTTGCCACATCTTCTTCTTGTCCTTCTTCTTTTTTCCATCTTCTTGAACTCCTCGTTTTTTTTTGCAGATTTCTTCTTCTCCCCCTATCCAAATAATCCAATATTATTATGTTATGAATTGAGCAATGCGGACAATGGATCAAGGACAGTTGCAAAAGTTATTAACAGCCGCTGCGGCTGTATCGACCACTCCACAGCAGCAAAATCCGATGGTAAGGTCTTGACTTTTGACTTTCTTTTTGGGGTCTGCTGCATGTTCGGTTTGAAACCATTTCTATTTGTACACCTGATGCTCTCTCTTTGGCACACGGCTATTTGGCATCCGGAGGGTTATATATAAAAAGAGAAAAGAAGAGGAAAGAACGTACAGTTCAACTTTTTGAATTGATGTTTTTTGCAAATTTGCAAATTGTAGAGTAGGAGAACCTCTTATAGACAGGCATCGCTTTAGCAAAAACCTCTTGGGTAATTGCCGTTACCATTGAGTTGGTCCGAATGCCGACTTTTTCTGCCCTTTTCTTTACTGAGTTCAAATTGCTAACCTCATGTAATTGATGTTCTCCCCCCTTTCTCCCACGAAACTTGTGTCTCATTTTGTAGTTTTCTGTGATCATCTGTTTGTTGTATTTAAAGTGACTTTTACTTTTCCTTCTGACTCAACTTGCACACAAAAATTGTCTGTTGACCCACAATTGGGGGTTTCTTTAAAGTTCTCCTTCCCACAGAGGTACACACACACACACACATACAATTCGTTTTTCTTTTTCTGACCATGCACACTCATCGTAGTATATAAAAATGTATAAAACAACATTTCCTTCTTCTACAGATGCTCTTCTCATCGATGACATCACAACAGGCGACGACGCCGCCAGCGTCTGTTTGGTCAATCAAATCACATTCTATACCGAATACTACAATAAATACACAGACGAGTATTGATGCGAATTTAGCCGCTTTCATTCTGTTACAGCAGGCGTTTCAGACGCAACAAGGTGAGAATTTAGACTTTGTCTTCTCTAGAAATTCAAATATTTTCAGCCATATCATCAGCAATAAATACACCAGTATTACCATCTCCGACGTTATCAACACCTTCATCATATATTCCCAATTCATTTACTCTTCCAATGTTTCCAACAACTACAGTACCTACAACACTTCCGACTCCAACTCTAACACCCACAGCTTCAATTCAAACGCCTGTAACTCCACAATGTCAAACACCTCCAGGAGTCTTCAATGCTTTGAATTCACTGCTACAAATGCCAACGGCACCCCCAAAATTGGATTCAATGAAGTGCTCAACACCTCCAATCGTCATTCAACCATCTACAACTCCATTGGAATCACTTCGAAAAATATCATCTGTCTCAATGCCTGCTGAATTTGTTCCAGTTATTCCAACGCCTTCTGCTTCTGCATCTGGATCCGGATCTCAGCCGGCTTCATCTCCAAGCACGTCTTCTAAGAAAGGAGAAGAAGATGAGGATGATGAAGAAGAAGAATTCGTTGATATTGAATCAGTTGACGTGGCAATTGATGGAAAAGAGAAGAGGAAAGCACACGTGGAATTCTATAGAAGGATGAAATATATGAGACAACAGTGAGTTTCTTAGAAGATGTTTGATTCCATAAAACTGTTTTTCAACTTTTCAGAGATAAAGCGCTCCAATGTGGGATATGCAAAAAACACGTGGAGAATCATGAGAATATGATGGCAGTACACGTGGCAGAGCATGCAGATGCGGGATGTTATCAATGTAGATTATGTGGATGGCAGGCGATTGATAAGTACAAAATCTATACTCATATGAGAGTAGAACACCCTCGAAAAGTGGATATGTTTGTGGATAAAAGAGATATGCCAAAGATGTGTTTAGTCTTGTCTCAATGCTTTCCAAAAACATCATCACGTCCAAAGAAGGAGTCGAATCGAAATGCTGATACTTATTTGACGGAGATTTTAAGAGGATCTGCGGCTGAGCGATCATGTAATGTATGCAAAGGGAGTGTCAAAAGAGATAAGGCAGCAATGATTCGGCATGTTCAAACGAATCATACTATCAAGTGAGTGGATACCTTTTATTGAAGGGCATCTGAGGGGATAGGTCAGACCCAGGAAAAGTTGGCACGGTGCCATGCTCCACCTTTTAGATCTGATTCATGTTTTGGTATGAATCATGTTTGAAGCTTGGTATGGTGTCAGACGTTGAGATGAAAAAAAAAAGATTTTGATAGTAAATTTCACAAAATACTCTTCAACAATCCCTTGAATTTCCAGATGCAAAACCTGCAAAGCAATCACCACAACTCTTGAAGATCAACAACTCCATCAAGAACAATTTCATCAATTAAAAGATCCAAAAATGTCAGTTCACTATGCTCCAAGTGCAGCTGCAATCTATCTACTTCCCGCGTTGGAAAAATGTTTTTCAAGTGAAAAACAGTAATAAAATATTCGTTTTCTTAATAATAATCATCTCCTACCCACTTTCTTCTTTTTCCTTTTTTTTCCCTTTTTTCATTCATCCCCCCAACAGAGTTTTAGAACACAAAGCCACAGAAAGTGACGGGTCATTTCAAAATGAAATTTATATTCTTTTTAAATATTTCTTTTTTCCAAATTGCCACGCCCACTCAGCTTCCCCCCAAACCCGCCGAACAATGACTCTTTCAAACTTCAAATCCATGCCACATTTTCTTTTTGTTTTCTTTTTTGAACTTTCTTCCAAACCCAATAACTTTGTGTACTTGCCATGATTTCTCAGTTTGTTTTAATAATAATTTTAATAAATTTTTCGTTTTTTAAACTGACCTCTAAACCTTCTGTACTTGGCAACTGTCGTCCAGTGCCACGTTGCACTTCAAATGAACTTCGACGAACTTCATCTGATACTTCTGGAGGGTGTAACTCTGCAGAATGAGCACGGGTTGGAGCAGGGGACACAGAGAGAAGAGCTGAAAGGGAGATTTTATTAGAAGAGCACTAGACGCTCGTGAAATGTTGGGATTTACTTCTTGAAGCAAACATTCTTTAGAAACTGATCCGTCAAAAAAAAAACTCACTGTTATAAGTGTTTTGTGATAATCTTAGTGCATAATTTGAATCGTTTGTAACTATCAACGGGACAACTGATATACTGTTATCAATATCGTGTTCATCTTCATATCCTAATGTTGTCGTTGATGTGTGTTTCGGTGTTGATGAATTCAGAAATTCTTGCGGCAATGGCAGTGGTCGGCTCAACCCAACGACGACACTCCGAATGTGTTCTCTCTTGAAATCCGGATTTCCAGTTCTGAAACTATTGAGTTAACTCTGAAAATTGAATGAATGAGGCTTACGTAGTGACTGGATTCCTTCGTTTCAGACAATATCTGTAGAGATAGACGACGGAGATGACGACGATGAGGCCGCCGACCACGCCGCAGACGAGAACGAAGATGGTAAACAGTGGGCGTTGCTCTTCCTGAAAATGGTATGAGTTTGTTATGGTTTAAAAACGATTAGAAAAAGAGAAGATGTTGTTGGAATCAGTTTGTGAAGTCTACTAGCGAGATACTTTACATAAGGAAGATGCTCATTAAAGTTATTTCAAATGAAGCTCCGTCGGGAGGGGATGATTTGGGATACTGTAGTGGAGAAAAGAGTTTTTACAAATCGGGACTTCAAAAAGTGCTATCTGAACTCTGAACATCACAAGTTCTGATTTCAAACGGTGTTGGTCAACTTATGTATGAAGCTCCCTATTTGTCTTAAGCCTACATGATTTTCAATTTCAGGCTAAACTTCTGATAACACTTGGCCTACAATTGTTCAATTTTAGCTGAAATATATGCTACTAGACGTTGATGCCACATATCCATACACGTATCACTAAGAAACGACCAACCCAATTGATCGAAACCTCGTCCTATAACAAATCACCCAAAAAATTGAATCAGAACTTGGAAAATAGTCACATGCTCCTATACCAATCAACCCTCATTATTTATTGTTTATTGTTCTCTCCCCCTAATTCCTAACCCAAAAAATGAATATTTCATTTTGGGACACCAATCATGTCTCCCCCTCCCCCACTCATGAAAAAAAAACAACCAAAACAACATGAATATTCAGATGGCAAATACTCAAAAATTCAAGAGAGGGATGTGATTTCTTGTGATCAGAATAAGGTTTTCATGAAATATCAATAATTTATGAAAGAACTTTAAAGTTCTGAGATCTCCCTTATAGAAGGGCACAAATCCTCAGCAAACTTTTTCTATTATAAGAGCACTGAACAATAAAAAAAAACTAATGACCCATGGACCGAATGAACGAAAAGCGTGATTTTCCGAAAGACAGAAACCGGATCTCATTGTGAATTAGAAATTAGGAGAAAAACAAGAAGTATTGTATTTCAAGATGGTGCAAGTGCGCTCGATTGATAACCCACATAGATTCGAAGTAGTAGCTGTGAGGTACGAGAACTCATCAGTGAAGAAGAAGACGAAGAAGACGTCGAAGAATTAGAAGACGTCATTTGAATTAGAGTTGATGATTATGCGAAAGGAACTCTTTGTATTCCAAAGAGAAGGGACAAACACAGAATTCCTTTTTTGACGACGAAAAGGACCACTTTCTTCTCTTTTATATTCCAATGAAAAGTGGAAAAAATGGAATTAAAATTATCGATGCCAGACTTCGTGTTATTTGAAATATTAACAAAAGTCAATTGGTGACAGGAATGGAGTGTTTCTAACAGTTCTTCCATCATTTTTTTCAGTTTTTGGGGGGAAGTGAAAAAAGGGTGCATTGCGTGGAATTACTAATCATTTTTTGGGGAAAAGGGAATAGGAAAAAAAAGAGGGTGGAAATTATTTTTTTTTCGGACTGGACTCTAGATTAAATGTCAAATAGATTGGACAAGGTCAAGAAGTAAAGTCTGGAAAAAAAAAGGATTAAGCTTATAATGTGTTCAAGCTCATCAAACCACTAGAAGAAAAACCTTTGAAAAACGAAAGTTTTTTTTTTCCGGAAAACGATTTCCAGATATTTTTCAGACGGAAGCCCGTCTAAAAATAATCCGTCTAAAAATCATCTAATAGTCCAAAATTACCCAAAGCCTGCTCTCTGATCTTCCATCTTTTCACAATTAGAAGATCAAAAAGACATGCTTTGTCTCTAAATTGAATCGAAAAAAGATCTAATTTGGAAAATGACAATGCTCTTCTCTCCCAATATATGTACATTGGTGGTCAATAAAATCATTAAAAATTCAAACGAATGTTCAAAAAGTTTTTGTCTATTTGAAGCATGAAACATCACATCAGAATAAATTGAAAATTCATCCGGAATTCAAGATTTCTGATCTCTCAGTTTTATGTATAATGATGAGCTCAGAAGACTTCCTTCCGTTTTTATTTCCTAGTTTATTGGCTTGAATTTCAGTGAAAATCAGAAAGTTGAAAAACATACCCTTCGATTCGTAAAAAGCATTGTCATGATTTGAAATTTTAGAATTCAGATTAGCCACACGTTGAATAAATTTGAAAAGAAGTGTTCGAATTCATATGAATACTCTGCATCAATACATAATAACTAATCTCATCATTTGCCTATATCGCCCTACATGCACCTTTCTTTTTCTCTTTCTAATCCGCTTCACTCTCTTTCTATCTCTTTTCAAGATTATCTCTCTTTTCTGTTACTATGATTTCTTTTAGGATGGAAATGGAATGAGAAATTTTGACGATAGTGAAATGATGGTGTTCAAATCAGTTGCTCTTTTCACCTTTGAGCAAAAATGAAGCTCATTAAGGAAATCAAGAAATAGTCCACAAAAAAAATGATTTTCGGATTGTAAAGCTTTTTGTCGGTAAGCCCAGAATGACGAAAGTGAGAACGGTATTATCTATAAAAAGTTGGGATTTTTGATCATTTTCTTTTACAGAAAAAAAGCAGATTTAAGACTTGTAGGTTCACAGAAAATCAGAGGATTTCGAAGAGTCAAAAGCATAAAACTTTATATTTTTAGCTACGATTTCTAGGAACGGAGCACTTGAGACATGTAGACTTTTGAGCACATTCGTGTCTATTTTGGTATGATTTATGGTTAAATTTGAAGGATTTAGCAATCCCTCGTTCAAACAAAAAATATAAACCTCAAATAGAACGGCACTTCAGGTCAGTTATGAAAGAGAAGCTCTCTGAAAATGCAATTAGATTCTCCTAAACATCTGACATGAATTCACAGCATTTTTTTTTGAAAGTCACCTCTAATAGAAAGGCCATATCAGAAAGGCAAATCCTGGATTTGTGGTTCTTCGGAAATGTTTAACGAATGATATAAAACAATTGGATCGAAAGGATAAAAGAACAAAAGGAAAAAAGTTGAATTGAAACGAAATTAAAGTCTAGAGTACTCTTCCGATTCCATTTTCCTCCCCCATCTTAATCCATTTGTTTTCTAGAAGAAACAAAAATACACACGAGTCAAGTCAACGAGTCAAAATGGGTTTAAAGTGATGTCAGGGAACTGAGCAACAGCCAATTTCCCTCCCTTTTTTTTCTCTTCGAAACAACAGGAGAAACCCTCTTCTTCGTGTCAAACAAATTCAGTTTGACAGCTTTCGGCAGGACTGGACGAAGAAAAAACGGGCAGGTGATGTGATTTTATGTGTATTTTTGTGTGTACATGTTTCGAAAGAAACAAAATCCGTACTACGTGGAAAAACAAGGAATGGGGGAGGAGTGGTTTCACAAATAAGGGCGGTTTCAAGTCAAAACAGTTGAAAAATGTGTCTGAGAGTGACAGGTTAGAGGGTGGAGGTGCTGAGGCGGAGCCACGTAGGCATCAGATCGCCCACTGAATTTTTGTGACGTTTATGAACTTTAAATGTCTACGGTTCAGTTTACGAAGTTTCAAAAAGTTCGGTTTTGAGGTCTGAAATGTCACATACTCATTTGTAAATCCTAAAAAAATGAATCTCGGTAGAAGTTTCTTTCAAAGCTTTTGCAAAAATATTTACTATGAACTTTCGTTCAGAATTCATAGAACCACCTGTGTAGTTTTTGCATTAACTGAACAGTATCTAGCCGATAGAGAAAGGAAAAGGCGATGTGAACGACAAAGACCCTGCTTGATACTGAAAGAAAAACGAGAACATCGAGGGAGCCAAAATTGTGAGACCTCTTATAGAAAGGCGCCTTTTGACCTCAAGTTTACTGCAACTAGGTTTGTGAAAATCATCTAGCTTTGAAAAAAACCAATATTTGAAGATTAGTTCTTGAAGCTCGGAGGAAATTATATGATAGAGCCCCATCGATGATCAGAAGCTATAGAACGGCCGTCAATTAGACTTTTGTTACCTCCATTATAAGGGCACCTCAGTTTTCAATCATAGCAACAAAACGGCTAAAAAATATTTAACAGTTCAAAAAAAAAGGGTTTGTTTCCCTGGTTCCGCATGATCTATGACCGATAAAATCATGACTTTTTGTTATTTATAACCAATCAATCACATTAACTATAAATTCATTTTTGAGTTATTTTATTCAATTTTCGCCTACACCTCCAACTTTTATCATCATAAATCTTAAAATAGTGAAACACAGAATCTAAAAGGTCTCTGAATTCCGCCTATAAGAACAAAGAAAGTTCAATTTTGTCCAAAACAGCAACAAGAAACGAATTCATTGGAAATAATAAAAAAGCGATATGTTTGGGGTATGAGTCAAAAAGTAATAAAGTGTCCTCTTTCTCCTTTAACAAGAATATTAATTGAGAATTCATAGACTGACGTGGCACATTGAAAGAGAGATGGCTCAAAGATGAGCAGAAGAAGACATCCTACATACACAAATTGATAGAGAAAATGAAGAAAATGAAGGAGAAGAGAGAGTAATTAGGAAGTGGAAAATTATGAATTATATAACAGTTCTGGACTTACTCATCAAATTTCATTTTCCGCTCTTTTTTTCGAAAATTGTGGGAACATTACGTTTTTGGAGAAGTGGTCAATGAATGTGTGATAAATTTGAAGAAAAGGATCTAGTTTCCAAAAAAATATGGACGACATGCACTTCAATTAGAGGTTTTTTAAGAGAAACAACATTTTACCTTTTTTTATCAGAATGAAATCTAGTTCTCCATAGCCTTATGCCATGTCACAAGATCCTAGGTATTGAAAAATGAAAAAATCCTCGTTTAGGTATCCCTCCTTGAAATGAAAGACATACACACACATAACAAGAGGATTAGTGCATAACGAAGAAAACCAATTTGAGACGAATGTTATATATGTGATGTAATGTAGAAATGAGCAAGGATCAGATGTCTGTTAGATAGACAAAAATTAGACTGAAAAGATCATAGAAGGGTCAAATTGAGGTGACGGGAGGAAAAAGTTCAAGATGAATCAGGGATTGTCAGGACAATTTCCAGGGTCTTTTGAGTGATGTTTCATAGGAACTTTTCATTTTAAAAAAGTCAGGTGAAATTGAAAATGACAGATGAAAAATATGAAAGAGAATGCCAGTAATCACTGTGAGAATTGCAGATAATGCACCTTTCGGCTAGAGAATTCCCAACTTTTTCGAGTTTTTTCTTTTGCAAAAGTTTAATGTCACAAACTACGCAATTCCAGATGGAGGTTAATTTCTCAATCCTCGTGAGGATAAAATAGAATCAGGTGCCTTTTTAAAAGAGGTAATACAAAAATACAAAAAAAAAACAACTCACAGTTTTGAAAAGTGCCGGGATAAAACAAATCAGAACCACTAACAGAATAAGAACAGAAATCAGAGTGTGCTCACATAAATCGAATAATTGATAGTAGACTCGATAAAACGAATTGAGCATCAGAATAAGAACTTCACACATTTCTTCTGGAGAAAAGTTGAAAAGAATCCAAATGGTGTAGACCACACACCAACACACATCCACACAATCCCAAAATTTAGGAGAAAATTTGATTTTGACACGGAGGAGGAAGAGAAGGGGAAAGGAAGCGGTTATGATGAGTTGGGAATATATTCGGTAAAAAAAAGAGACAAAAAAGGAAACGAAAACAACCGAATTTCGAGCAATTTGTGGTGGGAATCTGGCTAGGTTCGGAAGAAGAAAGGCCTTTACGAATACATATTTGAGGTTATTTTGTGGGAAAAGTGTGAATTGTGGAAATAGCCAGGAATTCAAAATTGTGGAAACGTACAGATTCCAAATTTTCAATACATAGAAGATGATATTCTAAAACAGGGGTTTCGTTAGTTCAACGCAGATGCTGATGGTCGAACTTTAACGATTTTTATAAATACAGTGAGTCCTTTCAAACAGGAGGAGTTCATACACAAACCCTTAATACAGAGGCACTCCAAGGCCTCACCAATCTCTTATATTTTTATTCAAGTTCTCATTCCAATAAAAAAGTACTGTGTCGTAGCTTTTCTGTGAAAGCGTCAATTCCAAAAATGGGGTTCTGATATATCAATTACAAGTACTTCTAACCACTATTAAAACCCCACTTTGTATTTGATTCCATAGAAATCTCACTTTTTGTTTTTTGCCAAAATAAAATCCGAGAAAAGAGCCGCTCCAAAAATATGGGAGGATATAAAAAGATGGTAATCAGATATCCCTTCTTGGTGGAAACAAGGCTTATTTTGGGATTATTCTCTCCTATTTTTGGAAGATGAAAACGCGCTCCATTGAAATTTGAGGAGGTACTTTATGAGCTCAGGAACTTTCAGGAACAGGCTCAGGAACAACTTAAGCTACCGTAATCCTCGTTAGTTTGTTGAATTTGCTTTTGAAAACTTAAAAACCCGCCAACCCCTTCTAAAACATCTACCGTACTCTCATGAGAAGTCGGTGCCACCGCCACCAATCTGTCCAGAGTGAAGACGTCGAAGAAGACGTGGCTGCTTCTGCAAATTGACAAATATCCATTCCAGCGTATCAATTTTCAATGAAAGTGTGAAAAAAGTCTTTTTGGTGAAGCGTTGAATTGAAAACGGTAGTAATGGTGTCAGCTGGGGAAAAGAGATGGAAGATCGAATAACATATGAATAATGGAAACATGTGAAAAATATAAAGGGTGAGGAGAGAAGGAAAATATAGAAAAGGAGGGAGAATCTTTTTGTCCTGTCTACTGAATTTTTGAAAATTATTCGGAATTCTTCTGAATTTTTTCATAAAAGAGTAAGAAGAAAGGGTCTGCAATCAACAGCTTCAGAATCCATGAGGTTCATGTGAGCTCAAAATGCTCAAAATACCGGGAAGCTTCTCTATTCTTCATAATCAAAACACAACAAAATAAGGCTGTATTCTTCAACATTTCTAAGCCAAAAGTCAACTGACAAGCTTATACATATTATTTTTTGTAGAAACAAATCCAACGAAAAAGAATTCAATTCTCGGAAATTTATACCCGTCAGGTTTTGATTTTCATATCAAGATTTATGAAATATATATATTTTCGAGAACCCATAAAACGGAATGTGAAAATAAGAAAATAATTTTCGCTTTTCCCATGAGTTGAGGCGAAACAGATTGCCAATTAACTCTGGAAACCCACGCAAGGGCGTCTCGGAAGTGACGAAGAAGAAATTGAAGGAATGATAGAATTCTGGAGGGAATAGTGGTATGAGGAAATGAAATAAAAACAAAGAAGAAGGAAGAAGAGTAAGATGAGTTATCAGAAAATTATGATAGTAAGAAAGGGATGGATGAAGGGTGTGGTGCAAGAGAATGTAGGTACAATTTGGATGAGAAGAAGACTTTTCAGAGAAGGTGACGTGGTCAAAACGATTGTGTCAGCAGCAAGCAAGTTAGACTACAACTTTTTGAGAACATTTGGAAATCGACAATGACACTTTCGAAAAACTGCCTTGGCATAAGAACAATAGTTTAGGCCACGCCCCTTAAAAGCTATGCCAAAATCAGTAATAAAGAGAGAAGCTGAGTGAATTCGGTGAATTTGAAATCGATCTCTCTGTATAATTGAATTTTAAGAACCTAGACTGCAGTTTTTTAAAAGTTCCAAAACATTAAATGACTTTTTAAAAAATAATATGAAACCTTTAGTGGAACTGCATGTACAAAAACATTGTTTAATCAGAAGCTCTTTGAGGGCTTGAGTCCTGAATTCAAAAAAAAAGACTATAAGGCTCTGTTGAATGAATCTACAGTAGGTGGATGCTGAATAAGTTCTCACTTTATTCTAAGAATCGGCTCACTGAAGCCCCCCGAGCTCCAAGTTTTCTTCCTCTTTTCCCCATTTTTATTTCAGGATTCCAGACGAACCTTTTGACTTGAGACAACAAAAACAAACACCTTAAAAAACAATTCTTCTTATTTTCCTCCCCACTTTTTTTTCTTTTATTCTTTTCATTCTTCCGTTCTACAGACGCACAAAAAAAAACGACTGAATCGCGTGAAAATGAGTGCGGAGCGGAAAGAATTTCTGAATATTTGCTCGGTCCTATATAGGAGTCAAAATGAAGAAAAAGAACCCCGAGAAGGGGGAGGAGGAGGAAAAATGAATGAATGGATGAATGAGTTACTTGTTGAGGGAAAAGGGAACACACGGACCATAAAATAAAAACAAGACAAACTCATGGGGAACCAGTTCATGGGCGAGAAATTGAGGAAATAGAGAGAGGGAGATGTGACTCAAAACGGATATTCACTTGAAAAAATAAAGAATTTATTGAAGGAGGAAATGAACGGAAAAAAACGGATATTATTGGGGGAAGTTTCAGAACATTTTTGGAAGTTTTAGTGTATCAGATGGAAACCAGAAAAAAAAGATTAGTGGCAAAGATTGTCAGAATAGGATATTGTTTAAGACCTTCATTAGTGCTGCATGCTACACTATTTCTCAAAGACTTTGCTTATTGACAATGGTATTGCTCGACCAGATTGCAGAAAGTTTTTTTAGAAAATGTTCTTTCAATTTCCGAGAGATCTTCGACAATAAAATGGTTTTTATAAGTTGAGAAGCTTGGAAAATTTAGCTAAGCAAAATAGTTTCGGTCTAGCTTTCTGTGAAAAACTTAGGTTGTGAAAAATAAATCTAATAAAAAGGCAGTATGAAGAGTGGTGCATCAGTAATACAGGGCTGACAATCAGGTTTTGAAAGTGTTCAAAATCTTGAGTTCAGTTGCCTACTGGTCAGACTAAAAAAGCCGTAGATCAGTTATTAGTGAAACTAAAAGTTCTTTGTTCTACATATTTTCGAGTACTCACTATTATGGAATACTCTCTCTCTTTCTGGATCTATGACGCTTTCAAACTAAACTTCCAGAAACGTTTCGAAATTAATTGTGTTGTTAAATTGCCCCTTTCTGTCTCTCTTTTCTCTTGCAGATAGAGATCATGTGTTCTCATCGTTTGCATTTCTACACTGACCATTTTAATTAGGTTCTCTCACTTTTTAGGGGGAAAAAGTGAAAAGAAGTACACATTAAAAAAGAGAGAGCATTCCAAGAGTTTAACTTAAATGGACCAAACTTTTTTTTATTTTGCAGAAGGTAAACTGATATCTTTTGAAGGGTCAAGAGTTATTTGATTATCAGTGGAAGGAGAATAAAAAACAGTTGTTTCAGTTGGCATTGTGCCAAGCTCCGCCTCCGAAACTAGAATAAGAGTTACCTATTACAAATTGCAAAAAAGTGTGGATCAAAAGTTCAAAAGCTGGCGCCTCCTTTTCACAAAAAGGTTCTGAAAAATGTCAGAAGTTCAAGAAGTATAGCCATCAAAATAAAGACTTTTCCCAAGAATCCGAAGAAAACAATCTGGTCATTAAAATGTGAAAAGGTCTCCGGGTCGGCCAGCAGAAATTCATAAAATATTCGATGAATAGTGAATTTTTTGAAAAAGAAAGAATCACGAAAAACTTGTCTAGTCTGCCTATCTGCCTATATTCTAAGAAGACAATCACTTTTTGAAATATATAGAAAATACTAAAATATGGAAAAGAAGGAGGAAAATGGTGAGAGGAAAGAAAGAAAGAATTAATGGAAATGAGTGAAATGAATGTGATGATGATGGTAGAAAAAAAGAGGAAAAGGGACGATGAAAATAGAATTGACCTTAAACTCTTTCGTAACGATGAGCTTCTTCTTCTTCTTTCCATTCCGATTGTTCCCTCTTGTCTTAAGCCTCTTTTTCTCTTTTCTTCAGACTTCTCAAGAGACATAACAAGTCAATTAGAGAATGTCTCCTTGCTCAATGAGCACTTTCGAATGATGGGTGGAAGAAAGGAGAGAGAGTAATTGGACTAACGTTGGAAGAATTACAAGTGAAATATATGTATTGAATAAGTACACTAACTTCATTATTTTGAGAGAAAGAGAGAATGCAAATTTTGACCGATCGATTAGAATTCTTTGATCAGTATGGAGTATGAAGAAGATGTTTCTTGACTGAACAGAAGGGACCGTATCAACATGATGACTTCTTGAAATAAAGAACCAAAAATTAGGGTTTTTTGACTGCTGACAGCTTGTTCATAACTCTGCTAGATTAAGAACTGTTCAAAAGAGAACTATCAGAATAAGAACTCTTCAGATGCACCTGTTTACTTGTGTCAGTTACGATCCCAGAAAGAAAGTCGAAAATATACTTTTTTGCTGACAGACTTCAAAAATAACATTACACGTTCTATAATAAATCATTTATTTTAAACCCATGCGTTTCTAAGTTGAATAAAATAAATTTCAGCTTCAGGAACTTCCGATGGATTCGGTGTGAATCTATTTTCTGGTCTTTGTCGTTTTCGAAATCGTCCAAAAATTGGAATACTTTTCAAAAATGCATCTTTCCAGATTGGCGAACAAAACATACAAGTGATAGAGACCACTAGAGCAGCTCTGAAACAAAGAAAAAAATTTGGAAAAAAAGAAAAGAAAACAGAAACTTACGACAAAATGATATTATCCAAAACATGGACAACAATTGTGTCAAATCCTCGAACAACTTCGAAAACTAGACAAATCAATAAGATCAAAGATAATGTCAGGTAAATGACAACAACAAAAACCAATTTTCTAACCATCTGAAAATAAAAAAAAAAATCACAGATTCATCTATGTTTTCAGAACTTTCTCACAAAAAGATATCTCAAATTCTCTTCCACTTGAAACTTCCTCGCCAATGAATAATGATCAATTCTCTGTTCTTGCATCCTTTCTCTCCATATCAAATTCACTCGATATCCAATCAAATACCCAAAAAATACGAAAGCAGCATTTAAGACACATTGTGCGTAAGACACCAGAAATGGAATTTGGTCGTTGATAACGAAATAAGAGTACGAGATAGAGATTAGGTTGGTGATGAGAATAAGGAGAATTGGAATATGACGTCGACGGATATTCTCGTAGTCTCTGGAATAATTGATCGGAATAATCGGAAGTGATTTTGATCAGAATGTTTTCAGCTGTTTTTTGGTCATAATTTTAATGAACTTGTGGTCTGTTTGGTTGATCGGGAACGAATAAGAAAGGTTCAAATAGAATACAATGTTGTGTTTCGTTGGTTGTTTTAAAAATTTCTGATCCAGAAAGCAGGATCTTGGCTATTTCTACGGATTGTCTTCAGTTGAGAGTAATCTCAAACCATCTACAACTGAATTTTTTTCAGCTTTCATAAACCGATATCATTTTCAGATTAAAAAAACAGTTTGATGAAATTTGTTGAAATCGAATTCTCTCTCCCCCTCTCTGTTAACAACTTTCTCTTCGTATGACTCACTTTATATAATAAGTAGCACACAATCGTTCGACTCCTACCATAATAGGAGCAAATATCACAGACCAAATATAATGCCACATAAAACAGCATGAAATGTATAAGGACCATATTTCATTCTTATTTTTTACTATCAACATTTCTTCTAGATTACTTGTCCACCATGAAAAATAGGCTCTCCTTGGATCGTCTCCAATTTGAATCAATCCTGTTTGATAAGGAATTATCACTAGTTTTGCTAGAATAGCCTCAAACCATTGAGATAAAAACCATGCCATTAGAATATTGATATTTTCATGAAATAACTTTATTTTGAGAATGATCGAACATGTTTTGACAATCACATATCCTGTACAACAATATATTAAAATTTGAATAACCGCCAGAACCATATAGGCCGGAGTTTCATGAGTACGGTCATTTAGAGAGTATACAGGAAGCCAGAGATGCTTAGAATAGTTGTCGTAGGATACAATCATGGTGTCAAAGAACTATTAGACTTATTCTGAGAAAACGACGACGGAGAACATGCATCTGAAACGAAGTTGAATAAAATAACAGGTGGTTTAGGGTGGGAGGAGAGTAAGAAATTGTAAAATGGAGGTAAGTGAAAGTAACTTTTTCATCTCAAAACGGAAAGTATCAAAATACAAAGAACCACCTGTAAAATAAGAAAAAAGCTGTGAAAACTGAATACGTCAAGGATCTAGCAGCCACATCAAACTACAGAATTTGAAATACAATAGATCAGAAGTACAAACTAGAAACTTAACATGACTAAAAATAAATTTTTCTGTGATTCCAAACTTTTTAGAGATATTTCCCTGGACAGTCTATTGTGCGCATGTGTCAACCAGAACTATTTCTTGAAGTATTTTTTCGATTTCTTCCCTTCTAGACACTTCAATAATCAAAATCAAATTTTTTTTATTCGTTGAGTTCATTAACCTTGTTCACATGTTTTATTACAAGAAACAGATGTTTTCAGCATTTCCAGGAACTTTTCAATTGCTCGAAATACACTTCCGACTCCGAAATAATTGATTGTTTTTGACGGAAATCGTAAGTTCCAACTCTTGGACCTCGATGCTTCCCGATTATTGGAAGCTTTTTTATGAACTCTTCTTTCCACGCGGAAGAAGAAAGCAGAAGAGAAATGCACATTATTGGAGCTGGCCTAAAGTAATTGATATGATTGGAGCAGTTTTGCAATACTCACAATATAATCAAAGTTTCGAGAATATGAACAAATACAGTTTTATAGTCTACAAATACTCCAATCATCAGACAAGTGAAGACTGAAAGTGTAATTGATAGATATGCAATTATTACGACGACGGATTTTCTGGCAACCTGGAAATAAGTTTATGGTTTCTAACTTTGATTTCAAAATACCTACCGTTAGGCTCCGAATGTTCTCTTCTACCTGAAATTTCTTAGCAAGAGAATAATCTCCAACTGTGAGTTTTTCAATTCGATTCCGAAAAACTATATTGATACGTAATATGATCACGTATCCAACAAACACCATAATTATGCAAACCGCCCAATGTGAATAGATAATCATAAACGGGATCATATTATGAATTACGAAATAGACATACGGGATGCATACTACATTGACAGTCAGGATTAGAAGAATAGGAATATGACGCCTTCGAACATGTTCATAGTCTCTAAAAAATGAAATATATTTTCATGGGTCGTTTAGAGATCAGTAATGCTAAAGACCTGTCTACTTCAAACATCACTAGACTCACTGAATGTAAAAAGTTGCACATGCTCTCTCGAATCCGATGGCCATAATACCGAAGAACATTGAGAACATATAATGACGGAATACGTAGCTAGCAATGTATAATGGAAGGATCTCTTGAGTACTTTTAATGAGTATCATGTTCTGTTTGTCATTGCTCCACCAAGAGAAATAGGAAGTATCAGGAGACGATCCGAACGTAACAAGACCGATTTGATAGGGAAGAATAACCATTTTGGCGAGAATTCCTTCAAACCATTGGAACATGAAGAAGGCCATTAAAATGTTCTTATTTTCATGGAATACTCTGATAGACAGAAAAATGGAACATGTTCTAACAATGACGTATGCAGTGATAATATAAACAATTATTTGAATAAAAGCAAAGAACAGGTAAATGGGAGATTCATAAACCTTATCGTTAAGAGAGAATACAGGAAGCCAAAGGGTTTCTGTAGAGTTTTGTAGAGCGATTATCATAATTACGGCTGTGAAGTAAAATAATGTGTAAGATTGTGAGTTTGTATGAGGGAGTGACACAAGTTTCACCTGCTAATAAGAATAATTGATCGAAATGAGGCAGCTCAAAGTTTTGTCTTTTTTTTCTTAAAAGTCACAAAAACAAGAATCATGTCGAAAGATCAGAGAAACGTCATGAGGAAGTCTGCAAACTGTGTTGAAAAACAAAGAACGGAAGTTTTCAAAAGTTTTATTTCCGAAACCAAAAAAGTCAAAATTTCATGTCCACGCATTCCTGAGTTGTTCGAAATAAACTTCCGTTTCCCGCACAGCCGAAGTCTTTTGGGCATTTGGCGCCAAATGAGAAACTTTTGAATTTCGAAATTTTCGAAAACAAGGAATTCCAATCAGGAATCTTTCTTTCCATGCGGGTGAGCAGAATAGAAGAGTAACACTCATCACAAGAGCAGGTCTGAAAAATTATAAATCTGATGAGAAATGTGGGTGGCTTTCACTTACAGTAAAATGGCGTTTTCAAATGCGTACACGAAGAATTTTTCATAACCATGGGCTAATTCGAAGACAAGACAAATAAGGAGCGAACATACGGCGAATATGAAGATAGTAGCAGCTACGACAAGCTTCCTGGCAAGCTGCAAAGTTATTTGTTGTAGTTTGTAGTTAGTGTAGTTTGTGTTCAATGTTGGCTTCATCGACCCAGACTCACCAATAAACTTCGAATGTTCTCTTCAATTTGGAATTTCCTCGCCAAAGAGTACTTCTCATTATGTGAATATTTCAAACTACTAATCCGATTTCTCCAAATTAAATTAACCCTCCAAAGAACCAAATACCCGAAAAACACAATGGAAGCATTCAAAAAGCACTGAATGCATGTTAGCAGCAATGAAATTCGATTATTAGTTGATTGAAATGCATATGGAAGGGTTATCAAATTATTCAGAAGTATAAGGATAACTGGAATATGACGTCGATGAACGTGCTCGTAGTCTCTGAAAAGTATTTGGAGATTGATTTCTTTGATTTGATTGAAATAGTAGATGTGTTTGGTTTGTTCGTGGGTTGAAGGGTTCAACTTTGTAGACTTTTTTGTTAATTGGTTTCGGGAAATTGGAAATTTGATTTTTCGAAAGCGGAAGTGGGGAAACAGCAAAACAGGTTGCAGCTGATTTGTTCAGAAAAATAAACAAAAGATCAAAATGTTCTGTTTTTGAGATTGAAAACTGTTTTTAGTTTCTGGGCCTATTTTAGCGAAGGTATAGTTCTCATGCCTGGGAGCGAAAAAGGTCGAAAAGAAGCTACGTGAATTAATGAATGTGCCTGTTCCAAACATCGTAACACACAAAAAAGCTTTTCGTCATGTCTGTCACTATTAGGTTATGATCTTGATGTATCAAAAATAGTAGATCACTTCCAGTTTCGTAATACAATTCAGTTATGTTTGTTTACTTATTTGTTTACCAGGGAAAGTTTCAACTGAGCAATGTTTCCTTTTTTATAAATCATTGAACAACTATAAAATATTTCGTTTGATGTACGAAATTTCAAAACTCGTTTCCAGAGAAATTTCACCTGTTTAAGGTTATCCAGCACGTAGGCAAAGGCGAGAAATTAAATCAGAAGTTAGAGTGGTTTATGGACAACAACAGTTATTATTTAGAAAAGTTCTACGTTGGAAAATGCGAAATCATAAAAGTGGAAAAGTTGGCATCAAGGTTTCGATCTCAGGATCAAAGTTTTGAATTCATAGATCATTTTTAAATTTCAAAATGTAAACTCACTGAATATAATACGTCGCACAGACTCTTTCAAACCCAATGGCTAATATTGAAAACAATATGGAATACATGTAATGCCAAAGAAAATAACTGGAAATATATAGTGGAATTATCGCACATCCAATGTCTTCTCTGACTATCAGCATTTCTGCTTTATTACTAGTCCACCAATCATAATAAGCCTTTTTTGAATCAATTCCAATCACAATCAAGCCAATTTGATAAGGAATAATCACAATTTTAGCTAGGATGGCTTCAATCCATTGGAGAAGAAACCATGCCATTAGAATATTCATATTCTCATGGAAAACTTTAATTGAGAGAAATATTGAACAAGTTCGGACGATGACATATCCTGTGAAAATGTATAGAGCTGATTGGAAAACAGCAAAGATTATGAACAAAACTCCAGATTCATGAGCCTTGTCGTTCATTGAATAGGTTGGGATCCAGAATGATTCGCCAGTAGAGTTGAAAATAGCAACCACCATTTGGAACTGAAAACGATTATTGGGTACGAGATTAAAACAGAAATAGGAGAGAGAGAGAAATAACTGGTTAGGTAAGCATAAAAAATAAACACCTGCACGTGGAGGAGGGAAAGTAGTAGTGTGGTATTTCAATTTGAATTTGGAATTAGAAAAGTAAAATTGTTAATTCACGAAGCTTGTAGAATGTGTGCTTGGCAGAGCAAGCAGTGATAAAAGTATCATAAGCTGAATTCCCAGTAAACCTGATCTAATAAAAATGTTTTGTTCTGCAAATTTTGGGAAACTACATAGGCAGGTTAACTATGTGAACTATGCTTCCTTTTTTTGAAAAAAAAAGAAATATCTTCCACTTGAAATTATAAACCTGGTCCTCACTTTCACAATTTTCCAATTCTCAACGTGTTCAGAAAAGTTAACAACAGTCTACTCAAAGCAACTTTTTCGCTCAAAAATCACATTGTACTTTCAAAAACTATGCTGAAAATCGGAAGACTGAACTGAAGCGAAAAAACCTGAGAAAGTCTAGAAAAGAAGATTTTAGTTCGTTATAAATGTGTAGTGATGTGTGACACGTTTTTTGTTTCAGTTGACTCAGATTCATATCAAAAACAAAAGAAAAGAGGAATAAGACGAGTTCCTCGTTTCTCATTCCGTCACTCTCTGCCCTGAGCTTTTGATTAATTAGGCTCCGCCCACTTTTTGCAATTTGCGTTGAGCAGTTATCGGACGTGATATTCAGGAAAAGACTGATTGTCTATAAAAGGATTTTAGTAAGCCGCTGAACATATACAACTGAAAATTCTGAAAATGGGAAATTCGCTTGTGCTAGTATGTTTTTCTAGGGCATATGTGGAGTTTGTTTCGTCATTTATTGGCTGCCCCCGATTAGCCGTCTACTGATTTCTGATTAGTTTTCATTTCATTTTTTTAGGTGATCGTTAATAGACCAACTTGCGCTGGCACATGGTAGTCCAGGTGAACAATGCAATTGTGTTCTTTTGATAATTAGAAGGCTATTCAAGGAAATGAATGCAATCAAGTCAGGTGATATATAAAAAAAAACTTGTATTCAAACACAACAATCTACAACGAAAACTATATTAAATTATGACATATCTATTTTTGAAAATTCAAATTCCTAAATTCATCAATTTCTCTCAATGAAATAGGTGGGAGTATGTGCAAATCGGCTGGTGTATTCAATATTTTTGACGTTTCCTCTTGAACCAGTTGTCGATTATCTCCGTGTGCTACATCGTATCGATATCCACATCCCATAATAAGTGGAACAATTGGAATAATCAAATCTTTTCTCTTATAAATTGATCCGGCGGCGAGAAGGACAACAGTGGTGGTGGCTGCGGCGAGCACTTCCCATTGTAGCTGATCACGTCGTTTGAGAAGCTTAAAATCAGAAATTTATATTCAATCATTTCTAAATAAATTCTTACATCCACTGCTCGTTCTTGTGCCCATTTCAAGTTGTCGGCGACCAGTTGTCTCTCGAACTGCAAGAACGTATTTTATGATTTTAGAAGAGAAAAGATCAGTGGAATCATGCTTCGATGAGTTCATAAAGTTATTTTTTATTGGGCAGAAGTGCAATGAAGCACGAATTTTGTGTTGCTATTTTCATTTTTTCCTCACCTGTGAATCGTAGAATTTTCGTAAACTTTCCTCGTTGAGCGGTTGTTCAACCTTCACTGGCTTTTGCCCCATTTCAAGATTTTAACTGGAAGATGGATGTTTACAAACTTCCTTTGTCAGACCTTTTGAAAAAAAAAGATAGATGCTCTGCGACATTTTTCCATAACGCTATGAACAATTCACTTCGCACAAAGTAAAAAAAAAAACACCCGTTTATATTTCAAGTCAACAAACAAAATTAATTTTAAAAAAACTGTAAAAACATCAAAATAGAGAAAAGCTATCACCTAAACAACACTAAAAACAAATGAAATCGATTAATAGTTCGTTAATTCCTCCTCTTTCAACTGTTTGCTTCGATTCCGAACATCGGCGATGGTTGGTGGAAGGGGAACGAGGGTGTCGACAGAGTCTTCTAGAAGTTGAGCCGAAGATTCTGAAAATGAAAAGGTTTAATACAGACTTTCATGATTTACAACTTACCTGAAATTTTCTTTAATTGGTCTCCATAACAGAAATGAGCTTTGTATCCGATGAACGACGCCATTGGGAAGATTGGGATGACGTGGAGAAGGTTTCTGAAAGAGAAGATGATGCAAACGCTATCTCTTTTGATACTTAATTGAGTGATGGGAATGAGATTGAATTTTTTAGGAAGAATTAACGAAAAAAAAAAGAAAACTGAAAATTCTTACTTATGATGGAAGGAAGAGAGTGCAGATAACACTACAACCAATCCTCCTCCACACGCAATCCAATTGAATTTTTCGCGTTCTTCAGCGATTTGGAACGCAATTCGACGACGTTCTTGTAGTTGTGCCAATGCGATTTCTCTTTCCAACTGCAAATTATTCAGAACTTTAGGCATCTGAAACTAATTCGAAGACCTACCCTTGTTCGCTCGAGGTCTTGTAGAATTCCGGCGATTTGAGCGGTAGTGTTGTTTGTAGATGAGAATATTCCACCCATATTTTTGTTTTTGAACTGAAGAGTAGAAGGAAGTAGAAGGAAACAGGTGGAAACGAGCAAGAAGCTAAAACTCGGAAAAATAAATGTGAAAAATGCAAGCGCGCTCTACTGTCATGTGAGAAAGAAAAGAGTCGCAGAGAAACGGGAAGGTGCAAAACGCGGTAGCCCAAACAAGGTGTTGAGTAGCTTGAATTTTCTCATGAATATTGACAGTTTCATCAGTATTTATGATAATATTCAGTATTGAAAGACGAACGAGGTAAACTTCCAATAAGAAATAGATGATAAGAACATCTGATGAAAATGCCGAAAAGAAGAACTATTCTCTTGTCACTGAGTAAAACTTTTCATTCCAATTCAAGTGAACATTCTTTGTTCAAATGACACATAACTCCCTGATTGCCAAAACTGCTAAAATTTCAAAGAATGAACATCTTTTGATTGCTCCCTCTTTCAACCAAACGCCCGAGTTGTTTTACTTTTCTCTGTAGGATTAAATGGGAGCAACTTTATTTGAAAGAGAAATCTAAGCCCATGCACTTTTCAATTGTTCAAAATATGCTTCTGAATCCTTATTAGCAAATACTTGATGTAAAAACTGGGAGTTTGAAACACGAGAGTTCAATAAATTCCTCAGCCATGGAATATCGTTTACGAACTTTTCCTTCCAAGATTGAGAGCAGCAAATTAGAGTTGAACTCATCACAAGAGCAGCTCTGAAATATCTTCATTAGTTATTGCTTTTCTTTTGAATTTCTGCCAAGCTTACAATGGAATACAGTTATCCAGATAGTGGACATAAAGCAGATTCAGTTGTGGGATTATGTTCAAATGGGATAGGAATAAGAACAAAACTGTCACACTGATATAGGCAACTGCTGCGAAAACCAACTTTTTTGCAAGCTGAAAAAAACTATATTTGTCGAACCATTTCACTATTTTGATTTACCTTGAAACTTCTTAAATTTTCCTGAATTTGAAACTTTCTTGCCAAAGAATACTTTTCGCCATTCTGAATGCTCATCTTGTTTCTCCAATACACATTGATTTTCAGTAGTAAGAAGTATCCGATGAATACAAAAGTACCATTGGCAACACTCTGACTATAGGCTACCAGAAGATTTATTTTGTTGTGTAGGACATAGTAGGAATAAGGGATTGTGATAATATTTGTGAAGATGATGAGAAGGATTGGAATGTAACGACGGGACTTGCTTTCATAATCTCTATAAAATGAAAATGATGATGATGTCCTAGGAATGGGAGCTAGGTGAAACTTACTCCATGAAGAACGTTGCACATCCTCGCTCTATTGTAATTGCAACAATTGCAAATAACATCGAAGACATATAATGCCATAAAAGGAAGCTGGCCACATACAGAGGCAGTATATTTTCTTTATCCTCTACTACTAGAACATCTTTCTTCTCAACACTGGACCACGAGCAATATGTTTTCTGGGGATCGATTCCAATTGAAACAAGTCCAGTTTGATAAGGAATTATGATCATTTTAGCTAAGATTGCCTCGAACCATTGAAGTAAAAACCATGCCATCAGGATGTTCATATTTACATGAAACACCCGAATTGTGAGAAATATTGAACATGCTCGGAGAATTATATAAGCTGTCAGAATGTAGAATGAGATCAGAAACAAAATGAATAGTACGTAGAATGGATTCTGATACACTTTATCATTTAATGAAATCACAGGAAACCAAAGAGATTCTGATGAGTTGATGGCGTGGAGAATCATCTGAATATACGAATGCTTATAAGCTTTTCGATAAGTCTTGAGGATCGCAGACAAATTGAAAAGAGTGAGTAGTAATTTGGAAGAAAAGCATTCTAGACAGAAGATTCATAGAATAAAATGCAAATTATAGAGGAACAATTTGAAGAAAAGAGATGACGAAGGACTGATTTTCAAAAAAATTAAATGTCAGGTCTAGGAAGGAAATGAAGTGACGCAGGAACTAGAACGCTTAGAAATGAAGTTAGAGGCTAAAAGTTTTTTTTAGGAATCAGAAGCACTTTTTGAGCTTTTTAGACTTTCAGAAATTGAAGTAATAGGAGAGAGAATCATTAACTTTTAAAATAGTTTCCGTTAAACTGGATAGGGCTTCAAAGCTTCTTCCCAATCAAGATTTCTAAAGAAAAAAAAAATAAAACCAAAACATTTCTTCCAGCTCCTATTCATCAAAATCTCCATTCATTACGAGTCGTAGTTTGTTCATCAACATGTTTTTTTTTCTTTAAAACGTGATGTTACACCAGGTCATCAAAAAACTAGTTCACAAAAAAAGAGAAGAAGCCAGAAAAAAGAACAGAAAAACAGGTAGATCAGTTCAAAACCGGAACCGAAAAATGAATTCATTTGAGCGTAATGCAAAATCTCACAAAAGAGATGAAAAATAAGGAGGAGCTTTAGTATCAAAATTAGAGGGTATTTATGGGATTTGTCTAGAAAAAAGAGGAAGAAGAAAAGAAAATTGACGTTCAAAATTTTGTATACTAATTGAGACTTTGATCTGGAAATTGCCAAAAAAGCAAAAGTAATCTCAATTTCAGGAATGGTGAAAGCAAGAACTTGCTTTTTGATTTGAAGTTTTGCCTGCTTTGTTTTTGTTAGATCCAAACTCGAACATTCAATTCATTTTCTGGGAAAGTTAAAAGTAGAAACTAAAAATCGAAAAATTTGATACTTGCTTTTGATTGGAAGCGACGCGACAGCGACGCTCTCTTCAGGCTTCTATGAACCCGTTCAGACAACTGTAGATAAATCAAATAAGTGTTTCTTAAAAATTCTTTATTAATACAATAATAACAACCGAAAAACATTCAAAATCTATTGCCATGATTTATTCAACTGTTCAAAATATACTTGTCCCTCATTCGGTTCCACAGGTGTCGTTGAAGCAAGATGATCAACTTGTGGGCGTGGCCTAACCATGAGTATTCGTACAGTTCGTCGACATCCAGGAAATAGTCTAAGGTATTCATCCCGCCAAACTTTGGAACTGAACATCAAGACCGTGCAGATTATAATTGGGTTTCTGAAATTGAGAAAAGTGTGACCATAACGCTTTCCAGGAAGTTCTCAAATGTCCATGTTTGCCTGATGTTCCGATTTTAGATGTTCCTTTTCTATTACTTTATAAGTTTTTGACTTTTAGTGCGTCCACACCTTTCTTGCTAGAATTTACAAAACATTTACTCCTTTATCTCCATGTTCAAAAACCCAACTCACAAATAAATTGAGTTTTCCATAATATGAATGAAGAGCATTCTGAATGAAGGTATCAATCCGCTGACTAATGTGATGAGCAATGCACACGGAACTGACATCGCGCACAAAACAACAATGACCAGATTTTTGGCGAGCTGAAATAAAGAAAAACAGGAAATAATGAGACTAGATTTGAAACTTTTTTTCAACCAGAGAACAAAATTTGTGTTCTTCATGGAGCAAAAATTTTCTGTCAAATGTCTGGAAGCATTTGAAAGCTCAAGACTCAAAACTATCCAGGTGGAAATATCAAAAGATTTTCAGGTTGGATAAATATTGGACTTTGATCAGTCTTCATACTTGAAAGATCTATCTGAGTAAGGTTTTTTTTCGAAATTGAAATAGAAAAAGCAAAAGCTCAAAACTCAAGCTATCAGGAACTAAAGAACGTCAAGTGGTCTCAAATTATGATTGATTTCTTTATCAGTTAGCTGAAAAGACTTATAACAGAAGAAAGCTCATGAAATGATCTCTCAAATTTCAGGACATAATTGGTAGAGTTGTAATTTGTAATTAAATACAGTAAGCTTCTAATCACGAACAAACTAGTTTCAGTTCATATTTTAGTTGGTTTTTGATCTGAATAGAAAATTTGTCACTCTAGATTCCTCCATATTAGAGCAGAAGGCATCGACACTAAAATAAACTGACCTTCAATGCTCTATAATTCTCTTTGACCTGAAACTGTTGAGCCAAAGAATATTCACATCCCGGACCAGGATCTTCAAGTTTTCGACTGCGAGATTGGTTAACTTTCAGAACAATGATGTACATCTGAATTAATATATCAGCTTTTCTATCTTTGAGCAGTTTTAAGCAGGCGCCTCAGAAAAACTTACTATAAAAGTCAATCCGGAATTCACAAAACAAGGAGATGTCCCTATATAAAACCCGGTTCTATTGGTTAAGACTAAATAAGAAAATACTGTAGTAATTGAATGAGTTGCAATGATCAATAATATCGGAATCCATAGCCTTGGCTTGTTTTCATAATCTCTGAAAATCCGTGTTTCTGCTTGTTTACTAAGGCTTTGAGACTTACTTTAACAAAACAGTGGCAAAGATCCTTTCAACGCCCAAGTTCAAAATTCCAAAAATCATTGAGTACGCATAGTGCCAAACAAGAAAACTAGCAATTATAAGTGAGTAAGTCATGGTAGAACTTCTTTCAATGTCTATGATTTCATCAGAATCGTCTTCTGACCACCAGCTGACGTATGGTTGATCAGAATCTGAAAGAAGAATTTATAAGGTTACTGTCGTATTACGGTAGTTAATGTTAAGCTCACCACAAAAATTAAAAACTCCGATTTGAAATGGAATAATTATAGCCTTTGCAACAATGGCTTCGAACCATTGAAACAGAAAAAACGTCTTCATAATATTCATATTTCTATGGAATAATTTGAACTTTAAGAAAATTCTAACAGTATTACAAATAATTATTGCTGTAATCACATATAAAATACATTCCACTATCAGTAAACCAAGATAAGGCCCTGATTGAAAAGAAACATCATTCATAATATAAATTGGGAGCCAAAAAGTTTTATTAGTGGATTTCAGTCGAATTATCATCTGTAAAAATTTTGAGAAAGTTTAGAACAGGCGGAACAAGAAAAAGTGGAGAGAAGACCTGCGTCAAGAAATGGATGTAACGTGCAGACGGTAAATAGTCAGCTAAATGTTGGAGTCTACTGGAAATAGGGCTATAATTCTAGGTTTCAATCTGTTCAGAAAAAAAACTTAGTCACTTGACAAAGCGAGCAAGTTAAGAACAGCTGGAAAAGTGCTTTTAGAAGAGTGTTGAGTTGGAACATTGGACGGTTTGGAATGAAAAAAACAATAAGTTCGAATTGTTGCAATTAATTCAATTACAGTTTGGCTAAACTAGTTCGAAGTTTGGTGTACATTTGAAACTCTTTGGAATTCGAAATAGACAGATATGGGACAATTAAAAATTGTCTTCTTTGTTGCATTTTTTGTAGTAAAACCTAAGGATTTCATTACGAAATGAACAGAGTAGTTTGTAATTTGTGTGTATTTCTTTCCAGTATCTTTTCACCTGTTTCCAATGATGAGGGCCATTTCTCGTGAAAGCCACCGAATATTTAATTGATCAAGATCAGTTTTTTTTTCTTTTTTTTTGATTTAAAGTACATCATAAACTATGAAACGACGTAATCATCTTCAGGGGCTTTTTCGGATTTTCTGAGAGCTGAAACATTCGAATATCCATCCTTCGAAACCAGATAATCTAATAGGAGGGCACCTTTTGCTGTTTGAATACTTTTTCGAAAAGATCTTTTATTAAGTCCAAGAAGATTTCAATTGCTTAAAATAAACATCAGTTTCCATTGAAACTCTTTTCTTCACATCCTCTTTTGTCTCCACAATTTTCACAACTCCCAATTTCCTATCTCTTTTCACCACATGGAATGGAAATGCTTTTTTGAATTCCTCTTTCCAAGTGGGCAAACTATACATGAACACCGGACATATCCATAATGGATTTCTGGAAAAAATAATCATAAAAGAGGAGCAGGTGAAGGCAGTATGAGCTCACAATAAAACGCCATTCTCTACAAAATGGCAAAGAAATTGAGGAATCCATTCTTGAATAACAAGAATAATCCCAGTTCCACAAGTTACCATTGTGCCGACAACAGCGAAGACAAGACGTTTTCCAAGCTGAACCGAAAAAATTTTCAGATAAATTTCAGATATCGGAATGTCCTTACCTTTAATGCTCGTATATTTTCTTTGACCTGAAACCTCTGAGATACTGTAAATGATCGCTTTCGATTTGGACTTTCCATTTCTTTTAGCCATTTCTCATTGGTGTGTTTCAGCCAGAAAAATAGCTGAAAAAGTTTTGGTTTTTGAATCACACTGTCTCGACTCTCTGCATTTCTCACACTATCTCAGTTTGGAATTGAATAGATAATGAGAGAAACAAATAGAGTTAAAATACTTACCGTTATGGATATGACGCAAGTTGAAATCCATGATATATTGAGAATTATGATACTAATTTTGTCGAATAAAACTGCATATGATGTAGAAATAGCCAAGAATTGAGTGCAAAATGTTAAAGTTATTGGGATAAATAGTCGAGTGTTGGTCTCGTAGTTGCTAAAAAAACTCATGAATACAGGCATATGAAATCACAGGCTCAGCAGTAACGATAGATTTTTTCCTAATCTTTTCTCGTCAATTTTTCTAACGCTAGTTGTCTTTTTGATCCCTGACCTTGTTACAATCATATCGCCTAAACTAATTTAGTATTGATAGAGTTGACAAGATCTCAATGACCAGGAATGTGTCTACGTCTAATTTCAGAGCTTTCGATCAGAGAATAAAATATAGAGGACTGGACTTGCTTGTGAAGTACCAGGATGAAATGGATATGACTGGTTACAAAATTAAAGAACAAAAAATGGGAAAGGAAGGGAAATATGAAGCACAGATTTGAAATCGAAGCTATCTAGATGCCATCCATTAAAGTTTAACAAAAACCATTTCTTTATCTCAAGCTTTCACATTTTCAAACTCAAGTATAGTTAAACATTCAATTCATGAACTTGAAGAACATTACGTAATCAACTACTTCCTAAAGTATTTTTCAGCATGTCTGGTCTATTCCACTTCCTTATTTCCCCCACTTACTCAATCAACAATGACGCAATTGTCCTTTCAACACAATGTGCGATTGCCCCAAAAATAACAGAAAATAGATAATGCCATTGAATGAATCCAGCGAGAATCAACAGTTCCAGGCCATCCAATGACTCTAATTCCAGCATTTCTTCTTGGTCAGTCGTCCACATTGCATAATACTCATTCGTTTTTACTTTGGAATTTATCAATTCTAATTGATAACACATGGTAATTAATTTTCCAGTGATAACTTCATACCATAATCCAAACATTGGAATTGCTAGAATTATGAAATTTTGATGAAACATTCGAATTTTTAGGAACACTCTCAAGTTAATAAATGCAACGTATCCACATAAACAATAGAGGATCAACTCCAAAATAGATACGGTAAGAGAAATGTAAAATGGGTACTGTAGAAATATAATGGAATAAGATAATGAGAATAATTGTTCGTTTTCTGATGAGAAACTCGAATTATCATAGAATTGGTCAGAATTTAGAGAGAATATAAAATGCAATGCGTGCGATTAGAGAGGTTATGTAGTCAAAAAGCACCTGTTTGATTTGTCATTGGTCTACCAAAAAGAAACGAAAACATCTGAAGTTCGATATTTACAAATATTTTGCAGATTGTATACAGTAATCTAATGAAAAAACAAAACTTTATCTCTAAAAATCAGATCCAAGAATCAGCCAATTGTTTGAAATACAAATTAGTTTCAATATCCGAATTCTTTTTTGGATTTTCCATAATATCCACACTTATCATTTGAGTTATCCTTCTCCGCTTTGATTTTAGAAAACTAAATGTGATTGTCATCTTTTTGAATTGTTTCTTCCATTGGGGAACGCTAAGCATTGCAGTAAGGCAGATTAGGAAGGGATTTCTGGAAATAAGTCAGTTTGAAAAGAAGGGAAAACCCGTGAAGTCTGAACTTCTGTGCCACTGTATTAGAGGTGCGGTTCTTTAAGAGGCAAAATTTTTGAAAGGAATTTTCAGTAAAAGATATGTTTTCAGAAACCAATGGTTCCTTGACAAACCAAAATTATCAAAAAACCCGTTTTTTAGAACTGAAAGATCACTTTCTCAGCTGCTTTGAGTTTCGTGGCAGACCAGAACAGCAAAGTTGTATCAAATTTTATCCAAACAGTTGAACTTTGAATAGCTCTAATCCCTCATAAAACAACTTACAAATAAAGAAAGTTCTCCACAAAATGTGTCGAAAAAGATGGAATAAATTCAAATTTCAAAGCAATCATCCCTGTACCACAAATAAGAATTGCTGCTAAAACAGCGAAGACCAGACGAGTGCCAAGCTGAAAAATTTCACATTATAGCCGTTGTAGTTTCTGTTTCAAACTCACATCTAACGCTCTCAAGTTCTCTTTGACCTGAAATTGTTGGGATAAAGTAAAAATCCGTTTTCGATTTGGATTTCTTATCTCTCGATCGAATGATTTATTGATCTTTCTTACAAACAGATACACCTGAAAGTTTTCAAATTTCAAAAATCAAAATGTATTTAAAAAAAGACGAACCCCAGCTGCAATGACAAAACTGATAACCCATGGAATATGTGATGTTGAATTTTCGATTTTATGAAAAAGAACTGTAAGAGAAAGAAAAATAGATAGGGATTGAGACATTATAGTGAGAATAGTTGGGATGAATAGTTGAGTATTTGATTCGTAGTTTCTGGAATAAAAGAAATAAGACATTGACAACTCAACCTCTTCCAAGAATTACTCTATCAAAACAGAAGCTAATGTCCTTTCGGCAGCAATTGCTATAACTCCAAAACAAACTGAATACATATAATGCCACTGAAGGAATCCTCCAATAATGAGAATCTCCAGACCTTCTAACGATTTCACTTCCAACATTTTCTCTGGATCATCAGTCCATATCACCACGTGGACACCAATATCATAATCAAGTAGAATCCAATTCAATCGATATGCAATAGTTATCAGTTTTCCAATTATCAATTCATACCAAATAGCAAATAATGGACCTGCTAGAATATACAAGTTACGATGAAATAATTGAATTTTTAGCATCACATAAATATTGATATTTGTAAGATGAAAACAAATTGCATATAAAAATATTTCAAGAACTGAAATTGATAATTGAACATTATACGGTTCATTGTAGAAATATGATGGAAGCCATATTAGAGAATAACTTCCAGTGTTGTCTAACAGTTTTATAATCATTTTTTGAATAAAATATATCCGGAAAGTTGGAGGAAATGATTTTTTTTAGTTCGACGCTGAAAAAACAGAATAGACAAAGTCACAGAAATAAGCAGCTGTTCTGGAAAACTTTTTGATTAGAAGTTTACTTGGGTGGGAGTATTGAATACTTAATACGGGCTTTCAAATGATTTCATTGATGAATTTATTATTTTGAAAAGTTGAAATTTGAATATTAGTGAAAAGTTATTCAAATGTTGAAGAGTCTTTGGTTGTTAGCCAGGTACTCTAGTTTGAAAAAAAGCGTAACATATAATTTGAATGAAGTTTTGAGACAAATTTTAGAACAAACATTGTTGAGATTTAGTTATCAAGAATGAGAAGCTTGTATATTATTGACGACTGGACGAACTAAATTTGAAAGGATGAATTTTCGAAACGAACAACACACTTTATTAAGCCAAAAAAAATTTATACAACTTTCTGTACTGTTGTCATAATTGCATAGTTTGATCCCAAACCCTTTTCGACTTTTACAAAAACACTGCAGAAATTAAAATCATTGAAATAGTCGTAGCTGATTAATTGACTGGAACCAATTGATCCATCTAAATGAGCACTGATAATCACATAATTAAATGGAGATTGGATGTTTTTCGCAATCTGAATTACTGTTTGAAGAAGGCTATGATGCTGCAACTCACCTGTTGGACAACTAGTTTTGGATCACTGAATGAAGCCGATGCTTTGATTATAACACTTTCCATTTGCTTATTCTGGCAATGAGACAAACAACCTTGTATCGAAGCAGAAGAGATGTTGCAGGAAGATTTTTGTTTGTCTGAAAATTCCACGCTCATATAATTTTTAAAATGGACCTTACCAAAACTTTGATAACTCAATTGTTCAAACTTATAAGTCTCCGATGGAACAGTCAGCCGGGTACTCGTATAAAATGCTTTCCCATTATTCATGTCTTTTGTCTGAAATTCAAACTCGTTCCGAAAAACTGTTAGATACTCACCGAGACGCAAAATGTATCATTTTGAAAATCCGAAGAAGGAAATGTTGCAGAATTATTGATATTCTCAAGGATAATCCAAGTATTTGTGTAGTTGCAGCAGTAGCAAGATGCAGAAAATATGGAAATTAAAACGAAAAACTTCATCATTTTAGGGTCTCAAATTATGGTTGATTTCTTTATCAATTTGCTGAAAAACTGATAACAGAAGAAAGTTCAGGAAATGATCTCTCAAACTTCAGGACGTAATTGGTAGAGTTGCAATTTGTAATTAAATACAGTAATCTTCTAATCACGAACAAACTGTCATATTCTGTCATGTCATATTCTAGTTGATTTTTGATCTGAATAGAAAATTTTGGTTCCTGTTCAGTCCGGTGATCTTTTGGTCAGATGTGACAAAACATGTCTCGTCTTACTTCCTAACACCAGAATGTATTTTGTTAGATTTTCGAACTTTTCGAACTTTAACTAGTTTTTTTGTTTTTCAGATGTTTTCCAAGTTCAGACTGGGACTATCAAGTTTCAGGAAAAATGAAAATTTAGCAGTTGTGATCACAAACTTTAAAATTTTATTTGAACCCAAAAACTCCCAAGAATTTTTGTTTCTCCTATCACATAAGAACAACATCAGAGCATAAAATAAGAGTGATTTAGATAAGTTCACATACACCTGTCAGAATATTTCAATCAGGAAATATTTCAGAAACAATTCACTTAGTTCTCCATTCTCTAAAATTGAGAAGCTTCTCTATTATAGTTATTTTTTTGAATAAACTAAAAAAATGAACTGTTAGGATTAAGACCACTGATCAGTGACTAACGATTTTATGTCACAACCGATGACAGCTGGATTTTTATTTTATCATTCAAAGATCAGTAAATGTTTCTGTGTTAATTTTAGATTCAACGAAGTTTTTCTTTTACGTTTCTTTTTTCTTCATTTTGCAAAATATGTTTTTGCGGTAATTCTGTTATAGCTGATTTTTTCTTCCTATTACCCAACTTTTCTTTCTGACTTTTTTTTGCCTTCTAACTTTTCCATTTTCTGTCTAATTTCGAAATTTTCAGGTATTTTATGATTATTCTGATTGAAGATCCTAGAAGTACGGTATGGTTACCAATTTACACTATAAATGGAACTCTCGATAATCTATATCTTCTTTTCACTTTTATTGAAACTATTTCATATTTATTCACAGCTATACTGGTTTTAAAAACATGTCAAATAGTTGTAAAGTGCCAAAATTTTCATGTAAATATGAATATATTATTTATAAGTTTGTTAATCCAATGGTTCGAAGCATTCATCTCTAGACTTATCATTATGCCATATCAAACTGGATTCCTAAAAATAGATAATTCCAAAAATGTATATATCAGCTGGTGGACGTCAGATGAATACGAAATGATTCGTGTTCCCGAATTCTTCACTGTACTCCCTTTATTTTTTCCGGGTCTCCTTATCTGGCATTACGTTTATTCCATGTTCATTGGTGTGACTTGTGTTTCTATTGAGCGGGCATTTGCTACTTATTACATCAGGTGAGAGAGTGATCTCGTTGATTTTTCGGATTGAAAAAAAGGCAAAAGAATGCTCCCGGTGAGGCTCGAACTCACGACCTTCAGATTATGAGACTGACGCGCTGCCTACTGCGCCACAGGTAGGTCGCGGTAGCCGAAAGTTAGGCTAACGGCGGGGCGGCGGCGGCTAATCGGGGAACAAACGGTGGTCGAAGCGCGCCCTGCCGTTAGGCTAACTTTGAGCTGACAGCGCCCGACAACAGATCGAATGGGGGCCCCCTCCTTTGGGTTGCTTGAATTGAATACTGGGTTCCCGATAATCGGGAACATTATAACTACGACTAAAAATACTAAATAAGATTGTTTTGTGTTGTTCACTGATAATTTCCATTTCTTCCTGCTGTTTTCTTTCATCTTTCAACACTTTGCTCAATTTTCACTTTTTCGTGCGATACAAACCAATCAACAAGGAATAACGGCTGTGACTGCTTTAAAAACTATCAAAATGTTTGGAATCGATTAAAATTTCTCAATTTCAATTTCAAAATTTTCAACACTTTGGCGGGCGAAACAAAACTATCACAGTGATGACTTTAGAAATTTTTCGCGAAAAAAGCCGAAAACCTGTTCAGTTAGTTTAGTATTACTTCGAAATACTAAAAACTTACTCACTTACATGATAAATCCACCTGAAATATACTTATATTAATTTCGAAGCAAAATAAACTTTCGAACGAGGTATCGCGTCGGAAACGATTTTTTGCGGGATTTTTAATGATTTTTTGGCGAAATATATGTTTTCGATGATGCTTGTTCATTTTTTAGTCATTTTTAGTCAGTCGTTATTCGTTTTGATAGGAGAAATCGCCGAAAAATAGAAAAATAGAAAAAATTTGTTGGTAAATAAGCTGTGTGGATTTACGGTTAAACGACCCGGGGTCGCGTAATTTCGGAGCATCGTTGTAAAAAGTTAATTTTGAGAAACTCCAGATGAGCTCAAAACCGACCGAAAACAATGAAAAAATGCACAAAAACTTAACGAAAAATTTCAATTAATTTATTTGAAAAGGAAAACTTATCAAATTTTCTAAATTTCGACTTCAATTTGAACATCAGCTTGTCTTGAGGCGGGGTTGCTCAACGTCAGCCAAACGGTGGCTGAATGCGCGGAGGAGTAAAGAACAAAGGCTGACTAAGGAAAGCATACATTTTTCGAATTTCTAACTAGTGAAGGATAATGATGCTTCATTATCAATTACCATTCTAAGAGTAAAGATAACCAGACAGTTTTCTTTTGCGCCTCTACCGCCCGACTCTCTCCTAACTAGTGAGTTGTAAGTTGTTCAGCTTTGACTATGTGCATAGATAGCACAGAGCTTATCAGAACCCAAATAAAAAAAACGGAAAATACGGGCATCATCATGACAGCATTCTCTTTCGACTAGTCCAAATTTCAAAAAATTGGTTCAGTAAGAGCATCGGTAGGACCATTACTAGAAACTTCAGCCAGAGCTTCAGCTATCACTTTCTCACTCAAAAAGCCAGTAAGAAGGACATCAGTGAAGAAAGCTCTATAGGATGAGAACTGTGAGGAGTCTTCATACGAATCTTTTCAAAGACTTCGACAGTCAGTAATAGTTGGCTCATCGTTAGCCTAATCTTTGATCATCCGCGTCTCATCAGCTTCTTGTCAACCACCGTTAGGCTGATGTTAGGCTAACGTTAAGCCGCTAGCGCCTTCAGTATCAAAATTTCAGCAAAATTGCCGAAAAATAGTTTGAAAGTATAGGAAACATAATTTAAGATGTTTTATGACGTCTCAAGAAGTTTCCAATTTTTCTTATTTTTCATGCTGTTCAAAGTTGACCTGACGTTAGGCTAACGTTAGGCTAACTTTGGGCAACCCGCGCCCCTTCAGCTGCCAACAAGCTACCGGTGAGCCGCCGTTAGGCTAACCTTCGACCACCAGCGCCCTCTCAACCAACTTTCTACCAAAACTTGCCAAATATGCCTTGGAAATGAATAACATGTTGTATTTGGTACTCTGTGATATCAGGACTATTCAAAAATGCTATAAAAAACTTTTTAATTTTTCCAAGGTTTGACGGCTGACCGAGGTTAGGCTACCGTTAGGCTAACGTTAGCCTACCAGCGCCCCGCCGGCCGCCGTTAAGCCACCGTTGGGCAGTTAGCGCCTCTTCGGCCGCCGTTAAGCCGAAGTTTGGCAACCGCGACCTACCTGTGGCTACGGAAGCGGCGGATTGCCATGGGCAGAATGACATAGAAAGGGTTTAGTTCTTGTGTGCTGACTGGGTAGTAAGGCGCCCTCTTTAGAATTGGTAAACAGGTCGTCTTATCATATTTTCACTTTTTCTTCATTGAAGGGACTATGAAAAAACTCCACGAATATATATTGGCGTCGGTTTACTATGCACTGTTCATTGTATCAGTTTTCCATTTGCTTATTTTATGGTGAATAAAAGAATACCGTTTATTCTTGCGGATTCCTTATGTATCATTTGTGTAGTTGTAGTTTGTGCGGTGGGTCTTACGAAATGTTTCCGATTCAAAAAAGTATGCTTTCAGATCTATCTTATTTTGTATCTTATCAATAAAAGACTAAGTAGAAGATTCTCAAAACCTGGAGCATATCGTTTGGCTCAACAGTTTCAGGTTAAAGAGAATATTAGGCATATTATGGTGAGTCCCGAAGAAAGATGGAATTTTGCTCTATTGATAATCTCCAGCTTGCTCGTAATATAATTTGCTGTGCTACCTTTTTTGTGGCCATCGCTTGTTCTTTGCTCATTACAATTGTTCTTGATCTACTACCAACTTGGCTGAAGAACCCCGTGGCACATTGCATAGAAAACTGTATATTCTTGTATGGATAGTGTCCCTGGTGATATTATTAAAACTCGAACATTTCAGAAACCCCCTTCTAATCTGCACTGTTGCCATATTCAGTGTTCCTGCTTGGAAAAAGGAACTGATATCTTCTATACCACTGATACCAAGACTACGGAATGAGCAAGAAGGAAATCATCATTCATTGAATCCGGAAGATGAAACAAGAACATATTTCAATCAGTTGAGAAATGCGTGGTTATAAGTTTCAAATTATAAGAATGAATAGATGAGTATCGACTAAGAGAATTATGCAAGTTAGGTATTGTTCAGAACCCATGCTTTTGAATGCACTTATGATGCTTATGTTTATAAATCATCTGAACCACAAAACAGAATCTTTATTCGAACTAAACAATTTCTAGTTCTCCTTACAATCCCTTGTTTCTCAGTCTATCGTTCAGCTCTCTCAACACTTTTTTTCCTTCTTTGTTTAGGTGAGAATTGAGACGACGACACGTTTCTTCACATGAGAAGTACGTTTGGAAGTTAATGTCCTCCAGCATTTTTGTCGGACAATCAACACTCTGTCTTCCATTGAGACATGAACTGGAACAATTTTCATATATATTTCTGACATTTTGTACATTTTTTGATTTTCCACTTACTAAGTGGCGGTAACAATCAGTCTCATCAAATCCATCGGAGTCAGAGCATATGGCCAGATGAAAGGAGCTCCTTTTTTCTTAAAGATTACAGTTATTCAGGGATATTGTACAAAAAATACAACTTACCAAATTTTCGATAGAAAATTTTGACTGCCAATCTGTAATGTTCACACTCTTCTCAATCATAATCCATTCTTCTTTTGTTAATTCAACAATTGTTGTCCACCGGTGCGCTTCAACAAAAAATGGACGCGTGACAGGTTTCACTCCGCCTGCTGTGAAACGGAACCTGCAAATTTTTCATTATTGATTTTTCAAAAGAGTAAATTATGATTTACTTTGCATCCGACCATTTTTGAGATATCCAGTGGCAATTGGGTCGCTGACCGACTGTATTGACTATAGTGATTTTCTTGTTATACTGCTGAAAAATGGAATTTTACCCGGACAAATGCAGGATGTTATGGTTTTAATCGTTT
The DNA here is from genome assembly GCA_963572265.1 of Caenorhabditis doughertyi. NCBI lineage: Eukaryota > Metazoa > Nematoda > Chromadorea > Rhabditida > Rhabditidae > Caenorhabditis > Caenorhabditis doughertyi. Next base: position 12,463,631 of record OY751554.1, read on the forward strand.
CTATAGTATTTATTTTTGATGAGCGGCAAAAGTTTAGCTTATTTTTTTCAAAGTGCGTTTCTATACAAGTTCTGGGTGAAAAAAGAAGGCATTTCGTTCTTTGTTCAACTAGTATATAAAATTGACGGTCTATTTAGGGTGCCGATCTATGATAGTCTGCTGACTTATTGTTGAAAACAACAATTCAGAGCTTAAAAGAGAAATGTTGTCGGAAGTGGTTACGTAAATTTTTATTCGAATGGGACTGCAAACAAAACATGGCTTTTTCTTGTTTATGAGTGTTTAGCAACGGAAAACTTGAAAACGATAAACCTGTCTCGAAGCCTAGATGGGAGTGTAAATGAGATATATTAATTTGAATGAGGAATTAAGAATTAAATTCAAACATTTAAGCATCGATTACTTTTGTTTCAGATTGTCTATTTCTGTTTTTATAGTATTCTAAGCTGAAAAGATAACTATATCACTCACTCTGTGTTCATTATGTGATTCATTATTTGGTGCATCCTCAATCTTTGAAATATTTCTTTTTTTACGAACAATCTCGATAGACGAATTGGTACGGCTCGAATAGTCTGCAGATGCGCTCTTATCATCAACTATCAATCTATCCTTCTGCGATCGTTTCCTCGATGATACATTGATTAAATTCTGAAATTAGATAAATTATTTTCAAAAATCTTCTGTTGAAACATTTCTTGAAGCAGCCTAGTGATTGCAGAGAAAATAAAGGCAAATTCTCATAAAAGTTTTCAATGTAATTTATACTATTCTCAACGTAGAAGTTGAAATCGATTCTTTGTTTCATGATGTTCTCCTTATTATCATTACTCTTATTATTCTCATTATTTTCGTCCAAAAAGCGAGACGCTTTCGGAAATTTTCTCAAAGTTGAAAAGCCTCAGGTTTCAAAACGTGACCATTTTTCTTTCGAAAAAAAAACGTGCCCTTTATTTATTTTTTTTGAAATAAAGGCCACGTTTTTTTCGTTATTTCTTCGAACAAAACTACGTGGCAATGCCTTTTGAAAATTGTCCTTGCCTAATCCAATATCAAAACCCAAATGAAATCAAATTCAAAATCTGATTTTGTCCCCATAACCAACTTACTTTAGCTCTGTTCTGCAAGATCAATGACTCATTCTCAATGGAACTGATATTAAAGGATGTATTATCAGATGGGCGTTCAATATGATCCTGAAAATTGAAGCAAAAATCATGATGTTCGTAAATTGCTCATTTCGTTTACTTACCGGAATCACAACTTTCTTGAAGTATAAAAGATTTATCTTTTTCCCTTCCAAACATATGAAATCTTTCTCATCCGAAATCTTATCATCATCAATCTTCAGCCATTTATATTCTTTCCTAATCCATGAGCAATAATGTCCTGTTCGATTCCCATCACTTGACGTATATTCCGAAAAAGACATGAGGATCCAATGATATCCAAAGAAGAAAACTGGCATTTGATAGTTGAGCGTCGATGAAAACGGAAACGCTTGAATGATTTCGATGAAAAGATCATCTCCAGAAACGACATAGTTTGAGACCAACTGAACTCCTAGAAGACCACACTTTTTGCATGCTTCTTCTCTCAGAGTAGCACTGTTTTCAATCTGTTGAATCTTCATCTCGAATTTTTCCTCTTGTCTTACGTGTGTTAAAAGGTGGCTCAATCTTTTTTTCTTTATCAGTTCGCGTTGACCACATTTTAAACAACTTGTATGTTTCGTCTTCTCAATATGTTGTTGTACTGAACCCTCAGCGTACAATTTCTGAAAATAATTGCTTTTTAAATGGATACTTTTTCTGCAGTCACTATACCTGCATCAAGAAACAAAAATATTCAGGTAGATCTTGCTGTTTATAAATGCTGGGAATAGGAAGAAGGCGGGCAAGAATTTCCGGTGTTTTGACTTCCTTGCGGTATATCTGCCCCAAAGCCGCTCCAACCGGCGTCATTGCACTATTAATTGTCTTCCACATCTCAACCAATGTTGAACTCATCGAAAGGACTGTAACTATTGTTATCAGCCAACATAACTGAGCAGGGTTCCGTAGAAGAACAATGCTTGATGGTTCCGTATTCATCATTGTTTTTGGTGGATGTGGTGTCTTGCTCACATTTTTTCCGTTTTCTCCATCATAGCTGGTTCCTTCATTTTTCTCTGAATCCGTCACCAATTTTGTAAGATTTCTCGCCTTTGTATAGCTATCTGCTTCACATTTTTGTGCGGTCTTCTTCTCTCCATTTACGAGTTTTTGTCCATCGTGATCCACATGCTTGTTAGTCTTTTCAAGTGTCAAATCTTCATATTTCTGCTTCTCATCGTTATTCTTTTCAGTTTCTCCATTTGCTTCTTTTTTATTTTTTTTTTCCAAATTCTCTTTCGAACATTCCTTGTTTGCACCAGATGATCTTCCATTCTCGTAGATAACGCAATCACCTCTTACAAAAATGATCTTCACTTGTTGTGAGTCCATTTGACTTATCTAAAACGTATGAGATTTATATAATTAGATACATGATTCAAGGCCTCCATTCTCAAGACCCTCAGGATTTGAAAGACTATCGTTTATTCTTAGACTTTAACGTAAATCAGGTCCTTTTTCAATCTAGGTTAGCACGTGGCTTCCAAATGGACTCACAATCTTTTTTGAGTTTTATACTCTCAGTATTTTTCACTTTCGAATCAAATAATTCTGAACAAGAAATGATAATCAATTTTTGCAATCGCATGAATTCTCCTTCACGGTTTATCTTCTTTTTTTTTTGATTATATCGAATTCCACCACGCGGAAATATTCGAAAATGATTTGATTTCACAAAAATAATTTCATCTTGGTGTTTCTCAAAAAAACACTTACTTTTTGAAAATGCAATTGATTTTTTGTGAAATATGTCTACTGCCCTAACTTTTCATTGAAATTTATGAACAGAAAGCATGTGAAACACACTAAAGGCAGTCAAGTGAAAAGTCAAAAATCACCATGTTAAAAGCTTAAATTCGGTAAAACAAAGTTTTTTGATTCTCACAAATGTGAAACTGTTCTTTTTTGTGTTTGGGCAAAATAAAAACCACATGAAAATTTAGCGTCCTGGAATTTCATGTCGAAAAAATGAACGTAAAGTTGACGAGTGTGCTCAGTAAAAATGCTCTGTATCAAGAAATAACTTTTTAACCACTGGGTTTTGAAAACCGTCTCTTTGAAGCTTGTGGAAAACTAGGTCAGAAGGAGAGAAATTAACTTTCGAACATCATATATGATCTAGAGAAACCAGTAGCTTTTATAAGTAGTAGAGTTTGATTTTACTGCGAACTACCAATTTAAGAGGAAACATATCCAAACGCGTGATTATTCAAACGGAACATTATATTAGTTGAGTACAGGAAATTGGAAGAAGCCACAAATTATGAATGTAATGGTAAGCATTATTCGAGAGTAATTGACATTGCGCAAAATGAGAAAGCGTATTTCCGGGAAAGCAGCAGTTCACTTCTACTGCACCGAATCCCTATTCAAAAAATTTGAAACACATTATTATCCTTATGTCTGCAAAATAAGACAAACTCTATTACTGAAAATGGAAATCTAATGGCATCAAGGAAGCTGGAGCATTTGGGAAAACGAGAAAGAAATCGCTCACTGATTTTAGAAAAATTTTCCTTCAGACCAGAAAAATTGGGCTCTGTTCGACAATACCGGTCCAATGACAGAATGCCGGTCCAAAGCGAGAATGACCGGTCCAATCAGAAAAGGACCGGTCCAAATCATACAATGGCTGGTCCAATCAATTTGCAGCTTAGGCTTAGGCTTATGAAGCTACTGAGCCTCCCGCTTCCGTTCCAGCCTTTGATAAAGAAAGACGCTAAGCCTGCCGCAAGAGGAGCCGCAAAATTTGGGCCAGGAGGGTTTTTTAAAGAGTTGCAACAGCTGAAATTGAATGGCACCGCTAATTAGACTGCATAAACGTTTGGACCGGTCATTCTCATCTTTGGACCGGTCGTTCTTGGTTTGGACCGGTCATTCTCGCTTTGGACCGGTATTCTGTCACCGGACCGGTATTGTCGAACAGAGCCAAAAATTGTTCCAAGAGAAATGGCAAATAAACTGGCTCGAAACAAAAAATCAGCTTTTTGTTCCTATTCTCAATCTTCTTTTAATTCAATACTTCCAGTGACTTTTTCGATAGGGTTTCAAATTCTTTTCGTAAAAAAAAATCAGTGGGATAGTGCAGTGCGCTTCATAATGATGTAACTACCTTCATTCCTAGGTTTCGCGGGTTTTGTGCAGGTTTTTGTTACTTGCCGTGGTAAAACTCAGTGTCGAAAGTTACTGACGCTCGTAAAATTGTAGATTTTTTTTCTCCTCTACAGCATCATCAGGAGGAGTCAGATTAATTCGTAAAAGCGCAAGGATCATTCTAGGAGTAGACAAACAATAGGATAATGTCACTAGCATAGAGGAAGACAGTCGAAGTTTGCTGGCCACAAACATTGAGAAGACTTAGGAGAAATAACACCTGGCCCCACATAAATGCTCATAGACAAGGATTCGATCACGGATAGTCAAAAGAATATGGCAAATACCAGAGAAGTGACGAAGATCTGATCAATCTTAACTCATTTAACAATTAGTGTATGTGATTCATAAATTCCACTATCTTATCACATTTTTAGAGCAGATGTAGTGCATGCAACGTCCCCAAGGAACACATCGAGAAATCGGAGAAAGACCTGCAGGAGTGGACAGGATTTGATTTAAACTGAACGGAGGAGGTTCATCTTTGACAAAAAGTCAATCAACGAGAAGAAGAGGAATGGTTTCAAGACAGTTACGCGGAGCAATCATGAGAAGTCAAGAGTAACACAAGAAGATTCAAGGAAGGACAATATACAACGTTTCAGCAAACTAGCAAGGAAGTAACCTACAAGGACTAACAAGTGGAAGAACAACCGTAAGAGTAACCTCCAAAGTAGATAACCGCTAAAATATTCGGTCAAAGTGTCGACAAATTAATATACAGGAATAAAATCATATAATATTAATCAGTAGATTTGGTCAAAAAGCCGGTAAAACACTAGGAGTCAAATAAGGATTTCCACGAATCAGCGAAGGCAAGAAGCGCAATCATTTGGTCAACAATCTGTAACGACATCTTACAATTATTTTTAGTTTTAAAACCAGCTTGTACGTTTTCACGGTATGGAAGGACAACTTCAAAAGTGTTTTATGAGCTTTAAACTTAAAAAAAAGAGTTTTAAGCTCCATATTATTTACTAATTTATTCTCGTAGTTAAAGAGCAACAGAATATCGTACTTTGAAAACTACAAAATAAAAAAAATGTCTGGCTGTGCAACATGCTTTTTTTTTGTTTTCCAAGACTTTCGATCCATGATTTTTCAAATGCGATATATAATTAAAACCTTCAAAATATCACATATTTTCAGTTTCTTCATCACTCATCTTTTTTCTTATCTTCTGTAAATATTTTTTGAAACATCTGACAAAAGAAGAAGTCAGAACGCATTCCCTTCAAAACCAGGATTCCGCTTCAACCAACATGAAATCCAAAAATTTTGAAGACGTCCTTCCAAACTCGGAAATCTTGGAAAACCAAAAAATCATGTTGCACAGCCATACATTTAGTTATTTTGTACTTTTCAAAGTACGATATTCTGTGGCTCTTTAACTACGAGGTTAAATTAGTAAATAATATGGAGTTTAAAACTCTTTTGTATCAAATTTCCATTAAGTTTGCTGAACGAGAAAAGAGAAAAAATGACAATAGAAAAGCAAATTTCCATTTTTCCCTTTTTCCAGAATGGATAGAATACGTGACGTCCTTCATATAAATTTCATTTTCAAAAACAGTTTTTTTTCCGGTAAAGCTTTCGTGTAGACCTTTACGTCAAGCCCTTTCCAATGCCCTCATTTCTGTCCCTATATAAGCTTGAAAACTGATAGAAATCGTCAGTTCTCGGTTTTCGAGCACGGTGAGAACCCTCCTCCTCCTCATGGCTCTCCGTGGCACCGTATCAGCTTCCAAGACGTCGGCAACTTCAAGACGGCTCCGAGAAGTCGAGGCTCACCATCCAATTGTCGAAGGTAATTTCTCGAAGCTCCAAGCAGTTCTGGAAGCTCCAGCTACCTTTTTACAACAGGAAATCAAAATATTTTTCCAGATTCGAATGCCCCTAGTTCCCGATTCTCGGGCTCCTTCAATCAGAAGAAAGGAGAATGGATTCGATGGCTGGAATGGGATGAGGTCAGGAGGAGATTGGAATTTCGAGGCACACGTTGTATGGGTCGGTTTTGGAACGAAGGATTTTGGATCCCACACTGGACCTTCGATAATCAGTCGTGAGTAGCCTAAATGTGGGTGATATATCCTAGACGATCTCTTCTTCTCTTATTAGGCGACGCAGAGCATTTTCTCATCTGAATGCAATAGAAAAAAAGATATCAGAATACTGTCTCGCCTTGGGTTAGGGTCATTAGGCTTCGAGTCTGTTTCATTGTTGATTATATGGATGATAGGTTCAGCTATTTCTCTTAGATTCCTCATTCTTTCCGTTCTCACAGAGAAATTTGAATTTCCTTCTACTTCATTTTGTTTCGGAAACGGCTATTCCCGAATGTTCTTCCTTTTGAATTTCTCATAGACAGTTCTATCCCTTCTTCCAAATGATAACTTCGGCGTGTAATGGGAATTACTGGTACAAAAAGGGTATTAATGACCGCCAGTACGAGATGAACAATCAACTCCGCCTGTTACTCTCCAATCCTTTTCTTTCTTGATTTCTCTAGAACTTTATCAATTCTTTTTTATTTTTCTTAATGATAATTTTGGCGGGTAATGGGAATTACTGGTACAAAAAGGGTATCAATGACCGCCAGTACGAGATGAACAATCAGCTCCGCCTGTTACTCTCCAATCCTTTTCTCTCTTGAACTTTTCAGAACCTTATCAGTTCTTTTTTATTTTTCTTAATGATAATTTTGGCGGGTAATGGGAATTACTGGTACAAAAAGGGTATCAATGACCGCCAGTACGAGATGAACAATCAGCTCCGCCTGTTACTCTCCAATCCTTTTCTCTCTTGAACTTTTCAGAACCTTATCAGTTCTTTTTTATTTTTCTTAATGATAATTTTGGCGGGTAATGGGAATTACTGGTATAAAAAGGGTAATAATGACCGCCAGTACGAGATGAACAATCAGCTCCGCCTGTTACTCTCCAATCCTTTTCTCTCTTGAACTTTTCAGAACCTTATCAATTCTTTTCATTTTTCTTAATGATAATTTTGGCGGGTAATGGGAATTACTGGTACAAAAAGGGTTCTAATGACCGCCAGTACGAGATGAACAATCAGCTCCGCCTGTTACCTTCCAATCCTTTTCGCTTTCGAACTTTTCAGAACCTTATCAATTCTTTTCATTTTTCTTAATGATAATTTTGGCGGGTAATGGGAATTACTGGTACAAAAAGGGTTCTAATGACCGCCAGTACGAGATGAACAATCAGCTCCGCCTGTTACCTTCCAATCCTTTTCTCTCTTGAACTTTTCAGAACCTTATCAATTCTTTTCATTTTTCTTATAGATAATTTTGGCGGGTAATGGGAATTACTGGTACAAAAAGGGTTCTAATGACCGCCAGTACGAGATGAACACTCAGCTCCGCCTGTTACTCTCAAATCCTTTTCGCTTTCGAACTTTTCAGAACCTTATCAATTCTTTTCATTTTTCTTATAGATAATTTTGGCGGGTAATGGGAATTACTGGTACAAAAAGGGTTCTAATGACCGCCAGTACGAGATGAACAATCAGCTCCGCCTGTTACTCTCAAATCCTTTTCGCTTTCGAACTTTTCAGAACCTTATCAATTCTTTTCATTTTTCTTATAGATAATTTTGGCGGGTAATGGGAATTACTGGTACAAAAAGGGTTCTAATGACCGCCAGTACGAGATGAACAATCAGCTCCGCCTGTTACTCTCAAATCCTTTTCGCTTTCGAACTTTTCAGAACCTTATCAATTCTTTTCATTTTTCTTATAGATAATTTTGGCGGGTAATGGGAATTACTGGTACAAAAAGGGTTCTAATGACCGCCAGTACGAGATGAACAATCAGCTCCGCCTGTTACTCTCCAATCCTTTTCTCTCTTGAACTTTTCAGAACCTTATCAATTCTTTTCATTTTTCTTATAGATAATTTTGGCGGGTAAAGGGAATTACTGGTACAAAAAGGGTTCTAATGACCGCCAGTACGAGATGAACAATCAGCTCCGCCTGTTACTCTCAAATCCTTTTCGCTTTCGAACTTTTCAGAACCTTATCAATTCTTTTCATTTTTCTTATAGATAATTTTGGCGGGTAATGGGAATTACTGGTACAAAAAGGGTTCTAATGACCGCCAGTACGAGATGAACAATCAGCTCCGCCTGTTACTCTCCAATCCTTTTCTCTCTTGAACTTTTCAGAACCTTATCAATTCTTTTCATTTTTCTTATAGATAATTTTGGCGGGTAAAGGGAATTACTGGTACAAAAAGGGTTCTAATGACCGCCAGTACGAGATGAACAATCAGCTCCGCCTGTTACTCTCAAATCCTTTTCGCTTTCGAACTTTTCAGAACCTTATCAATTCTTTTCATTTTTCTTATAGATAATTTTGGCGGGTAATGGGAATTACTGGTACAAAAAGGGTTCTAATGACCGCCAGTACGAGATGAACACTCAGCTCCGCCTGTTACCTTCCAATCCTTTTCTCTCTTGAACTTTTCAGAACCTTATCAATTCTTTTCATTTTTCTTAATGATAATTTTGGCGGGTAATGGGAATTACTGGTACAAAAAGGGTTCTAATGACCGCCAGTACGAGATGAACACTCAGCTCCGCCTGTTACTCTCCAATCCTTTTCTCTCTTGAACTTTTCAGAACCTTATCAATTCTTTTCATTTTTCTTAATGATAATTTTGGCGGGTAATGGGAATTACTGGTACAAAAAGGGTTCTAATGACCGCCAGTACGAGATGAACAATCAGCTCCGCCTGTTACTCTCCAATCCTTTTCTCTCTTGAACTTTTCAGAACCTTATCAATTCTTTTCATTTTTCTTAATGATAATTTTGGCGGGTAATGGGAATTACTGGTACAAAAAGGGTTCTAATGACCGCCAGTACGAGATGAACACTCAGCTCCGCCTGTTACTCTCCAATCCTTTTCTCTCTTGAACTTTTCAGAACCTTATCAATTCTTTTCATTTTTCTTAATGATAATTTTGGCGGGTAATGGGAATTACTGGTACAAAAAGGGTTCTAATGACCGCCAGTACGAGATGAACACTCAGCTCCGCCTGTTACCTTCCAATCCTTTTCTCTCTTGAACTTTTCAGAACCTTATCAATTCTTTTCATTTTTCTTAATGATAATTTTGGCGGGTAATGGGAATTACTGGTACAAAAAGGGTTCTAATGACCGCCAGTACGAGATGAACACTCAGCTCCGCCTGTTACTCTCCAATCCTTTTCTCTCTTGAACTTTTCAGAACCTTATCAATTCTTTTCATTTTTCTTAATGATAATTTTGGCGGGTAATGGGAATTACTGGTACAAAAAGGGTTCTAATGACCGCCAGTACGAGATGAACACTCAGCTCCGCCTGTTACTCTCCAATCCTTTTCTCTCTTGAACTTTTCAGAACCTTATCAATTCTTTTCATTTTTCTTAATGATAATTTTGGCGGGTAATGGGAATTACTGGTACAAAAAGGGTTCTAATGACCGCCAGTACGAGATGAACAATCAGCTCCGCCTGTTACTCTCCAATCCTTTTCTCTCTTGAACTTTTCAGAACCTTATCAATTCTTTTCATTTTTCTTAATGATAATTTTGGCGGGTAATGGGAATTACTGGTACAAAAAGGGTTCTAATGACCGCCAGTACGAGATGAACAATCAGCTCCGCCTGTTACCTTCCAATCCTTTTCTCTCTTGAACTTTTCAGAACCTTATCAATTCTTTTCATTTTTCTTAATGATAATTTTGGCGGGTAATGGGAATTACTGGTACAAAAAGGGTTCTAATGACCGCCAGTACGAGATGAACACTCAGCTCCGCCTGTTACTCTCCAATCCTTTTCTCTCTTGAACTTTTCAGAACCTTATCAATTCTTTTCATTTTTCTTAATGATAATTTTGGCGGGTAATGGGAATTACTGGTACAAAAAGGGTTCTAATGACCGCCAGTACGAGATGAACACTCAGCTCCGCCTGTTACCTTCCAATCCTTTTCTCTCTTGAACTTTTCAGAACCTTATCAATTCTTTTCATTTTTCTTAATGATAATTTTGGCGGGTAATGGGAATTACTGGTACAAAAAGGGTTCTAATGACCGCCAGTACGAGATGAACAATCAGCTCCGCCTGTTACCTTCCAATCCTTTTCTCTCTTGAACTTTTCAGAACCTTATCAATTCTTTTCATTTTTCTTAATGATAATTTTGGCGGGTAATGGGAATTACTGGTACAAAAAGGGTTCTAATGACCGCCAGTACGAGATGAACACTCAGCTCCGCCTGTTACTCTCCAATCCTTTTCTCTCTTGAACTTTTCAGAACCTTATCAATTCTTTTCATTTTTCTTAATGATAATTTTGGCGGGTAATGGGAATTACTGGTACAAAAAGGGTTCTAATGACCGCCAGTACGAGATGAACACTCAGCTCCGCCTGTTACTCTCCAATCCTTTTCTCTCTTGAACTTTTCAGAACCTTATCAATTCTTTTCATTTTTCTTAATGATAATTTTGGCGGGTAATGGGAATTACTGGTACAAAAAGGGTTCTAATGACCGCCAGTACGAGATGAACAATCAGCTCCGCCTGTTACTCTCCAATCCTTTTCTCTCTTGAACTTTTCAGAACCTTATCAATTCTTTTCATTTTTCTTAATGATAATTTTGGCGGGTAATGGGAATTACTGGTACAAAAAGGGTTCTAATGACCGCCAGTACGAGATGAACACTCAGCTCCGCCTGTTACTCTCCAATCCTTTTCTCTCTTGAACTTTTCAGAACCTTATCAATTCTTTTCATTTTTCTTAATGATAATTTTGGCGGGTAATGGGAATTACTGGTACAAAAAGGGTTCTAATGACCGCCAGTACGAGATGAACACTCAGCTCCGCCTGTTACCTTCCAATCCTTTTCTCTCTTGAACTTTTCAGAACCTTATCAATTCTTTTCATTTTTCTTAATGATAATTTTGGCGGGTAATGGGAATTACTGGTACAAAAAGGGTTCTAATGACCGCCAGTACGAGATGAACAATCAGCTCCGCCTGTTACCTTCCAATCCTTTTCTCTCTTGAACTTTTCAGAACCTTATCAATTCTTTTCATTTTTCTTAATGATAATTTTGGCGGGTAATGGGAATTACTGGTACAAAAAGGGTTCTAATGACCGCCAGTACGAGATGAACACTCAGCTCCGCCTGTTACTCTCCAATCCTTTTCTCTCTTGAACTTTTCAGAACCTTATCAATTCTTTTCATTTTTCTTAATGATAATTTTGGCGGGTAATGGGAATTACTGGTACAAAAAGGGTTCTAATGACCGCCAGTACGAGATGAACACTCAGCTCCGCCTGTTACTCTCCAATCCTTTTCTCTCTTGAACTTTTCAGAACCTTATCAATTCTTTTCATTTTTCTTAATGATAATTTTGGCGGGTAATGGGAATTACTGGTACAAAAAGGGTTCTAATGACCGCCAGTACGAGATGAACAATCAGCTCCGCCTGTTACCTTCCAATCCTTTTCTCTCTTGAACTTTTCAGAACCTTATCAATTCTTTTCATTTTTCTTAATGATAATTTTGGCGGGTAATGGGAATTACTGGTACAAAAAGGGTTCTAATGACCGCCAGTACGAGATGAACACTCAGCTCCGCCTGTTACTCTCCAATCCTTTTCTCTCTTGAACTTTTCAGAACCTTATCAATTCTTTTCATTTTTCTTAATGATAATTTTGGCGGGTAATGGGAATTACTGGTACAAAAAGGGTTCTAATGACCGCCAGTACGAGATGAACACTCAGCTCCGCCTGTTACCTTCCAATCCTTTTCTCTCTTGAACTTTTCAGAACCTTATCAATTCTTTTCATTTTTCTTAATGATAATTTTGGCGGGTAATGGGAATTACTGGTACAAAAAGGGTTCTAATGACCGCCAGTACGAGATGAACAATCAGCTCCGCCTGTTACTCTCCAATCTTTTTCTCTCTTGATTTCTCTAGAACTTTATCAATTCTTTTCATTTTTCTTAATGATAATTTTGGCGGGTAATGGGAATTACTGGTACAAAAAGGGTTCTAATGACCGCCAGTACGAGATGAACAATCAGCTCCGCCTGTTACTCTCCAATCTTTTTCTCTCTTGATTTCTCTAGAACTTTATCAATTCTTTTCATTTTTCCTAATGATAATTTTGGCGGGTAATGGGAATTACTGGTACAAAAAGGGTTCTAATGACCGCCAGTACGAGATGAACACTCAGCTCCGCCTGTTACTCTCCAATCCTTTTCTCTCTTGAACTTTTCAGAACCTTATCAATTCTTTTCATTTTTCTTAATGATAACATCGGCGGGTAATGGGAATTACTGGTTCAAAAAGGGTTCTAATGACCGCCAGTACGAGATGAACACTCAGCTCCGCCTGTTACTCTCAAATCCTTTTCTCTCTTGAACTTTTCAGAACCTTATCAATTCTTTTCATTTTTCTTAATGATAATTTTGGCGGGTAATGGGAATTACTGGTACAAAAAGGGTTCTAATGACCGCCAGTACGAGATGAACAATCAGCTCCGCCTGTTACTCTCCAATCCTTTTCTCTCTTGAACTTTTCAGAACCTTATCAATTCTTTTCATTTTTCTTAATGATAATTTTGGCGGGTAATGGGAATTACTGGTACAAAAAGGGTTCTAATGACCGCCAGTACGAGATGAACACTCAGCTCCGCCTGTTACTCTCCAATCCTTTTCTCTCTTGAACTTTTCAGAACCTTATCAATTCTTTTCATTTTTCTTAATGATAATTTTGGCGGGTAATGGGAATTACTGGTACAAAAAGGGTTCTAATGACCGCCAGTACGAGATGAACAATCAGCTCCGCCTGTTACTCTCCAATCCTTTTCTCTCTTGAACTTTTCAGAACCTTATCAATTCTTTTCATTTTTCTTATAGATAATTTTGGCGGGTAATGGGAATTACTGGTACAAAAAGGGTTCTAATGACCGCCAGTACGAGATGAACAATCAGCTCCGCCTTTTACTCTCCAATCCTTTTCTTTCTTGATTTCTCTAGAACTTTATCAATTCTTTTCATTTTTCTTATAGATAATTTTGGCGGGTAATGGGAATTACTGGTACAAAAAGGGTTCTAATGACCGCCAGTACGAGATGAACAATCAGCTCCGCCTGTTACTCTCAAATCCTTTTCTCTCTTGAACTTTTCAGAACCTTATCAATTCTTTCCATTTTTCTTAATGATAATTTTGGCGGGTAATGGGAATTACTGGTACAAAAAGGGTTCTAATGACCGCCAGTACGAGATGAACAATCAGCTCCGCCTGTTACCTTCCAATCCTTTTCGCTTTCGAACTTTTCCGAACCTTATCAATTCTTTTCATTTTTCTTAATGATAATTTTGGCGGGTAATGGGAATTACTGGTACAAAAAGGGTTCTAATGACCGCCAGTACGAGATGAACAATCAGCTCCGCCTGTTACCTTCCAATCCTTTTCGCTTTCGAACTTTTCAGAACCTTATCAATTCTTTTCATTTTTCTTAATGATAATTTTGGCGGGTAATGGGAATTACTGGTACAAAAAGGGTTCTAATGACCGCCAGTACGAGATGAACAATCAGCTCCGCCTGTTACTCTCCAATCCTTTTCTCTCTTGAACTTTTCAGAACCTTATCAATTCTTTTCATTTTTCTTAATGATAATTTTGGCGGGTAATGGGAATTACTGGTACAAAAAGGGTTCTAATGACCGCCAGTACGAGATGAACAATCAGCTTCGCCTGTTACTCTCCAATCCTTTTCTCTCTTGAACTTTTCAGAACCTTATCAATTCTTTTCATTTTTCTTAATGATAATTCTGGCGGGTAATGGGAATTACTGGTACAAAAAGGGTTCTAATGACCGCCAGTACGAGATGAACAATCAGCTCCGCCTGTTACTCTCCAATCCTTTTCTCTCTTGAACTTTTCAGAACCTTATCAATTCTTTTCATTTTTCTTAACGATAATTTTGGCGGGTAATGGGAATTACTGGTACAAAAAGGGTTCTAATGACCGCCAGTACGAGATGAACAATCAGCTCCGCCTTTTACTCTCAAATCCTTTTCTCTCTTGAACTTTTCAGAACCTTATCAATTCTTTTCATTTTTCTTAATGATAATTCTGGCGGGTAATGGGAATTACTGGTACAAAAAGGGTTCTAATGACCGCCAGTACGAGATGAACAATCAGCTCCGCCTGTTACTCTCAAATCCTTTTCGCTTTCGAACTTTTCCGAACCTTATCAATTCTTTTCATTTTTCTTAATGATAATTTTGGCGGGTAATGGGAATTACTGGTACAAAAAGGGTTCTAATGACCGCCAGTACGAGATGAACAATCAGCTCCGCCTGTTACTCTCCAATCCTTTTCTCTCTTGAACTTTTCAGAACCTTATCAATTCTTTTCATTTTTCTTAATGATAACTTTGGTGGGTAATGGGAATTACTGGTACAAAAAGGGTTCTAATGACCGCCAGTACGAGATGAAATATCAGCTCCGCCTGTTACTCTCCAATCCTTTTCTCTCTTGAACTTTTCAGAACCTTATCAATTCTTTTCATTTTTCTTAATGATAATTCTGGCGGGTAATGGGAATTACTGGTACAAAAAGGGTTCTAATGACCGCCAGTACGAGATGAACAATCAGCTCCGCCTGTTACTCTCAAATCCTTTTCGCTTTCGAACTTTTCCGAACCTTATCAATTCTTTTCATTTTTCTTAATGATAATTTTGGCGGGTAATGGGAATTACTGGTACAAAAAGGGTTCTAATGACCGCCAGTACGAGATGAACAATCAGCTCCGCCTGTTACTCTCCAATCCTTTTCTCTCTTGAACTTTTCAGAACCTTATCAATTCTTTTCATTTTTCTTAATGATAACTTTGGTGGGTAATGGGAATTACTGGTACAAAAAGGGTTCTAATGACCGCCAGTACGAGATGAAATATCAGCTCCGCCTGTTACTCTCCAATCCTTTTCTCTCTTGAACTTTTCAGAACCTTATCAGTTCTTTTCATTTTTCTAATGATAACATCGGCGGGTAATGGGAATTACTGGTACAAAAAGGGTTCTAATGACCGCCAGTACGAGATGAAATATCAGCTCCGCCTGTTACTCTCCAATCCTTTTCTCTCTTGAACTTTTCAGAACCTTATCAATTCTTTTCATTTTTCTTAATGATAATTTTGGCGGGTAATGGGAATTACTGGTACAAAAAGGGTTCTAATGACCGCCAGTACGAGATGAAATATCAGCTCCGCCTGTTACTCTCCAATCCTTTTCTCTCTTGAACTTTTCAGAACCTTATCAATTCTTTTCATTTTTCTTAATGATAATTTTGGCGGGTAATGGGAATTACTGGTACAAAAAGGGTTCTAATGACCGCCAGTACGAGATGAACAATCAGCTCCGCCTGTTACTCTCAAATCCTTTTCTCTCTTGAACTTTTCAGAACCTTATCAATTCTTTTCATTTTTCTTAATGATAATTTTGGCGGGTAATGGGAATTACTGGTACAAAAAGGGTTCTAATGACCGCCAGTACGAGATGAACAATCAGCTCCGCCTGTTACCTTCCAATCCTTTTCGCTTTCGAACTTTTCCGAACCTTATCAATTCTTTTCATTTTTCTTAATGATAATTTTGGCGGGTAATGGGAATTACTGGTACAAAAAGGGTTCTAATGACCGCCAGTACGAGATGAAATATCAGCTCCGCCTGTTACTCTCCAATCCTTTTCTCTCTTGAACTTTTCAGAACCTTATCAATTCTTTTCATTTTTCTTAATGATAATTTTGGCGGGTAATGGGAATTACTGGTACAAAAAGGGTTCTAATGACCGCCAGTACGAGATGAACAATCAGCTCCGCCTGTTACTCTCAAATCCTTTTCTCTCTTGAACTTTTCAGAACCTTATCAATTCTTTTCATTTTTCTTAATGATAATTTTGGCGGGTAATGGGAATTACTGGTACAAAAAGGGTTCTAATGACCGCCAGTACGAGATGAACAATCAGCTCCGCCTGTTACCTTCCAATCCTTTTCGCTTTCGAACTTTTCAGAACCTTATCAATTCTTTTCATTTTTCTTAATGATAATTTTGGCGGGTAATGGGAATTACTGGTACAAAAAGGGTTCTAATGACCGCCAGTACGAGATGAACAATCAGCTCCGCCTGTTACTCTCCAATCCTTTTCTCTCTTGAACTTTTCAGAACCTTATCAATTCTTTTCATTTTTCTTAATGATAATTTTGGCGGGTAATGGGAATTACTGGTACAAAAAGGGTTCTAATGACCGCCAGTACGAGATGAACAATCAGCTCCGCCTGTTACCTTCCAATCCTTTTCGCTTTCGAACTTTTCAGAACCTTATCAATTCTTTTCATTTTTCTTAATGATAATTTTGGCGGGTAATGGGAATTACTGGTACAAAAAGGGTTCTAATGACCGCCAGTACGAGATGAACAATCAGCTCCGCCTGTTACCTTCCAATCCTTTTCGCTTTCGAACTTTTCAGAACCTTATCAATTCTTTTCATTTTTCTTAATGATAATTTTGGCGGGTAATGGGAATTACTGGTACAAAAAGGGTTCTAATGACCGCCAGTACGAGATGAACAATCAGCTCCGCCTGTTACTCTCAAATCCTTTTCTCTCTTGAACTTTTCAGAACCTTATCAATTCTTTTCATTTTTCTTAATGATAATTTTGGCGGGTAATGGGAATTACTGGTACAAAAAGGGTTCTAATGACCGCCAGTACGAGATGAACAATCAGCTCCGCCTGTTACCTTCCAATCCTTTTCGCTTTCGAACTTTTCAGAGCCTTATCAATTCTTTTCATTTTTCTTAATGATAATTTTGGCGGGTAATGGGAATTACTGGTACAAAAAGGGTTCTAATGACCGCCAGTACGAGATGAACAATCAGCTCCGCCTGTTACCTTCCAATCCTTTTCGCTTTCGAACTTTTCAGAACCTTATCAATTCTTTTCATTTTTCTTAATGATAATTTTGGCGGGTAATGGGAATTACTGGTACAAAAAGGGTTCTAATGACCGCCAGTACGAGATGAACAATCAGCTCCGCCTGTTACTCTCCAATCCTTTTCTCTCTTGAACTTTTCAGAACCTTATCAATTCTTTTCATTTTTCTTAATGATAATTTTGGCGGGTAATGGGAATTACTGGTACAAAAAGGGTTCTAATGACCGCCAGTACGAGATGAACAATCAGCTCCGCTTGTTACCTTCCAATCCTTTTCGCTTTCGAACTTTTCAGAACCTTATCAATTCTTTTCATTTTTCTTAATGATAATTTTGGCGGGTAATGGGAATTACTGGTACAAAAAGGGTTCTAATGACCGCCAGTACGAGATGAACAATCAGCTCCGCCTGTTACTCTCCAATCCTTTTCTCTCTTGAACTTTTCAGAACCTTATCAATTCTTTTCATTTTTCTTAATGATAATTTTGGCGGGTAATGGGAATTACTGGTACAAAAAGGGTTCTAATGACCGCCAGTACGAGATGAACAATCAGCTCCGCCTGTTACTCTCCAATCCTTTTCTCTCTTGAACTTTTCAGAACCTTATCAATTCTTTTCATTTTTCTTAATGATAATTTTGGCGGGTAATGGGAATTACTGGTACAAAAAGGGTTCTAATGACCGCCAGTACGAGATGAACAATCAGCTCCGCCTGTTACCTTCCAATCCTTTTCGCTTTCGAACTTTTCAGAACCTTATCAATTCTTTTCATTTTTCTTAATGATAATTTTGGCGGGTAATGGGAATTACTGGTACAAAAAGGGTTCTAATGACCGCCAGTACGAGATGAACAATCAGCTCCGCCTGTTACTCTCCAATCCTTTTCTCTCTTGAACTTTTCAGAACCTTATCAATTCTTTTCATTTTTCTTAATGATAATTTTGGCGGGTAATGGGAATTACTGGTACAAAAAGGGTTCTAATGACCGCCAGTACGAGATGAACAATCAGCTCCGCCTGTTACCTTCCAATCCTTTTCGCTTTCGAACTTTTCCGAACCTTATCAATTCTTTTCATTTTTCTTAATGATAATTTTGGCGGGTAATGGGAATTACTGGTACAAAAAGGGTTCTAATGACCGCCAGTACGAGATGAACAATCAGCTCCGCCTGTTACTCTCAAATCCTTTTCTCTCTTGAACTTTTCAGAACCTTATCAATTCTTTTCATTTTTCTTAATGATAATTTTGGCGGGTAATGGGAATTACTGGTACAAAAAGGGTTCTAATGACCGCCAGTACGAGATGAACAATCAGCTCCGCCTGTTACCTTCCAATCCTTTTCGCTTTCGAACTTTTCAGAGCCTTATCAATTCTTTTCATTTTTCTTAATGATAATTTTGGCGGGTAATGGGAATTACTGGTACAAAAAGGGTTCTAATGACCGCCAGTACGAGATGAACAATCAGCTCCGCCTGTTACCTTCCAATCCTTTTCGCTTTCGAACTTTTCAGAACCTTATCAATTCTTTTCATTTTTCTTAATGATAATTTTGGCGGGTAATGGGAATTACTGGTACAAAAAGGGTTCTAATGACCGCCAGTACGAGATGAACAATCAGCTCCGCCTGTTACTCTCCAATCCTTTTCTCTCTTGAACTTTTCAGAACCTTATCAATTCTTTTCATTTTTCTTAATGATAATTTTGGCGGGTAATGGGAATTACTGGTACAAAAAGGGTTCTAATGACCGCCAGTACGAGATGAACAATCAGCTCCGCCTGTTACTCTCCAATCCTTTTCTCTCTTGAACTTTTCAGAACCTTATCAATTCTTTTCATTTTTCTTAATGATAATTTTGGCGGGTAATGGGAATTACTGGTACAAAAAGGGTTCTAATGACCGCCAGTACGAGATGAACAATCAGCTTCGCCTGTTACTCTCCAATCCTTTTCTCTCTTGAACTTTTCAGAACCTTATCAATTCTTTTCATTTTTCTTAATGATAATTCTGGCGGGTAATGGGAATTACTGGTACAAAAAGGGTTCTAATGACCGCCAGTACGAGATGAACAATCAGCTCCGCCTGTTACTCTCCAATCCTTTTCTCTCTTGAACTTTTCAGAACCTTATCAATTCTTTTCATTTTTCTTAACGATAATTTTGGCGGGTAATGGGAATTACTGGTACAAAAAGGGTTCTAATGACCGCCAGTACGAGATGAACAATCAGCTCCGCCTTTTACTCTCAAATCCTTTTCTCTCTTGAACTTTTCAGAACCTTATCAATTCTTTTCATTTTTCTTAATGATAATTCTGGCGGGTAATGGGAATTACTGGTACAAAAAGGGTTCTAATGACCGCCAGTACGAGATGAACAATCAGCTCCGCCTGTTACTCTCAAATCCTTTTCGCTTTCGAACTTTTCCGAACCTTATCAATTCTTTTCATTTTTCTTAATGATAATTTTGGCGGGTAATGGGAATTACTGGTACAAAAAGGGTTCTAATGACCGCCAGTACGAGATGAACAATCAGCTCCGCCTGTTACTCTCAAATCCTTTTCTCTCTTGAACTTTTCAGAACCTTATCAATTCTTTTCATTTTTCTTAATGATAACTTTGGTGGGTAATGGGAATTACTGGTACAAAAAGGGTTCTAATGACCGCCAGTACGAGATGAAATATCAGCTCCGCCTGTTACTCTCCAATCCTTTTCTCTCTTGAACTTTTCAGAACCTTATCAATTCTTTTCATTTTTCTTAATGATAACTTTGGTGGGTAATGGGAATTACTGGTACAAAAAGGGTTCTAATGACCGCCAGTACGAGATGAACAATCAGCTCCGCCTGTTACTCTCCAATACTTTTCTCTCTTGAACTTTTCAGAACCTTATCAATTCTTTTCATTTTTCTTAATGATAATTTTGGCGGGTAATGGGAATTACTGGTACAAAAAGGGTTCTAATGACCGCCAGTACGAGATGAACAATCAGCTCCGCCTGTTACTCTCCAATCCTTTTCTCTCTTGAACTTTTCAGAACCTTATCAATTCTTTTCATTTTTCTTAATGATAATTTTGGCGGGTAATGGGAATTACTGGTACAAAAAGGGTTCTAATGACCGCCAGTACGAGATGAACAATCAGCTCCGCCTGTTACTCTCAAATCCTTTTCGCTTTCGAACTTTTCAGAACCTTATCAATTCTTTTCATTTTTCTTAATGATAACTTTGGCGGGTAATGGGAATTACTGGTACAAAAAGGGTTCTAATGACCGCCAGTACGAGATGAACAATCAGCTCCGCCTGTTACTCTCCAATCCATTTCTCTCTTGAACTTTTCAGAACCTTATCAATTCTTTTCATTTTTCTTAATGATAATTTTGGCGGGTAATGGGAATTACTGGTACAAAAAGGGTTCTAATGACCGCCAGTACGAGATGAACAATCAGCTCCGCCTGTTACTCTCCAATCCTTTTCTCTCTTGAACTTTTCAGAACCTTATCAATTCTTTTCATTTTTCTTAATGATAATTTTGGCGGGTAATGGGAATTACTGGTACAAAAAGGGTTCTAATGACCGCCAGTACGAGATGAACAATCAGCTCCGCCTGTTACTCTCCAATCCTTTTCTCTCTTGAACTTTTCAGAACCTTATCAATTCTTTTCATTTTTCTTAATGATAATTTTGGCGGGTAATGGGAATTACTGGTACAAAAAGGGTTCTAATGACCGCCAGTACGAGATGAACAATCAGCTCCGCCTGTTACTCTCCAATCTTTTTCTCTCTTGATTTCTCTAGAACTTTATCAATTCTTTTCATTTTTCTTAATGATAATTTTGGCGGGTAATGGGAATTACTGGTACAAAAAGGGTTCTAATGACCGCCAGTACGAGATGAACAATCAGCTCCGCCTGTTACTCTCCAATCCTTTTCTCTCTTGAACTTTTCAGAACCTTATCAATTCTTTTCATTTTTCTTAATGATAATTTTGGCGGGTAATGGGAATTACTGGTACAAAAAGGGTTCTAATGACCGCCAGTACGAGATGAACAATCAGCTCCGCCTGTTACTCTCCAATCCTTTTCTCTCTTGAACTTTTCAGAACCTTATCAATTCTTTTCATTTTTCTTAATGATAATTTTGGCGGGTAATGGGAATTACTGGTACAAAAAGGGTTCTAATGACCGCCAGTACGAGATGAACAATCAGCTCCGCCTGTTACTCTCCAATCCTTTTCGCTTTCGAACTTTTCCGAACCTTATCAATTCTTTTCATTTTTCTTAATGATAATTTTGGCGGGTAATGGGAATTACTGGTACAAAAAGGGTTCTAATGACCGCCAGTACGAGATGAACAATCAGCTCCGCCTGTTACTCTCCAATCCTTTTCTCTCTTGAACTTTTCAGAACCTTATCAATTCTTTTCATTTTTCTTAATGATAATTTTGGCGGGTAATGGGAATTACTGGTACAAAAAGGGTTCTAATGACCGCCAGTACGAGATGAACAATCAGCTCCGCCTGTTACTCTCAAATCCTTTTCGCTTTTGAACTTTTCAGAACCTTATCAATTCTTTTCATTTTTCTTAATGATAATTTTGGCGGGTAATGGGAAATACTGGTACAAAAAGGGTTCTAATGACCGCCAGTACGAGATGAACAATCAGCTCCGCCTGTTACCCTCCAATCTTTTTCTCTCTTGATTTCTCTAGAACTTTATCAATTCTTTTCATTTTTCTTAATGATAATTTTGGCGGGTAATGGGAATTACTGGTACAAAAAGGGTTCTAATGACCGCCAGTACGAGATGAACAATCAGCTCCGCCTGTTACTCTCCAATCCTTTTCTCTCTTGAACTTTTCAGAACCTTATCAATTCTTTTCATTTTTCTTAATGATAATTTTGGCGGGTAATGGGAATTACTGGTACAAAAAGGGTTCTAATGACCGCCAGTACGAGATGAACAATCAGCTCCGCCTGTTACTCTCAAATCCTTTTCGCTTTTGAACTTTTCAGAACCTTATCAATTCTTTTCATTTTTCTTAATGATAATTTTGGCGGGTAATGGGAATTACTGGTACAAAAAGGGTTCTAATGACCGCCAGTACGAGATGAACAATCAGCTCCGCCTGTTACCTTCCAATCCTTTTCGCTTTCGAACTTTTCCGAACCTTATCAATTCTTTTCATTTTTCTTAATGATAATTTTGGCGGGTAATGGGAATTACTGGTACAAAAAGGGTTCTAATGACCGCCAGTACGAGATGAACACTCAGCTCCGCCTGTTACTCTCCAATCTTTTTCTCTCTTGATTTCTCTAGAACTTTATCAATTCTTTTCATTTTTCTTAATGATAATTTTGGCGGGTAATGGGAATTACTGGTACAAAAAGGGTTCTAATGACCGCCAGTACGAGATGAACAATCAGCTCCGCCTGTTACTCTCCAATCCTTTTCTCTCTTGAACTTTTCAGAACCTTATCAATTCTTTTCATTTTTCTTAATGATAATTTTGGCGGGTAATGGGAATTACTGGTACAAAAAGGGTTCTAATGACCGCCAGTACGAGATGAACAATCAGCTCCGCCTGTTACTCTCCAATCCTTTTCTCTCTTGAACTTTTCAGAACCTTATCAATTCTTTTCATTTTTCTTAATGATAACTTTGGCGGGTAATGGGAATTACTGGTACAAAAAGGGTTCTAATGACCGCCAGTACGAGATGAACAATCAGCTCCGCCTGTTACTCTCCAATCATTTCTTCTCCTCGGTCGTTTGTGAACCGATAGAATTCATAAGCGGGGTGCCTTTTTCGGCTCTTTTTGGTTTTACTGGTCCCAAGGCCTCGACACGGGTCCCAAGGCCTCGACACGGGTCCCAACGCCTCGACACGGGTCCCAACGACCCGACACGGGTCCCAACGACTCGACACGGGTCTCAACGCCTCGACACGGGTCCCAACGACCCAACACGGGTCCCAACGACCCAACACGGGTCCCAAAAAAAAAGTGGCCCGAACAATTAGGAGCGGCCGCAACAAAAGAAGCTGGTCTCACAAAAAAACCGGTAGGTATTAGCGATGAAACTCCAAAAAAACTGGCGCAATCAGAATCTTCATGCATCACACTTATTATTCATTTCCCCTTATGCAGTCAAAAAACTTCATACGATTGTGGTTCGTAATCTAGAAAAAATCCTAAGCCTTTAGAAAGAAGGTGCAAGTCAATACAGATTGTGTTACAGGCTTAGGTCTCTTCCAGAGTCATTTTTAAAGTCCAAAACTTACCACAGTATAATACGCATTCTTCTTAACCACGAATAATTTAATTGAAAATACTATTCGGAACAATACCAAACTTCTATTCAAGCTATTTTCACTTTGGGACCTCTCTTTTTTTTCTTTGTGACGACCTTTTTTCTTTGGGACCAGCCGAATTTTTGGAACCTTGGGACCTTGGGACCCGTGTCAAGACGTTGGGACCTGTGTCGAGGCTTTGGGACCCGTGTCGAGGCCTTGGGACCCGTGTCGAGGCCTTGGGACCCGTGTCGAGTCGTTGGGACCCGTGTCGAGGCCTTGGGACCCGTGTCGAGGCCTTGGGACCAGTAAAACCAAAAAGAGCCCCTTTTTCTTTAAATTTTTACAAAAATGAAATAAAATAAAATTTCATTTCATCACCCACTTAACGAATTCTCGGTCATCTATCCTTTCACCGTTTCAATCACCGTTCCTTATCGTTCAGATTGATTCCTAATTGATCTAATAGTGATAATTGGTATACAAATAGGAAATTATATCAAAATGAAATAAAAAGTTATTTTCAACAGAAACTGTTCAGGTATCGGTAATTTGTAAGTTGGTCTTTCCTGCATATTTCTATTTCTACAGTTGTCGTGGTAATTTTATCGTCTTTTTTGTTTCTGAATTTTTGCACTCTGGAATTACTGCAATAATGAGAAAATTATGACACGAACGAGTGGAAGTACGGAATGTGGATAGCAAAAGATCCTTGAGTTTTACTCGGATCTTTTGAGAGTTACCAAAAGTAAGTCTGACGGAATCCAGAATGGAATGAACCCAGAATGAACTCCTTGCTCTTCCTGAGACAAATGATATGAACAAAAACTGAAGCGTATCCACTTTCCAGAATGAATAAAATCCAGAAAAAAACATCATAGAAATATAAACCCCAACGAATGTCATTTGATTTGATTGAAAAGATTAATTACGTGAAAAAATCATGGTGACCTACATAATATGAGCAATCATATTGAAACGTTGTAGGTTCTAAAAACAAAAACGTGACATAGCAGTGCCAAACATTCTGGAACTATTTTTTAAAAAAATTATTGGTATATAACTGAAACAGAACATGGAAGGATGAACCAAGTAAGAAAAGTAAAACGGAAAAAAAACGGATGATTCTATACTGGTCCAAATAATCATTGTTCCACTTAAATTTTACAAAGAAACACCAATTTACTTTTCTAGTAAAATGTCCACCTGAAAATGTTTTTTAAGTTGAAGAGTTATGATTGATAACTGTAAATACAATGTAAAACGTAATGTAAAACGGTCTGAATGTATCCAAAGAGCTTTGAACCTTTCACAAGGCGTTCCTAAACCACATTCAGAATGATTTAAGAGGTTTCATGTCATGCCAGGAGGTTATGGAATCAGATGTCTTGAGTTCGGAATTCGGGTTGTCTGAGACTTGAAAGACATTCCGGAGGCCTAAGAACTGGTCATTTGAAACTGTGTTTCCACACAGTTCCAGTATGAAGTTCCAGTATGAAAACCTAGACCAACTCTTCTGGTGACTGAGAATTCGTTTTCAGAGGCCAGCTGAAATTTCTTATGATGCACAGTACCTATAAAATTGAAGATCTTTTTTCTCATACTTTTTCTACTGTTTTTCAATCTGCACATTGAACGATTATGTGCGCTCCGACCTGAAAAAAAACGGCTCTGTTCGAATATAATGGTCCAATGGAGAACGAAAGGTCCAAACGAGATTGAGTGATCCACAATGAGAGTGGTCCAAAAACAGAATGAGTAATCCAAACGCAAAATTTATTGCAGCACGAATAATAAATCTGAATATTGAGTGGTCCAAACGAAAAATATAATGCAGCACGAATATTCAACCTGATTATTGAGTGGTCCAAACACAGAATGAGTAATCCAAACGCAAACAGTAAAAAGCCTATGAATCACATTTTTCGCACTGTAATTCAGTTTAAAAGATCTGGTGAGACTTGAAAAACACAGTAGAAGAGACAGTTTCGCCAGTTTTTTGTTTGATGTCTTCTGAAAAATTGAACTGTCGGCTACATCTGAGGCTTAGGATAGATTTTATTACTTTCATGCTGAAATAGACATTTTTAGACTGAGCTCGAGCAAAAAAAGTAATTGAGCTTAAGGTCAGACCGCTGCGCCCCGCAAACCTAAACCTATATTTTGAAATGTGATTCATAGGCTTTTTACTGTTTGCGTTTGGATTACTCAATCAATGGATTGGACCATTCATTCTGTCATTGGACCATTCGTTCTCCACTGGACCATTATAATCGAACAGAGCCAAAAAAAATTCACCGACCTGAAAAAAGAAATGAAACAGTGGCGAGCATAGATTGCCTTTGAGATTTGGTTTGCTCTGAAAAGTTATTCGTGATTCCTAGATAACCAGGAAACCCCTGATATGTTTTTGAAACGAGTTCGGGAATTTTTCGATGAATTCTGAATTCTGAAAATCAAGAGTGAAAAAATTTTTTTGTGTTTTTATAACTTTTTCCTAACGGGCCCAACACGTTTATAGGGGTCCAAATAAACAACTTTCGATGTTAGATCGCAAATTCACTTTGTGATTCTGAAGTCAGGGCTGCAGATGTCTGAATAGAGATCTTCACTCGGGACATGACCAGTGATCGGATCGGAATAAAAAAATGATTTCTATACAGGTTATGATCCACTGAACAAACTGCAATCAGCTTTGAAACACTTGGAAAAATTATTTACACGTCGACGATATTATTAAGTAAATGAATAAAATTTTCAACATAACCTGCCATGCCGACTTCGAAGTTTTTTCTCAAATGTTACAAAAACTATGTTCGCCTCTACTTGAGTACGGCTCTATTTTTTTCTCCCCCTCTAGCGTCCAAGTGTCCATTCGCCAGATTGAATCCGTTCAAAAACTTTTATATTCCGACTTTTCAAAAAGAAGTTCAATCACCTCTACTCCTCTCATTTTGAAGCCCTTGAACATTGTTATCTAACTTCATCAGAATATAGACGCTTGTTTTAAAATTTAGTCTTTTTGTTTAAAATTTTTGTCACGAAATGAAGTCACCATTCATAGTTTCCCTTCCCCATTTTCAGTCTCTCAGACGTAGCTCATTTCATATCAAGCCAACTCTTTATTTCTCAACTTTTCAGTAATAGAGTCCTTAATTGTTGGAACACTCAAACTGTTTGTTTGTTGAAATAATTTGTATAGAACGGGAATTTGTATCGCGACGTGAGCCACGCTCATTACCTCAAAGCAGTCAAACCTCCAAAATGTTTATTATTCATGACCGTAATTTGCATAACGCCCACGGTTTTGCAGAAGTTCAAAAATTCAAGTGATAAAGAGTTGTTGTCCTCATTGAAATTGAAAAGAAGAAAGCTATTTGTGTCTGACAGCTGGCCTACGAAAACCCGTTATCTTGTTGAAATATATAATTTTGTGTTAAATGTAACATGATGGATTCTATTCAAAAGATTTACATTATTTTGGTTAATAATCATTTTCCAATTCTCGTACGATACTACTTCAAAAAACAGTCATTAGTTTCAATTTTCAGGTTCGTAGAGTTTTATGTAGCGCACATAATAGTTTGATGTAGTCTGCAGATCATAGATGAAGAACTGAGAGGAAAATTTTGAAAAAATGACGAATCCTATGAATGCACTTTCTATTTTTGAAGATATTCACTCTTCTTGATAGTTATTGTCATTTCGCAAGAAACGCCTCCTTTTGACCATTCTTTCCGATAAAACAATTTTTTGAATAGTTTTCTCACCCGTCAAAATGTAACTTTTTGAAGTTTGTAGAGTTTCCTACTAATAGTTTTATTCATTATTAATGCCGTTAAACTTTTTCCGAAGAGAATATTTCTTTTTTTTTGGCCATACGTCTAATTCTCGAGTGAAATTTCGAGTTCTTTCCTGTCCTTCCTGTCCATGCTTTTTCTTCTCCTCCTCCTCGTTTTTTAGCATTTGCTCTCTTTTTTTCTCAGTAGGCTTGCGCATCTCTTTTTCATTCTGTGTTGCATGCAATGAAGAATAATTGAAGGAAATATTAGCGGTTTTCTGCTGAAAGATTTTGAAGATTGAAAATCGAAAAAGACTGATAAATCCGTGAAAATGGAACAGTTCCCTTTTTCGTTAGATATAAAAGTGGTAAGGAAAAATGTTGGTTCAAAGACTCATGGAGTAAGGAGTGACTCGTTGTCGAATCAGTACTGCTATTAGCGAAAAACTCACTGAGGTAGTTTCGAGGGTTGGCTCAGCTAATTTTTTAAATAAGTTTCCATCACTTACTAGTGTTGGCTTTCTGTAGATCAAGTTGAAAATGTCATCATCGTTTCGAGGAACTTTGTCACATGGCTTACTTGCCTTTGGAACCTGTAAATACATTTCTATTTGCAAGAGGGGTTATCCAAATTACATTCGAACCGTACTCACAAGGAGCCTAGTGAAAAATGGAGCGGTCCCCTTTATCAGAACGACCCCTCAAATAGAACGGTCTACAGCTATGGAGTTTATCAAACTTGCTTGTTTTCATGTGAAAAAGGCGTAGTAGGTTGTGAGTAGGTTGTTTTCTTTTTCAAAACTCAATAAGCCACATTTTTGTGATAAAAAGTCTCTCATTTCTTTACTTTAGGCTTATTTTGAGTGAAAAGATGTACTTTTTTGATTTTCAGGAACCTTCTTTGATATTAAACCGGGTATTGAAATATAGAGGAGGTAGTGAAAAATAGTGCGGCCGGCCGCTCTATTACAGTTTTTCCGGTATCGTGTGAAAGTGAAGACAATTGACGCTGATAGAGGTTCCCATAATCTTCATAAGCTTCAGTTTCAAAAAAAGATCTGCGCCGTGAAAAGAGTGTGAATAACAATGGTAAAAGTAGTCCTCTATTTCAAAGCGTGTTTACTGTGTATTCTATGAAAAAAAAAAACCGGGGAAATTCAATGATTCTAAATTGCATTTCTATTCGAATGGGACTGCAAAAAAAAACATGGCTTTTTCTTGTTTATGAGTGTTTAGCAACGGAAAACTTGAAAACGATAAACCTGTCACGAAACCTAGATGGGAGTGTAAATGAGATATATTAATTTGAATGAGGAATTAAGAATTAAATTCAAACATTTAAGCATCGATTACTTTTGTTTCAGATTGTCTATTTCTGTTTTTATAGTATTCTAAGCTGAAAAGATAACTATATCACTCACTATGTGTTCATTATGTGATCCATTATTTGGTGCATCCTCAATCTTTGAAATATTTCTTTTTTTACGAACAATCTCGATAGACGAATTGGTACGGCTCGAATAGTCTGCAGATGCGCTCTTATCATCAACTATCAATCTATCCTTCTGCGATCGTTTCCTCGATGATACATTGATTAAATTCTGAAATTAGATAAATTATTTTCAAAAATCTTCTGTTGAAACATTTCTTGAAGCAGCCTAGTGATTGCAGAGAAAATAAAGGCAAATTCTCATAAAAGTTTTCAATGTAATTTATACTATTCTCAACGTAGAAGTTGAAATCGATTCTTTGTTTCATGATGTTCTCCTTATTATCATTACTCTTATTATTCTCATTATTTTCGTCCAAAAAGCGAGACGCTTTCGGAAATTTTCTCAAAGTTGAAAAGCCTCAGGTTTCAAAACGTGACCATTTTTCTTTCGAAAAAAAAAACGTGCCCTTTATTTATTTTTTTTGAAATAAAGGCCACGTTTTTTTCGTTATTTCTTCGAACAAAACTACGTGGCAATGCCTTTTGAAAATTGTCCTTGCCTAATCCAATATCAAAACCCAAATGAAATCAAATTCAAAATCTGATTTTGTCCCCATAACCAACTTACTTTAGCTCTGTTCTGCAAGATCAATGACTCATTCTCAATGGAACTGATATTAAAGGATGTATTATCAGATGGGCGTTCAATATGATCCTGAAAATTGAAGCAAAAATCATGATGTTCGTAAATTGCTCATTTCGTTTACTTACCGGAATCACAACTTTCTTGAAGTATAAAAGATTTATCTTTTTCCCTTCCAAACATATGAAATCTTTCTCATCCGAAATCTTATCATCATCAATCTTCAGCCATTTATATTCTTTCCTAATCCATGAGCAATAATGTCCTGTTCGATTCCCATCACTTGACGTATATTCCGAAAAAGACATGAGGATCCAATGATATCCAAAGAAGAAAACTGGCATTTGATAGTTGAGCGTCGATGAAAACGGAAACGCTTGAATGATTTCGATGAAAAGATCATCTCCAGAAACGACATAGTTTGAGACCAACTGAACTCCTAGAAGACCACACTTTTTGCATGCTTCTTCTCTCAGAGTAGCACTGTTTTCAATCTGTTGAATCTTCATCTCGAATTTTTCCTCTTGTCTTACGTGTGTTAAAAGGTGGCTCAATCTTTTTTTCTTTATCAGTTCGCGTTGACCACATTTTAAACAACTTGTATGTTTCGTCTTCTCAATATGTTGTTGTACTGAACCCTCAGCGTACAATTTCTGAAAATAATTGCTTTTTAAATGGATACTTTTTCTGCAGTCACTATACCTGCATCAAGAAACAAAAATATTCAGGTAGATCTTGCTGTTTATAAATGCTGGGAATAGGAAGAAGGCGGGCAAGAATTTCCGGTGTTTTGACTTCCTTGCGGTATATCTGCCCCAAAGCCGCTCCAACCGGCGTCATTGCACTATTAATTGTCTTCCACATCTCAACCAATGTTGAACTCATCGAAAGGACTGTAACTATTGTTATCAGCCAACATAACTGAGCAGGGTTCCGTAGAAGAACAATGCTTGATGGTTCCGTATTCATCATTGTTTTTGGTGGATGTGGTGTCTTGCTCACATTTTTTCCGTTTTCTCCATCATAGCTGGTTCCTTCATTTTTCTCTGAATCCGTCACCAATTTTGTAAGATTTCTCGCCTTTGTATAGCTATCTGCTTCACATTTTTGTGCGGTCTTCTTCTCTCCATTTACGAGTTTTTGTCCATCGTGATCCACATGCTTGTTAGTCTTTTCAAGTGTCAAATCTTCATATTTCTGCTTCTCATCGTTATTCTTTTCAGTTTCTCCATTTGCTTCTTTTTTATTTTTTTTTTCCAAATTCTCTTTCGAACATTCCTTGTTTGCACCAGATGATCTTCCATTCTCGTAGATAACGCAATCACCTCTTACAAAAATGATCTTCACTTGTTGTGAGTCCATTTGACTTATCTAAAACGTATGAGATTTATATAATTAGATACATGATTCAAGGCCTCCATTCTCAAGACCCTCAGGATTTGAAAGACTATCGTTTATTCTTAGACTTTAACGTAAATCAGGTCCTTTTTCAATCTAGGTTAGCACGTGGCTTCCAAATGGACTCACAATCTTTTTTGAGTTTTATACTCTCAGTATTTTTCACTTTCGAATCAAATAATTCTGAACAAGAAATGATAATCAATTTTTGCAATCGCATGAATTCTCCTTCACGGTTTATCTTCTTTTTTTTTTGATTATATCGAATTCCACCACGCGGAAATATTCGAAAATGATTTGATTTCACAAAAATAATTTCATCTTGGTGTTTCTCAAAAAAACACTTACTTTTTGAAAATGCAATTGATTTTTTGTGAAATATGTCTACTGCCCTAACTTTTCATTGAAATTTATGAACAGAAAGCATGTGAAACACACTAAAGGCAGTCAAGTGAAAAGTCAAAAATCACCATGTTAAAAGCTTAAATTCGGTAAAACAAAGTTTTTTGATTCTCACAAATGTGAAACTGTTCTTTTTTGTGTTTGGGCAAAATAAAAACCACATGAAAATTTAGCGTCCTGGAATTTCATGTCGAAAAAATGAACGTAAAGTTGACGAGTGTGCTCAGTAAAAATGCTCTGTATCAAGAAATAACTTTTTAACCACTGGGTTTTGAAAACCGTCTCTTTGAAGCTTGTGGAAAACTAGGTCAGAAGGAGAGAAATTAACTTTCGAACATCATATATGATCTAGAGAAACCAGTAGCTTTTATAAGTAGTAGAGTTTGATTTTACTGCGAACTACCAATTTAAGAGGAAACATATCCAAACGCGTGATTATTCAAACGGAACATTATTAGGTCTTTCGATAAGTAATGTCGTTTTTTTTCGAGGTGGTGTATCTTTGTTTTCAAAAGTGGAATCTTCCTGAAATTTTTTGCCTTTTATGGGCAATAACAAGTATAGTAAAACACCCAAACTTTGTGTCTTCAGCAAATTTTATCTTGGATTGGCAAGCTATAGAAAACTGTCAGTTTTTTGACCATTTTTTGCATTTCGTTTTTCTCCGTGGCGGTACGGGTGATATTGGTTTTTTATATGTTTTTGTAAAATTGAGTAACCGTCCTCACTCACAGAAAACTCCATCTTAGATTCAGCTGATTCAATACGAAAATCGGCCGTTCGGCATTTTCACTGAAATATGGCTTACGGCAGCCTTCAGTAAAGTAATTTCGGCGGCTATTGCTCAGAAACCAGTTTTTTAATAGTTATAGTGTCTGACTAAATTGTTTTTACCCAGTTCAAAAACGTGAAAAAAAACTGAAGTGATTTTTCGGTGCTCAGTACAAAAAATGACCAGTTGATTTACGAGTTACTTATGAATAGGACATTATAAAAATGGAGCAACATGTTCAATCGGGTTCTGGTTTTTATTTTTAGTTTATAGGACCTCCTAACAATCCCCCATAAATCTCCTGAAAGTTTCACGTAATCCATCTCAGAGCACCAGGCCCTCCAAAATTGGTCCAAAAAAATTCAATTTTTCAAACAGTCATGTTTTTCGCACCCAATTTCCAACTTTTTTTTCTAGTCAAAACAGGAAATTAGTATCACACTTATGGTTGTTCTAATGCTTTTTAGTTTACCAAAAAATATTTAGTCTGAGCTGAGATATTACCCTTGCAAGAAACCTTGAAAAAAACGACATTACTTATCGAAAGACCTAATATATTAGTTGAGTACAGGAAATTGGAAGAAGCCACAAATTATGAATGTAATGGTAAGCATTATTCGAGAGTAATTGACATTGCGCAAAATGAGAAAGCGTATTTCCGGGAAAGCAGCAGTTCACTTCTACTGCACCGAATCCCTATTCAAAAAATTTGAAACACATTATTATCCTTATGTCTGCAAAATAAGACAAACTCTATTACTGAAAATGGAAATCTAATGGCATCAAGGAAGCTGGAGCATTTGGGAAAACGAGAAAGAAATCGCTCACTGATTTTAGAAAAATTTTCCTTCAGACCAGAAAAATTGGGCTCTGTTCGACAATACCGGTCCAATGACAGAATGCCGGTCCAAAGCGAGAATGACCGGTCCAATCAGAAAAGGACCGGTCCAAATCATACAATGGCTGGTCCAATCAATTTGCAGCTTAGGCTTAGGCTTATGAAGCTACTGAGCCTTCCGCTTCCGTTCCAGCCTTTGATAAAGAAAGACGCTAAGCCTGCCGCAAGAGGAGCCGCAAAATTTGGGCCAGGAGGGTTTTTTAAAGAGTTGCAACAGCTGAAATTGAATGGCACCGCTAATTAGACTGCATAAACGTTTGGACCGGTCATTCTCATCTTTGGACCGGTCGTTCTTGGTTTGGACCGGTCATTCTCGCTTTGGACCGGTATTCTGTCACCGGACCGGTATTGTCGAACAGAGCCAAAAATTGTTCCAAGAGAAATGGCAAATAAACTGGCTCGAAACAAAAAATCAGCTTTTTGTTCCTATTCTCAATCTTCTTTTAATTCAATACTTCCAGTGACTTTTTCGATAGGGTTTCAAATTCTTTTCGTAAAAAAAAATCAGTGGGATAGTGCAGTGCGCTTCATAATGATGTAACTACCTTCATTCCTAGGTTTCGCGGGTTTTGTGCAGGTTTTTGTTACTTGCCGTGGTAAAACTCAGTGTCGAAAGTTACTGACGCTCGTAAAATTGTAGATTTTTTTTCTCCTCTACAGCATCATCAGGAGGAGTCACATTAATTCGTAAAAGCGCAAGGATCATTCTAGGAGTTTAGGAGTAATTTTTTAGGAGTAACATTCTAGGAGTAATTTTTCAAATGCGATATTTAATTAAAACCTTCAAAATATCACATATTTTCAGTTTCTTCATCACTCATCTTTTTTCTTATCTTCTGTAAATATTTTGAAACATCTGACAAAAGAAGAAGTCAGAACGCATTCCCTTCAAAACCAAGATTCCGCTTCATCCAACATGAAATCCTAAAATTTCAAAGACGTCCTTCCAAACTCGGAAATCTTGGAAAACCAAAAAATCATGTTGCACAGCCATACATTTAGTTATTTTGTACTTTTCAAAGTACGATATTCTGTGGCTCTTTAACTACGAGGTTAAATTAGTAAATAATATGGAGTTTAAAACTCTTTTGTACCAAATTTCCATTAAGTTTGCTGAACGAGAAAAGAGAGAAAAATGACAATAGAAAAGCAAATTTCCATTTTTCCCTTTTTCCAGAATGGATAGAATACGTGACGTCCTTCATATAAATTTCATTTTCAAAAACAGTTTTTGCCGGTAAAGCTTTCGTGTAGACCTTTACGTCAAGCCCTTTCCAATGCCCTCATTTCTGTCCCTATATAAGCTTGAAAACTGATAGAAATCGTCAGTTCTCGGTTTTCGAGCACGGTGGGAGCCCTCCTCCTCCTCCTCCCCATGGCTCTCCCTGGCACCGTCTCGGCTTCAAAGACGTCGGCAACTTGAAGACGGCTCCGATAAGTCGAGGCTCACCGTCCAATTGTCGAAGGTAATTTCTCGAAGCTCCAAGCAGTTCTGGAAGCTCCAGCTACCTTTTTACAACAAGAAATCAAAATATTTTTCCAGATTCGGATGCCCCCCGTTTCAAGGGCTCCTTCGATCAGAAGAAAGGAGATGGATTCGATGGCTGGAATGGGATGAGGTCAGGAGGAGATTGGAATTTCGAGGCACACGTTGTATGGGTCGGTTTTGGAACGAAGGATTTTGGATCCCACACTGGACCTTCGATAATCAGTCGTGAGTAGCCTAAATGTGGGTGATATATCCTAGACGATCTCTTCTTCTCTTATTAGGCGACGCAGAGCATTTTCTCATCTGAATGCAATAGAAAAAAAGATATCAGAATACTGTCTCGCCTTGGGTTAGGGTCATTAGGCTTCGAGTCTGTTTCATTGTTGATTATATGGATGATAGGTTCAGCTACTTCTCTTAGATTCCTCATTCCTTCCGTTCTCGCAGAGAGAACTTTCGAATTTTCTTCTACTACTGTTCGTTTCGGAAACGGCTATTCCCGAATGTTCTTCCTTTTGAATTTCTCATAGACAGTTCTATCCCTTCTTCCAAATGATAACTTCGGCGTGTAATGGGAATTACTGGTATAAAAAGGGTATTAATGACCGCCAGTACGAGATGAACAATCAACTCCGCCTGTTGCTCTCCAATCCTGTTTTCTCTTTTGAACTTTTCAGAACCTTATCAGTTCTTTTCATTTTTCTTAATGATAACTTCGGCGTGTAATGGGAATTACTGGTATAAAAAGGGTAATAATGACCGCCAGTACGAGATGAACAATCAACTCCGCCTGTTGCTCTCCAAACCTGTTTTCTCTTTTGAACTTTTCAGAACCTTATCAGTTCTTTTCATTTTTCTTAATGATAACTTCGGCGTGTAATGGGAATTACTGGTACAAAAAGGGTATTAATGACCGCCAGTACGAGATGAACAATCAACTCCGCCTGTTGCTCTCCAATCCTGTTTTCTCTTTTGAACTTTTCAGAACCTTATCAGTTCTTTTCATTTTTCTTAATGATAACTTCGGCGTGTAATGGGAATTACTGGTACAAAAAGGGTATTAATGACCGCCAGTACGAGATGAACAATCAACTCCGCCTGTTGCTCTCCAATCCTGTTTTCTCTTGAACTTTTCAGAACCTTATCAGTTCTTTTCATTTTTCTCAATAATAACTTCGGCGTGTAATGGGAATTACTGGTATAAAAAGGGTATTAATGACCGCCAGTACGAGATGAACAATCAGCTCCGCCTGTTGCT
Source organism: Caenorhabditis doughertyi (assembly GCA_963572265.1). Lineage (NCBI taxonomy): Eukaryota > Metazoa > Nematoda > Chromadorea > Rhabditida > Rhabditidae > Caenorhabditis > Caenorhabditis doughertyi. The sequence continues at coordinate 12,499,302 of OY751554.1, forward strand.
CTCCAATCCTGTTTTCTCTTGATTTCTCTAGAACCTTATCAGTTCTTTTCATTTTTCTCAATAATAACTTCGGCGTGTAATGGGAATTACTGGTATAAAAAGGGTATTAATGACCGCCAGTACGAGATGAACAATCAACTCCGCCTGTTGCTCTCCAATCCTGTTTTCTCTTGAACTTTTCAGAACCTTATCAGTTCTTTTCATTTTTCTTAATGATAACTTCGGCGTGTAATGGGAATTACTGGTATAAAAAGGGTATTAATGACCGCCAGTACGAGATGAACAATCAGCTCCGCCTGTTGCTCTCCAATCCTGTTTTCTCTTGATTTCTCTAGAACCTTATCAGTTCTTTTCATTTTTCTCAATAATAACTTCGGCGTGTAATGGGAATTACTGGTACAAAAAGGGTAATAATGACCGCCAGTACGAGATGAACAATCAGCTCCGCCTGTTGCTCTCCAATCCTTTTCTCTTTTGAACTTTTCAGAACCTTATCAGTTCTTTTCATTTTTCTTAATGATAACTTCGGCGTGTAATGGGAATTACTGGTACAAAAAGGGTATTAATGACCGCCAGTACGAGGTGAACAATCAGCTCCGCCTGTTACTCTCCAATCCTGTTTACTCTTTTGAACTTTTCAGAACCTTATCAGTTCTTTTCATTTTTCTAAATGATAACTTTGGCGTGTAATGGGAATTACTGGTACAAAAAGGGTATTAATGACCGCCAGTACGAGGTGAACAATCAACTCCGCCTGTTGCTCTCCAATCCTTTTCTCTTTTGAACTTTTCAGAACCTTATCAGTTCTTTTCATTTTTCTAAATGATAACTTCGGCGTGTAATGGGAATTACTGGTACAAAAAGGGTATTAATGACCGCCAGTACGAGATGAACAATCAACTCCGCCTGTTGCTCTCCAATCCTGTTTTCTCTTTTGAACTTTTCAGAACCTTATCAGTTCTTTTCATTTTTCTTAATGATAACTTCGGCGTGTAATGGGAATTACTGGTACAAAAAGGATATTAATGACCGCCAGTACGAGATGAACAATCAACTCCGCCTGTTGCTCTCCAATCCTTTTCTCTTTTGAACTTTTCAGAACCTTATCAGTTCTTTTCATTTTTCTAAATGATAACTTCGGCGTGTAATGGGAATTACTGGTACAAAAAGGGTATTAATGACCGCCAGTACGAGATGAACAATCAACTCCGCCTGTTGCTCTCCAATCCTGTTTTCTCTTTTGAACTTTTCAGAACCTTATCAGTTCTTTTCATTTTTCTTAATGATAACTTCGGCGTGTAATGGGAATTACTGGTACAAAAAGGGTATTAATGACCGCCAGTACGAGGTGAACAATCAGCTCCGCCTGTTGCTCTCCAATCCTTTTCTCTTTTGAACTTTTCAGAACCTTATCAGTTCTTTTCATTTTTCTTAATGATAACTTCGGCGTGTAATGGGAATTACTGGTATAAAAAGGGTATTAATGACCGCCAGTACGAGATGAACAATCAACTCCGCCTGTTGCTCTCCAATCCTGTTTTCTCTTGAACTTTTCAGAACCTTATCAGTTCTTTTCATTTTTCTCAATAATAACTTCGGCGTGTAATGGGAATTACTGGTATAAAAAGGGTATTAATGACCGCCAGTACGAGGTGAACAATCAGCTCCGCCTGTTGCTCTCCAATCCTTTTCTCTTTTGAACTTTTCAGAACCTTATCAGTTCTTTTCATTTTTCTCAATAATAACTTCGGCGTGTAATGGGAATTACTGGTACAAAAAGGGTATTAATGACCGCCAGTACGAGGTGAACAATCAGCTCCGCCTGTTGCTCTCCAATCCTTTTCTCTTTTGAACTTTTCAGAACCTTATCAGTTCTTTTCATTTTTCTTAATGATAACTTCGGCGTGTAATGGGAATTACTGGTACAAAAAGGGTATTAATGACCGCCAGTACGAGATGAACAATCAGCTCCGCCTGTTGCTCTCCAATCCTGTTTTCTCTTGATTTCTCTAGAACCTTATCAGTTCTTTTCATTTTTCTTAATGATAACTTCGGCGTGTAATGGGAATTACTGGTACAAAAAGGGTATTAATGACCGCCAGTACGAGATGAACAATCAACTCCGCCTGTTACTCTCCAATCCTGTTTTCTCTTTTGAACTTTTCAGAACCTTATCAGTTCTTTTCATTTTTCTTAATGATAACTTCGGCGTGTAATGGGAATTACTGGTATAAAAAGGGTAATAATGACCGCCAGTACGAGATGAACAATCAACTCCGCCTGTTGCTCTCCAAACCTGTTTTCTCTTTTGAACTTTTCAGAACCTTATCAGTTCTTTTCATTTTTCTTAATGATAACTTCGGCGTGTAATGGGAATTACTGGTACAAAAAGGGTATTAATGACCGCCAGTACGAGATGAACAATCAACTCCGCCTGTTGCTCTCCAATCCTGTTTTCTCTTTTGAACTTTTCAGAACCTTATCAGTTCTTTTCATTTTTCTTAATGATAACTTCGGCGTGTAATGGGAATTACTGGTACAAAAAGGGTATTAATGACCGCCAGTACGAGATGAACAATCAACTCCGCCTGTTGCTCTCCAATCCTGTTTTCTCTTTTGAACTTTTCAGAACCTTATCAGTTCTTTTCATTTTTCTTAATGATAACTTCGGCGTGTAATGGGAATTACTGGTACAAAAAGGGTATTAATGACCGCCAGTACGAGATGAACAATCAACTCCGCCTGTTGCTCTCCAATCCTGTTTTCTCTTGAACTTTTCAGAACCTTATCAGTTCTTTTCATTTTTCTCAATAATAACTTCGGCGTGTAATGGGAATTACTGGTATAAAAAGGGTATTAATGACCGCCAGTACGAGATGAACAATCAGCTCCGCCTGTTGCTCTCCAATCCTGTTTTCTCTTGATTTCTCTAGAACCTTATCAGTTCTTTTCATTTTTCTCAATAATAACTTCGGCGTGTAATGGGAATTACTGGTATAAAAAGGGTATTAATGACCGCCAGTACGAGATGAACAATCAACTCCGCCTGTTGCTCTCCAATCCTGTTTTCTCTTGAACTTTTCAGAACCTTATCAGTTCTTTTCATTTTTCTTAATGATAACTTCGGCGTGTAATGGGAATTACTGGTATAAAAAGGGTATTAATGACCGCCAGTACGAGATGAACAATCAGCTCCGCCTGTTGCTCTCCAATCCTGTTTTCTCTTGATTTCTCTAGAACCTTATCAGTTCTTTTCATTTTTCTCAATAATAACTTCGGCGTGTAATGGGAATTACTGGTACAAAAAGGGTAATAATGACCGCCAGTACGAGATGAACAATCAGCTCCGCCTGTTGCTCTCCAATCCTTTTCTCTTTTGAACTTTTCAGAACCTTATCAGTTCTTTTCATTTTTCTTAATGATAACTTCGGCGTGTAATGGGAATTACTGGTACAAAAAGGGTATTAATGACCGCCAGTACGAGGTGAACAATCAGCTCCGCCTGTTACTCTCCAATCCTGTTTACTCTTTTGAACTTTTCAGAACCTTATCAGTTCTTTTCATTTTTCTAAATGATAACTTTGGCGTGTAATGGGAATTACTGGTACAAAAAGGGTATTAATGACCGCCAGTACGAGGTGAACAATCAACTCCGCCTGTTGCTCTCCAATCCTTTTCTCTTTTGAACTTTTCAGAACCTTATCAGTTCTTTTCATTTTTCTAAATGATAACTTCGGCGTGTAATGGGAATTACTGGTACAAAAAGGGTATTAATGACCGCCAGTACGAGATGAACAATCAACTCCGCCTGTTGCTCTCCAATCCTGTTTTCTCTTTTGAACTTTTCAGAACCTTATCAGTTCTTTTCATTTTTCTTAATGATAACTTCGGCGTGTAATGGGAATTACTGGTACAAAAAGGGTATTAATGACCGCCAGTACGAGGTGAACAATCAGCTCCGCCTGTTGCTCTCCAATCCTTTTCTCTTTTGAACTTTTCAGAACCTTATCAGTTCTTTTCATTTTTCTTAATGATAACTTCGGCGTGTAATGGGAATTACTGGTATAAAAAGGGTATTAATGACCGCCAGTACGAGATGAACAATCAACTCCGCCTGTTGCTCTCCAATCCTGTTTTCTCTTGAACTTTTCAGAACCTTATCAGTTCTTTTCATTTTTCTCAATAATAACTTCGGCGTGTAATGGGAATTACTGGTATAAAAAGGGTATTAATGACCGCCAGTACGAGATGAACAATCAGCTCCGCCTGTTGCTCTCCAATCCTGTTTTCTCTTGATTTCTCTAGAACCTTATCAGTTCTTTTCATTTTTCTTAATGATAACTTCGGCGTGTAATGGGAATTACTGGTACAAAAAGGGTATTAATGACCGCCAGTACGAGATGAACAATCAACTCCGCCTGTTACTCTCCAATCCTGTTTTCTCTTTTGAACTTTTCAGAACCTTATCAGTTCTTTTCATTTTTCTTAATGATAACTTCGGCGTGTAATGGGAATTACTGGTACAAAAAGGGTAATAATGACCGCCAGTACGAGATGAACAATCAGCTCCGCCTGTTGCTCTCCAATCCTTTTCTCTTTTGAACTTTTCAGAACCTTATCAGTTCTTTTCATTTTTATTAATGATAACTTCGGCGTGTAATGGGAATTACTGGTACAAAAAGGGTATTAATGACCGCCAGTACGAGATGAACAATCAACTCCGCCTGTTACTCTCCAATCCTGTTTTCTCTTTTGAACTTTTCAGAACCTTATCAGTTCTTTTCATTTTTCTTAATGATAACTTCGGCGTGTAATGGGAATTACTGGTACAAAAAGGGTATTAATGACCGCCAGTACGAGATGAACAATCAGCTCCGCCTGTTGCTCTCCAATCCTGTTTTCTCTTGATTTCTCTAGAACCTTATCAGTTCTTTTCATTTTTCTTAATGATAACTTCGGCGTGTAATGGGAATTACTGGTACAAAAAGGGTATTAATGACCGCCAGTACGAGATGAACAATCAGCTCCGCCTGTTGCTCTCCAATCCTGTTTTCTCTTGATTTCTCTAGAACCTTATCAGTTCTTTTCATTTTTCTTAATGATAACTTCGGCGTGTAATGGGAATTACTGGTACAAAAAGGGTATTAATGACCGCCAGTACGAGATGAACAATCAACTCCGCCTGTTACTCTCCAATCCTGTTTTCTCTTTTGAACTTTTCAGAACCTTATCAGTTCTTTTCATTTTTCTTAATGATAACTTCGGCGTGTAATGGGAATTACTGGTACAAAAAGGGTAATAATGACCGCCAGTACGAGATGAACAATCAGCTCCGCCTGTTGCTCTCCAATCCTTTTCTCTTTTGAACTTTTCAGAACCTTATCAGTTCTTTTCATTTTTATTAATGATAACTTCGGCGTGTAATGGGAATTACTGGTACAAAAAGGGTATTAATGACCGCCAGTACGAGATGAACAATCAACTCCGCCTGTTACTCTCCAATCCTGTTTTCTCTTTTGAACTTTTCAGAACCTTATCAGTTCTTTTCATTTTTCTTAATGATAACTTCGGCGTGTAATGGGAATTACTGGTACAAAAAGGGTAATAATGACCGCCAGTACGAGATGAACAATCAGCTCCGCCTGTTGCTCTCCAATCCTTTTCTCTTTTGAACTTTTCAGAACCTTATCAGTTCTTTTCATTTTTATTAATGATAACTTCGGCGTGTAATGGGAATTACTGGTACAAAAAGGGTATTAATGACCGCCAGTACGAGATGAACAATCAACTCCGCCTGTTACTCTCCAATCCTGTTTTCTCTTTTGAACTTTTCAGAACCTTATCAGTTCTTTTCATTTTTCTTAATGATAACTTCGGCGTGTAATGGGAATTACTGGTACAAAAAGGGTAATAATGACCGCCAGTACGAGATGAACAATCAGCTCCGCCTGTTGCTCTCCAATCCTTTTCTCTTTTGAACTTTTCAGAACCTTATCAGTTCTTTTCATTTTTATTAATGATAACTTCGGCGTGTAATGGGAATTACTGGTACAAAAAGGGTATTAATGACCGCCAGTACGAGACGAACAATCAACTCCGCCTGTTACTCTCCAATCCTGTTTTCTCTTTTGAACTTTTCAGAACCTTATCAGTTCTTTTCATTTTTCTCAATAATAACTTCGGCGGGTAATGGGAATTACTGGTACAAAAAGGGTAATAATGACCGCCAGTACGAGATGAACAATCAGCTCCGCCTGTTGCTCTCCAATCCTGTTTTCTCTTGATTTCTCTAGAACCTTATCAGTTCTTTTCATTTTTCTTAATGATAACTTCGGCGTGTAATGGGAATTACTGGTACAAAAAGGGTATTAATGACCGCCAGTACGAGACGAACAATCAACTCCGCCTGTTACTCTCCAATCCTGTTTTCTCTTTTGAACTTTTCAGAACCTTATCAGTTCTTTTCATTTTTCTTAATGATAACTTCGGCGTGTAATGGGAATTACTGGTACAAAAAGGGTATTAATGACCGCCAGTACGAGACGAACAATCAACTCCGCCTGTTACTCTCCAATCCTGTTTTCTCTTTTGAACTTTTCAGAACCTTATCAGTTCTTTTCATTTTTATTAATGATAACTTCGGCGTGTAATGGGAATTACTGGTACAAAAAGGGTATTAATGACCGCCAGTACGAGACGAACAATCAACTCCGCCTGTTACTCTCCAATCCTGTTTTCTCTTTTGAACTTTTCAGAACCTTATCAGTTCTTTTCATTTTTCTCAATAATAACTTCGGCGGGTAATGGGAATTACTGGTACAAAAAGGGTAATAATGACCGCCAGTACGAGATGAACAATCAGCTCCGCCTGTTGCTCTCCAATCCTGTTTTCTCTTGATTTCTCTAGAACCTTATCAGTTCTTTTCATTTTTCTTAATGATAACTTCGGCGTGTAATGGGAATTACTGGTACAAAAAGGGTAATACAGGGTGGGCCATAATTACTGCACTAAAACTTTGCGGTGATGAGGATGACAGGGGAACAATGTTTTCTGCTAGGTTTTGAACTTTTTCTATACTTTGGAATATCATAAAGCCGTTTGGAAAGTTTCAGCCTAATCGGATTTGTATTAGCGCATTTCTGATGGCAATTACCATCAAAGTTCACTATCCTATTGAAATGAAGTGAATTCGTACCTTTTTGAGGCGTAGAAAACTGCTAGAAATACTTATTGCTTTTAGTTAAAAATGATGTGGCAAACAAGTGCTGTATCCAGAACCTTGAATTTGTTCTGATATTCCACTCATCCAGAGCCAACAAGGACATACAGCACCGAGAAAACAAGCATTTTTGGCTTGGCACGCTCAGAAACGCGATATGGGCGTTGCCTTTTTGAACCAGAAAATTTTTTGAATGGGGATGGAATCACTATTCCAATTAGAAGTATTATTGACTGATATGGATCATAAACGTAATTAAGCTGCGAAATAGTTTATTAGAGCTCCTAACTTGCTTGTAGAGAGACGTCAGATGTCACAAACCTCGATGTCAAAACATTTACGTCGATAGCCCAATTTACTCACATAACCAGAAGAATACTTCAATCTAGTGTATATCCTGATTTATTGAACTCAAAAACTCATTTCAAAATAATATCGGTCTTCATTACAAGTAATGAAACCTCCTGGGGCTCCACAGTTCAAAAAACACTGATTTTCCGCTTTTCGACAGGGTGAACATACGACTTCAAATACACCCGGTCACTGTTTTGCCGGACTTGCCCGGTTGAGAAATTGTACTATGGGGTCCGAAGAAGATACAGAAAAAGTTAGGCAATCCAGAAGTAAGAATTAGTCAAGTTGTCGAACGAGGTGTCCGACATAAGCCTGCGTGCCACTGTTCACACCTGCTGACGGCTTCTTGACGTAGTCATGTGTGGAGATAGTTACGAATCCGGGAGTTTATCATTCACACCTTATCTTTAGACCATAGAAAAACATATTTTTGAATCCCAGTTTGTTTGCTTCTGTAGTTTTGGTGATATGACGTCAGAAAGTTAGTGCAGTAATTATGGCCCACCCTGTAATGACCGCCAGTACGAGATGAACAATCAGCTCCGCCTGTTGCTCTCCAATCCTGTTTTCTCTTGATTTCTCTAGAACCTTATCAGTTCTTTTCATTTTTCTTAATGATAACTTCGGCGTGTAATGGGAATTACTGGTACAAAAAGGGTATTAATGACCGCCAGTACGAGATGAACAATCAACTCCGCCTGTTACTCTCCAATCATTTTCTCTTTTGAACTTTTCAGGAACTTATCAGTTCTTTTCATTTTTCTTAATGATAACTTCGGCGTGTAATGGGAATTACTGGTACAAAAAGGGTATTAATGACCGCCAGTACGAGATGAACAATCAACTCCGCCTGTTACTCTCCAATCATTTTCTCTTTTGAACTTTTCAGAACCTTATCAGTTCTTTTCATTTTTCTCAATAATAACTTCGGCGGGTAATGGGAATTACTGGTACAAAAAGGGTATTAATGACCGCCAGTACGAGATGAACAATCAGCTCCGCCTGTTGCTCTCCAATCCTTTTTTCTCTTGATTTCTCTAGAACCTTATCAGTTCTTTTCATTTTTCTTAATGATAACGTCGACGTGTAAATAATTTTTCCTAGTGTTTCAAAACTAATTGCAACTTGTTCAGTGGATCATAACCTGTATATAAATCATTTTTTGTCCCGAGTGAAGATCTTTATTCAGACATCTGTAGCCCTGACTTCATAAAGTCAATTTTCAATCTAACTTCGAAAGTTGTTTGTTTGGATTCCTAGAAACGTGTTGGGTCCATTAGGAAAAAGTTATGAAAACAAAAAAACTTCACTATTGATTTTCAGAATTCAGAATTCATCGAAAAATTCCCGAACTCGTTTCAAAAACATATCAGGGGTTTCCTGGTTATCTAGGAATCACGAATAACATTTCAGAGCAAACCAAATCTCAAAGTCAATCTATGCTCGCCACTGTTTCATTTCTTTTTTCAGGTCGGTGAATTTTTTTTGGCTCTGTTCGATTATAATTGTCCAATGGAGAACGAATGGTCCAATGACAGAATGAATGGTCCAATCCATTGATTGAGTAATCCAAACGCAAACAGTAAAAAGCCTATGAATCACATTTCAAAATATAGGTTTAGGTTTGCGGGGCGCAGCGGTCTGACCTTAAGCTCAATTACTTTTTTTGCTCGAGCTCAGTCTAAAAATGTCTATTTCAGCATGAAAGTAATAAAATCTATCCTAAGCCTCAGATGTAGCCGACAGTTCAATTTTTCAGAAGACATCAAACAAAAAACTGGCGAAACTGTCTCTTCTACTGTGTATTTTCGAGTCTCACCAGACCTTTTAAACTGAATTACAGTGCGAAAAATGTGATTCATAGGCTTTTTACTGTTTGCGTTTGGACCACTCAATAATCAGATTTATTATTCGTGCTGCAATACATTTTGCGTTTGGACCACTCAATCTCATCGTGGATCACTCAATCTAGTTTGGACCATTCGTTCTCCATTGAACCATTATAATCGAACAGAGCCGTTTTTTTCAGGTCGGAGCGCACATAATTGTTTAACCTGCAGATCGAAAAACAGTAGAAAAAGTATGAGAAAAATTTTAGGCCAATAAAGAATGGCTGCAGGAATTTTGGCTGCATTAAGAATGGCTGTATGGCGTATTTTGGCTTCATTTTCAAAATGTAGTTTTCGGCTTCATTGTGTGTTATGGCTTCATAATGCATTTTGGTTTCACAGCATATTTAGGCTTTATTTCAAGGAAAAGATTACACTGAGAATATTTTTTTTTGTTTCCAACCAAAACAAATTTCATGGTACAAAATTGAAGACGTTAGTGGTAATACTCTCAAAAAAGAAACGGAGAAATTGAATAGCTCATGGAAAGAAATTAAGAATGTTTTCGACAATAAATTTTTCTTGCAATTGATGTTGGAATGAATTCGAAAATTTCGGAAACTTTGATAAGAAGAACATGACAATCTAATCAAGGATTATTTTGAACACAAATGAAGCCATTTAGAAGGAAAAAAGTTCAAAAAACCGAGAAATGATAATCATGAAACTCAATTTACGAAATTTTGTACCATGAAATTGGTTTCTGGTTGAAAACCAAAACGAACATTTTCAGTTTCTTTTCCTTGAAATGAAGCCAAAATATGCTGTGAAGCCAAAATGCATTATGAAGCCATAACACACAATAAATCCGAAAACTACATTTTGAAAATGAAGCCAAAATACGCCATGCAGCCAAAATTTACGATCCAGCCATAATCCATGTCTTCCAAATGCAGCCATAATACATCATGCAGCCAAAATACATGATGCAGCCATTCTTAATGCAGCCAAATTTCTTGCAGCCATTCTTTATCGGCCAAAATTTTATAGGTACTGTTCATCCTAAGAACTTTCAGCTGAACTCCGAAAATGAAATCTCAGTCACCAGAAGAGTTGGTCTAGGTTTGTCATACTGGAACTGTGTGGAAACACAGTTTCAAATGACCAGTTCTTAGGCCTCCGGAATGTCTTTCAAGTCTCAGCCAACCCAAATTCCGAACTCAAGACATCTGATTCCATAACCTCCTGGCATGACATGAAACCTCCTAAATCATTCTGAAAGTGGTTTGGGAACGCCTCGTGAAGGGTTCAAAGCTCTCTGGATACATTCAGATCGTTTTACATTTTTTACAGTTATCAATCATAACTCTTCAACTAGAAAAAAGGTGGATATTTTACTCGAAAAGTTGACCTAAATAGGTGTTTCTGTGCAAAATTTAAATGGAACAATGATTTTGTGAAGCAGTGTAGAATCATCCGTTTTTGTCCGTTTTACTTTTCTTAATTGGTCCATCTTTCCATGTTCTGTTTCAGTTATATACCAATAATTTTTTTTAAAAAACAGTTCCAGAATGTTTGGTGCTGCTATGCCACGTTTTTGTTTTCAGAACCTACAATGTTTCAATATGATTGCTCAGGTCGCCACTTCATGATTTTTTTCATGTAACCAATCTTTTCATTCAAATCAAATGGCATTCGTTTGGGTTAATATTTCCATGATGTTTTTTTTGAATTTTGTTCATTCTGGAAAATGGATACTAGGGATGTTGTTGGTCACCAATGCAAATGGACAGGGCCAATATTTTTCCCGGTTTTTTGCATCGAAAGCAGATTTTTATTTTGCAAATTTTTATGATGCGAATTTGCGTTTTCAAGAGAGAAATTAATTGTTGAATTACTCTGATATAATCTTGAAACAATTTACCTAAAAACAGAAAGAAAAATATGTTTTCCTTGAACGGACCCATAATTGTTGTTGTTTGGCGACCAATGCAAAGTTGCAAATTTTTAATTGGCGCCGTGAAACACCAATTTTGCAACCCTAATGGATACGCTTCAGTTTTTGTTCATAGAATTTGTCTCAGAAAATGCAAGGAGTTCATTTCAAATTGACCAAAGTGATTCCTAATTAATACAGAACCTCGAATAGAAAATCTTCAAACATTCCAGGAAAAAAAGTTTCTTGATTCAGTGTTCGTTTCCATTCTGGATTCCGTCAGACTTACTTTTTGGTAACTCTCAAAAGAGCCGAGTAAAACTCAAGAATCTTTTACTATCTGCTACATTCCGTGCTTCCACTCGCTCTCGTCATAATTTGCTCATTATTGCAGTCATTTCAGAGTGCAAAAGTTCAGAAAGAAGAAAGAAGATAAAATTACCACGACAACTGTAGAAATAGAAATATGAACGAAAGTCCACAAATTACCGATATCTGAACAGTTTCTGTTGAAAATACTTTTTATTTCATTTCGATTCCTATTTGTATACCAATTATCACTATCAGATCTATTAGGAATCAGTCTGAACGATACGGAACGGTGATTGAAAAGGATTGATGCGGTGATACGGTGATTGAAAAGGATTGGTAAAAGGATTGATGACCGAGAATTCGTCAAGTGGGTGATGACATGAAAGTTTATTTTAGATAAGGTTTAAGAACTGATAAGGTTCTAGAGAAATCAAGAGAGAAAAGGATTGGAGAGTAACAGGCGGAGCTGAGTGTTCATCTCGTACTGGCGGTCATTATTACCCTTTTTATACCAGTAATTCCCATTACACGCCGAAGTTATCATTAAGAAAAATGAAAAGAACTGATAAGGTTCTGAAAAGTTCAAAAGAGAAAAGGATTGGAGAGTAACAGGCGGAGCTGATTGTTCATCTCGTACTGGCGGTCATTAATACCCTTTTTATACCAGTAATTCCCATTACACGCGGAAGTTATCATTAAGAAAAATGAAAAGAACTGATAAGGTTCTGAAAAGTTCAAAAGAGAAAAGGATTGGAGAGTAACAGGCGGAGCTGATTGTTCATCTCGTACTGGCGGTCATTAATACCCTTTTTATACCAGTAATTCCCATTACACGCCGAAGTTATCATTAAGAAAAATGAAAAGAACTGATAAGGTTCTGAAAAGTTCAAAAGAGAAAATGATTGGAGAGTAACAGGCGGAGCTGATTGTTCATCTCGTACTGGCGGTCATTATTACCCTTTTTATACCAGTAATTCCCATTACACGCCAAAGTTATCATTAAGAAAAATGAAAAGAACTGATAAGGTTCTGAAAAGTTCAAAAGAAAAAAGGATTGGAGAGTAACAGGCGGAGCTGATTGTTCATCTCGTACTGGCGGTCATTGGTACCCTTTTTTATACCAGTAATTCCCATTACACGCCGAAGTTATCATTAAGAAAAATGAAAAGAACTGATAAGGTTCTGAAAAGTTCAAAAGAGAAAAGGATTGGAGAGTAACAGGCGGAGCTGATTGTTCATCTCGTACTGGCGGTCATTATTACCCTTTTTATACCAGTAATTCCCATTACACGCCGAAGTTATCATTAAGAAAAATGAAAAGAACTGATAAGGTTCTAGAGAAATCAAGAGAAAAGGATTGGAGAGTAACAGGCGGAGCTGATTGTTCATCTCGTACTGGCGGTCATTGGTACCCTTTTTTATACCAGTAATTCCCATTACACGCCGAAGTTATCATTAAGAAAAATGAAAAGAACTGATAAGGTTCTAGAGAAATCAAGAGAAAATGATTGGAGAGTAACAGGCGGAGCTGATTGTTCATCTCGTACTGGCGGTCATTAGAACCCTTTTTATACCAGTAATTCCCATTACCCGCCGAAGTTATCATTAAGAAAAATGAAAAGAACTGATAAGGTTCTGAAAAGTTCAAAAGAGAAAAGGATTGGAGAGTAACAGGCGGAGCTGATTGTTCATCTCGTACTGGCGGTTATTAATTCCCTTTTTATACCAGTAATTTCCATTACCCGCCGAAGTTATCATTAAGAAAAATGAAAAGAACTGATAAGGTTCTGAAAAGTTCAAAAGAGAAAAGGATTGGAGAGTAACAGGCGGAGTTGATTGTTCATCTCGTACTGGCGGTCATTAGAACCCTTTTTATACCAGTAATTCCCATTACCCGCCGAAGTTATCATTAAGAAAAATGAAAAGAACTGATAAGGTTCTGAAAAGTTCAAAAGAGAAAAGGATTGGAGAGTAACAGGCGGAGCTGATTGTTCATCTCGTACTGGCGGTTATTAATTCCCTTTTTATACCAGTAATTCCCATTACCCGCCGAAGTTATCATTAAGAAAAATGAAAAGAACTGATAAGGTTCTAGAGAAATCAAGAGAGAAAATGATTGGAGAGTAACAGGCGGAGCTGATTGTTCATCTCGTACTGGCGGTCATTAATACCCTTTTTATACCAGTAATTCCCATTACACGCCGAAGTTATCATTAAGAAAAATGAAAAGAACTGATAAGGTTCTGAAAAGTTCAAAAGAGAAAAGGATTGGAGAGTAACAGGCGGAGCTGATTGTTCATCTCGTACTGGCGGTCATTAATACCCTTTTTATACCAGTAATTCCCATTACACGCCGAAGTTATCATTAAGAAAAATGAAAAGAACTGATAAGGTTCTAGAGAAATCAAGAGAGAAAATGATTGGAGAGTAACAGGCGGAGCTGATTGTTCATCTCGTACTGGCGGTCATTAATACCCTTTTTATACCAGTAATTCCCATTACACGCCGAAGTTATCATTAAGAAAAATGAAAAGAACTGATAAGGTTCTGAAAAGTTCAAAACAGAAAATGATTGGAGAGTAACAGGCGGAGCTGATTGTTCATCTCGTACTGGCGGTCATTAATACCCTTTTTATACCAGTAATTCCCATTACACGCCGAAGTTATCATTAAGAAAAATGAAAAGAACTGATAAGGTTCTAGAGAAATCAAGAGAGAAAATGATTGGAGAGCAACAGGCGGAGCTGATTGTTCATCTCGTACTGGCGGTCATTAATACCCTTTTTATACCAGTAATTCCCATTACACGCCGAAGTTATCATTAAGAAAAATGAAAAGAACTGATAAGTTCCTGAAAAGTTCAAAAGAGAAAAGGATTGGAGAGTAACAGGCGGAGCTGATCGTTCATCTCGTACTGGCGGTCATTAATACCCTTTTTATACCAGTAATTCCCATTACACGCCGAAGGTATCATTAAGAAAAATGAAAAGAACTGATAAGGTTCTAGAGAAATCAAGAGAGAAAATGATTGGAGAGTAACAGGCGGAGCTGATTGTTCATCTCGTACTGGCGGTCATTAATACCCTTTTTATACCAGTAATTCCCATTACACGCCGAAGTTATCATTAAGAAAAATGAAAAGAACTGATAAGGTTCTAGAGAAATCAAGAGAGAAAATGATTGGAGAGCAACAGGCGGAGCTGATTGTTCATCTCGTACTGGCGGTCATTAATACCCTTTTTATACCAGTAATTCCCATTACACGCCGAAGTTATCATTAAGAAAAATGAAAAGAATTGATAAGGTTCTGAAAAGTTCAAGAGAAAAGGATTGGAGAGTAACAGGCGGAGCTGATTGTTCATCTCGTACTGGCGGTCATTATTACCCTTTTTATACCAGTAATTCCCATTACACGCCGAAGTTATCATTAAGAAAAATGAAAAGAATTGATAAGGTTCTGAAAAGTTCAAGAGAAAAGGATTGGAGAGTAACAGGCGGAGCTGATTGTTCATCTCGTACTGGCGGTCATTATTACCCTTTTTATACCAGTAATTCCCATTACACGCCGAAGTTATCATTAAGAAAAATGAAAAGAATTGATAAGGTTCTGAAAAGTTCAAGAGAAAAGGATTGGAGAGTAACAGGCGGAGCTGATCGTTCATCTCGTACTGGCGGTCATTATTACCCTTTTTATACCAGTAATTCCCATTACCCGCCGAAGTTATCATTAAGAAAAATGAAAAGAACTGATAAGGTTCTAGAGAAATCAAGAGAAAAGGATTGGAGAGTAACAGGCGGAGCTGATCGTTCATCTCGTACTGGCGGTCATTAATACCCTTTTTATACCAGTAATTCCCATTACACGCCGAAGGTATCATTAAGAAAAATGAAAAGAACTGATAAGGTTCTAGAGAAATCAAGAGAGAAAATGATTGGAGAGTAACAGGCGGAGCTGATTGTTCATCTCGTACTGGCGGTCATTAATACCCTTTTTATACCAGTAATTCCCATTACACGCCGAAGTTATCATTAAGAAAAATGAAAAGAACTGATAAGGTTCTGAAAAGTTCAAAAGAGAAAATGATTGGAGAGTAACAGGCGGAGCTGATTGTTCATCTCGTACTGGCGGTCATTAATACCAGACTTGTCACGGGCCGGGCCGGGCCGGGCCGGGCCGGGCCGCTGGAGGAATTTCTACCGGCCCGGCCCGGCCCGGGGTTCAAGGCAAAACATGTTTTTTTCAAGATTTTTTTTTTGAAAAAATTTTTTTCGCGGTTTTTTTTTTAGTTTTTTGGCCTATGTTTTCAGGGAGGAAATTCTGATCTATTTTTGAGTGAAAAGACCAAGGAAAAGTTTCGAAATAGTGCTGAAAATCGCGAAAAACGTGCTTCAAAATTCAAAAATTTTCAAACCCGGGCCGACCGGGCCGGGCCGGGCCGGAGAATTTTTCATCGGCCCGGCCCGGCCCGCCGGGCTTTTGCGGGCCGGCCCGGATTTTGACAAGTCTGATTAATACCCTTTTTATACCAGTAATTCCCATTACACGCCGAAGTTATCATTAAGAAAAATGAAAAGAACTGATAAGGTTCTGAAAAGTTCAAAAGAGAAAATGATTGGAGAGTAACAGGCGGAGCTGATTGTTCATCTCGTACTGGCGGTTATTAATTCCCTTTTTATACCAGTAATTCCCATTACCCGCCGAAGTTATCATTAAGAAAAATGAAAAGAACTGATAAGGTTCTGAAAAGTTCAAAAGAGAAAATGATTGGAGAGTAACAGGCGGAGCTGATTGTTCATCTCGTACTGGCGGTCATTATTACCCTTTTTATACCAGTAATTCCCATTACACGCCGAAGGTATCATTAAGAAAAATGAAAAGAACTGATAAGGTTCTGAAAAGTTCAAAAGAGAAAATGATTGGAGAGTAACAGGCGGAGCTGATTGTTCATCTCGTACTGGCGGTCATTATTACCCTTTTTATACCAGTAATTCCCATTACACGCCGAAGTTATCATTAAGAAAAATGAAAAGAATTGATAAGGTTCTGAAAAGTTCAAGAGAAAAGGATTGGAGAGTAACAGGCGGAGCTGATTGTTCATCTCGTACTGGCGGTTATTAATTCCCTTTTTATACCAGTAATTCCCATTACCCGCCGAAGTTATCATTAAGAAAAATGAAAAGAACTGATAAGGTTCTAGAGAAATCAAGAGAAAAGGATTGGAGAGTAACAGGCGGAGCTGATCGTTCATCTCGTACTGGCGGTCATTAATACCAGACTTGTCACGGGCCGGGCCGGGCCGGGCCGGGCCGGGCCGCTGGAGGAATTTCTACCGGCCCGGCCCGGCCCGGGGTTCAAGGCAAAACATGTTTTTTTCAAGATTTTTTTTTTGAAAAAATTTTTTTCGCGGTTTTTTTTTTAGTTTTTTGGCCTATGTTTTCAGGGAGGAAATTCTGATCTATTTTTGAGTGAAAAGACCAAGGAAAAGTTTCGAAATAGTGCTGAAAATCGCGAAAAACGTGCTTCAAAATTCAAAAATTTTCAAACCCGGGCCGACCGGGCCGGGCCGGGCCGGAGAATTTTTCATCGGCCCGGCCCGGCCCTGCCCGGCCCGGCCCGCCGGGCTTTTGCGGGCCGGCCCGGATTTTGACAAGTCTGATTAATACCCTTTTTATACCAGTAATTCCCATTACACGCCGAAGTTATCATTAAGAAAAATGAAAAGAACTGATAAGGTTCTGAAAAGTTCAAAAGAGAAAATGATTGGAGAGTAACAGGCGGAGCTGATTGTTCATCTCGTACTGGCGGTCATTAATACCCTTTTTATACCAGTAATTCCCATTACACGCCGAAGTTATCATTAAGAAAAATGAGAAGAACTGATAAGGTTCTGAAAAGTTCAAAAGAGAAAAGGATTGGAGAGTAACAGGCAGAGCTGATTGTTCATCTCGTACTGGCGGTCATTAATACCCTTTTTGTACCAGTAATTCCCATTACACGCCGAAGTTATCATTAAGAAAAATGAAAAGAACTGGCTCTGTTCGACAATACCGGTCCAATGACAGAATACCGGTCCAAAGCGAGAATGACCGGTCCAAAGCGAGAATGACCGGTTCAATCCGAGATTGACCGGTCCAAACACTGATGACCGGTCCAAACGCTGAAATACCGGTCCAATCGCGGGATAATTTTGAAAAAACACAGAATGACCGGTCCAATGACCGAATGACCGGCCCAAACACAGAAAGGCCGGTCCAAACGCTGATTGACCGGTCCGATCCGAGAATGACCGGTCCAATCAGAAAATGAACGGTCCAATGAGAAATGTTAGTCTCAGCAATCCGAGAATGACCGGTCCAATCCGAGAATCACCGGTCCAATCTAAGAATGACCGGTCCAATCCGAAAAATGGTCGGTCCAATCGCAGAATTCTATGCAGCAGGCTTAGCGTTTTTCTTTATTAAAGGTTGGGACGGAAGCTGGTGGCTCAGGAGCATCTTATGCCTGAGCCTAAGTTGTAAAGATTCTGCGATTGGACCGGTCATTCTCGGATTGGACCGGTCATTCCGTGACTGATGAGATTCGTATTTTTCCGATTGGACCGGTCATTCTCGGAATGGACCGGTTATTCTGCGTTTGGACCGGTCATTCTTTGGTTCGGACCGGTCATTCTGTTTTGGGACCGGTCATCCCCAGATTGGACCGGTCAATCTCTGATTGGACCGGTCATTCTGTGCTCGATGAAACTCGTGTTCCCGATTGGACCTGTCATTCTCGGAATGGACCGGTCATTATGCGTTTGGACCGGTGATTCTTTGGATTGGACCGGTCATTTTCAGATTGGACCGGTCATTCTCGCTTTGGACCGGTCATTCTCAGGTTGATGAGACTCATCTTCCCGATTGGACCGGTATTCCAGCGTTTGGACCGGTCATCAGTGTTTGGACCGGTCAATCTCGGATTGAACCGGTCATTCTCGCTTTGGACCGGTCATTCTCGCTTTGGACCGGTATTCTGTCATTGGACCGGTATTGTCGAACAGAGCCAAAGAACTGATAAGGTTCTGAAAAGTTCAAAAGAGAAAAGGATTGGAGAGTAACAGGCGGAGCTGATTGTTCATCTCGTACTGGCGGTCATTAATACCCTTTTTATACCAGTAATTCCCATTACACGCCGAAGTTATCATTAAGAAAAATGAAAAGAACTGATAAGGTTCTAGAGAAATCAAGAGAGAAAATGATTGGAGAGTAACAGGCGGAGCTGATTGTTCATCTCGTACTGGCTGTCATCAATACCCTTTTTGTACCAGTAATTCCCATTACACGCCGAAGTTATCATTAAGAAAAATGAAAAGAACTGATAAGGTTCTAGAGAAATCAAGAGAGAAAATGATTGGAGAGTAACAGGCGGAGCTGATTGTTCATCTCGTACTGGCGGTCATCAATACCCTTTTTGTACCAGTAATTCCCATTACACGCCGAAGTTATCATTAAGAAAAATGAAAAGAACTGATAAGGTTCTGAAAAGTTCAAAAGAGAAAATGATTGGAGAGTAACAGGCGGAGCTGATTGTTCATCTCGTACTGGCGGTCATCAATACCCTTTTTGTACCAGTAATTCCCATTACACGCCGAAGTTATCATTAAGAAAAATGAAAAGAACTGATAAGGTTCTGAAAAGTTCAAAAGAGAAAAGGATTGGAGAGTAACAGGCGGAGCTGATTGTTCATCTCGTACTGGCGGTCATTAATACCCTTTTTATACCAGTAATTCCCATTACACGCCGAAGTTATCATTAAGAAAAATGAGAAGAACTGATAAGGTTCTGAAAAGTTCAAAAGAGAAAAGGATTGGAGAGTAACAGGCGGAGCTGATTGTTCATCTCGTACTGGCAGTCATTAATACCCTTTTTATACCAGTAATTCCCATTACACGCCGAAGTTATCATTAAGAAAAATGAGAAGAACTGATAAGGTTCTGAAAAGTTCAAAAGAGAAAAGGATTGGAGAGTAACAGGCGGAGCTGATTGTTCATCTCGTACTGGCGGTCATTAATACCCTTTTTATACCAGTAATTCCCATTACACGCCGAAGTTATCATTAAGAAAAATGAGAAGAACTGATAAGGTTCTGAAAAGTTCAAAAGAGAAAAGGATTGGAGAGTAACAGGCGGAGCTGATTGTTCATCTCGTACTGGCGGTCATTAATACCCTTTTTATACCAGTAATTCCCATTACACGCCGAAGTTATCATTAAGAAAAATGAGAAGAACTGATAAGGTTCTGAAAAGTTCAAAAGAGAAAAGGATTGGAGAGTAACAGGCGGAGCTGATTGTTCATCTCGTACTGGCGGTCATTAATACCCTTTTTATACCAGTAATTCCCATTACACGCCGAAGTTATCATTAAGAAAAATGAGAAGAACTGATAAGGTTCTGAAAAGTTCAAAAGAGAAAAGGATTGGAGAGTAACAGGCGGAGCTGATTGTTCATCTCGTACTGGCAGTCATTAATACCCTTTTTATACCAGTAATTCCCATTACACGCCGAAGTTATCATTAAGAAAAATGAGAAGAACTGATAAGGTTCTGAAAAGTTCAAAAGAGAAAAGGATTGGAGAGTAACAGGCGGAGCTGATTGTTCATCTCGTACTGGCGGTCATTAATACCCTTTTTATACCAGTAATTCCCATTACACGCCGAAGTTATCATTAAGAAAAATGAAAAGAACTGATAAGGTTCTAGAGAAATCAAGAGAGAAAATGATTGGAGAGTAACAGGCGGAGCTGATTGTTCATCTCGTACTGGCGGTCATCAATACCCTTTTTGTACCAGTAATTCCCATTACACGCCGAAGTTATCATTAAGAAAAATGAAAAGAACTGATAAGGTTCTGAAAAGTTCAAAAGAGAAAATGATTGGAGAGTAACAGGCGGAGCTGATTGTTCATCTCGTACTGGCGGTCATCAATACCCTTTTTGTACCAGTAATTCCCATTACACGCCGAAGTTATCATTAAGAAAAATGAAAAGAACTGATAAGGTTCTGAAAAGTTCAAAAGAGAAAAGGATTGGAGAGTAACAGGCGGAGCTGATTGTTCATCTCGTACTGGCGGTCATTAATACCCTTTTTATACCAGTAATTCCCATTACACGCCGAAGTTATCATTAAGAAAAATGAGAAGAACTGATAAGGTTCTGAAAAGTTCAAAAGAGAAAAGGATTGGAGAGTAACAGGCGGAGCTGATTGTTCATCTCGTACTGGCGGTCATTAATACCCTTTTTATACCAGTAATTCCCATTACACGCCGAAGTTATCATTAAGAAAAATGAAAAGAACTGATAAGGTTCTAGAGAAATCAAGAGAGAAAATGATTGGAGAGTAACAGGCGGAGCTGATTGTTCATCTCGTACTGGCGGTCATTAATACCCTTTTTATACCAGTAATTCCCATTACACGCCGAAGTTATCATTAAGAAAAATGAAAAGAACTGATAAGGTTCTGAAAAGTTCAAAAGAGAAAAGGATTGGAGAGTAACAGGCGGAGCTGATTGTTCATCTCGTACTGGCGGTCATTAATACCCTTTTTATACCAGTAATTCCCATTACACGCCGAAGTTATCATTAAGAAAAATGAAAAGAACTGATAAGGTTCTAGAGAAATCAAGAGAGAAAATGATTGGAGAGTAACAGGCGGAGCTGATTGTTCATCTCGTACTGGCGGTCATTAATACCCTTTTTATACCAGTAATTCCCATTACACGCCGAAGTTATCATTAAGAAAAATGAAAAGAACTGATAAGGTTCTAGAGAAATCAAGAGAGAAAATGATTGGAGAGTAACAGGCGGAGCTGATTGTTCATCTCGTACTGGCGGTCATTAATACCCTTTTTATACCAGTAATTCCCATTACACGCCGAAGTTATCATTAAGAAAAATGAGAAGAACTGATAAGGTTCTGAAAAGTTCAAAAGAGAAAAGGATTGGAGAGTAACAGGCGGAGCTGATTGTTCATCTCGTACTGGCGGTCATTAATACCCTTTTTATACCAGTAATTCCCATTACCCGCCGAAGTTATCATTTGGAAGAAGGGATAGAACTGTCTATGAGAAATTCAAAAGGAAGAACATTCGGGAATAGCCGTTTCCGCAACGAACAGTAGTAGAAGAAAATTCGAAAGTTCTCTCTGTGAGAACGGAAGGAATGAGGAATCTAAGAGAAGTAGCTGAACCTATCATCCATATAATCAACAATGAAACAGACTCGAAGCCTAATGACCCTAACCCAAGGCGAGACAGTATTCTGATATCTTTTTTTCTATTGCATTCAGATGAGAAAATGCTCTGCGTCGCCTAATAAGAGAAGAAGAGATCGTCTAGGATATATCACCCACATTTAGGCTACTCACGACTGATTATCGAAGGTCCAGTGTGGGATCCAAAATCCTTCGTTCCAAAACCGACCCATACAACGTGTGCCTCGAAATCCCAATCTCCTCCTGACCTCATCCCATTCCAGCCATCGAATCCATTCTCCTTTCTTCTGATCGAAGGAGCCCTTGAAACGGGGGGCATCAGAATCTGGAAAAATATTTTGATTTCCTGTTGTAAAAAGGTAGCTGGAGCTTCCAGAACTGCTTGAAGCTTCGAGAAATTACCTTCGACAATTGGACGGTGAGCCTCGACTACTCGGAGCCGTCTTCAAGTTGCCGACGTCTTTGAAGCCGAGACGGTGCCAGGGAGAGCCATGGGGAGGAGGAGGAGGAGGGCTCCCACCGTGCTCGAAAACCGAGAACTGACGATTTCTATCAGTTTTCAAGCTTATATAGGGACAGAAATGAGAGCGTTGAAAAGGGCTTGACGTAGAGGTCTACACAAAAGCTTTACCGGAAAAAAACTGATTTTGAAAATGAAATTTATATGAAGGACGTCACGTATTCTAAAGGTAAAAATGGATTTTTGCATTTCTGTTGTCTTCTTTTCTCTTTTTTCGTTCAGCAAATCAGAGTTTTTAGTTTAAAAATCAGCTTGTTAGTTTACACGGTATGAAAGGAGTGTTTCAGGAGCATTTTGTGAGTGTCAGCTAGTTAAAGAGCAACGGAATATCGTACTTTGAAAAGTACAAAATAACAAAATGTCTGACTATGCAACGTGGTTTTTTGGTTTTCCAAGATTTCCGATCTATGATTTTTTAAACGTGATGTATAATTAAAGCCCTCAAAATATGGCATGTTTTCAGTTTCCTTACCTCTCATCTTTTTTCTTTTCTTCTGTAAATATTTTGAAACATCTGACAAAAGAAGAAGTCAGAACTCATTCCCCCAAAAACCAAGATTCTTTCCGCTTCAAACAACATTTTACGAAATCTCAAAACTTTGAAGAAGTCCATCCAAACCCCTCAATTATACGTTTTGAGAGTAAAGGCCAGCTGAATATTTCAATCTCTCAATCTCTAATTTCTCTTGACATATTTATCTTTTCTTGAATCCGACTGAAAGAGAGAGGGAGCGTGGTTTGTTCTTTTCAGTTCAAATCAATTATTTTCCCGAGTTTGTTTTTCTAATTTTATCAGACGTTCTGTCTAGAAATAAGAAACCTTGTAAATGTTCTTACTCGTTACCACGATTAGTGCCATAATCATTGGGCTTACGTGTGACATTGTGACATTTTTATTGGCCCTGTGCCAAATATAACATTCTATGCACTTCTGTATTCCATTCTCCAAACCTGAAAAAAAAACTTTAAAGAAAAACTGATAATTTCTGACCTACAAATTCAATTTCTATGTCCTTAGGTTCACTTCTCGGACAGCTGCTTTTGCAATTTTTTTCTTGACGAAATGAAACGTTTTTCATCTGATTTTCAAAGAGATTTATAACTTATGAATGCCGTAAATTACCTTTTGATTCATCAAACTTTTGAAAATCGTGGGCGTCATATGAATTATGATCGTAAATTCTCTAGAGCTCAAAAAATTGATCGCACCGTCGTATAATTTACAACCCGCGACTTATTTTGCGGCCACCCAAGCATGGGCGGAACTTTTCTATCTATACCAAAAGCTCCTATCGCAAACCATCTATTTTTAATATCATCATTGTTTCAGAATAAAAATGATATTTCTTATCAATGGAACCTATGAGTTATGGGTAGCCATCCCTATTCTTAACAAAGCTCTATTCACTTCTTGGAAATATCCATATGTGATGACAGTTGATATCTGTGTTTTCTTCGTTATATCAGCACTTATAATCCGTGCCTCTTTTATCATTGCTCGTCATAAAATATTCCATATCAATCTTCGAATTATTCTAATATTCCAACTCTGTCAATGGTTCGAAATCTTGGTTGCTCGTTATTTCATGTTCGATTACATTGCTGGTTATCATTTTCTGGGTGATACTGCTAAAATATATCATCATTTTTGGACTGAAAATCGAGAGGAAATGGTTCCGATATCAAGTGCGACAGATGAATGGAAATTGTTTTTGGGAGGATTTTTGTTCACACATCATTTTGCATCTTGTATATTTTTCTTGTTTTCTGTGTCGGCTGAAAGAGCAATTGCATCGTTTTACTTGAGGTATGGCAGATAGATGGCTTTTCTTTCTTTGGGATTCTAGGCTGAAATGAATTGTAATCCTATATTCTAGCCATTCCTTGCTCAAAACTGGCGTAAGAAACATTTTTAGATTCGTTTGATATTTTGAACTTTCTGAAACTACAGTAGTTTAGTGAACTAACTATAATCACTATGATTATAAGTATTATCATAGAAATCGGCGAAAACTTCATCTTAAATCACACGGTATATGTTATTTTGAGAAGCAAACATTGAATGCTTTTCGAGAGTGTATCTAGTAATTAATGTATTGTTTATGATATCATCGAATTTTGAAGAATGCCACTAGAATCACAAGTTGAACCATTTTAAAAGCTACATCAAAAATCAAAATAACGCAATTCAAAGATACAACTCATCCAACCAAAACCTCCTTATTTCTTTCTCATTCAGTGACTACGAACGTATGAAAAGCCCTCTCATTTCCATCATCATTATCATAATATCAATGCTTTTTGCTTCTGGATATTCTTTGATATTTGCCTTCAATTTCCTCACATTCATAGTTTCCTCCATATCGATTGCCCTGATAACAGTGACCTCTGTCACTCTATATACTTTTGTGTATTATTATAATACTCGAATCAAAATAATGTCTGAGAACAACAATAAGAAAGAGAAGTACACATTGGCAAGGAGATTTCAGACAATGGAGAACTTAAAGTCGTTGACGGTAGCTATAGAAACTACAAAGACTACAAACTACAAAGCAATTTTCAGATGGCAAAATATGTCATTACAACACATGTCATTTACGTGGCTCTTTGTCAAATATGCCTTCTTTGTGTCTATTATGGAGTTGACAGCAATCATTGGGAGGTTTTTATCTACATTTTTGACACTGTAGTTTCATAGTAAGTCGAGCTCTGAATGAAATTGATAACAAGCGAAATATGTTTCAGTGGCAACTTTTTCATAGTGTTAACTGTTCTCTTTTCGGTTCCATGTTGGAAAAAAGCATTCTGTAGTCCAATTCGGGCTATCCGAAGAATGAAATCAAATATGGTTTCAATGACAGAAGAGGAGGAGACAAGGAATCCTGAAGAAAATGCTAAGAAGATTTCATCTGTTTATTTTGAACAATTAGATAGAGCATGGACTTAAAAAATAAATAAATATTTTGTATTTTGAATGATCTGAAGAAGTTGTCGGAGAGAAAGGAAGCAGGTGAAACAAAAAAGGAAAGGGCATCGGAGAATTCAGAATAGTGAAGATTGTTATAGTTGGAGCTGAAGTTCAGAAGATAGGCATATGGAATCGAGTAAACCATCATAAATTATCAGAAAAGTTCTAAAATTGTCCCTTTGAAATTTCAAGAGTTCTGTTTTTTTTTCTTGTAAAGATTGAAGCTGACTCGATAAGAAATGATATCAGCTTGCACACGCATGTCATTGAACTATACAAGAAACATGCGGAAGTTTGCAATGTATCACCAAAACAATATTCTCTTGAAACTTTCTGTCTACACCATAGATCTTCGTCGCATAAAACGTAGAACGGCTCCCTAAACCAACCGAAGACCTCGAGGTTGAAATTTCAAATTATTGGTTAACTTTCGTTTAAATTATAGAGCTGGGTTAGTCATTCTTGTGTATTGGTTTAACGACTCTGTTGTCCTAGAACAGAACAGATCTCACAATTTCATTTCTGAAATTCAGATCTAGTTTGAAAATAAAGCAACATTCCAATCACAAATCCACATCACTTCTCAATTAACACATATCTACACTTTGCGTTTCCGGAGACTTGAGCAGGTGCAATAAACTTTCTCGATATTCCTGTTTTGCTAAATATACTTTTCGAAACTCATAACTTCCTCATGATATTCTCTGTTAATAATGGTGAATACACAGTTTGGCTTCCAATTTATACATTAAATGATGAGACTTATGACAATTATTTCTATCGGGGGTTATTGGTAATTGAATTACTTCTATCGATTATTGCATTTATGTTCATTACAACTTCTAGCTATGTAATACTTACGAAGAGAGCGTTCCAAACAAATTTGAACGCTATTTTCGCTCACATTGTATTGAGGTAGGGATGGCATAATATAACTGGAGACATTCTCATTTTCAGTTGGTTCTCTTCTGCTATTGGTAGATGTCTTCTAACTCCTTACCTCATAGGTTTCTGGAAAGTAGGAGATATCTCTAGCGACTATAGATCCTGGTGGACTAACAATGCCACAGAAATGACTCCGATAAATTCGATTCGAGGAGCTTGGCCCCTATTTCTTGGAGGCATTTTCATATGGTATTATATGTTCGTGGTGACAACGTGCCTATTCATAATGTCTTTGGAAAGAACATTCGCAAGTTATTTCATTGGAAATTATGAGAATACTACTCGTCTTTATCTATATTTCCTATTGTTTATTCTTCAACATTTCATTATTTTCTCAATGATTTATTTGACGTTTTTCAATCGGATTCATTTTGTAACTGCTGTTATACTTGTGACGATTATCAACTTCCTGGCTGCTATTTTATTTATTGTAAATCGTCATTACAATCTGAATATTATAAACAAGTTTAAAAAGAAGCGTTTGAAAACTTATACTCTACCAGAGAGGTTTCAAGCAAAAGAGAATATACGAGTGTTTAATGTAAGTGCATGAAGCTCCGCCTACTCTTAAAGACATGCTTTCAGTTAACAGTTCGAGTTATTTTATGCGCCTTTGCCATTATTTCATTCGATTTAGTTATCATTAGCGTGATAGTACTCAAATTAGTTCCTTCGTTGGATACTTTTCTTACGTTTTGCTTCGACAACGTAATGCATTTGTAAGTTATGAAAATAATAAATGTAAAAACTTCCTTATTCAGAAACGTTCTTTTAATGTGTCCTGTGCTCATTTTATCAGTGAGTACTTGGAGCAAAGCACTGCTTCAAACACGTCATCCGACAATTAATAGAATCACAAATATATTTTTTATTGATGTTCATCCAAGTATTTCCAATCAGACTTTACAACAGGAAACAGACACTTATTTCTCACAACTGCAAAATGCTTGGGAACACAGGAGAAGCATTTGAAATGGGAAATCTGCATATGTGCTCCAATGCCAATTCCAAAAATAGAGTGTAAACTGAAAAGACGCAGAGAAATTTTTCTTTGCGCCTCTTCATTTTGCACGTTGTTTTTAGACTTGGCATTTTTGCGTTCACTAGTCACTATCGTCCTTTGAATTTTTTAAAACTTTCTTTTTCCCTCCTCTCACCGTATCTCATTTCTCTATCTTTCCCTGAATAGAAATGGTAAAATCCTTTCTGTTTTCTGAATAATCGCGAATGGCCTCAATTAGCGAACGGCATTATTGTTTCGCAAAATCATCGCGCCTTTTCGCACCGGTACAGCACGGTTTTAGTTTCTCCACCACGACAGGGGAACGAAGAATGTCAGCAAAAAAGCTGGAATTCCTGATTCTTTCGCTCAGAAAGCAGAAAATAGACTTTTTCTCGCCAAGACTTTTTCTTCCCTCCCCAATTAGTAAATTCATCAATTTTTTTTAGTTTTTAGGTCTCTCTCTTTTTTCCCTATCGCATTTCATGTTTTCCTGAGTTTTACTTTCGCTTGAAATCTCTCGTCGTAGCTGTTTTCTATAAAGTTTATTTTATTTTCTTATTATATGCTAAAATTTCGAGCTTCAATCCGTGAACTGAATCATTCATCGGTATATACTTCTTCACCCATTTACTATACATTCTATCAATTCGGAAATTTCGAAGTTTTCCATGAACGTTCTTCCTGTATCTGCAACTATTTACTCAAAAATTGTTATTTTTAGGGCAATGAGACTGTTGAGAGGAGCCGCCGGACTCTACGAACGACATGCTCATTTGATTAACTTTTTAAAAGAAAAAACGAAAAATGCAAAGGGACCAATGAGTATCTGTCAATTAAGTAAAGCTTACGTCAGAGAAACTGGTGCGAACGCCTTCTTAGACACTCTGAATCATCGTATCTATAGTATCCGCACCAAGATCGCAAGTTTTGTGAACTTTGACATACATACTCGAGTGAGAATGGCTTTCGCATTGAGTGGCCCAATTGATATGAAATTCTATAAAGAGTTAGTTTTATCTTTTGAATTCAAAATAAATGTTTTTTACAGACTTTGTAAGAATGCGATTGTTGAAGTTGATGACCGGATGAGAATCACAAAATACGTGGGTAATGACAACGTTCTAAAATTAGCAGGAAATCATAGCAATGGAATAAAAATCAAAAGAGGATATGCTGCGAGAAGACAACGTGAAGCCGGTGGGAGAGACGTTGAGAGTGAGGAAACTGGTACAGAAGAGAAGGCAAAAGAAGAAGTCAAGACTACAAGTGAAAGAAAGTAATAGTTATTTACCTATCTGGGACTATCTATTTTATCATGATTCGGGTGTCTCTTGTTATATTGCTGTTTATTCCGATAGATCGGCCTCGCAGCTTTTATCAGGACAAAATTTGAAAGACCGGAATATTGGGTAAATGAAATAGGTGATCTAAAAGTCATACATAAGAATCCAACAAGAATTATGCTCATCCGAACCATAATTAGTAAAAGAAGTACAATTAGATACAATTATTTTATGTTTTCAGAGTGAAGGAACCTCGGATGTACATCGAACAACTTGCCGATTCGTATTCTATGTTAACAGAGATAAGGAAAAATAAGGAGAATAGAGGAGAATATACTCTTTATAATGACACAGGTGATTCATATACTGCTGTGCTAGCGAACGATCAACAAGAAAAGGTCAATGAAGCGTCCGATCTCGTTCAAGTTGTAAAAGAGGAAACTCTGGATTTAGATGAAATGGAAACTTTTGATACTCCTGACCTCATAGAACCATCACAGTAAGTAATTTCATAGTTTTTTACTTCTGAAAAGGTATAAATTATCAATATTCGAACAACTCTGAAGCAGCTGAATTTGAATCATATATGTGTTTTTCAGGTCTGCATCGCAATTGATTGCTCCAGAACCTCCAGCGAAAGCAGCCTCTATCGATATTAATGAGATTCTCTATCCACTCCGAAACGTAATTGAAATCTTGGATTCTCCTGATTTATCGGATCTCAAGCTGCTACTCACTGATAAGATTGAATGTTATGAACGAAATATTAAGGTTGTTTTCTATTTATAGAAATATAATTTCAAGTTTTCTCTTTTCAGAATGTAGAAAGAAATCGTATTCTGGAGTCATTTGAAGCCATTCTTCGCATCATTGCCAAACATGCATCAAGCACAATTCTATCTGATAACACAATTCGTTTCAAAGAGCTTCTATTCATGTTCCGATTGGCAACTGATCATTTTGAAGCTCCAGACTTCTTCCCATTCAAAAAATGGTTGAATGTGGCTTGTGACGATGTCAGATGGCTGAATACGGTTTGGTTCTATTCATAGCTCAACAATTTTTCATATTTCCAGAAAGTAAGTTTCGATCACATTCGCGCCGGAATCGAATACGGACTTCACCACTTATACG
Organism: Caenorhabditis doughertyi; assembly: GCA_963572265.1. Taxonomy (NCBI): domain Eukaryota; kingdom Metazoa; phylum Nematoda; class Chromadorea; order Rhabditida; family Rhabditidae; genus Caenorhabditis; species Caenorhabditis doughertyi. The sequence goes on from OY751554.1 coordinate 12,529,055, forward strand.
CATGAATAAATAATCATTATACTCCAATTTGTTCTGTTTTTTTCTTTTTTTTTTTGTCACTTTGATCTCTCCTGCATTTATTGAACACGCTGTAACCTATAAACCTTTTCAAGATTTATTTGAGGAATAACTTTTTGACGCAGCTAGCATCCCTTTCAAAAAGTTACTCACAATAGTGGCTTTAAAAGTCTCGAAAAGTCGAATACAACAACGAATTAAGCACTGGAGATTTTGACGAGATTGATCCGCAAAACATATTTTTCTAGTTTGGATTTTGGATCTGAAAATATTCCAACATTTCAGTCACGATTATACGTCATCTCTGAATCAACATTCAATTCTATTCGCGCAGGTGCAAGACACTTTTTGGATTGTTTTTTTTCTGCTAAATTTACTTCTCTCAAGTTACTATTCCCTCATGATATTCTCTGTTAATAATGGTGAATACACAGTTTGGCTTCCAATTTATAAATTAAATGATGAGACTTATGACAATTATTTCTATCGGGGGCTATTGGTTATTGAATTATTTCTATCGATTATTGCATTTCTTGTAATTATAACTTCCAGTTATATCATACTCAGTAAAAGAGCATTTCACACTAATTTGAACTCTATATTTGCACATATTGTTTTGAGGTATGCTTCCGAATTAAAGTTACGAAGGGAATAATACTAAAGAGATCTCTAAATTCTAGTTGGTTTTCCTCGGCAATTGGAAGATCTTTAATGACGCCTTATCTTATTGGCACATGGAAAATAGAAGGAATTTCAAGTGACTATAGATCATGGTGGACAAATAATGTAACAGAAATGACTCCGATTAATTCAATTCGAGAAGCTTGGCCTCTATTTCTTGGAGGTGTATTCAGTTGGTATTATATGTTTGTGGTCACAACTTGTCAGTTTACAATAGCTCTTGAAAGAACATTCGCAAGTTATTTCATTGGAAATTATGAGAATACTACTCGCCTCTATCTATTTTTCCTTCTGTTCATTCTTCAACATTTTATAATTTTCACAATGATTTATATGACATTTTTCAATCGTATTCATTTCATAGCAGCAGTCTTGTTTGTCATGACTCTTAACTTTGTAGCTGTTATTTTATTCTTTTGGAATCGTCATTATAATCTTGATATTATAATGGTGTGTTCAAAGTACCGCAAAAGGACAAAAAAAGACAGAAAAACGTGTTCAAAGTAACGCAAAATTTTCTTCTTTTTTGCGATCATTTTCAACTGAAAATAAACTAAAATTGTAAAATTTACGTGATCACAAAAATGTTGCTCTAAACTTTTGAACTTCCTGTTGAAAATGATCGCAAAAAAGAAGCAAATTTTGCGTTACTTTGAACACGTTTTTCTGTCTTTTTTTGTCTTTTTGCGGTACTTTGAACACACCATAAAGAAATTCAAAAAGGAACGACTGAAAAACGGAAAATATCATACTCTGCCAGCAAGGTTTCAAGCAAAGGAAAATATTCGAGTATTTAACGTAAGATAAACAAGCTCCGCCTACTTTCAAAGATACACTTTCAGCTAATCGTTCGAGTTATGGTATGTGCATTCATCTTGATTTCACTTGGCATTTTAACTATTTCTGTGATAGTTTTCAAATTGGCTCCCTCTTTAGACACTTTTCTCACATTTTGCTTCGATAATATTATTCATTTGTGAGTCAACCAATCTGACTCCTGAAATCTGAACAAATTCATTTCAGAAACTGCCTTATGATGTGCCCCGTGCTGATTTTCTCAGTGGGCACTTGGAGCAAAGCACTGCTCCAGACTCGACTACCGATGATTCATAAGATCACAAATATATCATTTATTGATATCAGTTCAAGAATTCCCAATCAAACATTGCAACAGGAAACTGACACTTATTTTTCACAACTTCAGAATGCCTGGGAGCACAGAAGAAGCTTTTGATATGATAGTAATACCGTTATAACCACTGGCCTGAACTTCACTATGGAAGCTGCGACTAGCAAACTGAATCGGCTAGTTTTGACCTGCATAGTTCAAACTAGAAGCGGCACTGGAAAATTTCACGAATTTTGAGATCTTGAAGCACGTCATATCTGAATCAATCCATTTGTGCCGCCTTCTGGAAAAGGGCTCCGGTCAGGTGAAATACTTTCCCCTTCCACCGTTTGAACTCACCTTCCTTCGTTTTTTATTCTTCTTAAAACCAATAAAAAAGGATTAATATTAGTTCTCCTTCTTAATCCTTCGAACCTAATGATATTCATTGTTAACAATGGTGAATACACAGTTTGGCTTCCAATTTATACATTAAATGATGAGACTTATGAAAGTTCTTTCTATCGAGGGTTATTGGTTCTTGAAATGTTTTTATCAGCTATTTCCTTTTTTGTTATTGTGGCATGCAGTTATGTTATTTTGACGACAAGAGCATTTCACACTAATTTGAACTCTCTTTTTGCATTTATTGTTTTGAGGTGAGCCTGATCTGAAATATAGAGGTCCATTCGGTTTCAAACGCACTGAATTTAGTTTATGATTCATAATTCATTCAGTCTAGATAATGACTTTCCCGAACAACTGAATTTTTCCGATTGCAACATTTTTTAGTTGGTTCTCTTCGGCTATCGGACGATACTTGCTTACTCCGTATATCATTGGAGCATGGAATATTGAAAACATAACAAGCGACTATAGATCTTGGTGGACCGATGACGTGGGCGAAATGACACCAATTAACTCTATTCGAGAAGTTTGGCCCCTTTTTCTTGGAGGTTTATTCACCTGGTATCATATGTTTGTGCTGACAACTATCCTATTTATAATGGCTCTTGAAAGAACATTTGCAAGTTTTTTCATTGGAAATTATGAGAATACTTCTCGACTTTACCTTTTGTTTCTTTTGTTCACACTTCAACAGTTTATAATATTAACAATGTTGTATCTAGTATTTTTCAATCGAATTCACTTCATTCCAGCTGTTGCATTTTTTATGATCCTTAACATTTTCGCAATTATTTTACTATTTGCAAATCGACAGTACAATCGAAATATTATGAGAAAGTTCAAAAAAGAGCGAATGACAAATGGAAAGTTTCATACTCTTCCAGCGAGATTTCAAGCAAAAGAAAACATTCGAGTGTTTAATGTAAGTGATATGAAAACCTCACCACTCTTACATGATATTTTCAGCTTACAATTCGTGTATTCGTAGCTGGATTTGTTTTGATTTCTTTCAATATTGCAATACTTGTAACGATCACCTTCAAATGGATTCCATCCCTAGACACTCTTCTAACACTTTGCTTCGAAAGTCTTGTTCATCTGTAAGTTATGATCATTTGGCTACAAAGTAATGAGCTGATCAAAAAGTAAACATCTAGACGACAAGAAATGTTTTTTGATCTTTCAGAAACTGTCTTTTATTATGCCCCATACTCATATTTTCCGTGAGCACTTGGAGCAAAGCACTACTTCATTCTCGACTTCCGATGATTGATAAAATCACAAATATCACATTTATTGACCTTAATCCAAAACTTCCAAACCAGACATTGCAACAAGAAACTGATATTTATTTTTCACAACTTCAAAACGCCTGGGAGCAGAGAAGGAGTATTTGATATGAACTTTTTATAGAAAAATAATCTTTACTATTATTACCATAAAGATTCTGTGTGTGTGTTTGTTCGTCCGGCGCTGGCCTTAGCGAGGCTCATACTGAACCGATTTTCATAAAATTTTGACTGATCGATAGAAAATGCTGACGTGATGATGCCCGCCTTTTCCGTTTTCTGATTGGATCACTGATAAGCTCTGTGCTATCTATTCACATAGTCAAAATCGCGTTCCCCAGCGTATTCCCGGGAGGCAAGATAGGGGTGGTCGTCCCTCTTTTTGTTTTAGGAAGTGGGTCTATATTTTCATATTGGTTTCCTGCTTCTTTGCAATAAGTCTGGAGAGAACTTGTGCGAGTTATTTCATAAAGTAAGTTACAATCTTTCCTTGTCTTTTTTGAGAGATTCTGTATTCCAGAAACTACGAAAAAACTACTCGAAGATATATTTTCATCTTACTTATTCTCTTCCAACATGGAATGGTTATGGTTATGCATTGGTTTTGCTTCTTTTACCAAATCTCATTTTTTCTATCTTTGCTATTTTGTTTTCTTCTGAATGGTGCAGCGGTTCTGGTAAGATTATGAATCAAACTTGAGGTGAAAAATGCGTATTTCAGATTTTCTGGATGAATTGGAAATATAATCGTGCTCTCATGAAGAAATTCAAAAGAAATACAAAGAGAAGTGTTAAAATGTATACCCTCGCAGCCAGATTTCAAGCGAAAGAGAATGTGAGAGCCTTTGAGGTAAACAGGAATGAATGGAATATTGTGCTAGAACTATTTTCAGTTATGTATCCGAATCTTGCTTGTTGGGTTCTTTGCTCTATTCTTTGGTATGTTTTGTCTATTTTTTCTTAATTACAATTGGCTCCCCTCATGTTCAACGTTATTCCTTTATTGCTTCGAAAACCTGGTTCATCTGTGAGTTATTCCTTATCAGTGATCCTATATCATTTCTGTACAGTAATCCCCTGATAGTTTGTCCAACGCTAATTCTCTCTGTGGATCCTTGGCGTAGCTCTATCTCTCGGATTCCATTTCTTCGGAAAGTCAGTGTTATTTCCTCTATCTCTGTTAGACCAAAGGAATTGGTGGGACAAAATGTGACCGTAGAGCAGGAAACGGATTTATACTTTGTGCAATTGAACTCCTCATGGAAAAGAGAAGTTTTATGAAAATCTTTTCATAATTTTGGAACTAAAAAATAAAGTGAAAATTTTGAAGCTTGTTTTGCAAACATCTGATGTTATGATTTTGTTTTTTTAGATGAACAACACTTTTTTCTGATAAAAAATTACGTCTACTTTCTGTCTAATTTATTTCTCTTTGTGCTCAGCAGCTGTTTTTTTTCACCTTTCATAATCATATTCATATTACTTATCCACCATTTTATTCTGCTCCCTCTCAATCATACACCGTCTAATATGATTTTTAACGTTAACAATTTCGAATACACAATTTGGCTCCCGGTTTATACATTGAATGATAATAGTTATAGTACCATTTTTTATCAAATTTTATTATTAATTGAACTCATTTTATCAATCATTTGTTTCATATTTACTGTAGCCACAGTTTATATTATAATCACCACAAAAGCATTTCATTCAAACCTGAATTCACTGATGGCTTCAATAATATCAAGTTGGATTTTGAGTCTAATAGGAAGATCAATGTTAACTCCATATTTAATTGGAATGTGGAAAGTTGGAAATGTTTCAAGTAATATTTCATTTTGGTATACGGATGAACTGGAATTGATGCCCAGAATAGGGTCGATGCGGGAAGAATGGCCGTTGTTTTTAGGTGGATTTTTGACGTGGCATTACATGTTTATACTGGTCTCTTGTTTCTTTGCAATGGGAATGGAGAGAACTTGTGCGAGTTATTTCATAATGTAAATTGCAGCCTTTTTCTGGGTTTCATAAGCTATTCTGTATTTCAGAAACTACGAAAAAACTACTCGACGATACATTTTCATTCTTCTCATTCTCTTTCAACATGGAATGGTTATGGTCATGCATTGGTTTTGCTTCTTCAACCGCATCGTCTTTTCTTTAGCATTTCTTTATTGCTTCTTTCTGAATGGAACAGCGGTTCTGGTGAGACAAGCTATGAAAGTTGAGTGTAAGAGCAATAAGAAGTTTTTTTTAGATTTTCTGGGCGAATCGAAGGTATAACCTCGTTTTGATAAAGAAGTTCGAGAGAAACACAAAGGAAAGTGTCAAAATGTATACACTTGCAGCCAGGTTTCAAGCGAAAGAGAATTTGAGAGCGTTTGAGGTAATTAGAAACGATCACATTATCCTACTGGGCACACTTTCCAGCCCAAAGTAGGCATTATCATAATTCATAGCGTATGTTACATTTTACAGTAACTATTTTCAGCTTTCCATTCGAATCCTACTTGTTGGATTCTTTTTGTTATTCTTCGGTATGTTTTGCATTGTTTTCCTTAATTACAATTGGCTTCCGTCATGTGCAACTTTCTTTCTGTATTGCTTTGAAAACATTGTCCATCTGTGAGTTTCTCCTTATTAGCAAACTTCCACAACTATCTTACAGTAACCCTTTGATCGTCTGTCCAATACTAATTCTTTCTGTGGATCCTTGGCGTTTCTCTATCTCTCGAATTCCATTTCTTCGGAAAGTCAGCGTTATTTCCTCTATTACTGTTAAACCAAAAGAGCTGGTAGGACAAAACATCACGACAGAACAGGAAATGGATTTATACTTTATGCAATTGACCAACTCATGGAGAAGAGAAGTTTTATAAGCTCATTAGTTTATGATAAGAAAAAATAATTAAAAGTTGCAACTGGTTTGTTATTTGTCACAATTTTCACCTCATACTATGCTTTCACAATAAATCATTTGTCGTTTGTCCGACCTCTCTTTCCAACTCTCAACTCCAATTAATCAAACCCTTGTGAGCGCCACGCTTCTCTCCTGATTCACAGAAAAAAAAAAGCATAATGCCCTTTTGAAGAGAATCAGACACAAAAAGAGTGAGTGCTTCGTTTTCTTTTTGGCCTATCGATTAATAGTCAAATGGATGCGGACGAACGAAAAGAGTGCGAAAAGAAGAAAGAAGAGAGAAAAAAGACGTGGAAGGGGGTGAACGCGGAAACGCACACAGACGACACTCACATTCTCTGGGCTTGTCGGCGTCTCTTCGACTCTTCGTATGTTAACTCTTTTTTGTTTTTTTGGAGTGAGAAATAATTCCATTGCGTTTAATTATAGTGCATAGCAATAGTTAGTAATTATTCCAAATCTTATAACCTGAAAAAAGTGAAACTTTCTGGAACTTCTAAACAGCATCAGATTGTATTTTTTTAATCTATTGCTTCAAGATCATTTCACATGTTTCAAAATGGTTTTGAAACAATATTTGCTTTGCAATCATTCATAACTTCCAGAATTTTCGAGTTCTTCTCCATGGAAATTATCGAAACGTGGTTACTGTTAGCTTTTTCTCTTATTATTCCTCTTGAAATCAAAAATCAATTCTAAAGCGTTCCTCTCCCCCAGTTTTTTTGGATCACGGAACCAAATTTTAACCCAATATTCTTTAATTTGAAAGTAGTTCTTCTATTCTCTTACCTTGTAACTTTTCAGTTTTTAAATTCCAGATGGCTGAGTTGCAGATGGAAGAAGGTCAGATGATGGACGACAGATGGGCGCTACGAAATAATGCCCAACAAGAGGAAGCATCTGGTTCATCATCTTCAGAAGAAGAAGAAGAAGATACACCGGTAAGTGATTCTGGGAATGACACTTTCAAAACAATTTTAAACTTTTTAAGGGAGAGCACACGGTCCGCCGCCCGCGCCCAGTCAAAGCCCAACCAGTTCCGCGAGTCAGTGAACGTCACTCTGCATACTTCCGTATACACAATAGGTTCACAGAGCAAACTTTTGTAACTTTCATGTACGAATTCTTTTTCAGAAAGCGCAACCGAGTCTCCCAAACAAGCTCTAGGATCAATCAGGCCCGGGATAGTCAACTTCGAAAATATCAACTTGATGAAAGCAAAAAAGCAAAATCGGAAAATGGAATGGTAACAACTCTTCGCCTTGCGACACGTGACAATGAGCGGCTCAAATATGAGCAACAGAAAATGGTGAAATTTAACGAAAAAATCCTGGCAGATCGGAAATTGGGACCATTTCCAATTCAAACAGGACATCGACTTCCAGTACTCATTGATGAGAAACCACCTACCCGTTCGCCGTCTCCGTTGTTATGCCCAGAAGATATTGTACCCCAACATGTGAGACCTGTTGGATCACCATATGGAAGATTGGCCAATTAATATATGATTGGGTAAGTTATTTTGGATTGTGGAGATGCTACTGACAGTTATCAAAATATGAAATCAAACTGGCCCAATTAGAATTTGAACGTTTGGAACGTATTGACTTGTTTCAGAAATTTACTGGCTTGTTTGAGAAAGAACCTGAAATTCCGATCTGGGCACTGCTAGAATTTACGATTCTTTCCTTTCTAACTTCAATTATCATTTTCAGACCTTCGATATCATCATGACTGCTCAGCAGCGTCTTCATTTTCCGAAACACCGTGTACATAACCGTGGTATTATAACCATTTCCGGACATTTGTCATCCGATAAGCTGCTACGGTATCCCTCTATGCTTAACTGTAACCACAATTTGTTTTTCAGTGCACCCTCCATTATCTTCCATTTCTTGTCTAATTTGGGTCATCATTTTTATAGAATCCCTGTAGCCTTTCTTCCCTACTATATCGTTTGTTCAATCTAGCCCCGTGCTTGAATTACATCCCATTTTTTGCCTAATCCCGAAACTTTTCCTTGTTAATCCTCTGAATCTACAAATTCTCAATATGTTTGCTCATATAAATTGGGTCACAGCTTTAGGATTGCTTCTACTCAAACAGCCAATGCTTTAATTCCAATGGTATGCTTTCTTGGGGTTCATATTCCTAATTGTAACAATTTCTGGGTTTTTGTATATGAAATAAATAAAATTGATTTTGATTCGGATCTTAACTGCAGGAATATAAAGAATTCATTTCAAAATAACCGAAGCGATTTCTAGAATCCAAATCCAAACCTCGAAGAAAAATCTGTAAATATTCTAGAAAAAAACGCATGATGTGTCTTGATTCAGTGTTGATTTCTCTCTCCTCCTCTTCTCAAATACGAAGGGATATCTAACGTCTTCATTTACACGATAAACAAGCGGAAATAGGACACCTTCCGTTGCCGCTATCTCCATTTTCAGCATCTTCTTTTTCTCGCTGAAAATCGATTCATTTTTCGTTCTCATCTGTGTGAAAAAAGAGAGAAAAGAGTGAACATACTAATAATTACTTCTTCTTTTTTTTCTTTTTCTGACAGCTCGACGACGAAAACTACGTCGACATTCAAAAAAAATGAGATGAAGTGAGAAAGAGAGAGAAAAAAGAACTCAATGGAATGCTTAGTTTTCTCTCTCTCTCTCTCTCTCTCTCTCTCTCTCTCTCTCTCTCTCCATATTTCAATCGTCTTTTTCCGATGCTTACTCATTTTATTTTTGGTGTTTGTGTGTTCCGTTCTTTTTTCCTTCTGTTTCCTATTGTGGTCTCGAATGGAATCTAATTGCGAGAAGGGTTTTTTCTCAGGAGTTTTTCTGAGGGCAAGTGCGCTCTGTTGATAATCAAGAATCCAAATTCCGCCGGGGAATCTTAATTTTTTGTAAATAAATTCATGATTAGAAATAAAAATTCTTGGAATATTCAGATTATGACCTATTAGGCTTGTTTTTAGAAGATTTTCTCCCTAGGCTAGAAACATTATTACGAGTGTCAAACAACATCATTTTAAGCTTCAAAAATGTCTTGAATCAGAAAAAGAATAGAATTTTCGATTATCTTATCTATCCTCTTTTTCTGCAAGTTCCAACATCAAATCTTGGAAGTTCTCATGAAAAAATTTCCGGAAGTGAGTCATTGGAATCGAAAAGCGGAAGCTATACTTATATCAAATTATGGGATTTATCGTTGAGTTCCTCATTTCAGAGACATTTTAATCTTTTAGTTCGTTCCACTTTTTTATTGGAAATTCGGGGATTAGTGTCTGGAAACAATACAATAGAAGTAGACATATCATGAACCTTCCGGATTTAGGCTGGTAATCAAGAGTTTGATTTTGTCTGAAAAATGAATTTTTGTTTCTTGAGTTTTGTTTTGGAAATTGAAAAACTCTCCAACAACAAAAGTTATTTCATAGATGCAATTTGGTCTATAAACTTTTTGAGAACTCCATTATTGATGTCATATTTTTCCTTTAAATGTATTTATTTGTTTTCTTATGATATTTTGATATCCTGACTCATACTTTGAGCCGAATTGAACGTGAAATTTGTTAAGAAAGACCGGATTACTGTAGATTTATATTCGAAAAACCCAAACTTATTTTTGTGCACCCCATATTTCATAGGTCATCATTTTGATAATCTTGGAAAATGTGCAAAATCTGAAAGTTTTTTTGATATATAACATATCCTGATCCCTTCTCCCTCTCTCTCATCTAAATCCAATCCTTCCATCTTTTTCACCGGGATTTATGCTTGGTTTCTCTTCTCTCTTTTACATCTATATTTATGCAAAAAAAGAGACACCAATCTAAACAGAAAATCGAGAGAAAAAGGATCTATTGGAACAGAAAACTAGAGAGAAAAGAGTGAGAGAGCTATGTGTGATATTTAATTGAGTTCCTGCATTTCTATTCTCTCTTCTTTTGGTTTTTTCTTATAAAAGAACAAATAAGAAAAAAAAAGTGAATTAGTAAAGGATAATGTGATTCTGCAAAAGAACAATAAATTTCCGTGTTAGGGCATCTTCAGAGTGAATTAGAGCTATATCAATTCATGAGAATCATTCTCAGTATTGTGCAAAGAAGCTCCGCCCCTTTTTCGTAGAATGAAATCAGTGAAGTGCTCTAATTGCACATTGGACAGGGATTGTTAAACTTTTCAAAAGTTTGGGACATTACGTATTTTTGTTCGAATGTTTTTTGAAATTTCAGAATCTTTCATTTTGCAGGTTTTTGGTTTTTTATTCCTGTAGTTGACAATCCCAGGGTATTGCCAAGAAAGCCGCCATTTGATAAGTCCTAAAAATAAGGTTAGAAGCCGATTCTAAAAATCTTCCTAGGTCTCTATCATAGCTTCTGTTACTCCGGCATGCCCTTCTATAGTGCATTCTGCCATGCCGTTCTGTTAGAGGTTCTATGAAGCTTGAAGTTCAATTTTATGTTATTGAAGTCTGTGCTCCTGAGAAAATTATTTAATTTTTTTCCATTCCTAAAATAAATGTTATTTCTGTATAGTTCTGAGAAAACCTTCCCCCCAAATCGGAACGAAGAAAAAACCACATCAGTGGGAAATCATCTTGAGCAAACCAATCGTTTTGAAAAGAGAAGAACTCTAGAAAACTTTTAATGATCCATCTGAAATTCATTTCCAATTAAATCGATTTCTTCACACTTTTTCTCTTAATTAAATTCTCGTCAAACTGAAGAAAAAACGTCTCTTCCATCCGTATCTATTTTCCTTCTTTTCCTTCTTCTAAACCAATTATTATTCTTTTGTGTGTATGTCAGAAGGTTCTTTTTCTCCTTTTTTTTTCTCAAATGTCCAATGAATTTACAATGAACCCTCACTCTCTTTTCTCAAACAACCCAGATTCTCTCGGGCTCTTTTTGAAACATAAGCTCAACGGGACACACATTTTTCGGAACAAATTTTGGATACGTTTTTAGTCGTATCGGTCGAGATTATTGGCAGGAAAAATAGGTTTTTGTACCCGAAAAATGTACAATTTTGTGGTCTGTTTTGAGAATTATTTTGCATTTCCTTTCCTGCAGTTTTATCTAATACTAAGGCTGATGGAATTCAAGATCATTCTGAAGTTTTATGAAGTTTTCAAATGGTTTCTTTGTTTTGTGAAACTTTCCATACCTATTTGATAATTTTATAGGGAATTTTTAAATACGATGCCAAAGTTTAACCGTAATTCCACTCTCCCAGAATCTGAAAATCCAGGATTAAAGACTTTTGACTCGGATTATCTCTTCTTTTTTTGTTGATGGTTTCTAAATATAGACTTCTTCAATTATTACTAACGTACTTTCGATCCTTACAATATCCTTCTTATCTGATAGGATAACCCTGAGTTTGACGTTTTCTGAGATTCCGACCTCCTATGCCAGGGTTGCAGAAAAGTGGGCGGAGTCTTTTCTAGTTTCTACGTGGTTACTCACTCTGAACTTTCGATACACTAACCTTCTTAAACTGTAAAAAACGCCGCAAAACTTTTCCAGAAAATAGGCGGAGCCTCATAAATCGGTCTCCATAAAAAAGTTCTAGGGCTCCTTCTCCTCATTTTTTTCATTATTTTCATTTCTTTACCATCGTCATCAAAAGCAGAAGCAAAAGATGGAGCAAGAAGATGAAACTGAATAGAAAATGAAACTTTCTTTTTCTGCTCCTCCTTCTCCTGCTCCTAACGTCTTCTTTTCTCTTCTATTTCTGCTTCATCTGGAAATGACATCTTCTCATTTCGCACGAAAACGTCGTTGAAAAAAAGAAGAAGACGCTTCATATTTCTTTGTCTTCTGGAAAAATGAAATGAATAAGTTCTCTGGCTCAATTTTGATGAATGTGAGAATATAAAACAAATATGTGTTGACTCACACTTTTCTCTAGTTTACTCGTTAGGCTCCGCCCATTTTTCTAGTTTTATTATGTTAGAACTATGTTAGGTTCGCCCACTTTTGCAGAATTCATATGGTTGAGTTCTTGAGAAGCTGGGGCCGTTTCCTAGATTTTGTAGCTTGTAGTCTAGTTCCTACAGTACCTGATCCTGGAAAGTCTTTTCCCGCCCACAACTCAACACCTCATACACTCTTCCCTCCTGAACTTCCGGTGCTGATCTTGACCAATCCTTGTCTTGATTTCGTAATATGTTTTCTTTAGTAAAAGAGTTTTTTGAGAGATTGAAAATTATTATAAATGCAGAAAAAGTAGAAGAGAGAAAGCATCCGGTTTCTCATGACTACTAGTCGGCATGAAAAAATGAATTCGAGAAGGCTCATTTAGTATATTTTCCCTTCATTTGAAGAGAAAAATCAAACCACACCTCATCTCCCACCGTTTCCGTAGTTCGTGTCATCTTGGCTGGAAATCTTTCAGAGATTTCAGATGTTTTTGAGTTTTTGGGATGTTGAGTTTTAGTTCCAGACTATAGTTTGTAGTATGTTAAGAATCTGAAAAACAAAACTGTCCAATGAAAAAAACGAATTGAAATTACCGTCTTTGTGTTTTCAAAAATTTGGAAACTTTTTACCGGTTTTGAATTCCAGACTTTTCGCGGTAAAATTTCAGCTAATAGGGTTTGTGGTTGCAACTTCAAAAAACGAATTCTGAAAACTGAAGAAAAGATGAAAAAGCTGGAAACTCTGCAAAGACTGTGACGACTAAATGTGGGATTTAGGTAATTGGCAGCTTGCCAACTTCGTGACCGATTGTTTCAAAACTTAAAGTTCCAAAAAAATTTGAGCTCACAGTCAAAATCTCAAACTTCCCGAGTTTTAAGCATAGAAAAACTATAGACAGTTCAAAGTTATTATTTTGTGACGCAGTTTTTCATAGCTTTACAAAATGAGGTCATCTTCCAAAAGTTCAACTTGTGACCCCACAAATCATATTTCGCACTTTTGCCATCTTCTTCCAAAAAACTACCGTAATCTCGCATCGAAAATCCCTTGGGAACATCAACTCGACCCCGGGTCCATTCAATATATCAAAAAAAAAAACGGCAACCCGAAAGAATTTTTTTGCGTTTTTTTGTTGAGCTGACAGCAGCAAAAAAAGTGTCGAGGAAAGCAATGCTCTCATATTGAAGTCAGTTCCATCCTTCTCTCTTTTCATCTCTTCTTTTTTCTCTTTTCACGCCTTCTTCTTCTTCTTCACATTCTTCGTCATCATTTTCTCACCTTTGCCCGTTTTTATCCCTTTTGCCGCCGGTTCTTTTCTGATTAATCCGATGCGACCGGAAAATGAATTAGAAGGGAGAGAGAATCTTCTTTTTCTTCGATGCTCACTTGTTTTTCATTTTGGTGGTCTCTAGTGGAAATTACTGAAACTTTGTCATTACTGAATTTCTGATTTCAGCACGTCAGAATTATTTCATAAGCTTTTTTTCAAAGTTTCACTTCTGAAGCTGGAATTCCGAGCACCTATTTTTTGAACCAAAAAGCTAGAAAGTTTCTCTAGAATTGACAATATCTGATATAACATTTTTTACACTTTTTCCATTCTTTGGCCTTGATGAATAAGAAATGAGTCCGTCAAGATCTTAGAAATCATGTTCCCATGAAAAATGAACATTTTCTACACTGAAAATTTTCAATTTTCTAAGAATAGCTATTTTCATCTGAAAACGACGAACTATCTTTTTACTTGTTCTCTTTTTTTTCTTTTGTGATTCCAAAAAATTTTATCAATAAAACTATTTCAGATAATATTCATATAGACCCGAGGAATGCACGGTTCTAAAAGTGATTATGGTTTTCGGCGGCCCACTTTTAGCTTTTCTAGACCGGTGAGTATTTCGTATAATAGTTTTAGAACAAAAAGCTTATTCTTTTCAGACGGATTTTCTTGGAACAATTCGGGAAGAAACGCGTGAGAATGTTCGATTGATTGATAATTTTGATGGAATTCCGAATAAAAAAACGACAAAAACGTCGAAAATGATTCCGAAAAAGTCAGCGACGTTTCATGGATTACACGATTTGAGGAAGTGCAGTGAGTGTTTTCGATTATAAATTATGAAAACTAGAGAGAATACAAAGGCTATAACAGTTCAATCTGAAAATTGAGAAATACAAAAATTGGTCTGTTGTAGGGTGGCAAAGACTATAAACTCAAGTTTTCTATAACGAAAATTCCGGAAAACTAGGATGTTCAATCTGAAAAATATAGCAATTGAAACACTTCAAAACCTGAAAAACTTGCTAGAAACCCCTAAACCACACCGTTTTTGTTCTGCAAAACTTCCTTTTCCCCTCATTGTTTAGATTTAAAAAAGTGAAAAACATATGTGGTCTCTACTCGTTTTCCGGGGAGTTCAAAAACAAAAGGATCCTTCCTTTTTCAAAATTCCCGCCGAGTCGTTTTTGTTGTTGTTTACCCCCTTAACCCTTCCCTCACTCCCTTCTAGTTCTTATTCTTGAAAAAAAGAGAAATGAAGAACGTCTTTTTGCCTCTTTTCCTCAATACTTAGTAGTAAAAAGAGACAGAGAGGGAGGTCAGAGAGAAGGCACTGATAGGAACAACACTATTAAATAGTATAAAGAGTTGAAGAGACGCAGACATGATGAGCATACACACACAAAAAACAAGTTTGTTCGTTTTTCCTTCCGGACGGACGAAGGACGGACACTGAGTGACTCTCACTCTGGAGGGGCAACTCCCTACTTCACTATTTCTCTCGTACAAGTCAGATGATGATGACCCATACTTTTTGGAAAAAAAAGAAAGAGGCACTCGTTTTGTTTATTTATTGTTCCAAACCACCCGATTTTTACTTTCGAAAACTATCAAATGATTGTTTTGGAAGTTCTTTTGTAGGCTATATTTTGAACTTTCTGAAAATCCAAGCATCTTGGTTTCGTATGTAAAATAGATACCACAAATAGTGGGACTTCATTGACCTGCTCGGTGGTTTTAGAGAATATTTCAGATCATTTCTAACTGAAAAATAGCTTTTAGATGACCCGTGAAAGCTGGTTTTCTGAATTTTGTATTCTTTTAAAATTAGTTCTGAAAGGTTCATCAAAAATATATGTTGGAATTGTGTCTGCTTATCAGAAGTATTTTTTACTGGATTTAAGGCATATCTGTCTTCATCTCTCCAGAGAGATTGAACCTCTATTAGAAGGGCATGAAACTATAAAATAGCAGTAACTAGGTCTTATAATGTCAAGCATCGTGGAGTCTTGAACACTACTTTGAATTCCTTTGAGCTAGACTTTTCCTATCTGTTCCTTGTCAGATTCAGTTTTGATCAGCCGCAATCACATTTCCCTGTAGACCCTCTGAAGAACTTCCATAAAAGTGTGCTTGTTTTTACAATTTAAAGCTACTTTTCAGAATCAATTTTCTTAAAATACCGTTCACCCTTTTTCATCCTCAAAGCCTCACCCTCTCTGCCCTTCTGGACTTGGACAATTTTCCCAAAAAAAAAAACCAGAAGAATGCTGTAAAACCTCAAAAATATATGAAAAGTTGAAGAATCGAAACGGGGAGTCCCATCACTCAAAAGATGTGCTTTTTCTTCTTCTTTTTTCTTTCCTCTGGTTTATGTCTCTATCGGCTCAAAAACATACAAACACACACATCTTTCTGTACAGGATCGAAAATCTCGAGAGACTCATGAATTTTTTGGGATCCTTTTTTTTCGGTCGTTCGTTCCATATGTACAAAACACTCAAAAAAAACTATGTGAGATACATATTTTTGCAGTTTTTTGTTTGGATTTGAGTTATTTGACGAGCATCAAAAACTAGAGAGGTCTCGATATTTTTGGAAAATTTCAATATGGTTTTTGAATTTCAGAATATGAAAAATTCCTATTTTCAAGTACATTAAAAACGTTCTGCTTCTGATCAGATTAACAAACACTATTCATCGCGATCGTCCCTGGAAAAAGCTCATTTCTATTTTTTAGAGCCCATTGGGTGCCATGAGCATTTTCCACTAAAAACTTCTATAAGATCCTTTTTGACCGTTTCCAATATGTTTTCAGTAAGATTTTACTCATGGAACTTTTTTTAAAAACTCAATGGGGATTGTTCCCTCCATCAGAACTCCACTGCCCAATTCTAGAGTAACGGTTTTCAAAGATAACTTCGGTTTGATTCTGACGATCACAATTCAATTTACAGCGTGCTCCGAACTGTCATCAGTGCCGCTTTATTAGAGGTGCCGATCGTTGAATACACTTAGCTTAGCTCCTACTGAAATCTGCCTAAAACCCCTAACAAAGAGGCAACTAAGATGCCGATATAAAAAAGTGTTTCAAAAAGCAGTAATCCTTATTTCGTACTTTTTTATACGTTTCCAACAATAGTTAGATCACAGGAAATGATGATTTCTGTTCAAAAGAAGGCAGTTTTTGAACCCTTCACCCCCTTTTCGAATTTCTAAAAAACTTGATTCTATTCATTGCCCTTTTCCTTCTTCGTTTCTTTCATTTCTTTTTTCTTTGCAGAAGTTCAAAATTGTTCGACACACATTGTGACAACTGCTTCTCCGTCTTCGTCATCTTCAACTTCTTCTTCTTCTTCATCGTCTCCATCGACGACGACGACGACATCTTCAGAATACAAAGTGAGACATGCCATTGGATATGAATTGAAAAAACTGAGAAGATGACCACTTTCCAAAACCATTCTTCTGCAGAGAGGAAATGGTTTTTTGGAACAGAAGACGTTCAGAAATTTGTAGCTCCGCCCACCTTTTCTGAAGAGCTACAGTACTCCTACAGTAACAAAAATGAACTTTACAGAAAAAAGTGAAGCGTCTCCACTCGCAGCCTCCTTCATCTCCAACGTCTTCTACTTCCACGTCTACAACGAATTCGACGTCGACAACAAGCAGAAAACGTTCGATTTTCTATGAGGTTAGTTATTTTTTGTTTTGTTTTTTTATGTGTTCTTAAATTATATTCTGGCGGGAAATTGAATTTGGATCGAAGGAACAGAGAGTGATAGAGAATCAAATTGGGGTGTTGTTTTCAACATTTTCCGTATTTTTTTTCTCTCCTATTTTGAGATAATGACGTTTTGAGCTTAGAGAATCAAGTTAGGATATGGATCCGGAAGAAAAAAAACAAGACAAAAGGGCAATTTCGAGTGTTTTTTGACCTAGGATGTCTGAGAATCTGGTTTTCATATGAAGTACAGTATTGATGGATCTTTTTGAAAAGTTTCAAAAACTTTTTTATAATTTTCAAAACTTCAGAGCTAGAGATTTTGAACCAATTTAGAAGAGCTTTGTGATAGTGATAGTTGTCAACTCGAGACTCAAAGGTTTCAAAATCTGAAAGGTATTTTTCTACGTCTACACAACGGTGAATTTGAGTTAGATGTTGGCAAGACATACAAATAAAACAGTTTCCAGACTCAATCATGAGACTTTCCAGATGAATTTGAGATAGTTTGAAATTCATATATTAACTACGTATTCTTCAAAAATTCGGTTGAGTTTGAGTTATTTTACGCATTTCAAGAAAAAAGTTTTGAATTAGTCTGGAAACTGATATATCGTCCTTACATAACCTATCAGAGATGCATCTAGTGATCAACTTTATGCTCTAGAAATTCTAAAACACCCCAAGTTCACTTCTGAAACCCTACTTGCTTCTTCCTACTTTCTAGGCTACATCTAGCAAAACCTTATTCATGTGAACCCTACTATTTACCTATTCTATCTGAAAACACCGGAACAGAATAAAGAAAAGAAGTATGCTTGGGAAGGAGTAGGAGGTGTCTTTGCAACAATCTTTCCTCTTTTTCTCCTACTTTTTCATTTTTTCTTCTTCTTTTTCTTTTCTTCGTTCCTTCTTCTATCCCGAAAATTCTCTTCCGCTCCGTCCGTTTTCTTCTTCTTCTATTCCCTTCAAAAACGTCTTCTTCTTCGTCTTCTTTGGCCCATTTCCGGGAGGCCGCCCCCCGGCTCCTTTCGCTCCTTCACACTGCTTTTTCATCTTTTTTTTTCTTTTTTTTTGAGTTCTTAGAAGAGAAAAATGTAATATTCATTTCGATTAGAATCCAATTATTTTCTTTAGAGGAATTGAGAAATCTAGAGGACTTACGAAACTAGGGAATATTAGAGAAGGTGTGAGTAGTATACGGTAGATTATGAAATTCAGGCTGGCTACCTGGATTTAAAAGAAAACTTCTTTCGAAAGCGTCTGAAAAGTTTCACTTCTAGGTTTTGTTAACTGAAAATCTAGTTTTCAAAAAAGAGAGGTCCTACTGAAATTAGTTAACGTAGACATCGGTGGAATTCTAAATTAGCGGAAACTCTTGGATACTCTAATTAGACTGTGCAGATTTATCAATCCTAGCCAACAAGGTTATGTATTCATACTACATTCAGCTCTAAATAATTGTTCTCAGAAGCTTCATAAATTGATCCTTATGGTAAAAATGATGTTCTTTCTGATTTGTTAGCGAGCAATTCGATAAATTGTAAAAGGGCGGTAGGACGTTCCAGAACCGTATCCCTTATTATAACTGTCCCTCACCAGAACTGTCCCACTCCAAACTTTCCAGAACTGTCCATTCACAACAGAACGTGAATCTTTATAGCCTAAAGCCCATAGTTCACCCTACTTGTCTACCTCTAAATTCAATTTAGCCAGTATACCCCACCTTCTATGAACCTAAAAATAAACCTAAAAATCCATACCAGTTAGCTAGAAAATATGAATAGATTTATGATAAAAAACTTTGCTAGTTGGTCACGTTTTGATCTCGTTGTTCGACTTGAAAATCCATTTCAATGAAAAGCAGCTTCCCGAAAACTGGGGCTCTATGACTTTTCAAGTTTAAAAATTCCAGCTCCTCTTAACTAACGAACAAGATTTTCCCCCTTCTCCAGGCCCTTGATATTCCGAACCACTAGAATAATCTTGATTCTTCTCAAACATGTACTAAATTGAATTTGGGTAAGAGTTGCTTCTCAAAAAGAGACATAGACACTAAGAAACGGATGTTTTTGTAACCGAACACTCTCTGGTCATCGTCACTCATCAACAGAAGAAGACACCCCATCATTTTGGGAGGGGGTGGTGGTGGTAGTGGTTGGGAGGGTATATTTAAAAAGTTTAGTTCCGCTTATTTGCTTTTATTTTGAAAAATCTTTTCTTTTCTCTTTATAATTTGAATCTGAGTCATAGTTTCAGGAAGCGATTATAGAGAGTGGTGCTGGGTTTGTAGTTTGTAGTCTACTCAACCTGGATACTGTAGCTTCGAAAGTTTATCTTTCATTAAAATCGTTTTGTTTTTCATATTTTACTCTCATTTCCCATTTTCCGAGAACGGCGAAAAAAGAGAATACCCTTCTCCCATTTTCGATTCATAACCTCTTTTTTCTCCTCTTCTTTTGCAACTCTTCCCTCCCATCTATCCAAATATGGACTCTTCTTTTGGCACGGAGAGACTCTTCTTTCGTTCAAAATGACACTTTTTATATATCAGAAGAGCAAAAAGAGAAGAGAGAAGACGGATGCTTTTACAACAACTTCCTTTTTTCTTTCTTTCAAGTGACTTTTGATTTGAATGTAGGTCAAAACACACGTACCCCTTATAGAAGGGCAAGTTTTGACTCAGTTCTTGAGAACTATGACAGTCGTGGGGTAACGGTTCAAGAAATCTTAACCCGATGTTTCTGAAGTTTTGCAACGAACATCAGGTTTTGAGAATCATTCCTCAGATGAAAAATTTGTGAGCTTGACCTCTAAACTAGGAAACACCCTCTGAAGTCAAATACTTTTCCAACTGAACCATTTTTGAAAACTAGTTGAGAACAAGACAAAAGGACTTCCATTGACCTTTGTCTGTGTGTGTTAAAGTGCACAATCCGAGGAACAAAAACACAATTTCTGTTGAAGGGAAAAGGGTCTTTCTTTGAAGGGAAGGATGGAATGTCTCTAGGGCAAGTGTCCTGAATGTATGGATCAGTTTGGGAGGGATATGTCGCTTTTAGGAAGAATTGGAAGCTCGGAAATAATTCGATTATCGTATATTAAATTGTGTTTCCATTCAGAGATCTGATTCATAAAATTTGAATTTTCTGAATTCAGATTTCAAACTGGGGTTATAGTTTTCTTCGAGTTTTTCTAGATTAGAATCGGTCCGACCCATTCAGAGAGCTCTGGTACAGTTGAGCCCACAAAACAGTATTCTAAAATCTTGAGCTTTTTCACCTGTACCTAGTTCAAAAAGTTTTCTTGCAGTCCGGCTCCTGGGCTTACTGTGCTCCAAAAATTAAAATCTTCAGGGTTCCCATCTATTTCACAGGTCCATATGTCTTATTTATCTACATGTTCAGGATTAAATTTCCCTCTCCTTCTTCTTTTACTCCTTCTTTTCATCCAATATCTCAATTCAAAATCTCTTTCCTTTTTAGAGAGAGAGAGAGAGATATGGTCCTTCTCTCTCTTCAACTCCCCCTCCCTTTCTCTCTCTCTATTTGTGCGTACTCGTAATTAGCATTTGCTCTTTTCTACTCCTCCTCCATCCCCTTCTTCTTCTTCTTCTATTCCACTTCTGCTCCTCCTCCTCTTCTTCGCTTTTCGCCTCAGGATCTCCTAATAGATTCTCGCATTTCTTCTTCTTTTCCTTTTGCTTCTTCAGAAGGAAAGACATCGTGTTTCTTCGATTTGTCGTGTGAAGAGAGTGAGAAATGCTTCCTTTTTCGAAGAATTTCAGTTCTTTTTTAATGTTTGTTTTCACGAGAATTCTTGATGCTCTTTTGGAGGATGCCGAGATCAAAGGTTACGAGCTTTTTGGGTCAAACTCTTTGAAATTTTGGCCTTTGGCAAAGCCTTCTTAAGGTTCTGAGTTTCTGAACCCAGGGTCGATTAACCCAGGGTCTGAAAGTCTTTGAGGGATGTCAAGTATCGATTTCGATCTAATGTCCTGGAATTTCTTCTTCTCTAGAGTTTTCAGAGAGTTTTCCGGGTTGTCCTGGTAACATTTTTACCGTTTGAACAGAGTTTGAAATGGTATAGGCTCTCAGCTGGGACCATTCAGATCTAAACGGGCTTCACATAAAATGGGCTTATCTAGACCAAGCTAACTTCAACTCTATTTTAGCCCATCTTATGTTCCTGCTCTCCTGAAGTGTCCTCCTGTTCTTTGAAATAGTCTTTCATGACCTAACTTCTCTAATTCCTCTTCCAACCTTCCTTCTTATCCAAATGTTTCTTCCATCCCCAAACCATTTCTCTTATTCATTGTTTATCTTTTCCCTCTGTTCTTTTCTCTATCCTCTCATGATCTTCATTAACGTTCCCTCTCATCCAATAAAATATCTAAATTCCAATTCCAATAGCAGGAAAGGAAAAAAAAGGAAAAATTGAAAAAAAAAAACGAAAACGTGACTAGAATAACAAAAAGGCGTCGACATCGGAAGAGCAGAAGCATAAAAACTTTGGTATATACGGGGGGAAGGAAGCAAAAAAGTGACTCATCTCAATTCTTTATTTTTCATTTTGATTGGCATTTATTCATTTTCTGACGGTGTGTTTGGGGGTTGGCTACCTTACTATTATGTGTATTGAACGTAGAGGAGAAGGAAGAGGAAGAGGACGTGTGGGAGAAAACGGAAGTGGAAGGAGAAGTAGGATTGAGGAGGAATGAAGCGTAACTATTTCAACTTATGGAAAAGTTGCAAGAATGGCCTAATTTTGATAGTGATGGCCTAGTATTTTCATAAAAGTTTTGTGTTGTAGTTGTCGCAAGTAGCTAGAAGGGCACAGAATAGAAGGTATTCTGCCATGGTCTGAATTATTCAATAATGGCCCAGGGATCATATGGACTAACTTTTTTTCTGAACTCTGGGATCATCTCAACTAGAGAATTCAAACGACGCATAGACATCAATAGTTTGGCCACGTATGAGGTGACCTAACTTTTCCAATGGTGGCCTAGTTTTTCCTCATGGTAGTTCAGGTCAAGGTGATGGTTCCCTCTTAAAGATATGCCCTCATTTGTTTTTTTTGAATTTTCCTTTGACTAAGCTCAGAACGGAACTACTATAATTTGATTATAACTTGGACCCTATTACTCCCCGTTGACCCCTTTTTTGGGGTGGTCTGTGTCATATGACCTAATAGGAAAAAAAAGATAATTTGATATTTCATTGGTCTCACAAAAACCCTCTTCCTCAACCTACTATGTTTCTTTCTTGGTACTAACACCCATGACAATTTGCATCCAAACATACACCCACTACGGATTTTCATATAGATTCGCATGTCTATTCCATCCTCTGCTGAATCCCTCCTCCTAAACATCTGTTTCTTTTGTCACGAAACATTAAAATGGTGACAGGTGGTGGTGGTTTTTGGAATTGAAAAGAAGATAGAAAAGGGAACGAACAGAATAATCTTTTGATGGGAAAATGTGGCAAAAAGTACAGGGGGGAGAGAGTGCAGAGAGTCAGACATTCTCGTTTCTCTGTGCTCTAGCCTTTTTCTATGAAAAGCATCTTGATGAGAACTGATAGAACTGAGTTTTCCGAAATAAAGGATTCAGAAATTATTGTTTTGGATTCATAATGATAGCCTAGAAAATTTGCTGATTAGGCCACCATTGCGGAAGTAGGCTCTCTCAACAAAGATCAGAGAGAATATAATTATGGTCATGCTTTTCCTTTAGTCGACCTCCCAGAGGATACCGTTTCATAACCGAATTATACTAGACCTTAGTTATTTTGTTGGCCTAAACTTCTTATGGTTTTCTAGGTCACCCTCGGATGGTCATCTTGATGCTTTCGTGCACTGTTCAAGTGCTTTTCCAGTACAAATGTCATATTGGGCTTCCAATCTGAAAAACCAATTCCCCTCTCTCTCCCCAGCGTTTTATTCAAGTCCTTTTGCACTCTTCTCACACAAAAAGTATCAAAGAGCCCTTGAGGAAAAACCCCCTGAAAAAACCTTTGAAAATCGAGTGAGTGGTGGTGGGGGATTAGTTTTGAATTTTTGATGAATTGCTCATGCCACGTCACGTGAAAGAGAAAAAAAACGGAGGACTTCATTAGATATTTCTTGTCTCATAGAGGCGAGAAAAGAGGATTTTCTTCTCCTTTTTTTCGTCTTCTTCTTCTTTCAGATCATCTTTTTTGGATTGATGTTGGGTCACACATTCATTTGATTTTTGGTATTTAGATGAAGTTTGTCACAGATTTTAAAGAATTTCTGAAATGTTTTAGAGCTTAAAGTGAGGAATCTAGTGAGGAATAATCACTTGAAAATAGAGAGAAAGCCTTGTGATGTTTCTTGCTCATAGTCCAGTTTGTTTGTAATATTGCTGAGGAAATCGAAAATCTTGAAATCGTCTTCATGAAATCCTGAGTGTCTATTTTAATTTGTGGACTAACTTTTTCAAATGATTTTTCTAGACCGCCGTTAAGTTTGAGCCCTCTTCACTTCCACCGAACCATCTCTACTCCACTCCAAAGTTTAGGAAATTCCTCCCTGTCAATAGAGCGTACTTTCTCCGTGCAAATTCATAAAATCTTCAGACTTCCTAGTAAAATCTCTGAAATTATCATCATCATTTCCTCTCAAGCATCCTCTTTTTCCTAATCTTTTCATCGAATAATAATCTCTTTTTCGTCTTTTTATCTCAATATATCTGCTCTCTTTTTTCCCTTCAAATGGATATCTATCACATAAAAAGAGCTCTCTCTCTCATTCAATTTCCGCTCTCTGTACTTTTCTATTCCATCAAATGCACTCTCTTCTCTATTCATTTCCAATTCCCTCTCTGTTGTCCTTATACCGTCCTTTTAAGCCTTTCTCCTCTCTGGTCTCTTTTTGAGTCACATGCTCACTTTCAGACTATGAACTAGAACACCTTTTGTTTTTGTTTTTTCTCATTCATTTCGTTTTCAATTTTTGCTTTGCTTGCTCCGTATCATCCTGAAGAGCAAATAAATAGAAGGGAAATAGTGTAGAGGTATGAAGAGACGCAGAGATAGATATCGGGTAATCTTATCCCATTCTAACACAATTCTAGTTTTGGTAGACAAGTGATTTCAGATTATTGCTTTGAGATCTTTCGTATAGTTCTGTTGATCTAGATCAAAACATTTTTCTGATATTGTCTACAATACCTCTAATATAATGGCATTTATGATAAGTTCCAATCTTTTTGGAACTTTGAGAATCAGATCCTTTTCTTCAAAAAGTTGGGTTTTTTTAACCTGTAAGCTTCAGGGGATGTCACATTTTTTTCCTTGTCACGTAGGCTAAAGTTTGCTCACTTCCTACTTCAAAACCATCTCCTGCTTCTCTTTTGTTTTTACAAATTTAGAATCCTATGCGCCTTTAAATTCTATACGAGACCCAAAATATCAAAATATGCCTTTTCTTCGTTCTAACCTCAAAAAAAAACCATTTCAATCTACAAAAGAAGCCTTCGAGTTTCCCCTATTTTTGTGTTTTGTTTCTTTTCCCTTGAAAACAAGTGATTTATTTCTTCAAATTCGATTATAATTCTTTCCCTTCTCTCTCTCTCTCTCTCTC
The DNA here is from genome assembly GCA_963572265.1 of Caenorhabditis doughertyi. Taxonomy (NCBI): domain Eukaryota; kingdom Metazoa; phylum Nematoda; class Chromadorea; order Rhabditida; family Rhabditidae; genus Caenorhabditis; species Caenorhabditis doughertyi. Next base: position 12,554,022 of record OY751554.1, read on the forward strand.
TCCCTCCCTGTTCCATTCCTTTTTCCCACACATAGTTCCAAAAAGAGGGTGACGTGGAACAGACCAAAAAACGTGTGGAACTCCAAACTTGCAAACTCTTTTTTGCTCGTTTTCTTCACCTCTTGTTCTACTGTTAAATGAGAAGAATATCAAATTTCTAAAAAAAAAAGAAGAATTCCCCATTCTCTTGTCTCTTTCTCTTCACTCGTCCGTCCCTTGTCGCCAAAGTTCACTGGGAACTCATTTTTTGATGGTTCTTGTCTCTTTTTTTTTCTTTTTTGAAATTGTGTTTTAAAAGTCTAACATGTAATGCTTCCGGAATGTGCTCCCTCGATTACAGATTTTATGGGGGCAAAAGTTAGGCCTAGGGATGGGTAAAATAACCCTCTAGTCAAAAATTTGACAAATTGATTTTTTATCGATTTATTGATTTTTTTCACTTTTACCAGTTTTCTGCCCCTAGCTCTGTCAATTTTGAAGATTTTTTTTAAGTTCAAAAAGGAAATTGTAGAACAAAATGTGCTCCAACTTTATGCTCACTGCAAAAAAAAATTTGGAGCACGTTGAAGAGCCCAAATTTTGCTCCAAAGTGGAGTCGAAAAAATCAAAAATGTTGAATCGTCATGAACTTTCGAAGTTAAGTTTGGCACTCAAAATAATGCTTACTGTCAAATTTTTAAAAAATTTCACCGATAAAATTTTGAGAAAATTGAGTTCAAAATATATTTTTGTAATTTTCGGGTTTTCAAAATCAAAATTTCAAAAAAGTGGTGATAGTAAATCTTGTAGCCCGTAAAAAGACGCATATTTTCGTTTTTAAATCATCCCAAAATATTGAGTTTGAACTGAGTTAAGTGTGTTTGAAATGTTGACCATACAAGCAAGTTCTGTCAGATCGGGTTTGGGGCCAGGGCTTCAAACACACTTAACTCAGTTCAAACTCAATATTTTGGGATGATTTAAAAACGAAAATATGCGTCTTTTTACGGGCTACAAGATTTACTATCACCACTTTTTTGAAATTTTGATTTTGAAAACCCGAAAATTACAAAAATATATTTTGAACTCAATTTTCTCAAAATTTTATCGGTGAAATTTTTTAAAAATTTGACAGTAAGCATTATTTTGAGTGCCAAATTTAACTTCAAAAGTTCATGACGATTCAACATTTTTGATTTTTTCGACTCCACTTTGGAGCAAAATTTGGGCTCTTCAACGTGCTCCAAATTTTTTTTTGCAGTGAGCATAAAGTTGGAGCACATTTTGTTCTACAATTTCCTTTTTGAACTTAAAAAAAATCTTCAAAATTGACAGAGCTAGGGGCAGAAAACTGGTAAAAGTGAAAAAAATCAATAAATCGATAAAAAATCAGTTTGTCAAACTTTTGACTAGAGGGTTATTTTACCCATCCCTAGGCCTAACTTTTGCCCCCATAAAATCTGGAATCGAGGGAGCACATTCCGGAAGCATTACATGTAAAAGAAGGAAAAAGAGAAGGAGGGGTTTATGATTTTGTACTTTTACTTGTCGGTCAAGTTACACTTCTTTTTGTTATGAACCCTTTCTTTTATTTTTACTGATTGGTTTTGACAGATAAGAACATTTTGGCTTCTGTAGAAGTTATTTTTTGGATTTTTTTGTTTATTTTAGTTTTTAGAGTGTTGGGCTGGAAAACTTCAGCCATTTTCAAAATCTCTTCAAATCAAGTGGTCTTAACGGACTTTTTTCAAAATGTAAAAGCAAATAGCTTTGTTGCTGAAAATCGAATCGAAGATTTTGTGCTTTTGGTGATTCCTTAAGCAATTTCTGAATTACGGATCCAGAAAAGCGTCCCTCTTTTTAACGGCACTCTTAAACTTTTAATACGAAGTCAATGAAAAATCAGGCTCTACCTTTTGGGCTTTTGAATCAATTTTAGATTTTTTTGAGAGCAAAACTTTCAACAAATGGCTGAAAAAGTGAAAATGAACCATACTTTCTCTAAACAACTGTGTTAAAATCACTCCTAACCGTATGAGATTCTCACGCTTCTTTGAAAAGCCATTGCCTAGAAAACACAAGGAAACTTCCCGGCCATCATATCTATTCCTCAATTTTACCATTCCGATCCCCCGGAAAACCCATACTTTTAGCAAACTTCAGGTTTTCTCAATCCAAAATTTCGTCCATTTCAACTCACAACAATATTAATTCTGCCCTCTTCTTGCGTTCAAAATCAGATAAAAACTTTGCTAAAAACATATTTTGCAAAAATTGGGACCAGTTTTTTTTTCTTCCAACATAACAGCCACATATCTATTTCTGTAGACAGATATAGACACATAACCAAAAAGTACACCAAATCACTCTGGGGAGGTCTGGTGGTAGAGAATAGGGGAGATGTATCTCTTCTTTCCCCTTCACAACAATCCATCCATCTCTTTTTTTGAAAAAGTCTGTAAACATAATTGTAGAGAGAAGGGGCAAAAGAGTGGAATGAGAAGGAAAAAGGAGGTCTGCAACGGGGAAGAAAAGGGAACAAAACCACCCCAAATAACATGTGATCACTCTCTCTCGTACACAGAGAGAGAGAGACTTGTCCCTTTTTCCTTTCATCTTTTGCTTTGCTTCTTCTTTTTTCTCTTTTTTTTATCATCAATCCACAACCAGCTGGAGAAAATGATGTTGGTGATGATTGAGAAAAAGAAGAAGAAGAAGATCATCATCATATTTCATTTGACCCTTTGAACATTTTTGATTATGAACTGTTTTTTGGATGGGTACATTTTGAGTTCAGCGACTAGATAAACATGAGGTTTAGACATTGAAGTAGTAGGAAAAAGTGTTGTTTTCTTTCAAAATGCACGCGGGGAGGGCATTTTTGAGGATTTTAAGCCAACATCTGATTTGCAGTCCCACTTTCTTGATGTATTTCTTTTTTTCGTTTTGATTTTTATCTGATTAGAGTCAACAATATTTTCAGAAGTTTTCATTATCCTGAAATTCAGGATAAAGGCCTAGAAAACTTTATTTGGGAAACTAGTCCTTTTTTGTAGTTTTTCCTGTTTCTTCCTATCCTGAGGCTATCAATTCTAAAGCCTACCAAACTATTGGATTCTGCAAAAACTAGTTCTCAAAGATCCTCAAGATTTGATTAAGCTATGATACGATTATCAGCACCAGTGAAGAAATTTTTTCAAATTTCAAGTTTTCAAGAAAATCATCTGAAAAAGACATTACCTGAAAACCAAATTTTTAATAAACTTTCAAATGTCTCTAAGCTATTATATAATTCTACCATATCTTTTTTCTGCAAAATAACCTTATCCAGACATTTCCAAAATCCTAAGCCTATAATCAAAAAATGTAGTTTTTGTAGTTAGTTGTCATCTGAAAAAAGTTTTCAGCAAAGTAAATTTTTTTTGAACCTAAAATTCTGACTTCATAAGCCTAGACTCTACAACTTTTGTCTCTCTAAATCTCTTCTCCCACTTTCTCTCTCTTTCCCTTTTTCCATTTCTCGAGTTTATAATGATTCGTACCTAGACATTTCTCTTCTTCACTCATTCCTTTTCTTGGGACCTCCCTTTCCCTTTACACATACATATTGTCTTGTCACTTTACTCTTTTCCTTGGCTCCGCCCCCTTTTCTTCCTTATTTCCCGACACGATGCAATCCGGTTTTGGAGTGATTTATGAGCAATTTGTATTCGTTTTCTCTACTCCGGAAGAAGGGAAAAACAGAAAGAAAATGGTCAATTGAAAGGTTTCCACCCTCTTGTTTGAAGATTGTGTGCATCCTTTGATTACTCATTTTCCGTTCATTTTCCGGTTCATTTGAATATTTTTAATTTCCGTTCTTCGCCTGCGTCATCACCTTTTAGTCAGAAATTTTTGTCAGACTGATTTTTAAAAGATTTCAGACTATTCTGAAAAAACAGGAGCACTTTTAAAGGTACATGTAGGCTTTTGCTTCTGGAATTCTTCTGAAATGGAAGAGATCGAGGTCAGGCCTGTACTAGGGTTTCAAGACAGTCATGAGCGTTTCAGGCTGACTTGAGGTCTTTCAGAAAAGATTCTAGATACTTCAACGCTGATTTTTTCCGACTTTTCAATGTTTGGATATTCGAATTTGAGATATTACTGTAGCAATGCTCATTTTTCAAAGCTTACTCTGCAAAAAACGAAAAAAATTGCTCCTCTCTAAAAGTTCATCTACTAGAAATTCATCATATTCTAGACCTTAAAATTTTCCTGTTTTCCGGCTCAAAAGTCCCATTTAAAGTACGTTTCCAGTCTGTTCCTTATACATTTATTCGCTTAAAAACATGTTTTTGATCTATTTCCAGAACTAAAATTCAGATCTAAAATTCATTTTTGTATCTTTTCAATAAGTCACGGAACGTCATTTTTGGAGTTCTAAGAACTTGAATATTTTATGTCTCAATTCGTACTTTTGATGATTTTTAATACGAAATGGAACGTATATATCTAGAATATCTCATAAATGATTCATAACTGAACTAGTAGCCCTCGAGCGTATTAGTCATTTTTTTACTAGCCAGACCACGCCCTTTCAAGCCCCGCCCCCCTTTTGGAACAGCTCTATAACTTGGACACCTGCAGTACAATAGCCGGAAATCTCTGGGCTCTCTCCCCGTTTGCAATAATATTTTGTGATTCTGAAATATTATATAAAAGCAACAAAAAGAGTGAGAGGTGGCCTCTCTTTCCATTTTGAGAGAGAGAAGGGAACGGAAATTACAATTCGGTTGTCTGTCCGCCCTCTCAACACACACGTCCTTTTCCTCTCAATCTATGCTTCATTCCTTGCTATAGCAGTGTACTTCCTTTTGAGAAAAAGGGTACATTTATTCAGATGGAAAATAGGGTTCAATCTGAAATTGGAGCTCAATATGGAACTATTTTGAATAAAAAGTTTTCTCTGGTTCCTTGAGTGTTCTAGAACTCTCTGAAAGCTTCTGATTAGTGTTCTGATTCTGACCTAATTTACATAACTTTCCACTTCATATACCTTTACAATCCCATCTAGACTTTTCTCCATGTAGGCAAAAACTGACTTTTCCGATCCTGCAAAGCTCCGCCCACTTTTCTTTCTAGAAAATTCCACTCTTTGATCTTCCCCTTCTCTTTTGCTAGTCATCCTTGCTCTAAGATCCTCAGAGATCCTTCCATTGCTTCTATTTCCGCTATTTCCATAACGTCAAGGACCTTCAGAAAACGTCTTCTTTTTCTCTCTTAAAAATTAATTTGACCTCTCTTCTCCGACCGGGACGTCTTCTTCTGAAGCTCCATTTGACACCCTCTTTCACCCCTCTCACGTATTCTTGCAAAAAAAGAGAATTGTACATATTTTTCCTTTTCTTTCGACAAAAAAAAAACAACAAAATATTATTTTTCTTTCAGATGGGCGAACGAATTCGCCTCTTCTCAACCGCCTCGTTCGTCTCACCTGCCACGACGTCGAGGTGTAGTGAACCATCAGAAGGAGGAGGAGGTGGAGCCACATGTGGAGGAGGAGGAGGGGGCGGAGCTTCTGGAAGAGCTGTAACAGTAACAACGAATGGAGGTGGGACGACTGTTTGCGGGTTGACTAAATCACATTCATTGAATAGCTTTGAAGATTCAACTGGTTAGTTTTTTTGGAGTTGGCGGGAGTTCGAAAATTTTTGAATTTAGAGCTTAAAAAAACCTGGACTCAATTATCAATAGTTACCTGAAATTCAAAAACATTTTGTACTAATAATTCCGTTCACTTTTCTTTATTCTTCCACCTCTTGAAAGTGGCCTCTCTCTCTCTCTCCTTCACTTCTCTTGCCCACACCTTTTGGGAGTAAATATTTTTGGAACCATCAACCAACAATTCTCTCCCCTTCTCTTCGTTTTCTCCTTTTCGATTTGTTTGCCAAGGTGAACCACCCCTCTTTTAACCCCTCCTCCTTCGTTCTCTAATAATAATTTTAGTATTTTCAAACTATTTCTGAATTTATTTTAATGTTTCTTGGAGGCTTGCAAGATGATCTGAATTAGGTTAAGATCGACTGCGAGAAGTGGTTTTCTGAGCTGACCTAACTTTCTAATTTTGAAATTTCTAGGCTGTTGGCTCAATCGAAACTTTTATAGGTAGAATGGTCTCGTACGATTCTTTGTAACCTGCAATGTAATTAAGATTATTTTACTTTAAATTAGAAGTACATCAAATTCTGGCTTTTGAAATAGGAATCTTAGAATTAAAACCAAAAAAAACTAGGTCACAGTTCGAAAAATTAGGTCCTTTCTTTCTCTCAAAAATGGTAGTTCTTTGACGTTTTGGGAACGGGACCAACAACTCATCATTTTCAACTTTGTCTCTTTTCTTCAAACTCTCCTAATTCTCCCCTTTTTGTGTCAAAAGTTCCACCTCGTTTAACTATTCTCTTCTCCTAATTAGTAAGTGCTCTTTCATTTCTTCAAAAAGTTTTTGGTCTTTCTTCTCTTTCCCCCCATGTACATATATACATATCTGCTTCTTCAATTGGTACTGGTATTCTTGAATAATTCATCGATTTTCGTTGGCCTCCTGGCCTCGAATGTCATGCAAAAAACACCATTAGTTAGGAGGAGGAGAAGCTTCTTTTTTTCCATTTTTCTGAAAATAATGGAAAAATGAGGAGGGAAAAACAAAAACAAAAGGATATATTTATTTGTTTTTCGTTTTCTTCTCATGGTCCGTTCCTTTTTCTCAGGGATCTTGATAATTACGGAACCAAGTGAGCTCTAGATAATATCTTGAAGTTTTTTTTTGAATTTTCCATTCGAATATTCCAATTAATTTCAACTCTATTTCAGCACCAGTATTCGTGTCAACAACAACAACAACGCGGTGTCATTCGGGTAGAAAAAGTCATCATTCGAACCATCAACGAAATAATTCTGGAGTCACGACGACGACAATAGAAGAAAATAATCGAAGTTTGGAAAAGAAAAAGTCGAGGATAGACGCCATCGGGTCACTGTTATCATTGCCAAGTCACGACGACCAAATGTGCAATTCGGGTGAGTTTTTACTTTTTTCAAAAAAGGAAAAAAAGCTTCTTCCGTTGCGGGGAATCGAACCCCGGCCTTATGGGTGAGAGCCATAAATCCTAACCACTAGACCACAACGGAGCGTGGGAAACTGGGTCTGCAAGGGCATAGACATTATCGAAGTTTTCTCTCGTCTCTCTATACAAACTTTTGAAACATTACACTCTTGGAGATAGAGATCGGTGGAAAGAGAACTTTGGGTCAGAAAAGAAAATAGTTTAAAAAAAGCATATATCAATGGAGCATACATGCCTTCATAGCTCACCGACCTTTAAAAGACCAGTTTTAAAAACCAGAAAAACCCAAAATTTGTCACTTTTACAACTCCTTCAACCCCACCTATCCAGACAATATCCTTGCACTATTCAGTGATCCGAAAGATCTTTTCGTCTCTTTTGTTTTCGAATCTTTTGTTATGAAAAAGGAGAGACACGGGTGGTGTGGGGTGCAAACTTTCGAGTGAAGAATTCATTATTCTCTTGGATTTTCGTGACCAATACACGTCTATGGCACGTAGTCAAAATTTGAATATCTTTTGGTTTGATAATCTTTTTTGATCTTTCAACTTGAAGTTAAGATCGTCCTGTGCTTTTAAATGGGATCTTTAAAAAACTAAAATTTTGCACTTCCACTTCTTCTCTATGTTCCCAACAAACACATATAATTTCCAAATGTTCTTTCCGGAGGTCAATCAACCAAAAAGGACCTCTCTTAATCAAACAAAGTGTTTTTCTTTCTTATAGGAATGGATGCAATGGATTTGGAGAAAGGACTAGAAAAGGACGTATCACAGCTGGGAATCCTTTGTCATCACTGCTCAACAACTGATTTAACGTGTCCCAAAACGCAGAAGGTATTAGTACATCTTTGTTTTTATTTAGTTGACCTTTGAGGACATGGGGGTCTTTTTTTAATGAAATTCGGGGAAAGAAACATCTGGAAATAATGCTGGGGGTTAAGTAGTGAAATCAAAAATTGGTAGATGAATAGGCCCCGCCCACTTTTTAGAATTAGTAGCCCGAAAATTTTTTAGAAAAGACTGAAAATCCTGAACCGTTTCAAAAGAAATTTTTTGTCCCAACTTTCTCTATTTGCCCAAATATTCACATTTTGTTTGCATATACAGTCCATATTCATACAATACGTTCCAAAAGTTCAAAATTTGAAAAATATCGCGAATTTCCTCTCAAAAAATAATTCCTCCACCATCTGCCAGAACATTCCAAAAATCCTTATGCAATGCCACATTACCTGTCTCTCCTCTTCTCCAGGTGATGTTCTTCTCTTGGGGTGTTTCAATTTCAAATGGTCAATAGAGTCTCATTACTTTTCTCCCCTCTTTTGCAATTTCTCAAGGGCGTTCTTCCCTTTTTTTTCAAAGTTAATCGTACCAGGCGACACTGGGCGACAGGTGCTAACATAGTGCACATCTGGCGAAAAAGGGGTCTTTAAGAGAAAGAGAGTCCCGCCCACTATTTTCATTTATATCAGAATAAGACGGGAATCGTATTCATATATTTTCATATTCTCTGTAATACTTTTGTCAAAGTATGATTATGGTTAGTTTTTCAAAACCTTCAATCAAGCTGGAAGTTAAGATGGACTAGGTTTCAAAATAGGAAAGTTAGACCATTACGTTTGAGCTTTTTCGTCCGCGCTTGATCAGTTTCGTCTGAAAATTTTCCAGAGTAAGATCAGTATTGTGGGCGGGTGTTCCTATTCCTAACATCACTAATCCTTTTCTTCATTATCTATTTTCTATATACACTTTTTTATGTCATTTTCAGGAACTGCCATCCCCATCTGCATCATCTGTATATTCATTGGCACGTTCCGACATGTCAAATGAACCGTTGTGCAGGATTTGTCATTGTTGTTGGCCGCCAGATTCAAATGATCCACTGATATCACCGTGTAGATGTTCAGGATCATTACAGTATGTACACGTTTCATGTCTTATGGTGAGTTGGAGCATACTTTTTTTTGGCTTAGACGATGTTAGAACCCTCTGAACCAGGAATACTACCAAACTTCAAATCACTTGAACCCCAATGACTGAAAACTTCAATATTTTCTTTCCAGCACTGGCTCGACATTTCCTCCCGAAAACTGCATCGTCCAGCGATTTGTGAGCTCTGCCTCTACAAATATCGAAGACGTCGAGTTTTAAAAGTAATAACCCAACTTCTTCTTTTTCCCCCACTAAATCATTTTCTTACAGTATCGTGAAATGAAGCTTCCACAATGTGCTCAAGCGGATATTCGATTCTACACTCTATTTGTTATTGCTATTGTCTTAATGATATTATCGGCGTTTGCTACGGTTGTCTGTTTTCAATTGGAAAAGAGTTACGGGTTACAAGGGGAGCTTAGGAATCGGTGAGTGGCCTAGAAAATCCTCGGTTATCTAAACGATTAGTTTCAGAACCTTATCTCCAATGAATGTGGAAGGTGTGGTAAGTGATTTATCACCAGCTGCTCCACCACCGCCTCCTGCTCCACCGTCTCTAACTGCCGTAGCTCCACATTCAGAAGAATCAACGACAACGACAACTGTGGTGTTAGGTGCCCGGAAACGAATCGGTAAGCTTTTCCAGACATTTTTGATTCTGAAAAACTAAAAACCAAGAATCTTACAGGTGATATAACAGTAAGTGCCTCTTCAAAAGACGAGTATAGTCGGCGTGATGAAGCCGAAAATGTGTTATCAACGGTGACGCTGATCGCCGCAATGGTGTTCTTCCTCAGCTTTTTCCTTGCAATGTATGCTCATGTAAAGGTTAGATTTATTCATAATTTTTCTAAAAAACTTTTAAATCCCTTCCTTAATCTTACTTCTAACACCTTTATCCTTAATACATTTATGAGCCTTTTACCTCCCATTTTTCTCTTCTTCAACAACCTGTAATTACCATTTTCGATGACCGGTCTTTCTTTCTAATTAAACACATTCATTCTGGTTGACGATGGCTTCTTTCTCCTCTTTTTACATATTTCTAATTTCTATTCATATCCAATCATGGAGAAAAAAGAAGCAGCGAAATTTAGCCAATGATCAAAAGCTGATCTTAGAAATCCTCTAATATGGTGGCAGTGCTCCTGTATTAGAGGTGTTCAGAGTTATTTTAGTTTGCGAAAAGTTGAAATTCATAATGAAATCTTTTTCAGTCGGGTCTATCATTTTGCGGTTATTTGACACTATGCTGGAGTTCAAATCTCGAATGGTCCATCGAAGAGTATAAGCATTCAAGAGACACACAATACCTGAATAAATTGGAGGAATTACGGCGAAAAATTAATGGTAAGTTAGTGATTTCGAATTAAAATAGAAGTGATCTAAATCTTCCAAATCAGACCCCTTTTCCACAAAAAAGACCACCCAAAAAGAGGGGAAATATATGAAAAATGGACAAACGATAAGAATCATAAATTTTCTCGTCCCCTCTATTCACAATTCCATTGCAATATTTACCTATTCAAATGTATACGGTTCTATGATTATATGGCTTTGGTGCATTTCTCTTGTTATTGTTGTTGTTCCAGCTGGGGTGAAATGAAATGAAATGGAAATAAGGCAAATATGTATTACTGGAATTCTATGTTAGGGTTATTTCACAGCTATATAATCTATATTAATCCCATTCTTTTGTCAAAATTACGTCTTCTTTTATGTCCCTCACCCATAACAATATCAAGATACCAAACAAATCATTTTGGGGGTAGAAAATGGGGCGGGATAAGATCAAAAGAAAATGGAGAAGACAACAATTTTGGAACTTAGGTAATCAAAAAAAGGGACTATCAAGGCTACAAACTACAAAAACAAAAAAAAATCCAAGCTTTCGAATGTCAAAGCTATATAATCATAAATCTAGTGACCTAATTTTCCAAAGTTTGAAATTTATAGTCCCTCTGAAAACAATCTTCCCCTCTTCTCAATTCCACCAAAATGTGCAATAGAGCGAACATACGATCTTCTCTAGCATTTTCTTGGATTTTCCGCCTGAAATCCCAATAATGTTGCGCCTACCACCAGAAAGCCTCTACCAGTTTTCAATCTCACTCTTTTTTTTTGCAGAAAAACAGAAGAAAGCCGCCGACGAAGTGGAACCGCTCAGGAGTTCTGTGATTGTTCTTGAATAGTCTTTTTTTTCTTGTTTTTCAAATTCTTTTTTCCCGATATTTATCTCTTTCTATTTCGACCAAATTGTTTGTAAAAAATGTGAAACGAACCTCCTTTCTCACTGTGAAATTTTCTCTTTTCCTCCCAAAAAAACCCAAAAACTGCTGAAAACTTGTCTCCTTTTCTTTCTCCTCTTTTCCTCAATCCAATCCTCTTCTTCTCCCCTCCAATTCGGTTATGTTGCCTTTATGCAAATGTTTGCAAAACGACGAAACTTTTCTTTCTGTATGTGTTTATATGTCTTTTCTTTTTCTTTTTTGACTGTCCATCTAACCTCTTTTCTATTTTTTAAATACGTTTTTGACAATTCAATACCATTTTATGTAATAAAATTATGAAGATTTATTCGGTCTTGAAGTTTCGAGATTCTGATATAGGGGTGGGGTAGGAATTAATAGTAAGTTGAATGGTGCCGATGTAGTAAAGTACTTGCTATTGTCTTCAGGCTCAAACTATCCCTAGACTTGGACCTCCAGTCTTAGCTTCTTAGTCTGACGCCTAATGATGCCCACTGTTTAAAATGAGCTTGTAGCCAGATAGTTTAGCCTGTTGATCACTCGGTAGAGAGCATTGGTTTCATTTTCGTATCTTATTAGAAGCCTTCATTATGATGGCTATAAAATTTCCTATCCACAGCTGATTTAACATGAACATTTATTCATTTTTTGGTAAAAAAATTCCAGAATAAGCAACGGCATTGAACCCTTCAAAATAAGCAGTAACCATATTCTGGGGTTTGAAGTCATCCTTCATTTGCCCGGAACGTTGAAATTAATAAAGATATATGTAATATACCTTATGATCGTGCAAGAAGATTTCAAATTAGGATCTCATAAAAAGGATCACATCAAACCCCAGAATATGAACCAATACCCACCAAGCACATTCCCTTGGCAGCCGAATATGAATCAAACATAAGCAGGAACCCTTAACAGGCTCATAATGTCGTTTGAGTTCCAAACCTTGGCCACTTTTTTGTCACGAACTGTTAGATTCTACTGATGTCATTTTTCTTAAAACTTCCACCAAAACACCCATAAACCTTTATCACCCACCTCATATTTTTCATTTTCCCAAGTCTTTTCCCCACACCTTCCACTTAGCCCTTTTATCCAATAAAATGACCATCAACCATCACAACAAACAGTTCCTCTCCTCGAGACACAAAGGTAATTCTTTCTCTCTTTCCGACCCCTCAACTTCTCGTTAATCCCCCTCTCCTGATAATTAGTGTGAACGTCGTCACTCTGAAGGTCGAATTCACGGGAATTTCCCCTCTAATTGATATAAAGATATCTCTCTCTCTCTCTTCTGGTGCATCATAGTATTGGTCTACATTCGAGAGGAAGCTTTGGGAAAAAGAAGAAGAAGAAGTGTCGAAATGAATTCGAATCAAACTTTTTCCGAATTCTCATCCTTTTGTGATGCCTGATGGGTTTCGACAGTCTCTCTTTCCCTCTCTTTTCCATCCAAAAATGGGCGGTCCGTGAAGCGGCAAACAGATTGGTTTTCAATTTTCTTTTTACCAGTTTCTTGATTTTCTCTCATGTTTTTCCTATTGTTTTCCTCCCTCTCCCACCCCGAGAAGATCCGTCTACAAAGTATAATTGATTTTGATTCGATTTCACATTGGTCACCTTGAATCACTTTTTGGCTTGAGAATTGGAAAGAAGGCGTTGTACCGTTGTTTAGTAGGTGTGGGAAAGTTTTGGAGGGTGATTTTTCAAGTTTTGTGTGCAGTTGAAGTGGAGATCTTCGTGCATGGTTTACAAACTTTTTTTAACCTCCAGAAGAAAGTTTTTCATTTTTTGAAGTTTTTGTAATTTTTGTAGTTTTCAGCTTACAGATTTTGCCTATTTAAGACAGAGTAATCTGTTCGAGTTTTTTCAGCTTTTAGTTTTTTTTTCTACAAACGTTCTGAAAGATTCTGGTCCTTACAGCTACCAGCTTTTGTATTTCAAAACTGGGAAGCTCCTCTCTCAAAACTACAAAAATGAAAATCCGAATCACAGCTTAATTCCTTTCCCAATTGACAAAACTCCTTCACATAAAGCTCCTCTATTATCCCTTCTCATAAATAAAATAATCTTTCCCAAACCATCTGTGAAATCTCAATTCTCTCCAAATTTGAAACATGAATTCTCAATTCTTCTCTTCTCCTCTTTCTTCTTCGTCTAAATGTCTTTATAAATCATTGTGTTAACCCTTCTTCTTCTTTCCCCATTCCCATCCGAGATTCAAAGGGTCCTCTCTCTCCTTTTATAATCTACCATGGCTTCTGGTGTGAGAGTTACTCTCGGTCTGTTCTTCCCCAACCTAATCCCCTTGTTCATTCTAACTTCTTCTCCTTGTCCTTCTTCTAACTTCCCACATAATCCTCTTCTTTGGGTCCTCTGAGCCAGCTGGCTGGTCCTTCCACCTAAGGATACCTCGATTGGTGAATTGAACATCAGATGAGCGTTAATCAAACTCGACTTTCTCTCTTAAAATGTTTTGTTTTCCCTGCTCAAAGTGCAAAAAGCCCGAACAGACAAACGTCCGAGTACCGGAGGAGGCAGCTGTTTGTGTGTTAATGTGCATTTTCTCACTTTCAACTGCTGTAATGATCCTTTTCGTTTCCTTCCGAACACTTTTGGTCGTAGTGGACACCACTCGGAGAAAGAAAGATGACGATGATATATTGATGATTTTACACTACTTCCTGTTCCGGAAGACACTCTATCGGAAGGATCTTTTTGAATGAGTATTGGTAGTAGTCATTGTTTTGTGTATTATCTTCACACCTTCGGGTTCTTTACACTGACAAAATAGTGACTCGAGAAGTTGTGCTCCATTGATACTTTGGCTCTTGATAATTTAAAAACTACCATACGAAATTTCTCCCAAAAACCTTTTTTCCCTCCGTGTGCTTCCATGCCTTCCATCTTCCAATCTTTCTCTTTGCTCATGCCTATTTGTTTGTGTGCTCATCGAAAAAGAATCAGAAACAAAAACATATAACGAAAAGAAGGAGGGAAAAAAGAGTTCTGGTGGAAGAAGAGGAGGTGGCAATCCGATACCAATGTTTTATACTGAAATTGGACACTTCTCTCTTCTATCAACCACATCAACATCCACTACCAATTTTCTCTTTTTTTTGTATGCCACTGATTCTGAAGGTCCCGCCCATTTGTGCAACTCTCATCTTCTCCAATTTTTTGTGGAAATGGCGAGATTGAAGATAGAGAGCCTAAGTTAATATTTCGAAAGTTCGTTTTGATTTTTCATTGTTCTAATGATCCAAAACTAATATTTAGCGGCGGCCTAGCTTTCTCCAAACTCTTCCACCCATCGAAAACTAGTCCCTCACCTATCCTAACAATATCAGAAACCTAACTATCTCCTTCTACTCAAAATAAGTAAGATCCTAATGAATAAATGAATAATGAAAACAGTGGGTGGTCTCTTCTTTTCTTCATCTGTTCCACCCTTCTAACCCCCCCCCCCCCCCCCCCAACTAACCTCCTAACAAACAACAATACGGTGCACGTTTCCGAGGGGAGGGAGGAGGCTCCTCTTGAGAGCTTTAGGCCAGGAGCCAAGCCACTTGATTATTCAGTGTGTGAAGTGTAGTTGAGGGGTAGGAAGGGGAGAATGGGTGAACACAAAACAATAGGGAGTTAGGAATTATGGGGTTAGAACAGAGGGAACATACATGAATTAATATGGTCCCGCAGTATCTTGTTTTGGTCTTTGTACCTAAAAATTAGAGTTTTTGCTATTTGAATTCCCACCAGAACCATCTCATAGTTCCCTCTATTCTTTCCCTCTTACAACGTTTAAAAAAACGATTTTTTTTTTCATTTTCCCAATCTCCAAAAGTCGAATCATAAAATTATGAATTCCAATATTCTCCTGTTCGTTCCCAACACATTTTTGTTCTTTTTCCATCAACCACCACCCCCCACCACACACAATTTTATGGCTTTGGAAATTTCCATAATTTTTTTCATTTTTTGTTATCGTTCAATTCGTTCTTTTTGTACATACGTGTCATGTGGAGAATCGATCATTTTTAGCCGCTGAAAATGGTTAACGACCACTGAAAGCCTAGTTCATGATACTTATTTTGAGAACCCTCTAATTGAAGGGCATAAACTTTTGCATTAAAGTTTTGAAACCTCATGCCTCTTCTAATATTGAAACGTTCTTTTTATGAAATGGTAGTTCCGCTCCAGTTAAGTCGTTGAACTGTTATAAGAATGCTCCGAAAAAAAAACTCAAAAAACCTAAGATCCGTTCCTTGATTTGCCAACCCAAATGATATCACGTGCTCTTCTATTGTTTATCTCTCCTCTTCCTCTAAAACACAAAAAAGTACCCATCCTTCTCTTTCTCTCTACAAGAAGACAACAGCTGTTGTATGGCATCAGCCACGTCATAAGCTCCTCCCCCTCGTCACTTCATTCTCTTTCTCTCTCTGTGCTGTGATGGACACATATGTTGCACTTCTCTTTTGTCTTTTTGTCGCTTCTTATTCTTTTTATTGTTTTTGTTTATATTTTATTATTTTTGGGATAGGAGGGTTTTTTTTAATTTTTGAAGGATTTTAATAGAAAGGCATGTTGAATTGCCTGATGCAAGCTAGGTTAGCTAGAAGGCTATTGATGGGATCCATTAGTTGTTTGGCTCTGTCGAATCCAGAAAAAATCGCTTTATAGTGTGATGGTACTTCTGCATGAGAAGCTCCTTATAGAGCCATAGCTAGAATCCTGACGAAATCGCTTATAAACTTCCATAATCAAAAACTTTTTTGAATTGTAATTCGTCAAAGTTGGATCAAAGTGGCGCAAACTCAAGACGTTGTTTTAACATTATTCAGAGCAAAAAACCAGAGATCCGGAATTCTCGAGGGATAGCCTTTAAAATAGGCTATAATTCAGCAATATCTGGAACAGGGCCTCAGCTTCAGCTACCCCGCAGAGAGCTTCTGAATCCCACGAACTTCAAAGTTTTCAATATCTTGAGAGCCTCAAATTTGACTCTCTATTTCTAAGACTTATCAGAAAATGGATGTTGAGGAGAGCCAGAAGTTAAGTTTGACTGAAAAAATTTAAAAATTTCCCGTGACGTCTGGAGCAAATTCCTCAAAAATGATTGAAATTTGAAAAAGATTGTTTCCAGTCAAAAATCAATTCCCCTTCTGAAATCCGCCAAAAACTGTACACTTTTGACATTCCCCTCAAAAGTTTTTTTATTTCCCTCCTTTTTTTGTTACCATTCTTTCCCTACAGTTTTTTTTCCCTCGTGACGTGTTCCACGATAACCAAAAAAACATCCAAGAACACCTAGATAATTATAGTCCTCTTCCTCGCTTTTTTCTCTAATTCTCTACTTCTCTCATTCTATTTTTACCTCAAAAACAGTAATTAGAAGAGTCAGAGACAGACAGTTTTGGAATGCAACATATGTTTTTTCTTTTCTTCTCTATTCCTCTTCATCTTCAACACTCTCTCCCTCTATTCCACTTCACAAAAAGTGAAATAGGGCGGAGCTTCTGTCTGTTCGTTCCATCTGAGTCTCAACGCAGATAGTTCGTGTCTCCCAAGCTCCGCCCACTTTCCGCATGTGTTTGTGTGTGTCCATGTCCCTCTAGACCTCTGATGCCCTCTCTTCGTTTTTCGGCTTTTTCCCTACTCAACACCAAGACTTTTTTTTCATATTTTTTTCTCCTTGTTGGCTTTTGTTCACTAGGTTTACAGAAATAGGGAAATTGGTGTCTAAAAATAGAAGATTCATGAAAATGAGAGGAGAGAGGAGGGGTTCCAATTCATCATTTTGAGTCCATTTCGGATTCGGTTAGATGGCAATTTTCAAGAAACTACAGTACAGTTACCGGATCTTTCTTCAATTTGAAGAAATTTTTTGAATTTGGAGCTAAACTTTGAGTTACATTTCAAGATACTTTCTAACAGTCGGTCAAACTCTTCAACAAAAATCTAACTACCACCAAACTTCAAAAAGTTGTTTGACCTCGATTTCATTTCATGGGCTCTCGCAATGATTGGATTTTTTCACTTAGAAGTTATTTTTCATAAAGTAATCGAACTTAAATTTCAGTCGGATGACTTTCAGAAAAGTTTCTTTTGTTCCCAAAAAAATGGGTCGGAAAAACTGAACATTCATTAATGTAATGTTATTCAAGTCTGTTCAAAATTTCCATCTTATTCCAGAAATAAGGATTTCAGCCATTCCCGACATTCCCCCCTTCCTCCCCTCTTCCAGTTTTTCTCATTCCCAATTCATAACTTTCCCATTCTCAAAATACTTCGTTCCTTTTTTCTCTCTCCATCTCATCGTTTCTTTTCTCTCATCAGCTGATAAAATGTTAAAGATGATAACACCAACACACACTTTTTCAATTCCCTTTTTTGCAGTTTTTTCTTCTTTCCATTTCATTCGTCTTGACGAGATTGTGACTGTCGATTCGGAGGGGAAGATTCAAATGGGCGGCCGGAGCAATAACAACTCAGCCGCTGCCGCCCACCAGAATACAATACTTCGGATTGTTGTGGTCGGAGGTGGAGGTGTTGGAAAATCAGCATTAACTATTCAATTTATACAGGTTAGTTTACGTCTTTTGAGAAAGAAAAAATGGTTTTTTGAAATTCTTATCAAACGAAGAAAAATTTGGTTCCATTCTTCCTGTCAATCAGACTTTTCATCTGAAAGCTCAAGTAAAAAATTGATATTAACAGGCCTATCATCGTTAATTTTCTTCTGAAAATCGAATTTCAGTAGCTTCCTTATCTCTTCTACAGTAACCCTATTTCCAACCAACCCCATACATCTATCCCTTCAAAAAATGCAGATAAAAATGATTTGCATTTTAGGAAAAAAAAATGGAGATTTCTATTGGTTTTGATCAAAACATCAAAAACCATAAAAAGACCACACGAACATGATTCATTTTTAGATAAATATATCGGGTAGATGCCAAATAAGACTATGACGTAGGTAAGCAGAAAAAAAGGGCTGTAAGAACGACAAAATAAGAAAAAAGTTTCGTAAATAGAGGAAAAGCTGGGAGGTCTGAAAATGCGGCTTTTGAAATGTTTGACTTGAAGGATCAATTTGAAAGGTGGCTAAGAAACTGGAGACAATACTGTTCTAGCTTTGAAGAGACAAATGAAAGTTTGACCTGAAGTTCAAAATCTGAACTTATTCGAAAAAAGTTCTGGAGATTTCTGAAGTAGATCCTTCAAAACCATAAAATCTGAAATCCAAATTTTTTCCAATTTCGAAATATTCTTTCTGGAAGATATGTTTTGTTAGTTGGAAAGTTGGGCTAACTTTTCAAAACTTTTGGTTTTCCAAACTATTTCTCTGACCGTCAGAAATCTCTCAGGACTTTTCGAAAATCATTCTCAGTTTTCGAGACCCTCCATAACACCAGAATAACCTTTTCAAGAACCCTTGTAAACCAATAAAAATCAATGTCGTCTATTCTTTTCTCTCTTCCAACTCATTATCATGTTACCGCCTGGCTTGCTGTCTGTTTTTGTTGTTTCTGCTTCTACTTGCCATTCATTCATTTCATTCATTCTTTTCCTTCGCGCACCTTTCTCTCTCTCTCTCTGTTCACCCCCTAATCATCTTTTGTTTGTATCTCTCTCTCCCTCTCTCTTTTCTGCTACTGTGCGGTCGAATCAAATGATGGTTTGTGGTTGTGGTGGTTGAAAAGTGAATTCATCGGTTGAAATTGGAATTCAGAAGACGTGAAGGTCATCACCTCTTCTGCAAACTGCCACACTAACCATACCACCAAAGTGTCAATTTTGCAATGTACAGGTGTTCCTCTCTTTTTCCCTTTCCAATTCAAGCCAGGAAGCTGGTTCCATTTTCAAAATATCCGAATAAACACAACACAAAAAGTTGTAAATTGTACAGCCGTCATCGTCGTAACTGTACAGAGGGGTGTTGCGAACATATATAGAAGCTGTTAGGAGGGAAAAAATGAGTCATTTTGACATAAGAGGCAAAAGAAAAAGGAGGGAATTGGATATGCGTGACGACGGACTTTTTTGAATGAATGAAAAGAAAAAGAGAGTTACAAAAGGAAGTAGTTACTGATGTACTGTCTGAAGGGTCGGGGACGATGAATTTCGGTATAGTGGCCTAGAAAAACGAAACTCGGTCAGCAAAAAGATAATAATTTGAAGGATAACTTCGTATAGAGTTAGACAGCTAAGATTCTGAATGAATGAACTAACTTTTCCAAGATGTTGACTCCTAGGCCACTGCCCTTTTTAGGAAATGGATCTAGTTTATATAGATTCCAAGCTCTTTAGGATTTCGCACTATCATAGTCAAAATAGCTAGATTTTGAAGAAAATCACTACAGAATTTCCTAATAGAAGAGCACACTTCATCAAATTCTCCCCCTTGATCCTTGCCACTTTCCTCCAGGTTCTTTAGCTAACATAAACTGCCCTAGGTGCCTCTCTAATAGAAGTAACCCAGTTTTTCAACTTTTTTCTCACCACGAGTTCTGTTTGTCTTATCATTTTTCCATTCTCTTTTTGTGCTCATGCCCTTCTTCTAACCCCAAAAATAAACCCTAAACTTTTAAGTAAACCCCTCTTTTCGATGCTTGTTCCTTATTCTTTTTTGCATTTACCTACTCAAATTACACCTTTTCCCTCCTCCTTTTGTAAGCTTTTCCCTCTCTGTCTCTTTCCATTTTTTCTTCTCTTTTCTTCCCGAAAATAATCCTTGTGTGTATGTATAGAGGCGTGAGTCCTCTTCTTCTTCTTCTTTTCCCTCACTGTGTGTCCTTCTTCTCCTCCCGGGAGAGGAATGGAAAAAGGGGGAGCGAAAGGGAATGAAGACACGAAAAGATGGAAAAAAAATTGAAGAGAGAGAGAGAGGGAACTGTAGTACTGAGGAGTATTGAAAAAAAATGGGAAGAAAGGGTGCCAAATGTTTGTGCAAGTATGTATTTGTGTTATGTGCCTGTGTCCCGTCCAGTTTACCTATACAAGTAGTACCAGAGAGTTCCCACAGGGGGTTCTTGAAAGGGGAAATTGATGGGAACCGTGGGTTGAATGGTATTGAAGTATGATTTTGTAGTTAAGGGATTCCTCGCAAACTTCAAAATTTGACTCCCTCTATTTGTAAGGCACAATCGATCTATGCTTCACGCTCCAATTTAAAACCTCCTAAACCATCTTTTTTTCCAGCGATACTTCGTCCAGGACTACGATCCGACCATCGAGGACTCCTACACAAAGCAATGTTTCGTTGATGAGGATCTTTGTAAATTGGAAAGTAAGTATCTCTCTTTTAGAATTTTCTATAACTTTTCGATTTCCAGTTTTGGACACCGCCGGACAAGAGGAGTTTTCCACAATGCGAGAGCAATATCTGAGGACGGGCAGCGGATTTTTGATCGTGTTCGCTGTGACGGATAGGAATAGGTTAGTTTTGCAAGGCTGCTCTAATAAGGGTACCTGTGTCTCTAGATATTAACAGTAGAGCGAACTTTCTCCATTGTTGATGCTCTTTGAGCCATACCGTTCATTTCTCTCGATATCTGAGTCTCTCATTCTCTCTGCTCTCTAATTTCTTGACATCTAAATCTAAGTTCATTATTTGGTCAAAGAAGACATGCCGCCCGCTCTCCTCGCTCATCATACAAACACTCGATATGATGATGATGACATTTTTCGAAAAATACAAACACAGAAACAACATTCATGCAGTCTTCTCAGGGAGAAGAAGAAGCTTTTTGAAACATTTGGTATTAGAAAAAGAAAAGAGAAAAGGGGGCGGGCAGTGATAGATGATTCCTCCCAGGAAACACATACACCGATATTATTCAAATAGCAGCAGGGGTATCCGGAAGAGGTATTGAAGGGACACTTCATCACATGGGCTTCTGAATATTTTGAAAGAATTTGATAGAATTTTAATTAATTTCAATGCAAATTGTTATACTATTGACTAGTTTTGACTTAGATGGGACCAAAATCTACAGAAGCGACGAAAAATTTCTCGAGAAAAACAACTTTTTAGTCTCATAAAAATCCATTTTCAAGAGCTAAATATGTTTATCCATTCTCGTTTTCATCCTCTTCTTCTCCTTCATAATTCTCAATTCAGAAGACGTCATCTTTGACCCCGAGAAGAGCTCCCCCACTAAAAATAAGAAATATTTTGTTTACACCCATCTGACGTCTTCCGTTTTTTTCTCCTCCTCTTCTAGAGAAGCTGTTGACACTTCTTACACTCGAGAACAGAAATGTATGAGGAACACAAAGAGATGGAGCTCAAAATAGTATGGATGGGTTCCGAGTGGAAATAGGGACTGAAAATTGGTTACTGACAAATTTCGAACCCATTGCCTCCTGGATCAAAAACTAGCTTGTTCCCAATTGGGCCAAACCGATATCATTTAGAACAATCTACTGTGACCACCCTTCAAAAAAAAGCCAGTTTTGTAATAAACCTCCTCTGCCTTAACTATATAATTTTGTTTTCCATATGGAAGCGTTTCTGACCTTGTCGCTCGCGGAAAATAAAATTTATAAAGAGAATATAATATCAAATGACTCATTTTATGATAGGTTAATCGGTTTTATGAGCGTCTCCCGACTCATCTCTTTTGTCTTTTTCTCCGAATTCTGAAAAGAGAGGAACGTCATCTGCTTTTGGCGGTGATTTAAATTATTAGTCTGATCAGACTGATAGAAAGGGGCCAACCTTATGATTTTTCAGTTTCGAAGAAGTCAAAAAGCTGCACGAACTGATATGCCGAATCAAGGATCGAGACGATTTTCCAATCATTTTGGTGGGAAATAAAGCAGATTTGGAGAATGAGCGACATGTAAGTTTTGGAAGTTTTGGGACTCAAAATGTTATTAAAATCGCACCTCTAATTGAAGGGCGTTTCATTCTTTTTCTTCTTGGAAACCTACTAAAGCTCTCTATTTCTCTCTATAAAACAACTCTCTGCTTTTCCATCCATTTTCTGAATTTTCGGCTTTTGATTCTCCTCCTAAAAGTCCCATTAAAACCGAAGATCTTCAACTATAAAATCGCAACATTTTGAGCCTCTACTCTCTATTTTCAAATGACACGACACACCATTTCCCTTTCTTTTTTTTCTTTCTTTTTGCTCCGGCTCTTTTTGATGCCAAAGCAGAAGAAGGCAGATTAAGAAGAATGGGGGTCGGAAACTGGTAAAAAAAGAAAAAAAAAATGGAAAAATGGGCTAGGTGAATGGGGGAAATTGATGGAAGGAAGAGTAGTAAGAAGAGAGGGAGGTACAGGAAGAAATGAGTACGAAGTATACGAAAAAATATGAAAAAAAGAACGAATCGGAAGCTGTTTCGGGAGCTTTTGGAGTTCATGAATAGTTTTTCGAAATCGAAAAGAATAAAGGGATCAAAATAAGCAAGATTTTGAAATTTGGTTGATGTGGGATTGTGACTTTTGAGCATTGTAGTCTTTATAGTTTTTAAATTTTTATAGTCTGAGATTCTTCCTCCTTCCCAACGGTTTTTCCAAGTGATCTTTGTACTCTTTTCCTACTGTATTTCACACATTCACACATATTTTTTCTCCACAAAACAAACATATAATTCTCTTGAAAAAACGAAGTGTTTCGGTACTTGTTGCTCAAAGGAAATAATCAATTGTCCACTTGAAACATGCACCAACACTGCAAAAAAAACACTCGAAACATGTGTCTAAATACATAATCCGAAACATGTGTCGTTTTTGTCGCCTTCTTCTTTTCAAGTTGTTTAGTCAAAAGAATTTTAATTGAGGTTTTGAGTGCAGAAAAAGGGAGTTAGGGATGAAAGTAATTTCAGCTTACAGGAGAAGAATGGGTCTGAAAATCACATCTTACTGTAGCTTTTTATCTGAAATTCTTATTTTCAGGTAGCCCGCCATGAAGCCGAGGAGCTAGCTCATCGTCTCTCGATACCGTATTTGGAGTGTTCGGCGAAACTCCGAAAGAATGTGGATGAAGCCTTCTTCGATATTGTTCGCCTTGTCAGGTAGGCTCCGCCCCTTTCTGCGATCTTTCTCAACATTTTCAAATTTTCAGAAAATACCAACATGACGAAAGAATGCCAATTCATGCCCATGACGATCGTAAACTTGAGTCTCCAATCAAACTAAAAAAGAAGAAAAACTGCAGGATTCAGTGATCTATTTCATTAAGCCACGCCCTTTTTTTTATTCCAGTCCAATTCGACATTTGAATTATCGCCTCACAAGGCGCCATGGAATTGAAATAGTCGAATTGGAGAGATAATCCTTCATGACTTTCAGCACAAACATTTAGGACTCAATGAAATCTCGCTCTATTGAAAATATTGACTTCTCTCGGTAGAGCGCGATTGCTTGAAATGTCCATTCAATTTCTTCCCAATTTCTCCTGCCTTTAACTCTCTCTTCTCTCTTCTCTCTCCATTTCAAAACGGGATTTCATTTGGTTTTCTATTGCTTTTAATAATACCCATTTTGTACAGTTGTCATTAGAGCGCACTTTATGGCCCCCGAAGAATATATTTATTTTCATATCCCTCTCTCTCTCTTCTCCCCAAATTTCTAGTTATCCCGAGTACAAACCCCACCCTTCTCCCCCATAGTGACCAAATTATTTTCTGAAAGTGCGTTAGAGCACGCATGCTTCCCTGATAATTCTGTTAGCTCCCGGTTTGATAAATTGTGGCCCCAGTAACAGAAAGAACATAATGAATAAAGATTTGAAATACAAATCAAGTGTTAGTGATCAACATCCGAAAAGG
This sequence comes from Caenorhabditis doughertyi, assembly GCA_963572265.1. Lineage (NCBI taxonomy): Eukaryota > Metazoa > Nematoda > Chromadorea > Rhabditida > Rhabditidae > Caenorhabditis > Caenorhabditis doughertyi. The sequence goes on from OY751554.1 coordinate 12,578,073, forward strand.
TTCAGAAATGTAGAAGGATCATAGCAATAGTTGTGTTTACGAATGTGTTTTTGGAAAACTATATTTACAAATTCCACGTATGAAATAACTTGAAATTCTATTGCTTTAAAACTTTTATTTCTCGAGAATATTTCAAACGATTTTCATTTAATTCCCTGTTTCTCCTTTCTCTCCAGCAGCCACCACCACAGCCGATTTGACCACTTTTGCCGCTTCACGAGATGATGGAGATGCTTGAATTGCCGAATCTTTCAGAATCTTCTCACGGCTTCCACTTCGAGATCTCGATTTTGCGATCTGGAAATGAATTTAACTACCGTAGTCTACAGTATTTCTAGTGTAATAATAGTGAACGAAGAGAATCATTTTCCCAAGCTTTCGTTTCTACAGTAACCCTACAGTAATCCAAACCCACATTTTTTGCCACATTCACAGCGTTCTTCAACATTTTTCAGTTTCTTACCTTGTCGTATAAGTGAAAATGAAGCCTTTCCCAGCTTCGGAAGTTTGATAATGAGAACACGTGGAAGCCCCTCGAAAAAAGCAAAAAACAATGATTACCGGATGCATCAAGATTTATTTCAGTCAGCCGGAAGAGACGATACCGAGTAAAATAGTAACCCGTTCTAGTAGAAACAAGGCCACGTCGAGGTGATTCGTATGGGGAAGGTGATATGAATACGGGAACGTTGAGAGGTATTATCATGAATTATTGAAACCGTAACAGAAAGGCAATTGGGCAGAGAAAAATGGCACAATAAAAAGGGACCGATATGGGAGTCAAAAATTCAGAAGAGTGAATTGTGAATAAAACAAAATTGTAGTGGGAACATGGCAATAAAATAAAATTTGCGAACATTCGATAATGTTCGAAAAGGAATATATGAATTGTAAAAAGTGAATCTCTAAAAAAAAATTTTGAAAGGGTATACGGGGAATCGCTGCCTACAAAAAGATGATTACAGATAGGAAACAGGAGGATTGAAAAAATATTACAAGATAATTTAGCTAGTTTGAGAAGATCCTATGGAGCGACTTCTTCTTCTTCTTCTTCGATCTCGCTGATGTCGTCTTCCTCCTCAACTGGAGATGTTCGATTCGGGATATTTAGGATCAATTGACGAATTCGATCTTCTTGTTCTTGCAGTGTTGTCACATTGTTGAGAAATTCGAGATAAATCTCTGGTTCTGCCGCCGTTTCTGGAGCAGCAGCCAAAACCTCTGCAGGAATTGCTTCAAGACGTTGTGCACGTACTGGAGGTACTGGTGCTTCTCGTGGGGGTGTGATAGGAGCACGTGGCATGGCACGGAAACCTCCTCTTCCTTGTGGTCTGGCTCGATTTTGAATTACTTGGCGAATGTCACGACCGGCGAAATGCTCTCGATTGAGACGTTCCTGCTCTTCTAAATCTGTTTCAGAATCATCGTCTTCTGGTCCAAAGAATAAATTATTGAATTCGATTTGACGTTGGATACGAATTAATTCTTCCGCATTATGACCTTCTCGTCCACCAAGGAGTTGCGCATCGAGAAAACGTCGAATTTCCGGATCTCCTTCCTCGAAATCGGCGGGGTTCTGAAGTTTGAATGAATTCGAATTCGAAAATTATTGGATGAATAACTCACAATATCTTCAACTCCGCTTCCTCCGTGAGTTTCGGTCATGTGAGCATAGATCTCTTGACTGGTGTTACTCGTGAAAAGACACACCCAACAGAAGTGAATTCCACAAGCACATTCTATGTGGTTGCAACCAAGGGTCTTCTCAACAAACACGGCACAGTTAGGACACTTCTTGATTTGATCCGATCCAACCGCTTTGACATAGGCTTCAAGCGAATTCTCAGGATCGCGGAGTCTACCAAACTCCTCACAACTGGATTCGCTATGCGGTTCAGCAAGACACTTTCGGCAGTATTCTCTTTCGCAAGAGACACACTTCGGAAATTCGTCTAGTGGACCTTCCGACTTGGCTAACAATCCGGGACAATTGATAGTTGGGCAGTGATTCATCTCGTTCGTTGAATTGAAGATCATCTTTTTAGTTGTGTTGATCAATGGTCGCAGTTTGTCACTGTCGAAGTCGCGGAGACGATTTGGACCGCCAAGAGTGATGTGCTAAAAAAAAAAGAAAATAGGTAAACTCAGAGGAAATTCGAAGATATTTCACTTACAAGAATTTCTGATGGTGCCACAAAACTCTTGCATCCTGGATGCTCACAAGCCACTATGTCGTCCGTTTGCTTGATATTTTCAATTTTGTTGTTGACACACAGACGGCACATCACATGGCCACAATGGAAACGGTAGTAATCGGTGGAGAGACCGATTTCAGTCCAGCATGTTGGGCAAACCGAGTTTACGTACTCTGAAAATAAAAATTAAAAAATGATTCACTTCATAATGTCTCTTACCTTCTCCACCAACAATATCGTTCATTTGTCGCTTGAAAATCGCGTCGTTGAGGATTTCCAAGATGTTGTTCAACTTCTCGTAAACCTCAACGGTTCCTTCGAATTGCAAGTAATTTCTATCCAAAACCAATCTGTGAGCTCCTAGTGCAGCTTCGAGATCCTCGATAAGGTGTGGACGAGAGAGAACACTGCGAATTCCTTTATTGAAGTATGGGTAAAGGAATCGAAACTCGCATCGAACTTGAATGGTTTTCCGGTTTTCAGAGAAGTTGCTCAGATCCTCCATTGCAGTTTCTGAGGCGTCTCCAATCAACTTGATTTCTCCTTTGAATTTGTCAACATCAACGACAAGACGGTGTTCATACTTTTTGGCAAGGTGTCTTACGTACACTTCTCCAATGCCGTACATCAGTTCCGGGCATTTCTCGTTCGCCTCGAAGATTTTCGGAGAGAGAAGTTTGACGAGTTGGTTGAAAAAAAGGTCAATCAATCCAACATTCCATCCCTTAACTCCAATAATTCCATAATCAGATCCACTGTGCCACTCATCATAAATTTTGATTCCATAATACGTCGCCTCTGCCGCTTCCATCATCGGATCTTCGTTCTTCAGCAGAATGAGGAATGTCTCGCGGATCTTTTTGTCGAGTTTCCGGATCTTTCGATCCATAGCGTGACGAATTGAACGGTGAATGGCAATAGATCTCCGATAGCATGGCGTGACTGTTGGCTAAAAATAACAAAGTAAAGATTGAACTGCTCTAGAAAATAACTCACTCCATACTGATCATTTGCATCAATTTGGCACACCGATCTGTTGTATGATTCTCTTAGAAACGGACCAACGAAAGCCAATCCGATTGGAATAGTTTTGAAATGGACTGTAAATTTCTCGTTTTCTTTGAGTGGTCCAGTCTCGGCTCTATGAACTCTCCACGGCACGTCCTTTCTCTCTTTGACCAGATCAAGAAACTCATGAGCTCCATTCTGGCCGTGTCCCTCCGGTAACCATGGTGCGTTAATTGGGGCGTAAATTCGATTGATGTGACCGATACGATAAAACTCGTAATCGACTACTCTCGCCAAATCTTTAGTCTTGGCTCTCGAAAGACTTCTCCTCGAATCAGAAATGAACTCTACAAATTTTCCGATGTTCGAATATTCGATTTTATTGGCTTCTGCGATTCTTTTGACGAACGCGATACGCATTTCATCAGTGTACATGTGTCGATGAAATTTGCTAATCACGAACTGAAAATAAGTTAGATATATGTCGATAAACTATTCGGATAAACTTACTCGCTTGACATTCATGTCGAATCGTTCTTCGTATTTCTCCTTGTAATCACTGCCAAAATAGCGGACTTCCAGTCCATGTCGCAAGAAAGCCCTCTCAGCGAACATCTTGTCGATTTCGTGTGTGACAGTGAAAGTCACACAATCTCTGTGTTGTCGTACTACTTTGATATCCAGATAGAGATGAAGGGTATTGTGGATGGCCTGATAACTGAATGAGCCGTCACAGTAAAACATATCGAGATGTTCCACCAGTCCAAGTGACATCGCCAAGTTCTTTTCTTCTGGTGATTGAAACTGGAGCAGCCTCATTTTCCGGTGTCTGATTGTTTTCTTAATCTTTTCGTCAATCCATCGCATCTCTGGATCTGTGATTTTCCGAGTCGAAACAATATTGCTTTTGAGCATTCGTGAATAGAATATGATAGGTGACACTGTCTCATTTGCGGTGTAAAGTTTATCGAAGATGAGAGCGAATGGCGAGTGTTTTCCCTCGACAACGAACTCTGGTTTGTCTCCATAGCTCAGCTGTATTCCATAGCCAGACGATGGTTCCGATATGAGCACTTTCTCGGTTTCGACCTCTGATGGTCCAAGGGCCGCCTTGAGGGCACTGAGAGCGGCATCTCTGTCTCCTTTCGTTTCGATCACGGCGACTGCAACCGGATTAACGTTGGAGATGAAGAATTCATGACGATAACCAGGAAGGTTCAGAGTAAAGCGCTGAAATCCGAAAGATTCAATACAGGTGGCGTTTTTCAATAAAACTCACTTCATTTTGAATTTTTCTGATGTGACTTGGACCCAACGGGTATAAAACCACATCTTTCCTCCAGAAATGCGCTGCTCTCCAGTTTCCAATCTCGTTCAAACAGGATTCGTAAATCAGTTCAACTTGTTTAGGATTGGACGGCACAGGCTCTCGAGAGGGCACGATTTCAGCCCTGTCACCAACTGTTCGAGTACGGAAAAGGTCTTGTCGATCGTAGCCGAAAAACTGGAAAATGAAGGCTTTGAACATAAATCTGTGAGAGTAGCGATTATACCCGATCCTCCTCCAGCTGAACGTTTTGAAGGGCTGACTTTTGTTCTCGAGGTGTTCGGAGTTGGGTAGAGACTATTTCTGGTTCCCGTTCTTGAAAACGCTGGCGATAATGGTAGTGGCATTCTGCAATATCCTCAACGGTCGCTGCAAACATTACAGTTAAATTACAACCGGCTCTAGTATGAAACTTACGAGGGCCATCAAAGGAGTGTAAGTTGGTCGGCATGAAGGCTGCTTGGTTGCTAATGTTGTACCACTTTTGCCTTTTTGGTGGCATTTATATCTGCGAATGAGGAAGAATTAGTTCTAGGAAGCAATAAAGAATAATAGGAATGGTTTCGAAGAGTCGTGAATTAGGCCTTCCAAATAAGAAAACTCTCACCATCATAGTTTGGATGCGAATAGGAGCTGTGGGAAAAAAAAACTGCACGTTTACTCCTAATGAGTATGTTGTCAAGGAAACCGCAGCTATCCTCAATAATAAATCTAACGTGAGCGCTAATGAGGGAGTAGTGGCATTTGCAAAAGATTTTGCTAATAGTAAAGAAAAGTCGATCCTAATTGCATCATAATGCCAATTGGGAGATTTTTCGTCACGAGTAGAAAAAACCTATCCTACAAAAGCAAAGAAACTTTATGTCCGGTCTTTTTTTAAACGGAGCAAGCTATTGTTATCGGTGAGGAAACGAATGACAACAACTATCAGTTGTGAGAAGGAATCTGTAGGCATTGAGAACAAATAAAACAAGGTTACTTAAAAGTTTTAAAGCGATTCAAATTTTCATTTTCGCTAAAAACGCGGGAAAAATTTATTTGATTTTTCATGTAGATTTTGGCGCGTTGTTCGAAAAAACAAGCATAAAAACTTCGAAGTTTAATTTCAAATCAAGGAAGCACGCCTCGTACGATTGAAAGCGCCTGAGAAATTTCGAACTGTGTTTTTTCGCGAAAATTCGAAGACAAAGCCAAGACGGCGCTTTGTTACTCGCGCTCTCGACGAGTCATGACGTAATTTTTCGAAAAGGAGAAGTGATTTCAAAGATACCTTTGTAGGTTGCGAGTACAACAAAACAGGAAAGAAGTCGAGCAAGAATAAAAAAGATTCTGATTAAAAATAAAAAAGATCAATCGCAATACTCGTGTAAAGGCGAGGGGAAAAATAGAACAGAGAACGACTACATTTTACGTAAAGGAACAATAACAACGATCTATTTATACACAGCTAATGATTAAGACGAAAAAAAGAATTATGTCGATGACCTTGGAACTCTTTTCTCGTCAACAAACTTCTTGACTTTCTGATAAACCGAACAGCTCTCGACGTCTTCAGGTGGTGTCTTCTTATTTGATAGATAGTAAAAGAGATCCCATTCCATATGCTCTCCATTAATCAGTTTATCGTATGCTTTCAGCTCTGGTTCGTCCATTTTTTGAAGATTCTCTTCTGCGAACGTGCCAAGAAGTATGTCGTTTTCGAGGATGCCACGCTTCTTACTTTGATACAGCAAGCGGGCTCTGAAACGAAACATTTGCATCTGAACAAATTTTCGAGCATTGAATAATTTTTCACTGTTACAAGCTTTCATTTTTTCTTTCCAACCTTTTTGCATCTATTTTCTCCCCTGGAACTTCTGCTCGTGTCAGACTTCGTGATAACTGGGTGACACTAAAAAATCGGCGAGCGAACGGTGCGAGACGAGTCGTCATTATAAGTCTGCAATTTTTAAAAATGCATTTCTTTATTTTTTTTTATTTATGTTTTCATTCTCACATACTCAGAATCGATGAAAGACAGCTTCCGACGAGTTTATGGCCAAGATTTATCGTGCGAACCCGGAAATAAAATTTTGCAACGATGCTCCGTATTTACTGGGGTGCGGGGTTTAGACCAATTAAAAAACCCATTTTCTCGGTTTTAATTTTAGATATTCACCATAAAAACTATAGAATTAGAAAACTCAAAACTGAAAAATTAACAGAAACAAATTTTTATTGAATTTTTTTCCAGAAATGGGATGGGTTCCCGATGAGTGGAGCATAGACCACGACACACTGATAGACGCCGGTGGATATGTCCAAAAGTTGAAGTTGTATCCCTACTTCGATGCAGCACATTACATTTTAGTAAGTATTTACATGAAAAATTCAACTATTAAGATGTATGGCAAGTTAGCTTGCATCTTTGAAACTCAATAGTCAGCTTGGAGACTTTTCATGGGCGATTTGGTTTCGAAAAACTAGCGGAACACTATTGAAAATCAAATGAAAAAATATAACGTATTTATTTCGTTCATTATATTCTCCTTTTAGTACACATTATCATTTCAGACATGCATATCAGTACGAAAAGACCTTGGCCCGGATGGCATCTCGTTCTCTCGAAAGCACCCATTTTCATGTTGGCTCTCGTGCATGCTTATGTCATTCGCGGGCAGTTTTCTTTCATGCTTTCTTCTCGGTGAACCCATCATATCCCCACTCAAACAGCATAATGATGTGATTCTCGGCACAATTGTGTGGTATCTAATCTTCTATTCGCCATTCGATATCGTTTTCAAGTTAGCCAATTGGTTTCCGGTCAAAGTGGGTCTTTCAGTTCTCAAGGAGATTCAGAGGACACATAAAATAGCATCTGGAGTAAAACACGCTGGAAAAATCTATCCAGAATCATACCTTGTTCAAATATTTGTGGGTGTAGCGAAAGGTGCTGGGTCTGGAGTGGTCAAAGTTGTGGAGCAATTGGCACGTGGAGAATGGATACCAACAAATCATGAGATTCTTCGGCCATCATTCACAACGAAGGCTTGTGTTATTGCATCGCTGGTGTTCACTTTAGAACGTCATAGTATGTATGTAACAGCTCCTCACGATTTGGTTTATCTCGTAAGTTTCCTGAAGCTTATAAACAAAACTTCTAAATTGGATTTCAGTGCGTCGTGGGCTTCTTCATCTACTTCAAACTGGCCTCTGTTTGTCTGAATGTCCATGATGTGCTCCTTCCAATTGAAAATGTGCTATGCGCAGTGTTCATGGGCGGAATTATCGATGCATTTGCTAAGTGAGTATTTCAAAAGATTTCAAAAATGAAAAGCTATGTTTCCAGAGCTGTCGACGCCACAAAACAAGCAATCCATAGTAATCGCATAATGTCCGAAGAAGAAATTCTGGCTAAAGAGCGAGAGAAACTTTTGAAGAAAAAGAAGGCCGCTCTTCAACAACAAATTTCAAATGGAACTGATAAAAAGAATAACTGATTTTCACCGTTTTCCAACAATATGGCCAAAGGTCTTGCCCACTCAATATTCTCAAATCCTCTCCCCTTTCTATGCTTTACTCATGTTTCTAGTCAATACCGAGTTTAAATCTAGTGTTAGAATTGCTTTGAAAAAAAATTCAACTTTTCTAGTCCTCTAATTCTTCAATAATTGTCAGTTTTAAGCAGCTATGTGTACCTGCCGTCTAGAATCTCTCCCCACCTTTTCCCTGTTGCCATTCAATATTTTTTCACCAAACTCACAAGTCCAAATAGTCTACTAATATTTTTCTATACTTACCCATTTTCTTTCCGGGTACTAACATTTTGCTTATAAAAGTATTCACCATTTCTTTTATTGCTTGAAGTTTTTGTCAATGAAATTCTTTTTTTTGTCTCAGCTTTTAAGTTTTGTCTCTGATATTTACTGGTATTCAATCCAGACACTTATCTTATACTCTTCAACTTTTGAATCACAGAACTGGTCAACTCCATTCTTATAATTACAGAATGCATTTGGAACTGGATCTGAATGAATATCTGAAAATCGAGTTAGATCGTATTGTGGAAGATGATGATCAACAGGCAAAAAGCAACAAGAAACACACGGAACTTCTTATTCAGTTGACTGATAGAAAAGCCAGTAAAGCGGCTGCATTGGCTAAGAAAGTGTTGAGATGGCCTATTGGACAGACACTTCCAACTGAAGTCACTTATAATACTGTTGAGGAACAACTTATTGTTGTTGGACCAACTTCTGAAGCCGTCGTTCCATTTCCGTAAGGTTTTGGAATAAATAACTCATTCTAAGAACTCATTTTCAGAAAATCCAAAATCGACTCTCTCACTGCCACAGCCATTGCCAAATCAGGTGTGACTTCAAAAGCCAAAACTTTCTCTTCATTTGCTGTCAATCCAATCGACGTTTTTGATGTTCGAACAATCATAAAATCAATTCAAAATGTGATTGAAAATCCAGGAAAAGAGAAAAGATGGAAACAATTGACACAGAAATTGGAGGAATGCTCAAATGGAGAAGCAAGTGGAGCTCTTTCGGCAATTGAGCAGTCTCAACTTCTGGAAGCTATTCGAAAATATTCAGATGATGTGGATTCTGATGTGGAGACGTTGAATGAAATGCTGAAAGCAATTGTCACCTCGAGAATTCTTTCTTTCAAAAATGAAGATGTCTTTTTGAGAATGTGTGTGGAGAAAGAGAAGGCTGAAGTGATCGAGATTGTACTCAATGATTCGGCTAGAGTCGTTTCAGAGTTCATTCTTGCAGAATTACTCAAATTGGCTGCTGGGTACGTTTTCTTTGATACTGTAGCTTTTGAAATTGTTGCGGTCATTTTAGAAAGTCTTCCGATGAACGTCAGAAACAAGTGAGCCACGTGCTCTCTCGTAACTTTTCAAAACGCACAATGACCGAAGCAGTGGCTGAACTGCTCACAGCTTCTGAAGCTATCGATATTATGACGTCACTCACAGAAATATACAGAGATCAAGTAGAAGCTGATGCCAGTGAAAAGGCGTTGGCATTAATCACAATTCTTATGGATTCACATGGCTCTCGAATTGTTTATGAAGACAAACTACACCAGAAGTTCGCTGCCATCAGTAATTTCATAATAGAAATGGTAATTTATGTTTTGCTACAATGTTTCAACCTAAAGTTTTTTCCAGCAATCCCTCGTCGGAACATTTGCCCGCCTTGAAGCTGCCATCGAAGAGACCGCAGATTCGCTTCCATCGTCAAACGTCGTTATCCGCATTCATCCAGTTGCTCATCCATTGAATTGGTAGAATCCATTCCTTTTTTTTCTTATTCTTGTTTCGAATTAATTGTTATCACTCTTGAATTGTTGATCTTCTTTCGAAGTTTTGAAATTGTTGTTTATGAAGATATCGTTGTTTTTAAATCAGAGTTGAGATATGAGAATTCAGTTTTTCGGATTACCAATTTGTTTTATTTTTTACTAACTTTTGCTTGTTTTGGGTTTTATTTTAAGTTTCAGGAAATGCAAATCAAAATGATTGCAATGGGAGGAGCAACAGTAATAAGGTAATTCAGCAGTATTTTTTTCCAAAAAACTATCCCAATCCTACGGGGCCACTGGAGATTTTTAGATTCTATATTGGAACTTCCGCCCACCTATTTTTGTTTCATCATGTCATTCATTCGAGGGCTTCCTGAACACAACTCAAAAAAGTGCCAACCAGCAAAAATTAGTGTGTTTCTCATCCTTCTTCACTTCTCCTCCTTCAAGAAATCTCTAAACATCTGTCGTGAAAATCGACGAGGCTAACGGGATGAAGCTAGTAGATGACGGGAAGAGAGTGGATAGTGATATCCCCGCACCCGGGCGGCTCACAGAGAAGAGACTCTCTTTTTCTTTTTGTGTGTCTGTGTAAAGTTCGCCGTCTTCTTGTTCTTGCTCCGTCTCATTTCCCACTGATTTGATAGGCTCTCTTTCTATTTCTCTCTCTCCCTGCCAACTAAACACTACAGAGACCTTTTTGTTTACTTCGGTGAAATCCTTGATCTCGAAGTTTTTTATTAAGTTTTTGTTAATTGAAATAGGGTCTAGAAAATTCAGAAATCTAGAATTTCGAATCTCAAATTTTGCGAAAACTATGGCACACACACTCTATTCAAAAACGTAAAACGGACCTTCGATAATCTTTGCACAAAAAGAGAAAAAAGAAGCTACACTCTTTCCGACTTCCTTCCGTTTTTAGATTCAAAGAAGAGAGGAGGAGATATATACTCCTCCAAGTTTAGTTTCTTCTTCTTTTTATCTCATAAAATTTCCACATAAAAGTCCATCATAAAAGGAGCTTTCTTTTTATTCTAGGGAAGTTCAAGAAAACGTGAAAGTGCAAAAATCACAACGAGAAAATCAAAAAGTTTTGGGAGCATTGACGTAAATAAAGAACTATATGTTCAGCTGATTACGTTTTCACCGCCTCCCCCTCCTCGATGAGCTTATCAGTTGGTCCTACCTCACTGAATATTTTATCACAGAGCAGAGTTTCAGACATGTGATGTCTGAAAATGCTTGCAAGATTTGTGGGAGATGCTGTTGAGAGTAAATGAACTTTTCTTAGTAGTTCTTTATTTATGTTCCTCTTCTGGTTCTGCAATTGAACCCATTTTTCCGCAACATACAGAATTCCAAACAATCTAGACCACCATGTTTATTCGTTTCTTTCCCTTTTTTCTAAGATTATCTTCTTAATTCCAGGTCTCCAAGCTCAAACGATGGTGGTTCCGGAGAGTTTCCAGCTCGATCAGGAGATCCTCCTGGATGCCGGTGCTCAGTTGCACCGGCTCAAGATGTATCCATACTTCGACATTGCACATTATCTATTGGTAAGTTTTTACTATTGAAAAAAAAATGTAATGGAAAGAAAAGGCCATGGAAGGAAAAATGAAGGCAATTTGTGCGAAGGGAATGTAGTTATTATGCAAGAAGTTCTAAGGGTTTTAGGATATTATGAACTAGACTTTCCACTGGGTATCCATTTTGAGAGTCTTTCCGATTTCTTCCCAATCTGGCCAATATTTCGCCTTGATTCGATCCATGTAGCTGATCTGAAGTAGGAACTTTGGATCTACAGTAATCCAATTTGTAACTTACCAAGTTAGAAGCATTTGTCTCAACATGCTTCTTGATAGCGTCAGTGAACTGAGGAGTGTACAACACCTCAGCAAGATGTCCGAACAATGTGGCATCAATCTAAATTCACAATATCTTCGGAATCCGTTTTTACCTTCTTGACTCTCACCGTTTTTGGCTCATCCCCGAACAAGTACTCCTTGTTTCCCAATTGAACAGAAATCGCATCGATATCCTTCTTCAACTCGGAAATTCTCTCCTCATTAGTCAGAGTTCCAATCCATTGACCCTGACACTTTGCTTTCAGTTTCTTTTCGAAACGTGGCACAACAAAAGTTTTCAAAAACCAAGCCTTGATTCCGCTGAAAGCTCTACCATATCCAGCATCAGTTGAGATCCATTTGAACTTTTGGCTTCTAGAATAGAAACCAATCCAAGTGAGATGGTGCTCTATGAGATTATAAAAAGCGTGCTCCACAGCTTTATCTTGAGCTGGGAGAGCAGTCAATTCACTTCCCAATCCCTTCCTAGCAAGAGTTTCAATGATAATGGAAGTGTCGGAAATTTGTTCGCCATTGAGTTCAATGAAAGGTTGTTGTCCTCTTTTGGACATGTGCTTGAACTCATTGCTCACATTCTAAAGATGCAAAGAAATCTGGATTTATTCTCTACAGTCTAGATCTTACAGTATAATCAATCCTAGCCATTCTGAACCATGTCTCTAGTTTCAATGAATATGGAGATGGACTTGGAATACATCCAGTTCTTGGAAACTGAATAAGATAGATTTTGTCCTGTTCCCAGGCAGACTTGACCATTTTTGGGGCTTTTTTCGGCATACTGTATGTTGAAATAAGAAATAGAAATGTCATAATTCGGCTCAATACAGAAGTTGCAGTTATGAAAACTGACCAATCAAAAACTCCAAAAGAAATTACTAAAATTCAATGTTTATTTGATGGAATGACGATGATTATGATTAGTATTCTCTTTGGTGTAAAACTTTTTGGTGAAAATAAGAACAGAAAGAGAAGTTGGGCGGGGGTTAGAAGATATAATACTTTTGACAATTCGAAATTTTCATACAATATTCCTAGTCCTTCTTCCACGTCGTGTTCATGTTCATCGTCTCGGTGGTCTCTTGCCAATCTGACCAGTACTTGTCCTTGATACGATTGACGTAGGCTTGAAGATTTGGAGTCTTTTCCTCGAAGTACTGCTTAATTTCTGGTGTGAATTGTGGAGTGTAGATGAGTTCGGCAAGATGAGCGAATGCAGTGGCGTCGATCTAAAAGTTTTCAAATTGAATCAGGTAATCTGGATACGAAATAAACTTACTGTTTTGACGGAATCTCCAAAAAGATATGGCTTATCTCCTAATTGGATAGAGAGTGCATCAAGATCCTTCTTGCACTGTTCCAGTACTTCTTCTTTCGAAAATGTTCCCATTCCTTGAGCCGCAGCACGTCCACGGACTTTACTTGTGAAAGACTTGATGATGAAGTTCTTGAAGGCAAACGCCTTGATTCCAGACAACATACGTCCAAATCCACCATCAGTGGCCAACCATTTGAAGTCTTGTCCACGAGAGAAGAAAGTGACCCAGCAGAGATGATGCTCGAGAAGAGCAAAAAAAGCTCTGGCGGTTGCCTTATCCGAAGGTGAGAGATTCTCCATTTCGGTTTTGTGGAAGTGTTCGATAAGAGCGTCAATGATGATTGTGCTGTCAGCATGTTGACGTCCATTCAACTCAATGAATGGAATCTGACCACGAGCGGACATCTTTTTGAACTCATTGTTGATGTTCTGAAAGATGATACTGTTACAGCAAAAGTTTTTAGAACTGATAACTCTGGTCTGTATCTGTCAACATTTAGGTGTGCTAGACTCTATAGCCTAGTCTTCCGAAAGTAACACTTACTGTGTATGGAATGTCAGCCATACGCAAGAAGGTTTCCACTTTGAACGCATATGGAGATGGTGATGGAATCATTCCGGCTCTTGGGAATTGCACCAAGTAGACATGGTCCTTCTCCCAGTCACGTTTAATCAAATTAGTGGATGGCATTTTGTTTGGTTGATTGTATATCACCTTCAATTAGAATCAACGATGATTTCTGATGGGTAAAATCGAGAGGAAAGGTTATCAGAAGAAGATGGAGAATTCGAGGAATTTTTCAGAACGTAAGCAGTGAAAGTATCGGTGACGAGAAGGCAGAAACTATAGGAAAAACTATGGGTTTTTTTCTGGTTTTATGACAAAACTTTTTTTCCCAATTATAGGGAAAATATAGGAACACAATAGAGACAAAGGATTGAAAAGAGAATTAGTCATGTTTGATTTGTTGGGTGCAGGAGTAGAAAAATAGATGAGAAGAGAAAAAGAAAAGACAGTCTGTATGTGTGTGCACCCGCAGAAAAAAAAATGGGTGACAGGGGACAAATCGAACAAATATGACCTCCTCCTCTTTTCCTTGGAGTCAAGAAGAAGGTGGACGACGGCAAGGTCGATCTGGTCGAGTGATAGCGGGTAAATGAGAAAAAGAGAGAGGGTTTTGAAGGGAAAAAGAGGAGGAGACATTGCTGACCGCAGAGGGTTGGCGGGCGTTACCGACTTGGATCATTGCCAAGGTTTCTTTTGGGAAAAAAAGAGAATGAGGGAGAGAGAAATGGTGAATGGTCGAATGCCTGATGACCCGTTATAAGAGGGTTTAGAAGTTTTCTTTTGGCCTCACAGCTCTAGGTAGAGGTACCTGCTACAGACAGTAGTCAGTACAGTACTCTTGGACTATCTGATGAACTGAGACATAGTTCTGGAGATATGAGACCGAAGTACTTTGACGGTGTGATCTAGATCTTCAATGTTTCGAAGTTCGAAAGGATCAGAATAGGATTTCGAACGAGTTCTATTTTTAGATTCCACGTAGATTTTCACCTAGACCAATGTCTCTAATAAGGCAAGTAGATGAAACCAGAATGATCGTGCTAAAAGTGCTAAGTAAGTGCCTCCTCCTACAGGTGTTCAACACATTTTTACAGTAGTACCTACTCCTGTGGCACCAAAGTTCCAACGTTGATGCCACCAGAAAAGACCTACCTCCTTCCAAGAAAAAAAAACAGATCAACCAAACAACATTATGAAACAAAAATGAATCAGTATCACTATTAAGAGTACGTGCACTCATCTTTTATATAACCTCTACTCTCTACAACTAACAATACGGAAATCATCATTTCGGGAAAAGTCACGTCAGTCTCCACAAAAACTGATAAGCTTTGGAACTCTTTTCTCGAAAATCATCATTTAAAGAATGACTATTCAGTTCAAAATGTGCCTCATCACTACTCTATTCACATCTGCCACAAATCAAGTGTTTTTCGAATATTCGAAAAGTGAAAGTGTGAAATATGAAGTTGAGTGGAGATGAAGGGGAGATGGGTTCCATTCAAAAAAAAGTGAAGTAATAATGATGATGGTTGAAAAGAGAGAAAATGAAGAAGATGGAGAGAGGTGATGACAATTCAGAAGGGATTCTGAACAAGAAAAGTACACACAACACAACACATCAACAAAAAAAGTAGAAAAAAGAATGAGACCGAAAATTGGCAAAAATTGGCCGCTATTTGTTTGTGTGTCTCCTCTCCCTTCTCATGTCCCTTTTCTTCCCACTGCGCAGAAAGAGACACACGATGTGTTGAAATTGGAATTGTGATCGCTAGTTGTCACGTAAAGATGGGCGGGAATTTCAAAGTTATAACGGGATGGAGAAGTGGGCGGAGCTTCAAGGAATCACATTGTGAAACTTATCCCTACTGGAAAAAGGGGATAACGGAAATGGGTGTTTTAAAAACTTCCGCCTCCATTGCCACATAAAGTTTCTCACTGGCCACAGCAGATAACAAAGTTATCTACGTGGGAAATCAAGCCTCTTCTCGTTTCCATGGCGACAAGCTGGCTCAAAAACAACAGCTGAAACTTAGTGATGATAAGGTTAAATTCAATGTCTAGTTCAAGTCTAGTTCAAGCAAGCTAACTCTGGCCTTCTGGTAGAAATGCTTTGAATAGATTGCAATGTTCCTAGAGAAGTCAAGAGGTACTATTTATGTTGCATACATCACAAAGTGCAAACAAAGGGTCAGTGTCTTTTTGATGCCATTTTGCAATGGCTTTTTCATCAGGATATAGAGAATTTGGAACTGTAACAATATTCCTGATGCAGTACTACAGTTGGTTAGAAGTGTAACCGAACTTCATTCGAGGAATTACGTCTGCTAAGACGACACGAATTGGTCACAGATATTCATCATAGAAAATGGATTAGAAACCAATAGTACAAATTGCATTGGTATTTCGACACCCCGAATCTAATCATCATCATCCTTGTGACCATTTTTTTGCTGCAATGTTTAAAGTTACTTCAACTAAACTGACTCATATTAATTTGTGATTGTTTACTCAAGCAACTGACCTCCTTGTTCCACTGATCTTTTTGTTGAATTGAGCCTTGGGGGAAAAATGAATTATGACTCACAAGTCATACGCCGGGGAAAGAATGTAGAAAAAAGATCTGAAGAAAAATGGAAGGAATGTAGCAAAATTGATATGCAAATTGAGGTTCATAAAAACAATGAAATGATTCACCAGTTTGAATAGGATGTCCTTTAGAATTCTACAGTAGCCTTTACATATGGGGCCTCTAGGATGAAAAGCACAGGGTTCCTAGTGAACAAATTAGATCTATAAAAAGATTACTGTAGCTTAGAAAATCTCAATCTCAAAAACAAATTTTCAGATGATAATCGAAGTGCGCGATGACATTGGAAACCCCGCCTCTCTCTTCTCCCGTAAACATCCACTCTCCTGTTGGCTCTCATGCATGCTCATGTGCTTCGCTGACGCCTTCCTTGCCAACTTTCTTCTCGGTGAACCAGTCATTGCACCATTCAAACGGCACGATGACGTCATTCTGGCCACCATCGTCTGGTATCTAGTATTCTACGCGCCGTTCGACGGAATCTACAAAATCTCCAAAATTACCCCGGTCAAGTGTGTGCTCGCCGTGATGAAGGAAGTGAAGAGAGCCTATAAAGTGTCGCATGGAGTTTCCCATGCTGCCAAGTTGTACCCGAATTCGTATTTGGTTCAAGTTTTAGTTGGAACTGCCAAGGGAGCTGGATCAGGTGTATTGAGACTGATGGAACAGTTGATTCGTGGAGTCTGGATTCCAAATCATAATGAATTCCTTCGCCCGGCATTCGCCACCAAAGCATGTGTCATTGCTGCTTCAGTGTTAGCTTTGGAAAAGAGTGGAACCTATTTGACAGCTCCACATGATCTTATCTATTTGGTAAGGATTCCAATTCTCTAGAATAAATACCTTTTACTATTTCCAGGTCATCGTCGGCTTCTTCGTCTACTTCAAACTCTCCTACATCATCCTCCATGTCACCGATCCATTCGCTCCAATTGAGAATCTGTTCTGTGCTGTCTTCATGGGAGGAATCTGGGATGCAGTGTCACGTGCTCTTGCCGCCGCCCGTGATCGTCGTGCTGCTGGACACTCGAACGAAAATGGTTCTTCTATTTCCCAATCGGAAAAGAAGGATCAATAGGATTTTTTACTTTTTTTTTGTTTTGAATTTTTTGAAATCATTTTCAAATCACCTACAGTATTCTTTCGGTTTTTATGTTTGTTTCTACTTCTTATACAACGAGTCTCTCTCATTCAAATCTGCCAGTTTATGAAATAAAATTTGAAAATTTAGAAGTTTGTTTCTGATTTTCCCTTGTGTGCTTTTTCTGTGTGTTGAATGTTCTCACCGTTTGTACTTACTTACCTCTTTTTAATCGATTTCTTTCTTGGAGGGTTTCAGATTTTTGCATTGCATTTACGCTCAACTGAAATGTTTCGAAAAGTTGGAATGATTAAATTATATCGAAACATGAATTTTAGATTTTGAAATCAAAATTTCCGAGCTCCTCTGATTCACAAAAGTACAGAAAACTACCTTCCAAAGCCTTTTGATTTGGTTAGCACTTCTTTTTCACTTCACATAAGTTTCAGCTCTTCACAGTAATGAGTGTCGGTGGTGAAGAATCAGAATCCTCAACGACAGGTAGCTCCAAATCTTCGGATAATGTTCCACCATTCTCTGAAGTTCAGGTTAGCACCTTCACCCAAACCTCAACTCAAACAACGTTTTCATTTTCCAGATTATCGAAGTAAATCGCAATAACTTCTCAAAAATCTGGCCCTATCTCCTCGTCTGTATCAAATCAGCCGATTTTACAGCAATGGATTTAGAGTTGAGTGGACTTGGAGGGCCTGGATTACGGTCAAAGGATGTTCAGGAAAGATACAAGGCAATTCGTGAAGCAGCTCATACTAGGTTAGAAATGAATCTGGTCTTCTAATATCAAAAATTTTATTTCAGAAGTATTTTATCAGTTGGAATTGCCACGATGAAGTTGACCCATAAAAGTGAAAAGAGACGTGCTCTTCGCTATGAGACCCAAGTGTTCAATATCTTGACTCTTTCCGAAAAACCATTCACAATTGAACCATCTGCTCTACAATTTCTTGCCAAACATTCTTTTGATTTCAATCGTCTTATTCAGTCCGGAGTTCAATTCCAGGGTCCAATTTGCCCTTTGAAAACTCTTTTCCGAGAGTTGCTCGGATCTTCTGCAACTCTTTGTCTTCATAATGGATTCGTTGATTTGGCATTCCTTTACAAGCAATTGTATGATGTGAATCTACCAGAAACCCTCGATGAATTCGTCAATAACTTGAGTGATTTGTTTCCGGATGACTATTTGCCAATTGCTGATTCGAAGTATTTAGCAGAGTATCAGACAAGATACCAATCTTCTTATTTGGAATATGTCTTCAGAAGAACGTAAGTTTGGGTCAAAACTGGAAAATTTGGACTAGAAAGTGACTATAAATTCTTTATTTTCAGCCAAGGAGACAACGAAATCGAACGTCAAAACCGTCGTTATCACATTGAAATTGACTTCCCCAACTTTGAAAACTCTTCAAAACACCTGAAAGAAGCTATCGAAAAAGCGGATGTACGTCTTCCAGAAGGATTTCCAGATCATGCAATTCCTATTGACTTGCATATCCACGTGTGCAAATACTTTGCCTATCATGGATTCTGTCATGCAAGAAATACTGTAAAAGGATGCAAAAAGTTGCATGATGTGGATGCGGCTATCGATTTGCAACGGATTAAAGAGAATAAGAAGGCGTTCAAAAGAAAGAGAAGATATAATAATGTGATAGCTGAATCGGTGGCTGAAAAGACTGGAACTGATGAGGAGGCGTGGAATAATGCAAAGTTTGAGAAGAATCTATTGACGAGAGATTATAGAGAGCAAAAGAGAAATGTGTTGACTGGATTGCATCGGGCTGGAGTTGATGCATTTATGACTGCATTTGCAGTGGTTTATCAACAGAGACGAACACTTATGACTGATAATTGTGTGGATTTACAGGTCAGGAATCATTTGAAAAAGTAAAAGCCTATAATCTCATCTTTCAGTACCTAAACCGTGTTCCACTCTCTGCAAAAGACGTTCCACTTCACATTCGTCGTCGTCAAGTTCCGATTCCAAAGGCTTCTGGAGAAGAGGATGGACATGTTCAAGCAATGTTGGAAATCAACAAACTAAGGGATTATATCCGAAAAAATGCCGCCGAATCGATCGTCAAAGCTGAGTTGGTCAAGAAAACCGAAGAGGAGCCAGCTCAATAATTTTATTCTGTTTTTGTTGTTTTTACTTTTCCTATACTTATCTTGTTATTCTTTTTTCTGTTCATTCACTTCCAAGATTCTCATAAATTGTTCAAAAAGTTCAAAAAGCGTGGGTTACTGTAGAAACAATATTACGTGCCCTTCCTAATTCTTGGTGTCAAACGTGAAAACTGATAAGAGCATGGGTATAAAAGGAAGCGGTTTCATCGAAATCAATCAGTTTTCAATCGTCTACTAACAATCTTCTCCTGCTTTCAACTAACTCTACTAACACCATGTACAAGGGATCTACTCGCCGGAATGGACTCAAGAGGACCACCGTCTTCAAAGGTTATCAACAACGCCTTCGTGAAGCTTTGAGAAGAAAGAAGAGGGTACGTATTCTGAAATATCTGGGAAAGTTCTAGATGAGTCTGGAGCCACGCCTTCTTTTTGTTAATTATTCTGCAATTCGGTGTGATGCTAATCTTTCCCAAAACAATTCTAAAATCACATTCACTCGCGAACTTCGAATTTTTTCAGGTCTCATTCTCTTCGCCCATTTCTGCTCCGGCCGATCCGTCTCCATCTCCTTCAACACTCATTCCGACTCCTTTGGTCACCGTCGAAGTCTTTTCTCCTTCTGAAGACGTCAAAAGTCAGATGCCATCACTTCTAGAGAAGATCAATGGACTATTCGAGGATAATGAAGAGATTCGTGCTCCACCAAACACGACAAGAACTCCATCATCGTGCTCTCCGACCTCTCATACCTCGGATATCGCATGCATCTGCTTCAATTGTTGGGGTCCGACGGCTGCGGAAAGCTCGAAATCGAAGACGTGGAAGTCTTTGGATGGACAACGAATTCCGATTCTCCCGGTCTTTGTGAAGTCACCAACAGACTCATTGATGATGTACGGAGGAGGAGGAGCAGGAGTTCACACAGATGGTGAGTATACTGTAGTCTACCATCCAAGTTTTCAAATTTTTACAATTAAATTCCAAAGTTTTCAGCACGAATGCAATCAACCCAAATGGATCTTACAACAGGATCATCTGTGTTCGAGCCAGCTGTGATGTTCTCTTCATGCTCCGCCTGTTCTTCTTCTCTGCCTCCAACTGCCAGATCTGACTCCACAACCACTGGAACCACGACCACTTCTGAAACCTTCACTTCCACGTGCACCATTGGATGTTCTTCCTCAAAAATTGGACTTTTGGAAGAGAACAAGTTGCTTGAGATTAAGATCAGAATTCAATCGGAAATCATTCAAAAATTGGTCGAATTGTCAAGAGTTTCGGATGAATTGTTGAAGAAGAGAAAAAGAGATTAGAGTGGATCCCCTTGAATATTTGAAATTATAATAAATTTTGAAAAATCCACTTCTGATCTCTACCAGAATCAAAAATAGGTCACATGTCTAGTTTTATTAGAATATAAAGTTATATGGCAGGTTTTCGAATGCAACAGAGATAGCTGTCGGTAGTAGAGGATGGAAGACAAAAGTAGCCAAGAGGGCAACTGAAAAAAAGGCTTATATACAAGAAAGTTACCGCTGTCTAAACTTACTCCAAGGATAATAATGTTAAGCACCTTTGCACTTCATTGTTGCTATTTCTTGATGGCATATAAGAATATGGGCACGATGGTTGCTTTACAACTTCTTCGACTTCCTCTGGCTCTTCTGGTTCCTCTGGCGTCGTTGACGTCACCATTGGAGCCAGAGTTATCATTGGAATCTGTGGAGGAGGTAGAAGACGTGCCAATTGCGAAGCTTGGACGGAACAACAGACGAAGACGTCATCAATATCTGATTCTTGACAAGTGTAACCGCCACGATGACATGGATCTCCAATGTGAGCACAGATGTAAGGAAGACCGTTATCCATGAGGGGACGAGAATCAGGATCTTGACAGTTTGGACTGAAAAAAGAAATACTGTATTAGAAGGGCATGTTTGGATAATTTGGAAAGCTCAGTACACTAGGTTTTCTACAAATTTTGGACTAGAAATAACTCACACATTATCAATAGGATATGGCTCCTGACTAGTTGTTGTGGTTGGCATTGCTGTAGTTGTACTGTAGAAAAATGGTGGAGGAAAGACTGTTTTTCGATTTCCCACTGAAACTTTCATTCAATTTTCAGTGCGTTCTATTCAAACTTTTTACATTTTGGTCGAAATCTTTTACAACATATATGGGCAGTCTTCTCTTTGTTGAGCTCACAAAGTGCTCCTTGAGAGCAATCTGGGAAAGCTGGGTCACATTTTTCGCCGGTTCTGAAAATCGAAAACAAACTTTTGAAGCAATTCAAAATTTTAGGAACTTACCCCTTCCCGCCTTCTCTGCATACAAACTCCGCCCTCGTCAACAAGGAACCCCGAGTTTCTTCAGCGGGACAACACCACATTTCATTTTGTATTTCCGTACATTTCTCATTTCTCAAACATCCAGCTGCACATACAGATCTTGCAAAGACTCCAGAAGGACAACGAGCCAATGAGCAACATATTCGGAGCCCAGATGGGGTTAAGGAGCATTCATATCTGAAAATCGGAGAGTTAGCTCCGCCTACTTTTTTTCTAGATTTTGTTAAAGCTGGGATCACTGGCGCAACGTTACTATTCATTTCCTCAAAAAAACAAGAGCTTTGAAACTAACCCTTTCCCACATGGTTTCTTATCACAATCTCGTGGAACAGCTCCATCCATTAGTACTTGACTCCCTGGTCCACAAACATCATCAGAGTTTTGACAGCAAACTTCAACGTTGCTCGTTCGGAACTTGGCACAGATTCTAGAAATGGTTGAGGTGCATTAGAAAAAGCAAAAAAAAAAACATAAAAGCAACTATTGTATAAACTACAAAAACTATGCTTCGGTAAATGCCGAGTTGCTTCCTACAGAACAAGGATTTCAAATACATGTAGTTGCAATGTTGAGTTTATAACGTTTCAAGTATATTTTCACTCACCCTTGAACACAATCCTTACACAAAACCAAAGATTTCCCATCGTGAGCAACTATTGGATGACTTCTTGGACATATTTGCGAGGAGTCTGATGATAACAAAGATGTGATTGACTTTTTAGGCTTCTCCACTTTTATCGACATTATATTAGCTATGGAACTGGTTGGACGAGATATTGGAAAACTTCTGAAATTGAGCAGAAAGATAAAAGCTAAAACTTTTTCACAAAACACACTTTTCAATATTTTTCGAGGAACAACAAATATGCATTCCATCTTGACTGCTGGAGACACAGACTGAGTTTTCTGGACAGTTATTTTTGACATTCAGAAGACAAGGGAAGCCAGTGGAAGTTCTAGAAACGGATTACTGTAGATAAGATATGGATTACTGTACTTACCTGTATGAAGGATGCCTACACTGTGGTGGTGGAACACAACAAATTCCTTTATAACACAAAGCTCCCAACGGGCATAAATTAGCACAAGTTTTCACAGTTTTTGCATTTGTTAATGGTAACTGTCCGGTTGGACATAAATCTTTCAAATACTCATAAATTGGACTAGCTAGAGCTTCAGAATTTGTTCGAGAAAATTGAGAATATAACAGGAAAAAAGTTGCAAAGATAGAATTCATTTAGACCACAATGACCCGAGTGAATAAGAAGAAGAAGAAGGAACGAAGAAGAAGAAGACGTGACGCCTTCTGAATATCGGATGTTTACTCTTTCTCTCTACTTTCATCCGGCTATTCAAACATGTTCATACAGTTTCTTAATCCGTTGAGAAGAAGAAGAAAAATACCAGTTATAGGGGTCTTCTAGAAGGAAATCTAGGAGAAATGGAAGCGGAAAGAGGTGTAAAAGTTGAGAGAGGTCAGAGGGGAAACAAGAGTGCAGTTTGGGATCAAAATTGATTGAGACGATTTTGGAAAAAGGCTCCGCCCATTTTGGTACATGCTTCTGTAATCCTGACGACTTGCAAGATCAAGAGCAACGCTTTTATAAGCTGTGGATTACTGTAGAACATTGTTGGGTTACTGTAGAATACAGAACATCCAATTTCTACTTTTTTTCAATTTAATCTTTTCATATGCGCAACCTGAAAAAGAAAAGTTACTCTTCTCATAAAATCCATTTTCATACTAAAAAAAAGTTTATTAGAAGACCAGTTTATTCGATGGGCAGAGCTTCGTATTCCACACAATTAATAACGAGATTAGAAACATTAAGACTTTTCGAAAATTGAAACAAAAAACCAAGAAATAATTTAAAATTCTCAAATAATCTACAACTCCTTCTTCTTTCCCTCTGGCTTGTTTGGCTTCAACTTATCTCCTCTCTTTGTTTCTGGAAGTTCAACTCCGAAATGTTTCAAAACATCTTTCATCGAGTTGAGGATATCAGCTGGAGATGAGTAGTAATAGGCGTAGTTCTTGTATTCGGCCTTCTTGTTCTTGAATTCTGGGAGAAGATCTCCGTTTTTGTCGAGGAAGAGAAGACGTGGAATATACTTTCCATCTGGACGATATTCCTCCTCAAATGGCTCATCATCATCTTCAGTGTTGACCATGATGAAGTGCTCGGAGAGCTTCTTGAAGGCCTTCTTGGCATTGGATTGTTGGAATGTCTTCTTGAGAGCTGAAATAAAAGTATGAAGACTGGATGGTTTTGTTTTAGTTATGAAAAGTTATGATCCCAGTTATTTCGTTTGAAAGATTATGGTTCAAAATAGATCAAACTTTTTAAACTGGAAAAAGTTCATATTTCAAGAAAATGTGTTAATTTTCATGATAAAGTCTATCTTTTTCAGTTTCCCAAGAGTTCCAACAGAGCGCACTTTCTCTCCTGCTGTTCCTTTCTCATCTATTTACCTTCCACGGATCATAGATGACTGGAGGACTGTCCTTCTCGGATCAAATGTATTCATCCTTGACATACTTTCTCCCGTTTCTTTATTAATGCGGGGAGGATAAAAAGAAAGAGGAAACACACGCTTCCCTAGATGAAAGCGCGCTCCCTTGAACTCCCCCTATTATAACTGCACTCCATACTAACCTTTGCAAGCATGGCACCATGACTTGTGAATCAACAAGAAGATTGGCTTATCGTTATCCAAAGCTGTCTCGATGGCATCTTCCCACTTTACCCAGGCAATATCATCTCCGAATCCACGTGCCAATGGATTCTGAATCGAATCCTTGATTTTGTCGAAACTGGCGTAGGCCGTAGCACTCACAAGTGCTAAGAGGAGAAGTGATCTCATCTGGAAAAGGATGTTTTAAGAAGATGTGGCAGAAATAGAAAAAGTAAGAGAAGTCAGAGAAGGTGAGAACAGAGACCCTTTGAATTCACTACAATTCGAGATTACTGTAGATAAGTGAATTCTAAAATACGTTACCAAAACCATTGGAACACCTAAAAACATATGAGAATGAAAGTGAAATGATACGAAGAGATGAAGATAATGAGGTCGTTTAGAAGAAAGACTGCAACCTTCTTCATGTCTCTCTATCGGACTGCAAAGAAAAAAACCAACCAAATCGACACGGTCAGGGTCAATTGGATAAAAAAGAAAGAGAGAGGAAGAGAGAGAGAGAGAGAAAGGTGGCAGAGTGATAAGGATCTAGATATATTTATGGATAAGCCAGAAAGGACCAGAAATCAAAGGTAAAGGTGATTTGTTGGTCTTGAACTCTGGAATAATCGAAGAATTGGAGTGGGTATAACGTTAAAAATCGAGTGTAGATGGTTTTTTTGAATTAGAACTGGAAACTTGGACAGGAAGGTGCACCTGAATTAGAGGGTTGATAAGTTTTGTTGATTGATAGAATTGGACGTGTTACGGTAGCTTTCAAAAACCATAAAGTTGATTCCGTTTTCGCTGTAAAAAGCTGCCATAGAATAGGTTATCCGATTCTATGTAAATGTTTTCTAAAATAATCTTATCTCTTAAAATTAATTTTGAAAGAATTTGAAAACAGCGCCAAATCTCTAAATATTGACATTTTCCTTGTTTTTTGGGCCAAAAAACTTCAAACAACTTTGGCTTTTTTTTTAAATGGGAAGCCAAATTAAAAAAAAACTCTTAAACTTAATTGAATTATGCCAGTTTTAATTTCCAGAATCTTCAAAGAACCTAAAATTAAACGCATTCTAGAACACGGAGAATTGAAAAATGTCACGTCTTCAAAACTGAAAATTCTCTCTTCGGAAGTCTAGGAAAACAGCGAATTGAATCCATCCATCTAACAAGACTTCAAAACGCTTTCTATACAAATCAATCCTACAAAACAAGACGGAGAAGAAGCTGTATGTAAAAGAATAAGAAGATGAATAAAAGTCGAAATGACCACACTTCTTCTCCGAAATTTCTCGTCGATGAGTTGGAAGACGTCGCGTAAGGAGAAGAACCTGTTCTTTATTTTCTCTAAGTTTCCGCATATCCAATTATCTCTTCTCCGTTTCATTGGAGTAGAAGGAAAGAAGGAAGAAGAAGATGGTGTTGGATTGTTGTAATGTACACGTGGAATAACGGAATACTGTAAAAGGAGTGGAAAGTGAGATAAAGAGAGAAAGGTGTGGAAAATGATTCAGGCAGTTTATTAGTTGATTATTGATTACTATTATCAAATAAGATTTGCATAACAATATAGGATTAGTAAGGGAGAGTCAGTACATATATCACAATGAAAATATCACCTAAAAGTTGAGAAGTTTTCTAAACGTTTTCTAAATTCAAAAACTATTTACATTCTATTCAGATGTGGATGACTTCCTTCCCATCACACTGCTCATGAATATCCTCGACATCTTTCGAATCTTTCCTCCTTTGACTCCAGAATTGTTACTAGGAGTATCCGTAGGTGATAGAATAGCTCCTCCTTCGGCACTTTCCATTAGTGCTAAATCAGCACTTGCTGCAGGGGAAAGAGATCCAAATGATGAATGGGAGAAGGCTTTGTAGATAGAAGCATCCCGAGCATGGAGAATAGAGTTCATTTGGCTGAATATTTCATCTACATCTGATTTCTGACAGGCTTCCACAGAGACACTTCGCCACTTTTCTTCGTTTTCGTAGAGCTGAAAAAAAAGATGCTCGTGAACAGTAGACTTTCACCTACCTTTGCCACGTGTCTCAAATTCCATTCATCATCTCCAACGACCTTCTGAATCGTATCCTCACTGAGAACCGGCAACCAGTAGAAAGTGATGAGCCACGTGTCAACTCTTCCGGCTGAAAACCTTAGAAGTTCAACGAAGAGTAGGCGGAGCCTTACGTTTAGAATCCTTCAATTGCACACGGACTCCGCCCACATATTCCCATGGTACTTTTGTTTGTTTCTGATAACCTTGAGGTAGAAAAGCCGATTTGTCAACTGCGTACTTGTCGATTTCGAAGCATGTCCAACGGATTACTGTAATGAAAATTTGAGAATACAACAATTGTTGAGAAATGACAAACCTAGCCTTGCTTTCCATTTCGGCTTAAAACGATGAACACGAAGAACGACGAATGAAGAGAGTTGTCCACCACCATCGTTCCAAGCTACAGTAGTAGGAGAAGAAACTGAAATCGTTTGTTGCTTTTATATATCATCAATCCTAATTCTTACCCAAAGCTCCACTGCTATCTTCCTTGGAAAATCCAAAGTTCGAAGATGCACTCGTTGGAAATCCTTTTCCCTCTGGTCTCTCTTCATTCTGCTCCATTACTGTAGGCAACGGAGTCATTGGTCCCGCAGCAATCGGACTATTTGGCATTTTCAACGTGAGCATTGCACTCATCTGCCGTCCATATCTACCACCACGTGGATGGAATCCGGCTCTTGATGAATTCTTGAGAATCATAACGAATTCTAGACTTCTAACACTGGAAATACTGGCTTCTAGATCTAACTTGACGTCGAATAAATCTACAGCTTCTAGGAAGTATTCTTTGACTTCTAATATTCCTGGGATAGTCTCTTTATCTTTACAGCTTTCTTCTCTCAATTGGAATGCTTCATCTCGTAACCATCTCAATGGTTTTTCCATATTATCCACTTCAATTACATATTGATCCTTGTCCACAAACCAGACTACAACTGCCTTTTTCTGTCGTTTGTTTCCATTCTTTTTGATTCGGGAAACCATTCC
Source organism: Caenorhabditis doughertyi (assembly GCA_963572265.1). Taxonomy (NCBI): domain Eukaryota; kingdom Metazoa; phylum Nematoda; class Chromadorea; order Rhabditida; family Rhabditidae; genus Caenorhabditis; species Caenorhabditis doughertyi. Next base: position 12,605,557 of record OY751554.1, read on the forward strand.
AAGACAAGTGAATCCAATTTGTCCGACTAGTTTCGAGCTATCTAGAGGAGGAAGTTCGTATTCGATTTCACCGTCTTCTTCGGCTAGGTAGAACTGGTAGTCATCGACAGTGCCGCTGGAAATGCTCATCATAGGATCTGAGAATTAAAAAGAGAACATAAAATGTTTTATGAAACAAGTCACTCTAACATTTTCATTATCTTTTTTTTCCCATTTAATACCAAAACTTACGGTAAATATTCATCGAACTTCAAAAAGTACTGTAGCATACAGTAACCAACAACTTCTCTCATCCTTGCCGTCGTCAACACTTCAACTTTCAACGATTTAAACGAATCCTCCGAATTCGGTGGTTTCGGAATAATAATCTCAATTTCTCTCGATGGATCTGTGTTCGTCGCCGCGAATTTCAAATATTCTCCTAATGGATTATTCAAAGATTCCGAGTTCTCTTCTAAATACTTTTCCACGACTGATTTCTCATTTGGATCTCTTTCTGGTAGAGGCCAAATTACTTCTTGTTTTACAAAAAGCTCATCTAAAGGTCCAGTATAAATATTGTCTCGTCGGCCTTCTTCTTTAATCTTTTCAGCTGTTCGAAGAGCAAGAGAATCATTGATAAGTGTCCTTGTATGGATTGGTTCCTCGTATAAAGGAATCTAGAAATTACTAGTTTTCAATCAAACTTTGAGAGCTTATCAACCTCATAAACATCATCATATGCACCGTCTGCTGCATGAAAATCTATATTCTTTTGTCTAAAATCTAGAGGAAGTCCTCCAGACCGCACTCTCCTAGTTGGGCTTAACAGAAGACGCGAACAAAGACCCGGTCCATCGTCATCTTCCAGTCGCATCTCATGTCGAATCACATTTAGAAGCTCTTCTTTATCAATGTGACCCATCTGAATATCCGTAGGTTACTGTAGGGGGAAATAGTGTGGATGATAGCTCACTCTGTTAGTAACAGTAACAATATATATGTACAACCCAAAAATTTCAAATTAGAGATTCATCGTGATGAGGCCGGGAGTGGAATTTTCAGGAAACTGTACACGTGGAATAGTTCCAACAGACAAAACGAAAAAGCATCAGAAACGAAACAAATGTTATAGAAGAACAAATTAATTGAACAAAAAATGAATAAATTATTCAGAGTCAGAAGAAGAGGAAGAGTCCGACGATGAGGATGATGAAGATTCGGAATCGGAGCTAGACGAAGATGAACTGGATGAGGACTGTTGTTTTTTATTCGTCTTCTCTGGTGATCTTTCAGTAGGACGTTCTTTCGAATTGGCCCTATCGACATGAACTGGCGATAGTTTGGTGTTGGCTATGTAGTTGTCAGAATCACTGATAACTTCTTCTTTAACTTCGATTTCGGCCTGAAAATAGAAAACGTCAAACTCTGGAAAATGTTTGGAAGTAACCTACCACTTTAGATTTCTTTGCAGCAACTCTTGATTCCTCATCAGAAGAATCATGACGACGTCTTCTCTCTCCACTCCTACTTCTTTCCCTTCTCGCCTTCTCCACACTTCTAGAGCGTTGGCGACGACGTTCAGGACTTTGACGACGTGCTGGCGGACTGCGACGACGATCTTCTCGTTCCACAGACCTTCTTCGTCGATCTCCTCGGTCTACTGACCGTCTGCGTCTTTCTTCTCTGTCGGGAGATCTTCTACGATTATCAACTTCCCGGCGTTCTTCTCTGGATCTATCACGTCTTCTATCACCACGATCGTCACGTCTTCTGTCTTCTCGATCATTCTCTGGGTTTCTATCAGGTCTTCTATCATCTTTTCTTTCTGGTTCACGTCTTCTAGACTCCTTATTCTGACGTTCATCTTCACTGGAATCTGGCTCTTCTTTCTTGATTTCAGACGCTGCCAGAAGTTCCTTCTCCTTTTGTCTCAACTTTTCTCTTCTTTCCTCCATTTCTTTTCTCTTCAACTTTTTCTCTTTCTTCTTTCTTTCCCGACGACGTTTTTCTTTTTCATCTTCACTGGAAGACGAAGAAGATGAGCTGTCTGAATCGGAATCTGAATCAGAAGACGAGGATGATGAACTTGAATCCTTCTTCTTTGACTTCTTCGCTTTTTTCTTCTCGAGTCTATGCTTTCTGAGTTGTTCAATAATCTTTTCCTTATCATCTTTTTGTGGAAGGTCTGTTTCCATAGCAGCTCCAACAATATCAGATTTGTTCATTTTTGCCATAGAACTTCCAGGAACATAGTCTTCCGCTAATCCTAAAGCGTTTCTCATTCTATCCCGATTCTTTTCAGCTGCACGTCTTCTAGCATGAGATTCTCTGGTATCCAACTCTTTGTCTACGTTTAATTCTCCGGACTCGAGTTGCTTCAAAAGGTTTTGTCGATATTCATTGACTTTTTTTTCAATGTCTTCATCGTCGAATCCTTTGTCTTCGAGTAACATTTCGAATTCAGTGCATTTCACCTCAACTTGTCTTTTTCTATTGTGGTCCATGATATCTTCATTGGGCTTTTTGTTGAGCTCTGCTTCCATTTTCCGCAAGTCTTCTTCACCATTGTATTCGATTTTTCTCTGTAATGACTCTATTAAGCTTTGAAAGAAACTGAATCAGCTCAAACGAAAAAAAAATTTGGAAATAGAAAAATTATATATTAGCTCGAATTATTATAATCTCTTACCCTCGCCTGCATAAGATGAGACAAATTCGATTGAACATATCCATTGGTTCCCGTTCCACGGGCGGTTTGAAGTCCGATTCCATTATACATGTTTGAGATGGAGCTGAAATAAAATATCAAAAAGTCAAGTGGCTGAGAAATTGAAAAAAAGCTCAGCGGAAAAATTGTTAATTGAAATTAAATTTTTAACAATATTAGAAATTGACTGAATGATAACTGACTTCTAAAAAACTAAATTTGAATACGTCGGGAAAGAAACGAATGTAAGTATCAAACTTTGACCTTTGAAATTTGAATTTTTACTCTTGAACAAAAGGTTTTTATTAAAAAATTATTACAGTTGAAACAATCAATTTTATAAAAATAGACGAACACTCTAGAACCTGAAAGTTCTCATTACAATCTTTGTGAAACAGAAAAACCATTCGAAAAACCCTCATGTTTAAAGGCGCATCGAGTGGTCTCTTCCACGGGTCTCGACACGAAATAAGAATTAGCAGTGCGTTGAAAACTTGTCGAGCACAGGAGCTTTTTCTTTTGTTTTCCAATGTTTTTAGATGTTTTCTATAAAAATCAACCGCATTGTGCCATGAAAACAAGCTGGAAAATAAGTGAGTTATCTAGGGAGATAACAATGAAATCAGAGAGGTCGCCAGAGCGAAAAATTTCTGTGGAGAGAGGGAGAAGCGCCCGTCGCTTATTGATTGACATTTGGATTAGTGCTGGCACAATTTGCCATATAGATCTGTTGTTCTTTATCATAATTAGTTGAGATTTTTCAATGAGCTAAATGATTCATTCAGATTGTCTGAAGCTTTTGCCAAAAATCGATACTTATGTTTTTCATCATTGACTCTTGTTTTCCCATGACATTCATACATATGCGAGTTTCTGGACGTTGTTTTCGCGATATTCCACCAGTAATATATTAGGATATGAAATTTAGAAATCTAGATGAGCTGCTGATGTCATAATAACTATTCTTATTACTTTCATACAGTAGAGGTCTTTGGAGCTCTACTTGGATTATTGTTATTATTCCTTTCTTCAACTCATCAGCCTTTCCGCTTCGAATTCTTCTTTTTCTCTATTTCAACCACGTCCCATTATTCCACGTTACATATGACGTTTCCTATTCATCATCTTTTTCTCAGTTTTCCATTTATTTTGTTGACAAACTGCGATGCGACGGTGGGTGTAAGTAATCGGTATTCGATTCAGCACATTATATAAACTTTGTGTTCTCGATAAAAACTTTTCATCATGCGCATTTTACAAATTTGTCGCAGATTCTCCTCATTCCAAAGGTTATTTTCGTGACCATTGTGACAAGTGAGACTCGAAAACACCGTAATCATCGTTTCCCCATCTCATCTATCTCATTCGTTCCTTCTTCCATTTCGTCCTTGCTACTTTTTTCCTTGTGTCCAACCGCTCGATCGTCCCACCATTCACCGATTGATTCTCGTCTGCTATGTCGTGGTCATTTCATCGTCCGTCAGCCCTTCTTCTTCATCTTAACAACCATTCGAGAAAAGAACTGATTCATCTCGTTTTGATCTCTTCTCCTTCCCTTCCAATTCCCCACAATCCATTTAGTGGAATGAGATGGTATTCTTTTTATTCATGACCATGACGTTCTTGTCAATCATTACTTTTTTGCAAAACGTTCTTTTTGCGAACGATAACTTAAACGTTTCATGAAACTCATAAAACAGGAAAATGAAGGAGAAAAGGGCGGATTGATCTGCTACCATTGCAGATGCGAGTACAAGAGAAAAATAAACTTTTCTTTTTTGAAAAACAAGTTTAGTCTCCGTTCAAATATTCTCAGTTTTCACAATAATGCTGTTATAACAGTTCGTGCTTATTTTTCCGGAACTTTCCTATTCTGGGTGTGTGTGAAAATGGTGATCACTGTACAACAACATTGGTTAACACATGTGATTTTCACGGGAAGAAGCGGTTTTGCAATACACCAGTCGATTTGTCCTATTCTCAGATGGAGCTTTGCCTTTTTTAAAATCTATCTAAAGATTGAACTCGCAATATTAAATAGGAATACGAACATTATTGCAATAAACCAAGGCTTCGCAAGAAGTTTAATAAAATTGTGAAGAACAATTTATTGAGACAAAACTTCAGAAACCGATGACAATATGCAATTCTTTCCACTGAGCGCCAAATTCATCATTTTCTAAAAATATTTCTTACAATAACTACGCTATAAATATTCGTTGCTTGGTAGATAATATATTTTGTTGATGACTAGATAATAGAGAACTTTTATTCGAAACCGTAGAGTGACCACACCCAGTTGCCAAAATTCCTTGTTTGCCAGCAATATTCTTTAGAATTCCAGTTTTCTTCTTTCTACGAACTTTTCCATCTATTGGTTTTCGCTAAATCGAAACCATTCCTACTTCTGATGTTGATCTGTCGGGGAAAACTTTTTTTCCTTTCCATCTCATAGTTCCACAGAATTCATCCACATCGTTCTTCTTCTTTTCTCTTTCTCACCTGCCCGATTCGTGTCACTCAAATGGAGAGAAAAAGAGAAGCGACGGACCGCCGTTTCGTTTCCATCGATGCAATAGTAGTAGTAGTGGCCGTTGGCTGTGGAGGGGGCAGAGGAGGGCTACTTGATCGATTTCCGACGTGTCTTTTCCTCTTTTTCTCTATGTCGATGTGTGCCCATGCGTCGTCCCCTCCAACCGCCCGACTCGTCGCCAGCCAGCATCAGCGGCCCGTAGCATCAGCAGCATCTCCTCTCTTCCCTCTAGCTTCTCTAATCCTTATTTTCCCTCTCTCTGCGTTCGTTTTATCCGCCAGTACCCTCTCTGCGCTCACAATAGTTTTTGGGGTCGTATACACCTACTCTTTTTCTCTAAAGCCTCCTTCCGTTCTCATCTCGATTCCTGCCCCTCAATTCTCGGTTTCTTCTATTTCTTTTTTCTCCTTCCTCGTTCTCTTTTTTTCCCTCTAGCCAATTCGTCCTATTGATTGTCCACAATCGATTGATTTCATCTTTCCCTCTCATATTTGTTCTCTTTTCTCTTCCGTTAATAACATCTCAGCTTCTTTTTTTCAGTAACTTCGTGGTTGTTCAAACTATCCGATCTTCGACTCAACGACACGCCTTCGAAAGTGTTGTTGTTGAAACCGAACTCCCCCCAAATTCTTACTGAAATATATTTCAAAAACCCCCCAAAATAAAAAATGGAAGGTCAAAGTGAAGGAATTTCAAAGAAGAAGACCAGGTAAGAGTATCTCTTCGCTAAAAAAAAGAAATAGCCAGGTCTTCTCCTATATTCAGTGATATGATGAATTACCAGTCAAAAAGATATAAGATAACCGGTTCTGGTTTTTTGCAATTCATCAGAAAACGGAATGTATTCGTTCTAGAAGCGTGACAGAATGATTTATTATTATTATTATTATTGTACATTAGTCTGAAAGCCATGATATAAAATGTGTTATGGTCGGGAAAAATATAATTTTTTGATACTGGAGCTCTAGCGAAAGCCTGTACTTTTTGTCTGGAAAGCCCAGCTAAAGAACCGAAAAATTATGATTTTATTCAGGTCTGGGTGCGATGTTGCCTGTCAGACGGATCAAGCGAGCACTGCCAGTGTCAGTTATCAACAAGGACTACAACTACTACAACAGCAGAGCCAAGCGGCATCCTCAAACACAAGGTCAGCGCCAACCCATACGACGGGTCACAGCAGTGGATGCGGATGGGAAACGTCAACAAAACTACGGTCAGACGACACATCATCAGCAGCATCAGCGTCAGCTTCTGGAACATCTATAACACCTGGTCTCAATGGCGTCGCACATGCACCACCTAATGTAGCAGCATCTTTGGTGAGTTCTCTCTCACGGAGTTAGCAATCAAAGCTTAAATATAACTACTAATCACCTGTTTCCATCCCAATTAGTCATCTTACAATTAAAAATAGATTCTGCTTTTAATTCTCGAATAAAAAAATTTGACTGACGTACAAGGACCATTCGAATTTCGTCAATGATGGTCTCGGTAGCTGAAGTTAATGCAACTTTAATTTCTTGTAGAGTGCCATGGACAAGAAACTAATCGTAACCGGAGGACCTGCTGGAGTTAAACCAAACGAGATTGAAGCATATTTTGGAGAAAAGAAACCACCAACGGTTAACTCGACAACGCAAGCAACACCGGGACAAACGCTTAGCGCTTCTCAGCAGTCTAAAGCTCGTGCCGCTTCTACAACGGGTGTCGTTGGTGAAGCAAAGAAACAGGTTCTTATTTTCGAGCACTAAGCCAATTTTATAAACCTATTATTACCTTTAGACATCGAACGCCAATACTGCTACGTCATCTAATGCTTCTACGAACGGAAATTCCAAAGCTGCTGCTGCTGACGGACCATCATGGAACGATGAGAGCTGTAAACTGCGGTTGGTGATAAATCGGTTCTCCCAATTGGAAGAGACGATGTGCTCGCCGCCAAAGTCAATTGAAGGAGTTTCATGGAAGATTATGGTGATGCCAAAGCAACATATGGTTCAGAAGAAACAACAGAAGTGCATGGGATTCTTCCTTCAATGCGCGCCGGAACGAGCCTATTCTGAGTAAGCGAATGATTTCTAAACTTAATTTTTGAGATGACCTTTTATGAAGTTTCATATTTTTTATTTTCAGTCAGTGGAGTGTTCACGCTGTTGCCGACATGCGAATGATATCCTACAAGCCGAATGTTCCCCACTTTGCCCGACGAACGACACATACGTATACTTCAAAGGAAAACGACTGGGGATATTCATGCTTTATGACTTGGGCGGTAAGTAAATACATTTATATTGTGCAGGTCAACAATAATAGTTTTCAGGATATTATCGACGAGGGTCAAGGGTACATCCGTGATGACACTGTTGTCTTGGAGATCGCTGTCAAGGCAGAAGCTCCGAAGAACATGATGAGTCATGAAGACTTCTTGGATAAGATAGAAAAATGGATTGTTCTGGCTGATATGCAAATGAAGAAGAACAACATTGATTTGGCACTTGAGGCCAATCAAAGTGCCATGAAGTTCTGTAAGGGAAAAGACGACGTGTGTTATCAACGCCTCGAGACTCAACGAGAGACTTTTGTGAATGCGAAACTCTTCGAAAGTATCGAACGTATTGAGAAAGGGCCAGTTGTGTGTACCGATACAACTCACGGAAAACCAACGTCGTTGCGGCAAGCATTGACTGGTGCTCAGAAGTCGTTGAATGGAAAGATGACAGCTAAGGGCGGTAAGAAGACCAGAGCAGTGGTTACTGTACAGCACATGAAGAAGAAGAAGCCGTATGACCAGTAAGATTTTTTGGCTTGTGCAACCGTATCTATGTTTCTTTATTGATTTTCCAGAAACAACCCGAACCAACAGAGAACCAATACTGGGCCAACAGTGAAGGGTAAGCATAATTTCTCAATTCATAGGAAAACATCATCTTTTTCAGATCTCGTTGAGAAGCGGAAGAGTAGCAAGTCGGAAGATGCTCTTAAGAAGGACTCGCTCAGAACTAAAGAAGAGACTGATGCTGATGAGCAGACTGAATCGGAAGAGTCTCCAGATGAGAAGGCTAGCCCAAGTGACGAGGAAGAAGAGATTGAATTTGACGATGAGGAGTACAATGAGGGTGATTACGGTAGTCAGGCTGATGAATGCAGTACTCTCGACATGTTCTTGAGTGGACAAGAAGACAATGACCAAGATGTTGACCAAGACCAAAATCAATATCCAGATCCAGATATTATGCCAGAACCGGATGATACCTGGTCAGATGAGTCTAACGAAGATGGAGAAAGAGCCGACCAGGTAATAGAAGCGTTGATGTTGTACAAATCGGAAGAAGAACTTGGAAAGGCGGTACGGTACCATTGTGCTTGTGTCGGCCTGTGAAGCTAGAATTTTTCTAATTTCAGATATATTTCCAGGGGCAATCCGAAGATGATGTTTTGGTTTGTGACCGTATGGTCCAAACCGACTTCGACGAAATGCTCCGTACTGTTCTTGACGAATCGCGGGTTATGTATGAAGAGGTACGTGATTGGTTAACGGGGGGTAGGCATAGGGAAAAGAACGGAAACGTCACCCTTTTTAAAGAGCGCTTTGTTCCAGCGCCTGCTAGCCGAAACTGTTCTATGCAAGTTCCAGGAGCACGATGCCGGACAAGAGACTGTTTACTCTGATAACTACTACACACGCACTGGCATCAACGCTGATCCAGATGATGAACTCGAGGCAGTCTTTGGAGGAACTGGTCCGGTTGAACAAGAGGATGAGTTCAGCAACGACGTCATGGAAAGTCTCCCACCAACAATGCTCGGATCAGGGAACGGTACTGCTGCTGCTTCAGCTACAGCTACTGCTACCGCCACCGCTACTGCAACCGCTACTGGAGTTACTCCTGCCGTTGAACAAGAGGAGACATGTCAATTGTACAATGCTGAGAAGCTGATCAAACGCTGGTTAGATGTCGAAGGTGCTTTGTCCGGCAATGTTGACCCAGAAGGAGTATTGGCTCGACTCACTGAAGAAGATCGTCGAGACTTGCTCGAAGAGATCAACTTCAAATTGAATCCATTAATTGTTGCATTGGATCATGAGTTCCGTGAGACAGTCAGTGTTGCCAACAATTGCTTGGATAGTGCTCGTATGTCTCTATTCAACTCTCAACGAATGGTGGTTGATTGTGACAAGGCCAAAGAAGTTTTCGAGGAGAAACTCGCCTCCAAATTTGCTGAGCCGCCCAAGGAGCAGAAGAAACAAGAGACAACTAAGAAAGCGACCAGTGCAGCTGCTACTTCTGCTTCTGGAAAATCTTCTGGCAGCGGACGCCCAACAGTGATAGCTAAGCGATCAATGAAACAAGTTGTTTTGGAAGCTGATCAGACCGAGGAGCCTGTTAGAGGAAGAGTCGCCGATTTCATGCGTAACGTGGAAAATACCAATGCTGGCACCCAAGGTGACGACGCCATCTACAGAATGCGTGATGCTCTTGAAGGCTTCAAGGATCTCTACCGTAAACTCCATCCAATGATGACCACAATCAACACAAACAATGATCGTGTGACGAGAATCTTCTCACGATTCTGTGATGAGAATGGATTTGTCGCCGAAAGTGTCAAGAAGATTATTTCTGATGGTGAAAAAGCACATAATGATATGGTCGAGGAGCTGAAGAAAGCACGTGACGCTCTCGCTTTGGCTATTGATGAACGAAAGGCCAAGGAGAAGATTTTTTCTGACAATGTTCACAAGGCTATTGAAGATTCCGAGAAGCACACCAAGGCTATGAAAGAGATTAAGGAACTCAAAAATCAACTGAAGAAAGCTGAAAATAAGGCAACAAAAGAGGAAAATAGAGCCAATGGTCTTCAATCCCAACTGAATGATATCGAAGAGAAAGCAAAGGTTAGCCGCAAGGAGCTGGATACCTTGAAGAAGAAGACAACTGATGAACGTACCAAGGCTAAGAAGGAAAAGGATCGTGATACTCAAACCATTCGACAACAATCAATTGAGATTAGTGAACGTGAGAATGAGAGAGACAAGGCACGCAAGGAGCTCGAGGAGGCTAACCGTCAGAAGGATAAGTTCGAGAAGGACAAGAAAGCTGTTGGTGGACAATTGACATCCATGACCGAAAGGGCTCGTGCTGCCGAGGTCGCTGTAATGGAATCTAAGTGGAATATAGCATCTGAAGAACTCAAGAAGAGAAAAGAGGCTATTCAACATGGGTTCACAGAGACGGAAACACTTGCCAACCGGTAAGTTTGTAAAAGCGTTGATTGGGTTTCTCTCAATCAGTTGAAAACTCTAATTTTTTTCAGTGTTCGTCAAGTCAGCGATCGTGACATGATGCGAAAGTCGCTTGCCGAATGGAAAGCCGCTCTTGACAAGGTTGATGCTCATATTAAATCAGTAAAGGCCGAATACGACCATGCCTGCGAATTGATCAAAAATGGTGTGAAGACCCTCTCTCAGACCCTTGATATAAAGCTGCCTGCCGCCGAAGCACTTCCAAACCTTGTGAAACCACCACCAGTTCAAGTAGTTGCTCCATCGCCGTCTGTCATTCCAGCTCCAATCATGCCTCCAACTCCGGCTGCCGGAGTCATCGGGCAACAGAGAACACCTATCGGAGGTGGGCGACAAGGACCTAGTTCTGTCGTTGAGGCTCCAACTGCTGGAGCAACTCCATCTCGTAATCGTGTCCAAAGAGCTCAGTCACCGGTTCTCAAAAGCCAAGTTCGTACCGATGATGCTCCTTCTTCATTGTGGTCATGGAATACAATCGGAAATCTTGGAGATCTTCGGCCTTCAAGCCGTACCGAATCGTTCACTTCAATGGATTCACTCCAAAGAGATATCTGGGCTGCAAACCGAAATGACGCCGGTAGCATTGGATTTGATTCTTTGAGGGTAGGTTTTAGATATATATACTGTGAATGGCACTAACAACGTATAATAACTTTCAGCCGTCGTCCACATTATCAAATGGATTGCTCTCGGGTAATGGAGGTGCTCCTTCATCAACTCCATTCCTCCGGTCTCAATCCAGCCAACCACAACAGCAGAGTCAACAGCCTTCCATCAGTATGAACCAGAATAGCTATCAGCAATCTCAAATGCAGCAACACCAGCATCATCAGAACACACAACGGATGCAGCAACAACAACAACAACAGCAATCCCGCGGATATGGTGATATGTGGAATGCACAGAGTATGCAACAGAGCTCTCAAAATCAAGACTACGGAAATCCACGAATGTCGGGTGCTCATAATGGCGGCGGTGATTTGTCGAACGGTCAAGGTAATATACTACTTTTTGATTCTGATCCAAATTCTCTTTTCTTAGGCTACTCTCCTTGGTACAACCCACCATCCCAACAACAACAACTTCGTGGACCAACTCCTCAACAACAGCAACAACAAGCTGGTGGTCATCATAGCATGTTCCAGTCCCACTCATTCTTTGACAATGGAATGTAATTCTTCCTGTGAAATTGGTTCTATTCCAAACATCTTCTATCAAACATTCATGTCGACTATTTGTTCAAGCAAACCGAAATTGCTCCCTTTGTGTCTCTCTTTCCGGAATACTTTGCTTTTCCCCCCTTCCTCCCCAAAATTCATCTAATATATTAACATATACCGGCGATAACTCCCACTCTGTTTTCGTTTTGTTTTTCACCACAACCACCAAAACCCTTTCCTCCTCTCCCACCCCTCAAATTCTGATGTCATGTACGACAAAACGTCTTCCCGCTGAAAAATATTCCCCCATTTATTCTTATACCCTTATTTTTTTTCCTATTTTTTTCTCTAGTTTAAAAACAACCCCTTCCATTCTTCCATTCTTCCCTCCCTCCCTCTCCCAAACCACACTCCCATTCAGATAAATTGCGCCAACTGTCTTATTATTCCTTTTTTGTCATCGTTGAACTGCACTACGCGCTCGCGACACAGAAACCGACACACAGACAGATACATTTTGAAAAAAAAAAGTTTATTTTTCAATCGTACTCTCTGTGTGCAAGTCAAGTTCTCTCTTTCTATCTGTTGTGCTTATATCATTATGATTTAGTTTCCTTTTTCCGAATGTTCCTTTAATAAATAAACCTGTTTCGGTCGATGTCATTCAAGTCTTGTTAATTTGTGTGAAAAAAGAAGAGAAAAAGAGAAAGAAGCTGTTATATGAATCACTGTTTATTTGAATTTTCACTAATTTTCTATCCTTCGACCTGATTCTCTTTATCTCTGGCACTTGGGGAACTAGGTTGAGATGCTCTGAAAAGTAATTTCTCAATAGATCATATTTTAAAGTTTACTCACATATCAATACACCAAGCAACTAGAGCTGCCACTAGCGATGCAAACACATTCAGATACAATAGTAGAAATGATGGCGTTGTTGACGGAGAGAATATGTAGGATACTGTAGAAGTGATCAGAAGAAGTGTGACATTTGAGGTGAATCCATAAAGTGGGTAGGATACGAATTGGATGAATCCCTGTAAAAGAATTTCATGGATAGAGTTTCAGTTTTTATCTTACCCAGGCAGCAGCTACAGTAGACTCCTGACGATCTTCTAGACTATGAGCCATGAAAAAGATGATGGATAGAAAGACTTCTAGTAGGAACGCCTGAATTCATTAGTTATTTTGGTGTGGGTTTAGTGACTGACCTGTAACCTATTAATCTTTCGGATCCCCTCAACTGCCACTATTTCATACATAACAATGTAATCGTTGAATTCCGTTTGAGTTACCAGTGATCTAAATAACGTAACACCCAGAAGAAACCCCAGGAATTGATCGAAACAGAAAGTGATCCCCAGAATTAAAGGGATTTCATTTCGAAGCCATTGCAAGAAAGTGACAGCTGGAATTAGTTTAGATGAGTTTAGTCTTTTCTGAAATAAGGCCACCTGGATTCAAATGAGCCGGTGTTAGATGACCCACTAGACTCCTCGCAATATAGAGCGAGAATCCTGATAGAAATGGGTAAACTAGGTCATTCGAACGCTGATACTGACCCGCGAAACAAGCTGAAGTTTTTGAAACTACAAGTTGCACAATAAGAAAAACTTACCCAGGAATGAAAAAATAACAGATCCTAAAAATTCTCCGAAATTCGGAAGAATTAAAATATTATAAAAACGACTACATCTATACTTCACTTCATCTTCTGCTCTTCTATCATCCTCTTCTAGCTGTGTTCGCATTTCTAGACGAAAAATATATAGCGATTAGGAACAGATATATTTTTCGGGAGGGTTTTATAGATATCTCTAAACTCTCTTCTATCTCGTTTTGTGTGCAGTAGTCGTCCAGGAATAGAAGGAAGAAAAGGAGAGGAAAAGGGTTCCGTGTTCCGTTGCCATGGAGAAGCCTTCTTCTTTTTCTGGAGGGTCCGTCTTTGAAGGGAGAGAGGACAGGTGGCGAATAAGAAAGTAGATTAGAATTGAAATGAGTTGAGAAGGGGTTTCTCATGGGAAAAATTGATGAAACACGCAATTAGTGGGTGGTTTGAATAGGACGTTGATGAAATTGAGGAATGAAGTATACTGATATTCCTTATCTGTTTTCAAAATGTAACTTATGAAAACGATCATTGTGACCAAAATTTCATTAGTTCTGGTACTTTGTTAGTTAACAATTACTTCGTATCTTTTCCCTCTAGTTTTCCCTCAACTTCCGTCATAACTCACTTTCTATTCTTCCAGCTCCCTCATCAATATGGTCAAACCCACAGGAATCCTCGATAAATCTTTGAGCCGTGGAAAAGGCGAAGTCAACCTGTCGACATTCGCCGTCCTCTTCTCCGAAATGGTTCTTTACGCACAGAATCGATCCGATACCATTGATGATATCAATTTCAAAATAGAATCATACGGGAAACAAGTGGGTCTTCGAATGTTTGATATCATTGTGTTACGAGAGAAAGGATACAAAAGAGAGACAAAGTTGTTGGGAATGCTCATGTTCATCAAATCGACAGTGTGGAAAAATTTATTCGGGAAGGAAGCCGACAAATTGGAGAGAGCCAATGATGATCATTGTACATGTAAGAGAAACAAATGAGAATAAAACTAACCCCAGGAACAGATTATATTTATTCAGATCTATTAATCGAAAAGGAACCACTTGTGAACACCTACATCTCAGTTCCACGTGATAAGGGAAACCTTAATTGTGCAGCTTTCGCGGCCGGAATCATTGAGGCTATTTTGGAAGTACTGTAGAGGGATAATTTAGTTTTATACCATTCCTATTTTCAGAGTGCTTCATTCAAATGCAAAGTGGGAGCACACTGGCACAACGGAACCTGCTACGTAATTCAGTTCGACGAATCGGTTATTGCTCGAGAGAATGCTCTTCTTGACGCGAATCGATAACTCTCTGTGATGATGTAAATATCAATTTCATTCCCCAATATGTTTTTCAATTTCTCAGGGTAACCATAATTTAATGAATTTTTGATACTTATTCATTGTTTTTCTTTTGCAGCTTTGGAAAGAATTTCCAGGTTTTGTGTTTGTAGTTTCAGATACCAGAGGGAAATTACATCATATTTTCCAGAATGCGCTCTTTTTTCCGAATTCTGAGCATACGCCGATTCTCTACGTCATCACGAAGATCTAACTTTGAAAGAAAAACCATTGAAACAGTCTGCCCACGGATTCATAAATATCTCTTCCCTCACGTCTCCGTTCCTTCCACGTCATCAGCTTCAGAATATTCTGGAGTGTTGCCACCACTTGTCGCTGAAAACGTAGTTGATCATTTTCGAGGTTTGGCTGAAAAACAGACAGGAAGCTACCGGAAATTGTTGGAAAAGGCGTGTGAATTCGATTTGAGAAGAGCGAAGAAGGTATTAGAGAAGATTGATGTGAGTTGAGGGTAAGAAAATATACAAGGGTTGAAAAACCAGGCTGACTGATGAAAATCAAATACTGACATACTATTCTCTAAATTTTCAGAAAAAACAACTATGGCGATATTCAACTGGCTGGACTAAATACCCATTCAAAAATCTGGAATCTTCCATCGAACCAATCGATTTTCCTCCAGATTCAGTTCTATTTTTTGATATTGAATTAGTTGTTCGAGATGGAACTCTTCCCACTCTCGCCATTGCATTGGGTCGAAATGCTTGGTATGGATGGTGTAGTGATAGATTAATCAATGACACTGATATCCCGGAAATCCCCACAAAAGATCATTTAATTCCAATTGGAGATATTGGAACAGAGAAAGTAGTCATTGGACATAACGTGGGATTTGATAGAGCCAGATGTCGAGAGGCTTTTCAAAGGGAGAATGGATGCAAGATTCGATTTATAGATACAATGTCAATGAGTATTCCAATGTATGGAATGGCCGATCATCAACAAGCACTTTATGAGACTTATGATACCGATAGAGAGGATGATTCTCATGTGCGATTAGTTCTAGGTTATAATAAATGACATACTTTTTTTGCAGTTAGATTGGTACAACTCCTGGAAAGAACGAGTTTCAAAGAATTCTCTCATTGCAGTTCATCATCATTTGTATTCTCAAGAAGCTGGTAATACATTCTGAGTTCAATTGATTTGGCTTTATCCCCACATGTTTCAGTTGAAAACGACGAGTCGAGAAAGCTGAAACAACGTGCCAGTTTTGTCAAAGACCCCATTGAAACCATTCGAGAGCAATTCCAAAGTCTAATGACATATTGTGCCCGAGATAATATTCTTTGCGCTGAAATCTATGTCAAACTTTGGCCAGAATTCATGCGTCGTTTCCCTCATCCGGCCACTTTGTGTGGAATGTTGAACATGGGTAATGTGTATCTTCCGATTAATAGTTACTGGAAAATGTTCTATGATGCAAATGTGAGAATTTGTGAGGAGAAGAAAACACAGGCGACAAGGAAGATTGTAGAGGCGGCAAGGATTTTGAGTAGTGGAAAAGGAGATGAAGAGGAAGAGGTGGATTCAGAAGAAGCTGAAGTTAAAAAAGAAAACAGGTAAGATATTAAAATGCCACTGTGATCTCCTACCTACTAGTTTGGATTAGGATCATCGTACCTACCGTAATCATCATGTTCCAGCCCTCTCGCTGAAAACGACGTTTGGCTATGGCACCAAGATTGGGCAGTCAACTCGAAACAGTCTTGCTCCGAATGGCTCATCAAACTTTTCAAAGCACGAGGATTCGTAAATTTATCACTGGATGAAATCGACAGCCATCATATCGCCCTCAAAAGTCATTTGATTCCCGGAATCTTCGGCTTCGTTTTTGGACCATATCCACTGTTGAAAACAAGATCCAAAGGATGGGGATACTTGGTTCCGAATCGAAAAGAGGTGGAGAAAAGACTCACGGAAGATCCAGAATTGAATTATATCGAAGTGAAGACTGACGTGAAGGAGCATTCTATAAAGCAGAAGTTTCCGATTCGAAAATTCTATGAAACAGTTCAGAATAATGAGTACATGTTCGGAGAGTTACCAATTTCTCCAGATAAACTAGGATTTGAATTGGATGATGATAAATTGATTCGATTCTATCAATTGGATCATCCGACTGGAGAGGGAAATGTGGGAGATCCATTGACAAAACATTTTGCAAAAGATTTAAAAGAAAACGTTTTGAGACCTACTAGGTGAGTTCTGTAAATCTTCAAAATCTGATTTGACCTATTTTCAGATATGAAGGATTCTTCGATGTAGTACTAGACTCGATTCAAACCACTCAATTCTGGACTAGTTACAGTGACAGATACCGGCAAGAAGTGGCAATTTGGGAACCAGAAAGATCATGGAAAACTGAACAAGACCTAGAAATGATGGATGGATCCATTGCGGCAGCTGTCGTTCCAGCTGGTACAGTATCCCGTAGAAGTGTTCATAAGCTATGGGTCACTCTGACAAATCAGTCGACAGGACATGTTATTGGAACTGGAATTAAGGCGATGGTACAGTCACCGAAGGGATACCGATTAGTCGGTGCTGATGTGGATTCACAAGAACAATGGTTAGCTGCTTTGTATGGAGATGCAAGTGCTGAGAAGAGATTACGTGAGTCGATCGCTCTTACAGTAATCTCAAAGTAGAAAAATCATTTTCAGCTCTGGAAAAACGTGTTGCCGGAAAGACTGCCTTCTCGAATATGATGCTTGCCGGATCAAAATCCGATAACACTGATCTCCATTCTGTCGTCGCAAATCAACTCAAAATCTCTCGA
Source organism: Caenorhabditis doughertyi (assembly GCA_963572265.1). Taxonomy (NCBI): domain Eukaryota; kingdom Metazoa; phylum Nematoda; class Chromadorea; order Rhabditida; family Rhabditidae; genus Caenorhabditis; species Caenorhabditis doughertyi. The sequence goes on from OY751554.1 coordinate 12,623,001, forward strand.
AATCATGCGAAAACTCTCAATTATGCAAGACTGTATGGTTCCGGAGAGACACACGCGGGAAAACATTTGATGAGAATTGGAGGAATGAAACAGGCAGATGCAGAAGCGACGGCTTCTCAATTATTCAAATTGACAAAAGGAGAATCGGCAAAATTTATGAAAGTGGATCCGAAGATGAATGTTTTAGTGGATAAGTATATTAAAGAAATGGTGGAGGATGAGGATTTGTGCAAGATTTTGACAATTGATGGAGTCTACTATATGCCCGGTTATACTAGTCAATTTGCGTAAGTTACAGTCTTCACATTCATCTACAGTAACCTTCATTTCCAGAGCTGAAACTGTTCGATTCGAAGATTGGCTTCTCTCCTATTACTCTCCGCTTCTTAACGAATCTCAACATGATAAATTAATCTATTCGATTTATGAAAATCCAAATGAGACTCGTAAACTTTTCGTTGGTGGATACGAGTCATCAACATTCAATTTTCTGGAAACTTCTGCCGCTGCTCATGATCTTCGAACACCAATTTTAGGATGCCAAATTGCGGATTCACTGGGCAAGCTGCCAGAGGGAACTCCAGATTCTAACTATTTCGATATGAAATACAAAAGATCCGTTATGAATTGGATTGTTCAATCCTCTGCAGTTGACTTCCTTCATCTCCTACTGGTATCAATGCAATGGTTATGTGATACCTACAATATCGATGCTCGCTTCGTTATCTCAATTCACGATGAAGTTCGTTATATGTGCAAAGAGGAAGATGCTCCAAGACTTGCTCTGGCTCTTCAGTTATCGAATTTATTGGTTCGAGCATTCATTTCGGAGAGAGTTGGCATCTGTCAATTGCCTAATGTTAGTTAGCAGGGGCTTTATTATAAGGGCATAAAGTTTAATGGTGGTATTTTATTCTGGCATTATGCGAAGGTTTCTGTATCTTATAATATTATACTCAATATTTTGAAGGCCCAATGAACCGATTTCTTCTATTTTCAGACTGTCGCCTTCTTCTCCCAGGTGGATTGTGATACAGTACTTCGAAAAGAAGTTGATACGGTTAGTATCAACCCTGATGGAACAAAAGTGGAGAATGGAGTTGCATGGACAATTGATGATCTTCTTAAACTGACCGGTGGAAAACTTGATTGATCTTTACTTTGTTATTTTTTACCATTTGTTGTTATAAATAAAATATATTACTAGTAAAACCTAGTAGAAATCGTTTTGATAAATGACTCAAGACAACTTTTTTATAAGTACATTATCAATAATGCATAAATAATGGAAATTTGCTACTGGATCAACAAATGCGGTTCTATCCCAGCTCGCTTTTCAAAAACAATGTCACATCTATCGTTTGTCATTTATCTTCCTTTTGTCCGAAGGGTATTCGTAGATTCCCGTACTCCGTTTGTTGAGTCACCGTTTCTACAAGAAATGTATTTTGCCGTCCCCTCCTACTGTCCACGTTTCCAATTTCCGCATCTAGAAAGAGAGACGGACCGACTATACTAATGTTCAGGATTACTGAAACTACAGTAACAGTTCGGTCAAGCAGAATTACAAAAAAGATTATGTATTTTCGAAATAAATTGTTCGAGAAGTTTGAAAAAATAATTTATCTTTTTAGAACCAAAGAAATAAATAAAAGAAGACAATATAATCTATCGTCTAGTTCCATCCTCATAGAATACTCCACCATCAGCGGAGCAATATTTTGGACATACACCCTTCTCTCCTCCATTTCCATTAACTCCATCTCTTCCTGGATTTCCTGGAACTCCATCCATTCCTGGTTCTCCATCAATTCCTGGCTCTCCTGGTGCTCCTTGATCTCCTCCCAATCCATCTTTTCCTGGAATTCCTGGTGCTCCACGTGGTCCTTGTCTTCCTTTTGGTCCTGGTGGTCCTTGTGGTCCTGGAACTGCTGGAACTTCCTTAACGTCTTCTCCTGGTTCTCCTGGTGCTCCAGTCTCTCCATCTTTTCCTTTTTCTCCACGTCTTCCCTTTTGCCCTTGAGCTCCTGGTGGTCCTTGTGGTCCCTTCTCTCCAAATGTTCCAGGTCTTCCTCTATTTCCTTGTGGTCCTGCTGGTCCTGCTGGTCCCAATTGACCTTGTGGACATGGTGCACATGGTGGCTTGGTAACTGGATTACATGGTCGTTTTGTTGGCTTTCCTGGATTTCCTGGAAGTCCATTAGCTCCTGCTTTTCCATTTGGTCCTGGACGTCCTGGAGCTCCTGGTGGTCCCTTTGGTCCTGGAGCACAACAGTTCTCACAAGTAGATGTTGATTCTGTCTCATCTGTATTCTCATGAACTCCAACAGATGGAGCTGAGGTTGTAGTGGATTCAGAATGTTCATAAGGCTCCTCTGGTGGAACTGTAGACTTCAGATATTCCAAAGTGGAAGTTGGTTGTTCTGGTTGTTCATATTCTGGAGCTGGTGGTCCAGTTGTTGATGGAGATGCAGATGGACGTTGTGTTGATGGAGAATGAGTTACAACTGCTTCGTTGTTATCATATCCTTGAGTTGTTTCAGCTTCTGGAGCATCTGGGTAAGAAGGAGCAGCAGTAGAAGTGGTGGTTCTTCTAGTAGTGGTTGTGGTTGGGGCTTCTGGAAGGAATAAGGTTGGGCCGTTCTATTAGAGGTGCTATTTTTCTGTGTAGCCTGTCACTAACCTGTAGTCGTGGTAGTTGTAGTTGTTGTAGTTGTAGTTGTGGTGGTTGTGGTAGTCGTAGTTGGAGCCTCTGTCTTTGGTGGAGATGTTGGTGGAGCTGGAGCATCGTAGGGCTGAAATTCCTAATTTTCCAGAATCTTTCGCCTAACTTAACTTACATTAGCTTCCTCCTTATTCTCTGCAACAACTGGATAACCGAACTTTGGTGGTGAGAATGGAGTTGTCTCATCAGCAGAGTATTCATAACCAGCCTGACGGGCGGTACGATTGAATCCACGTGCAAATGAAGCACGAAGCATATAGACGTCAGTCCAAAGTGTCTTCGCATTATTCTGACACTGATTCATTTCGATTTTCATCGAATGTTGAACTTCTTTGATGTATCCATGAACAATTGGAAGAGTGACGCAAAGGGCGATAATGGCCAGTGTGGATACGGTAACAGTCACGTATCCGATGATACGGTAGGCCTGGAATGGAAAGAAATGCAATTGTTGTAATACTTTCATTTTAGTTTTGCTTATGATTTAGTTTTACATCCAGTCTACAAAAACCAACTTACTAGAGTAATAGAAATACTTGAACTTCCAGATCAATCAGGGTTATTGTATCTAAAGATACAAACTTAATTTATTTTATTCACAGTATGTGGAAGCACCAAAGAACGGGGGGTACAAATAGAGAGACCCGATCAAGTTGATGTTTGGGAAAAATTTCAGTCCAAATTGAGAAAATTCCCGGATCAAACCAAGCTAGAGGTCACGGAATTGAACTGATCCTCTGAGTACACCAGAAGTGTCTTACTGTAGGGTTACTGTAGGTTGGATTCGTTCGCGGAAAAGGGCAGAAATGAGCAACAAAAAACTTCTCAAATGTACTGCTCATAATCAAATTGGATTCAAAATATAGAAAACTAGGAATGGTTGCCAATCCTACAGTAATTTAGAAAAACAATACAGTAACCACAAGCCCACGATAACCATATAAGTCATAATCTGATAATCTTACCTTTGTATTGGAGTCCACCTCCATCATTTCTTCCTCTTTATTGATAATCGACTAAAATAGGCGTTGAGAGAGTGGAAATGGGCAGAAGTCTGTTTCCCAGTTTCTCTCTTTTATACTCATCAGATGCACCACTTTTTCAGGCGAAAAACTTGGTCGGCGACACGGTTTTTTGATGGTAACATAGCTTCCCGGCGGCAGGTTCTTTCGGTAGGATGGAGAGAAAGAGAGAAGTGAAGAAGAGGATGGTGATTGAACAGATATTCCATTGAAAAGATAGAGAAAAAAGACAGATGATGATGATGTAATGACTTTGTGATAAGATGGAAAAGGAAGGGATGAAACTATGTGGAACCACCTTTCCTCTATTACAGTGGCACCTTCTTGTTGTACTAGACTCCTTTCCGGTATATTTGCAGAACAAAAAATATAATATTACAGATATTATTGAGTCACACGTAAGGTGAGACAGAAAAGAAGCAATGAGAGAATAAAAAGATGAACACACCTAGGTGTACTCATCAAAAAGAATAAATATAAGGGCACCTGGAAAAGATTAGAGAGAATTCTATTCAACTGAAAATACGTGATTTTCAGACTATTCTCCAATCTAATCAAGACACCCTGGAAATGGAAACAAGAGTAGAATACAGTTTAAAAAGAACAGATAAGAACAAGAAGACAGGAGGGAAATAAAAGAGAAAACCAACGATAATATTAGATCAATCCTTGCAATAATAATAATATTAAACAATGATAATTAGAGTCTCTCCTCGCTCAGAAGCGGCAAAGATATCCTGATGGGGCTCTGTTTTGCGAGAAACTCTTTGACGTCGAGTCCGAGTTTCGAATAAACTTCTTCACACTTCTCGTACAACATCAACATACAGTAGGCGTCCATTGCAGCGTAGCGGAGCTGAAATTATGAGAATAAAGAAGAAAATGTAGCTATTAGCTTACCTGAAGACTCCTCAGAGGCCTTCTATCCCAAACGGAGCATTGTTCAGTCTTGTCCAATGGTCTTCCCAGCAATTTCTCACATAGGAAAGACAGACCTTTATTCAAAAACTGTGCCCGTGCAGCCTCCTCTTTCACTGGTTTTGGCTCCGCCTCTGAAGCTCCAGAAGACGTTCCCTCGTCCAATGATTCATTCTGTTCAATGACACTCTCATCAATACTACTATCTTTTGCACTGGTATTCGACGTGGAATCCTCAATGAGGAATGGAAGATGATCACGTTTGAATTCCTCTGCATTCTCTAACTTTGCAATCTCATCCATCAAATCCATTATCAATTTTCCGACACAAACCACGTTGTTTGGCTTGTAGAGAACGGCGCAATTACGGAAAGCGGCTCGCATTTGATGAAGATCTTCATTGAATTGAAATCCGATTTTGATTATTTCAGGTGTCCAAAAGATATAAGAGAGAGCAAGATTATAAGTTTGAGGAGATATTTCTTGAGATTCCAGGTCAATGATATACGTGGCATCTGATAGAGCCATTTGGAGAATTGTGGCCCGACTCGGGCTGACGTAAGCACTCCATTCAGCATCAACTCCAACTAAAATTGTCTCTTCTCTTGAAACTTTGTATTCCAAAAGCATATGTAGATCACGCAATTCTTTCTCTGTTGAAACCATTAATATTTGTTTCATTTTCAAAGGGAAATTCAGAAAGTCTTCAGTGGGTTTCAGAGGATCTTCTCGAATCGTATTTTGATTGAATATCTGTGTCGGATTCATCTGATACGGCTGCATTCGTCGCCAGAATCGAGCTGCGGCATAGTCTGAAAATGAGTAATTCGAGGGTAAGTTGTGACAGGAGTCTCCTCGAACCATTATAATTTTTCTCCAAAACGTCGACTACAAACTTTTTGAGGTGGGGTCGTTGTGCGAGCACCGTCCATATCAAATCGTAGTAGTTCTCGTCTTTCCACGTCTTGTCGACGTACCGTTTTTGACCGAATTTCTAGAATATGGGTTCTAGATGTTTTGTCTAAGGCGCTATTACTAAGGTGATTGCCGAAAACTAAACGCGTGCTTTGGAAACGTGTAATAGGTCAATAGATAGCTAGAAAAGCACAGACAGCGTTTTTTTTTGTATAATTTTCGCCAAACATTCATTTTAGTCTCGCGCTCAACGTGTTTTCAGCTTCCGAATGACCCATAGCACGTCTTCTACATTCAGTTCTTGTCTTCTATTTTCTTCCCTCCTAAGAAATCTCACCTTTATAGCAGCACAAGCCCATCCTGTATGAATACCAGTGTTCCCTTGATTTTCTCCTTTTAAATCACTGACTAATTGCTGAACTGTTCTCGTAAACTGATGGAAATGCTGTAGATCGGGATGTTGTTTATCAATGTGTTCAGGAGTTGTGAGCTTAAAAGTCATTGGATCTTTCGACGCGTGCACAGCCCTTCTTAACACTTCTCGACACTTTTGACGGAATTCATCGGTTCGATTTGCTGCGAAAGTTTCAACTGTTTGTGCGTCAAGGGGACCGATATAGAGAGCGTGGAGGATTGTTTCCGGATCTTCCAGGTATCTGTTGAGGATTTGATCGTGCATGAAGAAGTTTAGAGCGTTGAAACTGGAAAATAGGAATGGTTCACGTTTACACAACTTTCTTTATCAGTTACCTTATGAGACCAAGCTTTGTGTTTTCCGCTATTATTTTACCGAACGCTTCGAGCTGCTTCGGACAATTCGATGGGCACAACACATATTTCACATTCTTCCATAACTTCGCCTGAAAACCGGAAGGAATCATTCTTATATATTTATAAAACAATTGTTGGGGTATATCCGTCCGTCTGTCAGTCGCAGCGTGAGTCTTCAATTCCCCGTGAACTTTACGTTCGGCTTTATGGAGCGGCGTTGCCACGATCAGTCAAAAAAGCGAGAAGCGTTGGTACGACGCAGGTGCGACAAGCAAGCTATATAATACAACACTAGCTTACCTCTGCAGCCAATGGAATTTTGAGCATTTCTCCAAGTAATCTGTTCGCTAACTCTGTAGTGAGTGTCACTCGTGGACCTATTGTCACATTCTTCCCCTTCTTTCCCCCTGATCCACTTTTCCTTTTCTTTCTTGAAGTTCCTCCGTTTTCCTCTTCTGTCTTCTCTTCTTTCTGTTGATCCTGTGGTTCTTGACTTTCTTTTTCTTTATCAAAGGGAACAAATTTCTGTTGTGGAAGTTGATAGGCTAGTATCATATTCAGTAATAATTCGGGAACAGAAACGTAGGAGTGTGGGAATCCAGGAGCGCCTATGCGGCTCTTCTGATGTGCATGCATGTATACTTGGCTCTCTTCCAGCATTGACACGTAAAGAGGTCCCAGTACTTCAGCTTTGATTGGATCGAACATTTTTTTGGCGAATGATTTGAAATCGAATCGGCCTTGGAACTTGGAAGTGGCTTTCTCATTGGCCATGTGGAATTGTACAACATCTTTCTGCAAAAAACAAACATACTTCAAGGTTACTGCGAAGAAAATTCCTGATTTTAAGGTATCATGGGCACGGCCATAGTTCTTGCTGTGAGCCTGAGAGCAAAATGATTCAAACCGCGCCGAATTAGATAGCAAAAAACAGTATACTTGCAAAAAGTTTTGACGTGATGCTACTGCTTTCTTTTCAGTTATTTTTCTTAGATTTGATGAACCCTTCGAATGTAATACTTTTTTTTCCAGATTTTTCCATAGGCTGTCTTTCATTCGCAAAGATTTTCTTCTATTTATTTATGAAACTTTTGTGCTGTATTTTCTATTTACGCTTTGTACTTCGCTGGAAGCTCGCGAGCCCTCCGTTCAATTCTGCTGTTCCCATATTCCTGTATTCGTCCTTTTAGTTTTCTCAACATTTTTATTTTCATTTTCCATTTATTCGAACCTCGTAATTTTTGACAGTGTTATGTAGGACTTGAAGTGCATGCGTTTCACTCATCAAGTCGCCCATCGTCGAACAATTTTCCTCGACCGACAGACTCGTCGCCGACTTTCTGTAATTTTTTTATTTGTACTCTGACTTTTATGCCGAATTGATGGATTTCCAACACAAATAGAGTGGGAAATGCGAGAAAATATCGATAATTTGGTCGAAAATGGCGATGATCATTCGGAGAAATCGGAGAAAACAACGGAACGAGAAGCGGAGTGTCGTAGCGCGCATTATTTAGCACATGCTCAACTTTTCCCGCTTTCATTGCCATTCTGACAAACAAGAGAGAATGCTGAAAGCTTCCCGGAAAACATCGAATGAAATGAAAATATACATGTTTTTGAATCCGAAATTTAGAAAATGCTAAAGTGAGCAAAGAATTTCTGTCGGTTCTTTGAACGCTTACTGGTCATTTGTATGCAATGAATGAAGAACAGTTATCAGGGAATTGTTGCAAAATCTCTGAAGATCGTAAAAGTGTTTGCAAATAATAATTTTTCGTGAACTTTTCGAAAAGTACATTGAAACAAACAAAGATAAATTGAGAAAATCACGAGAAGAACCAAAATGGAATATGTTTCTTTCGTGAGAAATCAACCTCGAGCGCGCGAGTGTCTCAGAAACACCTGCATTGTCGCCCTCGTGGCCCAACAGCATTGCTAACCCTAGTTTTACATATCTGAGGAAAAAAGACAGATCGCAAAAACTTTTAGGAGATTAGAATGTATGAAAAAAAAGATGGCACATTTCTTGTTTAGATGGCACATTTAGACCTAAACTGGAAAGGAACCAATCTACCGTATCTATTTTCTTGTCCACCTAAGCTCTCTGTGAAGTTCAAACAAAGATGTTTCTAAAAACAAGATTGTTCTAGTGAAGATACCTCCTGGACTTCTAACAGCGAACTCTCCACTTCAAATTTGAAACTTTTGGCTCTTCACGCTTAAGTTTTCTACGTGGAGTAACTTCTTCTATCATGTGATTTCACTCTTTCAAGGTTCATGGAACAGTCACTATTGAATAACAATTTTTTATGAAAACACGTTCCCCCTGGCTCATTCAAAAACTTGAAACTCAAAACATCCATTAAAAAGGGGCGGAGATTCAGAGCTTGAAGACGGCTGACGGTCATTATCTTATCAGTGAGAAAGGGAGAAAGAAAATGCATTAACAATATAAAATTGGAATGTGATATAACCATAACCAACACACACAGAGAAAGATACATAATAGAATAATACTTTCCCTCTTTTGGCTCTCTCTTATCAGGTGGGGGAAGAAGAAGAACAATACGTCATTCATTGATTTTCGGTGGTTGTATTTTCATTCTTTATTTTCCATTCATTCACTGTTTATTTATCAATTGGAGTAGTGGAGTACTATACAAAATATGCTTGTTCATCAAGGGTAAGGTTTTTTTGAGTATTTGAATTCTGTAGCAAGAAACTGAGTTTTTAGCGATTAAGTTCAATTTTTCATAAATTTGGTTATGAGGTCCATAGAAGTAGAGATGCCGTATACCGAATTCTTTGATGTCAGAAGAGGTAGAATAGAAAGATTATAGAAATGTTCCTGTAAAGACTTACTACTGAAATATCCAAAAAATGAATTGGTAGAGACGGTGATCTTCCCATAATAACTTCTCAGACTACAATAATCCTTAGTCCCATTCGGAAGCATTTTAAATCATTGATCTAGCATGTTTATAGTGCTCAATATCTTACACAGACTGTCTACAAAAGATACGAGTTTTGAAACCGAAAATCATTATTTTCATTCTTTCTTATCATTAGACAAAAGTTGGTCGTAAAACTTTAATGAAACCACAACTTTCAGAGAAAATAGGAATTTTTGAAGATTCTAAAAAGAACATTCTAAACATTTTGAAAAAGCTATGAGTTAAAAAGCTGTTTTTTCGTAAACTTTAGAAGCTTTTCCAGCTATTCTAGATTACTGTAACATTTTTAACTTCTACAGGAAATAACGTCATCACTTAATTAGTTCCTTGTTTGGTCAAAAGACTGAGTTCCATTGCAAAAAGTGTATTAAATCAGTTGATGTGTCTATCAAACAAAGCCCCCGCTTGTCTAATTTTAGGAAAAGATAAGAACAATTTGGAACTTTTGAATGACAAAGAGCACAAACTACATTATTCACAAAATATGTCTCAAATTGTGTCCGAAATGTGTCCTATTTTACGAAAAGTACAACATTTTATTGTATACATAGATTCTGCTATATAAACTTAGTGTGTTGAGATTGGCTCTGGCACGTAAGCTTCAGAACATAAATTCATTAATTTTTTATATTTCAGAACTCTGGACCATAATCCCACTCGTATCAACATCTTTGATGTCTTTGAACACTCTCCTCCATCATCCACATTTTCTGATTCTGAGCCTACAATTGAAGATGAAGAACCTCCTAATCCAAAGAAAAGAGCTGAATTATATCAATGGCTGAACACATCTTATTATGGTAGTATGATAAGAAAAGTTAGTTCACAGGTAGGTCAAAATTAAACAGAAAACCCTTTCAAAATATAAGAATTTTAGATCCCATACCAGCCGGATTATGTAAAAATTGAGGATAATATGACGTCGCCTATATTTGAAAGTAAGTCAAAAGAGCTCGTTTTCATTATCGATCAGCTTCTATTTCAGATGTTGAAGAAGACGATTATGGAAATGGAGCAGAGACGAACTCATTGTTGAATGAGCATAAAGTTCAAATTGATCCTCACGCAAGTAGTACAGCACACGGGAGTAGAACGACGGAAACTTATGAACTTTGCAAGAGTTGTGTGAGTTTTTAGGAACTTTTTGGGGCTGGGAAATGTAGAAAAAAAATATCAAATTTCTTGTACGTAGTCCATAATAACTGTTCTCCAAATCTGAGTTTGGCAGTGTCCCACTGGTGTCCAGACTCCAGCAAAAATGCTTTATCTTCTCTGATCTTCTAATTCAAGACATCGAAAATCCAACAATTTCTCATTTCCAGACATCCCGATACACACGTCACCGTACCACTCGTCATGCTCGTATCATTTGGCTTGTCCTCACTACAGTAGCCCTCTCCATTTCATTCTTTCCTTACGGTCTATTATCTATTGTCATACTTTTATTTATCCCTCCACAGATACGAAGACCGATATGCAAGAAGTGTCGAACTTCGTTCTGGGGATTCTAGAATTATTTTATTTTCCCTTCTAGGCTTCTTCAATTTGTGGAATCAGGCCTGTTTTTGAATTGATCTCTTATATTGCATGTACACATTGTTTTTCTGTCAATAAATTATTTATTTCTTACGTGAACTTTCAAAATACAAGCAAAGACTTTGCCACGTGCATTTTTGCCACGCGCTCTTGCCACCTTCCAAAACTCTGAACATTCCGAACTCTCTCCCCTGACATCTTCATGCTACAACGTCTTCTGATTCTATCCATCTTCATCCCTCTGGCATTAAGTGTCACTTGCCCATCTCAATTCGATGGAAGAAAATGCGCAAAGAGCTCTGATTGCCAGGATCAAAACAAAAAATGTTTCTTTGGTAACGAGAATCCCCTTGGCTCTGGAGTTTGCTGTGAAGTTAAAGGTAAATTAAGCTCCGCCTATTTTTCGAACTGCTTTTTATCTTCAGATAACCATTATTACAATGCAATGTTCGAACTTCTTATCGATGATCCAAATGCCAGAATTCCTGTGGATTTATTCTATCCAGTTAGAGAAGATAGTTGTAAAGATTCAAAAGATTGCATGTATTCCGAAGTTTGTATGGTTTCTAGAAGGATTGGGAATTATTCGAACATTCGTAAGTTTCCCATATGTCAAAGATTCTACATCTCTGTACTTTCAGCTTTATCACTACCGATCAGTGAGTATCACCAGATTGAAAAACGATGCTTCAATAGTAAGATTCCTCGAAGAGGCGGAGCCTCATCTATCTGAATATTTTTAGAACTTCCTCATTGGACAACAATCTATGGTTCTTATTCCGTTCTATTCTGCAATTCAAGCTCGAATTGTTATAATAATAATAATTGTCATTTATTTCATGAACAAGTAATCGAAACAATAATTAAAATGAATTGGAAAACAGAGAATGTCACGATTTATCACCCTTACAACAATGGAAAGCGATTCCATGTTGTGGAAAAAGCAGTTTTAAAAATGCAAGAAGAGGATCGAATGAAAGAACATTGGCTTCTGGATATATCAAATACAGATATGTATTCATGGGTGCCAAAAGATAAATTAAAGCGGTGTTCCTTCTATTTTCAAGGGAATCCGGTCATGAGTCAGTTTGGAAAGAGTTGAATTGTTATATTTATTAATGATTCAGCCAACATTAAAACACCGGCTCGTGTTCGAGGCGCCACCCTTGCTTGCTTAGATTTGGAAGAGAATTTCAAAGAGGATCTGGAGATATTTGGAGGGGATGTAACAATTGAAATAACACATTTATCCCACCAAGGAGTGTGCGGTCATCGTAAGTTATCAATAAAGATTGCTTCAAAATCGTAACTTTTCAGCAAATCTGAACTGTTCCGATTGTCTGATAAATGGCCGATTGTTCCGATGTTCCACAGATTCAGATTGCTACAAGATAGGAGATGATGAATGGACGAATCGAAATGAAAAAGCATTCTGTAGTGATGAGAAATATAATGGAGAAAGGTTATGCAAGAGAGAACTTTTCACATGTCCTCCGGATTCTTTGAATAGTGATGGTACAGGTTCTTGTCAAGAAGATGAGGATTGTAAAACGATGGCGACTTTCACAGAGTTTTCGGATAAAAATGAGAAGTGGTTGTGAGTTTCAATTAAACGAAATCACCTGAAAATATTTTTTTTGTTTTCAGTCCTCACTGCTTCAATGGTGCTTGTTGTGCCCGTAAGTTACTGACTTCTTTTTTTCCCTTTTTAAACAGTTATCCAATTCCAGGACGTCATCTTTGCAAGAGACACGACTTACCATATGCTCTGCCACTTGAATCCAATGCACTTCGAGTCCCGAAACCATGCCATTCTGATGAGGTGTGCACAATGTTCAAAGATGCAATGTGAGTTTTTAAGCTCCGCCCACTTTGGAAAGTGGTATTTCAGTGGCACCTGTATTTTCGATGAAAGTGTCAGTAACGTTTTCAAGGAGCGAGAGAAGGAATACCTAAATACATCTACAACAGCAAAGAAGAAATCATATGGAATGTGTTGTTATAGTGAGATATCCATTGTATAATGGACTACATTTCAATTGTAATTTCAGCCAGAGAAAATGTGTGTGTTGAAGGTGGTTTCCCAATTAAAGATGATTTCTTGTCATCAATTTGTTCAACTCAATCAGAATGTAATCCAGAACTTCCTCCTCATAAATGGAAGGCTTACTGTAGCAAACCCACGGAAAAAGATTCTTCTTCTTGTTGTAAAGGTACCGTAATCTACAGTGGCTAGAACTGATCGATGATCTCCGGTGTTTCCAGATAAATCTGAAAATATCTTGTGTCCTGACGGTTTCACTCCTTTCCGTACCGAACCAAAGTGTGAAGGCTTTGTGCCAGGGCTAGATGAAACTGGAATTTGTACGAATAAAACTGGAATTTGTTACAAAGGACACTGTTGCCCGGGGTGTAAGTTCTAGGCCCCTCGCACCTTCCCTCTCAACTTCCAATAATCTTTTTCAGTAAAATTCCTGGGAAAAGAATCGATTCCTGCCGATAAAAACTATCTAACTGAGACTCCATGTGACACTACACAACCTCTGGATATGGTCTATCAATGGTCTTATTGTGATAAGAACACCGAGAGGGTTATGGTAATGGGAAGTAAGAAATCGAATGGAGAGGAGTTGGATTGGCAGAAGAAGAGATGTCTCGTGGATAGGTAAGCCACGCCCACTTTTGCAAAAAAGGCACACCTTTTTCTTAATTCAGTGACTGCGGCCATCAAATGTACATTTGTGTTCACAAGTTTTATGGTTTGAAGTTTTGTGTCGTTTCACCTGATGTGAGTTTCCACCACCAGCAATTTTCTTATTTTCAATCTATTTTCAGTGGAATACGGAAATAAATCAATACGACTTGTGGCAGTTGACCTATGTTGTTTTGGCCATTTTCTGTGGAATTCTGATCATTTTCGTTTTTATGCCTGTTCCAATTTATGGATGATTTGTATCGAACTTGTGTCAATTCTATTAACTTATAATCATAGTCAACTTAATATTCAAATTTTATCGAGAATAAATCCTTTTGATCAATCTTCGTTTGTTTCAAAGTTTTGTTAAGCAAAAGTACTATACTATGATAATGTATTCAGTAGAGAACGTTTTGGAATGCTTAAAATTTATTTCAAATCACGAAATCAACATAAATTTAGAAGAATCCAAACTTGCGTTGATTGAAGCGACAAGAAGTCTCGCAGATAGTTCCCTTGCTCATGATGTAACCGGTTGGGCTGTAACGGCTCTGTAATTCAGAAAATATGATTACTACACTTGGAATGATAATTTATACCGGAGACATTTCCAATTGAGCTTGATAGGTCTTGGTGTGGCCTTTGTAGAAGACACGAACTCTGACGATTACCTTGATTTTATTTCCGTCTTCATAGGCTCGCTCAACAAAAACAGATTCGACGCGGTGACTCTTGAGGTAACGATCGATGTCTGCAACATGATACTGACTCTAGAATAGCTACTGTTGCTACTTACCGTATCCGAATGGAATGAGCTTGTAGAGCAATTCAATATTTTGATTGTTGAATGCGTGAAGGATCAGATTGGCTTGCGTCTGAACATCTCGTACATGTCCGTCCTTGAAGTAGATGGTAGCAGAAGCCATACCGATGTAGACGACCATAAGGAAAACGATTGATGGTGAGCGCATCTCCAAAGAATGGAGAATGATGGGGAAGAAAGAGAAATGGAGCTCTTTTATAGAAACGATGATTCGATTAGGAGGGGGCGGAGTTCCCGGGAAATTATTGAGGAATGGTTGGTTCGATCAAATTTCCCCCGTACGAAGAACTATATGCATTCGTTTTCAAAGGATTTTGGGAACTCCGCCCCCTCCTAATCAATTCATCTTTCTTATAAAAGGAGCTCCATTCTTTGTCCCCCACCATTCTTCATTCTCTGAAGATGCGCTCCCCTGTCCTTCTCCTTTTGGCTGCTTTCATCGGCATGGTATCTGGTACCATCTACTTCAAAAATGGAAATATGCAAGCGGTGCAAACCCAAGCCAACTTGATCCTTCACGCCTTCAAGCAACAAAACATTGATCTTCTATACGAGCTTATTCCTTTCGAACATGGTGAGTTATATTAGAATCTCTTTTAGAGTCATTTCTATCTTTCAGAAATCGACCGTTTCCTGAAGAACTCCCCGTACGAAATCGTGTCTGCTGAAGTCCAGAATGCCGTTTCTTACCCAGGAGGTCTTATCAAAGGAATCGTACTGATCAATGAAGCTTCAGGACGTGGTTACAACAAGAGCTACATGGCTACCGTCACCCTCTCTTTGGCACGTTTCAGCCTAAGTTTTCAATTTTTCAGTCTTATAATTCCAGAGCAATACCAGCCCAACCGGATACATCATGAGCAAAGGATTGATCTGCAAGCAAGACTGTGTACTCCAGGAAGATGACTTGGTCAGACGTCCAATCGGATTCTTCTATTGAGCTAGCTATCATTAATAAAGTTCAAGCATTCCAAAATTGTTAGTTGTTTCACAAAAACGCTATAAAGTGGACTGAGACAGGCTGGTCTAGAATCGCGTTCAATGAGAGTCGATCAGGGCGGATCCATCATATAATTATAACCTGTTCAATTTTTCTGAAAATTTGCTTAGGTCAAGAGTACAGTACGGTTTTTCAACTGCCCAAGTAGAGTACACGGGTTTTTGAAAGCAACTTTTGTTTAAGAAAAATGGAGTTCGGCGAAGCTTGAAAGAGTAAATAATTTTATGGGTCATCTCGTGAAAGTCCGAAAAGATCCAAACTATGTCTTCAGCATATTTATTTTCAAATCTGAAACACTATCGTTACTGTAGATTCCCAAGATGACCCACACGTTCTCTCCATTTCCAACCATTCTCTGACTTTATGATGGGAAGCGGGGGATGTGGTTTTATGACCCGTTCCTAAACGTTCCCTGGGATCTCCGCCCCTCCTAATCGAATATTCTTCTCTTTAAAAGGGGCTCCATTCCCATGTCTTCTCTACCATTCTTCATTCTCTGAAAATGCGCTCCCCAACTATCCTTCTCCTTTTGACTGCTTTCATCGGCATGGTATCTGGTACCATCTATTTCAAGAATGTACGTTTGCAAGCGGCGCAAACCCAAGTCAACTTGGTTCTTCAGGCATTCAATCATAATGATATTGTACTTCTCTCCAAGCTTATCAAGATCGATGGAAGTAAGTGTTGGATAACCCATTACATCTCTACATAGTCTTTCAGAGATCCACAATTATCTCAAAGCCCATCGCAATCAAATCGAATCCGTTGATATTGTACAGGTTAATGAATTCGGTGATCGAACTTTTGCTGCCGGATATGTCAACAAGGTTCAAGGGCATATAAGTCGGTCTCCGATTAGATTGAGCTTCATCCCGGTAAATTCAGTATTAGAGATAAATAAAACAAGTAAATTCTTATTGCAGAGTGCTAGAAGTCCAACTGGTCTGTTCATTGACAAGGCTCGTTTGTGCAGAGATGAAGCTTGCAGCAGTCCTACTAATGAATCATTCTGATTGTTTTTGGAAAAGATTTATAATAAAGTTTTATATTCGAGACGTGTAGAGACACAAAAGGGACTATTGTTCGAAATTATATAGCACTATTCACTAAAGAAGACAATTGCACACACCGAGCACCGCAAAAGCCGCATGAAAACAGTTCATTTCGAAGATGAACTCCTGGAACAATTGAAAACTGATGGTTTTTGCAACGAAGTACTATAAAACAAATTATCTTTTTCTTTGCATGAGTTTCATGTTCTGTGAAATATTTGTTGAGTTGTCAGAACTCTTGCATGAAGCTTCCACTTGCCCATGGTCGCTAAACAGCACGCGCTACGACATTCCGCTATTTTCAGAAGAAAAAAATAAGTTCCCACGGTGGTTCCCACGGTTCCCATCTGGAAGAATGTGAATATGTCATCCATTTTTCTTCTTTTTTTTGCCATTTCTTATCTCAGTTTTGCTGTGGAAACGAAGATCATCATTGAGACACAAGGAATCAAATTGATTTTTTTTATCAAGAGTGTAACAATCAAATGTGTCGCTAACCGGGGCGACGAGTATGTAAAAAGTTCGCGGAGAAGGGATTTTTCTCTCAAGAAAACGTTCATTTTCTTCCTACTTACGATCTTTTCATTCATTGATATTGTATTTGTTTTCAGGTAATAAAATGACGGAAAATGGCGGCCCTAGTGCCGAACAAGTGATGGAGGCTAAAGAAGAAGTGAGAAAAGAGCAACAAGAGTTGATGGATGAGCTAACCGATCATGATCATATTACTCGATTCTTCAAGAATAAATGTTTCGCTTTTGCGGTTAGTTTTTTGATTGAAATAAAAGTATTTGGTTTTTTAAGTAGCAAGTGAACATTATAAGTGGAAAAAGTGAAGCTCCACATGAAATCTCATGTTGGTTGAAAGCGAAATTTCGAAATTTGTAAAAGCCAGCAGTTATTTGGATGCAAGCTTTTGTTGCATCCAAATAACTGTATTGAACACAATCCTTCGGTAAATGTCTCGTATATCAATAATTCCAGGACGAAGCCGATCAAACCACCGCCATCTCCTCTCTCATAAATTGCGAAGATAAGTTCGTTGAAGCATATATGGTTACTGTTGGAAAAGTGTATCAAGAAAGCCGAAAACGAATTTTTGCGCTCCACAAATGCGTTAAAACAATGTATCTCTTCCTAACAGCCGGTTTGTACTTATTACAGTCACGATTCTAATAGCTGAACAGAGTTTACAGAAGAAAACCTAATGGACACAGATGGGCACAGAATAAACAACTTGGTGGCGTTCATAGGGACAATGTACAATTGTCTTTTAAAGTTGAGAAGTGACGCGTTGACTCTTTGTGAAGCCATTCGCCAGATCAAGACCAGCCAGTGAGTTTAGATTTGAAAATCTCTTACAGTTACCAACCCACAATGTTTTCCGGTCTTCCAGCTTCTTTCCTCTTCACAAATCGGCGAGTTTTCAACGGGTCTGGAAGCATATAGCAGAGATAATGTACCAATTTGCTATCGTTGATCAGCTGGCAGCCACTTTTCCAGATTTGGGGAAAAAGTTTTGTGATTTCCAAAAGTAATTGCTTTGACAGTGAAAGTCTAACCCAATGGAAAGCTTTCAGGAGAATCAAGAAGCATTTTGAAGTGGACTTCAATGAAGAGCAACGAAAGGCCTATAATGAAGGAGCAAAAGCTCAGGAAGATGCTCAATCCATGATTTTGAAAGGAAATTGCTTCAGAACTCTTTATGAGTCTTCTGGAGGTGATATGGATAATAATTCGAATTTTGCAACGGAAATGAAAGAAGCGATCTTAGATTTGTTGGCTTCCTGGGAAAAAAGTTACAGTGAGTTGTAAAACGAATTGAAAATAAAATATTTATTATTCCCTTATTGCAGACCAAGGAATTTATGAAAACGAATTGTTCTGTGGAATTTGTGCTCTCACCGTCTATTACTATCATCATTTCTCTAATTTCGTCGATTTATCTCTCATCCGAAGAGTTGTGCAAGCCTCCAAAAAGGTCCCCCACCACCGTATGCTCGGAGAAGAGCTTTTCGTTCCAATTGAATTTCTGAGAAAAGAGTGTTCCAACAAGTTAATTTTCGATTCGAAGTTGGTGGCATTGTCTCTGAAAATGGTTGTCGATGCAGCCAGAATGCCAAAGGCAAGGGCTAAAGAAATGGTGAAAGAGATCGAGGATTATCGTAATTACGCGAACATTTGGACTGATGAATTTGTAGAGAAAAGGGATAGCCAAACGAAGAAGATATCGAAATTACCACAATGGGGACTCGAAGTGTCAGAATTGTTTCTCAAATCTATCAGAATGTGTGAGACTTTCACTCGCAATATTTATCTTTTGATTAGCTCGAAACGTGGAGATGGCTTTTCTAATCTTAATCGTATTGAAATCGATCGAAACAGTGCGTACGCTATTCTCACTGCTATTGAGTGTGTTAAAATCATGGAAACTTACGTGTTGGATAATTGGAACACTTTCGAAGAAGCAGCCTTCTTGGCTAGACAGCAATGGCGAAAACATTTGCTTCGAATTCTCAGTGACGCTAGAAAGTCTTACACAAATTCGAAGAGCAAGAATACTTCGGCCATTGAAGCGACTACAAAGAAGAGCTTCTACCATATAGCCGAGGCTCAGTGTGTTAATGAGAGTAAGTTTCTCAAAAAATATGAAGTGTTTTAAATAAATGATAATTTTCAGTGATTGCCTCGAGAACCGTCGTTCTCGGTCTGGCCTATGAAATAGGACGTCTCGAAACGCACATGTCTAATGCTGATCGGAAACAATTTCAAGACTTGATGAAGCGTCTGGAAATGTTCAATTCACCACGACAACTATTGAACAAAGCCTGCTACACTGGCCTTCTCCTTAGTCACAGTTGGCTTCCACACATGTATTTCGATTCGATGCTGAATAGAAGACCGAATGAGTGTTCAATCGTAGGATTCTGTACAGCATTAGGAGGATTCATAGACGGAGCGAAAGAAACAGGACAATCTGTGAACTTGATCACAAAATTCACGGAAACTATCGATGAGACCCTCATCAAGAAAATGGGAACTCTAATTGACACGGATCTGCGATACCTTGCCAACATTAAGGTTTCAGTCAAAGAGTTATCGTTTAGTCAGTTTCCGTTGGATGAAATAGAGTATATTGAAGCTTTACTCAAAGAATACAAGACATTCCAAGTTGGCACTACAATCGTTTCACTTCAAGATAATTTGCGTCGTTGGATGGAGCAGCAATGGTATTCGATGGAGGTTCTCGTACCGAATAATGCGAAAATATATACGAGAATGAAGCAAATTGCTAAACTCAGGTAATGGTTCAGGCAGAATTAGCGGAAATCATTGGAGAATTTCAGATATGGTCTCGATATGATGGATCCAGATTTTCCACAAGCTGATGTTGATGAGACTGTCGCTATTCTGGATATCCTTCAAAACTTCACCAATTTCTGTACCAACTATTGCTTCTTCAGTCAGGGATATTTGTTCATAGAGAAGGCTTCTGATTCAAAACGTCTTCATGTCATCAGAATGTGTGATTTGAAAACAGCTATTCGAAAGCATGGAGTTGGGCTTCTCCCCACGGCTGTCAATGCAGCGTATCAATTGATTCGACACAAAGTTCAAACTTTCTTGGCATTCCTTTCTGAAGATACTGTTCGCTATCAAATTCAAAAGTATCTTCATGAAATGGAGGCTAATAAATCATCGCCGGATTCGAAAAAGAAGCCACATTACAAGGTTTCGTGGGCTGCTGCTGTCCTCAAGAACCTTGCTGCTCAAGGACGAGCTAGTGTACAAAGAGGAACGAGTGTTGTGGATGATGAAGCTGGAACTGAGGCATCAAATGACTTTGTCTATTCGTATTTCGACAAGTTCCGTCTACTAATAACACAAATCGGAAATGCTATATCCTTTGTCCGAATGCTCTGCCAGGCAGTTCGTGAGAATCACTATCAAGGCCAGGATCTTTTCCCAGCAATCAAGAAACATATGGAAGACTTGGAATCCGCTTCACGTGCTCTTATTCACACGACTCGTCCACGTTGTCAAATTAATGTGACTCGTGTTCATGCTACCTATCGTCTTGGTCTTGTCAAAGAAATGTTCGAACGGGTGGCCGACAATCGAAATTACACAAAAATGATATGTGTCGAATTCAAAACACTCATAATGAAATCAAAACTTCCCGAGGATAAGATTGATGTGCTCGACTATTTCCATGGTGTTATTCCAGCGCTGACATTGTCCCACGTAAACTATATGATGGCCCATGAGAACCGAGTCAAAAAGATGTTTGCGTTGAAGCATAAAAAGGAATTGGTGGTCACTGACGATGGATTTGCCGCTGGCATCGCATTCCTATTGCACATATTGGATGGATGGGATTCATTCTTTAAGCTTAACTGGTTCGACAGTTGCACTCTGTGAGTTTGAATGAAAAACGTTTTGGAAAATCATTTACATGTATTGCAGAATGAAGGAATACGAGATCAAGCAACAATCCGAAAGCCGCGAGTTCACTCCAACTGTTCAACTCAAAACCGAGCGCCTTCAAACGGAACTGAAGATTCTCACCAATTTCAAAATGAACTTTGGAATACAACATACCATATTCACTATGAGCTGAACCCTCTTCTTCTAGTTTTCTGTAGCTCCGCCCTCTTTTTTGTTACCACTTTTAATTATATTTTCTTTCATTTCAAATGCTACACTCTGGCCATTTTCCCATCCTTCTCTCCTAATACTATTCCATTTAAAAGCCACTCTTTCTATTCATGTTTTCTTTGTTTTCTGTTAGATTTAGTAATCAATGTTTATTTTTAATTATTAAACAGTTTTATCATATAATATCATCACATCCCTTTGCCTGTTCCCTATACCACCAGTTCTTATCGCCTTAAAGCCCTTTTCTGGTCCTCTTCATAAGCTGCTTTGACTTTGTTTCCAAATGACATTTCTTGTAAAACTTGAACGGTTTATTTCATTTTTCTCTTTTCAAAAGATTCAAAATACACCATCAGTTTTGCTTAATCTGTGACCTATTTTTGTACTCTTATCCGGATTTTTCATCTAGAACATTAGATGTTTATCGGTTTCTGAAGAATTCAGAAGACAAAATGACGGCGTACGTCGGACGAGCGTGGTCGATGCTTCGGTTCTATACGGATTTTGCATACGCCGGTGTCGCCTATCTCGTCAATTCGAAAGCTCATCGGTATGATTTTGCTGGGACGTTTACTTTGTGACTTGTGCTTGTATGACTGCTAAAAATTGACAAACATCGTCATCTTCTCCTTCTGATTGAAGCCAATTTTTGAGAGACTACACTGTTCCGAAAAACAAGAGGAAATGATATAGTGAACGCAAGCGTTTGCATAAGCGCTCTAATCCAATGTCCCAAAAATAGCGTTTAAAATGAAGAGACGCAGAGAAATTTTTCTTTGCGTTTCTTCATTTTGAACGCTATTTTTGGACATTGGATTAGAGCGCTTATGCAAACGCTTGCGTTCACTATAGATAGATAGTACAGAGAGGATTAGAGAAAAACATGGTGGTCAGATAGGAGGGAGTATTGATCATTTTTCATGGAGGAACTTTTTTTTGCTATTTTGATTGAGCTGGAAATCATGATTAATTTGAAGCAGGAGTTCCTAGAACAATAAAATAGGCTCCGCCCATTGTTCATATTTTTCTTATTCGATTTCCTAGACTGAATTCAAATAGGGGCTCCGCCTCATTTCATACTAAAGAAGTTCACCACTATTGTTATCCAAAAGGGGCGGAGCCTATTCCATCCTTCCTCGAGCTTTCTTAGCCCCGCCCCTTCATGAACATTTCTTTCAGCGCCATGCCAAATCTTGCCCACGTGGAACCAATCGAAAAGCTCTCCGATGCGGTCACACGAATCCTTGGACACAATCCAGGACCATTCACTCTTCAAGGAACAAACACGTATTTGTTGGGAACTGGAGCCAAGTGAGTTCAAATGTTAGCTATAGTAATCCCATAAAATTATTTCCAGAAAAATCTTGATCGACACTGGTGAGCCGAACATTTCCGAGTACATTTCGGCACTGAAATCAGTTCTATCTTCAACAAATTCTCATATCGAATATATTGTAATCACTCATTGGCACGGAGATCATGTCGGTGGAATTGATAATATCACAGAGGAGATTCTGGATAAGAAGAAGATTCCAATTTATAAAATGAAAAGAGAAAAAGATGAAGGTGTCGAAAGATTTCATTATGTAGAAGATGGTTTTGAGGTGGCTGTCGATGGAGCTACATTAAAGTAAGAGAGGCTCCGCCCCTTTTTTTTAACTTGAATAGTTTTCCAGATTCATTGCCACTCCAGGCCACACTGCTGATCATTTTGCTCTCTGGTTAAAAGAAGAACGTGCACTTTTCAGTGGAGATTGTATCCTGGGAGAAGGAACTACAGTATTCGAAGATCTTCATGATTACATGACGTCACTTCACAAGATTCGAGGATTGGATGCAACGAGAATCTATCCGGGACACGGACCAGTTATCGATAAAGTCGTGGAGAAAGTTGATGAATATATAGAGCATCGAATGAAGAGAGAACGAGAGATTGTGGCAGTTTTAAAGGAGCATGAAGAGATTACGAGTATGGATGTGACTAATCAAGTATACAGTGACTCGCCGTGGGCTGTTCGATTGGCTGCATTGAATAATGTGAAATTGGTATTGAAGAAGTTGGTAAAAGATGGAGTTGTTGAGAATCCATATTTTGAAACATTCAAATGGATTGGAGAAAGAAATGAGGAAAAGACAAAAAAAGAATCATCTAATCTGTAATTTCACTCTGTTTTTGTTTTTAATAAAGTTTTATTTTTTAAAGTTTTCACTTTTTCCATTCGAAAATAGGTAGAAAGAAAACTCAATTTTTGTCTGGAACAAACAGCAATTTGAATCGAACATCAGGCTCACTATAATTTCTATGGACTTATAGTAATCAGAACTAATCAGTAAAGTACAAAATTAATCACGTTTACAAAAAAGAAGACAAAAGATTTGCCCATAGAAGTGTTTAGCCAACCGGAGCACCAGGGTTAGTGTATGCTCACCGGGATAAAGTCAACTACAAACCAATCTTTAACAGGAAAAAAGACAAAAGATTTGTTCATAGAAGTGTTTAGCCAACCGGAGCACCAGGGTTAGTGTATGCTCACCGGGATAAAGTCAACTACAAACCAATCTTTAACAGGAAAAAAGACAAAAGATTTGTTCATAGAAGTGTTTAGCCAACCGGAGCACCAGGGTTAGTGTATGCTCACCGGGATAAAGTCAACTACAAACCAATCTTTAACATAGAAGATGACAAATGATATGGTCCAAAACATGTATGAAAAAAGGTATACCTGACTGAAATTCGTTCATTGGCTGCTCAATGGAAAATCAATAGAGACGAAATAAGATGACGACCGACTGCACAAGACCAAGTAGAATGAATGACTGTGCGAGACTTCCTGAAAGAGGACGCTGAGGATTCGCGCAAAAAAGGGGCGTTTTTTTCCTTTGGGAAGGTGGAATGTGGAAGATTTTTTATTGATTGTGGGGGTTTTGAAAGAGGGAGTATGACAATACAATAAAGAAAGAGGACGTGGATCAAAAGAGCCGATATCTTCAGAAATGGAAATGTTAGGGTGAAGGGTGAAGATAGAATAAGAAATACGTCAGAGTAAAGAACAGTTTTAAAAAGGACCGAAACTAATCTCTATGGGAATCTGACTAGCTTTTGCGGATCCCCGTTCACTTAAAGTTAGATCACGCATGCGCAAATGTAAGTCTTCTAAAAGTAAAAAATACGCGAGAACGTTGAATTATAAACGGCGATACCAGAGTATCATCTGTAACTCGAACTTCTGAGAGACCGTCTATTTCAACAATTTCGGCGCATTTGCTCAAGAAGGTTCATTGGTTAACAAAAAAAAATACTTACAAAGATCCTCTCTGAGCCGAGAAACGCTTTGAGACCAAACATTTTGGACATTTTCAGGTGTTACGGTAGCATTGTGTGAGAGATGAGGGCGGGCTATTCTGAAAGCTTCCCTCGTTCGTTTTCATGTATTTTTCAGACTGTTTAACAATAAGATGTTATATTTTGGCTGACATTTCCCAAGTTTCAGTAGAACTTTATAATCTTTTAAAATTGCAGCTCTCATTATTCTTCATCATTTTTCGTCACTTCTTCTAAGAAAAGTCTAGATTCCAGGAACAACCGAAAATCCATATTTAGAGATTCTACAAACTTTCAGATAGATCTGATGGGATTCTACCTATCGTAACTTTCGAGTTTTTTTTGTATTTTTCTGTGTGCATCAAGTATGTGAAGTGCTCTTCCAAAGTAAAGTTTATCCATTTCAAACTTTGGAAGTGGGTTACTGTAGTGAAGCCTAAACCTCTTTTCAAAAAGTCCCCCTCTTTCCTTCTTTTTTACCCAAGAGGAGAAGGATAGAGATTATAAGCCACATAATCCCATGATATTGCTTTCTCCTTTTCAGCCAAGACCTTCAATTTTCTTGCCCTTTTATCATTTTTCTCTCCTCTCTTCTTTCTCCACACTCTCTCTTCTCCTCCTCTCTTTTTCTTTAAGAAGAATCACCATAGAAACCGTGGGCGGCTCATCTGAAAAAGTGTGGTTGCACTCTTTTTGTTATTCTTATTTTCTCCTTCAAAGCTCATATGATTCTTCATTTTTTCTTCCTTTAGAATGCGTTGCGCCGGCGTCGCGGTCTTCTTTTTAGCTGAAATCTTATTCAAGTTCTTTTTTGTTTCAGTACAATGAATATCGCGTACAGAGCGTTCCAAGCTCCTGAATCTACAAAACCAGATGACGTCAAAGCAGTGGAGATTCATTTGGCAATAGAAGAAGAGGAGGATAAGAGAAATGGATTCACTTTGGAACAATTTTTGGAGAAGGCAAATCAAAAGTTCAAATTGAATGGTGAGGGATTTAGATGGCTAAGAGATTCTAAATCTTCAATTTCAGAACTTACGGCAGTTCAACTTCTGGAGGTGGCTTCTCAGAATCCATGGCCGATTTCAATGAAAAGAAGTGAACAATTTCTACTGAGACACTCTCGAAGATCACTGGAAGAGAAGATGGAATTGGCTCAAAAATTCAATTTGGATCGGTTGAAGGTAAGAAAATCTTTGGAAAATGATTATCTTTAACTAATACATTTAGCAAGATTGTTACTGGAAAGCAGGGCATTTCAATGTGGAGCCAATGGAAATTGACGCTCAACAAATGGATTGGAATCATCTCCAACAGCTTCAAATGGCTAACTTTATCCGGAGAAATCAATTGATTCCAGAACAACAAGAAGCAGCAGTTCAGATAAAAGAGAGATCTAGAGATGTTTTCATTGAAACTGGAGATGATCATCGTATCTATCTAGGACGTCTTGGAGATCCAGAATGTGAAGCTAATCTCTCGAGATATTTGGAAGTTGCTCGTAACACAGACAGTGTTCCTCGATACTTCTCGCCCATTGTCTTGCAATCCAGTGAACCTGGATTCGTTCCTCCAATCATCCCAATCAAAGCCGAAATGAAAGAAGAGTTCACTCTGGATTACTGTATTTAACACAAGTCATTTATTTTTCAGAAAACATAATATTTGGCTGTATTTTCATTTATTTGTACATTTCGTAATAAATATTTTGCCAGAAACAACTTTTTCATCTCTTTTCCGTATCATGAATGTGAAAGAACCGTGTCAAACTACAAGTTTCCCGTGTTGATACTGTATCCGTAACCAAGAAATAAACAATGATTGCTCATAGGGATCAAAACCTAAAAAAAGATACTGATGATAACTGATTATATCAGAAATCATTCATCTTTTTTTTTTCAAAACTACGTAAGAGAATAATCCTAAATCGAAAAACGTCATTTCTAAAAATGATTTTTTTTTCACTGATCGTTATCTATTCTGACCTTCCGTGTCTGCCCTACTTTTTTCCCTATATAAGGAAGAAAATAAGGAGAATACGCGTTATTTCTCAATAGAAAATCAATCGATAATTGACGATAATCAATCGAATCGAAAGGACAATTGACAAGGACAAGCATCGGTTGAGTCCAACTCCCGGTAGCATCAGCGACGAAAGCTCTGTACGCTCCAAAACAGAATGACCAGGAGGATAAGCTCGTATGGGCACTGAGGGGACCAGAAGCCAATAGCATGAATATGCGGGTTTCCCTTCTGAGATCCAATTGGCTTCTGGAAAATGGATATGGGAAAGGATTTTGGAAATGTGAGGAAGCGAAGAATATGGATTTATATTGGAGAAGAATTACTGTGGATTTATTGGATTAGGATAAAGAAAGGTACTTTGGTAAGAACGGTTTCAGATCATTTCAGAATTGAATATTTCAAATTCTATTATAATATTTTCGAATGGATATTGAAGAAAAGATATTGGTATCGGGGAAGGAAAAGTTATGAAATAATATGGATGTTGTGGAATTGAAAGACTAGAGAAGAAGTCTAGAAAAGGTGAATCTAGAAAGATTTCAGCTATTTTTTAATATGGATATTCGAAATCTGAGACTTCAATCAACTTTGATTGAAGGATATCTCCTAGGATTCAAATAGATGACTTTTGTAAGTTTGTTGTTCAAAAATGTATTTCTGGAAATGAATTATTTTCAGCGGATCGTTATCAATTTTGACCTTACGTTTTTGTCCTATTTATTTCCATTCAAACGGAAAGAAATGAAGAAGAAATGGTTTTATTCCCAATTCAAAATCAATCATTTATCGACGACAAGAAATCGAACCGAAAGGATCGGCGACAAGGACAAGCAGCACACGCTCCAAAACAGAATGACCATGAGGATAAGCTCGTATGGGCACTGAAGGGACCAGAAGCCAATAGCATGAATATGCGGGTTTCCCCTTCAGATCTGACTGGTCAGTCTCTCCGGTCGAGTATAGCACTCCCGGCAATGTGAGCAACGAACAATTACGAGGAATTTTCAATGAGTATAGGACGAGGACTCTAAACGATCTTGCAGGAGGGCCTGTAGGATGAGCTCGTATGGGCACTGGAGGGACCAGGAACCTATGGCATGAATATGTGGGTTTCCCCTCTCAGATCCGAATGGTCTGGACGAATATCGGTTGAGTATAACACCCGATATGGCAAGCATCGGACAATAATGAGGAGCTCTGAATGAAGACGGGAGAGACTTTAAGACAGTTCCATTTGGTTTCATATTAGCAGAAGGATAAGCTCGTATGGGCACTGCGGGGACCAGTAACCTATGGCATGAATATGCGGGTTTCCCCTCTCAGATCCGATTGGCTTCTGAACAGTATTTATTGGGAAGGAAATTATGGATACTTGGATATATGGATATTGGAGGTGGAAAGTATGGATTTATATTGAAGAGGAATCAATGAAAATGTGGATTTATTGGATAGCAAAGAAGAATAGGTAAGAATCGTTTCAGCTTATTTCAGAAGTTTTGGACGTTGGCAATTCTAATGAGACTGAATGAATATTGAATAGATATGAGTTTGGTTCCTATCAATTCACTATATTATTCACTACTCACACTACTCTCAAAAAACAATACATATATCAATCGATTTGGATTAGAGATTCTCTGTAAGCTTTCTATTCGAAAAATTCCTAGAAACGAATTATTTTCAGCTGATCGTTATCAGATTTGATCTCCCGTTTTTTTCTCAATTCATTCAACGATTCAAAATCAATTGATCATTGACCACAACAAATATAATCGAGAGTGCCAGCGATACGGCTGGACACCGATAGAGTTAATCTCCCGGCGAGGCAATGAGCACAAAGGCCATGAGGATAAGCTCGTATGGGCACTGAGGGGACCATTAACCTATGGCATGAATATGCGGGTTTCCCCTTTAGATCCAAGTAGTCAGGACCCGGTTGAGTATAGAACTCCTGGGAATTTGAGCTCGCAAAGAGCTTCTGACAAGAACTCCAGGACAATCCAATCAATTTTGCAGAATGACCAGGAAGATAAGCTCGTATGGGCACTGAGGGGATCAGAAGCCAATAGCATGAATATGCGGGTTTCCCCTTCAGATCTGACTGGTCAGTCTCTCCGGTCGAGTATAGCACTCCGGAGCAAGAACTCTAATTGCTTTGTATGGAAAGTCGCTTTGAAAATGACTGAAATGGATATGATAGACGAGCAGGTTTTCCGTAAGCTGAACAAAACTTTATTTCTAGAAATGAATTATTTTCAGATGATCTTTATCAGTTTCGGCCTTCTGGGATTGCCATATTTTCCTAAACATGAAAAGGGATGTGAGAAACACAAACACAAAAAAACAGAGAAAACAGAGATTTAGCGAAATGACCAGGAGGATAAGCTCGTACGGGCACTGGAGGACCAGAAGTCAATAGCATGAATATGCGGGTTTCCCCTTCAGATCCTAATGGTCAGGAGGAGTACCGGTTGAGCATAACTCCCGGCAAGAAATCGGACAATAACGAAGAGCATTAGATGAGCTCCAGGACGGTTCGGATGAATCGACAGAGCCAGGAGGATAAGCTCGAATGAGCACTGAGGGGTCTACAGCCTTTGGCATGAATATGCGGGTTTCTCTCTCAGATCTGAATGGTTTCTGGAATATGGATATTGGAAAGGACTATGGATCTTGGATTATGAACGGATCTTATGGATATTTCAATATATGGATAAAAAGAGAATAGTATGGATTGATGTATATGAAACTGATATTGGATGGATAATGTTGAAAATATGAAGAAGAAGAAAGGTATGTCGTTGTTCTCTGTTCATTCCGACAAATTCTGAATCTGCAGGACGTTTGAACTCGCGCGACGAGAATATCGCAGTGCTTGGCCAGTTATTTTGAGAAGAGTCTTGAGAAGAGAACTCATTCGTTTTTTTTTCTCATTAGTCGCAAGTGTTTTCTGTTCAACCGGTCGGTCGACCGGTCGCAAGCGGTCGTTTAAGGATTTCTTCATGTGCAATGAGGGGATTCGTAATAAAGATGAAATGCATCGCGCGATAGCCTAATGACGATTGCCATAGCAGTCATTGTGCTTAGAGCAAGAACAGTTAAAAGAGATCGATTCATTATTACATCAATAAGGGGAAGAAGAAAAAAAACAAACTGATAATAAAAGAATAACAACCATAGCACAAGGAATTTAAAAAATAAGGAAAAATTTAGGTACAATCAATTTCGGGACGTCTATTCTCCTTTGTAGAGCATCCACATCCGCGGGCTTTCGACGTAGGCTGAAATATAAAATTCGGGAACATTTCTGCTTCAAAAACGTTCTTACCAGTTGGCTCGTCAGCCGCCATGTATCCACCGTGCTCATCGTAGACGTGGTGCTTTAATTCAGGATACTCTGCGTGGCGTTCGTTGCAAATCGCACAGACATAACCGTGTTCCTCTTTTTTGTGCTCCTGGAAATGTTAAAAATTATTTTCGCAAATATTTATTTCACAAACCTCCATAGCCACGTATCGATTCGCCTTGAAATCGCACACTTTGCACTCGAACTTGATGATTCCAGTGTGAACTCGTTCATGTGTCATCACTCCAACTTCACTGATGAAAATCTCTTCACAAAAGTGGCACTGGAAAGTTTTTGTGAAGACGTGCGACATCTTTTTGTGCTTTCGAAGTTTACGTGGCGTCAAGAACTTCATGTTGCAGAAGGAGCATCGGAATCCGGCATTTGCTCCACGATGAAACTTCTTTCGATGATTGAGAAGACGGTGATCAGTGCAGAGATTACGAATGACTGGACATTCGAAGCACACGTATGTCTGGAAAAGTTCAGATGCTCCCAGGGAATTTTTAGACGAATCTTACCAATTCACATTCATGATGCTGCAAAGCCTCTTCTGTTTCTACACACTTGAAGCATTTTAGA
Organism: Caenorhabditis doughertyi; assembly: GCA_963572265.1. Taxonomy (NCBI): domain Eukaryota; kingdom Metazoa; phylum Nematoda; class Chromadorea; order Rhabditida; family Rhabditidae; genus Caenorhabditis; species Caenorhabditis doughertyi. The sequence continues at coordinate 12,653,349 of OY751554.1, forward strand.
CATTGTTTGAATTCAACCATTTCTTCGTGTTTCTTCACGAAATGCTTTTTCAAAGACATCTCATTACGGAATCTTTTATCACAAAATGGACATTGTGGGGAGATCTTCTTCTTATACGGCCTTTTGAGTTGTTTAATTCGACCATAATAATCGAAACGAGGGACGATTCCTCCTGTGTTTTCGCCGGGAAGAGGGATGCTAAAAGTATGGAAATCAATGATTTGAATCCTTACGAAAACTCACTGATTGGGATCTTCACTTGGTTGTGAGATCTCATTCTCTGGTGGAATAAATCCTCCGGTTTGTAACTCCTCAATTCTATTAGCCTCAATTTCCTCTAACCGTTGAAGTTCCACTTCTTCTTCTTGTTCTCGAATGTATTCCTCATAAAGAGCTGGATGCTTATCTCTCAAGTGACGCTCGTAAATATTCTTTTCGATGAACCGATTTTTACATTTCTTGCACCGCACCATTTTCTGTCGAATCATTTTTCTGACTACTCTGACGTCCGTTGGTGCATTTGGAGGAGGTTGGAGATCAATTCCATCTTGGTGATCGGCTAGAGCAAGAGTCTGTTGAACCTCAGCAATCCGACAAACTGGGAACTTTGATGGATCTCTTTGTCTGAACCCATACTCATCTAAAACAATCCGTTCTTTTTGTGGCACTGGAATCTCTCCTCGAATCTGTTTCATCACTTCTCCAACTCCATCAAGTTTGGCTCTTTCATCAAGGGGCCCCTCATCTTCTTTTTCTTTTTGAGCTAGTCCAAGAGCTGCGGCTAGAAGTTCTGAAAAAGTAAAACTGGAGGTTTTTTGATAACTGTTGATTCTTACCAAACCCAATCCCTTTTTTCTGTTCCTCATCCTCATCGTCATCATCGTCATAATCATCATTATCATCATCAGCTCTTTTTGACATTTCAGCTCTTAGAAGCTCAACGATGCTCATTTTGTTGTCTGAGTTCTGTGGATCATCATCTTCCCATGCTTCTTCGGTGTGAATCGATAGTGAAGTTGGGTCTGCGCTGGAAGAGAGGTACCTTGAAAACAACCGAAACGATTTTTTGTTCTTACGTCATTCTTTTCGAATTGATTATTGAGTTATTCTTCTTTTCGCCACGGTTTCCTGCCTTTCTTGTCTAAAGCTGGTTGTGGATATTGACTGAAAACTAGTATTTGGATAAATGATGAAAAATTTCGGAAAACAGTTAGGACAGAAGACAAAGAAGATGAGAAATAAAGAAGAGAATCAAAGCATGATCGAAAAAATAGTGAAATGGAAGAGGAATAAGGCACTCGGCCGTCTGTTTTTGAGGCGGTAAACGAGAGGCTTTTGAATAGGTTGATGGCTTTTCAACAGAAAAAATAGATGTAATCTCGAAACGAAAAAGATTAACCTGAATACAATTAATGAAAACGGTGTCAAAGAGTCAGTTTCTAAATTTAGAATTCCAAGTTTCGAAAAATTGAGAAGAAAACAATGGAGTAAAAAAAAGATCAAAGTACAACAAAACTGGTTTTTCCATCATGAGAACAACAGTTTTTCAAGTGTATTCAGTTCACATTATTCGGTTGTTTTGGTTATTTATTTGCGGATGGATGACAACTTTCTCAACTTTGAAGATCATGTGATTTATTGTTGTTTTTTTTTACTTTTTACTAGATTTATGCTGAATTCACATTTGGATGCTCTTACAAGAGTGTTTCAGAATAGAAAACAAATACGAAGCAACGATCCGAAAACTCAAAAATTACTGTAAATCGAATTTATGCAAGTGTGGACCATTTACTCGCGCAAGAGAGAATAGACGCAGACAAATCCAGCTGTTTTTGGACGGATTATCGACCTTTTACGGAACCTATTGTTTTGTACTCTCTGTGGCCGACTTGTGTGACCTCTACGCTTTGTTTCCGGCAGAAACTCTAAAGTTTCTTCCTTATTCTCTTCTAAGACTCTTATTTCCAATGGTCGAATACGTAATCAAGTTCTTTCCGAGAATTCATGCTGATAACAACCTTCATGTCTAGGTCTATGATCTCTCAAATTACTTTTCAGAGAAACATATTCTCAGAAAATTGAAGAGAAAAATCAAACATCTTCTGTTGGTAACTAGTGACAACCCAACTGAAGAGAGAGAGATAATTACATATTTCCAGCTGACTTGTCTTTTCAGTTCTCTTTTTTGTGTTCAAAAGTAGTGGTAGAAAACGTTGGTTCGTGCTGTTCAACATTAGAAAGATGCAGACAAAAAATGTAGGAAATTTATTCGTTCTGCTTCTTTCAATATTTCAAATCAGCAAGACTTGATATCCTAACACAAGGCATAATTCGATTCAGAACATTCTCCAAATATAAAAGCGTTCATCTCAATTGTATTTCTTGCAACAACTATTCGTACTTCGTCCTCATCTTTACCTCCGTTCAGTCGTTTGTTGTCATCATATTAAATGTTTTTGTTGTCTCGTTCATTTTCACTTGTTCCATTGGCCATTGACTACACTAGCTACACTCTACTCTTCTCCGTTTTTTTTTCACGCTTTCTTATCGATCAGAGTCTCCTCATTTCTGCGACTTCTCTCCGACTTATTTGCTCTTTTTTTTTCACGATTGACACTCTTTCGACTCCCAATTTTTATAGCCAACTAGAACACTCACTGTAAACACTTTGGTTATAAATTGATGGTTTTACTTTCATAATTTCACTTTCTTTCGTTTTTATTCTTTTTCTTTTTTCTGTCTCTTCTCAATTCTTTTCTTAACTTTTCAATTTTTCAGGATGAAAGTCCCGTATCGCCTGAAAAAGGCGTTCCTCAACTTGCTACTGACGATATCATCAGTCTATTTCTACACGGTTCGCTTCTGCTTCTGGTTCGTCAACTACTTCTTCCGCGAACGTGTCTATGTGACTCCGCCCACCGATCGTCTCCTTCTGATCTCAGCCACACAGGCGGTTCAAATGATCTCAAAGAAAGAAATCTCGAGTACAGCACTTGTCGAAAGTTATATCCATCGAATTGAGCAGGTTAACAACACAATCAATGCAGTCGTCGTCAAATGTTTCGAAACCGCTCGTCAAGAAGCAACAGAAGTGGACACATTTATGGCGTTGGCCGATGAGGAAGATATTCAGAAGAAGCTTCAAGAGCAACCTCTCTATGGCGTTCCATTCACAATGAAAGATGCTTTGGAGGTTGAGAATCAAATCATCACTTGTGGAGTGTTCAACAGAAAAGATGTGAAATGTGATAGAACTGCCGAAGCTATTAAGCGTCTGAAAGCTGCCGGAGGAATCCTTCTTGCTGTCACAAATGTTCCAGAAGTCTGCATGTGGGTTGAATCAGTGAACACAATCTACGGAAGATCCAAGAATCCATATGATGCTCGTCGAATGACCGGAGGTTCCAGTGGTGGAGAAGGTGCTCTTTTGGGTGCAGCTGGAAGTGTTGTTGGTGTCGGAAGTGACATTGGAGGAAGCATTCGAATGCCAGCATTCTTCAATGGTGTATTCGGATTAAAGCCAACTCCAGGAGTAATTCCATTGATTGGGCATGTTCCTGAACCAACTGGATACAAGACTCATATGCTTCGAATCGGACCAATGTGCCGATTTGCTGAAGATTTGCCTTTGATGTTGAGAGTGAGTTGACGGTAAAAGTGTCCATAGATTTAATTCGAAAGAACTTCAGATAATGGCTGGAGAAAACGCGAGAAGTTTGAACCTTCACGAGCCAGTTGAAGGACGTAAACTTCGAGTGTTTTATATGGAAGGAATCACAGGAAGTCCAATCATTCAACCACTTGAAGATGAGATGAGATATGCATTGAAACGAGTAAGTGGATTTACGTGGTGTTATATTTTCTTTCATTACTTTTTCTAGGCAGTAAACTTCTTGGAACGAAAATACGACATTGTCGCCCAAAGAATCGAACTTCCGTCTGCAAGGCACGTAATGGAATTCTTCACTTTGTCAATGCACGAAGATACCACCGATCCGGCGTTCAACAAATTGATGCTCTGTACAAAAGGATCCAAAGGAGAAGTCAATTGCTACACTGAACTTTTCAAATACTTCACTGGAAACTCTATCCATACTCTCTCTGGAATTATTGCCGGTATCATCGATTCCCGCGATCCTCCATTCTCTGCTTCTCACACTAAAGACCTTCTCTATAAACGTGATCGTCTGAAGCGACAAGTGAAAGAACTCCTCGGAAATGATGGAATCCTTCTGTTCCCCAGTTGGCCATGCACTGCAATGTTCCACAATGAACCAATTCTTGCTCCATTCAATTTCTGCTACACTGCTCTCTGGAATGTTCTCTCTGTTCCTGTTGTTCAATGCCCTCTTGGTTTGGATTCACGTGGTCTTCCACTCGGTGTTCAAGTCGTCGGAAATCAGTATACGGATCGTAATTTGATCGCTATTGCACAAGTACTCGAGGAAGGTTTCAATGGATGGACTCCGGCTGGACCGTTGTAAAAACTTGTATCTAATTAACTTAATGTTTTATCCCCAAAAAAACGCTAATGATTTGAATTGCATGCCAGTTCCTGTTAATCTCTTCTGAAGATCTGTAAAATAATAAACGAATGCTGTGAGAATCAAAAAGAAAACAATTTATGAAGAAAGTGAAAAGCATAAAAAACAACGAAACAGTAACAAATAATGAGGAGAGGATAACAATAACATTTAAAAAATATATACTCTCTAATAGGTAAAAAGAGCAATGGTTCCGTCGGCTCCGGCAGTGATAAGCCATGGTTGAGTGGGATGCCAGGTGGTGTGAAGCATGCAAAGATCGTTGGAAGTCTGAAAGAAATTCAAATTGGAAGATTATTTTCACTGAAAAACTTACTCTTTCATGTGCTCTCAGTCTCTTGACCGGATACAACTCATTATCTTTCGAGAAGTCCGAATAGATTCTAGCATAGTAAACCATTGCAGTTCCATCATCTGATACTGTAGCCAACAGAGGATACTTCTTGTGATAAGCGACACTTCTAACAGCGGCAGTGTGATGTTTCAGTTTCTTCCACGGCTTATTACCCATTTGAAGATCCATCCAACAGAAGCGACGATCCAAACCTCCCAAAAACAGATTCTCTCCATTCGAATCAGTTGCCATTGAAGAGATATGCTTACATCCAGTGATCAACTTCTTAACAAGAACACAACGAGCCAAATCATACTCTCTAACGTGGATTTTTGTAGCAACAAAGAGACGAGCCTGGGTTGGATGGAAAGTGACTGCTTGCACATGTCCCTTTCTCTTTTGGAATGGACATTGAGACTTGGATTTGCTCATTTGATGTACGTACACTGATTTGGCAATATCGTCAATTGATACACTGGCAAAGTAGTCTCCTTTCGAGTGCCATGTCACGTGACGTACTTCATTTGGCATTTTCAAAACCAACTTATCTTTTGACTTTCTCCATGTCACTACAGCTCCATCCTCTTGAGATTCTGTTGGAGTCTCGGCAAGAAGAGCTTCAGTTTGCTGAACGTGAAGTCTGTCTCCACATCCAGTATTCAGAATTGACACATATTTTCCTTCGTAAGCAACAGCTAAAAGAGTTCGCTCTGCTACTGGACAGAAAGCAACTGAGGTGACTTCTCCGTCCATTTGGAATGTTTTGATGCATCGACCGGTGGCCATCATCCAGATACGGACTGTTCCGTCTTCTCCACCACTAGCTAACAGCTCACCACGTTCTGGCTCGACGGAGATTGTACGAACTTGTCCAGTGTGACCGCGCATGTACTGAAATTAGTATTCAATTGAAACAAATAATATATGCATATTTATGACCAACTTACAAAAGCGAGAGTAGTTGGGAACGGACGCAAATCATTTGGATTTGGAAGGTCCGGCAACAAGTCAGTTGGATCCGCGTGAATTCTCATTTTTCTTTGACGAGGAGCCAAGTACAAATCGAGACATCTCTCGAATCTTTCGGTAATAAACTTGTCATATTGTGGCACTTTACGGAGAGCATCGAATTTGGCAGGCATGAAATTGATGACACGATCCTCTTTTTCAGTCTCTTCCCACTTCTTACGTTCTTCATCATCGAAAAGATATTCTTCTGGTGGATTATAAGATTCTGCATGAGTTGGAAGTGCCACTTTAGGAGCTGGCATATGAACACGCATTCTAGAGAGTTGAGACTTTGTGACGTTGTCCAATGCGTCTTCAGCAGCCCACAAATCATAGGCTTTCGGCTCTTCTTTCTTAGTTTTGGGTCCTTTTGCCCATCCCATTTTGATAGCGTGAACCATTCGAGAAACCATACGCATTTCATCTTTTGATGGAATGAATCGAGCTTTTGGCTCTGGACGATTATCAATCGGATGAATTTCTTTTTGAGATGAATAGATATCAAGGAATGGCTCGTATGGGTTATAGCCAACTGTTGGATACTTTCCAGTAGCGATATTGTGAATTTTCTCAATTTGTTCATCCGTCAATTTGATATCAGTTCCAGTTTGTTTATCGAACACTTTTCTCCTAAAAACAAGAGTGAATAAGCAAGGATGTTCAAAACGTTGCTTACCAGTAATCTGGATCTTCCATTTTTTCTAAGAATGTCTCAATTTCTCCTTTCTTTGCCGGCTTAATAATCTTCTCTCCATGTTTATCGTAACCAATATGATCCTCGTCGTCGTACCACTTGATTGGAATATTTCCAATAGTATTTCGCAAATCCTACAACAACTTGTATTCAGACCATTTTGCCAGAAAAAAAGACTTACTTCTTCGTCAGATGAATCGTAATCATACTCATCAACTGGTTTTGGAATTACAGGTTTAATATCGAGCTTCTCTCCGAACTCATCTTTCAACGTTTTTGGCTTCTTTTTCCCATTTTCCAACTTTCGTTTAGCTTTTTGCGGAATAGCTGCCGAAGTTGAAGCCATCTAAATTTTAAAACTAAGTTTACGGTTGTTCGGTGTTAATTGTTCTTTTAAAAACAGAGGCAAAAGTTCATGGAAATTAGTTTTTTAAACCGAAACCGAAAAAAAATTGATGCCGAAAAATAGAGAAAAACGGGGGACTAGAATTCCACGAGCAAGAGCGCTCTATGGAGACACGTGCCGCACCTACCGTAGCGCGTCGCGATTTTAGGCCCAATTCTTTTCGCTATTTTTAATTCTTTTTTTCTGTTTTCTTCACTGTTTTGCTGCAAAATTTTTGAATTTTTTTCAAGAAACTCATTCAGAAGACTTGTTTGATAAGTTTTTCACACCATTCAGTGCTCGTTATTTTGATATTCAGGGGAAAACCCGTACAAAATTCATCGAGATTTTATTTTTGACCAGTTCCCCTCAAATTTTTGTTCAAAATAAAAGAAAATGCTCCAATTTATTTTTTAAAAAATTAGCTCATAGCTAATAAATTATTCAAACACACAAACTGTTCCGAGAAGCTGGAAATGGGTTCTTGGACTATCGATTTTTTTCGTGATTTTCGAAATGCACTTGAATTGCGTGTTTATTGAAAAATCAGTCCAACAATGCTTTGTTTATATATTTTATAGTTTTAATTACTCTTTTAATAATCTTCTCTTCGGTTCTTCTTGTCGCCAAATTTATTCTCATCGCATAAAAAACCTTATTATCTTTTCCCGGTTCTGCAAATATTTTTGTTTTTTCCAGGTAATCCAGTCGAAATGGCCAAGAGAACTAAGAAGGTCGGAATCGTCGGAAAGTACGGAACCCGTTATGGAGCTTCCCTCCGTAAGATGGCCAAGAAGCTCGAGGTCGCTCAGCACTCCCGCTACACCTGCTCGTTCTGCGGAAAGGAGGCCATGAAGAGAAAGGCCACCGGAATCTGGAACTGCGCCAAGTGCCACAAGATCGTCGCCGGAGGAGCCTACGTCTACGGAACAGTCGCCGCCGCCACCGTCAGATCGACCATCAGAAGACTGAGAGATCTTAAGGAATAATTGTCCTTTTGGTTATTGTTAAATTTACACATATAAAAATGTGAACTACATTTGCCTTTTCTTTTTCATCATACTTTTAACCGCAACTTTAACCCTGAACGGGTCTTCGTCATGTCCCGAGCTAATACTCGCTTCACAGTCGTCTAATATTTATCTTCCCGTTCTCAAAACACAACGTTATGAAAAGAAAGAAAATTTAGGAAAACAACATAGTATGGGAGTTCCCGCATTCTTCCGATGGTTAACAAAAAAGTATCCGGCAACCGTTGTCAATGCTAACGAAGATCGTCAGAGACTTGACGATGGCAGAAGAGCGCCGGTTGATTGCACTCAACCAAATCCGAATTTTCAAGAGTTTGATAACTTGTATCTCGATATGAATGGTATCATTCATCCTTGTACACATCCAGAAGATCGGCCTCCTCCGAAAAATGAAGATGAGATGTTCGCACTCATTTTCGAGTACATTGATCGCATCTTCTCAATTGTCAGACCGAGAAGAGTGAGTTATATTTACCAAAACTAAAATTAAATGCAGTCGATCAGTTACTTTTTTAGCTTCTCTATATGGCAATCGATGGAGTAGCTCCACGAGCCAAGATGAATCAACAACGTAGTCGTCGTTTCCGTGCCAGTAAAGAAATGGCAGAAAAAGCCGCGAGTATTCAAGAGCAGCGACGTCGTCTGATGGCAGAAGGGATCGCAGTTCCACCGGAGAAAAAAGAAGAGGCACACTTCGACAGTAATTGTATTACACCTGGAACGCCATTCATGGCAAGATTAGCTGATGCTCTTCGTTATTATATTCATGACCGAGTCACCAATGACGCGGCTTGGGCTAATATTGAGGTAATTTTTAATATGGATGAATTGAATTTGCAACCAATGTATATTTTCAGATTATACTCTCCGATGCCAATGTTCCAGGAGAGGGCGAGCACAAAATCATGGATTACATCCGCAAACAACGAGGAAATCCAGCTCACGACCCTAACACTGTTCACTGCCTCTGTGGTGCTGACGCTGATCTGATTATGCTCGGAATTGCCACTCACGAAGCTAATTTCAACATCATTCGAGAAGAATTTGTACCAAATCAACCTAGAGCCTGTGAGCTGTGCGGCCAGTACGGTCACGAGCTGAAAGAATGTAGAGGTGCTGAAAACGATACGGATCTAGGAGATGATTACTGTAAACCAGAGCAAAGAGAAAAGAACTTCATCTTTCTCCGTATTCCCGTTCTCAGAGAATATCTCGAAAAAGAAATGGCAATGCCAAATCTTCCATTCAAATTCGATTTAGAACGAGTTCTCGATGATTGGGTTTTCCTCTGTTTCTTCGTTGGAAATGATTTCCTTCCCCATCTTCCATCACTCGAAATTCGCGAAGGAGCTATCGATCGCTTGATTAAACTCTACAAAGAGATGGTTTACGAGATGAAAGGATATTTGACGAAGGACGGAATCCCTGAGTTGGAACGAGTTGAAATGATTATGAAAGGTCTTGGAAAAGTTGAAGATGAGATTTTCAAGAGAAGGCAGCAGGATGAGGAACGATTCAAGCAGAATCAAAAGAACAAGAAGGCTAGAATGGAACAATACGGAAGGTTAGTTTTTTATTTCAGTTTTTACGGATTTTACACTTGCTTTACAGAGGACGTGGAAGAGGTCGTGGTCGTGGTCAACCTGCATTTGTGCCAACTCATGGCATACTTGCACCAATGTCAGCTCCAATGCATCATTCGGGAGAGTCAACTCGGCAAATGGCATCAGATGCACGTCAAGTTGCGATGAGATTCAACGACGACGCTAATGCCCAGGCAGCGGCAAATTTGAAGGCGTTGTTGAATGTAAAAGGAGAAGAATCGCCCGCGGAGACTGCTTCTAGAAAGCGAAAAGCGGAAGCACCACTGATTGTACCAGAAGAGGAGGATGATGAACCAAAAGATGATATTCGGTTATTTGAATCTGGATGGAAAGATAGATATTACCGAGCGAAATTCGACGTCGGATCAGATGACATTGAATTCAGACATCGTGTTGCATGGGCATACGTTGAAGGACTCTGTTGGGTTTTGAGATATTACTATCAAGGATGTTCGAGCTGGGATTGGTATTTTCCCTATCATTATGCTCCGTTCGCCAGTGATTTTGAGACTGTCGGAGAGTTCAAGCCAGATTTCTCAAAACCAACGAAACCGTTTAATCCATTGGAGCAGTTGATGAGTGTGTTCCCTGCTGCGTCTAAGTAAGTTGAATGAAAACTAGAACATATAAACACGTAATGCAATTCTTCTCTTTTTCAGACAACATCTTCCAGTCGAATGGCAAAAACTGATGATCGAAGACGAATCGCCAATCATCGATCTGTATCCAACTGACTTCCGAATCGACCTGAATGGAAAGAAATACGCGTGGCAAGGAGTCGCCCTTCTCCCGTTTGTCGATGAACAACGTCTTCTGGAAACCCTAAAATCTGTGTATCCTACTCTCACAGACGAAGAGAAGCAGCGTAATACACGTGGCCCTAATCGTATTTTCATTGGAAGAAACCACAAGTCTTTTGCATTCTTCCAACAAGTTTCCGAATCAAATTCCAAAGAGTTGGTCGACTTGGATCCAACTCTTTTGAACGGAGTCAGTGGAAAAATTGCTGCTGACTCGACAGCTACTGCTCCTGGATTGCCATTTGTCTCTCCAGTCAATCATGAAGAATGTCAGGACTTGCCGACAAACTGCGGAATATGCGTTCTCTACGAAGACCCTGAATATCCAGAAGGCTACATCTTCCCAGCCGTTCGTCTCGATGGAGCCAAGGAAGCGGAGAAGACGTTGAGACCAGAAGACTGGAATGATAGAAGAGACGGAAGATTCCAACCAACCATAGGATTCAACAGAAATGCTCCACGTGGAGGACTCGATCAATCGTCTCATCGTCACGTAAATCATCACGTAAGAGGAGCAATGCAAGATCGTTATGGAGGAAATGGAGGGGGATACCGTGGTGGTGGTGGCGGCGGATACCAAGGAGGCGGTGGATATCAAGGCGGAGGTGGTTATCGAGGTGGATACAACGATCAGAGACAGGACTACGGAAGAAATTATGGAGGAAGAGAAGGTAGAAATACAAGTTTTTTCAGAACTTTCAAATAACCTTAACATTTTAGGCGGTGGTCCACAACGACATCATGATCAGTATCAAGGAGGCGGTGGCGGGGGAAGCTATCATCATCAACCGTACAACCAAGATCAACGAAGAGGAGGATACCATGGAGGGCGTGGAAACGGACCTCCCGGATACCAACGACCACCATATCGTGGAGGAAGAGGCGGAGGTGGAGGTTATCAAGGAAACGCCTCGTGGAGATAATTTATTTTCTTTATTAATTTTCAGTTAATTTTCTGTGTTTGTGTCGTTTGAAGATCTTCTCAGATGATCTTCCTGTTGCTCTTTTCAATAATTATTAATTTTACTCTCATCCTTTTTTCGCCCCAAAAATCTGTATCATCTCAAATGGAAAATGGTTGCAATTAATAAACTTTTTTATTTATTAAACGAGCAGTTAAAACATATGAAATAAAAATATTTATTTTTAGAAAACACTAAGAAGTTCATTGTGGCAGCCGGCGGTGGAATGATGGAGTCGATCAGCCCTCGAAGAAGTTTAGCAGTGCGCGATCAACATCAGCCGCGGGGACGCACTGTTAATGTATTAAAATTAGGTTTAAAAATGGGTAAAGAGCATGAAACATACCTCACTGTCCTCAACTCCGTCGAAAATCACTTTTATTATTGTGCACTCGACTTGAACCATTTGGGCCATCATCATGAGCAAACTACAGACTTTCTTTGTGCTTACTCTTGGTCCAATCAATCCCATTCTATTCTGTACCCTATACTGATGGATCCAAGAGAATTTTTCGATCAAAGCAAGAAGTGAGAACTTGGAGATTTGCTGAAAATCACGTTTCGATAAAATAGTCTAGAATGTTTTGGTTGTTACCCAGTAACGATCATTTTCCCCGCACACCTCTTCCAATCTTCCATATGTCAACGGCAAAAATTTTTCCATGTTTTCTGTGATAAGATGAATCACAACTTTGACTGACATATCCCAGTATTTTATAATTTTTCTGCAAAGCTGTAAGTGAGATACGTTCAAAGTCCAAAAACTCACTCAGGCTCTTCGTCTCTCTTATCCTCCCGATCTTCCAACTCTCTCAATTTTTCTTCGCATTGGTTTAGTTGAATCTCAAGTTGTTCAATGATTCGTTCTTTCGATTCCAAGCCAACTTTCAGCTCAGCATTTTCAGCTCTCAAAAGCTCAATCACGTCCATTAGAATCGAACAAGCTTGAAACGAGAAATATGTTTTTTAGAAGGCAGGAAAGATACTTTATTGGCACGTGGAAAGGAGGTCTATGGTTTGAAGGTCACGTTTAAACTGAAATTTCAAAGCCAGTAGTTTAATTCACGCCTGAAATTAATTTTCTGATTTCTTGAATTTTATTCGAAGAAGTTTTCTGGTAATCATACAGTTGCCAGCCTGGTTGCTGCCCCTGCGACCCATCAACTGAAGCAAGTCTCTCCCTTCTTACTTTGAGAAAGCGAACACCCTGGCCAACGGACAGACATACTCCAGAAGCGTTTTATGTATATAAAAATGATGAACAGTAACAATAACAAAAAGGCAAAACAATAATAAACAACAACATCAATTCCAATTCAACTTATCATTATTCTTGACTCTTTCAAACACGGCGACAAAGAATCCATTGGTGAGAGTAACTTTTGGATCAGCTCTCAAGCAGTGCTCTCCAACTTCATATGTCGACAATCCACGATGTGTCCATTCGGGAAGTATGTTCTTTTTCAACATAAAGTTCTGCCTGACATATGTATCCAAAAGTACTTCATCCACAACTTGCTCGTTTTCTTCTTCATGAATCGAACATGTCGAGTAGACCGCCCGTTTCAATCCAGGTAGTTTTAGAGCGTGCTTCAGAATCATAGCCTGGAAATATTATGAAATTTGGGAAATAATAAGGATAGAGGAACTATCTACCTGCAAGTTTTTTAGTTTCTCTAATCTCTCTTTCTCTGCGTTTCCTCCAGTGATCTCATCCATTCGTTTTACGATTCCAGATCCAGAGCACGGTGGATCCACGATAGCGAATTTGACTTTTGAAAACTTCTTATCAGTGACATCAGTTTTCAAAAAATCTCCACAAAAAGCGCTGGCAATAGCCACTTTTGATCCATCGAGTAACTGCTTCATTACTGAGACACGATCCGCCGCACGATCCATTGCCCATACTTTTCTGAAAATTACTTTTTATTCTGAGTGATCTACTATTAAAGTACTGTACCCTTGATTATCCATGATAGCCGCAGCATGACTAGTCTTCATTCCCGGTGCAGCACATGTATCGAATACTTGAGATCCAGGGCGAGGATTGAGAAGGAATGCTGGGAGACAGGAAGCCTGGAAATGACAGGAGTGTTTTTTAACGAAAAAAGGTGTTAAAAACCTTATCCTGAAGAATAAGATATCTCTGCTCAACCATCCAATATTCGTGGAAATTCTGAATGTTTGGAGCGAAAATCAAAAGATTTTCCACGTGTGGATCTATATAAATCTCGTCTTCCTTCATTTTTCCAACAACCTCTGCAAAATTCTCGGAATTAGCTGTTCCCTGAAGCTTCCATTCTTCTGATTCCAATGTTTTCATGGCTTCTTCAGCTGTCCATTTCAAAGTGTTGATTCGAGCATAACGTGGAATTTGAATCTGAAAAAAAAATAATTTTTTCAAAAAGGTTTACACTCTTCATACCTTCTTCTGTCCTTCCTCAGCTTCTTTGATTGATTTGATACCCTTTCCATCAGCTTCCAACTCTTTTTCCACTTCTTTAATCTTCTGAGATCGTCTCGCAATCACTGATTTCAGCTCTTGAGAACAACGATTTAAACCGGAACCAACTAGAGTTTCATACATGAGAACATAGAGTAAATCTACAGATCCTCCAATATTCGGATCATTTTTCATTTTTTTCAACTCTTTGTCCTGCAGAATCGCATCGAAGACTGGACGGAATTTCAGAGATTCACATGATAGACGGAGAAGTGCTTTTTTGTTCTGAAAAATTAAAATTGGTATTAGAAAAGACTATTGCATACCGATTGTATTGTTAAAGCAAAGACTTTGAAATATAACAATTTATCAGCGAAATAACAAGAAAACACAGAAAAGCAAAATGCAGTTTAAGAATCACGGCTTCAGAAATTTCCCTTGAATCCACTGTCGATACATTTTGACCTGCTTCGCCCGATTCACAATAAGCCTTCGATCGACATGCATCACTTTTTTCTCCATTCCAAACTCTGCCAACAACGCTTCGAGTTCATCCATTTCAAAAAAATAAACCAGTGTTCCGTCTCCACGACAATACAAATTTCCGTCGATCAGCCGATCTTTTTTGAATCTCAACTGTGTCAAATCGTATCTACCGTAGTCTTTGAGTAGAAGAGTTCCTCCTGGTTTCAGTAATCCAATGAGATTCTTCAAAGCCTTTCGAATATTATCCGGATGAATTGCCGAAAGCACATAAATACACACTATGTAATCGAGTGATTCTGACTTGGGAGCTTCTTCTGGAGCACTCTGAGTGATATCCCAAACGAATGCATTCATTTTCGATGGATCGTATGCTTCTTGCTCTTTCAAAACGCGAATGGCATTAGGAGCATAATCACAGCTATGCAAGAAGAGTCGAGGGCTTGAATTGTTGACTTGCATTAATGGAAATGTTGTGTTGCCGACTCCGCATCCAACCTCCAGAATTTCAACTTTTTCTTTCTGGAAAAAGGCTGATTGGCTTAAAAGCTTTGCTTGAATATATTGAATATACCTGTGAATTACACTCCTCATTAACATCAAGCTCTGGAAATTCCTTCAGCAACCAATTCCTATCCTTGAAGAATCGATTTTCATTATGAGCATAAAATGCATCCCATTGATCAGCTGGGGTACTCAAAAGTTTCATTGCTTTCTCTTCATCAACTTTCATCGTCTTCTGATTCTCCACAATTCGCTTGGCTTCTTCCTGTTGCTCTTCAGACCATTCCACATCATCCCAAGCATTATGCTCGAAAACTTTGGCGTCATCAGTCAGAAACCGAGTTCCAAATGGATTACATTTTGGTTTTTCTTCAGGATTTTCCTCGGCACATCCCATAATTGGTTCGTCTTTCATTTTCTTTTTATTACCTGAGCGAAAATAAATCGTTTCATTTACAGAAACGGAAAGAAAGAGAAGAAAAAAACGACGATAAAAGGAAAAATGAAAACAAAAAATGATTAAAATATTGATTTCCACATCATTTAGTGTGTCTTAATTCTAAACTAACTTTGTATTCACTTCCGTAGACTGCATTTCTAACGCTTTTCTCCTTGGCCAAAACGCAGCGAATAATTTCGGCGACCTCGTGGTACAGCGCATCGGTAGCCATCTAAATTATGAAAAAATCAATTTGGAGATGTGGAAAGCAATATTTTAATGAGAAAACTGAAGGATTATAACTTGGAAAGAGCTTTTAAAAAAAACAACGAAAAAAATTGTCCAAAATTCCTGTCCGCATTTTTGCGTAGTTTCCGATTATCGGTGTTAACGGCGGAGGCGCGTAGTCCAAATTTCAAACTCATTTTTTCCGACTTTAAATTTTTTAAAGTGTTTCCAATCTCTTCTTAAAGAAACTTTCAAATTTCAGCACATTAAAACTATGGCGTGGCGTAAAAAGAATAAGAAAAATGCCCCAATCGTGCAAATGAGCGACGAGGATGTGGAAGCACTCGAAGAACGCGTTAGAGAGATGGTGAAATCACAATTGCCACTGGGAAGAGTCAAAAAAGTAGTCAGAATGAATCCAGACATTGAGATGCTCAACAGTGAAGCATTGCAGTTGATGACTAAAGCAGCGGTAAGAGTTTTTAATTGGAAGTTGGGAAATAAGTTGTTTGATGTTCAGGAGATGTTCATAAAAGAGTTGAGCAACGCAGCTAACCAAAATGCGACTATGGAAAAACGGAAAACCATTCAGGCAAAGGATATTGGTATGTGATTTTTGTATCGGTTATTTATGATTCTGAGCCTTTCAACTGTCATAATTTTTAGATAAAGTCATCAAGAAGACACTGGAATTTTCATTCCTGGAAGATGCGCTTGACGACTGGCCAAAGTTGGAGCCAAAGAAGCGAAAAGCACCTGGAAATTCAAGTCAAGAAGATGCGGAGGATACTCCAATGGATAGTACTGTAGTCGGAGAGGAGCCAGAAGAAGAAGAAGAAGCAGAAGAGGAGGAGCACGATGTTGAAGAAACAGAAGACGTTGGAGATGATCAACAAGAAGAAGCAGACGAAAACGAAGAAGAAGAACTACCAGAAACAGTACCCGAATTTGACGAAAAAGAAGACGAAGATCATCAGATGAGAGATCCATTTGCTGAACAATTCTAATCTTTGTGTATTTAGTTTGTGAACGTTCTCATAAAAATCAAAACATTTTGTGAATCATAAAACGCTTGTTTCAGAATGTTTTCCTTCTTGTTTCAGATGACACACCATCATCATCCTCCTCTTTTTCTCAAAAACTCTTTTTCTCAAAAACTCTCTTATCACTACTACATTTCCTTATCGTATTGTATCGCCTGAACACATTTCTCTGGTCGTTTTTACTATCCCCCCTCTCCCTCTTTATTTGTCCTTTTAGTTCGTTGAGTTCTCATCAGTTTGCACTGGAAGGAATGGAAAAGATGGAGAACGCTACGAAATATAGAGAGAAGGTAGAAGGAGAAAGAGCCAAATATTGACAAAGATCGCGGGAATGTTTCTCTGCCTCTCCCACACACTGCGACTTTCGCTTTCTTCTACAACTTTTCATGCCATCCTGGGTTTTTTTTCCGGCATTTTCTGTAGGGGTTTGAGCATTTTTTGGGCTCAATATAGTAGAGGACTAGGGCTTCTGATAATTCTAGGTCAGGAGTTTGAAATTTCCAAAATCCCTAGTAGGACTAGTAGGAATCAGCTTTGACACGTAGATTTCAGCATTCTCCACTCGAGAAGATTTTGAAGATTTTGAGAAAGTTTTCTAAGATTTTGAGAAAGTTTTAGATCTACAGTATGCCTACCGTATACGTACAGTACTTCATTCAACTCTCGACCAAAGTACGAAAATTTCTCTTCAAGTTCGTGTTCATCAAATATCATTTTTAATCCCTTTCAAAAGTGTGAACAGATTCCAATTCTGTACAGTTTCTCTTCTTTCTTTCTCTACTTCTCTACTGGCTCAATAATCACTCTTGCACTTTTTCATATATAGTCGTCTAGAGAGAGAGAAAAAGAGAAAAGAGAGAGAGAGAGAGAGAGAGGCGTAGTACAACACATAGTTTATGTAAAGAGAAGTGGGCGGAGCCTATTTCCATGCCATTCTTTCTCCGCCACCTTGACGACTGGTTCAAGAAGAGAAGAGGGGGCAAAAGGCTTGAGAAATGATGAATTCGGAAAAAAGAAAAGGATCTTTTCCTTTTTTCGGGATGCCTCCTCCTTATTCGATATCGCGCCTCATTTTATGTTCACTTTTATCGTTTTGAGTACCAGTTCCTTTTCTTTTTCGTTACGGATCCTTCTTTTCTCGGCTTCTTCTTTTCATCATTTCTTTTTGGTGCCATTCAAATGGGTGGCAATTTCTTACGATAGCTAATTGTTGAATTCGTAGAAAATGTGAGCTTGTAGTAAATCTACTTGTGTTTTTGAAATGAAAGTTTTGTCTCAAGGTAACTTTAATTTTGTTTCTGAATAAGTTGGGAAATAGAGTAGGATAGTATCTAAAACCCATCATATATTGGAAAAACTCCTGAACTAGAAATTCTGAAAACTCATCACTCCACTTTAACAGACTCCCAAATGTAAAGCAAACAAAAATTTCAAAAGATAAAAGTCATCGAAAACCGAATAGTTTCAGTTCAACTTGACCTTCTCAACTAAAAAATGGAATCTGAAACTAGGGCTGAAGGCTCAAAACTTCTATGAAACCACGTCCTTCGAACACTTCATCTTTTTAAAAATGCCACTCTAAAAGAGGATCAGTTCAGGTCCCCTAAATCGCCTCTTGGCTAACTGTTGTTGATCTCGACACCTCTCTTTTGTCACTTGATCGCCATGTCCGCCCATTTACTTTTGACTTAATTTCCATAAAAATCCCATTTTTTCTCTCCATCGACCCACTTTCCCTTTTTTCCTTCTTTCCATTTCACGCCACACTAACCTAGAGAAGAGTTTCAGAATGAAATAGAGGACGCTCGACCTTTTCCCTCATCAGTCTTCTTCTTCTTCTTTTTCTTATTTGAACAGTTATCATTATTTCTTATCTATCTATGGGAAAATTGTGTGATGTTGCTGAAATAGAGAAGTAGCACACTGTGATAAAAAAAAGCGAATATGAAACACTAAAATCAATTTGTGGTTTCTGCACCAAAAAGGAGTTTTTAGGCCAACTCTTTTCATATTGTGTGTCTTTTTTTGTGAGTTGTACATCTCAGAACTGTGCATTCCCAGTCAAGCATTTGGTGTATTCTTCTAGATTCGTTTGGCAATGCTTTAGGAGTTTCGAGGACTGTTTAGAGGATATTTTGTGCTGAAATTGTTATGAGAAAGTTGGTTTTAAATCTGAAGGCTTATCTTCCAGGTGGTTCTCAAGGTAGCCTTTTTTATACTTTTGATTTTTAGCAGTTGTCCTTTGAAACTTTTTCCGAACTGTCAATTTACAACGATTTCTAAAGACATTGAAAGTTAGACTACATGCCCAGTTAGGTATTTTATTCCACCGCTGATCTCACTGATCCCATTTCTGATGGGAATCAAAAAATCACTTTTTTAAGCCGTTATTCTTTTTTTTTTACAATTTTGATCAATTTCTCCGTCTCATTCTCCCACACTCCTTGCCAACTTTCTCCCAACTCTTCAATTCTTCCAGAAATGTCTGCAGAAGTAACAGAAAGATTCAAAGTTTGGACTGGAAACAATGAAACTATCATCTACTCTCCATTCGAATACGATTCCACGTGGCTTGTCGAGTCATGGTGGGACGATCTAACAATGCACACATTCTTCAAAAATCATTGGTTCAAATCAGTTTATCTCTCAGCAGCTTATATTATTGCCACAAATCTATTGCAGAAATATATGGAGTCAAGGAAACCTAAAAGGTATTTTTATATACACAAATTAGAAAAAAACCTAAAATTGTTTCCAGTATGCGGCCTCTATTATTGGCGTGGAATGGGTTTCTAGCAGTGTTCAGTATAATGGGAACATGGAGATTTGGAATCGAATTCTACGATGCTGTATTCAGAAGAGGATTCATTGATTCCATTTGTCTCGCTGTTAACCCACGATCACCATCTGCTTTCTGGGCATGCATGTTCGCTCTATCGAAGATTGCAGAGTTTGGAGATACAATGTTTTTGGTGTTAAGGAAGAGGCCAGTGATTTTCTTGCATTGGTATCACCACGCTGTGGTTCTGATTCTTTCTTGGCATGCCGGTGAGTGTTTTTGGGATGGGATACACATGATCAGGGACGTCACTAGTCAGATCCAGTTCCAGATAAATTTTCATTGGGGCTTGTTATTTTTGAAAATTTCTGTAAACTTTATCTAGATTTACACTCTCATGATTCATCTAGATCCTTTATCCTATACCATGTACTTTGATTTTCTCTCTATCTCTCTCTATCTCTCTTCTCTCTCGTTTCTTGCCATTTCAATTTCTGATTTGTAATTCGTTTTGTTGCGTAGTATGTTCATTACAAAAGAAGACAAGTCCTCATCCTCGCTCTTTTTCAATCATCAGACATATTCGGAAGGAAAACACAAACTTCTTTTCTTTCTAATCCCATCTTCCACCTCTCCTCTCGTTTTTGTATTCCAAATGGCTTTTATCTCAGGAGAAAAGGACACATAAGTGTTCGGAAAAAAGAGGCATCAAAGTATAGATATAGACTGCTTCCAGTTTTAGAAGAGAGAAGGCATGGTGATGATGATGATGGACCTTATTATACAATTAGTCTATAAAGTTCTTCAGACTAAACTGGAGGGACTAGATAATTTAATTTAGGGTGTGGAACTAGAAATATAGGCCCGCAAAATGACATTCAGAACCTCAATTTTTGGTTGAAGCTCATAATTCAACCTCATACAGATAATTGGTTATCAAGGCAGTCTCGTACATATTTTCATTTTTAATGATTTCCAACCAACTGATAGAACAGTTCATCTTTGAAAACCTCCTGTTCAAAAACCAAACGTTCATATTCGAACCAAAAATAATCCTTCCTCACAGTTCGCCCAACTTTTCACTTTCCAAAAAGATACCAGGCCATAATACGATCATTCCCCCCACCAGTATCCTGACTGTATTGATATGATGATATGATCAGGCATAAAATGGCATCTGGTATACAGACAGAACACATTCTATAACGTAATAGCGGAACAAGCATTATAGAGTCTTTCCAAAGAGAAAAAGAAGGCAAACAGTAGTAAATGTCTGGTCAAACAGAAAAGGGGTACTACGGAAGGAGAAAAGAGTATGTTGTAGTCTACATAAAGGGAAACGAAGGAAGACTTTTAAAAGTCATTTTGCTTTTTGGAACTTGTGGAAACAATCTTCATGTCAGGACATATGTACTCAAGAATTTCTGACTTTCTCACGGTGGAAGCTTTATAACTTACTAGCACAAAATGAAATCTTTTGGATTCCTGAGAAAAAAACAAGAAAAGCAATCTCATGTAAAATGTATAAAGTTGTCAAGTCTAATCAGGGAACTAAACATGTTGAGCCATAGGTGTTTTTGATTGCTTACTTATATGGCATGTCATTTAATCCAAACACTTTACACCAAATAGCTAAATGATATCCTTATCACCAATCATTTGTTGCGTTGTTCGCTTGTTTCTTTGTTTGTCTCACCCGGTGTACATAGTCTAGTTTGATGATTATCCAATTCCTCTTCCACATTCCTTTCCTTATTTTCAATTTTGATCTTGATCATCTCATCCACTCCATCTAAACAATCGCTTCTTGGCTTAATTGTCAAAAATCATCGGAAATAAGAAGATGAAAAAAGAAGGAAAATAGATGGAGAAGGAGATGAATTATAGCCAGGGGACCATGGAAACAAGAAGAAAGGGGTAGGGAGATGACACAAAATACGAAAATAGAGTGACGTTTTTATGGGGAAAATGTAGTTTTGAAAAAGGAAAGAAGTGAAGGATGAGCACTGAAACAAGAAGACAAAAAAGCTAGGTCAGGGTCCTTATGAAGTTTATTGAAATTGGCGAAGATACTGAGAATACTGCGAACTGCTCCAAAAACATATTACTGTGACTTACTGAGTTTAACCCAGTAGTTTCTTAGTAAGTTCATCTGGAAATTTCATATTTTCAGCCATCGAACTGACCGCCCCGGGACGTTGGTTCATCTTCATGAACTATTTGGTTCACTCCATTATGTACACCTACTACGCCGTCACTTCCGTCGGATATCGTCTTCCAAAGATTGTATCAATGACAGTTACATTCTTGCAAACTCTTCAAATGTTGATTGGTGTCAGCATTTCATGCATTGTTCTCTATTTGAAGCTTAATGGGGAGGTAAGTGAAGAAATAAAACCTGTGGTTGGGCATGCCCTTTTGTTAGAGATTTCATTGTGAAGCATCTGAACTCAATAATTTCTTTTCAGATGTGCCAACAATCCTATGACAATTTGGCTCTTAGTTTTGGAATCTACGCTTCATTCCTTGTCCTTTTCTCTAGTTTCTTCAACAATGCCTATCTGGTCAAAAAGGACAAAAAACCCGCTGTCAAACAGGATTAATTTTTTTTAAAATTTTCTTGTTTTTCAAAAGTTTTACCCATCAAAAGTTACATTATGAATACGAGTCATCCTTCCCTTCTTTTTCTTCTACATTTTCAGTTTTTTGCTTTTTTTGTAATTCTAATTTATGATGCTTCCAGCTTTGCTCTTCCCATCCCGAATAAAATGGTTTATTTCTTCGAGAGATAAAGCTTTTTTTCTTGAAAATGTCGATGGAATTATGCAAATGTTGGGGAGATTCCAAGTCAGTTTCGTTTTCGTACAAAGTTTGTGATCTGAAAAAAAATGTAGCTTCGTGAAATTATCGATAAAAAGAATAACTCTGAAACTAGGTCAAATGGAACTCCTTGAGTTTCCCACGTTTTTTGAAATCACTTACTTTTTGACTAATCCTATTTTTCGCCTGAGCCAAGTACCTCATTATCGAGTTCTTCCTCACAAATGAAGTCCGTCCTCTTCTTGTTGGCAACATTATCATTTTATCTCTAAAATAACATTCCACATTTTCATATTCTTCATTTTAAAATTCTTTCAGTTACATTTTTTCCTAGGCACCCACTCATCTCCAGTATACAAATGATTCTCGACGAAATTACGTGACACATCGTATCCATCTTTTTGAGAAGCAATTGATGGAGAAGGAAGAGGACTGTCGCCGCTGGAAAATATAGAGTAAGAGGATTACTGTAATTACACACGAATTATTATTGTGAGATAAGGTTTTCAGAGGAAGAAAATTCATAATCGTGTTATACGGTTTATCATCGTTGAGCACTGTCATTCAACTGCGTCTCTTATTGAACCACACTCTCTATTTGAAAAACTCAAAAAGTAACTCACACAAAGTTTTCATTATCAAAAGGTCCTCCATACTTGAAATCCTTGGAAATATCTGGCTCAGAAACATCTGTGGAAACGGACAGGAATGTTGAAGCCGTCACAGTTCGATGTGCCAATGTCAGCTTTCTAAAAAATTGCAGATAATTTCAGCACAATTTTTCAAGTGAAGTTCAAACCTTGGAATTTCATAATGTTCTAAAAACTCTTCTCTTTCAATATTGGCTGCCGATCTTCTGTCTTTTTCGCCGCGTAGACTTTTATAATGATCAAAATGAATATTCAATTTTTCCAAGAGTTGTTTAAAAGTCGGCCGAACTTCTGGGGATTTATCCAGGCACCATGTAATCGTGTCACAAATGGAGTTAGATTTACATTCGCTAAGATCATACTTTTTCTTGTTGTACAATTCCTGAAAATGATTTCTCCATGGAGCACAAATAAGAAAGCTCACCAAAAATCTCTTCTGCCCATCTACACATTCATCCATTGGCTTCCCAATTATCAATACTAACATCAAATGCCCAAAAGCATAAACTTCCGATTTCTCTGTGTAAATTCCATTGTATGATTCTGGAGCCATAAACTCTCGGGTGCCTTTACTGGAAATTTTCAGATATTTTTTATACTTATTATGTTTCGAAGAAACTAACTATCTAGTTTTTGTGCCGTGCTGGTAAGACATTCCGAAATCGCCAAGCTTCAAAGAAAGATGTTCCAGATGAACTCCTCGACAATCTTTGCAAAGGAAATAAGTCTATAAAATCCAAGTTTTTAAACTTCTACAAATAAAAAACATACCGTATCCCCTACAGTAACATCTTCATACTTTCCATTCCTACAACAACAAGGTCTTTCTTTCACCAGTACATTCATCGCTTTGACATCTCCATGAAAATGTGTTCTATTCAATTCGCAAAGAGTTCTTGTCAATTTCAAACACCATTTGAATATTCGAATAGTTTCCAGCTCAACTTTTGACCAATATAATTTGGTGACAAGTTCATCGAGATTCGGACCAGCACAGTATTCCATAATCATTCCACAAAAAGGGAATGTATCACAGATTCCATAGATTTTTATAACGTTTTCACAGTTGTTAAGGGCAGCTACTACTCGAGCTTCACGTCGGACTCTTTCTGGAAAAAAACACAATTTGGAGGGTGGAAGCCCTTACAGAATTCTGAAGAGTACCCGTCATTTTTTTAATAGTGATTAAATGACTTTTTTCCAAACTAACCTTTCTCCTCATTCGTGTAATCTTTTGCATAAATTGTTGATATAGGCCGTTTTAGCACAGCATCCTGAAAACAAGAATTCAAAATTCCCAAAAGTTTTGGTTTTTTTTTGTGAAAATCAAATATTACCAACCACAAAAAAACTCACATGGCCTCGATAAAAAACATGAAAAACATCTGCATAACTACCGCCTCCAAGCTTGAATTGCTCCAAATATTCCCATTTTAATTCGAGATCTTCTTCACTAATTACAGTTAAATCAATTGAACTTAAGGCTAACATTTGAATAAAATAGAAATAAGAATGAGAAAATACAATGAATTGTCTCGTACTGATAACAAAGAGAGAGTCCTTCCCTTTCTAGTACAAATTTATTGATTGATAGAACACCTGATAGCAGGAAGTAGAATAAGAGTAAAGGGTGTGGAATTCAACTTGAAAAAAAGGGAACAGGTTGGGAGTTTTTTGTAGTTTTATAGGTTTCCTTTTTCTGATTAAAAAAAGGAAGGAATGATAAAGAAATTATCATTTTTGAAGTTTCGCATGTAGTTTTTAAGACGACATCCTGTTCTTATTCTGTAACATGTGGAAAAAAAGAGAACTTTGTTGCAAAAGATAAGTAATTCGGAGAATAAGAATTGATGAGTATAGATTAAAAAAAGGAAGAGAATCAAGAAAATAGTCTAGTCTGAAAAGATTATTCAGAAGAACTTTAGATTGGCAGATGACAATATTCCACACATGAAGACTTTATCCTAGGTACCTCAATTCTCTTGAGATAATTCATAATATTATTATGAATCTATCATTGCCTCTGGTAAGCTTTCTTGTTCATAACTTCCATGACTCGATGTGAACAAAACATGACGTATGTATTTAAATGACAAATCAATTTTTAAATATCACAAGATTTATTAATAATTTAAAAAATGACAGGAAGAAATAATACAACAAAAAACAGGATGATAAAACAGGTTACAAGTTATTAAAATTAGGAAACATTAGAATTATTTAAAACTGCAAAAGTTGTCTCGTGTCGGCAATGCTCAAGAATCGAGTTCTCTTTGCGAGAATCTTGATGAGAATGATCATGAGTCCCATCACTCCAAAGTCGTTGGCGGCACAAAGAAGATCCATTAGTTCCAGAGAGGGATTGTTGATGAAGAAGTCGTGATCCCATTGAGTTGCTCCTTGATCTGGTGGTGGTTGTCCTTGACGAGCTTCACACCAATTGACGATAAGTTCCAGTTGTTTTGAAGGTAGATCAACTGAGACCAGATAAGTATCTGGAGTGGTTGGAATCAAGGAAGTGAACTTTGCTGATTGATGAACAGTTTCCATCGAGACACGATAGAGCTTATCATCGGTGGAACGGAGAATAAGGAAGTCAGGTGAGGAAGACATAGTTGGAGTAGAAGACATGAAGACGCGACTGCTCGGGATGAGAACAAATCGAGATAATGATTCTAAAGGGATGTGAGGTCTTACGTCAAGAGGACGCTAGGATTTGTACGCTCTGTGCGCGCACCTTTTGTTTCAGCTGTAGATGACGAACAATTCAATCGATACACTGTCATCTGTAGCTGGAACAAGAGGTACGCGCACAGAGCGTCGTCTTGACGTAAGGCCTCAGAGTCTTCTAGTCTCATTTTCTCGAATTGTTCTAATCCCGAACAGTCGCGTCTTCTATTCTCTTCTTGTTAGTACTTTACTCAACTCCAACAAAGTACAAACAATGTCTTCAACCCCAGATTATCTTATTCTTCGTCCCACCGATGACAAGCTCTTTGGTGTTCGGTACAATCTCAATAGTGTTCTTTCCATTCGACCATTTATTTTTTCGCACATATTGGCAAACTGGTGAAAAAAAACTTTACGGTCAGAATGTCTCGATAGTTTTAAAACCCAGTTTCAGAAAGCCCATTACCTGTTGCCATTTTTGCACACATAAAATTGTAATCTATCGATTCACATTCATGAAAAGTGTATTTCTTTTGAGACGCGCTCTTTTTTCCCATGAGCACAGACGCTGAACTGGTTGATGAGTATAAAAGTGGGAAACCAACACAGGCATCCTCATTCCTTCTTTTTTTTCTCTCTCTCTATTCGGTCGTCTCCCTCCCCTTTAGATTATTGATCAATTCGGTACCATCTCTTTCCCTTTACATTTGTTACCCTTACTGAATTGGTCCTCTCTTTACTTTTACAAAGAATATCAATTTTCGATCTGTTTCTTCCCAATCTTTCTCTGACTATGATATGAAATATTTCGTTCTATCACAGTTTTCGGTTTCCCAGCCATTTCTCTTTTCTGTAATTTTGAACTAATTTTTTAGAAAAAAACAATAACTTCCATTAATTTATCGATTTTTCTTATGGATGGTCTATCCCTCGAGAGGGGTCCATTCTTCCCAGGAGAAGACGCGCTCCGTCTGCTAGCGCGCGTATTCAGCGTACAAACTCAGGAAGGGAATACATAAACCACAACGATATAAGAGAGGAGCAATTTCAAAATTATTTTTCACGGAAAATTTCCCAAAAGTTTACGAATACTTTGGGCTTTTTCGACAGAGAAATAATTCATTTCTAGCATTCCGTAAATTTCCGCAGTTTTACTAGAAAGTTCACGAAGTTGCCAAAGGTCAACCATTTTTTCATTTTCTCTGTATTTTTAGTTTTCAAGTGAACCCATACTTGCAACCGGTGCAGTTATGTGTACATTTTTTGAATAATCTCAACGTGAAAATGTTCATTTTTCACAGTTCAGTAATGAAAAACACCAGTTTACGGGAACAAAAATACAGAAAAATAAAAAAATGACATGACCTTCGCTAACTCCGTGGATTTCCTTGGAAAATCACAGAAATAAGAAAAATCACGCAAAATTAAATCTTTTTGATATTTCACATGGAAATGAGTATTCTTCTGGTTTTTCTCACGCGAAAAATAATTTTGAAATTACCCCACTCTTATATTCTCATTCTCTTGATTCCATAAGATGGCCACCCGTCTCCCTCATCTCACAGGTCGTTCGCGGACAATCCGTTACGGGTTCATCGCAGTTCGCGTGCGGGTGAAATAAGAATTGTATGTGTGTCTGTATGCGATCCGTTACTGATGATCCGCGATCGAAGCCATCAAGCATTGCACGCTCGCTACTGATCCGTTATGCTTTGTCTACAAACTTCTCAGTAAAGAATAGGGTGAACATGACTTCATTACGATAATGTGTGAATGGAAACAAAATAACAACAGAATTAGTGAAACAAATGAAGCGAATAATGATTATAATATTACTTCCGATTATTGAAGACATCGTAGTAGTTCTGTCGGCGGAGCATTGAAGTCGATCAGAATGGCATCCTCTCTTCCTTGAGTCAATTTTGCGAATTCTTTCTTTCTTTGTTGGACGACTTCTGCCTTCAGCTCTTTGCGAATACGATCTCTGAAGTTATTTTTTTTTCGATAGTGTAAGAAAAAAAAGCAACTAACATCAAATTAATCAAAACGTCTCTTGCCGCGCAAGTGCAGACAGTCTCTGTATCTTCATCGAACTGCTGTCCAAACCCATCACACGTGTATTCTGAAATGATGCAAAATGTGAGGATGTAATTGTTTTTCATACTTACTGGAGACTTTTCCATAGAAATCATCACCAAATGGAGCATATCCGAGGGTCGAAAACTCCGTAGCACAGTAAACTGGGAAAAAGTAATCATATGAAGCCAGCTAAAAAATATGATTATTATCGAAACAGTAGTTGTTATTTCGATACCTTTTTAAAGCTTGTTCTGTAAAGCGATTTGCAGTGATCACCAAAATCAGTCGATGTAAGTTTAGAAGCTTGAGTGGGAGTTAAGAGATCACTCATTTTGAAGCATTTGTTACTTGGCAAGTAAATTTTCTCTTCTCCGAGTTTTGCAGTTCTTAAACTAAAACCCATGCCATCAACAGTTTTCACTTCAGTAGAAACTTTTCGAGATGTCATATCTTTTTTCAGCTTTTGGGTCACTTTATTCATCTGAAAAGTTTTCTTTATAACGCAACGATAGATCGCAACTGACCATAATTGTTGAAAAAGCCATTGCAAGCGACTGACCTGTGCTAGCACAGACGGTCTCATTTGAACTATTGATTTTTTCATACCCTCCTTCTACCTTTACTCTTTTATAACACCTTGTTACTTAAACTTATCATTCCATATTTAATCCTCTGTACCTTTTTAGATGAGCTACAACCAAGCGGATAAGACACTCTACCCACTGTATTTTTATATGGATCCCATCATGATTTTGGATGTTGTCACCCAGCCGATCAGTAGAAATAATTTATTTGATGACCCAATTATTGGAAGGTAGCAGTGTGATGAGGAACAAGTCTTATGCAGGTAGGTCCATTGGGAGTACTGATCTCAGCCCACTGATAGGAAGAGAGAGAGATAGTGAGAGTGAAAGAGAGGCGCAGGGGTGATGATCTATTGGAGACCCAAATCTTCAGTAGAGATCCATCGGTGAGAGTAAGAGAGTTATGATCTAATTGAAAGCTTTACATTTTGGAATGATTCACAAGAGAGAGTGAGAGAGTGAGAGAGTGACGGAAGCGCAGGGGTGATGATCTATTGGAGACCCAAATCTTCAGTAGAGATCCATCGGTGAGAGAAAGAGAGTTATGATCTAATTGAAAGCTTTACTTTTTGGAATGATTCAGATGAGAGAGTGAGAGAGTGACGGAGGCGCAGGGGTGAGGATCTATTGGAGACCCAAATCTTCAGTAGAGATCCATCGGTGAGAGTAAGAGAGTTATGATCTAATTGAAAGCTTTACATTTTGAAATGATTCAGATGAGAGAGTGAGAGAGTGAGAGAGTGACGGAAGCGCAGGGGTGAGGATCTATTGGAGACCCAAATCTTCAGTAGAGATCCATCGGTGAGAGAAAGAGAGTTATGATCTAATTGAAAGCTTTAGTTTTTGGAATGATTCAGATGAGAGAGTGAGAGAGTGACGGAGGCGCAGGGGTGAGGATCTATTGGAGACCCAAATCTTCAGTAGAGATCCATCGGTGAGAGAAAGAGAGTTATGATCTAATTGAAAGCTTTAGTTTTTGGAATGATTCAGATGAGAGAGTGAGAGAGTGACGGAGGCGCAGGGGTGAGGATCTATTGGAGACCCAAATCTTCAGTAGTGATCCATCGGTGAGAGAAAGAGAGTTATGATCTAATTGAAAGCTTTACTTTTTGGAATGATTCAGATGAGAGAGTGAGAGAGTGACGGAAGCGCAGGGGTGAGGATCTATTGGAGACCCAAATCTTCAGTAGAGATCCATCGGTGAGAGAAAGAGAGTTATGATCTAATTGAAAGCTTTACTTTTTGGAATGATTCAGATGAGAGAGTGAGAGAGTGACGGAGGCGCAGGGGTGAGGATCTATTGGAGACCCAAATCTTCAGTAGAGATCCATCGGTGAGAGAAAGAGAGTTATGATCTAATTGAAAGCTTTACTTTTTGGAATGATTCAGATGAGAGAGTGAGAGAGTGACGGAAGCGCAGGGGTGAGGATCTATTGGAGACCCAAATCTTCAGTAGAGATCCATCGGTGAGAGAAAGAGAGTTATGATCTAATTGAAAGCTTTACTTTTTGGAATGATTCAGATGAGAGAGTGAGAGAGTGACGGAGGCGCAGGGGTGAGGATCTATTGGAACCCAAATCTTCAGTAGAGATCCATCGGTGAGAGAAAGAGAGTTATGATCTAATTGAAAGCTTTACTTTTTGGAATGATTCAGATGAGAGAGTGAGAGAGTGACGGAAGCGCAGGGGTGAGGATCTATTGGAGACCCAAATCTTCAGTAGAGATCCATCGGTGAGAGAAAGAGAGTTATGATCTAATTGAAAGCTTTACATTTTGGAATGATTCAGATGAGAGAGTGAGAGAGTGACGGAAGCGCAGGGGTGAGGATCTATTGGAACCCAAATCTTCAGTAGTGATCCATCGGTGAGAGAAAGAGAGTTATGATCTAATTGAAAGCATTACATTTTGGAATGATTCAGATGAGAGAGTGAGAGAGTGAGAGAGTGACGGAAGCGCAGGGGTGAGGATCTATTGGAGACCCAAATCTTCAGTAGTGATCCATCGGTGAGAGAAAGAGAGTTATGATCTAATTGAAAGCTTTACTTTTTGGAATGATTCACAAAAGAGAGTGGAGGGGTGAGAAGCAACTCAATGGGACCACGACTTCTTTACCAACAATCCCTCTCTGGAACTAATGGATCTCCTTTGCGCTGCCAACGACTTTGGAGTAATGGGACTCATGATCATTCTCATCAAGATTTTCGCAAAGATAACGCGATTCTTGAGCATCGCCGACAGGAGACATTTCTTGCAGTTTTAAATAATTGTAATGTTTTTCGATTTTAATAATGTTAAAAACCCGTTATCCTGTTTTTTGTTGTGTTGGTTCTTTCCGTCATTCTCTATTTCTCTAATAAACTTCAAAAATTGAAACTTTTATTCTAACTGTTTATTGTTTTCAGAAGGCATAGGGACTCATCAGGATGTTTCAGTGATATCTCAAATATGTTTAATGTTTCAGTTTCAGACTAATCTTGAGAATATGGAAGCTCTGAGCAGAATACTCCGACAGGCCCCAAAGTACTAAATTTCATTAAATTAATCGTGTTGTTTTCCTGCTTTTGAACTTCAAGATTTGCCTTTTCGCTGGTTGCCATAACCTGCGCCCACCCACCCAAATAACCTTTTTCAATAAGATTTGAACATGTTGTTACATGTCTACTTCTTCTCCTCCCCCTCAAAACCATCAAAACTATCAGATTTCTTTCAAAATATTTGTTCAGCAATGACTTCTTCTTTCTCCGCCTCCATTGAAACAAAAGGAACAGTTTCCCCTATCCCATTATAAAGCTCTCACTTTGAATCAATTAGGTTCTCTCTCTTCTCACCTCAAATGCTTCTTTGTCTTCACCTTCTTCTTCTTCTTCTTATAATCCGATTAATTCGTCTCTTGAGCCCAGGAGACTCTTTTGACCCCATAAATGGGTTAGAAAGAGGACCGCGACAATCTTTTCCTCATACACGGGTGTCTCTTTTCTCAGGTCTCAGAAGGAGAGAAAGTAAACAATACAGTAGAATGGAAAACGGATTGGTGACGCATCTTCTCGCATTTCTACACTCCCCAATTCAGTTTAGAAGCTATTCGCATTTTTCAATTTTTAGAATTATTTTCGAATTTTTAAAAATTTTTTCTTCGTACGAGTTAAGCTTTTAGTAGAGGTAGTGGTTACTTTAATTGTAAGATCCTACCTGAAAACTTTTATCATAGGACAGGGACAGAGTTCAATAAACTTTTCAATGACTAGGATTCCAAAAAATTTTATTTGTCACGAAGTCCGAAATAAAACTTCAGTTTCAAAATCCCAAGTTTAACGCCTCCTTTTCAACGTTTACCGTCTTCCTACCCTTCTAAAAAGGATCCTCTTTATTCAATCTTTTCCCAGTTGCCACCTCAATGATACCGTGGCTGTTACTGTACCTATTTGGTACGGTAACCTCTGATCTCCATAAGCTACTCTCCACACTTCCCCAGTACAGTGATTCAAGGATACCACCGATCCTCAGACCACTTTCATATGATCTACAGCTACAATTACCTTTGTCAGAGGTAATTTCTTCCATAGAAGGAAAAAACTGGAAAAAAATGTTCTAGGTATCCGATCCAGATGTTCCTTTATTCACTGGAAGATGTGTAATGCAGTTTGAAATCAATCAACAAATTGGACCCGAGTCAGCGTTTATCAGTGATTCAACTAGTAATCGAGCCAGAATAAAAGTGAGCCTTATTTTGAAAAACTCATAAAAGTTTTGCTTTCAGTTTGATATCATAATGCTCGATCACTTCGAAAATGTTTCTTTGGTTTATAATGGAAATGAATTAGAGATATTTAATGTTCAATTGACTGATGATTCTATGGAATTGTCTGTGGATCAACCTGTGCTTTTTCCTGGAAGATATACATTGACGATTCACAGATATAAAGGGCTTATTGGCAGTGCAATTTATTATAGGTAAGAGTTACTTAACTTAACTTCGAACTTAACGCTTTTCCAGAGATGCCGGTGAGCATGCTGTCTTTGGCTCTCAGTTATTTCCAAATAGAGCTCCAGCGATATTCCCGACGTATTTGGGTTCTACTGAAAAGGTCACCTTCTCCATTACAATGGTACATCCAGTAGGGACTTTGGCTTTGACTTCTGGAGCAAATGAGGGTGAGCCAAGGAAGATGGATGACAATTGGCAGGTAAGAAAGGAGAAAAACCTATGCAAACGTGTAAAATGAAAAATTCAGATGACCACATTTTCCACGACACCATCTATAACTCCTTCAATGTTGTGCTTTCTTCTGTTGCCTCATGAATATACACATGTAAGTTTTTTTTAGAAAACCTGTAATAAAAGTGCAGCCACGGCAGAGTGAGCTTGGCAAAAGTTGCAAAAAAAATTTCCAGATCGAATCCTCATATACTGGAATAAACATCACCGTTCATTATAACAAGTATCGAGTCCAAAAAGAGCAGGCTAAACATCTTCTACACACTGCTACACAGGTTTTGGCATTACTAAAGTAAGCTACTCCCACTATTTGCTCATTTGACGATCCTTTTTTCAGAGACATCTTCTCCTCTCTAATTCCAGTCCCAAAAATCGACATAACCACAATGAATGAAGTCTCTTCGACTGCTTGTTTTGGAGCCATTGTCGTCTCTGAAGTCCATTTCTTCTCTGCCGATTACGCGAATCAAGTCAGAATGCTTGCCACGTGGCTTGCTAAACAATGGATTGGTGGATATGCAGCCATTTCTGAAGACACTGAATTATGTCTTCAAGAGGATTTAGTGGCGTTTGTAGCGGATAAAGTGATTAAAAGAATGACAAATGATGAGTTTACAAGGTTGGCTCAGTTGGCGAAGGTTATTACTTCTACCTTTTATATACGAGCATCGTCCAATTTCAGATCTATCTCACCGAGAGTGTGTTCTCTCCTGGAGACACTCTGAAACTTGATGAATATCCAAATGAACTAGAAATTAGTGAAAAATGTGGGCTGAAAGGAGTTTCAATGTTAGAGTCTATCGAACATCTGATTGGAGAGAAAATGATGATTTTGAAGATTAATGAAATGATTTATAATTCAAAGAAGGGATCTTACAGTGCAGAGACTCTTTATGGATTGTTGAATAGTACAGTGGATAGTGATATTTATGTTTCACAGGTAACTATTTTTGGAGAAATTGCTGAAAGTAACTTTACTTTCTTTCAGCTTCTTCACTATTGGCGGGAGCATGGTGGACTACCGTACATGAATGTCGATAGACTTGGAAATGCTATCAAAATTACTCAGAATGGATCAAATATGACTGTCAAAAATGGTTAGCTTTCGATTAAATTCACATCAACGATATCTTTGTTTCAGGACTTGGCACATGGGAACGAATGCCACTTTGGCCTCTTCTATTGAAATTTACTGAATTCAAGTTACCCATTCAAATAATGATTAGCCACGGAATTCAGCTATCACCAGTCAGAGAGGGAATGATTTTCTCAAATTTAGGATTCCCAAATTATTATCGAGTCAATTATGATATTGACACGTGGCGAGAAGTCAAGACTATACTGACTGAAAATGCCACGTCTTACACGTTAAGAGAACGATTCCAGTTGGTTTCAGATTTCTGTTATTTTTATTCTATAAGTAAGATTTCTTCTGGAAATTGTTCTCAACAAAGTGTTAATGCTTCTTCCAGAATCTCTCCCGGAACCAGCTGCTTCTGTTCTCCGAAATGAATTTGTCCAACTCGTCCGTCTCCGTCCAACTTCTTTCCCAATCTGTGATGCAGCTATCTTCCAGTGTGTCGTCACTCATGAACATACTCGCCCAAAGCATTTGGATAAAAGTTCCATGGTTTTGTTGAGGCGAAAGGTGTTCGACTCATTTACCAACTCGTCCGAAATGGAATGCCGCTCCGGACTTGCTCATGATGCTCTCAATGATCTTTGTACAAAGTTATATGGTATCTCATGTTTATAGTTTTTATTGTTTCTCCTTTTCAGAATAAATTTCCTTCCTAATATTCTCAAGTTATTATAACAGAAACTGTGAAGATTCTGGTATTCCAAAAATTATAATGCCCGCTCAGACAAATGCCTCATATCCGCAAGGGAACCCTTGGGGCTACGTTAGGATTCGTCATTTAGTGGTCTTCATCGACGGGTTATTCGAGTAAGGTAGGCAGATGAAGCGAGGCGCCGCGGTATTGTTTAAATCAGCAGCCGACATCTGCCGACTTCCGCCGTCCGCTATACTTTGTGTGGCAACGATGCTCCGGAGTTACGGCGGGTGTAGTGTTTAGTGAGAGAGACACTTTTCACTACTTTTTCAACTTGCTCATCGCAAGTCCTCTGTGTTTTTTGTAATTGATTGGACTTTGAATCAAATTTTATAAATAAAATTATTTAAAGTTACGATTCAATCCTTCTTTACACTTGAACATTTTTTTCTTTACACGCCAGTATTGACATTTTTCCTTGCTTTGATTTGCCACTAGCTCTGAATTTTAATATTCAATCATTTCAGGCCAATCTCTTACTTGACACGAAACCCACCATAGTATGACAGACGTAAGTTATTCCTATCTACAAAAAATATTATTTTCAAATAAAACAATTTCTAGAGAGGAGACGATGTGAATCGAAGAATCGCCAACCTGGCTAAACGGCGTCACGAAGATACTCAAGAGTTGTATCAAGAAGAACAAGCCAGTTTTCATGCGGTACTATTTTTTTGAATTTTTAAAACATAATTTCTGATTAATCATTTTTCAGTCAAAGCGAGCACGTCCACAAGACGACGATGATGACGAATTCAAAGATTATCAAGAGTCTTCAGAGCCTCCAAAGAAGCAGACATTTGCCCAGAGAATGATGGCTAATATGGGTTATAAAGAAGGAGAAGGTCTCGGAAAACACGGACAGGGAAGAGCTGAACCTGTTGAACTTTCAACACAAAGAGGAAGGACTGGTCTCGGAAACGAGGCTGGAAAGGCAACTGCCAGAGATTTCAATGAAGTTTGGGATGAGTCAACTGAAGAAAAGACTGTAGAAGAAACTGTTCGATGGATGACTGATATTGACGAAGAGAAAAGAACAGAGATTTGTGAGCAGTTGAAGGATGACAAGTGGATGGTTGTAAGAAAGGTAAGGTTCTAAGAAACTCTTCTTGAAACCGGAAGAACTTATTACAGGAAAAGAAAATTATCGATGACGAAGTCGATTTCTGCAGTCAACAAGTATTGACTGATATGATTGAAGCTAAAAATGTGTTCGATATGATGTCAGACAAAGACCTCCGTGAAGCGAGAACTCGTGCCAACCCATACGAAACTATTGGATCCGCATTCTTCCAAAATCGTGCTGCAATGAAAACAGCTAACATGGATAAGATATACGATTGGATTCTTTCCCGAGAAAATGTTGATGATAACAAATTCCTTCTCAAAAATCCCCTCCAAGAGGGACAATCTGCAGAGAACATTGATAGATCCGAAGAACTTTTCTATTTCGCTGATGTCTGTGCTGGACCCGGAGGTTTTTCCGAGTATATGCTCTGGAGAAAAGGTTTCTATAATGCGAAAGGATTCGGATTCACTCTTGCTGGAAAGGATGACTTTAAACTTCAAAAGTTCACAGCTTCTTCTGCATATTTCTTCGAAACTTTCTACGGTACAAAACAAAACGGAGATGTTATGGATCCTGAAAATATCGATTCATTGGAAGATTTTGTCAGTCGTGGAACCGACGGTCAAGGTGTTCACTTGATGATGGCAGACGGAGGTTTCAGTGTGGAAGGACAAGAAAATATTCAAGAGATTCTCTCGAAACGCCTTTATCTCTGTCAACTACTTGTCTCTCTTTGCATCGTTCGTGAAGGCGGAAACTTTTTCTGCAAACTTTTCGATATTTTCACTCCGTTCAGTGTTGGATTGGTCTATTTAATGCGTGTCTGTTATGACAGTGTTTCTCTTCATAAACCGCATACTAGTCGTCCTGCTAATTCAGAGAGATACATCACTTGTAAAGGATTGAGAAGGAATTGCGCTCAGGTCGTGAAGGAGTACTTGAAGAGGTAATCGAAGAAATAGTATTTCTTATCCAAATTATTAATTAATGTTTTCAGAGTAAATAGAAAAATGGATGAGCTTAAGAACAAAGAATCAAGAGATGACGTTATGGAGCTTATGCCTTTGGACCTGATCAAATCAGACAAACAATTCATGGATGAAATAATAGAGCACAACGAATTCCTTGCAAATCGTCAAACTCTCTATCTTCGCAAATACCAGAGTTTCGCGAAGAATCAAGGCCAATTTGACAAAGATCAAGGAAATCTCCGAGACGAATGTCTCAAATACTGGTCCATCCCAAATAAGCAACGCCCGAAAGGAGGAGATCGTGGAAATCGAAATGGAAATATGGAGCGACTCAATCCACTTCAAGTCTACGGAAAGTATTGTCAGAAAGTGTGTGGAGAGACAGAGATAGGAAATGTGTTCCCTGATTTCACTCTGAAAATGATTCAATCTCCAATTCCGTCAAATATTCCATACGAAGAGTATCGTTTTACTGCACTTGGTGGCACTGGAAATCCACAGCTTCTGATTGCCGCTGGAGATTCAGTTTTCATCTTCAGAAGCGGCCACTTTGAACCTATCGATCGTGATTTCATCCGAGTTCCGGAGAACACTATTCTGTTGGTTGATTGGGCAGATGAGGTCAAGAAGACAAACGATAATAAAATCAATCGGATTAATTCGGATCCACAAATTGTTCGTATTATTGATGCCGCGGTTCTCTATGGTGATAATGTATCCCATTTGCCGTATGAAACCAGAATGAAGTGTGCCCAGAAGTTCGTTAAGGCATTGAAGTTGGTAAGTAAACAGATCAGTTGAAACGTTCTTAATCATTATCATTTTGAGACAAATCGAAAAGTCAGGCAAGGCTGGGGTAACAGAGCTCGAGACATCACTCCTCACTTGATCACATGTGCTTCCACATACTCTCTCAGTGAGATTGAAACGTTCCGCTCAAATCTCGAGGAGATTAGGGGAAGAACAGAATTGGTAGTTCTGTTCAAAGAGGGAAATTTCAATTTCCGGAACCACGGATTGAGATTTAACAGAATCATCAAACGTAAGTCATAGTCTTCCCGAGAAGATTGGTTTAATAAATACTTGTTACAGAAGAATGGCAAATGGGATGGTCGAAAAGCAAGCAAATACCATACCTTCACTCGCCGGAATTCAAGCAGAAAGGATCGATTCTAGAGGATAAATGGGCGGAGAGTAAAGTCTACTCTTCGTTCTGGGATTGTGTAATCCTCACGAACAAGGACAGACAAAAAATGGCCGAGATTCTTCAACATAGTAATGGAGGATATGCCGTTCCGTCAACTGTTTGGAGTTGGAAAGCGTGCAGTGAGTATTTCTTCAAACATTTTTCCAAATTCATCTATTTTATTTTCAGTTCGCACTCCATATGGCCCTGACAAAATCCTCAACCATCCACAAGATTACGAAGGACGCCCAACGATCGCCGCTCTGAAGGCTCAAATCGAGAGCACGGACCATTCGGCTCAACGTGTCAGACAATAATCTGTATAGTTAATAACTTGTTTTAATATTTTCCTCATTTGTTGTTTCTGTTATTTATTAAAATTCAATTTAATTTTACTATTAATACCAAAGTTACGATTTCAGATATTTACCGCCACATTTAATGATCTTTTATCCTTATGACGGTAACATTTCTTCATATAAAGTATATGGGTCTGAAGTTCTTCATTTTCATTCCAAGAAACAGTTGAATACTAATAGGATATCTCTCGGAAAAAATAAAGAAACGATTGCGAAATATTACATTTGATTTTGTATTAACAGAGAGACAAAATGGGCGGATGGAAGTTGGAAACTGGTCGATTTTTGATGCTCATCACATTTCCAGTCGGAGCTTTTTGGCTTTTCAATCAGCCATCAATTTTCAAAGAATTTGTGAATAAAATCTTCTGAAAATCTTTCAAAAATCTAACAATTTTCAGATGAGAGGCTACCGAATTCCAGACAGTAGTGCAGGTGACAAAGCGATGGCTGAATTCAAGGTAATCATTTTTTTGAAATTGAGATTCATTATGCAAATATTTTTCAGGAACAACTACTGGCGAACAAGCGAAAAGAGGAATACGAGAACTTTCTGCGAGAACAAATGGCATTCGAAGAGGCCAAAAAGATTCGTGCCGCCAACAGAATTTGATTTTTCTCTTGTTCCTTTTTTCGAGTTTGTAGCTTTTATCTCTTTTTGTTATCCCTTGTTAGTGTACAAAAGATCAAAATACAGTCACTTTTTTCTTATTTCGTTGAAGTTTTGATTACCAGATTGTGTTCCTACACCTTTGAAGATACCTTTTTCATTTGGATCTTGATTTTAAGAAATTTTTTTCAAAATTCAGGAATTATGGGAAAGAAGCAACAGCAGCAACAATCAGGGAAAGGAGGTGCAGCCGGAAGGCAAAATGTGTTGGCCGCCAAAGCGGAAATCTCGCTGGCTGATACGTTGAGAAAAGGTGGGAAAAAGTGAAATGAAACTATTTGAGAGCTTCACTAAGATGTAGTTTTCTTGAGATATTTGTCAGTTTTCGGCAGAAAATAGCTAAGCGAGAGGCCTTATAGTGAACGCAAGCGTTTGCATAAGCGCTCTAATCCAATGTCCCAAAAATAGCGTTTACAATGAAGAGACGCAGAGAAATTTTTCTTTGCGTCTCTTCATTTTGAACGCTATTTTTGGACATAGGATTAGAGCGCTTATGCAAACGCTTGCGTTCTCTATACCTCTGAAAGTTTCTGGAAAAATGAAATAGCATTTTCCTCGAATTCTTTCACTTCAATCTTCATTATTTCAAGGTCGACACGAATGTCTGTGTCAAGCTCGAACCCACAAACTCATCCTAAATTGCCTTGGATGTGGTCGAATCGTTTGTGAACAAGAGGGAAGTGGTCCGTGTTTCTCTTGTGGAACACTCGTTTGCACACGCGAAGAACGAGAAATATTGAATCGGGGAAGCAACAAAAGTAAAGAGCTTCTCGCCAAGTTGACTGCAGCCGGTGGAGATATTGGATCATTAAAACAAATATCCGCATCTTATCAAAATGCAACAGAGTTTCGGAATAAGTTATTGGAGGCTGATGCGGATACGTTAGTGATTTCCAGATTCTAAACTCATTTTCATATTATTTTTTTGCAGTGAAAGACGAACAAAAGTGAACGATCTTCAGAGTGATTACAGTACCATTGAAAATAGTCCATTCTTGAGTGCAGCTGATCGAGAAGCTCTAAAATTGCGACGAGAAGAATTGCGAGCTCTTCGAGAGAAAGAACGAAAAAAGTTCGTCGTCAGCTTGGATTTCGATGGCGGGATTGTTCAGGAGATGACAAGAAGAAATGGTGTAGAAGGATTGCAAGATAAAAATGATCCGGTTATTCAGAGAATTATGGAGAGGTTTGTTAATAATAATTGAGTTGTTCATGAAGGCTACCTCTTTAAAGAGTCGACGAAAAGACACGTATCCAAGAAGCTCTTCACAATTCGACAGTGGATGCTAGATGGAATCCGATTGGATTTGTGCCAAGAGTATTAGTTCTTCATCGTAAATACTCTTCAAATATGTTCTTTTTTACAGTATCTAGCAGAAGAAGGTGATCACCAACAATCACAAGAATGTAGCGATGGAGACATAATCGATGCGGATAGTTTGATGATTGTGAGTGATGAGTTAGCAGCGCAAATCACTGAAGAAAAAGGATTCGTTCTCTCTTTATCTCAACCAACTGCCACTTTCATTGTTCATGGATTATGTCGATTCATAAGATGGCCGACTGATTTGAATCTTAAAGGACCTCTATTTATCACAGCGAAAGCTGGAAGTACAAATGAGAAAGAAATTCGAGAATTCGCCAAGAAATATGTTAGAGGTTAGTAGATTGGACAACAATGCTCTCTTTCATCACCTTTTTCTTTGCAGATGTCAAAAAAATCAGCGAGCTCGACTTTGCTGATGGAGCAGTCCTCGGAAGAGCATTCCTGCAGGAATGTATGATGATTGACGACTTCTTCGATAAGTACGGTAGCAAGTCAGCAATACCTGGAGATGGTCAATTCGTATTATGCTTCAACGCTTTCGAACCCCTTGTCTCTTCGATCCCACATATTTCTACAGCTGAATCGGATATTTATGAAATGGATCGACAGTTGAAACGATCACTTACAAAGTGGTAATAAAAAGTTTAATATTCAACAAGAGTTTTTGCTGTGATTATTTACTGTTTTCTATTCGGTTTGTGTTTGAATAAAGAGTCTTGATTAAAACCACGAATTCGTTTATTCTGGTATCAGGCTTATAAAACGGAAACAGGAACATTTGTTTGAGATGATATTGCGAATACGCGAATATCTATTAAATTATGAGATCTATTAGAAAATGTTATAAAAATTGTATTTGTTGAGAGTCCATTCGACTACCAGGCCTCGTAATCTTCCTGAGCGCCTTCTCCTTCGGCTTCATCATTGACTTGGGTGAGCCATTCGGGAACCTCCTTTTTGGCCTCGGTGAGCACATTAACAAGACTTGGGATGATCTCTCGATCGGCCTCAATATCGATGAAAGCTGTTGAGGTACCAGTGAATCCAGCACGTGCGGTACGTCCAATGCGATTAACGTACTCGTCGAATCCATTCTTATCCGGCATATCGTAGT
Organism: Caenorhabditis doughertyi; assembly: GCA_963572265.1. Lineage (NCBI taxonomy): Eukaryota > Metazoa > Nematoda > Chromadorea > Rhabditida > Rhabditidae > Caenorhabditis > Caenorhabditis doughertyi. Next base: position 12,694,180 of record OY751554.1, read on the forward strand.
TGATGACGTGGTCAAGGCCAGCGATGTTCAGTCCTCGAGCGCAAACGTTCGAAGCGACCATACAATTGTATTTTCCATGACGGAAATCATCGAGAGTACGATCACGTGCCTCCTGGTTCTGATGACTATGCATCTGAAGAAAAAACACTTGCGTTAACAAACTAATTATATGAACTCACCGGAATGCACACAACACCAGCGCTTGAGATAATCGATGCAAGAGAGTCACAGAATTTTACAGAGTTAACAAAGATCAGCGTCTTCTCTTTTTCAACAGGTGCTTCCGGAAGGACAGACACAGTATTTTCATCGATGCCGAGAAGTTTATAAAGCTCAGGTTTCTTTTCATCGCGGGAACATTGAAGGATGCGCTGATCAATCTTCTCGTTGGCAGTTCCGAACTTGTCAACTTGCAGCATAGTGTATCCTTCCTTGACGAATTTCGGCAAATCTTCGGCTTGAAGATGTTCGGAGAAAGAAGCACTAAACAAATAAACTTATATCACAGTTGCACAACTCCTATTCGATACCTGAAGAGGATGGTTTGCTGTGTACGATTTTCTGGTGGTCCGAGGAGTTTGGTCACTTCTTCTCCGAAATCGGTGCTATCAACCATACGATCCGCTTCATCCAACACGATGTACTTCATCTTGTCAAGCAAGATTTCCCCTGCGTCTTTGAAGTCTTGTAGGCGGCCCATTGTGGCTACCAACACTCCGAGCTGCTAAAAAACAAACCGGTTAGAGTGAATTTAGAGAGAGAATACGAACGTCGAAACCGCGAAGATGTTGCAGATTAGCGCTGCGAGAATATCCTCCATATGCCAGTCCACATTTAAGGCCACTCTGGTAGGCGAGTTGACGAGCGGTGTTAAACGTCTGATGAGCCAATTCACGCGTTGGAGCGATGATTAGTAGACTGGAAATTTACGCTTTATAGATAATGCTTCATTGATGTGGAAAAAGAAACAAACCGAGGAGATGGCTTTGCATCGGATTCACCATGATGACGGGATCGATCTTCCAGCAAGTTGATCATTAAAGGAAGAAGGAATGCCACTGAAACATATAGTTTGAACAACCGAGTATACAAAAATAATTTTAGCCATACATGTCTTTCCGCTTCCAGTGTGAGCACATGCAACTACATCGTGACCGTGCAAAATCGGATAGAACGCTGCTCTCTGAATTGGTGTTGGCTTGTTCATCTTCATTCGCTTCAAGTTGTCGTGCAGCTCTGATGGAAGCACTTTGAATGCCTCAAACGATGCCATGTCCGGAACATCGACATTCCCCATCGATGCGACAACATTTTGGTCGAAGTCAATACGATCATCGTTGTTGACAGCTTCATCGAACATCTCTTCTTCTGGTTGGAAAACAACATTATATGGAACAAGAGGATTTCCTTGCACTAAAAGACGCTCTTAGAAATAAGCAGCACATGGCATTCTCAACTTACAGTCTTTTGGTCTACTTGGGCACTCGGAAGCCCAGTGTCCTTCTTCTCCACAACGACGACAAGGCTCAGTTGGTTCCGTACGAACTCGCTCATTGGGACAGTCTTTGGCAAAGTGACCTTGTTGTTGGCAATTGCGACATGGGCCGAATGGTACTTGAGGCTCTGGGCACTCCTTCCACATGTGACCCATTTGATTGCAGTTACGGCATGGTCGTTCTTGTTTTGGATTTGGACACTCTCTGCTGAAGTGGCCTTCTTCTCCACAATTGTGGCATGCACCACCGCCTCCACCAAAATTTTCACGTGGCTTTGGACAATCTTTGGCGATATGACCTTCTTCTCCACAGTTCCGGCAACCTCTACCCTGGTTTGTTCCGGCATTTGGGCATTCTCTTGCAAAGTGTCCTTCTTCTCCACACTTGTGGCATCCTGACCCTCCTCGATTTCCTCCTCCAAAGCCATTGTCCCGATCTGAAAATAAAAAGTTAAACTGAAACTAGCTCGCAAAACTCTTACCTCCAAATCCTCTATCTGACTTTCCAAATCCAGGACCGCCGAATGGTACGTCATCGGAGTCTCCGAAGCCTTTTCCAGTGATCTGGGTTTTAAATCCGCCACCGAAGCCTTCTTTGTCATCATCAAACTTATCGGGTTTGAATCCACCACTGAATCCGGTCTTGTCACCACCAAATCCGCTCTTATTGGTTTCACCTCCGAAACCTCCGCCAAATCCTCCTGACGTTTGGGCGCCACCACTGAAACCAGAGTTTCCGAAGCTCGTAGTTCTTGCACTGGATTCTCCACCGAACGACGACTTTCCTCCTCCGAAACCACCACCCGAGGATTCACCTCCGAAGCCTCCTCCGAAAGGTGGATTGTTCGATCCGAAAGGCTTTTTAGATTCTGATGTTTGACCTCCACCAAAACCATTAGACGATGATCCGAAACCAGCGGCTTGTCTAGAAGAACCTTCAGCTCCGAAGCTTTTTCCAACTCCAGATGGTTTGTTGCTCGAGCTTCCGAAACCGCTTGAACATTCTCCACCGAATTCAGATGGTTTGTTGCTCGCGCTTCCAAAACCGCTTGAACATTCTCCACCGAACCTAGATGGCTTGCTTCCCGAGTCAGTTGATGAGCCAAAACCACTTGGCTGTCGCGTATTTTGTGGAGCGCTAGAACATCCTCCAAATCCTGCTTGCTTCGTGCCAGCGCCTCCAAAACCACTAGCACCTCCTCCACCAAAGCCCGCTGACTTGTTTGCTGACCCAGTAGAAGAGCCGAACCCAGATGACTGTTTCTGTCCAACCTCAAAATCTCCTCCAAAGCCTGTTCTCTTATTGCTGGCTCCTCCGAAACCAGAGGTACTCTCGCCTCCGAAACTCGTGCCTCCAAATGGTTCCTTGGTCATGGTGGCACCAAAGGTTGACGAACTTGATGTCTTCCCGAACTCGTCACCGAAATTTGGAACTGGTTTATTGCTTGCTCCTCCGAATCCGCTTCCTGCAGTCTTTCCAAAGCCAGTGTTTGAAGTCGTCTTTGGTTCTTCTGGCGCTTTTCCAAAACCAGTTGGTTGTGGTCGTGACGATCCTCCAAAGCCAGAAGGCTTGGTGTCTGAACCACCGAAACCAGATGACTGTTTTGATGCTTCACCAAATCCATTATCAGTTTTCTGTCCTCCGAAACCAGCTGGTTTTGGTGCTCCGAAGCTTCCACCGAATCCAGAAGGCTTGGTGCTTGTGCTAGAAGTAGATTGCTCTGGTTTTGAAGATCCTCCGAATGATCCACCAAAACCAGTAGATTTCGATTTTCCAAAACCATTCATCTCGGATTGACTGGTCTCTTTTTCAGGTTCCGGTGCTTTTTGAGTTCCGAAAGACTTTTGAACCGATGGCTTTGCTTCAGCATCAACATTTTGAACGCCAAAAGACTTGGCACTTGATACACCGAAATCGGAACCTTTTGAAGAGACGTTTTGTCTTCCGAATTCGGGACCTTTATTCGAAAAAGCTTGTCTCCCGAATTCCGCTCCTTTTGTCGATCCAGGCTGTCTACCGAAGTCGGCGCCTTTTGAAGAAGCGGCTCCTTTGACTTGAGGTGGGAGAATTCTGTTTCTTTCGATTGGTGGTGGGGAAAGATCTCTGAAAAACATTATCAAAATTGTACAAGTCTATCACGAATAAGTCAATTGAAAGCGGAAGCAGTGCAGTCTTTTCACACTTAATTTTAAAATGAGGATATACCTTGACAAATCAATGTCGATAGTGTCATCAGCCGGTGGTGGGGTTGGAGCAGCTGGTGGAGCTGGAGCTCTGCTAGGTGGCAGACGACTGGCAGCAGCTTGAGTGACAATTGGTTGACGAACCTCCTCTTTCTTTGGTGTCCTAAATTGAAGGTTACAGTTTTGGTTAAACGATTATAGAACCTACATTCCCCACCCATCATCGCTAGCGTTATCAGCCGGAATGTTATGAACATTCTTGACTGGTGCCGCTTGCTCGAAAAAATGCTCAACCTCTTTGATTGGAGAGGGAGGTAGATCATCATCGGAAAGCTCAATGACTTCCGGCTCTTGTTTTGCGCTCGCCTGCACTCTCGATTCGACAACTGAACGAGTAAACATTTCCAAAAATATTTAATCTCAGTTTTACCTGGTTTGTAGACCTCTTTGACATGTTCCTCTACGATTTTCTCCTCCTCTTTCGGAACTTCTTCGACAACCGACAACTTCTCCGCTTTCACTTCGTTGTCTACAGCTCCCCAACCATCGTCGGAGAAACTCATGACGTTATTTGTAGGTTATTATATTGTTTGGATAATTAAAGTCTGTAATATGCAAATATAGCAGTTTTGGGAGTGACAAACAGCAAAGTGCGAGTGAAAATCGTAGCGCTTTCCAACGAAGAAATAAAAGTAATTTTTAAAAAGGAAAACGAAGAAAATCGGCGGTTCAAAATGTTGAAGCTGACGAAATTTTGGGAACATTTTCCACATTGCCGCCACGTTTTCTGGAAACGTTGGGTGAATCGTGCTGAGACCGCCGCCATTGCAGCGTGTGCCTTTAAAATTACGGTATCAGTTTCGCTCATCAAATTTGATAAATAGAATACCGAAAGCTTTTGAGTTGAAAGCAACAAAAACTGAAACAAAAAAATAATTTTGAATTTATAAAAAATAAAATATTACAAATTTATACTTTTAAAAGTTACGATACAAGTTGTGTAAATCGAAGAATGCAATATTGTAACACACTAAGAAAGAATTATAACGAATGTGATTCTATTTGTCATTAAATTCATTGCAAATCGCCAAGCTTCTTGTTGTCAGGAAATCAAACTTCAATGAGCTTTCCATATAGATTTCGGTTTCTTCCATTCGGGGATATTCGATAATTTGAAAAGTCCAAAATAAGGTTGATTGATTGAATAGTTTAACGTCTTCAATGATATTTCCAACAGCAGTCGTTCATTCGTTCTCAAGATTTCTAAACGTTTGATTTCAATCAAACTAAACACAACGAAACATGAATCATTAGATCAAATATTTCGAAACTGCCAAGGTTTTCTTTTAACAGATTATGACCTCTCAATGTCTGTGTTTACACATCTACTCAAAGTCAGAGTGCACATCATTAAGAGTAGTATAAAAGTAGTCAAAGTCATTCGAGTAAGATCAGAAATATTCTGAAAGTACAAAATGAACAAGGTTTCATTCCTCCTGGTAGTTGTCTTGGTAATTGCTATGGCTCAGACGGTGGTAGCTCTTCAAGGTGAGTGTTTCAGAATTCAGGTGCCACTTTAATGAAGGTTATTGTTTAGGAACCGATTCAAGAATGGCTTGCCATGATGTTATGGATATGGTCACTTGCACATTGTTCAGATCGAAATGCGATTCTAGTAACAAGAAGGAAAAGTAAGTTACTTTATCTGAAGTAGGGGAAAATGATAGAATGTCTTGAGGGACACCAGAGATAGCAAGAAGTTTTTAATTACGAAATTGGCTTCGACTGCTTCCATAATAATTTTCATTTTTCAGAGAGTACATGATGGCGAGCTGTGCGAAGAGCTGCCAATATTGCTACTAACTTCACTTTTCTACTTGTTTTTTTTTCGAATAGAAAACTTTTATACAGAATCCAATAAATTTTGCAAAAAGTTGTCTTCAATACTTTTCTCCACAGCTTCCCCAAACGTCTTCATTTGCGGTCTAGATGTCCTCCTACTTTCAGAAGAACCATGACTCGGGTAGAATGCCCATTTCCAGCCCACACTTCGATTGAGACTGTCTACTTTGTAAGCTTCTGCAAAAATAGAAAGTAGCTGGTCGAACAATTGAAAAGTTGAGCTCACTGAAATAAATATCAAACTGTTCTTTATACTTTTCTATGAATGTGATCGCATTGAATCCAGGGGGATAAAAGGTTTGTCCGAGTTCCACTGGAAAGTTGAAAATGAGCACGGACTGAAATGATCTGTTGAGTTGTCTCTGATGTAATACTATGGGCTCACCTTCACTGGATTTGTGATGATTCTCAACATGTCTGCATCACTTTCAATGACTCTTATTATATTTTCTTCCGGCAGTTTTGCTTTACAGTATTCCACAAGACCAAGAAGCAAATAGAATTGAGCTTCCTTCAATATTTCCAGGATCTCTTTTTCATCATCTGGAAGTGGAACGTCTCCATCTCTCATAAAATTGAGAATTAGGTCGAAGTGTTTTGGAGAGCGATCCACAAAGATACAGGAGTCGGTGTCGGTCCTCACCTGGAAATCAAATGGTTATCACTTTTTTAAATAAAAGTTACTACTGGGAGATCAGTCTCAAAAATTGTGTTGAAGAATCCTTCGAATCGAGTTAATGTAGATGTTGTTGTTTGGAATATAGTTCCACCGATGTTAAGTTTTATAATATTTTCAGTAGTGTAGGACATGGTGGCAGGGATGAAGGGAAATGGAACAACTAGGAAAAAAAAATTAAAAGTGAGAAAGGAACTGATAAGAGAAATGAGGAAATAAAAATAAATGTGTCATGTTGCGAAACATTTATGAGATTTCTAGGAACATAAAAAATATATTCCTTTCCAAGTTTGTCATTTTTTTCTGTGATATTCTTTTCCGGATTACTTTACGTAGGTGTTTGAAATAGAGCGCCATCAATAGTCAGTTTCCCTATACTCTCAGCATTTGACATAGTAAAAACAAATTTCATTATATTTTTAGTCTGCGATTGGTTCTATTATACGGCACATCGATCTTATTTCTTGTCTTATCAACAACAAAGATTTTCACAACATTTCAATTCAAGAGCAAACAAAAATAATACGAACCACAAGAACTGATAACAATGTCATTGTTCTCCAAATGGGTCTTCCAAAATACTTCCTTCTTATTCTCCTGACACTTCTGTTACATGTGAAAGTGAATTGTATAAGTGTTATCCGTTTGGATGTTGGAGGCAAAGATTTTTTGACTACGATTGATACATTAACAAAATTGGATGGCACTGTGAAGAATAAATTGGAAACGGTGAGTTGGAAGATAATTGATCAAGACTGGCCAGAGATTATCACTTGACAATAATCTCTTTTTATCAACCCCCATTCAGATGGACGTTTCACAGCTCAGTGGTGGTATTTTCATTGACCGATCCCCCGAACATTTTGATGTTATTCTGAATTATATGAGAGATGAAGTTGTTGAACTTCCCGATTCAATGGAAGACCGGAAAGAGATCCTTAGAGAAGCTGAATACTACGAATTGGATGGTCTAATTGAGTTGTGTAAATCAAAGATTCCCGAAACTTCCTATGATATGAACTTTATTGAAAGTGACACAGAGCTACTTCAAATTATTACAAGTCCAATTAAAACTGTTCTCGTATTTTATTTTCCTGTTACTCATCATGGTAAAGTACGTTATCCGGAAGACCTAGATGTTAAGAATTTCCTGGATAAGTATGATGATGACATGGATATTTACTTCAGTGAGTTTCATTTGTCCCAGAAAATTATTTATTTATTTTTTGATTTTCCAGAGCCTTATAAACTAGGGAGAGGAGATCGAGAAGAATGGTTGTGGTCTCTTCACAAGGAGAATCGAAGAGCAGATTTCAAATATCAACGGAATAACTTCCCAAAGCAGACATTCTTGAGTATATTCGAAGATAGTGTCAAAGGATTTTAATTTTAATTTTTCAAATATATTTATGAATTATTCTATTCAATATCATCCGTTCATTTCCTTTCATCTCCCTTCCGCTCGAAATGAAAAGTAGAACAGATTTTGTTTTGATTCTGTGAATGATAAGAGACATGCACACTCACACTCACAGAGGAGGCGTGAGAATGGCGAGTGCAAAGGAAACATCTGAACGAAAGAGAGACGAAGAATGATACAACTTATGACCGGAGAGAGGTGTCTCCTCAAAATGAACGATGTCTGATTTTCTTCTGCTAATGCCGGCCTTTTTCATCTTTTTTTCTTCTCGTTCAATTTATTGAAGAATGTCGTTCGGCAAAGTTTTTGATGAATGGTTTCTAAACTGTTCCTGCTGATACTAGTGTTCATACACCATCAATTTTCCACTTTATCACCTTTTTGGGGTCTGTTTCAAGTTTCATACACTGTAGAAGAACCTGTAGAATCTCTTAAAGTGAGCACACTCTTATAGCTCTGAATCCTACTATACCTGATGAAATTCTAATAAAACTTTTTCTTCAAGAATCGATATTTTGCTTCGTCCCTTATCTCAAGCCCGTCATCACACCCAACACTCGCCCTTTCCCTTCTCCTCCCTTTTCTCTAATCTCCAATCACCATGGAAACAATCCATCATCTTAGCCACTCACATGAAGTTCTTTGAGCCATGTTGCTCTCATATCTTTTTTCCTCTTCCCCTGCTCACACATTATCAAACTCATTCGTTTTTTTAAAGGATATTTTGTGATGGAGGAGGAACCATTACCCAGGAAATGGCTTATGGGAGTTGAAGGTGAAATGGAGAAAGGAATATGGATGAGAGAGCCAAATAAATGGAAAGAAGGAAGAGAGAAAATGAGATCGTTCGACAGAGGACATGTACGGAATTTCGATGCAGAGATGGTCGTGGAAGATGAAGTGTTCTGTGTTAAGAAACATGTAAGTAGGTTCTGAAAAAGGTTTTTAATAAACTCTATGGGTTTCAGACTTTGGCTGACGACTCTGAACTCTTCAAAACGCTGTTCTTGATCTATCCCGTTCAGGGAAATACCATGAGGGTGAGACTACCAGAAGTCACAGCACCAGAGTTTCAAATATTCTTGGAGTGTTTGATCTATGGAAGAATTGATGGTAAGCGAGATAAAGGTTGAAAATTAGATCCTATTTCTATCAAAGTTCATAGTTATTGGAGTGTACCACAAACATAAAAGAAATGATAATATTTCTAGATGACGTCGTGGAGCCACTCGTGAGACTCTCCAAAAAATACTCGTCAAAATCAGTCAAAAATAGATGTGAGGAACACTTGATGTCCTCGCCTACCATGTCTATGCGCGAAGTTTTTGGAATCGCAATGAAGCATGACCTGCCAAAAGTTAAAGTGAGTTTAAAATAAAAATGAGAGTTCTCAAAACAGTAAATTTTTCAGGAATTTGTCATTAGCCAAGTCAAAACTGCAAATCAGGCTCGGGCAATTGTCCCGTCGTCACAAGATCAAACAGATTCTTGGACACACTATCTTCTGCTGCAAAAAGCAGGAACATTGTTTGGAGAAAATAAAGAAAGAAAAGAAGGCGTGGCCCTTCTCGCAGAAAAAATCCACAAGCAGCATGTTCGGAATGTGCGTCGACGTGGAGATCCGGCACCGCCGAACATCGATCAAGTAAAGACTTTTCTGCTCGATCCACAACGTTATCATCGCCGTCTCATAAAGCAAGGAAGGGATGAAGCTACTAGAGAACCGCATTCTGCTCAGGTACAACAAGAAATGCATCGAATTATGATGCGCGGCGGTCCAGCAGCTCAACCACGGTCAATGCAGAATCGGTATACTGTATCTCAAGCTCAAGCTCAAGCCCTAGCTCAAGCTCAGGACAACATCGATTTGGTCTACCGACAAATCCAAGAATTTTTCATGGGTGCTCAATTGATAAATCCTCCACCTCAACAACACAATCAAGATCCCCAACAGCAAGGATTTGAAGCGGTGCCTCCTGAAGAGCATGCGAGAAGAGCAGACTACCTTCTGGGGGATCTCAACACTAATTAAGGAACCATATGACATATTATTTTACATTGACCTGGATCCGCCACCTATTGAGCATTATTTAACATGATGTTACGATTTTCATAATCCTCGCACCTTTTTTCTGTCTCTAGAAAAAAATTCCCTAGCATTCCACAAATGAGATCAACCATTATTGTCTTCTTTATTCCATTGTCATATTTGTTTCAACATATTCTTGAGAGTATAAACATTTATTTTGAGATGAAAAACACATTCAAAATGAAGAGACAGATGTGGTTGAATCAATAAATATTGGGAAAGGAAATAAACTACATATTGAACTTTTCAATTCCGTACCCAAACCTCATTAATCCAACATTAACCAGAAGGTGAGAAACATGTAAGAATGAATGAATACCCATAAAGTGTGATAGATCAGTCTATTAAGTTCAAATATTATCAAGATTCCTCCTTCTCTCTGCGAACCTCATTATTTGTTCGATAAATTCTTGTCCTTGCACATTTCCCTCGTTATCTCGAATCCATTGAAATATATCGGGTGCAGGCGCTGGAAGTGGTGGAGGCCGATTTTGTTCTTCTTTATCAAGAATTTCCATAGATTTATCAAGAAATAATTGCAGTGAAGTCTGATTTGCAAGATAGAGATTCTGGGGTAAGATGGACCGAAGTTCATCACTTGTTTTGATACTTTTGATGGCTTTGAGCTGGAAAGATTTTGATTTGAGTCTCTGCAGAAACCACATTGTTCATCTAATTCGAGTTTCTCTATTCCCTATTATAATTACCTTGACTTCTGGCAACAGAAACTCCACCGCTAAATTGTACATTTTCTTTACTTCCATTTCTGATTCATGTATTAAAAAGTCTTCGGCTCTTTTAGTGGCAACTGGAGCTTTGAGCAGTATTGATAATCTCAAAACATCTTCAACACAATCATCTGAAATTTCCCATTTTATAATAAATGGGTTCAACTCAAATGTGCGTTACCATCTAAGCAAAGAAGACCATTGAGAGTCTCCAAAAACTTCCGAAAAGCATCAGCTTTAGTATTTTCGATGGTGAATTGTGTTTCGTCGCGATCACTGTATTTTCCAAAGAAAAGATTGTTAAAATATTCGGAGTGGCTAGCAAGAAACTGAAAAAAGGCTACATTAATCGGGTTCAACGCAAGCTAACTAACCCCTTTCAAAACGTAAAACTTCTCTGTGTCTACATGAAGACACACATCATAATGGTTTGGATCGGTATCATCAAAACTAATACAATCATAATCCATTGCTCAGCTGAAAGAAATCATAATTAAATATTTCATGAGACTGGCTTGAATCAAGGAGAGATGTATCGCAACCTGGCGCGAATTTGGTTGCGACGGACTTCCATGCATGAAAAGATAAAGTGAGGGTGGCTTGACCCATGTTTAGAAAATAACACAAAAACAAAAATAAAACATTTTTATAAGTTAATGGATTTGAAAGAAATACACATGCCAATTAATCGAAAACTCCTCTATCAAATTGATCGGGTAAATCGAGCCTGACATCTGCATTTGGAGGGAGAAACGGAGGTCTCTCACCATTTGGACCGGGAGCTATACGGTGAGGTGCATCGTCAACAACTGGTCGTGGTCGTGGCGGTGGCGGCGGTGCTGGTGGTGGTTCATTTCGTCTCAACATATCAGTAAATTTCTGAAGAGCCAATGCCTGAGAAACTGGATCAAGATCCTGGATATTTGCTGGCATGATAGAGGCAAGTCCGGCCACGTTAGGGACATCGGCGAGAATTTTGTTCTGGAAATAATTGAAAGTTTTGAAAGAGCTGCTACTTAACATACCTTAAGATTGTTGAGCATATATTCTACACCCAATTCAAACTTCTTCTCAATCGGCAATCGAGACCTTCGGATCAGAAAATCTTCGCATCTCTTCGTAGCAATCGATGCCAGAAGCATTCGACACACATGCAAAGCCCCTTCCACATTTTTGTCTGAAGCTTCTTTTTTTAACACTTTGAACAATTTGGTTGCTTTACCCGTGAGACAAAGATGCCCATTGATCAACTCCATAAATAATTGGAACCCTTCAGCATCCACTTCATGAAGACAAATGAGTTTCTTAGTGCGCTCCTCATACCTTTTGAAAAACATTGTGTTGAAATATTCGGAATGTTGAGCCAAGTGCTGAAAATAAGCATTTTCAATTCCTTGATAATGGAGATACTGGAAAAAGTGAAACTAAAATAGGCCTCAACTCACCCCTTTCATCACATAAAAATTTCTTTCCTCCACCGAAAGGATTACATCATAGAAATTTGGTTGTCTTCTGGTGAAATAAGCACCAAATGGTTTGTCTCCTTCATCTGGCCTTTTTTTATAATAAGTGTGATCATTTGCCATTTTGTTTCCTGAGAATTACTTAATCATTTCTGAAAAGAATTGAAGCAGATAATTGGAGAGGGTTTAGACCCATGTGAGTTGAACTTGATAATAAGTGAATTGAATAAAAATAATTTATTCTTTAATCAAGAAAAATAGGAAATGAAGAAAAGTTCTGATAATGAAATGAAGAAATGATTTCGGCTATAGTCTCCCTTTATGAGACTATCTCCGATTGTGTCGAACAAAATGTTGAAGTTGTCTCAACAAACTTTCATCCTCTTGCCTGACTCGTTCAGCCTCTACTTGTGGTCTTCTGATGCGCTCCGTTCCTATCGGTTGCGCTCTGGGTTCCATGGGGACAACTGGCGCTGGTAGTGTTTTTGAAATATCGAGGAACTTTTGCAGGAAAAGAGACCTGGTCGCATCATCAAGCCGGGAGATGTCTTGAGGACAGATGCTCGCCAGTTCCATGCAGGTTTTGGTCTCCGATATGAGGCTCTTCTAAAAACAAAAACGGTTTCAGAATTGCTATGAAATCGGTACCTTGAGCTCATGAAAACGATATTGAATAGCCAGTGCCATCTTCATTCTTTTCGTCATTTTTGATCTTTCCGCCAAAAAGTGTTCACAACGTTCCAGTGCAACAGGGGCCAAAAACATTCCGGACATGTTCAGAAGGTCCTTCAAATTGTCATCTGAATCAACAATCTTAATAAAAAATGAAAATTCAGGACCATGCTCTCACCTGTCAAGCAGCGATGTCCGTTAATTAACTTGAGGAACAAGAGAAAATCATCAGCATCAACATCTTCCAAACGAATCTCTTCCTGGTTCTTCTCTTTATATTCATTGAAGAACAAAATGTCAAAAAATTCAGAATGTTGAGCCAAATGCTGCAAGATTCATTTGTTTTAAGGCTAAGATTTAGTTGAAACTCACTCCTTTCAAAATATAAAACTTTTTATCTTCGATCAGAAGAATCCCATCATAATAATTTGGATTGGAACCGTCAAAAACTCCACCTGGAATTGTAATATTTCCATAAAAATTTGCTCTTTTCGCTACCGGCTCGCCCATACTTGGCTGAAAGAATGATTAGATCTGAGAATAATGAACTCTGAGAAAAGTAGACAGGGTTATTACTGGGTTATTAGACCCATGCATCAAAAAAAAATAAAAAATTAAAAGAAAAATATTATTATAGCATGAAGAAAAGCAGGAAGAACGGGACAGAATCGGGCAAATAAATGGGAGGAAAACATCATGGAAGGGGAACCGCAAACTACAGAAAAAAGACATGAAAATGGGGGAAAAAGACCAAAACTAAGGATTTATGATTATGGCGATGGGCTTGGTGATGGTGATGGTGCTCTTGCTATTCTTTCAGGTATTCTATTACGTCGCGGAAGATGATTTGCAATTCCTGGAGGAGGATTGCCTTGCGCAGGGACTACGGGCGGCGGATAATTCGGTGCCCACGGTTGATAATTATCCCAACGTTCATGTATTCCAAGAAATGCTTGATGACCAATGTGTTGCATTGGTGGTGGTGGTGGAAGGGGATTTACTGCTGGTCTTGGAGGTGCACGAAATGCCATTCGAACTGGTGGGCGTGGCTGAGGACCTTGTAAGACGACGACATCTGGATCATTTTTTGGGTTTGGAATAAACTCCAAACTTTTGGTTAGGACCATTCTCGTTGTGGCCGGATTCATGTCGTTTTTAATGCCTTCGATAAGCTCTTTGAAATCTTTGCCAGTTTTCACATCAGAGAGTAGTTTTTCCTGAAAATCAGATGTTTGATTTTTAAATCTAGAGCTCAGAGGTACCTTGAGATTCTCCAGGAAAGTGTAATTATTCGCAATCTCAAACAACTCCTTTGGTGCTTTTTTTGATTCTGTCATCAAATAGTCTTCACATCTTTCCTGGGCAACCGGGGCACACCATTGATCGGCTTGTTGGAGCACACCTTCAATGTTCTTGTCTGAAATTGAACAAACTTTAAAACAATCCACGTGCTCTTTAAACTAACCAGTGAGACATTTAACAGCATTGATAACTTTCAGAAAACTTTCAAAGTCATCTGCACTCGAGATTTCTCTGAGAGTTATTTCCTTCTTGTCTTTCTCTACATACTCGCCAAAGAACATGCTGCGGAACGTGTCAGAATGATGAGCCAGATGCTGTAATTTCGTTGACGTTTGTGTAGAAATAAGGTTTCAGAACCCCTTTGAAGATGTTGTTGTTTGTGTATTTTTGCTCAGATTTCCATAGCCAACTTCCCAAAAACTCACATGCTTCGAGCAATAGAACTTTCTGTCCGCTACAGTCAAACAAACATCATTGAGTGAATCGTCTTGAACGTCGAACGATATCGTAGTCCGCTTTCTTTTTGTTTTTTGTTGACTATCCGAAGATTTCTTCTTAGATCCCGATGATTCTCCACGCTTTCTGTTTTTGTCGGACATCAAGGCCTGAAAAAAATTGGTTTGGTGGATGAAATAGTGAAATAGAAGAGGTATTACTCGGGATAAATTCAACCGATGGAGAGAGAAAAAGAAACGGAAAAATAATGAACAATAATTTTTTATTTTTAACGAACAGTTGAATGATTATACAAAACAGGTAAACTAGAAGGCACCGGGTGGTAGAAGGATTAGATGGGTAATTCAAACCGGAACTAATACACATACACTTTGGGAAGTTCTAAAGCCACATATTAAAGACATAACCTAGACATAACATGAAAACACTTAATCATAAGGGGGAGATGAACCACGGTAAAATCTGACACGACCCGGTGGAGCCTGTGATCTCCGAGCACGAATAGTGAGATCAGGACTCGGCGATCTTCTTCGAAGTCCAGAAATATTTTGTCGGTTAGCTTCTAGCACAAATCTATTCGGAATCGTTGGAAGAACTGGTTGTGGTTCCGATGGAATTCGCTCGAAACTTTCTCTGAGAACACTTCTCAGCGTCGTCTCATTCATTTCATCGATGGAACCATCAACGAGTTCTTTGAGCTCATTTTGGTTGGGAGTTTTGGCGAGTAGATCGTCCTTGAAAGTAGTTTCAGATTTGGATTAGTTCAAATATTTGAAATCTACCTTCAGATACTCAAGAAAAGTATACTTCACTGACAATGAAAACTTGTCTTTTGGGGGGAGCTTTGAAGAAAAAAGCAAGAACTTTTGACATTCATACTGTGCTGCCTCACAAAGCCATTGGTCTGCAAGTGCCAGTACTCCATGAATATTGTCGTCTGTGAGACATTGAACTCCGTTGATTGTTTTGAGAAAGTTCTCAAAATCATCGGAGTTATCAATGCCCTCAAGAACGATCTCTGCTTTCTCTTTTTCGGCAAAATGACTGAAAAACATGTTTCCGAGAGCTTCTGAGTGTTGAGCGAGATGCTGAAAACAGAAGAAATCTGCCTAAAAGGGAAGAAAAATCAAAAACTTACTGCCTTATTGGCATAAAACCTTCTTCCAGCAACCACCAAACAAACATCATGCTGCTCGAAGCTCATTGAAGTGTTTGGCTTCTTCAATGTGAATTCGAGATGATGTTGTTCCAGACGTCTCTTTAAATTTGGCTCAGGCATTATGTAGATCTGAAAATCAGGAGGAGATGTGAACGGAAAGGAGTTAGGATTTTTTAGGTAGTTTCAGAGTAGTGCAACCCAGTGGAAATATGAAGAACATGATGAAAAACTTTAGATATTGATAAAATGTTTTAACACAGTCCAAATAATATTGAAAAATACGCCCAAAAAGAGGTGATTATAAAAATAAATGAAAAGAAAAAAGAATTAGGGCTGTCCGAAATTAATATATGGATTTCCATCTGGACCCATGAGTCCTTGAGCGAGATATTGTCTCTGCAAAAAATTCTGATTTGGATCAGGATTTGGATTTGCTGCGTTGTTCCGTTGCGCTTCCTGTCGTAGTATCATTGACAACAAGTCAGAATGAGTCATGTTGTTTGTAAAAAGTGAAGTTGACGTGGAACCAGGAGGCGTTGCGAGTTCACACATTTTGGCAATGACCAATTGACTTGTATGCAGATTCATTTTTCCAATGTGATCACCAACCAATTGTTTCAAATCAACGATAGTTTTTGTCTCACACAGAATTGTGTCCTGAAAGAAATTGTCGATTTTTGACTTCAAATAATTCCAAAAAGAACGTACCTTCAAATCTTCCAAGAAATCATATTCCACGCAAAGTTCGAACTTTTGTTGCCTGTCGAATTTTGAGTCCTCAATCAGAAACTCTTCACATCTCTCTTTGGCAACCGGTGCATCCAAAATACGAGCAACATCCAACATTTCTTCGATGTTTTCATCTGAAAAAACATATGATTTTTTCTGTTTCTTTTTTCTTTTTACCTTCAAGCTCAATAATTCCATTGATCAATTTCAGAAACAATTCAAAAGCATCTGGATCTTGAAGGTCCTCAAGGATAATATGATCCGGATATTGACCTTTGGTTACACATTTTTTCTGCATGACTCCATCAACTTCGACTTCTTCATATACTGGAGGAGTGCCACTGAGAAGCGCTTTGAGATAGGAAGAATGTTGGCAGAGATGCTGGAAATTGTAATGGTATAGAGATGAATATTCAGTGAGCGCGTTGCGGTTGCGTTTTGGTCGGTTGGATCTGGTCAGATGAGCTGCTTTAACTAAAGCAGAAGCTAGCTGATTCATTTTCGACAATTGTCACCAGCCCACTAATAAGTAAGTCACTTTAGGAAAAGAAAAACGAACCCGTCTCGAGCAATGAAACATTTTGTCTTTAACTTCAATGCACACATCATTCACATCCTTATCCGCCACGTCAAATTTCATTGTGATTTTTACTCTTTTACTGGCAGTTTCCTCATTACCAATAGGATGCTCAACACGCCTGCGTCGGTTCTGAACTAGTGAAAAAGCCGACATCTGAAATAGAAATGGACTGAAAATTAATTAGCGTAGGGATGAAGGTACTTTCGGGTAGTTTGAAACCCTTTGGTTTAGGAAAAAAGAGAGTAAAGAATCACAAATTGTTTAGTACAAAACAAGAAATAAAAATGCAAATATTCTTCATAATTAAAGTTATTTAAAAGTAAGTAGATTGGTTGTGAATTTCGTCTAGAATTCATCTTGCGGGATACTGTAGCGCCAATTTCAAAAGCATATTTCTGTAAAATTCTTGTTCTGGAAATGGCCTTCCGAGATTTTGGTAATCAGACAATTGAGATTGTAGATATTGATTGATCGAATTGAGGTTTCCACCAAATCCTTGAACAATTGCTCGATACCGCGGATCATTCTCGATATCATTTTGTATTTGATTTGCTTGAGCAGCATTCCCATGCAGCATATTGTGAAAAAGAGAAAAAGGGCCGTATCCTTGAGCCACTTGTGCTATTACGGCATTATTGAATGGAATTACATGTCCTGGATTATAATTTATTTGAACTGGAGGCAAACCGATACGTGCTCCATTTGGGGATGGAGGAGGCACTGGTCCTTCTGCTCCCTCTTCTTCCTCCTCTCCTTCTTCCTCTTCTTCTCCCTCTCTTTCTTCTCCTTCTTCTTCATCTTCAAATTCTTCTTCATCTCCATTTTCTGAGCCTTCTTCGTTTTCTGCTCGATCTGGAGCTTCTCTATGAAGAGCAGGTTCTACCAACTGGGCAACCACTGCAAGCTGATCCAAACCATTGCCTTGAGCCGCAACTTGAGCTGCCCGCTCCGGAGGAATAACTTGATTTTGAGCTTGATTTCTTCTTCCCGGAACATTCACTTGATTCAAAGCGCCAACTACACGAGCTGGTCCCGGAACCATTGCTGGTGGTTCAACTGGAATTATTCTAGCTTGTTGTGGCGGTCCTCCAACGTCTCTCATGATCCGAATCATCTCATTTCGAACAAGATTTGGATCGTTAAAACCCCCTATAGCTCTAGTTACTTCAGCAATAGCATGGGCTTCAGCCAGAGCCTGAGCCTGAACTTGAGCTTGTGTTCGAGCAAACTCTCGAGCATAACTATTAGGACGTCCAGAAAGTGTAGTCGGTATCATTAGAAGATCAGCACATTTCCAAAGAAGATGAGATTTGAAAGTTTCGTTGACATTGTCGAGATCTCGTGGCATGATTTCGGCTAGTTGCGAAACTGTTTTGATAGGCGAGACAACATCTTCCTGCAAATATGAATTTTAAAGTTTCAAATCATTTTGAAAAATAAAATTTACCATCAATCCTTTCAGATCATAAGTTGTTGCCAATTCGATTTTCTTCACGTTAGTCATACTCGAATGGAGTCTCAAAAAATCTTCACAAACACCGGATACCACTTTGGCGAACCAAATTGCGGAAAGATGAAGGACAGCTTCGACGTTCTTGTCTGAATAATGAATAGAATGATCTAAATGTTCTGATTTCAATTCTAACCATCAAGTGTATCGATTCCATTGATAAGCAAAAGGAATACATGGAAATCGTTGGCGTGGACGACGTCATGAAGTTCAATTTCTTTCTTGTTGGCTTCGGAGAAACCCAAAGTGAACATTGATTTGAAATAGTCTGCGTGTTGGGAGAGATGCTGAAAACGAAATTCTTATGTTTCAGTACGAAGTGACTGAAAACTTACATGTTTGGAAACATAAAACTTCCGCCCGCAAGCCACGAGACACACATCTGTGAGGGCATCATCTTCTTCACTAAAATCCAACATCACTTTTGCTCTCTTGGCTTGTAAACGTTCACTCATGACTGAATATTGTCCAGTGCTCGATCTGAGAAAAACTGAAATGAGATTATGATCGTTTTGGAATACTGAAGGTATTTCAGGGTTGCAATAACCCAGTTTCAATGACGATAAATATCAAAAATTAAAAGCATCAGTTCAGAAATCAGCGGGGAATGTTTGACTGGAATACAATTAAAGGAACCGGAAGGTTACGACTGGTAAAAGGACTGGGAGTGTGGGTTAGCTTAAAGCTTAAAGTGTATACAAAGGACTTTGAGCCCAAATTAATCAGAATAATTGAAAGAAGATGATGGGAAATCGTAACTTAGTTACGCATTGATGAGGGGACAGATGACTAGAAAAAAGATTGTAATCAAAGAAATGAAAAAAAGTTGAAGCAAAAGTAGGGTGAGAATTTAAATTTAAATGATGATTGATGGAGCTGCAGCATGAGCCTGAGCTGCATTTTGTCTGTTCTGAGCCGCGACACCATATCGTCCCTGGTTGACACCACCATACCCAGTCAGCAACGGTGGGTTATACCCAATCTGAGCATCAAGCAGAGATCGGGAAGCTTGAAGCATAAGCTGAGCATTGAAAACACTCTGGATCTGAGACTGATACTGCGCTTGAGCCATTGTTTGAGGTTGAGACTGATTCAGAAGCTGAGATAGACTTTGAGAATGAGCATTAGCTTGTTCTAGGGTACGAGCACGAGCTTGGGAGGCTCTCACTCCCATCATTTGAAGAGATTTTTCAAGGACGAGCATATTGAAGAATGAGTCTTTTTCGGAGAGCTGTGCTGGGACAAACAGGGCAAACTCGCTGATGTCATAGACGTCATTGATGACTTTTCTCTGAAATCGAAAGATGTGGAAATGATATCTTGAAATAAAAATCACCATCAAGTCCTTCAAATCATATTCCTTTGCGATTTTGATCTTTTCCGCTGCAGTCTTCTTCGAAATGTGCATCAAAAACGAGTTGCATGCATCACGTGGAACATCAGCAAACCAGAGTTTTGAAATCCCAAGAATGGCTTCCACGTTGGCATCTGTAAGCAGCTTTTGTTTGGTATAAACCAAAGTTAATTCTCACCATCCACTGCTGCTGCCACACCGTTGATTAGAAGAAGAAAAGCGTGAAAGACTTCTGGGTCAGTGACATCATGAAGTTCAATTTCTTTCTTGTTGGCTTCGGCGAACTGGGTTCCGAACATTGATTTGAAGTAATCGGCATGTTGAGAAAGATGCTGAAAATGAAAGGTTAGTATTCTGAAGATCCTGGAAGAATGGTAAGTTTGAAAACAAACTAACATGCTTGGAGCAGTAGAACTTGCGATTTCCGACAATCAAACAGACATCATTCAAGTCTTTATCCTGAGCATCAAAGCTGACCTTGGTCTCAATCTTTTTTGCTGGAACTTCCTGAACATTCTCTGCAACAACTTCAGCAGCCAAAGCTTCCTGAGCACGTTTTCTTGTGTTTGGACGTCCAGCCATTGCTAGGAAAAACTGCAAGTGGATTTGGTTTTTTTTTCGATTGTTCAAAGGTATTCTCAGGGTTAAGAACCCAGTTGGATAGTTGAAAAATAATGAAAAAAGCAGATAATAAATCAGATAATATTGCACAGGCAAATTTCAATGGGAAGTTAGAAATAAAACCGAACATGGGAAATAATCAGGAGAAATGAAAAAAATATACCAGTTTTGAAAAAAAGACTAGAAAAAAAATGAGGACAAAACATAATGAACCCATGGAAAATATTGACTTAAAAAACAAAAAAGCAAGAGTTGGAAAAGGTTTAAAAAGGTTAAAATCAAAAAGTTGAACATGGTTACAGTATAGTTTACTGACTAATTGGATGGTTCATGATCCGTGGCAAGATTCATCTCCGGATAGCCTTGAAGCAACTCATCTGGTCCTTCGATGAAGATTCCCTCAGATGGCGCTTCACAATTTTCAACATTTCCGATGAGCAGATTGAGATGAACATTGTATGGCTGGAAGTGAAACCTCTTCTACTGCAGTACTTTCAGCAAGTTGAGCGAATTTCTGAAGATTTGGAGCTGGAACCTTATGATTTCCCTTTTGTTCCTTTACAGAACTTTCCAGTTTCATCACAGAAATTCTTTGTTCATGATGCTCCAAAAATCTCGAATAATTCTCTTCTTTCGAATCTTGATCTTGAACATCTGTTCCTTGGAAAACAATTTTAAAACACATCATTTGGAATTTGTAATTCTCTGGGCTGACATTTCTCGGAATAAGTCCCATCAACAGAACTTTCTTTTCCGCAATTTTATCTTTCGTTGAATATCTCAAAAAGTTTGTGTTTTCCGGAAGAACAGCAACTAATTCCATGTAGGTTTTCACATTGGATAACACATGATCCTATAAAATGAGTATGAAAGTGGGCGTGGCCTATTGAAAACTTACCAATAATTGATCATTTTGGTACTCATCTGCTAACAAAAACTTTTGTTTATATGTCATTTGTGAACGGTTTAAGAGAAACTCAATACAAACTGCTTCTACTACTGGCGTCTCCCATATATTCCCCAAGCGAAGAACACCTTCCACATTTGAATCTGAAATCGAAAAAGAGTTTTCATGTGATGTATCTTCTGATTGGCTAACCTGTGAGCGTTCTGATTCCATTGATAATTTCTAGAAAAGACTGAAAATTGAATGGATTGCAGCCGGCGAACATTTCAATAATGTCCGCGTCTCTGGTGTGGCAATTGTCAAAAAACATGTTGTGAAAGAATTTGGAGTGACGAGCCAGGTCCTAGAAAATGGTGGTTACTGTAGCCATAGTGAAATGAAGGAATTCTATCAAAACACAAAAAAACTCACTTTCTTTGAAACATAAAACTTCTGGTCCGTAACAATCAAGCAGACATCATGAAGAATTGGATCATAACAATCGAATCTCATCGAAAATGGTTTCTTCTTTCTCACCGGTGCAAACCCTCCCAGTGCTATTGTGCTCCCTCTTTTGCGACTAGAGGGCTGAAACATTTTGGTCTGGAAGTATTCGAACTTTGATTTAAGAACATTGAGAACCCAAAACAACAAATGTTCAAAGGTATTTGTAGGGCTAAAATGAGCACCCGTTATAGAAAAAAATGAAGCAAAAAAACACATTTTGATTATAAAGATTCACAATGGAAACCAAAAAATTGGCCGGGCCAACAGAGAGAAACTGGGATTGTAAAGCAGAATTGATTATGAAAAAGAGAACCGAATCAAAATATGAAGAAATGTGAATAATTGAAGAAACCAAACCATATAGACTTGACATCGAAAAAAAAAAAACAAAAATAAGATCCCACAAATCATTGATCGCTGGTTCCATTTCATTGTCCTCTTCCTCGACGATAAATTTCTGTTCTTCGACGAATATCTTCAAACAAATGACGTGGGTAAAGAATTTCTTCTACTGGAGAAACATCCGAAATTTCAGGTTTGACCTTCGGAAGGCCAAGTAATTGTAGGCTTTTCATCATGACCTGATCTCTAATATGGACTGGAAGAGATGTCTCTGGAGAAGCCGGAAGAAGCTCTTTCAGCTCTTTAGCGTTTTTTACCATGGCGAGAAGTGTTGCCTGAAATTAAACAGACTCTCAGGTTTTAAAGATAATTTTGAACTGCTCACCACGAGTTTTCCCATACTAAGTTGAACCGCAATGTCGAACTTCTGCTGCCTTGTTTTTTGGGATTTTTCCATGAGAAATTTGTTGATGGTTGCCTCAACTATTGGTGCCTCCCACAAGTGAACCATGAGTGCCACTCCCATCACATTCTCGTCTGAAAAATCACAATTTTGGCTAGATTTGTCTGTTTTTGTAACCTGAGAGATTATTTATTCCATTGATAATCTCCAGGAAAAGCTGGAAGTCGGCTGGGTCTTCAACGTCATGAAGTTTAATAACTTTCTGGTCCTTTTCGCCAAAGTTTCCAAAAAACATCCGATGGAAAAAAGGGGAGTGACGGGCAAGATCCTGAAAATGAAGTGAGGGTACTAACTGATATCAATATCAAATATCTACCTTCTTAGAAACATAAAATTCCTGCTCTCCGGCCACCAAACAAACATCGTGAAGCTTTGAATTCGGATCATCAAACTTCATTGAAATCGCCTTTTTCGTTGGCGGTGCACCTTCTTTTAATACATCTGCTTTGCGTTTAGAAGACGAAGGCCGCGACATTTTGATCTTGAAAATCAATCAGTGATTAAATTATACATAAAAGATAATCGAGTTCAAAGATATTTGCAGGGCTATAATGAGCACCCATTTTTTGGGAGAAGAATTGAACGAAGAAACGTATTTTAATTATAAATAATCACAAAAGAGCACGGTAAAGAAAAAATGCGGGAAGAAGACATGGGAATACTTCAGAAAATATTATGATGACATATAAAAGATTGCTATATCACCGTCTTAACTCCTGTTCAAACATCATTGAAATATCTCTTAAACGCCTCTGGGCAGCACCTTCAACAGAAAAATTTGGATACGCTAGTAATGGCCTGCATTCAAAAGGTTTTCCGAGTATTTCAAGACTTTTGGTCAAAATGAGATCCTTCGTAAATCGAGAAAGACTCATGACATCTTTAGGAAGCAATGTTCCGAGACCATCTTTGTCCTTGACGTTTTCGATGAGACTTTTCTGAAATTTGGAAGGTCCTTTTGAAGTTACTGTAAATTTTATGTATCCTAATTATACCGTAATTTAATGCATGTTGTTTTTGGACATTTCGAATGCTCATTTTCACAGGTTACTGTAAAAGTTTAGTGGTGGATATCAATATCAATACATGCTCTTAATCGTTGCTGACTTCATCGTCAACTTCCGCGATCACTTGATATACATGACAAAGCGCTTTTCCTTCCACTCTTTATAAATACCATTCGAAATTTAACTCACAGTTAACCTCTCAATATGATACTCCTCGGCCAAATCGAACTTCTTCTTAGATATTTTCTCTGATTCATTTATCAAAAACTCTTCACATGCCCTTGAGACCACAACTGCATTCCAGTTAAAAGCCAATTTCATTACTCCCTCTAATGTTTCATCTGAAAATGTTTCATATATTTATCGATTTTATCTCTGTTTTCTTACCATCTATCGAGTTTATTCCATTGATAATTTCCAAAAATGTTTGAAAATGTTCGGCTTTTTCGACTTCTGGAAGTACGAAATAGTCTTCGGCCTCATCCTCGGGTTTGGAGTAGAACAATGAGTTGAAGTGTTCCGAATGGCGAGCAAGACTCTGAAATATTTAAAAGTTTTGGAATGGGAGAAAGTTCTAAACTGACCATTTTGGTAACAAAGAACTCCTTATCTCCAGCAATGAGGCAGGCATCATGAAGAGGTGGGACCTCTCTGTTGAATGTCAACGTGATCTTATCTTCATCTGCACCGGACATCTTCTAAACGCTCGAAAGTTATTGAAATTCAGTTGAAAACAAATAGAGATATACTTAGGGATTTAATAAGGACCCACATGCAAACAAAAGAAGTCGAATTTAAATGATTATCATATTTTGTTTCAAAAACACAACAATAAAAAAAACAGAGTCAGCATAAAATGAAGATGTCATGAACTTGGCCGTGCCGGGAGAAATCCGTCGTAACTACCATGTCCATTTTGCTCCACTCACTCATCTTCTTCCATTTCAAGCTCCCGCTTGACTTTTGAATTCATTTGTACATTCTCCCAGAAAGGTCTTTTGTGCCGAAGATTTTGAATTTCCAAGTTTCTTTGAAAGAAAAGACCCATTGTGGCATGATCGAGATCCATGATGTTATCAGGAATGATTTTGTGAAGTTCATGGGCCTCCGTAATTGTCCCCAGAACTTCTATCTGAAATGTTTATAATGGAAAACTTCGGAGATTTTATATGAAGTGCGCTACCTCACACTAAAAAACCAAACTAACCTTGAAGTGATCAAATCCGAGCGAATCAAATAACTTGTATTTATCCGAAGGGAACATGGATGAATCTTTCCTTAGATACTCCACGCACTGATGAATGGCCACCTGAGCCTTAAAATGTTTCGCAAAACGAAGAACTACTGCCACGTTCAAATCTGAAAACGCAAGTGTCAGAATAAAAAACCAGCTTCATTGAGGATACCATTCAATGCTTTCAATCCATGAATGACGTCAAGGAAAGCTTTGAAAACCCATGCTTCGCATTCCTTCGAAATGTCTATCCTAGCTTCTTCTTTCGTAGCAGGATCTTCAAAAAACATAGAATAGAAGGATTGGGACTGCCTTGCAAGCATCTGAAAATGAAAAGTTTTTGAACTAGGACTATTAGCTCAGGGACGGAGCACGGTAAGAATCCGACTTACCATTTTTGAACAGAAGAATTCCTTTCCTTCCACAACTATAACAATATCATAGAGATTCTCTCTTGGTTCGTCGAATTTGATTGGCCATTCGTTGCTTTTTGCAACCTGACCTGATGAGCAGGAGCTCATTTTTCTGAGAAGAAATTGATGTTGATGAAAAAAAAGTCAAAACAACGAAAGGAAAGGTATCGTCAAGGGTTATCAAGCCTTTTGGATTGACAAAAACAAGTTGAATTCACAAGAAAAAAAACTTTGTTAACATGTATCAAAAACCCAAATAAATCCAGATTATGAAGGATTCAGGCGACGACGTTTAGCTTCTAGTAGTTTAATTCTACGAGCGTGAGCTTCCTCTTTGGCAATCCTTCTGAAATATAAATCTCTGGACTCGGAACGTTTTCTCGGTGGACTCCTTATTTCTTCAGGTGAGATTCGAAAGCTCAAGAGCTCTAGAGTTTTCTGCAATATCATTCCCATTGTGGCGTGGTCCAGATCCATTACGTTCTCGGGAATAATATTGTGGAGAGCTGTTTTACTCTTGAAGGAGTTGATCACAGTTTTCTGGAATGTTTTTTTTGCGTCAATGATACTATTTATTCGAAATGTGCTTCACTTTTCAGGTGCGTTGCGGTTGCGTCGCGGTTTTAAATGCCGGTTTAATCAGAAGTTCACGCGCGATGTATTATCTAATCTCAAAAAAAAAAGAAAAGAAAACTAACCTTCAAATCTTCCAAACCGTAGGTCATGGAGAGCTTGAACTTCTCCTCTGGACTTCTTCTGGAGTCATTTTTCAAGAACTCTTCACATTGATCCTTGACAACTTGAGTCTGCCAAATCGAAGATAGATGAAGCAAGCCTTCAACGTTATTCTCTGAAAATGAAAAGATTTTCAGAGAATGAAACTTCCGAAAGGACTTACCATTAGCAAAGTTCACTCCGTGGATTATCATCAAAAAGGAGTTGAATTGATCTGCATTTGCTGGATCATTTAGTTCGATTTCCTTCTTGCCTTTCTCCATGAACTCTCCGAAAAACATGGTGTTAAAGTATGGAGAGTGTGTTGCGAGAGTCTGGAAGTTACTGGGTTTGGTAGAGCAACAGTGAGAAAGTGAGAAACATTATCTGATTTTTGATTCGAACAAAAACTATAAACTTGAAGGAAATTGGTATATTTTGGACTACGGACTATAGAGGGAAGGGATTGCACATTTGAGACATGGGTTGGAAAGAGGGGCGGAGCATGAGACGACAAACTGCTGAGAGAATAGAATGTGACCATAGAGCTCCTGCTGCAATACTTATAATAAAGCTCTCCATTTCTAAACTGAACTTTAGTCAAAACGGTTCAAAAGAGTTTTTTGGAAGTTAATCCTTTTCTCTGACCCTAACGAACCTTTGAAACCTTTGAAATGTAACATTTGAAACCAGTAGTGAATTACTATAGAATTGAGATGTCTTAAAAGAATGAACTGAAAAAAGTATGAAAAAAATGTAACCAACTTCCTAGAGCTGAATATAATTAAAATAGATTGGGAGTTGTACAGCTGCCTACGAATGATTGATATATTGAGAAACCGGAGATTTTTATCTATAAGTCATTCTTATTATCAAACTAAAGTTTTTTACAAATGAGATATAAAAAAAAGATAGAAAACATAATAAACAGAAGTACATGAACTATTATACAAAATAGACTCACTTTTTTAGAACAGAAGAACATCTTCTTCTCGACAACCAACACAATATCATGAAGATTTGGATCTGGGTTTCCGAAATGAAGGAACCATTGATTGTCGGTTTTGGAAGCCACGTTTGATGGCCCAGGAGCACTCATTTCCTCGATGAGGCTGAAATAATACGAGTTGGAAATGGAGATTGATAAGAAAAAGTAAGTAGGAGGCGATAATATGTTGAACCTTTGTGAGGTGTGATAAGGTATTTCAACGCTTCGAAAAAGATGACCATGAATCTGAAGCCTACTTTTTTCATTCAAAATTACTGGAACTTTATTGGAGTGAAAAACTGTGATCAAATCTGACTTTTTGAAATTTTGAACCAATTGATAAACGTTCAAATAACCTATCACTATCAAAAGCTCTATGTTATGTTACCTTTCTTTGGAGAAACAAGAGAGAGAAATGAGAGAGAAAAAATGAAAGTTAACATGCATTTGAGGTAATAGGAATGCTATGAAGTCTTTATTTTTTCTTGAAGAAACAAAGAATTTTATCTCTATGGAATATCAATTTTGACACCAACAGATGATGTTGCAATTCAAAATATATAGAATTCCAAGAAGAGAAGTTAATGATAAATCAAATCATTCACTCAGCTAAATGGAGTAGAAAAAAAAAGAAACAATCTACAGTACTGGCCATAAAGAATGCGCGTTTGCCTGTTTTCAGTTGAAAATGGTAATTTTTGAGACTATGCTACAGAGCGTGTGATTGACATACGGCTCCAAAATTTTCTGAGGGTATTCTACCACTCAAGAGCTCCATTTTTGTAGTTCATGACTTTTCTGGATAATCAACTTGAATACTTTTTACGGACAGTCAAAGAAAAAAAGCGCAAAAATCTGATATTTTGCACTGAAAACCTCGTTTTTTCTGGTGTTTTTTCTTTGACGGTCCGTAAAATATATTCAAGTTGATTATCCAGAAAAGTCATGAACTACAAAAGTGGAGCTCTTGAGTGGTAGAATATCCTCAAAAAATTTTGGATCTCTATGACAATGCCTCTTTCCGTGACATGCTCTCGAAAAAGGCGAAAAATCACGATTTACCACTGAAAAAATAAAAACGCGCATTCTTTATGGCCAGTACTGTATACTCCATTTTGTTCAAAACCACTCTCCAAAAGAAACATTTCGAAGAAAGAAAATACGAGAAAAAAGGGAGAACGACAAGGAAAGATAAACAAATATGAATGCATCAATGATAGTATAATGTTATATGGTTCAGCTACACGTTCAATGGGAGGAGACACGGACAAAAAATAATAAAAAAGGCGAGTGGGGAAGAGAAAAGAAGGAAACAAAAAACAATCGATGAGCTTTATGTGGTATTCAACTCGCTATAAAATGAATAATTTCCGGTTCTTCCGTCTATTTTTAATTTCCTATTTCGATTAATCAAAGCTTCCATCTCACGAAGCTCCCAAAACGCTTCTCCATATCCCAAACCTCTTCTTTTTTCCTAACTAATGATCATAACCTACTCGTTGTGCTCACATCTAGTGCTCATGCGTGTGGGACGTAGGGCAAGAGCCGGAGCAGTGGGCGTGGCCAGCGACAACACGAAAACGTATTATTAAATGTGTCGTGACTAGAACAACCCAACCCGGAGCCAAAGGATTAAAAAGAGCGATACATGATGATGGTAGTAATTGGAAATGAGGATTGAATATGACCTTCTTTCTATCTGAATAGCTATACGAATCGTGCCCAAAAATGGCAGTTTGGGGTACATTATTCCCTTTTGTAATGGGCTCTGTCAGAGCCATTACAAAAGTGGCCAGGGTTAGAAAATAAGCAACCAAACCTACACATTTTTTTTTAAATTACTAAACGGTGTACTAGAAGAAAACTTCCCATTGGAAAGTGTTGATGAATCCTCTATCATAAGAGCACTTCCCTAAAACGGAAGTAATATATTTTTTCTGCAGACACCGTCACGCCGCTTTGCGTACACTTCATACATCTGTTGGTGAGAAATTATGGAAAAGATGTATAATTCAAGCTGAAGCTAGAGACAAAAAACATTGTAGAAAAAATGTCCATCTGAAAATAATGTTGCGCTTCAGCTGAAACATAGGCGGAATACAACATTGGGAAATGGAAAAGTGAATGTGTTCTTATAGTGACACGTCGGAACTCCTCCTGACTCGCTTTGTCATTCTTCATATATGTAGTTCCATGAATTTCGATGTGAAGGTATACGGTAGCCCATCGTCTTTTCCCGCAATCCCTTTTTTATTTGACCAACCAGCGAAGAAAAGAAAAAGAGATGCGCCGGTTAGAACGACCAGCCGCGTCGTTGTGGGTGGCCGGAAATGGAGAGAAAGAGAGATTGGCATGGCGCCGACGATTTTATGAATTCTTACTTTAGTTCAAGAAGTCTTCAGGGTGTTTTGTAATGGCGTTGAATCAGAAAAGCAACTCGAAGTTCAAATCAGATAAAATGGTGACATGAAATGAGAAAGAAAGTTGATGTCACGATGCCATCTCCCAAGATCGTAGGCCAAAAACTATCACTTAAAAAAGAATTTAGGAAAATTTCTGAAAAAGAAGGATGTTTTCAATTTCCAAATCGGAGCAGTTGTCATTATCCCAATTTTCTACAATTACTTGAGATAAAAATAATGAAAAAGTTGCTACAAATACATGAGCTTCGAAAAAAAAACTATCTTTCAAACAGCTCTTCCAAGATTGCTCATTTGGAAAAAAAACTTCCAGAAATTCTCAATACAAGAAAAAATTCTCAATACAAGAAAAATACAAGAAAGATAAATATACAAGCGTTGCAACTCTTTGCATTTGATGACTCAGAAATCGGGGGAGATATGGGTTACTGTAGGAATACGGTAGTGTCATCAGTCAGACATCTATTGTGTTTCAACCACGAATGATATTTTGTAAGTAATCTACGAAAAGTATCAGAATCATTCGTTTTAACCAGAATTTTTTTGAAAACTTCTAAAAAATACTGTAATTTTGATTCTGAAACTTATTCAATTACAAAAATCGAAGTCTATGAGCATGAGAACAACCTAAAGATCAATTTTTCAGCTTGGAGCTTGTGGCAATTGAATTTTTAGTCACAAAAGAGCACAATTTCCAGCAAAAACTCAATTTTCTCCATATTCAGAATAAATTTTGCTAAAAACAAGTCAAAAATTAAAACTTCCCGCCGTCGGAAACCCTATTCTGGAAAAAGAAACAAAAAATATAGTCTTGTAGGCTATCATCGAAAAAATTGAAAAAATCAACGTTGAAAAAAACGAAGGGATGCCAGGTTGAAAAGATGGCATTTGATCGGAGACTTAGACAGTTAGACAGTAGGGAGGAAAAGGAAAAGAATTGGCATCGGAACACGGGAGGAGAGAAGACGAAGAAACAGATGCATCCTAGCTGCTGCCCTTCGCCCTCTCTTCTCTCATGTCCCTACGTCTCCAAATGGGTCAGCAGTGCATGTTCAAAAAAAGAGTGAGAAGAATAGAGAGAAGTGAGTGAGTGAGTGAGTGAGCGTGTATCTCTTTCTTCGTGTGCATATTATCACTGAAAGAGAAATCGAGCTCTCTCCTCTCCTCACTTCGCTTTGCTTTTTTAATCGAAGAGAGAATGGAAGAAAGAAAGTGAACGTGTCCTATGTGTAGATGCATGTGTTGTTCTCTGCTTCTCTAGCTGTTTTTTTAGTTGGTGCTTTTTGTGTTCTTTTTTGGAGGTTCTACTTGATTCGTTGCATAGCGACTCGGGGCTTATACTTACCTGAAGCTGGGATACCGAGTCAAATATAGAAGGGATAAAGTTGATTATATGATAGATTATGCATATCAGTAAAGGGTTAAGAAGTGCAATCCGGGTCAACTCGGAGACCCAGGATTTGATAATTCCAGAGTTTCGATCATATTGTTCTTATCAGAGATTTGATAGTTTAGAACCAATTTTGCCACTTCTCAAATGAACGGTAAAGTCAACACAGATACTATTCCGGTACTTTTGAAACCAAGAAGATCTTATTTCAGATTTGAAAGTTTAGAAATCAGAGACGATACTACAAGCTGAGCACAAAATAATGGTTTTTCAATTCGAGAATGCTTGCCCTCTGGTTCGAAAAGTTTGAATTTCAATCACATCTGATTAAAACATGCCCTTCCATTAAAAGAACTCACTTCGTTTTCTTACCTCCATTAGCCATATTGCTCTGTGACAAGTCTCTTTAGAACAGGGGGAATAAAAATAAATCGAAACTGATGCCCATTTTCTCTTTTTTTGGCCGCCACTCTTCACATTAGCCCGCCGGCAATAAAACAAGGGCGAGGAGGACAGAGAAAAGTATTGACAAGTGCAGAGAGGGGATAAGATGTACCTTCGATTCAGTTGCTTAGCGACGAGGCTACGGTGGGTAGGGACTGACGACAATGAAAATGGAAATGGGATGCAATTCAAAGTCATAAGCTTCTGGAGAGAAGGATAAAGTAGAAGTGTTGGGGAAATAAGGAAAGAGGAATGAGAGTGAAAAGTTTTCAGTCTCTTCTGCAAATTTTTTCTATATTAAAAAAAAGTAGTCAGACTAGCACACAGTGAAGAGTGATATAAATTATCTCAGTTGAACAGCACATTTATTCAGAAGGTTGCTAAAAATTTGAAGCTGTTTTACTAAATTCCTGACAGTTAACTACCGTGAAAGTTGAAAGGTATGAACTGGTAAAGTAACTTTTGACTTCTGAAAATTCCAAACCAAAACTGGAAGATAATGATCTTTTTGATATAAATCATTTTCAATTGACTTGTCACTTTTGAAATTCTTTCATCTTGACAAAAAGACAAAGATCTTCAGAGAATTCCAGGACATATTTTTAGCCTTATAACTTATTCTCCAATTTCATCTTATTTATTTTTTCTTCCTTGTCCCTCTTGTCGACACCGAAAAAAGCATTCACACAACGCTTTTCTTTCTTCAGCCAGAGCCAGGATACATATCTTTCAAACGCCCATTGGCTTGTCGCTTTGTCATTTTTCATTTTCCTACTCTTCTCTTTCATTTTTCAATACGAGAAGAGTATTGGAATCAATGAATCATTATTGTTTCGAAGAGAGAATAAGAGAAATTGAGAGAAAAATGGGAGAAGAGTAATTTTCTTGTGATTAGTTTGATAAGGGTCAGAAGCATGAAGAGTTAGCAAGGCAAATATTGGTGTGACCCGGCAATAATGCAAAGAAAACGTGTGGCATTTTTTGGGAAAAGTTTTTTCTGAAACTTCTGAGTTTCAATCTTTTGGAGCTGACTATTTTTCTTTGCTCAGAAAAAGTTCTTTGCTCAGATACTCTATGTCATTGTATTTTTGCTTCTTCGCTATCTTTTCATGTCACACTTTTTTTTACATTTCCTCTTCATTTACACCCATTTTGACTCCGACCGTCTCTTTTTCTGTATTTCCCAACTACTTTTCTTGACGACTAAACAACTATCTTTTCAATTTCCAGACCAACTTCCACTTTCCATAATGGAGTTAGCTAAAGACAACAACAATGTCAAAGTGGAAGACGGGTCTGGAGAGCCTCCAGTCAAAAGACAATGTCTACGTTACTATGATTCTGAAGACCAATCAAGAGAGAATCGATGGGATAGAATCCTCATTGTCGAGGGACAAAAGTTCCACGTCATCGCTGCTGTAAATTTTTAAGCTGTAATTCCTCGAACGAAACCTGTAATTTTCAGCACTTGGCCACTCACTCGGACACCTTCAACAACATGTTTTTCAAAGATTTTCGTGAGAAAGATCAGAAGGAAATCACTCTGGAAGGGGTCAATGCAGATGATTTCCAGAATTTCTTGGAGACTATTAATGGGGAATTGTGCATCAAAGGTAAGAATTATTTGGAAAGATTGACTGAAAACCTCCTTTAAATTTAGACTCAAACATTGAGGGAATAATGCATCTAGCTGACTACTTGGGTGCTCCCACAGCCATGAAAAGATGCGAGCATTTCTTGTTAAATGAGACCCAGAAGAGCACACAAGACAAGTTTCATTTGGCTCAGCAATATAGCATTAATAGTCTTATAGTTAGTTTTTGGGATTTTTGATCACGAAATCATCTAGAAAGTTTCAGAAGAAGACAGTGGAAGGTATGAAATCGATCGAGGAGCTCAAGACAGTGCTCCCAGAAGACTATTCAACTTTAGACAAGAACACAATGACAATTCTTTTCAAGAAGGCAATGCAGCTTCCAGGACAGCCTCCTACTTACAATGGATTTGCATATCAATCAGTTCCAAGAGTACAATTACCTAGTCCCGGGTTGGCCGCTTCTCATCAAAGGCTATATGGGCTGCTTGGAAATTATCAGCAGCAGCATTATCAGCAGCAGCAGCAGCCGATGAATCCTCAACCGTCGCCTGCACGCCTTGGGGAGTTAATTCAAATTGAATAATTATTTCTTTTCCTTTTTCGGTTGAGTTTTCGGTACTTAATTAACTTCTGTGAACTTGTCTTTATAAAGTTTACTTCTTTTTTCTTCATGAGTTTCAACTTCACAGTACTATCTTTTCATTTCGAAATTTGGCAGTTTGTAACATGTGCTTTCCCTTCCATCAACAGAATGCCACCAACGGAGTGTCGTTTCTGCCCGTTATTTACCCTACCCTTTAGACAGGAGACTAGTCAATGGAATCAATTTTGAATAACATAATGAGCGATGATGAACATTTTTTCGATGAAGACTATGGGGAAGTTTATCCCTGTGACGACATCGAGGTTTACGAGAATGGAGTTCTTATAAAAGGCAAAGATTTCAACGATCCAGTTGAGACAGAAGCTAATCGATGGGACACGATTCTGAATGTGGGTTCAGAAAAGTTCTACGTCTTACGCGGTGTAAGGATTACTTCAATTTATAGATTCATTCTTCTGATTAGACTTCTTCCAGTATATAGGAACCCATGCTGACTACTTCTACGAGATGCTTTATGATAATGGTGTGGACAAAGAGCAAGTGGAGTTTGACATTCCTGCCACTCCGGAAGTCACTCCAGCTACTTTTCAATTGTTTCTCGAAGCTATCAATGCGCTCTTTCCTATGAATGGGTGGCGTCGATGGGGTACGTTCTAATGACAAAAATCGTTTTGGAAATATTATGAAAAAGTGATGTTTTTCAGAAGAAGGTGTCATAGATGTATTAGAAATGGCAAGAGTGTGGAATTCTCCATCAGCAGTTGATCGTTGCGAATGGTTCTTGATCAAGGTCAGCCCCAGGTCAAATCTGGAAAAGTTTCGAATTTCGCTTGCTTATAATCTGCATGAACTAAAGGTTTGTCTATGAACTGTAGCAAAATATAAAATACCCAAGATTTCAGAAGTGGACCATCAGTAGGATAGCCTCATATAGCGAGCTCAAAGAAATAACCACTGTCAACCAGCATACCTTCGACGCTTATACTTTGGCTTTGCTCATTGAGAAGACTCTGGATTTTCATCCGCGTTCAACGACGGAGCCGGTTCCGGTCGCTCAATTCGTTCACCAACAACCAATCGATCCTGAGCCTCCTGTTGATCTTCCGGACATGATAAATATCGACGAATAAATTATTTGATTCTGTCTTCGAAATCAAGAAGAAAAAATGTGAGAAATTTTGTTAATCAATTTTGAAAAGCTTGCACATTCCTGAACCTTCCCCGATCTCTATTTAGTGAAGTGATAATTCCTTTTTTCGGTTGAAAAATGAATGTATTTTGTATAATAAAAACTTTAAAAAAATTTTCTGTCTTATTTTTTTTTAAGGAAGAAATTTCGCATGGTAGGTTGTCAAAATATCACAGTTGATTCTCTAAACAATCTGGCAGCAAAACACTGTAGTTTAAAGGCGCATGAGCCAAGTTGTGGAATTGGTTTCGCAGCGAACTGTTTGAAATGATTGTGTTTCGCCGTTCGCTTTGTTTTTGCTCTGGTCCATAAACTCAAATTTTTTTTCCTTCCAATTTTTCTACTCGCCAGTAATTGAAAAACAATTTGACACGCCAATCTCTACCAACATGTTGCAACATATTCGCTGCGAAACCCGAATGAGCCTTCAAAATACAGTAATCTGTTTCGAAACATTTTTCATTTATGTTTCTGCAACATTCATCGGCCTCTCTCTCAGATCATTGTTTTCCGTTGGTTTTCTAACATTTTCGAATCTGTTTTCAGCACAAAAATGACTGAAAACCAGGCAGACACGACCCAAAGTTCCTCGATTTATCCAACAGTCGGAGCGCCACCGGATTACGATGATATTGCATTTTTGGGCACCCAAGTGAGGTAAGATTTCTAAAAATTATTTAGAAGGAAAGATTGCTTGTTTTTTTTTAAGAGAAAGTGTTTCAATCACTCAACCACCACCGATTGTCACCGGAAACATCGTGAAACTGAATATCGGTGGAACTGTCTTCATCACTACAAAATCCACGTTGACAAAGTTCGATGGATTGTTCTATGTGATGTTGGATGATGCGAATATGGTAAGACGACTTTTCCGCCGCCTTTTCATTCCTCTTATTGATAAATTCCAGGCTGAAAAAGACGCATCCGGCGCCTATTTTATCGATCGATCTGCCAAACATTTCGATAAAATTCTGAATTATATGAGAGATGGACACGTGTCACTTCCGGATCGTGTGGAGATGTTGGATGAGATTCTGAAGGAAGCAAAGTACTATTTGTTGGATGGTCTCGTGGATAATTGTAAGAGGAGAATCGCAAAACTCGAGGAAAAGAAGGGAGCATTCCCTGAGGAGATTCAAGTTTTGGGCGGTCATACCGACCTTCTTCGTGTGATTGCTGATCCAGTGAAGGTAGGAGAAGCGAAAAAATCAATAACATTTTGTCTTGAAAAACGTATTTTTCTGAAAAGAATTAGTTCAAAAAGCCGGGCTTTCTTGTAAAACTTTTCCATCATTCATTATTTCAGCCAGTTCTCATTATCTACTACACTGTCAGCGGTATGGGAAAGTTAGTTTACCCGCAAGGATTCAACGTCAAATCATTCATTGATCGTTATCGTCATGAAATTAATATCTACTTCAGTATGTTTTCTTCCCTATTTAATATTGAAATTCAATATTTTTATTCCAGAATGCTCTTCCAGTTGCAGCGAATCGGTGCAGTCGAATCCGACTACTTGGTCTTGGAGTCTTCATCATCATCATGGCTATTCGCATGGAACTCCAACGACTCAAAAGCTTTCCAATGGAGGAAAAGTCAACGTGGATACCTTCCAGGACCAATTGTGCAAAGCCATTCAAAGTTTCCTTCGTATCTAAGTATGTTGAAACGTTTTATCACAATGTTGTTACCTTGTTATTGTTACTGTCTTGAAATATCGTGTTTATTCCTGATAATAAACTGAAGACGATTTTGTCACATGGTTAAAAAAAAAGAACGAAAAAATTCTCAGCTCGGCTATCAATTTCGAAGGAATTTCTCACAATAAAAACACTGAAAATTATTATTTATTGCCTTGAAGGACGCCTATCCTTAAACAGACAACTTCCTAAATTTTGGTAACTCGAAAATGAAGGAAATGAGTTTAGAATTAGAATGTTGGGAATACAAAAACTAAAAATGTTCTTGATATCAGTTTCGAAAGACGCGAAAGTTTCAGTCATTCTATAGAACTTTTCCGTTTGTGAAAGAATAATTAATACTACTCAACTTTCAATAAAATAGGTTCATTTTGGAAATATTTCACGAGAATAAACGATGAAATCAAGAAGCTGCTCATAGGTTTCTATCAATTGAATTTTATGTGGACCTGGCTGAAAAAAGCAACCTTTCGTTTCTTCTTGCTTCAAGACTTACATCAAAATCCTCAGGCGATTCTTGATCATATTCTTCCTGAACCTCTTCGTTCTCACATCCAACTTCTTCGTTTCCCAGACATTTCTGTAATTCTTTCAATCCATAAAATTGAGATTCAAGATATAATTCTGCTCGATCCAGTTCATTTGTTGGCAATGGAGCTCGATGATCTCTCAAAAAGTTCAAAATAAAGCGAAAATGTTTTGTATCTCGGTCAATAAAAATGCATCCGTTTTCATCGTATTCGAACTGAAATTTTCGGTTTGAACTCGGAAAAATAAGGAAAAGTGAAAAACTTACATTATCTTGTACAAATCTCGTTTTGAAGAATCCATCAAGTTTAGTCAACGTAGACTTTTTGGTTTGAAATAAGGTGCCTCCAATATTCAATTTCACAATTCTATCACTCGACATTTTTTATAGTTTTCGATAGACTTTTTTTTTCGTTGATCACTAACACACACTATAACAATCGAGATTTCTACGAAGAACATTTGAATGATATCATTGAGAATTTTACTATTTCTACAGTAATATTCTCATAATCTAAGAGTGAGGAAGACAAGAAATCGATAAGGTGTCTTAACAATCGGCAAGTTCCTACTAAACAGATGTGTCAGTTTTAAAATCTTGTTTCCAGAAATCAAAAAATTACTTTTTTCTTTCTTTCTCTGTCCTTTTCTCTCACTCTCCATTAAGAAAATTTGACGAATTATCAGTGAAATTACACTACAAATACTATATGTACACTTCATTTTTCAATAAATATCATCAGAAAACTTTAAAATTTCAATAAAAAGAGATCAGTTTTTGGAATAGGGCAGTCATAACAGGATGATCCAATTCGTCTATTCTATCCGATACCAGTATTCGAATATCATCGGCAGAGTACATCTCAGAAAGGCATTCTTCCTGAAAAAAAAACACAAAATTTATAAATCCTGATTTCATTTTTATATTTACCTTCAATTTTTCCAATTTGAACTCTATAGCTAACTCCAACTGATACAACAGATTCATTTCTCTTTTATTTATAATTAGATAGTCTTCGCATCTTTCCATAACTGTAGGTGAATCATACTTTTCTGCTAGCTTCATCATTATTATCACGTTTTCCTCTTAAAAACACATGCCGTTGTGAAAGAGGTAATTCAACGAATATTCAACCTACCATCTAGCGTCGGATGGCCAAAAAGAAACTCAAGGTAATACTGAAAATGCCATGCATCTATGTCATCTAATATTATTTCGGCATGCCTGGGATGCTCTGGATTCTGTTGAAAAATTGTGTTGAAATGTGAAGATTGAGCTGCCAGGAACTGAAAATAATTCGTTTGTCGTTTCATAAGTTTAATGTCTGGAAGTGCTGCAAACAGAGGAAGTGCCATATCAATACTTCCTGTCTTATCAGCAATTGCAGAACTTTAAGACGTAGTTTTATATAAAAGAAAAGAAATTGTCATCAGCTGTTATCATATGTATGTTCTATAGTTTTGACCTGTTATTGTAGTCACTTACCCATTTACATACGTAAAACTTTTCTTCTTCCACTATCAAAATTATATCTGTCACATCCTTCATCGATTCATCGAATCTCCTTAGCTTCTTTCTTTGGAATCCTTCCATATCTCTGATTTCTACGTGGCATTGTACTATCAAAGTATCATTTATAAAACAATCTCCATGATGTCTCCAATCGAAATAAACTAAAGGATTTCGCAAATGTTTGACTGGAGATCGTGATACTGCCACTGTTTTCCATCCAGTATTCGAGGACAGTTTCCATTCTATTTTTGTATTCATTGACCATTTCATGTAATCCGGACCGACGAAACAATCGAGTTCAATCCAGAATAAAGGGCTTTGGGGGTAGATACGGATACGCCTGGAAACTAAAAGCTAATGAGGATAAGTAGTGGTTTGGTAGGTTGTTTCGGAGTTTCCATATGGGAGAACCATCCCGAATCAAATCTATCAAGTAATGAAAATAACAAAACATTATGATTTTTTTCAAAGAATAGAGTAAGTTCATGAAGCAATATAAAATGGGGATAGTATTATATAAGACGGTTCAAATTTCAAAATTTTCATTTTTCGACTAGAAACCATAAATTTTCTGAATATCCTGTAATCAGCAACAGGAAAAATCATTTATTTAAAGGTTAGAATAATTTATGTATATTTCACAGATACAATAAAAATTTGGCTACTATAAGAGATTTCTGTGAAAAAGTGCAGTGCTCACCAATTTTTGCTCAGGGGCTACACTTTAATGTAACCTAATTTAATTCTCTTGTTATCATTTTCAATATCTGCCCTGGTTTTCAATAGCTGTTGTGCGGATTGAGACATATTAATTTAACATTGTTTCTGTTTTATAACTATTTGTAAAATATTTATTTTCAAAAGTCTGGAACACACAATAATCTGGAAAACACACACAAAGCAGAGAGGAGTAAAAAATGGAGCCCAGAAATGTGCTGCGGAACAATTTTGTGGGAAAAATATAAAAAAAAACTGTTTCCGAAA
This sequence comes from Caenorhabditis doughertyi, assembly GCA_963572265.1. Lineage (NCBI taxonomy): Eukaryota > Metazoa > Nematoda > Chromadorea > Rhabditida > Rhabditidae > Caenorhabditis > Caenorhabditis doughertyi. Next base: position 12,733,443 of record OY751554.1, read on the forward strand.
CTGAAAAAAACGTGAACTTTAGTCTACGCCCAGAAATGTTCCGCGGAACAAATATGTGAAAAGAACCAAATGATACGTGAAAGGGTTCCCAGAATCGTTCTGCGGAACAATTCTGGGGAGAGTTGCCAAATGTTTAGTAGTCTACAATGATTTCATAAATGTCAGAATATTGCGTTTGTTTTTCATTGTTTTCACAATGATGGTGGCACCTTCGGAAATGATGTTCAGTATTAATTCTGAATCCTCTTGTGAATTGAATAGTATGTGTAAAATTATTCAAACCTTCTCTCAAAATGTCTCCGACGTCGGCGAACACAGTTTTCAAACTATTCGAAAACTCGCGGAGCTGTGAAATGGTATAAACTGATTTATTAACTATTCCGAACTGACGACAGTAGTCAGAAAACGATACTCCACTTAGAAAACTGCCATTTTGCTTCACTGCGAAGCTCACATTCATGTGATTTATTAGCTCTGAATTGCTGGTTTTTGACTTTATCTCATTAGTATCAACAAACGGCCAAACTCATCCTCTGAAGCCAATTGATCGGGAAGCAGTAGTAAAGAAATATTATCCGAAATATTTTCACTTCCAAAATGTATAATAAAAACAGATTCCTTTTGTTGCATAACAGTTAGTGCTACATTCTGTTAGAATTATTAAAACCATCTGAACTAAAAATTATTGTTACCCTATCAGACGTGAGCAACAAGTCAAAATTCGAATCGGTTCTGCCCAATTCAACTGTTATCGGTGTTGTCGGATGAGCTCTTTTTCGGTCTTTCAACTTTTGAGCTTTGAAAACTTCAAATTTTTTGATAACAATATCCTTTTGTGACGCTTTGTTGATGTATCTCAGATCAGTGCCCCTGAAATCCTTTGTGAAATCCACATGGAAAGTTCATGAAGTTCGAGTTTTTTGCGTGTGATGTAAATGCGCTCCAGCGGTCATGTTTCGAGGGAGAATATAAATTTTGTTTTCGGGATCACTCTGCTTCACGATTTCCATATTTGTTGCGTCGTTGCTCCTCGAGTATGTTTTTTTCCGGTTTGAACTTGTTCTACCAAAGCACGTGTTGGTATATTGCGTAATTCTTTCAAAAAAATTGTTCAGCATTATTTGTAGCGGGCAGAAAATTGAATGAGTGAAAGTGAATAGAACGTAAGCGTTTCTTGAACAGTTGTGTGTAGAAACCGGAAAAAAACAAACTCCAGCGCAGCGAAAAAAAATTACGTTGAATCACAACATTGTCAAATCAATAATAGTTGCGCAAAGAATTCAAATTTTTCTTTTCGCGACCAGTGTGCCGGTTTTTGTCCATGCTTTTTTCAAATTCACGGAGCGTTCAGTGAAAGCGTACCGCACGCGAAAATCAAGATTTGAATTCCTTGCCCAGCTTTTATTAATCCAACGATAGCAATATACATCACATACCGAACGAAATCCGCAAAAAGAGGGTCATCCTTGTAAATATTCGTTAGCTCTTGTGCTATATCCGACGTGATTCCCTTATCAATCATTACAAACACAACGTCTTCTGTGGTTGCTTTTATCTCCTACATCAGATAATAACTCTTCTTTTCCTTTCTAATTTGGTGACAAACCTTCTGAAGGTCTGCACGACTGCTCCATTTAGAGCTCATGATAGATTTAACAGCAGCTGGATTATAATTAAACTTTCTCACTAAATCACGCAACAAGTGATTAGAAAATACTACTCCGTTTTCTAACTGAAATTTCACACCGTTCGACAAATCATCAACTATATAAACATCCAATAAATGACGGATAGTTGTCTGAATGAAATTTGTATTACTCTAAACAGACCCAATTAAGTTTTTTTTAATCTCACCATTGGACCAAACAAGCTCATAAATACATAATTTCGTTCTTTAGAAGACCAAGCTCTTACTGTAGCCTTAGGTAAAGAAACGGATTTCAGCAAATGTTCCAGTATGATCAACTAAAATTCAATGTCCGAATGCAGATAAAGCTTATGCAACTCACCAGAAAACCAATATCACCGTCCTTGTTCGACTTATTAAGGAAAAAATTTTGTAACAAGTACTTGTAATGGTCGCTTTCAGAAATCCTACTAACATGCACAGCTTTCTTCATAGCTGCCTGATAGGCCGCTACTTTTCTGTTACCTGATATGACGAGGAAACTGTCCTCCCTATAAAAGATAATGGAACGGCAATAAAAAAAATATAACGTAAGTGTCGATGAAGTCCTCACTTTTCCAAAACAACTATTGGGTCTGTCTCTACCAAGCAGCTACGAGATTCTAACTCCTTAGCCATCCGTTGAATAACCATATCAGATAGTGCATAATCTGTCGACGGAACCAATTTATCGGTTGGTACCTAATTGAAGAACATCGAGATAAGGAGCTCACGTTTCACGGAACTTTCGTTCAACTCACTGAAATTTCATATGATTTTACTCTGTCCGTCAGCAAAACACCGTCTATCATTCCTTTGAACTTTTCTAACTCATCTTTCCTGGCACATTTCTTATCGTAACCAGTGGGCACAATCTTTTTCGGCTTTTTAACATTTATGATGGAAACAGTGAGCTGTGGCGAAGAAACGTCTCGTGAGGGTAAGACGGCAGAAATAGATTCATCGGATTCAGAGATGGATTCAATCTGAATTCCCAATGGTTCCGCAGATGAAGAAGAAGTGGAATCATGCGGATTTGTATAAACTCCTAGCTCTACGGAGCCCTCGTCGTCATCTCCAAAAATGTCTTGCGACTCGACAAATTTTCTTGCACTGCGCGAGGAATTCTGAACCTAATATTACCATTACCGTCTGTATGCTATCTGAACATCTTCATTCCTTATATTACCTCGGTCGTTCCGGCAGGAATGGGTAAGCCAAATAATTTGTATATGAACCCCTCGGAAGAAAAAGTATCCGGTAACTTCGAAGGAAAAAAATTCAAACATTTAGTACCGACTAATACCTGAACGCGATGTATGTGTAACAGTGATAATCAGCATCTTAAGTTACTTGAATTTCACGATCACAAACGATTATTGAATCGATAGGAATGTTTAATAAATCCTCCAAGTAAACAAAGTTTGTCAAATAGACTTTACCGTCGGAATCATCCAAAAACACATCTACACCGTTTACATCCATAGGAATAACCACCTATGCAAATTTGATCCTGAACATAATAAAAAATCTACTCACTTCATCATAGAGATCTGCTCGGATTTCTTTTTCAGTAAAACAGAAAAATAGATTAGAATCCATAAATTCTGGGTCTATCGTCTCCGGCGTTTTGTTCCTCGATAAAAATATAACTTTTCCGTAGACTCTTCGTTCCATTTTAATACAAAAAGGGAGCAATTAGGGCTGTGAGCTAAAAACAGCGAAGGAAATAATCTTCTCCACGTTGCCATTGAACGTGAAGAAACACGTGAAATTTTAGCTCAATTCTACTTAATTTTTTCCTTCATCAGTCAAATTTAGCACATAAATTAAAATGGGTGATGATGTTGTAAGTATCGAAACATGAGATAGCGATAAAACTTCATGTTGTTTGAAGACTATTGATCAACTACTGAAAGCAGAATCTGTATTTCTCGGGTTATCCATGCCCAGTCACGCTTATCCGTCGGAAGATATCTTGTGCACAGATTGTTGTGCCAAGAACTGTGTACTCTTTCTAAGCCGGTGAGAAACAATTTTCAATTCACGAAAATGAGCAATGTACAGATTTGATATTCTTTCGGCACGTTTTTTTTATATTCGTCACTATAATAGTCTCGGAGAAGCTGGGAAACGGAAAGCGAGAATCTCGTTTTTGTCGACGATCTCTCGCATCACCGATGAAACCGTTTATTTTGCTCCTGTCAGTATGAATTTGCAAGTTTGTCCGACACTTCTGGCCAGAATTTTCGGTATAAGTACCGCCGTGTAAGCAAATTGGAGTAAAAAACACCAAAACGAATTTTTAAAAATCTACATTCAGGCTTTATAATTCTGTGGGTAGTAACGAAGTTTTGGAGTTGAAAAGTCGTCCGTGGTATTCAAACACTATTGAATCTTTAGCAAAAGCGCTACATGTTCTTTCTTCAAAAGTTCAGTTTAATTCTCTCAATAAGATAATGCTTCCGCCAAGTTTCAATAAGAGGTATTATCAAGAAACGCGTTCCTAATGAACCGATATTTAGGACACCTTTGAAAGAGTCTGTCGGCATTCCACTTTCCCAAGTTCGAAAACGAATGGGTCTGAATCTCCGTGAACGAAAAGCCGACAGCTTAACGAGATGCAATGCGTGCTCAATGATTCCAGAACTAATTAAGAAGACGACTAATCAAGCAGAGTTGAAGGAGGCGGAAAAAATGCTGCGAATACACCATAAGGTCGTGAGGTAAAAAGCTCGATATTTTTTAAAATTATTTATTGAAACACACCTTAAAACATTCGTAATTACGAAGACGGGAGCAACCTGTAGTTCTTATCCAATTCGCAGGAATTCCATGGGCTCTTCCTTCTCTGAAATAATTTTTTATTGGAATATGGGAAACCTAATGGCTCACCTGAACATACATAGCAGCACACGCATTTACTTTGTAGACATTAACCTGGGATGCGTCAGAAAAACAGAATGTAACAGGGGATTATTCCTCACTCAGTAAAAAAAAAAGAAAACATGATAACATATAATTTATTAACGAAAGAGTGGCAATTCATACAAGAACACATGAGAAATAGTACAAAAAAAGAACAGATAACGAATATAAACAGTTTAACACACCCTAAAGTGAAGGTCAGAGTGAGAATGCGGGGCGTTTGTGCCGATTTGTAAGCCCGGAGTATCGTAAGCGCAGGTTGTTTATCGTAAATCGCCCCCGTAACTGCGCAAGACTCACATGATGCATTTTCAAGGGATTAAAGGAACTCATTGACATTTAAATATCACTCATAAACAAAAGCTTGAATAATCATAGTTATATTTAAAAAATTGCAATTAGGTCCACTATCAGAATAAAACAATAGGAAATTTCAATAGACCGATAAGTAATAACAAAGATTTCATGCAGCCAACAAAGAGTTGTGATAGACTTCCTTGGCAAGGTGAGTAGAGATTCCGAAACGGACATATCGGTATGTTTGATGGACGCAATGTCAAATCGATGCACAAAAATGCCATCGCTGATTTCACGTCCAAAAACTGTTGGAGATTCCAACCGTATTCCTGTTACTTTGACATCGGTTCAACTATGCGAAACTTTTGGTAGTACAACCGAAAATGTTTTTATTTCGATGACATCTTATTCAGGTAGTCATCAATTTCGAAATATTGAATTTCCCGTTTTACAAACAATCTACCTACACGACTCAAACTATAATCTATCTATCCTGCTCGACGGGTTTTCAAAGTTTAATGAGGTGGCTTCAACTATATTTGTTATAATGGATAGCTCTCGCAACAACAAATCATTTGTATTCATTGGCGGTATGGGCTACATATTGGGCAAATTGAAATTTGTGAAAAGAGTAAGATAGCAGTTCACGTATACACCTCACCGGCTAGTTTATAGATAGTGTTGGTCTATCCATCAGTTGGCCACACTCATATGAGTGTGGACGCACATTTCGGTGTTGTGTCCAAAAAAATGGCTAAAGTAGATATAAAAGATCCAGTGGGCAAGTTGACTTTTGGTATAACGAAAAAGCTATCTAAATATGTTCAGAATTTACTACTTTTCTGTCAACAATTCCTTCAGTGTCCCATGTTGAGTCCGTTCCCACCATTTACGAGTTTTCGCCTTTGGCTGAAAAAATGTTCAAGCCTAGTGGGTTATGTTCTAATGGAATAATCAGCTTGTCGAAATCGAAAGAAGGTGATATTGAGATTCAATTGTTATTGTTAACTATTTTCAAGTGGCGATTATTTTAGGAGTGATAACGTACGCATCTGCGTTAACCATGAATTCAGCTGAACTTCTCGGTGCAGAATCTGATACTGTATCGAAGAAGTTATTTAAGGTAAAAATGTTAACGAAATGAAATATCCGTTTCTTATACAGGATGAATATTATGAAGAAGACTTTTTCCCTCGTATAATCAAACCAAACGGCTCCGAAATTTCAAGCAAAATTAGCCTTCTCTTCAAAGACAATTCTGAGCTTTTCACTCCTGAAAACCAACTAAATTTTTCGAAATCTTTACTTGAATACGGAACAAGATGTATGTTGACCATTATCACACCTCTTTAATGAAAAAAGTAACCTTTTCAGCGTTTAGGCAGTTGGTTTCCTTAGTGAATTCCATTCCCCAAAAGAATCCCAAAGGTGTAATTGATGATTCAGAAGTCATGCACATGACTGTTCTTTCGTATATGGAAAAGTGTGGTATAAGTGTTGGAAGAGCACCCAAGGTGCCAACATATCAGCAATCACAACTTCTCGATGAGTGAAAATCTGGCAACTCTCCCCAGAATTGTTCCGCAGAACGATTCTGGGAACCCTTTCACGTATCATTTGGTTCTTTTCACATATTTGTTCCGCGGAACATTTCTGGGCGTAGACTAAAGTTCACGTTTTTTTCAGTTTCGGAAACAGTTTTTTTTATATTTTTCCCACAAAATTGTTCCGCAGCACATTTCTGGGCTCCATTTTTTACTCCTCTCTGTTTTGTGTGTGTGTTCCAGATTATTGTGTGTTCCAGACTTTTGAAAATAAATATTTTACAAATAGTTATAAAACAGAAACAAATTTAAATTAATATGTCTCAATTGCACAATCAGGAAAGTGCAGAACGGGTAACCCTCACTCTGTTGCTAATGAAAACACAGTTATTTCAATGTTTCGAATTCTATTGTTAACTGCTTTGATTTTCTGAGTATACACAGGATATTCAGAAAATTTATGTTTTCTAGTCGAAAAATGAAAATTTTGAAATCTGAACCGTCTTATATAGCTGCCATTTTTTTTCTAAAAATACTAACCGTACAATGTTCTCAGTTATGATCTCTTTGTCAAACTTTCACCTTATTCACCTATATCATTTTAAAATTAACTCAAACCACTTACCATGAAATATCAAAATGTTCAACTCCTTCCCCAGACTGTGAAAAGAAGTAATCTCCGCTCCAAACCTGCTCAAACTTTTGAGTAATCACAAACTTTTTTGTACTCATGTTCTTCGTTTCCTAGTTGTCACCTGTAAATGAGTCAAACTTTGTATTAGTTAATAGATGAATAATCAAAGAATAAGTAAGTACAAAAAGAATTATTCAGGTCATTACGCAAAAGAGTTACTAACTAAATGATTCACTCTGAAACGTGCAAAAACTCTGTGGTTATCAGTTGAATACCCCGCAACCGCCGTTAATAAAACCGCGAGTCGGGAGACCCCGTGGCAATCAAAAACCTTGTTCTGACTTTCTCTGAATTGGGTGACTCACTCAATTGATTAATTTAGTTCGTAATTGTCTATAACTCTACTATAAACCTTGCAGTTTTACAGTTTTTACAACTTTTTTGTCTTCATTATGCTCCATAATATGCCTCTTTTGGACTAATAATAATAGTTCCTCACAGGTTAAGCTTAAGTAATAGTCATTGATGATTCAGTGAAGTTTGACGATTATCTTATCTACAATTTTTGAGTCATTCGTAACTTTGCACCGCTTATTGGTGTATTAAAAGATAATAATACATTAGACCGTATGTGTTAGTCTTTACATGTGCTTTTTCCTAGAAAATGAGTCATAAGGCATCAACCTAGAGTTAACAAAACCATTGAAACATCTTGGTAACTTGATAACCTAATATGATAAACAAATGTTGTTATCGCTTCTCATGGTCATGTACAGTACCGGTTCTAAAGATGCGCTTTTTATATGTTCACTGAAACAAAATCTGGATTCGTCACATTTCCCAATATCATCTCACAAACCAAGAGATTGAAAAAGTGATATGGAAATTCTTGACGGTACTGTGACGCTCGTAGCTTTTACCTATTATCGACTTCTCAAACAGTACAGAAGCTGAAACGTTGACCACACAGGAAAGCTATGAACTACAAAGGTGAAGTTCATATCAGAAATCTGCCCCCATCCCTCGGTTCTTTCCCGTTTCATTCAAAACTTTATCGTGCTCTAACACATAGGTTCTGCTAAACTCTCAAGCAATCATTCTTATACACAGGTGATTCGCGCAAGGTACATTATGCCTAGAATATATGTCGCGCACATTTAGGTTGGGTACACGCTTTCAGGTTGACAATTTGTGCATAATAGACATATCGCGAACACTTATACATAACGCGCACATAATGCATGTATCGCGAACAGGCGATGAGCATATTGCGAACATATAATTTGTTAAATGCGAACGCTTTCTCTATTATTCCTTTCGAATAAAAACAGTTGAAATATAACAAAAATTTATTTAAAAGATTAAATCACATCAATTAGAGTCCATTTGTCGTTGATTTTGTCCTGACTGTCCGATCGACAAGGCAACTGGCTGCTTTCTTCGCGTCCTCCTTTTGTTGCCAGGCTGACAGATTGTTTTTCTTCCCTGAAAAAATTACTTATAAAGTGCTTTTATTTCAATGGTTGAAGAAGCTTTGCTTTTAGAGTCCTCGGGCTCTTAAGACACACATATCCAATCATCTGACATTTGCTAGACAGAATAAAATCACATTCTTGAACGGTTATTGGTTCCTATAAAGTTTTTCAAGTAAACTTCTTTGAAAACCTGAACTTTGATAAATTTTTCGTAAGTTCATGAAATGCTCTCAAACGCAATTTCATTCTGTCTAACAATCGTCAGATTTTTTTTTCATGCCTTCACACATCAAAATTTTCGGGTTCTTACCTCAAAAGTGCCAATCCAAAAAAGTTGTAGAAATCGAGCTCGGTTTATTCGACACCACTCTAAAAACTCAATATAAAAATTATATTTGAACTTTTATAACTCACATGGTCCGTATAGTTAGGAGACTAGAGAAGGTGTTGAGTCCCGGCTGCTGCTTTAATTATTGCTGAAAATCCTGTATTCAATCAACGGTTAAATGAAATAGGAAAAACATAATTCAAAAAGAGTAAATTCAAAAGAAATAGAAAACTCTGAAACGAAAAAAAACCCATGCTGAGATGGTTCGCCGATATGTTGGCTGTATATAAATTGTACACACATCGCGACAACTGCAATCCCTATTTCGCGATTTATGCATAACGTACCCTCTTAATCGCGATTCACAGAAAATTGGGCCCATTATACGTACTTACGTGCAATGTATAAATCGCGAATCACCTGTGACTGCGCCTCCGGACCACAAAAAGTTGAGGGCCTGTTTGCCTACAGGTGTCGACGGGTTCTCAGTTCTATGGAGCGGCGTAGCCGCGACCTGTGGAAAAAGTGAGGAGCGCAGCGACGAACAGTATAGAACAGCCTGTTGGAGCGCCGTAGGCGCGAAAAGCAGGCTGGTAATTCATAAAAACGTTATGAATTTGAGTATAGTCTCTTATAATTTCTCCACATACAAAACAACAAGTATTGAAAAAAAACAGTTGTGCCATTGAAAGCAATGTAAACTAGAAAGTATCTTATGTTCTAGACAAACATAATGCATTTATGGAATGTCTCGTATTTTGTTTCCGGTTAAAAATTAGTGAAGTTATCAGTTATAGGGTCGAAGAATTTTTATTGTTGTTCATTTTTGAAGAGTTGTGTTTCCAACAGGAAACAACCAAAAGCGCTAATCATAAGTTTTTTAGTCAATATCTAAACGTGGAAACTGATCTAGTGAACTTATGGACGCATTCATTATGGACTCCAACAATTGACAATTGCTCTCATTTTCCATGCTTCATCCCATTTTTTACTACTTCTGTGGCATCAATAGGTAAGTTCTGTACAATTTGTCATATTGATGCCATAGTTGTGGCAAAACGTTTGATGAAAACAAGAATGCCAAAAAACGTGGACGGTCAAATAAAGCACTTCTACATAAACAACAAAAATTGATGATCAAACACATAGACTGATCCATAAAAAGAAATCCGAAAAAGACAATTCTAGAATTGAAGAAAACTACTACACAAAGTGAGAACATTCTGAAATAGCATAATCATTTCATTTTAAAATTGGCTAGCACCGATGAAACTCCCCTACACCTTATATAGTGACTACTTGAAAATTGTACAAATTCTTGTTCTTCTTCTCACATCCGGCTCATTCCATAGAATTTCGCCATATTTCAACACAAATTAACTTTGTCCTTGGTATAAGCAATAAGAATGGAAGAAATGACAAAAAGTGATGATATTGAATGATAAAACACTACTTTCAAACAAACATTCCTGTGGCTTTTTGGTTTATCATTTGAAATAAAATGACATAATGATAGAAATGTTTGTTTAGTTGCTCTTCTCAATGTTAATTGCTATGTCTTATAGTTAGATATTGTCATCATTTTTTGAACGTCACAATCAGAAACCAATTGAACCTGTATTTGGAAAATGTAAAACCCATCAGCGATCATGATAAAAACAGCTCTGAATTCAATTTTACTCCAACTTTTTCCAAAGTTCATTTCCAAAAATCTCTTGAAAGTTTGTAAAGTTATCGATAAGAAGTTCAAAGAGTAGGAAAGCTCTTCAACTAATGTTGTCGCCAAAAAACAGTTCTGATAATAGTATTGCATGCAATACTAATACAGGTTTCGCAAAACCTAGATAAGAGAAGAGGGGTAGGAATAGAAAAGCTGAAATATGATTTTCAGTGAGTTTTCATCTCTTCAGCTAAAGGGTCTTTGACCTAGAACAGTTTAATCAAAAATTGGTTCACTTCCTAGGAAGCACTCGTTTTTATACGCCTCCGAAAGGAAAGTTATCAAAAATCATGTAAAAATAAAATGAGAAATTACTCTTTTCTAAAATTAGAATACTTTTTTCTAAAAATAGAAAACTGAAAACGTCAAAAGTGAGCTCGAAAGTAATTGAATCACTTTACTGTGAGCAATGGTTCGTCATCAAAAAAAAAGAATAAAACGGTTTGGTAGAGTCTATCTAACTCTTATCTAACTTTGGGAGACACACCCAATTTGTATTTTTAAGCAACTCTTGTTTCTTTATTTTTCTGATAAAAAAAATCGAAATTCTCAAAACTTTGATCAGAAACTGTGTGAATTATTGTGATCGAGGGTGTGGTTGGGGAAGGTATTCGTAACATTGAAAATTGTAAGACGATTAGAACTACCATAAGAATTCCAGTCTCGTTCCTCCCCTGTGTAGTTTGGAGCATCAAACTGGAAAGAAGAAAAAAAACGAAGAGGAATTTTGAACTTTGAAGTCGTGGTTAGTCAAATTAAGGTGTGTTCGGTCAAAGTTTCTCGATGTTGTTGAGACAGGTGGAGCCTACTTCCTACACGTGGTCAATTTCTGTTTCCCAAAAACCAAAATTATGAAACCCTCTATGGGAGGAACTATTTGTACTGAAATGATTATCGTTTTCCAAAGTAAATTCTGCATCCAATCAACCTGAAAAGTTTTTGAAAACCAGGCTGTTTTCTGCCCTTATAATAGAGGATGTCTTTGTTAATCATATCTGGTAAACCAGGACCTTATTGTCCCATTAGAAAACCTTATTCTGATTGGGCGGTCTACTAATACCATATCGCTGAACCATTCAAATCCGAGCTCAAAGATTTTTAAGCTCGAGCATTTCAGTTTCGAAAAATATAGGTTAAGTGCTCACTCACATGACAGGAATCGAGTACGAGTATAGGAAAAAAGCCGTGAAAAGTATCGTAGAGGTGCACTTTTATCATGAAAGTGCATTTAATTCCACGTGGCGTCATTTTTCTGGCAAGATTGCGTTTCCGGTGATAACTTGATATATTTTCTGGTTTGATTCACTGATAGAAAATGTGGCACTTCTTTTATTAGCCCACATTTGGCAGAAGCGTTGAATTTATTACCAAATGTGCAGGGATTAGCCAGCTTGAATGCCTAAAATCTGAAATAGTCAAAACAAGGACCAAAATAAATTGTGGGGTTTTCAAACTTTTATTAAACCACTATAAAAGAAACCACTTTTCACAAGATACAAGAGAGAGAGAATGAAAAACCTTTTAGGGTAATAAGGACTGACCAAAAGATGGATAGATACTCAATATGAGGCAGATGGAGAATGAGAAGGAATATATAGGGGGAATCGGGACAAACAAAGATTTGGAAATGGGACCTATCAATAGGGGGAGAAAAGAGAAGATGGATAGAGATCAGATATTGACAACGAGATAGTTATTATTCAGTATTTAGGCAACATACTCGTAGATATCACGAGCCTCTTCAGAACGACGCAAGTAATCCTTTTCAATGAGCATTCCAATGCATCTTTTAATCATTTCAACCTTTGGCTTGAAACGTCCTTGAAGTTGAGTGATGACTTCTCCGACGAGTTGATTGTGAGCGAATGTCTTACGCATCTTCATGATACGAACAATTGCAGCCTGAAAAATAGAAGAGAATTAGTCTTGAAACTAAGAAATTATGCAGTTAGAACTTACGCTGATAACGTTCTTTCTGTCCTCATCAGCATTTCTTTGGACATTTTCAGTATCCCTGACAGCCTCTTGCTTCATCGTCATCTTCGACAAATCAACCTTGACCTTCTTATTTGTGTATGTGGCATTCAAAGTGATGTTCGAATCCATTGGAACTTCTCCAGCCTCAATTTCCTTATCAGACTTGATGATCAAATTGGTGATGAGAGATTGGATAATCATCTGAGAAGTCTTGTTATCCATTCCAGTGGCAGATTTGATCTGCTCAACAGTATAAGTGTTCTGTTCGTTGAAGAGAAGAAGAGTGCACATTTGTGGAGTGGTGACCATGAACACATATTTCTTTCCCTTGAAAGCAGTGGCAGTGACCTCTCCACGGCATTGAGAATAAGCCCACTGAAGACGACGTCCGTTGAACTTTTGTGAATAGAATGCAGTGAATCCTTCGACGGTCTTCGACAATTGTTGTGGAAGAGTCAATGGACAATCGGCGAAGTTTGGCCATGATCCAGAGCTCAATGTGAGAGCCTGGAACTCAATTGACTTCTTTCCATCAGTCAACACAGCTTCATTCTGATCCTTGAATTCGGCAGTGAGATCTTTCGAGACTTGAATGTCCTGAACCATCTTTGAGAGTCTGGAGGTGTACTCGTATCCACAGGAAGTTGTGAGTTTGGAGATGAAGCTTTGCTCGGCTTCGTCACTGGCAGAGAGGTCGTTGATGAGACGTTTGGAGAACATTTTGGTGTAGAACTTCAGGAAGATATCCTTATCCTCGAGGTACTTGAAGATGACAAGCTGAAATAACAAAATGTTGGAAACTGGAAATAATCTAAAAACCAAATTAACTTACCACTTTAGTTTGCAACACTTCCATTTCGGCCTCATCAGGCATCTTGGCACTCTTCTTGAAGAGCTGATCTGTGTATCTGGCAATGAGCTCAGAGGACTTGAGAGCCTGTGAATTTTGTGGAGCACGTCTAGTGACTGCATTGACATTTACAAAGGCGGTAGCAGCACGATCCAAAGAAGCAGTGAATCCAGCCTCCTTTTTGAACGACTTCTCAACGAGTCCTTGATATCTTTCATGAACTTCGAGAAGTGTTTTGATGTACAATTTTGGATCATTGAATCCTTCCTGCTCAATCTTTCTCATCGCACTTTCTCCCTCCTTCTTTACATGAGCTTCCAATGCACTTCGGAGAGCCTCCAATCCATTCGACACACGACAACAGAGGAAGTACATACGGGCAAGATGCTCATCACGTTGCTCAACAAGAAGTGTTCCGAAATGGGATTGAATGAAATCGAGTTGACGAGTGATGAAGACATCATTACATACATCTGACAATGGTTTAGATGTTGTACCGTCAAAGCACAATGCGCAACGATGATCCTCTTGATGAATACGATTTTCAACGCGGAGCATGTAATCGACACAAGATCCTCCATCGGAAAGGAATGTGCTTGATTCCTGTGTGTAGAATTCTCTGGTGGTCTCAAGGAATGGTGTCTCGAAGTGCTTCTTGTAGTAGATGAGCTTTTTGGCGGCATCTGTCTTCGTTGTGGATTCATTATCATCACATCCCAATTCTTGAAGATTCGATACAACTGCTGAGATGTATCTGTTATTGATTGTGGATCCAGTACGTTCCAAACGAATCAACTCCAACACTGCATCAATAACCTTCTTCTCAAGTGGATCGAAGACGTCACGCTTCCAGATGACAAGTGACAGTGTGTAGACCATATACGTCTTCTCACGACCCTCATCCTGTTCACGACGGATCCAATGACGATTGAGATAGGCGCAGATTCCGTCCATGACACGAGATGAGAAACGATAATTTTCCCATTCACGTGTGTAGTAATCGAGAAGACTCTCTCCAGAGAGTTCATCACAAGCCTCGCGAAGTTTCGTAGCATATGCACTGACGTAGTTTTCGATGCTTGAGTACATCTCCTGACCGACAAACTCTTGAGCCACACCGCCCATACCCGTCTGCACATTTGCCATTGAAGTACAGTAGTTGTACACTGTCCTGAAATTGAAGAATTTGAATGTTTGGGCTCAAATTTTAAATTTCAAAGAATTTGAAAAAAGAAACTCACGCATAAAGCTCCATATACTGTCTTGGTGGCATCGATTCGCGTCGGAATGCCTTGTCAAGTCCACCACGAACAACATCCCAGACCTGATTAAGAGTCATTGGCTTTTCTGGTTGGACACCAAGAGTAGCCATCGTCATTATTGGTTATTATGTGTTTGAGGGTGGTTAGATAGCCTGAAATGTAAAGAAGGGTAAAAGTTGTTGATAGAATGCGTAAAGAGAGAGAGAGAGAGAGAGAGAGAGAGAAGAGAAATAGACGACGAAGGAAACATTATCCTTCCCAGAGGGAGTCGATCTGGGAAGATAAGTAAAAGAATAAGAGGAGAGTCAGAATTAAAAAAAATCAATAATTTGAATTTGAAAAGTTTCGAAAGAGCGCCCTAAAGTGACTTGCGGTCCTCCAAATATGCTTGGCTGAAGCCGGAGGAAAAATAGAACTGAACAGAGAAGGTCCAAAGTGCTCACTTGCTCAATTGTTTAGATTCCAAGAGCAAGACGGTATGCCAACTCAATACCGCATGACTATCTTTCTAAATGGGCCACGACTGGACCATATAGATCGATATTCATGTCTCAAATCGAGAAGACCGAGGGAAGGGAGGGAACGGGAATGGGAGACGTTGGAAGGGAAAAGAGAAGGCTCACCGTCTCGAATGAGGAATGGTGAATGAGAATGATTTGGAGAAGAACCAATGATACACCGTGACCGCTGAACGCGCGCGCGCACACACAAAAATACACACACAGTCAGCGTATTTTGCTTGTGGGACGTTTCAGAGAGACTCAATGTGGAGAAAAAGATTCGGCGGGAAATATGAGGACATTTGAATTTGGCTAGAACGCATCGAAGGGGAGGATGGAAGAGGAATTCGACAGATTGGGAAGATATCTCGAGAAACAAAACAGACTGTTGGTCGATTATAGATGGAAAAGATGAAGACCGTATTGAGTTGATGGATTGTGAACTAATTTCAATTACTTTTTAATCTTAGTTGCTCAAAAAGTTGAGGTTGATAAGATGTGATATCTCACTGATAACAGCGGAAACGGTCTGGATCTCAAATCCTAAAAAACTCCAGTGAAGTTTGGATACGACTAGAATGTTAGAATTATACTGGAATTTGAGTTGGTTGAACTGAAAAGAAGTTTAGCAAATATCTCTAACTCCTAGTGAAAAAAAGTGGTTCCAACTAGAACTTCGAACTAACAATGCATTTTCCGAAAAACTTCCTTTTAGATTCTTATTTCAAAACAGTCTTGTCACAACAATTCAAAATTTAAAAACTGCACTTTTACGGAATGCAAAAAAGCAACTATCTTTAACGAAATGTTTCATACTCTTCCTGCCTAATCAATATTACACTACGTCAACATAGTTTACCTCGTGGAAGAAAATTCAAAATATTGATCTTTTTTGGACAGTTCACGTTGTGAGAAAGAAAGAGAATATTGATCAGAACAAAAAGAGAATACAGAATATTCAGATGGGGTTTGAATTTTTCGATTCTGAGAAAAGAATATGAAACTGAGAAGGAAAGGAAGTGATCATAATTTGAATCATCAGAGAGGGCCAATTATACTAATTTTTTTTGAAGCAAAGAAACCAAAACGAGGATAGATGATTAACTGTTTGTTGAAAATAAAAATTGCGAAAAGAAAATGATTACTTTCAAAATGTTTTGGTTATCATAAAACTGGAAGTTGATAAGTATTCGAGCGGGTTGAAAATAGTAAGAGTCGAGTGACGTCATCTCGAGTGCTACTGAACTATTTACAAGAGCTAAAGTATCGGAGTTAAAAATTTGAAGGATTTGCGAGTTGAAACAACGGAGATTATGCACATTCCCCTTCGAAAGGTAATGGGGTCAGAACAGGTTCGAAATAGGAAGTAATCAACTAAATTACCAAACGATGAGGAACCTCCGATCGATTGGGTGAGCTAACGGAAATTAAAATGGCGCCAAAAATTGCATTCAAAGCAAAAAAAAATTGTTCACGTTTTTGTGAAAAACTATAGATAAGAAATAAAAGATGCGCAGACTAGTCAAGAAAACGGAAAAGTGCGCGCAGAATGGATAGAGAAAAATACGAGAAAATGAGGGAAGAGTGAGTGACCAAAGGGGCTTCTTTTGGAAAAAAGAATGTGCAGAAATAGAGAAGGTGTAGATCAAAAACAAATGAGAACTTGCTGAGAAATGAGTCTGGAATTGTTGGCATTTGAATCGGAAAAAATGTAGATCAAATCTGTTTTTGAACTAAGAATTGTCAAGTCTGAAATGACGTTATTGTCAAGTTGGAGTGAGTTCAATTTTCAGTTTTTATCCGTATCAAAATTGATTATTTCCAGTGCCAAATGCCACTCGGAGAAGATCATAAGCATAAGAGAAGAGCTCCAACTGGTGACACATTTGACGAAGGGATTCTGCCAGAATAATTGCTCGAACACTTCCAAATTCGTATTTTCATCCACATAATTTATCGAATTTTAATAAACTGAAACAAAATTGAATTGAGAAGCTCATGACAATCAAAGCCACAACAAATGAAATGATGAGTTTGACAACGGACAAAAGGGAGATAAAAAATCAATTATGTTAGTAGGGATGGAGAAAGAGAACAATGTTTTTTTGAGCACAACAAATGAGAACTTGACAAGAGACAGTTTGGGAAATAATATAATAATTAAGTAAAAACGAGCAAAGAAGATAGGGAAGCATGAAAAGTTAAAAAGGTGATGAAGGAAGCAACGCAGTCAGGGGGATTTAGAAGCACGGAAGGAAGGAACACGAATGGAAATAGACGTAGGAAACAGAAGACGGGTATTAAGAAATGGTAGAGATCGGTGGAACTAGAAGATGTAGTCGTTGTATTCGTCAACTCGTTCTCCGACCTTGGTCAGTTCCTTGTCCCAAATGACCTCGACTTCGCTGAAAAATGGGATTTTTGGAATTTTTTGGTTTTCAGGATCAATCTCAATCCGAATTGTAATATTAGAATATTGATACACTTGAGGCGTAGAGAACTCAATACAAAGAAATTAGTACATTGGATGCAATCAAGACTAGGAATTTAAAAGATTTGGAATCTGAGAAACACGCCTTAGAATACAAAATTGTGGATCTTGGTAAGTTCCCCAAGAATTAGGTTTTGTATGCAGCACATCCCGCGTCAGTTTGGATATAACTTCTCTATAAGCACTCAATTGACCATAAACCAACAAGAAAAACAACGAACCCATTTCTGACTTCTCCTATTAGAGGTAGCCTTTGTGCCGACAACTTGCTTCCGTTCCAAGTGCAATTGTGGGTGACCACAAAAAACAATGTGATAGTAGGCTGAAAATCGTGTTTCACGAACAAAAAATACTGATCGAATTTACCTGTCCTGGAAGAAATCCGTCCTTGGTCTTTTCAAGTTCGTAGAGTTGTTCTCTCTGCCGAGAGCATCTCACTCCATCTGTGTCAATTTTGCCGCCTCTACTGAAAAAGGAATTGATTAAAATCAGAAATTCAAAAAATTAACTCACAATCGGTGTCCACTTTCGAAGAGTGTGATAAAATAACACCATGGGTTGTGGTAGCCACATGAGAGGATTCCAGATGCTTTGAATGTGATACGGACAGCGTGGCCGACGTTTGTGAAGAGAAAGAGGAGGAGCATTACGGAGAGCCTCATCTTTCAGGAAAGGTTTAACTGAAAAGGATAAATGAGGTTTTGTTCCAAATGGGTGACTTAAGCTAAAAAATGTTCCGAGAAAAAAGCCAAAAATAGAGTCAGACAGACAATGTGTGGTAGACTGACACAGATAAAATGAACGAAATATGGGCCAGGAAGAAAGTGGGCGGAGCCTAACCAAAAAATCTCAACCGTCCAAAAGGGCGTAGAGCCACCCATTCAAATCTAAATCAAACAGACAGACAGATAGACCACGAACACAAAATTAGCATTCAAATTGGAAAGTAGTACTAAAAAGAGGAACATCAAAGGAGGATAGGCAGAATGGAGGGAGACAGTGGGAGTATAAGATTGATAGGCATGACCTTTGGCGCCAACAATGGGTGGTATAAAAAAGGGAACAAAGAGAAGAGGGTAGAAGAAGAACGATCTTTGTGATAGATCAAGAAGATTTAGAGGATGAAGAGAAGCATATGGTGGAGAGAATAGAGTCTGGTTTGGGAGCAACATGTGATGAGGTTAGATGACGGTTTGTTGAAGAAGTAGCTCTAGATATTTGGTTCTTCAGGAACGGAGAAATATGAATCATTTTCTCAAGTGATGGGAAAATGCTTGGAGATTTTCAAGCCAGCTGAGATTCTCTGCAGACACAACTTGAAGAAAATGGAGAAAATCATGTGAAAAATCCAAAAACTGAAGATCAAAACACGAAAGTTTTTGAGCTGACAGGATTGTTTGACAGGCTGAAACTATAAAGAAATCTTCAGAAACACCGAAAAAAAAAAGAAAAATTCTGCAAACGTTTTCGGGCTACAAATGCCGAAAAGTTTAGGACCAGTGGTACTCATTGAATCTTTAAATATGCACTGAAAACCACAAAACAACACGTTTTGCCACGTGGAACTCTATCTCCCACCTTGATGATCTCTCAAAAGACAACGTATAGCTTGAGGTGGTGCAAGATGGAAGAGATAAGTTTAATGGGATGTTTTCTCTCTCCGGTGGAGCAAAATTGAAGTCTCGAGGCAATAAATATTGTTTTTTTTTCAATTGTGATGGTGATGATGATTGTGGTCATGGTGGTTATTGGAACTGAACACATCAATAACCAGCAGAAGCAGATCACAAAAAAAGCAGAATCGTAAAGCTTTCCAAAAGGTTTCATGGAATTTTTGTTTATCGAAGTTGATTCTCGATCTACTAGGTAATGAGTTGAAATGGTTTGCCACGTGTAGAACCTTGAACATCGTTTTTTTTCTGAAAAAATTCCTAGGTTTTCAATGATCGAAAACCTGGGAATGTGAGTTAATCAAGTTTGTTGGCTCTAGATGGCAAACAAACTTTGCCACGTGTAAGTTTTGGAACGATTGCTTCCAACGGAAACATAACAACTTTTAGTTTGTTTAATTATTCAATCTGAAGCCTTGACTTCTGTCACTTTCTCAAAAAACACATTTCATTCATTTATCTTTGTTTCCAATCTCCTTGCCACCATGTTGTTTGTTTCAAAAGAACATTATTCAATTTCAATTTGACTGACATCTGAGAAAAGGTCATTCATCAGTTCACCTTGCTCACCTCCTTGATGCCCTCCCACTCCTAATACAATCTGAATGTAAATCTTCGGGTTTCCCCACTTTTTTTGTTTTGGGTCTTGTCACTTTTTTACCTATTTCTGAATCAAGATACATGCTTGATTTATGGAAATTTTGAGTCTCATCTATCAATCAGCCCCTTTTTTTTGTTTGATATCTGATCAAAAAGGTATTTTGTTTTCGAACAGACCCGAAAAAGGAGGCGTTCATCAATCACTGAGACAAAATCAAAATGGCAATATTGTCTGGGTTTTTGTTTTCAATATATATGCAAATTTAGGTCAAGACGGTTGAAATTGACGTGAACATAAGGTGAGAAATGTGCTCATTGGGATTAGTATGGAGCATTGAGAGCCTTCTTTTTGAACAATGATACCCGTTTTATTTGGATTGATTTATCTTGGGGATTGAAGACTCTGAAAGCTTGTCGTCAATATCTGAAAATCTGAATTTCAGCAGTGAAGCTCTGATTTTGAAAACTTGAGACTTCGCAATATGAAAAACTGAACAGCGAAAACAAACGATTTTATTATTTTCCCGTGCTCTGCACTGAATTCCTTCACGGAAAGTACCACTTTTTTATTTCCCGCAGCCTTTACCTTCTTGTTTTTCCTCAAACTTTGAGAAATTGATTCATTGTTTAATTCTTCTCAAAAAGATCTCACTAAAGTTTCGTAATGAGTCAACGCCATAAGTGTAAGTGGGGTTCTTAACTGATCAAAATGATTGCGAACCAGTTTCAGACTCGAAAAATGGAGTTATAATGATCAAGAAATGCTGGAAGCTCCCAACAGCGAATTTCCCTCTAGTATATCCATTATGGGGAAACGTTGGAAATCTGCAATGGCATTTACAAATCAACTCCCGTTGGATTCGCAATAGAAAAGTCATTTACCCAGAACTAGGAAATACAACAAATACTCTTCACGGAATTGAATACAGATACTACTTGAATGTAATTAAGAAAGATGGGACGTCAGCATTCACCAAGGAAATTGAACCACATAGATATTGTTTTTATGATGATTTACGTGGATATAATATGGATGTTGAAGAATTATTAGATGAGAAAAATGGATACTTATGGGATGGGAAATTATTGATTGAATATGGAATTCAAATTGAACAAATTCGAAATGGAAATATTTGGGAGCTCAACTTCTCTGACAGAATGTTTGATTCCTTTGAGAAGTGTAATACCATATGGTTCATCAATTATGAACAAAGCGGATCTAAGAAAAACACGTATTGTCATCAGCTACTTGTCACTTTTCATAGTTCATTTTTCAATGAAAAAAACAAAATCATTGATGTCTCCTTCAAACAAACTGATCTTCGTAAATGTCTTCATTATGTTCATGGCCGTAGACTTTGTTTGGATAAAGGCTAGTTTGTTTTTGTTTTAAAACTTTTGAAAAAAAAGATTTTCAGATTGCGACTTCTTCAAAATTGCGAAAATCGCCCAAAGATTCTCTCTATTCAATGTGATTCGTCATTGTGAGCAACAGTTGATTGAGAGTAATTCGGAGACGAAAATGATTGATAAAGCGATTGATTTGAAGTTGAATCGCTATCTGGCCGTGTTGTTGAAGAAATTGGAGACTTTAGAAGAATTGAAGGTGGTTTTGAACAATGAGAATATTCAGAAAATGTCAGGAGAAGCAATGAAGACGTGCGCAAAGCTAGTTCTTGAAAAGTGGAACTAATTTTTCAGGAAAATAAAAAATTGTAGACCAGAAATTGGAAATCAAATACCAACAAACATCCTAGTCAGTGTTCATACAAAATCTTTCAACAAACAAGAAAAAAACAAAAATTCAAAATTACGAATCCTTCTTGATCTTCAAAAATTGAGTCACATCCGCGTTTAATTTTTTTAGTAGATAGGAGTTTCCACTTCACGTGACCCTGCTTCTTTTTTGTAATTCTCATTAATTTGATGCATCGATTCATTGTATAATCCTTCTCGAAAGCTCTCACTAAAGTTTCGTAATGAGTCACCGCCAAAAATGTAAGTTCACATTTTAAACTTCTTAAGATGATTTCAAACTATTTTAAGACTCGAATAATGGAGTTATAGTCATCGAAAGATTTGGAGAGCACGTAGAAACACGTGATTTCGAAGAATATCAACTTGGGACAGCTGCAATTCGTGAATGGAGGCTTCGGTTTCGCTTTGAACGGCATGGCCGGAAACGTGTCATCTATCCATACATAGAACCAAGTATCGGAAATCTGCTCAGACTTGAATACAGATATTATCTCAATGTAATCAAAAGAGATGGAACGTCAGCATTCACCAAGGAAATTGGACCAAAAAAATATGATTATTATGATTTACGTGGAAATTATATGGATGTTAAACAATTATTAGATGAGAAAAATGGATACTTATGGGAAGGTAAATTATTGATTGAATATGGAATTCAAATTGAAAAAATTCGAAATGGAAATATTTGGGAGCTCAACTTTTCTGACAGGATGTTTGATTGCTTTGAGAAGCATAATACCATATGGTTCTTTAATTATGAACAAAACGGATTTACGAAATATACGTGCTGTCATCTACTACTTGCATCTTTTCATAGTTCATTTTTCCATGAAAAAAACAGAGTCATCGATGTCTCTTTCAAACAAATTGATCTTCGTAAATGTCTTCATTATGTTCATGGCCGCAGACTTTGTTTGGATAAAGGTTAGTTTGTTTTTTTTTTTGAAACTTTTGAAAAAAAAGATTTTCAGATTACGACTTCTTCAAAATTGTCAAAATCGCTCAAAGATTCTCCCTATTCAATGTGATTCGTCATTGTGAGCAGCAGTTGATTGAGAGTAATTCGAAGACAAAAATGATTGGTAAAGCCATTGATTTGAAGTTGAATCGTTATCTGGCCGTGTTATTGAAGAAATTGAAAACTTTGGAAGATTTGAAGAAGGTTTTGAATGATGAGAATATTCAAAAGATGTCAGGAGAAGCAATGAAGACGTGCGCAAAGTTATTGGTCGATAAATAAAAATAGTTTTCAAAACAGTTTGAAAATAAAAGAATTATTCGAAAGACTTCTTCTCAAATTTTTGTTTACAAAGAGGAAAGAATGGTCAGGATCAATGGAGTTCCAGTTGTTATCTATCGAATTTTATTTATTTCAAAGTGCAGACAAAAAGGCAAAATTCAAATTACAAATCCTTCTTGATCTTCAAAAATTGAGCCACTGCGGCATCCAACTTTTTAGCCAAATCTCTTCCAGGCTCTCCATGTTGATAACTTTCGTCTTTGTAATAAATACGCCATCTCCAGACGGCTAATTGACTATTTGGAAGCGGAGTGTTGTATTCAATTCGTTCTGAAAATAAAGTTTATGAGAACGGTTCAAAAGTATAAAAACAGACAACTCACTGAAATAGATATCAAATTCTCTCTCGTTATTCTTAATGAATTCGGTGTGATTGAAGGGAATATCGATTGTCCCGTCATGGCTGTGAGGGAAGTAGATGATGAGGACTGGCTGAAAAAATTAAAAAGAAAAGATTGCTGAGAACTTATATTTTCGCAAAAAAACTCACATGTTTAGGATTAGAAGCCACTTGGAGCACTTGATCATATGTCTCCAGAATCCTCAATTTGTTTGAAATATCTATCTTTGCGGCATCATTTTTCTGTAGGGTATTTCTACATTTCGACATCAACCCTTCCAACAAATAGAATTGTGCTTCTCTCAAAACTTCTCGAATTTCTCTTTCCGATTCTGGAAGATCCACGTCACCATCTCTCATAAAGTTTAGAATTAAACGGAAGTGGGTAGGGTCTCGATCGATGAAGATGTAACCGAATCGGTTTTTTTCGACCTGAAAAATGGGAAATGATGCAATTTCGGCTTAAGCTAGAGAAAGAAAAAGTGTTTGTCTAGTAGAGACGCAGAAAACATCATCCATCTGAGTATCTTGTTTGTAAAATATCTATAACTATCAAAAAAAAAACTTACCGGACATCCTGAATCCAAAATCTTTTTGAAATATCCATTGAATTTTGTCAACGTGGCATGAGTCGATTGAAATACATTACTCCCTCCAACATTCAATTTGACAGTATTGTCTGGTGAACACATTTTCGGAAAAAAATAGGTGTGAAATAAAAATGAAAACGTTTTTTTTTTCAATAGTATAAATATACTTACTTATCGCATTGTTATCAGTTGTGAAATCGAAGAGGGAAGTGACATCAAAATGTAAATAAACAAAAAAGTTTTGAAATATTTATTTCCATAGAAAAGAATTCAATCATCATCTTTCAAGAAATGTTTCATATGAAGTTCCAAACGATCAATTTGATCAGTTAGCTGATATTGATTGATATTCAACTGCTCAAATGTAAAAGAAATATTCGAATAACTCGGTTTATCTCCATAATGAAATGTACATTCAAATTCATCATCCCAGTTGGTTTCTGAAATTTTTTTTGTTTATGAAAATGAAGATATAGTGGACAACTTACTAAAATAGATATTCCAAAGAGACATGTTTTTGCGAATAAATTGTTCCCATCGCCAATTAAAGATATTAGATGGAAATCCATAATCTATATCACCCGGTACGGATATTATAACGACTGGCTGAAAATTGTCTGAAAATGAAAGTCAGGATCCTGCTATATTTACCTTTTCATCGTTCTCCAACGCTTGATTTTCTTCTTCCTCGCTTCTCAGAATCTTGTGATTATCAAAGTATTCCATAATTTTCTTCTCACAAATTTCAGCCAATTGCGGTATCAAATAATATTCTGACTCCTTCAATATTTCTTTCAATTCTGTCATATCATCTGGAAGTTCCACATTTAAATCCCTTAAATAGTTCAAAATTATGCGGAAATGGGTTGGATCACGATCAAAAAACAGGCATCCGGCATCGTCTTTGTCCTGGAAAAGTTTGGTTTATTTTAAGTTTTCTGAAGCTTGCTTACCGAGATCCCACATTCCACAATAGTCCTAAAAAGTGAATCATATCTGGTTAATGTGTATTTTGTAGTTTGAAATACAGTAGCGAGCATAAGTGAGGGTACCTTCGGTTTTTGATGAATAAATATGCTCAAAGACTTTCGATCGAGCCAAAAAATTTTTCGAGGACACCTGAGTCATCTAGGAACAGAATGCAATTTTTTTTTTCGAGAAAAAATTTTTCACAAAAATTTTTTGCGGTGATGAGTGCCGGAGGTCCAGGTGGCAATTTTCAAAACTTTTTTTGGGTCAACTAGAGGTATTGATTTTTCTGTTCCAATATGTTGCCTCAAGTCCACGTGAACAATTTCCGTGAAAATATCCGATATGCCGCCGTTGTCCGTGACCTTATTTCAGTCAACATACGAACAGGGGCTTTTGAACAAGACAGAATATCTCGGCTGAAAATGATCCAAATGAACTAAAAATTTCGGGGAATGTCATTTTTGAGACCCTGAACAAAGTTCTATAGATAGAAATTAGTTTCGAAGAAATTTATTTTTTGACTTTTGTACTGATTTTGGAAACACACTGGAAAGTCAAAAAATAAACTTCTTCGAAACTAATTTCTATCTATAGAACTTTGTTCAGGGCCTCAGAAATGACATTCCCCGAAATTTTTAGTTCATTTGGTTCATTTTCAGCCGAGATATTCTGTCTTGTTCAAAAGCCCCTGTTCGTATGTTGACTGAAATAAGGTCACGGACAACGGCGGCATATCGGATATTTTCACGGAAATGGTTCACGTGGACTTGAGGCAACATTTTGGAACAGAAAAATCAATACCTCTAGTTGACCCAAAAAAAGTTTTCAAAATTGCCACCTGGACCTCCGGCACTCATCACCGCGAAAAATTTTTGTAAAAAATTTTTTCTCAAAAAAAAAAATTGGATTCTGTTCCTAGATGACTCAGGTGTCCTCGAAAAAATTTTTGGCTCGATCGAAAGTCTTTGAGCATATTTATTCATCAAAAACCGAAGGTACCCTCACTTATGCTCGCTACTGTACAGTACCACCAATGTTTAGTTTTATTATATTGGAATTAGAAGACCTCCGGAAGAATAGGAACAACAACAGAAAAGAAACAAATGCAGTTAGCAGGATATATAAGAGAAGGGCTTGGTCAATCATAGAAACGAATGAATGAAGAAAGTTTATCAGTTTAATGTGAGCAATTTGATGTTGGAAAATTTTGAAATTGGGCGTTAACTTTTTAATTATCAGAAAGGAAGTTTAGCATCATCAAGAATGAGCAACCCAAACATCTTTTTTCAAAAGCAAATCAATTCTATTTCCTATTTGATAATAAAAGTTTTCAAAATATTTCTCTCAAAAAATCATTCATATGGTATTTGATATGGTCGGGCCCATACGGATCACGGCCCTCACATTGATTTCCATTATATCTACAAGTATTCTTTCCACTTTCCCTTCCTGGATGTCGGTTGTAATGGAATTTCCAATTGAATTCTGATTTCTCGTTGATCTCTAGAAATTGATTCATTGGAATTTTCAAAACGTTAAATACAAATAAGAACTCACTGAAATAAATATCCCAAATATTACTCTTTCTAGTTACAAGTTCTTCCCATATTGTTGGTTTAAAATCCACAAAATTCTTTTCAGCGGGTATTGAAATGATTGCAACTGGCTGAAAAATTCGTTTGAAAACTACCAAAACCGTAGAAGTACCTTTTTTGCATTTGCAACAGCAAGAAATTCTTCACTCAGATTTTTCAGAATTTTGAAATTAACAAAATCAGCATCTTTTGTAACATTTTCTCTCTTATTCTGACAGAAGTCCACTAACTCGGCGAGCAGAAAATATTGAGCTTCTTTCTCAATTTCTTTCAATTCTTTCAAGCAATCAGGTAGTTCAATCTCTCCATCTCGCATAAAATTGAGGATCATGTCAAAATATTTCGGGGAACGATCAACAAAAAAACATCCAGAATCATCAATTTCATTCTGAAATCGTCAGTTTTTGACTTGCTTCAAACAGTTTCAGGCTCACCGGAACTGCAGTCTCCAGCATAGTTTTGAAGAATCCGTCATATTTTGTCAACGTGGTTCTTGTAGTTTGGAATACAGTACCACCAATATTTAGCTTGATTATATTGGGATGAGATGACATTTTGAAGTGACAATGAAATAGAGAACAAAATGATTTTATAATGAACAAAATCGATAAGAAAAGTAATAGGCAAGTAGTCTTTATCAGTAAAAGAAGCAGTGTACGAATTTTTTTTTCATCATCAAACATTAGTGTATAAGTGGAGTCTAGAAAAAAAAAACAGACTTGTCAATGTGGCATTACGAAATGATCTATTTCAAAGAATATAGACTGAATTAGTTAATATTATTATAGAAAATAACACTTTTTGAGAATAAAAGAAGAACAGATAAAGCTTATAATAGGATTCTATACCAAAAACCATTTAAAAGAAATCTCGAGATAAGAAGAACTGTTAAGACTAACTAATGAATCAGTAGAGTAAATTCAGTCTTTCTTCTGATTTTTCGCATTCAAACAATAATTTTTAACTTTCCCTGAATCGATTCCAATCTCTTTGGACAATTTTCGAATGCTCTTCGGACTTGGATTTGGCCCATTTCTCAGCAAAAAATCATCAATTTGCTTTTTTTGCTCTTGAGTGAAAACAGATGGGTTTGGAAACTGGATTGGACCCTGGTGAGTTCTAAAATATCACCTTTTGAACTGAATCTGATTTTTCGAACGAATTCAAAACTTACGATTGCTGACGTCCCATGAGAACTTCGATATCTTCCTCACTCAAACGATTCAAGCTCATCCGTTCCTCCTTATTCAAATTGTGCACCCAATTATACATCATGGTGATGTTTCTTCTTCCGCGCACTTTGTACTCCGACCAATTTTTTGGGCGAAGAATACTCGAAAATGTACTTGGTTGTATCCCAAGAATGTTTGGTGCAAACCATGTTTTTCTTATATCTTCATCCTCCAGACTTTCGGTAAACTCTTTGAGAAATTTCTCCATGTCCAAGTCAATTGGCACCTGATCAAGCAGGATATCATTTAGTTGACCAGGTCCAAATTGGCGTGGAATAGATTGGAGAGCAGAATTGTTGAAGTTGGAGATTTTTGAAGGAAGAAGCAAATCGGTGGTTCCCGGGGACGCAGATCGTTTTTGAGATAGCATGGAACACTCGGAAACTGTTTTAACAGGTTCTCTCTGATGATGATGAATAGCCCAAAGTGTTGGTTCAGAGTTAGCGGATGAAGAGCTTTGTTGGCGTGGTGTAGAGACAACTGTAAATCCTTTCAAATTTTACAGAATCCTGAAGTTTTGCCTTACCCGGATTGTAATCCAAATCTTCATCAAACAATGATTGATATTTGTTCATGACTGGATCTTCGATCATGACTTCCTGTTCCGAGATGACGTTATTGTCGTTCTGGAAACAAATTCTTTATAGATGTGGAAAATTAAGAAAAAAAATTAACCTCATCCTCTTGATCAGATTCTTGCATGATTGGTTCTGGTTCAACACCGATGTTTTCAGTATCAACATCTTCCAGAAAGTGGAATTGATCCATAGTTGAATTGAATTGTAAGTGATGAGATTCAGGAGACAGGCAAGTTCAAAATGTTTTAACCGAACTGTGGTCCAACCCATCGTTTCCCACCTGCCACCCATTCTCTTGTTGCGCAACGAGTTGGTATTCCCTTTTCACACCAAACTTTTTTTTCCTAAAAGGCGGCTTTTGAAGTTATGGCGCAACGGAAAACTCTGTTTCATTCAGAATTCAAAATGGGATCTTTGAAAAGAGAGTTGATGCCGACAGTATGACGCAATAATAGAAATGAATGTTTGGTGTGGAAGCCACATTTATAATCCTTTTCTCGATGTCCAGAAAGGAAACTACAGTAATCTTGGGAAACAGGATAGATCCGAAATCTTGAATATGATTGTCAGGAATGCTTCTGAACTTTTCCCCATGAGATACTGCAGCTGACTTTAGAACGAGAATGTCCTGAAAGTTTGTTTTCGAATGGTAGCTGTGTTCGCTGGAAAACATAGGAGTTTGACCTTGGATAATGTAAACAAAAAGTTCCTGATATTGGGAAACTTTAAAAATTTTTTTGCTCATATTCGAAATGAGGTTGCCTAAGTTAGCTGGTAAAGTCACTCTTCAACATTAAATTGGATCTCTTGCTCGTGATGCTTCAAGAACAATACAAAATGATTTTTCGCTACATAAAATGTAATGTGATTTTTTTTTCTCAAAACTTGATTTCTTTAAGTTCAGACACTGTTTATCCCCTTTTCCAACGTACGTTTGAGTCTAACGCACCTAGTAATGTTATTTAATACATCACAGCTCAAAATGAAATCAGTAATTTGATTTAATGCCATGTCTGAGGTTCAAAATTATCTTTACACTTACCAATTCTAAACCGAAAAAAGCAAATTCTATTCATTTTTTTTCTTCTTATTTTTCTCCAATTCTGAATGGCTTCATCCAACTCCACCCCAAATGTCTTTGAGGATCCAATGCCAGTAATTTGTAATTTAACTTATGACTGGAGAATTTCCTTCTTGTTATTTCTTGCTCAATTCTCATATTTGTTGGTTGGTGTATTTCTAAACTTGTCTATTTTGAAAACGATTTGGATAAAACATCCAAAAATTTATAGGAATAACTCGTTTTTCATGATTTTTTCCGTGGATTGCGTGGTGGTGAGAACGAATTGAAACTCAAAAATAAAAATGTTTTATCTCATTTCAGAATCTTCTGATCCTTGCCACTGAAGGCATTTTGGCTAGAGCTTTTATTTATATAAACCCAATCTGTCCTCTCATTGCTGATTATTTTGACGAACCTCTATTCGGTTTCAAACTTGTCATGATCCAAATTCATCACTCAAAAATCTGTAAATCGATCGTTCAAGCTTTGCTTGTATTGAATCGAATGACTTGTGTACTATTCCCAATTAGCCATGACTATATTTGGAGCAAATCGGTTTTGAGAGCATTGATCCCTTTTATCTTTCTTCTTCCATTGAGTGTTGACTGGAATCTGGCAATATCTCGAGTGTATATGGAAGGTTATTATGGTGGAGCATGGGTAGATTATATAAAGAAAGTAAAATGGGCAAGTCAGTCTCGATTTCAACTGCTTTTCATTACAATTGCGATGTCTATAACATTAGTTGGGACTTTTCTAACATTGATGGCATTGGCAAAGCTTCCAGAAAGAGTCAAGAATCTGGAGAGGGCTATTCTGCATGCCACGTGGATTATATCAATCGGGTTCAGTGGGACTGCAGCTTTTCAGGTACAGGTAATAATTTAGCAATTTATTGGAAAAGATTTTAGGTATACTATGCCTTCTTCTGGAACTATCTAACAGATGATCCAATTGTTTTTGCTCTGAATTTTCTCAGTTGGGATTTCCTAATTGTTGGGTCTCCTATTGTTATGTTATGTGTCAGTTCTACCCTGAGAAAACATGTGTTTGGATTGAAAGACGAAGAAAGCATTGAAAATATGTTCCAAGTTCGATCAAGAACAATTTGAAGTTCTAGCATTTATGCTATAATTTCATATATTATTCATCATTTTTATTATGACTGAAAAGCGGCGAGAAACTGTGAAATTAAAGAAAGCAATAAATTTTGAGAAAAGAAAAAAACTTGAAAGCCGAAGGCTTCTCCAATAGTTTACAGTTATCAACAAAGACAATGGAAGGTGATAACTATATTCTTCAGTTTTAGACATTTTGAATTCAAAAAAAAAAGTTGAATTATGTTTGATGTAATGTCCAGAGCCCGTATCCAACCCGGATTTTCTCATTCAATTCGTTTTTTCTTTCCAGGATCGTTCTTTTCATTTCTTTGTTTTTCTCAACAAGACTGTCCTTCTCAGATTGCTTGATATCATTTGAAATCAGTGAAGCGATTGATGAAACTGTCTTTTTCATTAGCTCAATTTCACTTGAAGTGTGCAGAATTGTGAATTCTTCCATAAATGAAGTGACCATCTTCTCTTTATTTTTTATTGGTTTGTCCGGCGAAGATGTGAAAAACGAGATGCCTTTATTCCATCGGCCAAGAATAAGCAATTTGTTTCTCCGATCTGTTTTATTTGAGTCCGCACATCTAAAAATGAATTTTATTTAATATAGACATTTGAGTATCTTCGCTTTGAAGCCACGAATTTTAGAAATTGGACTTTTCGAAGCTACGGATTTGACATGGAAAAACATTGCAATGAAGTTTTTCTGAGTACAAATATGCACGTATTTTGTGGCTGAAGTGAGCGCAATAGTTTGCAAACTTGCTCCAATCTGCCCCGCCCAATTTAAGGAAAAAAAAGTCTTCTGACGGCCAAAAGCGCGGCCAGACATGTCAATACCTGCCCTTTCTATGTATTTTGTATCCATAAATCTTTGCAGAACTTCTTACGTTTCAAAATGAATATTTCATTTGCCCAGAAAAACGTGAAAGTTTTCAAAGTAGCTTTCAACTGATTTCAGTGCAAATTGGTATTGAGCACTTTCACGTTTTTCTTGACGAATAAAATATTCATCTTTTGAAACGTGAGAAAGTTCCGCAAAAGTTTATAAATGCACAATAGTTCCGCACACTCTGCCTGCCAGGTAAGAGCGATTTCTAAGGCTACGAGTTGAATAAACCTAAGACTTACACCAAGTAATGTGATTTCCCATCGCGATGCGTCTCAATATAAGCACAATCTTTGAGAATTGTCCTCACAGTATCCAATTGATCGGCAATAGTTTGTTCAACAACAAGGCTTGAAAACATGTCATAATCACTTTGAACCCAGTGCTTAATCAATGTGTTAAAATCACAAAGTGTCAAATTGTGACGTTCCAGAACCACGGCTCCTTTGTTTTTCAAAGCCAGTAGATGCTCGATTCGAACCCAGGAAGCATAAGTATATATCATTTCGTAGAAGTTGAATGCCTGGAATCAAAAGTCGCTTTCTTTATTTTGACAGTAAGAAAAAACCAAACAATCGGATAATTTGTGCCAATATCACCTTGTGAATGAATCAATATAACTGTTCTACCATGACAGGAGTCTGAGAGTAGTCAACTAATAAGATAAGAATTATGTAATTTTAGGCTGATTGTCGCGCAATCAAGAGATGAATGATTTTCTGCAAGTAAAAAAACATACATTTTCATGGTTGTAATCTGATGGCATGGCTCCCATTACTTCAATCTTTCGTTCTTCGTCTGCTTTTTCCATGACTGCATCTAAATTTTCTTTCCCAATATGTATCCCCGTGATTACAACTGATGCCCATTGACTTAGTTCCGAGACTGATAAAACTTCTCGAATACTGATTGATTTTATATCTCTGGAATGGAGAACTAAGCGAAATGATTTCAAGCTGACTATTTCAGAAATTTTTCGCAATACCGCAACAGTGTTTTGCATGACGGTCTCATTTTCTTTGATCCTGAAATGTTCGACTTATCATTTTTTTTGAATTTTTTCAAAACCAGTTTTTTACTAATCCTATGAAACGGAAAATTAAGATCAACCAATTTTTGAATTAAGGATCTCGCAAGGGACCTTTGTCAGTGAACTGAGTTAACGAAATAGGAGCATCGGACGGTTGAATCATGGCTGAAGTTTTATGTAAACCATGCAATCTCCCGATTCCGCAAGCTTACAATCTGCAATTCTACAAAGTTTTCTCACCATGATTTCAAAGTCTTTTTTCTTAAAGAAAGACTTCCACTAAACCAACTCCGCCCACAAAACACGCGGAAGTTCTCGTTCACAAAATGAATATGTGAGCGCTCATCTCCAATATGAACTGAACATTTCGCTGTTGGCTTTCTCGAATAGTTGATGATGTACCTCATCATTTTGTTGGAAGTTGTTGCAAGAAAGACTCTATAATTGAAGAAATAACTATGGAGGAGAATAAAAAATACAGACCTTTGAGTTATAGTCAAGAAATGAAACACTTCACGTATTGCAACAACTGGTAGATCAATCAACGGGAACATTCCATTTGATTCAATGTGGCCATTCATTTTGAAAAGATTTGAATTTTCATGCAACAAAACAAAATCAATACTCAAATGAAAGGAAGAGACGGTTAAGGCAGTCTCAGTTGGTTGGGTAAATGTAAAGGATTCTGGAGATATGACAGCTGGTCGTGTCCTTTCATCGCGTAATGGAAATAGAATATTGATTGTTCTCTTCAATGAAGAAGTGCTAACAAGAGTGACATTTTCTCAGAGTCAAATGAAACATTGGCTTGTGTAAAATACTCCTTATTTTTTCAAACTGCTTGAAAACCTACACATTTTTAAAAGCGAATTTCTGTATATCCCACGTTCCCTTCAAAACAAACAGATAAAGAACCGATCACTATTCGGAATATTCCACCTTCTATCCAAAATATACAGAAAAATGAGAAAATACTTTCTGTATATCCACGTTCTTCTTCCCACTCTACATACTAAAATATTATATGCAGTAATTAAACTGTTTTTTTCTTTCTCTGTATTTTTATTTGAACTCAAGCGGTTATACAGAATCTTAGTCTCCTTACTATTTTTCAAAATGTTTCTGTTTTACTATACAAAAAATTCGTTTTGTTCTGCCAAAAATATTTCTTATTCCATACAGAAAATTTTTGAGTTTTTTTGAACAATCAATTTAATGGCTACATACAACACAAGGAGCACGTATTTAGATTAAATGTTAGAAAGAACTCAAATAATTTTTTATGGTTCATGTTTTTCTGATTCTAAAAAATTCGAAGGCTAAAGCGGAAACATTTGGGTGCTGCTCAATTAGCAGGTTTTCAAAAAAGATTCTTTTCTCTGAGGAAGTCAGTCTGCTTAGTGACGCGATCAGAAGGACACACCAAAAGCCAACCAAACCCAACCAAAAGAAAACACTTTCCTGTATTGGAAACATGTTCCAAATTTCATATTCAGAATCATTAGAAAGCCGTAAATTTATTAATAAAACATTCCAGAACCAAATTACAACATTAATATTGATAATATGCAATTAATTAAATATCAATCAAAATTATACTTTTGAACCAAACTCGGTGTTGTCCAATTCTCAACACCATTCAATTTGCATGCCTTTTGCAATTCAAAATAATCATTAATCTTCAAATGAAATTGATCATTTTTCATATTATTCCACTCGGATCCATCCTTCGAATTCACTCCAAATCCCGAAATGTCATCCAATTTTACAGGATTTTTGAAATTCTCAAAAACTTCTTCGAATTTCGGCTCGAGTTGACTACTTTTCATGTAGATTTGGTAAAATGTAGATTGTGGTTCAGGAATGTGTCCAATGGAAATGAGATGATAGAATAGAGCAGAGTTTTCGGGTCCAGAGAGCATTGGAGCCGAACGTCCGACAACATGATAGAATAGACGACGTGGCAGACCAAATTCTCCGTTTGTCATTCGAGTGTAGAAGTCTGAAAATAGACAGATTTAGCATGACAGATATGAGAGATTAGATAAGCTTCTGGCACTGGCAGAAAACTTTTATCTCAATCAAATTAATGATTCAACGGCTCAGATAGCAAGTTTGAAACCATTCTATAATCCCATTTCAATACAAACCTTCTCCTCTTTCATTCGTCATGAATTGTCGAACACCATAAAGGTAATTCACATTGCCTGTCGGATCCACTAGTGAATACTCAAATCTTTTTTCACCGTCAACTTTTCGGCTCACAAAGTTCTTCTTTTGGCTTAAAACCTGGCGCATAGACGACTGCCATTGGATGTTCGTGAATCGATAGAATGGGAAGTGGTGTCTGAAATAAAAGAAAGAGAATTAAAGAGATCATATCAAAACAAACAACTCACAAAACAAAATTGTAGATATCAGGGACCGAAATCCATCCATTTGGCGAGTTCCGAATAGCAAATTTGGCCAATTGAGTGTAGGTGAATGGTGGCCTTAAGAGCTTTCCGTCCAAAGTCGAATACCCATTTTTCTGATGAGCCCATTTTCCAATGTCGGGTGAGAGGATGATATTTTTCCGACGTTTGATTCTTTTCCGAGATGATATGTAGCCATGTGGATCCAGTTGATCAATGGAAGAAAGACGATGAATCAATGGTTTTTGAGGTTTCTTCGCTCTTTTTATGGCATCGCGAACCGTTCGAATCACTTTTGGAACATTCAAATTGCTGGATTTTCTCGATCTCAGAAGTTGTGCCAAAATTGGTTCATACTGACTCGTTGGAATACTGTACTTGTCATATGCCACGTCATAACTAATCACATCCTTATATATGTTATAGCACATATCCAAAACTGGTTCTGGGTTACTGTAGTTCATCTGATCCATCGGACTTTGATCCTCTACTAACTCTATATGAGTAGTTGGAATATCCTGACTACTGTAAATCACTTCCAGTTCATCCTGATTACTGTAACTCATCCCATCCTCATAAAGTCCATCCATACAATCATATGTCATATTCATTTCATCTGGATTACTGTAATCCATCAGAACATCCCATTCCGAACAATCCATTTCTCGACCAGGTCTAGTCTCATCCATATCCATTTCCACTTCATTTTGAAGTTCTCCAAATTTGAAATACTGTCCAAAATCCTCTTCAAAATCTGATTCCGTTTCATTTTTCTTACTATCGGAGAGTAGTGGATCATAGTCTTTCTTTGAGTATTCTTCTTCATCGATAAGTCCATTTAGATCCAGATTTTGATACGTTTCATCTTTTGGATAGTTGTTGTATTCGTATTGGAAGTCACAATCTGGAAGAAAACAAGGGTTTTTAATGAATTTCAAAATAAAGTTTCAAAATAATCTCGATTGAGACTCGAAAACTTAAAATTTTTAAAAATTTTTCTGAAACTTTCTGGCATTTCCCCCAATTCCGACACTCTTTTATTCCAAAACTAACCGAAATTGTGATCCATCCTTTTTGTTTTGTTAGCCGTCGATAAAGTTAATATAATAGTAGTAGTAGATTATAAGGTTAATAAGGCGAAAATACGATCTGGTGGAGAGAAAGCAAATGAGAAACAATGAAAAACAATTTAATGTTTTTGGCGGGAAAATTTGATCTACATGCAGAAACAGTTGAGATCAAATGAACATGTGTAGTTTGGACATTGTTTAAACAGCAAATCAACAAAAAACTTTGCGTCGAAAAAGGTAGATCAAAACTTTGTTTGACTGGAATTGATTTTCAAAAGTTTGCAAGTCTAAAAATAAAGAAGTGAAAAGTCTGGAAACCATTGGCGAACGTTTATAAAATTACCTTTCCAAGCGGCAACAAGCAACAGAACTCACAAATAATGTACATCCTGAAATTGATAAACTCTGGGTTGGGGAATTTTTTTTTATCAGAAATTTTTTTTTTTCGGTTTCAGTTGTTTCAGAAACGCCAACGGTATCAAACTGCTCAAAAACTGTCATGTCCAAAATTATCAAGGAGTAATTAAATTATTATTTAAGTTCTCTAAAATTGTTCAATTTTTAGTCCGAGCCAAAGTTTTATTATAGTAACAATCTATAATATTAATAAAAAAGTACTTCCTCGTTCAATTCAACTGAACTTGTCCCTTCCAAATAACACAAATGTCACAAGAGAACTAAAACGAATAATCTGAATATCTA
Source organism: Caenorhabditis doughertyi (assembly GCA_963572265.1). Lineage (NCBI taxonomy): Eukaryota > Metazoa > Nematoda > Chromadorea > Rhabditida > Rhabditidae > Caenorhabditis > Caenorhabditis doughertyi. Next base: position 12,770,027 of record OY751554.1, read on the forward strand.
TGACGATAATCATCAGAAAACAATATTCTTGTAATTTCCTTTTTCATGTATCCGGTGTGTCTAGATTACATCTCATTACTATAACTCTATCTTTATTTTACTCTGAAACTGAGATATTTTTTATGATGATCGATCAAAAACTAGTGGGCCTCATCACATTTTCGGTGGGTTTTTTTTGTTGAAAACATGGTTTTAGAAACGTTTGATATGAGTTGTGTTACTAAATTTCGAGTCCATTAGAACTGAATCTGACCGTGACGCGTCCGCAACGCGGCTAAAACTCAATAAGCCTATTTTTCAGATAACTTTTACCGGAACTCTTACAAACTTTGTGGTACTTTTCGCGATACAAAAAACCAGTTGTATGAGTGGCTCATTTGGAATTATCACAAAAAATCAAGCAGTTTGTAATATAATTATGAGCCTTATATTCTTGTTTTTTGTATTTCCACTTCAAATGAGGTGAGAAGCTTCTTGGAAAGTTTGAAATACAAAAAATAAGATTTTCAGCTCCTCCCATTTTCTTTGCGCTTATTCTCATTTCTTTGGGACAGCTGCAATGACAGTTTATGAGATATCGAATGGATCTCATTTTCTGATAGCATTGAACAGATTTTGTGCTATTTATCTGCCAAATCAATATGAGAATATCTTTAGGTGAGCTTTACGGGAAGAAGATTTGAAACAAAAAAATTTAATTTTCCAGAAACTCCACCACTTCATTTCTTCGTAATCTTCTTTGGATTCTCTCAATTTCTTGTTGCATCTTATTCTATGAATTTTTTGGCTGCAATTTTTTCTATAATCCTGCCACGTTCACTTTCGAATTCATCTCAACGGATTACTGTAATCGTTTAACCTGGTTCACTGACTTCACTTTTAATACGGCTATCACTGTTATCACTTTGATTATTAACTTATCTGCTGCTTTCCAAGAAAGAAAGAACTCGAAGAATCTATTGGATATTGCTGGTGTTAAGAAATCAGTAATTCATCGGAAGAGAGAATGGAACTTTATAAAACAGACTTGTTTTCAAGGACTATCGATATTTTTGGGTCAATTCGCTTATTATGTTATAGCTCCACTGATAAGTGATACTTCAACAGTTGCATTATTTGTTCTGGCAACACTTTGGGCTTTTATGTTGGCTTTGGAAGGGTTAGTCATATGAAGATTAGTATTGTAAGGATTGGTTTTTAGAGGAATCATCCTGGCTTCAAATCAAGAAATTCGAACAGTGTTCAAGAAAGGAGCAACTGCCACATCAGTGTTTATCATTGGAGGTCGAAGGTCGTATACTAAATGAATTTTTCGAAAAGATAGAAAACGTTCATAATTGTCCAATTGAAAAGTTTCCAATTGTAATGAAAACAAAAATATGAGTACAAAACGTTAAACTCATTATGCCGGGTTTTTCAAAGTATTCCAATGAAGTTTAAAAATTGATACTGCAAGACTTAATAATCGTTTCAACCAATTCCGATGGAAATGAATTTTTCAATTTTTTTAAATTCATTTTGAAACGTTCAGTGAAACTAAATGTATAAAATTGAAAGTTCATCTGGAGATAAGGGGTTGGCATTCTTCCTTATTCTGCTTTTTGAGGAAAACTATAACAAGGATGATAGTAAGAACAACAAGAACTACTAATCCATAAAACCACCATTGCTGATAGAAGTATGAAGAATCATTGCCTCTCAATTCACTTTGACGTTTCTGAAACTATTAGAATCCAAAGTATTCTTCTAGATCAACCAAACCTGTTCACTGATTCTCTTATCAACATCCATCATATCATTCAGCCATAAATCCACAAGCTCTTTATTATAATTGTCCTCCATTTTTGGTGTGATTCCTAACTCCGTATCCACTTGCAAATTCAAAAAATTCTTTTTCACAGGATCGTACTTTTCCCACACTGAAGTCAAATAATTTTAAATCTAACTCCTTTTGTATTTTATTTTACATGGTGATGGTTTTCCGTATTTTGTGAAATTGACCAACATTTTAGAATAAAAAGTGTCTACAATATCCATATCAGGTGTATGATCTCTTTCTGCATGTGTTCCAATAAAATATTGCATATCAGAGTTATGCCAGCTATAAGGTTTTTGTCTGGATTCAAAAAGATAAACATCTGCACCAGAATTCACTGCGGTTTCACTAAAAGTTGCAGTTGAGACAAAGACTCCTGATGATTCACTTGATATTGGTTTTCCAGCTGAAATACATTTCAAACTTGGTCTTCATATGGATTTTTCTGGTCTAAAATGACGGTTAAAAAAGAGCCCACGTTACTGGAAAACTTACTGTAATTATAGAAATTATTATCGAAATAAAGAAAGACTTCATCTGGATTCTCAAAATCCAAAAACCTGCTTCGAATATAAACCCGCTTAATAGATTCATGTTCCGTTGTACTAAAAATCATATTTCTTTTCGGTGTGTCCTTTTTCAAATCTGCTATTTTTCCACCTAATTTCATCATTGGAGCTCCTTGAATTATTCTGGTGAAATTGGCATTTTCAAAGTCGACCATATGAGTTTGTGCTTGGAGAATCTCTATCGCGTCTTTTTCTCGTAAACATTTTAGAATTTTTAAGACATCTTCATCACCGAAACTTTTTTTGGGACTTTGAAGGCACTGAAATAATTTAGATCTACAAAATCTTTTTTGAAAAACTCACTCCTAGTTTCTCTGCAATAAGTACAGAACTTTCAATAGCTAACTCCTCATATCCAAACGCTCCAAGACCACTCAAACAAATTCCTTGTTGAAAAAGTTCCATTTTCTGATCGATCAAACTGTAAGGAATCATTTTTCAGATTAGTCCAAGAATATATTGAATCACTGTGAAAATGCTAGTGCCATTACAATGGTCCCTCCAGAAGAATGTCCCATTATAGTAACTCGAGTTGGATCTCCTCCAAAGTGTTCGATTTCATTATGAACAAAAGTTAAAGATTGTATTACATCTGAAACAAAATAAGATGTATCCAAAAAAAAAAAAAATAAATGAGATGGAGTACCATAAATCAACAAATTCTCGCCCATAACATTATTTTGTCCAAAATATAACTGCCCAAAAACTCCCATACGATATGTTGGAATTGCAAATACCACATCTTCTCCAACATATCTTTCTAATATAAAATCATCGGGAAACACAGTGGCCGCACCTAAAGAGAAGCTACCACCATGGAAATATACTAGCACTGGACACTTTTTGTTCTGAAACTTTACTGCTAACGTATTAGATCTTTTGATCAGGTTAAGTTTTCAAAAGTTGTATGGATACTCACCAAACATTTTTCATTGGTAAAAATATTAATGTAAAGACAATCTTCACTGACTTGAACTTCTGGATGTATAGTTGCTGTCCAGTTCCCCATACATGCCTTACTGTATTCTGATGCATTTCGAACACCGTCCCAAGGCTCTGGATTCTGTGGAAGAGCAAATCAGAGGTCTCCTAATGGAGGTTTCGCAAATGGAACACTCTGAATAACTTTTTGTTTTTTGAAGTTTTGGACAATCCCTCAGAAAACTCACTTTGAAAATGTACTGATGGTTTCCATCATCAAACCTTTTGGTGACTCCCTCTAGTTTACCATAACTTGTTTCAATTATTTTGGAAAACGAAATATCAATTATTGGTGACAACAAAAAGAAAATGTGCAACATTAGTACAAAATGATCAGTGAATGATTTCGGTCGTTGATAGAAACTGATAGCATGCTCTAAAAAATTGCATTTGTATGTTTTGTAGTCAATGCTTTATAAAATTCAATTTCAAAAAGGTTTATTTGGCAAGAAGTGGTTGAAGTTCTTCTGAACTTCGTTTCCTAAGTAAAACAAAAACAATTATCAGAGTAAGTACTGCAAGTAATAATAATCCATAAAACCACCACTGTCGGTAAAAATATAATAGACCGGTTTCTTCTAATTGACTTTGACGTTTCTGAAACAGTTAAGCTTTATACAGTGCGTTGCACATTTATACGGTCACCCCTTTTTTTAAGTGCTTCATGTTGAGTTGACGAAATCGGGACTCGGCACTAACAAAATCGGATTCAGGATCAAAAGTTACGTATATTAGGTAAGTTTTAGGTTGATACCTCGAATAGTACCCGATCTGTACTGAGGAATCAAAAAATAGGGTGCTGCAACCGTTGCAGATTTATACGGTCACCCTAATGTAACTGCTGAAATCGGGATAAGTAAGGTGGGAAAGAAATTTCTATGTGATTTTTCTGATGAAACATCAAACAATTCATGACTTTAAATGATTTTCATGGCATTCGAAAGATATCGGATGACGTGGATCTTTGATATGGTGCTTCAAAAAAAATAACCACTGATGGTAGTGATATTCGACCGGAATTTTCGTTACTTTTCGTTTTTATGACTGAAACAGTGTTGAATAAGCTGTACAGGCGTTTTAGAATAAAATTCGCTTTTTTTCACCATCAGTGGTTATTTTTTTTGAAGCACCATATCAAAGATCCACGTCATCCGATATCTTTCGAATGCCATGAAAATCATTTAAAGTCATGAATTGTTTGATGTTTCATCAGAAAAATCACATAGAAATTTCTTTCCCACCTTACTTATCCCGATTTCAGCAGTTACATTAGGGTGACCGTATAAATCTGCAACGGTTGCAGCACCCTATTTTTTGATTCCTCAGTACAGATCGGGTACTATTCGAGGTATCAACCTAAAACTTACCTAATATACGTAACTTTTGATCCTGAATCCGATTTTGTTAGTGCCGAGTCCCGATTTCGTCAACTCAACATGAAGCACTTGAAAAAAGGGGTGACCGTATAAATGTGCAACGCACTGTATTCTCATGAGAAAGTGCAAACCTTTTCAGTGATTTTCCTATCAATTCCCATCATATCATTCAACCAAAACTCCACAATCTTCCTATTATAATCATTTTGCATCTTTGGTTTGATTCCAAGTTCAGTGTCAACTTCCAAATTCAAAAAGTTCATCTTGACTGGGTCATATTTTTCCCACACTGAAATCCAATTATTTTGTTTCCCATCAACTTTCAATTGTCTATTACATGGCGTCGGTTTTCCATATTTGGTGAAATTGACAAGAAGTTTAGAGTAGAATGAGTCTAAAATATCCACATCACGAGTATGTGGACCTTCCACCTGTGCTCCAATAAAGTAATGCATATCAGAATTATGCCAACTATACGGTTTTTGGTAAGTTTGAAAAAGAAAACAATCTGCTCCAGAATTGATAACGGCTTCACAATAAGTTGCAGTGGAAACGAAGATAGATGAAGACTCACTGGATATGGGGATGCCAGCTAAAAATTAAATTTCAGATTGGGACTTGAAATCTTGTGAAACGCTCACACAGATTGTAAAACGTGGCATCAAATAAATGTAATAATTCCTCTGGATTTTCAAAATCTAAAAATCTACTTCTGAGATCATTTTTTCTTTTGAATTCATGTTCTGTGGATCCAAAAAGAACATTTCTGGGTTGAACTTTTGTTTTCAAATCAGCTATTTTTCCGTGCAATTTCATGAACGGAGCTCCTTGAATCATTCTAGTGAAATCAATATGTTCATACTTTTCCAAATTGTATTGTAATCTGAGGATTTCAACAGCATCTTTTCCTCGTAAACAGCTGAGAATATGATTGACGTCTATGTTGTTGCGATTTTGTTGAGCAATTGGAGCACACTAGAATAATCCAGGATTAGTAGGAATCTCAGGAAAAAAGTTACGATCATTATTACGAAAAAACTTACCCCTAGTCTTTCAGCTAATACGAATGAATTCTGAACTGCTAGCTCTTCATATCCAAACGCCCCAACGCCACTCAATATGATTGCTTGTTGGAAAATTTCCATTTTCTGATCAACGAAACTGAAAATTATTTTTCACAGTTTTTAATTTTTCACTGTTTAATTCTACTGCGAAAATGTAAGCGCCTCAACCATTGTTCCTCCAACAGAGTGTCCCATCAGTGTAACTTTAGTTGGATCACCTCCAAAGTTGCTAATTTCATTGTGGACAAAAGTCAAAGCTTGTATTACATCTGAAACATAAAATTTCAAATTTCAAAAACATTAAAAACTAACCATGGATAAATAAGTTTTCGGTCAATTCCGGACATGGCCCAAAATATAATTGTCCGAAAACCCCTAAACGATAAGCTGGAATTGCAAAAACGACATCTTCTCCGACATATCTTTCTAATAGAAAGTCATCAGGAAACAACGTGGCAGCTCCATGAAAGAAGCCACCACCATGAAAATATACCATAACTGGACATTTTTTAATCTGAAAATTCATTTTTAGGATAGAACTCAAACTGGTAATACTTACCAAACAATTTTCATTGGTAAAAATGTTAATATACAGACAATCTTCGCTAGTTTGAACTTCTGGATGAGCAGTATGAGACCAATTACCCATACATGCTTTGTTGTATTCTGATGCATTCCGAATACCTTCCCATGGTTCTGGGTTTTGAGGAAAAGAAAATCGGAGGTGTCCTAATGGTGGTTCCGCAAATGGAACACTCTGAATAATGTGTGTTTCAGGCTTTATAACTCGCAAAACTTACTTTAAACATGTATTTGTGGTTACCATCATCAGACCACCTGGTATCACCTTCTAACCTACCATAACTTGTTTCAACTATTTTAGACAAAGAAACTGGAACTTGTAGAGCAGTTAACAAAACAAGAAACATTAGTGATCAATTGTATCAAAAGAAGCATTTTCATGTGCGTTGCTGAACTCTCTGTTAACTGATAATGTGCATGTATTGGCATTTACTTTCTTATCATTCTATTTTGTTTTGGGACTGTTGAACACAAGTATTTATCAAACTTTTTATTTAGCAAGAAGAGGCTGATATTCTTCAGTTTTCCGTTTTCTGATTAAAACTATAACAAGAATAATAGTAACAAGAGCAATTACTACTAATCCATAGAACCACCATTGTGGGTAGAAATATGCTAAATTGGAATCTTCTAATCGATTTCGCAGTTTCTGAAAGTGTTAAAATTATATTTTCCCAAATGAAACTTCAAACCTTTTCAGTGATTTTCCTATCAACTTCCATCATATCATTCAACCAAAACTCCACAATTTTTCTATTATAACCATTCTCCATTTTTGGTTTGATTCCAAGCTCTGTGTCCACTTGTAAATTCAAAAAGTTCATCTTCGCTGGATCATATTTTTCCCATACTGAAACCAGAATCTTTGCTGTTATAAGCTGTTAGATGATAATCGATTACTTGGGGAAGGTTTCCCGTATTTCGTGAAATTAACGAGCATCTTGGAATAGAATGAATCCAGAATATCCATATCAGAAGTGTGTTTGCCTTCTTCGTGAGCACCAATGAAATATTGCATATCAGAGTTATGCCAGCTAAACGGTTTTTGACGGGTTTCAAAAAGATAGACATCTGCTCCAGAATTCGCCGCTGCTTCACAATAGGTAGCAGTTGACACAAACACAGAGGATGATTCACTGGAAAGAGGGATTCCCGCTGAAATATATTGGATTCTATATTAATCTGATGAAAAGTCGTAATCTTTAGAGTGAATAGGTTAACAAAAACTTACTATAATTATAAACCGTAGTATCGAAATAGGTGAAAACCTCATCAGGATTTTCGAAATCTAAAAATCTGCTTCTGACGTAAATTCTTCTCTTGAACTCATGCTCCGTAGTTCCGAAGAGCAAAGATCTGGGCATATTATTCTTTTTCAAATCAACTATTTTACCACCCAGACTCATGAATGGAGCTCCTTGAATGATTCTTGAGAAGTTTGCATTATCATATATAGCCATATCTGATTGCGTTTTTAGGATGTCGATACCATCTTTTTCTCGCAGGCATTGTAGAATCTGAGCAACATTGACGGAGCTCGAATTGACCCCTTGATAGCACTGAAATTATGAATTTATTCGTCATTTGAATTAAAAAGAAATCAGCTTTGCGCTCGTGAGTTCTATGCTTACCCCAAGCTTTTCAGCCAACATCAATGAACTTTCAATGGCTAACTCCTCATAACCAAAAGCTCCAAGTCCACTGAAACAGATTCCTTGTTGAAATAGTTCCATTTTCTGATCGATCAAGCTAAAAATCACATAAGTGTTTAGGATGTTTATTCGAAGAGCATTGTTACTGTGAAAATGATAACGCCTCTACCAAAGTGCCTCCGGATGAGTGCCCCATAATCGTAACACGAGTTGGATCCCCTCCAAAGTTCACGATTTCATTATGAACGTATTTCAAAGATTGCAGCGCGTCTGAAAAGAAAACTAGAGATTTGTGGAAGCGGAGGAGAAACTAACCATAAATAAGCAAGTTTTCCCCGAGATCGGGACTTGGTCCAGAGTATAATTGACCGAAAGCGCCTAAACGGAAAGCCGGAATCGCAAAGACCACATCTTCTCCGACATATCTTTCTAATATAAAATCATCGGAAAACACTGTAGCCGCTCCAATGTAGAAGGCACCACCATGGAAATATACAATTACAGGGCATTTCTTTCTCTGAAAAATTACTGTGCAATTATCTTTTCAGGTAAAGGCTAACTACCCGAAACTTTTAAAATTACTTACCATGCAATTTTCATTAGTAAAAATGTTAATGTAAAGACAATCTTCGCTGACTTGAACCTCCGGGTGTTTAGTCAATGTCCAGTTTCCCATACATGCTTTGCTGTATTCTGTTGAATTCCGAATACCTTCCCATGGTTCTGGATTCTGAGGAATAGAGAATCGAAGGTCTCCTAATGGTGGTTTCGCAAATGGAACACTCTGAATAACTTTGGCTCTGATACTAATGGAAACAATTGTGAAAATTACTTTGAAAATGTGTTTGTGGTTACCATCATGAGACCATATTGTATTCCCTTCTAATTTTCCGTAACTCGTTTTAACTATTTTCGATGACAAAGATTGTGTAAGTAGGAAAAGAGTTAGTAAAATGAAATGCAACATGAAAATTGAAGAAATAACTGGTCATCTTCCTTTTGTTGACAGAAATACCATGTTTTCTGACTGATTTCTGAACTGTCCGGCGACTGATAACATGTTGTACTGGACAAATCAAATGGCTCTTATCATCAACGTGGAAAATATTGATCTGTGTGTGAATAATTCAAACGTATTTATTGGCTTAAAAGAGGAATTGTTTCTCCACTGTTCGTTTTCCTTCTTCTAAACCGAACTAATCCAAATACAATTAACGCAAAAACCAAAAATAATACGAGGTAAAACCACCATTGTTTGAAAACAGAAAAATTCTTGTAGAAAGTAACACTTCTATCATAATCCATCATGTCGCCAAACCAGAAACCCATTGTCTTTTCATGATAGTTTTCCTTCATTAATGGACCTTCTCGATGTACAGAATCCACTTTCAATTCCAGGTAGTTCATTCTTCTCGGGTCCAGTTTTCCCCATTCTGAAAATGAGATTTTGCAATCTTTTTTCTCGATAACTGTTATCAAGTCAACCTGGTGAAGGAACGCCAGTTTTAGTAAAGTTAACCAATAATTTGGAATAAAACTTGTCCAACTTATCCATGTCAGAAGTGTGAACCAGTTCTCTATGAATTCCAATGAAATATTGCATATCAGTGATATGAAGGCTTAGTGGATCCTGTCTTGTCTCGAATAAATACACATTTCCACCGACATTAGCCATTGCTTCGCAATAAGTTCTAGCTGAGATGAAGATACCATCCGAATCGAGATCTGGCCAACGGAGGCCGTCTAAAATAAAGTTGAAAATAAAGTAACAACAGAGATTGTTACCATGGGCTGGGAAAAGATCATAGTAATGTAAAACGACATCCATTGGATTTTCAAAGTCTAGAAAACTTCCAGCAGCATGAGGACCCAACCATTTGTTATACTTAAAAAACTCAAATTCCGTGGTTCCATAGAGAATATTTCTTCGCTGAAAACCCTTTTTCATAGTTCAACTAAAAGTTTGTGTTATACCGGCGGATCTTTCTTGAAATCTGCAATTTTCTCTCCCAGTTTCATCATTGGTGTCCCTCGAATAACACTGCGGAAATTTAGCCGATTCTCTTCGATCATTTCAGTTTGAATATCAAGTAGTTTTAGAGCATCTACTTGACGTAGACATTCCAGGATTTCAGAAAAGTGCAGAGTTGAAATACTTTGTCCGTTGATAGTGCACTGAATTTGTGAATATTTCTGGAGAAATAAAACAGGAACGAACATTCAGTCTTCCAGCTAACTCAATTGAACTTTTCACTGCTTGTTCGTAGAATCCGAATTCTCCAGGAGCACTGAGCACTATCATTTGTTGAAACAAAATGGCTCCTGGGTCAATAAGTCTACAACAGTATATGAACATGAAAGCGGGGTCAGTCTTTGGTTCATTCAAACGAACTTTGAAAATCCTAATGAGTTCACCATGAATGCTCCTGTTGAATGTCCCATAATAGTTACTCTACTTGGGTCTCCTCCAAAACTATTAATCTCTTCATGCACAAACTTCAAAGCCTGTACAGCGTCTGAAAGTTTCTAATATTCTAGTCTTTTCCTTGCAAAAAAGCTTACCATACATGAACAAATTCTCTGTCAGCGTCCCATTTGGACCGAAATACATTTGACCTAAAGCTCCTAGCCGAAAGGCCGGGATAGCAAAAACAACATCATCGGCAACATATCTTTCAAGAATGAAATCATCAGGGAACATAACTGCTGATTCCATGTTATAAGATCCACCATGATAGTAGACTATGACAGCACAAGGTTTTTTGAAACAATGTTCACTTGTGAAAATATTAATGTAAAGACAATCTTCACTAACTGCTTGTTGTGGATATCTCGAATGTGTCTTCTTAATGCTTAGGCAGGCCGGACTGTAATTAAAAGTTTAGAGAAATCTTAAATTTCAGTTCAGCTCACCTATATACGGAAGCATTTTTGATCCCTTCCCACGGCTCCGGGTTTTCCGGAAGAGCAAATCTGAGGTTTCCTACAGGAGGTTTGGCAAATGGAACTGCCTGAATTTGATTTAGTTGAACTTTTCGAAAACAAGGGGCTCACTTTGAACATATACCGATGATTACTATCATTTGACCATCTAATAGTTCCTTCCAGTTTTCCGTAGCTTGTATTTATTATTTTTGAAAAAGAAATTTGAACTAGTACTGAAAACGTTAGAAAAGTAGGCAACATAAGTATAATATTAGTAGTGATACGTAATGATTGTGGCTATCAATTTTTGAACTGATAACATATGGTCAAGTGTCTGAAGCAAGAGAAGTCAGAGAACAGCTTTTTTGAAGTGGAAAAAGTGAAAAATGAGAATTGCACCCTTTAAATTAGATTTTGTTTCGTTATGCTAAGAGGAATAGAAACATAAAGATATAATGCTTTTTCTGTTACATCCTGTTATCTCCTATTTTTACTTATAGTTTTTTTTTCTATAGTTGATTGCCACATATCATGTCTTTTTTTATTCTCATATTTACGTTTATTGTTTTAGTTGGTATTAAAATCAATCGGTACTATTCCGGTTTACGGGTCCCATAAAAAAGTCCGGGTCCCAACTTTCGATTTACGGGTCCCAAAAAAACTTCCGGGTCCCAAATTTTGGACTTGCACCACTCGGGTCCCAACTTTCGAATAACGGGTCCCATAAAAACTTCCGGGTCCCGACTTTTTCGATTTGTATCACTCGGGTCCCATCTTTTTATTTACGGGTCCCAAAAAATCTTCCGGGTCCCATGAAAATCAGAATCGATTCGGCTATTTTTGAGCCCACAAAATGCTAAAACTATTGCTTATGGCAAATGTTTATGCTTTTGGATGGATTCTGGGAACTTTGAAGGGTGTAACGTTTGCAAGTTTTATCAACCAAAATGTCCATTGTCAGTCTGTAACACCGGTTTTTAATGGTCTTATGATACCTCCCATACTACATTTGACATTTAATTAAAAATCAATCACTTTTCTTGAATTTTTGAGTCAAATCTACTACTGCATTCATCAAAAAATTCAAAAAACTCAACATCTTCACTGTTTCAGCAAGTTCCAAACAGGCTTCAAATTTTTAAAGCTAGCCAGAAGACGTTCAAAAGTCGAGAAAAATTTCAAATTTTTTCAAAGTTTTTATGGGACCCGAGTGATGCATTCCTAAAAGTTTGGGACCCGGAATTTTTTATGGGACCCGTTATTCGAAAGTTGGGACCCGAGTGGTGCAAGTCGGCAAATTTGGGACCCGGAAGTTTTTTTGGGACCCGTAAATAAAAAGATGGGACCCGAGTGGTGCAAATCCAAAAAGTTGGGACCCGGATTGTTTTATGGGACCCGTAAACCGGAATAGTACCAATCAATCAGTTTAACACCTAAGAATGTATTACTTCTATGGTTATCGTTCGTTTCCTACTTTCCAGATGGTCGTCCAACAATCACGAATGTTTCGGAAGATTCTGAAAATTTTCCGTTTCCAGAATTTCAGGTTTTTAGAACTTACTTTTCTTGAAGACTGTTCTCAGTTCATGATTCGAAGCCAGGATTATTCCACTGCAAAATCGAAACTAAAGTTTTGATTTTGATGAAAAAGATAAAGCTTACCCCTCTATAGCATGCATAAACGCCCACAAGTTGGCAATCAAAAACAGGAAAATAGTCCATTCTTCATTGATAATAGGCTGAATAACAAAATAGGTGAACTGGCCCAAAAATATTGATAATCCTTGAAAACAAGTCTGCTTCACAAAGTTCCATTCTCGTTTTCGATGAGATTCGGATATCCTTGAGCCAATGGAATTTACTAGAATTCTGGATTGCTTCCGAGCTTTAAAAGCCGTTATCAAGTTCAAAAATAGAGTGATAATAATAACCAAAGTGTTGAAAAGAAAGTCCGCGTACCAGGAGAGTTCACCGCAAAGTTCGGAATTTTTAGGCTCAAAGGTCCATATGACAAAATTAAAAGAAATATTGCAATCAATGATTTCATAAAAGTATATACAGATAATAATGAAAATAATCCAAAGGATATTGCGCCAGAGTATTGTGAGAGAATTACTGGAAAAGCATTGAGAATGGTTTTTGTGGGAAACGAGATTTAGTCTTTTGTTAGCCTTACCTGAACATTTTCTCATATCGAAGTGGCATATAAACCGCACAAAATCTATTAAGAGCTATCAGAAAATGAGACCCATTTGATATTTCATAAATAGAAAATGCAGCTGTGCCAAAATAATGAAAGTAATGAATAAGAAATTCGGAAGAGGTCAACTGTACGGGAACTATGAAGAGAAGGAATATGAGACACATGATAATATTGCAAATTGCTTGATTTTGGGTGATAATTCCAAAAGAGCTTTTCATTGAACTGGTTCTTTGGATGGCAAGGAACACTAAAAGGTTAGAAATGATTCCGATTGAAGTTATCTGAAACTTTGATAGAACATCAAATTAACTCCGGAATCATGAATTTCTAGAAACTTACTGTAAATGTGATAAGAGCCACTATAAACTGGTTATAAATCCTCACTCCAAACATGTTTTTTCAAGAGTTATTATTGTTTTTGAGGTTGAAATTAGTTTGAAAATATCAGAATCTAACACAATATATCAGAATATATCAAAATATATCAGAATGAAAGGTTTCGAAGTAGATGTAGAGTCTCACCTGACATCACCCATTAGACAAAGGAAGTTAGTAACAAGATAGTTTCTGGTCGGATGGCTTCGAAAGTACGCGAGCACCAATGATTTGTAACTCGAGTTTTCTTTTTTTTTCTCGACTTTTTGAACATTTTCTGATTTCAGTTCAATTTGTTTAGTAAGCTTCAGGCATGCACCAAAAAGGAAAGACTGCATCTGCGTTTCCTGGATTACTGTAGCTTCAATTATACGTAAACATTAATCGAAGCACAATATGATTTAACAAACAGAATATTATTCGAAATAAGTTATCACATCAATTCGTTTCCTTGTCTACCGCTTCATTGAACACCATTGTGGTGTAGATAGCCTAGGGTTGGTATGTTCACTTAATGGAAAGAACAAGTTGATTTATAAACTGATTTTTTTTGTATAAATTTCGAAGTTTTCAAAAATGAAAAACTGAAATTGCAAATTGGTCGAATAATGATAAAAATTAGTTTAGCACCTGAGCATTCAAATTACTTCTATTCATATTGTTCCCAACTTCCCGGATGGTCTCCTAACAATCACGAATATTTCGGAAGATTCTGAACATTTTCCGTTTTCAAACTTTCAGGTTTTTAGAACTCACTTTTCTTGAAAACTGCTCTCAACTCATGATTCGATGCCAGGATTATTCCTCTGCAAAAATAGAATAGAACAGTTTTGATTTGTGCTGAATGCGGCGAATGCGGCTGAATGCGGCGCGTTGCGTTTTCAACGGAAAACTTACCCCTCTATAGCATGCATAAACGCCCACAAACTAGCTATGAAAAACAGGAAAACATGGCATTCATCACTGATAACCGGTTGAATGATGTAATAGGAAAACTGGCCCAAAAATATTGAAAATCCTTGAAAACATGTCTGTTTTACAAAGTTCCATTCTCGTCTTCGGTGTGATTTGGAAATTTTCAATCCAATGGAGTTTACCAGAATCCGAGACTGTTTCCGGCCTTTATGAGCAGTTATCAAGTTGAGAAAAAGAGTGATTATGATAACCAAAGTGTTGAAAATAAAGTCAGAATACCAGGAGAGTTTAGCACAAAGTTTGGATTCTTTGAACTCGAAAGTCCAAGTTGCAGGGTTATAAGATATGTTGCAATCAATTATTTCGTAAAAGCAAATGCAGAAAATAATAGAAATGATCCAAAGGATGTTGCGCCACAAATTGGTGAGCGAATTGCTGGAAAAAACATTGAAAGTTCCGGAAGTTGGTTTTTTGTAGAAACGAAAACTGCATTTCATTCTTACCTGAACATTCTCTCATAATGATGAGGCAAATAAACTGCACAAAATCTATTGAGAGCTATCAAAAAATGAGATCCATTTGACACTTCGTAAACTGTTAAAGCTGCGGTTCCAAAGTAGTGAGAATGTCGAATAAGAAACTCGGAGGATGCCAACTGTACTGGAACTACGAAGAGAAGGAAAATGAGACATATAATAATATTGCAAATTGCCTGGTTTTGGGTGATAATCCCAAAAGAGCCATTCATTGAACTCGTTTTTCTAATGGCAAGAAGCACTAAAAGATTGGAAATGGCTCCTATTGAAGTTATCTGAATATTTAATGAGAATCAAAGTCTCGTATGGAATCATGAAGAAACTCACCGTCACTGTCATAAGAGCCACAATAAACTGCTCATAAATCCTCACTTCAAACATTGTTTTAAGCAAGTTCTAGTTGTTGAGTATGAATATCGGAGTGATCGGTTTCTTAGAAGAAGAAGAAACTCATCTTATATGACTATAGTCTTGTTCAAAAAAGGAAATTAGTAGCAAGTTGGCTTCCGGTCTGGTATAGTCATCAGGCGCTCTTATGTTTGGATTTTTGAGGCTTCGATTTTGGTTATCATAGGGTACTGTAGTGTGAAGATTCGTCTCAGGATACTGTAGATTCGATAGTACGTAAACATCGGCTGTTTCTAATTTTGGTCTTTCCAAAAATAGTTCAACGGTAGGACTTGTTATTACAGTTCTTGATCATTGCTTATACTAATATGGAGAAATAAGTTCCTGGGTAAGAGGTTACTGTAACTTCGGAAGTACACAAGCACCAATTCATTTTCGAGAGCTCTAACTTCCTTGTTTATTGAATGTTTTGATCCTTTCTTAATTTCCGGTCAGACATTTTTAGTAAGTTCAAGCATAATATCTTACGAGACATTAAAACTTGTATTTGTAAATCTGGAACTAGTTGGTGACAAATCCAATATTGTAGATGCCCTTTTTCCGGACCCAAGTACATTTTCCCCATTGAAAAAGTCCCAATTTTTGTTCTTTTTGCTTCACTTCACCTGTAATTTTGTATAGATTCGTCCTGTCTGTATATCAAAACAATACAATTTCTCCACTTTTATTCATCCTGATCATTGTTTTTCAACCGCCATTCCCTTGTTCTTAGGCTCCCCCCTTATGAATTCTTAATTTCAATTTCTTATTAACTTTTTTTGTTTTTCCCTCCCTTTTTCCATCAACGACTTTACTTTTCCTTAGAATTTCCGCCTTCTTGCGTCTGAATTCCAGATATATCCCAGTGTATTTCTAGACTTTTTCAGAAAAAGTCGACATAGACTTTGGCGTCATTGTCTTCTTCCTTTTTCCGTTCCTCGATAATATTTTTATCGAATGTTTTCGACACGGTTTTTGGTGTTTTTCGGGAGGCGGGAGAGAGGGTATAAAAAGGAGTATTGGAGGATCGGTTCCCGAATTTTTTCGGATAATATTTTCTGCTCGTTGGGGTGAATAGTTAATGTGAGTAGGATCGTTTTTTCTCGAAATCGACGATGAGCAATCGAAAAATATAAAAATAGAATTCGAATATTGCTTTATTTCATTATGTTAGAAACGTTTCAATGCGTATAAATATTATATTGAAGCTTCATAAAGTTATATCAAAAATAGATACTTCGCATTATTTCTAACAATAACTCAATTTTTTCCAAACACCTCTATCACACAGGCATGCCGTTTTAATTTAACTCACTGAAATTGAATATCTTAACAGAGTTCATATCCAGAGGTCTCCTAACAATAGCTTGCCTAAACAATCCTCTATTATAACCTCTATTATAACCTCTACTAAACCTCTATTATACAGGCTTGCTCCGCTCCATTGTTAGAAGCTCCGTAAGTCCTTATCCAACTCTTTCCTATACCATCGTATACTTGCCTTTTCCTCTTATTTTTTGTTCAATTCCTGCCGACTTCTCTCTTTTTCGGATAACTATACTGATTCCCACACGATTTCTTGCTAATTTCGTACCAGACTTTCCCATAATTATCTCCTATATTTTTCATAATCAACTTTTCTGTGTTATGTTCTGTTCACCACCTCCTCCGCATTCTCCCCTAAAAAAGTCTCACCCAATTTCCTGTAAAAACGAGGGATTACACACACATTTTCATGTTATTTTCTTTCTTCATTCTTTGTTTTTGTGTTTTTTGCAATTCGTTCTTCCGAAATTTTTCATCAAAAATGCATGAAACATAAAATTTCAGCACATTCCCATTTTGTTCCTTGTCTGAAATTTTCAGTCAATTTCCTTTTTAAGAAATTTCCAGTCAGGCCCAAAAACCATCAAACCATTTGCTTAAACGTCACCGGAAAAACGTGTGTGAGAACTCTCGGAGCGCCTGACTTGACCGCCACAGGCTCCGCCCCTTTTCCAGACTCTAATCTCTGTAATTTCCGGTGGCTTTGAAGATCAGAGACACACTTTCACGTCTATTGTTCGGTGAGCTTTTTGGGAGTCTTTTGTTATGTGGAGACACCATTTTAGCATCTTTTTTACAATTTGAAACAGTTGAAAAGATAGGTGTGAATAATGTAGAAACTAGGGAAACTTTCTGACGTAAAGTGAGAATTTTTACACTTTTTAGTGGTCGGAAATGATGTTTGCACGTCATGGGCTCATTTAGACATTAATCCTAGACCGGTTTCACACTTTCCGGGCTCTTTTGGCTCTAGGTGAAGCAGTCTAAGAAAGCCCCAAGTTGAAACCGTTCTCAAACTATCTAGTTCCAGGTTTTTCTGACTCAATCTCACAGGTTTTTCCTGTCCAACTTCCGGGCTAACCGGTAATCCCGTCTGGTATAGACAATGGGTTTTTGTCCAAAAATATTCCAGATTTTTGCTCTTCTTTGCAATTTCTTCTTTACTTTGATCTGATATTCTGAATAGATTCTGATTTCATTTATATTTCGTGATTTTGCAAATATTAGGTGCAAATTGATGTCGATTTGTATCATGTGGCTGACTAACGTCAAAAGTGCACCAGTAGTTTTGAATAGGTAGTAAATTAAGGTCATAAAGAGAAAGAGAATCAATCAGAGATTTGATTCTGATGCTTGCAGGGCTGATGGATATAAAAAGAGGTGATGAAATGCAATTTCCTCAATTTATATTTTTGAATTTCTGGATTTTGAGCATTGGCAGCATGTTGCCTAGGTAACTGGGAAAGTTTCCCAGTTTTCTGAGAATTCCTAACTTTCAGTAAAACAAAAAAAAAATTCTGAAATTCACTTGAAAACCAGCAATTTAAAGGACCAATAAGAAGAGATTCTGGTCAAACGCCTTCTGATTTATTAGAGTGATTCAGACACTTGACGCCGACAATATTCTATGGCTGAAGTGGGTCATCTGAAACACCCCTAAAATTCTCATTTTCAAACAAGCTTGTTCGAGAATATCCATTCCTCTGAAACATCCGAAAGAAATCCGGCTCTTTGAAACCAAAACCAAATCGTCAAAAATCGTCATTTCTAGACAAAATCGTTAGCCTTCCAATCTTCTGAATCCAAATCAGACGTTGTCTAAGTGAACCCTAAAAGTACTGGTCATTTGATCCTGGGGAGAAAAACCTTTTCTGTTATTCAACTAGAATATTCTGGAATCTCAGGTGGTTGTCTACTACGTATCAAATGACATATTATCACCAATTCCAAAAGTTCCCACCACCATTTGTCCCATGATTTAATTATTTTTCCCTATTTCTTTTCTTTTTATTTTTCATCATTTTCCACTCCTGACTTCTTTTCGACTGACTTGACTACCAAATGATGTCAGTTGCCACCAGATATTACGATTCTTTTTCAATTCCACGTGTTTCTTTCCGGAAACAAAAACTAGTTCAAAAAGTCGGGGAAAAGTAGTAAAAATGTCAGCTAATCCAGTCAAAAAAGCCACGAATCATCGTAAATCATGTCACTTTGTCAAGGGGAGGAGTGTGTTTTTTCAAGGGTATATATAGTGTGGGGACCAGCTCAGTTTTGTGTGTTGAGGGGAAGAAAGGAGAGGACGACTCTCTTTTTGAATTTCAGAGCACGTTTTGTAGTTTTTTTCAAGAAGGTTTTCAGGGGTTCTTGGGGTCAAAATTAGGAGTCTGCTTTTCGTTCTGGTCCGTTTTGGTTCGCTCGTGTTCCCTTAATGATCAGGTCCGTTTGGATTTGGCTAACCAAATTTTTCCAACTGGTCACTGGCCTGGATAAACAATTTTCAGCCTGCAAAAATGATATCATTTGTTCCCACAATTTTCATTTTTCAGTTTTCATTTTTCATTTTCCCAATGAAAATTTCTACAAATCTTAACAAAAACCTCATGACATCATCTATTCATAATATAGGCTTTTCTTAGCTCTTGACCTACACCTACCTCTCCTCCTCGTTTTATTTATTTTCAAACTTCTTCAAAATTCATGAACCCAATAACCTTTTTTACTTTGCAGGTATATCCCGACTCGCTCACTATGCGTTTCTCCCAATTCTTGGCCATTTTCTTCATCTCAACACTCGTTTCCATGTGCTCGGCACAACCATACCAAGGCTATCGTACCTACCGTAGTCCACTCCGTGATGGGACATTCGATCATGCTTCAATGTTCAGGTAGTCTTTGGAATTAAAGAACCTGCTTCAGAACGTTCACAGATTTTTAGGTTCACCGGCGACGGCGGAGCTGCCTCTGGACAAAAGCTTCCAAGGTTTGGACAAGGTTTCAGGTAGTTAGTACCGACACTTTCCTATTTTAAGGGGGAGGGACACTTTTTTCGGGTTATTTATGATAAAAAGGTTTTTATTTGGCAATCAGATCAGAAAGTTTTAAAGCCCAATGAAAACCTTTTCTGAAATTCATAATATCTGAAAGTCTCAACATCAATAACTCATATTTTCAGAGACTACCCGTATGCGCAGAACCCATACGGTGCCTCGTCGCCGATGTATGTTTTTGACGGTCGTCTGTACAATCTGGCGTCAGCACGCTCTTAGATTGTCTTCAGAATCTGCTGAATCGAAGCGTAATGCTCCTGATTTCTTTGATTATTGATATCTTTGTTTGATTGTACTACTAACACAAATGACGGCGTCAAGTTGAAATAAATGTCGAATAAAAGTTTTCTGTTGATTTATTGGGCTTTACTCCAAAGGTTTCCACATATTTTCTGGACTTTCAGCTGATTTTGTGAAATGACATCATGTACTTTTTGTTGAGTCTAATCCAAAACGTGAATAGGTAAAATCAAGGCAACAAGATAAAAATGTATGAAAGATTTATGCGACTTGGACTTGAATTAATCTCTTCAGAGGTTTTTTTGTAAAGGTACAATCATAAAATAGGATTGATTTGTGATGCTGGATTATATCTGAAATGTATTTTTGAACTAAAAGATTTGACCCTTATAAAGTATTGGGGAATGAAATTGCTTGGGAGCTGAAGGAGTGTATAGAAGTTGAAAATGACAAAAGAAAATAGAATTGGCTCAGGTCCAAATAAAGTTTGGAAAAGGTTAAAGCTGAACACACGTATCAAAAAAAAAAGACTACAGATAACAGTTACATCAGGCTATAAGGCTTCGGTTACCGTAATCACTAGATCGCTGTCCAGTGGTTACTGTAGCTAGCTGTGGCTACTGTTTTTTAGCGTCAGTCATGCTTCCAAAACTCCAGTGTCAATATTTTGGGTCTGGATTACGAAGATTACTGTAACTACCGTAATTTCACGATACAAACTTTCAGGTTTACATTTTTATACAAGGCTTTTGGAGGGCTTCCTTTGAACATTTGAAAATTACTTTTGAAAAAACACATCTTTTTCCAATTTCCTTTTTTCTTTTCTCTTTTTTTCATTCATTTTTGACAGGAAAGAAACATCTTGCAAAAAACGAAACTAAACTAAAAACCCACACATTTTGTTCATTTTCTTTTTTTGCAAACTCTTCTCTTCTAAATGACTTTTTCCTTCTCTCTATTTTTCATTCTATTGACGTCATAAACTAAAAGTGATGAGAATCATGATTAAGCTTGCATGACTCCCTTTTTTAAAGCTTTTTCCCAATCATTTTTTGCAATATTTTGGGAAACCTTAGGTTTGTCTATTGATAAATTGTTATTAGTCATTTAATAATCTTTATGAGGAAGAAGGAAGTGGATCTTTGGGAAAAAGTTAAGGAGGAAAGGGGTCAACATTTTCTTAAATTCAATCCTAAAAGTCCGAGAGATTTTGGAAAATTCTCTAAAAATTCGAGACTTTTTTGGAAAAAAAAGTGTTAAGTTTTTCGAGCAATGTTTGTTTTGAATTTTTAAAACCAGATCAGACTATTCAAATTGATCTAGGCTCTCTAAGTTCCTTCTGAACCATAAAGAATTCTAAATTTGATATAGAGACAAGACAACAAAATCACTTCCAAATTTTTCAAAAAAGTCTTCAATCTGTTCCTCCCATTCTTTATTCTTTACCCTCCCACCCCATCCTTTTCTTCCATTTCCTTCTTCTTAATCCCATAAAATCTATAGAAATTGAAGAGAGAAAAAGAACAGAAAAGTAGAAAAAAGGGACTCTTTTTTTCTTTGTTTCCCCCAGGGGACATTCTTTCCAGAAGGAGGAGGACATTCGGAAAGTGGGTATTAGTTTGGAAGAATAAAAGAGAGGAAAAGGGAATGTCACCTAGAAAATAAAAAAGTGTCTTTTCTTCTTCTTCTCCTACTTCGACCACTTTGCTCCTCTTTTTCTTTTTTTTTTACTTCTTGGCCTCCACTACTAACAGCTGGAGTTTTGGATAGAAGATGGAATTGGATGTGGAGAAGAAGAAGAAAAAGGATGCACCCTTCTTTTTTTTGTGCTTTCCCTCATTTTATGCAAAGAAAATTACTTCCTGATGGTTTGAATGTCTGAAACAGTTTGGAATGTTTCAAGTTCTTCATAGTCGAGCAAGACTTTTGAGCTATTTTCAGCAAAAATGTTGAAGCTTTCTAATATCAAAATCTGAAAAATCGCTAAAACTGTAACTTTTTTCAGACTAGAAATCATGGGAAACATTTCTTTTTACCTCTTTTTCCCCTTGAACTTTCGGGTACCCATATTCGTCCCATGCTCACTCCCACTTCTTAAAAAGTTTGAAGGCTTATTCTGGATTCTGAAGACTGAAGCTGTACTCGTTTGGGGCAACTTTTGTCCAGGCACGCTTGTTTCGGATCCTGGCTTACCAGTTTTTAGACATTTTTCAAATCCATACAGTGTTTGAACTTAAATTTGGTGGAGTTACTGAGTTTATCTTTTTCAAAACGTTTCTTAAATCCACTTTTTTCGAGTTTTTGGATATTTTAAAAATCTTTTTTTTTTAACTTTTGATTGTACTTTGTCTCAAGGTTTACCCGGAATTCCAGAGTTTTCTTACTTTTCACCCATTTACAGCCTTTTCCAAAACTTGTTCTTTGTGCTCTCCACTTCCTATCTGTTCTATTTTGCTCTCAATCTTTCTATTTTTTTTTCATTCTTTTCCAGTTTGGGAGGCTGAAGTATATCTACTAGACACCACCAAGATGAAAAACTACTGAAAATTTCATTCTGTTTTCCTCTTTTTTTTTCTTTTTTTTTCTCCGTTGAAGCGGAAAAAATTGGAAGGAGAGAAAAAAGAGAAGTCACCAAAAAGCAAGTAGCAAAAAAAAGTTCTTGGAAATTCAATTTTATTACTTTTCGATCGAGTTTTTTGAATTTTTGGAAATTTTGGTTTCTGGTGTGTATCAAATTTTTTAGGACAGTATGAAGTTGGATTAAAATTTTTCGAATTTTTTCAGAAAGCTTTGAGATTAGATAATAAAAGAAAGGCACTGTTTTCTGGCATATTTCCCGTTTTAAAAATTTTTCTAAAAATGTCTTTGCACTTTTGTTCCATTCAATTTTCATGCCAAAATCTAATTATATTATTTTCCGTCTCTTCTTTTTCTCCATATTCGTCACTTATTTTTCTGAACCACATAATAAAAAAAAGAAGAAAAAGTGAACTTTTTGCAACCACAACCACCACAAAATTATTACACATTTTGTGGATCTCCGGACAGCAAAATATCCCTTCTCGCTCATCATTTTGTCACGTTTTTCAACTTTTCGAATTCAAAAAATGAAATATTTAGAGTTTTGACTTGAGATTTAGGTCATTCTGGAGTTTGTGGCAACTTCAGAAGTCAAAAATCTTACTTTAAAATTCAATTTTCTTGACACCTGGAATCCTGAAAAATAATATGATTTGCACCTGTTTACTCGTGATATCTCCATATTTTTCATATTCCTTTGAATAAAAAATTGTATTTATTATTCCTTCTCATTTCCCAGTTTTTCGTATTCACCACATTTATTAGCTTTTTCCCCGGGCCGGCTAGATTCATAGATAGCCTAGCAACCGACGTGGGAAGAATTTGTGCTCTCGGAGCATTATTCTAATATTTTTTTAAACTCTTTATCCCTACAAACTTTCTATTTTCAGCCCAAATGGGAGACCAAATCGAATTGGTGCGGAACGGTGGAAACAATGGGGAAATCGTGGACCAGAGGCCTCCTTTAAAAGCACAATTGAGCAGGCAGACAACACTGGGAACAGGTCATGGTTAGTTTTATTTTGGAATCCACTCAAAGACTGTAAAACTGAAAACACAAATCGACGCGAAATTCCTTGCTCTACAACTTTCCCTCTGCCTCCAAGTTTCCAAAGCCAACGAGAAAAAAGTTATTCAAGGTTGATGATTCTATGTTTCTTCCTATGGTATCTCATTGACGCGCACCCTTCTCCGCGGTCTGTTGTCTCTCAATTCTCCTCTCTTTTCTATAGACCCTCTTGGCGCTCTCTTCGGCAAGCAGTCATGTCCGAGTGGTTAAGGAGATTGACTAGAAATCAATTGGGCTCTGCCCGCGTAGGTTCGAATCCTGCTGACTGCGTCAAAACTTTTTGATTTTGGTCGGAATTTCATGGAGTTTTGGTGATGGAAGTGTCAGAACGAGATAAAAAGCCTGGGAACAGAAACAATGATCAAGGTTAACAATAAACATTCAGCTAGGTGATCTACGATATGAAGGGTGCCCTTCTATTACAGTTATCAAGGTTTTATGAAATCCTTTCGTATCTGATCATTAATCATCCCACTCCCAATCACCATCATCCTCTCCTCTTCATTTCTCCAAATTGATGTGGAAAATCACAGAAAAAATGTTGAATGACAATACAAATATTTGACCACTCTGCTCATTTCTTCTTTCTCTTTTTTTTCTATTTGATTCACCCGCCCCAATTCATTTTGTGATTTTGATTCCTTGTCGAAAGACAATTCATTTTGAGTAAGGTCAAAATGGGTGCAGATAAGGAGAAAGGAGAGAAGGCGTTGGTCAAAAAGAAACGTGAGTTTTTGATGGGATAACTAGAGTTGAAAACTGGGATACTGTGTTCGGGCGGGGTATTCAAAATCCGAATAGTCTGTATCGAGTTGAAAACTTAGTATTTGGAGCTCGAAAAAGTCATAAAGTTAGGCGATATCAAACTCTGTTTCATGTCTAAACAGAACCAGGCCTGAAAAAACCCATTTAGACTATCAAATTGTTTATAGACCAAACAAGTTCAAATAGGTTGGGATTCCAGTTAACCTAGTCCAAAATCAAATAGAAGTTAGGTCAAAATCAATCCTAAATGAATTTCATCTTTGTTCAAAAAGCTGTCAATTTTGATCTCTTGGCATCTCCCGGACGCTGAATATCAGTTATTTTCTTAAAACACACCTGGTTACTGTCCGCAAGTTTAACCCTATCTTTAATTATTTTGAGCATAGTTTTCACTCGTTTTTCTAGTAATTCCCCCTCTAACTTGTCAGTGTAAAAGCACGAAACCCCCCAATAAAAACAGCTGCCAAGTGCCATCTCTTCTAGGTTTTTACCCCCGTGAATTTATTTTTCTTTTTCTTTAATCCATCCTTGTTCCCCATACTATTCATCTGGAGAAATTTCAATTTCCAATTTCCTTAAATTCTCGTTTATTTTGGAACGAAGGTCCCGCTCCTCGACTGCTCCAATTTTCTTGACTTTCTCTAGAACCTCTTCATTTCACATGCTATTTTTTAGAGTTTACCTCTATTTTCCGGAAGAAAAGGAGAAAAAAGAGGAAGAAATTGGGATGGAAAAGAGTCAAAACATCTGGATGGATGGATGGAGATGGATGAGATATATTGTGTGTTTGTGTGTGTTTTCGTTGGGTTTTTTTTTGAATTTAAGGTTTTTTTGAATCTGAGCTCAAGCTCAATTTAGGATAATTCTCACTCAAAGATAAGTTGGCATTGTGCCAAATAGGAGCAAGATCTTTCTAGATCCCCCCACCTACAGTTTTTTTTCCTTCAAAGTACCCGGAAATGAACTGAAAAATTGAACCTCAGTTTCGAACTCCCCCTCTTTTCAAATCCATAATTCATAAATTTCCGCTTGACTCACTTTTTCCACAAGTTGACAACTTTATAACCTTCCGGAGACACAAATGTTTCATTTTTTATATCCCTAGTCTCAATAAGTTCTATGACACGAACCAGTTTGTTTGGATCATTTTTCGAGCTTCTGAAGCTTTTTTCTACTTTAGCTTTCTGGAAATCTTTTATACTGTAAAGAGATGTTTTTGGTTTTCAGGAAATCTGAAATTGATTCTGCCGAGTTTGAAAAATGAGTGGTTCCGGTGAGAAAATGATGATGGCAAGAAGTAGGTAGAGAGTTAAAATAGGCTGAACATTTGGGTTTCTGAAAAAAAAAATTAAAATTGGATATCTTTGAGCTCAAATTGGAGCTCTTATATTACAAGTTATTCTGACCGTTATCCAAGTGACTTGGTCTTAAACTTAACATTTTAGCAATTTTAAAAATAACGCTTTGACGGAGAACTTAGCGAAGCTTTATGCCTCCCGTATTAAATTGAAAAGAATTTGAACTTCCGCCAACCTATCTGAGAGCCCTTGAACATCTACTGTAGGGCTTAGAACGCGTAGATTCGTTTGGACATTCAAAGCCTAATTCCTTGGCATTCTCATTACCGGAAACTTATCTTTCATGATAATCAAATCCATTTCAACATTGAAGTTTCAATCCTCAAAAACAACATTTTGATCGCTAATCCTCTTTTTTTCCAAAACAAGAGAAAAATAATATGTTTCTGACATGAAATAAATACTCAAAAGAATTCATGATCTAGTAAAATAAAAAAGAAAAAAGATGGATGGATAATCCGCTTTTCTCCACCTCCAAAGCTCTTAGAGACCACATAAATCCATCATTTTCAGTTCATGGCTAAAGAGAGAGATATGAAGGGAATTAGAGAGAAAAGAGAGGACTCTTCATCACATGTGATTACTTTTGACATCTTCCCCTTTTTTCTTGTCTTGTCTTGCCCCGTGGTCGTTCTATTTTTGACTGAAAACATTTGATTTTTGGCTGAAAAAGTTTGACTGAAAATGGTTCAGAATACTCATGCGGCGAGAAGACCAACTCGTGAGTTTTAGATTAATTGTTTGGGCTTCTAATAGGAAATTAGACTCGTTATCACCTATTTAAGATTGATTGGATCAAAAATATAAAATAAAAGTTATTCGGGCGGGAATTCAAATTTAGTTTCAAAACAAATTGTTTTTTTTCAGAAATAACCCTCGGTACCGACCAGGACCCATACAATAAAGAGGAGCTCGTGAATACGTTAAAGGTACTTTCTTTCTTTTAATTTAAAAAGCCCCTCACTTCTCAAATGTTGAATTCATGATCTTTCAGGGTCGTGAACTTGGCTTCTTCGTCATCTTCTACATCTTCGCTGTTATGTGCATTGTCATGGCATTTGAGTTTTTCAAACCCATCATTTTCACTGATAATTATCCGAATTGATACAAAAATTGATTGAAAAAGGAAACGGGTTGATTTATTAATTATTAAAATATTATTTTGATTCAAGAATTTGAAAATGAAATCATTATTGAAATCAAGTGTATCTCTCCAAGAACTTCATCACAGTGTCAAAATTTTTCTCCTTATCCATTTTTCGAATCATTCCAGCTGGATTACGGTCATGGACCTGAAAAATGTTGGGGTTTTTTTTAGTTGTTTGAATGATTCAACGGACCACATAAGCAATGTTATCATCATCAAAAAATAGTTCTCCAGTAGAACGGACGCGATCTAGAACTCTTGGCCAGATTGGTCTGAAAATTATTTTTTTCTAAATTTGAATATTGTTCTAGACTAACTTTCCAGCCACATAGCCAATAGGTTTCATATAGTCACCTTGTCGAATCCTCGAATCAAACGTGTTTCTGGTTTCTGGAAGGTAATTTTCGCGGTTTATCAGGCCGCGACGGGACACGCAACGCGGCCAAAAGTCTAAAAGCTTACCTTGTGCATATTTCAAATGATCTATTAAATCTTGTCTGGTCAGGGCGTCAGATAGTTCTAACAGCAAAAATAAAGATGATAAAGTTAGGATTAGTGAACTTCTCATAGTTCTAGGTAGCAAAATGAAACAAGATTAGGGGAAGAAAGGAAAGGAAAAAGTGAAAATTAGCCGAGATTGTCCAAATCGGAACAGTGATACGAGGTGGAAGGACAAAAATAAAACTGGATATTAGCCATAGCTTGTTCTTATCTTTCCAATTGATATGCTTTCGATAAGGTTCTAAATATTTTATTTCACAATAAACTTTCAACCTAAAAATTGGAAGTTTGAATGTACAAAGTGGTAATACTCCGATGAGGAAGCTTGAATTGATAGTGATTTCTGTTATCTGCAGCGTCTTGGACAACTACTGTATGTTCGGTGGCAACAAGCTGAAATGAAAAAGTTCAAGTTACGAAAAACTTCGTTTTACTTTACTCACCGATCCCTTATTGACCATTATAATGACTTTAGAACCATCTGGATTCAAAAATGCAGAAGTTGCAACTTCTAATTCAACCACATTCAGAGAATGATCGATCCTCACGGCTCCTGGTTTGATGAAGTGGCTGAAACTGACTTGGTTTGAGTTTTAGACACAATCGAATAGACCCACCTGAAATGTGCAATTGCATAGAACATGGGTTGTTTATAAAACTGAGCCAGTGCTGGGAATGCAATAAGTGGAGCATCAGCAAAATCTGAAACCCATGATGGACCACCCTGAGCATCTAGAATAAGATTCCGTTCTGTCCATCCAACTACCCAGTTGTTCATGTCCTGAAATCAGAAAATTAGAAGTTATATGTCTTAAAACTCACATCCAAAATATCCGTGACAGTATCCTCAGCACGATCCCAGCTACCATAATCCACTGGAGTGTCTTTGGCACCGCCTCCTTCGCTAGCTTCGGTTCCTAGAATGAAGAAGTTAGGGTGATTCTTATTAGTCTCATCAAGATGCTTGTCGGCTTCAGAATCTTGATAGGAGTGGACACCGATTCCGGAGACATATTGGGCAGCATCTTTGTCTTTTAAGACCTGGAATTCTCTGTGATTTTAGCAGTTCAGATGGGGCGGTTGACTTACCGTATCCGCCCATTTTGGTAAGTTTCCTCGATTGTCATCCATTATCAACACTTTCACATCTTTTCCAACACTTGATTTTTTCAGAGCTGGTCCAAGATCAGATTTAATAAAGTCTCTTTGAGTCTCGGCTGTGAATAGTGTGGACTGAATTTTATTCTTCTTATCCGATCCTGTTGTTGGCGCGTTTTGAGTGCTGAGACCCCAGAAGGAAATTCCATTTTTTGAGTATTCTTCGAGGAATCTGAAATGGATGGTAGGTTTTTTCCCCCAGCTTTTTTGATGACTTACTTCACAAAGTAACTGGCATAAGCCACATGGTAATTATCACCAGCTTTTCCGTTCAATGCGCCTGGCCCACCCATTTGTTTTGTGGTTTTCATCCATCCTGAAATTTACACTTTTTGTTTCTATGATTAAAATTCAAATTTTGATTAACTAACCTGGTGCGCTCCATGGCACTCCGAACAGCTTCAAGTTTTGATTATACTTTTGGGCAATTTTGATGTATGGGATCTGAATTATAAATTTTCGAAATATCTATCCGATTTCGTTTTCATACCTTCCACTGAAAATCTTCCCTGGTCAAGTTGAAATTCTGCATCATATAATCTTCTGAGACATCATCATAACTATAAACACGGCTTGAGAAGTCAGTACTAGCGATTGGAACACGACCGAATTGAAGGTTAAGACCACCTTCGGAAAAGTATTGCCGGAGTACTGTATCTGCGAGTTTATCTGGGAGACTCTTCAAATTGGCACCAGATGCATCGGAGAATGTGGATCCGAATCCTTGAATCGTTTGATACTTTTTGGAGGAATCAATTGTGAGATGGAGGGTTCCGACTGAAAATTTGAATTGGGGTTTGAAATTGTTTTCTTCCTAGTCTTTTTTCTAGTTTTTCAGAAAGATCACATTCTCAACATACATGGTTCAGCATCAGTTGCATAAATAACATCTCTGTGAAGTCGTGCACCTGCATTTGAAGATGTATAGAGGGCTGCTTGACCCATCGTTATGTCTAGTGCAGGGATCTAAAAAAATTATATTTGAAAATTCACTTTGTGAAAAATTTCTCTTTTTCAAAACTTTCACAAATTAGAATCCCTAATACCAATTTTTCAATTTACGTGATTTCTTGTTCCCTTTTATTCTCTATATAGTCCAAATCCTTACCTCATCACAAGAATCAAGACTACAAACACATACTGTTCCCGTCTTGAAAGTTTTCTGTGTGCAATCAGCCGCCTGGACAACATCTGAACTTTCCAATTATACAGCTAAAACATCCCCTTCAAAATGATCTTACCTAATCCCAAAACTAGTAATAATAAAGAAAGTATAGTTAGAAACCGTGTCTTCATGATGACCGCAAAAAAGAGCACAAAATGAAAATGTTGCCTCCGTCATTTTTAACAATTTCGTCTTATCACTAACTGGGAGTTTTATCAGGAACCGGTTCATAGAACACGTGGGAGACATGTACGACTTTTTAGAGTTTCAGGCACTCAGTTTTTGAACGATAAAGTCTTGGAGGAATGCAACAGAGATCATAGAATATAGTTTGCAAATGGCATTTGGTAAACTGGGTTGTTTTGAAAAATTGAACAATTTGCACACTTTGAGGAATTCATGAGATATTCAACTTCCTTATTTTTATTCCGTTTTTGTTCGGAGCGTTCAGTTCTTTCATGTCCATTTTGACTACCAATGGTCTCTGTTTGGATTTTGCTGTTCAAATATGGCGAAAGTTATGTTTCAGAGTGTGAAAAGTATCTGTGTTTATTAACGATGTTTTTAGTAAGCAAAAAATACTTTTTTCTGTTCTTTAGTTTGTTTCAGAAGTTTCAGAATCTTCAGACAAATCTCGTCTTATTTTAATTTTCTGGGAGTTTTGCAAGCGCGCCCTATCGCTACGCGTTATAGAGTGCGAGACGCAGAGTTCTCTGTTCTGGTCGTGGAGTAACTTTTCTGCAGTAAAAACTAGGTTTCGACAACACAAATGATTTTTTCTTGCAAATTCGTTTTGATTTCTGAAGGAATAGTAATTCTAAAATGAGGTTTTATATATTTCCGATAGTGGAATTAGTTTTTGAAATGTATTTTCAACGAATAATCGAATTATAATTTTTCTCTCTTCTTGTTTTTTACTGCAGAACATTCGTTTCATTTCAAACTTTACAATTTTTTTTATACTCACAAAACTTTTATTTTGCAGATTAAAATGGTCGATCCATCACCGAAAACGGGTGGTTCGAACGAAGATTATCAAGAAGATAAAACAGGAGACTTGGCATCAGAAGATGTTCAGACAAACTCAAATAATGAAGCGAGTAGTTCTGAAAATTTCATTGAACAAGAACTAGAAGATGGTTCTGAAGAGAAAGAAGACGTCGAAGAAGAATCAAAGAGTAATGAAGAAGAAAATGAGGAGGAATATGACGAGGATTATGAGAATAATGATAATGATGAAGAGGAGGACGAGGATGACGACGAAATTGAAGTTGAAATTGAAGCTGATAAAGATGATCTGAGAGGTAAACAATATTCAAAGAAAATTACTGAAAATATCTCAAAGTATTATTTTCAGAAACCAGATTGATATTGAAAAACGCTGAGCCTCTTCCGGACGTCGAGGATCAGACAACTAAACGTCATTCTGGTCGACAGCGTAAACCAACGAAACCATTCGATTTCGAGAAATTCGAAAAAGTAAAGCAAGAAGAAGAGGATTATATGGAGGATTTATGTGATTACGGAGATACTTCGAGAGAAACATCAGAAGATCCACAAGGCCCATCCACGTCATCATCGTCTCGCCGAGGAAACTCCAGAGTTCGCAACCCTTTTTCCAAAGAAGAACGTTGCCACGTTTTTCAATTTATTCTGGAAGAATGTCGGAGTAAAGTACCGGGAAGAGAGGGAAGGATTGCCAAAATGAAGGTTCAGACAACGTTATCCAAGACTTGGGATAAGTTTCAGAAGGTTTATGGATATAAGAGAAAGTCTTCGATTTATAGAATTCAGTGAGTTTTTATAAACTTCAATTTCATTTATCTTATAATAACATTTTCAGCTATAATTTCTACTCAAAAAAGCTGCATACAGTCCCTGGATTAACGTTAGAAGAACGTGCCGATTTGTACTACGCTATGGAAATGCCAGTAACGGATAAGAAAGAAAGAGAGAATCTTATTCAGGAATTCGGTGCAATCATCACTGCTGATAATATTGTTGTCGGTTCTACAAAGCTCACTCATTGGGATTTCACTCACTCCGGGAGTGATGAAGAGAAGGGTTAGTCTTCATAGACAATTTCACATTATTTATAAATGTAAAAATTCTAATTTTATAGTAGACTCTACTCGAGATCGATTCGTGGAGTATCATGACGGTGTGATGTGGCAGTTTATAGTGGATCGGATCAATGAGGGAAACGATCCAATTAGTTGGGGAACAAAGCTATGGAAGTCTTTTAGAGAGACTAATAATGCCGCGTTGATTGTCAAGAAATCGGTTGCTTCTTATTTGGATAGGTAAGTTATTCGGTAAAACTCCTCTCTGTTTCTTTCAACAAAAAATAGCTCGATTTTTCTTTATTGTTTGACTTAAAATTGATCACTCTTCATTCCAGATGCCGCCGGGTTATCGTCCCAAATCTTCACATCATGCCATTCGACATTGAGGCCAAAGCAGCACTTTATCAGTCTTTAGATTATCCGGTTCCCATAGAATTTAGATTTCAGTGAGTAAATTTCCATTGACATATTTTGATTTCTAAAAGTCAAGTTTCTTCCAGATTAATTGCTGAAACTGGAGTGGAATTAGATGAATCTGGACTCATCACAGACTATCCCAATCGCCCTCCTCATATCATTCTCCAGTCTCGAGACTACGATTCTCCGATTGGTCTCACTTCGACAACTGCCTATTCCACATTACGTGAACCTGAACACCGGATAGTGGTTTCACATGATGATCGTAATCCGTGGACTCCTGAAGAAGATCGAAAGATTTGGGAATATGTGAGGAGACGGGCGACGGATAATAATGGAAGACTACACAAGTTGAGCCAAGAGAAATTGGCAGATCCAAAGTTTTGGTTCTTGTTTTTAGAAGAGATGCCGACGGAGAGAGCATGTCGTTCATTGGCGGCAAGGTACTGGAAAACTCCTGCTGAAAATTGAATTAAAATTATGTTACAGGTTCAAAAAAATTTGCGAAAACGCGATAACAACGACGGATTTCGATGTGAAAACTATCCTGGAGATCTACTATATGATATCAAAGAAAGTAGATGAACAAGCGGCCGGATTGTAAGTTTTTTTTTAATTAAATCGCCTCTTGAGCCTTTGTTTCCAGATTCCAAGCCATCGCAATTCTAGTCGTGGATGACAATGAGACGATTCGATTCGCAGTTGGATTTGACTTCTTATTGGGTAGAATTGACGGAGAAGATATTTATGAAGACACCTACGCATTTTATTATCATAAGCCGTCTTTTAATCACATTTTGGGAATCGTCCACGAAGAGTGAGTTTATTTTCAAAATCAGAAAAAAAAATGCAGGCTGAAAAAACAGCCTGGAAATCCAATAGACGTTTTTGGAGTTTTGTTTTAAATATGATTTTTTTAAAACTGGTTGAATGCATTAAAGAAGGATCAGTCGCATTCTTTTCTTCAATTCCATCATAAATATCTCAATGTTTTCTCTTGTAATTCTTTATAGCCTGCCCGTAAAATTGTTCTAAAATTAATTAGAAATCGCTCGATTGACCTAGAAATTCTTAGAACTTAGTCCTCGGAAACCTAGGTTACCATCTCAACATTATCGACTTTTCCAGGCCATCCACCTCGGATTCATTCACCGAAACACGACGGATTGCCCACACAGTAATGATGCATATCAATCGATTCGAGATAGAAGAACGCGAAGCTTTCAAAATAATGAGCAATAGTAACAAGTTTCCATATGTGTAAGTTTACCCGGAAGTCTATAAATCCAAAAATCGAATGATTTCAGTGAAAGTGGTCGTGTAAAATCCAGCCTGAACAACGTACACTACAGAAAGCGAAAGATGGTTACGGATACGAAAGAAATGGAAGGATTGAATGAAGATTTCAAGTTGGTGAACCGAGTTGAAGATGGAGAAGATAGGTAATATAATAGAGGATTTTCTACCAAAAAAAAACACTGGAAATTTTCAGATTTCTGATGGACAAGGTGCCGAAAGTAGAGGAAGTAGAGGAAGAATTCCAATGGGGACAAGTCGAACAGGAAGGAGGGTAAGTGATCAACAGATACTGGCATCCCGAGTAGCGGGGTATCAGCTTCTTTTCCATTTTTTTAATTTAAAAATTTACCTCTTTTTTACAGAGAACAACCAAATCTCTACGATCCAAATGCAATGACTGAAGTCGAGGCGGCGATCGCTAATGTTCGATTCCACATTGCAGAATTTCATCAAAAACTGAAAATGTGCTCTGAAAATATGTCGGATCAAAAAAGAGCAGAATGTTTGGAAGAGATTGAGCAGTTGACACGAATGTTCCGTCTAAGTGGAAAACAAGTTCTGATCGATCCGGAGACCAGAAAGAAGAAGCCGAAGAAAGTTCAAGTCACTGCATAATTCGTTGATAGTTTCACTTTTATAATTTGATCTCAATTTGTGTTTTTGTTTCCGTTGTAGTTTATTTGCCTGTTATCATTTGTTCTATGACCTGAAGATGATGAATGAATACCAAGACATTTAGAACTTGTTTAAATCCTTTAAAAAAAAAACTTCCAAAGCAATTTTGGCAAAGACCCATAACAAACTTTACCCTCTAATCCCATTTTCAGATCCTTTAAGATCATTTCAGAATCGTCAGAGTGGGCGTCTAGTTAGTCACCATGGACCAGACTACATCACATGAGAACTCAGCACTCCCGAAATTGAAGCCTTTCCTTCGATATTCAAAAATTTTAATAAAATCATATGAAATTTTGAATTCGTTTTCGAAAAATCTAGAAGACCTTCTCTAATCCTTTATCCTATCCGAGATACGAGTCGTCAGTCATTTCCATTTTACACATATTTTTTGATATTTCCTCTCCCGACGACGAAGAAAACTTGTGTATTTTGATGGGATATCTGATATTTCTACTGATTTTTGGTGGTTTTTCTCCGTCTTGGGCACAAATTACTTCTAGTACAACTTCGACGACACCAGTGCCAGCTGTGAATAGGAGAACGGTGAGTTGAGTTGGCGGTAGTTTGAAATGTTGGAATCTGGTAGAAGGTGGAAAAGGTTTCCCTGGGAGCGAAGTGTACCATTTTTGAGTAAGCGGAAAATTTGAAAATATCAGATATAACGTTTGGTTTCCTCATGATAACAAATGCTCCAGGAACTGATAGCTTGTTCTAGAAGTTTCTGAAATTTATCAAATATCAAACAAGCCTTGTTCTTTTAAATCTTCAATAGCTTTCAATCTAAAACTTGCACCTGTGGTAGAGTGAAATGAACTTTCGGTACAGTGACCCCTAGTCAGAAAACTCAGCTTCGGGCTAGGCACCGTTTCTTTTTTGAAATTTAAAATGCCATAGGTTCTGAACTTTGGTACCTCTCGAAGACTATAAATTGAACTAGAACAATCATATTTGAAACTCATTCTACCGACCAAAATCCAACCATATTTAATTCATCTCATTTTTATTAAGATCCGTGTTGGTGTGGCTGCCGTTCAAACAACAGAACTCGATAGTATAGGATGGCCAATGTCAGGTGGTGCTGTCAATTTGGCAATTCAAAAATTAAGAGACGATGGATTCATTTCTGCTTTTGATTTTGAGTGAGTGGCTTCTTTGTGATCTATGTCTTTGTTTGTTTTCTTCCTATTATGAAATTTAGAAATCGTATAGCTTATGAATTCCGAAAATAGCTCATGAGGGATTTTCAAATCGTTTTGGAATACAATTGAAATTTTAGACTTTCTGTAAACTACACGGAATGTGATCGGTCTTTGGGTGCAGCTGTTGGAATGGATTTTATGCGGACTAAAAGATTGGATGTTGTTATTGGTCCACCATGTCAGGATCGTAAGTTCTCTTTTTTTCTCGCAAATTAGTTCAAATTTTGAACTTTCAGCAATGGAAATAATGGCAACTATGGCTACTTTCTATAAAACTCCATTACTCGCATGGGGATTGGTGACTGATTCAAAGTTTACTGATGCTGATCGGTACCCATATTTGACTAATATCATGGCTAATTCCTTGTCGTAAGTTGCAATTTTTGGGGTTTGCGCATGTTCATTGAGAAGATTAGATTTCGAAGAGTTTATAGTATGATTCAAGAGATGAGGGGCTTCAAAATGGGTTGTTAGTTTAAACGATCTTTCAAAATTGGTCAAAATAAGTTCAGGACCACTAAATGTTCAATCTCTAGGTTTCTCATGTGACTTGGAAATCTTCAGGGATAATAAACAAGACTAGGCCTACCAACCTTTTAATTCCAGACTCGGATTTTCTCTTGTCAAACTTCTGGAAATGATGGATTGGGATCGTGTTGCTCTTCTCTATGAGACCAGTGCTCAAGACTATCCACTGTCTATAATCAATGACGTGGAAACCGCTATCAATGAATATGATTCCTATTCAGTCAACGTGGTCGTGAAACAAGCCCTTCCTAGTGGAGATTCAAACGACGCTCAGTATATTTCAATCTTGAATCGGATAAAAGCAAGATGTCGAAGTGAGTTGTTTTCAGAAGATTCAAATTAAAAACAAAAAAGAGAGGATTTCAGTAATAATCTATGTGATCCAAACCGCTACACCCCGTCGAAGATATCTCCGAATGATAACTGAACAGAATATGGTATCTGATGAGTATGTCCACATTCTGTTGGGATTAAGGAGTATCGGGTTTGGTGAGTTATTAAAGGATTTTGAAACATCTAAAAATTGAAAATCCATCAAAACCTTTCTTTTGAAACCCGTTTGTGTTTCAGGAAAACAAAGTGCAGGACTGACGAAATGTGAGTTGAACTGCTGTAAGTTTGATATCAACTTTGTCGTATCGTGATTTTCAGACGATTGAATGCTTTGTTGTGTTTCAATGTTTTATCAATGTTTTCGTAGTCATTTTTGTCCTTAACTGTCCGTCAATTTGTCCGTCAATAGTCCTTTTGATATTCTGAAGTCTTGGTCAGCACTCCCCAAAAACTAAAACGTTCAATCTTCCTCTTTTTCCCGCCAAAACCAATTTTTCAAAACTTACAGTATCCTCCGGGTTAACTCCAGTTTGGGAAGCTTCACCTGACGATGGTTGGAATGAAAGACTCAAAGTAGCAGCCACTCGAATGCTTGTTGTGAGTAACCTATGGTAGCTTTTCATTAGGCTACCGTAATCCCCTTAGATCCGCATGTTTAAAGTCGTTCCCCTTTTTCAGATGGATCTCCCAGCCACGGTAGGAAATATAGAAATATTGTTTTGAAAATGAAACCGAAAAGGAATTGAATTGTGAAAACCGTGAGATTTGTTTAGGAATTTCGAGTGTAATTTCGGATGTTTGCAAACCAAAAGTAACTATTATTGGATTCAGTATAAACTTTCAGAAATTTGGAACACCATATTGACTTTTTTAAACAAAATTTTACTTTTATTTTTTAAATAGAGTCAATATGGAGCTCAAAAACATCAGACTTCAAATAGAACAGGAAATAAACAAACCGATTTTCAGATGGATCTCTCCACCGACGTTCCTGACATCAACTACCTGAACACTTTCACCGCCCAGTGTGGAGCTCAAGTTGTGAATCCACCTGTAAACTGTCAGACTCCAGCTTGTGTGAATGCTTCTACTTCGGTAATCTCTAATATAAGAGCATCACAAAAACGAACTTCTTGCAGCCTCCCGCAGCATTCGCCAGAAGTCTTCATGATGTTTTCTATCTGTATGGGTTAGCTATCACCAATCTTTATAATCAGAATCCAGCTTTTTTGAATGATGGACAGAAAATTAACGATGCCATGCAGTTGAATTTCCAAGGTATCTCAGAAAATAATTTCTTTGATTTTGTTCCAAGATCTCATTTCCAGGTCTCACTGGAGAAGTTTCTATAAATGCTAACAACACAAGAGTGCCCAAATTGATGCTCTATGCTCTCAATGATAAATACGATCAGGCATCCTACATGAACTTGACCTATTCGCTGGATGGTGGAGCGGTGGGGAGTAATTTCACGGGAAACTTTTAGAATAGAGCGTTTAGCTATAGACTTTTAAACAGACCCGAATTATACAATAACTGCCACCCGTGGCATTCCAATGAACTTATGATATCCTCTAATACCCCAATTTTTAGAGTGTCTCCCTTGGCTATGCAAACGAAGCTTCCCTCTGGTACTGGTATCATGGAAGTCGTCCCCTTTCGGTTCCAGTCTGTGGGTTCTCAGGTCTTGACTGTCCACAAACGTTCGTGGAACAGTATGGAGCTTTGGTTTTCTCGATTGGTGGAGTATTGGCGTTGGCCTTGTTGCTTCTTATAACATGCTTTTTCTATGTCATGCGGTAAGTTTTAGAAAAAAATTGAGGATCATTGAAGGTTTTTCCAGACAAAAAAAGCTGGAAAGAGACAGAATCGATGCTGAATGGCAAATCCCTCTGGTCAAACTTCAGAAGCCTCCAAAGCGAGACAGAGAAAAGATGTCGAAAAGATCCCTTCAATCTGGCCCATCCAATATCACAGACACTTCCAGAATGACATTTGATAACACATTCTCCAACTATTCTATTTATTATTTGGATAAGGATCCAGTTTTGAGTACCGCCCATCCAGCTTCAAATCTATTCCGTTCTGACTATGATACTTTTGTGAAATTGAGGAAGTTGGAACATGAGAATGTTAATAAGTTTATTGGAATGTCCATTGATGGTGCCGAGTATCTGGCTGTATGGAAAATGTGTATGCGTGGAAGTTTACAGGTAACAATTAGCCCATGCTTGAAAATATTGTGAAATTGAATCTTCAGGATATTATTGGTCAGGGTAACTTTTCCATTGATCCATTCTTCATGTTCTGTGTGATCCGTGATATGGCAGAAGGCCTCAAGTACCTCCATAACAGTTTTCTCCATGTCCATGCTAATTTGAGAAGTGGAACTGTACTTATAAATGAGTCTTGGCAAGCAAAACTGACAGATTACGGTCTTGGAAATCTTGCGGAGGAGAAGAAGCCAATGAAAAGAAGACAGTTGTGGATGGCTCCGGAAGTTATACGTGGAACTTTGCTCCCTCATCAGATAGAAAAATCTGCGGATATCTATTCACTGGCTATTATCGCATCGGAGATTCTGACGAGGAAAGAGGCATGGAATATGTCAGAGCGAAAGGATACGGTAGATGGTAAGATTCTGAAAGTTGTTTTCTACCAGTGTGAAGAATGATTTCAGAGATTGTCTACCGTATCAAAAAAGGAGGACCAAATCCACCTAGACCTGATTTGGACATGGATGGCGTGGAGATCAATCATAACTTGGTCAGTCATTTTGAACTCGTGGGCCTATAAATACATGCTTATACCATAGAGAGCCAATATGACTTTTAACAATTTGTGCCCGAACTTTGTTTGTTCGGACTTTTTGCTTTTTCAGAAGTCTTACTTTCCTTCAGACTATTTGTACTATCACATTTCCAAATTTTCAGTTAATCCTAATCCGTGACTGCTGGAATGAAGACCCATTGGATCGACCGTCTGCTGACGTCATTGTTAATCTTTTAAAGAATATGATGCCGAAGAAAGGAAATCTGATGGATCACGTCTTCAATATTCTCGAGGACTACACTACTAATTTGGAGGTGGAAGTGGAGGATAGAACAAAGGAATTGACGGCGGAGAAAAAGAAAGCTGATGTGCTGTTGGGAAGAATGTTACCAAAGTAGGACTGTCTGGGTTTTTCTCAATAGTCCCATGTTTTGAAATTTCAGACAAGTAGCAGAACGTCTGAAACAAGGACAAACTGTGGAGCCAGAAGGATTCGATTCAGTTACAGTATTCTTTTCGGATGTGGTCAAGTTCACTCAGCTGGCGGCAAAGTGTAGTCCGTTCCAGGTAACTTTAGATTGAAGTTTTCAATTATCTCAACTAAATCAAAGCCAAGTTTTAATTTTAAATTCCCAATTTCAGGTCGTGAACCTTCTGAACGATTTGTACAGCAATTTTGATGCCATCATCGAGGAGCACGGTGTATATAAAGTAGAGTCTATTGGTGACGGTTATCTTTGTGTTTCTGGACTACCATCCCGGAATGGCAATGCCCATATCAAGTTAGTTCTTTTCAGCTATAAATGGACTTTTTCAGTATCGTTTATCAGTATATTGAGAATTATTTTCAGACAAATCGTAGAACTCTCTCTTGACTTCATGGCCTACTGCAAAGCTTTCAAAATTCCACATTTACCCCGTGAGAAGGTGGAATTAAGAGTCGGAGTGAATAGTGGACCATGTGTAGCTGGAGTTGTTGGATTGAGTATGCCAAGATATTGTCTTTTTGGAGATACAGTCAATACGGCATCAAGAATGGAGAGTAATGGAAAAGGTAGCCTGAAACGACTTTTAAAAAACGCCTCGTTTTTATGTTTTCAGCATCCCACATCCATCTGAGTGCAGCATCATACACTCTTCTTATGAAACACTACCCCAACCAATACAACACGGCTTCTCGAGGAGATGTGATTATTAAAGGAAAAGGAGTTATGGAAACATTTTGGGTCTTTGAAAGAAATAATCAGTTCATGTCGAATTCTTACAATACCACTGCCGACCAGAATGGAGAAAACAAAAAGAAGAAAAGTGATGAAAGTGATAGTAGTCCGGATTCAACGCCTCCAAGTACACCGCCGATGCAGGATGTAAGTTTGAAAGCTAATTTGTTCTTTGAAGGATTTTTGTAACTTTCTATTTTCCAGGTAAAAGCCAACAGTCCAGTCCGTCATCGTAAACCCCCAATCCCAACCTCTCCAACATTCTCTAAACGATCTGTGAGCCCTATTGTTGAAGCGAAGGCTCGAGATATTCATAATGAAGAAACAGAAGCACTCTATCGACAATTTAGAAGACAGGAGACGTTGGCTTTAATGTGATGTAAAAATATATATATTTTGAAA
Source organism: Caenorhabditis doughertyi (assembly GCA_963572265.1). Lineage (NCBI taxonomy): Eukaryota > Metazoa > Nematoda > Chromadorea > Rhabditida > Rhabditidae > Caenorhabditis > Caenorhabditis doughertyi. Next base: position 12,810,681 of record OY751554.1, read on the forward strand.
TTCTATGATATTTTTCTTTCATCCCATATGATATATTTTTTGCTCATTTACAATCGAAAATGAATGTGATAATTTAGTTGATTCCGTGTTTTTAATTCCATCATCGGTTAGAGTCTCCAAAAAACAACTTCATTAAATTAGTTTTGTATATACAAAGTAACAATAGATCTTGGGCCCAGATGAACTTGATAATGATCAGATGATTTTTGGTTGTCCTTAACACTCAAATTGTATGGAGCCAACATATTTTTGTTTTGAAGAACAACCACTTTGGAACCGTCTGGATTTAAGAAAGCGCTTCTTTCAATTTCAGGGTTTGGAACATTTATTGAATGATCGATTCGGACAGCTCCTGGTTTGATGAAATGACTGAAAATGACTTTGTTCAAGTTTCAGACACAATCGAATAGACTCACCTAAAATGTGCAATAGCATAGAACACGGGTTGCTTGTAAAATTGAGCAAGAGCTGGGAATGCTATAATTGGAGCATCAGCAAAGTTAGATACCCATGATGGACCACCTTGAGCATCTAGTATAAGATTCCGTTCTGTCCATCCGGCAACCCAGTTGTTAAAGTCCTGAAATTTCAGAATGAGCATGAAATTGAAAATAAGATAACCTACATCCAAGATATCTGAGACGTAGTCCTCGGCACGTTCCCAGCTACCATAATCCACTGAGGTTTCTTTGGACTTGTAGCCTTCACTGGCCTGGAACAAGTTTATTATTGTCTGACAAATGTATTGTTCCATAACTGTCCCTGTTGAACCTCACTCTTCAAACCCACAAGAACAGTATTACTCGATGAAATTCATCCTGAAAATTTCACTTCAAAGACGCGTTTGCCTCTCTCCCTCTACCACTGACTTTCACCTCGCATTCTCTTTTTCTCTTTTCTCTCTCAACTTTTCTATAGACCCTCTAGGCGCTCTCTTCGGCAAGCAGTCATGTCCGAGTGGTTAAGGAGATTGACTAGAAATCAATTGGGCTCTGCCCGCGTAGGTTCGAATCCTGCTGACTGCGTCAAAGTTTTTGCTTTTTGAGCTTACCTCTGTTCCGAAGATGAAAACATTTGGATGGTTGTCATGTGTCTGTTGAAGGTGCTTATCGCTCTCTGAATCTTGATATGAATGAACGCCAATTCCAGCTACGTAAGAAGCCGTTTCCGAGTCTTTCAATACCTGGAATGTAGAGATATTCAGACTTTGTGGCTCCGCACAACTACCGTATCTGCCCATTTTGGTAGGTTTCCTCTATTATCATCCATTATCAACACTTTCAGATTCTTAGCAGCATTTGATGCTTTCAGAGCCGGTCCAAGGTCCAATTTGATGAAATCTCTTTGTGACTCAGCTGTGAACAACATTGATTGCACCTTATTCTTCTTATCTCCTCCTGTTGTTGGTTCATTTTGAGTGCTCAATCCCCAAAACTGAATTCCATTCTTATTGTATTCTTCGAAGAACTTTATGAGGTAGGTGACATAAGCCTTGTGATATGTGCCCTGATTAGATCCAAGAAGACTACCGTAACCTTGTGTCGAGTTTGTGGTTTTCAGCCAACCTGAAATTTCGCTGTATATGTAGTACTTGCTACGATTGAAAATCGGATAGTTTCTAAGACTTTTGGATTCAAGTACGCCTAATCTTACCTGGAGCACTCCATGGAACTGCGAAGAACTTCAAGTCGTGATTGTACTTCTGAGCAGATTGCATATAAGGGATCTGGAAGTTTCATTATTATGTGTTGCTGGAGTTTTCAGATGTACCTTCCACTGATAATCCTCTCTCTGCAAGTTGAAATGAACCATATTGTAGTCATCGGGACTATCGTTATAAGTGTAGACACGGCTTGAGAAGTCATTACTGGCAATGGGAACTCGAGCATACTGTAGATTTAGGCCTGAAATGAATGGTTCACGGTCTCCCCAGCTTCCAATCCGAACTGCAAATCGCAATGGAGCGCGTTTGCATTAATGAATTAATTTTTAGCACTAGAAATTGCATTTTGCAGAAATTCTCGAAATTGAGGCAAAATTATCAATGGAAACACTGAAATAATTGATCTAGGGAACTAAAGTAACGTTTTTAGCTACTATTTGACAAATATAGTGTAAAATTGAAGGACCCGGAATAATTGTTGGAATAGCTTTTCGACCGAAAAACGGCTTCATTTTGACTTTTTTTGAATGAAAGTTGTGTTATTCTTGCTCAGAAAGAAGAGCTGAAACTATTGAGACTATTTTCATTTAAAAATTCGAAAAATTTTTTTTAGCTGACTCAGAAAAGTCTTAATAATTCTGTCAATTTTGAATGTTTTTTGACGGTCTATAGCTCAAATTAATTGCCTTAGTCTGCTCTACAAATCTGTCGGACGAAATCGTGTTCAAACTTTTCGGTTTTTGAGAAAATCAAAAAAGATCACATTTCCAAGCCAAACCGGCAATTGCTAATTTCTTTTCCAATTCTTATTGAATTTATTCAGTTCTATGCCCAAAATGTTTCTAAAATCCTAGTCTACAAATTTGTCGGACGATTCTTTGAAATAAACTTTCACAAACTCCGAAAATCTTCGAAAAGTGCAATTTTCAGTGCTAAAAAATTTATTCATCTAAAATCAAGTTAATGCAAGCGCGCCCTAATGCAAACTTTTCTTTGCAGTTCGTTTTGGAAGCTGGGGAGACCGTGTGGTTTCCAAAGATGTCAATTGGCAAAAACCTGCACCTGAATCCGAGAAGTATTGTCGGATTACTGTATCTGCTAGTCTATCGGGTAAACTTTTCAGATTAGCTCCAGAAGCATCGGAAAAAGTAGAACCGAACCCTTGTATGCTTTGATACTTCTTGGAGGAATCGATAGTCAGGTGATAGCTGGTTACTGTAAAAAATAGAGATTTTGTTGAGTACCGTGCAAATTCAAGACAGTTACCGTACTCGAAAAGTTGATCTAGACTTACCTGGATCACTAGACGTAGCATAAACAATATCCCGATGTAGTCTCGCCCCAGAATTAGATGTTGTGAATGTGGCAGCTTGTCCGGATGACAGGTCAATCTTTGGTATTTCATCGCATTGAGTGACGTCACACACGCATACAGTACCCGATTTGAACTGTTTTTGTGTGCAATCGGCGGCGGAGGAGGATTGGAAAAGGAGAGCAAGAGCTAGAAATTGTGTGGTTTCTACGTAAAGTCTATTGAGAGCTACAGTAATCTAGGAAAGTCTGGAACTCAGAAGATCGAAAAATGACTCACCAAAAACTGCCCGATAAACTCCTAACCAAACTGTAGACATCCTTCGTCTACCTTACTTATCACCGCTTCTCCTTTTATATCAGTTTTCTTCCTACTGTTTCGAGCCTATTCCTAGCCTCTCACTTATCAGTTCACTTAGTACTAATGAAGTCATCTCTGTCCATTTTATTGTGTGTAGCCACGCTTTTCTAGTCACTTTTCACACGAAATTAAATAGGAAAAGTGTGCTTTATGTGGTCTACGGAAATGAGACAGAAGTCATATTATGATGAAGAAGTTGTGGTGTTTGTGACGAGAGGAAGTTAGGAAATCTGGAATGCTCTAGATAGAAGCCGAACAATGAAAAATACTTTGGAAGTGCCAATTCCGGAAGGTTAAAAGCTGGAACAGCAGAAGAATACTGTGATATAGACATAAAAGTTGAAACTGAATAGATACATAAACCTGAGTTTCAGATTCTTTCACATCTCGGTTTTTTATCACGTCATGTTTTGTGAATTGAATTCGGTTTTCTGATTAATCATTTTCTTTTGGGTTTTTGTATTCCTTTTTATCGTGTTTCCGCGACCACATTTCTCTTTCCTGTTCTAATCTCTTGATGAACTTGAATGCATTTCCCATGTTTTTTCCAACTGATACGTCTGGATCTTTTTTGAGTTTTCATAACAGAATAAATTATTCTGAACTATTTTGACTGATTGCCGTTAGAAACTTTAGTGAACAACGCTGTTCCTCTGATTCCCACGTAAATCTACACTGACTCGTCGTGGCGAGACCCACTTTTTTGAAAACAGCCAAAATTGACAGTGTAAGACAAAGTTTAAAAGCTTTATCCACAAAATTAGATTTGGTGAACATGATATAGTCTATCCTTGAAAACTGAGATCGAAATTTTGTCTGAAACAGCTAGAAATCAAAACTAATTTTTAGCAAGGGTACGGTAACAGTCGTTTCAACTGTGCGATATTCGCGATTTACGCGCTGCCCTCTTGTTTGTTTATTTTCTACTGACTATATTAAAAATAGTGTAATTTATTAGATTTTCGTCATAAATCATCTGGAGAAGGGTGAATTCGATCTCAAAAAACATGCACAATAATCAGAATTTTCGCGGATATGGTGAGATATATCGACTCTTGATTTGTAACAAACAACTGATATTTTCAGGGATCAACCAGACGCCGTCGTCTTCCAGGGCAAGTTTTGGCGGGGAGAATGATCGGAATGAAGAAAATTTGTGAATTTTTAGAGTTTTTACGATAGAGATCCACGAGACGACCGTTGGCAAGAAGAGACTGAGTGGTCGACTAAAGATGAGACATGGAGAGGGTAATAACTGATTAAACTTGAAAAAAAAATTGAAAAAGCGCCATGAAAATGACTCTCTATTTAATACATTGAATACTCATTTTTAATCCCGCTAATTTAATAATTTTTCTAGGAATCCCCGTCACAACGAGCCTCCCATTCGAGGACGGAACGAAAGTTGGAAAGGGTCATCGCCTCCGATGCATAATGATTTCCGTTTAGGGATAGGTTAGTTCGATTAAAAAACATAACTTGTGAATTCGTCGTTCAGATCGCGCTCCAATGCCCGTCGACGATCAATTTTTGGACAGATACGGAGCCAAACGGTTGAATAATGGAAATTTGGTGGATAGAGATGGATACACATTGAGAACACGTGATCCAGACTGCCGAGCGGTAAGTTTTTCATTCAAAAACAATGTCACGTTTTTCTTTTTAAAAAACCGCGCTTCTGTTATGTGGTACGCCAATACCTCACAATTTTTTCTCTATTCCCGAATAGTTTCAGCCCTCTCCACCCAACTTCAATCCTGGACGAGAAATGCGCCGAAGTCATGAAGGATCTCGTCAGAGTTGTATGAACTCAGTGGCTAGAATGAGTGAGGCGGAATTGGAAAAGGTAAAAACTAGATATTTTTTCACAACAATCAAACTTTTACAGAAAGCACGTCAACAAATGGGAATGCAAAAAATTCAAAAAATGGCGGAAGAAAACATAGCTAAAAATGGGGGAGGAGCTCGAAGAAATGGGAATGACCGAAAGAAAGAGACACCGGTGAAAAAGAATCCAGAAGACGTTGAAGGAGAGGATGAATATGAGGAAGTTGATTTGGAGCCACCTGTCAAAGAGCCAAGAGTGGAGAATAACTTCAAGAAGACGTTTCCTCGCCCATATCAATCAACGGCGGTGTCGCCCAATTCAACTATTCCATACAATAACATAAAGAAGACCTTGATTCCATCTGGGCCACCACAAGTAAGAGAAGAGAGTTGGATGAGACAATATAAGAGAGGAGTAGACGAGATGAAGATGAAAGTTTATGGGTACGCTTTTTTCCTTTGAAAACTGCACCTCAATTTTTGTCGGTTCTCTCATTTTCTGCTTTCAGACCACCTGCTGGTTCGTCCACTGCTTCGCCTGGATACCACTACCCACCGAATCATCAACCACCACCTCAGAACTATTATGGAGTGTCTCCATCTTTCGGAACACCACCTGCATCAACTTCTTCCCCATATTATCCACCGTCATCTGGATACAATCCCTTTGGAGCCCCTATCCCGCAAGCAAAACCTAAACCATTCCAAATGGATCTTCCACCTCCTGGTATAGTTGCACTTCCGCCACGGTCTTCACCTGGGCCGTCAACATCCTCGAGATATCCGGGATCTCAATATCCACCGACTGGAACAACCAATTATCCTCATACATCTACTGCCCCCGCTTCTTCTGCTCCATCTTCGTTGGTCAATGCTTTTGGAGTTTTCACTGGAGTCGCACCAGTTCATGTTCCACTGGCACCAATCAAGTTCCCGGATGCCCAGTCGTCGGATTCAGAATCAGAAGACGAAGCGATTCTAAAGCTGCGAGAAATCATTCGGAACCATGGAACAAGATAACATTCCCATAATTATCATTTAAATCGATCTCTTTTTCTCTGCATAGTTTATGTATTGAATCACTTTAATTGTTGACTTTCCTTTTTTATCTATTTGAAAACGGTTGATTTTGTTAGAACCTTTTGTTTTCTCGTTTAAGTTTACAGCGTTTCCATAGCGCTTCAATTTCTTTCTTGGTTATTCATTCGAAATTTCATACTGTTTGTTCAGATGCCACGTAGCGAGGACGAGGTTGGACAGAAGTTCGACAGATGCTTTGCCGATTCACTTCTCAAAGTGACCGGCGGTGTTGCCATTGGAATTGTCGCCAGTGTGGCGTTCTTCAAGGTAGAAATTAACTATAAGAAAAACATGATTATAAATGAAAAATTTCCACTAAACTACAGCGTTGAATTACAAATAGCTTTCAACCAGAATTGTACTATAAAAGCTTAAAGAAGATATGTTTAGTGAGCAGAAGCATGAAAAACTAATGCAGAAAATATTTATGTTCTTTGTTGTGAAATACTGAAAGCTTTGCAAAAAGTATATGTCTGAGAGCCAGACGGGATTCCTTATCGAAAAATGGGACCTACTTTCAGAGTATCTGTAAGAATAATCTCAATTTCTTTTCATTCCAGAGTCGCTCATGGCCAATTTGGTTCGGTTCGGGAGTCGGTTTGGGAACCGGATGGTCGAATTGTCGTCATGACTTTGCATCTCCATACGTTCTTCACGGAAAGAAGGTTCCATGCGGACAAGACACTCAAGGAAAGCCAGCATTCAACATTGTTCAACAACAAGACCAGAAACAATGAATTTAATGCAAAAACCCCTCCTCTCCGAACGTCTCTTCCAAGTATTCCTCTATCCCCACTTCTTTTGAATTCCACTACCATCGAAATTCAAAATTTTTATAATGCAAATCGTCCCCCCGTGTTCAGTAGGAAAAATGTGAATTTTATGAGTGAAAAAAAATAAATAAAGTAGATACACTTTATTCCAGTTAAAATGCAATAGATTAAAATAAAATTAAAGCAACTTTTAGAAAAGATGGCAAGATTTTTGACAGAGATTTACAGACGTTTCACTTTGACTGCGTGGGTTCCAATGGCATTCAAAGCAGCCATCATTTCGTCGCCTGAAGTATAGAGGAAACAGTAACTGCATTATTGTAATAAACGTACCTGTAGCTCGAATGAAGCTTGGCGGCAAGTTGAATGCAAAGCTGTTCGGGTTATCAGTGGGACGCAGCTCTACACCATAGATGTATGGGACACCACGATGTTGCATGAAGTCGATACTTGTTCCGGAAGCAGGGTCTAAAAAGAAGATTACTCGGGTCCGAAAAACTACAGAAACCTACACATCATCTCAGAAATGGTTCCATAACTATAGGAGACTCCAGTCGTGTTCTTTATGGCCTGAGCAGCTTCCTTGGCTGCATTTTGCTGCAAACAAAAGAACAGGAGATACTGTAATCCTGAATAAAACCCACTTGATCTTGATAGTTTTCAGTTCTTTCGTTAGTGTAACCCCAAGGCGATAAAAGAAGTTGACCATAAGAATGGAGACTGATGTAGACCATTGGATTGGTGATTTGCCATGTGAAGTATTCTTTGAGGCCTGAAAAATTATATTCAAAAAGTTTTTCCATGAAAAAAATGAAGCTACCGTACCCTTGATCTCCGGCTCTGAATATGGATGGCTTCCCATGTAAATGTTCGAACATGGTGTGCGATTTGCACCTGCTTCACCTAAACAAAAATTATTGAACATGGGTTACTGTATGCTACAGTACCCCATCTATATCCCCAATTTCGATTAGCATCTGCTCCAACACACCAACGATTGACAGTGGTGTTCTTGCTACGAGTTTTACGCCAGAGACGGTCCTAAAATGAAACTTTGGTTACGATGGGTTACTGTGCTTTGGAGCTTCATTTCCCAAAACCCACGTTTGTCCTGCTGTACTCATAACCATCGGGATTGACTTGTGGCATTATATACCAATCGAACTTTTGAAGATTCGCCGTCACTTGTGGATTCCTACCGTATTCCTCAACGATTTTTCGGATCATGAAAAGCCCAACGGCCGGGGCGATCCATTCACGAGCATGCACTCCGGCGTCGACTATGATCGATGGTTTTTCTGGTGGTGAACCACCTGGGGGGTGGATCTGAAAAGTTACTGTATGATTACGGTGGAAGGCTCGACTTACTTTTACTCCATAGATGGACCGTCCCTCTGATGACGTGGCAACTTTGACCATTTCAACCATATCCGATTTTTGTTCAGATAATAGTCTCATGAACTCAACCATCTGAAAATATAACGTTTCATTTAAAAAGGAATTACAGTGGGCTTACCTCATCATAAGAATGATAGGAGTTTGTATCGAAATCCTCCCACGACTTCAGAGCTCGCTTACGTCTTCTGATGGAATTCCGAAACATTGCATTGCGCTCCGCGTTGATTTGACTGAAAATTGGCTACCACATTCTGTCGTCAAAACTCATTGAATATACCTCTGAATATCTCCTTCAATCATTTTCAACGTAGAAATCTCATCCTTTGTCAGCAGTGCTTTGAACTTTTCCAAAAACTCTGGAGCAACCAAAATATCCGCATATGGATTCTGTTTCGATGGCTCCGCCCATATATCAATAAGAAGACGGGCGGTTTGAGTAGTTTGATCCAATTCCATATCATAACTTTCAAGTTTTTCCATGCTATTTGATGTGGTGTCTACTTTGAAACGGTGGAGTGTGTACCTAGAGAAATTCTCGGTTAGGTACAGTAATCTTCAAAGAGTCCTTACCCACTATAATCTGCTTGTTTTTCACCGGAGTTGATGGCGTGGCAAGACACTTGCCACGTCAGTAAGAAGGTAACCAAGTAAGAGAACCACATTGTGGAGCTGTAATTCATAGCAAATCATGAGAAAGGAACGTTCGAAAAAATAAATGAAAAATCGAAGTTCATCGGGATCTCGAAGTTTTAACGAAACTTGAGAGCTTTTCTTTTTTCGACTGAAAGAAAAATAAGAAGAAAAATGATATTTGAGATAGGATTGTTACAATGTGATGACGATTTTTGTTAGGGTTCCTGATTGTTCTGTGAACGGATTGGGAAGGAAAAAGAAAGAGGATAAAAATGTCCACGTGGATTGTAAGATTTTAGGTTGAAGGAAAATTGAAATTGGCAAAATTGGAGTCGTCAGGATGTTTTGGTCTACCAGAACGAGAGAGTCTGCGATTCTGTTTGAAGTTCCTTTATGTTTATTTTGATTGTCGGAATGGTTAGTCACAGTGGAAGAAGAAACATAATCGAAAAACTGTGAATCAACTTCGAATCAAAAAGAATGTTGTGGCAAATTATACAACTTGAACATACAAAACAGTCTAACCCTAAAGATAAAAATCTAAAAACAAACAATAAATCTTCCTTAAATATCACTTTTGGTACAAAAATAGAGTATCCCAGCTGAGTTGAAAATTCATCTGGGTACTGTAGTTTTGACTGGAAACATCCAAAAACTACCCAGAAACGAAAATGACTCATAAAATTTCAAATTGGAAAAGTTCATGAAGAAGCTCAAAAATGAAAAGTTTAGTTTTCCCCTTCTCTCTCAACTTCTCTCAAAAATTTCCACCATATGTTCCTAATTTGTTCCCTCCCCTTTCCCTTTGTCCCTCTAATCTCTTCTTCTTCTAAATGCCATATGTTTATGAAATGGCCCGTAGTCTGCGTCTCTTCTTCTCTAGTTCTATTTCCAAGGGGCTAACTTTCAAAAGATGCTTCATTCTCGATTTCAATTGAATTTCGGACGAGTCGAATGTTCAGAAAATGTTTTCAACAGATGGTAGATCATGATGAAGATGATTAATGTGTGACAAAATAGAATAAAGATCAAAGTAGAGAAAACATACAAAGTTCAGAAATCTAGATACTTTTTGACTCCAAAGCTACAGTAACCTGATAAAACGAGAAACTCAAAAATGTTGTGAAGCATGATGTTTCTGAAGGCAAGTTTTTGTCTATCTGAAGCCACAGTAACCCACCATCTTGTACGCGAATTTTGAGCTGTTAAGGCTTTCAGATCTCTAACAAAAGTAAATCTTTTTAGAAACATTTCAAACTTTCAGGTCAAAAGTATCTCTTGTTAATTGATTTTGACTGGTTCAATAGTGAAATGTTATGGTCAGATGACAAAAATACACTTACAAGTATCAAAAAACAAAAATTCTCCAAATATCATCTCATCGAAAATCAAAAAAAAACCCATAAAAACCTACGAACTAGTAATCAAGTAAGTACATAAAAATGAGACAAAGAGGCGGGAAGTCTCGCATTTTTTGTAACTTTTCGAACATTATTACACAACATTCACTTTTCATTGATAGCAGAAGCTTCTTCATGAATCAAACAGGTTTTTAGTCTTGTATCAAAAAGCTTATCAAAACGATAAAGAGATTACGAGACTTTTCCTCACTTCTGATATGATTGATGGTTGAGTGAAAATGGTATGAAGAATTTACAATATTTTCAGATGGAGATGGCCTGAAGTTGAGTTTGGATGTCAGGTTCAGATTCCTACAATATCATCCTAGAGCTCAAATAGAGACTACATTGGAATATTGAGGTTGCTGAAAAAAAGTAGACGGAAACTGATTGAAAATTAAGAAAACTTCCAAATCCTTTCTTTATTTTATAGACTCTATGGTCTACTCGTGAAAACTAGAACCAACTTACCTCTTCCACTCTACCAGTTTCTGGTGTCAATCCGTTTTTCTTTTTCATTCCCCCTCCCCTTCATCTTCCCCTTCACAACTTTTCCGCAAACAAACTCTTTTTTCTTTCCGCGCGGTAAATATCAAATATTTGCCGTTGATCGGTCTATGTTCAATTGGCACTCCTTTTTTTATATGCAGAAATTGGCAGTTTATGGAAAAATAAGATTATCTGAAAAATGATAAATAATAAGTTTAGTGTTGTTTATCCCTATCTTTTGCAGATGTTCAATATGAAACAAACGACAACTTCAGACCCATTTGGAATACATTTTTATTTTGCTCAACTGATCATATCAATATTTTCTGGAAATGAAGCGATGGAAAGAAACTTGAATCTAACTTCTGACACAAATGTTTACAGTTATTCATATGAAAAAAGACAGAATGCTGCAAGATTGAGTGCAAGTCTTCTTTTCCATACCATCCCTCTCTAGTGAGTCACCAAATTCTTATGTGAATGTACTCTCCAACTTTTATTTCAGTTCTTCTAGTTTTTTCCTGTCAGTATAACCCAGTAAAACCTTCTCAACTTTTGCTCCACAAAAACATGAACTTTTCGTGAAATAACCAGAATTTGAACACCGCTCCAAAATGTAGCGTCCGATGGGGCGCGCTTACATCATTTCCCGTGTCGCTTGGCAATAATATTTTTGTTTTCACCTTTCCCACATCGATTTCCCACAGGAAATCTCTTTTCTTCCCAAAAAAATACAATTACCGTTCAGAAAACAATATCAATTTATCAAATTATTCAGAAAAACTCAAAAACTCCCACGAATATAATGCAAAATCGACTGATATGAGTGGCAACCCGGAAAATCCGAATTATCGAGAACCTCCGCCTGAGTTATTGGCTCAAATTCAGAATCCAACTAATTCGAGGGTTAGCACTTTTTAATAAAAACGAAAAAATGCAACTTCGAATTTTTAGGTAGAGAATCCACCTCCACCGCCAGATGCCCCGAATCCACCGGTTCCACGTGTGGTGGCACCACCTCATCACCATCATCCACCTCAAAATAATAGTCTGAACGCTGCTCGGTACGATTTGCAGATATGAATAGAATGATGAAAATATATTTCTATTGATAGAAAGCATTTGAAAACAGAAAGTCAATTCAGTTTAAGTTTCAGTGATCGACTATTCCACGCAATGTTAGTAAGAGTCGCATTGAAGTACAGTGGAAGAGTGAATCTGAAATGGCGAAGGTTTATCGAAGGAGTACTACTTTTTTGGGTGAGTTTTTAATTGGAAATTGAAAAAAGAACGAAGGAGATGACGTAATTGGAAATTTACTGAAAGTAATGAGAAGAAAACTATAATTATCCAAAACTGGGAGAAAATTTTGGAAAACAAAAAAGGAACGTGATAAGAAACTCAAAAATAAAAAGAATAAAGTTATGAAACAGAATTTTCACTGTTTTCCAAAATTATTTTTTGAACCTTGAAGAATCAATTGTGAGAATGCCTTTAGTTTTTTTTTATCATCAAAAAAACTCGGTTATTAATTACTAAATTCTTAAATCGATTTCAGGCATTCATTCTACTCGCCTCTCTTCTATTCATCCATATCAACTTCACAAGATCACCCGCCTCATGTTTAGACTCAATGCAAGCTGAATGGATAAAGAAAGGAATCGTCAGAATCGAAGTGGTTCGAAATCTGGAAGTGTTGGAGGAGAAGGAGAACTTTATTAGTCATTACAGTGAGTTTTTCTTTCTTGCTTCCTAATTGTAAAAAGATTCAAGTTTCTTTCAGTCAGCGACAAATCTAATCGAATATGTCATTTTAACCCAGTTGACGTTTTTCGATTCGGCCCAAAAGTGATACCGTACTCGATGAAAGAAAGGCAAATGGCTATGGAAAACGAACAAGAGGAAAAACAAACGGTAACTAAAAACTGTAATTTCTTGTGATAAATATTTTTTTTCAGCACCGCCCATTTACTTACTACTCTACAGTTCTATCATTTCTCCGGCCGCAATTGTTCTTCGATGAGGAGGAATCTCAGATATTTTCAGTAAGTTTTTTTTCCATCTAAACAAGCTCCGCCCATTCTTGCAATCTTCAGGCAGCGAAACCTTACGATTCTACCGATGAGTTGGAATATCATGATCCACTAGAGGCAGAGGCTCACCATGCTTTTTACGAGTCAATGAAAGGTAAGTATAAAACTTTTAGAAATCGAAACTCCACCCACTTTCAGATCGTCCAGAACCTCGAGAATATGAATACATGTATCGAGTGGAATACGCAATGCTCTATGGTGTTCTGAGGTTACCACCAGATTTCCGAGAAGAACATGGAATTCCTACCACGTGGATTAGAGTGAGTTTTTCATATCGCATTGATTCCGAACCGTTCATCTTCAGATTGACGCAAGATCGAAATGTTTCGGAGACCAACTATCCCGACTCATGATGCGCCTTTTCGTTGGATATGAAGATACTGTAATAGCTGCTCTGAGAGCTCAAGCCGTCAATTTATCACTGGTTCACCCGGAAACACATTCAATGGGATATCTGCATAATCTACAAACTCATGATCACTTCCATTTTGTGGCGAATTCGATGGGCAAATCAAGTTATATCACTGCTGGAATTCTGATGATCGTTTTTGTGAGTATTTGTTTTCAAAAAAGATTTCAGACACTTGTTCGCGGTTACTGTGACACTGATCCTCCAGACCTTTGCCATCTCGATGCTCCTTCGCTTCTCCCATCATCAAATCTTTGTATTCATCATCGATTTATTGCACATGTTTGAGCTCCAACAACCTCTGAATCCACCGGTGGCCCCTCTGATTACTGTAGTTCTCGCTCTTGTTGGTAAGTTTTTTCAACTGTCCACGTTTTTCAAAATTGGTTTAATCAACAACTTTCTTTTGCACACTCGATATTATCTCGTAAACAGGCGTTTCAGGAATGGAGGCCATCATGGCTGAGGTGTTCAACGACACTTCCATAGCCTTCTACGTGATTCTGATCGTTTGGGTTGCCGATCAATACGATGCGATATGTTGTCATTCGAGCACGTCAAAGAAGTTTTGGTTGAGATTTTTCTACATTTATCAATTCTTCTTCTACTCGTATCAATATCGATTCTCGGGACAATACGGTGGATTGGCACTGCTGACGTCGGCAATGTTCATTTTAGTGAGTTTTTGAAGCTTTGAAAATCGGAACGTTTTCTGTTTTCAGCACTCAATGATCTACTTCTTCCATCACTACGAAATGCCACTCATCTTGTACCAGGATCGAGTATCACAAGTATTGGCTGATCTACACGCTCCGCAGGTATAGTTTCCTAAAATTTTTCAAAAAGATAAAAATCACTGACGTAGGGATTTTAAAACCAGTTTCTTGTATTTCTTTGATTCAACTGGGCCTAGCTTGAGCTTTTTTCAATCGTTCTCGTGCCAAGACAGCCCAGAAAATGGATTTCTTTTCCCGGGCAATTTATCTTGACACCCTGACATTATCTTTCGACCTCCGCTCTTTTCTGAGAAGATCCGCCTTGTCTATAATTAGAGAATCTCTATCCTCTCCCATCCATCTGTCATTTCCACCTGCGTGCTTCTTCTTCCGCCTTTTTTCGGATCCTCTGTTTTTTCTTCTTCTCTGAATGACATTTTCTTCGTCACTCTTCTAGAATGAATGAATGACACGATGGAAATCCGACGCCTTCTTTTCTCGATATTCCTTTTTTGTCGAGAAAAAATGAGAAAAGGGGGAGAGAAACATGTGAATGAATTATTAATATAGTTCATCTCTTTCGGAGAGAGAAAGCTCTTTTCCAGATGTCACCCTTGGAGGTCTTATTCTCTCATTTTCTTGAAGACTTCGATGCTTAAAGATCAGTTTTTGTGATATTTTACTATTCAAATCACTTATTTACTTACCTATTTCATAGATTTGAGCTTGATCTCCTGAGTGTATAGCTGAAAAACCAACCTATATCAGTCAAGAACGAATAAGAAAGGCTTTCAATTTTCCCTCAATATCAGTACTTTTTTCTCCAATTTCTTCTTATTCTCCTTCCCCACCTCAATTTTCTCCAACTTCTTGTTGGTCTTCTTGTTGGCTAACCAAAGAAAATTGGGTGGTGCGAAGAAAGAGAAATTGATGAAATTCTTTCGGCTTTTTCCAATCAAAAAAGTTGATTGAAAACAGAAAAAAAAACGCGAGTGCCAGTTTCTTTTTGTTCTGTGAGCTTTTCAGTACAGTAGGACAGGAGAGAGTCAGAATCCATCAAGTTGATTGCAAAAGTCTGGTGAAGAGCCTCGACAGTCAGAAGGCTTTTCGGGTTCAGCTCAGTTTTGCAGCTTTTCATTGTGAGGTGTCTTACTTTAGAAATGTTTCTTTTCCCGAGATTTTCCTCGGACTTTATCTTTATCTGAGGTCAACTTTTGGACTTCATAGCCATCTCGACCTTCCGATCCTATTCTCGCCTCAATTTCACCCTGTAAAAAAGTCGAGTCTTAGAAATGTTCAATCCAAGAAAAGATGAAATTTGAATCTCGTTCAACCCAACTTTTCCTCCTTTACCCACTTGTTTTTCGATAGTCTCTTCTCTCGACTCGAGCTTTCTTCAAGACTGAAAAAAACGAGTGAAAAGAAAACAAAATTTCCGTTTTTTTTTCTTCCCATTTTTTCTTCATCTCTGAGTAACCCCTCCTCCTTCTCGTCGTTTTTTTCCCATTTTTCTTGTTGTGTGGGAAAATGTGTGTAGAAAGGCTGTGCAGCACATCATCATGAAGAAGAAGTGATGGGTCCTCTCTTCGTCGTCTTTGGAAAAGAAAAGAGAGCAACTCAACAAGTTTTTTGAGACGTTGAGAGAGAAGCGACTTTACTTTACTTTGTTTTAAGTTTTTTGACTTTGGAACAGTGATTTCAGATGTTTCTAGTTAAAGGAAGTGTTTTCTAGAATCGGAATTCAATGTTGCTTTTTTTTCGATGTTGAATCCCTAAAAAAATGGTTCTGCTCTAAAAACGACTCTCTAGTTCCAGAGATTTTAAAGATTGCTATGCTCAAAATATGACATTTTGATTCAAAAAATACGATGCTAAGCACCTCCGAAAAGTCGGTGACTTCTTCGTTTCTTCCGACATATAATCCCTTCTGACAGTTGAGCGACCACGATGACGAAGAATGATGTGGCTCAAAGACTAGTAGACGTTGTATAAGTAACTTCTGCTACCGTCAGCCGACTTTTTAGACCCATCTATCCCGATTGATTTGCTTGTGTTGGCAGCTCCTATCCATTCCACATAAATATTTAAATGTGAAAAGTGGGCGGAGCTTCATTGCCTCTCCTATGTACATACAAATGAATGTATACATATTTGCACTCCGATACATCATTGCCAGGCAAGACTCATTGTTGTCATTCAGACTCTTTTTTCGTCACTTTTATCGAAGTTATTTCCTTGTTTTAATAGCTCGAGGTGGTTGTAATAGGACTAATTGGGCCTGGAATCGTGAGTTGTTGGAGGTTGCTGAGGTTGTATTCAATAGGCGAAAGCGAACCGTTTTTGACCAGGGCTATACTCCCTGGTCAGAGCTCATCTGATCCGAATTCTCCAAATCCAGAAGCTTCTGAACTAAGCAAGCAACACCATAACCCGTTTTCCGGCTCTATCATAGCACTCAACCCCAACACGTGCCCTTTTAAAATTGTGCAATTTTGAATGCTTCCACCTTCTCGTAGAAGGCTTCTCCATCCAAAAAACCGGAAATCATTTTCAAAAGGTTGGCTCTCCCCTACTATTGGGGTGGTCCATTCCTTCTCCTTTTTTTCTTCTCTCCAGAAGAAGACGTCTGTCGTAATCCTTTCTGACATTTTGAGGCTTTTGGACAGAGACGTCATTTTTCTTCTTCTGAATTCTCCTGGAAAGAGTGCTTCTTGGAAAATTTCGAACAAGTTCCGGTGAATACTCACTCTCTCTGTCTCCATTACTTTGATTAGTTTTGCATGAGAATGAATGAATGAGACACTCTATTCTATTATCTTGATGGAACAGGATTCGGAGAAATTCTGAGAGAAAAGAAGAAGGCGTTGACGTCTTCTAGAAGTGAGGGAGTCCAGACGATGCTAGGCTGAATGAATCTGAAAGTTCGAGCTAGTTGATCTTCCCCTAGTCCATCCTCTCTATCCCATATTCCAAAAGATCCATTTGAGTCGTTCAAAAAACCCATTTTATCCCATTTATTTGAATCGAAAAGTTGCCTCATTTTCCATTCTTTCTCTCTCTGTGATCTCCTCATTTTCCTCTCTGTATATGTTTGCACACATGAGGGAAAAAAGAAGGAAAAGAGAAAAAGAATGATGAAAAGGAGTATTTATTTGTTGTGTCTGTTATTTGTCCTCGTTTTTCTTTCCATCCTTTTTTTCCACCCATTCTGTGGAAAGTGAAAAACGA
The DNA here is from genome assembly GCA_963572265.1 of Caenorhabditis doughertyi. Taxonomy (NCBI): domain Eukaryota; kingdom Metazoa; phylum Nematoda; class Chromadorea; order Rhabditida; family Rhabditidae; genus Caenorhabditis; species Caenorhabditis doughertyi. Next base: position 12,828,062 of record OY751554.1, read on the forward strand.
AGTGACCATTACTTTTTTTTTGTCCGGAAAGGTTGAGTGAACTACTAACTTTTGGCTGGTAGAAAGTATGGACTGGCCTAACTGTAGTCTAAATAGACCTAGAACCGTCTGAAAGTAATCTGTCGTACTGGTTGGGCACGCTTATAAGGTCAGAGAATGCGATAAGTGGCCAGTCTATTATAACCTGGCTTTGGAACTGGCTTCTAGATCCTATCCTACTTCTATAGGCCGTCATAATCTCGAGCTACCCTATCCCAGTCTATATTTGACCTACTTGACCCTCTTCCTACCACCTCCCACACTATTCTCTATTTTGGAAAGTGTATTCTGCCTTGAGTAGGAGGAGGTTGAACAGGTGATTTTTCCTCTCCGCGCGGAATAGGAGAGAGCTATTTTCGATTCAATAGCCCTTTCCTTCTTCTTCGATCACTTTCAACACACCGCATAGTCACCTATTTTCGTCTTGGTCTCCAGCGTTTTTCTTGGCCCGATTTTTGATCTGTTATAATAGAAAAATCATGAAGTTTTTTCTCCCTTTCAGCCAAATTTTTGAGCTAGATTTTTGCTCCTTTCTGTATGTATTTTGTAGTAGGTTCGGGTACTCCCCAAAATCCAATTAAAATGTTCTTCACTTTTTTCTTTCCTTTCTCATTTGCCTTTTTTTCTACCCCAAATGCCTTTAATCCCTTATTTTCCCTTCCTTCTTGGACCTAATTGGGTTAACCAAACAAGATAGAAAACCATGTTTTTTTAAGAAAAAAAAACAATGACATTTTTTGGTCATTTTAGACGTGTTTTTCTTCTCTTGAAAAATCATATTCTCTCTGACACAAATCTTCATCATCTCTTTATCTTTCAGAACGGAATGGGAACTGTCGAAGTGCAAACGATTACCGTCGCCGTTCACAACAGAGCAACACAACAACATCAACCGGCGTCAACAAATTCATCGGCTACAGTAGGAAATAATGGAGCATCACAATCGGAGAATGAAAGGCCGACGGTAAGTGAGATTTTGGAAATAGAAATCGAGATGAATTTTGATTGGAAAAAAACGATCTGAGAACTTTACTCAATGGATACTTGAAAGTTCCTTGAAGACTAAATTTATCAATTTAAATTTCTCTGAAAATTCGTTCTCATAAACTCCCAAAAAAACGCTCTCAGTAAAGATCCAAAAGACTGTAACTTATGTCCGAAATCTTCTATAACTCACCAAAACGTTGATCAGAAAAACCAATAATCAAATTTTACAGATCGCTGAGCCGCTGAGTCCGTCAAGTGTATTCGATGCTCGTGGACCGAATCTCACCGTAGAACCAGGTATGACGATGAACTAATAATCTAAAAATAAATTGGAATCTAATAGTAAGAGAAGCCAAGCCTATTGGTGCTTGAAAATATCAAACACCTCTGAAAGTTGAAGTTTGCTATTGATATTTTGAAATCCAGATGCGTGGTGGTGGCCATAAAACTGACATGCTTTTAGTTTGAACCAGTCAGTTTCGGCTACTGGCATCATTTTAAAAACACCTGAAAAATGGCCAGTTTCTACTGGAAATAATCAATCTTTAAGGCAGTAATGTTCCTAAAAAACTATTGAAACTTGCAAAAAATGTAAAACCATTTCTAATCATCATCGTTTGTTCAGCGCCAACACAACCAGAACCAGTGTCAGAAATGGAACAAAGAGCACCACAAAATCCGGAGGAGATAATTGCTCATCAAATTGTAAACGATGCCATGAACGAGCTTTTTAATCAGGAATAACGCTGATACCTTCTTTCCTTTTCTAAGTTTCCCGCCATTGTGATTTTTGCCTCTCTTTTATCTTCCCATTCCACCCCTCTAGAACAATTGCTAGATTCTCCTTCTCTTACCTTGTTACCACTGCTCCTCATGGGTATTTTTGTATTTTTCTACATCTTCTAAAGCATACTGTACCTTTTCAGATTACTGTAACTTCATTTTGCTCCATTGATAATAACATATAATTATTGATTGATTTCCGTGAAATTGTGATGTTTTTTTCTTTCTTTTTTTCTCTTTCTACAGCTCCCGATTTTCTTAATTCACTTGATTAGTTTCTTTGCTCTAATGTTCACTGTACATTTTGATTTTTCTTTGAATGTATTGAGTATAAATTATATAAATTTTATTGAGATTATAAGAGAGATATTTGGGTTTTTGGTAGATTTGTTTCCCCGTTTATCTTGTTTTCCTTTTTTTCTGTTAGGAAGTCTGATAATAATCGAAAAATTAATAGAAAAATCATGGAGAATCCAGAAAGTATGATTGATAGGGCGAGGTTTCAAGCAGTAATGCTGGAATTATTCGAAACTTTCTGAAGCTTGAACTAGAAAACAGATTTCCAGTTGTCTGCTGGTGATAATTTGACCCGAAAGTTGACAAAAACAGCTGAAGTCCACTGTAAATAAAAAATCTCTGAATCATTTCAATTCCAAACAGTGACTGCTTCAATGATTGTTATACCCTAGCCAAAAACTGACTGACTGTACTAACCGTTATCCCACAGTGATCTATCTGATACATATCTGTCAAACTTGAAAACGAAGCTTTTAACCGGAATTCAACAGCATCCTAACCATCTTCTTCTGAGACCCCTGTTTCCTTTTCGATGACCCTTTCTAGACATTTGGACATGCTCATAGTGAGGGTGGGACCAGCCATTATTCAAGTGTTTGCGTGATGCGAAATCAGAAAAATGGAAGATGGAAAAAACAAGAATCGGAAGGAAGTTTCTTCTCCAGAGACTTCTCGTATTTGTGTTTTGGTAGTTCCGTCTGTTTGTCCGGATGTCTTAAGGTTTTGTATATTTGTAGTAGTAGACACGGAAGTTTCCAGGACCTCCCGGAAAAAGTCTAGTTCAAGTCAAAATTATGTATTTCCAGATCAAGTTTTTGCTCCAGTCTACTTTTTGATATATTATTCCCATCTCAGACCATCAACTACGGTAGATTTATTTCCGATCTCCTTTCAAAGATCATTTTCGTCACATCCCTCCCTCTCCCTATCATTCCTATCCCATGGGATGAGCCCTTGAAGATACATTTTTTTTATTCCTTGAAAAGAAGAGACACCCCCTCTACCACCACAACTGACCGCCCATCTCCGTTTTCTCCCCGGGTTTTTTTCTCGCCCATTTTTCGTCACAGACTGGTACCACCAGGCTCCTTTTCTCTCTTTCCATGTTTTTTTCTTAGAAAAAGTAGAAAAAATGGACAAGAAAAGAGGCGTTGATTGTTTTGGGTTTTGGACCACAAGAAGAGTGGAGAGAAGGGGGAGGAGACAAGAGAAGAAAAGGAACCAAAAAACTCAGTGTCAGTTTCTATTCTTTCGAGGCTTTAATTTCTGAAGAATCTGACTCAAAATCTCAAAATCTGGTTTAGGATTTCGCTTGAAGAAAAGGTCGAGGCGGTTTGATGGCATTTCCAGTCTTGTTCCAAGCTAGAGAACTTCATGCCAGTTCTAGGTAATGCAGGCCTGTATTACCTTATTTCTGAACCGGTTTCATATAAATTATCCTGTCTAATTTCAGAATTTTTTGATCCAGTTTTCATTTTTCTCAAGTCTTTGAAAGACGCAAGTTGAATAAAATAGAATCTGAGATAACTGTTCATCAGTCCTAAACATTTTATTATAAAACAGAATGCAAACCTTTCCGCTCTTTCAAAGTTATCTAGTTTCTTACCATCCTGTCTATGGATAAAAGGTCGAATAGTAGGTTCTGAACTGACTTCTGGGCTACTCTTAGGTCTTCTTCAAGACCTTCCAGTTTCGGACCGTAATGAACCATTTTCAGACTTTCTGCCAAAAATGAACCAGAACCTTACAAGGAGATTCCAGATCAATTTAGCCTCTATATGGTTCTCAGATCATGTTTTCGTTTGAGAGCTTCCAAAATTTTGTAAATGTTATCCGAACTACTTCACTGCTCTCTACAAGTTTGTGGTGTTATTTTGATCATTCTCCACTCCCAACACGAACTAAAAGTGCAACTTAGAAGAGAGACCAGATGGACCATTCCGTGCCCATTCTATCTCATTCTGTTCTTCTTTTCGGCTTTTTCTCGATCTAAAAGTGCAACATTTTCCGGATAGAAAAGGGGATAGCCGTGTCAATCTCCTCCTCCTCCAGTCTACATCATTTCCAAAAATGGATATCACATTTCGTCTTTCTTTTTTTCACACTTTGTGTCTTTGGTGTCAAAATGAAAATCTTATTAGTGGTCTTCGTTTTTCTTTGCACTCTTTGGATGAACCCTTTCTTTCTTTTCCTAACTTCTAATCTCTAACTCTTCACATCTATTCTGAAATTCCAGATGTCCATTCCTACACCACAGTATCGCCTTCAAGCGATTCGAGCTCACGACGTCTACGAGCCAGCCGAAGACACGTTTCTTCTGATTGATGCAATTGAAAAAGATATTAAGGTAACGATGAACCCATTATCCTCTTCCAAACCATACATTCTTTCAGGAAATCCGCTCTCGCAATCCCCAACTCGTCCTTGAAATCGGTTGTGGCTCAGGAGTCGTTTCCACTTTTGTCAATCAGGCTCTCGGTGGAAATGTGACGTCAGTGGCAACGGATTTGAATCCACACGCGCTGGATGTTACATTGGAGACTGCCAAACTGAATGATATCAAAATTGATGTGGTTCGAACGGATTTATTCGCAGGATTGGAGAATTTGGTTGGAAAAGTGAGTTGGCTGGAATCGAAGATACTTTTAAAAAAACTACAAACTACTTTATTCTAGGTCGACGTTCTCCTCTTCAATCCTCCCTACGTCCCCACTGAAGAAGAACCCCAATCCAACATCGAATTGACTTACGCAGGCGGTCGAACCGGTCGTTCAACACTCGATCGTCTTTTGCCACGTATACCTGAGCTACTGTCACCACGTGGTGTCTTCTACCTTGTTGCCCTTCATTCGAATGATATTCCATCACTTCTTCGAGAGCATTCTGATCAGATGACGGCGTCGGTTTCAATGGAGAGACGGTGTGGAATCGAACATTTGTATATTTTGAAATTTGTGATGAAACAACCGCCGAAAAATGATAATGATAATGTTGTTGCTGTTGCACCATTGGCTGAACATGAATAAATAGTAAAAATATTAACAATATGTTTTCTTTATTTCGATCGTAAAGGTCTGAAAGTTTTTGAAAGCTTTCAAGAAGGTAGGGTGAGATGGAATTCGGATAATATGTACATAATCAAAAGACTTTGAACAGTTAGAGATTGAACTACAGTTTCAAAAAGAAGCACAGTGATAATGATGAATAAAAATTCCGGATAATTCCTAAACTTGGTTTTTCTATTGAATAAGCTTCAATGATTTTTGGAGAAGATTGCCAAGAACAGTGGAATCCATATTGTCAACGTCATCTGACAAAGCCGATCGAATATCTTCTAGAGTATTTATTTTGGAAAGGCAAGACTTCTGGAATAATGTCAATTTGAACAGCATTTTCAGTAGTTTCTTACCTTCAAAGTTTCAAACTTGTACCGTTTTGCCAATTCGAGCTTCTCTTTATTGGATTTTTTGGAGTCTTTGACTAGGAAATCTTCACATTTTCGAATGATTGTTTGAGTATCATAGATGGTTGCCAAGTGATGAATAGGTTCGATTGTGTCGTCTGAAAAATGTTCCTGATAGTTGTATGAAGCATCCTTTGAACTATGAAACATACCATTAATAGAAGACTCTCCATATAGTGATTCTAGAAAACTCTGAAAATAATATGGATCCACAACTTCCAGAGATATCTCAGCTGTTTCCAACTCCTTTTTCAATAACATTGGCTCGAAGAACGTCGATTGAGATGCAAGGAACTGAAAAGAAATTTAATGAATCTTGAAATCTTACATTCAAAAGTTACCAATTTTGAAACATAAAACTTCTCATCCTGAACAACCAACACAACATCTGAGAAGTCCTTCATCGTCTCATCAAAATTTCTCAATTTCTTTATCTCGATTCCTTCAATTTTCCGAATTACAACATCAGCTTCAATGATCAATTTGTCGTCGACTAGGTAGTCCTTTTCCATATCCTCCCATTTCATAAATGCAGAAGTTCCCCAATTGTCTTTTGGAGATTCACTTATGAAGTCAGCACTGGATTTCAGACATAAACCCTTTCCAGTTTTCAATGACTTTACAACTATTTTGTATTCGGCATTAACCAACCAGGCTCCTTCTTTCGCTGATTGAGCACAGTAAATGTAAACGCAAAGATAAGAATCTCTTCGAGACATGCATAGTTTCCTGAAGAATTTATATAAAGAGAGAAGGGAATATGAGTCAACTAACCATGGAATACCATGATGATCTTCTACACTGCCAAAGTAACTCTTACGTTCTTTCATGCTGGATATATCTTTGAAAACATGAGAAATGAAGAACTTTTTGACAAATTGAGTCATAGTCTGGAATCAGGAATGGATTATAAAGAAGCACCTTATCGGTACTTTTTGTTGATATCAAGAAGAAAGGAAGATCAATTATGATTGCATTTATTCAATTATACAGTTTGGCAAAATAGGAAAACACGACAGCTTGGAGTTGAGAACTCAAATGAGATTCCAGACGATAGTTATAGTCCATAATGTGTTCCTACAACTACATTTTATGGAAACTCGCGATTTTTCAAGTAAATAAGAAAACAAATATTGTACAAATCTTTGAAGGAACAACTTTGAACAACAACTTCTTTGAATGATTACATTTTCTGGAAATCCTGAACAGGTGAGAAGATAAAGATAACCGTTTCCCCTGAAGTTTTCAGAAATTTCAGAAATCTTTTTTGATGTTTCGGAATATAGGCATAGTTTTAAAAACCTTTATTACTACTACGTCAAACGTTCAAAACTAAAAAGAATTCTTGTCAAAAGGTTGAGAACCTTTTGAAAAATTTCTAATAGAAACTATATGATCTATTTGTTCTTATCATCACTCTAGACGCATTTGTCATATAGAATATTAACAATGAGCAATGCAATTTATGATGAGGAAAAGGGGGCGGAGGAAAGAAGAGACAACATGAGTGTATTCTCGATCTTTTTCCGCTGAGTATCATTATGATGAGTGGGCGTGGCCTAAATACAATTTCTGACGTCATACCGTACTCCTAAACTAATCCAATTTGTTTCAAAAGTTACTGAATTGTAATTTGTAGTTCATTTTCTTCCTTTTCCATTTACCAAGTTTTGCTTGTAGTTTGTAATCGCTTTCAGGATCTACCAGTACCATACACCCGTTTTGAAAAGTCAGAATCTCAATTCCACAAAAGGTTTTCAAATTTCTAAAACTATAAAGTGAATTTATTCCAGTCACAATAAGACACATAAATACCATAAGCTCACACACAGGTAAAAGTCAAAAATTATGCACAGCATAGAATACACAATAAACCGGAGACGACAAAAAAAGCAATGAGGAGAACAAAAGATTGGGAGGGGAATGTGTGAAAAACGTGGAAGGAAAAGTGAACTGAAACCGATGAGAAAGGGGGGAAAACATAAAAAGTCCCTATATTGACATATACAAATTACACAGAGAGATAAATAAATAAATAAAAATGAAAAAAAGTTATTCGTTGCGGGACCCTGGACGAGAAGAAGGACGAGAGTTGGAAGCGGATGGAGGGCGGGCAATTCTAGAAGTTGGACGAGCAGTCATTGAAGATCCACTGGATCCAGGCCGAGCGATTCCAGATGATGGAGCGGCTGAAATTATAATTATTGTAGTGAATATTGTCTCTCTTCCCTTACCAATTCTGGATCGAGGCGCCACAATACCACTTGCGGTTTGTGGACGAGCGATTCCGATTGGCTTCTGAGCATTAGGCACAGTTGAGGAGGAAGTAGGCGGAGCCTGTCGTCTGACAACATTCGGAGCAATTGGGGCGACACGAACAGGAGCCTTTGGAGCACTTGTTGGACGAGTCGCTGGGACTGCTGAAACTAGAGATGGCATGAGAAACTATATAGTCTACCGTCTATTACCTTTTGCAACCGGCCGTGTTGTCGCTGGAGCTACAGTGGCTTTTGGCTTTGGAGCTCCTCCGAAATTTGGCGCTGGTCTTGCCACGAACGGTTTAGGCTTTGGAGGAGCTGCCGCCTGAACAACCGGCTTCGGAGATGGTGCACGGCGAGCCACTACAGTAGGAGGACGTGGCGCTGGAGGACGAGGGGCAGTGGCACTTTGAACCGGTCGAACTGTTCCAGACGGTCTTGAAGACGTCGTTGGGGGTCTACTACTACTTGGCCTGGCGCCAGTTGTTTGTTGCCTTGGTGCCACTGCTGCTGACGTGGCACGCTTTGGAGGTCCAGATGAAGTAGAGGAGGCGGAGCTTCCGATTTTGTAGTGTTTTGCGAGACGAAGCATTTCTGGACTGGCAGCCTTTCCGAACTCCTTTTCAAGTTCTTCGATGATTGTGGGAATCTTTAAAATTGAAATGAGATATTTGATTGAAAATAGTCTGAATTCCATACCTTATCGGCCTTCAATTTGTCCTCATAAACTTCAGATAACAGTCTCTTTGCAATCGCCTCTCCCATTGACTTTTGAATCGAAGCCACAATTCGAATTGCCGCTTCACGAACCTCTTTGTCAGCGTCGTTGGTGGCCTTCGTGATGTGCTCTGCGAGCTGCTTTACCGCATCAATTTCAACTGTTTTCGTGTCGTTTTTGGCGAAAAATCGGCTAAGGAATAGGGCAGTTTGTTGACGAGTTTGAGGGTTTTTGGAAGCAAGGGCCGAAATGACAGATTCAGAATAGGCAGATAAAGGGGTCTGAAATATAGGGACAGGTAATTGAAATCTGATTTGTTGTGATTATGATACTTACCGTATTCGCCGCCTCATCACAGTACTCCACAAGTGCATCCCTCAACACAGCCTTCTTATCTTTCAGTTTATCAAAAACCACTGGAAACGCACGATGAGCCAATGAAGCATAAGCAAATCGACTCTTCTGAGCTACATCCTTCAGAATTTGAGCCGCGAGAGATGCCACGTTGACGTTCACATCTTTTTCAATGATTTTGATTAGAGTCTTTAGAATCTCAACAAGACGTTCCGAGAGATCTATTCGCAGAATTCCTTCCATTGATTTCTTTACACTTTCTCCTCCGGCTACTCTTTCCTTCCAATTCTTATCCACCAATTGTGCTTCCGCTCCCTTATCAATCTTCTTCGTCACATCTTCTGAATCCACAATATCCCAAGGATCCATGGCTGTTGTAGCGGACGACGTGGTGGCTCCAGAATCTCCTACTGTTGTGTTCTCATCATTGGCTTCAGAGCCTTCTATCTGTCCATTTTCAGTAGATTTTGGTTGAGACTCCAGGAACTTTTTGAATTCTTCCGTTGCTTCTTCTCTGTATTGTTCGATTTTTTCTAATTTGGAAGTTTCCGTAGATATTGGGACTAGAAAAGCAGTGATCGCATCACCCATAAGACGTTTTAGACCACCAAGAGCCTGGCAAGCCTTGTCACGAACTGTCACGTCACTTTCAGATGAGGCCTGAAATAAAATTTCTAGGGTTTTCTAAATTTCGAATTTCAAAAATACCTTCACAATCAATGGAGTTACTGTCTTAACAAACGGAATATCCGGTGAGTATTGACGGCAGAAAAAGAGGAATAAGAAGGAGAGAAGAGTCTGTTTTGATTCTGGAGATGGAATAGCAAACCAATCGACAATGTCTTTTTGAAGACGTTCTGGGGTAGTGCTATCCGAGACAGATATCATTGTTGCTAGGACTGCGTCTCTTACATTTTTCTTCTTATCTTTGGCACGTTTGATCAGGAAGGGAACGACCTGGAATAAAGAAACTTGAGTGGTTTTGAAGTGGATGTCAGCGAAATTTCTGTTAATAATGTGGAGTTGTGAAGGAATAATGTGTTTCAGAGACTCATTCAGAAGTTGTTTCTTTCAATTTCGAGACTTTTGTCATGTCAAAACAAGCTCTCCGAGTCAAACTATTAGACTTCTTTTCACTTTTTATGACCGACTTGTCTCCAATGTCTTTCAATTTCAGAGGAGCTACTTTCAGTTTCTTTATTTCCTTTCAACGCTTTTTTCTCTCCGTACCATTCCAATGAATCCTCCAAACTTTTGTCTCAATCCTTTCGCCAATAATTCGACTGTTCGAATCGCTGTTGTCACCACTACAATATTCGATTCTCGATCCAAAATCTTTCGAATTTCGTCCATTAACTCTCCGTAAATCGTCATTGTTGCTGTGGAGAGACGTGGATTTTGCTCCATTATTGTGTTTAAAGCCTGAAAGAATTGGGTTGACTTATTGATGAAACTGGTTTGTTTCCGACAAAAATCTGGTTTTGAGATTCCGAAGAATCACTGCTAAAGCCTTCGGCTTTTTTAAAAACAGATTTCAGCCTATTTTTCGTTCAATATTCTGTACCTCCAAGCCTTCTTTTCTTTCTTTCCATTTGGCTCCAGCCTCCAAAACTGCTTTTTTGTGCTCGCTGGGCCATTTTGCCACCACATCCACCTCATCTAAAATCGACCACTCATCCATCTAGAAACTCAACATTATCTGCCTCTTGTAAACTCAAAAATCCGATAAAACCTCTCGAAAAAACGTGAAAATGTCTAGGAAAACTACGATTGAAACGACTCAAATTGGGGCAAATTCATGAGAAAAAAAATTGAAAAAAAAAAGAAATCGGGCAAAACCAAACAAATAAAGGCGAAAACGGGGATATTCTGAAAGCAGGAGAAGCAAACAATTGGAAAATAGAAAAAAAGAAAACACGAAGCGGGAAATTCAAAAAAAATTGAGAAAAAATTGACAAAAAGTTTGGGAAAAGATCTTGGGGGGCGATATAAAGAACCATGAAGAGATGCTCAAAATTGGGGAAGAAAAAGGGGGAGGGGGCTTATTAGAATTGCAGAATTTATTGTGGCATCATCTCCTGTTTCTCGCCTCCGACAGCCTTCTTGGTTCCTGACACGATGTCGTCGATGCGGAGAAGCATTACCTGAAAGATGAAGAATGAGAAGTGGAAAATAGGATTTTATTAGAAGGAGAAAGGAAAATTCTCGCCGATTTCAATATATTGTCAAGCGCTTACCGATGTCTCAATGGCGGTTTTGAGGACTTGAAGGCGAACGGCAAGTGGATCCCAGATTTGCAATTTGTTCATATCGACCAAATCTCCAGTGGTTCCATCAACTCCGAAAGTCCAGTTGGCAGCATCCTGTGCGTGAATAGCACGAAGTTCGGTCATTTTTCTGATCGTTGATCCACCGCAGTTTTGAATAAGTGTACGTGGAATCACTTCAAGTGCCAAACCGATAGCCTTGTATGGCCACTTCTTGACTCCGTCCATTTTTGCTCCTTGTTGCTCGATTTCGCGGCTCAAAGCCATCTCGAGAGCTCCACCTCCGGGCACCAACTTTGGGTTGATCATCACGTTGCGGACGACGTGGAGGGAGTCTTGAAGATTGCGTTCAACCTGAAAATTGAAGTTTCTTCGGTCAGTTTTGAATCAAAATTCTTGAATAGCATGAACCAAAAATCTTTCGCTATTATAGTTGACAGATGTATTAGCTAGTCCTTATTTCGAAGATAGCCCTTTTTCTATCTTTTCTATCTATCGAAATATTTTAATTTTCACATAAAAACGAAAATCTACCTCATTAATAACATCCTTTGATGGTCCACGAAGGACAACTGTGCAAGCTGTGGTAGATTCAGAAGTGACATAAGTGTAATATTCATCGGCAATCTTGATAACTTCGAAAAGTTGTGCCTGAGTTCCGACGTCCTCCTCTCTCAAATCGGAGGTATCGTGTGCAATTCTGGCTCCACATACTCTCGACAAACGGTTGTTATCTGTCTTCTTGAGACGTCTCAAACAAGTGATTCCAGCCTTGAGCAAGAAATGTTGAGCCAAATCGGAAATTCCTTTTTCGGTGAAGACAAGATCTGGTTTCAGGGCAATGATTTCGTCGCATTGCTTGCGAATCGCCTGCTCTTCTTGCTCCAAAATGGCGGAGATGTCCTCCTCACGCATGATTTCCAAAGAAGTTTGGGATTCTCCCTTCTTGTACTCCAAATTGCAATCAAGAAGAACAATACGTGGATTTTCAATGCGGCGCTTCATTTTGGCGTGAAGAATGTCCTTGTTGAGAACGACTCCCTTGACGACTTGCGAGTCTTCGATGCGGCCTCCTGGGATCTTCTCGATACGGCAGTATCTAGAAATAACAATACTTATAAGTTTGTTCACCCATTTCTAATAGACATTAAACCAAAATTCACAATAATTACCTCTTGATATCAATCTCTCTGACACCGGCCTTCTCGACACGAATAGTTTTAACAGCCTCAATCGAGATGTTCACAGCCAAATCCATCCATTTGCTGATCATTTTAGTGCCCAAACACGACTTGACAACGGTGGCGATCTCATTATCATTGGTGATATCGACGTCACGGGAGAATTTCTTCTCTGCCCACTGAATCATATCCTCGAGAGCCTGACGATAGGCCTGAATGATCAGTGTTGGGTGGGTCTTCTGCTCCAAATAGGTCTGAGCATGAGCCATCACTTCACCAGCCAGAATGATGACCGAGGTGGTACCGTCTCCGGTCTCTTCGTCTTGGGTACGAGCGATTTCGATCATACTCTTGGCGGCTGGGTGTTTCACTGTGATTTCTCTGCAACATTATCGTGAAAAACGGGAAAAACAGCAGCATTTTGTTTGTGAGCAATAAACAACTGATAATTTCATTGAAAGACTTTTTCAGAGCATACTTCCATATAAGTCTTATATCAATTTTAACTCCTTTTTATTTTGTAATCACCTCAAAATAGCATTTCCGTCGTTGGTCATCACAATTCCTCCCATTGGGTCCATCAACATCTTGAGCATGGCTCTTGGTCCCAAGCTGGTGCGGATCACATCAGCGATGGTCTGAAAATAAGAAGTAATAAGAATTCTGTTGATTTTTTTGCAATTTCTTACCTTGCAAGCATTGATGTTTCCGACTTGAACCTGGTGTCCACTCTCTCTTTTCGTACCCTGACTGAGCACAATGATCGGCTGTTGTCCGGCTCCGCGCATCATTTTTACGGCTGAAAGTTGAAACAGTGATGAAGATTTGAAAATATGGAACATGAAAAAGAAAAGAACAACTTGATTTGTGCACTGAAATTTTAAAAACGGAAGCAAGAAAGCCAATATTTTGAATATTCATGAAATACAAGGCTTTTCGTCTTATTTTAGAGAACTATTTTGCAATTTTTTAATAATAGCATTTTGAAGACTATTTGAATTAATCTGGACGAAAACGAAAAACGATGAAGAATTCTTCAAGATGTTTGCCGTGTTCTAAAAAAATATTTCCTTTATTTTCCGGGCAACATGACGTAAAATCTTGCTTTCCGAATGTTAAAATTTAAAATCAAAGCTTCAATTAAGTAAAAGACATAATAAAAAGTTGGAGAAACAAAAGATTTTCATGGATTTTCCGTATACTTCTCGAAACAACTAATGGCGCCGATTCAAAAGAGTATTCCAGTGCTCTGAACAGTTTCGTGTCGAGACCCATAACAAAGTTCTCTTGAGATTTTGCAATTCCAGACAATTTTCTTTTAATTTCAGTAACAGACAATAAAGTTAGTGCTTAGAAAAGACTATACTGAAAAAATTAGACAATTCAGGCCGCCAGAAGTATTTTAATCGGGCCGTGAAAGAGGGCCGGGTACGGTAACACTCGTTTCAACTGTGTCAAAAGACGTTGATTTACGCTAGCGGAGGGAAATCGTTTCATTCAGTTCACACTAGGAAAATGATAGAAAACCAAATTAGGAAGCAAATTTTCATAGGCATTTGGTTAAAAATATCAAAAATGCACTAAATACGTTCAAAACTGTCGAATTAATTCAAATTTACAGCACTTGAGAATAGATACTGTCTGCCATGAAAATAGCAGAGACTGGATCAAATTTTCGAATTTTTTTTTCAGTGTATCTGTAAAATGTCTGAATGACTAAATATATGACTTCAACTCAACTCATCAACTACATCGACAAATGCTTTCATCATTGAGTGGACAGAGCACTGCAGTTAAAGTATCATTGAACTTTCTGTAATTGAACTTGAAACATGAATCATCGCATACTATCACAAGTGCATCAACTAGAAGCTATGTTTTTTTAATCCAGAAACATAATAGAAATCGCAGCCCAGTTATGTTTCGTCATATACTTCTCCATGTTGTTGTGTGTCTTTCCTCAGCATTCCTCATGTTGACCTCTTCTTCCTCACTGTTAGTTTCCTGCCATTCAGTCGCAGTGATAGATTTGCATTGTTTTCTGTTTAGTCCTGTAGATTTTGGTTTTGGTTTTGGCTTTGTTTTTGTTTTAGTGAAGATTATGAACTGACCATTGCTTTATTTTCAACTGCTCGACTTATGAAGAAGAAATATCTCTCATGAAGACATTTGAACATATTGATTGAATCTGGACACATAACGGTGCATTTATTGTTTCTCTTCTTCTCCTGGAACTTCCCCAGTTGAGACTGCTTTCAGATTGAACAAAACTGTTTCAACTTTACTACTTGTGATCTTTGCTTCTCTTCTCAGAACTTTTCAAACTTATTTATATGCTCTTATCTTCAGAATATGACACCATTCACTGATAAGAAGTTCTCATTGTCTCACGTGGTTAAGAATATTTCCAGTCTCAAAGAAAACGAAAACAACTTCACTGTTGTAGAGGAACATTTTGGATTGCATTGGTTAGCTAGGAAAACTGTAATCTTTTTCATCACATAACTTCTTCAGGAAACTCTGCGTAGTCCGCAGAAACCCTTGGCTCTGCTTCTACTTGTATTGTAATCATGCCTGCGAAGAAGGACATAAATGGTCCGTAAAAGCGAAATACCATCTTAACGTGAGCTCCTCGACTTCGGAGAAAAGCGTTCAATCGACCGGAGATGTGCAATTCGGAAATGGAGAAAAGGCAGATAATTGGGGGAAGAAGCAATTTATGAAATGGGAAGAGATGGAAAAGAATTACATGGTTGACGGCAATTTGAATATTGGAGCTAGTGTCAGTATTTTGGAAATCGAAGGTGTCGAGAGAAAGAAATTGAGAAATTTCGACGAGTCCATGAATGACTTTTCCGATGTTGTATTGGTTGTCGAAGAAGAAAAGTTTTATGTTTCTAAATTGGTATGAAATGTTTATATTTATCTGAAAAATTGAATGATTCAAAGTTCTATTTCCAGTTTCTTGCTGCCCAATGCGAGTATTTCGAAGGAATGTTTTTGAGAAATTTCGAAGAAGCAAACAAAAAAGAAGTCACTCTCAATGAAGTAGATGCCTACTACTTTCAACTGTTTCTGGAATTGCTTTACTTGAAAACTTCTGTGAACGGTATGCTTACGGGAAAAGGTCCCTGATCTATAAAATGTATTTCCAGATGACACTGTCGATGGTATTTTAAGCCTTGGAGATATGTTCCTTGCTCCTGTAGTGATGGAAATTTGTGAGACCTTTCTTGTTAGAGACTCAAGAAAAACCTCCAAGGAAAAGCTGGAAATTGCAAATCGTTACAAATTTGAGAAGTTGAAGGTGCACTAATCCGAGAAAAACCTGAAAAGATCTTTTTTTCAGAATCACTGTTTGGACAGTATCAATACTGCTGAAGAGATTCGATCTGTTATGTTGTCTGATGTCAATGAAATGGATCCAACTGTCGTTGGAAGACTTCTTCAAAAAGCTCTCGTTTTGATTCCAAATGATAACAATAACTCGACTAACAGTAATAACTAATGTTTTTTTTCCATTTTTCTGCAATTTGTAACAAGAGGAATATTACAATTCAAAAAATTTATTCATTACTTTCAAATACTATAGTTCCGCTTTTATTACCTAATTCAATTTGAAATCATTTTCCGATTTGCGTGAATAATTGGGTGCCCTCATACTTTGCCAAGTCGATTCTTTTCTCCACAATCAGAGCTTCTGGCAAGAATCGTCCTACCACAAACTTATCCCCTTTGAAACTCCCGACGAACTTCTTCGGACCGAAAATCGAAATTACAGTGTCCGGAATCAAGGGATCCTTCAGCCCATCACATCCAGTCTCCTCCTCCCATTCGGCAGGCACATCAATCGAAGTTATCTTGAGTTTGGAATTTCTGATTTCCACAATCATCTCTTTGAATGGTTTGACCAAGCTATATCCAGATAGACAATCAACAATTAGCGAAAACTCGTCTAACTTTGGTGTGTTGTTCTGGATTGGAATATCACTGTTTAAGCGTTGCGAGACCAATCCTTTCACTTGTACATGTCTGGACTTCTTCGAATAAACGATCGTCGGCGAAAACCACTGAAAATTGAAAAAAAAGTTAAAACTCGAAAAGAGGAAACACCCACAAAGGACTGAAGACATCTGGCACACACGAATCCATCTCCTCCACGTTTCTCGGGACCACAAAATAGGGCCACTTTCGCCGAAATTGAAAATACTCGATGTCAGCTTCTCTTCGTTCCCTCTCACTCACATTTTTCGTACTTTGTTGCAATAACTTGTGCAGAAGCAAGGCCAACCATTTCCATCAGCTGAATCTCCTCATAGCCGTAGCAGTTCAATAATTGATCATCAATTTCCAAAGCCATTTTTTGGGCGATGTACGAGCAAAGGATTTTGACGCATCCAACTTTTCCATCCTGAAAATTTGCTCTAATAACCCATCGCATAACACTTGTCAAGATTCTGCGGAAAAAAGGCGTAAAAATACACGTTTTCTTTGTCTTTCTACGTATACGTATGTGGTGTTGTCAGGAGGCTTTTCCTCCTTTTTTCGTTTTCGTTACTTATGCAGAAAATCTCCGCTGATTTCTCATTCAGATAACTCTCGCTGATACCAAAAGCTGATACCAAGAGAGCTGTAATCACCTTTGAACCCACCTTTGAACATCCTTTTGTTTGCTCCAATGATGTCTTCTTGTTAGCTGACTTGAGCCATTTTCGGGATGGATAGATTTCTGAAATAATTCAAAAATAAAAACAAATTTAAGTTTTTCAATTATCCCTCATCATTTTGAATAAAACAAATTGGATATGATACTAACCACCATATTGCAGGTGAAAGGGCATTTTTTTTCTTCTCAGCACTATCATTGATCTTATCCAATGTTCTTTTCTCGGCTATCTCCACTTCACCATTTTGGACGTTCGACTTTTTCCTACTTTCTACAACTTTCGCATCTTCATCAGTACCCCCTTCACTACGACTTGAGCTGAAATTTTGAAGTTCTGAATACGTCATCATTTATTTTTCAATAACTTTTCATTTGCCATCTGATATCTCATTTGAGCAACTCTTTCGATTTTCGATCGTTCCTCTTTGCTCAATGCTTGGAACTGGGGACTGAATGAAAGACTTCCGGAACTGAAACTATTTTACTAGTTTTCAGATGATTCCTCATGATTTTTACATTGTGTACAGCTGACGGTTTGAGATGCTCAAACCTTTATGAGCCATCAACTTCTGCACCGGCGGAAATGACACCGGTTTCAGCTCAACAACGTGGTACTTTTCCGCAAGTCTTAGCAGCACGGTAATGAGGAAGGCTCTGCCTTTGTAGTATAATTCTTCTGAAAACGGGAATATAGTAGTTCGGATCACTTTCTTTTCTTTCAATTTATTATGCATCTATATGTTCCAGCTACTGTAGCAAACATTATCGGAATCTTCCGAGCCAAAATTGACCAATCTCATTTAAGGTTTCTTCAGAAATCTCAAAAAAAAAAGATTTCTGGAATCCCAATATGCTGAAGTTTGCAATGATATTAGAAAAAATGGCTGCTGTTCTGCTACAGTAACCCGGCCTGACATCATTCTGTCAATCAGAAACTTACCGGTACCATGTTTCTTCGGCATTGAGTCACTACTCCTCTAGGGATCTATTATAAAAATTTTGTAATGATAATTTTTCTTTTCGGTTTCAATTATTAATGCTAGCGTCTTACGTCACGTGGAGTATTACCAACTTTTGATGCGTGGAAATTCCCGAACAATTAACTGTAATGAAAAAAAAAATCAAGTTTTGTTCTATTCAAATTTTTGTAGAAACATCCACGTGGATGTTTCTACATAAACGTAGATCTTTACTCTCCCGCTCTCTCCGATGGATCTCTACTGAAGATTTGGGTCTCCAATAGATCCTCACCCCTGCGCCTCTCTTTCTCTCTCACTCTCTCTATTGAATCATTCCAAAATGTAAAGCTTTTTAAATAGATCATATCTCTCTTGCTCTCACCGATGGTTCTCTACTGAAGATTTTGGTCTCCAATAGATCCTCACCCCTGCGCCTCTCTTTCTCTCTCACTCTCTCTCTATTGAGTCATTCCGAAATGTAAAGCTTTTTAATTAGATCATAGCTCTCTTGCTCTCACCGATGGTTCTCTACTGAAGATTTTGGTCTCCAATAGATCCTCACCCCTGCGCCTCTCTTTCTCTCTCACTCTCTCTCGTGAGTCATTCCAAAATGTAAAGCTTTTTAATTAGATCATAGCTCTCTTGCTCTCACCGATGGTTCTCTACTGAAGATTTTGGTCTCCAATAGATCCTCACCCCTGCGCCTCTCTTTCTCTCTCACTCTCTCTCTATTGAGTCATTCCGAAATGTAAAGCTTTTTAATTAGATCATAGCTCTCTTGCTCTCACCGATGGTTCTCTACTGAAGATTTGGGTCTCCAATAGATCCTCACCCCTGCGCCTCTCTTTCTCTCTCACTCTCTCTCTATTGAGTCATTCCGAAATGTAAAGCTTTTTAATTAGATCATAGCTCTCTTGCTCTCACCGATGGTTCTCTACTGAAGATTTGGGTCTCCAATAGATCCTCACCACTGCGCCTCTCTTTCTCTCTCACTCTCTCTCTATTGAATCATTCCAAAATGTAAAGCTTTTTAAATAGATCATATCTCTCTTGCTCTCACCGATGGATCACTACTGAAGATTTGGGTCTCCAATAGATCCTCACCCCTGCGCCTCTCTTTCTCTCTCACTCTCTCTCTATTGAATCATTCCAAAATGTAAAGCTTTTTAAATAGATCATATCTCTCTTGCTCTCACCGATGGTTCTCTACTGAAGATTTGGGTCTCCAATAGATCCTCACCCCTGCGCCTCTCTTTCTCTCTCACTCTCTCTCTATTGAATCATTCCAAAATGTAAAGCTTTTTAAATAGATCATATCTCTCTTGCTCTCACCGATGGTTCTCTACTGAAGATTTGGGTCTCCAATAGATCCTCACCCCTGCGCCTCTCTTTCTCTCTCACTCTCTCTCTATTGAATCATTCCAAAATGTAAAGCTTTTTAAATAGATCATATCTCTCTTGCTCTCACCGATGGTTCTCTACTGAAGATTTTGGTCTCCAATAGATCCTCACCCCTGCGCCTCTCTTTCTCTCTCACTCTCTCTCTATTGAATCATTCCAAAATGTAAAGCTTTTTAAATAGATCATATCTCTCTTGCTCTCACCGATGGTTCTCTACTGAAGATTTGGGTCTCCAATAGATCCTCACCCCTGCGCCTCTCTTTCTCTCTCACTCTCTCTCTATTGAATCATTCCAAAATGTAAAGCTTTTTAAATAGATCATATCTCTCTTGCTCTCACCGATGGTTCTCTACTGAAGATTTGGGTCTCCAATAGATCCTCACCCCTGCGCCTCTCTTTCTCTCTCACTCTCTCTCTATTGAATCATTCCAAAATGTAAAGCTTTTTAAATAGATCATATCTCTCTTGCTCTCACCGATGGTTCTCTACTGAAGATTTGGGTCTCCAATAGATCCTCACCCCTGCGCCTCTCTTTCTCTCTCACTCTCTCTCTATTGAATCATTCCAAAATGTAAAGCTTTTTAAATAGATCATATCTCTCTTGCTCTCACCGATGGTTCTCTACTGAAGATTTTGGTCTCCAATAGATCCTCACCCCTGCGCCTCTCTTTCTCTCTCACTCTCTCTCTATTGAGTCATTCCAAAATGTAAAGCTTTTTAAATAGATCATATCTCTCTTGCTCTCACCGATGGTTCTCTACTGAAGATTTTGGTCTCCAATAGATCCTCACCCCTGCGCCTCTCTTTCTCTCTCACTCTCTCTCTATTGAGTCATTCCAAAATGTAAAGCTTTTTAAATAGATCATATCTCTCTTGCTCTCACCGATGGTTCTCTACTGAAGATTTGGGTCTCCAATAGATCCTCACCCCTGCGCCTCTCTTTCTCTCTCACTCTCTCTCTATTGAGTCGTTCCAAAATGTAAAGCTTTTTAAATAGATCATATCTCTCTTGCTCTCACCGATGGTTCTCTACTGAAGATTTGGGTCTCCAATAGATCCTCACCCCTGCGCCTCTCTTTCTCTCTCACTCTCTCTCTATTGAGTCGTTCCAAAATGTAAAGCTTTTTAAATAGATCATATCTCTCTTGCTCTCACCGATGGTTCTCTACTGAAGATTTTGGTCTCCAATAGATCCTCACCCCTGCGCCTCTCTTTCTCTCTCACTCTCTCTATTGAGTCATTCCAAAATGTAAAGCTTTTTAAATAGATCATATCTCTCTTGCTCTCACCGATGGTTCTCTACTGAAGATTTTGGTCTCCAATAGATCCTCACCCCTGCGCCTCTCTTTCTCTCTCACTCTCTCTCTATTGAGTCGTTCCAAAATGTAAAGCTTTTTAAATAGATCATATCTCTCTTGCTCTCACCGATGGTTCTCTACTGAAGATTTTGGTCTCCAATAGATCCTCACCCCTGCGCTCTGTCTAGTGGATCACCATCTCTTTCTCTCTCTCTCTTTCTATCAGTGGATCAGTACTCCTAATGGACATACCTGCGTAAGACTTGTTCCTCATCACACTGCTACCTTCCAATAATTGTGCCATCAAATAAAATATTTCCATTGATCGGCTGGGTGACATCATCCACAATCATGATGGGATCCACTTGAAAATCCAATGAATCGAGCATTGTCTTATCTGCTCGGTTGTAGCTCATCTAAAAAGGTACAGAGGATTAAATATGGAATGATAAGTTTAAGTGAAAAGGTGTTTTAAGAGAGTAAAGGTAGAAGGAGGGTATGAAAAAAATCAATAGTTCAAATGAGACCGTCTGTGCTAGATGAGGGAGACGGGCGGTCCTCTTATGGAATCAAGAGAATGAGAATATCGTTGTGGTTTATGTATCCCCTTATTGAATTTGTACGCTGAATACGCGCGCTAGCAGACGGAGCGCGTCTTCTCCTGGGAAGAATGGACCTATCTCGAGGGATAGACCATCCATGAGAAAAATCGATGAACTAATGGAAGTTATTGTTTTTTTTTTCTAAAAAATCAGTTCGAAAGTACAGAAAAGAGAAATGACTGGGAAACCAAAAACTATGATATAAAGTAATATTTTATATCATAGTCAGAGAAAGATTGGGAAGAAACAGATCGAAAATTGATATTCTTTGTAAAACTAAAGAGAGGACCAATTCAGTAAGGGTAAAAAATGTAAAGAGAAAGAGATGGTACCGAATTGATCAATAATCTAAAGGGGAGGGAGACGACCGAATAGAGAGAGAAAAAAAAGAAGGAATGAGGATGCCTGTGTTGGTTTCCCACTTTTATACTCATTAACCAGTTCAGCGTCCTTGCTCCTGGGAAAAAAGAGCGCGTCTCAAAGGAAATACACTTTTCATGAATGAGAATCGATAGATTACAATTTTATGTGTGCAAGAATGGCAACAGGCAATGGGCTTTCTGAAACTGGATTTTAAAACTATCGAGACATTCTGACTGCTGAGTTTTTTGTCACCAGCTTGGCATTGGCAATATGTGCGAAAAAAGAAATGGTCGAATGAAGAGAACACTATTGAGATTGTACCGAACACGATAGAGCTTGTCATCGGTGGAACGAAGAATAAGGAAATTCAGGGATTGAAGTCATTATTCGTAGTTTGTTGGAGTTGAGTGAAGTACTAACAAGAAGAGAAAAGAAGGCGCGACTGTTCGGGATTAGAACAATTCGAGAAAATGAGACTAGAAGACTCTGAGGCCTTACGTCAAGAAGACGCTCTGATTCGTACGCTCTGTGCACGTACGTCTTGTTTTTGAAGATGACGGTGCATCGATTGAATTGTTCGTCATCTACAGCTGGAAGAAGAGGTACGCGCACAGAGCGTACAAATCAGAGCGTCCTCTTGACGTAAGACCTCACATCCATTTAGAATCATTATCTCGATTTGTTCTCACCCCGAGCAGTCGCGTCTTCTCGCCATCTAATCCAACTATGTCTTCCTCGCCAGACTTCCTTATTCTCCGTTCCACCGATGATAAGCTCTATCGTGTCTCAATGGAAACTGTTCATCAATCAGCAAAGTTCACCTCCTTGATTCCAACCACTCCGGACACTTATCTGGTCTCTGTGGAACTTCCTTCAAAACAACTGGAACTCATTGTCCATTGGTGTGAAGCTCGTCAAGGACAACCACCACCAGATCAAGGAGCAACTCAATGGGACCACGACTTCTTTATCAACAATCCCTCTCTGGAACTCATGGATCTCCTTTGTGCCGCCAACGACTTTAAAGTGATGGGACTTATGATCATTCTCATCAAGATTCTCGCAAAGAGAACGCGATTCTTGAGCATTGCCGACACGAGACAACTCTTGCAGTTTTAAATAATTGTAATGTTTCTTGATTTTATTAAGTTGTAACCTGTTTTATCATCCTGTTTTTGTTGTGTTATTTCTTCCTGTCATTTTTTTAATATTCAATAAATCTTGTGTTCAAGACTGTTTTCTCATCTAAATGCACACGTCACGTTTGTTCCCACCGAGTCACAGAAGGTCATATCCAAAAAGTATTCTAGTTGAAGAACATGACCTTACAGAGAGTCTCTACCAGTCAAAATTCCAAAAACGTTTCAATTAAACGAAATGCACAAGGGAATTTCCCGAAAAAATCACTTCCGTTTTTCCCAATCTACACGCATCTGGCGCACGACCCAGAAGTTCTGTGAAGATGACAATTTCAGTTTCAGAATATAAACAAATCATGTGGCTTCTGATTACCCAAACTGTTCTGACCTGTTCTCGGTTCGTCTAAAACTTCTCTCCTGTCACATTTCTCCTATGACGTCACCATGATAACTTCCTTCCATCATGACTTCTGTATTACACTTTTTCCCTGATTCTGACTTGACCTCTGTTATCAACTTAGTCTCTAGCCTTTAGCCGTCTCTTATCAATTTATGTAACACATCTTCTGATCAAAATAACATACGGTTTGACGAAAACCGATAAAACAAATGGAGATATAAAAGGATGGTTGGTTTGGATTAAAAACAAAAAGAAACGAAAAATGACGTTCCAGTTCAAGCTTATTCTTGCTGTGCTTCTTCTGTTCGCTGGTGAGTTTTTATTTTTAGGTTGTAAGCTTCTAGTGCCCTTCTAATAAAGGATTTCGTTTCAATTCACAGTAATCATGTATTACAGTAGCTCATGCTTGGCACTCCCACTCTTATTCCCATTCCCATGAATGGCATCATCATCATCACCATCATGGAGGATATTATGGAGGTGGATATCAACCATATGGATATGGTTATGGGAACAACGGATATAATGGATACTATCAAAAAAATTACTGGGGAAGAAAAAAATAAATATTCTTACTTTAATTGTTGATTCGCTTTATTTGATTGGATCTGGTTTTGACAGAAAAGAAATAAACAATTCTCAATTTTGACTCATCATTTTGAACTTGTTTTTTTCAGACATCACAAGTCTGATCGAAAATCTTGAACTTGACAAAAAAACCACTGTAGTTTTGATTGTTTTCTCACAATTTTCAAAAGAAATTGACAACACGTCTTCACTATCACACGCCTTCCGTGATATCATTATTTTGTTTCCTATCACAATGTCTCACGAACTTCTGAATCAGACTTGGCCGTGTTTATCAATTGGTATAACACATCTTCTGACCAGAATAAAGTGATCAGAATAAACATATTATTTGACAAAAACTGATCAATGTTTACAGGAAAAAGGAGTATAAAATGGATGAACAAATTGAATAGAAAACAAAAAGAAACGAAATATGTGGTTCCTAAACTCTACTGTTCTTTTTGCTCTTCTTCTTTTGGCTGTTGGTAAGTTCAAATTTTACTGAATTCTCTATTAGACCGGCACGTCTTTCAAGCATTGGCTGAGAGGCTGAAGAATGAAAGATTTATGCCGCTCTAATAGAGTAAAATATGAATCCTCAATATGCTTGTATTACAGGCACTTTCGCTGGCCACCATTCCCATGAACATCACCATCATCATCATCATGACGATCATCACGGAGGATTCCACGGAGGACACGGATTCGATGGTGGATTCGGACATCATGGATGGGGAAGAAAATAAATCCGGACATGATTCATTCTTTTTGGATCGGATTCTGACTAAACAATAAACACTTTTTATTTCACATTGTTTTTTTTTCCTGAGGAGACACACCGTTTCGGCTTTTCGGAATTCCAATTATGATGAAGTTCAAAAACATTTCATTTTTTCCAAACAGGAACAGTCCTAATGAAAACAAGAAATATAGAAGAACATAATTGTAGTTGACAGATGATACGAAACTATGCAACTGTGTGCTTCCCTTTTACGTTTCTGAAGCCTTGATGGTCCTCTGCACTTCAGTATCCCACATGTTTTCTTTCTCCCAACTTTGAGATCCACGTGGTACCCCTAAAAACCAACAGATGGTAAGTTTCAGTGAAAAAAAACTTCGTGTTTTCACAATTGGAAATTTAGATGAATTTGAGAAATCTGAATATTGCGAGTTAGAAGTAACACCTGGAAAATTGACAATTCCAACCACTGGAAGCCTTGAAGTGTTGATAGACACAAGCAAAATGGAGAAAGAAATACAATACATCGTCGTTGAATTGAACTCTTGTCTATTTGAATTGGTGGATGCACGTGGATCAAAGAATAGTTTGAGTCAAATATACTGCGTGAGGACAAAACACGAAGAGCCGTTGAAAGTTAGAATTAGAATGAGAGATTTGAAGGTTTGTCATGAAATTAGGGCAATCAGTAGTACTGATTTCTTGTTTTTTAGAGTATTCCTGAACCAACGTATCCATTTTATGACAACAACTCTGCAGGAGAACTAAAAGTAATTCATTTCAACGAAGCAGCTGGATTCAGTTATGTGAATAATACCAAGCTGATAAGCTACACCTTTGGAAAGCAATTAAGCTATTATAAGAGTTACGATCCGATATACCTATGGGGAAAGAAAACGTTCGAGTTGGCTTTGGAAGAGGAAACTGAGGAGTTAAAAGAGATGAAAAAGAAGATTACGGATATTTGGAAAGAGGAAAATATCAAAAGAGCCAAAGAATTATCCGAGTTGCTCAAGAAACGAGAAAAATCGAACAAGACTAGCCTTATATACAACATGTTGATTCGGGTGTTAGCTGCAGCCGAAGACCTGATTTCGCATAGCCGCATAGCATTTCTGTGGTGTTCAAACTAGCAAAAAAACTTCACAAAAACCTGAAAACCAACTCGCAAATTTTCTATCAACTGAAAAAAAAACGTGGTTATTTTCGTTAAGACCCGTGACGTCCGACAGCA
Organism: Caenorhabditis doughertyi; assembly: GCA_963572265.1. Lineage (NCBI taxonomy): Eukaryota > Metazoa > Nematoda > Chromadorea > Rhabditida > Rhabditidae > Caenorhabditis > Caenorhabditis doughertyi. The sequence continues at coordinate 12,853,780 of OY751554.1, forward strand.
AAACTACATTTTTAGAAATAGTTTTTTGAGAAAAACTTTCGTGTTGACCTCTACGCCACGCCCCTTTCATCGCCTCCATTTTTGCCCCTATATAAGCTCTGAAATCGGTAGAAATCGTCAGTTTTCGGTATTGGAACGCCACGGACAACCTCCTCCTTCTGGTCCCTTTTGGCTCCTCCTTGCACCGCCCACAACTTCGGGATGGCTCCTGGCAGTGGTTGGGCACCACCCGAAAAGGTAATATCTCGAATACCAGAGTTTTTTTTTGAAGCTGCGGCTTTTTTCATTTCCCAATACGACTGTCTCCTAATTTAAAGCGGCAATCTTTTCAAACAGTTTTCGCGCGCAATTGAAACCCATTTTCCCGTTGAGACCCCTGTGTGACGTCACAAGGTGACGAGGTGACAACCAAACTAGAAACCAATAAACCACCCTTTGTGCGCCTTCTCCCGCCTCTCTTTTCAAGGAGAATACGCTGACCTTTTTCCCGCCTTTTCAATCAATACACAACTATGTACACGTGTCATGACCTTTCCCATGAGAGGACGCTCATGTTTAGCCCCGCCCATTTTTAGCCCCGCCCATGTTTAGCCCCGCCCACCAAACACGCAGCGTATTCTTCTCATTCTTTCTCATTCATTCGACGAGCAGTGCATTCATTCTGCATTTTTCTCCTCCATTTTTCCTCCGTCTTCCCTCTGGTCCATGTCTGGGCCGACTTCCTCTCGTATCGTCTTCCATTCCTCCACCCACATCTTTCCTTCCGTATCTTTCTTTTCTACCTTGCACTTGAACTTTGATAGGCCTTATTTGGGCCTCATTTGGGCTTTGGACCGGCTTATTTTGGGCTTCGGACTGTCTTTTTTGGACTTTGGACTGGCTTATTTTGAGCTTTGGGCTGGCTTATTTTGTGACTGGCTTGTTTTGGGCTTTGGACTGTCTTTTTTGGGCTTTGGACTGGCTTATTTTGGGCTTTGGACTGGCTTATTTTGGGCTTTGGACTGCATTATTTTGGGCTTTGGACTGGCTTATATTGAGCTTTGGGCTGGCTTATTTTGGGCTTTGGACTGGCTTATTTTGGGCTTTGGACTGCCTTATTTTGGGCTTTGGACTGGCTTGATTTGGATTTGAAAGGGGCTTGGACTGAAATTAGTTAAACTTAGACTAAAATAGGCATATAAAATATGCAGAGCTCGAGCCCCTTGGTGGAACACCTTGGTGGAACACCTTGGTGGAAACACCTTGGTGGAAACACCTTATTGGGAGCCTACGCTGGAATATGGGACTTATGGACTTTGGACTTTCTTTTTTCTCTTTTCTCTTTCCTCTTTCTCGTTCTCGCTTCGACTCTTTTCTCACTCATTCGCTTCTCACCCCAATTTCCGATTTTCATCTTTTATTTCCAGATTCGACAACAACTCGGCGGCAACTACAGTACACCAACAACTTCAGTTCAACTCAATGGTCAACTCCAAGTCATGTGCTTCACCGTCACATTCAAGTCTTCAAGTGCGCACGTACGGGTCTCGCCGATCTCCAATAGTTTGCTTCGAGAGCCCGTTCCACCTGTGGGAACGAAGCTCTGCGGAGGGCCAGAACCTCGATTCCGGGTGGGAGTCGGGGCGCTCTGTGCAGATGGTCAACCAGGAGATTCGACTCTCCTGTCAACCCCGCCCCCTTTTTTTGGGGTTGCCGGGGGGATCGAACCTCTTGGTTCGATCATTTGCACCAGAGCGCCTCGAAACCCATCTGGGATTCGAGGTTCTGGTCCTCTGCGGAGCCTAGTTCCCCAGCTGGAACAGGTTAGCGGAGCTAAACTATTGGGGATCGGCGGGGCGGGTTTTGGGTTAGAGGGACCGTACGTGTAGGTAGGTTGCTGGTGGATCAATCGATAATCGATTGATTTATCGATTGATGGATCGGGATGGATGGATGGATGGCACTGATGGATGGCACGGATGGATGGATGGCACTGATGGATGGCACGGATGGATGGATTGATCAATGGATTCATCGATGGCAGTGGCTCGAAAATCGAATTGAAAATCGGTCAGTTTATCTCTAAAATTTCCCTTTCTCCCCCACAAAAAACTTTTTTCCATCCTAACTCAACACCACTCCACTTCGCTTCCAACATCAACTCCAACTCCAACTGCAACTCCAACTCCACACTCAACTCACTCGGCACAGACACCGGATCAATCGATTCATGTTGTTGTTGCGTAAGTTTCAGATTTGTCTCTAGATTAATTAAGCTCAGCCCATTTTCAGTCTCGACTCCATTGCTCATCTCGAACCACTGGCCGCCCAAAAAGATGCCCAAGTGACACATATTGCAACACCTCTTCCATGCTTGACAGTGCCGCCAAATACTTTCAAACCGAAATCGCTCCGGTCCCATGTTTGGCAAGGAAAAACCCACAAAAAACATGTGCTCCCATTTTGCTCCCCTGATCCTACCATGCCTCCGGACTCAACATCATGTTGGAGACGATTCTACTGGGTATGACTGGTCTCTCTTATTCAAAAAATTAAAACCCGCTCCCAAAGAATTGTGAAATTCCAAAAATTCTGAAAATCTGGAAAATTCTGAAATTCCAAAAATTCTGAAATTTCAAAAATTCTGAAAATTTGGAAAATTCTGGAATTTCAAAATATTCCCCTTCCTCCAAAAAATTCCTACCCTTAACGTGATCCAGAACGGTTAAGAGAGATATTTCCCTATATATTCGGCCGATGAATAGGATCGTGTAGGACTGCAGTTATAATGCAGTTGTACCGTCTGGTTCATTAGCTGAATCGGGGAATAAATTGCCTCTTTTTTTGCCGTTTTGGACAGTCAAATTTTTTCTTTTAGCTTAAGAAATTTTGAAAGAAGTTTCCAAACAAACCCTTTCGAAAAAGTTGGCAACATGCCAATTCGATTTTTTTTTGAACTCTAAAAACTCGAGAAATTCTTTTTCCACGTAACCCATTTTCTGATTAGAAAAATGATAAAGTAGGTTATTTGTCAGAAGTTTTTTTTCTAAACGGTCTTTTTGAGGGTTTTTTTTCAAAAAATTTCTTTTCAAAAAGTTTCTTTTCAAATGGTTTTTTCAGATATTTCTTTTCAGACAGTAGTTCCTTTTTTCAAATATTTTTTGAAAGGTTTTTTCCAGATGGTCCTTTTTTCAGTTGGTGTTTTCCAAAATGTTTTTTCGAATGTCTTTTTTCCAGACGGTTTTTTTTCAAAAGGTTTTTTCCAGAATGGTCCTTTTTTCAGATGGGTTTTTTCAGATTTTTTCAGAAAGTCCTTTATTCAAAAGGGTTTTAGAAGGTTTTTTTTTCAAAATTTGCTCAGTTGGTGTTTTTTCAAAAGGGTTTTTCCGATGGTTGTTTTCAGATGGTTTCTTTTTCAGATGGTTTTTTTCAGATTTTTGTTAAGAAAGTCGTTTTTTTTGTTAAGATGGTCAAGTTTTTTTTGTTAAGAAAGTCAGTTTTTTTTGTTAGCAAGCTCTTTTTTTTTTGTTAAAAGTCCGTTTTTTTAAAAGGTTTGTTTTTTTAGAAGGTCTATTTTTTAGAAGGTCTGTTTTTTTAGAAGGTCTGTTTTTTCCAGAGTGTTTTTCCAGAAGGTCCGTTTTTTTCAGAGTGTTTTTTCCAGAAGGTCCGTTTTTTTCAGAGTGTTTTTTCCAAAAGGTCCGTTTTTTTCAGAGTGTTTTTTCCAGAAGGTCCGTTTTTTTCAGAGTGTTTTTTCCAGAAGGTCCGTTTTTTTCAGAGTGTTTTTTCCAGAAGGTCCGTTTTTTTCAGAGTGTTTTTTCCAGAAGGTCCGTTTTTTTCAGAGTGTTTTTTCCAAAAGGTCCGTTTTTTTCAGAGTGTTTTTTCCAGAAGGTCCGTTTTTTTCAGAGTGTTTTTTCCAGAAGGTCCGTTTTTTTCAGAGTGTTTTTTCCAGAAGGTCCGTTTTTAAGAGTGTTTTTTCCAGAAGGTCCGTTTTTTTTTCAGAAAGTCTGTTTTTTTCAGAAGGTCTGTTTTTTTCAGAAGGTCCGTTTTTTTCAGAAGGTCTGTTTTTTTCAGAAGGTCTGTTTTTTCCAGAAGGTCCGTTTTTTTTCAGAAGGTCTGTTTTTTTCAGAAGGTCTGTTTTTTTCAGAAGGTCTGTTTTTTTTTTCAGAAGGTCTGTTTTTTTCAGAAGGTCTGTTTTTTTCCAGAAGGTCCGTTTTTTTCAGAGTGTTTTTTCCAGAAGGTCCGTTTTTTCAGAGTGTTTTTTCCAGATGGTCCGTTTTTTTTTCAGTTTTTTTTTTCAGAAGGTCCGTTTTTTTCAGAGTATTTTTCCCAGAAGGTCCGTTTTTTTTCAGAGTGTTTTTTTAGAAGGTCCGTTTTTTGGTTTTTTTTGGTCAATTTTTTTGGTTTTTTTTTCAATTTTTTTGGTTTTTTTTGGTTCAATTTTTTGGTTTTTTTTGGTCAATTTTTTGGTTTTTTTTGGTTCAATTTTTTGGTTTTTTTTGGTCAATTTTTTGGTTTTTTTGGTCACCTTTTTTGGTTTTTTTTGGGTCAATTTTTTGGTTTTTTTGGTCAATTTTTTGGTTTTTTTGTGGTCAACTTTTTTGGTTTTTTTTGGTTTTTTTTGGTCAATTTTTTGGTTTTTTTTGGTCAATTTTTTGGTTTTTTGACCAAACGAATCGACCTTTTTAACAACTCGACCTTTTTAACGAATCGACCTTTTTAACGAATCGGCCCTTTTAACAAATCGACTTTTTTAACGAATCGACCTTTTTAACAACTCGCCCTTTCAACAAATCGACCTTTTTAACGAATCGACCTTTTTAACGAATCGACCTTTTTAACGAATCGGCCCTTTTAACGAATTGACCTTTTTAACGAATCGACTTTTTTAAAAAATTACCTTTTTAACGAATCGGCCCTTTTAACAAATCGACCTTTTTAACGAATCTGCCTTTTTAACAAATCGACCTTTTTAACAAATCGACCTTTTTAACGAATCGACATTTTTAACAACTCGACCTTTTAAACAAATCGACCTTTTTAACAACTCGACCTTTTTAACGAATCGACCTTTTTAACAACTCGACCTTTTTAACAAATCGACCTTTTTAACAAATCGACCTTTTTAACGAATCGGCCTTTTTAACGAATCGACCTTTTTAAAAAATCGACCTTTTTAACAAATCGTCCCTTTTAATAAATCGACCTTTTCAACAAATCGACCTTTTTAATGAGACGAATTGATCTTTTTAACGGGACAAATTGACCTTTTTTAACTGAACAAGTTGACCTTTTTAACTGAACAAACTGACCTTCTCAACGGAACAAATTGACCTTTTTAACGGAACAAATTGATTTTATTAACGGAACAAATTGACCTTTTTAACGGAACAAATTGATCTTTTTAACTGAACAAATTGACCTTTTTAACTGAACAAACTGACCTTCGTAACGGAACAAATTGACCTTTTTAACGGAACAAATTCATCTTCTTAACGGGACAAATTGACCTTTTTTAACTGAACAAATTGACCTTTTTAACTGAACAAATTGACCTTTTTAACTGAACAAATTGAACAAATTTCTTCTCCAGGTTCATTCCAGCTGTATTCTGTTGATTATTATCTTATCGATTCGACCAGTGGGGTCGGATCATCTCTCTCTCCCCCTCCTACTGTATTCCCTACAGGATTCCCTACAGTATTCCCTACAGTATTCCCTACAGTATTCCCTACAGTATTCCCTACAGTATTCCCTACAGTATTCCCTACAGTATTCCCTACAGTATTCTCTACCAGTGATCGGAGACTGAGCCCCAATCAATGATAAGAAACGAATAATAATCAGGTATGCCATTGTTTGGTGGGGACACCGTTTAAATATGGGTTAGAAATAGGGGATGCATATCAATTATCAATAGAGAAGAAGGGTAAGAAGGGAAAACGGTGGGTGGAAGAGTGTTCCAACAGTTGAGAACTCTATTACTGAAAAATTGAAGACTTTGTTTAGTAGAGTTCTTAAGAGTGGACTTTATATAAAATGGGTGACGTCCAAGGGACAGAAAATGTGAAAGGGAAACATGAATATGGTTATGGATGACTACTTCTTTTGTGACGAGAACTTTATACATAAAAACTAGATCGTTAATAAGGCGTCTATATTCTAGTGAAGTTAAATTACATTGTTCAAGGGATTCAAAATAAGAGGAGTAGGGGTAATTGAATTTTTTGAAAAGACGGAATATAAAAGTTTTTTGGACGGACTCAATTTGGCGAATGAAAACTTTAGATACAGGAGAGAAAACAATAGAGCCGTATTCATGTAAAGGGCGAACATAGATTTTGTAACATTTGAGAAAAACTTCGAAATCAGCGTGGCGGAGTATGTTGAAGAAGATGTTGACTCTTTGGTGGGCCTTGCTCAGTGTGACATCCAGGTGGTTTGAGAAAGACAGATCAGAATCAGAGTAAACTCCTAAGTCTCTCGAATAATTTCTGTTTTTGGAACATTTTTGTCATTGATAGTGAAACTAGTGTTATGAACAATACGGCGTTTCTTAGTTGGGAAAAATTAAATAGATTCACACTTGTTAGGAGCAACTCCCATTTGCCATCGGTTACATGCACTAGGTGCTTCAAGATCTTGCCTAATTGATTCAGGATTAGTAATATTTCCCTTCTTACCCTTCTTCTCTATAAATAAATAATTTTTAATGCAATGAACAGTATTGTTCTTTTTGCCCTCCAAGAAGTATGAATGCGTTGTGCTGATCCTTTCAAAAACCTTGACAAAAATCAACTCTGTTTTAATTCATAATTCTGTTTTCAAACATCAACACTAATATTAGAAATCGACACATAGGATGCAGTGGTTACTTCCTCACGCCTTCCTGCCATTTCCTCCATCTGAATTTCAGGCACAACTTCTGTCCTTTTTCTCTTTGCTTCCTGCTTTTGAACTCTCTTTTGAATCCAGTCATCAACAGGAGCATAATTACATATATAAACTGATAATATCCATAGAAATGGGTAGTAGTAGGTATTATATACAAATTTATCGAATTGTGTTTCGATGTTTGCTAGTTTTTCGTGGATGGTGATCAGTTGGAAAATATGAAATTCAACTTTCGAAAAAGGTTATAATAAAAAAAGTACCACAGAAAAAGCGCTAATCAGCACTGAATTTACAAAAAACACTATTTTGTTTTTGTCCATACAAAGTTTGGTGAAATTCCAAAGAATTGATAAAATGAATAATAAAAATATATTCGTTGATATTGAAATTATTTCGAAAAAATTGAGCACCACTTCTTGATTATCTGTTCTAAATACGAGAACACCTGGAAAAATATTCATCGATAATTAATCTCAAAATGGAAGGATTACGTCGACGGTAGAACAATTTCAATACAATGAACAGAAAAAAGAAAAGTAATTGGATAGAAGTTCTTTTCAAAAACTTCGAATTAAAAGTAATGGAGACCAATTGAACAAATACCAAGAATGAAACAAAAAAGTTCTCAAGTTGAATAGTGATTGAAGTTATCTTTATAAGAAATAGTAGATCAGAGGAGTTAACTGTGAAATGAAGAGATATCAAATGGAAAATGCTGGTGATAATGGAAATAAACATGAGAGCATGGAATGCAGTTAACGAGTTGTAAAGAAAAATCTGAAATTGATATGTTTAGGAAATTCCAATCTAACAAAAAGAAAAAAAAATGGAAAATGAACAGAACTGATTTTTTAAGATTTATTATTGTAAAAATGAAAGAAACAACAAAAAAAAATTAAAATTGAGAAATTGGGACACAACCAAAAAAGTAAGGGAGAGGGGAATAAGAAAAGAAATTATTTATTATTATTATTATCATTGTTCTTTAGAAGGTGGTGAGCGGCGAAGTCTGTCACGTACTCTTCTTTTTAGTCTTTTAGCCATGTTTCGAATCCGTTGGAGGCCACTTGAATTGGAGGAAGATGAAGACGTCGAGGGAGCAGAAGATTCCGAATCACTTGGGATTGGGATTTGGGTCCAAATCTTCTAATTGTTCTCTTGATGGACGGTCGTTGAGGACATCTTGATAGACGACATTTCTGACCAGAATAACGGAATCCATGTAGTCATTAGTTGAGCGGTTGTGTCTTCCGAAATACCGCATCTTGAAATCCGCTCCTCGCTGGACTCTCGACATAGCCACATAAAGTTGAACATGTTGGAAGACTGGAGAGTGCAAAACAAGTCCACATCTTGATGAGATCTGCCCTGACTTTTATTGATAGTGCAGGCGTAGGCAAGACAAAGGGGGTATTGCAGGCGCTTGAAGCCCGCATTTTTAGCTCCATTTTCAGATGGGGTCAGGAGCATGCGGTGGAGGAAGACGGTCTCTGGCGTGTTCTCCGTCGGGTTATTGACTGTGCAGTGAATAATCTGAAATAAAAATTTTTTTAGAAATATTCAAACAGGAAATGGCACAAGTTCAGAAAAACACATAGAAATAAACTTACATCATCGCCAAATCTCTTGATTGTGAGTCTGGTTCCGTTAAAAAGTCCTTGCTCGACTGAGATGTTTCTTAGCAAAACGACCTGAGCACCGATCTCCAAGTTTTGCCTGTGTGGCGGCATTCCCGATGGAGTTTGGGAAGCAAAAACAGCTGGGTCCACATTCAATCCATTGTCCTTGTCCGGTGTGTCCGTGGCGAGAAACTCCCGATTCTGTCCATCCAATCTGCTCAGAATTATTTCGTTGAGACGGAGTGAAGTCCTGTTGTCCAACGTGAGAAGAGCAGCAGATCTGGTTTCTTCGGTGTTATTGACGTCTGGGAAAACCCAATCTGCGAGGGCCATATCAGTGGTCTTCTCCAGGAATACTTTGCAAACCTTTCCTGATGAAACTTCCGATGGGATAGAGAATTTTCAATGTGAAGTGTATCCATTTGTTAGAAGATATCCGGAGTAAAAATACTGATAGTAGTAGATCCAAATAAGAATGAATATTGGAAAAAATAGAAGAGAGGGAGACCACCACCAGGTAGTCAGGGAATCCGAAGATGGAATGAGGAATCTACTGGATTTGAGGTCCTTATATACTCTTCTTTTGTCATCATTTTCTGTAGTTGTCATCATACAGGACCATATTTAGGGGATGATGACAATTGTTATCTGCAGCAATCATCTAGAAATGTCATCATTTTTATGTGAAGGGCCCTCTGAAACTGCCTTTGTCATCATTACTGGGTAATCTCATCATCTGTGGCATCTGGCATCTGGATTACAGTCAACCATGATTACAATTCCAGATGGATTTCCGTAGATAGACAATTTTCATAATGACAATTTCAGAAACGATAACGAACAGACTTTTGTATAACACATAAATTCGTTTTTTTGTATATTGCTTTTCTTTGAGCTTTTACTTCACAACCCTAAAGTTTTTATGTATCTAGTTTGACATTTTGTTTTGCTCATTAGGAAAAAGGCAAGGAGAAGCATATGCTTCTGCTCTTTCCACCTCTATGATTAATCTCCTCTGGGTATTCCGATTGAAATGTGGTCTCCTCCAGCATAAATCGGTTGTCTTGGTAACCACGTGGTTTATCGGGGGGTGGGCACTCCGTAAAATTATATCTTTCTTAAATCTTCATTACACATTTCTTCTTTTCTTCAACTGCTACTAAACTTGTTGCCTTGCCGGCTTCGCTCAACATGGCACAAAATGCAAAGAAGTCGCCGACTAAGCAGGCTCCTCCAGTCAAATTCATCTGCATGAGTGATGGAATGTACACTACGGAAGAAGACAGTCTTCAGCATATTGAGGTTTGTGATTTTTCTTATTTCAAAAGATGAACCAATTTGGTTTGCAGGCGTTCATTCAACGTACCTACAGAGAGCAATTAGTTTTGAAAACGACACAGGACCTTGAAGTAAGCCAAAGAGCATTCTTCTTGAATCAATCTTTCTAAATTCAGGAGTTCTTCGATCGCAACAAGATAATTGGAAAAGGACCAAGAAATATGTATGCGCTTGAATTGGCTATGAGAACAGAAAGAGATCGACAAGATGCTGAAAGAGAAGCTGCTGAAGCTCTTGAAAAGAAGGCTAAGAAACGATCGAAGCCGTATCAGAAGGATCGTAAGCATCTCGCAAGAAATGGAAAGAAATGATCAATTACTTACGATTTTTCCTCTTTTCTTTTCCGTTATTAATTCTCTTCTCGTCATCTGTATCTGTATATGCAATCATTTCTCCAGAAATCTTCAGGCTAACAAGTTTTGCTGAACCGTTTCCATTAACCTGTTTGTGTCATTCTGGAAACTTTGAAAATAAATACACTTCTCTTATGAAAAAACTGAAACGCACTATATCAGAACTCCCCTTAAAAGGGATATGATTACCCTCATTTCGTGCCCTGCTTTTAATTGAAATACATATCCGGAATGAAACAAAACTTCTTGCTCTGAGCTCAATGGCTGCTATGGCAATCGTCATCAAGCTATCGCGCGCCCCATTTCAACATCTTTACTACCAAACCCCTCATTTCACATGAAGTTCAGAAAGACTATATACTTTAGAAAAGACTAAGACTAAGAAAAGACTAAGAAAGACTATATACAAATACTTTATTAAATCACAACATCACAGTTAAAAACGTTCACACATTTCAGGAGTCAAATTCTTAATTATTGGTTTCAGAGTCTCATAAGTGTTGTGCAATTTGGACCTTTGGCGTAATTCCAATTTCTCAATAATAAAACTTAAATTTGCTGGAAAACGAACGACGAAACACTGAGAAGACCTAGAGATTATAAAGTTTTTCACATGGATCGGAGATGATCCTCCGCCAAGGAGATGAGTGAGAAGATGCTTCCAAGCAACGTGGAGCTTCTGGCGGTATTCGAAGAATTCGGAGGTTTTAGTCTAAAAATGATGAAAATTACTATGAGAAACTACGTTGGCAATCTTCAAGAAACTATAGTTCTAAACATACCCCATTTGCAAGAGTTTTAGTCAGTTTGATGTACATATGATATGGGAATGACACATTGTTTTGACGGCAATCATACGGAATCAGTTGTTTATTGATAAAACTGAAATGTTGTTGATCGAATACTTCTCGTTGAAGACGTTCTGCATCAGGATCCCGAACGATTGCACGGCGTATAACTGCTCCAATCTGTTCTAGTCTTGCTCTTATATCTGCCATCATTTCTGCCATTCCATTGATGCTTTCTTGACGATCAAAGTCATAGTTTTTGTCCATTAGGAGGACATCTCCTGGAGCCCTTATAGAGTCTTGAGAGAATCAGAAGAGGTCATTATCATCCTGAAATGGAAAAACATAGTTTGGGAAAGAGTTTTACACTCATAGCTTGAAGAGAATTCACTTTAACAGAACTTGGCATTTGATTTTCTGGGTAATCTCTGAACATGGACAATGCATACTTGACGCCATCTATCGTAACTTCCATATCCCCAATTATCAATTGGTTGATCACAACTGCAGATCGAAGAGATGGCATTCTCTTAAGAACTTCCAACCTTAAAGTTATTCCAGTTTTCATTTCAAACTCTTCGATTATTATCTTACTTTTTGACACCTCTCATCCCCTGTAATACTATTTTCAGATCTTCGTAGCCCAATGGTTTTCCTCTGTGTATGTTGGAAGCACTCATTTTTAGGTTGCAGTCAAGGTTGTGGTTGAAAACCAAAAAGTTGAGCTAAAGAAAATAACTGAGGAAAACCCGTAGTTACACCATTTTTCTGACAAATATCCAGACGTCTTTCTCTGAAAAACCTGTTATCAAAGTCTCGTTAATATTTTTCAAAAGAGCAGAAGATGAAGGGACCAAACGAACCAATATGAGAAAAAAGGGTAATAGACACTAGGAGTGTTCGCGTTCCGCGTAAGATGCAGAGAAGGATGAAAGACACTCCGGTATTCCGCAGCTGTCCGCAGGTGCATATGGGGTCGATTAGAAGGTAATTAGGACTATGAAATGCTTCATATTTCACTTAGAAGAAACGAATCAAACTTTCCATGCGCTAAAGTTGAGCTAATGTGCGACATTTTTAGGATGACACAATCACTTCGGATGCCATAAGGGATAATGAAAAGAGAATACAAATTGAGATCATAAAAGTCAAGGCAGATTCAAGAAGACAAAAACCACATAGTTTTTTGTACAGATGATCTCATTGATAGAAAGCGCTCCATCTCATAATATAGATTTGAGCTCAAAGCTCAAGTAACTATATATCAAGTTGAGACGTCCAGAAAGCCGTTGTAAAACACATATTTGAAATACCCGCCGTTTTCCAAATGGAAGGGGCTAAACGACACTCCGTCATTCCGTCATGGGAAAGGTATTTATCGTAAATCCACATATGCTCACTTTCCAAAAGAGAGGGGGTTTAAAGTTTGGTATTTCACAAACGGAGAAGTTTGTAGTATAGAAAATAGGTGAATATTTCGTAGAAATTCTTAATATAGATCAGACCCAGGCTATTCCAGTCATAGATTTTTCATAATTTTCTATTTTCTAAACTATTCAGACTTTTCGCTTCCATAGTTCTTGGATTTTCAGATCCATGCTCCTTTTAGATATTCTATTCTTCGCCACGTGGTTTCTTCTCCTGCTCGGTATCTTTATTCTGACAAGAGAAGCTATATTTCAATGGTTCAAATCAGAGAATTTGGCGATTTTCGGAGGGTTTCTAGCTGTAGTGTAAGACCTTTCTCATGATTGACAAGACATTCGAAAACTAAATTTTACAGAATAATTTCATTTGAAGCCATTTTGATGTTAGAGGAACACAAGTGGAGAGATGGTATAGACTACAAACTACAGATTGAAATGACCTGAAAAATTTTTTCAGACACTCTTTACAATCAATTCATCAGATGGACTCTTTCAAAATCTGAGAGTTCACATTGGAAATGGCATGTGAATCCAATTACTGTACCGTTTAGTTTAATAGGAAGGATAATAGTTTTGATGGCTTCTGTGGTAGGTATTCTGAGATTACTGTAGTTATAAACTGAAAATTTTCAGTTCGGAGAATCCGCTGGAAAATTAACAGGACGCTTTTTGGCTGAGCTTCCTTACGCCACGTCTTTCGTTATGGTCCCATTCACATTTTTATGCATCTTCCTCGGAATTTTCTGCGTTTCCGGTTACCAATTCAATATTGGTTATGGCTTTTTGAAAGTGGAATCTGGTCAACGATTGAAGTCGATTTTCCATCGGGAAAACGGTATTGAAGCGGAGAAGCTTCCAGAGAGATGCATTTCTAAAATTGACTATTGCGTTAAGAAAGTCAATGAAGGATATCAGAAGGCAATTCAAAAAAGGCGAAGAAGTTAAGAAGAGAAGCCTATCAACAATGAATCTGTGAATTTCATATGGGCTTTTAACAAACGCGTAGACTACTAAACAATAAAGAATTTCATCTGAAAAAAACGAAAAAGTAACAATAACAAAACGAAGAATAAAAGTAACAACTCAAAATTTGATGTGCTTCGCGGTCTTCTTCACAGGAGCTGGAGCCTTCTTGACGTCTTCTGAAACTCCTCCTCCTCGAGAATTTTCAGTTGGATCGTAATCAGCATCAGCAGATTGGGTATTCCAGTTCGAAGCGGCACGGGCGGTGAAATCTGGAAGAAAAGTTTTGTGAAAAGTGCGGTAGAGCCTCAAATAGTTACGTTTCTTCTGATTGAATGCTCCGCCGGCTTTCTGGGCAGCCAACTCTGGACAGTCTCGCTTCAAATGACCAACTGCTCCACACACATTACAGGCGCCACCTGGAAAAAGAAAAAGTTTTGTGAAAAGCTGAGATTTTGGCTTACCATCCGGATAAACTCCATTCAAATTTTGATGACAATCTCTTGAAATGTGTCCGACTTGTTTGCACACGAAACACGTGGCAAATGGAAAACCTGAAACGAATTTATATGATTGGAATCATCATTGAAAATATGTCTTACCTTTCACTCCCTTCTTCTTGCACTGATGAATTGAATGCTCCATGGATCCACACTTGAAACAGACGCCGTCCGATTGTGAGCTATTCTTTTTGGGACAATCTGCTAAACGATGGCCAGGTTCACGACAATGGAAACATGCGGAGCCACTGAAAACATAATCGAATTGCAGGAGATCTCTTGTGAGAAAAAACTTACGTGACTTTCTGATCCTGCCGTCCAATACGTCTTGTCTCTTTAGCCTTCCATCTTTTCACCAAAAGCATGGCATCTGCCACCGTCACTTTACCAGCTGCCCTCCAATCATTGACCTTCTGTTTCACGGCTTCTAATGGAGCACCTTCGCCGAGAGTTCGATTCATTTTTTCACGAAGACGCTGTAATTCTATCATTTTCGTAGGAATTCAGAGAAATGACTTACTTTGATTCTCAAGTTCCGATTGTAGACTCTATACAGAGTGTGAGCCTCTTCAGCGGTAATTTTTCCTTCTTCTACGTCTTTTTTGATGATCACCTCGCCCTCTTTGAAGTTGTTTGTTGTCTCTGACAATTTTCCTAAAAGTTTACTGAACTTCTTCTCGATCGCTTCGAAACTGTGATTTTTGTCCTTATGCATTGGCTTTTCAGTTTTTGTTTTCTTCACATCTGGTTCTCCTTCTGCCGGAGTTTCTTCGATCTCACCACGTTCTGCCTGAAATTAATAAATTTCCAAATGAGTTTGATTTTCGAAACTACCTTTTCCTTCCTTGCAATCGCCGCCTCTTTCTTCAACTTTCTCTTTTGTGTTTTGGACATTGGCTTTTCTTCTCCATCATCTTCTTTCTTCGGTTCTTCCTTTACTTCTTTTAATTCCTCTTTTACTGGTGCCGATCGTTCCGTCTTTTTCATCTTTTTCAGTGCTTCTTTACGTGGCTTTGGTGGATCTTCCATGTCGAAACATGGCTCAATTCCAATATCCTCTGCCATTGTTTTACCTAAAAATTAGAAATTATTGTAAAATGAAAGCTCAAAATCGGTATTAACAGAAACGAAAATGAGAGTAGCTTCGAAGAGAATATAGGAACAAGATATATACAAACTAGACGTCGAGAAAACTTATTTGCAATTTTTGGAATTTTGTTACTTTCTAGTAATACCAGGATAATTTCGCAAACTTTTTTTTCACTATTTTCTGTCTATGAAACTCGAAGGAAGCCTTGAAGAAAACAGTAACATTGGTGAAAAATAAATATAATTATTTTTCAAGGTGTACGGTGTGCAGTTGTACGCAGTCCTGGCGTTTGCACACGCCATTACTAATCTTACGACACATTAAGTCAAAGTTTTTCATCACTTCTTCAAGTTCTAAAAATTGCTTCTGATAAATTACTAATGTTTTTAGTACTTTTCTTGTCGAAAACTTCAAACTTCGAGTGTTAACTATTGATTTTCGTCAAGTTTGCAGAGAATTCCGCCACTGAATGAGCTCTGCAATCACAAAAAGCGCCTGGGTTAACCTCTACAAACAACTGCAGAAAGAGGCGGATAAAGTGAGTTTTTGCCCGAATTTTCGTGTTAGAAATTGTGAAAAAGTTGAATAAACCATGTTTAATAGGCTTTTTCGGGAAGAAATTAATTGAAACTGGTTTTCAAGTAAAATTTCGAAACGCTCCGAAGAGGGGTATTCTTCAATGAAAAATATTTATCTCGAAGCATTGACAATTTATGTTTCTAAATGTGAAATTTTGGTAATTCAATTCAGAAAAAAAACCAACACTTTGTTTTTATAAACAAACTTTTTCAGATCCCACAATACAATTATCGCTCGTTCTTCCAACGTCGTATTCGTGATCACTTCGTTGCGAATCGCTCTGTAAGTGATCCAGTTCAACAGAAGAAACTCTACGAGCAGGGCCAAAAGAATTTGGAATCTCTGAAGAGACAAGTCGTCTTCTGTCGTCTTTATCCACACAACAAGACTATCGTCGAGCAGAAACTTGGTAAGCATCGAAGGAATACACTTTTTGTATAATTTCCGTTATTTTCAGGTTTCTAATTCTCTCTGCGATTATTTAATTTTCATATTTTCTACGTGTCAATTTAACCTAACAAACAATCAAAATGAGAGAGTGCAAGAAGTGCAAGTCGAACGAGTACACCAATAAGCAGATGGTGATGATGATCAACGAGTGTGGTCATCCGCTGTGCAAGTAAGAAATTTTGAAAAATGAAGTTGTATCATTGTATGATTTTCAGAAACTGTGTCGATAACATCTTCGCTCTGAACTCTGGCAATTGCCACGTGTGCAATCGTATCCTCCGTAAAAATGGCTTCCGTGAGCAGATCTACGATGATCCGCTCATCGACAAAGAGACGTTCTTGCGTCGAAAACTTCGAAAAGTCTACAATTTGAAGCAGGACGATTTTGCCACGTTGAAAGAGTTTGGAGATTATCAAGAGCGATTTGAGACACTCGTGTATAATTTGGTCTTCGAGACAAGTGTAAATGAAACAAACGCAGAAATTCAGGCTTTTGAAGAGAAGCACAAGGAACAGATTGACAGAAACAAGAGAAGGTGAGTGTAGGAGAAACCAATTTCCGAGCCAATTTCAATAGTGGTTTTCAGACAAGACGAAGACCAAAAGTGGATTGATGATCAACTCAGAGAGGAGCGCGCAATGAAGGCGAGAATCAACGAACACCAGGAGACTGATGCGAAGGAGAAGGAGAACTCGACGGCTGTCACGGATCACCGTAAGATTATGGACGAGCTTCGTGACTCCAATGTGGCAGCAGAAGTGATTCTGGATCGAGAGCGAAAGAAGCAGATTGAGAAGGAATTGGAAGAGAAAGAAGAGCAAGAAAAGCGAAAGAGAAGGAATAAGGATATTTTGCAAACAAGAAAGAGAGCCGCGGAGAATATGTCATTCAATACGGTCATTCGTATTGCAGGAAGGGCTTATGTTCATCAGGTAAATCTTTTAAAAATGAATTGTTTGAAAAGTTGCTAAGGTATTGCGTGTGAAATTGTTGTTCTTCCGGAACGTGAAATCTCAAAAACATTGTCATTGCTTGCTGTTAAAAAATGGAAAAACTATTCATCTCTCCCAAAGTTCTCGCTTCCTTCAATAACTAGGCACAACTTTCGTTTTTCAGCCGCTGGAACTTGTCATCAACGGACCGCCGATGCCGAGCATCTCTCAAATCGAAAAGGATGGCTATCTCGTACATATGCGTCATCCCACACCGGTAAGTGTTACTACTGGGAAAAAAGAAATGAAAAATAGTTGTGGGAATTTCCTATTCGAATATCTCACTCCCACAATCCGAAGCTTTCAATTTCCGGCCTTTCGAACTTTGTTTTTGCAGCATGTCCATAATAAAACTATTTTGCAGGATCTCGTCGCTGGTGGTTTCACTGCTGTTCTCGGCTGCTCTCGTGCACTCTTCGAAGCCCGCATCGATCTGTTCGCGTTCTAATCGATTCATTTGTAAAATTTCAGCCTAAATTAGGCCCTTCCCCTCTCATTCATTATCTCTCAATTCTGGTCTAGCTTTTTGTTTTCTGTTGAAAATAACTTATTTTTGAGTTGTGTCCCTCATTTCTAGAATTATTATTTCGTTAGAATTGTTCCCCTTTTATATTATTGTGTGAAATGTACGGTTTTGTGAATCTTATTTTCTCTGCTTTTTTTGAAATTTTGACATTTCTTCTAGGTTAACTACCTTTTACATTATTAACTTTGAGACTGAGATTTTAGTATAAGTTGGTTATAGTTTTAATCATATTTCCAGAACACATGAGCTCGATGGAGACAGTCTGTCGAGCCATCGACGCGTTCTACAGTGGTGGACCGGATGTGCAACCTGCACAACAGTTCCTGCAAGAGTTTCAGGAATCGGTAAGAGAAAAAAAAACAGAAAAGGTCGAAGAGAAAAAAAAAACGACTGAAATTGTGTAGTTCTGACTTTGCAAAATCGTAGTTTATCCTGAGGAACGAGTTGCAAAAGTGAAAGAAATCGTAGTATTCTGACGAACTTTTTGCTCGTGAAAAAGCTCTAATGTTTAGAGAATTGGAGCGAGAAATACAAGTGAAGAACAATTTTCGCAAGGAAATAAAAACTGTAATAGACCATCCGCGTTGCTCCGACAGAAATAATTACTGTAGCTTATTCCCAAAATATCGCTCAATGCTATTCCCACCTGGACTACTGCAACTTTTTTCATTTTTCAGACAGAATCCTGGACGATCTGCGATCAGATCATACGCCTCCACTCGAACTCCCTAGCTTGTTACTTTGCCTCACAGACTCTTCGAACGAAGATCCTCAAGAAGTTCTCCCAACTTCCATCAGATCAGTACGAAGCTCTTCGACAATCCCTGTTACAACATCTGGACAGACATGGAGCCACAGCACACGATGCACAATCAGAAGCCACTTCTACACAGTTGTGCTTGGCAATTGCAGATCTTTACATTCAAGTGCCAACGTGGAATAATTGGATTTTTGAACTTCTTCATCAATGTCAATCGTTGGAAGGAGACCGTACAATCATGACACTTACACTACTTCAAGTGTTTCCAGAAGAAGTTGAGAATATAAGAGGGATTGGAGAGAATCGAAGAATGGCGATACGAGAAGAACTAGCCGGATGTGAGCAGCCAATGATCACATTTATGTCTCATGTACTCGATAAATTCTATACAAATGCTGATGTTTTGAAGAGAGTCTTCAAATGTCTCGAGTCAAATCTTCAGAATCAACAAATGCGTACAGATCATTTTGCTACGTCACCACTTATCTCATCCGTATTCCATGTGATCGCTGCAATTGACCCGGCTGTTCCGTCGTGTCTTCATGAAACAGCCACGAATTGCATCGTCGCCGCATTGTATCGAGTTGAAGAAACTGAAATGCATCGTCGATTGGCTGAAGTCATTCATCTTGGAGTACTCCATTTGGTTGAACCATTCCAAAAAGCACAACAAGTTGAGGATTTCGATAGGTTACAGGTGAGGAAAACTGAAAGAAATGAATTGGATGACAGGTAATGTAGAAAAAATAGCTCAATTAGTCCTCCGAGTTCATAGGGGAAGTTCTTTACAATAACTATTTTTACAGAACATTGCTCGTATATTCGTCGAAATGGTCGAATCATTCTATGTTCAAATCGTCAATGAAGCCAATCCAAATCCACAAGAAGTTGGAAGTCTAGCGTGTTTGGATCTTCTTCTATTAGTTGCCGGACATCATGATTGGGCGCTCATCGAGATGACATTCAATGTGTGGTATCGTATAACAGAAGAACTTTTCAAATACGACGATGATCAGTATATTGGACGGTTCCGACCTTTCGCAGAAAAGTTTATCCATTGCGTTTACGAGCATTGCAAAATGGACGCAGACGATGTGGACGATATCTTGGATGATTCATCAGAATTTGGAGAATTCCGACTGAAAGCTATTGAAGCGTTGAGAGACGTCGTGTTCATTGTGAATTCGGAGAAGTGTATTCAGATGATGCATCAGAAATTAATCGAGTGTTGTCAGAAGCCGAATGCTTCTTGGGAAGAATCTGAAGCCGCTCTTTTCGTAATGGCCGCCGTCGTTCAGAATCTCTTGCCGTAAGTTCAGCGTGTTTGTCTTTCATAAAATTAGAAGTCAATTTTCAGTGAATCCGATACAAGTATGCCAGAAGTGCTCCAATTGATCTGCTCACTTCCAGTTCAATCGCCACCAGCTCTGATTGCTACTTCCCTTCAACTGATATCAGATTTGAATGATTGGTTTGAGCAACATGCCAACCTATTGGAGCCCGTTGTTCAATGGATTCTCCAATTTGCCGCTGACCCAAGATTCGCTTGTCACGTAGCACTATGTTTCGATCGGATCATAGCCAAGTGTCCAACACATCTGATGTCTCTTCTACCACAACTGATGGCCTTGATCGGTGTCCTTGAACAGACTACAACAAACGGTGTGAAAGTGGAAGAGGCGATTTGCTCATTGACTCGAGCCATTTCAACAATAATTTCGAAACTCCCACCAGCCGAATCAAAGGTAGCAATGGAGCAGCTTTGCGAACCGATTATCCGAAATTTGAATCGCGTAAGTAGCTCTTATCATGAGAACCTCACTCATTCCTAAAAAGTTTCAGGCAACCGACGCCGCTGATGCCACATTTGCCAACAACAACAACACCATTGGAGGCGGAGGAAGCGGAGCCAATAAGGAGAACGAAGGAAGTGGAAAGAAGACGTACGAGTCATGGGCAGCACTATCAACACGGCCAATGGTTTGGATTGATCGTGTGGCGTATGTGTTTAAAGACATTTGGTCAAGTCCAACAACGACGTCAACTGGCTCACGTAACGGACCGCCAGCAGTTCATCAAGAGTGTCCATGGCTTCCAGTGGCTCAACAGTTCATTGATGCTCTTCTTAAAGCAGCTCGGAAGTTTGAAGGAACTCCAAGACTCATTGAACACTCCATCAGATCGTGTCGGCTGATTTTCAGAGCGTTAGGACCACAAAGTTTGTGCTTTGTGGAGCCAGTGGTTACGATGGTAGGATTCTCGCTTGTTCGAGACCGACTACAAACTACATTGTTTTCAGATGATTGAAACATATCCCAAGCATCGCCACTCATCTTACCTCTATCTGGCTTCAGTGATAGTCGACGAATATGGACAACTCGACAAAATGCGGCCCGGTCTGCTTCAGATGCTTGATGTAAGCCTCCTTAATTCTAATCTACACTCTAAAACTCTCTCGTTCAGACCCTCTCCCGTCACACATTCCCACTGATCCAGGGCGTCGATGCGGTGAATCATCCGGATACTGTAGACGATTTGTTCCGTTTGGCTCAACGATTCACAATGCGTGCCACCACAATATTTTTCACAAATCCAGTCTCACAACTTTTATTTGTTTGTGCTGTCACCAATTTGAGACTTGATCATCCGGATGGTAGTCGTAGTATGACTAAGTTTATTATTGAGATTTTGGATCAATTGGCTGCAGCAAAAAAGGTGCAAATTTCGGGCTAATTTGAGACTACTTCAGCCAGTTTGGTAGCCTTTTCAACCCTCCAATTTTCAGTCTGGCTACTCGGATAACGGTGTGACGACAGCTCAAGTCCTCGTCGATCATCAGGCTCAATTAATCATGAACAGTGCTCTCTGGATGGCACTTTTCAGTCATTCCGGACAGATACGAAGAGATATGGCCGATTTGATGCTGCAAATCGGAAAATATGATTTGGCGGTGAGCTTTGAAAATAAGAGTCTCGTCACTATCTAAAATAGTTGCAGAAGTTCCAAGAACGTATCGCCACTGCTGTCCTCTCGTTGCCCAATAATCCAGTCAAGGCGACCGAACAACAGTTGACAGATTTTGTGGATAATGTTTCCAAAGAGTGAGTTTCACGTCTGTGAAAGGGTTAGAAAAAAATAAAATGGATTTTCGAAGTCTGAAATAGTCATGGAAGTTGCCCGGAATTAGATCTATTTTGGGGCATTTCAGACGACTTTTTGGTTTTTGTGGCCAATTCTTAGCCTTTTCAAATAGTTTTTCTAGGCTCCCATTTCAGAAAATCCCACAATTTTCAACTCTTTTCTATTCCAACTATTCAGAAGAGAACGCCACGCTGTCTTCAATCACACTCGGGATCTTGCCAAGCTGTTCATCTGAACAAGCTCCGCCCCTCCCCTTCTTTGTCTCTTCCCCAAAAGTTTTCAATAAAACTCCCCCTATTTCCTTCAATTAATTTATCTTGTCTGTTACATTATTCTGATTTTTAAGCTAAGCTCCTCCCCCTTTCCTTCTCCCCCAAAAACTTGTACACCCCGCCCCCAAATTTTGTCGTCTTATTACGGTCAGTCATTATTCAAGTCCTTATCTTGTTTTCTCTAGCTCTTCCCATCTCTGTCAATATACATATTTGTTCTAAGCCAATAATCTCGATCTTTTAGGTGTTTTAGGAGGAGTTTCTTCAAATAAGCTCCGCCCTCTTTCCTTCCTCTCAATTCTCTTTGTCATACACACACACACAAATTTAGGCTGTTATATTCATTTTTCTAGGGATCGTGTTTTCATTTTTTATTCACTTTTCGTTTTATTATGAGTTTTTCTTCTTTTTTCGCGCTTTTTACTTTTGCCACGTGTTCGATTTTACCTGTGGTTATTCTTTGTGTGCTTGAGAGAATGAAGTTAATGAATTTCTCAAAAATTTTTCATTTCTTGATTTAAATTCGACAATCTGATTTCATAATTACTCACATTGCAACAAAAGGTAAATCAATTACTTTTGTGCTGAAACTTCAGTTCCAGTTTAGTTTCAGCATAAAATGAGCAATTCTCTGATAAAAGTCTCAACAAAAGAACTCAATTTTGTGAAAAATGAGCCGGCGACATTGATTTTAGATATCACAAAAGGAAATGATAATAGGAATGAAGTGGGGCTAAAAGTGACACAAAACTTGCCACTATGTTTCAATGCCAGCTTTTCAACGGGTAAGGAATTGTAGTTTGTAGTTTGTAGTTATTGTAGTCTCTGTTATTCCAGCAGAACATCAGCCACCATGCAGTCTGAAAGTGGTCTATGACCCTGGATTAGCTGATAAATGTAATTTGAATTCTTTATGGATCAAATTATCAACTAACAATGGAGAAGTTACCATAGTCAATGTCAGAATAGCCGGTGAAGAAAAACCGTAAGTTTCGAAACTACAAAAACTATAAATACTACAACTCTCTCAAAGATTCGAAGCACTTCAATGTCAAATTTGCAATCATCAATATTGTGAAGAAGACGAGAACTTGATTCCAAGAATGTTAACTGGATGTGGGCATACTTTGTGTAATTCATGTTTGAATGAAATGAAAAAATGCGCTGTTTCAAAAGGAAATATTTTATGTCCATTTGATAGAAAACAAACACCTGGTGAGTGTGTTTTCATAGGATTTCTGGACTAATTCCATACCGAGTTCCAGTACGCCAGCAGCTTCCAAAGAACTTTGCTATTATCGAAATGCTTCGAGAAAAGAAGGCGTTGGAAGAATCGAAAAAGACTGAAGAAGTTCCTGTTACCTCTTCTGAAATAATTGAAGATCCTGAAATTCCATGTTATGAGAATCCAAATCACGAAGCCACTATCTATTGTTCTTCGTGCAAAGTTGATTTTTGTCAGAGTTGTTTTGACAAAGTTCACTCTCTAAAAATCATGTCTGCTCATCAATCAGTTCCGATTGCGGAGAAACCAATTATCCATCCAAATTGTATTTTTCATATGGATAGGTTGATTGATTTCAAGTGCATTGTAAGTTTCTCTTGATCTACCTGCGCAAATTGTTTTTCATTTCAGGAAGAATATTGTGAAGCTCTCACAAAGTTCTGCTGTTTGGATTGCCTTCAAAATGAACATAAAGATCATAAACATGAAAGCATTGAGAGCCATTTCGAACATAATTTGAATCAATTGGGCAATGAAATCGAAATGCTGAATGAATCGATAAGACGTTCTGAAATTCGACTGGAAACGATTCAAAGTTCTTGGAAGACATTTGATAAATTAAATCCAGAATATATCAAAAAAATGGAATCAATAACTGTGGATTCAGAAGAGGAAAAAGAATGGGCACGAATGAATTTGGATACTATTCTAGAGTCGGAAAAGGATCGGCTGGAAACAGAGGAAGAAGAAATGAAACATGTTATAAAATTGATGATAGAGACGAAAAGAGAAATGGAGAAACGATTGAAAAGGAATGAAGATATTCTGGATGTTCGGGATATTTGCGATGATGCGAAAGCTTTGTGCTCTCTGGAAAATGGATCTGGAGGTGAATGGAAACTTCGAGAACTGTCCGAGTCAGAATTACCAATCAATGTTTCACTTATTTCAGAATACATTGGTCCATTAAATCCGAATTTTCTGTCGGATGGTATGCCCATCATTTATGTGCCACCGGCTCCCGCAACTATCAAAACTCCACCTCTATCACCAGCTGGACCAAGTAGAAAAAGAGAGAATCCAGAGAAAGAACTCAATGATGTTGAGGCTAAAATCGTCAAAACCAAAGAAGACTGATTGAATAAATATTATCTCGGTTAATTATTTTTTGCACTGGATTTACAGGTTCATTTTTCTGCACAACGGATATTAAGCCGAGGAATTCAAAAACATAAATTTTGATATTCTTACGAAACTAGATTTCACGTGGCATCCTCACTTCCTGAATTGTCATCATTTATTTTCTACTATTCCTTTTATTTATTTTCTCCGAAACTTGTCGGTTCTTTAACAACTTCCCGTGCATTTATGCATAGCCAAAGGCTTGATTGTGGTGAGAATTGTATGAAAACTGGATAGCTATGAGAACCTTTTATTCAGGATATGATGACGATAATGATGCATGGAATCGCGACCTAGAGAAGTTGCCTGCATATTTCGATTTGAAAGTCACTCCTGAAAAAATGGTGATCCCAAAATCTGGATTACTTGATATTATGATTGATACTAGCGATATGGACGGAATGCAGTTCATCATAGTGAACTTGAATTCAGCTCTTTTCGAGTTGGTGGATCCACGTGGAACAAAAGATAGTAGGACTCAATTGTACTGTATTAGATCAAGATTCGATGAACCATTGAAGATTCAAATTAAATTGAGAGATTTGAAGGTTTGCGATGAGAATACTGTAGTGTTATTGTTTAGAGATTGCAGGAAAAACCTTCGCCTTTCTATCATCATAACTGGACCCCTGAGGGGAAGTTGAAGATCACTCATATCACGCCAAATTTCTACAGTTTTCCTTATATCGACGATAGTACAATTGTTTCTTACTTCTTAGAAGCTCGAAGTGATGAGCGTAACTATTATGGAAGAAGCGTATTCAATTTGACTTTTGAAGAGGAAACTGATGAGCTAAAAGAGTTCAGAAAGACACTTGTCGATGAATATGAAAAGAACAAAAACAAATGGGAAGAAAAAAGGATTGCAGATTTGCAGGAAAGAAGGGAGAGAGAAAGAATTAGAATGGAGCCGAGATCCAAGAGAGAGGTGAATGAGCCACCGGTGAAAGTGAAGCATGAGACCATTGAAATGACATATTCTGAATGGCGTCGCTTTGAAGAAGACACTGATAAAACAGAGAGAAGAAAATGGGACCATCATAAAGAATGGGATGAGAAACTGTCCGATTATGAGAAGAAGCTTGCAGAAAAGCAAGAAAAGGTAAAGAAAATGAAAGATATTGAGCTCAAGTCTGCCAAGAAACCTTCTGAGAATAATAATTCGAAACTTGTTGGACCTAAACCTGAAAATTTGGAGAAGAACAAGCCAACACCGTCGTCTATGCGACCCAAAACTTCAGAGAAGGGATTCAAGAATGTGCAAACGAAGAAGAAGGAAAAGAAAAAGAATGCCTGCTGCTCCATCATTTGAACTTTCCTGATTTCTTGAAAAGATTTTCTGAAATAAAGACAGTTTTTGATAATGATTAAGTCTATTGCACATGGCACATCCATTGATTTCCATTTCTGATCTTTTAGAAAGCTCCTTAACTCAAAAATTGAGCACTTGTTTTTGGAAAAACTTCCCGACGTGAACCTTCATTGTTCTATTTCCTCTTGAGTTTTTATTTAATTTTTTCTTCCAATCCCTACTATTCGCGGTCATTTCTCGCTTTTTACTTGCTCGTCTTACTCGTACTAAAACAGAGTTTTTCCAGGTATGTTATAATCTTTTTCTGACAATATTCATCTTTTTTTTCTGAAAATTTAGCCTGAAAAATCATGAGCAATTATCCTATCAAAGTGTCAACAAAGGAGCTCATTTTCGTGAAGAATCGGCCAGCAACGCAGTTTGTAGAAGTCCTAAAAGAGGCTGCAAATGATGATGTGATGTTGAAAATCACAGCAGTTAACCTTCCCAGGTGTTTCACTGTTTTTCTCATGAACACACCTGTGATTGGTGAGCCTCCATATAGCCCGATCTTCAAAAAAGCAGAATTTTCAGAAGAGCTCAAAGCACCGTGCAGTCTGAAAGTGGTCTATAATCCATCGATTCAAATAGAAGAGAATTTTCTGCCATGGACTTTCAAGATTTCTACGGCTACAGGAGAAGCGATTACAGTGAATTTGAAAATGGGTGAAGAGAAAAAGACGTGAGTTTGAAAATGAATCGGTGCATCTCTATTAGGGAAATTGACGTTTTCCAGATCTGAAGTTCTCCTGTGTCAAATTTGTGATCGTCAGTATTGTGAAGAGGATGACAATTTGATTCCAAGAATATTAACTGGATGTGGACATACTCTATGTGATTCTTGTCTCAAACAAATACAACGAAGTAATCGAGATGGCATGGAAAAAGGATACATGTATTGTCCATTCGATAGAAAACTGAACGATTGTTAGTGAGATGCAAAGTTTTGGGGAGCTTCTGAAAAACAGAATTTCAGTGAGACGTCCGCCTCCGAAGAACTTTGCCATAATTGAAATGCTAAGGGAGAAAGTTGAGACGGAACCTCCAAAAACCGTTCCAGAACATTGTGAGAATCCAGATTTCCCTTGTTTCGAGAATCCGAATCACGAGGCGTCAAAATATTGTAAATCTTGTAAAGCCGAGTTTTGTCAGAGGTAGGCATACAAAATAGACTACAGAAATATATTAATTTTCCAGCTGTTTCGATGCAATTCACTCTTCGAAAATCATGTCAACTCATCAATCTATTCCGGTAACTGAGAAGCCATTGGAACGTCCAAACTGCTCAATTCATATCGAGAAGTTGGTTGAATTTGAGTGCATCGTAAGGTTTCTTTTGATCGCTTGAGTCCTGATTTCTTTTATTCCAGGACAAGAAATGTAAAATCCCCGATAGGTTTTGTTGCACAGATTGCTTCCAAAATGAACACAAAAACCACAAACGTGGAAATATTGAGAAACGATTCAAGATCAATCAAAATCGTCTCACTTATGCCATCGGAAAATTCAAGTCATCGGAGAATCGTTCACATATTCGTTTGGAAATGATTGAAAAGTTTGAAAAGACTTTTGATAAAACCAACCCGGCCTATATGATGAAGATCAAATCGATCAATGATTACTTTCAACAGAAAAAGCATGAGGCACTTACCAAATTGGATAGTTACTTGGAATCGGAAAAGGAGAGATTGATCATTGAAGGAGAGGAAATAAAACATACAATGGGGTTGATGAGTGAGACAAGAAGAGAAATGGAGAAACGATTGAAAACGAAAAAGAATCTTTTGAATATTAAGGAGATTTGCGAGAATGCGAAAGTGTTGTGCTCTTTGGAAGATGGGTCTGGAGGTGAGATACTTTTTTGTTTTGTTCCTGGAAATGGAGTAGTCCTGATTCGGTCAGCTCTACCAACATCGGCAAAAAAGGAACTGGGTTCTTCCTTTCACGAGTTCTAAAATTATAAACTACTTTTGCAGTCCACATTGCTCCATTCGATCCGAACATGTTTTCTGATGCCATGACAATCACCAACTCCCCACTCTCAACTCCAAAAAACGCCCCGCCGAATCTCGCAGCTGGACCAAGCAGAAAACGGCCAAATGGCGGCAGTGACACCAATGATGGACAGGCAAAAGTCATGAAAATAGGAGGATGAGCTTTTGAGAATTTGAATGAATAAAGCTCGTCTTTTTTCTATACTTTCATTCAGACCACTTGTTCTCTCCGAAGTCTCACCTTCATGATCATATGTTTTACTTCCAATTTTCCTTTTTCTTCTTTTTTTTTTGTTTTCCTCTCTTCTTCCTCTTTTTCCCATTTCATCTGGGGACGCGGGACCCTATTGAAGAGCAAAAGCCGCCAAGAGATTACACACATTTCATCTTCTTCTTCTTCTTATTTTCGAAACAACAGGTGTTCCCATTTGTGAGGGAAAGAGAGAGAGAGAGGTCGAAGAGAGGGCTCCCCACTGAAGAGATAGAAAAAGAGCACATTTCATCCTTTTTCTTTTTTCTTTTCCTGAATTTTTAGAATATAATTCATTTTGGAGGTCGGTCGCAGCGACAGGAGAGGGGAAAATATCTGTGATTTATATTGGTATCCCTCATTTCTCTCATTTTCTTCACGGAGATTTTTTGAGGTTTTCGGCTGAAAGAGAAGGGACTTTTTTTTCTAGAAAAATGGCACTTATCTTCTTCATATGACTATTTTATTCTTTCCTGTTCCCATGATCATTCGAACTACTAGTCTGATTTTCAATCATGCCATTTTCCCATGAACATCAATAGGAAAACTATTTATTTTTCCTTTCAAAATATTACTCATTTTTCAGATCCCCTCATAATGATTTTCCTTATATTCCTCACTCTTCTACCTTCAATTTTTGCTCTTATCCCCCTTCAACAATGCTCTCAAAGTCCTTCCATAACTTTTCGTGGAGCAAATGATGTTACTAGAGCCGGAGGTGCTTCTTTGATTGTTTTTGCTCCTCTTCAATGTGCAAATTGCTATAATTATCTGAGAAGGTGGGTTTCTAGACAAGGGCTATCAAAACTCAAAAATTTCAGGTTGAACGAGTTAGCCGCTTCGAGGTCCTACCGTATTTCTGTGGTGGCACCAGATTTTGAATCTAATCATATTATTCAAAGAACTACTACGGCGGTAAGATTTCCTTAATTTTGGAGAAATGGTTACCGAAGTTGTAAAATTTCCAGTTTCCGAATCTCCAAATTGATCGAGCTGGAGAAGGATGGCCAAGGATTGGAGCAAAGAATTTTGATGCAATTGTTCTGGATTCGTGAGTTTTCTCTTCTGAAAACAATCTGAAAATCATGGTTCTTTCTCATAATGAAAAATCAACGCTGGAAAACCATGACTGTTTTCGTAACATCAGCAAAAATTCTTGACTTTCAGTTGCTCCCGCGTCACTGAAACATTCCAATGGCCTCAATCAGACGTTACATCTTCTTCCACAATTCAAGCCGCCCTGGATGCAACCACCATCAAATGTGGAGGAGTTTACAAGTGTAGAAATCAGATGACGTCGTCCTCATCTACCACAACCCACCAACAAAAACGTGTGAACGCCTACTTGAAAGAACAAGAGGCAGAGCAACTACGAAAAAGTCAGGCTCAGAATTCCCCACGTCATCAGAACCAAAACCAGAACCAAAATCAAAATCAAAATCATCAAGCACAAAACCATCACGTTCAAAACCATCAAAACTATCCGAACCACCAGAATCATAACATGCAAAACCAGAACTTCCAAAATCAGAATATGCAAAACTATCATTACCAAACAGTTCAAAATTCAAACCAAAACTCACAGAATCATCAGAATCATCAACAGAATAATTATTATCAAAATCAGAATCGAAACCAGAATCAGAATTCATATCAAAACTCGTATCAAAACTTATATACACCACCACCTCCGACACCAACTCCAACAGAGAAATTGACGACGACTAGTGAGTTTTTTGAAAACAGTTTTTTAACTTTCTAAAGTTTATTTTTTCAGCTACTGATCCGGCTGCGGACTACGACTATTACCCGGAAAGTGATGATTCTGTTGTGACCACACAGTCTACTCAGGTTTGCTTACTTTTTTCCAACTAGAACCTTCAAAAACCCTAAACATCCCGAAAGTTCAAGAAATTCTGAGTATTTCACTGTTATCTTTCACCCTGCTATTACGTACCCGTCTCACTATAGTATTTGTAGACTCGTCTAGGGAAAAGAAAGAGAACTTTCTTATCAGGTAAAAATTATTATAATACGTCATTAGTTGGTGTGATTCAAAAGTTTAATAATATGTAGGAAGAGGGGCGAAGTACGGAAATAAAAGATTGGGAATCCAGAGAATAAAAGAAACAATATTGCTTTGAAGTTTGATGGGCAAGTCCTTCTTGCCAGTTTTCTGACCAGTCAAAAAAGGAACGCCATGAAATTTCGGTCGGTGAACTTTGATGATGAATCATATCAGAACCATCAATCAACTTCATTCGTAGGAGCTTTCGTGGGATTTTTCATGTTGATGGCATCTTATTTTAGTCAGATTTACATTAGTCAATTTTAGTCAAACTTCTAATTTCAGACTTCAGTTAAGCTGAACGTTCTAGCTCATTTGAACTTATTTTGGTCGTTTCTCTATACGTTGAAAGCTTTTGATACTTTCGGTAATTTGTCGTTTGACACCTAACTTGAAAACATTTTTCAGTCGGCTTTCCAGTTTTCACATTGTATCTTGAGGTATTGAGACCAGTTTCTCTACAAAGTTTTCATTCTTTCCACACTTCTTGTAGTTTATTCTCGACGGGTTCTAGACCAAAACTCTATGATTCTTGGCTCTTTGCAGACCTTTCCCTCCTACAGACATACCTTTTCTTTTTTACCATCTTCCGCTTCTTTTTTTGTTAAGGTCAACTCTTCCTTCTCCTTCTTCTTCATCATCTTCCCTTTTACCTTTTCCCGTCTTTCCGTGTGCTCACACTTTCCCCTTCTCCCCTCTTTCCTCTCTGTCTTCGATCACCGTCAATTGAGCAAATATAACATCGGGGGCTCTTGTGCATACGATCTGTCTGTTTCTCTGGTACTCTCTCCAATCATCTATACTATTTCCGATTGTCTAACTACTGTTATTCTCTCACTCCTTAACTCTTTTCCCGAAAGAAGCAAACAAACTGTCATTGACTGTGTTGAAGGAGACTGTGAGAGAGTGAGAGAGAGAGAGGAGTCAATAGATTTCGAAATATCAGAAAACTCATTTATGTTGACCCGATGGATTTGATTGAGATAGAGAGAGAGAGAGAAACAGAGAGAGTATGTGTATTGGTATTTGAGAGAGAAAAAGAGGATGAGGATTACTGTATGTACTATAGAAAAGGGCAACTCGATACCCTTTGAATGGGATGGGAAGGCTGCAAACTAACTTGCACTTTTGTACTTTGACCTACAATGTTGCGAAGGTGACGTGGAAAACGTCGGAAATAGCTATGAGAAACTAACGGGAAAAGCTCAAATGGAGGTCGAGGTAGTCTAAAACATCTAACAGAGTCTTGCTAGCTGAAATATCTGAAAATCTTGAGAAACTTGAAAAAAATTGATGTGATAAAGGTTGCACTCACCAATATTTCAGCATTGCAACTGAGAAATAGCAAAATTTTTGGGCTCAGGATGGTTGGGCTCAGGATAGAAAATCGTATGATAAGCTTGAAAATCTACTATTTTGATTTTTATTATAGAATCTTCATTAAGACTAGGCCCGCCCGGGGCACATCTTGAAGTCTATTAACCATCCTTTTCAGACTCAAATCCCACGTCCACCATCTTTTTCTTCCTCTCCAAATGGCAACGCCTGGCCCACTTTCTCTCCTTATTTCAACCAACAAAACCAATGGAATCCTTATCAGCAGGTACTTCATTTAGCTCTCAGAATAGACTCAAATCCCTAACCTTCAGAGCTTCCCACCAAATCCAAAAGGACCCAACCCGGCTCTCATGATGGATGCTAATTTGCCTTGTAGTGCATTCACAGATGATATTTGCCATCAACAGGTTTTCAACTTCTTTGTGATCCGTTTAGCCAAGAGATTTTCAGCGCGAACAAATGGGAAGCCTTGTCTCCAAATGCTGCAACAAGGGAATCTATCTGACTGATGTCTGTATTCCTGGAAAATGTTCGAATAGCACTACACAACTTTGCTGCTTCCAGAAGTTTTTGCAGGTTGAAAACTTTTTGTCCTGTGCTTTCTTACTCAAATTTTTAGGCAAAATATTCCTGCTGCAACGATCCGACTCAAGACGAAGGTGCTCCAAAAATGACCAACAAGTTCAATAAATGTTGCCATAATCTGTTCATAACGGATGTGAGTTCTGCTACAGTCACTCATCTCTGTATTCCTTTCAGGACCCATGTTGTCCAGAGCCTGCAGCCAAGAAATATTGGTCCACAGCTTATGAAGTCTGTATGCCCACAGTAACTGTGGATTTCTCGCCGGTTAGGTTCGAGGTAAAACTAGAAGATAGAAAGGTAGACTGTAGTTTTTTGTAGTGTGCTGTGAGGATTTCATCGGAGAAGTTTGCAATTCCTAGTAAATGATCAGCTTCTAACCATATTGTTCTCAGGTACACTTCACAGAAGGCGTTCGAGTCCTTGATTTATCCACGGATCGACAATGGGAATTCAATTGTACTTATGGAACGAAGCAACCTCAATTCGCATATTTACCATCGGATCATGTGATTCCACCGGATTTGATAAGAGGTCTTGGAAACTAATAATTTGTATATTTTACCTTGCGAAAATGTCTGTATTTTTATTGGAATGAATAACTAGGTGCTGAAAATAAACTCGATTACTGAAAATTGTTGGCTGAAAACATATCCAAAACTAAACTAAATATAGACAAATAGGACTGCCAAAAATCATAGGACCTATTTGAAAACGCTTCGGGAACAATAAGTCTGTTTTGGATCTTGTTCAAATCCACTAAAACTACGTCTAAATTGATACGTCTATCAGCTGAGACCAACTTGGAAAAGCTCTTATCAGACTAGACTAATTCATCAATCCCAGATCATCTGACAAGATTTTCAAACGTTTTTGGAACCCTGCCAAAAATTTCGATTTCGAAATTTCTATGTATTTTGAAATAGACCTGTCTTGAAAATAAAACCTTACCTCCATTCGAAATTTGGACTCAAATCAGCGCGTGGCAAGCTGTGGCGAAGCTGAGCGATTATTTTCCAATCGAAAGTGGAAAATGTGATAAATTTCATTCAGCTATGCCAACATCTTGCCTAGCTCTGACGAATCTCCGAAAGGAATAATAATTAGAAGAATAATAGAGAATATCAATAGAAAAAAGAGCACGTTTTTAACGTCGCTTAGAGCAAAAAGAGCACGAAGAGCCGATGCAAACGTACACACACACACAGAGACACACGGGGAGGAAATGAGTGTGATGGGAGGGCGACCCGAAAGAGGAGAAGACTGTGAGCACACAAAGTGTGTGCTCACCTATTAAGCTCCGCCCATTTCTTCTTTACCTCTCTGTCTCACGTACTGACAGGGACACGCCCAGTTTTGACGGGTGGGAGAGGAAGTAAAGGAAAATCGATAATTTGCAGAAAAAATTATTTTTAGTCTAAAATCAGGGAATCTTAAAAGGCAAAAGTTGCATTGAGCTTGTTAGAAAAAAAGGACAAAAACGTAAAAGATGTACATGAAATTCAATACTTCCTATTCCCAAAATGGCACTTTGAGCACATCACAAACTTTCTTTTTTCCTGGCAAGCTCAGGATTTTGCTAATCCTAAAGAATAGTTTTTTTGAGTTTAAAAACTTGTTATGTCCCACTTATGAAATCTTAAACTTCCAGAATCAGGATTGACCTAAAAACTTACCAAATCTATATGAATAGGAACTTTGATAATAGAAATACCAGAAATATAATTCAAAACTTCAAAAAAAAAGTGAAAAGTTGGCAAAAAGTTGGTATTTCAACCCGGGAAAAGATAGGCTTTGTTTCGTTTCCATGTTTTCCAATAGATGTGAAACCTAGGGTCTGCGTTCGAAACTTTCGAAATCGTTCAACATTTCGCCTTTCATGAATAAAAAAACAAAGTACAAGAATCAATTTTTCTTTTGCAAAACGTTTCAAATGTATAAAAAGGGAAGGCTTCCTGAAAAGAAGGGTAGGAGATGCGGAAGAATATGAAGATGAGCAATATCACCATGACGACTAAAAGGAAATTGACTAGCTTATTTATTGCTTTTTTTTCCTACTCTTGCGTTATAAAAACGAGGCAATTTATGAGATTATTTTTCTTAGTTTTACAAAAACTTTGCTTTCAAAAGAATCAGTGTTTTCATATGAATTAAGTAAAGTTCGTTTTTAAATCCTACTTTCTGAGTTGGGTAAACCAAGACAATTTTTTTCCGTTTTGAAACTATAAGTGACCTCTTAATTCTCCAGAAGACGTCGGTCTAAAATAGACTAGAACATGCTAAAATCAACTACATCCCATATTCGAAAATGTCTTCTTCCCGCCCGTGTTCATGGCCGTCTGGCCGAATGTTACAACGCGCGAAATTGCCTCGGCCACACCATTTACGGCATTTTTAGGCCTAAATTGTTCTGATTTTCAAATGATTTCGAATTTTTTTTTTGATGGATTTCGAAATGAAAAAACTATTTTCTTCCCTCTGAAACTGCTTTAGCTAGTTTTACCTGACAGCAGTTGTGTAATGTACTAGTTTGAGAAATTTCATTTTGAAATTTAAATTTCGAAACTTTAGGATAATCTGGAGTTCATCCACAATCCTTTCGAGAGCTAAGACCTGATTCCTCTTAAGTTCTAGACTGAGAATCAAGACATCTACAACAAATTTCTCCAGTTTTGTTCTAGTTTTTCTAGATTTATGATATATTCCTACTATTTGTCACAATTCCTATTCTTCTGGATTCATCAGAGCTAGGCAAGATGTTGGCATAGCTGATATGATAACACCTTCAGCTCTGCAACATACTGCCACGCATTGATTTGAGTCTAACTTTGAATAAATCAGGTGAGGTTTATATTTTTCTTCAGCCTTTTTCAGATTACAAGAAATTGGAATAAAAATGTATTTAATTATGTGTGAACGTTCAGAAATACCAGTCAAAAAATCACATAAATACATATAAAGTTTGGAATATTATTATCAAAAACAGGTTGGAAATGGAGGTGGGAGGGGAAAACAAAATGGCAATTTCAGTGGGAACAAAATCATCAGAGGGAAATGAGAAGAAAGGCCTAAAATAAGGGCCTAAATAGTAGAGGTGGGGCCTGAAATGTCAAGTCGGCCATAGTTGAGGTAGGCGTAGATCATAACTCCAATCTCACGATGATCGTTTTCCAAAGCGATTGATAAGGCTGTGGAGTTGTCCTGGAAATAGAAAAATATGTTTGAGATGGAATATGAATCTACTTACCACATCGGTCAATGAAGCATTACACGATGGCTCTCCCAACAACATTTTCACCAATTCCTTGTGTCCATGCTCAGCAGCACACATCAAGGCAGTCGATCCATCCTGATCTTGCTCATTCACATTGGCTCCACAAGCCAAAAGAAGTTCTGTTGTTGTCTTTTTTCCATGAGAAACTGCCAACATAAGAGCTGTTTGTCCGTGTTGAGAAGCTTTTGCATTGACATCTCCCATTTGGAATAGACGGTGGACGACAGCTTTTTCGAGTTCATCGTCGAGTTGGGAAAGAGCTGCCAGCATGACAGCAGTGTAGCCAGCCTGGAATTTTAAAAATGTTTTAGGTTATGGGGTAAGGGCTTATGACGTCATGAATCCATGGGTAAATAATGATAATCACTTTTAGTTCCGAAGTGGGTAACCACACCAGCCTAAGCTATTCTTATTGTATAGAAACCCCTTGCTTACCCGATTTGGAGCATCCAAATCACACTCTCCACTATCCAAAATCGAGGAAACCACAGCAAAGTTAGCATGTGATACAGCATAATGAAGTGCAGTGTTTCCCTGAAAACCTCTTTCTTTTTTAACATTGGAGTACACTCCTTCTTACATTCTGATCACAGAAATTGACAACCATGTGAAGAATTTGAGGACCGAGATTCCCTAGCTCTTCAATAAACTTGTCTACATTCTCATACCGAGATGAAGAGTTTCCAGCGGTTTTCATCCATTCATGACGGACTAGTTTAGCCGATGAATCTACAGTTTCTGCTGGAACACTTCCTGGCTCTAAGATGGATGAGTTGAAGCTCTCCAAAGCTCCTCGGAGTTGATCAGACACTTCGAAGGGGGCGGAGTCAAAGACATCATCGTTGACTTCAAAAGTGGCATCACTGTGAGCTGAGCAATCGGATTCTGCGTCCGAGTCACTGAAAAAAGTTTCGAATGGTATTTCCATTTGAAATAATAATATGTGAGATTTACCTAATATCCTCCTGTTGCGTGGATGAAGAGCTAGAGTACGGTAGGTGTTGCGTATTCGTGGCACTGTTGATTTGGTTGCGTTGCCACCTGCAAAGTCAATATTAACATATATCTTCAACGTTATATTCTTACCTATTGCCTAACTGTCTCATATCACTTCTCAACGGGGTCAATCTATCCTGTGCTTCTTCTTGTTCATCTGGAGTCTCTGCTGCTTCCTCTTCTGACGTCACTGCCCATTTACTGATCTTTGGACGTGGAATTCTGGCTGGAATGGGGTCTGGGAGTTGCTTCGGAGCCTCGATGATCACTTCTTTCTTCAGAATCACTTTGGATTTCAATGGGGATTCTGTGGAATCAGGAACAGTGGGCGGAGCTTCTGGAGCTGCTGTAGCTGGTGGAGTGGCATTCTTCTTGTCAACAATGTAATCCAAATCATCAACCGAGCGTTTTCGATCATATCGGGCAGATCTGGAAGAATTAAAAAATAATATGAAATTGGAAAAAGTGTCTCACTTTGACACTGCAGTTCCTCTCTGGAAACTGCTCTTCTGCTCATTCGTCAACAATTTTTTCACAGCATTGGCCTTGGCAATTTCAAAATCTCGTTGCTTTTGATCATCATTTGGATCTGCCTAAAATACAAAAGACTTAAAATAAAAACTACACAAAATTCCAGACAAACCTTAAACCCTGGAGCCTCATTTTCATCTGCCTCTTCAATTTGATTATCACAATTCACACAAATTTTATCTGAAATCGAGCATGCTCCAACTCCAACATTTCTTGTGAACACATCTTGTCGCTTCAGACATTCTTGACACTCTGATGACGTGGCAGCGACTGGCTCAACAGTAACTTTGACTTCTTCCTTAACTTCTTCTTCTTCAAAATGCACCGGACTACACGCCGCGTCCACCCTCTCTGTGACGTCTGTCTGTGTGTCAATGTGCAAAAGTTTCACGCGGTCTGGCACGGTGCCTACTTCTGACGTGGAAGTTGGCTCGGTGCCAAGTGCCACGTGGCATTGTTCGAGTGGCGGGGAGCCAACTGATTGATCGCAGAATGTGAGGGTTACAGTAGAAGTGGACACGTGGCAGGATTCTGGTGGTGGAGGTGGGATTCTGAAGGAAAACGTTATTGGGTGCTTGAAGCTTGAGTGGAATAAAACTCACTTCTCCACTGCCAGGAATAATTCCTTCCGCAATCCGGCACATTCTCCACAAGGCTTTGGAGCCGGAAGTGGTCCAGTAGTAACACCAATAGATCGAGTAACAACTGGTTTTTGAATCTGATGATTTACACCGTTAAGACCGTTTTGCACACCGCTTTGTCCGTTTACAACTGGCTCAAACTGAAGAAAAAACCCTAAGTTGGATACCAAAATTTAATGAACGCCTACCGCTGAAGCTCCTTTTGGTGCCACTTGTACCATCTCTGGAGGCGGTGAGGTACTTGTAGACTGTGTTCTTGCCAAAACTTTTTGTCCATTTTGAGTCTGCGCATAAGTGAAATGTGATTCCACGTCGATAGATGGACCCGCTTGAAGACCACGCTACAACAAAAAGGGTAAAACAGATTTGATTTACCGAGGGCTTACTCGTGGCATTTTAGGAGAAGCTGAGAAGAATCGAACTCTTGAATGATGTTCTTGTTCAGGTGGAAGAGCAAACTCTCGGCCACGTCTTAGACTTGCAAAGTCTCCAGGACCACTTGGAACATGGCTCAGGTTAGAGTGGCCACGTGGCAAGTCTCCTTGTGATGGCGCTCTTCTAAAAGTAGGTGTGGGAGTTGGTGGCAAGTCATCATATCTGTGATTCGCGAATCTTGTTGGGGTCTGAGAATGGTATCCATTTCCGTTTTGCTGTTGATGGATTCCTAAATCAATGGGAGTGCCAACACGACTGTCAGGGAATGGAGATTCTGCGTTTCTGGCTCGGATTTCAGATACTGTTTTGGCAAGAGCCGTGGAATATCCTGCAAATGGAAGAGGGTGCATTTTGCATATTTCAATAACTTTTCAAGAGCCATTCCAAAGTGGAACCTGAGAAAAATTGAAAAACTTACCGTTAGTATTTCCATTTTGCGCTCCAAACCTCGTCGGTGTGTTACTTCTACTTCCATTGAAACCCAAATTCAGATTCATTGGCCTTGAAACTGGAGATGGTCTGGCTGAAAGCTTTCAATTTTGAATATTTGTCAATCCTCAAGTTTAACTCACTTGGCTCAAAATGTGCTCTCCTCGGTGGCTCCGGTGGAAACTGTGGTGGTCCGTTTTGAATTGGAGCTCCTCTTCTATATGTTGTGTAATCTGAATTATAGCCGCTCTGCATCCGGTTTCTGATGTCTTGAACTGTTTTCTTCTGGAAAAAACTTCATGAACATGAAAAAATAAAAATTAGCACGAACCTTTTCAATTTGTGGCAGAGGTGCTGATAGTACATCATCAAAATCACTCATCAAATGGTCTAAAGAGTCTCTAAAACTATCATCCAGAAGTGGAGACATCAATTGACGGTCTATTCCACGTGGCATCATGTTTGTTGGGGTGCCTGAAACTTATTCTTTTTATATATCAATTCAAAACTTTCTCAGATTTTTGCTCACCTTGTCTCAACATGAAACCATTGCTCACATTCTGCGCATATGAAACGAACCCCAGGTCAAGATGAAAACCAAATGGACAACAATCACATTTATCTGATCTATTCTGATTTTGATCGTGACTATTCTCTTCTGATGATGGTGACGTCATCGAGTTTGGAGAAACTTCTGAAGAAACTCCAGAAGACGTCGAGTTGTTGTGATTGATACTTGCAGGGCCGCCACGTTTGACGATGGTGGCCGATGTGCTCGCGGAGGAAGTCGACATGTTTCCTCCGAAGTCACGCATTACCTGGTAATGAAAGGTTTTAGTAAGATATTGAAGAAGGAGAAGAAGATAAATAGACGAGAAAGTATGGGGAGAAGTAGAGATTTGAAATGAGAAAATTCAAGAAAAGATCTCAGGTCTCGGTATCTCAGAAAATGTTGTAAAGTACAAAACAGGATTATTTTCAAGAAATTAAAAACTTGGAAGAAGAGAGGTTTTTATATTAAAATATTCTAGAACATTATTGTCTGTTAAAATCTACTGGAAGCAGGCTGAATTCGTTAGAAATTACATTGTTTGCTCATAGAAAAAGAAAAATTTGGTTCAGAATACGGTAGTCATATTCTAGAACCTTTGGAAATGCTATCAAAAAATTAGAGAAAATGATATGGGAAATGGGAATTTCAGATCCTCGAATTATTCTAGACTATTCTGAACTTCTAACTTCTCAGAATCCAATGGCAAAAACTCCGAAAAAATGCCGGGATCACTAATAACCTTTGAGAATTCATACGTTTTCTGAATTCCTATTTTTTTTCTGAACATCCTGAACTTCTCAGAAACTCAAAAAGTTCAAAACTTCTCCACATTCTGAGCTCTATACCCTCCAAAAAATCCTCTAAAAAACTATAACGGAACGAGTGTAACATCAAAAAAGTAGAAAACGGACACACACAATTCTATTCAATTTTTGGGCAATGAAATCATGTATCATCATGAGTTTCCTCCTTTTCTTCACAATTCAACTTGATTGATAGAAGGCGCGGCGCCAAGAGAAGAGACATAGGGAGAAAAGAGAAGAAATGAAGGACACCCGGGGGGTAGGGTAAGAAGAAGTTTACGATGATGATAAGGGTGTGGTCTCTGAAGAAAACGGAGTAGAAGCAGAAGAAGACGAATTATGCAAAAATGAATATTACGGTTTTGGGTTGAAGTGGAGATCAGATTATGCATATTTTAGATTAGTTGGCGGTGTATGTTAGAAGCTACTTTTCTGAAGATGAAGCTGGGAGAAAAGGGGAACTTTTTCCTTCAAATTTGGAGATTTTGGAACTAGGAAAATTGTCAAAAAGTCAACTTAATTGTCAACTTTACGAAAAAAGTGGTAATTCAAAAATAAGGTTTTCTGAAAGTAGTTATTTTCTGAAACGGAACTGTATTTCTTCCGGTCCTGAAATTCTTCTGTAGGCCCCAGAATATCATAAGCAATTCAGATAAAATTTCAGTGAATTCAGATTTTTTTTTTTCATAAAAATACCTTCAAATAGCCACTAATTCAAACTACAAAACACATCCTAATTCATTTTCAAAATCTCTCTTTTCCCCAATTCAGTATGAAAAAGATACATCCTCTTCCCGATATCAAAATGATCGATATCTAATGGATAGTGGTGATGGTGAAGAATTGATTTGATATCAAGAATATATTGGGTCATTTAGTGTGGGACGCATGGATAGAGATAGAAGAGAATAAGGAGAGAGATATTACCGGAAATGAATGAAGATGTTAGATGAAGATAAGCGAGGGAACGAAGAATAAGATAGGGTTTGGAACAAAATTTTTTAAAGAAGAAATCAGGTATGGAAGAACTTGAAAACCTATGAATCTAATCTGCTTTATGAGACCAAAAAGCTCGAAAATCTGAACGCCAGGACTAGAACTACCTCCACTCCAGTATCTAAATTAGTACAACTGATTGCAAAATCAATTGAGAATTCGAAATAAAAACAAATACAAATCAGGCGGTAGGGAAGGAGACCGGGGGTCAGAAACTGTGTGGGAAGGAGCGGAAGAACGGAGAGAGGGGAGAATGTGCATATAATGAGCATAATCGGACAGAAAGAGAGCAAACAATTGGATTGAAAGAAAAGGGAAGTAGACAAGGAAAAACGATGAAATCATTTTTGGAATTGGTTAGAGAAGATCAAGATCAATGGGTAGATTTGAAGAATTTTCAGACAGTTCCTATTGCTTTGAGTACAGTTTCATGGGTCGAAGTCATTGGGTTTTCAATCATTTGCAGACTCTTTCACTTACTGTTCTGTCTCTGAAAATCTACATTGGTAGTTTTGGAGCATTACAAATTTTTGTTCAGACAAAACGAGACAATTTTATCTAGCTGAGTATCTGATCTTAAACTTTTATAAACGAAAAAACAGCTGGCAGAGGCTTTCCCAGTTGGAATCTCAAAAAATCAGTGGAATGACCTAATTATGGCTTAAAATATCCCGAAAATTCTCGAAATGCAACCACCTGTTTTGTGTGGTCAAAACGTGAGGAATCATATTGTTTTCCCTTCGACACACAGAGGAAACCGTTCCTTCTCTCTCCTATTTTTTTTTCTTATTTTCATTTCCCTCGCGCACCGGGAAATGCAAATAGGATTATCACAAGAAAAAGTGAAAGAACTGGGTGAGGAATAGTATAGGAAATGAAGAGATTCAAGACAGTTTTGATGAGGTTTCGATGATTTCAACGAAGCTCTTTCTGATGGGAGGAGGAGAATAAGAGAAGAGGAAAAGAGCAAAAAATGAATGGGAGAACAGGAATTTCAGGACTAGAAGTGTGGGAAAATAAGGTCTCAGAGTGATCTCGGAAGGTTCATAAAAAAACTGTAGGCTCAGGACTTAAAAAAGGGAAAACAAACGATAGGGATGGTGCCAGGAGTTTTGGCTAATTATTTTACATATAAGGTTAAGATAAATAGGGATTTTGAAAACAGGTTAGGGAATTTTGAAAACTTATCTAACAATGTCGTGGAACTAGAGTAGCTCAACGTTTGATAGTTGAGCTTGATAAAAACGTTTGAACTCATTGAACGTCAATAAGAAATTTACGATCATCTCTTCGGAAATAGCAGCCAGACTCAAATCCGATTCTTTTTCCAAAAAAATCTTCAGTGCAATCAATTTCAACTTGGAGAAAAAAAACTTGCAACACCTGCCGCTCGGCCTCAACCAGCCCAACTGTGAACTAAACGAATCGCTCGAAATAGACAGATGTTGCAATTTTGTAAAAAAAAAATAGTAGTAAGGACATCTGTCAAGGAATTTTTGTACTAACTGAAAGATGAATTGGAATGAGGGAATCTCTAACTTTACAAGACCGAGGCTGATGGCTTTGGTTTCCCATTGTTTCAGGTCTCAACTTATCTCTGGAATATAAGTTGACTTTCAGAGAGCGTGGATGGTTTTGAAATACATCAGAACCGCAAAGAATATTTCAAAATGACTAGGCAATCTTGAGAAGTTCCGAAATTCAGAAGAAAATCTTCATAGAAGCCCAAACCATTGAAATCACTCCAGCAACTTTGAAGAAATAGGCGTAAAACAAATGAACACCTCTTTTCCTCATCTACCTTCCTCCTCCCTTATCTCGTACCTATACTTTTCCTCCTCCTCCTCCTCCTTCGTTCACCTACTCTTCATCTTCAAAAGAATGAAGTCTACAACTAATAAACGGATCAAAATGAGGTCCCATAAAGAAAAGGGAGAGATGATTTAGGCTGTGAGATCTCAAAGAAAAAAAGTAAGATGCAAAAAGACAAACATATGTGTTAGAAGACAATTTGGACACCATTTGAAAAACGGACAAAAGTGAGAAATGGGGCATCTGGAGTTAGGAGGAGGACCCACTTACTCAAGGGAATCGGAGGGTCGAAGAAGAAGAAAAAAAAAGAGAAAAATGAGAAGAAATTGGTTTTGAGACATCATCCGGAAATAGATCGAGGGTGGGAGTTGTGGTGAAAAAACACACATGTGACAAAAATTTGTTTTTTGAAAAATTTGATTTTTTTTGAGTTGCGAAGCTTGAGAATTTTCTACGGTTTTAAAGAAGTTACTTTAGCTATTTCAGGCATCTAAAGCTTCAAAAACCTAGCTCTCAACTAATTTTGTATAACCTTTGATTCAAACTTTATCACCTAAAATCAGTTGTACTTTCCAAAACGGAAACTCTTAAGGATCTTAACCTTAACAAAAGAAAGAAAAAAACGTAAAGAAAAAGAGAACATAGAGAAAACGAGAAACGAAAAATGGCAACACGTACAATACCTCCATACGGTCTCAATTGTTATCAATTTTCGGATTGTTTATCAGTTGGGAAAATGTATTGGAGGTGATGGATGGGTGGAAAAGGAAATGAAGGCAAAGAAAGTAACACAAAATCAGAAATCAATAGTTGTGTTAACATGAATAGACAGGGTATTGATACGTGGGAAAAATGACACCTTTTTTCTCTAGTTTCATTTTTTCTGAAATGTAGAATCTAGTACAGTACAGAACAAATCCTAGTTATCCAACACTTGATCGAAAATCAAGAATGTGTAAAACTATATAATCAAAAGAAGAGCTGAAGAGATGAAAGGTGTATTGGTCAACAAGTTGTGTGAATGTGCACACATATCCGCATCTATCAGGCAGCAAAAACGAGCACGGGGGGAGGGACTGATCACAGTTTGTGTAAAGTTTTGACCCCTCCTCCTACATCTAGAGTTCCACCTGTGGTCTGGGCTCGTGAAGAATGAAGGGAGGAGGGAAGAAGGTGAAAAATCACTGAATTTGCTTGGTCTTATTGGGAAGAAGGTATCTGGGACTTTAAAACAAAAGAAGGAAAAAAGAATGATCACAGAAAAGTTTGAATTTGGCGCCATGAAAGCTACAGTTCAATTCAATTGAGCAAGTTTATCAGAGTTGAGAAAGGTATTATTTTAAAGG
Organism: Caenorhabditis doughertyi; assembly: GCA_963572265.1. Taxonomy (NCBI): domain Eukaryota; kingdom Metazoa; phylum Nematoda; class Chromadorea; order Rhabditida; family Rhabditidae; genus Caenorhabditis; species Caenorhabditis doughertyi. The sequence goes on from OY751554.1 coordinate 12,897,255, forward strand.
TGGATTTAACCAAATTTAACAGTTTGAAAAATGGTGCTGAAATTACTGACTTTTTGAAAATTATTAGTTCAATTGCTAGAGTTTGAAATCTTAGAATGCATATAGCAAACACTGAGCTACGTGGTGAAAGCTTTCTAAAGTACAAGTTCTCTTGTCTTTGAACTATTTTGACTGAATTGGTTAAGTTGGTTCAGAGTCCAGCTTTTCATTTTTAGATCACTTTCAGGCACTTTCGACTTTCCAGACCGAAACTGCATATCCCAAAAAGTTTTAGTTATAACACTAACTCCCTTCATTATAAGAGTTCTACCTTTCTTCACCCTACCTAATTCTACCTCTTGAATCCTAACTATCACGAAAGTTACGAAGGTTGAGAAGCGTCTTACGAACAAAGAAAACTATACGAAATTATGATGTTACGTTCGGTTTCAACATCAACATTTCTCTTTCCGAGATGAATAAGAAGAAGAAGAAGGTGTTCGCGGTTTCTCTTTTCTCTCTTCCTCTCACTCCAAATCGTATAAATGAATAAATGAATAGTGTTGCGAAGACAATACAAAAGATATCATTCAAAATGGAGAGACGATTAGAGAAGAAAAGACAGATAGAGATCTCTAATTATTATCTTCCGAATGGAACAGATGGAGAAGGTGTTTCACGCAATTAGATTGAGATGAAGACGGAGAAGAAGAAGTCAAAATGAAAGTTTGGACAATTTGAGATTGAAAATCAAAGCTTTGTATTGGGAAAGTTAATTGGAATTGGAACTACAGTAGTCCACAGTTTCCAAAAATGAAGAATTGGGTCCATAGAGCTTCATAGAGTTTGAGCTTTCAGATACAAAAATTTTGGAATCGCTCAGTTAAACTTGGAGTTCTTAGCTTTATGTTGAACACTCATGTTGCCTAAACTGTTCTTCTCAAGTTGAAAAAAAAACTTCCTGCTCCACAAAACTCAGGCGTTGGTCCCAAAAGTTAGCTTCTATATTACCTAGGGCTTCTTATGATCTTCACAGGAAATTTTCAATTTGCCACGTGTTAACTGCCACAGTAAAAACATGATAAGCGTGTTCCTAAAGACATTCAGAGATAAAAAGAGAAACCTCTTGTTTCCGAGAAAAACCGTCAAAAGAGAGAAATCGTACAAATAAAACTGCAAAAGAGAGACAGTTCCTGTCGCCTCCCCCTTTTACAAGAATAGGACGACGTCTTCTGAATGCAAAAAAAAGAGAAACGAGAGAGAGACAAGCGGCGTCGGAAAAGACGAAAAAGAAGAAGACGTTGAACCAGAAGACATGATAATGGCGCCGCGCCATTCTGTATTCATTGATGGAATAAAGAAAAAAGGGAATGGAATAGGATGAAAAAAAAGAAGGGAAATGGAAGAGTGAAAGGGCAAAGATGGGTGACAAGGGCGAATGCCAAAGATGGAATAGGTTAAGGCGAATGGCGACAATAGGCTGGAATTAGACGTACGGATAGGAAAAAAACTTCCAAGTTTCCAAAAAGAAGTATCTAGAATTCCAGATGGAATAGCTTGGGGGTGGGCGTTAGCCAAAATCGAAAGCCAAAAATAAATGGACTTGAATTTTCAGATGATTCCAATTCAGATAATTTTATATAAAGGCTACACATTATTTATTCCTTGGGAGACAACCTAAATGAGCTAGCAAATAAGAATGGGCTCAATTTGTACAGATGAATCAGATTCAGATGAAAAAACAAGTGAACTTTCAAAAACTCGGAAGGAAAACTTGGAGGCTGAACAACTCGAAAAAGCAAGAAACTTTGCTCTTTCAGACCTTTCAAAGAGCCCGGAACATTCTGAATGAACCTACATTCAATCCAAAAACGAGCCTACTTCTAAACTACGGCAAGTGTCTCAAAATTACAAATGAACCTTCTAACAAACCTATTCTTACGCACCCAAAAACAACAAAAAACCCCGGCAACAATCCCCAATTTTTTCTATTCTTCCCTACCTACTCATACAGTTTTTGTCATCCATCCTTCCTTTCTTTCTCTCTTTTTCGGTTTTTTTTGTCAAAAAGTGAGTAATGTTTGTCCACAATGGTTTTATGAAGGTGTACGGCCTCCCTCGGTGGACCTAGTATGCAAAAAAAGAGATGTTTCATTTTACGATTCACCTCCTAGTTTTTTACGGTTTTCGGGGCATGGTTTTAGTTTTTTGAAGAGGAGAAGAGAAGGAGTTGGTCAGTTTGCAAATATGTTGAGAATGGTAACATATGTTCTCTGTCTAGTCCACTTGAACTTCAAAAAGGGCGCCCATCTGTGTATGGGGAGCGGCACCATTTACAGATGTTGAAGCATTTTGGGCAACGATTTTGATCGCAATGGTCAAGAGGAAAGACTTTGAGAAAGAGAGCCTTTGAGAGGAACTAGGAGAACAAAGCCTGAAGTCTAGGTGAATCTGAGTTACATCTAATTTCGAATATGGGATAAAGGTTAGAAGAAATAGGATCTTTGGGTTTTCTTGAATCAATCATAGGAAGTTTTGAGAGGTTCAAAATTGGGATCATATGACAAGCTATGGCTAAAAAAATATTACTGTGTAAAGGTTCATTATAAAAATATTATAGAGACTTTTGTAGAGTTTAGAGACTTTAGACAATCCCAACTAAAAACAAAACTGACCCAAAATCTGTTAAACTTGACGGAATCGTCTTCAACAGACATCCTAAAATTTGAACTCGTGTGTCACTCATGTTGCTCGCGGACCCAATAAAATCAAGAGGGTGGTAATATTTATCAACTAACCTAGCAACACAATCTCAAAATATACCCTTGAAAAAGCCGAAATATAGTTAACAACCCCCTCTACATAAATCTAATAATCATCTCTTATCACACTCTGTTTACACCAATCAACCCCCTTTTCCTCCCTTCTAACTTCCCCCCACCAACCCCATGAAAAAACCCGTTCTTTATGCCAAAAAGTGAAACACATCGATAACTGTCGGTTGTCTATCTATATGCTTTCTAAAACTGCCACGACATCCCTCCCCATTCCACATCAATCTCATTATCATATGAAAAGGAAACCGCCCTCCGTGTCTCTTCATTCAAAAAGAAATCAACGTTTTAGATTAGTTCCGCCCGTTTCACGCCTTACACACTCATACTTTCGTTCGATATGAGAAGGAGTGAATTTTTGATAGAAAAAAGATGATCCGCGATTTGATTTAGGAGGAAGTGATGTGGAACACTTTCTTTTCTTTTGGCGAAAGTTTCAATGATAGAGTTATCGGAAAGACAGTAAGAAGAGTAAGAAAAGAAAAGGGACTTGAACGCTTTTAACCTGGTTTCCTTATAACCCAAGTGTGGGTCCGCTCAACATTTTGAATAATACACTAGCAAAAATCTGAAAATAATGAGAGAGTCTCTTTTTTGATTGTGATCAGCTTTAGCCAACTTTGAACAAAAACGTCTAAGAGTACTGAAATCACCCGGAAGTTTTTACTCAGTTCCATACCAGACAAAAAATGTCTGCTCACATGACCACCCATATGATCCATAAAAGCATATCGTAAAAAAACAGAGGAGCTCATAAAATATCCGATTCATGAGAATGCGAATCTTTATTGCTGAAATCTTTTAAGAAAGAAGCTCATAAATCAAAGAAAGTTAACAAAAAAGTGTTTCCGAACGATGGTGGAAGAACAACGGTAAACTACAATTAACCTAGCAACAGCATGAATGAGCAACAAAAAAAACATGACAAAAAAGAACAGAGAAATTAATCAGAATCGCTCCAGCCGTAGTTCCATTCATCGTCGTCTTGATAACGACGTTGACGGGAAGCTCCTCCCGAATTGACTCCATCAATGCCTTCCATAAATCTTCTGATTTCAGCTGACATCATACTAAAATCCAGATCCTGGTCTAGGTTCTGTGGTGCTGGCCACAAATCAGATCTATCCCGTACATAAATAAAATTGTTGAACCACAACGAATCATCTGGATATTCGGACTGCTCCAAATGAGCTGGAATAATTGAGCAAGAAATGAAGTCGGTGTCGGAAGAAATATATTCAGAAACTTTTCTTGTGAAGGTGAATAGAATGTGTTTGGAGTCGTCCTCAGCTTTGATTCGGACAATGTTTCCTTCTAGCGATCTGTAAAGAAAGTATTGAGATTTTGGCAAATAGAAAAATTTCGTGTGAAACACAACTAATTCATAAGATGGTTTCACTTACACAAGTCTATCTACAAACTTCTCAAGGAATTTCTCTAAAAACTTTGGTCCGCTGCGATTGACAGAAGTGTGCAGTTTAGTCTCCAATCCCGATTTGTTCTCGATCCATTTCTGAAAAAAATCATGACATTGGAAACTGTTTTTTCAAGAAGCTATAAGGCGGGGACGTTTCAAAATTGTAGAAGCAAAAATATCTCAAAAAATGAGAAAATTTTTTCGGCTCGGAAATGTCGCAGAGCGCGAATTCCATACCTCAACAAGTTTTGGAATAGCATCCGGGAGGCACAATTTTCGGATTTTCAAGAGTTTCGCGTTGACGAACTGAAATAGAGTACATGTTCGTTAAACTTCCACTATAAAATCTAAAACTCACGGCTGGAATTTCAAGGAAATCATCAAACGGAAAATATTTTGAATCAGCTGCATCAGTAGTAAGGGGGGGGAGAAACAAGCCCCGATGGGGGAAAACGCCCCTATGTTTTCGTCCTCAAAAAAAGACAAAAAAGTCCTCAACTCAAAAATTGATAATTTCATAATAATCACTAAATTTTCTGAAATTCAAACGAGCTCTGATAATTCAAATGTGCTCCAGCCACTTCAGTGTGCTCCGACCACTTTAATGTGCTCCGATTTTCAAAATTTTCAAAATTCAAAAAGAAACTTCTCTTTCTCTCCCTCTCTCTCTCTCTCTCTCTCTCTCTCTCTCTCTCTCTCTCTCTCTTTCTCTCCCTCTCTCTCTCTCTCTCTCTCTCTCTCTCTCTCTCTTTCTCTCCCTCTCTCTCTCTCTCTCTCTCTCTCTCTCTCTCTCTTTCTCTCCCTCTCTCTCTCTCTCTCTCCCTCTCTCTCTCTCTTTCTCTCCCTCTCTCTCTCTCTTTCTCTCCCTCTCTCTCTCTCCCTTGATAACTAAAAAAAGAAAAAAAATGCCATCACAATAAACCTCAGAATTGAATCAAAGATCATTTTCTGTCTGATCATTCAAATGAGGAGAAACCCTCCTGCCGCACTTTTGTGAATGGTTCGAATGCATAAATTAGCCCCGAATCGCGATTACCGCAAGAAGAAGGCAACTGTTAATTTACATATTCTTTTCTCTTTTTTCACAATTTCCACTCTTACAGTTTTATTTTTGCAGTTCAAACTTTAGTAAACAAGGACAACAATTCACATTTATTGCAAAATAAATGACAAAATAAAAGAATTATTTTTTTGCGGTTGCACGTTTCTTTGGTGAAGGTTCCCCATCAGCCGTTTTTGTGGTAGCCTCTCTTTCTCTTTTTGTGGTTCCTTTGAAAATTTCATAGTTGAAAAACTTTGCCGTCTGCATGGATTTGAAAGCCATAGCGCACACGTTGCACAAGGTAATCACTGAAAAAAAAAGAGAAAATTTAAAAATAATAACACATCATCACATACCAACTTCTTGATGAACATCTGTAGATTTCAAAATTTGTGCCCTTTTCGATCGGAGACGACAGTCAAAACACATGTTTAAAACAAGCGTCTCATCACCAAACATGTAACGTGGGTCTAGTTTAGCCTTTTCAGAATCGGGTTCAACAGCTTCGTCACGTTTTGATTGCAAATATAGCTAAAGTAATTAAACAATGATTTGTTTGAAAAGTTTGAAAAAAACATACCTTACGTTTCTCGAGCCAAGTCTGAGCGACAGCATTTTTAGAGACGGCTTTCATGATTGACGTAAAATTGAAAATGACTTGATTTTCTCGAAAAAAGAGGGTGGAGCATCATGTTGTAGAAACTGGTTTAGGATTTCACAATAACTAGACGATTGTATCAATAATTGGGTTTCTCATAAAGTCAAGGCCAAACAACATGTCAAATTCTGCTAGAACCACACAATAGAGTCCCCCTTCTGGGGTCTTTTCCTTGAAGGAAAGACGAATGCTAGTGTTTGTTTGTTTCACTAGTTCAAACAACGAATTATCTTGAGCAATTGGGCTCAGCTCAAATCCAAAAATTGTGAATCCGAGTTCCTTGAACATTCGAGCGCTAATGGAATTACATGTAGAATTGTTACGGGAGTGACCGAGAGCTTCTTGCATTTGGATATATGCCTCAATATACTTGTTATTTGAAAAGTCTAGCTCCATCGGACGTCCTGGAGTACTTTGACCACAATAGTCAATTTGAACATCAGATAGACCAAACGGTTTAAAGTTGAAGGGAGATGTTTTAAAAGAGCCATTATAGGATTCAGCAGTTACGAGTCCCAAAAAGATTCGGCGTGGCATTTTTGAAGTGAAAAGAGTTGTTGCAGGAGAATCTAGCCGATCTGGCCCAATGTAAAAGGAGCGTACTTGTGTTGAAATCATTGGATATTGAACTAGTTTATGTTCAATGAGAGCAGCCTCCAATTCGTTTGTCACTCCTTCAGTGAGCTCATACTCGTGTACAAGTGCATATACATCTTTAACATTTAATTTCATCTTTCTGTCTCCAAGATTGAACCCTTCAATTAAAAATTCACTCGAATTTGGATACGCAGTCAATTTCACATTGCAAGAGTTCATCAAAACTCGTGGCTGATTCATCAAGTCAATTGAAACATTTGCTGCCACTTGAACTGAACCCTTTTTGAAAACCATTTCGCAACGTTTCTGGAACCCTGGGCTTCCGAAATGCCCCACTTGAGTGTCACTGAAAAATCCCGCGGCAGATAGGGTTGAATCTTTGATATCCTGGCTGTAGTTTAGCAAATTTTCCAAATAGCTCTTGTAAGCATGATTTGTAGAATTGCTATACACGAGTTGAGAGTTTATATGCAATGTGAACGCTTTCACAATCGAACTAGCAATGTTATTAATAGGAGCATAACAAAACTTTTCTGCACTCGTCGGATCTTCCATTTGAATAAAGTTCCCGTCAGAGTCAGTAATATCAAAAGTGTAAACGAGATAGGTGCGTTTCAGATCCAGATAGTTGCGTGAATGATTGGTGAGACAAAACTCCCAAGGACCATCGGGTTGGTAGGCATTTCTCAATGGAACTTTGACATATTTTGACTGAAGAACAGCAGTGTTTGTACCGGGCATTGTGGTAAAATCCAGTTCATCAACGACAACATCTTTTGACTTTTGGTCCATACGACTGAGCATTTTTGAAACAACTCGATAATCGACTGGAGAAAATCAAAAACTAAACTTTTTCATCGTTCTCTCTTTCCTTTTATAGTAGAGCCTTGTGTCCTCGTGCTTACAAAAACTTGTTTCGATTCATCTTTTTGACAGATCTGGGTTTCAAGACATGTACGATTTTTCCACGACGACCGGATCCTCCGATTTCTTTGATTTTTTGTTTAGTTACTGTTTTTATGCTTTCCTTCAAATTGTTTCCTTGCGCTAGTTCTGAGGCCAACTGTTTCCCAGCGCTCACAACGTGTTGGCCAGCAAATGAGTTTAGAAACTTTGGCAAAAAACGCGCAGCTGTGGTCAAGATACCACCAAGACCAGCGCCCATTTGGTTACCTCCTCTTTGATATCTCATGCCATGATAAAGTCCTGAACCTGGCACGTTTCTCCGAAGTAGAATCTTGTAGTCAATTTTAGTCAAATCTACAGGAACAGGCGTCATTTTTTGTATAAAAAGTGATAAAATGACTAGTTTTTCACGCTATTTATAGGAAAATGTTCTCTAGAGAAATTCACAACGTGCTCTCAAACGATTCATATGCAAAAAACACCTTTCTTGGGGTCTATAGCTGTGATGAATTGGAGCAGATACGCACTCGGAAAAGTCGATTTGGTTTCATTGTAAACACTGACAAAAGAAGCGAACGTGGAACACATTGGCAATCAATCTTTGTAATTGACAAAACTGTCCACTTCTTTTGCTCTTTGGGTTTAAAACCTAATATTTACATTGGAAATTATTTGAAAAAGTTTCCCAACGTGTATTGCAATAGAAGAAAACAGCAAAAAGTGACTGAAAAAACTTGTGGAGCTTACGCAATTTTTATTCAAGCAATGATGGCCCGAGGTTATTCTTTCCAACTACTATGTTCAGTGTTTGATAGCATAACGAACGATGATGAATTCATGCGTGATTATTTGAAAGAAACTTATTCATATTCACTCTAGCTCCACCCCACTTAATATGCTAAAAATATTTCATTTTGCATTTTCTACCGGCTGTGAGTATGTCGTTTGACACATTCTGCTCTCTCTGCGGTTTCCACTTTATGGACGCTGTAGAAAAAAATGTTCATGTTGCAAACGTTCATAGTGGGATACCACCTCCAAATCCAGCAATTGGAGAAGAACTATTCCACATTTTTTGCATGGAAGTACCAACTGTACGTGCACGTACTTGTCCAATCTGTTTTCAATCTCACGAGTCTTTTGTTGAATGCCAGACACACATTAACAATGTTCATGCGCCACGGTTCAATGGAATTTTACCGCCAGTAGTTCAGAATTGGAAAGACTTTGTACAGGAAAGTTTTCCCGGGCTAACGGTGTGTTTTTTTTTCTAAACTCTTTTTTTTTCAATTTTAAATTGTTTTCTAGATTTACACTCCTGTTCCTCTTCCATCACCATTTTTAGGCTGGTCTTCTTGGTCTTCATATGTACCACCCCCTCCATACGAATCTGAAGTAAGCAATCAATTTTAATCGGAAAGGCATTTTTTTTCTTTCAGAGTACACAGGATAGCTTCACAGAATATCAACCAGTTACAATTGAAAACGGAGAGGTGAGCGTTAATGAAAAACGTTTTCTTACCAGGTTCTTATAGCCAGTCTTCGAGGAAACTGAGAATGATCAAGGAGAGGAATCGAGTGCGAATGAAGACGACGAATACTTTGCTTTCAGTATGAAAAATATCTAATTTTTATGTTATTTAAAACTAATTAACGTTAAAATCTTTATTGAAATGTAATGCATAAAGAATAAAATGGTCCTCTACTGTTGATTCCGCTTCTGACAACCTTTGCAAATGTACATACTGAGAAAGTCGTTATCAATTACCAAGTTTGGAGCACAGCAACTCTTGAAAATGAAGCAACGAAATCCCAACTCTGTAGGTTTAGGGCGATGCTGGGTCTTTTGGAAAAGTTTTGGCTGATCCATTTTGATCATTTGTTTCCCAGTCTTCTTCTTTTGGGGAACAATTGGGGTTGGTGGAGGAGATGGACTCAGTTCTGGTAAATACTTGTTCAGTGTTTCGTGGTTTGTTTTTTCTGTAAGCACAATTTCAATATGATACAATACAATTTCAATAAAAAAAGTCACTCACCCATAGTGTGAATTATATCAGACATTGAAAACAAGCCACCTGCCAGTGCAATATAAAATGAAATGAATGAGTTTCCAAAGAAAAATGTGGGCGTGGTATGTTATGGTACTTTAATGTATCGTCATACAATTTTATGACTGTTGCGAAATTTCAGTAACCAGTAGGAGGCCCATTTTCGTCAGTCGGAAAATCCATGTTCGATTTGACAGACAATTCATTAAAAAATTAATTGCCATTTAATTGCATCATATCTTCATCATTTACCCAGCTGTTGTGCTTATCGGCATATCCGTCCCATTTGACAAAGTGTTGAAGTTTTCCACGCCATGTCCTAGTTTGTAAGACTTTTTCTACTCGAAAAACAGTGTTTGGTGCATATGTGCATTTTGTCAGCTCACGTGTGTAAAAAACACCGACAATTTCCTCATTGTCCGTATCTACGAGACGATATGTCACTGGGCGCCCCGGTACAACTTTTTGGACAACGTAAACTTCAGTCGTCCAACCCTGTTCGTAGCCCTTGTCAAAGTGGGCCTTTTTAGAGGCAATTCTCACATGATCCCCCACTTTGAACGAAATTTTGAAACTCTTGTTGTTTCGACGAGGAATAGGAATCGGAAAATCTCCTTGTCGAACCTGGTTCGGTATGGCTCCGATACCCCGATTATACGAGTTATTGATTGCTTTCACAACCTTTGGCAGCACATCTATATACCGATGATTGTATTTCTGCGTCATGTACTTGGCTAGTCGTGTTTTTAGCGTTCGGTTCGCTCTCTCCACTACTGCACACTTTATTTCACTTTTTGGGGAGACTAGCTTCACATGGAGCTTCTTGAAAAGTCTCTCAACGTGACTATTGTAAAATTCTTTTCCATTGTCAGTGTAGACTGTTAGCGGGGGTGTTTTCATTTCATCAAACACTTTTTCGAATGCCTTTGCAACTTCTTTACCTTCTTTGGATTTCAATGGCTCAGCAAAAAGACGACGTGTATAAATGTCCACTACAGTCAGCAAAAACTTGACGTCATCATTTTTGGATGAGTACTTGCTCATATCAGCCAGATCCGCTTGCAGGTCACAATTCACACCAACAGACTGTGTTTGTAGTCGTTTAAAACGCGTAACGTTTGGCCGATGAAGAGTAAAAGATTCCAAATCTTGCAAAACTTTTTCAACTTGCTCGTATTTGCAATTGCGAAAACGTCGTTTCACAAATTTGTGAACATTAGCAACAGAAGTAAAAGCACAAGCATGTTTCGTATTTGTCCAAGCATCTTTGATGGCAGCTTCCATTTGGTGGGAAAAACAATGTTTAATGAACGCTTTTATACACTAAAATTTCCATAAACGACAATAGATTCGCGATCCAGATGATGGTGCTCCGGACCCCCGAAGTGTTCTACGCTTCCCAGATCCTTCAATTTTGATTTCTCGTTTTGGTTTCTCATCCGGCTTGATATCATCCATTTCAATTTTTGGTTTCACATCTGGTTTGATATCATCCATCTCACCTTTTGGCTTCACTTCTAGTTTTACTTGTTGCACTTTCACTTTAGGTTTCGATTCCGGCTTAATCTGAGGTTTAAAGTCTTCTTCTGCTTCAGAAGACGGTTCCGGACTTTCAGCGTTTTTACTTCTCTTAGCATTGGATCCGATCGTCTCTTTTGCCTTTCGTTTATTCCATCTAATCATTTTTTGCTCTGCCATTTTTCTCCCCATTTTGAAACGTTTCAAGTCACGTTTACGCGGGACAGAATGTTGTTCTTTTCGCCAAGTTCTTGATGGGTGATAATTTCGCAGGGGCCCAGTGTCGTCTTGGGTTCTTTCGGGAGGTGGTAGATCATGAACAGGAATCCCAGGTTTTTTCTCGGGCTTTCTTCCAATCTTTTCGACGAGTCTACGTTTCTCAGGCTTTTCTAGTGGTTCACTATTCTTCCGTTTCATTTCTTTTTTCAACTCTTTTTTTATCGATTCACTTTTGACATGAGATGGTTTTTCAAAGATATAGTGTTCTGGTTTCACAGCTCGTCTTTTTCCAGTCCTTTCAAATATCATACTTTTACGTTTTCGGTCTACTCTTGGAGTGGTAGCAGCCTCTGAATAGTCCATTTCCTCTTCTGTTCCTACCTCTTCATCATATTCTTTGCTTTCATCCTGTTCTTCTTCCTCCTCCTCTTCATCCTCTTCAACTGACGAGCTTTTTTCGTTACCTTTTTCAAAGTTGTTTTTCACAATTTCAAAAAGTTCCTTGTTGACGATTGGGAATTTTTTATAGTGCCTGATTCGAAATAGCAAGTCTTGATAGAATCTACACTTTTCCGTCACGTCAAGAGTTGGGTCGTTTAAAATCTTCTCCAAAAAACGTTTTGCAGGTTCTAGAGCAGAATCCTCTACATAGGGAATGACATGATACTTTTTCACGGGTCTCATGCCAACTTTGTTGCAATAAGAGACGGAACAATGAATGCTCTTATTTGAGTTTTGGAAAGCTTAAATAGTTTTTTGCGAGCTTCCTCAACACTTTTTTCTCTAGAAATTGACTGCAATTGTGAAAGAACCGGTTTCAAAACTTTCACTTCGGCCTTTGAGAGAGGAATATTTTTAGAGTTTAGCAAATTGTAAATAATTTCAACAAGAATATTAACTTGTTTTGAAGTAGCGCCAGAAATCGTACGCTTATTTTGTTTCAAAACTTTATTCAAAAAATCAGTATGAATAATCAAGTGACTAGTCATGATTGTGGAAACAAATAGAAATATGAAGGCGTTTATATAGGGTCGTACGAGATGGGGTACTCATCGAGAATGTTTGAAACAATTCGCATTTGAGGCATAGACATTGGGTCGTTATTGATGAGCATTCCACTGTATGGGGTTTGCATAATCTCTTGATAGGCTTGAAACGCACCCCGCCATTTGTCCCCAAACTGTTGCATTAGCAATTGTTTTATTTGTGCCGCATCGGAGAGACTCTTCATTAAAATGATATATGTGCTATTGTTCCGAGTGACAGGTGGTAGTGCAAACGCAGATTGGACAAGATTGAAGACTGCACAATTCAAATGATGGGCCCACACGGTGAAAAGAGTGTTTAGCATATTTAAAGACTCTTTTGATTTTGCAAACTCGGTCATCAAATCATCACAAACTACAATATTTCGCAAATGTTTGTTCTCTTTCAAAAGATTGACATCTGGCAATCCTTCAAAGACTTGTACTTGAGGTAAATGAGTCGGAATACTAGGTGTCTTGATACCGCAAAACCAAAAAATGTTGTCAATTGGTTCCTCAAAAGTTGAATCTGCATTTTCCAAAATGTTACGCAAGAGTGTAGTTTTACCACTCTGTGTTGCGCCAATTATTGTCGTTTGACTGGGGAATTTAAAGGTGAAACCAGGTTTCATTTTGGGACGATAAAAAGGGAAAATCAATGAAACTTTGTTCGGCAAGCAAGATATTTATAGTGTTTCCATCGGCGTCCAACGGTGCGACTTTTTACCTCTAAATGCTGAGACACCGAGACCACATCCCTCAATTATTCCAATGATAACTGAAATTATAACCACCATCAAAAAGTAATCCAAACTCTCGCAACGCTGTTCGGAAACTTTGAACGCTGGTGTAAAACTATTTGTCACAAATATCGGAAGTCTACTGTAGAGTGCAGGATCAACTCGAGCCAGCACCGAGTTGTTGTGTGTAATCGAGCCATTTGTATGTAAAAGAGTCAAAACTCCGTCGACAACATTAAAGTCTCGAAGATTGTTTGCGACCCAACATTCGCGTGTTCCATTTGGTTGCAGTTTAAAAATTTTGTTACCGCGATTCACATAAATTATTCGTTGAACATGGTCAAATGTAAAAATGTCGGAAAATTGATCCAGCACTTGAACAGAACGATCTCTGATTCGTAGCAGGCGTCCTCGGCAGTGCATCAGCAAATCTTTTGGTGCGATAACATCAAATTTACAGTCTTGGTTAACAACATGCAGACTGTTATCAGAATCAACCAAAGTCTCTTCAAACTTGTAAAATGTCTTCATTTGAGGAGAACCATCTAGATTGTATCCACAAAAGTGTGCATAAAAGTTTGTTTCAATCGGTATGTTATTCAATTCATACTTTGCGGCAGGGTTGGTTTTCGTGAATGTCATTAGGCTAGTTGAATATTTTACGGTGAGAAGGAGAAGGATTGAAATCAACATTGTTGCTATAATGAGGTTCTCACTTGATCTTTTATAGTGGTTTGAGAAAGAAAGTGTATAAAAGGAAACGAATAGACGTCAGCTTCTTCATATTTGGAAATGGACAATTTTTATGTCACGCTTCCCTCAAGTGTTCAAGATTATCAAACAAAAAACACTTCTTCCCAATATGTGACACGTCTTCCTCAAGTGCTAAACTTGGAACGAGACAAGTGGGTTGTTGCTTTGTCTGACATTATCTACCCGTACAGTTATGTAAACGTTGGACAACCTCTAAGTTATTGGATACATTTCAAGGATGAGAAACCTGTTCATGTGACGTTTCCCTCGGCTCAATATTCTAGCCTAGAGGAAATTGTTTCAAAATTGAACAACGAGACGGCTACTCGAATGAAACGAAGTGCTGTCGAAGACGAACTTGGTGGAAAAAAGGAAAGCATTGCAGCCAAAAAGATTCGAATCAACAAACAACGGAAAGAAGCTGAAAAGGAACTTGGTGTAGTTAATCAAGGTGCAGCGGCAACTACAGAAGCAAACATTGCAAAATCGAATAGCGTGAGAAAAGGCAAGGAGGAGCAGGCACAAGCCAATATCAACAAGCATATGGCTGTGCGTGCCGGGAGAAAGAAGTTTGAAGAAGAGGCACAAAAAAGAATTGACAAGATTAAATCACACATTACACTGGAAGAGGAAGACGTTGCCATTCCGGCAGCTGAAACTATTCATTTTGAGCCTCCCACTCCAACACAAGAGCATTTGAACGAGACCAAGGCGGATGAAAAGCTGACGGCTGACGCAATATTGAAAACACCAACGGAGAAGCCAAAAATTTTAATCAAGCCCAAGGATCTTGATTCCATCCAAACTCCCCAGGTGAATGGTGGTACCGTGGTCAAAGAACCAGCTAAACACCTTGAAGGCTCTAGCACAATTGAACGATTTATTGACCCGCCTGTCACCCAAACAATGGATATGGAAGCTGCAAAGGCTCAAGAGAGAATTAACAAGATTAAGGCGATTCAGAAACAAGCCGCATCAGAAGAACGTGTCACCCAACCAATTATCGAAGAGGCAAAAATCTTGAAGCCATCTGGACATGATTCTGCTACAATTTCAAACCCCAAAAAAGATGACAGCACAGTTATTCATACCCCTCAACCCGAAGCATCCGTTATCGGCTCCTTGCCCGTTGAGACTTTTACGACCCCTCCGAATGACGTGATTGATGTTGAGGCTGCAAAAGCACAAGAAAGAATTGACAAAATCAAGTCTATCCAGTCGGCAGCAAAATTAGCGGCTTTTAAGAGAATTGAAAACGTTTCAAAAATTGCAAAGGAAGCAAAAGCTGCAAAAAGTGCAGTTAGAGAAAATGTTTTGGCTGTGAAAAAAAATCGCGAGGGATACATTATCAGAAAGACGATGGAGGTGCGAACGAAGAATCAGCAGGACAAAGAGACCATGATTGATTATCTTGAGAATAAGGAGCTTGTTTACAATAGGTCACCAAACGACTCGGAATACGCTGGTGCAAAAAATTCATTGACAAAGTATCGAAACATGGAGAATATTGTTACAAAGGTTTCAAATGCTCGAGATTTTTTGAAATTTTCTCTACATAATGGGAAAATTCATATAGAGTTCCTTCAACCAGACCGAGTGTTATTTGTCGAGTTTGACAAGCCTTGTGCTTATTTTCTTGGTTTCACTGATACAATTATTCGTCATAGTTCTACAGCCGAAAAGAAGGTTGACTTTTTCGGGAACGTTTCAGCCCTTTACTTGTACTGTGACTGTGTGGAACCTAATTTAATTGGTAACGAGTTGGCCCCTCTATTGTCGATAATTCCCTGCAGCGGTCAATACGGTGACATGATTCGCCATACTATAACTCATCCCAGATATTACCCCATTATGAATTCTACCATTGATAGTATAAAAATTCAATTGCTAAGTGAATTTGCAGAGCCAGTTGATTTCAACTGGGGTACCACAATTGTTGTATTGCACTTTAAAAAATTTAAATAGTGTCCATTCTATAATAAAGTTTCTTGCAACCATGTTTTCATTTGCCTCAGTGTTTCACAAAAAATGTAACAAAAGCACCAGAATGTGGTTCGAACTTGCCATTGATATTTTGTAGACAAGCATGATAACCAAAAAGCAAATTTTACTTAGAAGTCTACACCTTGGTATTCATGTCCATGTTCCAACAAGAAGTGTTTGTTAGTGTTCCGACTGCAAAGAAAAACGAAAAAAGAGAAAAGAATATGTAAATTAACAGTTGCCTTCTTCTTGCGGTAATCGCGATTCGGGGCTAATTTATGCATTCGAACCATTCACAAAAGTGCGGCAGGAGGGTTTCTCCTCATTTGAATGATCAGACAGAAAATGATCTTTGATTCAATTCTGAGGTTTATTGTGATTGCATTTTTTTTCTTTTTTTAGTTATCAAGGGAGAGAGAGAGAGGGAGAGAAAGAGAGAGAGAGAGAGAGGGAGAGAAAGAGAGAGAGAGGGAGAGAGAGAGAGAGAGAGAGAAAGAGAGAGAGAAAGAGAGAGAAAGAGAAGTTTCTTTTTGAATTTTGAAAATTTTGAAAATCGGAGCACATTAAAGTGGTCGGAGCACACTGAAGTGGCTGGAGCACATTTGAATTATCAGAGCTCGTTTGAATTTCAGAAAATTTAGTGATTATTATGAAATTATCAATTTTTGAGTTGAGGACTTTTTTGTCTTTTTTTGAGGACGAAAACATAGGGGCGTTTTCCCCCATCGGGGCTTGTTTCTCCCCCCCCTTACTACTTGCATCCAATTCAATTGTCTCGAGACCTCGACTATTCTTTAGGAAAAACTCAACCGCTGGTTTCTTAGCGACAATTTTCAGATTCTTGACTTGCAATGGAGTACTTTTTTCGAAAACTTTGACGAACTTATTGAATCGGTCGGGGGAGAAGGTTTCATCAATTTCCAACTCGTCGATTCTTCCAATTTTCAGAACATAGGCAAAAAAGTGAGCAGCCGACGTATACATTTTAGCGTTGTAGATGTTCAGATACTTTGAGCCGGTTGAAGAGCTGTTCGAAGAAGATGAACAAGACGATGAAGATATTGGCGTATTACGAATCGGATAAACAACAGAAACAGTTCCAAATGTTCCCTTTTTTGGTTTGAATCCTCTTCTGCCTCTGTATCCTCTCGAATATCCAGTGAATATATGATCTTCATTTCCTTTCGGATTATCAAAAACGACTTGTGGAAAATTAATTTTTAAGACGTCAACGATATCTCTTTCAGCTTTCGCCACCATTCGCAGTTTGAGACGATCGGGGAAATCGAGCAAATTGATATATTCCATTTTTACTTCCGGCGGAATAAGAGCCCAGTTTTTCATTCTGAAAATAGTTAAACAGTTATTAAAAACTAATAATATATTCACTTTGACATTTGCGACAATTGAGTTCGTGCATCTTGTATCAGCTTAACAGCGATTTCTCGTTTCTTTGCGAATGGAACTCGGTTCCAAGCATTGATTTTTTGATAATTATTTGTAGATCTCATATTTTGGTCCAATTTATGGATTACAGCTAAAATAGTTTGATCCATTTTGTACCCTGAAAAAATTGAGAGTATTTTGGAAAACTGTGAAAGATAAGTATGAAAAAAAACAAAATAAAACATCTGGAGGAGAGAAAACGGTCATCGAAGAGACGCTCTCTCGTCGCTAGAGAAAAAGAGATATGGATGTTGCTCATCTTAAAATATGAAAATTCTAATCCTCAAGACGTCTCTTAATTTGTGCATTAGTGAAACAATCAATGATGAATTGGTATCATACTCAACGAGCATCAGCTTTAGATTTTTATTGGAGCAAAAGAGGAGAGGATATTTATTATGCGCACACGAAGTGGTGAAGGCTCGGTTAAAGGCGCATCGAATTTTCTCAATTAGTCCCTCGCCACGACTTTAATTTATTTTCAGCGAAAAAAAGTTTATGGTAAAAGAACTGCAAACTACGGTTTTATTACTGTAATCGTTGCGGGGAACACCTTGAGAAAATTCGATGCGCCTTTAACCGAACCTTCACCACTACGTGTACGCATAATACAATAGAATTATGAGAAAGTGCTTATAAAAACTACAGAAAAATGGTAAAAATAGGAAGGAATTATGAACTTGAATTGGAATGAATTAGGAAGAAATGGAATGAAAAGATGTCATTGAAAGTGAAGAGGATGTTGGAGATTTGGAAATTGTTCTCTGACTGAGAATGCAATCATGTCACCCATAGTCGGAACTGTTTCCAGAGAGAAATCAGTTCGTAGCTCCGCCCACATAGACTCTTCTCCAAACAAATAAAACTCCGCCACATATGGGATATCGTAGACCCATGGGTGGTAGCTCTCATATTCTGATTCCTCCAGCTCAGCAGGAATCACTTCACACAAAATGCAGCATTTGTCTTCATCCCGATGATGAAGATACATCATGAGGATGTGTTTTGCAGGGTTGTCGGTTAGAATGCGAACGTGGGTTTCTTTTTTGCAACTGAAAAAATATAATGATCTGATGGTTATTTGAAACAATAAAACACGCTCCCCAATTGAAGAGCATGCTCAAAGATTAGATCTTTTTTATAAGAAGAGACTCCAGAATGTGTTCTTCTCTTCAATAAAAGTAAACTCACTCCATTCTCAATCGGAAAGTTTCGGCGAAGATTTTCAAAAACTCTTTTCCAGTGCTACTAACGGAGCAGCGCAGCTTGTTTCCAATTTCTGCATCGGTATCAATCCATTTCTATAAACATTGATAGTATCAAATGTTGAAAATTATCGGGAATGTTACCTCAGCAAGCTTTGAAGCAACAGTTGGAATACGTAAGCTCTTGATGATGAGAAGAGGGACTTCAGATATCTGCAAAGATTCGAAAATGAAAAAAAAGCTTCCACATTCGAAGGTACCACTGGGATCTCAAGAAAATCATCGAACGGGAAGAGCAAAGATGCTTCTGCATCCAAAGTAATTGATTCAACTCCCTCAACATTATACAAGAAGAATTCAACTGCCAACTTCTTCGCTTTTATATTCAGATGGTTGACTAGGAATGGAGCACTTTTTTCAAATTTCTTCAATCGTCTATTGAATCTGTCCGGTGCTCCAACGTCTTCAATTCTGAGTTGATTGACTCTTCCAATTTTTAAAACATATATCAAAAGTTCAATTGCGGTTTGGTAAGTTTTCCTGTCCTCGAAGTTCAGAAGTTTTCTACCAACTGGAGGACTGTACGAAGGGCATCCCAGTCTCCAGGGTCCAATAAACGGGTACTCCTTTGGTGCATTGTGGAGAAGGTACTCGATTTCCAGATGACAATCCTTCGTTGGAGGCCGAAGATGCCAGTAGATCCTCTGTTTCTTTTGATTTTGGAACTTCACGCTGGGGAAATCGACAGTGAGAGAATCCACCAGAGCTCGTTCAGAGCTCGCAGTCAACCGAAGCTTTAAAAGGTCGGGGAATTCCAAATACTTGATGTATTCCCTTTTCATTTCCGGCGGAAGAAGGTTCCAATCTTTTGCTCTGAAAATGAGAAGTTTGCAGTTGAAAGTAACTTTTTTGTCATACCCGTAGAGCTTCATGGCTGAGAAAGCAAGTCTCATCTTTTCTTCCTCCGGCATTTGAATCCATTGAGCGATTCTTTCTTGATTATTTGACTTTTTGATCTTAAGATCAAGACCAGCCAAGAATAATTCCAACGATTTTTCGTCCATTCTGAAAATAGTATTGGAAAGTTTCAAGAAGAGTTATAAAAAGTTTTAGAAAGTATATCAAAGATGGCTTGAAAACCATGTTTTGTTATGTAAAAATGGCAACAAAGATTTGAAAAAAATTATAATATCATTCAATACCGACATTTCGCAACACAGGGTAGATTGAAAAGTAAATAAATAAATAAATAGATAAATTAAAATAAATTAACTGAGTTCTTCAAGTAACCGTATTCTAATCGATCGAAACCGGCATCTCCACCATCATCACCGAACATATCAAGTGTTGAGAATTCGGCTTCAACACAGGAACGTACTCCATAACAGGAAGATTCTCCATAGCAAGCAGAATCTCCAGGTTCTGCTTCCCATAAACTGCCATCACGAGTCCAGGCAGAACATGGATCCACAAATGAGAAATCTCCCATCCATTTCGTATCGGGATGGAAGTTTTCATCTGTTTGACTAGAAGAGATGACAGAGCACGAGATGTAGCGTTCATCGTCCGACATAAAAGGGTGACTTCTTTCATTTTCCAACAACATCATCATGATCTGCTTTGACTCATTGTCCGTCTTTATTCGGACTCTTGAATCATTTTGTGAGCTGAAATATTTGGTAAAAATCAGTTTCCGAACTATTTTCTATTCTAACTTACATGATTCTATCGAAGAATCTTTCAATGAATTCACTTCAGAATCGTTCTCCCTTCAAACCGATGGATGCCCTCAACTCGGTTCCAATATCCGCATCTCTTCTTATCCACGTCTAAATTTGAAACAAGTTTTGAATGTTTCAAACAGAGTAGTTACCTCAACAATCTTTGGAACCGCATCCGGAATGCGTAAATCTTTGAGTGTGAGTAGATTGACATTGGCAAACTGGAAAATAATTTATAGTTGAATATGGACTATGAACATTGTCACTTACCAATGGGAAACGGAGAAAGTCATCAATTGGGAAGTGTATCGAATCGCCTGCATCCAATTTAATCGACTTGCACACTTCTTTGTCAATCCTGTTGAAGAAGAACTGAACAGCCTCCTTCTTTGCCACGATATCCAAATGCTTTATTTTGAATGGAGAGCCATTTTCCAGTTTCTTCAGGTAGCTGACGAATCTCTCTGGTGAGTATGTGTCTTTTATCTGAAGTTTTTCAATAGTTCCAGTTTTAAATAGATGAGCCAGAAGTAAGATGACTGATTCATATTTCCGTTCATCGTTCATTTTGATTCGCAATTTTCCGAATGATCCGTCATTTTCATCGAGTTCTTCTTCTGAATCCGAATCCAAATCCGAATCTGGAGTTGGTTGCGGGGCATTACGAATTGGATAATTGATGATTATGGAACCAAAATGCCCCTCTTTCTTTTCCCGCTTGAGAGCTCTTGCTCTCGTTCCAGTCTCATATTCCTTCTCATATTTAAAGATGACTCTTGGAAAGATGTTGGTCAATTCGTCCACAAGCGACCTTTCAGTGAAAGCTGTGGATCGGAGCATGAGTTGTTCCGGGAAGTCAAGCAGTTTGATGTACATTGATTTGACCTCGGGTGGAACGAAGATCCATTCTTTGTTTCTGAAATAAAGAGACTATTCAATGGCAGAAACAGGAGGACTTTTTTTTGGATTTAACATATATTCAGATCCTTTTCTACAGAATTGTATTAGATATAGAAGTACTTGGGACCAAAACAAATGCGACTTTATGAATTTTCCATATAGAGCAAACTATCTATCAGAACAGTGGTCTAGTTCTCTACTTCATCCAATAAATACTTACCGTTTGATTCTTCCAGAATCGAGAAAGCATATTCCAACTTTTGATTTTCTGACATATTATTCCACTCTCGAATCTGTTTTTGGCTCCTCGAATATTTTCTTCTTCGTTCCTCACGATCCAGTATGTTAGTTACATGTCTGTTGTCCTTTTTTGTATTGACCATTACTTTTTGCTTATCAATAGTCAATAGAGAATGAATTGAAGAATATAGAACGTGTTATCTTACAATAGTTATCTTATCACGACCTTTTTACACTAAAAACTGATAAGTTTGTTCTGTGATATGTGAAAAATCGATGTCCCTTCTGAATGTTATCCTATCTATATTGTGAGGGACTAGCTGCCGCCGAGGCAAGTGCGCTCTAGCGGCCACCTGTGTATTTCTCTCGGACAATCTCCGAAGTATTGGATTATCCAAGCTTATGCTTCTCCTCAAAGCTTCTGATGTTTTTCTTTAAAGTTATATAACTTTGCATAACTTTTATTAAGAAAATCAATGTATGACTAAAAATTAAATAATTTTCAGCATAATGGCGTCTCCGGCGGCCGGCGACGACACAGTAACAGAGATCGCGAGGCGCTGGATGGAAATGGAAAAATTGTAAGTGTTTCTTCAAAGTTTTACATGCCAAGAATACGTAGTAAACTGAATACGATGTTCAAAAACAAATTAAACTTCAAGAAATTTATCATTTTCCATTCAGAAACCCGGTTGCAACGGATGAACGACTGCTGGAACGGAAGTGTCGTCTGAAGCATGTCGCGTGGAAATTCAATGAAAGATGCAATGTAAGAATGAGTAACGAGGATTGAGAAAAAAAAAGAAAATAAGAAGAAGAAAATGTGCAAAAGATGCTCGAGAAACTAATAAAAAACTGAAAACTGATCAGAAGCAATATAGTGTTGTCATTCCATTGTTATGAAACAACCATCTACGACATTAAAAAATGACAATTAACAAAACATCTGTGTGAAGTTGACAACTGCATTTTTTTGCAGTTGTCAACTAACGTTGATTCAAATTAATTCTTCTTTCCGAAACAACTCTTCAAACCTAGTATTTTTCAGGAACTGTGGATTGACGGAGTGCTCGGTGTCATTTTCTCTGTTGAGGAACCGCTGGAGACGGGAGAATTACAGACAAAGTAAGCATTGCGGTATATAAATAAAAGAAAAACATTTTTATGAATACAGCTTAAATGACCTGTTATTTCAAATGTTCAGTGCACTGAATTCTTACAAAGTTATTTAGATTGCTCGACAATTACATCGTTTCGCGTACAGAAACATCGGTTACGCATCAAGCCGCTTTTCCTTTACGCAAAATCACTGCATCACGAACCATTTCCTATTGAAATGAGTTTCAGATTCTCTTGTAAAATGAGTTTTAAAAATGCTATCCACGCTGTTGAAATTGTTCATGCTGTCTTCCGCTAAACATTCCTTCTTTTCAGAGCCAAATACGAAGTCAATGTCGGCGAACACAACACAAAAAGCACCCTTTATCCAGTGGATCTCCACGAATTGGCACGTTGGCATTTGGCGTGGCTCTCCGATCCGAATGTTTGGATAGAATCGGCAACGATTGATATGGTAGGTAATGGAAATAACTGAACATTCCTGGGATTTAGTATTGAAAGACAATTTACAAAAATGATGTAAAAACTAGCTGAAACACGAAATCGTCTTTTTCAGGAATTCGATCAAAAACTGCTCGTCGAACACCGGAAGTTCCAAGTGAGAGATGTGAGTATCAATGTAATAACCAATTATCCATCAGTCCACGGATGGTTACAACACATGCACGGAGACGTGGAATCATTGATATTTCGGGGAAATGGTATAATGGATGCGAACAAGTTCCTTCAGTTACCCTTTGTAAGTTTTCAAAATGAATGATCGAATCTGAAACTGGCCGAGAAAGAGAAGAGAAAAAGCAAAATTAACTTATAATTTCGAGTTTTTCTGCTAATCTGACACAAAGAAAAAGCGACGTGATACAAAAAAACAGGTTAAAACAGTCAGAACCTAAGAACGCTCAGTATAAAATGGTTAGTTTTCCGGTGTCTATTGAAAGATGTGCTCTATCTGAACTGCATAAACAGCCAAACCATTTCACTTCGGCCCGCATTGTTTTCTTCACTATAGTCAAGAAAAGTCTGATTCATAAACAAAATAAATATTCGTTTTCAGGCCTCACGTCTCCGAAAAGTGATGCTCATCTATGAGAGTTCATTCGACGACCGTCTTATCCTCCAATTGACTGCCGAACACATGCAAATCGCCTCGGATTTCCTGACGGACGCCGGAATCAATAAACTACTTCATGTAAGCAATTGTCTAGAACGGATCATCTGAAACTGGAATGTATTTTCAGCGCTGGAACGATCTCAACTACCCAGTCCGATCGGAATTCGTCATCTATGCGCGAATCAAAAACTCGGAGACAGTAGTGCGGCAGTTGGATGTAATTAATGCCAAGCATTGTGATAAGTGAGTATTATTTTTTTAAATTTCAACTAATCTGAAAATTTTTGCAGTGGTGTATCGGAATACGTGATTGAGATGACCAATCCAAATGCTCGAATGCGAGTGATCACCCGACCAAGCTCTGTCATTTGCACCATTTTCGCAGTTGACAACTCACAGGCTCCGCCCCCTTTGCACACTCCAAAAGTAGTTGATACTACAGAATAATTTATTTATTTACTTGTTTCCTTTTTACCCCGATTAATTTATTTTCACTTCTAATCCGACTCCTCCTTCCCACCCGCATTTGGCAGCTTTAAAACTGCTCAGCATTCTCTCCCGATTTTATGAAGAAAAAAACAGAAAAACAATCTCGCACTTGCCACGTCAAAAATGATCTTATTTTATTGAAATTTCTTTCTCTCCTCAGATGTCACCCTCTATTTATTTTTCATGTATTTATGCCTACTTTATCCAATATTTATATTTTGGTTTCCGAGAATCACAATAAAAGGGATATAACATTGTGAAGACAGTCGAAAGACAGTAGAAACTAGTGATAATAAGAAGAGCTCCGTCTTCTTTGTTTTCGTAGTCTAAACTTCAGAAAATTTACAATTTGCGAAATAACAATACTTTTTTTTTATAAGAAAAGAATAATTGAATAAACCACGTATAGGAAATTTTTTTATTTACAAATCAAAACTAAAAAAAAAACTCCACGTGAGTCCAACTTATCATAAGTTACGTTTCATGAAAAATTATCATTTCGAAGGGTATATTCTGAAAATTTCAGAATATACCCTTCTCGTCATTTTGTCTGGATGCCTCAAGAAAGAGGTATGTGGGTACGAGGTTGACAAAAAATGGCAGCTTGGGTTACTGTAGCCGCAACATCCGCAATCCAATACGATACTGCTTTCATAGCCTTCACGCGCTGGTGGGGCAACTTTCGCTTGAAATATGGGGGCTCGAAAGGGCTTTCGCGAGTACTTCAGATAACTTTCCAAAAGGTTGTTGTCTGGTAGACAACTATGTGGGAATGCAATGACGCTCCAGATTACCTTTGCGAAAAATTTATTATTATTATTATTATTTTACATGATTTGTTGATTATTTGAAAACACCCATTTTTCAGAAGAGCTATACAAGCAAGAGCACGAACGCTCTTGCTTGTAATTCTTATTGAACTATCTGAGGAGTCAGAGAGGGTCGACTTGAGAAACGATTTGTTCCCGATGATCACTCAACTCATGGAACAAGAAAACATGATTATCACGGAGAGACAATTGTACAAAGTGTAAGAATCTTGGGGATTTTTCTCAAATCTAGTCAAACAAGTTCAGGTCTGGAACTCTAACCGATAGCAAGGCGTTTCTAGGAATGACACTCGAAGATCAACATAAAATAGCTGCGTTGTTGAACAAAAAGATCTCTGCTAATGAGTTAGTGAGAAAAATAATAGACCTATTGAGAATTTTAAAATTTCAGAGCTGAAAGACAGTCTGGAGGGAGTGACGACGAAGGAGTCACAAAGAAGCACACTAAGAAAAGGAACGGTGGGAAAAAAACTGGAAAAACGATGAAGCGGAAAGAAGAGATGAAAGAAAAAGTGAAAGAAGACAAGGGCGCCAATTCTCCGCAGAAGATTGGAGTTCTTGATTGGAGTTTTGACTCCAATCAAGACTCCGAACACTGGCGAAGGAGTCCAGACGAGAATGAAAATGAAAACAGACGATGACACAAAACCATTTCATCTTCGATATGGAGGTTAGTGGTATATTCAATATGATTTGGAACTTATTAACGTCCAATACCTCCCGGTGGTTCTTGAAGAAGGGGGTTCGGGGCTTCAAAGTCCAAGATAGTAGCATTAAGCGCCTTGGATTAAACTGAGAATTACTTTTCAAAAGTTCGTAAAAAACCTACAGTTGATTATTAAGTATCTCCTTTAGTAAACCCTCTATGATACTCGCCTACCTCGAAAATAGAGGTAGGCGGGTATAATAGAGGCTCATTCATCATATAATGGGTTTCTTCAAAGGGTTTTTGGTTGTCTAGAGAGAACATTTCCAAAAAGAAAATGCTAGATTTTTTTTTCATGGCCCTATTTTCAGAATGTTACCCATCCAGAAAGTGGGTACTCCCGATCAAGCTCAAAGTCACCCAAATGTGCACTAGAGCTGTTATCATGCAATGTCAAAAGTTTCTCGAAGGGTTGAAAAAGGACGAAAATGTAGAACGAATGATTTTGAAGAATCGTCGGATGGAAATGTGAAAAAAGTATGCGAATTAAGAGAAAGTTATTTAATTCGCATATAATGTTTTGTAGGTTTCGAAACAATGGAATTGCAAGAGGTATAATTCACCACCTCTTGCAATTCTACGTCTCGACAAAAAGATTGGATGAAGCGCCAAGCTCAGAAGTACCGTTGATTGCTTCTTTGTGCGCCGACTTTCTGAAAAACCTACATCTCCAGAAGTGTGAACATTACACCAGTTTTGTTCAAATGAGTAGTTTCGTTTGTGAAGTGGTATGATGTTTCGATAAAAAACGTTGAGAAACATATTCTATTACAGAAAATAGACACCGAACTCATTGTTCACGAAGTCTACAAATTCGTGAAAGAAGCTCAATGTCCTGGATTCTATCAGTTGGAGAAAAAAAAGAAGGTTAATGATTTTAATTGAACTTTCGAAGTGATCTTTTGAATTGATAATAAAGTTATTATTTATTTTAAAGTATTTGAAAAAACAGAAAAAATTCCAGTTGCCAGTTATATCCTTTTTCTGTTTTAAACTTGAACAAGAAGACGTTCTCCGCTAGAAATCCATCTTTGCCAAGGAAAGTTTTCAGCATGACGGAGTTCCTAGTTTGTAGTCAGGTCATCATAAATTCAGAGCAATCAAGGTGTACTGTAGAAAATGCAAATGTGCTCCTCGGACAATGGCCATTTGAGCGTGTAGCTGTAAATCTAGATGTGTATATTGATTCCATAGGATCCCTCATTTCTACCTCTTTCTCTTTTTGACATACCCCACTGAATCTCCTTTCTCCGTCTTTCAATTCTTGTAACTGTAAAACTTGGAAAAATGGAGCAAACAGGTGAAACTATAGAGCTCGTAAGTGGAATGTACCCCATCAATCAGCCGAATATGGGATACTATGTAGTCAACGGATTAAAATGGTAACCTCCAAACTGTCTGTTAAGCCACACAAACTTATTTTTTCAGTAACTGGTGCAGTGTTCAAACTCCGGATCATCGGCTTTTTTTAGTTTGGACTTTCGATTGGGATGAGCTCGATTCTCCACATCGATGCATTGGAATAACTGGAAAGATCTCGTGTGTTTTGGAACAAAAAAACACTCCATTTCCTCCGAGATTCACCACTGATGCGAAGGTTGAGCTGAGAGATGAGAATAAAGTGTTCCAAAAAGAGGTGGATCCATCTTTCTTCGAATATTTCAATGCATTTTTCGAGTTTTCACTTACTCCGATTCTGTTGAACACAAAGATTTATGAGGATATGTTCAAGAGTAGTGAGAAAAATGATGCCATCTTGGAGGTGGAGGGAAGAATGTTGCATGTTAATAAGCAGGTAAGGCATAGGGTCAGAAGTTCGTCTATTTTTGAAAAACTTTTTCAGTTCCTCTCCTACCACTCTGACTACTTTCATACTCTGTTCTCAAACAGATTCATGGATGTTTCCATGGATGTGATCCCCATCAAAAACATCACGTTTGCCGAAATCGGACTTCTTTTCAGCACAATCTACCCTGCAATTATCTTTCCTAGCGGTAGGCGCGCATTTCATAAGCGTAATCGTCAATAACCTCATTTTCAGACAAATCCATCCCGAAACTAATAGAGCTTGCTGATCGCTTCTTGATGCCATCCGTCACTCGACAAATCAAATCGAGAATCATCTCATCAACATCTCCAAACTTGACAATGAGACGAAGCTTTGGATGGCTGATAAATATCAAATGGAATTGTTGTTGGAAAAGATGATTGAAGAGTTGGATTCACAGGCAAAGGCAAAGAAATTGAGAGAGTCGAAAGGGTTTGGAGAGCCTTCTAATAAGACAAAACTAATGCTCTTCGATAAGATTATGACATTGTTCAAGTAATATTTTTAAATGTTTAGCTGTTTTTATGTTGATTGTGAACTGTTCTCTGTTGATAACAGATGGGTTAATGAATTTTGAATTCCTATTTGTTGAAAGTTTTTATGTTGTCATGTTAGATAGGTACTGCCTTTCTTGAGAATATAAAACAAATCTGGTGTGAGTGACTGTGTGACGTTGTCACAATGAAGATTTTTATGGGAAGATGTGAAGGCCCATTATTCGTTAGTCCAAAAACGCGCTTGCAGTTTATATTTATTTATTTTTGAATTATGAGCTTGCATTCCCTATGCAAACTCGCCTTTTTGTCTACTGGGGTTCGTTGATCAGCAAGACCAACCAGGCAACAATCTTTTTTCTATTTGAAGGATCAACCAAATGCAAAGTAACACGGGAGAAAAAAGAAACATCATTGATCGGGGTTATTCTTAAGCAAGGTCCCTCCTTCACCCAAGCCCTCTACGCAAAGAATACGAAAAGATTCTCTTTGGCCATCTGCTGCCTCTTTTCTCTCCCCACTGCCTTTTTTCTTTCACACTATTAGAAAGCAACGCAACGTACGTACTCCGTATTCTTATTGCTTTTTTATGCAGCTTTTTGACTAGATTTTCTGAAACAATTCGTGTTCTCCGTATTGAGAATGGAAGAAGAGGATCAAACTTTTCACTATCAAAGTGATTCATTTGAAATCAATACGAATAATTTGGGTACCCATGAAGTAGCAGGATTGAAATGGTGAGCCAGTTTTTATTTCTTTTCTAAATCTAATTCTTCTTTTTTTCAGTATTTGGAGCAGTAGAAAAACTACGGAGGATGGCAGTACTTTTTTAAAATGGGAATTCAATTGGGATGGAATAGAGACAAAATATCGAATTATTGGACTAACTGGAGAGTTATCGTGCTGTTTGGAAAGAACTCTCGGAGGCCAAACAAAATACAATTCATCTGCAAAAATTGAACTGACAGAAGACAACAAAGTTTTGGAGGAACAAATTGATTGGAGGGCGTACGACAAGTTTGCAGGACGTTTTGATTTTATTCTGACGACGGTGGTTGTCAATACGGAGATGTACGAAGAGATGTTTTTGCCTTCGGATAAGACTGATGTGGTTTTAGATGTGGATGGAAAAAAGCTCAATGTTAACAGATCGGTAAGTTTTTCTATTTGGATTTTGAGTGTTAGAAAAAGGCAAATCACAACAAGAATGTGTTTTATTTCGTAACTTTTCCATCCGAAAACATGTTAAACTGGGGAACTTGTAGTTATAGTGGCTTTTATCAATGCCACTGTAATAGAGGTTTTAGTTTTTTTTTCAAACCATCTTTTTTGAGCTTTCAGTTCCTCTCCTTTCACTCCGACTTCTTCAGCGCTCTTTTCTCCAACAAATTCAAAGAAGGATCCATGAATGAAATTCCGATTAACGATGTCAGTTTTGAAGAATTTGGTCTCCTTCTCAGCACAATTTACCCAAAGACTGTGTTTCCAAATGGTAATATCTTTAACTTCTGTTCCCAATTTCACTTCAATTTTTACAGATAGAACAACCCCCGTGATTCTGGAACTTGCGGATCGTTTCCTGATGCCTGGCGCCATTCATCAGGTTGAACATCATCTCATCAATTTTTCGAACATCCCAGTGGATAAAAAGATTCTGATGGCTGACAAGTATGGAATGGATTTGTTGTTGAAGATGATAATTCGAGAGCTGGATAACGCTTATAAGGCAAAAATGCTGAAGGATTCCAATGTCTTACAAGAGGTTTCTCCAAAAACAAAAGGATTGCTATTGGATAAAATTATAACTTTGTTTTAGTTTTGTCTTGATTTGTATAACTGACTTCAATGTGTCATTTTCATTCAGGTAATGTTTCTCAGTGCGTAAGTGATTTTATTTCCCTTTGAACTTTTTTAATTGTATTTATTATTGTATCTTGATCTACATTTTGTACATTTACCCCGAAGTTTTGATTTGTATATTTGTAAATACTTCATCCAATTTTTTGAATATTGAAATGAATTTGAATGAAACGATTTTCATCTGCTTTAATAAACCTTTTTTGAAACTTTCAAAGGAAGCAAACATTATTCCTCATAACTCTGAAAATCAAAGAAATCATAAGTGATTTTGAAAACTTTTGCTGATAAAGCGTTCCTGATAAGAACTAGAACTTTCTTATCTTGTTTTTCTAGTGCTGGGCCACTTACACATAAACAAATGTTTCTATAAACAAGTGTTCATTTCTTTTGGGAACACAATTTCAAAACTGTGATTTTCTTCTTTCTAAAAATTTAAATATTCAATGACAGATACCTTGTTTAAGCATACAAGTGGGCATTACAGATTAGATTTCCGAACTTTGGAAACTCACAAAGAAAAGGGACTAAGTTGGTGAGTTCTTGGTTTTTCAAAATCAATGCTTCCTGTTTGGCAGCTTTTTCAAGTAATCTCAACTCTAACATTGACTCTCCAAACTCACATTTTGACATTTGAACTCATTTTTTCAGTACTTGGAGCTATAAAAAATCAAATCAGACCAAATCTTGTTTAACGTGGAACTTTGACTGGTCCTCTCTTACTTCTACTCATCGCTACATTGGACTCACTGGGAAAATCACTTGCTGGCTTATACATTGGAATAACACTCAGAGCTCACGTCCAATATATCTGGAAGTCGACCTTAACGTAGAAAAAACATTCGTAGAACACGAGATTGACTTAGTAGCTCATGAAAATTTTGAAGCTCGATTTGAATATTCACTGATTCCAATCGTGATGAACACTGAAAAGTACGACGAAATGTTTTTGCCATCAGCGAAAAATGATGCCATTTTGGAGGTGCAAGGATTGTATTTGCATGTCAATAAAGCTGTGAGAAACGACAATGCCTAATAAAACAACTCTTAACTTTTTGAACATTTTCAGTTCCTCTCTTACCATTCCGACTTCTTCAGTGCTCTTTTTTCATCAAACTTCAGGGAAGGAAGCATGGATGTGATACCTTTAAAGGATGTTACTTTTGAAGAAATTGGCTTACTTTTTAGCACGATTTACCCTAAAAGTGTTTTCCCAGAAGGTAGTTTTGAACCACTATTCAGTTAAATAGAAGATTTCAGATACGACAATCGAATCCCTTTTGGAGGTTGCTGATCGCTTTTTGATGTTATCTGCTATTCATCAAGCTGAACATCATCTTCTGAATCATTCTGAAATTGTAAATGAAAAGAAAATTTGGATGGCTGACAAGTATGGAATGGAAACGTTGTTAGAGAAAATGATTCGAGAGTTGGATTCAACGGAAAAAGCAAAGAAGTTGGAAGCCTCTGAAGATTACAAAGAGTTGTCTTTCAAGACAAAAAGCTTGATTTTGGATAAGGTTATGAAGTTTTTCTAGTCTTCTTTTTTACATTGTGAATAAAAGCATTTGATAAAAATTGTTCATAATACCAGTAATGTATTTTCATCAGTCTTAGCCACAGATTTTTTATCGATAGCTTTGTAAGTTTCTTTGTAAGCCTTGTAAGTTGCTTGTTTAATAAACACAGGTAGGTGTAAGAATCCTGGAATTGCCTTCAGTTTCCCTGCTTCTTCCTTATTCAATTTTGGTAACAACTCTTTCAATAAGTCGGGGAGATGGTATTTGTGTGCAATCAGAATTTTTTGATGACACACTATCCAAGATTTGTATGTCAAATGACGGATAACTTGCTTTGTTACACATGCCACCTTGAAGTCGTCTGCCAATTTTGCAAGTTTTTCCACTGTATCATCTGGAAAACAAATTTTTGTTTATATTTTTTATTTAGAGATTGATACCTGTAGGAAATTCGACTTCCGAATGAATGACAATCATTAGGAGACCCATTTCTTCATAACTATGGGTGACAGCATGCGCAGGAAGAATACCTTCAGCAGTAGGAGTGCATTCCAAAGCACGAAAGTATTCGGAATGGTAGTTGAGAATCTTAAAAACAACTTTTCATTAGATTTTGAAAACGTTTTTTTGTGACTTTTTCGGGACATGATTTTTTTTTGGAAATTTCATGAGTTTTTCATTGCAACCAACTGACCTCTCTATGACATAATATTTCCTTTCCTTCAGCAACAATCTTGAAGTTTCCGTTATTGGAAATTGCTCTGAAGATCCTTTCCGTTTTCTTTACAGAAGAATAAACTGGAGTCATAACACAATCCAATTCCATTTTAACTGCATTTGATGTCTTATCAATAATATAAACACAATCCAGAGTATTTCCTGTCCCTACTTTTGAGACTTCTTGATTGGTAAAAACCTCTTTTTCAATTTTAAATGTCTCATTCGAAAATTTGGCGATAATTGTTGCCTTGAACAACTCTACATTTCGAAGAGTTGGCCATGCAAAACGGATTTGAAATGAAATGTTCTCTGGCCTGATGACTCCGGATGTAGTTCTGGAAAATTAAGACTATTAATCAAGAGGGTTACCTACAACTTACGATTGCAAGCCTTGTTTCGTTTTCGTTCCCAACACCTTATCTTCGTCCGTAATTGTGTAGGTGACCCGATATTTGATAGGGGAATCAATTGGTTTGTGGAAGTCCACTCCTGTAGAATATAGATTACGAACTACATATTTTTTAAAGTAGAAACTCTTACCAAATTTTGTCTGTAAGTCGAGGAGCTTGTCATATGACAACGATGAATACTTCTGAAGATGATGCTCGACGTGACGGAAGACAGCAGGGATTTTGTAGCGTTGATCCAGTTCAAGAAGTCTTTCGACGTTTCTATCTGGAAAATGATGACTACAAACAACAAAAAAACTGTTACTAACCTTCAGGAAAGATGGGTGCATTGCCGATGGTGGCCATAATTAATCCAAAATCATTCCACGTGATTGGCTCTTCCTTCCATTGACCCAGCTTCTCGGGAGTTGTGTTGACGAATTCATGGATTTTAATGCAATGGTGCTTGAGGAACTGGAAATATATTATTTTCTCATAGACTTTTAGTAATTTTAGGCAAAAAACCACTTACTTCGTTGTTTACGTACGCCTTCTTCCCTCCAATAATCACTTCGAAATTTGACTGTGGTGTGCTTTGAAGAATCGTTTCATAATCTTTGGTTCTATCAATTATTGGAGTCATTTTGAATGAAAAAATGAAGGATTTTGGTTTGCTGGGAGCTGGGAATACATTCTCCAAATAAATGATTTTTCTTGATTCCGTCAGCTCATCTTCCAGATTAAATTCTAAGTTTTTGTGAAGACTCGTCTCAAAACAGACCCGAGTTCTCACTTCAAATCCAATTAACCCGCTTATGTTTTTGATTTGATTCCAATCGCAATCCCATCGGTTTTGAATTGCGTTTCCCTCTTTCCTTACAGTTAGTTTCCTGAAAAACTTGGGATATTTGAACTATAAAAGCCATTGCTAAGGCTTACATAGTGATTAGGTTTGAGGTGAACGTGAGGCATTTGCCGTTTGCTGGTATATCTTCTAGTCGGACTAACTTTTCTGCGAAGTAAAGGGGTTGGTAGTTCATTCTGGAATTTAAAGGGTCTATAAACGAAGATAACGAGCGTCTGGAAAATTTGAAATGACGAGATTAAGCAGTATTTGTGAAATGGCTTACCAGACACAGCGAAATATAATACAAAAAACAGAAAAAAAAAACTGAACTTTAAATTGATAAAATTTCACTCAACTGATAAAATAGAAGCTGATTAAGAGTTTCTGAGCAATTAGAGTTGTTTCGAAAGCTTCTTCTAAGAGTTTGAAAGTTTATTTAGTTAACAACTTTCAAATCGTATTCAAAGAAGTAGGTTCTAAATGGATCCTTTACTTTGCAGTTATTTCCACGAAAAAACTAGTTTCCTACAGACTTCCAAAAACAAAAAAACAACTCAAACAACGCAAAAAACAAACAACTGTGTTCAAATATAAGCCGAAAGAGAAAAGAGAAAACGGAATAAACGCTCTCTTTTCATTCTATCTGCGTTTCTTCAGTAGATTGATGGCATCGTGTGGACGTCGGAGGTTCTCTTTTTTCCGAAGAGAGAACCATTGAAATGTGAAGAGACAGAAAAGAAAACTTTGCATCTATTTCTGCGTCTTTTTCTATTTATTGTTCTCTATTTCTTGATTATGCTGGAGAGAGAAAAGAGAGAATAGACGCTTTTGCAACAAGCAAAAGTGCAGTGGTCAGCTGGTCAATGCGTTATTTTTAGAAGTTGATTGAATTATTGGTTCTTTTTCTTTTGCTTCTGAAATTGAGAACCGTAGTTTTTTGTCTTACCCATTTTTGAAAGTTTACCCAAACTAAAGTTGAATAGCTGGGAATAAAAAAGACCATTTTGAGACAACTTGTGACCAACTGAGCGTTGTTTTTTTTTCGTATTTTCCAAATGATTCTCTCTTCTTTCCCTTCTTGTTTCCTTCTGTTTACTTTTTTTGTACTTTTCGTTTTTTTTTCCAGAAAAAATGTCTGTTATAAAACTGAATGTTGGTGGCACTATATTCCACACTACCAGAGACACATTGACCAAATTTAATGGATTTTTCAAAGCAATGTTCGAGAATGGTTTAGATGTAAGTCACTTATTTTGAGAGTTAGGAAATAGAAAAAAGTTTCAAATTTTTGATTATGAACCGCTTGAATAGTAGTCATTTATTCAATTCGGTCGTGGATGAAATTGTATTTGATTGGGATTATTGATTTTCAGAAAACCGAATTCAATTTTTCCAATTCTCTTTTCAGATAGTAAGTGACGACTCTGGCTGCATTTTCATCGACCGAGATCCAAAACATTTTCGCCAAATTCTCAATTTTATGAGAAGTGGTCACATAACCCTTCCTGAATGTTTCCGTGATATTGAAGAGATTCAAAGTGAAGCTGATTATTATTCATTGGATGAAATTATTCAATTGTGTCAAGTGAAATTGGATGAGAAAAAGATGATCAATAGATACAAGTATTTGAATCATCGAGATGATTTGATGCAGATTATTTTGAGAGCCAAGAAACCGTTTCTCTTATTTACATATGAAAATACTCCGTTAGTCCCTTTCACAAATGTTCCTGGAGGAAATGAGAAGTTTGATAAGTTGATAGAAGAATATGAAACGAAATTGGATGTGTATTTCTGCTCAAGTAAGCATATTTTCAGCTATACCTGCATGAAAACATGAATGAATTTCAGACAGTCAACGAGAAAAGTTTGCTATTTATAAAGACGGAAAATGGGAGACAGTTTCGGATCGTGATGGCGATAAAGCATTGGATGATTTAAAGAAATATCTCACTATTAAGTTTGTGTAATCAGGAAGTGAAGAATATCATTCCTCAATGTAGATCTCCATAGAATCGTTTAGAAATTATAGAATTTAGAAAACCTTGTAAATAACTGTTTTGTTTTTTGTACCTAACATGTATAGATTTCTCCTGAAGTATGTAAATAAATGTAAGTATATATCCAACTACCCTAGAGCTTCTTTGTAGTGTTCAGAACATCTTATTCTCCGCCCACTTTTTCTTCTTGCTCATCGTAACTCTGCCGTCTCTACAGTCTTAATACCCACTCTCCATCTCTTATTTCCTATCCCTTTTTTTCATTCGTAAAGTTGACCAGAATAAATCAAGGTCTCGTCTTCCTTCTCAGTTTTCAAATATTTGATCTAGAATAGTTTATTGCAGAGTCACTTATAGTGTTATCAGTTTCCAGAACAAATGTCCGATGTTAATGATGTTGTCCTGGGTATGAATAGTCTGTTGAACGAGCCGAAGGAAGAATGCAAAAGGTATAATTATTCACACCATTTATTTGAGATACAAAAAACGTTTAGCCCAAAAAATTGGTGTCATTTTCCACCGGAGCTTCGTTCAAAATGCATTAAAGATATGGATTTGATAACCAGGCTCAGGGTCCGAGCCACTGCAAGAATGGAAAGAGATCTTGTTGATTCTCAGACTATTAATCTTAAGAAAGTGGCCTTTGATAACAGTGAGAAAAAAAATTTTGGGCAGGTAAGTTTAGTTTTAATTTGTGCGTGGTGTATCTAACAGATATATTTCCAGTTCACCGTAATATATCCAAGCCGGAAACAGAATATCATTTCGGGTGTCAAAAGAATTCTTCCGCCACAAGAAAAGAGAATTCCTATTCCAACTAATGAAAAAACACTGAAAATCTTCAACTCAAAAACATATTATGAAGCTGCTGACTTCTTCAAATATCTTCTCAAAGTTGGAAAGATACACGCTCTTTGCATTGAGGAAACCTTTTCGCCCGAAAGATTTCAAAGATTTCTTAGCTCCAATATAAGCCACGATACCAAGTTGAAAGTGGTTAACTTGGATATTAAAGGACTACGAAAGGATTCGGCTTTGTTTTTGTTGAATAAAATAGCTCCAGGTCTGTCGACGATCCGTTAACAGGGTGATATGACAACGAAATTTCCGTTCGATGAATTATTGCAATGCCCAGCTGTTTGTTTTTCTTTCAATCTCTTCGTTTGTACTCTTGTTTTTTTTTCAGTTTGCCAACTGCAAAATTATCAGAATAACAGGCTTGGCTCTATCGGATGCAGTTGCAAAGATGGCTGAGGTATTATCTCTCAAAATGTGTCTGTATGTGAACATGTATTTAGCTCTGGATTGCCCGTGACGCAGAAATTGACACACGTATTCGAGTTTCATCCCTCAACGGTGGATCAGGGATCAAGCGACAGTTCATCAGAAAGTTTGAATCTAACATAATGTAAGTAGTTCATTTTGAGACTAAAATCCCTCTTGGTTACAGATCGAAGACAATCAACACTGTCAGAATCCGAACCAACAATGAAGGCAAGCATATTCTTCTTTACTATTCGTATAATTACATAATGGCCACTGTGATTCGCTCGGATTTAACGGAAACTGAATATTCTACGGATATGAAATGGACAAAGCAAATGACACCAAAAAAAGTAACGAATTCTCCTTGGGATTACGAGGAACCGGATTATGATAGCGACTTTGAAGAATTTTGGAAACACTCTCCAGTGTTGCGATTGGCCAGACGATATCCAGAATTCAATTTCTTAATTTCTTGAATAAACGTTTTTTCTTCAAAAATAGATCACCACCGGAAAAGAATCTGTCGAAAATGGCTTTTACTAACTAGTGAACAATATCGATGAGGATGTATGTATCTGCATAAAATTCTACGCCGTATTGCGGACTTTTTCACTCAGCTAGAATGAATTCGTATACTTGGGGTCGAGAGAGTGAGAAGCAACATCGCCATGGAAACGAGAAAGTTGTCTGCTTCTATCGCTTTGTTTCTATGGCAGCCATCTCTCTTGTTTCCCCTATTTCCGTTCTATTTTTTAAGAAGTTACTCCCTCGCATCTATGAATGAGAGGCTTTTGGTTGAAATCAATAAATGTGCTCTTCTGAGCATCACTACCACATCTAGTTCTTATCTGCCAACAAAACAAGATAGGCGTAAAAGAACGTTTCTCAACTTTTTGCTTGTGTTTGGTCTTTTGTTTTCTAAACCAACTTTGTCAAAAAGATTGATTCTATTAAATCTTACCTTTTATCAGAATGGATATCGAAGCCATTTCTTTCAAAAGCTCTCGATTGCAAGTGCCTGACAATGGCACGGCTGTTCAATTAAGCGAGGAGAATGGAATTATTTGGTAAGCCGTAGTATTAGGAAGAAGTATAACTGACTTTAATTATTGAAACATTTCAGCTCATGGAATGCAACTAAAAGAGGTGACAACACTGATTTTCAATGGACATTTGATTGGAGTTCACTCAAAGCAGAAGGAGCTGAACTTGTTGAAGGAACCATCAATGTACAGCTTATGGACACTTTCATTTCCCACGGAAGTTACGAGTTTAACGTGAGCATGACAGATGAAGACTCAACTATTGATATTACGTATCCATTTGACACCGATCATAGAAGATATGCGACATTCGAATATGAATTTGATGTCACTTATGGTCCGATGCCTGATACTACAATTGAGGAAATGTTCCCACCGTCGGATCAGAATGATGTTGCTTTGATTGTGGAGGGAAAGAGGCTTCATATGAATAAAGCGGTTTGTTTTCCGTTGTTCTATCAAATTCCTTATTGATTTATTTCAGTTTCTCAGTTTCCACTCTGAATATTTCCGTAAACTGTTCTCCACAAACTTCAGAGAAGGTGAGATGGACGCTATTCCTATTAATGACGTCTCGGCAGAAGACTTTGCAAATCTTTTTGGACCTATTCTTCCAAAACCTTTGTTTGCAACAGGTGAGCTTAAGAAACTTAGATGACCTTGTTTCATTAAAAAATTTCAGATCGCACTGCTGAAACCATTCTCCATCTTGCTCATCGATTTTTGATGCCTTCAGTTACTGCCCAAGTGGAGCATCATCTGATTTACAACTCCAAAATTGAAAATGCCACTTTGATTTGGATGTCGGATTACTTTGGAATGCCAAGACTCATGGAGAAATGCATTCGTAATACAAACTCAGTGGATAAGGCGCGGAAGGTTAGAAGATCTCCAAAGTATGAGGAGTTGTCGGCGGAACTTAAGGGAAGACTTTTTGAAAGACTTCTGCAATTTATCAAAGATTGAATTGTATATGTCTGTTTGATGATTTTCTAATTGAATTGAAATGCTTTAATAGACTTATTTTGAACTTTGCATTAATAATAAAGGTCTTAATTTATATTATATAACAAGTTTCAAAGTAATAATAAAGTTTCAGAATGGAAATATGGCGTAATTATGAACTGAAATGTTATTTATTAGGTTGGCCGGAAAGAAATGCGCGCTACGCTTGCCGATTCAGATTTCGGTCAAAACAAAATATTGCTCCACTTAATTTTGTCTATATGAAAGAGGATTCATTTATGCACCTTTTTATATTTATTCCATTAAACTCGCATCTATTTATCAAAAAAAATTAGTTCAGAAAATGGAGGATCAAAAAACTCGCGTTCGCGTTTGCCTAAGGGACAAATTTAAAAGAGGGAAAACAGAGGCTGTAGCTCATCGTAATCTTTCAGTTTTTTTTTGAAGAAGAAGAAGCTCTATCTGAGAGTCAATGCAGATGCTGGTTTCAGCGCTTCCAGAGCGGCGACGAAAGTCTTGAAGCCGAGACACATGGCAATCGCCCTTCTGTTGTGGACATTGAATCTTTGAAGGCTGCCATTGAACTTGATCCATGTCAAATTTCACGCCATCTGGCAGAGCAATTCGGATGTGCTCATAGCACTATGGAATCACATATTAATGCTTTGGGAAAGGTTATCAGATGTGGAAAATGGGTCCCACGTGATTTATCGGACGCTAACAAATCGACAAGGGTCTCTATCTCCGGAATTCTGCTTTCCCGATCCAAAACCACGGGTTTTTTCGACACTATTCTTACTTCAGACAAAAAAATGGGTCCAATATAATAACGTTACAAAAAAACGCCAATGGCTGAACCCAGGTGAAACACCGAAACCGACACTAAAAGCTAAGTTACACGGAAAAAAGGTGATGATTTGTATTTGGTGGAACAGTAAAGGCTTGGTTTAATTCGAGGTGATGAAAAGTGGCCAAACGATTACGGCTGATGTCTACAAACAGCAGCTTGGTCGAGTCGGCATGGCATTAAAACGACAAGGTGTGAAAAAGGCTTCGACAAAATTAATACACGACAACGCTCGTCCGCATGTCGCAAAAGTCACTCAAGAAAAAATCGAGGAATTGGGTTGGGAAGTCTTGCCTCATCCGCCCTATAGCCCTGACTTGGCCCTTTCTGATGATCATGTATTCCGATCGATGCAGCACTCTTTGGCGGATAAAAAGTTCAAAACGTCTGATAAAATTCAAGAATGGGTAGCCGGTTTCTTTGAGTCGCAGCCAGCACAGTTCTACAAGAAGGGCATCCATTCTTTGCGCCAACGTTGGCAACAAATTGTCAATAATAATGGAGAATATATTCTAGATTGAATTACTCTTGTTGTGTTTTTATAATAAAATCATTAGAAATCAAAAACGCGCATTTCTTTCCGGCCAACCCAATAAATACGGAACACTAAAGTTGGATTTGCTGATTATCATCAGAAAGTGCACATACTTCTCGTTTTGCCCATCAGAATCTAAGACTATCGAAGAATGACTGAAGCCTTTGAAGCCAGAGGTGCCTCTTTGTTAGAGGTCTGGTTCTATCAGAAGTTTGATTAAAATGAAGAATGACTTAAACTTAAATAACTGACCAATCTATGATCTTTAAAACTTCAAAGTTTTCTAATTTTCTTAATAAGTACAGTACCCTATTTCCCTTATCACCTGATCGGAAGTCTTTATTCTTCTTGATCTTGAACTTTCATTCTTTTCCTCTCCATCTCTCACGTTTTCTTATTCC
The DNA here is from genome assembly GCA_963572265.1 of Caenorhabditis doughertyi. Taxonomy (NCBI): domain Eukaryota; kingdom Metazoa; phylum Nematoda; class Chromadorea; order Rhabditida; family Rhabditidae; genus Caenorhabditis; species Caenorhabditis doughertyi. Next base: position 12,937,454 of record OY751554.1, read on the forward strand.
TCTCTCCCTTTTTTTAGTCCATGTTCCGCCCAGAGAAACCAGTTTCTTGTCTTCATCTTCCCTTCTTTTTTGTGTCCATAACTGTACAGCATCCCCCTCTTTTTTGACAAATTGATAACACGCGACTTTAACGAATTGATCTTACTTTAGATTGATTTGTAAATAGTTGAGTTTGCAAGTTTATCAGATGTTTCCGTGAGAATTTAGAATTTCTTAGTTTTTAGCTTGTGGATTTTTAACCTTTATGTACCTTTTAAAGCTCCGGATAGTCTTTTATCTCCGAAGCTTATAGAAATATTGTTTGTAGCTATTTTAGTCTACGAACTTTGCGTAATTCTCGCCTTTTCATATCCTCCATCGCATCTAGATCAATTCAAACTTCCAAAAACCAGGATCGAAATTCACTTTTTTTGTGTTTATTTTCAAAGCCGACGCTTTATTTCGTCCAATTTTCTTCAGCTATATCTCTATTTCTCATCAAAATATTCTCCACGAAAATTCATTTTTGTCGTTGAAATCTTCTCTCTTCAACCATTCCTTCTCTTTCCTTTTTTTGTCAATTCCATTTCTTCTGCGTACGTGATAATTGCGAAAAATAAGTGATAAGATAAAGAGAAAAAGAGACGGTCGTTTGATTTACGAATCGTCCGTCTTCAGATGACGTCACGTCTTCAGAATCACATTTCACCATCTTATTTGGTATCAACTGATTAGTGTTACTGACAAACTGTCTCCTTTGATTTTCTTTGATTTCGGCGGTATAGATTAAAAGTGATCGATTTTTGTGGAAATTGGGAACAGTTCTAGAAATGTAGTTTGTAGTCCGAGCAAGAAATTATATTCTTTACGAATGCTCAGACTGCAAACTACAAAATCTACAAAAGCAACAGTTTTCTGTAAATGTAAACCTTTTAAAACCCATTTTGATAGTTTTCAACATGGCACTTATTCTCAATCTTCTAGAGTTTTTCTGACTACAAACTACATTTTTTGAGTTTCCGAACATCATTTTTAAGCTTTACCTCTTGTTAAATTATTATTTATTCTTTTGTATATCAGGTTTTTTTTCAGACAAAATGGTCTCTTTCGTGCAACTCGTTGTCCAAATTCGTGAAATCTTTCAACAAAAAATGATCGATGTGGATGAGGTGATGAAGTTGATGGGCTCCTACAAAAGTAATATCAATGAGTGGAGACAATTCGCAATTTTTGATATGAATAAGTGAGTTTCAGTTGACACTACAATAACTACAAACCACAAAACTTTCAGGTACACCCGCAACTTGGTCGACATTGGAAATGGTAAATATAACTTGATGATTTTGTGCTGGGGACCTGGTATGGCTAGCAGGTAAGAGTCAGGAATAACAAACAATATGAAGTACAAAATACAAGTTCCAGTGTTCACGATCACACCGACGCTCATTGCTTCGTCAAAATTCTGGATGGAGAACTGACAGAGACCAAGTATCACTGGCCAAGAAAACGTCATACTCCATTGGAAGTATCAGATAATAAGACTTATGGATTGAATGGAGTTTCGTATATGAATGGTGAGTTGAGAAGAACATTTGTAAGATTGGGAAGATTGGGCTGGAATAACTGAGGAGGGAATCTGGAAACGGGCGTGGAGTCCTTTTCCTGGGTCATTGCATAAATGTTCTGGAAAACTCTGAAATCATAGCTTCATATCTCATCTTAATTTTTGGTCCGAAACTTTAAAAATCTGAAAATCTCAATCCGAAACTAAAAATCGATTCCAGATGAGCTGGGCCTTCACCGAATGGAAAACCTGAGTCACTCCAACGGTGCTGTTTCCCTCCATCTCTACATCCCTCCCTACAGTACCTGCAATGCTTTTGATGAGGTTTGTAACCTTTGTAGTATTTGTAGTTTGTATCCTATTCTTTTCTTGTTTCAGAGAACCGGCAAAAAGACGCAGTGCACTGTGACGTTCTACTCGAAATACGGAACAAAAGTCGATTATAATGGATCGAAAGAAGGAAAATAAATACGGATTTCGAAATGATTTTTATCCGGTGCTTTTTTGAAACATAATACTTGTGATAATTTTGAACAGGATAATGAGGAATAAACGTTTTGTAAACTTGTAACTAGTTTGTTCTGAAAACCAAAAATCTGAAAATTCTGGAAAAAGGTATTAGCTAGCCTCTCTAGCCACAGAAAACCTATGAAAAAATATGAAAATATCCGAAATTTCAAACTTCAGTGATACAAAAATGATATCATAATTAATGTCTCACACCAATTTCCCCTTATATTCCATACACCAAAAATTGAAAAAAACAACCGAAACTCTCCTCTCTCTTCTCTCTTTTCATATGTTTACTAGGTTTTTGGTCGTCTATTTCTCCATCTTTTTGTCTGTTCTGTTCCTTTTTTTTCCAACAGAAACAACAACAACTTGTTTATTCTTCTACACCATGAGGAAAGAAGGAGTTCCCCCGTCATTCTTATTTAGATCCTTCTCGGTTTTTGTCAGTTCCCTTTTAGAATTTTGCTTCCATTTTCTAAGAAGTTGAGTGAATTTAGGTTTATATTTCTTGACTTGGAACCATTTTGAACTCGAATCGAGAGAGTCAACCAATGCTTGAATTTGTTTGTTTGAAAAAAAACTTTGCATAATTGAAAAAATTTGAATTCGACTAACTTAGGGATCATTTCCAAACATTCAAATTTTTCATAATTTGCTGTCTTCCATAAAATCTATTTAATGTTTTTAATTCTAGATCAACTCAATCTTTCTTGTTTCAATTTCCAGCCCAAAAATGTCTGACAAAGAATCCTTCCATCTCCGCAAATTTCTCATCGATCTAGCCTCCGGTGGCACTGCCGCAGCAATATCCAAAACCGCTGTTGCTCCAATTGAGCGTGTAAAACTCCTTATGCAAGTTCAAGAAACTTCAAAAACTATCGATGTTGATAAAAGATACAAAGGAATAATGGACGTCCTTCGACGAGTTCCAAAAGAACAAGGACTTTCTGCTCTGTGGCGTGGAAATCTTGCAAATGTTATACGATATTTTCCAACTCAAGCATTGAATTTCGCATTCAAGGATACGTATAAGAAGATGTTCCAAAAAGGAATTGATAGAGAAAAAGAGTTTTGGAAATTCTTTGCTGGAAATTTGGCATCTGGTGGAGCTGCTGGAGCAACTTCTCTATGCTTTGTTTATCCATTCGATTTTGCCAGGACCCGATTGGCAGCGGATGTTGGAAAAGGAGAAAATAGAGAATTTAAGGTGAGTTAAATTAAAATGAGAGAACGAGCTGTAGTAGAAATTATCTAATTTTTGATTATGGAACTCTAGAAGTCAAGTTAAAAGGGAATAGTTAGAAACCATAAGGATTACGAAGGCTATTAACTACGAATTCATAACTTCCAGGGAATAGTGGATTGTCTGACCAAAACTGCCAAACACGACGGAGCAATCGGCCTGTATAGAGGATTTGTGGTTTCCGTTCAAGGTAATTTTTTAGCCTTTCCAGGGTTAAAAATACCAAAAGCTCCAGAAGAAACCTATCTCGACCTCAAATCTCATTTTTCCAGGCATTATAATCTATCGAGCCGCGTATTTTGGAATCTTCGACACGACCAAAACTATCTTCTCTCCAGATGGAAAACAACTGAACTTCTTTGCTTCTTGGGCTATCGCTCAAATAGTTACAGTATCTTCTGGATTCTTATCGTACCCATGGGATACTGTACGTCGACGAATGATGATGCAATCGAATCGAACTGTTCTTCTTTATAAGAATTCGATGGATTGTTTGAAGAAAATCGTGGGCGAAGAAGGATTCTTTGCGCTGTATAAGGGAGCATTGTCGAATGTGTTCAGAGGAACTGGTGGAGCATTGGTGTTGGCGATTTATGATGAGATTCAGAAACATATTTAATTCCTCGAGAATTCTTGAAAAAGATAATATATTGATCTCTATGAATTTTTTCAATTCTGAAAAATTGTCATTTGGAAGTGAAATAAATTGGAAGTGAGAAAACAGCTAAAAAAGATAAAAATTTAACTGGAGGTATGGGGAATCGAACCCCAGACTTCTCGCATGCAAAGCGAGCGCTCTACCCCTGAGCTATACCCCCGCGTTCGAACAGAGTAATAGAGAGCGTATACAAAAGAGAGATAAAAGAAACTGGATAGAGGAGGAAAGGCGAAAAGAAAAGGAAACGGCAGAGAAAAGACAGCTGGGCACATGTACGTAGAAGGTTAGCGTGTCAATGTTATCGGAAAAGAAGCGAAAGGCAGAAAAGGGGGAGAGAACGAATTGCTTCGATTTCTCATTCGTTCCTTTCTCTTGCTGCACGAGGCCCACATTTCTCTCGTTTTCTCTTCGCCCAAGCTTCTCTTCTCTTTTTGATTCATTACCTTCTCTTCCTTCTCGAGCCCTCATTCGCCGTTCTGCATATTGGAAAAGCGCCCGAGCTTTGACGAAGCTCGTTTTTTAAAGATTTTTCTCTATATACGAAAAAAGTTGAAAAACGTCTCAGTTCGAAGGCAATGTACGACGACGTTATTGAGTTTGTAAGTCGTGGTGCACCAGTGACAGCTGGAACAGATGTTCTGGAGGTTTCGACAAAGGATGGATTGAAATGGTGAGATATTTTTTGAGAATAGATGATTTGGCCCGAAAAGATAGATATCCTAAGTAAATCACTTTTTGTTCAGTATAGGTTCATCTGTTCCAGAATTCTTTTGAAGTTCTCTTTGTGTTACCGGGTACTCCTTTTTTCTATTTCTCTCGCTTTCCTTTCTGCGTCTCTTCTAAGCTTTTTTTTTTCAGCACCTGGTCTGGCCGTCTAGTCCGTTTCTCTGCTGCTCATCTAACATGGAAATTCAATTGGGAAGAGATTCTGAACACACAAAGAGTCCATCGTATCACTGGACAAATCATTGTGTTCACTTTCGTTATGGGATACGGATCTAACGTAATTTATGTGGATGTCGATATGACAAATCAAGATGAGGAGTGCAGTTGTGACGTGGAAATGATGCATGGATATATCAGTAAAAGCATTGATTTTCGATACAGAATTTTTGTGGAGCCGGATTACCAAGTGACACTTGGAAGAGAATTGAATGGGATGAACAACACTGCATTGATGGTGGAGGGAAAAAGGTTATTTGTGAATAAAGAGGTAAGATTCAGAGCCGTTTAAAAGATTCTAAAAGTTTCTTCAGGTTCTCTCCTACTACTCTGAGTACTTCCGTGCACTTTTTTCTCAAGTTTGGAATATGCAAGGACAACCAGAAGGTCTTGAGATCAGAGATGTTTCCTATCAAGATTTTGGGTTGCTTATGACTCTTTTGAGCCCAGAACAGAAGTTTCCAAATGGTGATTTAATAACATTGAGTACCAGCAACATCCCAGTCATTTTAGATTTTAACTGTGAAAGACTTCTGAGACTTGCTGTTCGCTTTTTGATGCCATTTGTCACTCGTCAAGTCGAAAATCACTTAATGAATGCATCAAGACTCCGCCATGAGGTATTGCTGAGAATCGCAGATCAAAACGGATTCGCAAAGGTTTTGGATAGTAAGACTAAAGAAATGAATGCGGACCAAGCGGAGAGAGTTGCCGATTCTGCCGAGTTTGCCGGGTATTCTGATGATCTCAAAGCTAAGATTTTGTGGAGATCCGAGATTCGAAATTGATTTTCGAAATTCATTTTTCCTGTATTAATCAATTGTCTATAAATAATATTTACTAAATAATAACTACAAACTTTCAACAATCGTTACATTATCAACTGCAAACTTTAGTGGTATCCAATAAGGAAGGTAGTAATCCACTGGATTCAGCCTTCCGTCTCTCTGGAAATATGAATTAGACTCCACCCACTTTCAGTTCTTCTAAGCTCACATAAACTTTATCAGTGGTTACTCGAATATCCATATAATACACTCTATTCCCTCTCGAAAGATATCCTAACCACCAACCAAAAGTTGAGTGTGGAGCTGAAAACGGGCGGAGCTTATGGGTAAAACATCATGAGCATACCTGTTATTAGAAAGACATCGCAGTAGTGTTTAGAGTATATTAAATCATCTGATGGGCTGTTCTGAGACACGAAATGTGTCGAATTGGTATAGAAAGATGAACCAGAAAACACTGTATCATTGTATAAATTTTTCATAAAGTTCACATCGTCTCCAAAAAGAACAATGTTCCAGTTGTTCAACTTTTCCTTCTCTTCAATGTATTCCATTGCATTTTTCAAGAAATCTTCATCTGTAGACATGAAATGATGGCTCTTAAAATCACCTCTCCGAATGTGAGCACAAATTCTAAAATAAAACTGGAATAGTTGAAATCTTGAGACTTTTGAAATTACACATTTGATTTTGGTAAACTTGTGAAATCGTCTTCCATTGGGTCCCTCAAATAACTGATGAGCTCTTTTCGTAGGGAATCGAAGTATTTATAGCTCTGAAAACTAGATTTTTTAGATTTGCAAATAAGTTTAACCTGATAGTACTGTCCTTCCAGAAGTAAAAATTGAGAGTCAATACCATTCAAAACCTTCGGATTCTGATAGATACAACACCTCGTGTTGAATACCACTTTTCGAAATTCCGACGGAATCTGCTATTTGAAATACAGGAATTTAGGAGAAAAAAAAAACAAATAAATACCTCTCCGTCAACTAAAGTGATTTGCTCGATGAGCCCTGGCATAGCCTTCAAAGAATCGTTTATCATTTTTTCGAATATTTTATTTTCCACGTGAATAATTGGAATACGTTTGAGAGAACGAGGAATGCCAAGAAGAGATGATAATTCGAATAAATGATTTCCTAAAAAAACGCTCCCTTCAGCTTCTAAACTAGACATTTTGAGTGCTCCTTTATACAGTATTAATTATCAAAAAAATTCGGAATGTCGATTTTGGAAAGTCATACCTCAGCTCGTAGTGGCTCTATTAACATGGTTTTTTTGCTCATTTTGTAGCTTTCTTCACATTTTTATTCTGAGACATCCAGTTAGATTCAATTCGGTTTTAGGAAATGCTTGTATTTGAAAATCGGGCGGTGCCTAATCTTATAGGTATTTTTGTGTATAAGAGTTTTGGTACTGTTGGAATATTTTCAGAAAACCTTGAAAAAACTTTGCGGACGCCAACTGACTTCCTCCAACGAGTCATGGAATTTGTGAAACATTATGTGAACGACAGAGAGAAACTGGAAATATTTACAAAACAGTATATACAAAAACATTTCCAAAAATTATTGAAATCAATTGGATTTTTTTCTGCTCCGCAGAGCATCCGCGTCTACAATTGATTGTTGATTTGATTGAATTCCTTGCCTTGAAATTTCTCTCATCAGTTTGAAAGGATAAACTTCTGTAGAGCTATCGACAACGTTTCGAAATTGTTCTTCTAAAATATTATGATTTTTCATCATCTAATAATTTACAACTCACGGCTCATCCAAAATTGTTCACACGGCCTTCCAGAATCGGGAGACCTAATTGAAGGGCAACTTTTTTGAAATAAGTTTATTCGAAAGGCAACATGAACTGTAACTTTTTGTCGAAAGTCTTCATTGCATCTGTGTAGATCCGCTACATATTCAAGAGCTTTTTCAGAATGGAGATCGATAAATAAGGCAAATGAGACTGGACCATTCCAGGTTTTTATCTTCTTCTCTATATCTCCTATTGTATCAAAGTTTCCGTGAATGGCAAGAATGGCAGGATGGCCACGAAATCTGAGCAGAATATTATTTGTGTCAAAAAAATTTCAAATTTAATCTCACTCTCCGGTAGCTTCGAAAACTTCATAACCAATGCAGAACTCATCGCTGTGTATGTATGTTTGGAAATATCTATTTTTTTCTGATAACTGAAAATTTGTGAAATTTATAATTAAAAAAGTGAAATCAAATCACTTTTGAAATGAGCAATATTACTAGTAATAATGTCAGAAAAATAAAAATAGACCAGAATCGGCATCGGGGAGTAGTACGAATATTTTCAGTCAGGATGGAATACTGAGTAGACATTTTTTTTTAGAATAATGATGATGTTAGAGAAAGAACGATTTTTTCATGATAAATGTGTTAAATCAGGGTGTGGACTCCAATCAAAATGTGTCGTTAGGGGTTATCAGCCAATGGAAGGAAAAAGACGCCACACCCGGGATGCTCTCTTATCAGACACGTTTGGCCGAGCCTTGACGTCATTTCATGAAAAATACATTTCGGAACTTTCAGGTGGGAGTTCCAGAGAACGCATTTTCATTTCAAAGGTATAGGTTTCAATTTTAATAAAACGAAACTTTACCGTATTGATATCAGATTCTAGACACACTGTTTTTTCGTTTCATGAAAAAACTGGAATATCAAACAAATTAAGAAAAAATAACTAAGGATTTTTCAATCGATTATTAAAGGATCCATTTATATATGACCAATGATCCCTTCATGAGAGTGAGTATAAAAAACAACGAATGAGAATTGAGAAACTATAAAAATCGGTTAGCAAAAGAATTATCACATTCAGATGAGCTATGCCACTTCAACATATTTTCATAGATCTTCACTTCCGCTGATTTTCCATTCAAATCCATCAACTTCTGGCATAATCCACAATATCCATAGTTATCCACATCGGTGTCAACTGCTCTAAGAAATAGAAAAATGAACCGAATCCATCCCTCAACTAACCTGTATTCTTCTCGAAACTTGTGAAATTTCATATATTCTGTTTCATTGGAAGATACTTTCCCGACGTAAGCTACAAAGTCTTCCAAATTAGTAAAATCATCCATGGAAATGTACATAGAGTCAGGGATCTGAATAATAATTTATGAATGATGGCAATTTCGAAATAGCAACCCCAATATCTCGATAAATCTTCCTATTTGACATCACAATTGGAACTTGATTGTATTTTGCAGCTCTAGTGAAAAACTTCTCTGTTACATAATCTTTGCAATTACTGTTCTCAAAAGCTATTGTGAATTTGTAAGGGCTATGCAGCTTCTGACATCCTTCTATTGTTCCTTTTCTCGGACAATCTTTTGGCTCTTTCCCAAATGCGGCTCCTAATAATTCAATATCCATTCCAAGTTTAATCAACTTGTCAACCACTTCTTTCCGTCTATTTTTCACAACTCCATTTGTGAACACTAACCAAATTGCGTTTTTAGTTTTGGAGTTCCAGATTTTCTTGTAGTCGATTTCCACTTCAATTAAACATTATTTCATTGTCTGAATTTGGCTTTTACCTCTTTTTTCGTTTTTCAATATAGCCCCGTAAGGAGCATAAACATCTGAATTCATTTTGTAAGTCATTGTCCAATTGAAAAAGTTTTTATATTTTCGTAGTCTTGCATTATACGGATTTTCCAGTGCAAATATAACATAAGGAATATCTAGACGACGGTTTTGTGTGAAGTTTGCTACTTTCTGAAACTTCTTGGGTAAGCTCCGCCCATTTTTTTGAATACCTACCTCTTGATTAGTATCTCTAGAGTGAAATAGAACTCCATCGGCTTGAGAGAACAAGGAGATATTACTAGTGATGGAGCAAGAGATCTGAGCAAATTGTGATCGTATTTCTCACGAAAAGCAACTTACTTTCAATTTTTCCGAACATGTATTGAACACAGAATTAGTGATTGGTTTCCCAAAATATTGAGTTGCAGCAAAAATGATTACTTTCTTGGTTGGTTTTGGAACTAAAACCGAGAAAATGTTGATTTTTATTGTTTCAAAATAGGAAAACGTACGTTCTTCACTTCTAGATTTCTGAAAATCTCTTGAAACGGAATAGAAAAGAACAAAAGGGAATGAGGAGAAGAAGCAACAAAGGAATATACATCGGAAAACTCTCTGGACTGAAGAGCTCTGAACTCTGGTACCCATTGAACACAACAACCAGGTAATAAGGGAGAGTGTTGCAATCATAATGTATTAATCAATATAGAAGCCGGTTCGGTATTGGTATGCTAAACAGTTTTGTTGTCAAAAGATCATATCAGTGTTGGAATCATTTTAGAATCAAGAGCGGTTTCTAATGAGGTCACAGAGCGGATTGTTGTTATAATATCATTCGTGATTGATCTCCGAATTCACTTAAACAACATGGAACAATACATTTCACTTGAGAATTGAAACAATATAGAACTACACTAAAAGAAATAAAGTTTTCACATCTCGAAACCACCACATTTTTCCTTTGTCTCCGGATACTTTTCGTTCATTTCTTGTACAAATCGGTTATAAGCTCTGGTTCTGTGATACCTCTTTGAGTAATCCGCTACCATCTTTGAATACATTGTATCATCGGTCTTGATTCCTTTGTGAACATTGAAGACATGGGAGAGAAGGTTGAAAGTGTAATTGGCTCGACATAATCCGTAGATCTATAATAAAGGATCAACATCTTATAAAATTCAGATGTTCTAGAAAATCCAACCAAAGATTGCATATCTCTAATTCTCGATGGAAAATAATCAGCATTGTAGAGATCATTACGATGTAGAATCACTTGAACTTCCCATTGACTTCCACTGGAAATATAACTCTGTAAAATTAAAAAGACTTCTTGACTCACGCAAAGGGAACTTCCCATGATGTAACTTCATCTACAGATTCCGACTTATTGAACCATTCACCCAGATTAGGAATACAATGTCCAACAAAGAAAAATTTGTGATGGAACTCAAAAACTCTAAAATATCATGGGAAATACTTCTATGATTGAGTTTCTTACGTCTTATTTTGCACTGCTTTCTTCAGATTCAAAACATTCTTTGGCACTTCCTGATCATTGGTTTCAAATCGACTAAAATTGGAGCCTCAGATTTTTAGTTTTTCTCAACTTTACCCTACCGTACTACCAAAGCCTTCTTGTTTTTCCCATCAATCATTTTATTGGCAATTGGTTTCACTTTTATTGCAAATCCTTCACTCATCACCATATCAGCATCAACAATCAAGTGTAAATCAGACTGAGCTCCTTTTCTTGCAAGATTCCTCATCAGATTGATTGGATACAAATCGAAGGAATTGTCAACGGACTTTCGATACTGGTTTACTGAAATCTACTGCCATTATTTAGAGACTGAACCTTTTTGTATACGATTTTTCAAGAACTGTTCGCATGTTTTTTCCGAGATAGGCATCACAATTACAGGACAATCAAGTTGGAATGGAGAAATTCGAAATGCAATTTGAACTGTTACTTTTTTTCGGAACTCTTCATTGCATCTATGAAGATCTGCCACATATTCCAGAGCTTTTTCAGAATGAAAATCAATGAATAATGCGAAAGAGATTGGTCCGTCCCAGTTTTCCAGTTTTTTTTCGACGGCTTGCATTGTCTCAAAGGTTCCATGAACGGCGAGGGTTATTGGTTCAAGACCGTCGTCTCGGAATCTGGAGAAAATATTGAAACAAAAATTGAAATATTTTCATACTTTTCTGAAGCTTTCAAAATGTGATAACCAATGCAATATTCGCTATTATAGAAGGACGTTCGGATAACTCTGTTTTTGAGAGAACTCTGGAAACTTGTAGTTTTCGAGAACTGCAAATGCTGACTTTTTTACCTTCGATATGAAAATTATTCCTGCTATCAGCGTGAGAATAACAAAAAAGGTCCAGAACCGGCAACGAGATCCGGTACGCATATTTTTCTAGATGATTACTAGTGGAGAGATCAAATATATGTCGGAACTGGTGATTTTTTGATTTCAGTGATTGATTATTCTAATCAATATGTTAATTCGGTTGACTGTATATACGCACCTCAACAGCTCTAGTTTTATCTTTCCTCTATCCTTTACACTTCAGAAATTTCTCAGCTTGATAGTTAGTTCGGGATAGTACTCTATTTTTGATTAGTGTTTTCCATCAAATTGGTCATTGATATGGATCAGAAACAAGTTAAGCCTAAGCGATTGGATTTACAAGGGATTCGTGCCTTGGCAATTATTGTGGTGATGGGCTTTCACTTTTTCCCAAAACACTTTCCAAATGGATACCTTGGAGTTGATCAGTGAGTAAACACTTAATACAGCAGTATTAGTGAAAAGCATTGAAATTAACTTTGAAAGTTTACGAAGAATTCCATGAAACATCATGAAATTATGGATCAAAATCCACCCTTTCAGATTCTTTGTCTTATCTGGATTTCTAATGTGTATGCTATTGAAACGTATGGAGAACCAATCATCGTGCTCTCTTATCAGTTTATTTTATTCAAGAAGATCCAAACGATTCTTCCATTATATCTACTTATTATTTTTGCTTCCATGATTTCTTTGTACGCCTTCTTCCCTGAAACTGCCATTGAAACAAATCAAGAATCTGCTATGCATGCACTCCTTTTTGTGTCAAACAGGCCCAAAACGATTCAAGAAGACTATTTTCAGATGGTAAGCAGAACCTTTTGTAACACATTAAATTCTCTTTTTTATAGTTATCCATCGCAGTTGACATATTCACACATACCTGGTCTTTATCTGTGGAAGTTCAATTTTATTTCCTGGTTCCTTTAATTTTTCTTATTTTAAAACAAATCCCTCGAAGAATGCACTACCATTATTATTCAACAATAGGTAAGAGTAAAGTGATTTTGGGAAAAATGAAAACGAGTTTCAGGACTGATTTCGTTTTTGTATTCTCAAAATATTAATACGACAATTGCATTCAATAATGTTTTTGCGAGAATTTGGCAGTTTCTGATAGGTCTTATGAAATAATCTTATGAAATCATATAAGTAAAAACCGACAGTTGAATTGGTTTTCCAGGAATGCTCGTTTATCTTTGTGGGCCCTCTATGGCACAGTCACAATACAAATTATTGAAGAGTGTTGAAGAAGGAAAGACGGAATGTAATCAAAGCCTTCTTAGTGCCGGTTATGACATTCAGAAAAATGGTGAAGAAAATAATGAAAAAGAAGAGACCAGCAACGGAATGTTCAAAAGACGGCTTCATCGTCTTTCCCAGCAAGCAGTATACGCCTCGCTATTTGGTATGACGTGTATTACAGCAGGGCAAATGGTTTACCCATCATCGGTGGTGAGGTTAGTTTGAGTATGAACGTTCAAGATGGAAATCATTTTAATCTTTTTTTGAGTATTTGATAGAAAACTATATGAGTCAAACTCTAGATTTCCTTTCCTCATATTCAATCTTTTAGACCTCTTGTAACTATTGTTACCGGCTTCGTGATGCTTTTATCTGATGGAAACTTACTTTTGTCGAACCGAATTCTAACTTATATCGGGGATATTTCATACTCTCTTTATCTCATTCATTGGCCTATTTATTCTTATTGGAAACTGTCATACGAAGATAACACTTCTCGTAAGTTACAACGGTTTTATTTGACTCGAATGTGAGTACTTTCAGTATTGATTCTCGCATTGTTTTCTTCTGTTGTTCTTGCTGTAATCACTTATGAATTTTTTGAAAAATGGTATCTAAAACTATCTTCCACAAATATTGGAATAATCGTAGTGTGTTTATTCGTATTGAACGTGGTTATTATAAACAAAGATGATATTATGGACCACATCGAAGGGAGGAATTTTTCAAGTTTGAACAACATCACAGATGATATGACTTCTGGTATCTGGTATTAACTGTTACTTCTCATATTTAGACAAAAGTTTCAGATGACGCCGAAAGACTTAACGTTCTATGGACTACGAATGACATGAATAATTTATTCTCACCAACTTGTATATATGAAAGTGTTGGAACACCTTTAGGATGGTGCAGACATACGGTACAAAAAGTGTGAATACTTAGAGAATATTCTGAAACTTAGGGCTTGCAAAAAACTGCGAAATTCAAGTTGGCAATAATAGGAAATAGTTGGACTGCTAATCATGCCACCATGTTCTACCAAGAATGTGCTCATAAATCGAAGAGTATCCTCCAGGGATCAGCTTACGGTTAGTACAGTTGTATAGAATTTCAACATCTGGACTGTGAGTTTTGTAATATTTTTTCTATTTAGGGTGTGAACCAGTTTTTCCGAGTACGGGGAGTGCTTTATGCAAGGCCAATTTCACTGACTTTGCCAAACATATCAAACAAGAAAAGCCAGATTATGCATTTATTTTTACACGGTTGGCTCATTCATTTTTAGTATCATTTCAAAAAACATTTTTCAGATTTATTTCAATTGGCGCTCCGCTTCCAAAAGGTGTGACAAGTTTTGACAAAGACCCAATTTATCAAACAATGAAGCTCTGATAAAAACCACTTTATCCAAAACGTCTTTATTTAGAAGATGCTCGTGCAAAATAAAGAATATGAAATAGTTCGAAAACGTCATGCTCAGCTTGTAAAGGATTGTTCTGGAAAGTGTGTGATGGTTGATTATGTACCAGAATTCTACAACAATTCCACGCAGACGTTCCGATTTTATGACAAGAAGGGATTCTCTTATTTCACTGGGGCTGCTCAGCATTTAACTCCTCATGGGATTGAACATATTCGTCATGTTTGGACAGGCATCTGCAATAGTTTATAACCAGTTTTTTTTTTTAATTATCAATTTCGTCATTGACAGTGAAGCGACCCGCTGCCCTCTTTCATTTTTTGTTTCGAGTGAGGGCCATTAGTAAAATATTACTACTTTTTGTGTGTGAATTAGAAACTGTTCAGAAACGTCATTGAGATCCAGTAGATAAATTCTAATGAGGGAGAACAAGTGTATCTCAACCCCGAAAACTTGCATACTACTTCCTCAGCTACAAGCGGCAGTTTTTCTTGGCTGAGAAACCGCGAAACCTAATGTAATAATTTTGTGGGACAATAATACATGTTCAAAGACTCCATATCAAAAATAAAAAGTTTGGACGTAGTTGAAAAAATTTTTAAAAAATGAGTCCAAACATATTACCTCCACTCACTGAACCAAACGAACAAAACTCCCTATAAAATGAATAAATGATACAATGGAGGGTTAAAATTTCGTGATAAGTTAGTTTATGAATCAAAAAAGATTTGAGAAAAGTGCCACCAGAATTTGAAATTTAAAAATTTTTCACCATGTATAGGTATACCGTATACGTTGAAATTTTTGGTACGGAATGCAAACATCGCTGTGTTTCGGCTTTGAGGCACCGCGAAACCTAGGGAAATTTTTTTTTGGTATGACCCCTTTGGTAGTGGGTATTTATAGAAAACATAAATAGGCTGGACGTAGTGAAAACATTTTTCAGGACGCATGTTCAAACTTCGAAAATTGATATTTTTGACAAATAATCGATTTTTTCACGATGAAGACGTTGAGTTCGATTTTTCTCCAGAATACAAAAAATGCTCAAAATGGTACCAAAAGTTGATTCCCGTTGAGATTTCATTATTATCTCTTTCAGGAAAAATTTTCATTTTTTTGGTTATTGAGCATTGTCTGCAGTAGGAAAGGGGCGGAGCCTAATCATATACTATGGTTTGTACTAAGAAGACATAGGGTCATCATCTGACAAAAGATCAGACAAAAAAAACCAACTTCAAAATATGCCCGCACTCCACAGTGGTATGCTCCATTTTCTCACAAAACGTTAATTAAATTGCGAACTCTCTGCTCATTCCTATCCACAACTGAATGTATATTTGACTGAGCTCCTTGCCTTGTTGAAACCAGATCAATCTGCAAAAGCTTCTTGCATGACCGTATTTCAAGATGGCGTTGTAATAATGCGGAGATCTGAAACGTATTCAATAGCCTTTCGTATGCATTCGTATTTTGCGTTCTACTGTAATTCGTCAAAATGATGAGTTTGAATTGAAAGTTACAAAAACTGATACTAATGATTTATTGCTGTTAGCGCAAGAAAGGTTATCTGATTAATGCAATTACGTATTATCGTAATCAAAGAACAGTGAGAAAACTTTATCACTAATTCGAAATGAAACGAACACAATTCGTCCATATCCAATGTCCATTTTCCAAGACAAGACAAGATAGAACACAATTCAAATCTTTACATGATTTGAGAAACGGATTATTTCGAAGATACGAAAAGACACTAACTTCTCTGATAAGAATACAACATGCGTGTGCCATCTTCCTTTCAAACTTTTTTATAGCCACTAAACAAATTGTGGTCTGAGTCGACACGAAGGTCTTCCGCTGTGTCTTCACTACATTTAGGTACATTGTTTACTGGTAATGATATTTAAGTACTCCATCTTGAGAGCAAATATTCATAATAATTTTCAATGTCGATTTCAAACCTGTTCAATGAGTCCCAGAGTTCAGAGCTTCTCTATCCAGAAAGCGTTTCGTTGGACTTTCTTTATTTGCTTATTCTCCTTCCTTACTTTCTTTCTTTTCTATTCAGCTTCAAGAAATTTTCGGATAGCTAGAAATGAAAATAGTAAGTTTTTTGATGCCAACTTTTTGAAAAGCTTAATTTTTTCTCAGATTCAGTTACAGAACCATCCAAAAAAGTTATCATTTTTGCTGCAACTCAATATTTTGGAAAACCAATCACGAATTCTGTGTTCAATACATGTTCGGAAAATTTAAAAGTAAGTTTTTTTTCGTGAGAAATATTATCACATTTTTCTCAGATCTCTTGCACCATCACCAGTAATATCTCTTTGTTCTCTCAAGCCGATGGAGTTCTATTTCACTCTAGAGATACTAATCAAGAGGTAGGTATTCAAAAAGATGGGCGGAGCTTACCCAAGAAGTTTCAGAAAGTATCAAACTTCACACTAAACCGTCGTCTAGATATTCCTTATGTTATATTTGCACTGGAAAATCCGTATAATGCAAGACTACGAGAGTATAAAAACTTTTTCAATTGGACAATGACTTACAAAATGAATTCGGATGTTTATGCTCCTTACGGGGCTATATTGAAAAACGAAAAAAGAGGTAAAAGCCAAATTCAGACAATGAAATAATGTTTAATTGAAGTGGAAATCGACTACAAGAAAATCTGGAATTCCAAAACTAAAAACGCAATTTGGTTAGTG
The DNA here is from genome assembly GCA_963572265.1 of Caenorhabditis doughertyi. Classification (NCBI taxonomy): domain Eukaryota; kingdom Metazoa; phylum Nematoda; class Chromadorea; order Rhabditida; family Rhabditidae; genus Caenorhabditis; species Caenorhabditis doughertyi. The sequence continues at coordinate 12,954,449 of OY751554.1, forward strand.
TTTACAAATGGAGTTGTGAAAAATAGACGAAAAGAAGTGGTAGACAAGTTGATAAAACTTGGAATGGACATTGAATTATTAGGAGCCGCATTTGGAAAAGAGCCAAAAGATTGTCCGAGAAAGGGAACAGTAGAAGGATGCCAGAAGTTGCATAGTCCCTACAAATTCACTATAGCCTTTGAGAACAGTAATTGCAAAGATTACGTGACAGAGAAGTTTTTCCTTAGAGCTGCAAAATATAATCAAGTTCCAATTGTGATGTCAAAACGGAAGATTTATCAAGATATTGGGGTAAGACTTTTGGAATTCTTCAGTGTCCATAAACCAATTTCCAGATACCTGACTCTATGTACATTTCTTTGGATGATTTTACTAATTTAGGAGAATTTGTGGGTTACGTCAGGAAAGTATCTTCCAATGAAACAGAATATATGAAATTTCACAAGTTTAGAGAAGAATACAGGCTAGTTCGGGGATGGATTCGGTCGGTTCACCGTTTTAAATTTTCAGAGCAGTTGCCTCCGACAACTATGGATACTGTGGACTATGCCAAAAATTGATGAATTTAAATGGGAAATCAGCGGAAGTGAAGATCTATGAAAATATGTTGAAGTGGCATAGCTCATCTGAATGTGATAATTCTTTTGCTAATCGGTTTTTACAAACAAAGAACGTCACCTCGTAGATTTGTATGCTCTTTTTTCAATTATTAAGAATATTTTCTCGTAACTGTGACAACATGTTATAGGTTTTCCAATCCGCATCACTTGTCGTCGAGAAATTTAGTTTGAACTGATCCAACTGTCATATAGCTTTGTAGAGTCAAAGAATCTATCAATGTTTGTTTAATTTCGCTAAAATGCAACAGCGTAGTAGAAGTTTTATGGTTTACGCAATGTAGGCATATTCAAATAGAATAAGAGAATGTTGTTTGCTTACTGGTGTGAAATGTTTCCTCTATTGTAATGCAAGTCCAGCAACTATTTCGAAATATTCTGGAATCAATAGAATAACTGCTCTGTTGAGAGACTCTTTCTAGTGATTGTTAGTATATTTTGCGAATTTGAAAGTAATACCAACAAGAATACATGTTTTCTTGTAAACAAAAAACAAAAGGCTACAACAAAAATAAGAATCACATCTCGAAACCACCACAATTTGCCTTCGTCTCCGGGTATTTCTCGTTCATTTCTTGTACATAACGACTATAAGCTCTGTTTCTATGATACTTCTTTGAGTAATCAGCGACCATCTTTGAATACATTGTGTCATCGGTCTTGATTCCTTTGTGAACATTGAAGACATGGGAGAGAAGATTGAAAGTGTAGTTGGCTCGGCATAATCCGTAGATCTATAATAAAGGATCAACAATTTATAAAGTTCAGGTTTTCTAAAAAATCCAACCAAAGATTGCATATCTCTAACTCTCGATGGAAAATAATCAGCATTGTAGAGATCATTTCGGTGCAGAATCACTTGAACTTCCCATTGACTTCCCCTGAAAGTAGAATTCTGTAAGATTAAGAAGAATTCTCGACTCACGCATATGGAATTTCCCATGCTGTAACTTCATCTGTAGATTCTGACTTATTGAACCATTGACCTAGATTAGGAATACGATGTCCAACGAAGAAAAATTTGTGATGGAACTCAAAAACTCTAAAGTTTCATGGGAAATACTTCTATAATTAAGTTTCTTACGTCTTATTTTGCACTGCTTCTTTCAGATTCAGAAAATTTTTCGGGATTTCCGAATCATTGGTTTCAAATCGACTGAAATTGAAATTTCAAATAACTCCTCCAGACTTTCTTGGAAACATACCGTACTAATAACGCATTTTTATTCTTTCCATCAATAATTTTATTGGCTATTGGTTTCACTTTGATTGCAAAACCTCTACTCATCACCATATCAGCATCAACAATCAAATGTAAATCAGACTGAGCTCCTTGTCTTGCAAGATTTCTCATTAGATTGATTGGATACAAATCGAAGGAACCATCTACAGATTTTTCATATTGCTTTTCTGAAAACAACAAAGTCAGAAAAAAGCATTAATCTTATTCATTTACCGTTTTTCAAAAACTGCTCGCATGGCCGTTTCGAAGATGGCATCAAAATAACAGGACACTCAAGTTGAAATGGAGTAATTCGGAATGCAATAGGAAAACATTTTTGCAATTCTTGCATCTTCTTATAACTACACACGGCAATTGACTTCCCATTCCTCTCTCAAAGACGTCAGAACTTCTTGTTCGAAATCGGATGATTACGAGATATCTGAAACTACGAAGATGTCACTCGAATGATACATGCCCGAAAAAAAACCAAAAAAAAAAAACCAAAAAAAAACCAAAAAAAAAAATGAAAAAAAAAACAGAAAAAAGAAGGTTCAGCGTGAAGTGTCGAACTTTTTTGACCCTACCAGGTGGTGTGAAATATTCGATGCGTTCCACGTACGAACGTTTGTGGAATTTTAGACAACAACCTGAAGTTCAGTTTTGATTTTTTCTGTCACAAGAAGATCTGCGATTTTGATAAGCTCCTCGATTTGATTGTCGGTGAGTTTCAACCAGTTGACTATGTGATAGGAGTTACTTTCTTTCAGAAAACAGAATGTTGATAGCCAATAAAATCAAAAACGCTCCGTGGGGAACGTTTATAGGCGTTTCCTGTTTTGCCACATATCTTATTGTTTTGGGATTCATAATGTTCGCTGCTGACTGGTCACCCCGACAATCTTTTGGTATTTATCAACCGGTTTTTTGGTCAAAAAAACAAACAGTTGATGCATGGGACAGATGCGTTCTTCCGAAGTTTGATATTTGGGATAATGAACTTATTCCGGTAGGTTCTCCGGTCGAATTACTGAATCATATATTATTTTTCAGTATCTGAATCCACATGAAAATCCAAAGTTGAACTGCAATAGATCATTAGAAGTGCTTACGTTTTTCAAAAAAGGATCATGGGGAGTAGAGCATCAGTTGCCTAACGTCAAGTGTAGAGCCAGGTGAGACTGGAACATTACAGAAGTTGAATGTCTGCAGAATTTGTTTTGGGTGGCTATAGAACTTTTGACTTTCCGATAATGAATAATAGTTGATTGCAAACTATGAACTACCAGTTTTTCAGATGCCACTGGAGACAAGGAGAACGAGCAAACATAATTGGAAATTGGAGTTTGACACCTGAACCAATGAATTGTGAAGTGCTCGAAGCAGTATGTGAGAAAGACGGTGTTGACTTTTATGGACATCTGCATACTCAAATTCTGCCAACGTAACGTTGCATTTTGTTCCTGGTTAAATAATTCAAAATTTTCAGAGCAAAAAGAGAACCTAAGGTTCAGACGAATGAATCGGATCAATATGATGTTTATATGATTCTATTGGACTCACTTGCTTATTCTCAAGCTAAAAGGTAATGAGAAAACGCAACAAAGGACAAAGTGTTCATTGAACAAACTTTCAGATCCCTTCCCAACACGATATCATATATGACTGAACACATGAATGCTGTTGTTTTTCCGTATATCAACAAAGTTGGAGACAATAGTTTACCAAATGGTGCAGCTCTTTTATTTGGTAAAGTGGCCCCTTTCTTACCGTACCTCAACATGAATTGCAGGAAAGTCAATGGTGAAGCTGGAGAGGTCTTTGTTTGAAGAAAAAGATGTACCATCTGATTGGACTCGTAGTTACGCTTGTGGTGTTATTAAAGACAACGAAACATCATTGTTCAGTGAATTTCAAGATCATGGTTATAAGGTAACATGTCTGCCGGTTTGTTTAAACATCCAATTTTTCCAGACATTGTTTGCTGAAGATTGGGCGGAAGGAGTATTGAATTGGCCAAGCTGTAAGGGCTTTGACAAACCACCAGTTGATCACAATATGAGACCTTTCCAAAACGTTTTGGAACGTAAAAATCAGGGAATAAATGTTACTCAATATCACTTGGGAGGAAAAAATTGCCGTGACCACCATCATGCAATTCTTGAGTACCTGGGACAATTCATCACAGCCTATCCAGATCAGAAAAAGTTCAGTTTGATTTGGGCTTCAATACTTGGTCATGATTCAGAAAATGGATTTTTCCATGCGGATCATGACTTTCATGGATTTCTCGTACAATACAGAAAGCAGGTAGGTTACAAGAAGTTTCAATAGTTCATTTTTCACAATAAATTTCCAGCTCGAAAATTCGTTTGTTTTTTTCATGGGTGACCACGGTCTTCGAATGGGAGATGTTCGAAAAACATTCATAGGAGGTCTGGATGTTAACAATCCTTTCCTGGCTGTTTCGATTCCAAAGAAGTTGAGAGAAACAACACAAATATCAGATTTGATGAAGAAAAACGCGCAGAGTCTTCAATCTCACTTTGATACGAGGGCAACAATTCTGGATATTATGAAGGTATGAACAAGGAACCGATTCATCAAAGCTCGAATCAATGAACGATCATTGCGATTAAGTTTCTGCTCACTTTATTTGTTTTCAGTTCCAACCCCCAAACAATTTTTCGGACACAGCTCCTTTCGAAATGCAAAATGAAAAAGGCAACTCTTTTATCAGAAGACAACCAGATGGTCCAAGAAACTGCCGCACCTTACCAATACCAATAGAGTACTGTCTTTGTCAATTCAACAAGACTATTCTCGAAACGTGGGGATTTCTCCAAAAATTGAAAAATAATAATTCAAAGTATTTCAGAAATTCTTCAAGTGCGGAAACAATTGGTCAATTTGTCACTAGAGAAGTCAATCACGAGTTAAAAGAAGGAAATTTCACAAGCGATTGTATTGAGATGGAATTCAATAAGGTTGTTTCATTGCTAAAGTATAATGAAAAACTCAACGGATCTACTTTGTACACTACAGAAGTTGAAATGAAAGAACCAAGTAAAGCAACGTTCCGGGTAAATCACTTATTACAGTCAATGTTCACAATACAGTTATATCTTCCAGGCAAACGTCAAATTAAGAGAAACTGGAGTTATGGAAGTGATGGGGATGGTGGAGAGAAGCAATCAATACGGAAATACGGCGAATTGTATACAATCAGAACATCATCGACCGTTTTGTTACTGTAAAAACCAGCCAAAGTAATAATAATTGGAACATTTTATGATTTGCAACGTAATAAATAATTATTAATTTTTATTTGTCGCCTCTTGATCAGTTCGATGCAAACAGCTTTTTAAAAAAATTGGACCAAACAGACCAGAAAAGTATCTTCACCTGAAATTCACAAGGTACTGATCCGAAAACTATCAACCTCTCAACCTTTTATCAATATATTGAAAAGAAGGAAAAGTCAAGAAATCGAAAAACTGTCATTTTCGGAGACAATGCTCGTTTCATGAAGAATTTGTATAACGATACAGTGCTTATAACTGAAAAATCATCTCTTCCAAATACTTCAACTCACTTTGTATCTCAAAACAGTCCAACTGACGATTTGATCTATTCGAAACACTACTGCGATGTAGTTTTGATCGTACTAAGTTTTTACGCATAAGCCCCCACTTTTTTTTCAGCTCCTCATTCAACATTTGGCTGGTGGTTAGGATATGTTTCAAAAGGCAATAAAGTGTATTATACGGATACTAGAGCCACAGATGACATTGTTTATGTAAGCATCTTGACAGTGCATCTGTACAAAACTGATAATTTTAGCAAAAAGGAAATTTGAACCCTGTGGATTATTATCCTCGTCATTGGAAATCTCTTAAGTTTTCGGACGACAGAAAAACAATTTGTTGAAAGAAAATGAAGGTTTTGTTTATAGTCGTTATTTTTATTTTCGTTTTGCAACAGATAACATAATGAAAGTATTTTTTGTGAAGTTGAGATTTTATCTTCTAAATTTTGTGTTGTTTTTCAGCTCTAGAAAAACAAAAACAATCCTTGCATTTTTTTATAGTCTGATAAGTGGCAAATGGCTTCCGATTCCTCTCTCAAAAACGTTAGAATTTCTGATACTTTATTTCTGAACTTCGTGTTCAAATGCGGATAGATTTTGTGATATCTGGGACTAAGAAGATGTCACCCGAATGATACACGTCCGGAAAAAAAAACGAAAAAAAAACAACAAAAAAAAATAACAGAAAAGAGAAAGGACAGCGTGAAGCGTCGAACTTTTTTGACCCTACCAGGCGGTGTGTGCAAATGGGCAACCGTACCAGGCAAATATTTGATGCGTTCCACGAAGAAACGTTTGTTGAATTTTAGACAACAGCCTGAAACTCAGCTTTGACTTTTTCTGTCACAGGAAGATCAACGCTATTGACAAGTTCCTCGAATTGATTGTTGGTGAGTTTCAACCAGATGGTGGACAATGTGAAAGAAGACACTCAAACAAGCCTCATTGTTATTACTTTCTTTCAGAAAACAGAATGTTGATAGCCAATAAAATCAAAAACGCTCCTTGGGGAACGTTTATAGGCGTTTCCTGTTTTGCCACATATCTTATTGTTTTGGGATTCATAATGTTCGCTGCTGACTGGTCACCCCGACAATCTTTTGGTATTTATCAACCGGTTTTTTGGTCAAAAAACCAAACAATTGATGCATGGGACAGATGCGTTCTTCCGAAGTTTGATATTTGGGATAATGAACTTATTCCGGTAGGTTCTCCGGTCGAATTACTGAATCATATATTATTTTTCAGTATCTGAATCCACATGAAAATCCAAAGTTAAACTGCAATAGATCATTAGAAGTGCTTACGTTTCTTAGAAATGGATCATGGGGAGTAGAGCATCAGTTGCCTAACGTCAAGTGTAGAGCCAGGTGAGACCAAAAAAATTACAGAGAACTTTTTTTAAGAGGCTATTAAACTTTCGACTTTCCGATAATGAATAATAGTTGATTGCAAACTATAAACTACACGTTTTTCAGATGCCACTGGAGACAAGGAGAACGAGCAAACATAATTGGAAATTGGAGTTTGACACCTGAGCCAATGAATTGTGAAGTGCTTGAAGCGGTATGCGAAAAAGACCGTGTTGACTTTTATGGACATCTGCATACTCAAATTTTGCCAACGTAACGTTGCATTTTATTCCGGACGAAATACCTTCAAGATTTTCAGACCAAAAAGAGAACCTAATGTTCAAACGAATGAATCGGATCAATATGATGTTTATATGATTCTATTGGACTCACTTGCTTATTCTCAAGCTAGAAGGTAATAAGAAAACGCAACAAAGGACAAAGTGTTCATTGAACAAACTTTCAGATCCCTTCCCAACACGATATCCTATATGACTGAACACATGAATGCTGTTGTTTTTCCGTATATCAACAGAGTTGGAGACAATAGTTTACCAAATGGTGCAGCTCTTTTATTTGGTATAGTTTCCCATCATACCTTACCCCAATATATATATTGCAGGAAAGTCGATGCAGAAGCTAGAGAGGTCTTTATTTGAAAAAGATAATGTTTCTCCGGATTGGTCATTCGATTACACTTGTAATGTCTTCAAAGACAACGAAACATCATTGTTCAGTGACTTTCAAGATCATGGTTATAAGGTAACATGTCTGCCGGTTTGTTTAAACATCCAACTTTTCCAGACATTGTTTGCGGAAGATTGGGCGGAAGGAGTTTTGAATTGGCCAAGCTGTAAGGGCTTTGACAAACCACCAGTTGATCACAATATGAGACCTTTCCAAAACGCTTTGGAACGTAAAAATCAGGGAATAAATGTTACTCAATATCATTTGGTAGAAAAAAATTGCCGTGACCACCATCATGCAATGCTTGAGTACCTAGGACAATTCATCACAGCCTATCCAGATCAAAAAAAGTTCAGTTTGATTTGGGCTTCAAAGCTTGGTCATAGGTTCGAAAATGGATTTTTCCATGCTGATCATGACTTTCATGAATTTCTCGTACAATACAGAGAGCAGGTAGGTCACAAGAAGTTTCGATAGTTCATTTTTCACAATAAGTTTCCAGCTTGAAAATTCGTTTTTCTTTTTCATGGGTGACCACGGTCTTCGAATGGGAGATGTTCGAAAAACATTCATAGGAGGTCTGGATGTTAATAATCCTTTCCTAGCAGTTTCGATTCCAAAGAAGTTGAGAGAAACAACACAAATATCAGATTTGATGAAGAAAAACGCGCAGAGTCTTCAATCTCACTTTGATACGAGGGCAACAATTCTGGATATTATGAAGGTATGAACAAGGAACCGATTCATCAAAGCTCGAATCAATGAACGATCATTGCGATTAAGTTTCTGCTCACTTTATTTGTTTTCAGTTCCAACCCCCAAACAATTTTTCGGACACAGCTCCTTTCGAAATGCAAAACGAAAAAGGCAACTCTTTTATCAGAATGCAACCAGATGATCCAAGAAACTGCCGCACCTTACCAATACCAATAGAGTACTGTCTTTGTCAATTCAACAAGACTATTCTCGAAACGTGGGGATTTCTCCAAAAATTGAAAAATAATAATTCAAAGTATTTCAGAAATTCTTCAAGTGCGGAAACAATTGGTCAATTTGTCACTAGAGAAGTCAATCACGAGTTAAAAGAAGGAAATTTCACAAGCGATTGTATTGAGATGGAATTCAATAAGGTTGTTTCATTGCTAAAGTATAATGAAAAACTCAACGGATCTACTTTGTACACTACAGAAGTTGAAATGAAAGAACCAAGTAAAGCAACGTTCCGGGTAAATCACTTATTACAGTCAATGTTCACAATACAGTTATATCTTCCAGGCAAACGTCAAATTAAGAGAAACTGGAGTTATGGAAGTGATGGGGATGGTGGAGAGAAGCAATCAATACGGAAATACGGCGAATTGTATACAATCAGAACATCATCGACCGTTTTGTTACTGTAAAAACCAGCCAAAGTAATAATAATTGGAACATTTTATGATTTGCAACGTAATAAATAATTATTAATTTTTTATTTGTCGCCTCTTGGTATGTTCGATGCAAACAGCTTTTTAAAAAAATTGGACCAAACAGACCAGAAAAGTATCTTCAACCGAAAGTCACAGTGTACTCATCCGAAAACTATCAACCTCTGAAGCTTTTATCGATACTTCAGCAACGATTTCGAAATCATTGGAATCAGTAGAATAACTTCCCTATTGAGAGACTCTTTCTAGTGATTGTTAGTATATTTTGCATATTTGAAAGTAATCTCAACAAGAATACATGTTTTACTTGTAAACAAAAAACAGAAGGGTACAACAAAAAAGGTGTCACATCTCGAATCCACCACACTTGGCTTTGGTTTCCGGATACTGCTCATCCATTTCTTGTACGTAACGATTATAAGCCTTGGTTCTATGATATTTCTTTGAATAATCCGCAACCATCTTCGAATACAATGTATCATCTGTTTTGATTCCTTTGTGGACATTGAAGACATGGGAGAGAAGATTGAAAGTGTAGTTGGCCCGACACAATCCGTAGATCTATAATAAAGGATCAACAATTTATAAAGTTCAGGTTTTCTAAAAAATCCAACCAAAGATTGCATATCTCTTATTCTCGATGGAAAATAATCAGCATTGTAGAGATCATTTCGGTGCAGAATCACTTGAACTTCCCATTGACTTCCACTGGAAATATAACTCTGTAAGATTAAAAAGATTTCTTGACTCACGCAAAGGGAACTTCCCATGATGTAACTTCATCTGTAGATTCTGATTTATTGAACCATTGACCTAGATTAGGAATACGATGTCCCACGAAGAAAAATTTATGATGGAACTCGAAAACTCTGAAAATCCGTGAGTGATACTTTTAAAATTGATATTCTTACGCCATATTTTGCACTGCTTTCTTTAGACTCAGAACATTCTTCGGGACTTCCAAATCATTGGTTTCAAATCGACTAAAATCGGACGTTCGGATTTGTTTTTTCCGACCATCGAACACTTACCGAACTACTAACGCCTTCCGATTTTTCCCATCAATCATTTTATTTGCAATTGGTTTCACTTTTATTGCAAATCCTCTACTCATCACCATATCAGCATCAACAATCAAATGTAAATCTGATTGAGCTCCTTGTCTTGCAAGATTTCTCATCAGATTGATTGGATACAAATCGAAGGAGCCATCTACAGATTTTCGATATTGCTTTTCTGAAAGCAACAACGTCAGAAAAATGAAAGAAAGTTATTCGTTTACGGTTTTTCAAAAACTGCTCGCATGGCCGTTTTGAAAATGGCATCAAAATAACAGGACACTCAAATTGAAATGGAGAGATTCGAAATGCAATTTGAACTGTTACTTTTCGTCGGAACTCTTCATGACATCTGTGAAGATCTGCTACGTAATCCAGAGCTTTTTCAGAATGAGAATCAATGAATAATGCAAATGATATGGGTCCATCCCAATTCTCGGGCTTCTTTTCAACGTCTTCTATAGTATCGAAAGTTCCATGAAGAGCAAGGGTAACTGGCTCAAGACCGTCGTCACGGAAACTCAAAAATACATTGTTTAGAAGCATCAAAGGTGAATCCAATTTCGAAAGTTTCAAAAACAAACTCACTTTTCAGTAGCCTTCAAAAATTGCTGACCAATACAGTATTCATAATTGTGCAGGATAGTTTGAATGACTTCTTTCTTGAACGATAACTGAAAAAAATTATGATAATTTTGGAAATTAAAAATATAAACCAACCTTTGAGATATAAAATGAACCAACAATCAGCGCGAAAAAAGCGAAAACGGACCAAAATCTGCATCGAGGAGTGTTTCGCATAGTTTTGTTTAACGATAAGGATCAATTTGAAGTAAATTGTGATAGAGGAATACTATCCAAGTGCTGGATTTTATTTTTTCTTCATGGATGGTATGTTGGCACCGTCCATGTTGGAAATAAGGTCACGTTGAAAATCAGGGATTTTTCAGATTGGTTTTTCAGTTAAAAAAGTGATGAGGGAACGTGAAAATTTGTCAATCAGAGAATTTGTGAAGCACAATTTTCGATCACAATCTTTTTTGAAAAATTTATGCCCATGCCATTTGTGATCTTTCAATTTTGCATATTTTACAGGCAGAAATACAAACACATTGGAAGTCATCTATGAAGATTGAGCAAACAAAAACAAAGCATAGCCTGGATACCGGATAAACATATAGAAGTGTTTACATTTAAATCCATATTCCTTTTTTGTAATACAACTCTACTTGGGTTCTACAGGAAATGTGCGGATGCTCTTCCTACTGTGAATCTTGACTTTCAACTGAAAGAAACGTGTCTAATCCCATGTTTTGAGTAAACTAAAAAGTTTATTCTAATCAAAATGAACATAAGAAATAAAACATAGATCTTCATAACTGAAATATACCCATTTCAAAAACAATTAATGATTCTTTACAAAAACCGATCAGCAAATGTGTTATCGCAGGCTCTCGGATTATGCCACTTTAGCATACTTTCATAAACTTTCACTTCCATTGGTTTTCCTCTCAAATCCATCAATTTCTGACATAATCCACAAAATCCATTGTTATCCTCGTGCTTGTCTGATATTCTAGAAAAACATTTTGGGTTCTTTTCTCTGAATCAAATGCGTGGCTCACCTAAAGTCTTCTCTCCACTTGTGATATTTCAAATATTCAGTTTGATTAGAAGACACGATTTTGATATAATCCACGAATTCTTTTAAATTCGGAAAATCATCTATTGAAATGTACATAGAGTCTGGGATCTGAAAATTGGTTTATGGATACTGAAGAATTCCGAAAGTCTTACCCCAATATCTCGATAAATCTTCCGTTTTGACATCACAATTGGAACTTGATTATATTTTGCAGCTCTAAGGAAAAACTTCTCTGTCACGTAATCTTTACAATTACTGTTCTCAAAGGCTATAGTGAATTTGTAGGGGCTATGCAACTTCTGACATCCTTTTTCAGTTCCTTTTCTAGGACAATCTTTTGGCTCTTTTCCAAATGCGGCTCCTAATAATTCAATATCCATTCCAAGTTTTATCAATTTGTCAACCACTTCTTTCCGTCTATTTCTCACAACTCCATTTGTAAACACCAACCAAATAGCATTTTTTGTTTTGGAATTCCAAATTTCGGTATAGTTGATTTTGACTGCAATAAAAGTACCTTCGACTGAGGAAATAACTCTGAAAGTTATACCTTTTTCCTTGTACTTCACGAGAGATCCATACGGACTGAAGACATCTGAATCCTTTCTATATGTCATTGTCCAATTGAAAAAGTTCTGATACTCATCGAGCCTTGCATTATACGGGTTTTCCAGTGCCCACATTACATATGGAATTTCGAAACGACGATTGAATGGGAATTGAGAGAGACTCTAGAATACCACAAATATCATTTCACAAAAGTTTTTAGACCCACACCGTTTTGTTAAAATCTCTAGAATGAAAAACGACCGCATCGGCTTTGGAAAAGAATGTTCCATCGTTGGTAAGAGTACAAAAGTTCTGGAATTTAAGAAATAAGGTTAACAGTGTAAGACATTTGAAACTTACTTTCACTTGTTCTGAACAATTGCTAAGGAAAGTATCACTAATTGGAGCATTGAAATATTTAGTAGCAGAGAATATGACAACGTTTGGTTTCAAATTATTGACATTATCGTTTGGTTCTAAATCATTAATATTAATCCCATTCATAGCACTTTCAAACGAACCTTTTCGAACGTTTCGAAATCTGTAGACTTGAAGGAATACATAAACAGATAGAAGACTGGCTAACAGCAGGGAAATTCTCCATTTTCGAATCGATATTTTCGTCATTTCGTGTATAGAAAATATAAATTGAATGACACATGGACCATAAAAAAGTTTTCACGTGGAGTGGACCGCCCGGAAAAAGAATTGTAGCATGGACGCAAAAGGTCACGGCGAAACTCCGAAAACCGAAGTGCGCTAAAATATAGTTTTTTGTTCAATTCTTTGATATACAGCGCTGCAGAGACAAAAAAGTATTTTTATTATCAAAACAACAAAAGAAATTGGGAAGAAAACACTATTCCTCAGGCTGAATTTTACAGTAACAATACGGTCGATGATATTCTGATTTGATACAATCTGCAGTCTTCCCATATTTATCTCTCCTCTCAACCATTCCATCCACTTCAATCACTCCAGTTTTTATCGTTTTGATATTTGCCTGAAATTATTTGTTGATTGCTTTTGATAATGACTGTAATGAAAGTATCACCCTAAACACAGCGCTACTTGGTTCTTCCATTTCAATTTCAACAGTATAAAGAGTTAATCCATTAAAGTTTTCATTGAACTGCCGTAATGTTGTGACCTGAAAAATGTTATTTTCCTTTTTTCTGGAAAATACCAGCACCTTTTTCAGTTTCATTTGCATACAATCACTTGTGAAATTTCCATCTGAAATCTCCTGATTCACTTTCTTAGTAATGATTAGACCAAGAAATGACGCAGTTGTAGTATTTCTGGAACAATTTTCATTCCATTTGATAATTTTCTAACAAGTTCTTACGTTTCAAGATTGGTCTTATTGAACATACAAAGGCAGTATTGTAGGGGAATTGGCATAGTTCGGCAGTTTCTTGGACCATCTGGTTGTCTTCTGATAAGCGAGTTACCTTTTTCATTCGGCATTTGGAGAGGTGCTGTGTCCGAGAAATTACTCAAGGGTTGCAGCTGAAACGTGGTTAAAATGTAGGCAACGCTGAAAAATAGTGGACTTACCTTTAAAATATCCAGCATAGTCGCCCTCGTATCGAAATGAGATTGAAGACTCTGTGCGTTTTTCTTCATCAAATCCAATATCTGTGTTGTTTCTCTTAACTTCTTTGGAATAGAGACAGCTAGGAAAGGATTGTTAACGTCTACACCTCCTATAACTGTTTCTCGAACTTCTCCTATTCGAAGACCATGGTCACCCATGAGGAAGACAAACGAGTTTTCGAGCTGAAAAATGTAACAAGATGTTGAAAGTTTGATCAAGTTTTTATCATACCTGTGCTCTATATTTTAGTAGAAAGCTGTGAAAATCATGGTCCGCATAGAAGAATCCATTCTCAGAATCATGACCAAGCTTTGAAGCCCAGATCAAACTGAACTTTTTCTGGTCAGGATAGGCTGTGATGAATTGTCCCAGGTATTCCAAAAGTGTGTCATGGTGGTCACGGCAATGTTGATCATTCAAATGCTGTTTTGTTATCTTCAATCCATGTTTCTTTCGCTCCAAAGCATTTTGGAAAGGTCTCATGTTGTGGTCAACTGGGGATTTATTGAAAGCTTTGCAATCGGGCCAATTGAGAAAACCATTTGCCCAATCCTCCGCAAATAAAGTCTGGAATTTTAATAAAAGCTATCACGAAATTAACAAAGAAATACCTTATAGCCATGATCCCGGAATTCACTAAATAAAGATGTTTCGTTGTCTTTGAAGAAATCACATGCATAACTTAGAGACCAATCTGATGGGATATCTTCTCCTTTCAGCAAAGATTTATCAAGTTTTTCCATTATTTTTCCTGCAATATAATTTTGTTTATGGTGTAAATAGTGCGTTTTACCAAAAAGAAGAGCTACTCCATTAGGGAAACTATTCTCTCCTATTCTGTTAACATAAGGGAAAACAACGGCTTGCATATGGCCTGTCATATAGGATAAGGTTTGGGTGAATGATCTGGAAATTCTTAATTTTGAGAATTCAATTCAAGAATGTCACTTATACCTTTTGGCTTGAGAGTGAGACAACGAATCCAAAACTATTACAGTGACATCATATTGATTCGATTCATCAACTTGAACTTTTGGTTCGCTCTTTGGCCTGAAGCTTTTTGTATCATTTTGCTCTTAATAAAAGCTATGAATTCTTACGTGGGCAGAATTTGAGTGTGCAAGTATCCATAAACATCGACACCATTCTTCTCGCATACTGCTTCTAGCACTTCACAATTCACTGGTCCAGGAGTATCACTCCATTTTCCAATGATATTGGCTGTTTCGTTTTTTCTCCAATGACATCTGAAGTTTAAACTTATGGCTTATAGTCATTGGCTCTCTTACCTCGCTTTGCATTTAAAATCAGAATATTCTGATCCAATCCCCCAAGATTTATCTTTCAAAAATGTCAAGTTTTTAGCATATCTATCGCAAAGAAGTTTCGGGTTCATGTGTAGGTCTAGATGCTGAAAATTTAACAAGTTTCAAAAACTGAAGGAATAACTCTTACAGGAATCAGCTCATCATCCCAAATATCAAACTTCGGAAGATCGCATTTGTCCCAAACATCAATTGTCTCATTTTTCGACACAAAAATCGGTTTGTAAACACCGAAAGAGTGTTGAGGTGACCATTTGGAATCAAATATTATGAATTGTAAAATGAAAAAATATGTGGCTAAACATGAAGCAGCTAGAAATGCTCTCCATGGCAATTTTCTCATTTTTCTCATGATTGTCATTGTTTGAATGTTACTTCTGGAAGAAGAAAAAGTTAAGTTCTCAGTTGTGTCAAGAAACACTTACCAATCAATGAAATAAGGGAAAAAAGGTTTATTTTAGTGGAAAACTTTCAGAACTAACTTTTGTCGAAGTGCCACGAATGATCCGTACACGTTGTAAACAAAGGAAGGCGGCACAAAGACCAAGATACTTGGCACACTAAACCACTTTTTGTATAGTTTCGTTTTATCTTTTTTTGAAACCAAACCAAGTGTGTGGATATCAAGACTACAGAAAGAAAAAAAAGCAAACGATAAAGCCTATTTCCACAATTTGAAGTTTCAGGCCTTTCTAATATCAGCATTGAGGTAATCGTCCTGCCATTTATCATCCGACATTTTTCATTCTGATTCGGATATTTTCATAAGTCAGTTGACGAGAGCGAATTCCAACTTTGTCTCACATTCCTTCAAGTTTGAATAGAGAAGATGACTGAAAAATTGTTCCCTGTATAATGAACTGCACGGAAGAAGAACCAGAATTGAAAAAGAGGAATCACTATGGTTGATTTCAAATTTAGAAAAATACTTTGAATATGTTTCTGTAATTTGAGAAAAACGCAAATAACCAAAAAGCAAATGAATTTATTCTTAAAACTCCTGAACACAAGAATAGAGGACTATTAGCATTAATATTACTGGAAAGATGATATAGAAAATGGTGTTGATCCTGAAACAAAATTTTTGTCAAAGTGCTGATTTTGCGGCTAACTATTGTCAGACAATTCAAAAGGAAACTTACACTTGATCGATCATTCCCTCTCCATCGGAAACGTTACTCGACATGTACGGCTTATAATCATCATCCTCTTCCACTTTCAAGTATTCGAGATCTTGAGCTCTCGCAATCTCTTGTTCACTCATCTGCTCAGGAGAAACACTGTAAATTTATTTTTTTAAGACAAAAAAGCTTCCAGAAAAACTTACTATCCACGAATGGAACATAATCCGTTAAACTCTCCATATCCAGGATCACAAAGCGATGCTCTTTCATATGGAGCATTATGGAGATCCCATAGATCAAAGGCAACACTAAAAGTTTATAATAGTTTTAGCTGCTCAGTGATACGCCAATTGTTTAAAATTCAACTCACCTAGGACCGAATAAGCATAATCCTTCGAATTCAGCAAATTTCTTCTGCAGTTTTGTTTCACATCCGATCGTCTTCTGGAGAGTATTTACGAATTCTTTTCTATACGCATATTCTTTCTGATTCGTAGCAATATAAGCATCTCTTTCCGTGTTGTTCATAGAGATGACGTCTTTGATTCCATCTGCAATGTCCTGCCGAATGTTGCGGTAGGATGGAATGTACCCATGGCGCCACTTATTGAACTGATCCGGCCATACTTTATCGGTGGATTTCAGAGGCTTCACCATTTCGACCAGATCTTTACTCCAAGTCTGAAAAAAAGAAGGACTGAGGTATCATTTTAACCATTGGTAGTGTGGAATTCAAAACTGATTAAAACATTTTGAGCGGTTCCTTTCGAAAAACGTAATGAAGTTTACAAATAAATTCGGAAGATAAAACATCAAAAAATGGTCGTAGTATTTGCTTCAGGATTTTAGCAATAGGGTTTCAAATCCTATTTCAACTAACCAATTCGTGCATGTTCGGAATATTGAACTTCATTGAAAAGAATCGTCTCACGACATTTATTTCATTCACGACAAAATCCGGCCTTCGCACTTCGGATAACAAAGCAGGTTCGATTGATGTGCACAATCCATCTACATCCTTATATCCTGTCCAACACTCAGAGGCGATACCCTTTGATTCTGCATTGGAATTGAAAATTCGGAAATGTCCGCTGAAAACGATGCGGAGATTTAAAAAAAAAAGACAATTTTATGATCACGTTAATCCCAAAGCGCAGTTCACTCCTGAGCCCGTTTCCTTCTTAACGCATCCAATGAATTGTTGATAAGGATGAAGAAACTCGAATCCCTTCAACGTGCTATCTCCTTTTTCACGCTCATCCAACTCTTTACTCTGTTCCTCGAAATTTTTTCCAAAAAACGAACCGAATTCGGTATCTTTCACTGGCGATGTGATATCATCAACTTCCACGTATCTCCATGTGCGAGAGGCGCGACTTTTTTCTTTTATATCTTGCCATCCAAAAATGTTGATCAACTCGACAAGATCATCACTCCAAGTCTGGAAATAAGTTAAATTCTGCACTTCTCCAAAAGACGTATCATTTGGAAACTCACCATTGCATGCATATCTGAAACCTTGTACTTTTTTGCGTATTCTCTTCGTTTTCCATTGATATTTTTGACAAGCTCCCCCTGGTTCCGAGATTCCAAAGGCAGGTTTTCAGCCAAAACGATGGAAAGGGAGCAGATGATAGCAAGCACGATTGAGCACGTGGATCTCATGATTATGAATGCTACGTGTTATTTAGTTTTTTCCACTCTGAAATTTCCTTTTTTCGTTTTGACCTTTGAAAAAAGTAGACGGTCACGTTTGAACACAATAAAACGTCAAATTGATACAATAATTGACTGATTTCAAGTTCTAATTTTACGTTTTCAAGGTCATCCTCATCGAAACAGTCCATCTTTATACTCCAGTTCAACTAGTTTTTCTAAAAGTACGCTTTTAAGAGAACCATTTCATTGAAACAGTATTATGAAATCCAGAAAACCGCGACCGCGCTAAGAATTTTGGATAAACTTTCTCAATTTTTCATTTTCTGTAGCTCTCCGTCCTCTCTCAATTCTCATAGTCCGAATATCAAAACCTTCTAGTCTAGGTAGTACCAATTTTTCAAAGCAAATGCGATTATTACTAACAGCCTCGAGATTACAATTTCCTGTCCTAAGGTTAACAAAAAAACTCAATAAATTCTTTTTATCTGGATTGAAAAATATCAGGTTCAATTCTCCAGAACAATTGGGGCCTCCCGACCACAGACGGAGTAAAAAGCGTTACCACAACTGATATCGTTCAATTTGTTCTCCTTTCTTCCAGCCCACACCATAAGACAGTTCTCATTCTGATTGAGGAAATTTGGCTCATAATCCCATTTCCAGTTTTCCTCCAACGCTGCAGGTGGATTTTGCGCCACACCGTTGAGCCATTCAAAAACTAATGGTCTGGAACAGGGGTGTCCGATTTCACTTTCATATCCTTTTTCACCCTCCAATCCGAGTCTTTTACATTCTTCCCGCCTTCTGCCACCAAAGTAAATATTGTCATAGTTAGCGTTATTGAATACAGCACCACTATTCATAGCCAAATCTAAAAAATACTATAATGAATCAACCATCGAGTTTGGAATTTTACCGAAGACGAAGTTGAACTCTTTTGTCGAAGTGAATCCAGTAAGATGGCTATTATTCAATGATTGACAATGCTCTTCCGCCAAATCGAAAGTTGTTTTCTTAGAAATGAACTGGTGGCACCATTTTTGGCCCGTATCCTCTCGTTCGAATTCAGCAAATCCTTTCGGGCAATCTCCATAAACGAACTTTTCCGTCACACTCTTACAATAGATGGGAGCGTAACGAGCATCGGACATGGTTTCCAAACCAACAACTGCTTTGTCGCGACTGAGAAAAGAAGGAATGATTCGGTAAAACAACAGTAATTTGTTTCTTCAACTCCCAGGTAGGCTCGGCACCCGTGAAACCTGTTTAGTTTGGCCAATAGGCCGAGTTTCAAACTAACCTCAGTACAATAGCAGAACTCCAGGAGGCAGCATCACAAACTTCTCTTGGTTCGTTCGAGCTCCAAACAGTCGAATCGACGGTGTGAGCGTACAGACTACAGACTTTCCGATTCTGTTATTTTTTACAGGTGCAACTATTCCTAATATTGTTTTCAACACTCTTTTTTTTTGCTTTTTCACAACACAAAAATAGAGATTGTTCTTGTTTTGAATTTGAAAGCCTTTATTGGAATCGACTATCAAAAAATAAACCAAGATCAATTGAAAGAATCAGCAATTTTTTGGAAAAGAGGAAGAATCAGATTTTGAGCGAATGGAGTAATGTGAAGATCATCATAGTAGTATCCGAGTTTAGTTTTCTCATCGAAACTTTTCGTTTGATTTCCATTGTATAAAACCTCAGAAATTCGAATCAGCTCACACTTTGAGCATCTTTTCACCAATTCGTCTTGTCGACGCATTCCATTCAAATATGAAAAATCCACATTGAACATTGACTGTGTAACATTCTTTCCTTCTTCCAAAAGCTTTGCGAATTCCGTCAATTTAAGATTTCTAGGAGGTGTATATGAACCCAGAACATATATTTTTCTCTTCACATTGTTCTCATAATGTCTCAACGTGGCAAGAGCTTCTTTGAAGATCTTATCATTCTCAAAAGACTCTTCCAGAGGTTGACGAAGCTTGTCAGGTCTGAAACATCTTTCATCTGGATTTCAAGGCGTTTTTCATGCTCACCTATCCAACATGAACAGCACATCCGGTGACATTTTGGACACTTGAACTTTATAAATCTCATGTGCTTCTCTGCATCTTGTCTCATCCATCACAGTCAACACTTCACAATCTGGAATAATACAAATCAAACTCACAATTTCCAAAAAAACAAACTAACAAGAATAACTATATTTGAACATCTTCTTTGAATGTTTCTTGAAAGTTTTGTATACGATACCTCCGAAATTTGGTGTCAAACTATTTCCCATAATAAAAACCAATTGATCTCCTGGAAGTTTCGTCTCGTTGAATTCACAGAATCCGTGTTCTGTGAGGTTTGGATAGCAGTTGGGAATGATTAGATCGTTGTACTCTTCTCTTGCCCATTTTTTGTTCAATTTAATCGCTTCTTCTGAAAATCAAATTTAAACAAAATTTCGATAGAGCGCATTTACCCAAAGTGACATTTTCAAAAGGGTTAGGGGTATCCACAGATGTTGAGTCTAGAAATTGCTTCTGAAAAAAATGAATTTTTTAAAACTATTCTTTAAAATGGTTTAAAACTTACATGTTTTATCTCTCTTTGTGCTCCCAGTCGACGAAATGGTAATTTCAACTCTTTTTTATTGTTCTTTTTGGCATTTGTACCAATTATGACAAGAGCGAACACAATGAAAATGCTCGATGAGCTTTGGGTCCACATGTTGTTTCAAAAGGGAAAAGAAGAACTGATTTCCTATCTCATTGTTTTCGATCTAATCTTATTGATTGATCTTCAAACACGTGAAAATTGGAGTGGCACGCAGAAAATTTTGTCAGTCTAACTGAAATATTTAAATCTACTGCTTCCGAAATAAACACTGCCTCTTCTGTTTTACTGCTTCTTCTGTCGGACATTATGGCACAGAAACTTATGCGATTGTCTTAACAAAACCCGACAAGATCTGAAAAGTGATTTACTCAGAGAATTTTTCAAAAAAGAATAATGTTTTTTGTTATGTTTCGAGTTATCAAATTGTTTTAATTATTGTTCCGTAGGCTGATTTTTACAGTAACAATACGGTCTGTGATGTTCTGATAATATACAATCAGCCGTATTTCCATATTTATTGCTTCTCTCCACCATCCCCATCACTTCCATATCTTCAGTCTCCTTCATTTTGATATTTGCCTGCAAATTTTTTTTTAGATATTTAATTAGCAACTGTAGTTAGAACAATACCCTGAAACTAGCTTTACTAGGCTCTTTCATTTCAATCTGTACTGTATATAAAGTTGATCCGTGGATTTTCTCATTGTACCGTAGTAAAGATGTGACCTAATAAACTTGGTTCAAAAATCACAAAAAAAAAGTGTTTCTTACACTTTGGAGCTCCATCAAGATGCAGTCATTTGAGAAGTTTCCATTTGCAATCTCCTGATTGACTTTTCTAGTCATAAATTGACAAAATTCTTCCGCACTTGTGGTGTTTCTGGAAGAAATCTATGATCTTACGTATACTTTTCTGAATCAATTCTTACGTTTCAAGGATTGACTTATTGAATTGGCAAAGACAATATTCTAAAGGAATTGGCATAGTTCGGCAGTTTCTTGGATCATCTGGTTGCATTCTAATGAAAGAATTGCCCTTTTCATTTGGTATTGGGAAAGGAGATATGCCAGTAAAGTTCCTTGATGGTTGATACTGAAATGAGTTCGGTGAAAAGATAACAGTTCTGAATCTTCTTCTCACCTTCAAAATATCCAATATAGTCGCTCTTGTATCGAAATGAGTTTGAAGACTCTGAGCGTTTTTCTTCATCAAATCCAATATTTGTGTTGTTTCTCTCAACTTCTTCGGAATAGAAACAGCTAGGAAAGGATTACTAACATCCACTGCTCCTACGAAAGTTTTTCGAACATCTCCCATTCGAAGACCGTGGTCACCCATGAAAAAGACGAACGAGTTTTCGAGCTAAAAATGTTTTGTGAAATAAACCCTGATAAAACTTCTATTAGTTTACTTGTGCTCTGTATTGCATGAGAAATCCATGAAAGTCATGATCCGCATGGAAAAATCCATTTTCAGAATCATGACCAAGTATTGATGCCCAAATCAAACTGAACTTTTTCTTATCCCGATAAACTGTGATAAACTGTCCGAGGTACTCAAGCATTGCATGATGGTGTTCACGACAATTTTTAGTTCCCAAGTGATATTGAGTAACATTCAATCCATGATTTGTGCGTTCCAAAGTGTTTTGGAAAGGTCTCATATTGTGATCAACTGGTGGTTTATCAAACCCTTTGCAGTCTGGCCAATTCAAAACTCCTTCTGCCCAATCTTCCGCAAACAATGTCTGGAAATATGATAAGAATTAAAAAAGCACATCTACAGAAATACCTTATAGCCATGATCTTGAAATTCTCTGAACAATGAAGTTTCATTGTCTTTAAAGACATTACAAGTGTAATCGAATGACCAATCCGGAGAAACATTCTCTTCTTCAAATAAAGACCTTTCTAGCTTTTGGATTAATTTCCCTTAAAGTAAAAACAAAAAATTATGCTTTGCAAGATATGAAATTACCAAATAAAAGACCGACTCCATTGGGCAAACTATTCTCTCCGACTCTGTTAACATAAGGGAAAACAACGGCATTCATATGATCAGTCATGTAGGATATTGTGTGAGGGAGAGATCTGGAAATTAGAGGTTTTCCAGAGTTTGCAGAAAAATATTAATACTACCTTTTGGCCTGAGAGTATGACAACGAATCCAGAATTATCACAATGACATCATACTGATTTGGTTCATCAATTTGAACTATTGGTTCTCTTTTTGGCCTAAAAAAGTTGTATTTGTTTTTAAAACTATTATTGAAAATGATCACGTCGGTTCAATCTGGGTATGTAGATATCCATAAAAGTCAACATCATTCTCTGAACATGCAGTTTCTAGTACTTCACAAGCAACTGGTCCTTGAATTTCACTCCATTTACCAATTTCATTATTTCGTTCGTCTTGTCTCCAGTGACATCTGAAGATTTTCAAAGTAGATGAGAGACTGTATATTAGAATATTACCTTGCTCTGCACTTGACATTAGGCAGCTGATGCTCCACTCCCCATGATCCATTTCTTAAGAAAGTTAACACTTTCGTAGATCTATTGCATAACAGCATTGGATTCGAATAAGTATCCAGATACTGAAATATATAATTCGATTGAAACATCGAATTCGAAATCTTACAGGAATAAGCTCATCATCCCAAATATCAAGTTTCGGAAGATCACATCTGTCCCATACATCGAATTTCTGATTTTTCGTCCAAAATACCGGTTGATAAACATCAAGAGAATGTTGAGGTGACCATTTGGAATTGAAGATTGTAAATCCTATGATGAAAAGATAAGTGATAAGACACGAAGCGACTAAAAATGTTCCCCATGGAATTTTTTTGAACTTTCTGGTTGTTCTTTTTTTCTGTTATCTGTAATAAACATGTGAATGGTTAGCTTTGCATCTTTTGACTCACCACAGATTATCCAATAAACTTGAATCGGAGCACTTCTAGTGGAAGAACAAATAATTAATTTTGGGTGGTTTCCCAAAAAATCTGTTGGAATTGCCACGTGGAACGTGTTCAAATTTTTATGTTCATCACCTGGTAAAGGTCGTCACCTCACGTTGAATTTCTCTTTTTTATTGTTTTTTTCTAGTGTTGTGCTTATCAACTTAATTTCCTTCATTCATTCATTCTAATCAAAAAAAATTACAAATTTTTATCAGAAATACTCGTTCGAATATCATCCAAAAAGTCTCGTGACCAACTGTAAGCCGCCACGAATGTCGAGTGATAATTTTTATAATGAACACACGCCCAACCTTCTTCACTTCCGCCTAAAATATGTTATTGAAACTACAAACTATGAAAAGCAAAACCTGGTGTATAATAGAAGTCAAATTTTGCTTCGAAATCCTCTATAAACTTCTCAAAATGAGCCATTGTCGCTGGGAACACTCCCTCATTGAAAAAGTTTTCCACTCGGACTACATTCTCAGGTTCATAGAAAAATACGAGAAAAGGCTGAAAATGATTGATATGCCTCAATAATAAAAGTCGATTTCGAACTTTTTTAGAATGCAGAGTAGTTTTCAACAACTCAGTTTTTCCTTCAATATGCCTGAAGCCTTTTAGTTGCCGGTCATCTTGATTTCTCAATTGACACATTTGAGCCAGACCTTCCAATAAATAATAAGAGGCTTCCATATAAATTTCGTCGACTTCCAAATCAGAATCTGGTAGGATTGCATGACCATCTCTCATAAAATTAAGAATTAGACGGAAGTGTTTTGGATCCCGATCAATAAATATTGAGCCAAATTCGTCTTTTTCGAGCTGGATACTCAAATTTTTCGATGAGAAATGCCGTTATAAAAAAGAGACTCACCGGAATTTCAGTTTCCAGCATTGCTCTAAACATCCCTTCAAATCTTGTCAAAGTGTCTTTTGTAGTTTGAAAAGTAGTTCCTCCAATGTTTAGTTTGATTATTCTGGAATCAGGCATTGAAGGAAAATGGCCTGGAATGTGACAGATATTCCTTTTTGAAGCAATGTCACCCATAGAATATTCCATCAAATTGCGTGTCAAGTTTTTCTCACTCCTCTTCATGTCTCTTAACGTCATCAGAAGACAAAAATAGCATCTTTCCAGAGTTCTTCATTTCCGAATCTTTGACTTTTCAGGCCAATGTCTTATCAGTTCAAAAACGTTTTTTTGCCTTCTGTCTATTATTTATAAAATTTTGGGATGTTTACTCAGTGTTCGAAAGAGAGAGGCATCAGAGAAAAACGAAATTTGTATGTGGAAATTGAAGAGACGTTATCTGACACCCAGAGAAGGAGTCTGTCGGGGACGAGGTCGCTCCATTGAACACAATACTCAGCCATCTGTTAGGTCTTCTCTTCCATCTTGGCGGGAGTCATAGGATTAGTTACTTCTTTTCTCATTTTGTTTTCTTAGTTTATGCTTGTTTTTTCAAAGTTTCCATCAAAATTCAGTTCTTCAGAATATGTAAAAAACATGTACAAAGCATTTTATGTAGGAAACTACTCTAAGGATCTATGAAGAACCAAACAGACAATCAATACTTGTCTTCTCCATCACGCTCATTTGAAAAAGTCTATCATATTCCAACAGCGAATCTTAATCTTCAAATTTCAAAATTTCAGAAAATGCCTCCAAAGAAAGAAAAAGTGGAATGGGTTGTACCACCAATTCCACCACCAATCGAGGGACCACCGCGAAAGTATGAGTTCTTCGATTACGAAGAGGGCGATGATTGTGCAGCCATTTGTGAGCGTTTTTTGAAAAATTTTTGCAAAAAAAAACAATCAAACTCTATAAGAACTTCATAAATAGAATGAGTTTTTCACGTTTACAGTGGAAAAGAACTTCTTGCTCCGTGCCATGATTGGTCAGGTCAGACTCACAGCTCCACCGTCAGCGAACCAAACGGAGGATGAAGCTGCCATCAACAATTTGGCTAAAGAATGTGGTCAGAGACTGGCCAATATTGCCGATATGGACCATCTTCTGAAGTGAGTATCAGTTATTTAGAGAAGAACTAGTAGGGCACTCAGTGTCTCTGCCCGCTTGAATCGTTTTAATATTATAGTTTGCCTATAGTAGTTCCGAAAAAGTTTTTAATAATAACATTCCAGATCCGTTCTTGTGGAGAGATGCAGGGAAGTCGGATCCAGGAATTGGATTGATACGGGTGCATCCACATCTTCTTCGGACACCCCATCGACGTCTTCTGCAGGGCCAACAACGGCTCCGGAAGAAGATGAAAAAGATGCAGATAAAGTCCAGCCATGCACTACATCCAAGAAAAAACGTGTAGTTAAAAAAGCAAGACGCCGTCTATAAAATACCCTGGAATGTCTTGTTTTACTGCAAATGATCTCAAAAGAATTGCTCGAATGACTGGATAAAGAAATTTTTGTGACATTTATTATTTTTTCAAGTGAAATTACAGAAAAAGCGAGGAAGTGTCTGACACGAGATCGATCTGAAGACAAAAAAAAGAAATTTAGTAAACCGCATTAGGATAAGGAACCGGGAGAAAGAGCATCGGGAACAATTAAAGTGAACAATTGAGAATAAGGCACAGAAAGTAAGGCAAGAAAGTTGTAAGATTACTGGGGGAAGTAGAAGGGAGAGAGAAGAAAAATATGATTAAACATAGTTAGAACCGGGGGATAATTGTTGGTGAGGAGAGTAGAAAACTCATAGGGGCGTAGAAAACATGATACATGAGCAGTAATAGCATTCTCAGTGGGGATAGTCATGGAAATGAAATCAATAATAAGGGGATGAATGCAAAATAAGTTCATAAGATGACGAGGAGATAATGAAAAGGTATCAAGATCAGGAAAATAAGAGGTGCCGCTGAGGAATTTTAAAGGAGAGTGAGCTGGGATTTCAGTCTACGGTGGCGGAAGAAATGTGAAACTGCAAATAAATGTGAAGCTTCAGATTCTAGAAGATTTTGAGAAAACTCAAGCTCTCATGATTTTGAATTCAATTCATTCATTAAAATAACGGGAGTTTATTAGGAACCAGTAAGAGAGAAAAAAAAGAACTCACTCGGGCACTAGTACCATCTGGACAAGGGAAAAAACCAAATGAGAAGGCAAAGAATGTTTTGATACTCAAAGTTCATTCACTTCTTTTTGCTTCTTTCCGCTTTTCTGCATGTCTCTTCGAACGCTTCCAATTCAGCTTGGGCCATTTCCACATTCTTCTTGAGTCTCTTTCTTTCTGTTTCTTCTGCTCTCTTTTTATTTTCTTCATCTTTTTGCCTTCTTTCTATTTTTCGAGCTTCTTGAATCTGCTCTTCAGACAGCCCCGCCTTCTTTTCAGTTCTACATTTCTCGGCATAAACTCTGCGCTTCATTCTTCTCTTGTCCTCTTGCATCAAAGCATGAATGCGGCTGGATCTTTCGTGTTCAATGATTTTTAACTCGAGCCGTTTATAGTGAGCTTCGAGAAGGCGGTTCTTTCTCAGATATTCTTCTGCAATTCCTCTGTTTTGAACACGTTGATAGAGGAGTCGTTGACCTTCTGGACCAAGACTGCGGTGCCGTTCGACCAAATCCGAAACCTCCTCCGACAAATCTTTTTGATGTGAGGCCAAAGTATTGTCGTCAAAAATAGTTTCCCCCGTTAAAATTCTGATGATCAAATATTTGATTTTGGGAAGCAGAACGCTGAGGTTTTCTTTTGGTAACTGCGTCAATTTGCGCCTTTTTTCCCGGAGCGTTGATTGGAGATCCTTCGTCAAAGAATGACGGTGGTTTGTATTGAGCCACTGAAAATGCAAACGGATTTGAATTTATATGCTCAATATTCTTTAACTTTTTATAAAGCTGGCTTATAGTCTCTGACGCTTTAAAAACTTTTTCACTAGGATACTTTGGAACTTTCTCTCACTTTTCCAATAACTCACTTTCTCTCCTTCAATATGAACCACAGCAGACTTCAACACATTGAAAACGTCATCAATCAAAGGCTCATCTCCGGGCTCAAAAATGGCAGGAATGTCAAATTTTTTGAACTTGTGCGGTTCTAGAATACATTCTGAAATGTTCCATTTGAAAGTTCTTTCACTATCAACTTAAATGACTCACTTTTGATTCTATCCCTTTCTTTCTTTGTATTCTCGAGGTCCCCCAAAAAGCAATCAGTCATCTCCTGGTATACGGAATTCTCACATTCCAACATTTTGAATCGTAGATGGTACTTCTGCTTGATTCGATTCATTCGACGCCGCCGTGTCTTCTCCATTGTAGTCGTCGGGCGATGAATACGCTGTTGATAGAACAAGGAAGCTGAGCTGAAGATGTTCTCCACGTAGTCTTCCTGAAGGAAGAATGAATCCGTGGATTGAGATCGTGTGGGTCTTGGACGGGAACCATTAATGTTTTCGCTTTCATCAAGAAATCCTTCGTACTCGGATTCCAAACTGAAAATGTTATAGAAAAAGCTTTGTTTAAAGACTAATAATTACTCACTCTGACGATTCATCATCAAAGTCGTGTCTCTTCTCGCCTATCTCAACCGGAGTTTTTGGTTTTCTTCCCGGCTTTTTAACTTCCGGGAACACGTATCGCTTTTTTCCCACTCTAGAGAACTCCCATCTTGAAAAGGTTCTTTCGGAATTGCATACTTTTACCGATGGTTCTTCCGCCGGTTTTTTATTAACTTTTCCAATAGGAGTGATTGTTCTGGTGAAGGTAGGAAGCTTTGATTGTTGGTCGGAGATTTCCAAATCTTTTTGAACACGAGGTGGCCTAGCATATGGAGCCACGAGCCCTTCTGGCATATCTTTAAATTTCAGAGATCTCAAAACTTTGCTCCCTCCACAAATGATAAAAAAGGCAGAAAGATAGTTATGATTTCCTGTGGTGACTCCATACTGAAATTTAAAAATGAAACTGGAACTGTAATTTTAAGACACTAAAACTGACCTGATAAAAACCAGAATGACCACAATCTTTCAGATACATTTTTGGATTTATCCCTTGTTCTTTCATCTAGAAAAATAGTGAAAGAGTGATGACATATATTTTCAGTACTTCTAACTCACCAAGAAAACAGTTTCATCATGTGAAGTTGGCTGGAAAAGTGAATCCGACTTTGCCAGAAGATTAAAAACTGGTCGATTGGCTCGCAGAATTTCAGTCAAATGAAGCAGATAGACAGAAACTCGATCAAATGCCAGCTTCATACGATTGTCCCAGCTTTAAATTTGAAATTTTTAACTAACTAAACAATTACAACTCACCGCTGAAACTCCACATTGATAGGAAATTTTATATGGAAGAAAGTGTCAACCAAATATCTTTTTTTCTCCATTTTAACTGGTGTCACGGTATTCCAGACGACGAAGAAACCATGGATATGACGACCCATTTTGTGGAACTTCCATAGCTCATCAGATGTGATTTTTCCTTTCTTGAATGCATCTGGTATCTCCCGGCGTCTCCTGTAATTTTAAAAGTTGACTTAGTCAGAACTCAATTTAAAACTCACATATTCAAGTTCCCATACTCTAGAGTAGCCTCTTCATATCTTTTAAATAAATAGTCCTTCTTATTCTTCTCTGTTGTGGCACAATTTGGAAAGTATCCGCAACGTAAAGTGGGAGGAACCATTGATTCCGGGATATCAGAAGAGCGAGTGATACGAAGAGAAATGAAGGGTTTGGTTAGGTAGAACTCTCGGACAAAATACATGGAATCTGGGATACTGTCATTGTCACCACGACGCTGAAATTCATTTATGAAGGAATTTTTAATTTCCTAAAATGACACAGTCCAAACTTTTTTTCAATTACTTCCAGCCACCAAATTTTTTTTCTTTTTGAAAACTCACTTTCAATAGTCGTTTGAGCAGTAGATCGATGACTTTTTCTAATTGAGATCCGTTCTCTTGATTCAAAAAATGACATTCGTATAGATTTGGATCTTCTTTCATATTATATTCCAATTTTGGTTTTCGAAACAGTCCGCTTTTTGACTTTGCAAACCTTTTCCTATTTTTTCGCTCCCACCATGAAGATTGAAATTTCAAACACTTTTGTTTACGAGAATGTTTATGGAGATTGAAGGCGAAATAAAGAATCTTCACACTGCCATTATACTCAATTCCAACGGCACGGATCTCATCAATATACTTGTTTGATGGAACCATAAAACTGTTGGAATATTGAAGATAATTTTCAATTGTTTGTCCGACAGTTGCCATTGGAACATTCGGAAAATCAGGCTTCTCTGGGTTATCAAGATGAAGTTGAAGGATTTTTTCATTGACGATTTGACGAGTGACTCTGATTCTTCTAGGGGGTTTTGGAGGAAAAGTCTTCATTCGATAAATGACAGGTCTTGGATGATCCTTCTGAATTTCGATTTTCATTTGAGCTCCTTGGTTTTCGTCTGAACGGAATCTTATGGGTCGTGGAGGTTTGTTTCGTGTGGCTTTGAAAATTATTCGCGGAGGAGTTGGAGAATCAAAAGCGGAAGTCGTTGCCGGGCTCAATAGAGCTTCTTGGTTCGATTCTGTGCTCGGAGAGGAGGAGCTGCATTCGGCAGAGGAACGCATCATTTTCGATTTCGGATGAGGAATTTCTGAAAAGAAAGTGGAACTCATAGAAATAGAAAAGTTGTGAGTAAAAAAGAGAAAAGGGGTTTTCAGAGTAGAGATTAGCACGATTGAAATGAAAGGATAAAGCCAAACTAAGCGATTTAGGAAAGTAAAAAAGACATTTTTCTCGTAGGTTCATGCCAGAAGTTATGAAATGAAAAGTGAACATAGCAAACCCAGAAATGTAAGAAAATAAATGATTTGAAAGGAGCAAGGAAAGTATCAAGGAACCAAAAAAAGCACTTCAAAAAGTACTAACTAGAACCCAGTAATCCTAATTGACTTCGACTGATAAGACTAAACAAATAATAGACGAGCAAATTATCATTTCCATATCAGTTGAAAGAGAACAATGAATGATAAGATTGAGTAGTTAACTCTACCGACTGCTACTACCTACCTTGTGACGTCAAAACACACTACTGTAATTGAAATAGGGCACTTTTAGAAATCTAACATTTTGATAAAACGAAACCGAGAGAAAACGGACAGCTGCCAAGAAAAGGTCGCCATCGAAAGTGCCCCTTTCTCTTTTCAATAAACCACGAACAAGAAGAAGAAGATTCTAATGGTTATCAATCAACTGGCACCCTTCTTACGTCCAACGCGTTTGGAGAGATAGCGTTGAAAAATGAGAGTGGTGAGAATTTATCATTTCCCCGATGTCCTGACTAGGTGGTCTAGAAAAGAGCAGAGCCAAACGGAGATAAAAGAGATAGAAACGAAAAAGTTGGAAGTTTGAACCGTTTTCTTGAACCGGGTGTAGAATGTATTTTCTTTATTTGGGTTATTGAACAGATGAACAACTATCCACATGACTTTCAGCTATTTATCATCAAAAAAGGAAATGAGAAGTGTTTCTGTATTTTCGAATTGCATACTATTCAGAAGAAGCAAGGTAATGAGTCTTATTCTCGCCTTTTCCTTTTTCGAAAAAAAACTCTTGTCTAGGAAATCAACACGTGTGGATATTTAGCAGTATTGGGAGAACTGACAACTGTAGGTAAGGGGATAAATGGATGTAGATAGGCTGAGCAAAGTAATAAGCATACGATCTTTAGTTGATGAGAGGCTTTCACTAGTATCAAAAATAGAGAAGCTGAAAAGATGAATAACAAGAGATTATAATTACTGGCTTCAGAAAACCGATCCCAGTTGTTTTGTTATTGAGAAGAGGAACGAAAATAATCTTATGTCAAATATAGGTTTGTTTACTGGTGGCTATTATCAGAGAATAGGAAAATAACAAGTGACGAATGTTTTGCATAATGCCCAAGCTATCAGATAAGCTGACTTGCAAAATGGAAGCGCTGAAAAGAGATGAATGGGGGTAAAACGACAGGATAAAGATATCTTGTGCATAGTTAGAAAAGAAACGAATAAAAGGATTAGCCTACACTAATACTGTGGCCACTCTTGGGGAAACTTCTTTATGAGCTATATCTCTCGTGTTCCTCTACAGCAGGATATGTCAACTGCCCAATTTTTTGTGGTAAAATTTTTCCAAATTCATGCAGCGAGCTGAGTAGGTGAACGTTTGGGCACGCATTGTCTTTGAGTTCCCTTTTACGAACCAGTCGAGGTTATTATAGCTAACTTTTAGCATACAAAATAATGTTAAACTTCACAAATTCATAGATCAAAATGATGAATACAATACGAAAGAAGACAAATTTGTGGATCAAAATAAAATAGGTGAATGTTAAATTAAGCTTCATCCTCATCTGATGATGGTACTTGGGAAGTGCGTCTCGAAGACGTTTTCTTTGCTTTCGGGTTAACTGGTCCTGAAGACGTTCCAACTTCAGAATCTTTGTCCAAAGTGCTGCGTCGTGAGGATTCTTTTGAAGTAGTCACTTGTTTCTTAGCTTTCTGCCCTTTCGCATCTTTTTCAGGGCTACCAGATTTGAAGCGATCAGAGCTAATTCTTCTAGAAGATGGCAGTGTTGAAGTGCAGCCTGAAAAACGAAACTGACGTCTTTTGGAGGAATTCAGACATGACTCACTTGGTAACCCAGAAGTACCCGGTTTCGAAGGGCTGTCAGGGCTTCTCAAACGCAGTGTTCTAGAAGAACCAGTTGGCGTCAATGCTTGTGTAGATTCTGGTGATGTTGAAGGTGTCTGGGGTCGTGATTCTTGAACTGGTGTACGAGAATGCGTTGGTTTATTAGTTCCAAGCTTTGTAGAAGAGCTTGCAGAAGTTGTTGCTCCTGAATCATTCTTTCCATCAAGTGTACGGCGACGATTTCCATGAGGCCCTAGTCTTCTGATTTTGGCTGGAGAATGTTCCGGCGTCTTTGGTTGTGGAGATGGGTTCAGAGTCGTGAGCTTTGCAGAGAGTCTCTCTCCTTCTTTTCGGTACGCTTCCGATCCGGTATCCACCCAATTTTTATCTTGTTTTTCTCTCGCACTATCCACCAACGCCTTCCTGAATATTGCAGTCAATGATTATGCAATTACTTAATTATTTAAAAACTCACTTCAAAATATAGTCCATTTCTGCACTACTTGCTAGCCGGATTCCAGCTTTACTTGCCAATTCAGCGCCGGCCTTCATATCTTCATCCGCGTCTTCTGGAAGAGTCTCTGGTGTGTATGTCAATTTGATTCGACCAATCATGGCTTTCAGCAGGAAGTTTTTCTCCACTGCAAGATAATCATTTCAGACAAAGGTTTAGACGAAATCTCCGTATCTTTTTGAAAGATATTGGCAGCAAAAAACAAGCACAAAAATTCAATTTTTTAATTTACAAACAACTGCAATATTATCATCTGATTTTTTGTTTTCTAGTTCAACGAGAAAATACTTACAAATGGTTGCACAATCATCGCCCTCTTCATAATCAAAGAACTCGTACTTTCGCGGTGGTCCCTCGATTGGTGGTGGAATTGGTGGTACAACCCATTCCACTTTTTCTTTCTTTGGAGGCATTTTCTGAAAATCGAAATGGTTAAAGAAGAGAAATGTGTTTTCGCAAGCTATTCGAAAGCTGCAATGAGTTCAACGTTTTTGCAACGAAAAAAACAAAAACAATTTTTATATCTATTAGAGCGCACTTGCGTTTCTATTTAAAATTTTTGTACTGAAATGAGAATTCCGCGAGTTTTCGTGTTGGCTAGACATTTCTCACAGAAAATGAGATAAAAAAGTTGTGAAGCAAACAATCATCTTTAATTTGCAAGATACGAGCGAAACTGAAACGAGCGAAACGAAACAAGCGAAGCGAGAAACAAAGAACCAAGCGAAGCAGCAGCTTATTTTGTAAATTAAGCGAACTCCTTGAATTTCGAAGAAAATCTACTTTTTTTGAAGCTAAACGTTTTCAGCCAACTAGCCCAATAAACGGTCAAGCTTTTTGAGCAATTAAAATTCTTTTTCACGGGATTGTGAATATTCGCATAATGTGCTGCTTCAGGACAAAAAATTACATAAAACTTCATTCATCGCCTTGAAAAAACAAACTCGAAACGAAGAAAAACCCAAAAGCTGTGATTTTGAGAACGACAAAAGTGATCTGTAATTTCGGAGTGTCGTAAGCGAGCGTTGTTTATCGTGAATCGTCTCATAAGCCGCGTTGAACGATCAAATCTCTTTGTTCAGCTAAACTGCTCTCGCTCATTTCCTAGTGATGAGTTTTATCTTTTGAAGAACTCAGGTGTAACATTAAATTTGTCTTAAAACAATATGTCTGAAAATTAGTATGCATGACAACGAGACAACTCTATTAATTAAGACATCAATGTGAAAGTAATTCCCACTTGATTCCTCTCTCATAACCTTTTTTCACTCATTTTTTTTCGCCGATATCTCAAATGCAATCGTATTATCATCTTACAAGGTTCCAAAAAAATTTCAGAAAATGTTTTTATTTCCGACGGGAATTAGTTCAAGAATAGTGTGAAACATATATGCGAATTTTTTTACTGATTGCTGAAACAATCGTATTCAAGACTAATTTTTATCTGAAACTTACCATCCGATTCCATAAATTTTTGACTTTTTGCCATCAAACTCAGGTGTATAATCGACATATACGTTCAATGAAACTTGGTCAATGTAAATAATTCCGAATGGATATTTTGTAATGTACCATTCATCATTCTCGCATATCATTCCAAATAATAAAAACAGGTCAAAAGCAGGCCCATGTGAGTCACGCGGATCGATTGAAGAAAAATCTAGCTAGCTGAAATCAGGTTTTTCTTAGATTTCAAATTCCAGCTGAAACTTACCACAAGTATTCCACCTACACCAACCGGTTCGAAAATTTCCGTATCATTCCAAAAGAAACCGACAAAGGTTTCAAGGTGGGAATAACAAGTCATGTTACGAGTGCAACCAGCTGATTCAGAATGAAAACCTTGATCTGGCCCTGGAGGATACTAAACACACAGCGAATAGGAAGAGAAAGAAGACAGATTTCATTATGGGAAATGTAGTTGTATGATTTGCTTATATGGTCTACAGAAGTCACGAGATTGATAATAATATAATAAAATACAGATAAGAATACTTAGAAGTGTAAATTAGTAATTGTTTGAATATGATATGGATGTTCAAAAGGGCAATAGTCAGAACCATGAGTTTTTGTTTTTGATAAGATTTAGAATCTCAATACTTGAGCATCTTCAAATGATGGTCCACATTTCCGGCATCCGTGTGCTTTAAAATGAGGGTTCCGGGAAACTAATAAATTAAAATATTATGCAAAGGTAACACAACATTAGAAACAACTTGAGATGATCTACTCGACCTTGCCTTCAAATTCTTCCACATCAATAATACTGGAAATACCATCTCTGGAATATAATTCGATATATTTAAGAAATGAATAAACAACATTTGAAATTCCCATTTGGAAGTCAAACGAAATAGGTATATAATTTCAACGAAGAATGCCATTATCTGAAAAAAAAAAGAAGTGGAAATGGCATAGAAAATGGAAGAAAGAAAAGTTTACTCCATAGAAAACAGCTGTTATCAAAAGCTGTTCAAAAATCTTTTGTCGACTCTTTTTGAAGTTTCTAGTTTCGAAGACCCGGTAGTTTTGACTGAAATGATGATAGAGGATACTATAACAAACGATAGAGGCAATGGGGAAAATATAATAGAGACGATTAAAAAACTGAAAAAAAATACTCTTTTCGGGGATTTTCATGTCGCGAAAAACATACCATAAGCCATCCACCTTCCTTCCCAACTGCTACAAATCCAACTGTAACAGCGTACATTCTTTTGACTTGCGAAGACCACAGAATCAGCATCACTGATGAACCCGAAAATATCAGACAGGAAAAAATCCAGAAATTTAGGCGAAAGTTTTTAGTCATTAGTGTTTCAAATAATCCACGATACACAAAATACAAACATCTATTAAATGCGATTAAAAAGATTAAAAGCATTGAAAAGTAGTTACTACTGTACTCGATATGAAGAACAAGCTGGGAAACTGTGGTGAATTGCAACGCCTGATAATCATAAAAAGATAAAAAGATTGAAGACAAAAAGACTGAAATTGTTCGAACAATAATAGAAATAGATAAGACATTAAGGATAATGAACACTTCTCGATAAGTCTTCAAACCTTTCCCAACTAAAAGTTCATGAATTGTCCAAAGTTGAAAAAAGAAATTAGAAATACACATAGTGTTATGAATTGCAATGGGAATAGAAAACCAATCAACAGTGTCTTTTGTGAGCTCAGGAAGCTTATTTCTATTTTCCCAACCATCTAGTTGTGGATTGCCAGTTAGATCACTGACAAACATAAAATCCTCCAACAATTGTTGAAAATTTTCAGTGTATATCATTTTTGAGAAGAAAATAGAGTTTCGGAATAGTTGTGTTTGAGTCGAATTCAGCTAAATGATATGTTTCCAAAGATAACATGCTAGGAGTGTAAAAGTTTATTAAAAAAGTTCATATTGAAAGGTTACAGATAAATGATAATATAATGACGCGTGGTAAAACAGGAAAAAGTTTGATGAAACTTTTGTTGTTATTATTGTGACAGGACAGAAGAAGATACATTATTATAAAAAAAAACAAGATTATTTGAATGAAAGAACTTTCTCCAAGAGCGCCGCTGTGATTTCTGAGTCCATATTACTGACGTTTCCATGAACTACTCCGCGTACATCTTCTAATGTTTTGATGTTTGAGAGACATTTCTTCTGAAATTTATTAAACTTTATCGATTTTTCCATCACCACACGTACCTTCAAGTTCTTCAAGTTGTACTTGTAAGCCATTTCCAGCTTCTTTCTCGCTGTTTTCTCTGATTTCTCGATGAGAAACTCTTCGCATTTCCTGATGACAAGCTGAGTTACGTACATATCCCCAATAAGAAGAATACCTTCTACAGTGAACTCATCGATTGGTTGTTCTCCGTAAAGAATTTCCAGATACTTCTGGAAGTCATCTGAACTTATACCAAACAAAACGACTTCTGATTTTGACGATTCAGCAAAACGACCGAGAAACAATGATTCGAAAAATGGGGAGTGTGTAGCAAGATATAGTTTGGAGACGTAGAACTTCTTATCATTCACGATCAAAACCATATCTGAGAATTTCCGATTGCCCTCATCAAAACTTCTCGAATCTTCTTTATAAATACCAATGATCTTCTTAATACTAGCAGTGACTTCCACAGTCAACTTATCATCTTCCAGGTAATTTTTCACCAAATCATCCCATTTCACAATTGAGTCCCACCCATGACCGATTTCAGAAACATAAATAAATGAATCATCATTAGATTCTGCTCCTCCTTTTGACCGGAACACATGCAATTTGAGACGAGCTTCAATTGACCAAGGCTTCGTGGGTTCTGATCTGTCGCAATACAGAAAAGCAGAGAGTTGATTGCCTTTACGGACGATTCCCAATGACCTGAAATGAGTTATTAGAAGAAGAATCATCAGCTATGACTAACCATGGAATCCCAAAATGTTCTTCTGTGAGAGTGTAACACTTCTCATCCTCTTTCATACTTGACACATTTTTGAACTCATACTTGATCACAAAACTTTTTGCCCACAAAACATTTTTCTCTTCAGATTTCGTATCTGTTCCCAGTGTTGATTTGACTGAGTTATCTACTGATGAAACCTTTTCTTTCATCAGATCGAGGTTTTCAAAAATCTTTTGCATTTCTGCAAGTTTTCTGGAAATCTCCTCATCAGAAGTGTCGTTTTCCAACAATTTCGAACAAATACTTAGAATGCTTTTGATCAGTTCGACTGATCTAATAACCATAGAAGTGTCTTGGTGAGGATCTTGCTCGTTGTTGTTGTTAGACATTGGAACAAATGATTTCTGAAATGTGTTATAGAATTATTGGGAAAAGAGGCAATGAATAAATTTTTGGTTTTAAAAGAAGGCGTGATATACATCATTTTGATAACACGTAACAAGTAAAGTGCAAGTAATTTGAATGCGAATATTGATCGGTCTTCTGCCAACCGATTTCCCAGATGATCTGATGATGTCACGTACCACGGAAAAAACAACCGAGACAATACAAGTACAGCTGTAGATTTGCTTAGGAAATCACATGAGGATTCCTCCAGGAATCCAACATCTTTTCGTGTATCGAATGAGGTATTAGCACTACGTCTCAATTAGTCATGACTCATAGAGGAGATACAGATGACATCGTCAGTTGCATTATTTAGATTAGACAGATGTTTCGACCATAGTCCCTTCTTCCCCCATCTTTTCAGTGACTCGATTGTTAGCTTGGTTTTCAGTCCTGTTATGCATTGTCAAAAAGAAATTTGGCCAGGCAAACAATGTCGAATGACAGGGTGTTTGACGACACGCCAGATGGCCTGTGGACCATATTGAAAGTGGAAAAATGCTAGTGCTTGGTTTCAAGAACTTTTCCAGTGGAAACATTGAAATCACTGATATTTTTCTACGACTTTGCAGTTATTAATATCACATTTATTAATCACCGTACAGATTTATGTAAATATACAAATAGTCAAGTTCAGATAAAATATAAAACAATCATTCACAAATTATACAGATACAATTTTAGTATAGTCCAGTCCCAAAGTAGAATATATGTCACACCACTCATCATACTTCACTCCGAAATCTTGGATAGTTGGCGTGATATGAACAAAGTCATCATTTTCAGCAGATGACTTGAACGTCTTCCATTGATGAGTGGGATATTTGAGAGCTTTCGCAGGGTATGGAGTTCGAAATGATGACTTAGAATGTAACGAAGCAAGTTTCGAAACAACTGGAAGATTATAAAATGGAGAAGTGGCTCCCAGCTCTCGAAGGCCAATACTCGACGGTTTCCTCGGGTCAAACGTTGATCCCAGTTTTTGAGCTTCCTGGAAAAAGGAAATGAATGGTTTAAAAATCTTGAATTGTTTCTTACCTTCGGACCATATTCATTCCAAAATCTCTTCTGTTCTCCCGACATCATCATTTTCCACAATTCTCGAAGGTCCGAATTCTGCTCGCCCGGAAAGAACTTATCGAAATCTAACTTGTGGTTCCCTCTCTCCGGCTCCTCATTGATTCTTTTGGCTCTATCACTGTAGTTTTTCCGTTGCTTCTCACTCATATTATACCACATAATAGCCACATGCGGGGTAGCGTCTTCTGGGAAGATCCACGGTTTTGGTCCATTGAAATTGTATCCGCTCTCTTGACAGTATAACATGAAACCATTTAGTGGATGTTTGGTAGTGATGGGTTCTTCTTTTATGTGGGTGGATGATTGGAGTTGTCGAATGGGATATTGTTGAGGAAGACATTTTGAAAGAGCCCATTGTGGTGGAAAATGGTGGAGAGATGTGGATGAAGAAGAAGAGCAACTGGTGGAGGAGTAAGAGTTGAATGTTGTAGTGGAAGACGCCTGAAATGAGATCAACTTTATAGTTAGAACGGGTAGCTTATGTTTGAAAATCTTGAAAATTCAGCTTCCGATTCTAGTTAGGATCCATTTCTGGCTCATATTGGTGGCTCCAATAGCCTGTATTTCAGAATGGTTCTAGCCTATTCTTTTCTCATCCAGTGCCCTTCTAATTTGGTCCACTCACCTGTGCTTGTCTTCGATTCCACTCCCATAAATGTGCATGCCGATGATAATAATGTGGCTGGGGCTCCTCTACCATTCTCTGTGTTGATTGCATTGGCGGATATCCGTTCGACCAGTCGCCAGCAAATTGATGAGGAATCATTCTGGAAATTGGAATTGATGAAAAAAATAAAAACAGTTACTGGGAGGAAACAAACAACAGGATGTTACGAAAATAAACAAAATGACGTTTGAAAGTGGGAAAAGGGCGGGAAACTCATTTTGGTCTACTGTATAATCATTTGATCTACCCGCCTCAATAACAAAGCCAAAACAGTTTTCAGAGAAATAAAAACGGCAAGCAACCGAAAAGATCAAAATTGTCACAAAGGGAAAATAAAAATTAACACAGACTTTATGTATACAAATAGCTAAATTGAATTCAATCAGATCAAGAAAAAGATATAAGAAAGATAATAACAGAGAAAAATACAAAACAAATCAAAAAGTAATTTTAGAATAGTCAAGTGCAACACTTTCGTATATTTGACGCCATCCTTCTTCACTAATTCGAAGAAATTGAACAGTTGGATCGATATCAACCAAAGCGACAAATGAATCCGAATATCTTCTTCTTCTTCGAGAGGAAGACGGAGGCACTTCATTGGATTCATGCAAGTCAAAAAATGAAGTTGTTGAAGTGGGAAGTGTCGACATTGATACCGATTTCAGAGGAGCCCGTGGTGAAGGTGGAGGCGGTTCGAAAAAAGGATCCAGTTGAAAATGATCAGTTGGCAACATATTCTCTAGTGATTTTGGACTACTTTCCAATTCAAAGCTAAATGGAGATGGCGTCTGTTCTTTTTGTGATTCTTCTGGCGGTTTTTGAGGTGACCCCTCGAAAAGAGAAATGCACGATGGATCCACAACTTTTTGACGAGGAGCAGATGCCGTGGATGCCTTCTTACGTCTTTTGGGTGCTTTTTTCGCTTTGACTAGAGGATTCTGGAATTAGAAATATATTAGAGAAACAGACTTCCGCATTTTTCCCCACACTAACCTGCTCCATTGTCTTAAGCACTCCTTTATCCAAAAAGTACTCGGCCACTGGCTCTCTAGATGACGTTGATGGCATATTATGTTGAAGATGAAGCTGTTCTTCCTCTTCGTAATTTTTGGTTTTCCGTTGTCTAAAAGGCCTAGATTTGCCGATCTGAAAGTGAACATCAATGATCGATAACACTTTCAAATTTCGGACAAACCCGCGTCGGATCTGCTTTATAGTATTGAACCTTCTGCTCATCTGTCATCTGATCCCATATTTTATTCGCCCACAACGTCACTTTCTCAATTGACACTTTTCCAGCGCTATCTCGTTTTTCTTTTAGTCTCTCTAGTGTGAATGCACGCAATGCATTTTCAGCATTCAATGGGTCTGACATCAATACTCGAGCCTAAAAAGAGGATATTGTGGCTACAGTAATCTTATCATTTTCTGTTAAATACCTCGTAAGCTTCCTGCGTTAGATATTCAACCTCCTGCTCGACTGGCTCTGGATCTGGATTCCAAAATGTATCTCCATAGAACTTTTCACTCTATAAAATAAATGAATAGCATTCGATTTCATCTCCAACTCTACCAAATGCTCATTCAATGCTCTATCAGCTCTGTCTTCATAACCTCTTCTCTGCCTTCTTGTCATATTATTCCATTCATCAACCAATCGATCAGTGATGCCGTTTTCGCAAAGATTCGGAAATTCCTGTCGAATTTTGTGTCGATTTTCGTGACAGAACATTTTGAATGGATCCAAACTCCAGCTTTCATCATCTTCTTGTTTTGGAGGAGGAGGCCTTCGAGGCTGTTGATGATATTGTCCTTGTTGATTCTGTTGATTCTTATACTTTTGGGACCAGTGTGGTTGAGGCTGCTGAACATGATATTGTGCTTGTCCATTCTGGAGTAGGTTTTGAAGTATAGAACGGTTTTTTGGAGCCTGTTGAGCATGATGCTGTCCTTGTTGATTTGAAGGATTATAATGGTTTTGAGGTGGAGGTTGATACTCTTGAAGTTTATACGGTTGATACTGTTGTTGTGGAAGGCGGTTCTGAAAAGATTTAGGAATTATTTTTTGATGAGAAGGCTATGAACTGAAGCTTTATCTCAAGCTTCTGTAATTCAAAGCTATTGGATTTTTAAACTGATCCATCTGGAACTGACCCAGTGCATTCAGCTCCAAAATGGTTACGGTCGAATTCTAAAAACTCTAACCTACACCACATTGCACTTGGACCAGTTTCGGTCTATGGCATTTTTAATTCGTCCTCTAGGTCTTCTAATATCCTTTTTCGTACCTGTTCTTGGTTTTGCCTAAACTGTCCTCTGCCGTTCAACTGCTGTCGTTGCTGCTGTTGCTCATAATATCGTTGTGGTTGCTGCTTTTGCTGTTGCTGCTGGTGATATTGTTGTCGTTGTGATTGTTGCTGATACTGCGGTTGCGGTCGTTGATAATACTGATTTTCCGCTTCCTCTTGCTCATCTACGTATCGCTGTGGTTGCATCGGATACCCGTTCGCCCGGCCGCCGTTGAATTGATTGGGCCTCATTCTGAAATTTAGGAAATTCTCGTTTTCAGAAAAGTCGAAATTGTTGAAACTATAAAAACTATCGCTTTAACAATTCTAAAAAGCTGGAAAAGTTTTCAGAGGGCGACGAATACCCAAAATCAAGACTAAAATTTAAAAAAAAGATCGATAAAAATGCGATAAAAAGAGAAAAACAAAACAATCCCAATATGACCTGCGTTTTCAAAGGACTGATATTTCATTTCCCAAAATTGATCTATTCGAAAAAAGCAGGTCTGAAAACACTCATTTTCCCCGCACTGTGAGAGAAGTTTTGGTATTTTCAGAGAGAGTAGGTCAAAAAGTTTTTTGTAGGTCTGAATTAGTTGTTTGTCCTTGAATTAGAATTTGGAACCAAAAAAAAAGTTTGGAACCGGAAAAAAGAATAGAGCTTATTTTGGCCCGGTGCCAAATTTGAAAATCTTATCTATTCCCATTCGTTCTGCTAAGTATAGGCATACAAAATTATGAATTCCGTGTTTTCAGAATTTAGAATGTATTTTTTTGTTGGAATGTGTTTTCAGAGGTTGGATTTTTGAAATTTTCACCCTCATCATACTTTTGTTGGTTTTTCATTACACTTTTCCTGTACTCCCAATAAGATACTGTGCTCTTATTCGTTATTGTCCAGTTTTCCACTTCTGCTGTCATCAAATATATCATTGTGACAAGTTTGGCAGCTGCCGTCTTCTGTTGGACGTATATTGCCGGTAAGAGGACCAGTAGAACAATCACAAGTCGGTCATCCTGAGCTCATTTGCCCCTCTTTCGTCATTCAAATTAAATTATTTCAGACAACTTCTTCACAAAATGAGTGGCAATCCAAACCCCAAATCATTTGTTGCTTTTCCGGACTATTCCAGAGACATTATTACAACTCAACCAACTGCTGTTTCTCCTGGAACTCACGTGGAGTCCATCAAAACTTCTAGACAGTCAAATCAAAAATACAGAGAAGGACGATCTGTATGTTCCCAGTTTCTAATAGATTGTTTCGCTTTTTGGTTCATCGATTGTTGTTGGAGCGGTTTTTGTTCATGAATAAATGAATTATTGTTATAACTTATAATGTTCTCTTTTTTTTTCAATTATCGAAATCCAATTCGAATCATTTCAGGTTTTCTAAACCTCTATCTATAAATGAATCAAAACGAGGCTTATTTATTTTATTTTATTTTATTTTGTTTTATACTTCAAAAAACGTTCATTCAGAATCGCTTTGATCAAAATGAATAATTCTCCTTCAAAATCAGTTTGGTATTATCGGGAGCCATCACCACTGGCTTCCCATAGAGACGAAGGAGACGTGGCATTTTTGGTTACTCGGCATCCGCAATCTGAGAGACAATAATCCCCAAGCAAGAAAAATGTTCCGTGTGAAAAGGAAAAGGTTTTTGTGGAGCGTCAAAGACGAGACTCTCTCAGCCAATTAGCACCGTTGGTCAGATCTGAAAGGTGTAGAAGGTCTTCTGCCTTGACAGCTGGATAGGGGTTTCTCACGATTTGGGTAATTGGTCTGTCTGAAGAGGTGCATCTATTCTCACGTTCACCTCATAAAACGCAGACACATCTGGCTGAATATTGATTGATCTTCGGCTCACATTCGATCTGTCATTTCCCTTCATAACGGAATTCACTACAAGAAGATGATGTCTCTGTTCAAATATACTCCTGACAAGGTTTGTGATTCTTTCAAATTCTGTTTTTTTGAACTGCGTACTATTTCAGGAATTAACTCACGAGGAGACTATGTGCATCATAAATGCAGAAATTGCAAGTTTAGAATCGATTCTTCGTTTGAGCAAGGAGGCATGTTACGTTTTATTACAAAGCTTCAAATGGGACAAAGAATCACTTCTGATTGCATTCTTCACCAACACAAACACTGAAAAGTTTCTGGTTGAGCACGGTGTCGTGGCTGAAAGAAGAGATGATTTGGTCATCATCATTCAGGAATGCCCCATTTGTTGTATGATTGATCAAGTTCTGGACGTGGGTTGCAATCATTTGGCTTGCGAGGAATGTTGGAAACAATACTTGAAAACGAAAATTCAAGAAGACCAGATTTCAATTGAGTGCATGCATGTAGACTGCAATATAGTGATTGATTCTGAAAGGATGGAAAAGTTCCTTGAAGATCCAACACTTGTTGAATATTATCAGAAGCTTCTTGTGGATGAATACGTGGAGGCAAGCAGTGAAATTGTGCGATGCCCAGTTCCAGAGTGTCGGAAAATCATCAAGCATCATCAAGTGAAGTCTGGCCTTGTATGTTGTCCTTGTGGAGTTCAATTTTGCTACTTATGTGGTGATGAGCATCACGCTCCAGCAACCTGTCGTCAGTTTAAAATCTGGAAAAACAAG
Organism: Caenorhabditis doughertyi; assembly: GCA_963572265.1. NCBI lineage: Eukaryota > Metazoa > Nematoda > Chromadorea > Rhabditida > Rhabditidae > Caenorhabditis > Caenorhabditis doughertyi. Next base: position 12,998,549 of record OY751554.1, read on the forward strand.
TGCAAGGGCTATCAGTCGGCTCTAACTGATGAACAATCGATGGAATGGCTTGAACAGAATACGAAAGAGTGTCCAAAATGCTCAATTATGATTCAAAAAAATGGAGGATGCTCGGAAATGAAATGCACAAACAAAAAGTGCCGCTTTCGTTTCTGCTGGCATTGCCTGGAACCTTTGACTCTTCGCCATTCACCATTTTGTAGTATTACTTTCAAAAAAGACACTGAATCTCAATTGAATAATTCATCTCGTTTCACTTCTTACTTCAAAGACTTCCAATATCATGAAGAGCAGTTACAAAAGAATCAGAAGATGTGCGCGACGGTTATGAAGAAAGTCAAAAACACAAATTCCTCTAAACACCTAACATTATTCAAGGAATTGGCATCTTTGCTTCTGGATTCTCGTAGAATTCAGATGTATGCGTGCGTATTCGGATACTATCTTAGAGATGAAGAATCTTCCGGATGGCATCAACAATTTTTGAAGAATCTCGAACAGGACACAAACGAAATTGAGATTGAATTAGAGTCTTTTGAAACGCTCGAAACATCCGAGTATAATAATTCGGTAAGATTTATAAAAGTTTTGAACAGATTAGTCAGAAAATATATTTTCAGATTCATCACACAATCCAATCGGCCAAAAAGAGTCGTGAAGAACTTTTGAAGTTTTGTGCATCATCAGCTATATCTGAAGAAGCAGAAGCAAGGGTAGAGATCGAAGAAAATGATTTCGAATATACTTCTAACTTCTGGTATTATCTGGTTCTTGATGGTATTTGTGGTTCTTTCTGTTGCTTAATGATTCTTTATTACTGTCATTGCTTTTGGAATAATTACTAATTTTGTTTTTTTTTATAATGCGTTCCCTGAAATTTCTTCAAAATATCGTGTTTACAATAAAGATATTATATAACAATTTAAAATCGGAAACTTTATTATGATGAAAATTATTTAAATTAACATAAATTAACAGATTTCATTTTTTATAATAATTTAGCCAAACTGTAAATAGTCCTGCAAATAACAGCAAAGCTGCAGCACACGAGAAGAAAACTGAAAAGTTAAACAGAGGCCTCTGGATCCTAGCAAGGACTTCGTTTCTTTGGTAACTGAAGTCAATATAATTGTCCTCCTCATCATCTCCATCTTCATCGACTGTTCCTTCTGAACAAATATCCGAGAAACGTTCATGAGTATTGCCGAGTGAAGTGGTCATGGTCTTTAGTTGAAAATAAGTATTAAATATCAAATTGTATAAAAACATAAAAAAGCTCACATCAAGAGTCGCTTTGACTCCTACATCATAAAATTTCAAAACCGTAAAAAGTTGATTTGCATCCTGTTCCAATTCTTTCTGAGCGTCTTCAAACACTCTGAAATGTTCATCACGATTCATATAATATCCGAGAATATTGGAGTAGATCAGTGTTTGACGACAGTCCAGAAGAACATCTATCGCTTTTTCTAGTGTATCATTGCGTTGTTTTTTATACTGTTTCTTCAGTTTTTCGATCACTGGGGCTTCAGAATTAAGCTTGGTCTGATGTTCTTCGAATTTTTTGAGATGAGTGAAAAACCGAAGAAGATTGTTTTGACGAATCACTGAACCATTTCTTATGGGGATGCTGAAAGTTTCATAGAATTAAATAATCTAAAAAGAAAACTAACTTTTTACAATTGTAACATTTCACATTCCACTTTTCCAGACAAAGCCAGCAAAATTGGTAACTGCATTTCCAATTCTTACATGTGATCTGATTACAACCTCCATTCTTTTCAATTGGAGTGAAACATTTTGGACATTCCTTAGTATTTGCAATCATCCAATCAAGGCATCGTGCCTCTCTGACATTGAATAAAGTTTTCTTCTTTTTCCAATTCTGTAATTGACGACAGCCAACTGGAAAGTGTGAGGGCTCTCCGCACGAGAAACATGATTTATGTCCACAAGGACAGCTTATCACACTGGATCTGTTCTCATTTCGTTGAATAACTTTTCCACATTTAGAGCTCAAACATCTCGTGAATTTTGTATTTGTCTCAATGTAGCTATCGGCAATCAATTTCTTATAGGCTGATAGGTCTGAGCCAGTCAAAATTCTACTGATAGAATCGTGATTAACAATCAATTTACAATTTGAATCCATGCATTCAATGTAACTTTGACCTTCTTTCACTTTTCCTTTCAGGTATGAACTCCAGCATCCTCTACAAGCAAAATGGTGACATGCTAGACCAGTTAATCTACGAATAGCATAACAAATAGTACATTCCTCATCTGTGAAATTTTCAGAATCTCTTGGAATGATGCCATTTTCCACTAGAAACTCATTGGTATCAGCGCTGGCGTAATAACTATCCAAAAGAGATTGTTTATCCCATTTGAACTTTTGCAGTAGGATAAAGCATGTTTCCGGGTTCAAATTCAGCACTGAATCTATAAGAACGGCTTCTGAAAGTAACTCTCGTATGACTTGAATATCTGTGAGGTTCTGAAAAGAAATTGGGTTATTTAAAGGGTTTTTATAGAAGCCACACCTGATCCGTAACACTGTCCGGGTCATTGAACATCGTTTCCTTCTGAAAGTCAAATGGAATAAGACCAAAAATCAGAGAAATAGACGCACTTTTGTAAAGATGCAGAGGTGTTATACGAATGAGAAATAGGTCTGCGAGGGACGAGTGAACGGCCCTACAGATGCAGACAGTGTGAAAACAAATGACGTGACAACAGATTCCCATCTAGATGAGAACAACGTGACGATGAGGACCAATTTTCTCAGGCGGTGTTGATTCATAGCACCATCTGTCCTTTTCCCAACAAGAATTTTCTCAACTTCAACTTCAGCTAGAAAGAAGGACTGTGACAAAACATTCTTGCGATTTCTGATCTACGGAGCTATGTTGGACAACGGTTTTCTCGCCCTACTGTATCAGCTGTGTTTAACGACTACTAACGGGAAAGTGTGGGGAGTTGGCACTGAATTCTGCATGATCTGATAAATCTCTTTTTTCGGTAGATGCTTTTTATAGAAGTAACTTTTGAGCATATTTATTGTATAAAACAGATCCACAAACACCTGTTAATTTCTTTCTGTCAATGCATTCGGAAAAAAATACAGTAATACAGAAAAATAGAGTACTAATATACCAATAACTGTCAAAAATAAGGACATGGCAATGAGAAAAATTCCGAACTCAACAAGATTATCACTGAAATTCGAATTATACTTGAAATCAATGTCTTCGGCGAGTCTTTGAGCTTCTGTATCTTCGGTCACATTCGTTCTTTCACAAAATTCGAGTAGTGTGTTTTGGTTACTTTTTACGTAGCTGATATGATCACGAAACTGAAAATATTCATTTTGAAAAGCAACAAGAAAAGAGAAGTTAATACTCACCAAAGCTCTTTGATTCGTGATACGGAGAGTTTTCAAATTCTCCAACTTTTTTTGAAGTTTATTTGTCCACTCTTCAAGTTGTTTTACATGTTGTTTGAACGTCGACGTGAAATTTTCGCTTCTCCGGAAGAATCCAAGAACATAAGAGTACGATAATGTTCTCCGAGAGGACAAAAGTGTGGATGCCATTTCCTGGACCAATGTTATATCTTTAGAAGAGTCGCCTGTTTTCATTAATTCCAAGGCTTTTGCACATATATTCTTATCTTTTTCTAGTTGCGCGTTGTGCTCTTCAAAGCGTTTGAGCATAAAGGAAAAACGATAGTATTGGATTGGAAGTATGCTTTTACTGAAGTTATACCTGTAAGCAAATATTCTAATTCATCCTTATGAAAACTTGCATTTACATACCCGCGACAATCGTGAAGGAAGTTTATGTTCTCATTACATTCCCAACAGAATCTATTTCGACAATTTCTGTTTTTGCATCGCATTATATCGCATCCTCCGTTCTTAACGAGAGGAATAAAACACTTTGGACACTGTCTTGTATACTTCTGAATCCATTCATACGATGCACTGTCAGATGATGAAAGTTTCTCCTGTGGTCGATTCTCTGAGTACATCTTCTTCCAGCCTTCCAATTGACGGCAACTTGCCGGAGCGTGATATTCCTTCCCACATAAGTAGCAAGATTGAAATCCACATGGACAACAGACAAGTCCAGACTTTTGCCGATTGTGCCTGATGATTTTCCCACAACCGGAGTCTACGCACCGTATGAGTTCAGAGCTTGCCTCTATATGATTATCAACAATCAATTTTTGATAAGTTCTTATAACAGAATCATTTCCAAGAAGCGACTCGACTTTCAACGGATCAATCGTTACTTTGCAGTTTGCATCCATGCATTCTATCGAGCATTGTCCATCATCTATTTTTGATTTCAAGTACATTTTCCAGCAATCTCTGCAGGTCAAATGATCACAGCCTAGCTCAATCAGTGGACCTTCCATGCAACAGACAGGGCATTCATCCATTATAACAACTGTTGTTTCACTGATTTCTGGCACAACACCGTTTTCAGAAAGGAACTGTAGTGTATTTGTGCTAGTGAAAAAAGCTGTCAGAAGTTCTGCTCTGTCCCATTTGAAGTTTTGCAAGAGAGTGAAGCAGACGCCATAAGGAAAACGAAGAATCGGCTTCAGATCGGATGCTTTTGATTTTATAAGGTCGATGGTTTCCTCCTGAGTGAGTGTCTGGAAAAACTTATTTAGTAGATTAACAAGTTAGAGATTATCACAAACCTTATCAGGAACATTTTTGAAGCTGCTAGCCATCTCCAAATGTGACCAAGAACTGAAAAGGGATCTTAAGGTCAAGAAAACTAGAGCCCGAGAAAGAAAGAAAGATCCTATGTGCAAGGTCGTGCTGGCTGAAAAAAGGAGGTTACGCTCATACTCGGTCAGAAGATTCGCCAGATGGTGCAGCTGTTGTAGAGCCTTTTTTTGCCTACGTCATAGAGCACGATAGCATCTGGCGAACAATTGATTGAGAATTGGAACAGTCTCACACTCACAGGGAGTTATCTCACGTTGATCGTTGCATCTTACGAATCGTTGAATCTGATTCAGCAAATGCCGCTTGTAGACAATGTGAGAATGTGTATAATTGATAGAACGTTGGAAACAAGAGTAATGAGAAAAGGAGTCCAGATGGTGCAAGTGACGGTATGCCTGTTCATGAGAACCTCTTTTTAGACTCAGTCTATGATGTTGTGGACCTTCAGTCATCCAAATTACCTGTCGTACTATAATTGGAACCCTTTTTCTTTCCAACATTTTTACGACTTTTTTCACTATCAACTTTTGAAGCTGATCATTTTGACACTTTTCAGATGTTTTTCTTCAAGAAAACGACTCCAAATCGCATACCAGATCAAGTTAGTTGACATTCCCAATTTTTTCAATAACCATTAATATTTCAGATTATTTCCAATGATCAAATCAATCTCGAAATCAGTTCCGAAGTGATGGAATTACAATCAATATTTGATCTAGACCCTTCGATATGTTTCATCCTTCTTCAAAAGTTTCAATGGAATAAGAATTCCTTGTTGGCGTCGTTCGGAGCAGCTCATACTTTTCAGAAGTTTCTAACCGAGAACAGCGTCATTCCAGAAAATCGTGAAGACGTTACAGACGATGAATGCCCAATCTGTTGCTCAGATGCTCCACTAACCGGACTAGCATGCAATCATTTCGCTTGTAAAGATTGCTGGTGTTCATACTTTAAAGAGAAAGTGAAAGAGGGTCAAGGCTTCATAGAATGCATGGATACAGAATGTGAACTGATTATTGAGAAAGAAACTGTAGAGACGTTTTTGGCTACTCCAAAAGACATAATTTGCTATCAGAACCTTATAATCAACAGTTATGTTCAGAAAAGTTCGAACATTATGTGGTGCATTGCCCCGAATTGTAAGCATGCTATAAAGTTCATTGACCCTCGCTCAGTTAATTGTCCATGTGGATTCAAATCATGCTTCAAATGCAAAAGAGATGCACACTTTCCAGCAACTTGTGAGCAGTTTGAGCACTGGAGTAGCAAGTGTGCGAATCATGATAATCCTCGCTCTAGTTCTTACGAAGACAACAAATCCTTCTCGTGGATTCAATCCAATACAAAATACTGTCCAAAGTGTTACGTTCCCATTCAGAAAAACGGAGGATGTATCCATATGGTCTGTCGGCAATGTCGCTGTTCGTTTTGTTGGGATTGTTTATCGCAATACAGCTGGCATGGCCATGTGTGCCAAAAGTGAGTGAACTGATATTAGGATTAAGTAACTGTAGTTTCATGTTTACAGTATCACCAAAGGCAACACTCGAATGAATAATCACAGGAATTATCAACGGTTCATGTTCCACTTTCATAAGTTCCTTGTACACTCGAATTCAGACTGGGAGAAGACAATTTTCAAAAAGAAAATGTATAAAATAAAGATACTGAAATGTTTCGAAACTGTTCAAAAGGCTGTGAATGTAGTCTCAGAGTGCCGTCAAACTCTCATGTATTCACATGTTTTTGGATATTACATGAAACAAAATAGACAGTCAAGACAGTTTGACAAAAAGCAGAATGATCTGGAATTAGGAATAGTTGAGCTGAAATCACTACTGAAGAAATTGCTCAAAAAAACCAAAAAAATGAACGCACTCAGTCTTAAACAACAGGTGAGTCTCTTTTAACGGAATCATTGGGATTGAATGTTTAACTGCATACAAATTTTCAGGTGGAGAAAAAAACCATCGACGTTAAGAACATCCATCAAGATTTTATCGAATTCTGTACGAACGGAGGAACTCGTGAAGAATTAAATGCTGAAAAAGCCGTCGGAGTTACCGATTCAATTATCATGTTTCTCTTATCATATGAAACTCGGTCAGTAATTATTCAATTTTTGATAGTCATGTTTTCTCTGTTTTTGGCTAGCTTTATCATACCTCCAGCCCGTAAAAGCTAGTTATATTCTGAGCCGAGGGCAGATTGGCGGCACCGTATTTTTTTGTTAATTCATTCCTTTTATCTGCAAAACCATGTAAGATTGCAGTTGTGTTCAAATATCCCAATAAAGTTTCGTATATCAACTGTTCTACCAACAAGTTGAGTGTTGATTTTGTAAATGGGAATAATGTAAAATATGGTTTGGTTGGTCAGCTTTCTCATACAGACGCTTTTTTGATCCATCGTCACTCGCATCTGTTTTTTCCCCGCATCCTGCTTCCCTCATATTCGGCGACCTCATAATGAGCAGTTGTAGGGACAGTTCTAAAAAAACAGGAATAGTTGAGCTGAAAACACAACTGAATAAATTACTGAAAAAACCACAAAAATAAACGCACTCAGTCTTAAACAACAGGTGAGTCTCTTTTAACAAAATTAGAAGGGTTGAATGTTTCGCTGCAAACAAATTTTCAGATGGAGAAAAAAACCGTCGACGTTAAGAACTTGCATCAAGATTTTATAGAATTCTGTACAAACGGAGGAACTCGAGAAGAATCAGTTGATGAATAAGAGTCTTATCACATGAAAATCAGAAAATAATTATTCAATTTTTGGTAGTCATATTTTCTTTGTTGATGATTGTCGTCATGGTATGTTTTCATTAACTCATTCCATTTATTCTCAAATCCAAGCAAGATTGTAATTGTGGGATAGAATTCCAATAAAGTTTCATACATCAATCTTCAAATTTGTATTTCAAATCTTTTAACATTGTTTGCTTTCTTCATATACTAACTATAAAACAACAAAAACACATAAAATTATTTCATGCCATTCAAGATCTTCAAATTCCACAATTATTCCGTTTCACGGTTATACGGGTTTTAAAGCAAGGAGTAGCAAAAAAATAATAATAGAACAACCAAAACAATTGTGAAATAAAAGAGATAAATGGAGAAGTCCCATTCCGGCTGTGCATCGACTGGTTCGACTATTTCTCGTGGCTCTGCATCTTTCTGTACACCTGCGCAAAAATTCAGAAGAGCATTTCGGCTTTTCTCAACGGATAAAATTGAGTCTTGTACCTGAAAAATAATTTCAAACGATCTAAAAACGAATTTTCGATTCTTACTCGCTCCCTATATGATGTGATATGAAGCGAATTTTGAAACTGGAAATCCTGCGCAAGTTGATTAATTTTGCTCCGAAGGTCTTCCATATGAGAATTAGCATCCCTGCGGAAAATATCGCTTTTCAAGTAAAATGCCAATATGTAAGTGTGCAAGAACGTTTTACGAGAAATTAAAAGCGAAGATACCATTTTTTGAAATAAACTGACAGTTTCAGCCTTTTTTGTCTTTTTGATTCTATCCAAAGCTTTTTCACACGTCGTTTGATCTTTTTCTAGTACCTTTTCGTATATTTTATATTGCTTGTAGAAAAGAGTGAATCGAAAAGATTATTAGTTTCAGAATTAGTGATGTTGATATGATTCCTGTAAATAACCAAAATTAGAATTTAGATTCGGTCTTCTAAAGAACTAACCCTACACAATAGTGATTAAAAGTCCATTTTTTCAAACAAAACCAACAAAACTGATATCGACATTTTCTGCAACTCATAATAGCACATCCTCCGTTTTTCTGAATAGGAATGAAGCAATTTGGGCATTCTCTCGTATATTTACGAATCCATTCGTGTGATTCTCTGTCGGTTACATTTCCCGAAGCCCACTCCGTTGAGCTCATTTGTCTCCAAATTTCTAATTGACGGCAAGTTGCTGGTGTGTGATCAGCTTTTTTACACCTAAAGCAGGAACGAAAACCACATGGACAACAAATAAGACCCGAAATGGGACGGAGGAATCTGATAACTTTTCCACAACTGGCATTCAAACACCTCATTATTGAATGACCTGCCTCTACATAACTTGCTACAACCAATCTTTGATATGATGCTACTAGATCTTGATTGTCTAGAATATCTTCGATTCTTCCGTTTTCAATTATTAGTTTGCAAGATACATCCATACACTCAAAAATGCTTTGTCCGTCCTCAATCTTCCCTTGCAAGTACTGTTTCCAGCAAACTGCACAAGCAAAATGATTACAGGTAAAGCCATATAAAAAGTCCTCTAAGCAACAAATAGGGCACTCCTCGCTTCGAACAACTATTGTATTTTTATCTTCGGAAAGTACTCCGTTTTCATCAAGGAACTGTTGTGTATCGATGTTGGTGAAGAATGCAATAAATAGTGTTTCTCTGTTCCATTTGAAATTTCTCAGAAGAGTGAAACAGGCTCCAGGAGATAACCGAAGAAAAGGCTCTAAACTGCATACTTCTTGATTGATTCTTTCCATTATTTCATCGTGAGTTAGCTCCTGCAAAGTAACAAAGAAAGTAAAGAAAATGGAATGATTAATTGAATCACTAACCTTGTCAAAAACATAATTGGAACCACCAGGCATATTGAAGTTGAAATAGAAAGAAGGATGCCGACCGAGCCTTGTTCGAAGTTAAGGTCGTTATGGCAGACGAAGAGGTTACGAGCAGGCTCATAAAGGAACCCCACCAGATGGTGCAGGTGACGGTGTAAACCTAGAACCCCTTTTCCCACGACAGTATTCCCATCTTCACTTTCACCATTCACAATCTATTTTCTACGTCAGTACGGGCGTCTTCCTCATTCTCATTTATTGTCGTCCGTTGTGCATTTGGCTTCCTTACTTTAAATCTTTCTCTACCTTTCAACAAAATGGTTTCTACCTGCTACCCGAAGACTCTCGATCAAGTTAGTTCAAAAACTATCGTTATCAAATCAATTACTGTATTTCAGGTTCTCACTGATCAACAGGTCTTGGATGAGATGGGTTCAGAAGTCAACAGTCTGAAGTCGACTCTCGGCTTTAACTCTGAAATGTGTTTCACTTTGCTTCAAAAGTTCAAATGGGATAAGCTATCTCTACTAGAATCTTACCATGCTACCTCTTGTCCTCAACAATTTCTGGTAGACAATAGCATTGTTCCAAAAGTGTTCAATGAGGTCAGAGTCACTGAATGTTCTGTCTGCTGCTTGAATGTTCCCTTGTTTGGTTTTGCTTGTAACCATCCAGCTTGTGCCGTGTGTTGGAAGTCTTATCTCAAAGAGAAGATTGAGAAAGGAGAAGTGCTCATCGAATGCATGGATTCTAGCTGTAATCTAATTATTAATAATGAGACAGTTGAACTCTTTCTTGGTGACCCTATTCTTATAGAAAGGTACCAGAAATTGATTATCAATCGTTACGTAGAGGTGAACCCAAATGTTGTTAGATGTCCAATATCTAGCTGTGGAAAGTTATTAAAAAGAATTCGTCTCGGATCCAGCGATTTGATCTGTCCGTGTGGATTCAGTTTCTGCTATTCTTGTGGAAAAGCTTCACACCTTCCAGCCAGCTGCCGCCAGTTACAGCTGTGGGAGAAGAAGTGCGCAACTCGACCATCCAGCAAAGGAACTTCAGCAGATAAGAGATCCTTTGAATGGATTTTAGCAAACACCAAAGATTGCCCAAAATGTTTGACACCGATCGAAAAGAATGGAGGATGTAAGCACATGGAGTGCAAGAATAAAAACTGTCGATTTTATTTTTGTTGGTCGTGCCTGTCTCCTGTACATTATTCAAGACCATGTAACAGGTAATTGGAGACCATCAAGTCCTTTTTACTGACTCTGAAATTTACAGATCTGATATGCGCGCTATGAATTCGAGAAGAAAACCTCGCGCCGATCTTTTTAGATTCCTGTTCTATTTTGATCAGTTTGAAGAGCATCGGCAAAAACTGAAAAAGGAAAAAAAGATGGCTAAACATGAAGATTATGAATTTTTACAAGAGCCCTGTAGTTTATTGTTGGCGTCACGCGAAACGCTGATGCACTCATGCATTTGCAGATATTACTCGAAGAATGATCTGAAAGCAAAAAGTTTGGAAGAAAAACAGAAAAATCTGAAACTGAAAACAGATCAATTTTCCATTTATTTGAAAGAGTATTTCGACAGAAATGGCGATAAGGCATTGAAAAGAATGGTAAGCAATTAATGATGAAAGTACATTCCAATCGTTATAAATTACAGATAGAAGATGTGGAAAACAGTCTGAAAGCTGTTCAAGATCATTGTGCAAATGGAGGTAATCACCTGGATTCTGAAGCAAAAGGAAGTTACAAATCTTCAATTTTGGATGCCATTTGCCATACATTGTCAACTCTAGATGATGGACTTATTGCAATTCTAATTTTCTTGCTCATCATTTCCTTTATGACTTTGTTTGTAATCATTCTGGCATCAATTGGTGCTTATTTGGATATTAATATGAGATAGATTGATATCAACGATACACTTTGATAATAAAGATTGCAAAAATTTTTATTCATTACTAATTTTTTATTGTATTGCTAATACGGGTTGGTTTCCCACTGAATATCTTGAGAACTTCTCATCTGTCAATCTACCGTTCCACAGAACATCATCATCCATTAACCCAGATTCCCACGGATTCATAACCATCGTCACCTCCGCCATCTGCTGCAGCCTCCTTCTCTCCCTCTTCTTCTTGTTCACACGAACCCTCGTCGTCTGGTAAAACCCAATTTCTGTATTTTCGCCATTACTCAAACTGCTACAATCTAATTTTGTGCAATATGCCTTATCAACTCTCCAAAATAGCTCCCGATCAGGTATGATCTTTCAATTCAGTCCACACAAGTCAGAAATCTTTCTTCAGAGTCTAAACTATGAACAACTCATAGCTGAAATGAATTCAGAGATTTCGAGTATACAAGCCATTCTTCGTTTGACTCCTGAAACATGCTTCATCCTTCTGCAGAAGTTCAAATGGGACAACAAATCATTACTCAAAGCTTACCATAGCATGTCCAGCAAAAAAGAGTTCCTGGTAGAAAATGGTTTAGTTTCAAGGGATACTGAAGTGAATATAATTAATGAGTGCTCTGTTTGTTTTTTTGAAAATGAGCTCTCTAGTCTAAGCTGCCAGCATTTGGCTTGTCAAGAATGCTGGAAGTCGTATTTGAAAGATAAGGTTGACCAGGGGGAGAATATGATAGAATGCATAGGGCCAAATTGCAAAATAATTGTGGATGATGAGAAAATTGAGACGTTTCTATCAGGACAAGTTTCACTGCAGAACTACCGGAAACTGAATCTAAACAGCTACGTTGAAGCAAAAGCTGAGTTATATTGGTGCTTGAATCCTGAATGTGAGAAAGCCATAAGACAGAGCCATGTAAAACCAATCGTTGTATGCAGTTCATGTGGAAACAAGTTCTGTACTTTGTGTGAAAACCCGTCACATTTCCCAGCAAGTTGTCGTCAGTTACAACTTTGGAAGACAAAGTGCGCGGCTTTGATGCCAACTAATGGAAACTCTTCATTAGACAAGAAGTCCTACGAATGGATTCTAGCACATACTAAAAACTGTCCAAAGTGTTTGACTCCAATTCAGAAAAATGGAGGATGCATTAAAATGACTTGCAGCAATAAGAAGTGTCGATGCGAATTCTGTTGGGTCTGTTTGTCAAAGTGGACCATTCACTCATATTCTTGCAATAGGTAAGTTCTCGGAAATTCAACTAAAGAAAGGAGTATTCTTTTAGAGCTGTTACTATGAACAATGGGACAAAAGCACGAAATGATTTCCGGCGATTCATCCTTCATTTTGATAAGTTGGAAGAGTATAAAGACAGTCTCGAATTAGAAGAGAAATCGAGAAGTCAATTCAAAGATAAATTAAACCCCAAGCATATGAAAGACGCTCAAGATATGATCTTGGATGCACGCGAAGCACTTATGTATTCCGTTGTTTTTGGCTATTATTTTGACAATGAGCAATTCGAAGAAAAACAAAAAAAGCTGGAAAAAGATGTCAATAATCTATCAAAGTGTTTGAAGGAATGCTTGCAGATGGAGGAGAATTCAATTTTGATAACATTCGTGAGTTGAAATTCAAAGCACAAGGCTTCATAATGTATTTATTTTCAGCTCAAACACAAAACGGCGCTACTAGAAAAGAGCTTTAACCGGTTTCTAAAGGATTGTACTGCAGAAAGTGTGGTTGTGGATCAAAAAGCAGAAAAAGCACCCAAGATGAAAAAGATTAAAGATAAATTTATTTGTTGTCCTACTATCTTGCATTATCTCTACGTTTGTTTGATCTTGTTCCTTTTAACTTTTTTCGGTGTTATGTTTTATTATGGTCCTCCAGAGTGCATGCCACCACAAAAATGCACGGGAAGAAATAATTGAATTCACTTGTGATTGTAATGAAGTTTTTAAATATGTTTCCAAATATCTTTATATGTTTTCTTCTCTGAAATTAATTTTTGTCAGAACTTAATTTAGTTTCCATTTACAATTGGGTGACAATATGTTTCTGGAGTCAACGCGTTACCGAAGTTCTCTAGTTATCAATCACTTTCATTTCGCAATCCTTTCTTAGAACAATGAGGTTAAGAACATTCCCAAAGATATATTTACCTCATACTAATCGATAAGTACAAAAGAGAGTGACGTCATAGTCTCAGGAAATAAGCTCCTCCCATTATCAGAAACGCACAACCATTTGTGAGACCGTCTATCTCTGTGTATCCGTTCGAATCCTAGCGTACTTCGTAGACACAAGACGTCTTCTTTTATTCATCGTCAATACAATCTTTGGTATGATGTCTTGCTCCAAGATTGAAATGTCTCTCCTCAACAATTCCGTCCGCGACCAGGTATGTCCTTTTTTAATCCAAACTAGTTTTAATGATAACTTTTGCTTTTCAGAGCATCACTTATAAGGAAATCAGAGCCGAAATGAGTTCAGAAATTGCCCGTCTTCAATTTAAACTTAACTTGAGCTCTGATTTTTGCCTCATTCTACTACAAAAATTCGAATGGGATCAGCAAGCACTTTTGGAATCGTACGAAGCAACTTCGAATTCCCAGGAGTTTCTTATTGAAAATGGTCTGGCTCCAAAGGAAGTTGTAGTCAATGAAATCGAAGAATGTGCAGTTTGTTGCTCAGATTCTCAACTTTCCAGCTTGTCGTGCAACCATTTGGCTTGTGATGACTGCTGGGGATCCTACTTGAAGGATAAGATTAATAAAGGAGATAATCTGATTGAGTGCATGGATTCAAACTGTAAAATGATCATAGACCAAGAGAAGATTGAGAAGGTTCTAGCAGGACAAGATTATATTTGCCAGTTTCGCAAGCTGAATCTCATCAGCTTTGTGGAATCTAACCGGAACTTTGCATTGTGCTTACGACCAAATTGTGGGAGAGGCATCAGAAGAAGCCGGCCCGAATCAAACGACGTCAGTTGTCCATGTGGTTTCGAATTCTGCTACCAGTGTGGAAATGCTCCACACTCTCCAGCCACTTGTCGTCAGGTGAAGCTTTGGGAGAAAACGTGCTTGGCCATGGAAAGCACGACTCCAAAGACTGACAAAGAGACACAAAAATGGATTTTGAGGAACACTAAAGAGTGCCCACAATGCTTCACCCCGATTCAGAAAAGCGGAGGTTGCCACCATATGACATGCAATAGTACAAAATGCCGATTCCAATTTTGTTGGAATTGCCGAGAGAAGTGGTATACTCATGGATTGATGTGTGATAGGTAGGTGTCAACATCCAAATTTTAAGCAAAACCGTAAATTTTCAGATCGAAGTTTGTTGCGGAAAAGTCACGCATGAATAAACAAGCTAGTACTCACAGGTCTCTTGAGTTTTTAAATCAATTTGAAAAGCATCAGAAAGCATTATCATTTGAACAAAATTTTGGAAAGAATTGTATTAAAAGAGTAAAGCTTCTAAGACCATTTGAGGTTCTTCTGGATTCTCGTCGGATTTTAAAGTATTCATACGTCTTTGGCCACTATATGAAAACCAACGACTACTCCAAAGAATTTCAAAAACATCAAAAAGATTTGGAAATAAAGACAGATCAGCTCTCTAGATTTTTGAAGTACTTCTCAGGCGGAGAGAGTACGATGATAGATTTAACTCGCTCTGTCGAAAACTCGCGTCAAGCTTTTCTGGATTATTGCGCTAACGGAAAGGAACATGAAGATTTGGAAGCACGTGGAGACTATAAATCACTTGGAACTTACGATCAAAGTTATTGGAATCATGCATTTTCTATTTTTATGGCATTTTTCTTTATTTTGGTAATTTTTTTGTGTTTCTTGTGCTCAATTATTTTCACTGTGAACCTTTTAACAAGCTGGTTAACTCAAAGTTGAATGTAGTTTTTGAAAATAAACTGTTTTTTTTTCAATTTCTTTTGTCATTTCCGTTTATAACAACAAGTGAAATTGGTAGTCGAGGAAGGGTGAAGTGACATCTTTCAGTTTCCCAGATTGTCATAACATCTCCTCAATCCATCAAATGGACCAGACGTCTTCACACTGTCAAACCGAACTAAGGTTCGTAAGAACGGCATCGGCTGTGTTGGGATCCTGGATCCATGGCCCTCCAGAGTGCATGCCTTCAAGATGCACGGGAAGAAATAATTGAATCCAATTGGCTTGGTAATAAAGTTTTATAATGTCTTTTCAAGTATCTTTGTATTGTTTTCTTCTCTGAAATAAATGTTTGTAAAAACTTAATCTAGGTACTATCAACTACTCAATAGAACGACAGTATGTTTTTGGAGTACCAAAATTATCTAGTTATCAATTACTTTTATTTTGCAATCCTTTCTTACAAGAACAATGAGGTTCAGAATATTCTCTTAGATCTTATATTTATATTTATCTCATACTAGAACTAATCGATAAGTACAAGAGAGAGAGAGTGACGTCATCTGCACACTAAGCTCCTCCCATTACCAGAAACGCACAGCCATCTGGGAGGCCGTCTATCTCTGTGTATCCGTTCGAATCCTAGCGTACGTCGTAGACACAACGTCTTCTTTTATATATCGTCAATACCATCTTTTGCATAATGTCTTGCTCTAAGATTGAAATGTCTCTCCTCAACAACTCCGTTCGGGACCAGGTATGTCCTATTTCAAACCGGTCTAGTTTTAATAATAACTATTGTTTTTCAGAGCATCACTTATAAGGAAATCAGAGATGAAATGAGTTCAGAAATTGCCCGTCTTCAATCTAAACTTAATTTGAGCTCTGATTCTTGTCTCATTCTTCTACAAAAGTTCAAATGGGATCAGCAAGCACTTTTGGAATCATTCGAAGCAACTTCGAATTCCCAGGAGTTTCTTATTGAAAATGGTCTGGCTCCAAAGGAAGTTATAGACAATGAAACCGATGAATGTGCAGTTTGTTGCTCAGATTCTCAACTTTCCAGCTTGTCATGCAACCATTTGGCTTGTGATGACTGCTGGGGATCCTACTTGAAGGATAAAATTAATAAAGGAGATAATCTGATTGAGTGCATGGATCCAAACTGTAAAATGATCATAGATCAAGAGAAGATTGAGAAGGTTCTAGCAGGACAAGATTATATTTGTCAGTTTCGCAAGCTGAATCTCATCAGCTTTGTGGAATCGAACCGGAACTTTGTATTGTGCTTGGAGCCCAGTTGTGGAAAAATTATCAGAAGAAGTCGACCCGAATCAAACCACGTCAGTTGTCCATGTGGTTTTAAGTTCTGCTATCAATGTGGAAATGCTCCACACTCCCCAGCCACTTGTGGTCAGATGAAGCTTTGGGAAAAAATGATGGAAACCACGACTTCGAAGACAAGCTCATCGTCGGACAGAGCAACACAAAAATGGATGTTGAACAATACCAAAGAGTGTCCGAAATGCTTCACTCCAATTCTGAAGAATGGAGGTTGCAATAATATGGTTTGCAAAAATGTGAAGTGTCGATTCCGGTTTTGTTGGGCTTGCCGGGAAAAATTGTATCTCCATGGATTGATGTGTGATAAGTATGAGATAAAAATAAGTTTTTAAGTGAAATCAAACTTTTCAGATCAAAGTTAGTCGCGGAGAAGAAACACATGAGCCAACAAGCTAATGCTCACAGATTCCTTGGATTTTTCAATCAATTTGAAAAGCATCAGAAGGCATTAGCCTTGGAACAAAACTTTGGAAAGAATTGTATCGAAGGCGTAAAGCTTCAAAGATCATTTGAAGTAATCCTGGATTCCCGACAAAGTTTAATGTACTCATATGTCTTTGGGCACTATATGAAAGCCAACGACTACTCCAAAGCGTTTCAAAAACATCAAAAAGATTTGGAAATGAAGACAGATCAGCTCGCCAGATTCGTGAAGCTCTCCTCAGACGAAGACAGTACACTGATAAATTCAACTCGCTCCGTTGAAAACTCTCGTCAAGCTCTTTTGGATTATTGCGCTAACGGAAAGGAACACGAAGACTTGGAAGCACGTGGAGACTACAAATCACTTAGGACTCACGGTCAAAATGATTGTCATCCTGTATGTTTTATTGTTATGGCAACTATCATAATTTTTATAATTGTTTTGTTCTGTTTGTTTTCATTGATTTTCATTGTGGAGCTTTTAGCGAGCTGCTTTAACCAAAATTAAAAGTAGTTTTAACCAAAATTAAAAGTTGTTGTGATAATAAACTGTTTTCTTTTCTCAATTTAATTTGTCATTTTCATTTATAACAACTTAAGTGAAATTGGTAGTTAGGAAAGGGCGCAGTGACATAGTGTTTCATGTTCTCTTCGCCCTACCGAGCTGTGTGTCTTTTAGTTTTTTATAACATTGCCTCAATCCATCATTGGACCAGACGTCTTCACCCTGTCAAACCGAACTGGGGTTTGCGAAAACGGCATCGCCGGTGTTGAGATATTCGCAAATCTTACCACAACGCAGAGGTTATTCTATCTTCACTCACACCATTCGTTCTCTTTGGTGCGCGTTATGAACCCTTCATACTAACGCCTTTTTTGTATTCATTCTCATTTTTCTCCCAAAAATAACATTTCTAATTAGAGCCTTTCATCATCAAGATGCCACCCGACATTGTTCATGATCAGGTAAACCAAATTCCTGATATCTTCCGTTCATCCTGCCTCCTTTAGGTCCTCACCACGGAGCAAATCAAAACCGAAATGATATCTGACTTTCAATCCCTCACATCAGCTCTTAACTGCAGCACAAAAACTTGTCTGCTCCTGATGAAAAAGTTCAACTGGGATCGGCTCTTGCTGTTTGAATCGTTCCACACCTTCAAGGCTCCGCGAGACTTCTTGATTGAATACGGAGTACTACCGAAAAGAGTAGAGAGTGTGGAAAAACAAGAATGTGTTATTTGTTGCTCAGAAGTTCAACTTTTTGCTCTATCCTGCCAACATTTTGCTTGTGCAGAATGCTGGAACTCATACCTAACAGCCAAAATTGTAAACCAAGAAAAAAGTATCATAGATTGTGTGGCCTGCACATTGACTATTGATGACGAGTCTATTAAAAAGCTTTTAGACGATAGTGCTATTTTCGAGTTTTATCAAAAATTGAACATAGATGCTTATGTCAAAGCGCATCGCCATATCACCTGGTGCAATGGCTGTGGGAGAGCCGTCAAGCGAACTCGGCCAGAATCTAGTTTCGTCATCTGCTTATGTGGATTCAAATCATGTTTTTCGTGTAAGAATTCTCCTCACGCTCCGGCCAGTTGCCGTCAGATGGAACTTTGGAAAAATGCTTGTATGGATCTGAGCAACAATTTCCCAGACGAAAAGTCTAAAACGTGGATTCTGAAAAATACCAAAGATTGTCTAAATTGTTTAGCTCCAATCGAAAAGAATGGAGGATGTAGACATATGACTTGCACAAACCCGAAATGCGGGTTGGAGTTTTGCTGGGAATGTTATAAACCTATGGATAATAAACACAGTTTATCATGCCTCGAGGCTGATGTTAAAAAAGAATTGGATAGAGTAAAGATTCGGGGAGATCAGGCAATATTACTTACCTTTTACCACTCGTTCAAAGATAATGAAGAAATGTTAGATATTGAGAAAAAGTTTGGAATGGAAGAGCTTCTAGAATCTCGGCGAGTGCTCATGCATTCTTATATCTTGGGTTATTATCAACAACACGATGAATTACTTGAGGAGAAACAGCACCTTCTTGAAGTGGAAGCAGATAAATTATCTAAAAACTTACAAAGATATTCGCAGAGTTCAATTATAATGCGAAAAGTTCGGAAGTCATCGATAAAAAGCGACAAGGTCGAGAAAAGTCGAAAGGATCTTCTGAATTACTGTGAAACAGGAAACGTTAATGAAGATGTAAAAGCAGGGAAAAGAGGCAAGAAGAAGAACTTTAGGCCGTTGGTTGTAATTTTTACACGGTGTGTTAAATGATGTTTTATTGTAATTTTTCTTATACTTTTGTTCATTTTCTTAGATACGTTTGAGATTATAAATCTTCCCTAATAAACTAAATAAACTGTTAGTCTCACATTGTCTATTGTGCTAATAAACCAGATGTTCGAGGGTGCTGGAATCTTTCTCATCATAATAGGTCTTGGAGACAATCTTCTGTTGTATAACTCCACGTCACCATCTGCCAATCTTTCCGTCAATCTTACTCTCCAGACCATCGAGCACAGTCGATAGTACGATGAATTCTAAACCGCTTTCTTATGACAGCTTGAAAACAGTTCTACAGTACACGAATCCAAATAAAAGGTAAGATTTGAAAAGCTCTCCAAAGTCGTTTAACTGGATTTTCCAATGGCTAAACCACTCCTTTTCAGATTCCTCCTCGCTGCTCATATTCCATCAATTCGCTTTGCTGAAAAGTCAGTTCCTCTCAAAATCAACAAATTGTCCTTTGAAGAAAATATGTTGTTCATCGACAATTTCAAATATGAAATCAAAATTTTCAAAAATTTCGGTTCTAATCCACGCCTAGAAGAGAATTGCTGGTGTGATTTGACCAAACACGGATTCAATGATTTAACTGGATGGAATGTTGTAATGCCTGGAGATGTTTATATGAAGGATCCGAAAGAAGATGAAGATGATGATGACGCAATTCCAGACTATGAAGAACAACGAGACCAAACTATAAAGGATATGCAAGCAGAACTCAGTAACCTGAGGGAGCGATTGAATGATCTAGAAAACAATGGAATTTTGGACAAAGAGGGTTCATTTAAAGATCAAAATGCGTTTCAAAAGTATATTAACACAATAGCTTCGATCGACGACATGGCCGTTTATAACTACCATATGGCTCTACGTTCGGAACAAGTTACAAGGAACAGAGAACAGTGGGAAATTGAAAAAATCATTCGCCGAAAACGGGAAACACTTCAACCTCTTCTAAACAAGAAATATAACCTACCATTGAAATATAAGCCTTTGATTCAGCTTTGTGTAACCGGAAGACTGGATTATCAGAGGATCGAACATGTTGAATACAATAGAAAACTTCATTTTGCCATGAGAGCCATTATCAATTTCATTTTTGAAAAAAGGCGTCTTCCTATTCTAGTTAAGACTCTGGAAGTAGATCAAAGTGAAATGATTCGAGCGCCTATTGGATTAAAGTTAAAGATTCAAGAAATTGAGATTTACGGGAATGTTTCCAAAGTTTGTGGTCCTCTATCTTCGATAATTGATGACTCAAGTTTTCCTCTGAAAATGGTTCACGTGGAAAGTGACTCGGATCAAGATGAATTTCAAAATTTTGACAACAAAATCATAAAAGAGGCTCAAAGTTTGATTATCGGAGAGCACAACTTGGATGCTAGAATCAACTGGCTTCCAATTTATTTAAACCTTCATAATACAAAAATTAAAAAGATCTATGATGAAGGACAATTTTCCCCAGCAGACTACATAAATCTTATCAAGTCATGGGTGATGCGTCGCAGAAAAATTGGGGCAATTTTCGAGATTGAAGGTGTTCCCTACTTTTTTATAAAAGACGTTTTCAATCTTGCAAAGCAAGAGTTTGTAAGATTGAAGGCTAGAGATATGTAAGACTGAATTCCACTACTTTTATTGCAAAAAAAAGTTTTACAGAATGATGACAATTCCTATGACCGAAAATTGCGAGTTGACAATTTCCTATTGGAAGAAGAAGAGGGGTGTCTTTCACGAATTCGTGCTGGAAATGGAAGTGGTGACAGTTGCAACATCGGCCTAACTGATTATAAATTATGGTGTTGCTTGTTATGTTTTTGTTTTAATAAAGATTAGAAATTGACTATTCGGAAGACAGCTCGAAACTCCCAAAACTTTAATAGCAAAGTGAAGCGGCATATCATTCTGACCGCACAAATGAGCTGAGCACCACTATATCAAAATCATTTTCCGAACATTTCTCTGTCTGGAGTTATCAACATTAGCCTCATTTTAATGGATCCTCCCCTAAACTTTTTCTGTTTCCGTCCAATTTTTTTTGCTTTGCTCCCCTACGCACTCTCTATTTCCTGTTTTATTTCCTCCTGCCCTTCAAATTAAGCCACGCCCCTACTCTTTATTGCGTATACTGTCCTTCCTTTTGTTCATGTTTGTTACTCGTTCATTTTGCATTTCTCTCCTCGTCGCTCCCTGGCTCCCAGATCATAAAAGCCTGCGTCTCCTTTCTCTCCACTGTCTCTCTGTTTTTTTTCTGCGATGGGTGCGTAACACTAAAAAGCGAAGGCCTCTCGTGATCACATGCATTACCATTCTTCTCCTTCTCTTCGCTCTCCTTGTGCTGACGAACAGTTTCCAATAGCTGAACACGTTGTTAATATCACTGCGTCTCTCCCTTTCAAAGTGAGAAGAAGCGTTTTTTGCGCAACTGGTAGACCGTGCTTTGGCGAGTAGTAGACCTCCAACTTCTTTTTCTATTGCCTTTCCTCCAGAAGATTCCTCATTTCAATACGGTTATTCTTATTCTAACTCGTCACTTTCTGCAGAATGTCTAACCAACCTCAACCGCAGCCAGCTGCTCAAGGCTTCGCTCCACTCGGAGCCGTTGTCCCAGCCGCCGCCCCAGCTCCCGTCCAGCAAGCCGCCATCCAGCCTGCCGCCATTCAGTCTGCCGCCATCCAACAATTAGCCATTCAGGCTCCCCCAGCCGCTCCAGTACAGTACTGGCTTCCACCGCAACCCTTTGGAAATGGCTATGTAAGTTCATTTGTTTGAACTAACGAAAGCTATAACTTCTCCGTGTTTAGTATGGTCAACAGCCCGCTCAACAAGTTCAGCCGCCATTCATGTTGCCAGGAACGGTTCAGCCAATGAACCCATACTTCGGGGAGGCGGTCCGCCAGGTGAGCTATTCATTTTACTGTTCGCTATTCTTTCATAATTCGTTGATTACAGGAGGTGGCCCATCAGTTCGCTGGGCTAATCCGGTTCATGGCAGGTGGCCAGGATATCCAACCAACTGCGGCTGTTGCGCCCCCAGTACTGGCTTCGGCTGGTCCTGACGTGATGCCGGCTGATCCGGTTGTGGCTCCGGTCCGAGCTGCGGTCGCTCGAGTTCCGGATCCAAGGCCACGTCGTGTCGCTCGGGCTGCTGCGTTGGGCGTAAGTTTCATTAAAGTAATAGATTTCTTCAATCTTTTTTTGATTTCAGAAAATTCGAGTATTGGCTAAGGGACTCGACAGACGTCGTAGACAATAACTTTTTATTTTTCCTTTTCTTCAATTTTTCAAAAATTAAAACTAACTTTTTTCTCTAATAAATAATATAATATGAATCCTTTAAGTATATTCCTTTTTGTTGAATCCAAGAATTACAACAGTTGAAAATGATAAAACTGAATAAAAAAACTGGTGTATGAGATATAATTCGGAGCGTCACAACAAGCTGGGATCAACTACATTAATGTCAAAGGCCACCTTGTTACCTGTAAACGGGATTTTAACTCTTCCATTGCTCATCTTTCAAATTTCAACTGTTTCGCGTCTATTCCATCTCTCTTGCTGCTCTTGTTTCTCAGACATCTCCTATTTTCAGTTCTGTTTCAGAGTCGAATTAAAAATTCGATACGCCCACTAAACTCCAAATCAGCCCTTCTTTCCCCTTGTCCTTCCTTCATTCTTACATTCAACCAAGGCAGAGAAATACGGTTCTTCTTCTCCTTGTTTTATGCATTTGGTCGCCTCTCTTTTCTATTTTTTCGTGTGTGGCGTGCAGCGAGAGACGATCCCATCGCTCGGCGAGTATGAGAGTGTGACGTGTACAAGGCGAAATTTCATTCTCTATGCGATAGGAAATAGAAAGCCCAAGTTTTCAAAATTAAACCTAAGGAAATTGTGCTCATGAGGCATGAAGCTCACAGCGAATTCGTAACTCTGCGTCTCTCGTTCCCCCATGCTCTATCATGAAAAACTTTTTCAGAATGAACAACGTTTTCGGACCTGGTGTACAAGTTACAATAAGCGATGTTCTCACTACGGTAACATTCCAACCGACGGCAGATGCTCCGTTTCCAATCACTGTTCATGCTCCAGCTGGAACTCATCCGGATCAAGTTATTGCTGCCATGGGTGTCCATTTTCAAAACAGATTGATCAATAACAATCAGTTCCTTGATGTTCAACAACAATTAGGAGGAGCCCAAGCTTTGGGGTTCCAGTTGGGAAATGTTGTTGCTGAGCCTCCCAATCCATTATTTGCTCATCAACTGTTGAATCTCCAAAACTACTACGATCAAGAGTTTCAAGCTGCTCAGGCTGCCGCTCGCATGGTGGTTAGTAGTATTATTAGAGGAAGTTTCTGTATTCAGAGTGTTGTTATAGATCCAGAGAGACCGCCAAGATGATGCTCCACCAGATCCAGTTCTTGCACGCGCTCAACAAGCAAAGTGGGTAACTCAAATCTAATAAATTCATACCTTTAATGTTCCAGCGGCGTCATGGAAGTCGTCAAACGTGGAGAAATGACAATCGGATATAAACAGACTCATCCAATCGTAAGTGAATATTTTCAGATTGATCAAGCCATGAACTTTCAGAATGGAAGCGTCGAATTCAAATGTGTCCATCTGAGGTGCAAGAGACCATACAAGACCGAAGATGGCCTCTTTAACCATAACATCCTCAAACACTAACAATTTCAATTTTCCTATTTATTTTGAAAGTAAAATTTATTTTATATGTTTCGTGATAAATCCATTTAACAACATGAAAGTCCGATTGGGAAATGGGATCAACATAAGATATACAGTAGTCAAGCTGATTTTAATTATTGGTTTGCCAATCGATTGGAGAGTTGATGGCACATGTTTATTTTAAGGGCTCAATTTTGTATCACGTGACCTCTCCCAAAAACTTTCTTATTTGTGCCACGACTAAAAACGTGTTCCAAATATTCAACCATAAATTATAAATCAATAATCCAAATCAGTTCGAACAAAAAATGTTCGACCGGGTGGCTTTTGTCTCCCTCTTCCTGCTCCATGTCTCCTTCGTAGAATCTGGAAAGATTCATGACATTTTGATGAAGATTGGAAAACGAGGCCTTACTCAACAACAACTTCAAAAAACCATGATTGAACTCAGTATGGGAAATTTGGATCCTGAAAGGCGGCTTCTAAAACCAGTCAATTTTTCAGAGTTCTCTAGGCAACGTGCTGAATGGGAATCAGCCACCGCCGAGCAAATCAACGCTACAAAATGGAATAATGCTCAGAATTTAGTGAATCACTTAGTGGAAACTTCCTCTTCGGAGAATAAATACTTCAATGAGTCGTTCAACTGGATTGAATCAATTATTAGCTCGGATATGACTGCGGAAATTTGTGAAGATGAGAAGAAATTCAATTCTTGTTAGTTATTTCATGCTTCTAAAGTAATCCAAAATAAGGAATTTCAGTCCAATATATCAAGTACATGAAACAAATAGCTTCCCAATACAAAAAGAGCCAGGATGATATCAAAAAGTTGTTCAAAATTGAAGATACTGATAAAAACACACTTCAAATTGGTATTACGTTTGAGCAGATGGAGAAGAATGATATCAAAGTGGTTATGAATTATGATATCACTTTGAAAACTACGGTAAATTCAGAATAGAAAATGGTTCTCGACTTGAGCGCTTATCTTTCAGTTTGTAAAGCTTATAAACGAGAGTATTTTCTCGATTACTCATGTGAAACAAGGTGGAAGTTGCTTGGATCATGGATTGGTTGGATACACTACTTTCGAAAAAGAAGATGTGATTTTATATTTGGAAACTCATCCAGATGCTAAAACCTTTTTGAATCTTTTCACTCCAAAAGTATTCCAATATTCTGAAGATACCAAATTCTCTGATTTCGATGTGAATCATCTTCCAAGTGCTTGGCTCTTGGAAATGACTGGGGCTAAAGTTGAATTTTGTGGTAAAAGTCAAGGAGAAGGTAATTCTCAATATATTCCTATCCCTTTTAAATAAGTCTCTTATTCCAGAAAATTTCCGTTCTTGGTACCAACGATTTGGTCAAATGTGGCATCCAAAAGCCGGGGATGATGACTTCCTCACAATTCAAGGATTGGATTTAGAAGGGAATATTTTGACTGCCAGAGTGACTATGAAATTACAAATTGGAACAAATGAATCAGCTCCAATTCATGACTGGAACTTCAAAATTCGAGCAGAATCGGTAATATCTTGAGAGTTTAATCAATTTTCATTCTGTCAATTTCAGAAAGAGGACAAGCATTGGTCAATTAATTCTGTTGAAGTTTTATGTCCTGCTACCGTATCGAATATAATGGATGAAAACTATCTGGCCATTCGAGATGTAGTTGGAGCCACATTCAATTTATATGTCAATGATAGAGATCAATGGTATATGGCTACAGACTTTGCAAGGCATTTTAGGAAGTATGGAGAGAAGGCTGAACTTTGGATTTGTGATAAACAATATACTGATGTTGAAAGTGTTCCGAAAACATTCTGGGTTCATGGTAGAGAGTGGAATGCTACTATAATTGTTAGTTTTTTTCCGTGAGAATTGTCAAAAACATTGCTTTGAGTTCAGGGTTATTCAATTATGCACGACTTGAAACCACTTCCAGCAAAGGAGGATACTGATTTCACTTTGAGAATCAGAATGCAACCTCCAGGAGAGACTCCAGTTCCAGGAGACATTCTTGGCTCTAACTGGAAGTTTCATATCAAATGGGTAAAGTTTTCATGAACTTAAAAACGGTTTGAATATTCTGTTTTTTTTTAGGATTCCGACGATCAATTCTACTATTTCTACAAAGTCGAGTTTTCGTGTCCACAATACATGAATCCTGATGAAGGATGGTTCAGATACTTGGGAAGACATCGAGGAATTGCAGATGGAGGTGATTAGTTTTCATCGCTGATTTTGTTGGTGAAGAACAAGAGAACTGAAAGAAGTAATAGTGAAAGATTAAAAATAATAAATCGTTTTTTTTTATTTAAGATAAACTTTTGAATTACCAAGCACAATTCCATAACAGGCGATACTGCATTGAATTCTGATTGGTTCAGAGAACATCATCTTAAAACAGTCCAAGGTTTAACTTCCATCTGAAAATAAGTATGGTTGAACTTTGTCTTGCCTACATTCTTAGAATGTGAGCCTGAATGTTCAAACTCCAACCATCAACTGGCGCTGATCCCAAACAAAGAACAAAGATAAATTAAAAAGTTTATTCAAAGAGACAAGAGATCAACAGATTGCTAACATAATATAGATTAAAATAATATCACTTATTGATGTTTTGACTGAAAATGACCTTTGAGACCGCTCCATGACAAATATGTCCTTTCGCATTTGGCACATGAATATTTTCGATAGTTCTTCTTTCCTTCATTGTATTCTGAAGCTTCACCGAAAGTGCATCCATTGACTTCCATAAGTTTTCTTTCAGGTTGACGCTTTCTGTATGGAGCAGATCGTTTTGCTTTTGCGACGGTAATTGGGGCGACAGGAGCTGGAGCTTGAGCTGAAACAGGAGTAGGCTCTGAAGTAGGCGCTGGAGAAATGGCATTGTTTGTGAGTGCTCCCATCAAAATTTTGAGCATTTCTTGCATATTTTTCGCATTTTCCTCCATATGTTGATTTTGCTTCGCCACACAAACCAGCATTTGTTGTGTCATGACTTCGAACATCTTGTCCTGTTTCTCTACCATTTCGTCCTGTTTTTTCATCAATGTTTCGATCAATTCCTCTTGTCGATTCACAGTAGAGGTAATCTGAAAAATAGTATTGTTCATAAAACTTTGAGAAAAGAAAAAGTTATAAAATGAAAAACTTACACTTTGTGGGGTCCAATTGTTAGGGCGAACATTTGCAACTGCAAGCGGCATAGGTGGCTGTGGCTGAGCTTGTTCACCGTAAAAAGCGTGTGATCCTGGAGCCTGTGGAGCATAGAAAGGAGACGGTGGTGGAGTTTGTGGAGCATAAAAAGGTGGGTTTGAAGCTTGTGCAGCATGGTGAGCAGCCATTTGACGTCTGGCGGCGGCCTGGTACAGATGATTCTCCATATTCATTTTGAGAAGAAGACGATGAGAATAGAGTTGAGATTGAAGAATACAGTCCGAAGACGAGAATGAGGTACTTTTTTGGTCTGGAAGGGTCCTTTTATACCGATCAGCGTGGGCGGAGTCTTAGGAAAGGGGAGGAGTCTAAATGATGATGATGTTAAGATAAGTACTGTATGCTGTAAAAAAATGATGATAAATCGAAAAACTATGTAAGCATCTGAAAAATGATGACGAGGACCATCTTATCCAAGAAGAGATCTTTATCTTTATTATCATCCTAATCTTTAAATCGTCATCA
Organism: Caenorhabditis doughertyi; assembly: GCA_963572265.1. Taxonomy (NCBI): domain Eukaryota; kingdom Metazoa; phylum Nematoda; class Chromadorea; order Rhabditida; family Rhabditidae; genus Caenorhabditis; species Caenorhabditis doughertyi. The sequence goes on from OY751554.1 coordinate 13,026,202, forward strand.
TTTTCCAGATCCTCACATAATTTTTGGATTTATCATCATTTTTTTACAGCATACAGTATTTATCTTACCATCGTCATCATCTAGACTCCGCCTCTTTTCCAAGACTCCGCCCACTCTGATCCGTATAAAAGGGCCATTCCAAGCCAAAAAAGTACCTCATTCTCGTCTTCGGACTACCGTCTTCAATCTCAACTCTATTCTCATCTCCTTCTTCTCAAAATGAACATGGAAAATGCACTGTACCAGGCCGCTGTCAAGCGCCAAATGGCTGCTCAACATGTTGCACAAGCTCCAACACCACCAGCTTATTACGGTCAAGCTCCGTCACATTCTGCTTACTATGCTCCACAGGCTCCAGGATCATCGGATTTCTATGCGCAACCAGCACCGCCACCAACACCAACCCCACTTGCTGTTGCAAACATTGGCCCAAATAATTGGACTCCACAAGATGTAAGTTTCTAATTTTATAATTTTCCTATTTATGCAATTCATATCTTTCAGATTAACTCCATCGTGACTCGGCAAGAAAAGATGATCGAAGCATTGGTGTTGAGACAAGACAAAATGGCAGAGAGACAGGACAAGATGTTCGAAGTCATGACGAAGCAAATGATTGAAGTCGTGATGAAACAAAATCATCAAATGGAGGAAAGTGCAAAGAATTCGCAGGAAATGTTCAAAGTTTTGATGGAAGTACTCGCAAACAATGCTATCGCTCCAGCTCCAACTCCAGCGCCTATTTCGGAACCTGCCCCAACTTTTGCTCCTACTCCTAATACAACTCCAGCTCCTGCTCAAGATCCAGCTCCTGTCGCCCGCCGCGCCGTTGCAAAAACCACACGATCTGCTCCATACAAAAAGCACCAACCTGAAAGGAAACTTATGGAAGTCGATGGATGCACTTTCGGTGAAGCTTCGGAATACAATGAAGGAAAGAAGAACTATCGAAAATATTCATGTGCCAAATGCGAAAGGACATATTTGTCATGGAGTGGACTCAAGAATCATTTCAGATCAACACATCAATAAGTGATATTATTTTAGTTCTTAATATTTTGCAATCTCCTGATCTCTTGTCTTTTTTAATAAACTTTAAATAGTCATCTTGTTTTTTTTCACATTTATGTTCATTCTGCAATCGTTCACTTTCCCTCCAACTCTTCGACATGAAGCATAAGAACAATGTTTTTCTGGAATATAATTTAGAGGCAGATGTCCTTTCTTCAGCGCTAGGAATAGATTCTGCTACTCAAAGCAATGGGGACTGAGTTTAAAAAGTCCCTAACGTGACCTTCAATCCCTCTTCAATAATGTCAAAACCAAACTCCGGCAAGAAAAAAAACGTGTCCCCAATAACCAATCCTACGAAAAAAATCAATAATCCAAATCAGTTCGAACAAAAATGTTCGTTCGTGCGATTTTCGCCTTCATCTTCCTTCTCCATGTCTCCTTCGTGGAATCTGGAAAAATTCAGGATGCACTGAAAAGATTTGAACGACGAGAACAATTCAAGAATCTTGACAGTCTTACAAAAGCTATCAGTAAGTTGAACAGTAGCTTGACTAAAATGCGTTCTTTATTCCAGATTTCCATAAAGAACGTCTTCATTGGGAATCTGCTACCGCTGATCAGATCAACTCAACAAAGTGGAATACTGCTCGGAATTTAGTGAATCATTTTGTGGAAATTTCCTCTTCAGAGAATACTTATTTCAAAGAATCTTTTGATTGGATGGAATCAATCGCTAGTGCGGATATGACTACGGAAATTTGTGGAGATGAGAAGAAATTCAATTCTTGTGAGTTCTAAATTGGGTTCCATACTGATAGGGGTTTTCAGTCCAATACCTGAAGTACATGTTTCAAACGGCTTCCCAATACAAAAAGAGTCAAGATAATATCAAAAGATGGTTCACAGTTGTCGATACTGAAAAAGATATCCTCCAAGTTGATATGGCATTCGAACAGACTGATAAAAATGATATCAAAGTGCAAATGCATTATGATGTCACTTTGAAAACTACGGTATTCCCTATCAACAGTAATACTTAATTGATAACAGTCTCTTTCAGTATGTACGTAGATTAAACGACAGTATATTCTCCATCACTCATGTTGTTCAAGGGGGAAGTTGTCTGGAACATGAAATCGTCGGATACACTTCTCTTGAAAACGAAGATGTGATTGGTTATGCAGAATACCATCCAGATGCAAAAAGACTTCTGAATCTCTTCACTCCAAAAGTATTCCAATATTCTGAAGATACCAAATTCTCTGATCTAGACGTTACCCATCTTCCAACTGCTTGGTTGCTAGGATTACCGGAAGATACTCTTATTTCCATTTGTGCTGATCGAACATACACCGTTGGTGAGTTTTTTTTGTTCAGTGCGCCACGGTAAACATCCTTTTTTACAGAACCATTCCAATCCTGGTACCATAGATTCAGTCAGATGTGGCATCCAAAAGCTGGAGATGATCAGGCGATTACAATGCAAGGATTGGAATTAAAAGATGGAAGTTTGATAGCCAGAGTAACAATGAAATTGCAAATTGGGACAAATGGATCAGCGCCAGTTCATGATTGGAATTTGAAAATTCAGGCTCACATGGTAAGATGTTCAATTAGACCTGGATTCATCATGCTAATTCTCAGAAGGAAGACAAATCTTGGACCGTCACTGAAGTTGAAGTTCTATGTCCTGCTACTATCTCTAATCTGATGAACGAGAACTACTTGGCAATTCGAGATGTTGTTGGAGCCACATTCAATTTATATGTTAATGATAGGAAACAATGGTACACAGCTACAGACTTTGGAAAGCATTTCAGAAAGTATGATGAGACGATTGAACTGTGGAGTTGTGATGAAAAAGTGGAGGATTCTGATGACTTGCCGAAATACTTTTGGCTCAATGATAAGTTGTGGAATGCCACTATGATTGTGAGCCTGTGACTTTTATTTCGATGTGAACTGTTTTTTATATTTCAGGGCTACATGATAAAAGAAGAAATGGATCCAACTCCGGCCGCCGAGGGCAGTTTTGTAATGAGAGTGATGATGAGACCACCAGCCGATGCTCCACACAAAGGAGATGTTTTCGGTTCGGATTGGAAGTTTTATATCAAATGGGATAATATGGATCAATTTTACTATTTTACAAAGGCTGAATTCACATGTCCAAAGTTTATGAAAAAGGATGGACAATGGAGTCATTATAGAGGACTTGGAAGTATTCGAAGAAAAATTGAACAGATGGGAAAGACTTCTCATATTGGGTATGGAATTGAGAAATAAACAATTAGAATATGATAGTTTTTTTCTTCATTCTTTTTTTGTCTTTGGGTCTTTTTTCCTTTTTTCCGTACAGTACCCCTTATTTTTAAATTGAGAGTAGCAAATCAAAACACTATTTCAACTAAAAAGGATTTATTATTTTTACTCTTTTACTTTTACTATTTTCACTTCTCTTATTCTTCATTGAAAATAAACAGCAATGGAAGTTAATCCATTCCCACTTTCACATTTCCTCGATGTCTAATAAAGAATCGGAAAATGTCATTTCCAGGATTCATGTATTGTGGACATGAGAATTCGACTTTGTAGAAGTAGTAGAATTGATCGTCGGAATCCTAAAAATCATAACAAAACTGTTTCCAAGTTAATGAAAATCTTACCCATTTGATATGAAACTTCCAAACGGAGCCAAGAATGTCTCCAGGAATTGGGGTCTCTCTTGGAGGTTGCATTCTGATTATCAATCTGAAATAAGTATCCTCCTCTGCTGGAAGTGGCTTCAAGTCTTGCATAGTCGAGTAACCCTAAATTCATAAGATTGCATTTGATAATTCTCAGAAAAACTAACAAGTATAGTAGCATTCCACTCTCTACCATGAACCCAGAATGTTTTCGGAACACTTTCAACATCAGTATATTGCTTATCACAAATCCAAAGTTCAGCCTTCTCTCCATACTTTCTAAAATGTCTCGCAAAGTCTGTAGCCATATACCATTGATCTCTATCATTGACATATAAATTGAATGTGGCTCCAACTACATCTCGAATAGCTAGATAGTTTTCATCCATTATATTCGATACAGTAGCAGGACATAAAACTTCAACAGAACTAATTGACCAATGCTTGTCTTCTCCCTGAGATTGACGGAATAAAAATGAATAAAACTCTCGAGATGTTACCAATTCTGCTCGAATTTTGAAATTCCAATCATGGACTGGAGCTGATTCATTTGTTCCGATTTGTAATTTCATTGTCACTCTGGCAGTCAAAATATTCCCATCCAAATCCAATCCTTGAATTGTGAGGAAGTCATCATCCCCTGCTTTTGGATGCCACATCTGACCAAATCGTTGGTACCAAGAACGGAAATTTTCTGGAATAAGAGACTCATTTAAAAGGGATAGGAATATATTGAGAATTACCTTCTCCTTGACTTTTACCACAAAATTCAACTTTAGCCCCAGTCATTTCCAACAGCCAAGCACTTGGAAGATGATTCACATCGAAATCAGAAAACTTGGTATCTTCAGAATATTGGAATACTTTTGGAGTAAAAAGATTCAAAAAGGTTTTAGCATCTGGATGAGTTTCCAAATATAAAATAACATCTTCTTTCTCAAAAGTAGTGTATCCAACCAATCCATGATCCAAACAACTTCCACCTTGTTTCACATGAGTAATTGAAAAGATACTGTCATCGTAGCCAAGGACAAACGTAGCTTTCAAAGTTATATCATAATGCATTGTGACTTTGATATCATTCTTATCAGTCTGCTCAAACATCATATTCACTTGAAGAGTTTCTTTATCTGTATCCATTATTGTGAACATTTTCTTCAAGTCATCAGGATTCTTTTTGTATTGGGAAGCCACTTGTTTCATGTATTTGATGTATTGGACTGAAAATTATTGATGGTATGAGATGTAAATCAATCTGTAACTTACAAGAATTGAACGTTTTGTCATCTCCACAAATTTCAGTTGTCATATTCGGACTAATGATTGATTCAACCCAATCAAATGATTTTTTAAAGTACTTGTTCTCCACGGAGGATATTTCCACAAAATGGTTAACCAAATTCTGAGCATTATTCCATTTTGTGGCATTCACTTGACTAGCCGTCATGTGTTTGTACAAGAAATCTTTCGCAGTGATGGCTGAAAACATTTCAAATAGCTTCGGATACTTTTTTCTGTTCCTCTCAACTCACTTTCTTCAAATTCTCTGTCAAAGTGCGAGTATCTTCTCCCTACATACTTCAGGGAATTTTCAATTTTTCCGGATTCTGCCAATGGAACATGGAGAAGTAGAAGGATGACAAAAGCCACCCGAGCGAACATTTTTGTTCGAACTGATTTGGATTATCGACTTTTTTTCGTCGAATTAGTTATTGGGGACACGTTTTTAATCGTGGCACAGATCACGAGGTTTTTGGGTAGGTCACGCGATATATTCAGTAAAAAAATAAATTTGTAGACTCTTCAAATAAAACGTGTCCTCAATATTCAAACCGAAATTATGAATCAAAATCAGTTCGAACAAAAATGTTCGCTTGGGTGGCTTTTGTCATCCTTCTACTTCTCCATGTTCCATTGGCAGAATCCGGAAAAATTGAAAATTCCCTGAAGTATGTAGGGAGAAGATACTCGCACTTTGACAGAGAATTTGAAGAAAGTGAGTCGAAAGGAAATGGAGACTAGCCTCCGAAACTATTCGAAACGTTTTCAGCCATCACTGCGAAAGATTTCTTGTACAAACACATGACGGCTAGTCAAGTGAATGCCACAAAATGGAATAATGCTCAGAATTTGGTTAACCATTTTGTGGAAATATCCTCCGTGGAGAACAAGTACTTTAAAAAATCATTTGATTGGGTTGAATCAATCATTAGTCCGAATATGACAACTGAAATTTGTGGAGATGACAAAACGTTCAATTCTTGTAAGTTACAGATTGATTTACATCTCATACCATCAATAATTTTCAGTCCAATACATCAAATACATGAAACAAGTGGCTTCCCAATACAAAAAGAATCCTGATGACTTGAAGAAAATGTTCACAATAATGGATACAGATAAAGAAACTCTTCAAGTGAATATGATGTTTGAGCAGACTGATAAGAATGATATCAAAGTCACAATGCATTATGATATCACTTTGAAAGCTACGTTTGTCCTTGGCTACGATGACAGTATATTCTCCATCATTCATGTTCTTCAAGGGGGAAGTTGTTTGGAACATGGAATAGTTGGATATACATCTATGGAGCAAGAGGAAAATGTGATACAGTACTTGGAAACTCATCCAGATGCAAAAACTTTCTTGAATCTTTTCACTCCAAAAGTATTCCAATATTCTGAAGATACCAAGTTTTCTGATCTAGATGTAAATCATCTCCCAAGTACAAGGCTGTTAGAAATGACTAAAGCTGAAATTTTAATTTGTGAGGATGATCCTGGTAAAATTCAAGGAACAGGTAAGTTTTGATATGTTTCTTTCGAACGTGGGTTTCTTCTTTCAGAAAAATTCCGTTCTTGGTACCAGCGATTCGGTCAGATGTGGCATCCAAAAGCCGGAGATGATGAGGCTATCACACTGCAAGGATTAAATTTGGATGGGAACATTTTAAATGCCAGAGTGACCATGAAATTACAAATTGGAACAAATGAATCAGCTCCAGTTCATGATTGGAACTTCAAAATTCGTGCAGAATTGGTAACATCTTGAGATTTCAATCCATTCTCGCACTCTTATTTTTTAGCAAGAAAACAAGCATTGGTCAATCAACAGGGTCGAAGTTCTTTGCCCTGCTACCGTCTCGAATATAATGGATGAGAACTATCTAGCCATTCGAGATGTAGTTGGAGCCACGTTCAATTTATATGTCAATGATAGGAAACAATGGTATACAGCTACAGACTTTGGAAAGCATTTCCGAAAGTACGGGGAGACGGTTGAATTCTGGAATTGCGGACAACAGTACACAGATCTTGATAATATGCCCAAAAGATTCTGGATACATGATAGATTCTGGAATGCTACTATGATTGTAAGTGAAACATTTTGTGTCAATAAACTACTTATACTGAGCTTCAGGGTTATTCAATTATGCACGACATGAAACCACTTCCAGCAGAGGAGGATACTGATTTCACTTTGAGAATCAAAATGAGACCACCAAAAGAGACTCCATATAAAGGTGACATTTTTGGATCGAACTGGAAGTTTTATATCAAATGGGTAAGTATTTTTCAAGAAACTTTTCAACAAAATTAATGAATTTCAGGATTCAAATGATCAATTCTACTATTTCTACAAAATCGAATTTTCGTGCCCTCAATACATGAGACCTGGTGATGGATCGTTTAGACGACTTGGGAGGCATAGAGGAATTGGAAATTATCCGGATAAGAAATAATTAAAATTCAATTGAAGATTCATAATTTTTTTCTTGTAATAAATAATCGAATGGAAGTGTTTAGTATCTTGCCTAATGATGGTCCTAACTTTGAAATTTCCAGATTCTTTTCTCTTTTAATTTCTCGTTCTCCGTCGCGGATTTTGTTTTTTAAAATATCAACTATCAACTATCACTGGACCCCACTTTTCCGGCTGGTGAAAGCAGGATGTGAAGGAAATTTACACTTTTTGAGACTTGAATTCAGAAAAAAAATCTGGTGATCAAAGTTTTTGGAACTCAAGTTTTTTTTTTGAAACAATCAAAGTGAAAGGCATTTTTGAGTAATTTGTGAAATTCATTTTTGACAGTGAGTAAAAAATATAAGAGAATAAAGTTATACGCGTTTTTGAAATTTTGGACATCTATTTTGAAACTTTTAGCAACTTCAGGATAGCTGAGCAAATTTTTGGCTTTTTGAGTAAGTTTTCACGATTTCCAGGAATATCAAGCAAGTGCAGAATGGGGCACCGACGATGTCTTTTATTGTGTTGTATGTACTTTTATCACTTTTTATTTCTTGGAGCAAATAAATTGTTTATTTTTTGACTTTCTTTTGCTAAACACACGTATAACACCGAGCCAAAGAATCAAATGGTTCTCGAAGATCTGTAAATTTTTGTCAACAATGATCACAAAAAGTCAAAAAGTCAGTCATTAAAATACATCATTTTGGTTGAAAGTGGATATGCGAGTCCAGGGTTTTGGAGACTAATTTGAATTACTAATTTTATTGTAAACCGGTAATTGAAAGTGAGAAAGGAACGGGGTAGTGGGGAAGGAAGGAACAAAACAGACAGAAACAAGAAAGAAAATGGGGAAAAATAAAACACTAGAAAATGATTACGATAATGTGTTATGAAGTTATGAAAAACATAAAAGGTGAATGACAATCGAGAGGCTGTGTTTGAATTAAGAACGTTGGACGTATATAACATACACGTACATCACAAAGAAAATACAACCAACAAAAACGGATGAAACAAGCTAGGAATGTCGAAAAAATTTGAGAGACAATTAAAGCGCTATATCATGGACTACAAAAGACGAAAGTCATGGACTGAATCAAGTCTGTTCTGAAAAATGTGCTTGGAAGATGACAACAAAAGAAAACTAAGATTACAATGAAAACGGATGAAAACAAAAATGCTATGGAAGATGAGAAACTGAACTAAAACAAATATCAAACTATCAAGTAGCAAAATGATAATCGAATTCTCGTAGAACGTGCATGTTGTTCGTAACGATAATAACGATTGGTTAGCTTGTGAAGCCTTGGGAAAGGGAGAATCGGAAGAAATGGGAGAATCGGAAGATGATTTCTGAGAGAATCTGAAACTAGAGGAAGTGAGCTGTGATGAGAAAGGTTGGAAGACACGACATGAGTATTGATTGTTGGGAAAACTGAAAGTTGGAGTTTCAGAATATTGAACGAGGAAACTAGGAAGAAGATGCTGGAAGATGTGCAAGAAAGGAAGAAGAATCTGAAGGATAACGTCATTTGCAAGGTGAAGCATGAGGTAACTGGACTAGCAAAAAGCAAAACGATATTATTTGAAAGATATCCAGGGAAATGAAAAGTTGAGATGTTTGCTTTTGAGGAGTTGGAAAAAGATTCGAGAGGAGGTTTAGGGGGAGAGGCACAAGAAGGCATTGAAGGCTTTGGACATTGAGGATCAAACGATGTTCCTGTGAGAATCGAGGATGAGATGAGAGAGCTGATTAGAAGATGTGGAAGTGGAAGAATTGGAGAAGTGACTTGTGGAGTTTCGGAGAGTTTGAAGATGTTGGGCTAGAATAAGGAAGATGGACTAAAAATATTGCTTGAAAACAATGCGACTGCGATCAGAAGAAGAAAAGCGGCAGCCGTTGGATAAGTTACAGATGAAGTTGGAAGACGAATGAAGCAGATGAGCAACTTATTATGGCAGCCTCTTGTGGCATTTTGTTGAGCCACATCTGTAAGAATTAATTTCAAATTAAAATTCTTTTGTTAGTGAGAATGATTCAACTTACAGGCACTCGTTGGGCTTCTCATCAGCCGAAAGCTCCTCCAAAGTTTCTTTTGAATAGTAAGAAATGGTGACTTCCTCGCCAAACTTGATATCCTTGATTGCGTAGACGGCGACTCTCGGCAGAACGACATCACTCTCCAGCTCTCGTGTGTGGGTCACCACAAAAGCAGCACTCGGATCGCACGAGTGGCTCATGAACCGGATGATGTTGCCGGTTCTCCGCGAATCAATCGCCAATTCCTCGTCCATCACAATCACGTCGGCTTGGTAAGAAGTGTCAGCTCTCTCGTTGACGATCATCAATTCTCCTGTGTACTCTCCAATGTACTCGCCTCCCTTGATATCCGCTCCGGCTCGTAGACCGTAGCCTTTTGATCCTTCATGGAAGACAACAAGAGGTTTTTGTTGTCCTCTTTGAAGGTTTCGGCGTGGGCAGGAAGAGGTGCACCCACAAGCATCCGAACACTCCACCATCAACCTTATACTCGAAGCATCGAACTTCGTCAAATCCAAAAGACCGGTCTTGGTGGTCATCACAAAACATTCTGGATCCGTTATTCCGTGGAGTTTATCGAACTAAAAAATATGTTATTGAGGAAACTTTTCAACGAAAAAACCAACCATTTGTGTACAAACACACGTTTTGTGTTTCTCACATCCAAAGGAATATTTTTTTGCTGTTCTTGTCTTCTTCACTTTTTTGAACTCCTTGTTGTAATTTTGCTTCATACAGTGCTCCAACACTTTTTCACTCATAACATTAACCGTAGTGTACTGAAAAGTTGGAATTTAATTGTTACGTTGAAGAGGTCAAGAAAGTCAGGATTTAGTTCTCAATTACATGTTATCAGTTTTGGTCAAACATCAGCTTTAGAGAGAAAATACTCACATTGTAATTTGGAGGTGCACGATCTTTTCTCAATGACATGTAAAGGACTGGGGCTAATGAATACTCCAACTGCATTACGCTGTGGAAATAACTCAAATCCTCAAAATCCCACATCATCGACTTGAAGTCCATCGTGTGTCCTTGAAGTCTCAAAATCTCAGCTTCTCTCCTCACTTCCTCATCGTCTCCATTCTCCCTCATGTATTTCAAGAAGTTGGATCTCATCCTACCAACTTGAAGCGTCACCTCTGCACTTTCTTCAAAGAATGACTGGGGGTAGGTGTAATGAACCGCCCATCCTTCATAGAAGACATGCCAGTGCATTTCCTTTTTCTTCTCCTCATTCTTCTTCGTCCTCTTCTTTGGATCCTTCACTTCTCTCTCCTCATCTTCCATGACACATTGAATCGTCCAGCTCCTGTTGTTCTTCGTTGTGTTCCTATCGTAGTCATCCTCCGTGAACTTTCGATTTGGAACTCCCGGATAAGTTCTTGGAAGCCTGAGGGATCCTTTGACTTTCCTTTCTTCCCTATCCATAGCTCGTCGAGCTTCTTCGCATGAAGCTGGGACTTCGAACTTGAGTTTATTCACATATTTGATTTTGGGGAGTCGGTTGCGAACGTTGCGAGAATACACGATGGCGACAGGGAGACTGAAATGCAAATTTAACTGGAAGAAATTCAAGATATTTTGACAAACTTTTGAAGACACACTTCTCTAAAATGCTTTTTAGACATCTAGAAAAGCTCTTCGAAATGAGAAAATAAACTTCTAATACAAAAATGAACTTACTCCTCCACAAAATCATCATCTTCTTCATCACTTTCTTCAACCTCTTCCTTTTCAACCTTCATCTTCAATGGGCGTCCTCTCTTCCTTTCGGGTTCAACTAGTTCCGCTTGTACTTTCTCTTCCTCTTCATTATCTCCTCCAACATTCATTTGTGCCTCATCTTCTTGCTCCATCATCTTATCTTCCTCTTCTCCCACGAGTTCCTCCGCAATATTGTCCAGATTTGGCTCCTCAGCAACCACATTTTCCACTGGTACAATATCGATATGATTATTTCCTCCTTGCTTATACTCTTCCCTCAGATGTCGGTAAAGACCTTCATAAATCTCATCATTGTAAAAATTAAAATAATGCTCAAATCCTGGGCCGTCCTCTTGATTGGCTTCCTCTTCTACGTTTCCTTCGTTTCCATCGTTTGCGCCTTGATTTGGGTTCTCGACTATCACATCATTTGCTGGAACCACGGCTTGCACGATCTCGACTTGGGCGATGACGTCATCCGCTTCTGGCGGGGCAATCGGTCTGAAAACTGATTTATAAAGATAACATAGATCTTTTGACAACTTAGAAAAAGTCAGCTTTAAGGAAGTTCAATTCCGAAGTTTAAGCCAGAAAAGTGCTCAAAATTTTTTGAATGGTCATTTTAAACTCAGTCAGAAAACCTTGAGAAATGATCATTTTGTAAACTGTAAAAAAATTACCTGGGTGAGGGTGTGGGTCTTCTGGAGTTTTCAGCAAATCTTACTCTCTTTGGTCTTCCTTCAGCAGGAGCAGCGTCATTTTTTGAGGTGCTGGGTCTGAAAACAATAAAACTTGTAAAACGTGTAGATGATAGAAAGGTCTTCAAAAACATTTTGAGCATCTTTTCTTGAAGGTTTCTTTGAGAATTAGGAAGAATGAATACTTACCTGCCGTATTTTCTTGGCCTTCTGAGAACTATTCTTTTATTATCCTCTTCCTGCTCTTGATTTTCGTCGGGGGTGGCCGATGTGGACGGTCTGAAAATACTGTTAATCCAAAAAAAAACGTATTTTCATCTTAAGCTTTTGGCAAAATCAAAATCAAATGGGACTACACAGCAGTAAACTTGAGTTACCTTTGAACTCCTAACGACCGTGAACCTCTGGCTCCAAATGTTCTCCCTCTCAATTCGGCTTCATGACGACTTTGCCAATTGTTGCGGAACGTCATGAAATGTGGGTAGACTCCGGTCTGCCTTAGCCTCCGTTCCACCTCTTCAACATCATTATTTTCCACAACAATCCATTTTTGGAGGTTGTTTTTGAGGGCTTCCTCCAGTCCTTTGACAAGACTTTGAATTTCGGGAACTGAAAGAATTTTGAAGATTCGATTTCTGAAATCTCAGAAAAGGTATGGTTTAAATTAGCCCTATAGATAGCTAGTTAATTCATACAAAACGTCATGACTTTTCATTGATTGGATGAGGTTCCGAGACTTCCTTCATACTGAACGGAGCATGAAACTAATCTCACCTTGGAAATGAATTCTCATTCTGTTGTGGACTGCCAATTGCAATCTCTCCCATTCTTGATCGTTCTCATCAAATTCCAAAACTTGAAGAGTTGGAAAGTCTGCAATGAGGGTTACGATGCACTCTCTGAGTTGATCGTTCGTGTTTGGGGCGGTGCTGGTGGATGCAGAACTTGTGTGTGAGGCCATTTCTAACGAGTATTATGCAATACTTTGTTGTGAGATTAGCTGCAAATATGTTGTATGTTAGAGAGAAAGAGTTTTGAAATTAGTTAAATGTTGAAAAAAGAAAATGAAGATAAATAAAAAAGCGTTGTGCATCTATTAAAGGAGAAAAAATAACACGAAAAATAGGAAACTATGGGTTCACGCCTACAAAAATTGAAGAAAGATGTTTTGAAGAGTGATTCACTACTATACAGAACGATTAGTCAGTACGAATAAAAACAACAGTACAAAACAAGTCCTTTTTTGTATCCGAAGAGAAAAAAACAGATCAAATCCTACCCAGACTCTAATAGTATATTCTATTGCACAAAGATAATGAAGGTTCAAAAAAGGTGATAACAAGAGCTCTTTATCTATGATAACCATTTTAGAAAGGAAAAGGAAATGAATGGGAGGTGAGAGGCGGAGAAGAAAGACAGGTGATATTAAAGGAGGACTAAAGTCATGTTTTTTTATTGTTGTAATCGAATGTATAGGTTATGATCATTGTTGAACTGCATATGAAAAGTTCTAAAAATTTCTCTGAAACGCGCACGAAAACGGCCAAAATCGAGATGTATTTTTTCTGGCCGAGGGCCGAGGGCCTAGGAGGCGCCCATATGGCTGGGGTCGATTTACGCAGCGTTGTCACACTCATCATCGTTTTCATTCGTTTTTGTTTTTTATTCGATTATTTCACGTTTTTCTTCTCTTCTTTTCAAACCTAAAAATATTTCTAGGCAAAATTTAGTGAAAAAATCGAATAAAATGCAAAAACGAATGAAAACAATGATGAGTGTGACAACGCTGCGTAAATCGACCCCAGCCATCTGGGAGCCTCCTAGGCCCTCGGCCCTCGGCCAGAAAAAATACATCTCGGTTTTGGCCGTTTTCGTGCGCGTTTCAGAGAAATTTTTAGAACTTTTCATATGCATTTCAACAATGTTCATAACCTATACATTCGATTACAACAATAAAAAAACATGACTTTAGTCCTCCTTTAAAAAGAAGAAGGAGAAAGAGGAGGAGGACGACCTCCCAGTTACGTTGCCATTTCTATTTTTGAGAATAGAATGAATGGTTATTAATTACTAGTTAAAAACGAAAGAAATAGGAACTAGAAGTAGTACTCAGAAAATAAGATTTATAGTTCTTGACTGTCAGAAAGTTGGCAATTTTTCAATTTTGTGGTATTTTTCTGTCATAGAAAAAGGAACATTCGAAAAAGGTGGATGTCAATTCGGAATCAAATGAAGGAACATTACGTTTGCTCTTTGGGGACACTTGATAGTTTGAATCTAAAAAAAACTTTGAATACAATCACTAGAAAAATTTTCGAATAAAAATATGGAAATGAAAGTTATAGGAAAAACAACTTGCTCTCAAAAAGATATTGAGAACATAAGCAACTGTTTTCATAAAAGTCCAAAAGATATTGAATACACACAAAACAGTGTTTTAAAATAGAAAGGAAACATCGAAAAAGTTGGAATACAATTGGTTTGAGAGCCCTGGTAGTCTTGAAAATAATATTATTTTTCCCTAAATTGATTGTGAGTTTTTCAAATAATATAATTTTTTCGAACAATAATAATTTCAAAAATTTTTATTATGCTCTTCATTATGACACCTTTTGAGCTTCTCAATAATTCTGACGAAATCCATGGTAAAAAGGTACGACAAGGTGAAGGCGAGGGTAACTCTCTCTTGTTGTCGAATGAAATCAGAAAGAAGAGGCCACAATGCAACATGCACTTCTCTGATCATCTAATTCTCTTCTATCGTCCATGATGCCTCATTTCTCCCAACCGCCACCACCAAGGGAAAGGAGAGAGAGGAGAGAGTGGACTTGGACAGCAATGCTTTCCTTCTCCTTCTCTTTCATGCCTAGCTCCGATCGGAAAAGAGATGAAAAGAAGAAGAGATGCAAGACGCGTTTCGCTTATCGTTTTCTCTCTCTCTATTCCCTCTTTTTCTAACTTTCACGAATATCAAAACGGAGAGCGGAAAGAGAGGCGGAAAGTGTATTACACAGAAATAAGTGCTAAGGAATTCTGGGATTTGATAAACAAAATTTCAAGCGGAGAACAAGTTGCAACATTGAATATGTTCAAAGTCTTGAAAAAAAAAACAAGAAATTTCGGAAAAAAGGTCTACCGTGTTCTATCATATTCTTGAAAAAGTTTTGCAAAAGAACCTAAAATGAGAGATGTGAAAGAATCGGAAAGATGTAAGTTCTAATTAGGGAGTTTTCATTTTGATAAACAAAATTTCCGACGACGAATCGAGAAATGTCTTATTTCTTCAAGCTCCAGGGGGAAAAGCGGATTAGAAGGAATAGAGAAATAATTGTACGAAAGTAAGAAATGGGGAGAATTTACGATCAAGAAAAATATAATGAAATGGCTGCAACGTAAATTGTATCCTATATAAATTATGTTCAATATGCTCATGAACTTGAAACATAGCGAATCTTATCTTGGAGTTTTAGGACAAACTTTGCTTTGCGAACAGAAAAATTCATGATCTTTTGGAATTATCATCCAATACTATTATAATAGGGAGAATTTGAATTCCGGCACTTTGTAAAGAAACCGGGAAAAGGTATGGAAACAAAGCATTGAGAATGAGATTTAGGATAAGATTTTGATGCGTTTGTAGAAGAAACTAAACATTGCACACGTCACAAGGGGAAGTTGAGTTCTTCCTCCAAGACTATATTCATTTCAGGACCAAGATACCTGCTTGCAACAACAGATGGTCATTCGTTTCTTCCCATATGAACATCTTCAGGCACACCTTCCCAGTCTTGGGCGAGGTGAAGACGTGTAAACTGACAAATGACTCATTCAAAACAGCTGTGTCTATCTAATTAGACTATAAAAGTCAATACAAACGTTATTATCTTGGTTCTTATTGATCGTCTTCTAGTCGTCTGTTCACTTTCAACCATTTTTTCATCGTTCATCCTTTCGTCCTTAATCAATTTCTCTTTCAGTAAAATGTCCAAAAAGTTTGTCATCTCATTTGTCGTGGAAAATGTATCCAAGATGACTGAATATGGGTCTCACAGTCCTAAAGTTGAGCATTTCAATGTTCCTTGGTAGGTTTCGAACCTTCCCTTTTTTCAAAACACTGTTTTTTTCCAGGGGAGTTCGTGTTCGAAAAGTGGATGGTCATCTCTCTTTTATTGTCTGTTGCCTTAAAAATCGGATTCCAGAAGAACAGTTTTTCATCAGAACTAAGACCGTTATGATGATAAGATCAGTTAAAGGGATGAGTTATCCCAGACTTTCAGAAACAATCTTTGATAACACAAATGAAGGATGGGAAGAAATGAGATTTTTTGATTTCGAGCAAATGAAAAAAGAATATGTTGTTGGAGATAGAATATTGATTGAAGCTCACGTTGAGATTTTGGAAATGTCTGGGGTTGAGAGAAAGAAGCTAAGAAGTTTTGACGAGTCGACGAGAGAGTTGGCAGATACAGTACTCATTGTGGAAGAGCAGCGGTTTCATGTCTCAAAATTGGTAAGAATTACGGGACTTTTTCTGAAGTTTGTGTCTGATTTATTTGAACCCTATTGTTCTCGCTGATCAAATCTCCAAAACCCATAAACAGAGCTCTTATGTTCAAATCCCGCAACATAATTTACCTATTTCAGTTCCTTGCCGGCCAATCTTCCTTCTTCAAAGCCCTTCTTCTCGGCGGTTTCGAAGAATCCAGAATGTCAGAGATCCCACTAAAAGATATCAAAGCAGAAGACTTCCAAGTGTTTCTAGAACTCCTTCACGGAGAACATGAAGCTCTTACAGAAGGTACAATCGAAGGTGCTCTCCGCTTAGTTGATATGTATGATGTTCCAACTGCGAGACGTCAATGTGAGAAGTATCTGATCAAAGAGTCACAGAATACAATGAGATTCAAACTTCAATTGGCATGGAAATATAATTTGAATAGTCTCAAGGTAAGGAAGGTTCAGGGTTCATTACTGCAATTATAAATTTCAGAATGCGTGTTTCTTGAGCATGAAATCCGCCGCCCATGTACGTGATGCAATGGAATTGGATGACACCACCATGGATCCGTTTCTTGTGAGAGTTTTGTTGGAAAGACTTTTCTCGTTTGCTTCATAATTATATTATTGTAATCTCGGCAAGGAGCTTAATATTTGTTTTAATAATTTATTACTTTTCATAATAAATGTTTATAAATTTAATTATCAGAGTTTATATGACACAGACAGAAGATTTTCACAAAGAATCGAAAGAAAACATTTTGAAAACTTACTTACAGTTCAGGTTACATTCCAGAAAAATCACCAGTCCATTTCTCAGTCAATCATTATGGAAAAACTAAAGCCCATCGCTAGTCTAGTAAAATTAGATTACGGTATACGGTATACTGTATACCTTCCGTCATTATTCATCCTCACTCATATTTTGGTATACTTTCCAAATCAGATTAGTAAAGGGTCCAATGTAACCAATAAATGTTCAGCGTATACCTCAATCCAATCTCCACCATTCCATCCTGTTCATAGTCATCTCATCATCGTCTTTTCTATTTCAAAGTAATATTTGCCAACGATCATTTTTGCACACCGTCTTTTTTCTTTTCTCTTTATTTCTCATTCTCTTTTCTTCTTCTCTCCCTTATAAGTTTAATGTGGTCGTCGCTGCGCCCTCGATGGGACATACATTCGGACAAATACTATCAATTTTTTCACCTCTTTTTGATTCATTTTCTTGTCCGTTTTGAATTTGAAAGAAGAACTCGGCTCTTCTCTAGGCGTATAGATGTATTTTTATTTCCAGATTTTTCAAAGGAAATTCCAGAAAATTTTTTGGTTTTTACCAGTCAGTTTGATCTCGTTGTTTGAATCCTTTCTACTTTCAGTACGATTTTGCGATAACTTTTCAATGTTAGAAACTGAAAAGCTTTTGATATAAGAGCGCAAGTCATTGTAAAAGCTATCTTCGATTTGAAATTATGATAACGCTTTATCCATAGATTCCGAATTCAAACGCTGTGAAAAGATTTCTATTGGAATATCTGTTTTGTTGAATATGAAATGATACTCTTCTCTTTTTATAGCACATTTTCCACCTTTCTAACCCGACAATCAACCAAATTCAAACTCTTCCCCACGATCACCAAATAGCCATCAAAAAGTACATTCGCACTCGTTCTTTTATGAGGAATGATTAATAAAAGAAAGAAAGGGTCAGGTGAGGGGCAACTCACCTTTCGTAACTTTCAAAAAGGGGAAGAGTTGAAAAGAAAAGTAAAGAAAAAGAGGAGATTGGTAGTCCTTTCTGAACTTCTCCTCACTATTGAATGTTTTGGAAAGCAATGAAAAAAGTTGTATTTTGGCTTTCAATTTCAAGGTCATCTCTGCATGCACCTGCTTTCTCACAACAAATCATTTGTTTTTTCGTTGGTGGGATTTACAATTGTTTCTAACCTTCATTATGATTTCACGACTTTCTACTCTTCTTTTTCTGCTTTTGTTCTATACCACAACCAATTTATTTATAGTCTACTTACTCAAAAAGCCTGCTGAATCAATGCCGTACACGCAAACTCCAGAAGAAATCGAAACCAGGAAGACTATTCTGAAGCTCGTTGGGGAGCATCCACTTCTCCGAAAGAAGAAATTTCCATCTGGTGCTGAAGGAAGACAAGAATGGGAGAAGTTGAGAGAGGAAGTCTTCAGGGCGACCAATCAACGTTTCGATGGTTTGTTGAGCTTAAGTGAATGTTAACAAAAAATATTATTTTTCAGTTGATACCCTCAAAAAATATGTCTCCACCGCGAAAGATTCCCTCTACCGCAAGCTCAAGATTCATATTGCCGAACGCAAACCATCCCAAAGTCGCGCCGAAGTAGAGGAGAAAATTTGCGAATGGAAGTATTATGACTCTTTCAAATATTATCGAGAGGAGCTCAAAGAGGAAGAGGATCAGTTTTGGGCGACTGGAAGCAATGGAATCGTTCAAAGGAGGTAATTTTTTTAATATAGAAAATAAATCGCATTTCTATAAGTGGAAAATGGCAGTTTCCGAATGTTTTTTCTGACCTCCGACAAATTTCATTTTGTTTCAGAATCGCAGCTCCAGTTGCCGCTCACCCCATCGCCATTGTCATCTGTCCCAACAACCAACTACCGAACCTCCGTCATCCTAAGGTCACGTTCGTCGGAAACTACACCTCTTCCATTCCCACATCCTGTCCAGAAGCCATTCTGGCCCAGCAACATGGATCACTGGAGTTGGAAAAAGCCAAGTCGTTCCCAGGAATCCCCTCCAAGAAATTCCAACGTGCCGATGAAGCTCTCGGAAACGATGGCACCAAGGAATGGCCATTGCAAGTCGCCTTCAAGAATACGGAGGTTCAAGGAGAGAAGTGGATCGTATATTATGAAGGATGGGCTCTCCCTGATTACATCTCGGAGAGCGATCTGAAAAAGAATGAGTTCGTGTGGGCAATGACAACTGCGCGAGATGCATTCTTCAACAAACTTCGAGATGTAGCATCGGAAGAAGAAAAGGATCAGATTGAGAGTTGGCAGTACATTCACCATCTAAGTGAAAAGACGTCCCACTTTTGGCTCTACCAAGACATGAGCTACTTCCACACCAAGGCACAGTTGGAATTTGGACAAGGGCCAGTGATGTATATGTCGCTGAAGAAAAACCTCACATTGCCACCTCGTTATCAGGCAAGTTTTCTAAAATTAAACAAATCTTTGGGTCATCATCATTAGAAGTTCAAAATTTCGAAACAATTCTAATTGAATTTCTTTTTCAGTTCACCACTATCAACATCATCGATCAAGATGCATATGAGACTTGCATCCAACATCCAGCCAACAAGACCATCCAAGAGCTTGTCGCTGCCAACCCTCATGTCACCGTTCCAGGAGCTGCAGGACCTGGTTGTGAGAATCCAAGAGGATGTGTCTGCAATTTAAGAGTTAGTTTCTTTTACTAATAAAGAGTTTACTTTCTAAATTTGGGGTTTTTGCAGCACAAACTTCTCTACAAAGGAACACAGAACCTTCAAACCAAGGATGGCGTGATTGATTTTGGGAACTTGAAAGAAAATAAATCAAGAATTATTGTGGAATGCTCGAACGAATGTGGCTGCAGTTCATCTTGCCCACGTCGTCATCTCCAAAGAGGTCAGCAGAAGCCCATGATGGTTTTCCATGAAGAGAACAAAGGATTCACACTTCATGCCGGTGCCGATATTGCAACTGGAGAGTATATTGGAGAGTACACTGGCTGCATGAAGTTCTTCAAAGATGGAGAGGATCATTCGTACGAAGCGGAAATAAACATCTTCCATGAGGATCTAGTGATTTGTGCTAGAACCACAGGGAACGCAATCCGTTTCCTGAGTCACAGCTGTGAGCCAAATGCTGTTTTTGTTCCAGTCCACTCTCGACGTCTGGAATCGGATCCTCTGTTGCCAAAAATTGCAGCTTTCGCTCTCAAGCCAATAAAGTTGGGAGACGAAATGACAATTTCATATTATAAAAAAAGCCAACTAAGGAACGTTACCAAGAAGAATTCCATCCCATGCAGGTAAGCGTTTGGCTCAAACCGATTAATTATAATTACTGAAATTTTCAGATGCAATGCTCCATCTTGCCTTGGAAAGCTGCCGACTAAGTGACTGATCGTTTTTTGCTCCGAAGACTATCTATTTGTTCTGTTGATGCACTATTAATCCATGAAAACCCTCACCCGAGCCTATGGTTTCTCAAATGCTGCTGTAATGTACAAGTATTTCTCTTCCCCATTTTCTTTTCTCTCTTTACCCCATGCCAATTCTAATGTTTCATGTTTGATGTTGTCAATTTCTGTTATTACTCTTGCCCCCCCCCCCTTAATCTTGTTTTACCTTTGTTATTTTTGGGTGTTTTCTATAAAATTCTGTAATTATATGTATCCAAACTTTGTTCATTTTGCAGAAAACTGGAAATCCGAGTGGACTACACGGACTAGAATCCTAAGTCTCGAGCTCTCTTTGTCTAAACCGTTGTCTTCTAGGAATGGTCGGTCTACGCATCTGATGAAGGGAAAGGTTTCATCAGACGTCTCCGATTATACTGTGCAGCGTTGCGGTTGCGTTGCGTGTCGGCAATAAAGTCAATACTAGATTTCGAATTTTCAGACAGTCTTTCCATTCTTTTCCACACGAATCAAAAGTCTAGGCACCCGTTTACTCACACAAAGATGTCAACTTTGGAGAGGAAGTTCCATGTCTCTTATGTTATCACCAATTTGTCTTCAATGTCAACAGGAGATCGACGATTTGGTCCACTAGAAGAGCATTTCAACGTTCCATGGTTGGTTTTAGAGCATAAACAGTTTCTCGGACATCATCAATCATTTTCAGGAGCTTAATGTGTAGCAGAAACGAAGAAGACTTAGCTGTTCATTTACATTGTGAAAAATTTCGTGAAGCTAACAAAAGCTGGTCTGTCAGAGCTCGATACAATTTCAAGCTCCTTTCTCCGAATGGACAATCTGTGTTAAGATCGTGTGCCTACACATTTAGCAATTCTAGTGAGTTTAATAGTTATGGGAGTGTTCTGTACGTTGGATGGAATCGCCTCATCGAAGAATTTGCATCCAAGGATAGTATTATTGTTGAAGCACATGTCGTCATTGAGGAAATGTCGGGAATTGAGGGGCCACAAAAGATGAGAAGTTTCAATGAGACAAATATAGGGCTTTCAGACGTCGTGCTGAAAGTTGCCGATGAAAAGTTTTTTGTTTCGAAATTGGTAAGCCTGCTTCATAAGAACTGCATCTATTATTGGAGTTTCCAGACATTGGCAAGTCAGTCGCCCGTCTTTCAAACGTTGTTCTTCGGACAATTCAGAGAAGCACATCAATCTGAAATAACTCTGAACGATGTTGAACCTGAAGTGTTTCAATGCTTTTTAGAGTTACTTTATCATGAACCATCATTGACTTATAGTAACATCGAAAGTGTTCTCCATTTGACTGATATGTACGATACTAAACATTTGACTCGGCTTTGTGAAGACTATTTGATTAATGAGTCAAAACACTCACTGAGAAACAAAATTAGGTTCGGAGCAAGATTTAAATTGGGAAAGTTGATTGTAAGTGAAATAATTGAATTTGAATAATCAGATTGTTGTTTTCAGAAGCACTGCATTGCCAGTATGAAGTCTTCCGCTGATGTGTGCTCAGTCATGGGTCCCGACCTCAATCAATTGGATCATACGATTACGGAGAAGCTTCTGGAGAAGGCATTGCTCCTTTAATTAACTGTTTCTTTCAGTTATTTTAACTATTTCATTTTTTTCGTAAAAATAATTTTCCATTGTTTTCGTCAATAAAGCTTTCCAAATGTTCTCTGAGGTTTTCAAAGCGATCCAATAACTAGAGACGATGACTCTTGGAACCTCTAAAAATATGGGTATACTCGAGAGAGCCTGATGGTCGTTCTTGAGATTCTTGTCTTTTACTACTCCGTCTGTCTACATCCCAGGGGAAGACGTCAGACGTTTTCGGTTTATTCGTAACGCGTCGCGGTTGCGTTGCCTGTTTGCGTCTACAAATCAATAAAATAAATTTATTTTCAATTCAACTATCCGTTCTTCTTATTATTCCAATGGAAACTATGTCAACCATGGAAAAGAAGTTTGTTTTATCTTTTGCTATCACAAAAGTGTCTTCAATGTCCCCAGGAGATCAACGAATGGGTCCAATAGAAGAACATTTTAATTCTCCCTGGTAAGCTTTTCGAATTTGATAATTAATCTTCTAGTAATTATTCTCAGGTTTGTGGTGTTTAAGAGGAATAACGAACAGCTTTTTGTTTATTTGCATTGCGCCCTTCAGAGCAACAAAGCCTGGTCGATCAAAACCCGATCCGTTTTAAAACTCGGTTCGTTAAATGGGAAATGGTTGCCTCTTCCATCTGCCTACACGTTTGGCGATTCTAGCGAATTCCGTGGCTTTGGAGAATCAGTTCGGATCGACTGGGATTGGTTCTTAAAAGAGTTCGCAGCAAAGGATAGTATTGTTGTTGAAGCGCATGTTGTTATTGAGGAGATGTCAGGAATTGAAGAGCCACAAAAGAAAAAGAATTTTGATGAGGCCCATAAAGGACTTTCAGATGTTGTTTTGAAAGTTGATAACGAAAAGTTTTATGTTTCAAAATTGGTAAGCATTCTTCATAAGAACGAATTGATTATTTACGTTTTCAGACATTGGCAACTCAGTCTCCCGTCTTTCAAACTTTGTTTTTCGGAGGATTCAAAGAAGCTCAGCAATCAGAAATCACTCTAAACGATGTTGAACCTGAAATCTTCCAAAGATTTCTAGAGCTGCTTTATCTTGAACCATCGTTGACCGATAGCAATATTGAGGGAGTCCTTCAACTAACTGATATGTACGGAGCTAAAAATGGGGCTCGATTATGCGAAGAGTACTTGATTAATGAATCCAAGCACTCGTTGAAAAACAAGATTAGAATCGGAGGAATGTTTAAACTCGAAAAATTAATCGTGAGAGAAAAAACCGGTTTTCAATAATGAGATAATTATTTCCAGGATCATTGCATTACCAACATAAAGTCTTCCGCTGATATGTGCTCAGTTATTGGTGATAATGTTGATCAATTGGATTCGTCAATCGCCAAACAGCTTCTGATGAAATCATTGCTACTTTAATTAATGATTTCTTTCAGTTCTGATGATCATTTCATATCTGTATTTTTCTCAATTTTCTTATCAATAAAGTTCTTCAAATGTTCTCTGAAAAGTGCAAAGCTATCCAATAACTAGGGACGATGACTCTTGGAACCTCTGGGAATATAGGGGTATTCTAGAAGACCCTACAACCTAATGGTCGTTCTTAAGATTCTTGTCTTTTAGTACTCCGTCTGTCTACATCCCAGGTGACGACGTCAGTCTTCGGACTTCTTCGGTTTATTCGTAACGCGTCGCGGTTGCGTTGCGGTTGCGTTGTCTGTTTACGTCTCCAAATCAATGAATTTTTAATTTTTAGTTCATTCAACCAACGTATTCCTAATATTTGAATGGAAGCCATGCCAACTCTAGAAAAGAAGTTTGTACTTTCCCATGTCTTGACCAATTTATCTATAATGTCACCAGGAGATTTTCGGTGGAGTCAACCAGAAGGGCATTTTAACGTTCCATGGTTAGTTTCTCTTGTTGTTTTTCAATGATTTGAAATGTATCGTTTTAGGTGTGTTGGAGCTGCCAGGCAAGATGAAGTTTTCACTGTACAACTATTCTGCGGTAAACATCGTGACGCTAACAAACACTGGACAATCAAGACTCAATACGATTTGAAAGTTGTATCAGTGACAGGAAAGTATATATTTGGACACGTTCCCTTCACATTCAGCAACACCAGTCCTCATTCCAGTTGTGGATTTGCATTTACCATTGGCTGGAATCAGTTTATCAAAGATTATTCAGTCCATGATAGTATTATCATTGAGGCTTGTGTTAGCATTGAGGAAATGACAGGGATTGAAATTCCGGAAAGAATAAGAAGTTTTGATCTGTCAGCAAGCCAATTTGCAGATGTTGTTCTGAAAGTGGACGATGCAAAATTTTATGTTTCCAAAGCGGTAAATCTTATCTTAGTTTTTCAGTGTCCATCATTAACAATTTTTCAGTACCTGGCAACTCATTCCACCTACTTCAATACACTCTTCACGGGGCCATTCATGGAGTCTGCACAATCCGAAATAACTCTGAAAAACGTTGATCCTCAAACTTTCCAATGTTTTCTAGAGCATCTTTATATGGAACCATCTTTGACGGATAGCAATGTTGAGGAAATACTTCAACTGACTGATATGTATGACTCAAAAAATGGGGCTCGTCTGTGCGAACAGTTTTTGTTGAGTGAGTCGAAGCATTCAGTGAGAACAAAGATTCGAATTGCAGCACGTTTTAAGTTACAGAAGTTGAAGGTAAGTCTGTCCTTTGAAAAATACTGAAAAAGGAACATTTTCCAGGCGTATTGCTTTGATCAACTGAAGACGGCCGCAGACGTTCAATCAGCAATGGGAGCTGATCTTCATGAGTTGGACCCATTCATTTCTTTTGAACTTCATCAGAAAACTATGACTCTCTTTTCAACTTGATGCGTGATTGATTCTGTCATTTTTCTTCTGTTTGCCACATTATTTAATGATAAAAAATAACAATAACTGCTTTTCTATAGTTTTTTACTCTATTCATTCTTAAGCCTCTAACAGAACAGAGCCGTGTTGACATTCTTTTAAAAATCGTTCTTTTTCAACCTGAGTTTAAACTTAAACAATGTGAACAATAATTTGTGCAACTTATCTTTATTCTAGAAAAGAAAAAGAACCAAAGTTAGACACAAAACGAAAGGGCTTTCTCAGCGAGTTCATTAGAAACCAATGGATCCAGTTCGGCAAGATCAGGGCCTAGAACACTACGAACTTCGGCGGCTGATTTGATTTTTTCGAAGCATTGTTTCTGTAAATTAGTTAGTTTTCGCTGCTGATACGCTGCTCTCACCTTGAGTTTCTCCAATTTGTAACAGGCGGCAAGTCTAATTTTAGTTCTTAATGAGTGCTTCGAATCGAAAATCAGGAAATGCTCACACAAACGGAATCCATTTTCAAAGTTATACATATCCACCAACTTGAACACTCCTTCGATGTTGCTATCTGTCAGTGAGAATTGATGATAGAGCATCTCCAAAAAGATTTGAAAATATTCTGGATTAACGTCTTTCAGTGTCACTTCAACTTGCTTGGATTCATCAAACTTTCCGAAAAACAGCGATTTGAAGTATGATGAGTGAATAGCTAGAAGCTGGAAAAAATATTTGACTTTTTAGGTAGTCCAAAATGAAAAATAAACCTGCTTCGAAACATGAAATTTCTCATCTCCCACTTTCAGCACTGCATTTGACAGTTCATCCGCCGACTCAAAACTTCTCAACTTTTTTGGAATTTCAACTCCTTTCATTTCAATAATAGTCACGTGTGCTTCAATAATTATCTTATCGCCAACAAGATAATCTTCTTTAAACTTTTCCCATGTCGTGAATAAGGAATTGCCATATGCTATATATTTACTAGTTGTGCCGAAAGTGTATTCCAGGCTTTTTGAGATTGTTTTTCCATTGATAGAGACAATCTTGATATTAAAATTCGTAGAAATTGACCAATCACCGTCAGTTTTAGGTTTGTTGCAGTACAAATAACATCCTATTTTATCATTGGAGCGTTCAATACCAACTTTCCTGTAATATATTGTTGCTTACTAATACTCTTTGTGTATTAAAAAACTCACCATGGCACATTGAAATGCTCCTCTTTCGATGTGAATTGCTCAGTCATAGCGGAATCGTTCTCAATTACATGAGATAAAACAAACTTCTTTTCCGACATATTTGATGATATAATCTGAAAAAATATTATCTCAACCAATAACCTTGAGATGGAGACTAACCACTTTAGAGCTTCTTGAAGAGAAATGAAAGGATGTCCAATAAAAACGAGTTACGTGAATTCGACTTTTCTGGTAAGCCCGTAAGCCCAGAAAATGTAAAATGCCTTACGCATGGCTTTTTGAAGTTTTTTTACTCAAAGCATTTATGAGCAAAGGAAGTATTTCAATAGACAATCATGTATGGTTTGGAAAATGGAGCTTGTCAATGTAAGCAGTTTTTGATAAGCAAGTCGAAAACCTAAGTATGAACTTTCCTCGAAAAGAAACTCATTTCTTTGAGAACAAGTTTCCAGCTTTCATGTGAATTCGTAGACCTGTTGTCAGACACAGTCCATTTGGGAAAGCTCAGATTTCTTCATGTAATATTACAGATAACAATATGAAAAGATTAAAAACTTTATTCAAATGAAGACTTTCAGAGAAAAATACGTAGGTAAATCAAACAGCAAATGAAAAACTCTTTTCGATAATCTCATCAGAAATCGAAGGATCCAGTTGAGTGAGATCGGGCCCGGCGATAGAACGAAGATCAGCCAAAGACTTGACGTTGTCAAAGCAAAACTTCTGAAATAAAATTATCATATTTTCTCCCGCAGTTGTTCTCTACTACTTACCTTCAATTTCTCCAACTTGTAACGAGCAGCGATTCTGTTTTGTGTTCTCAACGAATGCTTAGAATCAAGGATCAAAAATTGCTCACAGAGGCGAAGACCATTTTCAACATTATACATGTCAATTAATTGAAGAACACCTTCAACATTACTGTCAGTCAACGAAGGATAAAGATGAAGAAGTTCTAAGAAACTCTGGAACATCTCCGGATCAATATCTTTCAGAGTCACTTCTGGCTGGTTTTTCTCTTCGAATCGACTAAAAAAGAGAGACTCGAAGTATGGAGAAAGAACTGCCAAAGACTGAAAATTCAAATTATATTATGGTAAACTCAATAATCAGAACTTACCTGCTTCAACACATGAAACTTTTCATTTCCAACCTTCAATACAACATTAGTAAAGTTTTCCTTAGGAGTATCAAAATTTCTCAACTTTTTCGGTTTCTCAATTCCAGACATTTCTTCAATAGTAGCCTGTGCTTCAATGATCATTTTATCACTGACTACATAATCTTTTATCAGATCTTCCCAATTTAAAAATGGCGAATAACCGTATCCATCATATGCGGCAGCGCTTCCAAATGTGAAACTCAGCGATTTTTTAACCTGTTTACCTTTAACCGAAATAACTATTAAATCGAAATTCACTGTTATTGACCAGTTATCATCTGTGCGAAATTTGTCACAATGAAAATGGAGGTTGAAGTTATCCCCGGCATGATGACAACTAATTTTCCTGAAGAGTGATTTGGTTGTCAAAATGTAACTTTTTGGAGGAGTTGGAAAGGAAAAACAAACTCACCATGGCACATTAAAATGGTCTACCACAGAGCTGTATCGTCGCGTTTCGTTCAGACTGGAAACGTTTTCGACGACGTAAGTCAAAACGAATTTTTTCTCGGATATAGACATTTTGGAGTAGATTGTCTGGAATCAATAAATGATGAAAAAAAGAACTTGTATTGAAGTTTCAGAAAGATAGAATAGGGACAGCAAACAATGTGAGACGAAATGTGTTTTAAGAAAAAAGCAGAATGAAGACTATCAGAAAAAAAATCTGCATTTCAATATATTGATCTATTTCAGAGTCCATACGCAACGCAACCCAACCGCGCGACGCGTTCCATTTGAATGTTCAGAACACAACATCTGTTGGGATGTCCCCTGGGCATAGAAAAAATGCCTTTATAAGTTAGTTCATTGAGACCACAATACTTTATTTAAAAATAATTGGTGGAAACCAATACGCAAATACACGAAAAACAGTTATCAGAAAGAAAGAGCTTTCTCCGCGAGCTCGTGGCAAATCGTTGGGTCGAGTTCGGCGAGATCAAGTCCAAGCACAGAGCGAACATCAGCAGAAGAGTTCATGTTGTCGAAACAGTGCTTCTGAAATTTTTCAGTTCTTATGCTTAGCCTTTTGGAACTTTCAAACATACCTTCAATAGCTCCATTTTGTAACGTGCAGCGATTCGGAGCTTGGTTTTCAAGGAGTGGTTTGACTTGAGAACCAAGAAGTATTCACACAGACGAAGAGCGTTTTCCGCGCCGTACATGTCAACCAAGTTAAGGACTCCTTCGACATTGCTATCAGTCAATGATGGATCAAGATAAAGCAACTCCAGAAAGCATTGGAACAACTCTGGATCAATACCTTTCAATGTTACTTCCGATTGCTTAGATTCATTGAAATCGCCAAAAAGGAGTGATTTGAAGTAAGAAGATTGTAGTCCCAAAAACTGAAAACCAGGGTTAATCTTCAATATAAGTTAGCGACATACCTCTTTCAATACATGAAACTTCACATCTCCAACTTTCAGAACAAGATTAGAGAAGTCCTTAATGGCTTCGTCGAAATTTCTCAACTTTTTCGGTTTTTCGATTCCTTCAATCTCATTGATAGTAACATGTGCTTCGATAATCAATTTATCATCAACCACATACTCTCTGTTTAACTCTTCAAAGCGTGTAAATGGGAGAAAACCAGCACCGTCGTACACACTCGAATTTCCAAAGATGAAGTTTCTGGTGTTTGCCTTACTTTTTCCTTTCACCGAAATAATTTTCATTTCGAATTTTGTATCGACTTTCCATGTGCCCTCCGTTCGTAACTTCTCACACCAAAGATAAAAATTGAAGTTTCCATTTGTGTGATCAAATCCAAGTTTCCTGCAATCATTATTCCGCTCACAATTGTTTGAAAAAACAACTCACCAAGGCAAATCAAAATGAGTAACTGAAGTGCTGAAACGGCGTATTTCAGTCGTATCGGAAACATTTTGAATGACATGAGTCAACACGAACTTCTTCTCGGAAATTGACATTTCTGAAATTGGGATGTTTGGAATGTTTGACAGGTTGAAATGGTTGAAGGATAGCTAAAAGAAAAGGCCCCAAAATAATCGATTGGCAAAGGCCAAGAAGAGGAAATGGCAATATGGTTTGAATGAGGGAATACAGCACACAACGCGGCCGAAACGCGCTGCACTTGTTGAGTGTCCTTTCCCATATTTCCCAAGAGAAGGATATGTATAACGATATGTTCTCCAGGCATTTCAAAAATGGTTTTAATGGGTTTTGCCAGGCCGTTCGAATTGTTCCATGGGATTACTTGAACTAACCTAGGAGACCTTCAGTTAAAAAAATAGACATATGTGTTCAGTAAAGTGTGATACCTAGCCGCTATTTGATCAAGCAATCTAGTTCCCTGAAGCAATTTCTTTTACTCCCTTCACATTTGAATCGACTGAACTCTGAAATTTAAGTCAACATGATTTCAGATGGTCACTCCAAATTCTTCTCCTCCCGAGAGAAAGTTTGTGCTGGTTCATATCTTTGGCAATATGCTCGATTTGGCATCAGAACGTCGTCACAGTCCACTTGTCGAGCATTTCAATGTACCGTGGTATTGTTTTTTTCAACCTTATCACTCTAATCCAGCTTTTATTCAGGAGAATCAATTTGAGCCTTTGCCGGAGAAACTTAGAATTTATGTTGTATTGTTATAAACCCCGTAATGTTGGTAATTGGTCAGTCAAAGTAAAATTTGATTTGAAACTAGTCTCAGTCAAAGGAAAATGTGATATTTCTTCAACGAAGTATACGTACGGATCAAAAGCCGAGTTTTCTGGTTATGGTTTTCAAAATTTTATGTCTTTTGAGAGTTTGAAAACTTATTTGATTGATGGAAAAGTAATCGCTGAAGCACATGTAACTATTGAAGAGATGACTGGAATCGAAGCTCCGAAGAAATTGAGAAACTTTGATGAAAGTGCAGAAAAACTGTCAAGTATTGTACTGAATATTGGAGATGAGAAGTTTTATGTGCTGAAGAAGGTGAGTCTATTCTTCATTTGATTTGAGAAAAAATAATTTATTTTTCAGTTTTTGGCCCTTCAGTCAAAATTCTTCAAATCGCTATTCTTTGGAAAACCCAATAAAGTCGAAGAGTCAGAAATGGCTTTGAAGGATGTTGATCCTCAAAAATTTCAAATGTTTCTAGAAGTGCTCTATCTTGAGCCGTCATTAACAGATAGTAACATTGAAGATGTCCTTCAACTAACTGGTACATTCAAGTCAGAAAGTGGAGCTCGTCTATGTGAAATTTTCTTAATTTGTGAGTCGAAACACACCTTGAGAGATAAACTGAGAATAGCATGTCAATACAAACTCGAGAAATTAAAGGTTAGTGTGATAATATACAGCTGCTTTCAGAGGAAATTTTTCAGAAACACTGCTTTGACAGCATCAAGTCCCCAGTTGATGTGCGTTCTGTTGTCGGGCCAAATGTATCAGTAGTGGATCCACTTATTTCTGCTGAACTGATCAAAAAACTCTTCTTGTTTTCTGTGGAATCTTTGAATGTTTCAAAAACTTAAATTGTATTATTGTTCTGCTTTTTCGTTTTTAATAAAAGCTTGTCTATTACAAAAAATACCCATGCAGACGGATAGAACGTATCATGGTGGAATGTATCACAGATCATTAGAATCTATTATAGTCATCTGTTCTTCAAATAGTGTCTTCCCAGACGGCAGTTGTTGGCCCATTCTATTTGCTGCGTAGCTTTGTTTGATTAACTCCGCTCACGTCATCTTATCCTTCCATTTTTCAAAGGGTTCTACGTTGCGTTGCGATTACGTCATGAAGGCATACAAATCTCCCCTCTCCGTTACCCTCTATTACTTTGCCTACTAGTCAATCATAAATCCAGATAAAGTTGATGAAAATGACAAATCCTGAGAAAAAGTTAGAGCTTGTTCACATCTTTGACGAAATATCAACCTTGACAGAAGAGGACCGTTGCAGTACGACTGTGCATCATTTTAACGTGCCATGGTAATTCTAACGTTTCAAAAATTTCAGTTAATTTTTCTCAAAACAGAATCTTTTTCTGTTTTTTCAGGGATATCAGGATTAACCAAACCGATCGTAACCTGAATGTGTTCCTACGTTGCGGTAGACCCCGTCAGGAAGGCAATTGGTCAATCAGAACAAGCGTTGATTTGAAGATTGTCTCTGTCAATGGAAAATGTGAGAAGACATCAATGGAACCAACATATGGAAGTGCCTCTGGTTCTACTATGTACGGACGTCGACCCATTTTAACCATTAGTGAGCTGATGAGAGAATTTGTGGTTGATGACAAGTTGATTGTTGAAGCACATGTTACTATCGAAGAAATGACAGGAATTGAAAAGCCACGAAAGTTGAGGAATTTCGATGAAACTGCAAAAGAAGTTTCAGATATTATAATAAACATAGGAGATGAGAAGTTTTATGTGCTGAAAGAGGTGCGCTTATTCTTTTTATTTTTGATGGAGAAAATTGATTTCAGTTTTTGGTCCTTCAATCCACATTTTTCAAATCTTTTCTTGCTGAAAAACCTGACGAGGCCGAGAAATCAGAAATAACATTGGAAGATGTTGATCCTCAAACGTTCCAAATCTTCCTGGAAATGCTTTATCTTGAGCCATCATTAACAGATTGTAATGTTGAAGACGTTCTCCAGCTAACTGATAAATTCAAATCCAAAAATGGAGCTCGTTTTTGTGAAATGTTTCTGATATGCGAGTCGAAACATTGCTTGAGAACAAAACTCAGACTAGCAGGTATTTATAAGTTCGAAAAGTTGAAGGTTTGTGTGATCTCTTTTGAATTTTTTCAGTGATATTTTACAGAAATGTTGTTTCAATAGAATGAAGTGTGCAGCTGATGTGCGCTCTGTCGTTGGACCAGATGATTCATCTGAAGTGGATTCATATATTTCCGGTGAACTTCTCAAGAAGCTTTTATCAATTTCGTTTTGATGTCTTGATTTTAATAGATTTCTATTTATTATTTTGCAATTGCAGTTTTCAGTAAATACATTATTCAGTTTTAGTGTTTATGGGAAACGGAATCGAACTTTTCTTCTGCTCTTTTGTCACTAACAATTTAATAAAAACTACAGTGAAACTCCACTGTGAGAAATTCTGGCTCGTTAGGATTATTGTACATCTTTAGAATCAGCTCACAACATCTGTTGAGCAACCTCAATTCTGACGGTGTGACTCCCTTCTCTCTTTCTCTTTCTAGAGAACAAATATTAGCTCAATGCGTAACGACTGTGTTACGCGTACACTCTGATTCTCTAAACGTTTTCATCAATTCCTGGGACGAAGTCTGTTGAAATGTCAACTCATGTTAGAAAGTTTGAGTTGGTTCATATCTTTGATGATATAGAAAAACTGACAGAAAAATTGCGTCTCAATACAAGTGTGCCCCACTTCAATGTGTCATGGTAAGTTCCACCCTTTTTCTCAAATTTAATCAAAAAGAAATTTTCAGGAGAATTGGAATTGGCCTCAACGACGATAAAGATAAAGTCGAATTCTATTTGTATTGTGATAAACCCCGTAATAAAGGAACTTGGTCCATCGAAACAAAATTTGATCTGAAAATAATCTCAGCCAATGGAACAGTAAGATCTCACTCAACAGGATATACATTTTGTAGCCCGACAGATATTGTCAACAGTTACGGTTGGCCATTTTATATGCTTTTTGATGATTTGAAACGAGTTTATGCGATTGATGGTAAAGTGATTGCTGAATCACATGTTACTATCAAGGAAATGACTGGAATTGAAGCACCGGAAAAGTTGAAATTGAAAAACTTCAATGAAGCAAAAGAGAACAATTCAATTATTGTGATAAAAGTTGGAGATGAGAAGTTTTATGTGCCAAAGAATGTAAGTTTAATTTCTAGTTCAAGGAAGAAACTTAGATTTACAGTTTTTGATGTCCCAATCGGCATTCTTTGAATCACTTCTTTCCGAAGAATCCAATGAATCCAAACAATCAGAAGTTATTTTGGAGGACGTTAATCCTCAGACATTTCAAGCTTTCTTAGAAATGCTTTACTGTGAACCATCGTTAACCGACTATAACATTGAAGATCTTCTTAAGCTAACCAAAACTTACAAGTCCAAGAGTGGAGCTCATTTCTGTGAGCTATTTTTGATGCACGAATCAAAGCATACATTGAGAACAAAACTCAGAATTGCATGCAAATACAAGTTCGAAAAGTCGAAGGTTTGTGAAAAGAATCTCAAGGATTTCCAACAGTAATTTTTCTCAGAAACATATTCTTGATAATATGAAAAGTGCAATTGATGTTCGTTCGGCCGTTGGAGTGAAAGTCTCAAAAGTGGATCCATTCATATCTGTTGAACTCATCAAAAAGTTGATTTCATTCTATGTCTAATCACCGAATTTCTATGATATTATACCATTATATTCTGTTCTGTTTTTTTTTTAATTTTCATATTGACCTTGTTTCGAATAAAAGCCATAACACACGATCTCGAAGATCTTTAGGAGAACAACACTTTCAAATCAACAGGAGAGGGAGAGAGAGAGAGAGAAAAGGAATCAAAGGAATGTAGGGCGTCTACAGAACTCATTACCACCATCTACTGGATAATCATAATCTATAAAGTAATACCCTCTTCAAAGAGAACAAATATTAACTTGTTGCGTAATGACTACGGTCCCTTTTGTGTCCACTTACAGAACAAATATTCGCAATCCTATTCTTATTGCACGGGAATAGATCGACCACATAAGTTTTGTAGGAGTCCGTTATTCTTCTTTATTTCTCTTTTGGTCTCAGCAAAGCCTAATTTAGATAGACTCTCCAAAAATGACAACTCCAACAAAAAGCTTTCTATTGGTTCATGTTTTTGGCAATATCGCTAATTTGGAAGTCAATCGTAGTCGCTTCAGTACACCTGTAGAGTATTTCAATGCGTCATGGTTCGTTTTTCAGACATGATTATAATCACCAAGTTTTTTTAAAGGGAGATTAAGCTCCGACGCGCCGAGGACCACATGGTAATCGTGTTGCTTTGCGATCGACCAAGCGATGTTGGTACATGGTCAATCAAAACAAAACATCAGTTGAAAATCGTATCGGTCAACGGAAAATGTAATTCTCACTCTGAGGAAAATACATATACGCAGGAGGATAGGCCCGTTGTTTACAATATTAATATGACTTTTGAGGAATTGAAAAAAAGCTATGTTGTTGATGACAAATTGATTCTTGAAGCTCACGTGGTCATTGAGGAAATGACTGGAATTGAAAGACCAAAGAAACTAATAAGTTTTGATGAAACGACAGAAGAAATGTCCAATATTGTACTGAAAGTTGGAGACGAGAAGTTTTACGTTTTGAAAGAAGTTTGTTTATTTGAAATAATGTAAAAGAATTAAAAAGCTGTTTTCAGTTTCTGGTACTTCAATCCGCATTTTTCAAAGACCTCTTTTTTGAAAAACCAAACGAGACCGAAACTTCAGAGGTGTCTTTGGAAGATGTTGATCCTCACGCATTCCAGACTTTTCTGGAAGTGCTCTATCTTGAGCCATCACTCACTGATGGCAACATTGAAGATGTTCTCCAACTAACCGATAAATTCAAATCCAAAAACGGAGCTCGTCTTTGTGAAATGTTTCTGATATGCGATTCAAAACATTGCCTAAGAACAAAGCTCCGGCTTGCAAGCCTTTATAAATTCGAAAAGTTGAAGGTTTGTGAAATAAGTTTTGAGATTCTATAATGATCAATATGTTTCAGAAGAGTTGTTTCGATAGCATGAAATCTGCTGCGGATGTACGTGCCGTCATTGGACCAGACGATTCATCCGAAGTGGATTTGTACATTGCAGGCGGACTCGTCAAGAAACTTCTCTCATTTTCTGTTTAATTTCTTACTGTTATATGGATCTCAATTGAATGATTGTCTGATACGAGATCAATAAATTAAATCTTAAATTGATCAAATTCAATTGGAGTTAACAGGAAGGGCACACACTTCGATGAAAAATCACAATTGAATAAGTCTTGTTCTCTAAGAAGATTGAATGGCGAAACCTATCAACACCATCTGTTTAGCCTGATTCCAGACAGTGTGACTCCAAATGTCTCTTATGAGAAAACAAATAACAGTTTGATGTGTTCTGTGAACCCTCATTAGAGGTACTAATACCTCCTCTGTGCCCACTTACAGAACAAACATTCGCACTCCCATCGCAGTAGAATCCGTCGTCCAAGAAAACATGTCAGTTCTCAAGGTGTTCCATTAATAGAATGGAGTGGTGGGGGTCATTGTCACTTTTTTTCACATTATTCCCTTGAGTGTCATACTACCAGTTTTTAATTGGTTTTTTTTTCTTTCAGAAAAAAGCTTTTTTCAACATAAAGTCTCGAAAAATGTCGACTCCAACAAGAAGCTTTCTATTGGTCCATGTTTTTGACGGTATTGCTGATTTAAAAGTAACTCATCGTCGCGTCAGTGCATCTGTGGAGAATTTCAATGTGTCATGGTTTGTTTTTCTTCAGCTCCAATATAATTTCATATGTTTTTTCAGGAAACTTGAACTCCATCGTACCGAAGAGAATGTTGAAATTTCCCTGAACTGTGATAGACCCAATGACGTTGGTACTTGGTCAATTAGAGTAAAATATGATCTGAAAATAGTAAAGGTGGACGGGAATTGTCATTCTCATTCTATGGAAAGCCAATATGGGAATGATGCCGCTCCCAATGTTTACAATATTCCAATGACTTTTGATAAATTGAAAGAGGATTATGTGGTTGACAACAAACTGATAATTGAAGCTCACGTGGTCATTGAGGAGATGACTGGAATTGAAAGACCAAAGAAACTGAGAATTTTTGATGAAACGACCGAGGATATGTCTAGTATTGTACTTAAAGTTGGAGACGAAAAATTCTATGTTTTGAAAAAAGTATGTTTTGTATCTAGTTTGTCACTTCGTGATAAAATTGTTTTCAGTTCTTGGCCACCCAATCAACATACTTCGAATCACTTCATTTTGGAGAATTCAGTGAATCCAAGCAGTCAGAAGTAACTTTAAAGGATATTGATCCTCAAACATTTCAAACTTTCCTGGAAATGCTCTATTTGGAGCCATCATTGACAGATAGTAATATTGAAGATGTACTGAATCTAACGGATATGTACCACACAAAAGGTGGAGCTCGTTTATGTGAGATGTTCTTGATGTGCGATTCAAATCACTGTTTGAGAACTAAACTCAGAATCGCAAGCCTGTACAAATTTGAAAAGTTGAAGGTTTGTGGGCTAATTTCTTACATTCTTCAAATAGGATCATTTCAGAATTATTGTATCGATAGCATAAAATGTCTTGCTGATGTTCGTTCTGTCATCGGACCAGATTTTTCTGAAGTGGATCCATTTTATGCCGGCGGAATCATCGAGAAGCTTCTTTCATTTTCCAAATGATCAGTTTCGTTGTTTTCTGATCATTCGTTTTTCTATTGTCAATGTTTTGTCTGGTTTTAACTCTTGTTTTTTCAATAAGCGCTCTTCTTCAATGAATTTTGTGTAGTGTTTCGACTCATATCTTTGTTTAATCGTTTATAATAATTAAAAGCTTAAAAGAAACCTTAAAACATGTTCATGTATTCAACGAAATATATGGTCCACAATGCAACCAAAGCACAATGCACTGATTTGCAAACCAGAAAGATTACATCCCAGGGCCTCTATTTCTCCGGGGATATTGTAGGTGGGCAAGGTGTTTGTGAAAGATCTAGAACCTTCTGGTGCGGCGCGTTGCGGTTGCGTTACGGTCATCTTACTCGACTATTCTGCTCTTATTCCACGTTGCCTCATCCACCGTTTTCTATTCCCTTTTCTCCGTTGGCTTTCGATCAATTCGCCTTGCTCATCTTATTCCTGACCGACCTCTGTTGGCCAGGGTCCTCACTCGCCCATGTATATCTACTCGCCTAACACCATTTGCTTTCTTTTTTACCTTTCATATTTTTTACAATGTTAAGATCCCTCTGAAACCTGTAAGAACTTATTCCAGATAACCTCTCCAACGATGCCAACTGCCGAGAAGAAATTCGTTTTGTCTCAGGTGTTTGAAAATGTCTCTACTCTAACAGAGGAAAAAGTCTTCAGTCCTGAAGTCCAGCATTTTAATGTGCCATGGTAATACCGAAAGTTCAGAACCAGTTTTAAGGAATATTTCAGGGATTTCGGTGTATACCGTAACAACGACATGTTTACAATCTACTTGTTCTGCAAAAAACCCCGTTCTCTCGTTCCTTGGTCAGTCAAAGTCAAATGCGAAATGAGATTGTTGCCAACTACCGGTAAAAGTGTTGTCAAGCATACAAGCTACACATTTGCCAACGATAGTGAATTTAGTGCCTTCGGTTTCAACCTGATTGGTTGGAACAATTTGATTAAGGATTACTTGGTGAATGATAAATTGGTTGTCGAGGTGCATGTCATTATCGAAGAGTTGAAAGGAGTTGAAAAACCAAAAAAGTTAACCAATTTCGATGAGACCACTAAGGAGCTTTCAGATGTTGTTCTGAAAGTTGGGGAGGAAAAGTTTTATGTTTTGAAGAAGGTAATAACTTTAACACACAATTGTCACATTTACTTATTTTCCCATTTTCAGCATTTGGCCCGCCAATCGCCATTCTTCAAATCACTTCTTTTCGATAAACTTGAAAGTTCCGATTCGGAAGTGACCTTGAAGGATGTTGATCCAGAGTACTTCCAAAACTTTCTCGAGCTGCTCAATCTTGATGAATCATTGACAGACAGTAACGTGGAAGGTGTTCTTGAATTGGTTGACAAGTTCAAGACCGTTAATGGAGTTCGTGTGTGTGAGAAGTTTTTGATTCACTATTCAAAGCATACACTCAGAACCAAGCTTAGAATTGCTGCTCGCTATAAATTGGAGAAGTTGAAGGTAAGTGCAGAGTCAATTAATCTTTATCCCTCCCTATATTTTTCAGAATCACTGCTTCGACAACATAAAATCATCTGCCGATGTCCGTTCTGTTGTTGGACCCGATCTCGCTCAACTCGATCCATTGATCACTAATCAGCTCGTCGAGAAAGCTCTCCTTTTCTGTGTCTAATCCTATTGCGTTACAATCTGCTTTTATTCCCCACTTGATTCTACATATGTCAGATCCCCCTTTTGTGTTCAAAAACAATTTTCTTGGATCTCAAATTTAACAATTCCGTAAAACTTTTTGTCTCTTTCACCCTATTCTGCTTCTCTCTCGTTATTGATTTCAATAAAGATGATTTCATGCTAATCAATCCAGACATCTTCATTTTGATGTCATAAATGCAGTAATGTATTTTTCGACGAGTTCGAAAATTTCGGATAATGTCAGAACATTTCTGGAATTCGAATCCGTGCCGAGTGTATTCTTTGTAATCAGGAGACCATCGCCCAAAGAGATAAGAAGATGAAGATCACTCAAGGATTTGGAGAATCCACTGTAATACGATGTGGTCTCTGAAACTATGACTGTAGCTATGAAACGGAGCGCTTGGCCATTGCAATACATTCATTTATTCATTTATTAGACTATCCGCTCATTAGTCCGTGTTTCCCCAATCGTCATTTAATATTCTCTCTTATCGGTTGGTTCTCAATCGGCGCATTAATTACATTCCGCCTTGCTCATCCTTAACCTTCTTTGTCTCCGCGTTGGTCAGGAGGCCTCATTGTTTCATATTTGGCCTCACCAACCAGTGGTACAACCTCTATTCTCCTTTCATTCCGCTTTTCATAACATTCTTTGGAATCTTAACACATTGGTTTTAGATGAGCCTTAAAACGATGCCAGCTGCCGAAAAGAAATTCGTTTTGTCTCATGTTTTTGAAAATGTATCTGCTGTTACTGATGTAAATGTGTACAGCCCTGAAACTCAGCATTTCAATGTACCATGGTGTGACAAAAAGTTAAGAATCAATTTCATTAAATATTTCAGGAGTATTGGTGTGGGCCAGTACAACGAATTCTTTTCGATCTACTTGTTCTGTAGAAAAACCCGTTCCCTCGGTCCAAAACGAGCTACACATTTGCCAACGATAGTGAATATTCAACAGTCGGTGTCAATTTTATAGGTTGGAAAGATTTGATTAAGGGTTACTTGGTGAATGATAAATTGGTTGTCGAGGTGCATGTCATTATCGAAGAGATCGGCGGAGTTGAAAAACCAAAGAAGATAACAAATTTCGATGAGTCCACTAAGGAGCTTTCAGATGTTGTTCTGAAAGTTGGAGATGAAAAATTTTATATTTTGAAGAAGGTAGCCAATTTGAAAGACCAACTACACTTAATATTTTTCATCTCTCAGCACGTGGCCCGCCAATCGCCATTCTTCAAATCACTTCTTTTCGATAAACTTGAAAATTCCGATTCGGAAGTGACCTTGAAAGATGTTGATCCAGAGTACTTTCAAAACTTTTTGGTGTTGCTCAATCTCGATGAAACATTGACAGATAGTAACGTGGAAGATGTTCTTGAATTGGTTGACAAGTTCAAGACTGTGAAAGGAGTTCATGTTTGCGAGAACTTCTTGATCCATTATTCGAGGCATACACTCAGAACCAAGCTTAGAATTGCTGCTCGTTACAAACTGGAGAAGTTGAAGGTAAGTGCAGAGTCAATTAATCATTATCCCTCCCTATATTTTTCAGTATCACTGCTTCGACAACATCAAATCATCTGCAGATGTTCTGTCGTTGGATCCGATCTCGCTCAACTTGATCCATTGATCACTAATCAGCTCGTTGAGAAAGCTCTCAGCTTCTGCGTCTAGATTCCGTTACAGTCAGCTTTTTTTCCCAGAAAGCGTATGAATATTACAGATACGACAATATCATTACCTTTTACCTGTAACCGATGTCCCTCAATTTATTCCTTATTTTTTGTTATCGGAACTTTTCTGTTTTAATTGTGCAATCTTATATAACTTCTCTTTTTCAGAATTCTTTGAAAAATGGCATTGGCTCTTTTCATCAGAACGATTCTACCTCAAAATCTGATTAAATTTTACACCTAATTTGAAAATAAAAGTATAAAACAAATTATTTTATTTTTCTCTGACAGTTAGGAGTTCACAATTTTATTAAAACAAATTCAAATTTTATTCCACAAATCAGGTTATAAAAACCACTCGGCAACTCCTTCAATCAGATCCTGTCGATATTTGCAGTTTTAATCCGAACTTGTAGTCCTGTGTCACAAAATCCGTACCATACGTCAGAAGTTCTCCTGGACATAACTTCTTGATGATAAAAGTCTCTCCTGATTTAATTTCTCCGAATCCGATTTCAGTTATAGATTTGTCAGAATCAGCGAAATTCTTTAATCGAGCAAAAAACGAGAATTTTATTGGAGGGCCTTCGAAACTTTCATGAACTGCCATCCGGATCTCAATAAACTCTTTGTTGCTTTCTGGCTCCATCTTCATAAACGGTTTGTAACTCCTGAAATTGTCGAATGATGCAGGTTTCAAAAACCCTGTCCCTTACCAGTAATTATTTTTGGACTTTGCATATCTCGGTTGGAACAGATCCTCTTCTTCGTCAATCCGTAGCTCGTACAAATGGAGCAACTCTTTTCTATCAATATTTGGCCTGTTCGTGTAACGAACTTCAAAATATGGATCTGGTGGTGTGACTTCCTCAAAAACATGAGTATTGATAATCTTGTTTCTAGTTTTTATCTCCGCAAATTGTTCCATCGTAGTGACCGTGTAAGGAAGTTTTGGTGGCGAATAATTCACTTTCCCAGGATCTTTTGCTTTGATGTAGAGTATATATTTGATAGGTAGGATCGTAATTTGTTCTTCAAGTGCTCTACGAGAAGGTACTGATAATGATCGGTCGAATTCAATAAACTTTCCAACGACTTCGTCTCCATTCTCAGTGTATTTTCGATCTTCGGTAAGTTTGATAGAAGATTTCGACGAGCACTCATTTTTCTCCGATTCTTGTTTTGGTGGAATAGGAGAGGGGATTTTAGGAGTCTCCGGTTGGACAAGTAATTCTTTTTTGACCACTGCCTTCGAAGATTTACAACACATGACGACTAGTTTGACAAGGAATGAATACAAAAAATTTATTAATAGAAGATTGGAACAGCGTGTAAAAGGACAACATTTTATTAAAGAAAAGAGCATTATTATAAAAAAATTATTACTGCGGAATGTCCTCTTTGTTCTCATCATTCTGCCAGTTCAATCCATACATTTCCCAGTAGGGATCCTGGTCAATCTCATCGATAGTCAGTCTGGCATCCGCGTTTTCGGTGACTATTTTGCGGAGGAGGGCTGTAAAACAAACCGTAGTTTTGCAGAGTTTGTTGCATCGGTTATAAGATCACAATAAGTTACTGTATTTATCATGGGCAAAATTTAACTGCGTAGCTATAGGTACCCTACTACAGTAGTCTCCAATTGGTCTAGATCAAAAGCACACTGAAACTCACCAATTGTCTGACTATCAATTTTACTCCAAGGCTGTTTGTAGAGTCTCTTTCCCTCGATCCAATTGATATAACCATCATTGAAAACATCCGCACGATCCCATGGTTGATCTCCAGTAAGCATGGCAACAAGTGTCACTCCTGCAGACCAAATATCACATGGTGGACCACGATATTCTTGACCGGAGAACACTTCTGGAGCAGAATAATGACGAGTCCCACCTGTGGTACGAAGGAGAATCTCTTTTCCCTTTTTACGATAAAAGGTTGCGTTGCCGAAATCAGTGATTTTTAAAGTGTCTGCAAAATTGGATTCTAAATTTCTTGTTTTTTGGTCTATTGCTTACTTTGACCATGAATAAGTAGATTCTCTGGTTTGATATCCTTGTGAACTACATCATTATCATGAATAAATCTCAATCCATTCAACAATTGGCTGAAGAATTTCTGAGCTTTCTTCGCATC
Source organism: Caenorhabditis doughertyi (assembly GCA_963572265.1). Classification (NCBI taxonomy): domain Eukaryota; kingdom Metazoa; phylum Nematoda; class Chromadorea; order Rhabditida; family Rhabditidae; genus Caenorhabditis; species Caenorhabditis doughertyi. Next base: position 13,068,525 of record OY751554.1, read on the forward strand.
CATTCCATTTCCAATTCTATCAAAAATATCTCCTCCATCGGCAAACCCCATGAAGAAAATATGGAAATCTGCATCTGTTTGTTTCTCAAAAATTCCAATAATATTCTCATGTCCTTTTCTATACAGTGCTCTATGAATGGCATATTCTTCAACAATTTTCTTGGTGCACCTTTCAATCGACATCTTTTTAGCGGCAACTTTCTTGTAATGTGGTGAACTTGTCTCTATGAGATGAACGTCTCCATAGGCTCCTTCGCCAATTTTTCGGATTAATTTGCAGGTTTCGGGGGCGAACATGTACATTTTATCTGAAAATTTGAGATTTGAAAACTTTGATAAACAATTGTCGAAAAAACGGCAAAAGACGACAGGAAGGATAATGGTGAGAACGTGTGAAAGGAAGTTGTAGACTGTGTTTAGAGTACAAGATCTGAGATACCCAGTGCAGTGTGACAAAAAGACATACAAATGGCAGAAGACGGTCTTCCTTTGTGCGACGCCATCTGAAGATACAAAGTCGATCAATAATATCTCCACGTTCACTTTATTGGCCTGACAGCTGTATCTGAATCCTGGGAAAATGGAGAATAGAAGTCTGTGAATGTGAAAAGTTTTCTACAGGAGTCTGATCATAACGTGGAATAAAGCTGTAAAACGGAGTTGCTCAAATCATTTATTTTAATTCAAATAAAACGAAGAATCATAAGAACCATGACAAAAATCTGAGGATTTAGAGAAGAAGCTTCAGAAACTTCTGTAGTCGTCCGATCATCCTCATCATAATCATCTCCATCTGTTTCAGTTTCTCTCCATTTTGCAATCAGTTTATCCACTTCTGACATTGTCGTGGTTCCAGATGACCGGGGAGCTGTTCCCAACGACACAGCTTCTGTAAAATTGAAACCTGGAGCCGAAGATGACACTCCCACTGGAACCAGTGTCCATGAGCATAATCCAGTGTTATTTGTGTAACCTTGAGTGCAGGCGGATCCTGGTGACCCCTTTACCCAGTCTTGAAGGTATCTTCTGAAACGAAACGACTTTCCCTCAACTCCAAGTTTTGAAACTTACTGAGGCTCAAATAAACAAAGCACCCCATCGAGCTTCTTTTTTGCACAACCAACATGCTTCTGAAGAGACTGTAAGTATTCTAAAGCGGGTATTGAACCGTCTTTCCCAGTTTTTGTAAGCACATCAGCTTTTTTCTCTGGGGTAAGGCTATTAAAGTTATCAGTTGCATTTCTCAATTCTTCCATTCCATTTTCATAGTCATGAAACTGAACAAATCTCCATTTACGATTATCAGGCCATTCCGAAGATTCGATCATAATTTTAGCAGTTTCAGTCAGATTTTTATCATAAATCTGAATATATTTATCTCAAAGCGACTGTTTGAAGTTCACTTACTAATTCATGCATATCAGCTATTCCCATTTCATTCGCTGTATATCTTCTTACATAATTTAATTCAGCAATGAAGTCGTGAGGCTGAGAGTCATAATCGGCACGAGCAAAGGGTCCAATCGATAATATTATAATTAATATCATTTCGATATGCTGTTAGTTCAAATGAATTGAAAGAAATTGAAAAGTTATTTGTTTCTTATGATTTTTAGGAGTGCCCTGACATTTGGGCCTATAGGCTCGGCTAGTGGAATTCGCTAAAAAAAGTTGTTTGCTTTTTTTTCTCTCTTCTATTATGAAGCAATAGCAAAAGCTTGTAAGACCATATCTGAACTGATGGTTCAACAAATTTGTGCTCGAATTGCTCTTTATTCAAACAGAACATAAAACTAAAAGTACCCCCAAAAGCATTTTACAAGAATTAGAAGAAGAAAAAACTTCAGTAGTCGTCCGATCATCCTCATCATAATCATCTCCATCTGTTTCAGTTTCTCTCCATTTTGCAATCAATTTATTCACTTCTGACATTGTTGTTGTTGTTTTGGATGCGGAAGGATCATCAGTGACAGATGTTTGTTGTGTGACTTGATCAATTGGTTTTGTCTTTTCATTTGAGGATGGCAGGGGAGAGGAAGAATCTGGAGCTTTTTCGAAAGATTCGGTTGTCCTGAAAACAATGATAGACAAAGAGGCAACTAAGAACAAACTCACTCTTCATCTTGATAATTCTCTGGCTCTTTAGTTGTAGTGGCTTTTTCTTGAGGGTTGTCATGAACCTTGGGCACACACAATCCTTCATCCTGTTTATAGCCTTTTGAGCATTTTACTTTCGGTTCATACCAGGAGTTCAAAGTCCCTCTGAAATTAATATAGTAAATGATGGGTACATGTACCAGGAACCAACTCTGGTCCGAGCAAACACAAGGTAGTTTTTTTCCTTCTATTAGCACATCCAATCCATTTTTGAAGTGGTACAACATGTTCCAATCCTTCCGTGTGAGCTTGATTGCTTGCACTGGGGTTGCCACGTTTGACACGTACTGTATTTTCTTTTGTTTCTTGACCTTTCATCCATTTCTGATAGGAGTCCTGAAGTTTCTTAACTCCAACATCATAATTAGAAAACGTGATGAATCGCCAATTTACAAATTTTCCTGGCGCATACCGATCATTGACGGTTTCTGCCATTTTGGCTAATGTATCGTTGAATATCTGCAAAAAATAAGAATAAGCCAGTCACAACGATGGAAAAAGAAGCTCACCAACTTGTGCATACACTTTATTCCCCTTTGTGATGCTACACTCCGCCGTTCTTCATTCAAATTCGTAATAAAGGTTCTCTGCTTTTCGTCTGAGTTTACAGCTTCCCTAAAATTGATTATATTCAGAAGTAGAATTTTACGACTCTTACTTGTCCTGTGAATCTTTAATAGTTGTGACAGTATTTTGAGGTTTGGATGCAATCTTAGGCTCACACAATCCTTCAAAATATTCGTAGCCGTTCAAGCAATTTCCCTTTTGTGCATTCCAGGAGTCCAAGGTCCCTCTGAAGAAAAATTAAATTCAAATGGATTCGTGTTTAAACGAACTCTGGCCCTAGGAGGCAAAGGATAAGTTTGCTGTTGTTCTCATTTTGGGTACTCCCATTTCTTTTGGCACATCCGATACTGGTTTGGAGTGGCACAAGATGCTCCACGCGATCAAAATATTGATTTCTATTCATCTTCTTTTCCTGTTTTACATCCTTCTTTTCTTCGTCTCTTTCTTCTTCATCATCTTCTCTATTATTTTCTTCCTCTGTGTCTTCATTTTCTTCATCATCTCCTTCTTCTGAATCATCGTTCTCTTTTCCTTCATCCTCTTCATCGTTATCATCATCACTTGCGCTATAGTCCTCATCAAATCCTAAAACTTCTCGAGCATTCCTTTTTCTAACCGTATTATAATTTTTCATGAGATCTGCTACTCCATTCTCATAACTTTTGATAACAAAGAAACGCCAGTCTTGATGCAGTCCTGAATTTTTGTCTGTGAAGTAGACATTTTTTGCTTTTTCAGCTAGTTTCTCACTGAACTTCTGAAAGTCAAATTGTTAACGGAACATTAGGAAAAAAGTGCTACTCACCAACATATGCATATTTTTTATATTCTTCCCAATTGCTACAGCCCGTCGTTGTTCATTCAATTCTTCAATAAACTTCTCTTGTTCCTTATCCAAAACAGAATCCACGCCAACAAGGAGTCTGATGAACAAGATGATTTCGAATAGTATTATTGTCCGCATCTTGCTTGGATTTTGAATTGACCAAGAATAGGAAGAACTGATTCGTTCTTTGTTTTCAGAAGAGGCTTTCAGAGGTTTTTGGAACAGTGACCTTTGACATGAGGCACGTGGAAAAAGAAACAGTTTTTGAATATTTATTGAAACTCAATGAAAAAAAAAGGCCACAAAAATCATAAAAGAAATCAGAAGTTTTAGAGCAGAAGCTTCAGAAGTTTCTGTAGTCGTCCGATCATCCTCATCATAATCATCTCCATCTGTTTCCGTTTCTCTCCATTTCCCAATCAGTTTATCCACTTCTGACATTGTTGTTGATGCAGGCTTATCAGTTGTGACAGGACTAGACTGTTCAGTTTGAGGGGTTGGCTTTAGATGGGAAGATGATTCTTTATTTTTATTCTTCAACTTATTATCATCATCGAACTTCTGATCATCCTCGGGTATCTTCTTCACATTTTGCTCATCATGATTTTGAAGAACAACTGGTTCAGGTGAACTTTGAACAGCCGTTTCAGAAAACGTTGAACTTTCAAAAACAATAACTTCAGACGGCGTCGAAGTGTGATCTTCGATTGAAACAGACGTGGCGTCATCGTTGAATGGTATCACAACTTCCTCTCCAAGAGTTATCTTATTCTCAGAAGGTTTCGAAGCAGAGGAGGTCACCGTTTGATTTTCGGGAAGTATCGTTGGGGCTTTTTTAGATTCTTTCGAGCACAGTCCATCATTTGGAATGTAACCTTCTAAACATTTCGATGCAGGCACCCCAGTCACAAATGATTTATCATTTATACTTTCTCTGAAATTTCACGGTTTTGCAAATAAACATTTCCCAAAACTTACTCAGGAACAAATAGACAAAGAATGGGAAAATCGGTAGGTACACCTTCTTTTCTAGCACATCCTACACGAAGCTGATGGGGCACAAGATATTCCCAAAAACCAAGAGAAGTGCTATAGTAATTGTTGATAACCGCTTTCTTTTCTGTTCCATTCATATTCAGGAACTGAGTTGTCATGTGTTGAAAAAACTCAATTCCTTTGTTTTCTTTAGCCAGTGACCATCGGAATCCTTTCGAATTTTCAAAATTTGTCTTATTCCATTTCAACTTATTGAAAAAGTTTTTGAAGTTTTCATCGTTCGAAAGTATCTGCAACATTAATTCTTACTCTAAATTCTCTTGCGATTCTCTTGCTCGCACGTACTCTGTATAAAACCTGGACTTTTTACTCACCAATTCGTGCATATTCGATATGTTATTCTCCTTTGCAAACTTTATTCTCGCTTCATTAAATCCATCAACCAATGGTTTGGGATCATACTCCTTTGGAGCTACTGCTGTGACATCCGGGAGTCCAATCAACAAGATAATTCCGAAAAGCAACATCAAGAGCATGTTTTTGAATTTATCTATTCAAAATTTAATATCGGAACTGATTTTAATTCTGAATGAGTTTTGGTCATCAAGATTAGAGAGTTGGAAAACGTGGAATAAAAGATTATCATGATAAGGCGTTTGAGAGTTAATAAAATTGAGAGATGCAGAAACAGTTTTCTATTTTTCTATATCACTGTTGTGTTACTCATAGTTCGAGTTTCATAAACAAACTAAATTAATCTTCATTCATCACATCACACTAGCCAACACAAAAAGCATCGCCAAAACTATCTTGATCGAATTAGAAGAAGAATCTTCTGTAGTCGTCCGATCATCCTCATCATAATCATCTCCATCCGTTTCCGTTTCTCTCCATTTTGCAATCAGTTTATTCACTTCTGACATTGTTGTCGTTTTATCACGTTGATCAGAAGTTGGTCGGATCGTTAAAACAGTTATAGTCGTTGGAACAACTGGTGGAGGAGTAGTTTCTTTCGGCTCTGGAGTTGGGCTCGCAGGCGGAGGTGTAGTTGGAATAACGACTGGCTTTGGAGGTTTTTTCAGCACACATAACCCTTCATCGTTCTCATATTCTCCACTACAACCTGATCCGGCTGTGGTATTCCCTTGTCCCCATCCATCTATATAAGTTATGCTGAAAACATCATTATTTGCGCAAAGCAGCATCGTTTTTTAACTCACTCTGGTTGAAACAAACAAATGAAGTCAAAAGGCTTTTCTAAATCATTTTTCGGAGCGCAACCAACATATTGTTGTTTTGGGAAAAGATGCTCTAACGGGTGCACGGAATACTCGTCATTGAATATGACACTGAAGTTGGAATGAAACCCGTTGTCATATAAATAATACATATCCTTGGTCTCACGCCTAAAATGCTCGATCGGATCGGTGGAAATTCCAATGGTCCATCTGAATTTGCCATGTTCTTTAGGTTTTTTCCATGTGTCGTCGCTCCACTTCAGGGATTTGGCGATTTCCGTGAGGTCTTTGTCGATGATCTGAAATTATATTTATATTTTCAGTTAAAATTGAGCAAGGGATGGAGACTGCTTGGTACTAGGAGACGGAATAGTATCTAAACTCACCAATTCATATGCGATGGCCCTTTTCTCTTCCTCTTGATCCTCTCTCCTCAACACATTGAATCCATTGACTATCTCTTTTTCATTAAATTTTCCTTGTTTTGATTCAGAAGATCCAATCAACAAGATGATTCCGAGTAGTATTGTCATCAGCATATTGTTGAATTTATCGAAATCTTTTGTCTCAAACTTGAAACTGAATTGTTATTTGTCCGACCATTTTGTTTCTTATCAAGATTTATATATGGGATTAGGGGGACACGTGGGAAACCTTCTTTAGTTTGAGAATGTCTGATAAACTTGAAAAAATACGTTCCACGTCAAGGGTCATCTTGATAAGAAATGGCATATAAGAAAACTAAAAAACAAGCAAGAGGGGAAACAAATCAATTTGAAAACTTGAAATCGATCAATGAATTAATCCAAACAAGATGCATATCAGAGAACTGTTTGGAATCATCAAGGTCTTTTTGATAATTGGATATTCGATGGGTACGGAGCCAGGTCCCGATTCTGAGCAAGAAAAATTTATAAAAGAATTGAATGAGGCACGAAAAAGTGTTGCAGAGAAGTACAAGGTGCCAAACATGCATGAGTTGGTGAGTGGCTCCAAATGGCACTCTTTTTCAAAGCAGCATCGGTTTTTATAGGAATACAGTGAAGAGCTTGTCGAATATTCGAAAACTAGAAAATTACTCAAAAATTATTGGGCTGTTTCATGTCGTCTAAGAATTTTCGAAAGTTTCAATCTCTCTCCAGAAGATAGAGCTGGCTATGATGTTTTTCGAAGGAAAAACGATGCGGAAAGAGAACAAATACTCAAAAAATACAACAAAGGTTCAGAAAATGACGTTGAGCATTATATTCCTCTGCAGAAAAGGATTGGATGTGCTAAAATGGAAAGTGGGGATCACAAAGGGAAGATACTCTGCGTTTTTGGTCCAGAGTAAGGCGACAGCCATGAAAAATCCAAAACTTGTATACTTTTACAGAGGGAATTTTCACTCATTGATAACTCCTGAAGAGGTTCCTGGTTCTATGTGCTCACCTGGTTATCCAAATAAAGATGGATTGTGTTCTCCAGATTCTAGTATGGCAAATGGCGAGCAACTCAGATTCATTGCCGATTTGAATGACTTTCGAAGAGAAACTGCCAAAGTTTGGGGCATACCAAATATGAATGAAATGGTGAGACAACACAATAATCAAGTGGGTATAAAATCAATTTTTACAGATTTATGTCAATAAACTTTATAGTTATATGACAGTAAAATGGAGAGATTCATTGGAAACGGAAAAATTGAGATATTTTCTCTTGCAAGCCAATTTCAAGAATGGAATAGCTGAACTCAAGAAAGCTACAAATGAATTTAGAAATCAGACAGTAGAAGAAAGAAAGAAAGTTATCGCCGCGGGAATTAAAAGATTTGTTAAAGAATGGGAGCATGTGAATCCATCCCAATTACATATTGCATGTTGAAAAAATCCTGATCCTTGATGGATGGGACACCGAATGGGAAGAGCCAGGATCAAAGTGTTATGATCGCAAGAATGTTGATGGCCTATGTGTGAAGGTTCCTAAAATGGATACTGGTTCCGGCGACGTTGAGTGAGTCAGAAACGAAGATCGAATTCAAAAATGCCTATTTTCAGAACATCAGCTGCTCCTTTGCCAGTAACGGAAATGTCTCCACCACCGGCGGCGGCTAATCAGCCGAACCCAGAGAAACCAGAGGAAAAGTTGTCTAAAGTTTCTCCGAAAGTTCAAAAACTTCCCAAGAAGTTTGATAAGATGGCTTTAATTAATGGATTCAATGAGGAAAGAAGAAGGATTGCAAAAGAGAGAGGAATAAAGAATATGCATGAGTTGGTGAGTTTCATAACAAAAACTCATTGATTATATGTGATTTTGCTTCAGCTTCCTCATCCTGATCTTATTGAATTTATAAATAGAATGCGGGAAGAACATCCGAAAAACAGGACAGGACATGCTTATTGGCGATGGTTGTTGGTGAAGGAGAAAGAGGGAATCGAGTATTTCAAAAATATTACTGAAGAGTTTTTCAAGGAAGATGAAACGAGCCAGCAGAAGATTATTAACGACAGATTGAATTCGAAGGATTCTATCCAAGAACTAGAATATCTTCTTCCACTCCAACAATACGTTGGGTGTGCCAGGAAACCAGAGGGTCTACCCAGTGGTTTTGATGTTCTATGCGTGTTTGCTGAGCAGTGAGATCACACTTTCGGTTTTCTCAAAATCTTTTTGTAATTTCAGAAAAGGCTTCGAATCTTGGCTGACACCTGGATCAGAATGTCTGAAAGGTTACACCTTCATTGATGGATTATGCTCATTGATTCCTCCAACCACACTTGCTCCGACTACAACAACGATGTCTGAAGTGGAAAAGAAGATAGCCGAGTATTTGAAGCACGAAAAAGATGGAGATGACTATGATGTGGATGATCGAACGACTACAGAATCTTCCTCGTTTTCTATTTCGATTGGTTGGGTGACACTTTTTGTGATTTTTTTCTGTTTTTCTTGATCCTTTCTGAAGAATAAATTCGGTTCTTATGGCGAATTTCTGTTTTTAAAAACACAGGATTCAAAAGTTTGCATCGTTCCAAGAGTCAACTCGTTCCGCTCGGAATGGTCAAATCTACTGTGATCATGGCATTTGACTACCGTTTTCTTTTTTGATCTGGAAACTATTTCTGCTCTTTTTCCATTTATTACAATCTCATTCCCTTCTATGTATACCTCCGTTCTCTTCTTTCTTTTATCTCTCCATTAACAAAAAGAAAACTACATGATTCTAGACTCACTTTGTAAAAGCACATAAATTGTAAAAGCCTAACGAGAGATGGCGAGAAAATCCAGTGACCTAATAGACATCGTTTCATTTCCAAAGTGTGGTGCTTTGGCGAAAGAGCATGCACGGTCTCCCCAGCTGCCGAATCGAACTGCAAGCGCTGTTTTTGATCTATTTGTTCCCGCAAAAAATTATGAGATTAGATCACATGTTTTTAGCAGAAAGCAGGTCTAGGATTCAAAAATTCCAGCTTTTTCGATGCGTAGCTCTTTCAGCGAATCTCATAAATTTTGAAAAACACCCCAATGAGCTTCAGAAGATAAGCCGTTAGCCATCGAACCAATTTTTAAATAAAGATTCGAAAAAAAATTTGTGATCTAAAACTTCAACGCCTAATTACTCATTCAGTATGTAACTTTAAATATTAATTCATAGCTCAAAATGTTTGGCAAAAATTACTCTACAATTCTTATTAAGAGTTTTTTGGATTCGATCAGCCATTTTCCAGAAAATGTTGAAAAACTTCATTTCTAAGCCAAAACTTTGGCTCCTAATTACGCAGTCAGTTTGAAACGGAATCAGGGGGTCGATGGCTCAAAATGTTTGTAATGGGCGTCTTTACAATTTCTATTGAGAGTTTTTGTAAAAATAATTTTTTTGAAGCTTAAAATCGCAAATAACGAAATTCCAGTACTAATTTTTTGATCTATTTTCAAACATTTTTGAGCGGGAAAAAATAGATCACAAAACTTTTTTGCAGTTCTTTTTGGCAGTTGGGGAGACCGTGGCATGAAAAATAAACGAGCGCAGGCAAAGAATATGTTTTCCCGCCAAAAATGTTTTGTAGATCAAATTGTCGTTTTGTTGTTTATGTGATTCGGGCGCGGGAAAAATCGCATCTGTCGATTGCCTTCACTTCATTTTTGGTCATTTTTCCCCGTTTTCCTTCGTTTTTCATTGCTTCTTCGTCGTTTTCAGCAGTTTTTTTACCACTTCTCCTAGATTCTACTTATTTGAACTTATTTGTTTGTTTCTTGGAATCTCTTTCTTCGTTTTCTCTAATGAACTCTATTATCTTCATATCAATTTTTCTCAATGGTTGGAATTTCAGGGCTCTCTCCCTCCGTAATAAAGACAATATGACCCGGAACAGCCGTCTCTTGTATAATACAAATTATGCGCCGACTTCAGGAGGTAAAAACTTTATACAGTTATTTACGTTGTGAAAAAATAATTTGTTTACGTTTTTACTTATTCAAGTATGCCAAAAAATCACAAAAAAGGTTTTCATTTTTTACCCATTGCAATGGTCGGCTGTAAATCGACACCACTTCAAAGGATCTTCAAGTTTAGCGACGAGGTCTCGCAGTGAAAAATGCGTTTCAATGAGAAAAAATGACCAATTAATTTTCATTTTTCAGTCATTTTTCAATGTATTCACTTGAATAAGGGAAAAAAGTTTAAAAAATTATTTTTCACAACATGAATAACCTTTTTAGAAATTCTTTCGGAAAACAAAGTTTATGGTCTAGTTCAAATATTTCCTAGGCCATTCTTTTGATTTTTGACTTTTAAACAAGTCATGAAGAACAACTTCCTTTCGCAATAAAATGAGATTTCTTTTCAGCACATGGAAACAAGACGACCAATATACGAGTTCGTGAGCCACAACGACCTGCATCTCGTGAGCAACAACAATCTGCACTACCATATAAATACAACAAACCACAGAATACCTACAACTTTATTATCAATTCTGATGCACATGGTCGGTTACAGAATATCCGTTTACAACAACCACCTACTTATTCGAATTCAGGTAAATAACTATTCTTTCAATATTCAGATCAAACTGATTTTCGGCATTTCTATAAACCTTGAATAATTTTATATCTTTGGTGATTTGGGTGATTTCAAAGATTAGTGTGTCAGTTCCAAAAAAGTCTCTAGAAGAACTCCAGTGAAATCAAAATATAAAACCTTTTCTTCCATGTCGTCTCTTTAATCAACGTTTTTTTCAGGTTCAAGACGAGTGAAAAGGAGCATGACTTACCAGAATGTACCGCCTTCTCCTCAACAGCAACCAACGCAAGATGATCCTGAAACAGCCTCCGGCAATAAGCCAAGCCCGTGGGACACATTTGATTCCCAAGCTGAGCCATACAGAGAACAGCATGATTGCAACTTGGATCCCGATTTTCCGCCACTTGGTTACGTGCCGAATACTGTTTTCCAACCATTGCTAACAGCTTCGAGTTCAGGTAAATAGTCTGTTTCTTTCACCATTTAGTTCGAGCGAAAGTTTGGCCTTTCAATAAGCCAAACTATGAACTTTTTTTCCAAAAAATACTGCTTTTATGACTCAGGAGATTTCCAGAATGAGTGTATTATTTTTCAGGTTTGGGACGGGTAAAAAGGAACACTCACCAGCATGTACCGCCTTCTCCTCAACAACAAGCAACACAAGAAGATCCTGAAACAACGTCCAGCAATGAGCCAAACTCGTCGAGCACGTCCCCGCCGGATTCAGGCAAAAAATCTAATAGTAAGCCTATTCCAAAAAAAAATTAAATTTTTAACCTCAAAAAGAATCATTTGAGGAAAACTATTGCTTCTGATTACAAAAGTCTGGTTCATTTAGAAGGTTTGAAGCAAATATCTGTTTCAGGTCGACTGGAAAAGATTATCGAAAGGATGGCCATTCTGAAACGGGAAGAACTATCTTTGCTTTTGTTGTGTTACAAAGTGTCTTGTACCTGGCCAATGATTGCCTGGGCGTTCTTTTTTAAAAATGCCCACAAAGAGTTGGGATTAACGTCGGAGATTGAGCCCATGCCACGCGAGAACGAGGATGATCCATATTATGACAACATGGAGCACATGGCGTTTTATGCGATTCTTCGCTGTTTTCGGTTTCAGTCAAACCATGTGATAAGTAAGAAAAGGTGAGCACAAATATGACCTTTCTTGTATCAGTCGTTCTCTTTTTTAGCTTGTATAAATGGCTCTCTTTACTCTCTGAAAAGAAAAAAGAACTGTGTGGCTACATTGGAAATTCTAAGGACCAGTTTCGTTTGTTCATTCAACGTCGTGGGTACATGTTCAGAGAGCCCAGTGAAGATTCGATTGCACTTCAAAATCCATCAATCTACTATGTGATCAGAAGCATCTCTAACCATCTTCTCCATCATTATTCTGGCTGCTCTACTGTCAGTGAATTATTTGAATACTTCCAAAATGACACATCTATCCCTGAACGTAACCGCTTATTTGTTGCAAACGATTGTGATTCATTTGTACAACTTCTCGAGAATCATCCGTACATCTTCACCGTGTACGACAATGGCGAAGAGATACTTGTATTGGCTCTTCGAAAGCTTCCAATGATTAAATATATGGAGAATATCGTAAAATCGGGAAGCATTCATCAAACATTTCTCGAGTGGGAAGATGAAGAAATGCGACGCTTTGAGGATAAAAAAAACTTGTTTGGTTTTAAGGCGGACCCTCTGGGAATTTCAAAGTATTGGCACAAGACATACTGTAAGTTTTTGGGAGTTCAATACCTGAAATTTCTTTCTTGTCTGATAGGGCTTATTTTTTCAATATTGGGGTTTTATATGCAGGTCTGTTTCAACGCTTTACACTTACAGTCAGGTTTAGGTTTCATTTCTGGGATCCTAACAAAGCTCTCGCAGTTCAAACCTTCCACCAACCCACTTTAACCTCTATTCCACCATTTTCTTTACAGGGCTCACTGCATACCAATTCAAAGAAAACATGCTCGACTTCGACAAATTCATTGGTGACAACAAATGCCACATGACTCGTACTCCCTATACCTTCCATTTAGACTAATATTTGTCTATAACTCTTTTCTAATTCTCCTGTAATAATCCTTTGTAATATTCAATTTTTCTTGTATCCCATTTTTGTACCTTTTGATATCCATAACCATTTTGTGTTCCTCTCTTACCAATGACATACAATGTCTACAAAATGTTTGATTGATTAAGTTGGTTTTAAAAATAAAAATGTGTAAGGGTAAATTAAGTAGATTCAACAAAGTCAACTGCCTGATCTTATGATAAGAATCAGTAAGCCGTATGATCTATAACAACTCCACTACATCATTAACGAAAGAACCCGCCACCATTGCTGCCATTTTCTCCAAGAAGACGTTTGCGTCGGCTCGTCGGAATCTTCAAACGTTTCGCTGCTTGGAATATATCAGAGCACAACATTCAAGACTTTTCGGAGAAGAATTTAAACAAATTAGTCAGCGTTATGGACTACCAAAAATACTAACACAAGTGGAATCACACGCTATTTTAGATGAACGTAAATCACGAATCGAGTCAAATTCAACCTACAGTGAAGTAGACAAACAACAAGAGCAATTATTGGCATGTAAATATGAAGAATCTCTAAATAAAAAGCAGAGAAATTGAATAGGAAGATGAAGCTTTTGAGATTACCGAAACCGCTTCCTCTTACCAATGACATAAGATGTTTCTTATTATTTGGTCCCAGTACACATCTAAAAAAAGAAAGTAGGTCAAGTCATCTTATTGATTTTGAGACGCTTGTATTTTTCAGCATCTGTACACTTCTGTAGACATCCAGCGTATCGTCTCCATCATGTAGTATACACACATCATTTCATTGTTCATACACAACAACGTCTTCATCTCCTTTTTTGTCTTCTCTCAAATATGCTGTCAACTACTAACAAGCGTTCTTTTGGAAACAAGTCGAAGAAAGCGATTCTCAAGTGCCTGGATTTCAATGCGAGGTTCGTTTTTTTAGAGCTCAAGCTTAACAAATTCTGATCTCTCCATCTTCAAAATATCAATCTATACATTTCCAGATTCGAAATTGTCACTTCCTGCCCTGCCCTACGAGCCATTGACCGAGAAGTTCGAATGCCATCAATCGACACGATCACCTTTGAGCCAATGGAAGTAAAAGTAGATGGCACAGTTTACCAAGTTGGAATTGTCAGCCGGAATCTAGAAGGACCAACTCCAGACTTCATTCTTCAAGGTAATGCTCAAGGAGGATGTCGGAATGATGTGGATGAGTATGGATTAAGAGATATGTCTGGGGAATACGAGTTGACACCTGGAGATGTCAAAGTTCCAGTTTCGAGATCACATAGAGACATTGATGCGGCACTGAGAACTCCTGAAACACTTCAAATGATGCGAAAACAATTGAAAGATCTCAAGCTTCAGCTTGAAAGTTTAGAAGGAAGAAACCCAGAACTGGAGAAGGAGATTGCCATGCAGCGGACAATGATCTCATTTCATAGTGGCTACCATAACGGCAGACCAGGAAACTATGAGAACTTGATTCAAGTAACTATCACTGAACCGGATGGAGAGAGAAGAGTGAGACAAATGAAATACTCAAAGAAGTTACACCAGGCGATGAAAGATCTTACAACGAAGCTTTTTGGAAGACGCCGTCAAACGTTGAAGGTCAGATGTTTGGATGTTTCCGGCGCTGGCGAGAGAGTGATCCGACTTCCAGAGGGTTTGAAGTTGGATGTTAAAGAGCTGATTGTTGGAGATGGAGTCAATGAGATGCTCGAAGCTTTATCCCCAATCATCCAGGATTCTAAACTGGAAATTTTGGTGTGCTCTTCAATTTGCCTGAGAGACTTGGACAACGAGATTCTGAGAAATGTTCCAATTCTTTCTGCGAAATCTGTTTCTTCTGTTTCAACTGATCGGGAGTGGTTATCAATCTTCAAACGCCTTCAGAATCCCGTTGTCATCATCAAACAGAATCTTAAAGAACTTCCGATCGCCGCATACATTCTTCTCATTTATCATTTTCTGGAAAACGGAAAAGCTAACGGATCAAAATTATGGTTTGGAATTATAGATGGTCAACTACTTGAGAAAATCAAGAAATCAGTGAAGGATGAGTTTGGTGGTCTTGCGATCAGAATGTTGAATGGATGTGTTCTCCGTCTGAACTTTGAAGAAACAACAGCCGAGTTTATTGAAGAAGGTGTAGCGCCATGGATATTTAAGATGGACGTTTCTAATTAATTTGTTCCTTTTTGTTCTGTATTTGTTTCGTTTTTTAATGATAAAGATAAGCAATTTTTGTTTCATTCAAAATGTGTTTATCTTCCTTCCAATTCTGAGTTTCAGGGTG
The DNA here is from genome assembly GCA_963572265.1 of Caenorhabditis doughertyi. NCBI lineage: Eukaryota > Metazoa > Nematoda > Chromadorea > Rhabditida > Rhabditidae > Caenorhabditis > Caenorhabditis doughertyi. The sequence continues at coordinate 13,083,679 of OY751554.1, forward strand.
TCTCACTATCAGGTGCTTCGAAATTCATTCAAAACCTTTTTCTTTCGAGAAGAACATATTATTCTGGACTGCCAAACCTAGAGCTCATTCTCATGGGAATGTTGTGTATATTCCTCATAATACGTAATTGATTAGCTCCACACAACCTAATTGCCTTTTTGAACCGATCATCATAGGGTGAATGTGAAGAAAAACACAGCTGGCGTGTACGATCTTATACAGCTCATATAGCGTTCTTTTCCAAGACTGACCAGCATCGTTTCCTTCTCTTTCACAGTCAATCTCATTCATAGTTACCTTGTCTTGGATCCTTCTGTAACCAACGAGAATCCAACGTCTTATTTCTCCTCATTCATTTAGCCTCTCTTATATTAATCTCCTCTTCTCAATTCTTTCTCTCAACAATCCATTTCAATTTCAGATATCACAAAATGTCGACCACCGACATTCCACGCCGTTGTATCAATGTCTTCGAGACACCTCTGGATGTCAAAACTTGCGGGCAACAGCTTGCTTTTCACAAGGTTCAGTGTTCAGAATGCAATGAGATGTTCACAACGGAGTTTTATTTTGCAATTCACATTCATGAATGCATGCAGCATGCGGATAGGGAAAGCATGAACTATCAAGTTCATCTACATGCGAACCGGCTCGTTCTCATGTCTGATAAAGTAGCTGGTCTTTGTGGATCTTTTGCCAATGTAGAATGCAAGGAATGTGTTTGGTGTAAAGATGTATTTGAAGAAGAGGCTCTACTCAAGGAGCATATCAAAGTCTGCTACAGATATAAAACAGAAAATATGGAGTTCATGAGAAACAATGAGGCTCTTTTCACCAATATTGCCAACGCTCACAAAGCACTTGGGCTGATTCTTCAAACGTATATCTTCAATGCTTCAAATACCATGATAATCGAAAATATGGAATCGGAACCATCGGAAATTAAGAAGGAAGAGGAGGAAGAACCAGTGGATGTCAATCATGTGTTAGTCTACATTTGCGAGAAGATGCAAGCCTATCAGAGATCTCTTGACGACTTCATCGATGATGTTTTCATTCGTTATTTGGCCAGAAGAAAAGCAACATCCATGTTCAACTGCGTTCAATACTCATTCCCAGATAAGGATGTTGACGAGGAAGATGACGAAGAGTTAGTTTTTGAGATGGAAGACGAAGAAGACGCCGATGATGAACTCTCGGAAACCGATGAGTATATGGAGGAGTTTGAGATTGATGTTGTTAATTAATTTTTTTCAGTTTTTAGAGTTGTTTGGTTATGTTGCCTTTCTGTTTCCCATCATCTCTTGTTCTTTCCTTGTTCGAAGTTCGAAGTCAAAGCTCATCGAGGCTCATTTACAAAAAAGCTCATTTCTAAAAAGGCTCATCGAGGCTCATTCACGTGAAAGCTCATTTCTACAAAAGCTCATTGAGGCTCATGAGGCTCATGAGCTTTTCACGTAAAAGCTCTTTTTCAAAAAAATGAACGATCTAGAGACTTTGAACCATTATAAATCGTTGAGGTGTCGTCTGATTGAAAAACAGTAAACTGGAGAAATGTAGAAAAAAACAAGATCTATCGATTGAGTTAAAGAACGTCCTAAGCATTCAAGATTAAAGGTGGACAAACACGAGTTTTTTGAAACACTAAAATCATTGCCACATAGGGGTTCGAACTAGCACATCGGGTCGATTGGGCGCCAAACGCGTTACCGGTTGAGCCACAGTGACAGAAATGTGGCTGCCCTTTGATGGACATCATAAACTCACCCCTCACGCCAACAATTTTGGAAGCACCATGCTTTCGTTTCTGACCTGATTATTATGTGACGAACGTCAAACTCGGACAACGTATGACCTATTTTTCACAATTGATGTGTTGGTACGATAAACATTTTCTCATGTTCCGCCAGCTCGCAAAAAACCAACAGTTACTCAACAACCGTTTTGGCCATTTTCATTAAAAAATGTCAAATAAGCTCTTATGAATTTTCACTTTTCGTTGCGTCGACCGATATAATTTTTTTTCGGAAAACTAATTTAAGAGTGATAAAATACGAGAAAACTAGAAATAACAGGAGATTTCCGAAAGAGGCCACATAACTTTTGATTTTTGTTGGAGGCTTTCTTCATAGGACACCATGAAACACCCCTAATAAAAAAACTTGTTTTTCTTTACACAATTCATAAAAGCAAAACTATCTGAGCTTCTGCAAGTATTCTAGTATTTCAAATTTCTGAACTCGGAAAAGGCCGGTCACCGTGGATTTTCATGAGTGTTCTTTATTTCAAAAGAAAGAGCTGACTTTTCTCTACACTTTATCAGTTGACTGTTTTTGTGTCAGATGTTTCCTCGACGATTTATGACAGTTCAAAATAACCGGCCCATTCATCTTTATGGAAAGGCTCATATGAGCTTTTATGAGCTTTTACGTGAAAAGCTCATATGAGCCTCATGAGCCTCGATGAGCTTTTCAAAAAGCTCATTTCTAAATTAATGAGCCCCGTGAGTTTTTTCAAAAAGCTCATTTCCAATTTAATGAGCCTCAATGAGCTTTCTAAAAAGCTCATTTTCACGTAAAAGCTCATTCCCAAATTTTTCATTCGGAACCCTGGTTCGAACGTTATGTTTACAATGTTTCGTTTTTTCTCGATTTAATGTATAATTTATGTCAATAAATTAGTTAATAATGCTTATTCTGAACATGGCATACACCAATCTGAAACAAAAAGTAGTCAAAAAGCCTCAGGTTGTTTTCCAATGAAAATGCCAAACGAGTTGTCCACTGGAGCGCCCTTTCTAACCTGCGTCTCCCATCTCTTGCTTTCAGTGAGTTTTTACGCATCTTTTTTCTTACTTTTCTGTTCTTGTTTTTAAAGATTTTATTCAACTTCCAAGTGTATTTTCAATTTTAAAATGTTTCGTAGTTATAGAAGTATCTTTTTCAATCGTTTCATTCAGTAAGTTTCTACAAACTTAAGTTTTGCGAGGAAGACTGAATACAATGAAGAAAGCTGTCTCTTCTGTTCCACTTCTTCAGATGAAAAGATGAAAAATTATCTTTCATCAGTATCGCAATTTTTCAGTAACATGATTGTGCTTTTTTAAAAGGACATTCTTTTGGAAAACCGAACGGGAAAACTTTGTTTCTATTTTTATGCAAATTTGCTCTAATGTACAATTTTAAATACACCTCCTTTTTTCACTAGGGTGCCTCTCTATAAGAACTGTTCGGCTCCAGAATCAATAAAATACATAATTTTCCAGATGCCATACTCCAGCGCTGTACAAGAAGAAGAAGACAGCAATCCAGTGTACAAATTGTTGATTGCCAGAAAGCGGAAGTTGGAAGAAAACCAGAAGAACACACAGGATACCGAAAATAGTGAGGGAAGAAGCAGTGAAAGGGGAACAAGTGACGAAGAAGAAAGCTCAGGAGAAGGATTCTCATCAGAACCGAGAACTGTAAGAATAGCTCTGAAGATTGTTTCAAGACAATATTTGTTCCAGAGACCAAGTTCCTCTGAAGAAGAACGAGGTTATTACAAAGAAAGGGATGAAAAGGAAAGGCCAGAGCAAAGCAGGAAAAGAAACGAGTCTGGTGACGAAGGATGCACATCGAGCATTCTGGATGATGAGAAGGAAAAAGACAGAATTATGGTGAGCTTACGAAACTTTCTTCGAACTGTGAAGTGAAGAGACTTTTCGGAGCAAAGACTGTTTTCTCCCATTTAAAGGAAGTATTGCTTCAACTTTTTAAATTTAAGGTTCCATCTTCCAATGGACAAGTCGAAAAAGAAGAAGTAGTAAAAGAAGAAGGTAACGACAATCCAGTGTTCAGAATGTTGATGGAAAGAAAGCGGAAATTGGAAGAAAGTGAGAAGAATATAACTGAGAACAAAAATAGTGACGAGGAGCTAGAAGAAGAGGAACAAGGCGATGTTAATGAAGACGAAGAAAATAGTTCCGAAGAAGGATGCACATCCGATAGTTTAGAAAATGAGAGGATACAAAGGAGAATGGTGAGAACAACTCTCGAGAAGTTTTGAGAGTCATTGTTTTTACAGATTCCATCTACAAGTTACGCTAAAGAAGAAGAAGGGGACGATGACAAGGAGGTAGAAGAAAATAAGCAGTTGAGAAGGATACAAGAAGTATCGGATGAAGAAGGATGCTCATCAAACACGTTGAGCGGTGTGAAGAGGAAACGGAGAATCATGGTAAGCTCGCGAGACTACAAAATTGATATATTTTTAATAATTCATTTCTTAGATTCCATCTACCAGCTCCGAAGATGAAACAGAGGATGGTAATGACAATCCAGTATTCCGGAAGTTAACGGCAAGAAAACGAGAAATGGAAGAAAGTTTCAGTAGTACGAGAATGAGAAATTGTAAAAAAAGAGCGAAATACGTGGAAGAAAGGTCGGACAGTTCGGAAGAAGAATCCTGCTCCGGAGACTCTGTAAAAATGGAGAACAGAAGGAAGAAATGGAAACTGGTAAGCCGTGTTCACATTCCGAGTTCATTGAACAAATTATTCTTAGACGCGCTCCACAAGCTTCGAAAACGAAGAAAGCCCGACTCTCAAGCAGAAAAAACCGAGAAGGCCAAAAAACTCAACCCCAGTTTTGAGTAGAGAAGATAGAATTAGGAAAAGAGAAGCGAGATACATCGAATTGGAAGAGGAGAAGAAGTTGAAGCAAATGAGGAAAAGACTGAAAGGAATTGAAGCGAAGGAAGAAGATGAAGATAAGGAGTGCTCGAAAGAAGGGAGTTCTACGAGAATTCAGGAGTATAGCCAATTAAAACAAAAAGAGGTGAGTCCTGATACAAGTTTCCAACTAAATATAATGATGCTTCAGCTGATGAGTGGGAAACAAATAGCACTTGAGAAAGCGATTGCCAGAAAAGAACAACAGTTGCGCCAGGCAGAGAATGGACGCCGCATACAACATGAAAAACTTCAGAAATCATTGGAACAACGAAAAAAGGAAAACCCAGCAGCCCTATTAGGAGTTTACCGAGGGAAGGTTATGACACTGGATGAGAGAATGCCGTTTGAGCAGGAAAAGAAGTATCCAAAGAGAGCCAATAGATCGGAAGTCAGATACGATGATTCAGAATTTCTTTGTTTTAGAGATTGAAAATGTATTTTTGTTGATTTTATAAATTAGTTGAATCCTTTTCCTAGCCTTCATTGCTTGCTTTTCTGGAGTGTTTGTTAATGTGTTAGTGTCCTAGATTTTTATCTGGCTGAATGTTTTATTCCTCACAAATACGAAAATTTTGAAAGAAACTTGAAAATCTTGAACATTTTGACAAAAAAAAAGTAAAACTTTTCGGCTAAATTCAGGAGAGGGTCGCTTCTGAAGAGACCAGCCCTCTTCTTTCCCAATAATATTAATATGCACTATTTAGTCAAGTGGAATGGTCGAAACTAAACTGAAAATTCTAGCTGGTTTCTGTTGATATAAATTCCGTTATTTATTTATCTACTGCCAAAATAATTAAAGTTTGTGCAAGCAATTCCAAATTTTATTTTTACGGGCAGTCCGCCCATTTTCGTCTCCAAGCTAAATTTGAGTGGAAGTAAAAGCTTTTCCCTCATCTCTTTTTGGCAAACACTCATTGACTACGAACGTTCAATGACTACACATTCTCATTGACTACTAAGTCTCTTTGACTCCACTTTTCTCTTTGACTTCCGATTCTCATTGACTACAAAGTATAATTGACTACATTATTCTCATTGACTTCACTTTTTGAAAAATAAAGATAGGATATAGGCCATAGCTCATTATTATTACACTGAAATAGACTGTAAAGAAGCTTAGGCAGTAATTTTATTGCGTTTTCGACACACCTAAGCCTTTTCTCAGATAATTTTCAGGGTTTGAAGGAACAAAAAGTGGAGTCAATGAGAATAATGTAGTCAATGATACTTTGTAGTCAATGAGAATCGGAATTAAAATAGAAAAATGGAGTCAAAGAGACTTAGTAATCAATGAGAATGTGGAGTCAATGAGAATGTGTAGTCATTGAGAATGTAGTCAATGAGTGTTTGCCTCTCTTTTTTGAACCAACAAAAAGTTCAACAATGAATTTAATTTGAGCGATTACGGTTTACATACCCGCAATCACTGAACAGACTACGGTAGTTCTGCGTACTCTCGACAAACAAGATTTCGAAATTTCAAATCAGTTTTTCCCTTCTCTCGTTTCGTTCGTTACTTCATTGCTCTTTCGCTTCATTACAAATCCAACATTTTTCAGACAAAATAAACAACATGCGCCCTAACAAGACTAAATCAGCCGCCGCCAGTAAAAAAACTGCAGTTACAACTGACGTAAGTGAAATAAATGTGCCCGCGCACAGAACTCCAAATCACAACTTTCAGACTACAGCTACCAACGCTCAACAAGCTGGGCAAGGCTCAGAACTGACTCCGGTTCAAAAGATGCAACAGAGGAAAAGAGAAAAGAAGGAGAAAAAGGAGAAACGCATCCAGAAAATGCAAGAAGCTCGTGCTGCCAAAGCAAGAGAAATGGCTGCGGAGCAAGCAGAGAAGTAAAAACCCCTGGTGGCTCATGAATTCAAGATTTCGACGAAAATTTGTTAATTGTTACATCGTCATTTGTTGTTGTTGTTTCTGTCCCAATAAATCTTGTTTTCGAGAGTTGACTATTTTCAAGCGTTTTGATCAGTTGAAGAAACTGTTGGTTCTATTTTCAATGGAAGAGCTGCTAATGGGAGTTTGTAACGAACACAATGCTTCGATTTCGTTGACATGACGCCCCTTTTCTCTGATAAATTGAATTCAAGTATTGCTGCATTGTTTTTACAATGTTTCAGTTATGGTTAGGAGGAAACGGCGGGAGCGAACAAAAATCGCTCGCAGTGGGGACCCTATCTGTGTTATTTGCTTTTTTGCCAATAACACCTAGTTCTCAAAGGTATTACTGCTCATAAACTCATGAGCTGGAAAATCCCGTTCCTTCTGTCAGTTTTTGATCGCTGTTGTAACAAGTTTCAATTCGAATTTTCAGTCAAATAAAACATGAGCACTGAGGAGAAGAAGGCAGTCATCGACGATACGAATGCTGCAGTTACACCCGATGTAAGTTGAACACGGAATCTCGCTATAAAGATTTACAAAATAAAATAGATTTTCAGGCGCCATCTGCCAGCGACAATCCAACCGGACAAACCGAGAAAAAAACTCGTTCAGAAGCGGTGAAAGCGGCGAACGAGGCTAAGAAAAAGAGAAAGAACGATATCAAACAACAACGATTGCAAAGATTGCATCCGCATCTCTATAAGAAGACCGAAGGTGTCGAATCTGAAGACGTGAAGGTGGAGGAGGACAGCTCATCGGAAACAATTCCGAAGAAAGCCAGAAAATCAGAAGATATCACTGGAGCACCTTCCGTGCATCAGGACATCGAACAACCAATCGGTGGAGCTTCTGAAGAGGTGCCAGACTTCCGTGGAGCGCCATCCAGCTCAGAAAAAGCCGAGTAATCTAAACTTCAATTTGTCAACAGAATATTTATTTTCGTCTATATGCTCATATTTTGTTATCGTTTCATTTCAATAAATTGTATGGGAAATTAGTATGTTCGAATTTAGCTCTGTAGCAGTTCCTATTAGTCCTGAGACATTATCGGAGAGTCGTATTGCATTACTATGCGCACATAAAACTTTCCCACATTCCCAGCTAAGTTTAAAATGAAGACAGAAGAGACCAGCGATATGAATGTTGTAATTACTGCTGATGTAAGTGCTATTTGTTAGCTCCGCTCACGATTACTTGGCTCTTTAGATATCATCTGATAATGCCAGAGAAGAACTAAAAGATACCAGAGCGAACAGACTGTTGCAAGCGCAAGAGGCGAAAAGGCTGAGAATCGAGAAACGAGAAAACCAAAGGAAAAGCATTCAGATATGTATGGCAAAAAGAAGAGAACTGAAAGAACAAGAAATCAAAATGGAAAATGAGGAAATGTCCGAGGAAAGTGGAGACGATATGCCAATGAGTAGACAGTATGCGACACGAAAAGTTGAACAAAAAGAGAAACAGGATGAGATGGTAGAAAACAATCAAAAAGCAGTGGAAGAGAAAGCGAAGGTAAGTTTTATCACAGACTTTATGAGTTTCACACATTTTCAATAATTAATCGTTTTTAGAGATCCAATAACGCCGCTTCTGCTCGTGCCAAAAAACGGGCCAGAAAGGAAGAAATGTTGAATCGTTTCCGTCTGGCAAGGGAAAAACGAGCTCAAGAACTGGAACATCTCAAGAAAACTGACATATTCGCATGGCTAAGATTGAAGCCAAAGTCCAAAAAAAAGCCAAAACCAGAGTCATCGGATGAGGAGTGGAGTTTGGAGACGGAGAGACGTTCGAAGAAAGTCAAGAAGGCTAAGAAGTCATCGGAAGACGTCAAACAACTGGTATCTTCTAAAGTCGTTGAAACACCGTCTAGCTTTGAAGATGAATCCATCAAGCTGGAGGAATTGGATGATTCATATGAAGACGTCGCTGGAACGTTATCAGCATTATCAGAAATCATGCCAGATGACATCAAATTAGAGGCTATTGAAGACTCGATTATTCCGAAAAATGAATCAGAATAAGCGGAAAATGATAATGAATATGAGAGCATCAAGCTGGAATCAGTTGATGAGTAAAAGTTTTACCTGTTGTTATGTTGTTTCAGGTTTCAATAAATCTGTTTTGTCAAACAAAAACTTTATTAAAAACGAAACATTCTTAAAGCAATAAAACGTATCTATCAAAAATCATTCTCTTCGTAGGCTCAGCAAGACCATTCCAAATCGGTGACATCTTCAAAACCCTTATCTTGTCCATGGAATCCAAACTTTGAACCGATTCCCACAGTAGATTCTCCAATCCATGTTTATCAGCTAATTGTAACAAATTTTCATTCGACTTTCTAGTTTTGGTCATAAGGAACTTCTCGATTTGACAGATTGCGGAGTAATCACGACGGCGACCGGCCATAATCAGAAATTTCTCAACGTTTCGATCTGAAAATAAGGGTTGGATTATGCTGTGCTCATTACCTAAAGTTTACCATTCGCCTCAATTTCCTTTCCTCCTAAAACCAAAAACGAGCTTTCCGGCTTTTTCGATCCATACATGATAACTTTTCTGCTTTTCGACTCGAAGTCTTTTGCCATATCCTGCAACGCTTTACTTTGAGCTTTTCTTCCTATTGAATCCCACCTCAATACGCCATTCAATATGAGCTCGTTGCACCGGATTCAACTTTCGATTTTGAGAATGGACACGCTCAATGAAGGTTCTGATGTTAGTTTCCACTCTTCTACAAATTGTTTTGAATGGGTCTTCTTCTGTATAGTTAGAAGACGTCATGTCTTCTGCAGAATTCAGTATTGCAGAACTAAAATGGATATTTCGAAGTGACCAGAGACAATTCAAACTAACAGACAAGGGTATTTTCCACGACTTGTCAGTTTTTGATGGGCGTCTGATGACTCGCTTTGCTTCATAAGTCAAGATATTTCTGAAATCACAAATTGATAAACTTCGCCTATTTTTTTTCGTTTCGATACAACCGTGGATTGGTTACCATAATATCAGCAGAGTTATTCGTCTTCAAAAACAAAAAAAAACAAATATTATGTTTAAAGTTTATTAGACATGTTGTGGATTTCTGATATAATTAAGACGAAAACAACCGATCAATTCATAAACCACCCAGATTATAAAGAAAGCAGAGAGGGTCACAAGAATAAAAAAGAGAAAACAGAAGAAGATTATTTTGGGAATGTCGGAGAGATCCATTGTGGGTAGACGGCTTTAGCTAATGCTAAAAACTGAAAATTATTTCCGAGAATAACTTCTATTTTCAAACGCGCTTCTATTTTTAGCCTTGTCATTCTGTTGAAATCAAACCAGTCGGTGCAAACCTTATCTAAAGGTATGCAAAAAGATAAGCGTAATTGAACAATTAGAAACAAATCTTATTACAAGCATCTTCATTATGAAAGATTCAATAAAAGTAATAACAAATGAAGAAAAAAGGGTTAACAGAAAGATCAGTAGATTGGGATGTTCGTAAAAACTGGATTTTAAATACTTATAACGAATGGAAACTAGAATTAGATCAACTCCATAACTCTATCAAGAATTTGGCCCTTGGCACTATCCGACAACTTCTTGTATTCTGAAGATGACTTCAATGCCTTTGCTTTCGCGGTGGTATTCATCTCACGAATAGTCTTCTGAAGGACTTTTGGCATTATGTATCTGTCGGCCATCCACATCATTTTTTCACTCGAAATTCGCGAATTGTGAACGAGATGATATTGAACGATTTTGATAACAGATGGCATTGAGAAGCGATCAGCCATTTCCAGAAGCTTTTCGACAGTTTTATCTGCAAAAAGTAAGAGTCTTTGAAGTTTGGTAAAGTTTAAAGTTACCATTTGGAAAAACTGGATCCGGATAGAAACTGCTCAAAAGTAGGCCGAAATCTTCATAGGAAACATCTTTGATCGGGATTTCCATCATTTGTCCTTCTTTGAAACTCGAAGAGAAAAGTGCACGGAAGTAGTCAGAATGATATGAGAGGAACGCTTTACTAACATGACACTTCTTTCCCTCCACTACAAGAATCGCATCATTATTTTCAGAAGGCGCAAACATTTCATCATATGAAACTTCTTCGACGGGATCGGTATACAGATTGAGCGAATACTCGAAAGTGATGTTCAAGCCGGAATATCCAGGGATAGTAAAAGATGTGCTCGGTTTCGGGGTATTTTTCAAATCGACATCAACCTTCACCAGTTGAAATTCGCCATCCGGAGATTTTACTGTAATATGTCCAGTGAGACCATCTACTCCATTATTCTTCAATTCATCCCAATTAAAATTCCACGACATATTAACCAATCCATAATTGTATTCAACAGTTCCAGTCCAGTCACTGAAATATAGAATTTTAATGAAGGTTGAATTACATAATTCTCCGCCTCCATTCTCACCATTTCAATCCGTCTTTGGTAGAAGAATGTTTTCTAGAACTCGCGTCCATATAAAGTTGAGGGCTCGTGTAAGTGATTGTAGTCATATCTAGCGTATGAATAACCGGCTTTTTGAAAATTGAAATATCATTGCAGAAAGTAAAAATGTTTCACGCGATGAAACTAACAAAAGTGCACAGCATATATTGTTTTGATTCGCTCTATATTGAAAATTTTTCCAGATTAATTTCTTTCGGCACTAAGCACCGGAAAAGGTTCAAAAAACTATGTCGGAAAGTCTAAAACGTAAAAGCGCAAAAAAAAGAAATTTCAGCAACGACACTCCGTCTATCCGCTTGGGTGCATTGTTTACCGCTGTTTTCTAAACTTCTTCACCTGAAGCGAACTCATTTTGACTCACAATTCGGTTAAAATTCGCAATCTTAAGCTAAAGCCCAAAAAGTTTCTAATTGAAAAATGGGAGAAACCGATTTCGTTAAAATTATTTTCTTTGGTATTTCGTTGATTTCTTCCGACTTCCTTACTCTTTCTCTTGCCTTAGTACGACATCATTTCTACTCGTTTCAGCCATACTAACTACTCTCTCGCCCTCAAAAAAAATGACGGAGACGGTTACAACTAATCTGAAAAAGTTGTTGGAAGAGAATGAAGATTGGATCAAGGAGCGACGAGAGAAAAAGACACTTCCATTGATGACGTCATCGTCAGAGTCGATTGAAGAAAGCATTGGAATTGTTAGGAGAATCGATGAACTTTTGAATTGTATGGATGAATTGGATAAAATGATTGAGGAGGTCAAGAAGCAATGTGAACAGTGGAAAGAGGAACGAAAGAGAGAAGGTTTGTGAGGAAAATTTGTGTTGATGGAGTTCTTTCTACCTACAGTTCTTGTGCTGACTTAGCAATGAAACGATGACGAATAAATGTCTCCAGAATAGACACCTCGAGTTAGACTCGTCCGATTATAAAAAAATTAAAATCTGTAGACGAAGCGTATCATTAGTTTCACCGTTTCATCCGTGTTTCAACGGACACTGTTTGCCTCTGTTTCACCCGCAGTTGCTGAGGAGTAAAGAAAATATATTTCTGTGAATCCGATTTATGGAAGTAACCACTGTAGCTTTCAACAATCGAAGACTGTTTTCCAGACGCCGAGTTCGAGTGCACCATCACCGACGACGAAGATTCCTGGAAAACCAACGACGCCTCCAAAGACTCAGATGAGAAAAATCACCAAAACGTCGCCTAACTTCTCAAGCGCTCTCCTTGATCATTCTGATCAAAATTATTCGATCTATCATTTAATTTTCAATTATTTTGTATATATTTTTAACCGGTTTCTAAAGTGTAACATGAATATTGCTATGAACTCTTGATAAATTCTAATTGAGAAAGCTAGTATGATTGGTTTTAAACCTGACTGATATCTGAGAATTCAAAGAGAAGCAATAACAAAGTCGGCAATGTCTCTTCAATTTTCAGTTGTTCATTCGCAATGGAAATTTTCACTAAAGGCGAAGGAGTCATCCTTCTCGTGGTGATGCTCGTCATCTTCACTTGCTTCTGCGTATTCTGTTTCATCGATGAATTGATCGACACTCCTGATGAAAATGTCAAGGCGGAACCATCAAATGTTTAATTCGCAATAAAATTGTTAGTTTTTTTAAAACTAATGTTTCAAATGGTAGTAATGTAAAAGTTCTGTTGAGTACAGATTTTATACTGATAGTAAAACAAAAAAAAAATTTACGCTCTAGGATAACGTTTTTATTCTTCAGCCATCTATCCGCAATGGAACTCTACCTTACAGGCGCTTCTGCCGTTATCGCCTTCGTCTTCTTCTGCGTTATCCCGTGTCTCTGGATGTGTTGCATTCGCGATTCACTGTTTTGCATCGATTCCGAGGCCGATGACTGTTGTTTCGATGTTTGAAAAACATAATTGTTATTGTCTTTACTGTTAATACTGTTGCTGATAAAATCTGGTTTCTGCTTTTTAAACACATTTTTATCTCACATCGATGGCTTAAAAACCGAATGCGTATCTAGAAATGAAAAAAGACTCAGCAATGTAGATGTGCCGAAAATGTACGAAAATGTAATACGGAGAAAGAAACTTTAAAGCAATTGAAAAAAGATTTCGTAAAACTGACTATGGTTTTGGAATACATTCGTCGGTTGTCATATCAAATTGTTCACGAACAATTTTTTTATTATTCACATTTCTATCAATTTCAAATACGTTTCAAACAGTTCTTTTTCGAGAAGTTTTGTTGAAAAATAACGATGACTGATTTTTCCTTCTTATGAGAATTGCTACGTTACAGCCGTCGCGATGGACTTCTACATTAATGCTCCGACTTCTTTCTTGGTCGTCTTCTCTCTCGTCATACTCTTCTGCTGTATCCCGTGCCTCTGCGCTCGTCACTTTTTTGATATGCGCATTGAGGATTTAAGAAAGTATCTCCGGGATAATAAGAAAATAAATCCATCCATTGTTTAATATATTACTGTTAATAAAAGTTGTTATTTGTTGAAACTTGGGAAAAAAACAGAAATTTATAGACAGCAAACTTGATTACTGACAAGAAAACAAATACAAACCATTCAACAATTTCTTTCATGGTAATGCAATGGGCGAAGTCGCGTTCAATTAGTTTTTCAGATGTTTCCTCGGAATCAGCATGAAATTGGCTTTTCTGGAATTTTATATAATTTGGGAAAGTTAAAAAGATGTATAAAACTTTGGATCCAATAACCTAGATGGGAAGGATTAGCAATACGAAGTATCTGAATCTGAATGACCGATTGAATATCATTCGAGTGCCACAAGAGAAGATCCACACAGAATTGGAATCCAATCAAGGGCAGCTGTATTAGAGATATTGAATTTTATGAAACCAGATGTATAAAATGGACCGCAGTCGATCTCTACTTGTTTGCTCATTTATGATATTTGAAATGGTATTCAGTGCATTTGTATTAGAGAGCTAGAATGATGAGAACAACTAGAAGTTTTATGAAACAAGATGTGCAATTGGAATCAGAGTCAATTGTTGTTCCCAATTCTTTCTAGGCATTCACTTCGAGAACTGGGCGGAGCCTCTACAAATCTTTCGACAAATCTTCCGACTGTTACGGTATTAGAAAAGTTCAAACCCTATCAATTATATTTCTTGCCAGATCTTTTTTCCTACTAGGGTTCGAGACAGTCATCTGTCAGATAAGTGTTCCTTCTTATTCTGTCTCAGCTAGTATGTAGAGGGAGAGAGGGTCCCTCTGGCAAACGAACCCAATACTTCTACGTCTGTGGTCTCCACTTTTTGCCTCATGTCTATTCTTCACCATGCAATATCCACCAACCTCCTTTTCATGTTCTGTTCAGTTACGTATTTCCCCCTGCATCATCGTTTTAAAAGTCCATTTCTGCTTGTAGTACTTTTACTATCTCCAAAGTTATTTTGAAAAGAATAAAACTGACATGTTTTTCAGTATTTTCGCAATTGATAAATTATTCTGAAACTTCCAATGTCTTCGTTTTGTAGTATTCTTTCTGCTCTTTTTCAAATGATACCCTATTGATCTTTCAGACACTAGCTGTACAAAATGTCTTTACTGGAATCCAACTTCACTCAGGCCTTTTCATATATAAGATCAGTAACCGTTCGGATATTCGAAGCAATTTGTATGCCAATATATCACTCGGACTCACAATCGGATGATAATGCTCTCCAGGAGGCTCGGGAAAGAATAAAAAAGTTATTAGAAGATCAAGAAAAGCAAAGTGAAGACATCCGTGATCAACAGATAAACTATGAAAGCTTGAAAAAAGGATATGAAGAATTAGACTCTAAATATCGAGAAATGGCTTATGAACAACGCTATCAGAGGGCCAAGATCTACAATTTAGAAGCAGATTTAAGCTCTACATTGACAGAACTCCAGAATCTGAGAAAGATTTCGAAGGTTAAGATTCCATCGAAACGTTTTCAAATTTTCGTTAGATATCATGAAACATTCGTTCTTGAAGTGGAGGCAAACTACACAATTGGAGATGTGAAAAGAATGATATTCGTGAAGGAACAAGTTCAGCCAGAGAGAATAAAGTTAATCTATTCAGGTAAGGAGACATTCTACTGTAACCGTGGGGTAATTCGTATTTTTATAGGAAGGAATGTTCATTTAGATGATTATCGAACACTTAACTCTCATCATATTGAGAAAAATTCAACGCTTTTTATGGACATACGAGCCGTTCCAGTTGGTTATCTGCAAAAGTGCCAAACCTGCATCGAATCAGGAGTTCATCCAATCACTCGAAATTGATCTCGTTTTCACAATCTTTTGTTGTACAGAAACTGTAAATCAATATAAATGAGATTTACAAAAACTACCTTCAGAACAAATTTTCATTCTTCTTCATTTGAGAAGATGCAAAGAATTGTGCCCTAATTCAACTACTCAGGAACAATATTCAAGATCAACAATTTTTATTAAGTTCAATAAAAACTATCGAATGGTTAGATCGAAGTGATCAACGAGCCAAATGATTGTACTTTGAGTACTTTGTATGTTGCTCCGGATTCATTCTAGATGGAACGACAGAGAGAACGAACATATACATCTTGAAGAGTGACCCAATGCTTCGAACTTCATCAAGGTGAAGAAGAATTCCTTTGGTTGAGTCGACGCCAATTTGAGTTTCACAGTTTGGAAAGTGACGGCTGAAAGATGATTAGATTCAGGCCACGCCCCTTTTTTGATCTTAACTTACACAATGCGATTCTTGAACTTTTCAGTAAACTGCTCCAAAATGCCAGTTAGTTGAGTATTGAATTTGAGTTGGGTTCCGATTTCCACGTAATTCCCCATACAGTATTCTGCCCATTTAATGGCGATTTCCGGAGATTTTGAATCGTTCACAATGAACACTTTGATGGCACCGATCTAAGAAAAAGTATGAAGTACTCCTTAATTTTGGAATTCTTACTGATGGAATACGCATGAATTCATCAATATTGAAGTTGTTTTTATCTTCTTCTGGATGACACATTTCAATAGTTTCGATTGAATGTCTATTGCATTTTTTGAAAAACCACATCATTTGCTTGCAATTTCCTCCCAGAAACATGACTCTCTTGGTGTTGAAAGGCTTTGAATTATTGAATTTCGACAACATTTGTGGCGTAGCACCTGGAAATGAACAAGTTGAAAACTGAAAGTGGGCGGAGTCTCATACTTGGAAAGTTATCCGATTGGAACCAGTGAATTTCTGCATTCTGAAGAACAAACGATAAAAGTGGATAAAGGGTTTCCGAAATGTATTTTGGGTCGTCGGAATCCAAAAAATACTCTTCTCCGCCGTCTTTGATAACAAATTCTCCGTAGAACTTCGATGGATAATCAACGACATTCAACTCATGAATTTTGAATTTGTGAGAGTTGACAAGACGACGTTCAGTGTGAGACGTGCCACGGAGAAGGTATCTGAAAGTCTCAGATCTTAGTGCTCAGGAGCCCCGTCTGTCTTACTTTGTCTTAAAATCCATTTGATTAACGCAATGAAGCTTCAATTTGTCACTCAAGCAGTTCCACTTCTCAAACATTGTTTCAATGAATGAGGTGTCAGCTAATTCGACAATAGTTGCCGGAGAAAGTGGTGTTGTAGTACCTTCAGATTCGAGTTTCATCTGAAATATTAGACGTCAGGTTTATTCATTTTCGATATTCTACAAACCAGAGCCAAGTTGTTTTCAATGCACGCAACTGTCTTCTTGTTACCCTTCGTCTCTATAAACTTTTGGCACTTGTCTACGACAGCCATTGCTTGGTAGTTTTGGGCCACGTAAAGTGCTCCAAGTACATTGTCATCTGAAAATGATTCAGGTTTTCTGGAAGATAATCATTTTTGTTACCATTTACATCTCCACGAAGAGCATCAATAAATTGGTCCAGATCGTCTTCATTAACATTCCGAAGAGTGATTTCTGGCTTCTTTCCTTTTTCGAACTCTCTATCGAGAAGCGAGATGAAATATGGAGAGTTTGCAGAGATGAGCTGAAATGTTACATACTGTACTCTCTAATCACAAGAACTTCGCCGGTGTAAAATGTTTTCAGAAAAACTAGGCTTTACATTCTTTCATACTCACTTCTTCTTTTGTCATTGAGAACTTTTCTCCGTTAACATTCACAAATAAATGCGAAAACTCTTCTCTCGAATCAAAACCTGGAACCCCGGTTACTTTTTTGATTGTAATATGGCATTCCATAGTAATAGTATCGTCAACCATATACTTCTCCACATCTTTCCATTCAATAGAAGTCAACAAAACATAGGTTGTGTCATTCTTTTTGAAGCTTTCCACGCCTTTTTCAATCTTTTTCTCGCCGGTTTTTGAAGTAATAACCAATGCATAATCAACGTCGACTTTCCAATCATTCGGATTTTCCCAGTCTTGACATCCGAATCCGAATGTTAAACGATCCGGGACTTCAAGGCCCATCATGCAATCCAAACGATGAGCGTAAGCTCTCCTGAAACAATATTTCGTTGGAAAAGATAAACTGGCTAAAATTACCAATAGAAACCATAATGGTCTTCTTCTCCTCCATAACGAGTTTCTTCTATTTTCATTTTTGAAATGTTTCTAAAGACGCCAGTGAATGAGACCTTCTTTTCAAGGTTGGACATTTTCAGTTAGTTTTCTAAAAATAAAAACTTGAGTTTCAGGTGAATGGAAATTGTTTTAATGAGATAATCAGTAATCGGACAGCGTATTTTATGATGAGCAAACTTGTGTTTACGGGATCGATTACTGTACAGAGACGCCTCTGCCTCTGACGTTGCGTTTCCAAATGTGAGGAGAGAAAGATAATTTCTCATTAGAAAAAGCTTTTCAGCAGTATGAAAAAAGAAAGCATTTACTTTTTACAGTTCCGTCTTCCTTATATAACAGTACGGATGTAATGACATCGAAAAAACACGAGGCATAAACATAAGCTCGGATTTCTTTATAGCACATGAAGGAATGTTGTATGGGACATGAAGATGCAACAACCGCAATAAGAATAAAGATACAACATAAAACAATCAAGAAATAGTTAGATTAGATTCCGAGTAAACTTAATTTTTCACGAGCGGTGTGTTCGGCGGCACGATTATGAAGGCGGCCGAGAATAAGAATTTGGACCCAATAACTCTGAAAGAGAATTATACCGAAAGTTCAATCAATCTGAGTGTTTTACCCTGCTTTAATTTCAATCCATAACGATCAGCCATTTGAGCCTTTTTCCAGAGTGACTTCTCCGAATCGTTTCTGAGAAATGCTTCACACTGGTTTTTCACAATTTGCGCCCCTGCCCAGTTTGAGATGAGGAGAATCGCCTCGACAGTGGTTTCTGAATGAGCGAAGTATATTGCTACTGATTTAGTTGCATAAGTTGCAAATGTATTACCATCGATATAAGAAAAATTGTTTACAGCTCCCAGAAACTTTTGGAAATCATCTGCATCAATGTTATCCAACGTGAATTTTTTGTGAACACTGTTTGCTTTCATAATCTGTTCCAACATTGGTGCGTGAGGAGCAAGGTACTATAAAAAAGACTTTTTCGAACTCTTATTATTTAGTTTTACCTTTTCCGAAACATTGAGTTTCTCTGTACCGATGGTGATCACAAAATCATTTATTGCAGTCGTCTTGAATGTGTTCTCTGGCATCGGATTCTGGCAAATCGATTTTCAATCATAACAATAATATCTTCGGATTTCACGAAAGCTTTTATCATATCAGTAGTAGTACTTAGAGATGCTTTTGAGCAGCGCTCTTTGGGAGTATCACTAAACCTCGGCAGAGAACGATGACTTAAGCGCATCAGTCTATCGCGCGCAAACGTTGTTCTCATCCAAGATTCTAGAGGTGAAACTTCAGATATTGTATACTAACGAACCTGCTCGTTCTTTTCTTCATTTTTCTTGAGAGAATTCACAATGCGTGAAATCTTAGCCTCCTGAGGACTTGGTCCATAAATTCCAGTCATCTTTTTGATTATGACGCAAACTTCAACTTCCAAGTTACCGTCCTTCAAATATTCTTTTTTCAATCCTCCGTAATCGGCCCATTTCAAACAATCTTGAATTGTGTGCGCGGGGCCAAAAGTGGCTTGAAACTCTTCTGTCAGATCTTTAGAATTTTCCGTATACACATTCACCGTGCAAGTTGTTTCGACCGACCATTCCTTTTTTCCCAGCGGGTTCGTACATTCCAGACAAATGCTTCCGCGATCTCGAGTGATGAACATTTTCCTGAAATTGGGGAAAATTGAACTTCATTTTTCGGGTGAAATTGTATATCTACCAAAAAACGGCAAAGTGTTCCTCTTTAGTGACAAGATGATCTTCTACATCTCTGTGCAAAACTTTATCGAACGTTTTCTTGAGCGAAAATCGTTTTAGAAGAGTTGACTTTTTAATAGCAGTCGGTGCTATTAAGGGAGGCACCGGTGCCTCAGTAGGTGTCTTCGTTTTCATGGGAGTCGGCATTTCTTGAATGGTTAGCTAGTTAGAAAACTGAAGAGTGAAAATTCCTATAGAGAAAAGTTCGAAAATGATGATTTGTGTGATTCCGCAAACACTTCGCGTATACCGTATTTTGGCAATAATTGACTACCGTAGCTTTGTAAAAACTGCTTTTTGCTTACTCACAGTTTTTTTTCTGGTTCTGTGAAATTTGATGTAGGAATCGGTTTTGCAACGTTTTGTTCGGAAGTTTGAGATAGATAGCAGAAAAATGTGAACTTATCTTATCGATGCCAATTTCATGTTTTTTACTCGCATAGTATGAAAATGTTTTTCCTGCTCTCAAATCTGAAAAGTTCCTTAAACGCGTTTTGTTCTTGCGGTTGGGTTGCTCCCACATGCTCATTCTGACCTGCTAATTTTCGCATAGTTCGTTTTAAAAAAGAGAATTTTGTTTCAGACCTAAAAAAGGAAGATGTCCGTTACCAGCAAAGAATTCGTGCTGAGTCACGTTGTCAAGGACATTTCAACACTAAACGCTGGAGGTACTCATGATACTGAAATCGAAGAGTACTTTGGGGTTTCTTGGTAACTCTTTTCCTACAAATTCGAGAGCTTCAAACTATAACTTCAGGAAAATGAGCATAAAAGAAAAGGATGGGTATTTTGCTTTATACCTTCACTCAACCGATTGCAACACGGAAGAATGGTCGATGGATGTGGAAATTGAATTAAGGTTGATGTCAGCTAATGGCAAAAAATTGAGTCAAAGTACAACACAAACTTTCTGGTTGAACGCGAAAAGTGAAAAAACGACACTGGATCACTGGGGATATCCCGAATTTATCAAGTGGGAAGATATGGAAAAAGAATATGTGATTGATGATAAAGTGACTATTGAAGCTCAAGTTACAATCACAAAAATGACGGGAATAGGGAAGAAAAAACTGAGACTTTTCGATGAAACGGCAAAAGAACTATCAGATTGTGTTTTGGATGTCAAGGGACAAAAGTTTTACGTGTCAAAACTGGTAAATCTTTTAATTTATTATGAGCAACAACGTTCATAATTACAGTTTCTTGCCAGCCAATCTTCCTACTTCAAAGCTCTCTTTTCGGAACCTCCATGTGATTTGGAAATTACGATAACCGATGCTGAACCAAATGACTTCCAGAATTTCTTAGAGGTTCTTCATGGGGAACCTGCTATTGATGGTAATTCAAATTACCTTCAGGAACTTCTGAAATTATTATAGTTTAGATAACACTGTTGATGGCATCCTTCATCTAGCGGATATGTACTACACTCATACTGTCATCAGAAAATGTGAAGAGTTTTTGTTAAGAGAATCTGAAAAGACTTTGAAAAATAAGCTGAAACTATCTTCTAAGTATAATCTGAAAAACTCGAAGGTAACTATGCAAACAAAAGAACCAATTTAATGATATAATTTCCAGAACATTTTCCTTCTCAAAGTCAAAACTGTCGAAGACATTCGATCAGTGCTTATTGGAGATCCTTCGGAAATGGACTCATTCGTGTTGGCGTCGCTTCTACAGAAATCACTTTCATTCCAATAAATGTATGAGCCTTCATTGCCTCGTTTTTACTTTTTTTTAAAATATGACTAACTTCGCAGAGTTTTTTATCCTTGTAGTTTCAGTTGAGAGTTCTCTATTAAAAGCGAGTTAACATCACTCTGATTTGCCAATATTTAGACCGGAATGATGTTCAATGAATTGAAAAATCTTTCAGAAATGTCATCCTTCCCGAAAGAGTTCGTACTTCGTTATGTTGTCAAGAATGTTTCGAAAATGAAAGAAGGAGAAAGGTGTTTTAGCAACACTGAAGAGCACTTCAATATTCCATGGTAATAAAAAAAATCCAACCAAAAAAAAACAAAGTTTTAAAAGGAAAATGTCTACTTTCATGGATAAAGAGTCCCTCGCTCTTTTCTTATATTGCACAAGGAATGTCGACGATTGTTGGAAGGTCTCTATCAGAAACGAAGTTACTCTTATCTCAACAAGAGCAAAACCCAAAACTTTGAGTTATGATATTGAACTCGATAATTTGGACAAAACTTCATGGGGGTGGCCAACGTTTCTCGACTGGAAAATATTAGAAGAAGACTATGTGACCGACGATGAATTCATTATTGAAGCTCATGTTACAATCAAAAAAATGACCGGAATCGAGAAAAAGAAACTGAGAAACTTTGATGAGACAACAGAAGAGTTTTCGGATGTCATGTTGACAGTGGAGGATAAAAAGTTCTATGTTTCGAAGCTGGTATGTCATTAGTTACATGCAAAATAAACAAACATTAAGTTTCAGTATCTTGCCTGTCAATCATCATACTTCAAAGCTCTTTTAATGGGAACATTCAAAGAATCGGAGAAGTCTGAAATCGCCCTGGCTGAGGTCGACCCGAAAGATTTCCAAAACTTCCTTGAGGCTCTTTATGGTGAACCGGCTATTGATGGTACACAACTGAACACACCGGCTATTCTGAAATATATTATTTCCTCAGATAACACTATCACTGGAATTCTTCATCTGGCAGATATGTACGATGCTCAAACTGTAATCAGTCAATGTGAAGACTTTCTGATGAAGGAATCGGATATGACTGCGAAGGAGAAGCTCGGAATTGCTGCAGGATACAGTTTGAAAAAGTCAAAGGTAATCAGATTTTCGAAAGCCGATCAACAAAAGCAATTTCAGAACAAATGTCTTCTGGAAATCAAAACTGTCGAGGATATCAAGTCAGTTGTTGCCGGAGATCTCACTGAAATGGATCCATCTGTATTGGCTGCTCTTCTTCAAAAGTCGCTTTCTCTTCATGGATGAGGCTCAGATACTTGCCATGATTTCTTCTTGACTTTCCACTTTAATTTTCCCGTTTTATCCATACTCAAACGCTAATTTTGGCTTACTTCACATCTTGTTACTCCGAAATATTCATGTCTTCCCGTATTACCTGAACTATCTGCCAAGTATAACCACTATTGTCATAAAATATGCCGGCATTTAAACGTTGTTTCATATCTGAAGTTTACTCAACCCCTTGGTGGTCAAACATAATTTAAGAAATTACAGAAAGTTTATAAAGAAAGAGTTCAGTGAAATAGAATATTTCAATAATTGGAATCCAATCTTGATGGAATACACTGGAAAGTTAGATTCAAAGATATAATTTTGACAAAAATCCTCAACTTTTTGATCATTACAGAAACATTATAATGTGAGCACATCATTGTTATAATAAAAGCTTGCTAACCAAATCGAAAACCAAACAAAGTTCGTCTCCTCGGACGAGGATTAAGGTAAGCTCTGATAATTTCATCTCTAAAAAGGGTTCCAAATACTGTTCCAATAGCACACCCAATTAAAAATCCTAAGGATACAAATGGATTATTGACTAATTGATGATTAAGCGCATTCTGTAGAGATCTGGAACATTTGTACCATTCACGCAAAGAAGCTAAGGCGATAACGAAAAAGAATAAACAGGCAGTGGCAAGTGGCATTTGAACAAATAAGGAAAGATACTCATTGACTTTTTGAGATTTAAGATTGGACTTCAAACGAGGGCATAATTGACAATCCGGAGCTTTTAATGGAATGTGTTTTATCTGAAAGTTCTTTTTAGTTTTCCTGTGAACATCGGCGGAGCTCACCATTTTCCTGGGCAGAATTATCTCTAATCTTTCATTTACCCTATCCATAACATTCTTCAATCCATAATTCGGAATTGCACTTTGTAAGTTGACTACTTGGCAGCAAATAGGACAGTTAGACTATAATTATGGAAACTATAAAACACTGTCGGCTTTCAACTACTTACCTGTGTAAGTTTTTTGATACAAGCCGTACAAAATGAGTGTCCACATTGCAACGTTTTTGGAGTTTCTTGGAAAACTTCATAACAAACTTTGCATTCTAAACAATCCGATACGGAGAGTTGAGGTCTTGTGATAACTAGGTGATACTGAAAGTGGGCTATAGTAATCTGGTTATCTTTTTTTCTCATACTTTCAGCTCAATTAGATCATAGTCAACAGCAATTTCCTTCAGTTCATCTCGAGATTTATGGGACTTGTTGATGAGAAAGTACGTGCATTTCCTTTTCACTATATCAACTTCATATTCATCAGCAACATTTAGAATATTGATAACATTGGTGTCATCTGAAGGCTTGAATAATGTAATACTTTATCTATTTTCAAAGAAAACTCACCTATGATTGGATAACCATCAAGTACAACTAAAAGATTCAGAAAATCGTCTAGAATAACCTTTGACAATGTGAATTCATCTTCATTGTTTTCCCCGAGGAGGATGTATTCAAAATACTTGAACTTTACTGCTAAATACTGAAAATGGGAAAAACTGACTACTAATAATTTCACTGAAAGCTTACTAGCTTCGAAAAATAAAACTTTGTATTCTCCACGATTACAGTGACTTCATTAGGATCCCGCTGAGACTCTGGGGGTTCCGCAACTCCAATGGATTCCAGAATCTCTACACATACTTCCACAAGAACTTTCTGAGTTGGCCAGCGGATTGGGCTAACTTCCAACAAGGAGTTCTGTTTGTTGAATTTAAAATTTTCGGATTCGGTTTCAATACTCCCAGAGTCTGAGAATATTCGAAATCGAACATTAGTTTTGATTGAGCTTTTTGTAGATTCTTGACAAGGTATCCTGCATTTCAAGGCGCAGTTCAGAAAGGAAGTTTCTAGTTGCCTTGGTTCTGTGTGTTGGATGGAAATCTTCCTGGAAGATATTTTCGAAAAAGTTTTGAACGTTGTAAAATCATCAATCGAGCTCACCAATAACTATCAAAATACATTTCCTCATCTCCATAATGCAGTTGTCCATCCGAAAATTCAGAAAAATTGAGGAAGTTGTGTGTAATTGCAAATTTCTTTGTCATTTTCTCGTGCGTACCTGCAAGTTAGTCACAGAGCTTTTGATGAAACATGGAAATAAGTTATGATAACTTCAATGGAAGATCTTACTGGAACACTTATATTAACCTAAATTTGTCCACACCTCAATTATCAAATTCTTATATCGGGAGCCAAAGAAATTCAAGACAGTCAGACATGTTTATGCTACGTCATTTCAATACGCCATCACTTGTTTATGTCTGCACTCTCTAGTCCTAGAGAATGCAGGTTGAAAATAAACAAGGAAACATGCAGAAGGTAAAGCAATTTGAATCACGAAGAAACGTCTTTGAACTCAATGGTAAATGAACAGAAACAACGAGATTAAAACTAGAATTATCTTTCTAAAAGCTCTATTCATTCCAAAATGAACGCCTATTTTCTGGCTGCTAGCCAAGAGAACCCGGTCAATCAGGGAAGAGGGATGGCAAATAGTGAAGAGAAATAGACGAGACTTCTCCTCTTTTCTCCCCAATGCAACGTATTATAAGAAAAAATTCTCCGGTCCGAGAGGGAAAGAGAGAAAGAGGAGGGGAGGACACATACATTTTGAAGAATAGTTTTAAAATGAATGAGGTTGAAGGTGCTTCAAGCAGATCGAATCTTGTGGATAGGTTGCTGGAAATTGAGAAAATAAGTCCAAAGTTTATTTAGTTTATTAGCAGTTATTGGAAAATCCCTAACGGGGAAATTGTACAAATTAGTCACCTAATATCCTCCCACCCAATGTTTTCAACGTCAAAATGTTTCGAGGACAGATGTTTTCAGATTGTTTTCCGATTTTGCAGCTAACTTCTTGTTCTTGAAATTCGTAATTCTCATTTCTGAAATCTTGATTCCATTCCGTGAATGACTTCTTTGAGTGTTCACAAAGGATAAGCAACTTGATTACTACGAGCTCCACCCTTTACGCCTTCATCACTCCTTTGAACTAGGACACGCCCATTCTCAGAATCCAAAACTTTCAGAATGATCATAACTTTCCCAAATTCCTCGGATACTATCTGGCTCCCAATTTATTCACTTAATGATAAAATTCATAAAACATCATCGCCTGTTTATTTTATACTCATAGTAATTTTTCAATTCTCAATTTATATTTTCACCGGTTATATTGTGGTCAAATCCTGTTTGATATTCCTCAATGTAAAGATATTTCATGAGAACAAAACGATGCTCATGGTCTGGTTTATAATACAATGGTTTGAGGCTGTCATAGCAAAATTGATTATTTTACCCTATCAAATTGGAATGATCGTTGTAACCTTGAATGCTGATCAAACCTATTATGGATGGTGGACATCAAGCCGGGAGGAAATGGCATTAGTTATAAAAAATGAAATATATTTATTATATTTTTCTAGTTGGTTGTTATGGCATTATGTCTACTCAATGATTTTTGCACTTGCTGCGCTTGTTCTCGAGAGATTTTGTGCTACTTATTTCATAGAGTGAGTCCAGATATTTCTAGGTAGACAGCTGAAAATCATGAGAGTTTCATTGAAATCAGATTAAGAACTCAATGAGTAACTGAACTTTAGAGAAGGAAGTTTAAGCTGAAAATTGTCTGAAAGCATAAAAAGGAAGAAGAACTAAGGACCTAAGGATTTTCTTGCAGGGATTATGAAAACATTCGTCGTCGCTATATACCATTTTCTCTTATCATTTTAACCAATTTTCTCACAATTCCATATTCATATCTCATTGTAAATAACTTGATACCATTCTGGATCGCATTTGGGCAATGCGTTCTTAACGGAGCTTTTGTATTTTTTGGATACATTTCGTTCTGGAGAATCAATATACACTTGAAGAATAAAATAAGTGATCCGAAAAGAAATAGATCCGATAAATATTCACTGGCAAGAAAGTTCCAAATTGAGGAAAATATTCGGAGTTTCAAGGTGAAAAACTTTTCAATCGCATGTGTCAAACTACATATTTTCCAGCTTGCATACAAGATGGTCATCGCCGCAGTTGTTTATCTGTCACTTGCACTTCTTATAGTTTTATTATTAATTTTTAAAGTATTCCAAAGTTATCAATCTGTTTTGGCTCATGTCTTTGATAATGTGATATTGGGGTAAGTGCGTATAGAAAAACAGGAAAAAGAGAGAAGCCAGAAACCAATTCTTCAGAGCTGCTCTTATATTGAGCCTCACTCTGATCTCTTGCTCTCCATCATGGAAACAAAGCTTTCTAAGTCAACTTCCTTTAATTGGAGGCTACCGTAATCCACGTGTTGCTCATTTTAACTTTGCACCGGGTTCCTCTTTAACGACGACTACAACAGAAGCGGATGTTTATTTCAAACAATTGAAACATGCGTGGTTATGAGTAAAGTATTTTTGCAAGTATAGTCTTCTACTTTTCAAAAAGTGCAACATTTTTGATGAGAGAGCAAAAAATCGTTTCGCTGTATTTTATATAATCTTTTGTTTCAACCAATGACCAGTGATAAGGTGTTGTTTGCAGAGCAAAGATAATTCTGAATTCCACAATTTGTAAGAAAATTTTGTGGACTTTTTATCATTTCAACTGAAATCGGTTAAAAGTTAAGCTTCCAGCAGAATTCGAAAAAAGAAAAAAGATGGACTAACGTTTTTTAAATGATATTTACGTAGCGTGTTCCTATTCCACGAATATAACTTTTCAACAAAGTCAAAAAAATTTTTCTGAAAAAGATTTTCTGCGTGGCATTCCCAAAACTCCAATAACACGGTTTGCCAGCGAAGGACAAGAAAAATGGAAAAGTCTCGCATATTACCGAAATTTCTCCAATGGCGGAAATCATGGAAAACGTGGAAAACGATGTTTGTGAGCAACTGGAAGAGCTCAATCTCAATAGAGACGAGATCCTGAAAAGAGCCGAACAAATCGATAAGGATATCAAGGATGGGGTAAGATTGAGAGAATGATTTTCATGAAAAACCTTGGAATTTTCCAGAAATACGAAATCATCCCACCACTGTCTGATGAGGAACAAAAGTTGTTGGATGCGGAAATTGCGAAAAGACATCCACCTCCTGAAGGTGTTCCTGCACCTGTAGACTTTCCACTTCATGATATGGTTCGGGAAATGGGTCTTGATAAGCCGGCGGAAGGTGTTGACGCTGAATTCTATGAAGAATTGAAAAGCAAAGATGCAAAGACAATCTATAAGAACATGAAACAGGTATCACCCTCTTTTAAAAGAGCATATGATCACTATTCTTTTATAGATTCCTGATTCAATTGCTCGTAAATATCTTCCTGATTTGGCACGTCGTTTTGTTGAATTTGAAAGACGTATCAAACGTGTCGAACGGATGCTCTGGGCTCTTCCAAGAGAGAATCAAAGTCTCGAGGAAGATCGATTTGAAATTCTAACTGAACTTTTGGATAAAAGTTGCCAGGGACTCGAGATTTGGGAGGAGCATTGTGTAAGTTTAGGCTTCCGATTATCGAAGTTCCTTTTATTTCAATTTTCAGGAGCGCAAGATTCCACTGGGTCATCGTTGTGTTTTGGAGGGAGAGCTCATTCATCTCATGACTTCGAAATTCGATTTGATTGATAGAATCTGTGGAGAATTTGACAAATTGAAGGGGAAACAAGATGAGGTCAATGATGAAAGAGATGTGAGTTCATCATTAATGGAATGTTTCTGATTTCAAAGCTTTAAGATGCTCCGCTATGAAATCCGTCATTGTGATATGATCTTTACGGAGGTTCATGAGAAGTTTTTGAAGTCATACTTGGATATGGATTGGTGATAATCAATCAATTGGTTCTGCTCAAAAGAAGAAACTTTTCATTTAGATTTTAGAGTAAATAAATTTTTGATTTGATAAAATTGAAGCTTACATTCGTTCATCGAGTGAGTAAAGTATTGTGTATCCAAAAACCTTTGCGGAACTTTCTTACGTTTCAAAAGATGAATATTTTATTCGTCCAGAAAAACGTGAAAATCCTCAATACCAATTTGCACTGAAATCAGTTGAAAAAGGCTTGGAAAATTTTCACGTTTTTCTGGACGAATAAAATATTCATGTTTTGAAACGTAAAAAAGTTCTGCAAAGGTTTTTGGATACACAATACAAAGTGATGACTTATCAGAACCGTCCAAAAGATGATAGTGGAGTATCAAAACGTCGGATTCTGGATGGTTTCTCATTGCTTTTCCATATTCTAGTTAGTCAGCCGTCGCTTCCTGAACAAGGGTTTCTGAAGTTTTTACATTGTTTATTTCAAAAGAATATACCCTTCTAAAAGGGGTTTCTCATACTGAAGAGGATGCTCACTTTTACAGGATTACGATGAAATATTATGGAACCATCGAGCAATGGGAACTCAACAAAAAAAACAAAGACTAGTAAACTTCAGGAGTTTCGAAAAAGAATTACTACCACAATATTATCACAACCGAACTTACACGGAAACCATACTCTTGCTGACAGTTCAACCTGGCTCACAAACTTACTTTCTTTTTTCAAGAAGTGCTTCCATTTGGAAATAAAGTTTAGTTACAAATCACGGTCTGCAAAACCTCACCTCATTTCCAGGATGTTTAAATATAGAAAAATGTTAATCCTTCTCTGAAAAGAAGTTATCATTCTGCAAATCAAATACTTCTTGGTCGCTTCAACAAACCACATTAATGATAATTATTGTGATTTCCTGTTTTTTCTACTAACTATCAACCAAAAAATTGTAGTCTTCTCTAGTGTCTATTAAAACTGTTTTGTTCTTCTCCTTCTCCCCCCTATCTCATCTAATAAAACGACTACATGGAACATTGAATGGAAGAGAAATGGGAGGGCAACACTGTACTCTTATCATTGAGATGAGACCACATCGAGGTGTCTTCTTCTGTCTCTTTCTCTCTCCACATGTTTATTATCATTCAATTTTTGTTTTAACACACCACATTTATATATAGTTGGTCAAAGTTTTTCGAAACAGCTCCTTTTGAAGCTTTTGGTTTTTAACTCAAATAGTATTCCAGTACTTCAATTTACATTTATTTTCTAGTTCATTCGATATTCATATTTTCAACACCTAAATTTATTTCTGACACATTTTTCTGAACTTATTTTTATTTCTCGCACTTCTCACCCATCCTAATCCTCACCCTTACCAAAATTTTTCAGACTTTCTTTCTTCTAAATTTCAAAAATGATCCCAACAAAGCCAAAAGTATACATTGTCGGAGTCGGAATGACCAAATTCTGTAAGCCAGGATCAGTTGATTGGGACTATCCAGATATGGTAAAAGAGGCAGTGAATGCTGCTTTGGATGATTGTGGAATGAAGTATTCTGATGTTCAACAAGCAACTGTTGGATATCTTTTTGGAGGTAAATTTGGAGAGAAAACCGAATGCTGAAACTAAAACTGATTATATTTACCAAAAAGATTATAGTTTAGTTTGCACTGTCTCGTTTCAAAGTTTAAAATTTTTCTTATCATTTCTATTATCATCAATTTTCAAACTATTCTGGAAAAATTCCATTTTTTTCGACGTCACAAAAGACCACTTTTGCAGGAACTTGTTGTGGACAACGTGCTCTTTATGAAGTTGGACTCACTGGAATTCCAATTTTCAATGTCAACAATGCATGTGCTTCCGGGTCTTCTGGACTTTTCCTCGGAAAACAAATTATTGAAAGTGGTACGTCTTAAGCAGTTTGAAAATGATGACAATGAGTCGAATTGCTTCTAGGTAACGCCGATGTTGTTCTCTGCTCTGGATTTGAGAAAATGGCCTCCGGATCTTTGGAAAAACTTTCTGCTCCAATCGATGATCGTGCTATTCCTGTTGAAAAACATATTGAGGTCATGTCCGAGACTTATGGTTTGGAATCAGCTCCAATGACGGCTCAGATGTTCGGAAATGCTGCTAGGGAACATATGGAGAAATATGGTAACTACCTTGAAAACTTTTATTTTGTCTATTTCAATTTTTCAGGGTCCAAGCGTGAACATTATGCCAAAATCGCCTACAAAAACCATCTTCACTCTGTCCACAATCCAAAATCCCAATTCACCAAAGAATTCACTCTTGACCAAGTTATTAACTCTCGTAAAATCTATGACTTCATGGGTCTCCTCGAATGCAGTCCAACTTCTGATGGTGCCGCCGCTGCTATCATTGTCTCAGATCGCTTCTTGGAGAAGAATCCACGTCTGAAAGCTCAAGCTGTCGAGATTGTTGGATTGAAATTGGGAACAGATCTTCCATCCGTGTTCCAAGAGAAATCAAATATCAAAATGATTGGATTTGATATGATTCAAAAGATTTCAAAAGAATTGTACGCAGAGACCAAGCTCACTCCAAATGATGTCCAAGTTATTGAACTTCATGATTGTTTTGCTCCTAATGAACTCATCACTTATGAAGCCATTGGCTTGTGTCCAGTTGGAAAAGGACACGCAATTGTTGATAGAAATGATAATACTTATGGAGGAAAATGGGTGATTAATCCATCAGGAGGACTCATTTCAAAGGGACATCCGATTGGAGCAACTGGTGTTGCACAGGCTGTTGAATTGTCAAATCAATTACGTGGAAGATGTGGAAAGAGACAAGTTCCAAATTGTAAACTTGCAATGCAACATAATATTGGAATCGGAGGAGCCGGAGTCGTTGGATTGTATCGTTTGGGATTCCCACAACATGCACAATCGAAGCTTTGAGATGTTGAAGATAATTATTGTTTTGAAACAAATTTTCTTGTATAAAAGTAGAATCGTTGAATAAATAAATAAAATATGAAATTTTGATTTATAATAAGAACTCAGAAGAAAAGTCCACTTCTTTTTCAAAATTCCCAGATGACGTCGATACGTTCGCCAATCGTCCGAGCGAACTATAAAATGTTGATCTTCGATCAAAACCTTGATCTTTTTCCCATTTTCTTCACACCTTCTCCATATCGGAATCCTATAAATGTCCTCCCATCTTATACCGTTTCATTTCATTCTGACCTCCCATAATGTTTTCCGTCTTTCTTCTTCTTCTACTCGTTCTTATCTTTCCTTCTGATGTCATCTCTTGTGATATCACTGCCACATTGACTTCACAATCCTATTATCCAGTCTACGCGGTGTTCACTTTTCATGATGGAAGACGGAGTCCGGTGTAAGTTTTTAGTCAAATTCAACTTTATCTGAAACTGGACCACTTGATGAAAAAACTGTAAAAAGGTGTTGCTTTCAGCTTGTACCTCCCCTATTCTGGAAGCTCTCAATCCACTCGAATAACCGGCTCATTTTGCAGTTCAGGACCAACTAGGCTCGATGTAAGTTCCTCTTGAAAAATTTCCCTTTTCATCCTCAAATTCAGGCTTATCGCACCTACCCTGGCTATGGTTCTTATCCCTATGCATCTAGTCAAGCCTACATGGAAGGAATGGGTTTTGTGCATTATTCGGTGAGTCAATAGAACTATTAATTGGCACAATCTGAAAAGCTTTCAGGTCCTAAGTGACGGTGTATTTATGGGAGCCAAAGCTGGTGTCATGTGTGCCGCTGGAGATTGTGGGAGGGGATAATTTCAAAGATCCATTTGTTTTGAACGTCAAACCTTCTCATCCATTTCTTCTCCTGTTTTCTGTTCCGCTCTTAACAATTAGACCGAAACAAGCACGTATGTCTAAATGTTGTTTTTGGAAGATGACTAACTGCTTTTTTGAGATAAAGTTTATCACAGTGATTATGTTCTGAAAAAAGGAATACAAAAACAACAATTTTATCTTTTGAAGAGCAAAACATGTTCAATGCACAAATTAGATGAGCAAAAAACATTTTCAGAAAAGTAATGAAAAAAAGAGAATGACCTAGTTTGTAAAAAAACAAGATCAAAATGTCATATGAGGGGAATGATCTAAATGAACCAAAGTTCGAAAGACCAAAATGATATCAGAAACAATTTGAATTAAAATAATGTTTTTTATGTTTCCTCCAAAAATAACCTTTCGTTCACAATCTCATTTAATAAATTGGTAGTCTAGTACATACACATACGTGCAAATAAAATGCTTCGAGGAATTCAATTATTGTCAGTTGACATTTATTGAATTTTTATACTTTTCCAGACAAATCTTCTGAAAATTTTTAGATACAAAAATCACTTTTTGATTATAAAACGCCTTACTAATCAATCACTTTCCAAGCAAAGTGACCCCATAATTGGCTAGGTTAACTCTGAACAGTTTGTTTGAAGTTTCTCAAAAACTACCTTTATTAATGTGGCATGTCTGTCTGTTGACTACTTTTAAGTTCAAAATTTTTGAACCCAGTCCTTAGATTTCAAGTTTGATTTTCTACTTTTGTCTCATCAAACAATAGTTCAGAGGCTCAGAACTGGACAAGGTTCCCCATATCGGTAATAGGCTGCCCTTATAATAGAGCCTACTGTACTTTGGTAACTTTCACAAATCTTGTAAATATCATCATAATAGTCAGAATAACCTGAAAAATACATCTAGAACACACCAAGATTCTAATGAACCCCTGCCCCTATTTAACCACTTCCTGGAAAGAACACCAGCTGTCATTCATCTCCACTCCAATCCAATTATTTGTTGTTTTATGAAGGGAACCAGCTATCAATAACTTCTGATTGATTTCTCTTTAAATGTCAAAAAAGCAAAGAATCAAGATTCTTTTGTTTTTTACATTTTCCCTTAATTCTGGTGTTTGTCGTCTTGAATCATCCCCCTCTTCTTTCTTCTTCTTTTTTTCCTACTGTCAGACATCTTCAGCTCATCCGACCGAACAATTCTTACGTTGAAAAAAAGGTGAGTTTATTAGAACTTTTTAATTCAAAAATCTCATCTCTCATGATTTCATTTTTCAGTCATTTCTGTCACATTATGATATTTCTTATCAATTCCTCTTATCACCTTTGGATTCCAATTTATATTTTTAACGGCGGAGAGTATAAATCCCCAATTCTTCTGATTTTGATCATTTTGGAGTTCTTGATTTCATTGTTTTGTGTGTTGTACACTATTAAATTATGCATATTGATTTGGAAAATTAGAGTTTTTCATATTAACATGAGCGTTTTGGCAATTGCATATTTGATACAGTATTTGGAGTGTTTTGTTGGAAAATGGATGATGATGGGACATCAAATTGAGTTGATTGGGGTGGAAGGTAATAACTGTTTCGGAGAATTTTAGAATTTTAGCGATTGTTGCTTGTTTAACATAGCTTTCAATGTCGTGTTATTGGTGTCCTACGGTAGTAGCCAAAAGCTCCCAGGCTGAAAGCTACTTTTGCGTTAACTAGGTTATAGCTACGAGACTAGATGCGAAATTAGATGAGAATCTCATGTAGCCTGTAGTTTTTGTAGTTTGTTGAGTTTGTAGTTTGAGATAAAACCAAACCATTCTCAACTCCTCCAGTCCGTCTAACTCCCTATTTTCAGATATCCCATTCAATAGAACTTATATGAACTGGTGGACAAAGGACCCATCTTCTATTCCAAAAATCCAGAAAGTTGATGATATTCTTCCACTTTTAATTGGCGGATGTTTGATTTGGCATTATCTGTTTTCAATGATTTGCTTCATTTTCTCATTTTGTGCAGAACGAGCAATAGCCACCATACTGTCGGGGTAGGGGCTAATCACAAATTTCGTTAACTACAAATCAAAAATTCCAGCAACTACGAAATGCACCGTCGCACATATATCTCTTTCACTATCCTGTTGATTTCTCATATTGTAACTATCTATTTAAGTTATGAAACATTTACGGAAAAAGTGGAAATGGTACCTACAGTAATGGGATGTATGATTTGTGTGACAGCTTCTTGTGTGGTAATCAAGTCGCTTTAGGAAAAATAACAATCATAAAAAGTTTCAGATCTTTGTGATCATCCTAATTGTGAATCTGAAAATCAATCAGCAGCAATCAAAGACTGGAAATATAAATTTCTATACTTTAGCGTTTCGGTTTCAAGTCAAGGAGAATATAAGGGCATTGAAGGTGAGCTAGCGAGATTATAAGATTATTAGAGACGCAGAGTGATGTTCGTGTGTTTCAATTTAAACGGGATGCAAGAACGCTCTAATGATAACTATTTTTTCAGTTAGCCTGGCGAGTTTTGGTCTGTATTGGGCTCTATATCTTCGTCTTGTGTATTATCCTGTTCATTTTATTTTTCGATGTGTTTCCACCACTCAATCAAATCCTAATATTTCTACTGGAGAACTGCATTTATTTGTGAGTTTTTGGACAACAAACTATCTATTAGAAAAATTCAAACTTGATCTTTCATTATTTCTGCTTGACGATCCAAATAATCTCAACTTTTAAAGATTTCAAGTCAAAATACAAACTACTAAAAGAATGAAAAGTTCAAAAATCAAAAAAATACATTTACTTTTGCTCCGACTGATGTGTCAGGCGACCTGAATTATTCTCTCATTGATCTTCCAAACTACAAACTATAAACAATAACACTTCCAGAAACCCTTTGGTCATCTGCTCCGTTGTCTTCTACTCAATAGAACCCTGGAAAAAAGCTCTCCTTCAACGCATCCCCAGATGCGTTTTCTTCTCTTTATCATCATCAAAACGAAGTCATTCTCTTCAAAAAACTTCTTCCAATACATCCAATTCTCTGGGTCTCCAACAAACAACTGATCTCTATTTCACACAACTTCAAGCCTCATGGCTCAGAAAATAATGAGTGGACGGAGGCAATTCATGTGGAAGATTTTGTTAGTTTTTCTAATTTTTTGGTTTTCATTTTTCACTGTTCTAGTGTTTTTTTTCTTTTAGTATTATGATTTTTGAAATAAATAGTTCCTACATTATATATGTTCCATACTTTTCTTTCAATGGTCATGAATATGAATCGTTCACATTTCTGTTGATTCTCGAGTTGATTTTATCAGTGTTTTGTGTGATTTTGACAATTAGAATGTGTTGGATTCTATGGTCAATTCGTGTTTTTCATATTAATATTACAATTATTTCGACTGCTTATTTCGCCCAATATTTTGAACTGATAATTGGAAGATTGCTGATGGGAGGATATCAATATGGATTGTTCCCAATTCCAGGTTTGTAGTTTGTAGTTTGATCTCAAATTGTGTTGTGATGTGTGCCTTTCATAGCTTGGAATTTACAACTTTCTTCCTTAATATCGGAAGTACTGACTTTCAGGCATTCCAAAAACTCGTCCATACCTCAGCTGGGCTAGTATGGATCCTATCCAAACTCCCAAAATAAACCGAGTAAAGGATGCTCTTCCCATGTTCATTGGCTGTTTTATGATTTGGCATTACATGATGTCAATGGTCTTTTTTATATTTTTCTATAATTTGGAAAGAGTTATCGCCACTTTCTTGTTGGGGTAAGAATAAATACAACATGTGGCCTTCCTTTTATTAGAGATATTTTCAGAAGTTATGAAAAGTACAATCGATCCTATATTTCTATCACCATTCTAATAGTTGCTAACCTTCTCACTCTTTACATTTCTTACATGCTCTATTTTTTCCAAATTGCCTTTATCCCTAGTGCTATCATTTGTTCAGGAGCAGTTATTTTAGCAATGATTGTAGGTTTTCAATTTGAAAACTGGGTGGAGCTTATTCCCAACTTTCAGATGTATCTGATAGTAATGGCTTACAATATGAAACTGAGTAGGGAACTGAAAAACGACACTGTTTGGAAGAGAAAAAAGAAATTTGATAGATATTCATTGGCTTATCGGTTTCAGCTAGAGGAGAACTTGAAAGTTTTTGAAGTGAGTAGAAGAACGAATTGAACGGCAGTTCAAAAACATAATTTTTCAGCTCATAAGAAAAGTAATAATCTCCATCGGAATCTACGTTCTTCTTAATATTTCCTGTGTATCCGTCAGTAATTCTAATTATCTTTCCCCGTCCTTCAACCTCACCATTGTCTTTCTAGTGGAGAATTGTATTTATTTGTAAGTATTGACCAATAATATTTCATCACAACTCGAATTTTCAGAAATCCTCTTCTAATTTGCACTGTAACCCTATGTTCCGTCGAACCGTGGAGAGCAACTTTTCTTCGTGATCTCAATTTTATGTTTGGCGGTCTTATCATCAAGAAAAATGGGAAGATAGAAAATGAAAAAACGGAGAAAAAGCCAACAAAAGTGCAAGAAAAGATGGTGGCAAAAGAAGAAGCGGATATATATTTTAGAGATTTAAAGTCAATGTGGGCGTGACAAGAACATGATTCGATTTTTATAAATGTCAATGTTTATTTTGCCAAAGATAAAATTTTGGAAAAAACAATTGAGAATATTAAATAGAAAAAAGATAACAATATTAATATTAACAATCCATAGTGTATCTTCTTGGAATGGCAGCTCGTGGTCTCAAAGATCTTCGAACATTTTTCTTTGATACCTTCTCTTTGGTCTTCTCAGCTTCCTTGACCAGATTCGGAGTGTTGTTTGCAACTGGAGACACTGTGACTGGACGAGAGCTTTCTGCGACCTCTTCCTTTCCCACATCTGGTTTGACCTCATCAACTTCCACAGCCTCTTGTTCCTGCTCTTCTGGGAATGTGAATTGAACATTTGAAACATTTGAGTTTACTTGTTTTCTCATCAAATAACGAACGAATACATCATCCGTAAACGCATCAAGAGACATTCGAAAGTTCAGAGCTTTCTCCGAAAAGTAGTTCATCATTTGCTCAACATCAACATTCATCGCCTTCAATGTTTCCAAATTATGCTCTTTCGAAGCAAACTTTTGCAAAACAGATCCAAGTTGCTCATGTGAATTCTCCAGATTGAGGAATAGAGCTTCTGTTTTATCCATAAACTCGCTCGTCTCCTTCTTTTGATTGAAACAATATTTAATGTGGTGTTTCAGAAATATTTCATCTTCGAATCTGTCCTTACATTGAGTGCATTCCAAGCATTCAATATTGGCGAAGTTGCCGCAAAGCTGAGCAATCTTATCTTGCACGAGGAGGATTCGGTTGGCGTAGAGATGTGCTTGATAGTGAAGAGTATGCTTATCGGCATTCAGAAGACAGCGATGAATGTGGATGGCGAAATCGAATTCCGTGTCGAACAGAAGATTACACTCTGAGCATTCTAGTTTGTGATGGCTGAGCTGGGTGGAGCAGGTTTTGATGTCTAAAGGAGACTTGAAGACTGAGAGAACGCGTTTGGAGATGGTAGAAGTAGTCATTTTGTTGTGGTATCTGCAAGAAGACGTTGATGAAGAAGGGCAAAAGAAAAGGTATTTGGAAAAGAAGACGTTGTGTATGAATGAGGTGTACGCTGACCGTTCGGAGAGCGCGTTCATCTGGAGTTTGTGAAAGGGTGGAGCCTAAAATCGATTGAAATTTACGCATCCTTGACTCTTTTTTTCAATCTAAAAGGTGAAGACAGGAAATATTCTGGATAATAAAAGAGAGATGATAGTATTGATAAAAGAAACTTCAACAATCTTGAATTTATCGAGACTTCAGTTTATGGGTCAAAACGTTGAATCTATAAGGATACGATCGAGCAGGAGCTAGAAACTTTTTTTAAGAACTTGGATTTCGATTCTGTGTGAGAGCTGTACAAGCCTAGAAATTTAGTAAAACCCTCGTTTAAGGAAATGAGAGGTAAATTAAAAACGGATAGAGAGTAGGCATACGAATTCAGCCACTACCAGTTGAGAAAGAAATGGAAAGTGAAGAAAACAAAAAAAAGCGCAACTGACTCTTCGATTTGGAATTGTTGTGTAGACCAATCCTAGATTCAGACAGACTGCACACATAGATTCATTTGAAGGATTCATCCCATCATAGCAGACGACGCTTGTCTGTCGCAAATACACAATTGGCTTATGCACAGCGTCTTACTTCAGAATCGACTCGCACAGACAGACTCATTCACTCTTTTCAGTTACCAATCTACAGTCAACACCGTCTTCTTCTCTTCAACAAATCGATTCAAAATGCAAAGACAATTGGGATACGACTCGATCAAGGCTATTCTTCAGCACTTGGATGCAAACAAAAGGTTAGTATTTTTATATGAATTTAGGAATGGAAAAAGGTTTGACTATTGATTGGTAGTCTTGGAAGTAATGTACATCTGTGGAGTTCTAATAAATATTGAGAAAAAGAACACCACACAAACAGAAACATTAACTTCAATTGAACAATGTGGAATTTTCAACTTTTTTTTCAGATTTGAACTCGCCTGCGTCTCGTCCTTCCTCCGAACCCCGGATCGATCTACTCCTCTCTCCATTGACACACTTGTTTTCAACAATATGGAGCTCAAAGTGAACGGCACCTCCTATAAAATTGGATTAATTCGTCAGAACAAAAATGGTCCGACTCCAGCCAGCATCAAAAGCACCAACGATATGGGAGGTCTTCAGACTGACCTAGACGAGTTTGGATTTGAAGACAGGTCTTCTGAAATAGAACTAACTCCTGGAGATGTGTCACTCTCAAAAATGACAGAAGAGGAACTAGAGTTTATGGAGAGAAGACGAGAAGAACGATTTGATCTGATGGAAATGAATTTGGAAGCCTCCGAGGCACGACTGGAGGGTTTCACAGGTGATTCAAGAGAGCTTAGAGATCTGAAAAAGAATATCAGTCGTCTCCGTGAATCCCTCGAACCATTCTACAATAAGCGAGATAACAGACCATCTCCTTATAAAATGTTGATACAGTTGACCAGCACAGACGAGAATGGAACGAATGTACTTGAGCAGATTCCCTATTTCATGAAGTTGCATGGAGCAATGAAAGGGATGACGACGACGTTATTCGGGAAGAGACGTCACCCAATTCGAGTTCGATACATGGAAATCACGCCTCAACCTCAGATTCTTAGACTTCCGGAGAACGTGAAGTTTGAAGTGGAAGAGCTCAAGATTGGAAGAGAAGTCAAATCAACTATTGAAGCTTTGACATCAATTTTGCATACACCTCGTCTGGATACTCTGAATTGCTTGACCATCATGGAAGAAGACGTTGAACTTCTGAATGCGTTAGTCTCAAGGAAATTTGTGACAACGGACGTGGCTATCAATGAGCAATGGCTCCCAATTTTCACTAATCTCAGAATCAAAGAAGTCGTAGTGAAAAATGATAGCATGGGATTGACCGTGGAGAGTTACATCGACTTGGTGAGACATTGGATTGACTTCGGGAAAGAACTCGGAACTATTTTCTCATTTGGAATTCTAGTGGAAAATACGATGGAAGAAATCAAGAGTGCGATTTCTGAAGAATTCGGAGGATTTGTCATTCAAATGAGAAATGGACTCACTCTTGAAGTTAGTTTTGAGGAGACAACGTTTGAAGAACAGATAGAATTCGATGTTTCACCATATAATTTCAAATTGGAAGTTGTGTTATAAGTCGTTTTCTTTTGTTGCTTTTGTTTGATAATAAAGTTTGATTTTCAAAAGTCAAAAACGCTTTGTATTTTTATTATTAATAAATTAAGATTAGAACAATTAGATTTAAAGGTTATCAATGTATCTTCGTGGAGTGGCTGCTTGTGGTCTGGACGATCTTCTGACGGCTTCATCATTTTCTTCTGACTTCTCTGATTTCCGAACTTGATTCGTTTCTTCTTTTGACTTTGCAATCTTTTGAGCTTTTGTAGATGCTTTCTCAGGTCTTGAGGTCTTGATGGGCTGTTTCGTTTTAGTTTGAACGCAAGTCTTCTTTGCAGGAGATGATGGAATCGGATATGAAGAATCAGCTTCTCTCTTCCGACAAATCAAAGACTTTCTGATTTCTTCCATCATCTGGCGATTTGTTTTTCTGATGAAGTTCTTATTCAAGATCAACTTATAGAGGCTCTTGGGCTTTTTGAGAGTTCCGTAAGCGTATTGCTTTCGGGTAGCCATTTTGAAAAGCTCTGTCGTGATCTTCCCTTGAAGATTGTGATCGATTGGGTTGGAAACAGTACTACGGCTTGAAGGCATAGTGGAAGTAGATCAGCAAACTGTAGTCGCAGGTAACCTTCTGGCGCAGATGAACTGGAACTGAATACAGGGATAGAAGAAGAAGATGGAATATGAAGAAGAGACTGAACTATGTCAGGAATGACTGAACCGACTGTCCAGATCGTCTATTTATACCCTCCGAGGCTACCGTATTTGTCATCATGCCCCGCCCACTTATCCGTATCTAAAGATGACATCCCCCTTTGAAGTACTGTACCTTCCATAAACTTTGTCATCATTTTTGACAGGGTACTGTACGTTTTATTATACTGTATGCAAATTGTCATCATTTTCCCCGAGTATATAGTATACCTGCAATAAAAGTGCATCATAAAGATTAGATTTTTATCTTTGTGAATAAGTGATAATATGCAGCACAAAATAAAAACGATATTTCAAATCCAAGATTCATTCAACTGTTCAAAATACAAATTTGTCTCAACTATTGACTTCTTTTTCAAATCATCAAATGATTGCACGCTAACAATGTCTCCAACTTTTGCAGGTCTTCTTTTAATATTCAATTTGGGCAAAGATTTTTGAAATTGTTCTTTCCAAGTA
Source organism: Caenorhabditis doughertyi (assembly GCA_963572265.1). NCBI lineage: Eukaryota > Metazoa > Nematoda > Chromadorea > Rhabditida > Rhabditidae > Caenorhabditis > Caenorhabditis doughertyi. Next base: position 13,124,723 of record OY751554.1, read on the forward strand.
GGGTTACTGTACATGATGACAAAGCAGATCAAAAAGGGATTTCTGGAATAAAAAGGGCTTGATTGGGCGGAGCTTCAAAAACTAGCTTACAAGAATACAGTGTTTTCCAAAAAGTGACAGAAGAAAGGCGGGACCAATTCGAGGATCAAAACCACTACCCCAATTCCACCGATTGCTATGACTCCGAACAAAGAATACAGTAGTTTCTGAGAAAGCTGAAAATCTTAAATTAAACCCCGCCTGCTTTTTCTCCTGCTCACCGCAACAGCTCTCAGATTCTCTTTTATCTGAAATTGTTGAGATATTGTGAAGATATTTTCGCGTCGAATTCTCGGATTTTTCATTTCCTTTTGCCAATCTTTGTTCACTTTTTTGATCATGAAATGCATCTGAAAATGGGAATCGGAAATTGGAACTTTAACGATATGAGACTCACTATACTAGCCAAAATGCAACTGATAATCCATATCAAGTTGGCAACTATGATATTTAATTTGTCAAAAAATACGAAATACGTTGCAATGAAGGTTAGAATCTGGGTGAATAAAGTAAGAAGAATGGGAATATGAAGTTGAGTGTTCTTTTCGTAGTTTCTGGAAAGTATATTGGTTTTACTCAAAACAATAATCAAGGACTGCAAGCCACTTACTTAATCAAAAATGAAGCTATAACTCTCTCGATACAAATCGATAATCCTCCGAATATAACCGAAAATAAATAATGCCACTCCATAAATCCTGCTATCAACAACAGCTCCAATCCATCCAATGATTCTACCATCAACATTTTCTTTGGATTTCTCGTCCACATTGCCACGTGCTCTCCTATTTCAAAACTAGTTGAGAATAGCTTCAACTGATATGCCATTGTGATAAGTTTTGCTATTATAGCTTCATACCAAAACGCGAGAATTGGCACACTTAGAATCAAAAAATTCCTGTGAAACAATCGAATTTCCGTATAGATTTTCAACTTTATCGTGACAATGTAAAAACAGAAAGTGTATAAAACGAGTTCCACAAAGATAACTAGCCGGCTGACAACCTCAGCATCTTTGTAGAAATACAAAGGGAGGCAAATATATAAAGAGTCTTCAGAAGAATTGAATTCGCTCACTTTTATTATCATTTTGTCAATAAATCAGGATCAAGGGAAAGGAAGGAAAAGAGCCAAATGAGTAACAAAACTGACAAATGTCATATTCCAAGGAGTATTTTCAGATTCACCTGTTTTTGTTTCGTCATTCGTATTAGTTTGAATATGGAAGTAGGTCTGGGAATGGAATCTGTTGAAAGTGGGCTAAACAATACACAAAATCGAAAGGATTTTTTGAAGACTATTGCGTCAACATCGACTCTGAAACCTTCCAATTCAAAGTTGACTCAAACGGCTCATCTCAGCTTTAAACAACCTTCAATGAGCAGGCGCTCAAGTTGCGTCTATTCAAAAAGTTTTTTCCTGCGCTTTCTGTTAAATATCCCACAAGATGATAGTAGAATTACTATCCGCAAGTTACCATTCGCTCATCTTTTTATTCAGATATTTCACCTGAAAATGATCTGAAATGCTTTGACCTTAACTCCCTAGTCTTTGCTACTTTGAAGCCACTTCTCATCACTTCACAGGTGATAAATAACTGCTTCCTGACAAGAGAAAATGTGATTTGTGTTCAGCTCAAATTTAGTTCAATTAGAAAAGATATAATTGAAAATGAGTCAGAGAAAACCTTCGGAAGATGGAATATCAGAGTCTGCTGTCCAGTGAACCGCACGAATGAAAGCATAAAAACAAAATAACTGACAACTTTGCCAACTTTTTTTCTGTACTGGACATCACCATAAACTCCAAAAGCTCAAATCAAATGGAAGGTTTTAAAACACAACAATCAAGAAAAACGTCACCTTTTATGAAAAGTTGGTTTTATTTCGCGAGAACTTACAATCTAATATTCAATTGGAATCTAAACTCAATTTTCGTTAAACCCAAAATAGAAACAGGAACTAGATTCTATATCTGGTCTTTTCATTAATTGAAAATTACAGATAAATCTACCCAAAAAGCCAAAAGCTCACCTTTTAACAGTGATCGCTTTCCAGATGTTTTACTCCATCATCATCATTTCTAAAAACCTTTTGTCTTGATTTTCTCATTTTCTTTGTCTGATCTTTAAACACCATCTAACACCACTACTCCATCAAATTCAATCAAGTGAGCAGAACAGGTGAAACACTAACAAAATATTCCACGTTTCCAACTATGCGAAAATTCGATTTGACTTGCATTTTTATAACTATTTTCATTGGAGATAAATGTTGATAAAAGTGACACGATCTTCTGAAAATTTGACTTATTATTTTTGGCTTCCTTTGTTTTTCTATGAAGAACCTTATGGGGTTCAAGTTTTTAATTCTATTATTGAGGTATTTTTATATATTATTTGTGGATATATCGTTTTTGTAAGTGTCAGAATTATGTTCAAGATTAGGCTTTTCCATAATAATTTGGTATATATTGGAACCCCAATTTTCTGCCTTTGGGTTACTCTTATTATTGGAAAACTTATTGTAGTTGCATATCGATTGAAGTTGATAGCAATAGATTACAATATTGAAGAACATATAACGATTTGGACTGATAATCCGGATAAAATGTTGAATGTTGATTCTACAGAAGGCTTGGAACCTCTTTTATTAGGAGGATTTTTTGTGTGGCATTTTGGATTTTCGGTTATTTTTGGATCATTTGCAGTGGTTGCGGAAAGGGTGATAGCGTCAATGTTGATAGAGTGAGTTTTCAAGGGACTAGGTTTTTCTAGGCCACCTTCTGTGATTCAATTCATATCGTTTTGGCAGTTATTTGAAATTGAGGTTTTGCAAAGGGTTTTTTCAGCAACTACGAACTAAGCAGCAACCTGGCGATTCCTATCATTTTGAGTGTTTTTTATCAGTTTCTGGCAATTTCCATAGCAGCTGGATTAGTTTTGAACAAACTTGGAGTGATTGCATTGAATGTTTCTTGGATATCATGCTTTGCTATTTCATCTTTTGTAATCTTAAAGCTCTCTTAGTTTCTCTTCCAGTCATTACTTTTCAGATGTATTTCTACATTAAAAGAATCAATCAACAATGGCTTCGAGAAATGGAAGATCCTCGACGTCGACGTGTGTTTACAGTATCTCAACGATTTCAAGTTAGAGAGAATTTGAGAGCAATTGCATTTGGAAAACGAATAGTTTTCACAGTATTAGGATCTCTTATCATGTGTGGAATTGGAGTTATAGCATTGATGTATGAAATAGTTCCAGCGTTTTTGTTGCACTTTGGAGAGAATTTGATGTTTTGGTGAGTCTCTTTTTTTTTTTAAATTATTCAAACAACAAGTTTTCAGCCACCCTTTAATAGTATGTGTCGTCACAATGTATGGACATCCCACTTGGAAAGCGAAATTTAAAAAATGTTTTCCTAAAATTCAATTGATGAAGAGAAGAAGGACAACTGGTGTGGTTAGTGTGGAGATTCAAGAAGACAATATGAAGAAAATATCAATCGAAACTGATATTTATTTTAAGCAATTGAAAGATTCATGGATTTGAATAAAGTTGTTTGTTGAAGGAAGAGGGACTTGGAATTTGGGTACAAAAAATTCATGAAGTTCACATAGTACATGTACTTTCAGTGAAGCTCAAAAATACCAAAAATCTTATAAAAACCTTTACATAATACAGAAAAACATGAAAGATCACATGCCCAAACCCTTCATTATTTACCTTGAATCACCTTTTTTTGATCATTTTACAGCTGAAAACCATTGTGTTGTTATAGTCTAGTTCTTGTCAAATCAATCTTAATAAAAACTCATATGATCGTTTAACTTTATCAAATAGAAACGTTGCGTACTTTCACTTATCAATCTGCGTCTATCCATACTTTATTCCAAGAATCAGAATTTGGATTTCGGGAGCCAAAGAGAGACGTGTCCACCTTGAATACCTAATTAACAGGTGCAATTCAAGGATTTGACTGACTCGTCTTCCGTTTTATTTTCTCCACTTTTTCTCAGAATTGGAATCATATTATGATCATAAAGAATTTGGATTCATCATCTAGTATTTCTTATCTTTGGCTTCCAGTATTCTTGTATGATGAACCATTGAGTATGAGTTGTATTATTATGATTATTGAACTTTTTCTATATTTTATTTGTTTGTATATTGTTGTTGTTAGTTTGAAGGTGAGAAACGAAACTGCTATGGAAAATGATTTGAGTTGGTAATTTTGATTAGGTTAGGTCAGAAAAGTCTAGTATAGTCTGGACCAGAATACAGGTTAGTCTGGGCTTCTTCGGATATTTTGAGTTACATATAATTCAGAATGTTCATGACTGCCCTAATTGAGTAACTTGGAATGACTGAAAAATTCATTTTAACCATTCTGAAAAATTTTTATTGTCTGAAACTTTCAAAAGAATACATAAAATTAGCTAATTCAAGTCAGTTCGATTCTGATATCCTAGACTGACGAGAAGCTTTAAATTTCCAGATTTTCATCCAAGTCCGAATGTTTCATCTCAATTTCATCATTCTCGTTGTTCCCTTCTTTGCTATTTGGTTTGAACTTATAACCGGAAAACTAATAACCATGGCATATCAACTTAAATTATTTGGCTCCTCTATCCAAATCACTCAATTCTATGTTCTATGGACGAACGACCCAAATAAAATGTTAATAGTTGATTCATTCGAAGGACTTGAACTATTAATAATTGCCGGGTTTATGGAATATCATTACATGTTCACAGTGGTTTTTGGTGCTTCTGCAGTTGCAATTGAGAGAATTGTTGCGTCGGTTTTGATTGAGTAAGTTTTGGACGAAAGAGGGGAGATGATTAGATTATCGAGGAGCAAAGGTTGAGTGGATTGAAAAGGAAAAGTTAAAAGCTGAGAAAAGTAGAAGCAGGTGTTATTTACGGACGTTACTGAAGTGTCGGGAGTGATAGAGGGGTTTGGCAGTTACTTGTGTTATGTGAAAATAATAGAAGAGCTGAGTGAATAACCTATTTTTGGTGATGCCAAACTTCCTACTTGATTCGAAAGGAGCGTGGCTTAAACTGAATTGGAAGCCACTTCTATTTTGAGAAACTTATTTATATTTTCAGCCATTATGAATCTACAAACAAAGTATATATCCCAATATTTTTAACCATATCTGTTCAAATCTTTGCTATCACTGCATCCTTATTGACTCTTTTCTGCAAATTTGATTGGATTAGTGTAAATGTCACATGGATTGTTAGTTGCATTTTTTCTTCTATCGTGAGTTTAGAATCGCCTTTTTTCAACGCTTCTTAGTTCTTCCAGATGTTTCTTGCTGTTGAGAAAATCAATGAAAAGTGGAGAGCTCAAATGGAAGATCCGAAAAGAAAACGAGTTTTTACAATTTCTCAAAGGTTTCAAGTCAAAGAGAATATACGGGCTTTAGATGTAAGCCGTTATTGAAAAACGGGAAAATCAAAATAATTTTCAGCTTGGGAAACGTCTCATCTTCTCTGAAATCGGGACAATTTCTATAATTGGTCTCGTGATAGCTGCTCTTCTATTAGAGTTGGTGCCTCCTTCTCTTTGTCATATTGCAGAGAATTCTCTGTTTTTGTGAGTTTGAGCTTTGTCTTATTTGTTGGCCATTAGTCAAAACTTTCTTGATTCCAGAAATCCATTCGGAATCTGTTCTGTGGCAATGTACAGTATTCCTGCTTGGAAAAAAAGATATAAGAATTCATTTCCTTCATGTTGCCAATTAAGATTGAGATCTTCAAGAGTAGACGTGGCAAGTATTGATGTAATCGATGATTTTAACAAAAGAATATCAATAGAAACGGATATGTATTTTAATCAATTGAATGAGTCATGGATATGAAGTCTTTGTTTCTTTATTGCTTTTGTTATTTTTTTGATAAAACATTTTGTTCTATTGAAAGTTCCACAATGTCAAGAGAAAGCTTAGGGAAGGGAAAATCAAAATCAAATTTCAATTACACAAAATGGTTTATTAACAACTGAAAGTTAAATCGAAAATTAAACAAAAAAACAAAGATTACTGTAATTCACTGTTGAGGGTAATAGTATGGCGGATATTTCTTAGCTTGTCCATAATGCTGCATAGGATTTTGATTCTGATTCTGTGGCCAATATTGATTGGGAAGTTGATTTGAAGCGGAACTGCTTGGTTGAGATGGAGGTTGGGGAATATATTGATGTGGATAAGGTATAGAGTTGAAGGGCATATTCGAGTACTGATAATTTGAATGAAAGTTGTGATACGGATTTGTATTCCACATAGGAAATTGATTTGAAGCAGGATGGCTTGGTTGTGATGAGTTTTGTAGAATATGACTTGGAGGATAGGGCGTCGAGTTGAAGTTCATATAGGGGTACGGAGGGAAATTCTGATTCTGATGCCACATAGGATTCATAGTAGGCCGAGCGTTTCCGGGGTTCATAGGCGGAGCCATTTGTGGGTAGTTGTAGCCATTGTTACCACAATTCAAAAGTCCAGAAGTGTGACACAGCGCTTGATTTCCAGATTCGTTTGCAGCAATAGTAGGATCATGAGCTTTTGACTTCGTCGAATTTCTCAAAGCTTGAGGCCTCGTTGTGCTCACAGTAGACTTAGTTGGCGGAGCAATTCCGGGGTACATAGGCTGAGCCATTTGTGGGTAGCTATAGCCATTGCTACCATGATTAGAAAGTACAGAAGTGTGACACATCACTTGGTTTCCAGAACCGTTTGCAGGAATAGTTGGAGCCAAAGGAATAGAAACACGAGCCTTTGACTTCGTCGAGTTTTTCACAGCTTTAGGCATCTTTGTGCTACCAGTAGTCTTTTTCTGCTCCACCTTACTATTTCCTTTCTCTTTAACGGATGTCTTTAATGTCTTTTCTCTTTTAGATCGAATACTTGAAAACGGATTGAGCCTAGTTTTTAGTTCAGCGACGTGTTTGCTCTGAAATTTCGGAATAATAATTTTGGTGGGATGTGGAAAAGGAGAAAAAACTTACATAGTAATTAGAAGTCGTCACAAACTTTAAACATTCAAATTTGAATTCCTGTGGATCTTCAAGAAGTAGAGGAACTCCCATTGGGTCTCTGACAAACTTCTGGACCAGAAGGACAGGCTGATATTTGCAAAGAGTTTCAAGAAAAATCTGAAAGGATCAATATTTTTTATCAAGGACAAAGGGTTGCTCTAGTCTATCTGAGGTAGCCCTAGAATAGCTTCACTCACTTTTTTCTTGCCAGGATTTTCGGGGTCACTTGTCAGCTTGATCAGAAATTTGGCTTCACATTGATCAACTTTTTCAATTTTAGATTGATGATAATGAATGTCACTTTTTGATGCTCGAGTAGCATACGATGACTCCACGAACTGTCCTTTCTGATATTTGAACCTGAAAGACAAACAAATCGAAAAATAAGAAAATCATGAAAAAACTCACTTTTCATCCGAAATTCTATCAAATCGAATGCCCAAAGTGTACTCAAATAGAGGATCCAATTGAGATAATTGAAATATTGGATAAGGAAAATAAAACGTTCCTTTACTAGTTAACCTCTGTTCCAAAATGTCTGGAGAGAACTGTTCAAATACACCAGAGTTTTTTAAAGTGACTTGGATTGGAATGTTTTGGGACAATAAAGACGGTTGAGACATGGTTGAGAATACAGAATGAAAATGAATAAGAATGATCTGAGATGGATCCAGAAAGTAGGTGGGCGGAGCCTCAACCGTACGCTCTTCATAAACAGATTTGGTTGAGAGCCGTAATCGTGTTGAGGAAAAGTATACAGTATATAGTGCACCCCATGTTTAAGGTTAGTATACTTTTGAATTATTACCCTTCCTGCATGTATTCAACAGACAGTAATCCTGAAGTGTACTGTCCATAAACATAAATTTGGTATACTGTATACATTTCCTGAGCATGATTACGACTCTTTGGTCAGATCTGTATACTTTTAATAGGAAGCTCACAGTTTTCATAACTCCGTCCTTCATATGGGGTTTAATCAAATGCTACACCCCCTTCCAGTTGCATTTCATCCTCGCCAACCTTTCCAAGTTGTAAATCCACCAAGACTACAAATTTCTCGATTCCAAGAAGTTCAACCTAGGCCAAAATTTCAAAACCAGTCAATTCAAGTTATCAACTTTAACCCTCCACCACATCAATTTCCTCGAATCAATGGATTCCCAGCTTTCTTTTTAAAAATTCAAGTTCATTTTCATATTATCCACAAAATAATTTCTAGAGAGCTATAAAAAAATGAAATAAATATTAACTTTTGTTTCTTCTGTTTTGTCAACTGCTCAAATTGTTCGTGCCTTCTTTTAATTAAAGTCATTTCAAAATTTTTTTCAATGCCATCAAATACCGAAACAATAATTTATGACCAACTAGTGGAAAATTGTGTCCAATAGGTGTTCGATTCTTCCAGAACAGTTCTTCTTGCTCTATAATCCAATGGTCTCACACTTCTGGTACACGTGAAGAATCTTTTACGAAGCAGTCCAGGAAGAGTCTCAATTAGTTTTGTTTTCCATAAAGGAATTCGAACGGAGACAGGTGGAATAAGGAATATGGGGTTTCTAGAACTTTAATTTTTTATAGAGCAAGAATTTGTGATACCTACAAGTTGAGAACAACTTCTGAAAATTGAAGACTAATACGGTGGAGTTTGTTGGGTAGAAGTTGAGAAGCTACCAGGGATATGAAAAGAGCGGCTGTTAGGAATAAGATGACTCCCACTATTGTGATACGGCGGACCAGCTAAAAAACATTCATAACGAAGTTTAAAACTATGAAATACCTTCAACGACTTCAAATTTTCTTTCGCTTGAAATCTCTTGCCCAAATGATATCCATATCTTCTGTGCTGTAATTCCAAACCTCTAGTGACAGATGAATTATAGACGTAGAGAATTGCAAATATCTAAAATTTAAAATAGTTTAAGTTCCCGCCTTTTTAATCAGCTTACCGTAATAGTCAAAGACAAAACTAGAGTAAAAGTGGCAATGATTTGAAAATAAGAAAACTTCCATTGAATCGTTTGGTAGGACAGGAATACGGAGAGAATATGAGAGCATGTGAGCATAGTAGTTGATATGTACATTCGAGGATGCTTCTCGTAGGTTCTACAACAAAAAATAAGAGGGACTAGTTTGAGATTCTAGGCCATTACCTGATAAAAATGCTAGCAATTATTCGTTCAATAACAACGCAAGGGATAAAAAGTGATAGTGATAGAATATAATGAGATCGAAGGAATCCACCAATGAGTAGTGGAATGAAAAGAGGGGAAACTTGAACATGACCAGTGGAGGTATCTGGAAAATTTCGGAAGTTTTTTGAACTTTCTCATTGAACATTGTCTTCAATAATCCAACCAAATCTCTTAGAAGTTCTTACCTGCTATTACAGTATCCTTAATTGCTATCCAACCTTCTTGGTACGGTATAATGAGAATTCTAGCTATAAAACATTCGAACCATTGACCCAGAAGCGAAATGAATAAAATACACAAATTAAAATGAAAACATCTGGTTTCAAATATCACTTTGCAGAATTGATAAGTAAGGTAGCCAGCAGGAAACATTAATAACAATTCTATTATCCTAAAATTTAACAATAAAATCATAAAAATCCGAAAAATTAGACTCACCTAATAGCCCAATAAACAAAATCTGAAAAGTTTTCAAAAATGGGCATTGTAAAAATTGGGAAATAAACAACAGTGATATTGTGCAAGTTTAGTCTCATTTTTGGAATAATATGTGAACTGGGAACTTAGTTGACTAAACTGAATGATTATGAGTAATTGGATTCAAAACACCAGGTGAAAAGAAAGGGAAATTATTTGAATTACGTGAATGTATTCGATTTCTGAGAAGTGAGGGGGATTACTTTCAGTGGATGTGATTAATGTAGTTTCATTTTATTTTATGATCTTGCGGAGAGGAAGAAAAGTGGGTTTAAAGAAAAATTTGGATCAGGTTCAAAATCAAAAGAATTTTAATGGATAAGACTTGAAGAAAAGCTAAAGTCACGTAATCTTCCTGAAGTTGGTGATGTAGAATTTAAAACTGATCACAGTTTTCCAAGAGGTTTTGCTCAAAAAGTTGTTCTAAATTGTATAAATGAAATTTCAAAAAATACTAAAACAGAAAGACCCGTGGCCTAGGGATGTAATTTTCCAGAGAACGAGATGGCCTAGGAATCGCTTTCGGAATACTTAGGCCATCTATTCGTCGAGGGTTCCTAAGGCAAAGACCATGTCCGTTTTGACTGCAGAAGCTTTCAGAGTTACTATGGGTGTAGTTCGATCTCTCAATTCTCTCAAGTTCTTGAAATTGATTTTTGGAAGCAATTGGATAAACTCGTTTAGCAGAATTGAGGGAGGCAATGTAGTTGCAACAGAGAATAAACAAATTCGGGGAAACAACACATTTTATTTCCTAATCGAAGAGTTCAAAAACACTGAAATCTTTTAGCAGACTAGAAATGAAAAAAAACACTGTATTCATACAAATCACCATAACTTTCTCAGCTGCTCAAAGTGTGCGTCAGCCTGTGAGTATCGATGGTGTGCTGCTGCACGTCCTTCCGCATATTCAAGAGCATGAGTACGATGACTGAATCGACCCGGAATCAGACGAATTAGTCGCCTGAACCAGTGTGGTTTGATACAAAACACTGCAGTGCAGATGAATATCGGGTTTCTGGAAATGAAAAGAAATTAGCATAGAAGGAAGAGGAAACTTTTTTAGGGAGGGCAGGTGAACCAAGTTTAAAGTAGGGTAACTGATCTCTTGGATCTGCTTAATCGGTTAAACATCAAAGGACTGCTGACCTCCATCATTAAAAAAGCAGCAACTTCTATCACAGAATTAGACTCACATATGAATTAATTTTTCCATCAAGAAAAACACTGTTACAGTAATCTCAGATGAAATCCAATCCAAGTCGGCTAACAGTATTGTGATAGCAGTTGTAAGTATCATAATTCCCACTTCGATAACAAGAATATGAATCACCTAAACATTATTTCCATCGTAAATCATATGAAAATTGCAGGTTAACCTTAAACGATTGCACATTCTCAGTCAGTTGAAATTTGACGGATAAGCTATAAAAGTTGACACTTCGCTTGCATTTCTCTTCGTAGTATTTTGTTCTTTGCTTGGTCATTTCGATTATCTGAAAGAAAATGGTTGCAAAAAAGCCTCTAGACATATCTTCTCTGCTCATTTTGACACAATTAAATGTCTTCTGACTTATACTTTTGCTTCAAAAATAAGACAAACTCACCGCATAAGAAATAATCTGTAACACGACTGCCGTCACGGCCAACCAAAAAACCTTAATAATCTGATGAGTAGCTGTATAAGCCCCAATTGTAGCAAAGATTTCAGACACAATAATCAATGATATTGAGATATAAGACCTTGATTTCTGTTCATAATCTCTGTAATCAAAAAATGTCTAGACATGACAAATAACAAATAGACTAACCGGACAAGCCACGTGGCACAACACCTCTCAATGGCGACACATGGAAGGGCAAAACAGACTAAAAGCATGTACCGTACTCGAAGTCCCGCCCCTAGTAAGAGCCAGAATAAACTTTGAAAGTTGAGAACTGGAGTTATAGTTTCATCGAATGTATAAATAAGAAGAGAGTCAGATTTCTGAGAAACTGCAGCGAGTGTAAAACAAGCTTCTTGATATGGGAATACTAGGAAACGGGATGTGATGAGTTCGAACCAGTGGAGCATATAGATTCCAAAAAGCAAAGAGATATTCAGATGGAATGTATTGGAACGGATGCACATGTAGACTGTGAATATCTGGAAGGAATTGTGTGCAAATCACTGTTTTTTGAGCTGGGTGACATATTAGGTTGGCCGGAAAGAAATGTGCGCTGAGCTTTTTTTCGAATTTGTATATCTCGGCTGGAATTGAAGATACAAAAAAGTGATTAACTGATAAAATGTGCAAAATTTTATGATCAACATTTTGTTAGTTGACCACTTTTTTATATCACTTACTCTAGCTGAGATATGCGACTTTGTGTGAACGTTTAGCGCGCATTTCTTCCGGCCAACCGGCCAATAGGAATGCTCTATTAGCAGTTCTGTTCTTTTTTCAAACAAAATACACTTCCTACAAATCAAAAAACTTACATTCAGAAGCGCTGATATCAGGACCAAAACCAATTCAGCAAACTGAAAAATAATATAAATCCACCATAAAGACGATTCACTTTCATAGGCTTTTGCGTAGAATAACGCAATGAATCTGACTTCAGATGACCCGATTTCTGTTATGTACATTTTTCTGAAGTGAGAATTATGAGAATGTGGAGGCGGCGATAGTATAGAATGAGCTAAACGACAATCAATGAAAGAATTTTTATGAAAATAAACTCCGTATCACATTGCCACTCAGTCAATGTGTTCTCTAGAACAGTTTTGCAAATCAGGAACATAAAACTAGACGCAAAATACGATAATTATTTTGATGACAGGTGAAAATGGAAAGAAAAAAATACCAAGAATGATGAATGATAAGTGAAAAACTTGTTTGGACGGACAACTCATGCATAATTGTCGAATTTTACAAACCCACAATTTAGGAATCTAACGATATTTGGCTAACATTTGAGAAGCTCGAAAACATGAAATTTTTGACTAATAGAGAGGAAACTAGAAAAACAAAAGTTAGAGGAAATTGCTCGTAAAAATCTATAAAGTGTCAAAAAATTACTTGCTCAAATTGGTTTTTTGTTCAGTTTTTAATCTAAATCTTATCGGTGTTGCCTGCCAAAAAAATAGTTGATGACGACATTGACGTTCAAAATTTGAAGAAGTTATTTCTAGAAAACGGCATAAGATACGGCTCAGCACGTGTCTCCGCACCCACATTGAAGTACATTTTGTTATTTTTCTGATCAAAATGACAAGCCTAGCCCCAGATTTGCATTCTGACTCGTTTCATTGTTAGTGGTGAATAATTCCACTCTAGACATTGCGTACTCGAAAAATTTGAAGACGTGGGAGAAAAATCACTATTGAAATCATGTTTACTTATTTTCAGAATTCAGTTCTGTAGAAAAGTTTTCTTTGAAAACATCGAGAAACAAAAGATGAACTTTCAGACCTTAAGACATTAGGCAACATTGAAACAGCTGAAATTTGAAATTTGATTAGGCTAGGTTCTTTATTTTTACTTTCGATTGAACGAAAAAATGTTGGCCGATTTCTCAAGATCATTGATACTTCTACTGTTAAGATTAAATGTGCTCAAAAACGGGATTCAATCGATACAATTCTGAAAATAAGAATTAATTGGATGATTCTTTAACATGTCGGATTCATGGCCAGCAGGTTCTAGACCATTAAAATGTGATCGTAGCTGATTTTGGAAGTGTTTTTGTATCATCGACAAAGTATATTATGTTATGGTAGAAACTAGATGACAATGAAAAACAATACTTGGAAATGACAATGAGAATATACGAGAAGCTCAAGTCAAAGATTTAGATTTTTCAAATTGTCAAAGCATGTATCACAGAACAGAATAACTACTTCCACATAACAAAATACAAAACACGAAAGCTCACATTTGAAGTTTCAAAAATTAAGAAAAAAATATACAAAACAACTTCCTCACTCTTTCTTCCAGTTAATTTTCCGACGTCAGAAAAAGCTCCATTGGAAAAATGTAGAGATCCGTTTCTCTTTTGACTGAACCTTAATATAATAATCAAAAAACCAAATTGAGACATTTATGTAACCTGAAATTCAATAACTTTCAAATTGCAAAACCTATTTCCTCATGGATTCTATTTCAAAGTACAAATTATGCTGAGCCTTTTCCGAGAAGTGTTTTACGGTTAAATGCCAAATTTTTCGAGGAAGAATTTTGAGAATTTGAAGGCTCAAAAACCATCGAGAATACAAAGCAATTGTCTAGAACAATTCTAGCTTATTAATAATGAAATTATGAGAAAAAAAGTCAGAATGAATGAACAAAACACAATTGATTGCAGGGCTGAAAAGGGGGATGTTTATCTAAAGGGGGATGTTTATAACAATTTCAGAAACTACTGGAAATAACTAAAACTTCCATGAACAAAAAAAAATTGATGATGGTCTTGAAAACTTGCAATGATTGAAAGTACAATTGGAAAATCTTGTCATTTTTCCACTGATCGAATAAGTTGAAGTTCTGAAAGAATTAAAACTATGGAGCTACAGAGATCAAAACATGAAGTTCAAGTCAGAAAATACCTTTGCCAGAAAGTTAGATATATCTATTTGTATTCTCATCAGAAAAAGGAATCGTTCGGCGATGAGCCAATTATTGTTTTTGCCTTCTTTTGCCTGCTTGGCACCGTTCACACACGGAAATCGTGTTATAATTGTACTTCATCTTTGAAAGTTAGTCCAATGTCATGAGTAAATTTCAGGAAAGTTGCAAGAATATCATCAGTTGGAGTCAGATCATTCCATCTAAAAAAAACCTTCAATTTATAAAAATAAGTTTCCGGAAACTCAATGTTTGGACATTGCTTTAGCAGAAACATGTAGAACTACCTATTGCAGGATGTAATTATATGTAGTGTGTTATAGTTGCCTTCACGATTCCGAGAACTCAATTTAAATGAATTCTCATCGTAAATTGTAATGTTTTGATCTCTGATGAAAATGAATGGTATTTCAATTCTGTTTCATTTTTGTCCTGATTCAAGTTGTGAGTCCTATTCAGAACAAATTCAAAAGTTTTTGTCATTGTGCCAATAGTCGTTTTGAATTTCAAACATATTCTCATGAAAAAACTCAAAATTCTGTTTTTTTAAATGTCATCTACACTTCCCCGTTCATCAGTGTCTCTAGACCACTGAACCACCGCCTAATTAGTTGAAAAAAAAACATCCTCATGTACCTCTTTTCATTATTTTTCACCCGAAAAAAGTTCCTTTTCACCTGTCACCTCACCCTTGTTTTGTCTACTTTTTTTTCTAATTTTTACCATTTTCAGATTTGTTTGGCTCTCGAGTTAAGTCTTGATAACAATTTGGCCACAACAGATTAGAAATATTTCATTTTTTCTTATAATTTTTATTGATCATTTACTAGATACTCTTCTCAGAAAGAAATGAGTTATGATACAAGTTATATTAAAGAGGAGGTGAGTCCTTGTAGTCCTCGTGGACAAAACTTCAAAGTTTCAGTGCTCCGCTACTCTTCAGTATCTTCCGTTTCAACTTTTTCTGGTATTTCATTGCTCTGCAGCTATCTCCTCACTTTATGCCATCTTTTATTTCCTTGAAAAATACATTAAGAATTCTCCAATTCACAGTAATTTCAAATTTCTATTATTTCTTTATTTTTTCAATAGTTATATCCGTGGAGCTTGCTTTGTTGCAAGTGCAGTAAGGGTTACTGTAGTTGATCCCTGAATTTCTACCTTTTTTTCAGTTTTCCTTCTTATACCGTGTCTATATTTTCAAGGGAATTGATGCTAATATTTTTATGCACCCATTAATTTTCCAAACTTTTCACCTGCTTTTTGCACTTTCCCTTGTTATGGACGCCACAATAAAAGTAAGTGCTGAAATGGGGGCGGAGCTTAATAGAAATATTTCAGGGCTTATTGGTGTTTGAGAGAACGATTGCAACTGGAAGAGTGGAAAAATATGAAACTCAAAACTCAAGAATTATGTGTTGGACTTATCTTATAATCGTAAGTGTTGCTGGCTCCGACCCTTTTATTCATAGGAATTTTCAGACGATTGCATTCCCGTTATCTGTTATCTATGTCACTTATAGAACAGCAGACTTCCAGAGACCATCTTGTTTTGCATTTTTTGCTCCAAAAAATACTGAAAATTGGGTAAGCCATTTTTTGAAGAATAAATAAAATTGCAATCCATTCCATATAAATATTTTATTTGCGTCTTCTCTACTTTTTGCATTTCTGTCTTTTGCCATTCTCAGACTACTTATTTTATTGAACACTAATAAATTGAAATTGTAAGTTTAGGGTTTTTAGCCAATGATGCTCAAAACTGTGTTTCAGTCACAATTTCCAACTAACAACTCGATATCAAATCCGGGAGAATTTGACATGCACTAATCTAGTGTCTTGTGTTCTTATCGCTGGATTGATGGTCACTTTGATTTATGGATTAGCAATGACAATTTTAAGATTGGGTCAATTTGAAGCTTTCCAATTGAACCGTCCGTTGTTTAGTACGGTGAAAATGTGTTGTTATGTGAGTTCGGGCCAGCATTGGTTTTTTGGTGGCAAAAGGAATATTCAATGCCAGAATGTTATTTTTCAGCCTTTTGCAATTGCTGATCTGATCATTCCAATCTACACTGGATGCCATATGAATCGATGCAAAACCGCCAAAATTGCATTTTTGAACCGCGACGTCACAACCTGTAGGTCACGAAAACACGCTACAGATGTCTACGAAGATATACTCAGAAAACAATGGGCTTGACTACTTTTATTCAATATTGTATAATAAAGATCATGAAAGAATCACTTGCAGTAGATACATTACAGCTGCCGAGATGAGACCTGAAACATACAAACTTGAAGGCCCCGCCCACTTCAGAGCTCACCTGAAACCGGTATGGTTAGAATCCAAGAAAGAAAAACATATTTGACTGTGTGCCATTTCAAAATCGGGCCGGAACGAACTAGACCAAGGCCAAAGATAGATCCGACAAGGCAGTGGGTCATACTTTGTGGAATGTTGTACATATTGGTAGCAAGAGCACAAATAGCAGCACCGAATTCAACGGAGAAGCCACTGGAAAATGAAATTTAAATCAGAAAATTGTAAAATTGTGATATTTGGAATAAATAATGTAGAGTCGGAGAATCTCATGTTGTATTATATAATTTCGACTTTACTGTGAGTGAATGGGACTTTAATCTTTGATAAACTTGTGATTTCAAACGCATTTTGCACCCGGAACCCCCCGGTCAACTGCTAACTAAATCAACTAAAAGACACAATATGGGTCCGAAATTGCTCTAATCAAAATTGGATTTCTCGGTGAAATCACTTGGGTTCCGGCGACCTCTATTTCCCCGTTTTTCTTATTTGTCATGTAAATTTCTTGGAAGCCATAAATCATTATATTTTTTGTTGTTTTCTTGAGTTTGTAAGCTTGTAAAAGTACTCCCAGGTAATTAAGGTCACCTTAGATTTGCATAAAACCACATGGCTGATCTCTCCTAACTATCGTTACCCTTCTCTCTAATTTTTATCAAATCCACTGAAACTTACGTTGCCGGATTCATTTTGGCAAAGTTCTCTCCGACTGTCCTAATGACTCGAATTCCCAATGACCAAATTCCCATAAGAACTGCCAATGTGGTGAGTAATCCGACATATATTGATATCTGAAAGAACAATGACAATTTGTTCCGAGGGTTTCTGATCAAGACGCAAAACACAAATCCAAGAATCCAGAAAAAACTAGATGAAAATTGGTTTTCGGAATAAAAAGTAGTGATTGATTTGATAGAATTTCTGGTAAATGTAATAAAATGACTTCATAAATTGTGTGTTTTTTTTTCAATTGTTCATCAAAAATCGTGCGATTCAGCATATTTCAAAATCAAGTTTGAATCCCAACGTTTGTGTCAGGTGGTAGCCCTTGAAATTTTATATAATTATCCTTTTGGGATCATTTCTCTAGCTCAACTCGTTATCGAATAACATCAGTTGAAAAGTTGAAGCATGAAAACGAGAGAGCGCAGAGAAACGAGAGTGTCTGGCTTCTCTGCGCTCCCTCTATCTCGCTCCAACTTTTGAAACAATTTATTTTAAGAACTAAATAAGCTAAAGCAAAATTTCCAAAATCAAAAATGGTTTGGATTCCAAGAGCTACAAGTTGATACAAATTTATGTGAAATACGCCTTACATTCAACTTTGTATTATCCTCTCGATATCCTTGGTTATACATTTGTATCAAGTCTCGAATTGGCGCCACACAGTTTCTGAAACATAACTTGAAAAAATTTTGATCCAATTCTGTTTCAAATTAAAAAAATATCAAAAAATTTGATTAAAACCTCCTCCTCCCAGTTTTCCAGAAATCAGTTTCTCAAGGTTCGAGAGTAAAACAACTAACAACTGAAGATTAGTTTTTTTTTCTGACTTATTTATTATTATTTTTCTTTTCCAACTTGATTACAATTCGTTGATTCTAAATTCAGTTAGTTAAGGTAGGAAGTTGTTCCGTCTATTTAGTTATGTGAGCCCTCCCCGTGTCTAGAAAAGAAATTATGATAAAATCAGTTTTCTGTTTTCCATTTAACCTTCCACTGACTTGAAGAAGAAAGTTGTGTGCTGAGTTTGGATTAATGCTTGACACAATCTCTGACAGTATATCATCACTTTTGGTAAGAATTTAGTTATTTCGAGTTTGGCGAACTTGATTGAAAAAGACAGCTCTGCGATGAGTATCACATAACATAGACATTTACTCACTTTTCAAAAAAAAACATTTCAATTTAGAATGATGACTCACGTGACGTCATTAGCTCCGTGAGCAAAACCGGCAAAACATGCTGTCAGAACTTGAAGAAAAGAGAATAATCGAACAGCCTTTTGATCATCATTTCTCATTGGTGGAAATGCCCAATAGACTGCTTTTCGAAGCCATCCATGGGGTTCGATGAATGTGTAAGATAGAGAACTAGCAATTCTGGGTAGTTCTTCGGTTTTTTCTGAAATGATTTTGAATAATTTTGGTCGTTTTAATTTGCAAAAAATGAATATTTTTCAATTTGTTTTACTCTTCTTTCAAGTCTAGGCGTTGAGATTACTTGATACTAGAAACAACATCATTATTTCTCCTATGTCCGCCATACTTTTCAGAATAAAAAACTTGAACTATTTCCAAACGTACCAGTGTAGTTTGTGTTTTTCTATTCACATCAAACCAAACTCAAAGGTCATTCTTAAAATTCTTAGATCACAAGCCAAACCCTTCTGTTTCTTTGTTTCCATTTACTTCGTTTTCTATTGAAAACTATGAAGAGTCAGTGAAGCGAATAGTTTCCTATGACGATATCAAAACAAAGCCATTTTGGTAGTCTGATCTCATTTTTTTTCTTTAAAAAACGACTCACTTTTCAACCTTCTCTTCATTATCGGTCCAATCACAAACAGGGCTAAAAACCCTGCTAACACTGCTATCACCATTGAAACTGCTACTGTATACATGAATGGAATCTCATCGAATCGGAGTACTGTAAGCGTTTTGTTTTTATGGAATTTATGTTAGAAACTCACTTCTACTTCCGTCTTGAAAAAATAGAAAAACATTTGCAAAGACTACAATTGTGTAGATGGCAGGGAGTAGAAAGAGTCCTCGTTTTACTGGGTTGTTCTGTAAAAAAACTTCGAATTGTAGTATTTTTCATATTTTGGTGTGGAGCACACAATCAGGTTTTTTTATAATTCGACAAGCTAAATTTCTAATGACCTAACCAGATCAGTAAGAGATATACTTGATAGATATATCCTCTTGAAATTCGGATAGTTCACAATAATTTCTTTCCAAACCACTCACCGCTCTCAATATCGCCACATCCAACAAGAAAAACGTCAGCAAAGTACAAAGTGCTGATATAATAGGTGAAAATACCCACACCAAAACCACCACTAAAACTCGATGCCAAATAATTCCTCCAAATCCTCGGAGTACAAAAGAGAATCCCATTGTGGCTCCCAGCAGAGAGTGTATGGAGGATACTGGCATACTGTAGAACGTGGCAACGATAAGCCACGTGGCACATCCCACTAGCATTGCTATCTGACCAATTACTAGCTCATCTGGGTTATCAGCATAAGAACTTGTGTCCACTATATGCAGTGCTTTTCCATCCCCAGCAAATCCTGAGGCAACTGATCCCATCATTTCGACAATAGTAGCCAGGATAAAGGCTTGGGTTACTGTAACGGTTCCAGTGCCAACAGAAGTTCCAAAAGCGTCTGCCACGTCATTGGCACCCATTCCTAGCCCTAAAAGGAAACAGACACCGAAGAGAAGAGACCATTGTACCGCTTCCTAAAATGAGGAATAGTAGGGTGATTCTGAAAAAAGAAACAAACCAAATTATAATGGGGAAATGGTTTGTAGGCCGCCGGAAGTTCTGCTAGTGAAGGAATAGGAGGGGGTGCTGTTGATATTGGGACGTAGTATTGTGGATTTAGAACCAAATGACTGTTCAAGTTCATTTTATCATACCTAAAAAGTTGCAAAAAAGTGTTGCATCAGAGTTAGAAATTCACAAAAAGTTACAAAAATAAGTGTTCAAGTGGAATGGGATGAAAAAATAGGTAATGAAGTATGCAAAAAGTATAAATTTTCGGTCTAGTCTCGATGTTTGACGGCACTTTTTTCATTTCAAAATAGAGCTCAAAATATTCAGCTCCAATGAAAAACTTTCAATAAAAACTTCATCGAAAATAAATCGTATAAAACATGACCGGTCACTTCTTCTTTTCCGTCTCAACACTAACCAAACAGTGGTCATGTAATAGAACAAGCAATAATATCACCCTTGAACTTCCGTACAATTTCCTTGTCTCTCCTTCCTTTTCTCCGCCTTCCGTATTACCTTATTTAAACAAACTTTCTGTCGAGATAGTATGATGAGGAGAAGAGACGCAGACAGGAAGAAAGGCTCTACTGTTCCGTTTTTACCGCAAAGTTTGGTTTTATTGCTCGAATTGAAATAAGTGGGGAGCACCGGAGAATGACGTAATCGGGAGTACTGTAGGTAGGGTCTAAAATATGATATAGGCCAGAATTCACAGTTCACCGGAATACAATCTTTCCGTTACCTTAGAATAATACATTAATCCCATTACTGTACTCCGACCTCATAACCATTCCCACCTCTCGATATCCTTTTTTGTGCTTTGTGCTCTGGAAACTGGGCGTGGCCTAATTTCAAATGTTTGATTCTTCAAAATGATTCATCTGTCTCCAAATTAATGACTCACACTTTTTACCCTCTTCTAGACACTCATCCTGATCTTTCTCCCTAAAATTTATGTAGTTTTTGAAGTTTTTTCTTTGAGTCAGTGTTGTGGGAAAAATGGAACAAAACAGAAAATTGAAAAACATAACAAAATATTTGAGCACAAAAAGTTCTCACAGGGTGGCTATATAACTTATTCGACTATATTATCCTAGCCCTGTTCAATCGTGTGATGCCAAGTGTGAGTTAAATAATTAAATAAAAACTACAGTAATCCTACCGTAACCTTCTTTGATAATAACCCATGGACTACCTGGACTACCTGAATTCGATCTGTTTCAGGGTCCAATAATTCGTACTGAAATGGGTCTGAAATTGTATTTAATCACTGATTGCTTTTGCATCTTCATGGGTCTTCTCACAATTGTTGGAAATGCAGTTATACTGTATTTGTTCTTCACGTAAGTTGGGGAAAACCGAAATTGATGAATCTGTGATTTCCATTTTATATTCCTATATTTCAGAAAACGTCTGGATTCTAGAAGAAATCTCCGGATTATCTTGTACATGGCAGTTACTGATATTGTATTCGCTGTGACCAGTGAGTTTCAGTAGTTTCCGTTTCCATATTTCCGTTTCTTTTTTCCAGTTATGCCCCAAATGTTCTACATGATTTACTTTTGGGATGTCAATTTTGTTGACTACAATGCCGTGGTAATAGCTGCACTTGGATGGCCTCTGCCAATGTTTTTGAAGGTTTCTTCAGGATTGAATGCAGGAGCAGCAATGGAAAGGATTGTGGTACGCGGAAAAATTCAAGACCTACAATTTCTTACCGTTTTCAGGCTCTGTACTTTCCCTTGACCTACCGTAAAGTGGACCATGTTCAATGCTCCAACATCCTCCTAGCAGTCTGCACGTTCCTCGGAGCTCTCGATGCTGCATTAGGAATCTGCTCATTCCGATTCGAACAACGAATCAACTGCTCCTCGTATGGTTGTTTTGTCCAAAATGTGTTTAGAACTTATTGGGGAATGTCTAACATGGTAATGGCCTAGGAAAACCTAGTCCCCCTATATTTTTGTTTTTCAGGCTTGTGGTATCATTGTAATTGTAATCAGCGTATTCGTCTTCTTCAAAGTTCAAAAGCTTTCAAGAGAAAGTGGATGGATGGGTGCAACGCCAGCGGAGAGGAAGAAGAACATGGTAACGCATAAGTTGAGTAGTTTATAGTGCACGATCTAAACTACTGTAGTCAAAGCCTACTATTACTCATCTTTTGAAATTTTCAGGCTGCTTCTCAAAAATTCCGTCAGGCAAATCGTACTACTTGTGGAATCCTTTTCAGTTCCATATTCTGCTTGACTATCCCATCTCTTCTAGTTTCCCTGGTAGAAACTATCACAGGATTTTCGATTTTTGAAAAAGTTGGAGCTTTTTATGTTGCTTCTCTTTTGACAAGTGGTGAGTTTCAATAGAAATTGCGGACTAGATAATAGTGAGAAGGATCCTAGACCACCAGGTTAACTTCCCCCTTCCAACTTTCTCGAGCCTTCTACTTTCCGTATTTTATGACTTGAAAAGATCAAACTCTCAAAACATAATTTTTTTCTTCCTTGCGAAGAAGGAAGAAAAATGATTTATTTCGTTCCACAAGATATAATTAGATTCCATTTTTAGTTATTAGCTCTGGTGGTGGAGACAGAAGACATGGGATTTAATTAATTTTTTGATCGCAAAGTATTGAGATTCAGCTAGTGAGTCTGCGTCTCTCACTCGCCCTCGCTCTTTTACTCTCCCCTTGTTAATAGTCCTTATTTTCAGGAACAATGAATTGTCTTATATTCCTAATTCTCAATGGATCTGTGAAGAGTAAAATCGACACGAGAGTCCTGTCGGAGGCTGTGACTACAGTGGCTTCGAAGCAGTCAAGGCAAACAACTTTTGTGGATTTGTCTTGATTTAATCTACATTCTATTGAATTTTTCTGATAAAGTTGATAATTTTGAATGCGTTTTTAACATGAGTGTATCAGTGGATCTTTCTGGACTTTCAGATTCAAGAACGAGAACTACGTAGGCGCCCATCAAAACATTCCGTAATCAGAATCAAATATTTGGAACAATTTTTCCTCGTTCTGAAATTAATTATTGGGAAAATTGAAATATTTGTTATTGTTCTCCTTGCGTGTGACTTCGTGTGCTGCTCTCCAGTTTTTTGGACCCGATTTTTCATTCCAACAACTAACGAAATAGTTGATCTTCTGATATATTCCAAACTTTAAATATAGCAGTTTTCTTAAAATTTGCAGACAAAACCATTTGAAGATTAGATCATAACTCTTCGAGTTCAGGCTCAAAACTTTCGAAAATCGGTG
Source organism: Caenorhabditis doughertyi (assembly GCA_963572265.1). Taxonomy (NCBI): domain Eukaryota; kingdom Metazoa; phylum Nematoda; class Chromadorea; order Rhabditida; family Rhabditidae; genus Caenorhabditis; species Caenorhabditis doughertyi. The sequence goes on from OY751554.1 coordinate 13,148,181, forward strand.
CATTGGACCATAAACTGAACCATACGATCATTTTGAGCTCCTCCCCCCTTTTCAGTTTTTCGTCTCATTCTTTTTTTTTACCAAATATTTTTCTCTGATTTTGCAGCTCCAAGTTTTCCAGACAGATTCTTATGAATTGATTGACAATGCCTTCAAATTACATGTGATTTTGTCAATTTGTCAACTTTTTCCTTCTACTCATTTTTCAAATAAATGACTAATAACTTATCCACATCTCATTTCAAGTACTCCCACGACATACTTGATTTTCAGTGTGTCTCCTGAATGAAATTATTCGGCTCCGGAGGTAATTGTAAAGGCAGTACGTGAGGAGAAGTAGAAAAAAATAATAGTGGAAAGAAGTGATGTCGACTACGAAACCTTTCAGGTAAGATGCTTTTGAAAAAACTTTGTAACAAACCGTTCTATAAGAGGTGCCGGTATAATAGAGGTTCTGAAGTTGAATAACTCGTTCTTCTGGTCCTTTGATCTCCCTCTTCCAAATGAACTTTAATTGAATTTGTGAACTCATCTTCCTTTTTATATAATTAATTCACCAGGAAGTATCTCCCTCGCTTTCTATTTTATTCCTTTTCTAAGATCCTGAAATGAAATGTGAAAATGACACATTCATTAACTAGCAGCACTGTATTCTGATGCATTTTCTGTGTATTTTGTTTCATTTCACGGGAATTCTCAGTACAAATGGGATACAACAGATTCTCAAAAGTTATATAAATTGGCCTCATTTTTAAATTTTTGTTTCTATGAAATGACCATAGTTTATCATCCATTTTATGAAGTGCTTTATTGGCTAAGAATTCCAGTGACATTATGAAAAAACAAAAATTATAACAATATATTTTTGAAGGTCAACTTTAAAAGTTATTGTAAAACCTCTTTCAACGTGCTCATAACTAGAAATTTTGAAAGGGTTCCTTCTTCCATACCACCGAAAGCTTCAGAAATTATCGTTCTCTATATGATCTCAATGGTGCCACACTATTAGGGGTTCTGTTTTAAGAAAAAAAAAAGGTTTCAGACTCTTTTGAAAAATTTAGACTGATGATGGAGCACTGTTCATTAAAAAAAAGTCAATTTCAATTGAAAGCTGTTTGGAATTTCAGACAAATTGGCTTGAAATTTCAGTTTTCTTTTTTTTTTGCTTGGCTCTTTTCTATCTCTCTTTCTCCTCTTCATGTTGTTCCAACCCAAATGACCATTAAGTCTAGAATGGAGTCGTTAAAACTAAACCTCGAAACTTCCGGGATCCATTTGTTCCTCTTAATTCTATTGAGGTTTTTCAATGTGATCTTTGTTCCAACAATTTCAAAAATGGAAAATCTTAAATAATTCTTCTGAAAATAGGTTTTAATTTTATTATTCCTATTTTTGCTTTCTATTCATCCCAATAACGCGGAATCTTTTTATTTTTATCCCCCTAAAACTAATTAAATTTAATTCTCCATCTAAATAATTCAAAATAAATGGTATAGGAACCTGTAGGGGTGCTCCATTGTTCCCAGACATTCTTCTCTTTTTGACTCATTATTAAATTTTACTGCAATCTTATACTAGTTTAAAGCTAAATGAGTTACACCAACGTAATATTATTGACGAAGAACACATTTCAGCCATAAAAATATTCATTTTACTGCCTAATCTGGCCTAACTTCCTAACTTTCTCGGCCATCAATTTCTTCTAAAGATCTTCCAAAAACAGTCTAGTTTTCCCTCTCTCAATATGGAAGATCACCATTTGTTTCTGGCTAATTATTCATCGAATCGACCTCTAGTCCCCTTTTACATTATGCCTCTCTCATCATCTACATCATCTCTTCTCAACACTTTTTTTTCATTTTTCTCTCATTATTAGTCATAAATATTCAATTCCATCTTTATAGTTTAGTTACGCCTACTTTCTGGATACTCTTCTTTTCAAATAAAAGAGGGGAAGGTCAATGAACATTTTTAGTCTTTATAGAGCAGGTGCTGGGTCAAATTGGCTTTCATGATAGATTCATGTGATCGGTCTAAACGCCGGAATATTACGTTTAGGTTAGGTTTTTAAAGAAGAAGGACTAGGTGTCAAAAACTATAAGAATTCATGTTTGATGTAATTTAGGTTCAAACTTTCCATTTTTGTTTATTTCTGATACCCAAAAATAGGTTTTTTTTTCAAATTCTTGTTCAACCAGATCTACAAGATGATGAATAAAAGTTCACTTTTATTCTGTAGAAACCAAAAAGGAAAACCCAAAAAAATCAGGAAATCGAACAGCACGGGTTCTTCTTCTTCTTCTTTTTCTCGGCCTTTTTCTTTTGAGGTGGCATTCTAGCCTGGACTGGAATCGATGGTTTTTTTTGCTCTTCTGCTTTTTCAGAAGGAATTCCTAGTAGTTTCCGAGTATTCTTCTCTGTAGAAGGAGCTGCACTGATGAGTTTACGGTCTAAAGTTGCATCCTTCTCCTTCTTCTCTTCTTCCTTTTGTTCTTTTTCTTTCTCTTTCTCTTCTTCCTTTTCCTTCTTTTTCTTATCATCTTTTTCTTTCAATTCGCCTTTTTCTTCTTCTTTCTCTTTTTCTTTTACTTCTTTATTTTTCTTCATCCATTCATTTTGAATTTCCTCCAGTTCTTTGCTTCTTCTCTTGCTTTCTTCATCATAATTTTTATCATATTCCGGTAACTTTTCGTCCAACTCTTCCTGATAATTCCATTTAACTAAAGGCTCCTTTGCGGTGGTTGGCTCCTTCAGGCTCTTTTGCTGCTCACTCTTTTGCTGCTCACTCTTTTTATCGAAATCATCTGAATTTTCTGAAACTTCCAGAAGATGGTCTCTGATGTTAAGTAAATTCGTTCTTTTTTTCTCTTGTTCATTTTTTCTTCCCTCCGATTCAGCTTGTTCTTTGGCTCTTTTGATGTCTTCCTCTCTACAAATATCGGTTATTTTCTTCATTATCTCCTTCGACTCCTCAGTTTCATTTTTCAAATCCAACTTGAACGTTTTTCTTCCCCATCGCAGTTCGTCAATTGTCTGGTCTTCAAAGTTGTACCTGATCAGCTTGGTATCTTTCACATAGTTAAATCCAGCGGGTCTATAGAAATGAATAATTTTTAGTTCTCCTTTAGGTGTGCGGTAGTTATACGAAAATTTTGGTTCAGGAGTATTCTGAGAATAAGAAACTATTATTGCTGGTCATCCACTATTTCCATTACAAACCTTCAAATCTCTCATTTTAATTTTAAACTTCAACGGCTCTTCATATTTAGTCCTAACGCAATATATTTGACTTAAACTGTCTTTCGATCCGCGTGCATCCACCAATTCAAATAAACAAGAGTTCAATTCAACGACGATGTATTGTATTCCTTTCCGCATTCCACTTGTATCTATCGAAACTTCAAGACTTCCCGAAATTGGAATCACCAATTTTTCAGGTGTTATTTTCAGCTCAAAAGGATCCAGGGACGTGGGATATAAACCTTTGAAAACCATTGGTTGAAACAGTTCTGAAATGTATTCCAATTTGAGGTTATCTTTTTCTTGATTATAAGACTTACCATCATCCAATTCGCTATCATTCATGTTTTGTTGGAAACAGAGAGACTGTTAAAACTGGGAAAATTATAGTAGAATATATAATCCGGAATGGAAACAAAAAAGATGACAAAGGGAGAGGTCAATGTAATGTAGGAACACCACGTGGAATACAAAGTTGTGGAACACAAAGTTGTGGGAGAGAATAGGGTGCAGAGAAATTTGAGACTCTTGTTTCTCTGTACTCTAGCTTTTTTGTCCAGAATCAAAGAATCCATAACTCTGGATTTGTTGAACATTTCACTTCAATAGATATGACTTACTACACTATTGTTGATCCGTTTTTTTTTGTGTTTCATCTATGTAGTTGTTGTCACTTCAGAATAAGTCAGCAAAATCATGAAATTAAGTTTCCTAGCCTACAAAATAATACGTAATTTCTTTTTAAAGAAAGAACCTTCTTTGGTCCATTACGTGATTTGTGTTGCATTTATTCCTGTGAGTACTCTCCAAGACATGTAAATTGATTATATATCCTGGGGTTGAGGGTGAGTGACATGAAGCTTTTCGAGCCTACACATTCGACAATTTTCTAGTTTTCTTCAGTTCAATAAGGTATGGGCCAGAACTTGATGATTCTATTAAAACATTTTCCTAACAATAGCTATTCGAAAACTTTTGAAAATTTTGATCTTTAAATTCAAAAAAAAGATCAAAAAGTTTCCTTATGATCAACTTGACCGTTCAAGTGTCTCTTCTTTCGTCTATTCAAACAGTTATGAAGTGCACATGTCATTTATTTGAAGGTCTATTGCCTAATTCTTTTCCGATGGTCAGAATCACAAAAAGTTATTTCAAAAGTCATCATCATAAAGGTTCTTATTTTTGCTTCTGGAAAACCATTCAAGCGAAAAACTTGCGTAGATTCTGACCAATGTGTTCTATGTCACAATGGTTTTTTATATTGAAAATTTACTTTTTTCAGACGTTTTGTACTCTTAAAGAACCAATATTGTAACTTCAGAAGTTTATGGACTTGGCGGAAAAATATTGTTGAAACATAGTTTTTTGTGACGAAACACTGTTATTTTTTGACCCAGACACCCTAGAATAGTACTTTTTCTTCATGGGGTTTTCTAGAAAATGTTTTCACAACTTTTCTATTTTCAACAGTTCCGCTTTGAAACGAGGTGTTTTTTTTTCAAATGAGGTTGTCTGGTAACATTTTGACCTGGAAACAACATCTGAATATACGTTTTTATTTGCGTCATACTGTACTTTGAGTAACGTTTTGCACTGAAAAGTTTTGATAAGATTACTGTAGTATTTAATGATGAAACTCGTGATTTTCAGGTAATTTCAGTAATCCAGAAATCACAGGCTCAAGACTATAACCCTCTTTTTCCCTATTACCATTCATGCTACACCTTATTTTCAGAATATTGTCTAGTCTTCTGATAAGTGGGCGTAACCTAAGCCTTTGATTTTCTCCTCATACATCTACAACTATAAATTACCCTCTATCATAATTATACCCCTTCTTCTTCCCCATTCTGACACATACTTCTTCTTCTTCCAAATTCCCACCACAAAACACAACTACTTCCCACAAACTAATTCATTGTAAAAAAAAAGGAACAACCCGAAAAGCTGATTCATTTCTTTTCTAGTTTACTCATTCGTGAAAAGAAAATTTACTTTCTATTCATTGTTCCCCCTGTCAATCTCTACGTATTCTCTACCTATAACAACAAACAACAAACGTCTACAAAAAGACGAGCAGAAAAGAAAATAAAAAATATTTGAACGTATTTTTCTTCCTGTTGATTTAAAATGCTCGTTGACAAATTGAGTTCCAGTCAGATGGCCGTCATCTATCTCATCACCGAATTGTGTTGTCTGACAGCTGCCACGTTGAGTTTTGTCTTCAATGCATATATTATTTATTGCTTTTGGAAGTGAGTTTTTTTTATCTTTACTCTAATAGAAGGGCATTAGATCTTGAAAAGTAGTGTCGTGGACTGTGGAAAAAGATTAGAGAAAAGTTTTTAAGAAAAAGTGTTATGAGCCTCATGTGGATTTTCGAATCTTTTGGCTTCAAAGTAAAAGTTTTTCTTACTTTCGTAAAAACCGACTTGTAGGTTTTGAAATTTCTCTCATTTTTCCTTTTGGCAGTTATTCACTAGTTCTTCTAGCTCTCGAGATCCATCCTCTTAAAGTTTAGATCCAAAAAAACCGAGAGCAAGAATATTTGGCTTCTCTGCTCTCTGCCCTTTTCTATTTTCAAACTCAAACCTCGATACAGAAGAGCTAGAAGTTCTAAGGAACAATTTTCTTTGTTTTTCTTCTCCTGAAAAGCGCTCAACTGTTTTCAGTAAACATGTTCTTTCAACCTAGGCAAAACACAATCTAGAATGAAAGCAATCAAAAGAAATATCATTTTCATTACTAACAAACACTCTTAAATTACATGTTCAGGGAAAATAAAAACACATGTTTATTCCCAATATTCCAGAAAAAAAATCCCAGCTTCTGAAAATCTCCGTCTGGCTCTTTATCTTGCAATCGGTGATTTTGGATACGCATTCGCTGCACTTATCCATATCGGATATCTAGCATGGAATTGGTCGAATGTTTATCTGGATTACAATCCTTATATTATCATATTCACAAATTCATTTCTACCAGCGAATTTGAAAGTGGTAGTGGTGATTAGTTGTTCAATGGCTCTGGATAGATGTTTGGTGAGTTCATGGTATTTTGTTCTTGAAATGTTTGAAATTTTTGAGGTAAACAATATAACTAGTTGACGTAGGAAGTGTTATTAGAGATTGTTTATCATGATTAGAAAGGTTTGACAAACTTTTATTTATTTATGAAGTTTCGAACTTTCAGTAGGTTACTGTATCTATCGTCATCATTGTAATTACCCAGTGAATAAGTGCAACCAAACAATCATTCTCTAACATAACCTTCCATAAGTAGACGCAATCTCTGATTTCTCTTTTGTAATGATAGGGTGGCCCTGTAGATGTTTGAGCTCTATCATCAAGTTTATGGGAAGAAATGACTCATGGAGGTCATTTTTCACAATCAATTGACTCTCATGAATTTCAATGTTATCGATATTAGGAGGTTTATGATTCATACAATTGAAGAGATAAATCAAACCACAAGCATCAAGAATTTCGTTCCAGGCAATATTCTTCCCAGTCGTCTATCGTCAACTCAGTAAAGTCTACTTTGCCAACTGTGCATTGCTCTGTGGATATGCCTGGTTCATGTTTGATTATTTATTCCAAATGCTCACAGCACCTTATAAAAGAATGCCAAACTGCGCCACAATGGCTTGTTTTGTAAATCGAACTTTTCTTTTATATGTTAGCTATTCCAATACGGTAAGTACATGAAAAACTGAGTTCTGCTAAACCAGGAAGAGTTTCAGATAGCTGGCCTGCTAATAGTCATCATGAGTATATTCGTTTTCGCGGGTATTCGAAAAATATCTGCGAGGAAAATTGGGGCTACGGTACGCGAAAAGACAAGAAAAAGGGACGAATTAGACGGTTTCAGACGGGTACGAAAACGACGAGTGTATTCCGACAAGCCAATCGCATTACTGTAGGGATTCTATTCTGTTCATTGTTCTTCGTGACAATCCCATCATTGTTGGTGACGGGTTATGAAGAAGTGACAGGTGTATCGCTGTTCGCCGAGTTGGGCCCGTTCTATATTTGTGCGATTTTAGTAAATGGTAAGTGTGGGAAATATCGGAGAAGAGTTGAGATAATGCGTGAAAAAAAGTAGGTCTGGATAAGATTATCCCAAATAACAATCAGCTTATGTCAAGCAATAAACCTCAGCCTATCCTAACCCTTCAACGCAATTCCAGGATTCGCCGACGGTCTCGTCTTCGTGATAGTAAATCGAAAACAAATTGGCTCCCGTCACCGAACGCTCTCTTCAACGGTGAGCACAGTGCATACTCGCAACCGGACATCTCTTGTGAATGGTCCCTCCTCTCGTATAGCTGAATTCTAACTCTTTGTTTCATAGTCCTCACCTATATTGCCTTGTATGTTTTCGGTTTGTTTTGCCTGTGAAGTGTTGTGAGTCTATATCGTTAGCTTTAGTTATTCATGGCCTTATTTGTTCAAAATCAATGTTTTGTATGCTTTCAGGGCGCGAAAAACACTGTGGCTCCATTACAAAGGCCTAGTAATGCCGACTATTCTATGGCTACTCCTCACATGCATACTTCAAATGGACCTCCGCAACAATATGATCAATTTTAGATTTTATTTTGTTATTGTTTTCATAAATAAACTGTCGATTTTTTATATTTATTCACAAATTTACAATTATTCACACATCAAGCCAATGTCTCTCTTGGACTTCTCCGCAAGAATTTCTGATATATCGATTCCTATTAAAAGTCGGCATTGGCTTCTTCTTTGCTTCTTCTTCTGCTTTCTTCATTTCCGCTAACTCTTCATGAATCGGCCGGGATCTTCTATTTGTTACTGGAGGCATTTGTGAGATGAGCTCATAATCCGAGTATGTCCGTGGACCATCTGAAGCGGCGCTCGTTGATTTTCCAGGAGAATCTCCATATCTGGCTGGTGGAGAGGCTCTAGTTCTAGCGGATCTTCTGAGACTTGGTTCGGTCTTCTTATCGTCTTCGGAAGAGCTTCCACGCTCTCTTTTCCTAGAAGATGCCTCCTTTACTTCCACAGCTGGTTCGTGAACCTTCTGGACTGGACTTTTACGGCTCTCAGCTTTCTTAGAAGTAGTTGCTTTCTTCGGAGCCATTTTACCGATCGTTTTTTGCGCTGAAATCATCAAAATGTTGAAAAGATATCACTTAAAAGGGCAGAAACAAAACAAGAGTAGGGCCGAAATCGATATTTGTAGAATGAGAAGGAGGAGACGGGGCGCAAATGAAAGACCTCCCTTTTGCCAGGGCACAATGAGAGTGAGAAACGCTAGTACACCTGCTAATCTTTTGCATTTCGTATGCTAATTATTAAAAGGAGAAGGAAAAAGATATAACGAATATGTGTTCTTATGGGAAGGAAACCTAGATTCTGGGTGTTTCAATGGAGCGAACATTGCGAGACTGTGAATTGGGGAATAAGATGAGAAAGAGTATAATCGGTAACAACATTTAAAGATTTGCTAAGGATACAAAAGCATTGAAAGAAGTATAAATGAATGATAAGTACTTCCAGATGGTTTAAGATGAATGCACGTGGGGAGAAAGCCAAAAAAAATAGAGATCTGCTGACGGAACTATTGAGACTCTCTATTCAAATCGTTGACTTCTGTCACTGTTATCACTCTCACCACCTTCAGACTTGAACTTGCGAATTAACTTTTCAATAAACGTTTCTATTCAAAGTGCATTCATGTTTCCTTTGTTTGCTGCTATCGAATTTTTTTGTCAGATGATTTTGTGGGGTTGATTTATGTTATATTTAGATTTTCTGATTTCACAGCATTCAGGCATTTACACTTTCTTCAACAGTAAGTTTTTACTTTTTTTTAAAAAACAGAAGATATTCATTTGTTTTCTGAATGCAACGCTTCTAAACGTATCACTACAACGCAGTACTTTTAAAGGCGCATGTTATTTCAACCACTTCGGTCTCGCCCCAGTTTTCAGTTGCTTCAAATTTCTGCTGCGACAAACAAACAATTTCACCGACTTCGATGAAAATTTCTCAATCTCGTAGCAATTGAATTTTCGAGTTACCAAGACTTTCTTAAAATAATAACTTTAAGAATGCTTGTCGCGCTGCTTAATTTATTCCCGCGCCTCATTCATCTGGTTATCGAAGTTTGCCGCTCTAGACAAAACCCGATAGTTGAACGTTTCGTCTACGCTAAACGTTTTTCAAACTGACGCTCTCTGATGTGTTTTTTTATTTTCGTCAAAATTTCTTCTAATAAACATCAACTTCTTACAGAATGCTAAACCGGGAGAACTACTCCGCCTACCTAAACCGACGAATTGACTCACTGGAGAAAACTGTGTTAAAAGTCGAGTCAAAATACGCGGGATTCGAAAAACTTGCCGAAGAAAATCGACTCGCCGAGGAGCAGGATGTGAAAAATGTGATGCAATGGATAATCGATGAGAGACAGAAAGACGCGAAATTCCAGCAATCACTTGATATGTTGAAAGCTCAACTTCCCTCGAAATCAATTGATTACCAGAAAGACATCGATTTATTGCAAGCGGAAATGCAGAAAATGCAATCAACACTTGTCAATTATAAAGAAGAATCCACGCAAAACTATATGATTCACCTTGAGAAAATTGATGATGACGTCTTGGAGAAGCTTCGTGGATTGACAAAAAGTGTGGATGAGATTAAGAATATGTTTACTTCTCCCTCGAATGCAAACGGGAAGGATTACGCAGAAATGAAGCTTCTCGCCGAATGGATTGTGAGAGAAGAGGCGAAGGATGAGCAAGTCCAAAAAGATATTGAACTGTTGAAGATGGATATTCATAAGCAGAGACAAGAGGTGCGAAAATTATAAATGAAAAATCTTACGAACATATATTTTCCAGAATTTGTCAGGAAAATCTCTCCTGGCCACCATCGAAGAAGAGTTTCACGTCTGGCGAATGAAACTAAATCAGCTGAATGCAGGTGTGGACAGACGAGTCATGGAACAAAACAACTTGCCAGTTCAAGGAAGAGTAGGCGAAACTCGAATGACTCTAGAACTCCAAGGTGCAATCGATAAGCTTCGAGTAGAAATGGAGAGACAGAGAGAACAGGTTGGTGAACCACAAACTGCATCACACGCGAAATACACATTCCAGATTAACGGCAATAGAATTGATCATGAAACATCAATCCAATCGATAAACAAGAACTTTCAAACACTCCGCGTCGAAATTGAAGACCTTTGCAACTTCAGAGACACCGTAATAGATAGAATGTGCTATCTGCGATCTCAATTCGAAGAGATTGAGTATTACTCTAAAGACGTGAGCTCCACCCATTTTTGAAAAGTTAAATTTGCCTTTTAGATGTTCGCGAAGCAAGAAGACCAGGAAAAGCAGATAGCAGTTCTTATCGATGAAAACGAAACCCTTCGTGAGAATCAGCGTGTTTTTGAGTTCTCAGTTTTCGAAGAAATGCGTTTGCTTCGTGAAGAGATGCGTCAGATGAAGGAATCTAAAAATGGCGAGAAGAAGGAACAACCACAAGTTCAACAAGTTGATAAAGTCCTCGACTCTACTCCAGAGTCTTCTCAAGTTGAAATGGATGATGATATCGTTCTCACTGAATCTTTCTCATTCCTCGCCGATGATAATGAACAAAATGTGGGTTTAAAAGAAGAAGCGGAGAAATCTTAGGGTTTGTTCGTATTACAGGCATCCATTCAAATCATTAACGAAGTACTTGCCCAGTGGAAACAGGAAGATCTTCGAGTCAACGAACGTTTAGAGAAAAAGGTTAGTTATTTGACTCTGAAAAACTATAGTTTACAAAGAAAATAATTCAGCACACGCCCCGTAAGAGCGTAGAAGAGATTCCAATCGAGGAAGCGATCGTTGGTGAATGGAAATGGATAAAATCGGAAAACGTTCGTCAATTCTGCGATCGAAACAAGTGGCAAAAGCACGAGGTCTGCGAGCAAGACATGAAGATTACCATTGTCGGAAACAAGTTGACCACCTACTATTACAAAGGTGGAAGTTATGTAAAGGCGAAATGCAAACTGATGGGAAATCCGGACAGTCTTGTGAACTTTTGGCACGTGGAGAACGATTGCGTCAAGTCTGTGGACTTTATGGGTTTCAGCAGCAAGACGAATATCGCCGAGAGATGCATGCGATACTTGAGAAATGGGCAACTAGTGATGACTAACGAGATCGGTGGCACGATCTGTACTCGCTTCTACGAGAAAATTTGCTAAGTTCCGATAATTTTTTCGTAACATTTTCACTATTACTTCCTTCTTCTTTCCGCATTGCTTATTTGTAATATTAATGCCCCCAGTAATCATTGTTAAATGCATTTATCAGATCCCATAGTATTATATTGTTAACGTACTCACATCACCGAATGTTGTCATGTACTAATTAGACCTTTATTATCTCTTATGAATGTTTTATAATTGTTGATTTTCAATTTTTCTGAGAGTTTTATTACTCGAAAGCATCGTTCTCCGCTCACATCTAGAAAACTTGAAAAGATTTCAGTAAAAACAACGCGCAGTCTACCGTAAAAGGTCGTTCGTTGTGAGACCCATATGCCGAAAAAATAAATGCACCTTGAAAGCAAAAATCTCATCATGTCGCGCACAAGTCCCATTTTCAGCTGTTTCTCCTGTCGGTTCATTAGCCTTCCTTAGAGCTTCCCCGTGAAAAAAACTTTTGAAACATTTCTTTGTGACTGAACACTTTTTTCTTTGACTTGTTTTCTTGACACATAATGATTGATTTATTTTCAGACCTATTCGCTTGGTGAGTTCAGAAAGTGAAATTTCAAGTTCCGACTCGAAGCAAAAGATAGTTTAAACGAATGCAACAGAAAGAAACTGACTCGACGATGACGAATAAGTGTCGTGAGAAACGCGAAGAGAAGGATACCGAGAATGTACCTGTGGATTTCGATGTGGGAATGAAAACTTTGAATCTATCATTATTTTGAGTGTTTACAGGCGATTGAAATGAATTCCGGCCAAAGAATATCGTACGCCCAAATCGTTTCCAGAGGCATGACGCAAAAAGGGATTCATAAAAGAGCTGTTGCCGCACAACAGTCCGAATTTCCAAAACTTTCTGTAGTCCCAGCGGTAACACAAAAAGAAGTCGAGCACCACATTGAAGATCAGAAAGCCACAGAAGTTCCGATTTGTTCGCACGAAGAAGATGAGGATAGAGCAGGGGAGAATGCATCCGCTACGGACCTCGAAGTTCTAGAAGTTTCACTGAAGGAACATCAAGCGGTTTCAGATGGAGAAAATGAGAAAAGAGAAGAAGAAGCAGGTGTCGGACAAAAACTTGTACCACTAGACACTTCAATGATTCCACAAGTAGAACACCTGATGAAACCTTTCGAGGTAAGAACTATTGAAAGTGTGTCCAGGTAGCATGTGTGAACCGTGTGTGCTCGGCTGCGTATGTGCCTTCATCAAAAATTGGTACTTGTGAACAATATGTAACCAGTCTTGAGACACTAGGCCTTCTCAAAATCATGCCTGGATGATTGTGGAGTTGAAATATCGAAAACTGCTCTGACGAACGCTAGCCTTCAGTATGATTCTCGTTTTCTTTTGCCGCGTAGTCAGCCAATGCGCTGCGTGAACATATTTGCTTGTGCTACACACAAAACGAAGGGAAAATGCGGCGTCGCGAAGAAAGGCAGCCTCATCACAGAACTTCTCGGCGTCGTTCTCTTTTCTCTCACTGCCTTTTCCCTTCCTTTCGTGTGTCGGTGATTACCTATATTCAAAAAAATGAGCACTTCTGATAAAATATAATTCTCATTCCAGTTCAATCCATTCGCCAAATCATACGTCCCTCTCCAGTTTCGCCGCCTTCCTCACATCAGATACTATATAGAAGGAGAGTGGTGGTGTAAGGATTGTGTCGTTGATGAAGCTCTGGTCAACAATCCACAATACAGACCCTATATGCAGACGAAGAAGTTGCGATTCAGGTTCAACCGTTTCAATCATTTGGTCACTCAATATTGGAGAGAAGACACCCAAATGTACGAGAAATTGAGGAAAGGAGAAGGAATTCTGAGATATACGTGGGATACTAGTGCCATCACAATGGCTCGTCGAGTGAATAAAAGGGATGAAACAGTTGTGGAGATCTGTGACTTATCCCTGGTGAAGAATAAAGATGACTTTGTTGTCGAATTGAAGGTGTTCAACATGATTAATGGAGCGGAAGCATGCAGATTCTTCAGAAAGGTCCCTGTCTAATTCTATCTGCTTTATTCAATTTGTCTTATATTGTAACTGATTTCTCCTACTATTTCGGGTCTTTTAACAACTCATATTTGAACATTATTTACATTCTGTACCTATTTTGTAATAATCTGACCCTACGATTCAACATTATTCGTCATAAACCGGTTTCTCACTTTTTCTGGCGTGCGTTTAAGTTACCGGTCTCAGCTCTCATCCGGTTTTTGCTATTTGTTTAAGTTGGAAACCCGCTTCCAATCCTAAAATCTTCTCTTGCTCAAGTTAAAATTATAATTTCTCGAACATTCTAGAACAGTTTCAACTTGATGAGTCGAAGTTCGTTTTCTCATTTGTTGTTCAAGTTCATTCGTTATTCTGAAGTTAATTGTACAAATTTTATGATTCCAGCAAAATTAACAAAATGAGCCTTCAATACACTTCAAATCACCGAAATTCCCCATTTTCACCAGAAGAAATGGATAAACTCGCAGAACAAGAGAGAATGGCGCACATGCGTCGAATTGAAGAGGAGGATCGACGACAAATGGCCGACTGGTTTCGAGAGCAGAACTGCAATAATGATCAGATTCGTGACGCAGTTCAAAGTCTGCAAACTAATTTCGAATATTTGGATGAGAAGGTGCATAAAAGGCCATAAAGCAAATTGAAGTAATCGATTTGTTTCAGATAAGAGCCAATAAAAATGATTATAAATCTGTAATACAATCATTGACGTCGGAAGTCAACGGACTTCGAAAAGATTACAAGAGTTTGGGTGCCCAAGTGCTCCAGGAGCTTCGAACCACTCGTCTTGATATTGATGGCTTCAGAAAGCATCTTTTTGCACCAGAGTCAAATATTTCAAAAGCTTATTCGCCAGATCCATGGGACTCTCCTGAACCTTCTCAGCATTATCAGCACAACAGATTTGGAAACGTTCGTGAAGAAATCAACGGAATTCGCAAAACGGTTGAAGCTTTGAAGCGAGAAGTAGTTTTTATTTTGACTCGAACATTTCAAAGTGTTATTTTTTCAGATGGAAACGTTTAAACGTGATCAAAAGCTGGAAGCTCAAGTGTTTCAGGAGTTTGTAACCAAGGAATTGGCAGCGCTTCGCGCGGAAAGAACTCTTCAAAATGGGGCAAACACAGTTGATTGTAGATCTTCAGTGGTGAGTAGAAGACTGAGTGTGACGAGAGAATGGCGATGGGCGCGAGCACAACGCTCGCTGATAAACTATATTGCTCAACTATATAAAAATGTTTTTTCAGGGTTCCAAGTCTGCTTCGCCACCAACAAGCCAGAAATCCGCTACAAAATCAACTTCAATCGAAAAAGCAATCATAGGCAGTTGGAGTCTGTTGAGACATCGAAACTTGTCGGAGTTCTGCGCGAAAAACAAGAAGTACAGTCACGAAGTCCGTACCGAGAACTTGAAATTCACAATTGACGGTACCACGTTGACAAGCTATTACGTCGCGTCTAATGGAAGACTGCAAACGTTGAAGAGCAAAAAGATTGGATCCAAGACGGATATCAAGAACAATCGATGGTTCATTGAAGACAATCAAATCGTTTCGTTCGAATTGCATGGACATGAAAATGCAATTTTCTCGGAGAAGTGTGTTCGATCGTTGAAGAATGATCGTTTGGTGATCATCAATTCGCTTGGAGGATCCACGTGCTCTCGCGTTTATCAGAGAGTTTAAATACAACTCTGTTTAACCGCTTGTTTTACCTGCTTATCCGCTTACCTTATCTGCTATCCTGTTCATGTACTCAGATCCGCTGATTTACTGTATCAAAGCTATCACGCTCAAAAACCGCTAAAATCTCCCCAACCGCTGCATAATGTATGCCCTTTTTCTCCCACTGTACCCGCTCTAAGTTTTCAGCTCTCAAAAGAGCATATATGTTGTCACATTATTTTGTACACAATTTTTACGAAAACCCATTCCCTCTCACCTCATTAAACACGTGTAACCGCTCTACTCCATTTCCCCTCTTTTTCTTGTCAAAACGTGTTCCTATCTTGTCATCAAAACAATAAATCACTCTCTCCTGATTATTTTAAATTTTAAATCAAATCTGATTCGAGTCGAATTTCCACGAAATGGCACGTAAGAAGACAAATTTGGTGATCCGAAAGACGGTCAATTTGACGGATCGAATGAGAAAAGAACGACAGGCGGAGACGTTTGAGGAAATGAGCACGGCGGTATGAAGCCTTCTGAATTTATGGCAGTTAATGTAATCTCTAATCCAGACATCCAAAGAGACGTCTTCCATTGAATCATTGCGTCAAAAAAAGAAAAAGCCAGTGGTGTCTCCTTCAAATCGAACCATCAAAATTCAAAAAGAACGAATCGTGGAATATGAAGCAGATCTTGCGTCGAAATATGAGAAAACATGTGATACACATTCGATGGATTCAATTCCAGAGCCTGATGATTTGGAGGAATTTGAGAAAAAGTGTGAGGTAAGAAAGGGGGTGGAGTTTGTTACTTTTTCAGTGGCTTATGAAAGAGAATGTAAGCCAGAGAGACATAAAAATTTGTTATGACCAGATGAGAGAATGTATACCTGAAATAAA
This sequence comes from Caenorhabditis doughertyi, assembly GCA_963572265.1. Classification (NCBI taxonomy): domain Eukaryota; kingdom Metazoa; phylum Nematoda; class Chromadorea; order Rhabditida; family Rhabditidae; genus Caenorhabditis; species Caenorhabditis doughertyi. The sequence goes on from OY751554.1 coordinate 13,164,259, forward strand.
GAGAACAGACTTGGGTTCTACTTGAAGCTGGAGCCTCTTTCAAAGTCCTGTTTCTGAGAAAATGGTCTGCTAAAACTGACAAGTTTAGACCAAGATTTCCAAAAGTATCGCCTAAAATCACTGGTTTCTCATGGCACGTCCATACTCTGAATTGGTCTAAATTTGTAATAGCCATGAAGCTTCTCTATGTAACTTTTGGAGCCTATATGCTCCTTTTCTCCTGACGTTTTCAGAAAGTAAATATTCTACCCCGAAACACATATAACCTCAATCTTCATACCATTCTTTCCAGCTAGTCAACTACATTGGTCCTCAACTCATTCCAATCCGTTACGTCACCACTGACACTGATACTCCCGTTCAAGCAGTCTTCGTTTCGGATTATGATCTCTGTGAAGTTATGCATCGCCCAAAACCCAATTCCACTCAATCGAAAGAGGTGAAATATGCCAAAAGATTTGAAGTGGAACAAAAGTTTTTGGAGGAACTTGTCATTGATATTGAGAAATTGTTGGTTTCGAGTGGAAGAATGGATGTAGAATTGAAAGTTATTAAGACTAGAGAGGTACTGTATTGTCTTTTGTAGTTTTTGTAGCCTATGCTCCAATTCCAGGGAAACGGAACGCCACGTGCCAAAATCAGTCTTGTCCGTAAAATGAAGGCTGAAAAACAGAGTGAAAATCTTCTTCATCAACGTGGACTCTATGGATTCGAACCGAAGGAACTTCCAATGAAAGATGAAGAATTTAAGAGAGGACATGTTGGAATAAAAGAAAAGAAGAATGAAACAATGATGTTTAATCGAGTGAAACGTTTATTTGGGTACTAAATCATTAACAAATAAACCTTTTCGTTTTATTAATTTTTTTCATTCTTCTTGAAATACATGAAGATACATAAAATAGCATTATTCCCCCTGAAAATTGAAACATTTGGTCTCATTTATTATTCATGAAAAAAGACAATTTTTGGGGGAAGACGCCATGAAAAAAATGGAAATGACCATAGAACACTTTTCATGGAAAATTGAAAAATCCAATTATTTTGCCGTTTGGGGTTAGAAGAGGTAGATATGTGATTGTGACATGTATTACTTTTGACATTTTTTCGAAAGGAGAAATCGAGACGAAAGGTTTAGTGTTCTTCAAATTTTTTGCTTCATTCCACTGATGTTTTGAACTGGAAAGAGAAATTTACTTTTCTTTTCGAAAACCAGTTTTGATAATTAGCGGTTTGAAATAGTTCAAAATTCATTTACACTTATTTACAATTACTTCACTTGTTGTTAATTTGATTTTTTTTTTCGCCAAAGGATGTTTTCATTTTTGTCATAACCCTACTAAAGCTGACCTGGAAACCCGATACTAATCTGAAAATGAAGCTCAATATTTCGGCGTCACTATGAATTATCTAAAGCCTAATCTTCACTTGTTTGTTGTTATCTTTTTTGAGCTTGCACTAAATTGAATTTCTCGAAACTTCTGTAAATAAGTTATCTGACAACTCGAGAGTCTTCTTTGCAGTTTTCGTTAATAAGATTCATTCAAGTTTTGAGTTTCTTGCTTCATTCCCCTTGTTTCGAACTTAAAGTGTAGCTGAAGTATTTATAGAAAGCCAGTTTGGGCTTGAGCCCCTCATATGAAATATGTAGTACTGAAATGTCTAGATCATCAAACCGAATGATAAAGTTATCTTGTTAGTCATGAACCAACGCGAATCAAACAACCAAACCTTCAAATTTGTCTGTTTCCCGTCACACTTCACTCACTTTGAACTCAAAATGAAGCTCTGAAAATGTTTGCTTTGTGCGATTCATAAAAACATTTGAACTTCAGTTCTAGTTCTCATTGTTCGAAGGCTCACTTCAAAAACTTGCACCTAATAAATTATCCATTTCCTGACTATGAGTCTTCAATTAAAACCTAAACACCTGACCATTCGAGAACTTTCTTTTCATTATTTCTCATTAGGACTTACTCAAGATTCCAGTAGATTCAGACGTGATGAAACAGAATATGAAACCCGAAATAATTACTCACTTCCTGTTGTTCTATGCTGTTTCTCTCTTTTCTTTTCCCCTTTTTTTTCTTGGTTATATTGATATTTTACTTCATTTCGCGCTGTTCTGAACTCATCAGAACCTTTTCTCTTATAATATTTAAAGTCACCACCCACTCCACATTTTGGTCCATAATAAAACCCGAATGCCACAGTAATAAACCATTTAACTTGGGCAATTTGACACAACTGAAAATGGGAGTCTCATGATTAATTTATGACTTTTGAATTCTTGAGAAAAGACATCTGCAAAAATAGAAATTAATTAAGTTTCTCTTAGTTTCAGCTGTTCCTTAGCTTTTTAGGCGGAGCCTAGAGAGAGACCAGCACCATTTTTCAGAAAAACTTTATTCATTCTAGAATATTCTTCCATTTCCTTTAAGTCCAAATTTCAATTGAATTTTCAGCTTTCAAGAAATGCTCTCACTCCGTATCTTAAGCCTATTTCTGGTGGCCATTGTGCCACGTGGAATGACATCTCCGGCTCATAGAAGTCATGCTGTCGGATGGGAAGAGGTTATTTTGGAGGTTCAGGAGGCCATCAAAAGTTTGGTTAACCACAGGTGAGGATTGTCGTTTGTGCAGTTTATAGTTCGGATGTTTCAGATCCACATTCCTCCACGATGAAATGAAGAAAACGTGCCTTGGCAAAGATTTCATGTTGATGAAAGTGAACATTGTCAAAGGAAATAATCACAATGCCACGATCTTTGAGAACTACGCACACTGGGGAGATAATGTAAGCCTGAATACTGTACCTACAGTAACTCATCCGAAATTAAATGCTCATATTTCAGTGTGTCTTCCACGTTTATGATGCTGGAGTGACATCTCTTCAAAAATGGTGCCTGGAAGATCCAGCACGTCATCTGATCTATGAGCAGAATCAGACTGAATCTGTCGTCCCTGGAACTCAAATGATTGTCAATACCAAATGTCATCTTTTTGAGGAAGATCGTGAGTTTTATTGCATGCTTTTGCAAAACTTCATCTTACAATTCTCTTCTATTTTTGTTTTCATTTAGTGGAAACCAATTGGTTTTGAACTTCACCTGTCTATACACTTTCTGATAATCAGTATATGTTTCACCTGTCGGGTTACTGTAGTATTATAGCTTTAAAATCTTTAATACAAGGGCATGCTTCAGCTGATGAATACTACCGTAACCTTACCGAAGACTTCCTCAAGTTCTTCATCATTGTGGCAACGATCTGTATTATTCTGTAAGTTTCTTTTAGTTTTCCATTACAGTAATTTCGAAGACTGGAAATGTGTGAAGCGTGAAAGGTACTGTAGGGGACTGAAACTACTCTTGTTGTACTGTAGGTTATCGAGGATATTGCGGAAGTCATAGGGCTAGCAAAGACGAATTACTGTAGATGCTCCAGATCCACTCAAGATTCTTGAACACTGTTGGGGTTACTGTAGATGGTTTCCATCTGGGAGCCTGGGAGCCCAATGCACGTTCAGTGATAACTGTATATGCTCCAATGATACTGTAGCTTTTCTTAAACAACTGTGACACAGGGTTACTCTAGATGCATACTAAAACAAATCCCTCCTTTCCAGCACCATCATCAACTGGATCTTCCGTCGTGACGTCGTCGTCGTTGTCAACAATGCTACTGAAAAAGCCAAAGAAGTTGAGAACAGTCTAATCGAAAGACATCATGAATGGAAGCATCGTGAACCAATTGATTCATCCAGTGATAAGGCTCTTCTCCTTGAGAATCAAGAACAAAATGAGTCAGCCTGACTAGAGGAGAAACTCTTTTCTCTTGGTTTCCTTTAATCAAACTGTTGATAATTGTATAATTGATTAAAGTGAAACCATTTGTTTTTTGAATGATTTGAACGAAAAAAAAAACAAACAAAAAAGAGATTAGAGTTTCATATGGTATATTTCTTTTATACCCCCCCCCCCCCCCCCCGCTTTCCTTCTTTTCCCCCTATTATCTTGCTTTTTCTGTCCATCAAATAAAGATTATTTGCACTGTTAAAAAACATTTTTTGGACTAGATTTTCCACGTGGTTGTCCAAATGCCCAAGGCATTTTCCACGTCTTCCAAGGTCATCTTGATTACGACTCTATAAAAGAGTCAGTAAAACAAAATAACATCAGTTTTCTCCTTATCTTAAAGTGTATTTATCCAATAAATACAAACAAGATGCGTATAAAGTTACTCTTTGAAATAATCGCAATATTCTTGTTTATTGGATTTACAATTTCCGTTGATAATGGTGCTGGTTTCAAAGATCCAGATAATTTGAAGCAAATCAAGTTTATTCGGGATTTGAACGAATTTCGAAGAGAAAACGCGAAAAAAGCAGGTGTTACCAACATGCATGAATTGGTAAGTTGTCTTTTTTTTATAAATCTTCTTACCTTCAGTGTCCTTCTTACAGAAGTTCAATCCAGAGTTAGCGAAGAATCTACCAAATTGTCCAGCAAAAACACGTTGCCGATTTACTTATGTGCATAATAGCTACGAAGAAGGATTCAAGAAGCTTTCGGAGAGCACTACAAGATATCTAACACAAACAGTTGATCAGAAGACTAAGGAGATAGCCGACGGCATAAAGGGGGGATACGTGGGACCTTTGGAACATCTTCATCCACTCCAAACTGATATTGGATGTGCTTACTACAAAGATGGATATACCTTGTGTTCTTTCCTACCAGGGTAAGTTTCTTGAGTATTTGTGCGAATCCTCTCCAATTGATGTTCTTCACACTGAAAAAATTTACTTTTAGAGCCGCCTTTCGATCTTTTGAAGAATTCAAACCACCATCAAACTTGACATGCAACAAAGGATTCAAATTGATTGATTCTTTATGTGTTCGGATATCTGATTTGCCTCCAGAGCCTTCAACAGCGGCTACCACAATGTAAGTGGTGTGACCATCTTCTTTATAAGTTTCGAATTCCTTCAGAATCCCCACAACGTCCCCCACCACAGAAGCGCCTACCCCTGAGCCCCCGACTCCTGAACCACCTTCTCCAGAACCTCCAACTGTGACATCATCCACTGCTCCGGAAGCCACTCCAGTTGCACCTGATGATCAAAACAGTTTGGAAACGGTGACACCAAAAGAAGATGATTCCTCAAACAAATTGAGTCCTGAACCACCAACCCCATCACTTCCACCAGATGAGAAAAAGAAGGAGCCTGAGCCCACGCCAGCGAAACCGACAGAAATGTCTGAAATCGATAAGAAAGTTAAAGCGTATCTGGAATCAGAAACAGATGGTGATGATTATGATGAGGATGATAGGACGACTACAGAAACATCTTCTGTTACCTCTAATCAAAAAGTTTTAGTTGTGTTTTTCGTGATCTTTTGTGTGTTTCTTGATTCTTTTTAATTAATAAAGTAATTTAATAAGAAAATTATGAAACATCTCGAAAAAATGAATCAATCCCTGAGAGAAATAATCTTCACGCGCCCTCCTACAAATTTGTACATCTTTGACGCTGACCACGTGGCCAAACGAATAGGCACAAAAAACCAAAACAAAATATCAGTTCCCAAATTCCGAAGATAGATTCAATTTAAAAATCAAAACAAAAGCGCATAATGTTGCTTTTCGAAGTAATCAAATTGTTCATTTTGATTGGATTCACGACTTCTGTTAATGGTTTTGATGATGACGATCCGGATGGTGTCAAACAATTAGAGTTTATTCGGAAGTTAAACAAATATCGAAAGTCGATGGCAAAACATTATAATATATTCAACATGCATGAATTGGTAAGGGGCTTCTCAAAGAAAAAGGATATAAATATCTCAATTTTCAGACATATAATGAAGAATTAGTGACAAACTCTCGAATACCAAGACGACGCAATTTTCTTAATGGCAGTTATGAAGGAGGCGCTAAATATCTCAAATCACTCACCATAGAATATTTGAGTAAAAATCCAGAGGAAAAAGCAAAAGAAGTGGAAAATGGCAAGAGAAAATACTCAAACTCACGAGCTTTGGAGCATTTCAATCCACTTCAAACCGACATTGCGTGTTTCAAGAAAAAGGATATCCTCTGTTTATATGGATTCGAGTGAGTTTTAGAATGGAGATCAGACTGAGACTAGGGCTAGTCAACGCCAACATGTTTTTCAGAGACACTCTCAGTCTGTTCGAAGATTTTCAAAACAAATCGGACTTCGGATGCAAGGCAGGATTTGTAAAGAACGATCTTTTGTGTGTCCGGATTGTTCCAGAACTTTCTACCGTGACAACTACAATATGAGTTTGACAATCTTTGTATATGAATTTTGTTTCATTTTTCAGAATTTCCACAATATCTCCAACTCCTGCTCCTACAGAAGCTCCAGAAGTTATAGTGATTCCATTGAATAATGACGATAAAACGACCTTAGAACCCACGCCTTCAAAAGCACCAGAACCTGATACCACTCAATCTATCGTTACCGAAAATATAAAGAAAGTGTTAGTCAGACACGCATTTGACTCATTGAAATTTTAATTTTCTTCAGAGATTCCACAACGTCTCCAACTCCCGCTCCTTTCGAAGCGCCAACTCTAACGCCATCTGAAGCTCCAGAAGTTGTAGTGATTCCACCGCATAATGATGATAAAACGACCTTGGAACCTACGACTTCGGAGCCTTCGGAATCTAAAACTACTCAATATATCGTTACCGAAAGCCTAAAAGAAGTGTTAGTTGGAACCACCTTAGATTCATTGAAATTTTCATCTACTTCAGAGATTCCACAACGTCTCCAACTTCCACAGATGCTCTTCCTGAAATCACAGAAGCTGAACCCACCGATAACATCGTTATCCATAAAGAGCCTGAGTCCACGCCACTAAAGCCTACAGAAATGTCTGAAATCGATAAAAAGATCAAAGTGTATCTGGAATCAGAAGGAGATGGAGATGATTATGATGAGGATCATCAGACTACTACAGAAACATCTTCTTCTGGTACTTCAATTCAAGTGATTTTGGTGGTGCTTTTTATGATCTTTTGTGTGTTTCTTGGTTCTTTTTGATTGATAAAATTGGAATAATAAAAAAAACATTTGAAACATTTGAATTTTTAAAATTCCTTCTTGCGTGTTCAAGGTCACATGAAAAAGTGATCGTGACAATGATAACAATTCTAGAAAGCAAAAATGAAATTCATTTCAATATTCACTATTTGAAGATCAATTCAAATTAAAAATCAAAATAAGAGCTCATAATGTTGCTTTTCGAAGTAATCAAATTCTTCATTTTGATTGGATTCACGACTTCTGTTGATGGTTTTGATAAGGACGATCCGAATGGTGTCAAACAATTAGACTTCATTCGGAAATTGAACGAAATGCGGAAGTCGGTGGCAACGAAAGCTAAAATTTCCAACATGCATGAATTGGTAAGGGAATTAAAAAAAAACCAAAATCAATCTCACAACTTTCAGACTTACAATGAAGAGATAGCCAAAAACAAAACTCTACCAAAACGATTCAATTTCCTTAATGGCAGTTACGAAGGAGGTGTTGAATATCTTGTGAAATTCACTGAAAGTTATCTGAATAAAACGAAAGAAGAAAAAAGAGCTGAAGTGAAAAGGGGGAGTGGTTCAAACAGTTACGTGGCATCTTTGGAGCATTTCAATCCACTTCAAACTGATATTGGATGTTTTAAGTACACGGAGGTTAATGTGGTGAACATCATTTGCTTTTTCGGATTCGAGTGAGTTTGAGAATGAATATTATAGTGGAGCTATCATTTAAGGCTATGAAGTTCCAATTCGAAAACTTCTAATCCTCAATTCTTTCATTATCATCGACGGTTATTTTTTCAGAAATACGTGCAGTTCGTTCGAAAGTTTTCGAAACAAACACTCTCGTTGCAAGGAAGGTTTCATAAAGAACGACACGTTGTGTGTTCGGATTGTCTCAGGATTTCCAGCAATGTTGGTCCTAAAACTCTTTTATGAGATTATCTTTTTTTTTGTTTCAGAAATTCCACAACGTCTCCAACTCCTGCTCCTCCAACAACACCGGCTACAACACCATTCAAACCTCCAGAAGTTGTAGTGATTCCCTCAAAGACCGATAATGAAAAGACACCAAAACCTGTACCTTCCGATGCTCCAGAAACTGAAACCACTCAGCGTGTCGTTCCCCAAAAAAAGAAGGAGCCTGAGCCCACGCCAGCAAAACCTACAGAAATGTCTGAAATCGATAAGAAAGTTAAAGCGTATCTGGAATCAGAAAAAGACGGAGATGATTATGATGAGGATGATCGAACGACTACAGAAACATCTTCTTCTGGTACTTCTAGTCAAATGGTTTTGGCGGTGTTTTTTGTGATCTTTTGTGTGTTTCTTGATTCTTTTTGATAGATAAATTTGGAATTTGGCAACAAAGTTTCCTTCATGAAAAGAGGCGGAGCTCCACACTAATTAGTTACAGATTGATTATTAACAGATGTGAAGATTTTGACGACTTCTGACTTTTTCGTTGGTTTCAATTTTTTCAGAATCCATAAACTATTGGACAGTTGGGAGCTTGTCATCAGTATGATTACAGCTGATCTGAAGAATAGTCATAACACCACAGAAATGGGCGGAGCCTTCTCACCCGACAGTAAGCAAATCAAAAGCCAAGAACTGGAAGATGACTGCGAATTTCAGCAAGCACTGAGAGCAGACAACAAAGAAGAGCTGAAACTGACTTTGGCTACAAACTACAGATAAATACAGTACCTGCGAGCCAGCAACGATCAGAAAAGCTATCGAATAGAATGCTGAAACTAGGCAAAGAGACTTTTCAGCGGATTTCACACGATCTGGAAGGATAAACAACTTGTATAAGGATACGGAAGTGCAGATTATAGTGAAGGCAAGTGCAGTCAGGATGTAGATTGATTGGAACATTGATAGCGAAGCCTGAAAGGTTTAAAAGTTATTGGTTTGTGTAGTTTGTACCCACCCATTCCACATATTTTACATATGAAACTGCAAATCCTCCGTAGGAATTGAACAAAAACATTCGGGATAACAATAGATTCCAAGTGCCTCCAAATGGAATCAAAAAGACAAGAGCTACAGTAAGAACTGAAAACTTGTTCCACGTTTTCTCATAGCTCATTGGCCAAATAACACAACACATTCTGTTTAAAACCATTAAGATTTGAGCAACAGATTTGGACATTCTTGCATGGTTATAAGAGCAATAGTAGAATTTCAGAAAGATAAAGGGATTGACAAAATATGGACTTAAAATTGGGCATAATGGTGGGATGAAAGCAGTTAGACGATTGAAGAAAATGTCCCAGAGAAGGAGGGAAAGGCTCTGGAAAATGAAAAAGTATACTACAAACTACATAGCAGCTCTTACCACAAAAGAGTCCGTGACAAAAATTCGAAAAAAAGAATTATTTCTATAAACTTTTCTCTGAGTAAACAAAACTGTTTTTAGAATGAAAATATGCAACAAAATCCCAGGAATAAGATAAAAACAACTGCCAATATATTTGGAAATCTCCCAAAAATTATCATACTTCAAACTGCAATTCAGTGGCATGGGGGCGGTGAACTTGTCCATTTTGGCGAATGAACAAAGTTCTAGAGATTTAGCAAAAGCTTTTTAAGTAATGATAGCTTTTTTGGAGCAATGTGCTCAGTTGCTGGTTCTTGGAATTCAAACGGAAATATAATTTTTTGAGAATTCAGAATAGAAGAAGCAGCTGAAAATTTCAACATAGAACAGCATCAAAATTGAAATTTTCAGGAGGAAGGAATGTTTCCAAAATGAGGAAGATCAAGAAGACTAGTGGATTCAGAAGAAGCTCAACTTGGAATGAAAAAGTCGAAGACTAATTTCAGAAGGAACTGTGATTTATGCTTCCAGATAGAGAGTGTGTGCCACATGGAGAAGCAGAGGGCCCTTCCTTCCTGCGCATCTCACGTTCCCGTAGTCTTCTTCTCCAAAGATGATAGTTCTCTTGTCCACGCGTTATCTGATCACTTGATCACTCAGAAATCACTTATCTTTGTATTTAGTTTGATTTAATCCCATTTCTTCTTGCTTCCAGTTCCTTGTTATTTTTCACTTCAACACCTTTTTGGCTCTGAATAATTGTCTGTTATTGGCTTTGGAGGCCAAGGAATTCTTTGAGGTGAGAACCAAATAATAATATACGGAAGAAGGCAGCTGATGTGATATTTCTTACCAATATTTTAAGTCATGATAACCGAAAAAAAACTAAGTTTCGAATTTTCGGAAGCAATTATTTTGACCTCTTGTCCCACACATGATATTTTAAAATTTTAAAAGGTAGACTACCAAAAAGTTTGACAGCCCTTTTTTTTGAATTTCAATTCCATTTCATTCCTAGACATCTCAACCTTCTCAGAAACAATTCTATATTTGAAGCTGATCTCTAATTCTTTATCACGCGCAGTTTTAAAAATCAAATGTGCCTTTTTATGACTAGTCCTTCTCCCTCTTTCCATCGTCACCTTTAATCGAATAACAATCTAATCTTATTTTCTTTTCAACTCCTATAATTGCCATGTCTACACCCGTCATTAGAATCAAAATGTTTTCATTTCTTTTAGAAATGCTCTCTCCGCTTATTCCATTGTCAAAATGAATAGCTCCGAATTGATTATCAATGTAGAATGTGATGAAAATTATGATCCATCGATTGAAAACTTATTTTATATTGCAACAATTTTATATCTATTTGTTGGATTATTCCTACATATTTTTATTTTGAAAACGATATTTTTTTCGGGTGGAAGTTATTTTAAAGGAAATTCGTTTTTTATTATGTTTGCTGCGGATTCTGTTGCGGTGAGTTTTTAATAGGGTTACTGTAGGCTCAGGGTTACTGTACCAAACTGATTCTCAATTTTTGAGAAACCAATTGAGAATCAGATTCCGGACTAGTATTCAGTTGACCGTCTAAAGTTTCTTCAAACTTTAGCTTCAGGATTACTGTACCAAACCATTTCAGAGCATTTTCCTCATTCTTTATGACATTCTATTCGGCCGTCTTTTCATGTTTATTCCCCAATTGTGCCCAATAGTTGGTCCTTATTTTTCCACTCCATCTTTACTACTGAAAATTATTTATACTTTCACAAACCACAATCGATTCGCCAAATCTGTTGCTCAAATATTTATGGTATTGAATAGAATGTCTTGTGTTCTTATACCGGCGACTTACAACAGGGTAGGCTATAAACTACAAAAACTACTAACTACAAGCTATTTTCAGCTATGGGCTAACCTAACCCCAATAGCATGTTTTCTGGTCTTCCTCCTTCCTTTTTCTGGGATTTGGAATCTTTGGATTTCTCGAGAATTTCTTATTTCAGTTCGTGGAGGGTTTGGGATTAGTTATATAAAAGCGGTGCCATGGGTAAGTTAGCTCTATCTGACTGACTTGATTTGGCGGAAGTTCAAATTTCCAGGCGTCTCTCTCAAAATTCCAGTCAATATTTATTCTCACTGCTTTGTTCTTCACTATTATCGGCACTTCCATCACCTTATACAAGCTTATCTTGCTTCCCGGACGAATCAAATCCATGGAAAAATCACTTTGTTTTACTAGCCTTTCTATTTCTGTCACTTTTTTATTAGTGGCAATTACTCAGGTGAGAAATCCCAGAAAAAGTGGGCGTGACTTGAAAGATAGAAAATTTTCAGCTCGCATTTGCCTTTTGTGGTATTTGCATATCGGATGCTTTATATATTCTTCAATTTTTGGCATTTGATACGTTTAATGTGGGGTAAGTTATGTGGGAGGACAGGTCCCGCCCACTTTTTTTATAAGACTTATTTGAGGGAAGAAGGAAGCTATGTTTCTTATCATTAGTTTTTTTGAGAATTGTTCCGCCTCTCTTTCAGTTTCCCTGTTGATATCGAAAAGTGGGCGGAGACTAACTCTCTCTTTTTCTAGATCTGCTGTAATAATGGTATCAACGAACAAATATCTACGTGCTTCTATATTCTCATCTGGATCCAATAATGGAAAAATTGGAAACACTATAACCGTAATGCCATCCGGACATTTTTCGAATAATAGTTGAGGACTTTTTTGTTTTTGATAAATATGGGAATCTGTTTTGCCTGAGCTTCTGAATTCCGAAAAAGAAAACAATCTGTTACTTTTAATATCATTTTATTTTTGGCCTTTCATTTAACACTATCAAACAGGCATAAAACGGAAAAGGAAGACAACTCATTGAGATTACATTAGGAGTAAAAAGAACCAAAGTCATGCTAATAGAGAGGGGTAACCTACTATAATAACCTACTATTACTACTACAAAAATCGACGAAAAGAATTCACAAAGGACGGGATTATAAATGCAAAAAGAAGAATAGGGGGATTCATTAAATGGGGATAAACTTATGGGTATTCGGGTTTTCAAGGGAAAAATTAGGAGAGCATTGAACAGGAAAAAACGGGGGAGGAGAAATCAAGTAGACGGGGCGGAAGACGTCGACGCTTCCATGTCATCAGAAGACGTGAATGGCTTGTACGTATCAAAGATTGTCCCCAACTCTTTCGGTGTGTATTTTTGATAGCAATGGACGCGGTTTGGTTTCTTTTCGTTGCCACTGAAAACAAAAACGGTTGAACAGTTTGTCATTTTTTGGCGCCAAATTCAAATAATCTTCGAAAATCGAAGAAAAAGGCTCACCTTCTCAGACAATTAATGCAGCTAAAATTCGAGATTTTATCATTCCAGTGTTCGATCGCATAGATATTGTGGAGAGTTTTACGATGACAGTACATTCTTGGGCATCCTGCCATTGCAACATCAAATGGACACTTATTGGCCGATTCGATCACCAGGTTCTTCAGAGTGGCAGCGTGTCGATCGAAGACGTTTTGAGCCAGAGAACTGAAAGAAGAATCAAATTTTGATTTGTATTTCAATTAGGGAAACAACTTACGGGATCAAGAACCGTTTGACAATCGAAGCGAATTCAGTTCCCTCTTTGAACTTTTCCTCAGCCATCTTCCACATCATTGGTACAATTGGCACCATATTCATTTGCCGATGGACAGCATTATTATCATATATGAGTCCAGAGGCAAGAAGTTGAATTTCTGATGCTTGTGCTACATTCCAGCTAACTGATTTCGAAAATCCATTTGATTGAACATAGTGATAAGTTCCAATTCCGACATAAATCAAATCGTCTTCCTTTTGAAGAACTTTCTGGAAGGATATTCCAGCTTCTAGAAGCTCCTCCTCATTTGGCCAGAAGACGTCGTGATAACGTCTGCATCGCTTTTTGATCATGAATTGTTCGAGTTTTCCAATATCACACATTGGAATCATGAACCATGTGCACGGCTCCGGCCCGAGATTCCAGTTGATCGATGCGAGTACTTGATTCTCAAGGTGGCCATTCGTCCGCGATCCAGGTGCTTTGTAGTACATTTGGACTTCGTTGATTCCTGGCAATTCAGAGTCGCAAAATTTGAGAAGTCCTTCTTTTGGATGGAGGAATGATGGGAGTTTGAGGACTTCCTGAAAGGATAAATAGAGTTAGATGAGCTTTTAAAACCATTTCAGAGAATCTGAAACTTTGAAAAACATCTTTTGGGGGATATTTTTCAAAGTTGAGCTAAAGGCAATAACTCCTCACCTCGAGTTGCTCTTTATATTCAATTCCCATGAGATTAACATTTGATCCAAATGAGGCAACGACAGCCGATGGATGTATCTCACGTGGTGTCATCAGAGGAAGTTGAATCTCACGAAGTTTTGATTGGAGCGCCTTCAGAATAGTCTCTCGTTGCGGCCAATTCTCTCGGAGGTCTTGAAATCCTGAAAAGAGAGAAAAATGAATGAAAGATGCTTGTGTTCTTTCGATAGAAAAAGAGCGTTTTTGAGGGCATGACAGAAGAGTCTCACGCCTTCAAAACTTTAAAAAATTCTCAAAAACTAAGAGCTTTGAGCAGTTTAATACTGTCAAAACAGTCGGAGCTCTTCCAAAAACTTTTGGGCTTAATGTCTCAATAATTACAATTCAAGAGATTGAACAGAACGTTCCCAATTCAAAACTCTCGATCCAAAACTCTCACCTTTACTAACAATCGCCTTGATCTCATTGTGATTCATCGTAAACTCAATCAATTTTCTATCCAACTCCACAATATTATCACCGTTCCACTGGTTGTATTCCGGACTTATTCCATCGCCATACATAGAAAAATTCGTTGTCGAGTGTTGTGGTCGATTACGGATCATTTCGATTTTCTCATTTGGTTTCAACTTTGTGACAACGTCCAAATCAAACTTCGCAACGTCCAAATTGATAGCCTTTGTGAATCCACGGATAATACATGAGGTCAGCGAGTTGGCTTGCTTTTCCACAACTTTCTCATCGAATCCTTTTTTCACTTCCAAAACGACAATCGGAAGACGTTGTCCTTTCTCTCCAGCCGTCTCAAATCCACGCTTATCAAAAAAACTCGTTTCTTTATCATTTTTGAGTGTTGCACAGTACAATACTTGTTTGAAGTTCTTCGAGTCGAAAACGACGTTATCCATATTGATTGACCATTGATTTGCGGCTTCAATGATCTCAATGGCTGAGGAAAATTCGGTGAATGATGGATTTGTGACTGTGAGTAGATTCAGAGGAGTCTTGTCTCCGGCTTCTGGACCTTTGTGCTTCCGATTTGACGACTTTCCCGTTTGTCCTTTGTATCCATTGCTCATTGCATCTTCGAGAAGTTTCTGAAGACCTTCGTACTTTTCATCTCGTTCGTATGGAATCTCAGGAGAGATATTGGTTTCCTGAAAAAAGGAATATTAGTTTGGCAGGAGAATTTCATTTACTAACCTCATACTGATCAAAAATCTTTCTGAACTCGGTCTTCTCGAAATCAGTGAGCTCATCATAGTGCTTATTGTATTCGTATTTGATCGATTGAGCCGTATAAAAGTTGAGAAATCCATACTCTTTGACTTCTTTTTGTTCACTTGAACTACCATCAGATCCTTTCACGTTTTGTCTTTTCGCCGCCGGACTTTCCTCCATTTCCAACTCAGACTTTCGTTTCTTCTCAATCATTGGAGCGGGCTCTTGATAGTTTCTGAAGTTGGTTGGTTTCGAAACCCTTCTGGTGGTGGATTCTGATGATGTGACGTCTCCAATAATCCAAGCAGCTTCAGCAAGAACGTCATCATTCGCGTTACGACGACGAATCTTCTTTTTTGGAATTGAAGATGATTCTGCAGACGTGTCGTCTATGCCAAGATTTGAAGAGTCGTTGCGAGAAGAGGTCTCCATAGGCTCATCGAAACTGGCATCATGCTTCACAGAACCATCCTTGTCGTCTGAAAAATAAAGAAAATGAAAATTCTGAAAAAAACCCGCGGTGTCATCAAGAGCCTGGGGAGTAGTAAAGTAAACCCATTTCCCTTGCGTTAAGCTCAAGCGTGCTCTCTAGCAAGATGAGTTGCTGAAGCTTGGTGTTTTCAGACTCTCGCGGTTCACTCACCAATCTCCATGGTTTCCACAGTGCGAAATAAACTCTTTTAACCTTCCTAATCCCGAGAAACGTAATTTTTCCGTCACGCCCTCGCCACGCTCTTTTTTCCCTTAAGATGTTCATCACGTTTCTAATATCAGAAGTGCATTTTTTTCGCGCCAATTTTTGAGCAGTAACTATGTACTATTTTTATGTTATTCTTACCTGATTGACGGGCCTCAAATGGCTCTGCTGGCTCCGGAACCTCTGAAGACTTCTCTGTGGAGGATTCTGATATGGTGACGTCTTCAACGAAACGAGCTGGAATGGCGATGTCATCATCGGTTTCAATACGGCGGGACATCCTCTTTTTAGTGCGCTTTTGACCCAAGTTCTCTGAAAAAACGGTTTTCCGTGAGAATTGTGGCAATAGGTTGGAAACGAGATCAAAAACGAAAAAATGTGGAAATGGGAGAAAGAACCAGTAAGAAAGGTAAAGACTGGAAGTACGAAAAAAGTTGATGGAAATGAAAACCGAAAACTCAGCCAAATTGGGAAAAAAGGAAAGTTCCTGGAATTACTAAAAATCGATAAATAGGAGAGGGGTGTGGTAATGTGTAATCCAGTAGGTCACATACATTTGACCCACTTTCTTAAATGAAAGGAGGGACGACCACCTCTATTGCCTGCGATAAGAATTATTTGACCATCCTCGTTTCTTAATCTTGCAGGTCTAAGTTACATTTTGACATGATTTAGGGATTGTAATATTGCCATTAACAATACTATCACTGGATCATGAACCGAGGAGGGATTTTGATAAACATTTGGATTATGACAAAATATCTGAGAAGCAGGTTTTCTTTTGTCACTTACTTCGTCAATTGATGGAATTGCGAGTTTGGTTCTTGGGTTTTTTTCATTCTTATCAGGCCATTTTTTTTCGGACGGATTGGATGGTTCGAATCTGACCGTAATAACAAGTCACTAGTTTCTGCATATGTCTCTCGATTTCGTAAACTTTTTTGAAATCTAGGATCCAGATAAATATCTTCTATTCGTGACCATTTCCCATTTTTCCCCTGTTTATCAACTTTCAGAGAACAGTGCCATATTTGCCGGATAATAAACAAATAATAGCACCTGCTCATCAAGACTTTTTCTTTTCATTTCATTTTTTATGGAAAAGTTTTAAGAGAGGAGAAACATTTTAATCCTTCCCCCTTACAAGGCTATTCTCATTTACTTCATGATCACTTGAGAGTAATTTTTGAAGGTAAACCAGTCTGATCGAGTTCTTTGAAGAAAATATTGTTTTCTGGTTATAGTTTCTCCTTTGCACTTTTCAAAAGTCAAATGATTTTACTGCCGAAATTTATTCACAACATCTCTATCTTGTACGTGTTTTTTTGCAAATAAAATCTTTTCTATTATGAATTTCAATGAACTTCTGTTCTGTTACCTTTAGCTCTTTTCTCACATATAATTATGTCTTGTTGATAGACATGAAATCAATTTCAAACTTTTCGAACAGCTTCTAGTCTGAAGCTACTTTTCCCTTTCAGATAAACTCCCGAAATGAATAATGACTCAATTCCTTTTGAATGTTCTACAAACCCTGAAATAGTATATCCCATTCTGGACTTGATAATTTATTTCATAAACTTTTCTTATCTTTCACTAGGTCTTTTTCTATATGGGGCTATTCTCAGAATGATATTTTATACAGAGAGACAAATTTATAGGGATAACTCTTTCTTTCAAATCTACGCTATGGATTCTATTATGGTGAGTGAAATGAAGGAAAAAGACTACAAACTACAAAAACACTTCCAGAGCATTTTGCTTATTCTCGACGATGTTCTTTTCAACCGTCTGTTCATCTTTGTCACTCCTTTATGCCATCTAGTCAACGAGTTCTTTTGGGATCCTTCTATAATCATGAAGATCATTTATTTGATCCTTCACTACACAAGATTTTCCAAATCAATTGCTCAAATTATAATGGTTTTAAACAGAATGACATGTGTCCTAACTCCCGCTAATTATGATAATTTATGGAAAAGATTAACTCCAATTGCAAGGATTCTCGTGGCTGTTCTTCCATTTGGAGGGACATGGAACTTGATTATTAGCAGAGTGTATGGCCAGAGTATTCGAGGAGGATTTGCTATAAATTATAAAAGGGCGGTGCAATGGGTAAGTGTGTGGTTCTTTTCTACAATTTTAGAGGTTCCAGGCGGCCCTATCCCTTTTCCAATCCTTTTATATCTGCACTGCCCTTGGCTTTACTATTATCTGCACTTCTATCACTGTCTACAAACTTTATGTTTTACCAGACCGTATAAAATCCGCAGAGAAAGCTCTCTGTGTTACCAGTTTCTTTATTTCTACAGCATTTTTGTTTGTAGCAGGAACACAGGTTTGTGGGGAAAAGTGAGAAGTTTCATAACTTGTTTCAGCTTGCCCTTCTCTATTGTGCCACGTGTAACAGAGATTTTCTATTTATCCTCCAAGCATTTGCATTTGACACATTTACAGTTGGATCTGCTGTAATTCTGATTGCCAGCAACAAGAATCTCAGGAAATCACTGTTTTGCAAACAACAAAACGACGTTAAAATTCTCACAGTGACGCCTTCATCGAAATGATTTATGAGCATAGTTCAGACCCAAGTCCTCTTCAAAATTTAGGGAGTAATTATACATATTTAAACGGTGCTTTTGAAATTATTTTAAATTTTCCACACCAACACCCACTTCTTATCTTTTGAGATCTGAAACTGTAATGTATGCACGTGACCGGCCTCGCCCGCGTTGGCATTGACGTGTTCCGTCGTTATTGAACTCTTAGTAAACTCTCTAATCAATTCTACTTTATTCGTTCCCAATAAACTGTCACTAAGAATCGTACTGTCAAGACATAACAAGTGGCGATCAGGATTATTTGACAACTCATCATGCCTGAGGAAGATGAAGGTAAATTTAATGCGGTAAAGGGGCTCCAAGAAGCGCTAGCGGCTATCAGTGCTCAGATGACTATACAGTCAGAGCAAATGTCACAGAATTTGTTGTTTCAACAACAACTTATGGAAGAAAATAAACAGCTCAGAGAGGCTGCACAAACCACTGGTAATGAGCCACGGGCATCAGCTGGTGGTGACCGAACGAGAAATAACGCTCGTTTGATTGGAGATTTATCACGAAGAATCACCAAGTTCCACTATGATGTCACTGAGCCAGACCAACTGAAGAAGTGGTTAACTCGTCATGAGCTTATATTCCTTGAAGATGGAAATGAGCTTTCAGAACGTGAAAGGGTTCGGCTCTTATTAAGTTGTCTGGAAGAGTCAACTTTCCATCGTTTCTTAGACTCGCAGCGCGATATTGAAGATATTTATGAAGAGAAATTCTCTGCGATAGTGGCATTGCTTAAAAAAACTTTTGGAAATTGTCGCTCTTTAATGGTACGGCGCCAAGCGTGTCTGGGGATCAGTCGCTCAAGCGGAGCGTACTGTGATCAAATGGAGTATGTCAATCATATTGGAGAAAGCGTGTTGGAGGCTAAATTAGCTGAAATGTCAACCGACGAGTGGTCGATTTTCTTGTTCTTAAGGGGTTTAGACGGTAAGGATGATGCCGAAGCGAAACTGTACTTGATGCAGTTCTGGGAAGCTCACGAGAGAAAATATGAAGACGCTAAGAACAATGGTGGAGATTCAACAGTAGAAAAGCTGAAGCTGTCAGATATGTACGATGAGTGGCGGCGTTTCACGCAGTTGAAACAACAAACGAAAGTTGTTGCCCCCTCCGTAAAATCTCCTCAACCGGTTGAAGTCAATAAGCTTGACAAGAAAACATTCCGACGTCCATTTAAACCCAGAAACTCAGACAAGAAATCAAATCATACCAGCTCATCAGCTAAATTCACATGTTTCACCTGTGGAGCTGAGGGACACATGTCGCATGACTGTCCAAAGAAGAAGAAGAAAGGTGCAAAGTTTGGGAACCAAAATGATAAAAAGACACAGAACATCCATGTTGATGGTCTTGACACTTATTCTGATTGTGAGACAAAAAGAAACATGGAGGTGCTAGTGGAAAACAAACCCTTGTCATTTCAGTTGGATACCGGAAGCCAAATTACTCTTATAAATGAGAAAAGCTGGAAAGCGATTGGTAAACCAAAATTGGAGCCGGCTAATCATAAGATATCATGTGCAAATGGTTCTGAATTGACTGTAAAGGGTAGATGTAAAGTACAATTCCAACTGAAAAACGTTACATATTCGGAATATGTGTACGTTCGTGATCGAGACAATAACTTAATTGGCATGAGTTGGCTATCAAAATCTCCAGAAATGCGCGAAGCCCTCAGCATCATTGTCAATAAGGTCTCAGAGACAAAGCAAACGACTGGATTATATGTGCCAGCAAAGGAGTCAGCTAGATTAGTAGAGGCACTAAAACGGGATTTCCAACAGGTGTTTGAGCCTGGATTAGGTACGTGTACGAAAGAACAAGCCAAGTTCAGGACTGCTGAAGGGGCCAAGCCCGTATTCAAGAGAGCACGTCCTGTACCGTATGGATCCCAAGCAGCAGTGGAAGCCGAATTGAAACGTTTACAAGAACTAGGTGTCATTGAACCTATAACGTATTCTGAATGGGCGTCTCCAATAGTGGTTACCAAGAAGAAAGACACCGACAAAGTGCGAGCTTGTGGAGACTACAAGTGTTCTGGCCTAAACGCAGCCTTACGTGACGAATGTCATCCACTGCCTACTAGTGAAGATATTTTTGGGAAATTAAAAGGAAATATTTTCTCACAAATCGATTTCAAGGACGCGTACTTACAAGTAGTACTGGATCCGTTGTCCCAACAGTTAGCAGTGATAAATACTCATCTTGGATTATTCAAGTATAAGAGAATGTCTTTTGGTCTGAAACCAGCTCCAGCCATATTCCAAAAAATCATGGACAAGATGATTTCGGGACTACCGGGCGTGGCAGCATATCTTGATGATATAATTGTTTCAGCAGACTCTCTGGAAGAGCATCAGAGAATACTCTATTCCTTGTTTGAGCGAATAAAAGAGTATGGATTCCGCGTTAGCTTAGAAAAGTGTGCATTCGCACAAGCACAAATCACGTTCCTGGGCTTCATTGTTGATCAGCATGGTCGCAGACCAGATCCTAAGAAGACGGAAGTGATTGGAAGTATGAAAGCACCGGAAAACCAGAAGCAATTGGGTTCTTTCCTTGGTGCTATCTGTTTCTATAGCCGATTCGTCGAGAACATATCGGAGCTACGTGGTCCTCTGGATAAATTGATGAAAAAGGATGCAAAATGGAAATGGTCTGACGTGGAGGAAAAAGCGTTCGTTGCATTGAAAAATGCAGTATCAGAGAATACGATGTTATCTCATTTCAATGAGTCGTGGCCTATTGTATTAGCAGCTGATGCTAGTAATTATGGTATTGGTGGCGTACTTTCCCACATAAATCCACAAGGACACGAGGTTCCAATCGCTCATTATGCCAGGTCGTTGACTGAAACCGAACAAAGATATAGTCAGATTGAGAAAGAAGCTCTGGCTCTGATATACACAGTAACCAAGTCTCATAAATTCATATTCGGTCGGAAATTCAAAATGCAAACTGACCACAGACCTTTGCTTGCAATTTTCGGATCTAACCGGGACCTGCCTGTTCATTCACAAAATCGTTTAGTTCGATGGGCAACCACTCTTCTCTCATATGATTTTGACCTTAGTTATGTAAATACTACGAAATTTGCTAAGGCCGATTGGCTGTCTAGAATGATTCAGGAATACCCAAGAGATGATGATGACGTCGTCATTGCGGAAATTACAGATGACAGCGAAATTGAAGATTTTTCTCAGATCGGATTTGGTCCCGTCACCGCAGTTGAAATCAAAAAGGTGTCTGCTCAAGATGAACAGCTTGCCAAAATCATCCGGATCACAGAGAAAAATGAATGGAGACAAAGATCGTCATCACCATTTGAAAAAGAATGGCATCCTGTTAGACATCGTCTCAAAGTGGTTGACGGATGTCTGATGTTTGATGACCGTGTTGTGATACCAAAAAGATTGGAAAGTAAAGTGCTGAAAACATTACATGAAGGACACCCAGGGGTAGTGAAAATGAAGCAGAAAGCTCGAGCTCATGTATTCTGGCATGGAATAAACAAGGCTATTGAAAGCGTTGTACAAAAATGTGTTTCTTGCCAAACCCAAGCTAAAATGCCTCGAGTAATTCCATTAAATCCTTGGCCAGAACCAGAAAATCCGTGGACACGAGTCCATATTGATTATGCTGGACCAGTGGATGGAACATACTTCTTAGTCATAGTGGATGCAAAAACGAAGTATGCGGAAGTCAAGATGACTAAGAATATTTCAGCACCAACTACCGTGTCCCTAATGGAGGAAGTTTTTGCCGTACATGGCTATCCGGAACTCATTGTCTCAGACAATGGTACTCAATTTATGAGTGCAGTTTTTAGGAATATGTGTGCATCTTATGATATTACTCATAAGACCACTGCCACTTATTATCCGAGATCAAATGGACAAGCAGAACGCTTTGTGGATTGTCTGAAAAGAGGTATGGAGAAGATTAAGGGAAGCGGGGTTGTAAATCAAAGAATTCTGACCAACTTCCTCTTCCATTATCGCAATTCACCACATTCCGCGCTGAATGGAAAGACACCAGCTGAGTGTCATTTCAGCCGGAAGATCCGTACAACTCTAAGCCAAATGGTACCAACCAAGAAGGCAAACTACGCCGATTCACTAACGGCTTATCAAACTAAAATGAAAGAGTTTTATGATAGGCATCATGCGGCGCGCGCTAATAGTTTCCAGGTTGGTGAGAAGGTTTTTGTGCGTATCCAGAGAGGAAACAAATGGCTATGGGGATTTGGTGTAATCAGTAGAAAGGTCGGATCCACTCTCTATCTTGTGGAAGTGGACGGTAAGGATCATCGTTGTCACACGAATCAGTTGAGAAAACGTGGTGATGAGCGAAAAGAGCAAGAGACTGTGAAAGTGCTCTATCCGATGTTTTTCGGCGTAAGTTCTGGTAAGAGTGGTGGTTCTAGTAGTAGTTCGTTAGGTAGTAGTAAGGGGGACGGGGGAGCTAATAGCTTGAATGTTTCAGACCCGGCTCGTTACGGTTCTGTGTTGACTCCTGATTTTCGTCACTCTTTGGACATGTGGTCACCTATTAATCAGAACTCTTTTGATTGTGATAATGATAACGATTATAAGAAAGTGACAAGTCAGCCAACAACGAATACCACTACGAGTTCTCCACATCAATTCACTCTACCGAACGATACCATTTCGAATTCGAATGTGCCAACAGCCGTGCCAAGTGCAGAAACTACTATTGACCCAAGCCATTCCTTACGCAGAAGTACTCGTCCCAGACGTCCACCAGCCCGATACGATCCTTGTGATGCTCACCCTCTCAATCCGTCCAACCATCGTCCTCATCCTAAACACCAAGGATCCACCCATCAGTCAACTCGCAAGCCTAAGGCTCAATCGGAATATCAGGCTCGGATGCCACGTCAAGCAGCTCCTTCTAATGTGTCCACTTCGGGAAACACTTCAACTTCCGCTCAAAGGGGGGGAGATGTAATGTATGCACGTGACCGGCCTCGCCCGCGTTGGCATTGACGTGTTCCGTCGTTATTGAACTCTTAGTAAACTCTCTAATCAATTCTACTTTATTCGTTCCCAATAAACTGTCACTAAGAATCGTACTGTCAAGACATAACAGAAACTTTCTAAAATGCTTCATCAAATTTAAGTGTGACCCTAGCATCTTGCACCTCGTTTCAGTATTTTCCAAAATATTCTGAAATTTGACGAACATTTGTTTTTTGTTCTCATCACCCCATCAAAAAACAGGTAGTTCTCACAGTAAATTCGAGTCCAACAAACCAGTTTCCTGACATGTCAACATGTTATTATAGCCAAACAATATCTCCCCTTTTAATGCATTTCAATAGCTCTTTTCCTGGAATTTAAACCCCATAATTATGCATCCAATAACTTTGACTTTATCACATTCTCTTATCTTTTTTCACATTATATCACATGTCTTCTGACTTATCTTCTGGATCAATACCATTCGTTTGTAATGATACTTATAACTCGTTTTTCGAAATATTGAAGTATATAGGAACATTATTATATTTGACACCTGGTCTCATTCTACATTTGTTATTGCTGAAATCTATTTTGATAACAGAAAATAAAACGTTTAGGGATAGTTCCTTTTTTCAAATTTTCGCATTGGATTCTGTGGCGGTTTGTATGGTTTCTTGTGGTTTGTAGCACTTCTACTTTCTTTCAGAGCTGCATTCTAATACTTGGTGACCTTCTTTTCAATCGTCTTTTCATGTATGTTCCGCCATTATGTCCAATAGTTGGCCCAATATTTTGGACGCCCTCTTTTATCTGCAAATTCGTCTACATTTTCAATAACCATGCCAGATTATCCAAATCCGTTGCTCAAATATTTATGGTTGTGAACAGACTTTCATGTGTTCTGAGCCCAATTGGATATAATCAAGTGAGCGGTTTAGAAAAAGTACAGTAACCCAATGAATTTCAGTTATGGAAAGGTGTGACTCCAGTGGCACGAGTGTTAGTTGTTATACTTCCATTTGGTGGCACGTGGAATCTATGGATATCCAGGGTTTATGTGGAAGAACAATTCGGAGGATTTGCTCTAAGTTATACCAGAAAAGTCAGATGGGTAAGCTCAAATTTCAAATTACAGAAAACCTAAAAATCCATACAGGCAGCTCTTTCAATGTTCCAATCAATCTACATTCTAACTGCTCTCTCTTTCACAATAATCTGTACTTCAATCACTTTATACAAGATGTTAGTACTACCAGAACGTATAAAATCAGCTGAAAAATCGCTTTGTTTCACTTCAATTTTCATTTCAATCACTTATTTATTAGTGGCAGCCACTCAAGTTTTATGGATTACTTGTTGTGCTTCTGAAATACTTTATGCTATTCAATTCCTTGCATTTGACACGTTTACAGTTGGGTATGTTTGTAGTTTGTAGTTTGTAGTTTTGGAAATAAAAGTTTTCAGGTCTGCTGTGATAGTTATTATTGTAAATAAACCACTTCGTTCAAGTATTTTTGAACGGAAAAAGTCTGAAAATGTAGTTTCCGTGGGTCCAGCTCCTAGCTTTGTTGTTTCAAGGATTGGAGTTGTTTGATTCTGATGACTACAAACTACAAATTTTCCACTAGATGTTTTGAGAACCTTTTGAATTTTAATTAGTTTTCTCAAAAAATAAGAAGAACTTCCGTTCTGCAAAGTGGGCGGAGCTTCCAAGAATTCGAATGATCCCGATCACATTTTCCTGAACTTTTCGCCACTTCTAAATGCATGTTTTACATCAAATGCAGCTGTTATTATATATAATCTTTTCTCGAACTCATGCCCAATCTGCATTTTTCCGCATAATTTCATTTTCCATTTCCAAATAAACATTTCATATTCTTTCTTCCCTTTTCTGAAAATGTACAATGATTCTGAAATTCCTATAAAATGTAGGACAGAGTTTGAGTATGAATTGTATTATGAATTGTTAAAGTATTTTTCGTGTTTTATTTATCTCGGAATCGGACTTTTTATGCATGTTTCTATATTGAGAAATATATTGTTCAGTGAATGGAAAGTGTTTAAAAAGAGCTCATTTTTTCAAATTTTTGTGTTGGATTCAATAGCGGTAAAGTGTTGGAATCAGAACTAGCCTAATGAGAATGTTCCAGAGCACCTACCTCCTCACCAGTGACCTATTTTTCACCAGAATGTTTATGTACATCCCTCCATTATGCCCCATAGTGAGCCCATATTTTTGGAGTCCCTCCATCATCACAAAGTTTGTCTATGCTACCATGAATCACTGTAGATTTGCCAAGTCCATTGCTCAGATATTTATGGTTTTGAATAGAATGTCTTGTGTTCTGGTGCCAGCGGATTATGAGCTGGTACAGTAACCTTGAAGTTACTTTACAGAAATCAATTCGTTCTAGATCTGGAAAAAACTGACCCCGATCGTTCGTTTCATAGTTATTATTCTTCCATTTTGTGGTACTTGGAATATTTGGATATCCAGGGTTTATGTATTTCGTGCCAACGGGGGATTTGCAATGGATTATCTTAAAAATATCACTTGGGTAAGATTTTTGATTTGTGGTTTTTTTTACTTTGAAAATGTTTCAGGCCGCCCTTTCTCTCTTCCAGTCTATTTTCATTTTCACTGCTCTTGGCTTCACTGTAGTCTGCACTTCTATTACTTTATATAAGTTGATTTTCCTCCCAGACCGTATAAAATCCGCAGAAAAGTCTCTTTGTTTTACAAGTATTTTCATTTCAATGTGCTTTTTATTAGTCGGAGCAACGCAGGTAAAAAGTGGGCGGAGCCTAACTCTAATTTTCAACTTCAGATTGCCTTTGTCACATGCACAATTTGTCGAACTTATGAGTATCTTTTTCTAATGTATATGTTGAGTTATTGGACATTTGATGTTTTTAATGTTGGGTAAGCTTTTAGTTTTCGGACTATGTAATTCTGGTATTTTTTGATTTCAGAACTGCTTTGGTGATGATTCTGACAAATAAACAAATCAGAACTGGGGTTTTCAATTGGATTCCAGAATATAAAAATGGAAGAGCTTCTTCGATTTCAGTGGTCGTTAATTGATAAAAATGAGGTGATTTCATTCCCGTTTGTGTGAAGGAAACATTGTTGAAATCTTTTGAGACATCGTTAAAATGAACTTTTTATTAACAAAACAAGTGCGAAACACATAATATTCAACTACCAATTGACCCATTTCCATTACTGGTTAGCAGAACTGATGTTTGAACTTTTAAACCTTTTTCTCCAATATCAATTCCAGAGTCTTTCATCTTCGGAATTAAAGGAGGACTGAACTCGGGTTTTTTTATTTCAAATTCTGGTGCAGTTTTTTATTCTGATCATTTTCTTTCACTACGACTACACTCAAAAATCCCTCTAAACGGTAGAAAAACGCGTTTGAAGGCATGGCCGCGTACAGATTCACGGCCTAGGAATTTGAAAAAAAGCGCGCGCAAGGCGCATTTTTGTCGGATCCTAGGCCATCTTTCTGTATTGCGTGCTTCTTTCAAGCGCCTTTTTCACCCGTTTAGAGTGATTTTTGAGTATAGTCGTAGTGAAAGAAAATGATCAGAATAAAAAACTGCATCAGAATTTAAAATAAAAAAACCCGAGTTCAGTCCTCCTTTAAATCACCTCAATCCTTGAAACAACAAAGCTAGGAGTTGGTCCCACTGAAACAACATTTTCAGACATTCTCCGTTCGAATATACTTGAACGAAGTGGTTTATTCACAATAATAACTATCACAGCAGACCTGAAATCATTTATTTTCAAGAATACAAACTACAAACCACAAACATACCCAACTGTAAACGTGTCAAATGCAAGAAATTGAATAGCATAAAGTATTTCAGAAGCACAACAAGTAATCCATAAAAATTGAGTGGCTGCCACTAATAAATAAGTGATTGAAATGAAAATTGAAGTGAAACAAAGCGATTTTTCAGCTGATTTTATACGTTCTGGTAGTACTAACATCTTGTATAAAGTGATTGAAGTACAGATTATTGTGAATGAGAGAGCTGTTAGAATGTAGATTGATTGGAACATTGAAAGAGCAGCCTGCAAAGAATTTTTCGTTTTTATGTAATTTCGAATTTCAGCTAACCCATTTAACTTGTTTGATATAGTTCAATGCAAATCCTCCAAACTGTTCTTCAACAAATATTCTAGAGATCCACAGATTCCAAGTTCCACCGAATGGAAGTATCACAACTAACACTCGTGCCACTGGAGTTACACTTTTCCATAACTAAAATTTGTTGGGTCATTGTGCTCTCGAAACATTCCTCACCTGACTATAACCAACTGGGCTCAGAACACAAGAAAGTCGATTCAAAACCATAAAAATTTGTGCAATAGATTTAGAAAATCTTGCATGGTTTATAAGAACATAAACAAATTTGCAGATGAAAGAAGGAGTCCAAAACAAAGGGCCGACTATCGGGCATAAGGGAGGTACGTACATAAAAAGGCGGTAGAAACAAACGTCACATAGGATGATGATAGAGCTCTGAAAATATAGATTTAAAAGGTTACAGACCACAAACTACAAACCGCCACAGAATCCAATGCAAAAATTTGAAAGAAAGAGCTATCCCTAAATGTTTTCTTGTCTGTTATCAAAATAGATTTCAGCAGAAGCAAATGTAGAATGAGACCAGGTGTCAAATATAATAATGTTCCTATATACTTTAATATTTCAAAAAACGAGTTATAAGTATCGTTACAAACAAATGGTATTGATTGAGAAGATAAGACAGAAGACATGTGTTATAATGTGAAGGCATAGAGTCAAGTGGGTTGAAATTGAAGTTGAAGCCAAAAGATAATAATAGAGCTGAAGTTTCTGACTAAAATAAGATAGAGAGAGAGAGAGAGAGAGAGAGAAAAGGAGACGCTTAAAAATTTGGTTTTTAATCATAGTCTGGCGCCACTCAAATCAGAGGCAAGGTTACTTAGTGATTTGGACTCCATTCAGAATAAAATGAGAATGAAATAAGTTTCATTAGTCAAATTGCTTGGTGTATTACGTCATATCCTATTTCAGAGATACTTTATAAGAAAAAAGTGAGGACTAAGATTGGAACTTTGACCTAGATTTGCGAATTTTAGGTCACTGATCCTTCAACAGGAAAAAAAACATGAAAACATCAGTTTTTATAGCTGTTTTTCTTGTTCAAAACTTCTTAGTTTTCCAACGTGAACTTCTGTAAAAACTGGCAAAATAAGCCACGTTGCAGTTCAACTTCTCTCATTATTTCAAATCTCCCGCCTTCTCTCCGTCTCTTCATTGTTTTCAAAATGGCTGAAACCTCAGAAACCACCGATAAACCAGCCCCAAAAGATTCACCAGTTGAACCAGCTCCAACTCCTAAAAAACCGAAAAAACCGGAAAACAAGTACATAAAAAATTTGCTAAAAGGTCTAAATAAAATATGGATTGGCATAAAATGGATCAGATCAACTAGTCAAGATATAGCGATTTTCTTCAGTGAAACGTGAGTCTGACTGGAGAGATTATAACGACTACAAACTACAAAATTCAGAAAAAATCGTCAAATTCTTGCCTATAATCTGGTCCTTCTTGTCTTCGCCTTCACTGCTTTAATTCTCTGTGGATTGGTTTTGGTTGGAAGTTAGTTTTTGTTTTGTAGTTTGTAGTCCTTGCAATCTGGGATTTTTCAGACGTCGAACGAGATTTTGATGCACCAAAAAGTATTGAAAATATCAATGCAATTCAAGAAATCTATTCAGTTTTCAATCTTGAAGCCAACGATTGGTTTAACGAGAGATTGCAGAGGGAAGAAGGGATGGAGTCGACTACGATAGAGGCATCAACAACTACAATTTGAACTTTTAAAAATTATTGTTTTTATAAAAGATATGTTTTTTTCATTTTTAGAATAAGAACAATATATTGAAACATTGGAATGAGCCTGAGCCTGAAAGCATGTAAATGAATGAAATTTTTTTGTATTTTCTTGTGAATTAGCAGATCCGAATGATGGGGAACAGCTATACAAATACAGTGCTTCGAACTCTAATTGATGTCATTTTCCGCGTTTTCGATAATCTGTGAAGCTATTTGTACAGGCGGAAAATGATCTAATTTAGAAAGAAACTACTCAAAAATCAAAATCCATAAAGATCCAAAAAACAAAACTTTGGACAAATTTGCAACAATGTTGAAAATAAACCTGATTATTGGAGTGTTTATACATGATTCCATCAATTTCAAAAACAAGAAAATGCAGTATAAAAATGAAACTTTTCGACAGATCAAGCATGTTTTTACTCCGTTTTGAAACATGTTCAAGTCCTCCTTGGCTCTTTTGGCTCTTTTGTCAGTTGTCTCCGCATGGCCTCAATGGCCAATGGCTCAGACTACTCGTCCGATGGGTTGGCCTACAACTAGAGTTCAGGGATGGTCAACCACTTCTGGATGGGGTCAAGGACAACAGACAACTTGCAGAGTTAATACTATTGGACGTGAGTTTTGGAAGGGGAATATAACCTTTGGTTACTGTAGGCTAGTACTATACTTCCTACTGTAGTAATCATCTTTCCGAATAACAGTGCTCCTAGCCAATACAGTAACCATTCGTATGCTGTTTTCTTATGGAGTGATCCCATTCTTACATTATCAATGCCTACTCTACTCTCCTTAATTCCAGCAGCCATTTCCAATCAATGTCCAACTGGATACACTCGTATCACTGATGGAAACTGCTGTGCTACTCAACAAGTCACTTCAATGAATACTGGAATCTGTGAAGATAAAATCGGTGCCAACAAAATCAATCAATGCCCAGGATGGAGAATCTACTGTGAGAACCCATTCTACAGAAGCTTCATGATTGATACCTGTGCCAAAACTTGCGGATTCTGTAAGTTCTCAATTGGGAAACTACAGTAACCCAAAATCTTGATCTGCAGGTACTTCCTCCACTTCATTCTCCTCAACTACCCCATCCACCCGCTGTCAAGATAAGGTCAATCCAACTACCGGACGTCAAGATTGTGCTCAAAACTCTAGACTTTGTCAGAACAACTTCTACAGGTAAGGGTTATCAATAGAGCGCATTTGCCGCTTTTGTAAAATCAAATCAAAAATAACAATTTTCAGAGAAATGATGAGAACACAATGCCCAAAGACTTGCGGATATTGCAGATAATTCCTTTTCTTTATTTTAATGTGTCGTAGTTTGTTCCCTAGCATTTCTTTCTCTCACATTGAAAGCCTTTGTAAATATACAAATATGTAAAAATAAATCAATTATCATGCAAATCTTTTTATCTTCAATTAATATTACAGATAAATGACCTGCTTCCAGGCTTCCATAAAAGTGCGTTGTTGTGTTGAAGTTGTAATGGAAAAGCTTAGAACATGTTTGAAATCTGCTTCCTCTCAGCTGCAATCGGCATTATATGGCTTGAGTTCTCGTTTGTTTTCAAGAAATTATACGAACGCTTTGGATAGAAAGGACTTATTGAAAGGAAATCATCGATTACTATGATCTACAACATTCAGAAAAGTGTTTATTTGCAATATCCACAAGTCTTTGGGCATTGGGTTTTCATCATCTCCCTGAAATGAGAACATTCATAATTGTTAAACAGAGAAATCTAGCATTTTGATTAACTCACCTATAAACACTGTTATTGCAAAGGACAGCATTTTGAGCGCATTCGGAACGTCCAGTGCTTGGATTTGTAAGATCAGTGCATGTTGGAGAAGTTCCAGAGCCTGGAAGATGTTTTATTTGAAATTGTTTTAGTTCGGTCGATAAGGTCTGTCCGCCACAGATGTTCAGGGTAGCTCTATTGATGATATTCATACAATAACCTTAGATGAAACTTACAGAATCCACAAGTCTTTGCACATTGTGCTGTCATCAAGTCTTTGTAAAGGCTATTGTTACAGTATGCTTTCAATCCTGGACACTCATTCACTCCATTTGAACTTGTCTTATCAGCACATGTGGCTGAGGATGTGATGACTTTGTTAATTGCACAACAATATCCAGTTGAGACCACTACGTAACCCGATGGACAAACATTATTTAGTGCGGCTGAAAATTAATCCATGGGATATACAAGCTTACATATACAACCTAGCAATATACAAGCAAGCTAGTATTGAACTCACGTCCAGTGGTATCAGCAGAATTGCAAGAGGTCGTCTGAGCCCAGGAGGAGCCAACCAAAAGAGCCAAAAGAGTCAGACGGAGCATGCCGAACGAGTGTGGCTCCTCTTATCCAACTCGTTCCTTTTAAACCATGTTCAGTTTGTTTGAATACTATCGATGTGCCAATTAGCTGGTATGGCACATTAACAGGTGAATAAACTTTTTTTCATTTTGGGAATCGGGGCATCTTTGAGATCATAGTTCAACTGATGTATTCCGTTTGAACAGATGGAAACAAATTAATAATTTGGCAAATGAATTATGATTTTTTGATAATTTTGTTTTTGATTCAAGACGATGAAGTTCCTTCAGTTCTTTGAACGTTTTGATGTTCTTTCAAATTTAGAATGTGGTGCGATGATGTCCTGTCTACCCAAACTGTAAGGGGGCTATTGAAATATCAGAATTAAGATCGAAAAATGCTATAAAACTAACTACGACACAGTGAATAAAAAATGAATTATCTGCAGTATCTGCTGCAAGTCTTCTGCCACTGAGTTCTCATAATTTCTCTATGAACTGTTATTTTTTGATTCGATTTCACATATTGTGACCTATTCATTTTTTGTTAAAGTTTTTCTGGCAAAGTCTGAATTTATAAGCGCGATATTGCCGTCCGGTGGTTGGGCTGAGTTTGTCTTGGCAGCGAAAGTATGAATTGTTTGAGATTAATGGAGGAAGTTGAAGTCAGAACCTGTGCATTTTACAAGTTAACTGTGGGAAGCTACAGTAAACCAAAGTGTGATCTGCAGGTACTTCCTCCACTCCATTCTCTTCAACTACTTCTTCTACTCGCTGTCCAGATGAGCTTCTACAGGTAAGTGTTATCAAGACGATCATCCGGGCTTCCAGATACCGCTTTCCGTAGAGCTGTGCGTTTGAACTGTTAAAGACAAAGTTCAGATCAAGCTTGAAGTCTGATGTTTCTCATCAGCAATTCATTTCATATGGCATGAATTCTTGTTTATTCTTAAGAAATCATATGAACGCTTCGGATAGAATGAATTTATTGAAAGGGCAACATTGATTACTATGATCTACAACATTCAGAAAAAGTGTTTATTTGCAATATCCACAAGTCTTTGGGCATTGAGTTTTCATCATTTCTCTGAAATGAGAATATTCATGATTGTTAAACAGAGAAATATTGCATTTTGATGGGCTTACCTATAAACACTGTTATTGCAAAGGGCAGCATTTTGAGCACACTCGGAACGTCCAGTGCTTGGGTTGGTAAGGTCAGCACAGGTTGGAGTAGTTCCGGAGCCTGGAAGATGTTTTATTTAAAATTGCTGTAGTTCCGTCGATAAGACTTCATCAAGAGCAACCGTAACATCAGCCTGCCACAGATGTTACGGTAGCTCTTGATGAAGTCCATACAATAACTCTAGAAGAAAACTTACAGAATCCACAAGTCTTTGCACATTGTGCTGTCATCAAGTCTTTGTAAAGGCTATTGTTACAGTATGCTTTCAATCCTGGACACTCATTCACTCCATTTGCATTTGTCTTATCAGCACATGTGGCTGATCCGGTGATAACTTTTCCAGTGACACAACATCCTCCATCAGAAATCACAGTATATCCAGCTGGACACATTCCAGATACGGAAGCTGAAATGGAAAAATACTGTAGTTGTATTACGCTTTTTGCTCCTTACGTCCAATATTATCAGCAGTATTGCAAGTGGTGGTTTGAGCCCAAGTAGAGCCAGCCAAGACAATCAAAAGAGCCAATGAGGACTTGAACATTTTGAATGAATGTGATATTTCCCCATTCGACCTCTTCCCTTTTAAACCGAATTGGTTACTGTATCAACTGCCGAAAAGGAGCACCAAATGGCACATTGCCAGATGAATAAACAATGAGTAATACAAGGGGGAGTTTTCAGCTTTTTGATCTTTGCCTGATATCATTTAGAGAGCCATTCAATGAGAAAAATGTTATTTGAACAGGCGAGGAGAAGCGATAATTGGGAAAGGAACTTGTGTCGATTTTTATTTTCTTTTATTTAATTTTATTAATTTCAAGTGTTCCCCCTTATTCGCGTGTTGTATAGTACAAGAAGATTTGCATGAATATTGATTTATTTTTCTCTTTTTTCTTTATATACATAATCTTTCAATGTGAGAGTGAGAAATGCTAAGGAACGAACTACGACACATTAAAGTAAAGAAAAGGAATTATCTGCAATATCCACAAGTCTTTGGGCATTGAGTTCTCATCATTTCTCTGAAAATTGTTATTTTTTATTTGGTTTCACTAAGACTGCGCTCTATTGAAAACCCTTACCTGTAGAAGTTGTTCTGGCAGAGTCTAGAGTTTTGAGCACAATCTTGACGTCCGGTTGTTGGGTTGACCTTGTCTTGACAGCGAGTGGAAGGGGTAGTTGAAGAGAATAAAGTGGAGGAAGTACCTGCAGATCAAACTCTGAGTTACTGTACCTTTTCAATTGATAACTTACAGAATCCGCAAGTTTTGGCACAGGTATCAATCATGAAGCTTCTGTAGAATGGGTTCTCACAGTAGATTCTCCATCCTGGACACTGATTGATTTTGTTGGCACCGATTTTATCTTCACATATTCCAGTATTCATTGAAGTGACTTGTTGAGTAGCACAGCAGTTTCCATCAGTGGTACGAGTGTATCCAGTTGGGCATTGATTGGAAATGGCTGCTGGAATGAAGGAAAGTAGAGTAGAAATTGATATTTTAAAAATGGTATTACTAAAATGGTATTAAAAATGGTATTATAGAGCGCAGTCTTAGTGAAACCAAATAATGAGCAAACGGAAAACCAAAGGTTATTGTCCCCTTCCAAACTCACGTCCAATAGTATTAACTCTGCAAGTTGTCTGTTGTCCTTGACCCCATCCAGAAGTGGTTGACCATCCCTGAGCTCTAGTTGTAGGCCAACCCATCGGACGAGTAGTCTGAGCCATTGGCCATTGAGGCCATGCAGAGACAACAGACAAAAGAGCCAAAAGAGCCAAGGAGGACTTGAACATGTTTCAAAACGGAGTAAAAACATGCTTGATCTGTCGAAAAGTGCTGCTTTTATACTGTATTTTCTTGTTTTTGAATCTAACGAGACCATGTATAAACACTTCAATAATCAGGTATATTTTCAACATTGTTGCAAATTTCTCCAAAGTTTTGTTTTTTAAATCTTCATGGATTTTGGTTCTTGAGCAGTTTCTTTCTAAATTAGACCATTTTCCGCCTGTACAAATAGCTTCACAGTTCACCAGTAATCGCAGCCAAATGACATCAATTAGAGTTCGAAGCATTGTATTTATCTAGCTGCATTCTGCTCTTCTGCTAATTTATAAGAAAACATAAGCGTAAATTCAAAAACATGTAAAACAAAATCCTAGTATAAAAATGAAACTTTTCAACAGATCAAGCATGTTCTTCATTCGTTTTGAAACATGTTCAAGTCCTCCTTGGCTCTTTTAGCTCTTTTGTCTGTTGTCTCTGCATGGCCTCAATGGCCAATGGCTCAGACTACTCGTCAAATGGGTTGGCCTACAACTAGAGCTCAGGGATGGTCAACCACTTCTGGATGGGGTCAAGGACAACAGACAACTTGCAGAGTTAATACTATTGGACGTGAGTTTGGGTTAGAGGGGTACTGTAGTATGAGGTGGTTGTTTTAAACTTGCTACATAAGGAATAGCAACCATAGTTGTAGAGGAACTAGTCGAGATTCTCGGACCATAATTCAAGTCTGATGTTTTCAAAATAGCAAGTCACCCTACTGACATATATCCTTATTCACTATTAGTTGAGAAAATGGACTCCTATGAATTTTAAGAAAGTTGCTCTCATTTGCTCCCTTACTTATTTCAGCAACCATTCCTATAACCGATTCTCCTATTCCAGCAGCATTCGGAAATCAATGCCCAACTGGATACACTCGTATCACTGATGGAAACTGTTGTGCCACTCAACAAGTCACTTCATCTTTCACCACTGGATCCGTTTGTGAAGATAGAGCCAACATTAATGGATACAATGAGTGCCCAACATGGAGAGTCCTTTGCAACAATCCATCATACAAAAGCTTCATGATTGAGAACTGCGCCAGAACTTGCGATTTCTGTAAGTTGTATATTGGAGGCTACAGTAACCTGAAGTTTGATGTGCAGGTACTTCTTCCACTCCATTCTCTTCAACTACCCCATCCACTGGCTGCCGAGACCAGATCAATCCAACCACTGGACGCTCTGATTGCCCACAGAATGTTAGACTTTGCCAGCACACTTTCTATAGGTAAGAGGATCAAGTGCGCTCTATTGATAAAGCCAATCATTTCAAAAACTTTCAGAGATTTGATGAGAACTCAATGCCCAAAGACTTGCGGATATTGTAGATAAATCCCTTTCTTTGTTTTCATGTGTAGTAGATTATAGTGTACCTTGTCCTCACATGTAAAAATTCCCATTAAAAAAAAGAGAAAATTCAAAAAATAAATCCTTATTCATGCAGTTCTTTTTTTGGACAATCCAAAACGAAATATGAAACAAGGCACAAAATGCTATCCATGAGTAAAAGAGTTGTTCTTAGAAACTTTGAATACTCTATCATCACTTTTGGAACTGGAAAACATGGATTCCCGGAGCTGCCCATTGCTCAGCATTAAAATTAGAGCGGATCTGAAATAATCATGTTCATTTTTTTTGTAGTTTGTAGTTGCATTTACCCCACTGTAAAACTATCAAATGCCAGAAATTGACAAGTAAACAAATAGTCTGAACTTCTACAGGGTATGCAGAGAATGTAGAAAAGCTGAAAATATGAAATTTGCTCCGCCCACTTTTCATTTATATACCTGAGTCGCTGCCACCAAAAGGAATGTGAAAGATATGAAGATACTTGTAAAACAAAGTGACTTTTCAGCAGATTTTACTCTGACATGAAGAAAAATAAGTTTGAACAAAGTGATAGAAGTGCAAAGTATAGTAAAGCAAAGAGCAGTTAGAATGTAGATAGATTGGAACATTGAAACAGAAGCCTGTAAGAATACAAACTATAAAAACTACAATGAATATAAAATACCCATGGCACTGCTCTAATATAATTGACAGCAAAACCACCATAAGATGGTATCACATAGAATCTGGGAGATACTAAAAGGAACCAAGTACCACCAAGTGGTAAGATGATTATCATTGTGATAGCTATGGGAGTTAATCGAGTCCAGATCTGAAAATGAGAAAATATTGGTTGTTTTTGTATTCTTTTGCTTACCGAGCTATAAAAAGTTGGCACGAGAACACATGTCATTCTGTTGAAAACCATAAACATTTGAGCAACGGATTTAGCTAATCTTGCATGAGTAAAAATATAATAAGAGGTTTTTAATATAAAAGTTGGATTCCAAAAATAAGGTCCAACTATAGAACATAACGGGGATACATAAAGGAAGAGACGGCTAAAACAAATATCCAAAAGAATTGCAATAATACTCTGAAAGACTGAGATTAATGGGAACTGCAAAAAGGTGTACTTACCGCCACTGAATCCATGGCAAAAATTGTGAAAAATGAGCTTTTCTTGAAATATTCTTTCTTAGTAAACAAAATACTTTTCAAAACGAAAATATGAAGTATCAACCCTGGAATTAGATAAGAAATAGTTCCAATATATTTGAGTACTTCTACAGTAGGATTATAGGATAAATCACAATCAAATGGCATCGGAATTGAATAGTTTGGAGTAGACATAATGTGTGTTTGAATGTAAAAAACTAAAGTAAAATGACTCAAAACGAAACCAGGAATGCGAATCTCTGGAACAGGTGGTTTTGTTGTTCATGGTGGTGACGAAAATAAAGAGAATTGAATAAAAATAATGAAATCAAACATTCTGGAATGATAGAAAGAAGTCAGAAGACTAGAAGGAGTAAGTGTATGTAGGTTTAATTGAATTCAAGGGGGGGGGGGGGGCAGTTGTTAGTCTGGTTTGAGAAAGTATCAAAAGCTCATGATGGATTTGATTAAGAAAGATGCCTACGTGAAAAAGCATGGACATAAGGAAAGGATTTTTGGCAAACCTCAACTCCCAGGTGATTAATAAATAAATGAAAACCAGTAAATAGTGGGGAAGAATGGACCCAAACAACAAAGGAGTGGACCAAAAAAAAGGACCCCGATAAAAAGAGCAATTCCAAGACGCTTTTCTGAGCTGTGTATCCTTGTTATACCTCTGGAATGAGACCTTCGGTCACGTAATTGCTTCGAGAGAGCCTAAGCCTTCAAATAAATGAATTTTAGGTACTACTGATTTTGGTCATGGGTCCATTCTTTTTGTATTTTGGGTCCATTATTTTTTCGCTTGGGTTCATTCTTCCCGACTAGAGCCGAGTTCTCATGATAACCAATATAAGACTTTGGCCCATGCGGCTCAGCCGGTAACACTCTAGATCCATAGGGCAGCTTAGTTTAACCCTTCAGATGAAAAATCTGCAAATTAGTTTATGCATCTCATCTCACGTCAAAATGCGCACTCCCAAAGCTCGGACCATCTCTGCCTAACCCACTTTTTTACAGAAACAATAATTATTTTTTCGATCCATTTTATCTCAGACTATACTCAACTTCTGACATGGCGAATAAATTTTGTTCTCGAAGTTCTAAATATATAAATGCAATTACTTAACCTACATATTTGTAAGCGGGTGTCTTTGAAATTAGATTTGCTGCCAAGGTCAACAAACGACTTTTTTAATTGAATAACGTCATACTTTTTCCATCAGAAAGTGATTCATAGAAAGTTTGGAAGCTTCTGGAACGTTTACCTCGAAAAAATGATGACAACAGAAGTGAACTGTGAACTATTATACATTGCCTAGAAAGATCAAGCCCAAGTTACTGTATGATTAGGCCTAATGGGTTCTTAGAATTCAAGAAAATGCTTTTAAACTTTCAGAATTACCCCTTATTTTGCTTTCAAATTCTGAGAATTTCTAAAATTACAGATATTTTAAGCCATCAACTTTTTGCAATATATTTATAATCATATCCTGATTGATGTTTGGTGCCCACCACTTTTTGACACCTATTTTTCTCTTGCTCCACTCACAAAACTCTTTGGCATTCCTCCAGTTTTCTCAAATAATATGAATCCATATAATTCTTCTGAAATTCCTTTTAACTGTGAAACAGAAGAATTTGATGCATTTTGGGAGATTTCAAAATACGTAGGAACTGTGTTTTATCAAGGAATCGGACTGATTTTGCATTTATCTATTATCAGAGTCATTTGGTTTACGGAGAGAAATTATTATAAAAATAGCTCGTTTTTCCAAATCTTTGTGACAGATTCTATTTGGGTATTTCTCTACAAGTAACATTATTCACAAATTTCTAATTTTCAGAGCTCAATTCTCATTTTAACTTCTCTTCTTTTCAATCGTCTTTTCATCTATGTTCCACCATTATGTCCACTAACTGGATCATATTTCTACTCAGATTCAATACTTTTGAAATTCATGTATCTTTTGACAATGCATGCCAGATATTCAAAATGTATAACTCAAATTGCAATGGTTCTGAATAGAATGAGTTGCGTTCTCATGGCAACTAGTTATGATAAGGTTAACTTGTAATTTGTAGTCTTTGTAGTTTATAGTTTTTAGATCTGGAGAAAACTGACTACACTTTTCTGGATACTCCTTTTGATTCTTCCGTTTGGTGGTGCTTGGAATTTATGGATTTCTAGGATTTATGTGATTTCATTTCGTGGTGGATTCACTTTGGATTATATCAGAAGAGTTCCATGGGTCAGTGATAAATTATATAATGATAATCAAAAACTACAAACAACTCCCAGGCCGCCCTTTCAATGTTCCAATCAATTTATATTCTAACTGCACTTGGCTTCACTATTATCTGCACTGCTATCACTTTATACAAACTTTTCCTTCTGCCAGGACGTATAAAATCAGTTGAGAAATCACTTTGTTTTTCTAGTATCTACTTATCATTTGCTTTTTTGTTGGTGGCAGCCACACAAGTAAATTGAAAGTACAGTAACCAATTTTCAAACAATTTTCAGCTAGCATATGCATTCTGTTCAACTTGCCGTGGAGAGATGTTGTATATTCTGCAACTATTGTCATTTGATCTTTTCACAGTTGGGTTAGTTGACTTCCTCAACAGTTCGGCAACCATTGCAGTAGTCGAATGACTCAGAGTTTATGATGAAATACATAACAACTTATCAGTAAATAAAGTTGTCAACAACCTTTTCTGATAATGAAATACTTCTGCAAAACTGAACCCCATAAACCTATTTTTTCCAGATCTGGACTGATAATGATAATAACGGATAAGAAACTACGAGCCGCCATATTACCCTGCACTTTGAGAGCATCAAAGATTGGGACGGCGTCACCATCGAAAGTTCGAGCTGGAAGTGTTTCTTTGTATTGAAATAACACAAATCCTTTTTGAATAACAAAGAGTTTACTTATTGATTAACTGATTAAACGAATTCGATAAATATCTCATAACCTTGTAAGTGTTTTTCCACTATTTTCACTATAGCAAACCATTTCTAACCAATATTTGTTCATACAATGACTGATAAGAAATTTCTCTTTGCAGACGACAAAATTTTCTTTTTTTATTCCAAGGCAAGTGTGAAAGCTAGAGAAAAAGAGACGCAGACTGTGTTACATTCTTCGCAAGCTTCGTATCTATCAATAGATCATCGAGGATTATCGTCTCATCTGGCCTCCTTTCGAATTATTAAGAAACTTATTTATTTTGACCATATTCCAATTTCTTCATCCGAAATGGCTGTAATCACATTTACAAGTGGTCAGCATCATGTGAATAGCAATGAAAGTGAAAAAAACAAGCAGTGCCAATGGAGTTAAATGGTAAGTTTTTTTTGAGTCATTCCTTTTTCATATACTTTTTTCATATTATTTAGCACTTGGAAAGGAAAAGTAACAAATAGCTATGGGCCGACAAAAATGGAATGGAATTTTAGTTGGGATGATTTGAAAAAAGATTCCATCGATGGATTGTATGGCACTATAACCGTAAGATCTTCAAGTGGTTATTTCCAACCGGTTAATGTTGATGTGGATTCAACGAAAACTCCTCATGCGAGTGTACTCATTACCCATGGACAAGTTTCTAGCTATAACTTTGTGTTCGATTATTCATTAACACTTTATCATGAAGATCCAATTGAGACAATTTCATATGAAAACCTATTTGGACCTTCCGAAGATCATGACTCAATTCTGATAGTTGAAGGGAAAAAGTGCCACGTTAACAAGGCGGTAATTTTGAATTTGAAGGTTGTGAAATGCCTAATCACAATCTTTAGTTTCTCTCCTACCAATCCAACTATTTCCGCTCTTTGTTTTCTGCAAATTTCAAGGAGGGGCGGATGACGGAAATTCCAATCGAAGAAGTTTCATATGAAGATTTTGGTCTTTTGATGAGTAGTTCCTACCCGGACCCCGTGTTTCCAAATGGTTAGTTTTCAGATATTATTCAAGGCTTGTAGATTCAAAAATAATTATAAAAGTTTTTATTTTTCAGACAAAACAGTTGAAATACTTCTGGAAATGGCTGATCGTTTTGAACTTCCATCAGTTATCAAAATAGTCGAATATCATCTAATTCACAATTCAAGAATATCAAAAGAGAAGAAGTTATGGATGGCTGATAGATATATTATGCGTAATCTTTTGAAGAAAACTATTCGGGAAATTAACAGTGTCGATGTGGCAAAAGCTTTGGATGCATCTCCAGAATATCAGAAATTATCAGATGGTACGAAGGCAAAAATTCTTGATAGAGTTATGAAATTGATTTAAATAATAGGAATTCTTCAAATGAATAAAAATTATATATGAAATATATGTTGAATTTCCAAAAATAAAGAGTTAGAATGAACTCATTCTTCCTGATCCAGAATTAAGAGAGACTCTCTTCTTGTTTCCAAAAATTGGACCTCGTAGATTTTGATTAACCATAATCATGATTACAGCTGATCTGAAAATGTATTTTGTAGTTTCATTGACCATTCAGAAAAAAACTAACCCTACTGTGAATAAGTCAAAAGCCAAGAATTGGGAAATAAACAAAATGTCTTTGTCACAGGCGGGACAAACCACAAAAAGCATCTGAAAGTTCATAAGCTCCGCCCACATAGATCCCGTTCTTACCTGAGTTGCAGTGGCTAAAAAGAATGCAATTGAAATGAAGATGCTCGTAAAACAAAGTGATTTTTCCGCTGATTTAATGCGATTTTTCAGGAAAATTAGTTTGCCAAGAGTGATAGAAGAGCAGAGAATAGTAAAGATTAGGGCAGTTGCTAGGTCGCCAGATTGGAAGAGAGAAATAGAGGCCTGAAACTACAAATAATACAAAGACTACAAAATAAACTTACCCATTTCACTATTTTCTCATAGCCAAGTGCTAATCCGCCACGTTGGGGTACAGCTACAACTCTTGATATTATTAGGTTCCATGTCCCGGCAAATGGGAGAAAGAAGATGAGAAGACAACAAATTGGAGTTAATGATTTCCACAGCTGCTCATATCTCCCAGGTGTTGGTATCATTACACAAGACATTCTGTTCAGAACCATCACAATTTGAGCCAAGGACTTCATGAATCTTGCGTGGTTTATAGACACATAGACAAGCTTTAGGATAACTTGCTTCCAGAAGGAATTAGTCCAGAAGAATGGGCCAATTATAGGGCAGAATTGAGGAATGAAGAGAAAGAGGTGAATGAAGCAGAGCTCGTCAAGAATGAGGATGATGCTCTGGAACACTTTTTTATGGCCTAACTTTCTCAGCTCATGGTAGTCCACGTCCACCGAAAAACTCACTGCTATAGAATCCATTACAAAGATTTGAAAAGAACGAAGATTCTTTGAAAATTTTCTTGTGAGTTTTCAGTACACTTATCAGAATGTACCCATGACATCCTAATCCAAACCCGAGAAACACAAAAAATGCAAAATAATAAATAAGTTCAAATGCTGGATCATAACTTGTATCACATTTTAAATCCAGCACTTGAGGAAGTGCTTCAGTAAGATTGAAAAAGGTCATGTTCACCATATTGATCTGGAAATGAAGACGTGAAGGAGATTGTTTTAGAATGAGAAAAAGTAGTGGGTGTGGAGATGAACTCATCGACGTGGGATGTAATTGTTCAAAGTTCAATGATCTTGATAAGAGAAAAAAATTTGATCTTCAAGACTTTGGGCCAGAACTCGCATAGGTGGGGGTTCTTTTGAAAAAAGTGCAAAGGCCAAACAAATCACAGTTGAACTAAACTAGAAACATTCGAATCTGCACTCAATCGAAACATATATATTGAACTGGAAAATAGAAAAAGAAATGATGAGGACAAATAAGATTTGCACTCAGGCGCATACTTGTTATTGGGTACCTGGAAATCAAAATTATCAAAAATAAAAAAGTAATACTCACTCGGTAAACGTCTACAACTTTTGCCCGCCGATCCCACAACTTTCGCGCGGAGGCCACACAACCTGCAAAAAACCACGTAGTTTCAGTTGTGAGAGAGGCTGGCGGAAGTTGTGAGGAAGATGCGCGGAAGGTGCGTGACGGGAGTTTTTTGCGCTCTTATACTCCCTGTATTTCAATTT
This sequence comes from Caenorhabditis doughertyi, assembly GCA_963572265.1. Taxonomy (NCBI): domain Eukaryota; kingdom Metazoa; phylum Nematoda; class Chromadorea; order Rhabditida; family Rhabditidae; genus Caenorhabditis; species Caenorhabditis doughertyi. The sequence continues at coordinate 13,207,345 of OY751554.1, forward strand.
TTATCCAATATTCGAAACAATATAGGGAACTACATACTTTATTTTAACAAAAAAAAAAGACAGGAGAAGGGGAAATTAGGTATATATTACAAGTTTAAAAAAAAGAAAAAAAACGAAATTTTTACATTTATTCGGAGAGTCGGTCCTGTGCGTGTAACTGTCGTGGATCCTAACATATCGGCCAAGCTGAAGTAGAGTCCTATCGAATTTCGTCCTGAAATCAGACCCATTAATTTGTTTTATTAATGTTATATCGACTTACCAATAAGCACCACTCCTTAACTCCGGAGCTACAGACTCCTCACAGTATCACTTTGATGTCGTTTTTTGTTTTTCTTTTCAGCTGGGATCCTTTTTTAGTTTTGAAACCTTAAACATTAAGTTTATCAGAATAATAAAAACGGAAAAACCACAAAATCGCGACAAAACATTGTGTAAATAATTTGTTCACAAGGGAAATCTGGAGCGCAATTGCATTCCTAAAATGCTGGCGGAAGTTGTCGAATAAGCAACAAATCTTGCGAAAGTTGTCAGAAAGGCTCGCAGAAGTTGTGGACACCACAACTTTCAAGCGAAAGTTGCACCTCTTGCGCGCGGAAGTTGTGGAAACAGCAACGTGCGGACAGAAGTTGTGAGTTACTCGGCAGGAGGTGGCTAGGCGCACATTTGCTTGCGGAAGTTGTGGCGAAGTTGTGCGAAAGTTGCGGCATGAGTAACATGCTGGCGAAAGTTGTAGACGTTTACCGAGCAGGCGTTTTTTTTGCTCCTGTTCTGTAAGAAGTACTGTAGGCATTATACAAAAATGGTTTTCACTTTATGTGATTTTTCCAAAACTTTCAAAGGAAGTATCAACCAAAAACACCATTTTCTTCTACTCCGATACTCTTTTGTTCCACTCCAACTGCTACCTTTTCTTGTGACGAAACTTGTCGAATTTTGAAACATTCTATCGGAAAATGAACTCTTCTTCTCAGCCTCCAGATATTATTATCAATTACTGTGACCCAAATTTCAATCCAATTTTCGAAATTTCCATGTACCTCGTTCAGTTTTTATATCTTGGAGTTGGTCTTTTTCTGCATTTATCTATTCTGAAAACTATTTATTTCACGAAAAAAATAGAGTTCAAAGGAAGCTCTTTCTTTCAGATTTTTGCATTGGATTCCGTTTTTGTGAGTTATCTAGCTCTTGGATTAGAGCGCAGAGAAACCGATGCCCTGTTTCAGAGTATTATTATAATCATAGATGAAATATTCTTCAATCGTATCTTCATCTACGTCTCTCCATTTTGTCCCATTCTCAGCCCATACTTTTGGGAACCATCAATCCTCCTAAAAGCTTTGTATGCCTCTACAAATTATGGAAGACTTGGAAAGTCTGTTGCTCAGATTATGATGGTTCTCAATAGAATGTCTTGTATTTTACAACCAACTCACTATAGAAATGTGAGCTTTTTCCTTTTGTTAGCAAAGTCTGATTTGAAGTTTCAGGCTTGGAAACTTTTGACCCCAATCTGTTGCACCTTGATTGCGGTTCTTCCAATGTGTGGGATATGGAATGTTATGATATCTAGGGTTTATGTGGATACGTTTCGTGGTGGATTCACGGCAAATTACATTAAAGCTGTGAAATGGGTAATTTCATGAATCTCAAGCTTTTCTTTAACTCCTTCAGTTCAATTCGTATCGAATTCTGTAATGTCAAGAGCTGAAAGATATAGAGAAGTGATAGAAATTTTGATACTTTCAGCCTGGTTAAACCTCCAAAATAACTTGCATTTTCAGGCTGCTTTATCCCTCTTCCAATCCATATTTACTCTGACTGCTCTCTTTTTCACTATTATCTGCACTTCCATCACACTTTACAAGTTGATAGTCCTCCCAAATCGTATCAAAACAGTGGAAAAGTCTCTTTGCTTTACAAGTATCTTCAATTCAATCACTTTTTTATTGGTTGCTGCCACACAGGTACAATGGAGGAAATAGAACATTGAATTGAAATAAACTTTCAGTTTTCTTTCCTTTTCTGCTCTTCATGTGACATTGACGTTCTTCTCTTGTTACAATCCGTGGCTTTTGATATATTCACAGTGGGGTGAGTTTGGTAATACTGTTTTTTTATAAGGTTAGCTGTTATTTCAGAACTTCTGTAATTCTAATTCTGACAAGTAGTCAAATCAGAAAATCAATTTTCAAGACGCAAGTGAAGGATGATGATCGAGTGCTAACTGCTTCGCTTCATTTGACCTAAAGACTACAAATACTACACTTTGATTTTTAATCTTCTCTTTCATTTTTTCAATGGTCACGAAACCTGACATAATTTTCCCATTATCGTCTAGGTTTTTAGTTCGTAGACCAATGAAAATAACTGAAAATAGACCGGAATTCTCGGGAACCATTTGATTTTTATAGCCGAAATCGAGGTATTAAAATGAGGGAAAAATGTTTTTTGAAAGCTGAATGACGAAAGATATGAGCATTGTTTGAGACGGTTGAGTGCTCATTTTGATTTCATTTTTTGAATTTTCTGCTTCGATGAATCCTCTTCTTGTGTTTTAGCCCTTCCTACTCAATGAAAATTCCGATTTCTCATTTTCATATCAAGTTGAAATTCTTTGATAGCTGATGACATGAATTAGCTGGTTTATAATTGCTTTTTGTATGAGTTTCTTTATTTTCAAACCGAATAGCTTTAATCATCTATTATTACTCATTCTCCGATAAATATCAAGACGAAATTTGTGTAATTTATGTTCCAAATTATCAAATTCATCAAGCTGAAACTTATTTGAACAATTCAATCTCACTTCAATAAGTTTTGATTACTCCCACTACTTCTTAACTTCACAATCAATATTAAAACTTGAAAATTTTTCATTTTCAGCTCAATTTCAGATCGATATGAACAACATATCCATTTTCAATTTACCCCAACAACTGCCTGAAATCCTTCCATTGGAATGTGATACCAGTTTTGATACTTCTTATGATCTCCTCAGTTACTTCTGGATATTTATTTATCTTGGAATCGGATTGGTATCTCATGGATATATTCTGATAAGTATTTTGATAACTAGAAAGAAGATTTTCAAAGAATCTTCGTTTTTTCAAATATTTGCAGTGGATTCTGTGGCGGTGAGTTTTGAAATGGACTAATAAAACTGGAGAAAGTTGAAAAAATGTATTCCAGAGCATTATTCTGATTCTTGACGAGCTCTGCTTTACTCACTTTTTCCTATTCATTTATCAATTCTGCCCAATAGTTGGACCATTCTTTTGGACTCATACAATTTGGAGTCAAATTATTCTGAAATTTGTTTATGTGTCTATAAATCATGCAAGATTCATGAAAGCTCTGGCTCAAATAGTTATGGTTTTGAATAGAATGTCTTGTGTGATAATGATAAAACCAGGGAAATATGAGCAGGTGAGAAATATTGTAAGCTTCATATGGACTTGTTTGAAATAAACTGAATGATTACTGAAAGTACAGTAACCCATTCAGATGTGGAAAAAGCTCACTCCAATTGTCTGCTTTCTCATCTCTATTCTCCCATTTGCTGGCACGTGGAACCTGATTATCTCTAGAACCGTTGCGGTAACACAACGAGGTGGAATATCCCTTGGATATGAGAAAATAGTCAAATGGGTAAGTTTAGTTTGTAGTTTTTATAGTATTTGTAGTCTTCAGGCCTCTATTTCTCTCTTCCAATCTATCTCCTTATTAACTGCTCTTGGCTTCACTATCATTTGCACTTCTATCACTTTGTACAAACTTATTCTATTGAAAAATCGTATAAAATCCGCCGAGAGATCTCTTTGCCTCACAAGTATTTGCATTTCTATAACCTTCCTTCTTGCAGCTGGCACTCAGGTAGGCCACGCCCCTTTAATAGAGCTCAACTTCGAAATTCAGATAGTTATCTTAGTTTGTCCTAATTGTGACCAAGATGTTCTTTATATTTTCCAATTCCTGACTTTTGACACTTTCACTGTTGGGTTAGTTTTTCACCAAGTTTCTTATCAATTAAATTCATTGTAGGTCAGCTGTAATCATGATTTTAGTGAACAAAAATCTTCGAGGACCAATTGTTGGAGGTCTGAAGAGAGTCTCCATTACTTCTAGTTCAGGCAGGATTAATTCGTTTTGATAGTTTTTTTTGTGGAATAAATAACTCGAGACTAAAAAAACTTCTTAAACTTTTCATAAAAGGGCTTCAGGAGAAATGGAAAAAGAACGTTCATTAGAAGAATAAAAAAGGAAAGTAGTCCTTTTCAGATGGATCTTCTTCTGCAGTACCTCCATCTAGACGATAAAGTTTGTTTTAATTTGAACATGTCTTCTCTCTTTTTTATCCTTCGATACTTAAAAAACGCCATAATGATTCGGAAAAAAAGAGTGACGCAAGGCGGAAAATTCATTTTCTGACCTCGTGAACCAATAGGATTTCAATGGACACCACCCACGAAAAAGTTTTTTCTACAATGGAGATTATATAATTGAATTGGTACGCAACTTTGCGAACAATTTTTTTAATTCCATGTGGAACAATGAATTGTATGGACCCTCTTAAAGGTTAAATCATTTTCAGTTCGAAAAAACATCGGTAGTAATTGTTATGTACTTTCAACTAGTGGCATGTATAATGCTATGTTTCCGGAAGGTTTTTCCTTTAACCTTTCAAAAAAGGTTGCACAAATTTCTTATTATCAGATCCACAAATCATTTTAAACATTTGGTCTTTACTAAAGAACCACATTTATTTGAAACCTATACTTACACTTTTCCGCCTTCTGGCTACTCATTCAATTCTCTCAATTTCATTTCATTTCCGACACCTACCTGATCAAAAAAGCCACCTGTGAAAATAAAGTTTTTTTTGTTTCTTTCCTAGTATAGATCTAGTTCATTATGACCACAACAAACTATTCAATTCCTATGCCATTTGATTGTGATTTAACCTATAATCCAACTGTAGAAACTTTGAAATATATTGGAACTATGTCTTATCTTGTTCCTGGTTTCTTTTTACATATTTTGATTCTCAAAAGTATTTTGATTACCGAGAGAAGCTATTTCAAAAATAGCTCGTTTTTCACAATATTTGCATTGGATTCAGTGGCAGTTAGTTTGATTTTTCAGCGAAAAATTTTCAGATTTTGCACTTTCCAGAGCATAGTCATGATCCTTTTTGATGTTTTCTTTGGCCGTCTATTCCTCTACGTGTCCCCTTTATGTCCAATTGTTGGTCCATATTTTTGGAATCCAACTTTTATATTACGAATTTATTATTTTGGATTTATGCATGCAAGATTTACTAAACCCGTTGTCCAAATATTTATGGCATTGAATAGAATGACATGTGTTTTGACGCCTACTTATTATTTTTGGGTGAGCTATAGGAGAAATGCAAAGACTACAAACTACAGCTTTATAATCCAATCTTTCAGATCTGGACGCGACTAACTCCAATAGCAATAGCAATGATAATTATTGTACCGTTTGGTGGTACATGGTACATTTTATTATCCCCTAGATTCTATGCCGTATCTGGTTATGGTGGATTTTCTGTCAATTATATTAGAGCCGTGCCTTGGGTACTTAAACTTTTTTTTAAACTTTTATTGTTTTTTTTCAGGCGTCTGCTTCAATGTTTCAATCAATATATGTCCTTACTGCCCTTGGCTTCACTATCGTCTGCACTACTATCACGTTATACAAGCTAGTTTTCTTGAATGTTCGGGTAAAAGCTGCTGAGAAATCTCTCTGTTTTACGAGTATCTTCATATCCTTTACATTCCTTTTAGTTGCAGGAACTCAGGTAAACAAATGAAGAGTGGGCGGAGCTTATTCCATCCTTTCAGCTTTTCTACATTGTCTGCGTATCTTGTAGAAGTTCCGACTATTTGTTTACTTGTCAATTTCTGGCATTCGATTGTTTTACAGTAGGGTGAGACAGACTATAAACTACAATAACAGAAAATTAAAGTTTCAGATCAGCTGCAATATTATTGTTCAGTAATCGACAATTGAGGGAATCCATGTTTCCACCTAAAGCCAATCAGGATCGAGTTTTTCGGGTGTCAGCTAATAATTCATTCACACAAGCATAATAGTTGTTTGCTTTTTTTCAATGAAAAGATTTTGAAAACCACAGGTGTAGAACAATAGTTTTATTGAAGACAACAAAAAATTGAATAAAAAGTTAAAATAATGTCCTCATTATTGTGCGTTTTTAAGTAACATTCCCATTTTCTCCATCTTCTTCTTCTGAACATATCGCCTGTTTCTCGCTTGTCTCAACTTGAAACTGCGCTCCAATTTTAGTTTTTCCTCTTCTGTCATTGGTTTCTTTGGTTTCCACTGCTTCATTCTGTTGTCATTCCGATTGAATTGTTTTTGAACTGGACAGTAGTTCTCTTGTTCCATAGCATACGGTATTCCCACGCTTTCCTCTTCCATCTTTTCTTTTTCTTCTTCCATCTTTCGTCCTCCAATTACCCGAAGCTTTTCGCGTTGCTCCTCCTTTTTCTGAATCTGTTTGAATTCAGAATATCTCTCTTTTTCCGCTCGTTTCAACTCTTGATATTCCAATTCTCTGGCTCTCTCTTTATCTCTTCTTTGCTTTCGATCAATTTCTTTCTTCTTTTCAGCTTCTTCATCTTCTTTCGTTTTGTTTTCTATCATACTTTTGTATTCTTCCCATTGCGCCTTGATTGATTCTTGAATTTGTTTAATCGAATCTTCTTTGGATACAAATGGTGATAGATCCAAATCTTCTTCTTCCAGTATTCCATTGACTGCAGAATCTGTTTCTATTTGCCACTTCCATTGATAGGCAATGAAAGATTCACGGTCGATTGGGTTCATCTTTTCTTGAAGTAAACGAAAGAATATGGACCACTCGAAAAGAACAAATGAAATGAGTCAGTCTGCACACAGTAATGGTTGGTGTACTGTATTTGAAAAGAGGCGGAGTCTTCTGGGCAGAGAAGAGTATTCAGAATACATACACACACTGAGCTACTTGGTAGATTGCATGTACCAAGTGCCGAACTATCCCAAGCAAACTGATCGGAATTTATCCAAAATCCAATGTATTTATGTGGAAAGAATCAGAATTATTAGTTTGTTTTTTGAAGATGTGAAAGTTTTTGAACGACCAATAACTGTGGTGGCTAGGTGAAACTTGAAGTTCTAACAATTATAATAAGATATGCTGATTCAATAGTGTGAATCAAGCCGCCATTCTCCCATTCAGATGTGGGATTCTTTTTTTGAAAATAATAGTTTAACGCTAGGATGATGAATCTATGTTTCCAGAAGTCATGCCAACTTGAGGAGAAGGATTGTATGGAACTTCAAAAGATGATAGCTGAAAATTAGAAAACAAGAGCATATGTCCAAGTCTAGAAGCATTTGAAGATGTAAAATATGTGAGAGAAGTAGTGAATACAGACAAAGGAAAGTTTAAGGAGTACAAGAAGAATTTGTACAAGATATAGGGCATGATTTTGAAATGTGCTCAAAATACTTTTTCAGTATCGGAATGAAGAGGTTTTGGTTGGGTACCTTCTTAAACCGGCAAAAAATTGGAGAAACGGACCAAACACAGTTTGAACGACAACATTTCAGCGATTCTATGTTGCAAGTTAGCTGAGAAATCCATCAAATTAATGGAATCTCTAGGATTTGAAGCTAGGTTCGTATTCTCCAAGTTAAAGACAATTAGTCTTACGGAAGATCTGAACTCGGTGAAACTTTCCATTCAAAACTAATAAGAGCGTTCATTATCCAGACCTAGGATGGTCCCCCTTTAATTCTTATTTTCATTGTGGTTGGGCTGGTGATCCGTCTCCTTTTTGAGATCCTGTATTAAAGTGGCATGTTTTTAATTTTTGTTTTGCATTATGGCTGTCTTTCTCGAATCGTGATCTCACTTAGAACTATTAGCTTTAATTGACAAGAAGTTGGATCGTTTGTTCGGTAAATACAACTCCTTTCAATCCGCACACCTTTCTTCCCAGGAGAACACTATGACACGTGTAACCCGTTCGTTTTCAAGCAATAACCAGTGACGTCAGACTCCGTCCACTCGGTCGGCGCAAAGAGGGACCACTCTTTTTATTGATTTCCTGTTTGGTTTAGTGACTCATCTCTTTTCCGTTATCGTTTCTTTTCTCTTTTTTCGCCTATCTTCTACTCTCCTACGATTCCTTTTAATTCTTCGGATCTCGATATAAGAATAGCCGATCTTCCCTTTTTAAACTTTACTATCTGAGCATTGTGACAAACTCAAAAACTGTGGATATTCTAGAAAAAAACTCAATCCGCCATCAGAAGTCAGATATCGGTTTTGTGAAGAAAGTTCAATGTCTGACTGTTTCTCAAGGGTCACCAATTGCCTACACTTCTTTTTTTGAAACTTTCGAGAGTACTGGAATATCCTCCAGCTCCAACCGCCTCAGGATTTTCTAAAGTTCAATGCAAGATTCCAAATTTCGTACTTAGTCAGCTTTTCTTAAAGGACAAGAAGTTCTCATGGGATAGAGATCCCTTTTTTTTTAAATCGTTTGTTCGGTAAATACAACTCATTTCAACTCGCACACCTTTCTTCCCAGGAGAACACTATGACACGTGTAACCCGTCCCTTTTCAATCAATAACCAGTGACGTCAGACTACGTCCACTCGGTCGGTGCAAAGAGGGGCCACACATTGTCTCGTTTGGTTTAGTGACTCATCTCGTTTCCGTTATCGTTTCTTTTCTCTTTTTTCCCCTATCTTCTATCGTTCCAGCTCTTTCTACCGTTCTAATATCACCTACTATCCACTCTAATCTGATCTCTGTTTATCTTTATTCTCCAGTGATCAATTTTTGAAATTATAGTTTCCTTTGAATCTCTAGTCTCGTTCAAGTACTCTATACACTCTGATTTCCATAGAAAACTGCGAAAACTAACAAAAATTTCAATCTGTCTAGCTGGTTCTCTATGAGATCATTTACCGTTTTTTTGCAGTAATCTAAGTTTTGAAGGACATCCTAGTTTTGGATGATTTTATATTTCGTTTCCGTCTTTTCTTCTTCTTATTCTTTTTTCTCACTAAAATGAGAAGAAGTATTACCTTTAGAGAGACTCCAGAGCGTTCATTATCCAGACCTAGGATGGTAATGACACCTTTCATTCTTATTTTCATTGTGGTTGAGCTGGTGATCCGTCTCCTTTTTGAGATCCTGTATTAAAGTGGCACTTTTTTTAATTTTTTTTCTGCATTATTGTTCTCTTTCTCGAATCGTGATCTCATTTAGAATTGTTCGCTTTAATAGACAAGAAGTTAAACCGTTTGTTTGATAAATACAACTCTTTTCAATCCGCACACCTTTCTTCCCAGGAGAACACTATGACACGTGTAACCTGTTCCTTTTCAATCACCAGTGACTTCTGACTCCGGCCCCTCATTTTATTGATTTCCTCGTTTGGTTTAGTGACTCATCTCTTTTCCGTTATCGTTTCTTTTCTCTTTTTTCCCCTATCTTCTTCCGTTCCAGCTAAAAGAGTAACGAGTTTTGACCGCAGAAATGTCAGCAGTTTCATCTACTATCCACTCTAATCTGATCTCTGTTTATCTTGATTCTCTCTCTCTCTCTCTCTCTCTCTCTGTTTATCTTTTATTCTCCAGTGATCAATTTTTGAAATTATATTTTCCCTTGAATCTCTAGTCTCGTTCAAGTACTCTATACTCTGATTTCCATAGAAAACTGCGAAAACTAACAAAAATTTCAATCTGTCTAGCTGGTTCTCTATGAGATCATTTACCGTTTTTTTGCAGTAATCTAAGTTTTGAAGGACATCCTAGTTTTGGACGATTTTATATTTCGTTTCCGTCTTTTCTTCTTCTTATTCTTTTTTCTCACTAAAATGAGAAGAAGTATTACCTTTAGAGAGACTCCAGAGCGTTCATTATCCAGACCTAGGATGGTAATGACACCTTTCATTCTTATTTTCATTGTGGTTGGGCTGGTGATCCGTCTCCTTTTTGAGATCCTGTATTAAAGTGGCACTTTTTTGAAAAATTGTTTGCATTCATGCTCTCTTTCTCGAATCGTGACCTCATTTAGAATTGTTCGCTTTAATTGGCAAGAAGTTGGATCGTTTGTTCTATAAATACAACTCCTTTCAATCCGCACACCTTTCTTCCCAGGAGAACACTATGACACGTGTAACCCGTCCCTTTTTAATAAACAGTACGGTCAGACTCCGTCCACTCGGTCGGTGCAAAGAGGGACCACTCATTTTATTGATTTCCTCGTTTAGTTTAGTGACTCATCTCGTTTCCGTTTTCGTTTCTTTTCTCTTTTTTCCCCTATCTTCTATCGTTCCAGCTCTTTCTACCGTTCTAATATCACCTACTATCCACTCTAATCTGATCTCTGTTTATCTTTATTCTCCAGTGATCAATTTTTGAAATTATATTTTCAATTGAATCTCTAGTCTCGTTCAAGTACACTCTGAATTCCATAGAAAACTGCGAAAACTATAAATAATTTCGAAATGTCTAGCTGGTTCTCTATGAGTTCATTTACCGTACTTTTGCAGTAATCCAAGTTTTGAAGGACATCCTAGTTTTGGATGATTTTATATTTCGTTTCCGTCTTTTCTTCTTCTTATTCTTTTTTCTCACTAAAATGAGAAGAAGTATTACCTTTAGAGAGACTCCAGAGCGTTCATTATCCAGACCTAGGATGGTAATGACACCTTTCATTCTTATTTTCATTGTGGTTGAGCTGGTGATCCGTCTCCTTTTTGAGATCCTGTATTAAAGTGGCACTTTTTTTAATTTTTTTTCTGCATTATTGTTCTCTTTCTCGAATCGTGATCTCATTTAGAATTATACTCATCTCGTTTCTTTTCTCTTTTTTCGCCTATCTTCTACTCTCCTACGATTCCTTTTAATTCTTCGGATCTCGATATAAGAATAGCCGATCTTCCCTTTTTAAACTTTACTATCTGAGCATTGTGACAAACTCAAAAACTGTGGATATTCTAGAAAAAAACTCAATCCGCCATCAGAAGTCAGATATCGGTTTTGTGAAGAAAGTTCAATGTCTGACTGTTTCTCAAGGGTCACCAATTGCCTACACTTCTTTTTTTGAAACTTTCGAGAGTACTGGAATATCCTCCAGCTCCAACCGCCTCAGGATTTTCTAAAGTTCAATGCAAGATTCCAAATTTCGTACTTAGTCAGCTTTTCTTAAAGGACAAGAAGTTCTCATGGGATAGAGATCCCTTTTTTTTTAAATCGTTTGTTCGGTAAATACAACTCATTTCAACTCGCACACCTTTCTTCCCAGGAGAACACTATGACACGTGTAACCCGTCCCTTTTCAATCAATAACCAGTGACGTCAGACTACGTCCACTCGGTCGGTGCAAAGAGGGGCCACACATTGTCTCGTTTGGTTTAGTGACTCATCTCGTTTCCGTTATCGTTTCTTTTCTCTTTTTTCCCCTATCTTCTATCGTTCCAGCTCTTTCTACCGTTCTAATATCACCTACTATCCACTCTAATCTGATCTCTGTTTATCTTTATTCTCCAGTGATCAATTTTTGAAATTATAGTTTCCTTTGAATCTCTAGTCTCGTTCAAGTACTCTATACACTCTGATTTCCATAGAAAACTGCGAAAACTAACAAAAATTTCAATCTGTCTAGCTGGTTCTCTATGAGATCATTTACCGTTTTTTTGCAGTAATCTAAGTTTTGAAGGACATCCTAGTTTTGGATGATTTTATATTTCGTTTCCGTCTTTTCTTCTTCTTATTCTTTTTTCTCACTAAAATGAGAAGAAGTATTACCTTTAGAGAGACTCCAGAGCGTTCATTATCCAGACCTAGGATGGTAATGACACCTTTCATTCTTATTTTCATTGTGGTTGAGCTGGTGATCCGTCTCCTTTTTGAGATCCTGTATTAAAGTGGCACTTTTTTTAATTTTTTTTCTGCATTATTGTTCTCTTTCTCGAATCGTGATCTCATTTAGAATTATACTCATCTCGTTTCTTTTCTCTTTTTCCCCTACCTACTACTCTACTACGATTCCTTGGAATTCTTTGGATTCCGATAGAAGAATAGCCGATCTTCCCTTTTTAAACTTTAGTATCTGAGTATTGTGACAAACTCAAAAACTGTGGATATTCTAGAAAAAAACTCAATCCGCCATCAGAAGTCAGATATCGGTTTTGTGAAGAAAGATCAATGTCTGACTGTTTCTCATAGGTCACCAATTGCCTACACTTCTTTTTTTGAAACTTTCGAGAGTACTGGAATATCCTCCAGCTCCAACCGCCTCAGGATTTTCAAAAGTTCAATGCAAGATTCCAAATTTCGTACTTAGTCAACTTTCTTTCCAGAAGAACACTATGACACGTGTAACCCGTTCCTTTTCAATCAATAACCAGTGACGTCAGACTCCGTCCACTCGGTCGGCGCAAAGAGGGACCACTCATTTTATTGATTTCCTCGTTTGGTTTAGTGACTCATCTCGTTTCCGTTTTCGTTTCTTTTCTCTTTTTTCCCCTATCTTCTACCGTTCCAGCTCTTTCTACCGTTCTAATATCACCTACTATCCACTCTAATCTGATCTCTGTTTATCTTGATTCTCTCTCTCTCTCTCTCTCTCTCTCTCTGTTTATCTTTATTCTCCAGTGATCAATTTTTGAAATTATAACTTTCCTTGAATCTCTAGTCTCGTTCAAGTACACTCTGAATTTCATAGAAAACTGCGAAAACTAAAAATAAGTTCAATCTGTCTATCTGGTTCTCTATGAGTTCAATTACCGTACTTTTGCAGTAATCCAAGTTTTGAAAAAAACATTCTAGTTTTGGATTATTTTATATTTTGTTTCCGTCCTTTCTCTCTTCTTCCTATTCTTTTTCGACGTCTATGTCTTTTTTATCTCTTTAATTTTCCAAACCGTTTCATACACATTATCTTTTTCCAGGCAGACAAACTAGGTCAACTAGTTCAACCACATCTTGGTCTCCTCAAAAGGGATATTTAAAGAGATATAATACTAGCAATGGTGAGTTTAATGCTTTTCCCATCTTTTTCGAGAGACTGGAAACTAACAGCCTCTTTTCTTTAATGGCACACCTCTAGTAGAAAATGAAACATTCACAATTTCTCTTATTTTCAGAGTGCTAAAGAGTTCGTTGTGAGAGGACGCTCCTTCGCCGTGACGACATCACTGTACAAAATGTTCAAACCGTTCATCCGAGTGGCCACAGACAAAGGCTATATTGCCTTCAGCCAAAACCAGTTCTCCTGGGACAGAAACCCTGATCTTCTGGATTGTCTTCTGAAACTTCTCGATGGAGGAGAGGTCCCATTCCATGACAAAGAGCGTCGAATTCTTCTCCAAGAGGCCCATTTCTATAAGCTGAAGGATTGTGTAAAGAAGATAAAAGAAGAAATGGATGAGAGGGACAGGCTGGTGAATGTGAGTTTTATTTCTTTTCTGTTCAAAAGATCCGATTTTGACCACGAAAATCATGAATTCTGATTGATTTTTGGAACTTTTTGGATTGAAAAATGAACCATAGAAGTGGATTCTCATTTCCAATCTGAACATGACAAACTTCATTTCTTTTCCAGACGTATTCTGACCACGTGGCAGTGCTTTTCCACATTGGAGATAGCAAAACGTCTACATTCGCCCTCCCCAAGGAAAACCTCATTTCGAAGCCTACTCGCTTCCAGGAAATCTTCTATAATGTGAGTTTTGATTTTCAAGAGTAAACCTTCATAATGATTGATTTTCAGCAAATCAAAGACTCATCCAACACGCTGTTCATCAGACATCGGAACACGCACGTCCAACTGATTATCGACTTCCTGCTCAAAGGCGTCTTACGTCTTCCAAACAGGCTCGAGGAAGTTGAAGAGATCAAAGTAGACGCAGAATTCTTCATGATCGAGTCTCTTGTGAAAATCTGTGTCAGAAAGATAGTGGCCATTACGAGTGGAAGTGATGAGGAGACGAGAAAAACAATGGAACTTCAAAAGAATCAAGAAGAACAAGAGAAACAAAGAAAAGCAAAGGAGGATGAGCAGGCAGCAAAAGTGGCTAAAGAGCAAGAAATGGCTAAAAAGAAGAAGGAAGAGGAAGATAGGAAAAAGGCCGAAGATGAGAGAAAGAAGATTGAGGAGCAAAAGAAGTTACGGGAAGCAGAGGATAGAAAGAAGGCTGAGAGAGCTGAACAAGAAGTAAGAGAAAGGAAGGAAAGAGAAAGAGTCAAGGAAGAGGAGCGAAAAAAGGCACATGAAGAAATGATGAAGGCAGAAGCTGAAGCCAAGAAGAAGATGGAAGAAGATGCAAAGAAGGCTGAAGAGGAGAAAAAGAAAGAGGAGAGAAAGAAGGTTGAGAGAGCTGAAGAGGAAGAAAGAGAAAAGAAGAAGAGAGAAAAAGAGGAAAAGGAGAAGGAGGAAAGAGAAAAAGAGGAAAGAAAGCGTGCGGAAGGAGTGGAGAAGAAGAAGGATGAAGCTGATGCCAGAAAGAAGGCGGAAGAGAAGGAGAAATGGGCTCAAATATTGAAAAATAGAAGAAAGGCCCCAATCTATCTCGGCCGGCACGTTCACGACGACACAGAAATCGCCGAGTCCCAAAAGCCACTGAAAGAGCCGGTCCATCTTGTTTCTCTCGAAAAGGACAGAGAACAAAGAGAAAAGAGGAAACAAGATTGGACCCAAAACGACATGCAAAAGGTTAGTAATATATGATAGGGATCTAGTCTTAGTATCTAAATAATGTTAATTCCAGGACGCCCACCAAACAGTAATCTTCATCACCGAAAACGGCAAGGAGTGTCGCTTAAGCCGTCGCATCCTCTTCATTCAAGGATCCGACACGATGACAAAGTTCTTCGGCCTCCCAAAGGACATGGACGGACGCTACAAGTTCGGAGACAAGGACACTGTCTTCGAACTTCTGACCACCTTCATGTGTCAGCTCGATGGGTTTGAGCCGCCCAAAAACGTGCCTCTTCTCCGGAAGCTCAAGAACTGGGCCAACTACTTCCGTATGCACCTCCTGGAAGAAATGTGCCTACAGAAGAACCCTGCTCTCCGAGTACGTTCCTTTCTCAACGATAGTTTTCAAATCATTTAACTTTTTCAGGGGGAAACCCAAATCAAGAAAGTCGGAGGGATGGGTGTTGTCAAATCGCGGGAAGACGTCTTCATCTCTCAACTGGCGGGACCTCTGGCTGTACATGACCTCAACACAAGCTCCATGTACACGGAGAAACAGCCAGAGGTCGTCCTCATCGTCGCGCCGGTAAGAAATGTTTTTAAAACTTGTCCTCATTTATCCAGAAACTCAATTGTGAGCACCTGAAGTTTCTGTTCCCCCTAACCAGCTTTCTAATACTCCAAACTAATCCAATTCGAATTATAGGGTGAGCAAGCGCCAACCACGACAAGACGCCATCTGCCACGTGGGGCGACACAACACCAAGGAGCTGCTGCTGGGACGTCTCAAGTAAGAATGGGTTTAGATTTCACATTGGATACATCCTTTAGACATACTCAAGCCACGAATTTCACCGGGAAAAATGACTTTGAAAGGCCCCTCTAATACAAGAGCCCCCCCCCCCCAAAGCGTGAAAGTCCCTCTATTAGAAGACCCTCTCTATTAGACGAGCCCTGCAACATGTGTTTTTTGCTGAAAAATAGTCAAAGTTTGGTACAGTAATTTCTGAAAAGTTTTGCTCGGATAAATAGAAGAACCCTCTAATATAAGAGCTCTCAAAATACTGCTCAAACAATAAAAGAGCATATTCCTTACGGTAGTAACATGGGATAAATGTGCTGGTTTTTCAGGTCAAGCCAGCTCTCAAAATGACGGACCAGCCAGCTCCTCTTCCCCCTCATGGCAGATACAATCTTCGGCGTGGAAGAGATCCATCCGTCACGGAGCCGCCGTCGAAAAGAAATCGTGTGCAAAGCTGGCACGGCGTATGAGCCTTCCCCCACCATCACCATCATTGTTTTATAATTTTTTAATTCCGCCTCTATTCACCAGTTTCACATGTAATATAGATAGATTTTTGGCTTTATGGATCGTGTGAACGATCCGACGAGTGATTGTATGATATTTATTTAAGTTTGGATTTTATTGAATTTTAAGACATGAATGAATTGCAGTTTTCAGACTCTCATTTTGAATCTAGAATAAAAACAAAAATCTGTTGAAATCAGATTTATTATTGGATGGGAAAACAAAAAATATTGAATTCAAAATTAATCATTTCAATTATTTTCAGTCGTCTCTCCTCGGTAGATGTTCTCCTCGCCTTCAATTTTATTTTTTTTTTTGCATTTTCCGGGCCTCTTTATTTTTTGTTTTTATCATTCTTATATATACAAATCAGTGGGACTGTGTCCGTTCGCTTGTCACAATGTGCGCAGCGTGGATTTGTTTACATCTGATTAAATTCGCGTGCTCGGAACAATATTTTTTGGCAGTAGTCACCGGCGGTTTGTATATATAAGAATGATTTTAAAAACTCCCAAAAACTCACAGTATGTCATGTGCCAATACTTTGAAATTCCCAGAGGGTCCGCCTTGAAACCAAACAACTTTTGTTTAGAAGAAGCATCGCATTTCTTCATGTTCCCATTTGAGAAATGTTTGATGAATGTTTTCCGGTTTTACGATATTCTCCATGTATTTAATCATTGGAAGCTTTCGAAGAGCCAATACAAGTATCTCTTTGCCACAGTCGCAAACGGTGAAGATGTACGGATGATTCTCGAGAAGTTGTACGGATCAGTCATACTCCTTTGCAACAAAAAATCGGTTACGTTCAGGGATAGATGTGTCATTTTGGAAGTATTCAAATAATTCACTGACAGTAGCGCAGCCAGAATAACGATGGAGAAGATGGTTAGAGATACTTCTGATCACGTAGTAGACTGATGGATTTTGAAGTGCAATCGAATCTTCACTGGGCTCTCTGAACATGTATTCACGAGTTTGAATGAACAAACGAAACTGGTCCTTAGAAATTCCAATGTAGTCGCACAGATCTTTTTTCTTATCAGAGAGTAAAGAAAGCCATTTATACAAGCTGAAAAAGAGAATGATTGATACAAGAAAGTTTATATTTGTGCTCACCTTTTCTTACTTATCACATGGTTTGACTGAAACCGAAAACAACGAAGAATTGCATAAAACGCCATGTGCTCCATTTTGTCAAAATATGAATCATCCTTGTTATTGCGTGACGGGGACATAATCTCTTGATTTCAACACTCCGTGGGCCTTTTCAGAAAAGAATGCCCAGTCACTCGTTGGCCAGGTACAAGACACTTTTGAATACAACAAAAGGAGAGCTGGTGCTTTCCGTTTTTCAGTCAACCTTTTAATGACTTCGTAAATCTTATGTCAATTGGCATCCAAAACAATCGGATAGTTCTGATGTTGCTTCATCGAAAAACCTCTGTTTTTTTTCCTGTATTCCCGTCATTTTTGTGATTTTAACTTGAGCTTCGATCGTCATTTTATCATCAATCACGTATTCTTTTTTCATGTCTTCCCACTTGATGAATTCGGGATATCCCCAGTGATCCAGTGTTGTTTTTTCACTTTTCGCGTTTAACCAGAAAGTTTGTGTTGTATTTTGACTCAATTTTTTGCCATTAGCTGACATCAATCTCAATTCGATTTCCACATTCATCGACCATTCTTCCGTATTGCAATCGGTTGAGTGAAGGTATAAAACGACATATCCATCCTTTCCGTTTATGCTCATTTTCCTGAAGTTATAGTTTGAAGTTCTCAAATTTGTAGGTTAGGAGTTACCAAGAAACCCCAAAATACTATTCAATTTCAGTATCATGCGTACCTCCATCGTTTAGTGTTGAAATGTCCTTGAAAACGTGACTCAGCACGAATTCTTTGCTGGTAACGGACATTTTCCTTTTTTGGGCCTGAAACAAAATTTTCTTTTTCAAAACGAACTATGCGAAGATTGGCAGGTCAGAATGAGCATGTGGGAGCAACCCAACCGCAAGAACAAAACGTTTGAGGAACTTTTCAGATTTGAGAGCAGAGAAAACATTTTCATGCTATGCGAGTAAAAAACATGAAATTGACATCGATAAGATAAATTTAAATTCTTTTTGCTATTTCAAACTTCCGAAAAAAACGTTGCAAAACCGATTCCTACATCAAATTTCATAGAACCAGAAAAAAAGCTGTGAGTAAGCTAAAAAGCAATTTTTACAAAGCTACGGTAGCCAATTATTGCCGCAGTACGGTATACGGGAAGTGTTTGCGGAATCACACAAATCATCATTTTCGAACTTTTATCTATAGGAATTTTAACTCTTCAGTGTTCTAACTAGCTAACCGTTCAAGGAATGCCGACTCCCATGGAAACGAAGACACCTACTGAGGCGCCGGCGCCTCCCTTAATAGCACCGACTGCTATTAAAAAGTCGACTCTTCTAAAACGATTTTCGCTCAAGAAAACGTTCGATAAAGTTTTACACAGAGATGTAGAAGATCATCTTGTCACTAAAGAGGAACACTTTGCCGTTTTTTGGTAAATAGAAAATTTTACCCGAAAAATGAAGTTCAATTATTATCAATTTCAGGAAAATGTTCATCCCTCGAGATCGCGGAAGCATTTGTCTGGAATGTACGAACCCGCTGGAAAATAAGGAATGGTCGGTCGAAGCAACTTGCATTTTAAACGTGTTTAAAACAAATGCTGTTGATAAGACACAAGAGTTTCAAGCCACCTTTGGCCCAGCGGACACGACTCACGATTGTGTGAAATGGGTCGATTGGGGAGGATTGAAAAAAGAATATTTGAAGGACGGTAACTTGGAAGTTGAAGTTTGTGTCATAATCAAAAAGATGACTGGAATTTATGGACCAAGTCCTCAGGAGGCAAAGTTTTCACGCATTGTGAATTCTCTCAAGAAAAATGAAGAAAAAAACGAGCAGGTTCGTTAGTATATAATATTTGAAGTTTCACCTCTAGAATCTTGAATGAGAACACCGTTTGCGCGAGATAGACTGCTGCGCTTAAGTCTGGCGTCTTTAGAAATATTTCAAAGATGATAATAGAAGAAACTCGTTATGGAGGAGAAGAAGACCATCATGGTTTCTATTGGTAATTTTCCAGTTTATCTTTTCCAACGAAACATTGTTTCAGGAGAGCTCATCGTTTGGATTGCATGATGGGCCTCGAAGTCCCGGATCGTTTAACCTTCGGATGCGGATATCAAGAGTGGGAAAATCCGAATGGTTGGAAAGTTGACGTTGATTACGCATTGGTTATTACTTCAAAAACCGGCGAGAAAAAGATTGAAAAAGGCGTGGAAAGCTTCAAAAAGAATTACATAACCTATGTTTTGTTGACTTCTATTGAATGGAAAGATGTGGAGAAGTACATGGTTGAAGATACTATTACTATGAAATGTCATGTTACAATCAAGAAAGTAAACGGGATTCCAGGTTTTGATTCGAGAAAAGAGTTTTTGTGAATGTTAACGGAGAGAAGTTCTCAATGACAAAAGACGAAGTGAGTATGAAAGAAAGTAAAGATTAATTTTTCTAAAAACATTACACCGGCGAAGTTTTTGTGATTAGAGAGTACAGTATGTAACATTTCAGCTCATCTCTGCAAACTCTCCATATTTCAACTCGTTGCTCGATAGAGAGTTCAAAAAAGGAAAGAAGCCAGAGATCACTCTTGTTAATGACGACGATCTGCACCACTTCCTTGATGCTATTCGTGGAGATATTAATGGTAACAAAAAGGAATATAGTCCAGGAAATCTGAATCATTCTCAGATGACAACGTACTTGAAGCATTTTACGTGGCCCAAAACTATCATGCAAAGGCTGTTGTAGACAAGTGCCAAGAGTTTATAGAGACGAAGTGTAACAAGAAGACCGTTGTGTGCATTGAAAATAACTTGGCTCTGGCTTGTTAAATCTCAAAAATACATACACCTAATGTCTAATATTTCATATGGAACTCGAATCTGAAGGTACAACAACACCACGTTCTCCTGCAACTATTGTCGAGTTGGCTGACACCTCAATCATTGAAACAATGTTTGAGAATCGGATTATTTGGAGATATATTGCAATTGGTTATTGTCGAGTTAATTTATAAGGCTAGTCAGCGAATTTTGTAGTATAATCACATAATTATCATGTTGTTCGCTTCAGGTATGTCACAATAATCCAAATGAGTGCGCTCGTTTTATTCGTTGTGTCTACAACCTTCTCCAATCTCAATCACCAGCTGTCAGGTAAGCTTATATTTCAAAGATTACTTTATCCTCTCATAAAATTCCTTCTTATTCAACCGAACTATCTCTTGTTATAGATATGAAGCTGCTGGAACCCTCGTCACGCTCACCAACGCTCCAGCTGCTGTCAAAGCCGCTGCTTCCGCCTACATTGAGTTGATAGTGAAGGAGAGTGATAACAACGTGAAACTCGTCGTTTTGGATCGTCTTGTTGCTCTTCGTAACACCTCCAGTAATGAGAAAGTACTCCACTATCAAATTCCCAGATGTCGCCTCTACTATTGTCCCCGTTCTCATGGAATTCCTTTCTGATTCCAATGAAACTGCAGCTCAATATGTAATTCAATTCGTTCGTGAAGCTGTTCACAAGCTTCCAAACTTGAAATCCGCTATTCTGGCATCCCTCCGCGAAGGAATTCCATTCATCCAATCTCCATCAATCTTCATGTCTGCTCTCTGGATCTTCGCCACATATTGTGATGCTGAAGGATCTCTCGAAGTTCTTCGCATTGTTAAGATATCTCTTGGAGAGCTTCCAATTGTGGATAGCGAGATCGCCGAGCAAGAAGAGCCAAAAGTTGAGGAGGTTGAACAGAAGAAGGATCCATCTGGACCAAAAGTCACTGCTGACGGAACTTATGCTACACAGACAGCTCTTTCGACTACTGTTATGACAAAGAAGAATGAGAAGCCACCATTAAGGTTTGTGCAAAATTTATTTTAACTCTCGATGAACAATACCTTCCAGAAGTTTCCTTCTCAACGGAGATTTCTTCCTCGGAGCTTCTCCCGCCATTATTCTCACCAAACTCTCAACAATTCACAGAGCTTAACGGAGCTGGTACTGAACGCTCAAACCGTTTCCGTGCCGAATGCATGCTCATTCTTGCTTCAATTATCCATCTGGCAAAGAGTGGACTTATCTCTCATCAAGTGAATGAAGATGATTTGGATCGTATGGGTGCTGTCATCAAGATTATCGCTTAAGGAATTCCAGGACTTGATGAGAAATATGGAGACTCATGTAAAGAAGAGTCTTGAATTGATGTTCGGAGTTAAATCAATCAGCCGTTTGGATGCTGCTGACAAGCTTGTCACTTCTGGATCAGCTCGTTCCGAAGATTTCGTTGAGATTGATAAGACTATCAACTTCACTCAACTCCTTGCCAAGAACAACCAACAAGGAGAGAATTTATATGATTCATCGCTTTCTCAAGCTCTTGGAACCGCTCCTAAAGACACGAAGTTTGATTTCTCTAGCTCAAAACTCGGAAAAGTTATTCAACTTGCTGGGTTCTCTGATCCAATCTACGCTGAAGCATATGTGAATTTTAATAAATATGGTATTGTATTGGATGTTCTTATTGTCAATCAGACATCCGACACACTTCAAAATGTGTCTTTGGAGTTGGCCACTGTTGGGGATTTGAAATTGGTTGATAAGCCAACACCAGTCACTCTTGCGCCGAATGATTTCTCGAATATTAAGGTACAGTTGTTGGAGGAGACCTACTTCTCAAGGTATCTTACAGGCCACCGTGAAAGTCGCTTCCACAGAGAACGGTATCATTTTCTCCACCATTTCCTATGATGTCCGTGGATCCACTTCTGATCGTAACTGCGTCTACTTACAAGATATTAAAATTGATATTATGGTGACTCCTTTATTTTAAATGCAGTTTTAAAAATTCCTTCTTTAAGATTACATTGTGCCTGGCATCATCACTGACACAGAGTTCCGTCAAATGTGGAGTGATTTCAAGTGGGAAAACAAGGGGAATGTGATGACGTCGATTCGTGATTTGAGAGAATTCCTGAACCATTTGTCCACTTCCACAAATATGAAAGTGTTGACTGGAAATGCCGCTATTGGTAAGTTGATGTACCAAGGTGTTGTAGTAATTGCCATAAAGTAAGGGAAAGCATGTCGCAAGCCGAGGAGTTGTGAAAGAACTGCAAAGTAAATAGACAGCAATGTCTCAGAGTGATACTACTGTCATTACTGTCCCAATCTAGTTCTTGTATGGTCATCGCTAGTTGTACAGTCAGTTATGTGAAAGGTGTTTTCGAAGTTTGCTTTGTAAATCTAGTGTGAAAACTACAAAATGGAAGTGCTGATACTTTCACGAATTCACCGCTTGTCAACTGCTCACAGAAACAATCATTCAATCTGAAAGATGACACACTTTGTGACCAACAATCTATGTCATACATTATTTCGTTTTTACAGAAGGTGAATGTGGATTCCTTGCCGCCAATCTGTGTGCTCACTCGATCTTTCGTGAAGATGCACTTGCCAATATCTCAGTAGAAAAAGCCCTTCCAATGGATGACTCGTCCCCAATTGTTGGTCATATTCGAATCCGTGCAAAGAGTCAAGGAATGTGTCTGACACTTGGAGACAAATTGAGTTCCGCCATGCGGTCTCGACGAGACGGACAACCGATTGGGCCTAAATCGAATTGTTATACATATTGAATTTTATTGTTTACTTCATCAAGATTTGTGATTCACTCTCCTTTTTTCTCTTCTTTTTTGTAGAATTAATTAATTTTATTTATTGCTTCCACGAGATAGATTCTCTGTTTCTGATTTTTTTGTTCGTTCGTGAATCCACATTGAGATTATTGGGCAAATTGAGAGAGCCAGAGCTTCTCGAACCACTGATGCCAGCAATAAGAGCTTGCTTGGAACACAGACATTCGTATGTTCGTCGTAACGCTGTTTGTGCTATTTTCACCATTTACAGTGAGTTTTCACGATCTTTTTCAGGCTTTCCCAAGACTTATTCTTTGTTTCCAGAGAATTTTGAATTCTTGATTCCGGATGCACCAGAACTTGTGACCGAGTACTTTAAGACTGAACAAGATGCCTCTTGCATGCGTTATCCAAATGAGTACGCTCGTTTCATTCGTTGTGTCTACAATCTCCTTCAATTTCGATCACCAGCTGTCAGGTAAGCGGATATTTCAAATTGTGCTTTATTTTCTCATAAACTTCCTTTTTAGTCAACTGACTTATTCCTTTTTATAGATATGAAGCTGCTGGAACCCTCGTCACGCTCACCAACACTGAAGCTGCTGTCAAAGTCGCGGCTTCCGCCTACATTGAGTTGATAGTGAAGGAGAGTGATAACAACGTGAAACTCATCGTTTTGGATCGTCTTGTTGCTCTTCATAATACCTCTAGTAATGAGAAAGTTCTCCAAGGGCTTGTTATGGATATCCTCCGTGTACTCACTTCTCCAGGATTGGAAGTTTGCAAGAAGACTCCCAAACTTGCTCCATGGTTTTCAGTAGAAATTTGGAGGATATGGTTATATTTTTGAAGAAAGAGATTTAAAAGACTTCCAACGAATCGAATGATGAAAATGGAAAGTATCTTCAGGCCCTTGTCAAAACTCTTCACACAGCCACTATCAAATTCCCTCTCTTGTTTCAGGCCGAGAAGACGAGATCATCGAGTAAGAAAAGGTTAGCACATATATTGACTTTCTTTTATCAATCATTATTTTTTTCAGATTGTATAAATGGCTCTCTTTACCCCCGGAAAAGAAAAAGGATCTGTGCGACTACATTGGAATTTCTAAGACCAACTTCGTTTGTTCCTTTTTACGTCGTGGGTACATGTTCAGAGAGCCCAGTGAAGATTCGATTGCACTTCGAAATCCATCAGTCTACTACGTGATCAGAAGTATCTCTAACCATCTTCTCCATCGTTATTCTGGCTGTGCTACTGTCAGTTAATTGTTTGAATACTTCCAAAATGACACATCTATCTCTGAACGTAACCGCTTATTTGTTGCAAACGATTGTGATTCATTTGTACAACTTCTCGAGAATCATCCGTACATCTTCACCGTTTGCGACTGTGGCAAAGAGATACTTGTATTGGCTCTTCGAAAGCTTCCAATGATTAAATACATGGAGAATATCGTAAAATCGGAAAGCATCCATCAAACATTTCTCAAATGGGAACATGAAGAAATGCGATGCTTTGAGGAACAACGCTTGGTTTTAAGATGGACCCTCTGAGAATTTCAAGGTATTAGCACATGACTTTCAGTGAGTTTTTGAATGTTCAATACCTGATATTTCTTCTCTTTTCAATTTTAGAGTTTTACATGTTTGTCTGCTTTAGGTTTCATTACCGTCAGACTTAGGTTTCATTACGGGAATTCTAGAAAATCTCTCTTAGTTCAAACCTCCCACCATCCCACTTCAACCTCTCTTCTACCAATTTCTTTACAGAGTTCACTGCAAACCAATTCAAAGAGGACATGCTCGAATTTCATAAATTTATTGGTGACAACAACTACCAGCTGTCTCCTATGCTTTTCTTTTGTAATCATATTTGTCAATAATTCTTTTCTAATTCTCTTGTAATAGTTTTTTGTAATATCCCATTTTTCTTGTATCCCTTCTTATGTAACTTTTGATATCCATAACCATTTTGTCTTCTCCTTTTGATAATAACATGTAATGTTTTCGAATGATTAAGATTGATATAACAATAAATATGTATAAGCATAAATTAGTTTCGTATAATTTCAACTGCCTGATCAAATTGCCATGTGAATAGGATTGTTTATTGAAAGGAATAGATTTCAAAAAAGTATGGCACGCAAGTGTGAAATGTGCTTCTATCACAAAAATATTCTATCATAAAACAAATTTCCTTTTGATTTCTGAGTGTTTTATGATTTCTCATTCTTTTCCTGGAACAATTATACGCCTTTTTAACTAGAATGCAATTTATTAAAGAAAAACACACTGCTGTTTTGTTTTCAGAATTTTATATCAGAAGTCCGAAGAAAAACATTTTGATATACTGCATGTGTTAAATAATTCTGAAATTGTATTTTGCAATTAATTTTGTTATTGTATCACGTTTCTTCTCCACACTATGATGTTATCAAATGCCACAAACTGGGAGATATAAAAGAAGTCTCTGGTTAACATGATCTCTTTTTACAAAAAGGAATATTATAAAAGATATTTCATCTGTAAACTAATCAAATTTTCAACCACCAGACACGCCTCTTCGTATTTGGTGAAAATTCCACCCTTATCTGCTTACGTGTTGAATCTGGAAATAAAAAAAAGATATCTGGAAATTTTGCTTTGCTTGTTATGTTCCATTCTATGCCAAATGATTTCAACAATTCTCACGTCTAAAAGAAAGAAAACAATGTGAATTTTCAGAAGTCAGTGGAACAGAAACGAACTGAAGAGGCATCTGAAACACTAATGAAAAGTGCTTCCTTACAGTTCTATTGGAAAATAAAAAAGAGGCACGTTTTTTACAAAAAATAACACATTTCATTTAAAAAAGAATAAAAACATAACAATAAATAGATTATATTAGAAAAAAACAAACATGGATACACCTAATGACGCAAAAAAATAAATTTAAGGTGAGGAGAACATCCAGACGGCTGAAATCAATCGAGATTTTTATTTTTAAATTCAATATTTCTTCATTTTCCCATTCAATATTAAATCTGATTTCAACAGATTATTATTGTTATTCTTTAATTAAAAACAACACTTTGGAAACATCACTTTATTCATACCTATCATTCAATAAAATTTATATAATAATAATAATGTCGCAAATATCGATGAATTCATCGATAGAACAATATACTCATATTACAGGAAAATCAGAAATAAAAAATGTGATCGCAATGAGTAAAAATGAAATATAAAACGAGTAACTATTTGGAAAGAACTGCCAATGATGGTGAGAATGAAGCTCATGGCAGGTACGAGCTGTTGACTCGATTTCTTTTCGGTGGTGGCTCCAAGATTGATGGATTTCCTCCTTGTCGGAAGGCGTGAATGCCATTTGGAAGAAACGGAGCTTTTCGTTTCAGATCAGACTTGATCCGAGCGACCATCTTCTTCTTGACCTCTCTTCTCTCTCCCGACAGTTTTGCCTCCTCTCCTTTACTTTGCTCTTCTTCTTGTCTCCGTTTATCATCTATTTCTTTTTGCCTCTCCTCTTCACTTCTTCTTTCAATTGCCGTTATCTTTTTGTCACATATTTTGACAAGAGTCTCAACCTTGAAGAAGATACCATCTTCTTTGATCTCTTGAACTTCTTGAATGTTGTTTGGAAGACGTAACACACCTTTGAGCAGAAAGTCGAGAATCAGCTTGACGTGGGTGCTCCGATGGTTGATGAACAGTGTGTTGGAAGAGTCTTTGATCTGCTGAAAATCAATCATTATGAAGGTTTACTCTTGAAAATCAAAACTCACATTATACAAGATTTCCTGAAAGAGAGTGGGCTTCGAAATAACTGCTTGCTTGGGGATGGCGAATCTGGACACTTCGTCTTCTCCAATATGGAAAAGCACTGCCACGTGATCAGCGTACTTCTGGAAAAGAAATGAAGTTTGTCATGTTCAGTTTGAAAATGAGAGTTTATCTCCATGGTTAATTTTTAAATTACTAAGAAGATAACTTCCAAAAATTGTTCAGAAATCATGATTTTCGTGGTCGAAACCGGATCTTTTGAACAGAAAAGAAATAAAACTCACATTCACCAGCCTATTCCTTTCATCAATTTTTGCTTTGATCTTCTCGACACAGCATTTCAGCTTATACAATTGAGCTTCTTGGAGTAGAATTCGACGATCTTTGTCTTGGAATGGCACGTCTCCACCATCAATCATCTTCAGGAGAGATTCCAGGAGAACAGGATCTTTATCGAATGAGAATTGATTCTGGTTCAAGTTGATGAGTCCTTTTCTGATTCCCACTAGAATAAACGATTCGAATTGCTTGTAGACTGCTGTTGTGATGGCGAAGGAGCGTCCTCTCAAAACAAACTCTTTGCCACTCTGAAAATAAGAGAAATTGTGAATGTTTCAAAGCAAATCTAGGTTGATATGGAAACAAAAACCTCAGTCATTCCCTCTATTATAAAGGCATTATCTGAACACATTAAAAATGAGTCAGACTGTTGTAGTCAGAAGATTATTTTGAGGTTAACAACTCACTTTTTTACTAGCAGCTACCGATTTTTCGTTTGAATTCGGCAGGGAATTATAAGTGCTCGACGAGTTTGGTTCATTGCTGGAGATTGTTTCAGGTTCTTCTTTAATTAATTGCTGTTGAAGAGGAGGCGATACATACTGGTAAACCGTGTGCCTTTTTACTTGTCCCGAACCTGAAAAATGTTTCCTTAAGAGGCGGAATGTAAGAAGAGGCTTCTTATTTTGGTTATACTGAACTCTTAAAGTCACTAAACAATTTTGGAAATAATACACTCATTCTGGAAATCTCTTGAGTCATAAAAACAGTTTTTTTTTTCGAAGAAAGTGCATAATTTGGTTTATTGAAAAGCCAAGCTTTCGCATGAACAAAACGGTGAAGGAATCAGACAATTTACCTGAACTCGAAGCAGTTGGTAATGATTGGAAAACGGTATTCGGCACGTAGCCAAGTGGCGGAAAATTGGAATACAAGTTGCAGTCACTCTGTTGTCTGTATGGCATAGCTTGGAAATCAGATGTGCTCCACGGGTCTGGCTCATTGCTGGAGATTGTTTCAGGTTCTTCTTTTATCAATTGCTGTTGAGGAGAAGGCGGTACATGCTGGTGAGTCGTGTTCCTTTCTACTTGTCTTGAACCTGAAACAATGTTGATTTAAGAAACGCAGTGGAAGAAAATGATTCATATTCTAGAAAATTTAATTTTTTCAGTTTTTTTCCGAACTAAAGCTTGAAAGAAACAAAATACTTGCCTGAATTCAAATTCGTAGATGGTGGTTGAAAACCGGGATCCCTCATCTGGCCAAGTGCCTCAACCTTCAATCGGACTGCTTAGTATGGCTGAAATGAGTACGAAATTAGCATTAGTAGAGAAAAGATTAAGGAAGTCCGAAGGAATGAACAAGCTGATCAGATTAGAAAGGCAAAGTTATTTTCTTCACATTGAAAATATCAGCGATTTTGTTACATGTTTACGCATGCGTTTAAATTTTTTGAAAACTAAAAAGATAAATAAATACATCGGAAACCAGCATCAAACAAGGAACTTAAATTAAAAATTAAAAATTTGAAAAAAAAAATTGCACAACGATGCTCCGAAATAACGGTTAGTGCGTTGTTTACGCTTACACTTTGATTTTTATTTTGAACTCTTTCAACTGATTTCCACAAGGTTTTTCTTTCGTTTTCAGTTATTTTAAACACAAAAATTATTAATAGTCATTATAAAACGCTGTCAATTGACGAATTCGCTAAGTTTAGGTCGATTTTTGTCTGAAGATTTCGCAGGCATTTTCAGTGTAACGTAGGTGTCTAAAGTATTAGTTTCTCTTTCTCTCAACTTGAACGCATGCGCGATTTTTATTTCTTTATTGAAAGTACCGCTATTTTCTATATTTTAAATGATATTTGTCATTCTGTTATGAGCATTTCGTTGATTTCTTCCGGCTTCCTTACTCTTTCCCTTGGCTCAATACAAACAAAATTCTACACATTTCAGCCATACTTTCTTTCTCCAAAAAATGACGGAGACGGTTGCAACTAATCTGATAAAGTCGTTGAAAGAGAATGAAGATTGGATCAAGGAGCGACGACAGAAAAGATACTTCCATTGATGACGTCATCATCAGAGTTTACCGAAGAAAGCATTGGAATTGTTAGGAGAATCGATGAACTCTTGAATTGTATGGATAAATTGGAAAAAATGATTGAGGAGGTCAAGAAGCAATGTTAACAGTGGAAAGAGGAACGAAAGAGAGAAGGTTTGTGGAATAAAAATACTTTGTATTCAGATGAAAATTTGGTGAGCAAAAACAATCTGCACTACCATATAAATACAAAAGACAACAGAATACCTACAACTTTATTATCAATTCTGATGCACATGGTCGGTTACAGAATATTCGTTTACAAACAACACCTACTGATTCGAATTCAGCTAAATAACTATCCTTTCAATATTTAGATCAAACAGACTTCCGGCATTTCTATAAGTCGAGCCTTGAAGTATTTGATATTTCGGCGATTTCAAAGATTAGTGTTTCAGTCCCAAAAGAGTCTTAAGAAGAACTCCAGTGAAATCAAAATATAAAACCTTTTCTTCCATGTCGTCTCTTAAATCAACTTTTTTTTCAGGTTCAAGACGAGTGAAAAGGAACACAACCTACCAACATGTAGCGCCTTCTCCTCAACAGCAACCAACGCAAGATGATCCTGAAACAATCCCCGGAAATAAGCCAAGCCCGTGGAACACATTTGATTCCCAAACTGAGCCATACAGAGAACAGAGTGACTGCAACTTGGATCCCGATTTTCCGCCACTTGGTTACGTGCCGAATGCCTGCTTCAACTATTATCTTCGAGTTTAGGTGAATATTCTGATTATTTCAACATTTGGTTCGAGCGAAGCCAAACTATGAACTGTTTTCCATAAAATGCTACTTTTATGACTCAGGAGATTTCCAGAATGAGTTTATTATTTTTCAGGTTTGGGACGGATAAAAAGGAACACTTACCAGCATGTACCGCCTTCTCCTGAACAACAAGCAACACAAGAAGATCCTGAAACAACTCCCAGCAATGAGCCAAACTCGTCGAGCACGTCCCCGCCGGATTCAGACAAAAAATCTAATAGTAAGCCTATTCCAAAAAAAAATTAAGTTTTTAACCTCAAAATGAATCATTTGAGGACAACTATTGCTTCTGGTTACAATAGTCTGGTTCATTTAGTATGTTTGAAACAAATATCTGTTTCAGGTCGACTGGATAAGATCATCGAAAGGATGGCTATTCTGAGACGGGAAGAACTAGCTTTGCTTTTGTTGTGTTACAAAGTGTCTTGTACCTGGCCAATGATTGCCTGGGCGTTCTTTTTTAAAAATGCCCACAAAGTGTTGGGATTAACGTCGAAGATTAAGCCCATGCCACGCAAGAACGAGGATGATCCATATTTTGACAAAATGGAGCACATGGCGTTTTATGCGATTCTTCGCTGTTTTCGGTTTCAGTCAAACCATGTGAAAAGTAAGAAAAGGTGAGCACAAATATGGACTTTCTTGTATCAGTCGTTCTCTTTTTTAGCTTGTATAAATGGCTTTCTTTACTCTCTGATAAGAAAAAAGATCTGTGCGACTACATTGGAATTTCTAAGGACCAGTTTCGTTTGTTCATTCAACGTCGTGGATACATGTTCAGAGAGCCCAGTGAAGATTCGATTGCACTTCGAAATCCATCAATCTACTACGTGATCAGAAGTATCTCTAACCATCTTCTCCATCGTTATTCTGGCTGTGCTACTGTCAGTTAATTGTTTGAATACTTCCAAAATGACACATCTATCTCTGAACGTAACCGCTTATTTGTTGCAAACGATTGTGATTCATTTGTACAACTTCTCGAGAATCATCCGTACATCTTCACCGTTTGCGACTGTGGCAAAGAGATACTTGTATTGGCTCTTCGAAAGCTTCCAATGATTAAATACATGGAGAATATCGTAAAATCGGAAAGCATCCATCAAACATTTCTCAAATGGGAACATGAAGAAATGCGATGCTTTGAGGAACAACGCTTGGTTTTAAGATGGACCCTCTGAGAATTTCAAGGTATTAGCACATGACTTTCAGTGAGTTTTTGAATGTTCAATACCTGATATTTCTTCTCTTTTCAATTTTAGAGTTTTACATGTTTGTCTGCTTTAGGTTTCATTACCGTCAGACTTAGGTTTCATTACGGGAATTCTAGAAAATCTCTCTTAGTTCAAACCTCCCACCATCCCACTTCAACCTCTCTTCTACCAATTTCTTTACAGAGTTCACTGCAAACCAATTCAAAGAGGACATGCTCGAATTTCATAAATTTATTGGTGACAACAACTACCAGCTGTCTCCTATGCTTTTCTTTTGTAATCATATTTGTCAATAATTCTTTTCTAATTCTCTTGTAATAGTTTTTTGTAATATCCCATTTTTCTTGTATCCCTTCTTTTGTAACTTTTGATATCCATAACCATTTTGTTTTCTTTTTTTAACAATGGCATGTAATCACTTTTATTAATTAATTTTGTTATAATAATAATAATAAACTTATAAACTCAACAGCTTGATCCAGAAAACGATCAAAGAAATACTATGAAATAGTAGAGAATATTGCAATTCCATTTAAGAAGTATCCCTTGACAATTGGTCAAGGAAATAGAGAAAAAGAGAAAAGGGGTTTTATGAGAATGTACAAAGTGATGAAGGATTTGAATACAATAATTCTTCCAAAACGTCCTCAACTTCTAGAAACTGAGCATTTGGATATTATATTCAATGATTCTTAAGTTACTAGATTTCCAAAGAATTGATTAATTAGGAACAATTAAAATCAATTGATGGTTCAAGATCTCCAATCAATCAAGTATCTACTCGGATTTTTTTAATGTCATTCAATTGATTTCAAGGGTTTAGCTTCTGTTTTTATTCTTTTCATTAATCACTTCAGAACGTCACAACAAAAAGATTGAACGCATTTCATATTCATCTCTGCAAGTGTGAAACAATTCCGAATTTGAAGTTGTTAACGAATGTATTTATTGCATTAATATGCATCTCAACACACTTCAAAGGATGCCGCTCTGGATGTGTACGCTGCGTTTTACCAAATTTCCTTCACCTCCCAAACTCCGCCCCTTTATTCCTCATATATCCAGGTTTCTCATTCATTCTGTGCATATGACGTGCTCCATCTTACCCTTATTCCTTTTCATTATCGATTTTTATTCTGCTAATTTGAATCCATCTGACTTCATGCGAACTGGAAGGAGGATCGACCCATTAAAAAGGTATGTTTCATTATGAAGTCGTTTTGAGGTCGTGAGCCATTCTTAATGCAGCCAAAATTTCTGCAGCCATTCTCTATTGGCCTATTCTTTTGTCATATTTGCCTATAACTCTTTCCTAATTTTTTCTAATCTTGTAATAATTCTTTGTAATATCCCATTTTTCTTGTATCCCATCTTTTGAACCTTTTGATATCCAAAACCATTTTGTTTTCTCCTTTTAATAATAACATGTAATGTTTTTGACTGATTAAGTTTGATATAACAATGAATATGTATAAGCATAAATTAGTTTCTTATAATTTTAAGTGCCTTATCAAATTGCCATGTGAATGGAATAATTAATTGAACAGAATTGTTTACAAAAAAGTATGACATGCAGGTGTGAAATGTGCTTCTATCACAAGAACATTCAATCATAAAACAAATTTCCTTTTGATTTCTGAGTGTTTGATGATTCCTCATTCTTTTCCTGGAACAATTATACGCCTTTTTAACCAGAATGCAATTTATTAAAAAAAAAACAAATTACTGTGTTGTTTTCAGAATTTTATATCAGAAGTCCGAAGAACAAATTTTGATATACTGCATGTGTTAAATAACTCTGAGATTTTATTATATAATTAATTTTATTATTGTATCCCGTATCATCTCCACACTATGAGAAATTGAGAGATATAAAATAAACCTCTAATTAACATGATCTCTTTTTACCATGAGTCAATTGATAGTATCACGTACTATCCCCCCGCCCTTTATCACATGGGAACTACCAAGAACCCATTAAAAACGTTCTTATGTATATCACTGGAGATCCTTTCAGTGGTTGTACATGAGTCAATTGATAGTATCACTTGGCGGGACCCAAGCGAAGGTAAGCAGGGCTTGATTATACTTTTTTTGAAAGGTCTCGACGCGTTTAATTTAAATCTGATATTGGTTTCAGGTTATATTTGAACATCAAATTTTTATTGGGATTTCTGTAAAAACGGCTAGATTACGGTTGTTTTTGAGGTCAATTTTTGTTAGTTTTATAATTCTTCAGTTTCCTGTAGTCTATGTAGTTTGTAGTTTTTGTAGTCATTCTGAATAATTTCTACGGTCTTGGGTCTTGTCATTAAAAAAACATTCGGCGTACTGTAGCGATTTGTCTATTGCAAACTTTTATGGCTTATTTTATTGATAAAAGTCATGCTTCTTCCTGATTTTTGGCAAATTTTTCAGCGAAAACTGGTATAGTTTCAACATTCAATAGCTGTTTATAATTCAGCGACAATTCTTCCCGAAGTTTGCTCATTTCCACACAAAAACTGCCCAGCTCTGACCATTTCTTTCCCCTGCTCGACCCCAAAGCTCAAACTTTGCTCATGCAAAAGCTGCCCAATTGCTGCCCATGGGCAGCTTGTCTGAATCATACGCGGCTGCCCGACGTAATGGGCACTTGCCCATCCTCCAGCCCAACGACTGCCAGAAATTCTGTGAGAACACTAGAAACCCATAATCCCTTACACCATTATCTCCACCTTTATCTTCACATTCTCCTCCCTCCTCTTTCCCAGGAGAACAAGCTGAGGACCCTCCCTTCCCGCGTTTTTCAGTCAATGAATAGAGGAGACACCGCACACATTAGATGTCAGCGTAGTCATTCATTCTCTCATTTGGTGACTCGTCTCCCTTCTTCTCGTCTTGCACATTTTTTGAATCAAAAATCAATATTTTCAGATTCGAAAACTCTCCTTCAGCCAACTGCAAGAACAATTTGAGAAGACCGACGAGAGGGACAAGCGACATGGAAAGTAAGTGGCAGGTACGTTATTTGGGTGGGAAGCAGGAATTACGCTGAAACATAAATCAATCTTATATATAAAAAGCCAGACGCGTATGTGGTTCACACTTTTTTGAGGATGAAGAAAGAGAGATAGAGAGAGAGTTGGCGCTAAAAGATATCGAACCCGACCCCCTTCGAACGAAAGCCGCCTGCAAACCCTGATCCGCCATCGGACCACGGGAAAAAAGAGAGCCTACAGATTTTGGCGGTTGTGAAGAATGCAGCGACGACGAATAATTAAATACGCGGAAATGTCAGACTCCGCCCACTCGGTCCCTCATTTCTTTAGGCGACTCGTCTCGTCTTTTTTCCATACAATTAATTTTTTTTTTTTCATTTTTTTTTCAATTTTTACTTTTTTTCCTTTGTAATCGGACACTGGAAACTTTGAACATCCGGTGAACTTCCGGTGACTCTTGAACATTCTTTGAATCGAAAATCGATATTTTCAAATTTGAAATCTCAAAGGATATGCACCAGGTGGTCATTTTGAGAAGAGTTTTGAAGACTATCGACATGGAGGCTGATGGGAATGATATATGATAATAGGAGCAAGTGATAAGCAGGTACGTCATTATCATTTACTATCCCCCCCCCCCCCCCTTTATAAAATGGGAACTACCAAGAACCCATCAAAAACGTAATATGTAGCTCATATCTGGCGATACCGTCAGCGAGTATACATGAGTCACCGGATAGTATTATTAACTATCACCCCTTATTTTATGGGAATAATCAAGAACCCATTAAAAACGTAATATGTAGCTCATATCTGGCGATACCGTCAGCGAGTATACATGAGTCAGTTGATAGTATTATTAACTATCACCCCTTATTTTATGGGAATAATCAAGAACCCATTAAAAACGTTTATATGTAGCTCATATCTGGCGATACCGTCAGCGAGTATACATGAGTCACCGGATAGTATTATTAACTATCACCCCTTATTTTATGGGAATAATCAAGAACCCATTAAAAACGTTTATATGTAGCTCATATCTGGCGATACCGTCAGCGAGTATACATGAGTCACCGGATAGTATTATTAACTATCACCCCTTATTTTATGGGAATAATCAAGAACCCATTAAAAACGTTTATATGTAGCTCATATCTGGCGATACCGTCAGCGAGTATACATGAGTCAGTTGATAGTATTATTAACTATCACCCCTTATTTTATGGGAATAATCAAGAACCCATTAAAAACGTTTATATGTAGCTCATATCTGGCGATACCGTCAGCGAGTATACATGAGTCAGTTGATAGTATTATTAACTATCACCCCTTATTTTATGGGAATAATCAAGAACCCATTAAAAACGTTTATATGTAGCTCATATCTGGCGATACCGTCAGCGAGTATACATGAGTCAGTTGATAGTATTATTAACTATCACCCTTTGTTTATGGGAATAATCAAGAACCCATTAAAAACGTTTCTATGTAGCTCATATCTGGCGATACCGTCAGCGAGTATACATGAGTCAGTTGATAGTATTATTAACTATCACCCCTTATTTTATGGGAATAATCAAGAACCCATTAAAAACGTTTATATGTAGCTCATATCTGGCGATACCGTCAGCGAGTATACATGAGTCAGTTGATAGTATTATTAACTATCACCCCTTATTTTATGGGAATAATCAAGAACCCATTAAAAACGTAATATGTAGCTCATATCTGGCGATACCGTCAGCGAGTATACATGAGTCAGTTGATAGTATTATTAACTATCACCCCTTATTTTATGGGAATAATCAAGAACCCATTAAAAACGTTTATATGTAGCTCATATCTGGCGATACCGTCAGCGAGTATACATGAGTCACCGGATAGTATTATTAACTATCACCCCTTATTTTATGGGAATAATCAAGAACCCATTAAAAACGTTTATATGTAGCTCATATCTGGCGATACCGTCAGCGAGTATACATGAGTCACCGGATAGTATTATTAACTATCACCCCTTATTTTATGGGAATAATCAAGAACCCATTAAAAACGTTTATATGTAGCTCATATCTGGCGATACCGTCAGCGAGTATACATGAGTCACCGGATAGTATTATTAACTATCACCCCTTATTTTATGGGAATAATCAAGAACCCATTAAAAACGTTTATATGTAGCTCATATCTGGCGATACCGTCAGCGAGTATACATGAGTCAGTTGATAGTATTATTAACTATCACCCCTTATTTTATGGGAATAATCAAGAACCCATTAAAAACGTTTATATGTAGCTCATATCTGGCGATACCGTCAGCGAGTATACATGAGTCAGTTGATAGTATTATTAACTATCACCCCTTATTTTATGGGAATAATCAAGAACCCATTAAAAACGTTTATATGTAGCTCATATCTGGCGATACCGTCAGCGAGTATACATGAGTCAGTTGATAGTATTATTAACTATCACCCTTTGTTTATGGGAATAATCAAGAACCCATTAAAAACGTTTATATGTAGCTCATATCTGGCGATACCGTCAGCGAGTATACATGAGTCAGTTGATAGTATTATTAACTATCACCCCTTATTTTATGGGAATAATCAAGAACCCATTAAAAACGTTTCTATGTAGCTCATATCTGGCGATACCGTCAGCGAGTATACATGAGTCAGTTGATAGTATTATTAACTATCACCCTTTGTTTATGGGAATAATCAAGAACCCATTAAAAACGTTTATATGTAGCTCATATCTGGCGATACCGTCAGCGAGTATACATGAGTCAGTTGATAGTATTATTAACTATCACCCCTTATTTTATGGGAATAATCAAGAACCCATTAAAAACGTTTATATGTAGCTCATATCTGGCGATACCGTCAGCGAGTATACATGAGTCAGTTGATAGTATTATTAACTATCACCCCTTATTTTATGGGAATAATCAAGAACCCATTAAAAACGTTTATATGTAGCTCATATCTGGCGATACCGTCAGCGAGTATACATGAGTCAGTTGATAGTATTATTAACTATCACCCCTTATTTTATGGGAATAATCAAGAACCCATTAAAAACGTTTATATGTAGCTCATATCTGGCGATACCGTCAGCGAGTATACATGAGTCACCGGATAGTATTATTAACTATCACCCCTTATTTTATGGGAATAATCAAGAACCCATTAAAAACGTTTATATGTAGCTCATATCTGGCGATACCGTCAGCGAGTATACATTAGTCACCGGATAGTATTATTAACTATCACCCCTTATTTTATGGGAATAATCAAGAACCCATTAAAAACGTTTATATGTAGCTCATATCTGGCGATACCGTCAGCGAGTATACATGAGTCACCGGATAGTATTATTAACTATCACCCCTTATTTTATGGGAATAATCAAGAACCCATTAAAAACGTTTATATGTAGCTCATATCTGGCGATACCGTCAGCGAGTATACATGAGTCACCGGATAGTATTATTAACTATCACCCCTTATTTTATGGGAATAATCAAGAACCCATTAAAAACGTTTATATGTAGCTCATATCTGGCGATACCGTCAGCGAGTATACATGAGTCAGTTGATAGTATTATTAACTATCACCCCTTATTTTATGGGAATAATCAAGAACCCATTAAAAACGTTTATATGTAGCTCATATCTGGCGATACCGTCAGCGAGTATACATGAGTCACCGGATAGTATTATTAACTATCACCCCTTATTTTATGGGAATAATCAAGAACCCATTAAAACGTTTATATGTAGCTCATATCTGGCGATACCGTCAGCGAGTATACATGAGTCAGTTGATAGTATTATCAACTATCACCCCTTATTTTATGGGAATAATCAAGAACCCATTAAAACGTTTCTATGTAGCTCATATCTGGCGATACCGCCAGCGAGTATACATGAGTCAGTTGATAGTATTATTAACTATCACCCCTTATTTTATGGGAATAATCAAGAACCCATTAAAAACGTTTATATGTAGCTCATATCTGGCGATACCGTCAGCGAGTATACATGAGTCACCGGATAGTAT
Organism: Caenorhabditis doughertyi; assembly: GCA_963572265.1. Classification (NCBI taxonomy): domain Eukaryota; kingdom Metazoa; phylum Nematoda; class Chromadorea; order Rhabditida; family Rhabditidae; genus Caenorhabditis; species Caenorhabditis doughertyi. The sequence goes on from OY751554.1 coordinate 13,245,360, forward strand.
TATTAACTATCACCCCTTATTTTATGGGAATAATCAAGAACCCATTAAAAACGTTTATATGTAGCTCATATCTGGCGATACCGCCAGCGAGTATACATGAGTCAGTTGATAGTATTATTAACTATCACCCCTTATTTTATGGGAATAATCAAGAACCCATTAAAACGTTTATATGTAGCTCATATCTGGCGATACCGTCAGCGAGTATACATGAGTCAGTTCATAGTATTATCAACTATCACCCCTTATTTTATGGGAATAATCAAGAACCCATTAAAACGTTTCTATGTAGCTCATATCTGGCGATACCGCCAGCGAGTATACATGAGTCAGTTGATAGTATTATTAACTATCACCCCTTATTTTATGGGAATAATCAAGAACCCATTAAAAACGTTTATATGTAGCTCATATCTGGCGATACCGTCAGCGAGTATACATGAGTCACCGGATAGTATTATTAACTATCACCCCTTATTTTATGGGAATAATCAAGAACCCATTAAAACGTTTATATGTAGCTCATATCTGGCGATACCGTCAGCGAGTATACATGAGTCAGTTGATAGTATTATTAACTATCACCCCTTATTTTATGGGAATAATCAAGAACCCATTAAAAACGTTTATATGTAGCTCATATCTGGCGATACCGTCAGCGAGTATACATGAGTCAGTTGATAGTATTATTAACTATCACCCCTTATTTTATGGGAATAATCAAGAACCCATTAAAACGTTTCTATGTAGCTCATATCTGGCGATACCGTCAGCGAGTATACATGAGTCAGTTGATAGTATTATTAACTATCACCCCTTATTTTATGGGAATAATCAAGAACCCATTAAAACGTTTCTATGTAGCTCATATCTGGCGATACCGCCAGCGAGTATACATGAGTCAGTTGATAGTATTATTAACTATCACCCTTTGTTTATGGGAATAATCAAGAACCCATTAAAAACGTAATATGTAGCTCATATCTGGCGATACCGTCAGCGAGTATACATGAGTCAGTTGATAGTATTATTAACTATCACCCCTTTATTTATGGGAATAATCAAGAACCCATTAAAAACGTAATATGTAGCTCATATCTGGCGATACCGTCAGCGAGTATACATGAGTCAGTTGATAGTATTATTAACTATCACCCCTTATTTTATGGGAATAATCAAGAACCCATTAAAAACGTTTATATGTAGCTCATATCTGGCGATACCGTCAGCGAGTATACATGAGTCAGTTGATAGTATTATTAACTATCACCCCTTTATTTATGGGAATAATCAAGAACCCATTAAAAACGTTTATATGTAGCTCATATCTGGCGATACCGTCAGCGAGTATACATGAGTCAGTTGATAGTATTATTAACTATCACCCTTTGTTTATGGGAATAATCAAGAACCCATTAAAAACGTAATATGTAGCTCATATCTGGCGATACCGTCAGCGAGTATACATGAGTCAGTTGATAGTATTATTAACTATCACCCTTTGTTTATGGGAATAATCAAGAACCCATTAAAAACGTAATATGTAGCTCATATCTGGCGATACCGTCAGCGAGTATACATGAGTCAGTTGATAGTATTATTAACTATCACCCCTTTATTTATGGGAATAATCAAGAACCCATTAAAAACGTTTATATGTAGCTCATATCTGGCGATACCGTCAGCGAGTATACATGAGTCAGTTGATAGTATTATTAACTATCACCCTTTGTTTATGGGAATAATCAAGAACCCATTAAAAACGTTTATATGTAGCTCATATCTGGCGATACCGTCAGCGAGTATACATGAGTCAGTTGATAGTATTATTAACTATCACCCCTTATTTTATGGGAATAATCAAGAACCCATTAAAAACGTAATATGTAGCTCATATCTGGCGATACCGTCAGCGAGTATACATGAGTCAGTTGATAGTATTATTAACTATCACCCCTTATTTTATGGGAATAATCAAGAACCCATTAAAAACGTAATATGTAGCTCATATCTGGCGATACCGTCAGCGAGTATACATGAGTCAGTTGATAGTATTATTAACTATCACCCCTTATTTTATGGGAATAATCAAGAACCCATTAAAAACGTAATATGTAGCTCATATCTGGCGATACCGTCAGCGAGTATACATGAGTCAGTTGATAGTATTATTAACTATCACCCTTTGTTTATGGGAATAATCAAGAACCCATTAAAAACGTAATATGTAGCTCATATCTGGCGATACCGTCAGCGAGTATACATGAGTCAGTTGATAGTATTATTAACTATCACCCCTTATTTTATGGGAATAATCAAGAACCCATTAAAAACGTAATATGTAGCTCATATCTGGCGATACCGTCAGCGAGTATACATGAGTCAGTTGATAGTATTATTAACTATCACCCCTTATTTTATGGGAATAATCAAGAACCCATTAAAAACGTAATATGTAGCTCATATCTGGCGATACCGTCAGCGAGTATACATGAGTCAGTTGATAGTATTATTAACTATCACCCCTTTATTTATGGGAATAATCAAGAACCCATTAAAAACGTAATATGTAGCTCATATCTGGCGATACCGTCAGCGAGTATACATGAGTCAGTTGATAGTATTATTAACTATCACCCCTTTATTTATGGGAATAATCAAGAACCCATTAAAAACGTTTATATGTAGCTCATATCTGGCGATACCGTCAGCGAGTATACATGAGTCAGTTGATAGTATTATTAACTATCACCCTTTGTTTATGGGAATAATCAAGAACCCATTAAAAACGTTTATATGTAGCTCATATCTGGCGATACCGTCAGCGAGTATACATGAGTCAGTTGATAGTATTATTAACTATCACCCCTTATTTTATGGGAATAATCAAGAACCCATTAAAAACGTAATATGTAGCTCATATCTGGCGATACCGTCAGCGAGTATACATGAGTCAGTTGATAGTATTATTAACTATCACCCCTTATTTTATGGGAATAATCAAGAACCCATTAAAAACGTAATATGTAGCTCATATCTGGCGATACCGTCAGCGAGTATACATGAGTCAGTTGATAGTATTATTAACTATCACCCCTTATTTTATGGGAATAATCAAGAACCCATTAAAAACGTAATATGTAGCTCATATCTGGCGATACCGTCAGCGAGTATACATGAGTCAGTTGATAGTATTATTAACTATCACCCCTTATTTTATGGGAATAATCAAGAACCCATTAAAAACGTAATATGTAGCTCATATCTGGCGATACCGTCAGCGAGTATACATGAGTCAGTTGATAGTATTATTAACTATCACCCCTTATTTTATGGGAATAATCAAGAACCCATTAAAAACGTAATATGTAGCTCATATCTGGCGATACCGTCAGCGAGTATACATGAGTCAGTTGATAGTATTATTAACTATCACCCCTTATTTTATGGGAATAATCAAGAACCCATTAAAAACGTAATATGTAGCTCATATCTGGCGATACCGTCAGCGAGTATACATGAGTCAGTTGATAGTATTATTAACTATCACCCCTTATTTTATGGGAATAATCAAGAACCCATTAAAAACGTAATATGTAGCTCATATCTGGCGATACCGTCAGCGAGTATACATGAGTCAGTTGATAGTATTATTAACTATCACCCCTTTATTTATGGGAACAATCAAGAACCCATTAAAAACGTAATATGTAGCTCATATCTGGCGATACCGTCAGCGAGTATACATGAGTCAGTTGATAGTATTATTAACTATCACCCCTTATTTTATGGGAATAATCAAGAACCCATTAAAAACGTAATATGTAGCTCATATCTGGCGATACCGTCAGCGAGTATACATGAGTCAGTTGATAGTATTATTAACTATCACCCTTTGTTTATGGGAATAATCAAGAACCCATTAAAAACGTAATATGTAGCTCATATCTGGCGATACCGTCAGCGAGTATACATGAGTCAGTTGATAGTATTATTAACTATCACCCCTTATTTTATGGGAATAATCAAGAACCCATTAAAAACGTAATATGTAGCTCATATCTGGCGATACCGTCAGCGAGTATACATGAGTCAGTTGATAGTATTATTAACTATCACCCCTTATTTTATGGGAATAATCAAGAACCCATTAAAAACGTAATATGTAGCTCATATCTGGCGATACCGTCAGCGAGTATACATGAGTCAGTTGATAGTATTATTAACTATCACCCCTTTATTTATGGGAATAATCAAGAACCCATTAAAAACGTAATATGTAGCTCATATCTGGCGATACCGTCAGCGAGTATACATGAGTCAGTTGATAGTATTATTAACTATCACCCTTTGTTTATGGGAATAATCAAGAACCCATTAAAAACGTAATATGTAGCTCATATCTGGCGATACCGTCAGCGAGTATACATGAGTCAGTTGATAGTATTATTAACTATCACCCCTTTATTTATGGGAATAATCAAGAACCCATTAAAAACGTTTATATGTAGCTCATATCTGGCGATACCGTCAGCGAGTATACATGAGTCAGTTGATAGTATTATTAACTATCACCCCTTTATTTATGGGAATAATCAAGAACCCATTAAAAACGTAATATGTAGCTCATATCTGGCGATACCGTCAGCGAGTATACATGAGTCAGTTGATAGTATTATTAACTATCACCCCTTTATTTATGGGAATAATCAAGAACCCATTAAAAACGTAATATGTAGCTCATATCTGGCGATACCGTCAGCGAGTATACATGAGTCAGTTGATAGTATTATTAACTATCACCCTTTGTTTATGGGAATAATCAAGAACCCATTAAAAACGTAATATGTAGCTCATATCTGGCGATACCGTCAGCGAGTATACATGAGTCAGTTGATAGTATTATTAACTATCACCCCTTATTTTATGGGAATAATCAAGAACCCATTAAAAACGTAATATGTAGCTCATATCTGGCGATACCGTCAGCGAGTATACATGAGTCAGTTGATAGTATTATTAACTATCACCCCTTATTTTATGGGAATAATCAAGAACCCATTAAAAACGTAATATGTAGCTCATATCTGGCGATACCGTCAGCGAGTATACATGAGTCAGTTGATAGTATTATTAACTATCACCCCTTTATTTATGGGAATAATCAAGAACCCATTAAAAACGTAATATGTAGCTCATATCTGGCGATACCGTCAGCGAGTATACATGAGTCAGTTGATAGTATTATTAACTATCACCCTTTGTTTATGGGAATAATCAAGAACCCATTAAAAACGTAATATGTAGCTCATATCTGGCGATACCGTCAGCGAGTATACATGAGTCAGTTGATAGTATTATTAACTATCACCCCTTTATTTATGGGAATAATCAAGAACCCATTAAAAACGTTTATATGTAGCTCATATCTGGCGATACCGTCAGCGAGTATACATGAGTCACCGGATAGTATTATTAACTATCACCCCTTTATTTATGGGAATAATCAAGAACCCATTAAAAACGTTTATATGTAGCTCATATCTGGCGATACCGTCAGCGAGTATACATGAGTCACCGGATAGTATTATTAACTATCACCCCTTTATTTATGGGAATAATCAAGAACCCATTAAAAACGTAATATGTAGCTCATATCTGGCGATACCGTCAGCGAGTATACATGAGTCACCGGATAGTATTATTAACTATCACCCCTTTATTTATGGGAATAATCAAGAACCCATTAAAAACGTTTATATGTAGCTCATATCTGGCGATACCGTCAGCGAGTATACATGAGTCAGTTGATAGTATTATTAACTATCACCCTTTGTTTATGGGAATAATCAAGAACCCATTAAAAACGTAATATGTAGCTCATATCTGGCGATACCGTCAGCGAGTATACATGAGTCAGTTGATAGTATTATTAACTATCACCCCTTTATTTATGGGAATAATCAAGAACCCATTAAAAACGTAATATGTAGCTCATATCTGGCGATACCGTCAGCGAGTATACATGAGTCAGTTGATAGTATTATTAACTATCACCCCTTATTTTATGGGAATAATCAAGAACCCATTAAAAACGTAATATGTAGCTCATATCTGGCGATACCGTCAGCGAGTATACATGAGTCAGTTGATAGTATTATTAACTATCACCCCTTTATTTATGGGAATAATCAAGAACCCATTAAAAACGTAATATGTAGCTCATATCTGGCGATACCGTCAGCGAGTATACATGAGTCAGTTGATAGTATTATTAACTATCACCCCTTTATTTATGGGAATAATCAAGAACCCATTAAAAACGTTTATATGTAGCTCATATCTGGCGATACCGTCAGCGAGTATACATGAGTCAGTTGATAGTATTATTAACTATCACCCTTTGTTTATGGGAATAATCAAGAACCCATTAAAAACGTTTATATGTAGCTCATATCTGGCGATACCGTCAGCGAGTATACATGAGTCAGTTGATAGTATTATTAACTATCACCCCTTATTTTATGGGAATAATCAAGAACCCATTAAAAACGTAATATGTAGCTCATATCTGGCGATACCGTCAGCGAGTATACATGAGTCAGTTGATAGTATTATTAACTATCACCCCTTATTTTATGGGAATAATCAAGAACCCATTAAAAACGTAATATGTAGCTCATATCTGGCGATACCGTCAGCGAGTATACATGAGTCAGTTGATAGTATTATTAACTATCACCCCTTATTTTATGGGAATAATCAAGAACCCATTAAAAACGTAATATGTAGCTCATATCTGGCGATACCGTCAGCGAGTATACATGAGTCAGTTGATAGTATTATTAACTATCACCCCTTATTTTATGGGAATAATCAAGAACCCATTAAAAACGTAATATGTAGCTCATATCTGGCGATACCGTCAGCGAGTATACATGAGTCAGTTGATAGTATTATTAACTATCACCCCTTATTTTATGGGAATAATCAAGAACCCATTAAAAACGTAATATGTAGCTCATATCTGGCGATACCGTCAGCGAGTATACATGAGTCAGTTGATAGTATTATTAACTATCACCCCTTTATTTATGGGAACAATCAAGAACCCATTAAAAACGTAATATGTAGCTCATATCTGGCGATACCGTCAGCGAGTATACATGAGTCAGTTGATAGTATTATTAACTATCACCCCTTATTTTATGGGAATAATCAAGAACCCATTAAAAACGTAATATGTAGCTCATATCTGGCGATACCGTCAGCGAGTATACATGAGTCAGTTGATAGTATTATTAACTATCACCCTTTGTTTATGGGAATAATCAAGAACCCATTAAAAACGTAATATGTAGCTCATATCTGGCGATACCGTCAGCGAGTATACATGAGTCAGTTGATAGTATTATTAACTATCACCCTTTGTTTATGGGAATAATCAAGAACCCATTAAAAACGTAATATGTAGCTCATATCTGGCGATACCGTCAGCGAGTATACATGAGTCAGTTGATAGTATTATTAACTATCACCCCTTATTTTATGGGAATAATCAAGAACCCATTAAAAACGTAATATGTAGCTCATATCTGGCGATACCGTCAGCGAGTATACATGAGTCAGTTGATAGTATTATTAACTATCACCCCTTATTTTATGGGAATAATCAAGAACCCATTAAAAACGTAATATGTAGCTCATATCTGGCGATACCGTCAGCGAGTATACATGAGTCAGTTGATAGTATTATTAACTATCACCCCTTTATTTATGGGAATAATCAAGAACCCATTAAAAACGTAATATGTAGCTCATATCTGGCGATACCGTCAGCGAGTATACATGAGTCAGTTGATAGTATTATTAACTATCACCCTTTGTTTATGGGAATAATCAAGAACCCATTAAAAACGTAATATGTAGCTCATATCTGGCGATACCGTCAGCGAGTATACATGAGTCAGTTGATAGTATTATTAACTATCACCCCTTTATTTATGGGAATAATCAAGAACCCATTAAAAACGTTTATATGTAGCTCATATCTGGCGATACCGTCAGCGAGTATACATGAGTCAGTTGATAGTATTATTAACTATCACCCCTTTATTTATGGGAATAATCAAGAACCCATTAAAAACGTAATATGTAGCTCATATCTGGCGATACCGTCAGCGAGTATACATGAGTCAGTTGATAGTATTATTAACTATCACCCCTTTATTTATGGGAATAATCAAGAACCCATTAAAAACGTAATATGTAGCTCATATCTGGCGATACCGTCAGCGAGTATACATGAGTCAGTTGATAGTATTATTAACTATCACCCTTTGTTTATGGGAATAATCAAGAACCCATTAAAAACGTAATATGTAGCTCATATCTGGCGATACCGTCAGCGAGTATACATGAGTCAGTTGATAGTATTATTAACTATCACCCCTTATTTTATGGGAATAATCAAGAACCCATTAAAAACGTAATATGTAGCTCATATCTGGCGATACCGTCAGCGAGTATACATGAGTCAGTTGATAGTATTATTAACTATCACCCCTTATTTTATGGGAATAATCAAGAACCCATTAAAAACGTAATATGTAGCTCATATCTGGCGATACCGTCAGCGAGTATACATGAGTCAGTTGATAGTATTATTAACTATCACCCCTTTATTTATGGGAATAATCAAGAACCCATTAAAAACGTAATATGTAGCTCATATCTGGCGATACCGTCAGCGAGTATACATGAGTCAGTTGATAGTATTATTAACTATCACCCTTTGTTTATGGGAATAATCAAGAACCCATTAAAAACGTAATATGTAGCTCATATCTGGCGATACCGTCAGCGAGTATACATGAGTCAGTTGATAGTATTATTAACTATCACCCCTTTATTTATGGGAATAATCAAGAACCCATTAAAAACGTTTATATGTAGCTCATATCTGGCGATACCGTCAGCGAGTATACATGAGTCACCGGATAGTATTATTAACTATCACCCCTTTATTTATGGGAATAATCAAGAACCCATTAAAAACGTAATATGTAGCTCATATCTGGCGATACCGTCAGCGAGTATACATGAGTCACCGGATAGTATTATTAACTATCACCCCTTATTTTATGGGAATAATCAAGAACCCATTAAAAACGTAATATGTAGCTCATATCTGGCGATACCGTCAGCGAGTATACATGAGTCACCGGATAGTATTATTAACTATCACCCCTTATTTTATGGGAATAATCAAGAACCCATTAAAAACGTAATATGTAGCTCATATCTGGCGATACCGTCAGCGAGTATACATGAGTCAGTTGATAGTATTATTAACTATCACCCCTTTATTTATGGGAATAATCAAGAACCCATTAAAAACGTAATATGTAGCTCATATCTGGCGATACCGTCAGCGAGTATACATGAGTCAGTTGATAGTATTATTAACTATCACCCCTTTATTTATGGGAATAATCAAGAACCCATTAAAAACGTTTATATGTAGCTCATATCTGGCGATACCGTCAGCGAGTATACATGAGTCACCGGATAGTATTATTAACTATCACCCCTTTATTTATGGGAATAATCAAGAACCCATTAAAAACGTAATATGTAGCTCATATCTGGCGATACCGTCAGCGAGTATACATGAGTCACCGGATAGTATTATTAACTATCACCCCTTTATTTATGGGAATAATCAAGAACCCATTAAAAACGTTTATATGTAGCTCATATCTGGCGATACCGTCAGCGAGTATACATGAGTCAGTTGATAGTATTATTAACTATCACCCTTTGTTTATGGGAATAATCAAGAACCCATTAAAAACGTAATATGTAGCTCATATCTGGCGATACCGTCAGCGAGTATACATGAGTCAGTTGATAGTATTATTAACTATCACCCCTTTATTTATGGGAATAATCAAGAACCCATTAAAAACGTAATATGTAGCTCATATCTGGCGATACCGTCAGCGAGTATACATGAGTCAGTTGATAGTATTATTAACTATCACCCCTTTATTTATGGGAATAATCAAGAACCCATTAAAAACGTAATATGTAGCTCATATCTGGCGATACCGTCAGCGAGTATACATGAGTCAGTTGATAGTATTATTAACTATCACCCCTTTATTTATGGGAATAATCAAGAACCCATTAAAAACGTTTATATGTAGCTCATATCTGGCGATACCGTCAGCGAGTATACATGAGTCAGTTGATAGTATTATTAACTATCACCCTTTGTTTATGGGAATAATCAAGAACCCATTAAAAACGTTTATATGTAGCTCATATCTGGCGATACCGTCAGCGAGTATACATGAGTCAGTTGATAGTATTATTAACTATCACCCCTTATTTTATGGGAATAATCAAGAACCCATTAAAAACGTAATATGTAGCTCATATCTGGCGATACCGTCAGCGAGTATACATGAGTCAGTTGATAGTATTATTAACTATCACCCCTTATTTTATGGGAATAATCAAGAACCCATTAAAAACGTAATATGTAGCTCATATCTGGCGATACCGTCAGCGAGTATACATGAGTCAGTTGATAGTATTATTAACTATCACCCCTTATTTTATGGGAATAATCAAGAACCCATTAAAAACGTAATATGTAGCTCATATCTGGCGATACCGTCAGCGAGTATACATGAGTCAGTTGATAGTATTATTAACTATCACCCCTTATTTTATGGGAATAATCAAGAACCCATTAAAAACGTAATATGTAGCTCATATCTGGCGATACCGTCAGCGAGTATACATGAGTCAGTTGATAGTATTATTAACTATCACCCCTTATTTTATGGGAATAATCAAGAACCCATTAAAAACGTAATATGTAGCTCATATCTGGCGATACCGTCAGCGAGTATACATGAGTCAGTTGATAGTATTATTAACTATCACCCCTTTATTTATGGGAACAATCAAGAACCCATTAAAAACGTAATATGTAGCTCATATCTGGCGATACCGTCAGCGAGTATACATGAGTCAGTTGATAGTATTATTAACTATCACCCCTTATTTTATGGGAATAATCAAGAACCCATTAAAAACGTAATATGTAGCTCATATCTGGCGATACCGTCAGCGAGTATACATGAGTCAGTTGATAGTATTATTAACTATCACCCTTTGTTTATGGGAATAATCAAGAACCCATTAAAAACGTAATATGTAGCTCATATCTGGCGATACCGTCAGCGAGTATACATGAGTCAGTTGATAGTATTATTAACTATCACCCTTTGTTTATGGGAATAATCAAGAACCCATTAAAAACGTAATATGTAGCTCATATCTGGCGATACCGTCAGCGAGTATACATGAGTCAGTTGATAGTATTATTAACTATCACCCCTTATTTTATGGGAATAATCAAGAACCCATTAAAAACGTAATATGTAGCTCATATCTGGCGATACCGTCAGCGAGTATACATGAGTCAGTTGATAGTATTATTAACTATCACCCCTTATTTTATGGGAATAATCAAGAACCCATTAAAAACGTAATATGTAGCTCATATCTGGCGATACCGTCAGCGAGTATACATGAGTCAGTTGATAGTATTATTAACTATCACCCCTTTATTTATGGGAATAATCAAGAACCCATTAAAAACGTAATATGTAGCTCATATCTGGCGATACCGTCAGCGAGTATACATGAGTCAGTTGATAGTATTATTAACTATCACCCTTTGTTTATGGGAATAATCAAGAACCCATTAAAAACGTAATATGTAGCTCATATCTGGCGATACCGTCAGCGAGTATACATGAGTCAGTTGATAGTATTATTAACTATCACCCCTTATTTTATGGGAATAATCAAGAACCCATTAAAAACGTAATATGTAGCTCATATCTGGCGATACCGTCAGCGAGTATACATGAGTCAGTTGATAGTATTATTAACTATCACCCCTTATTTTATGGGAATAATCAAGAACCCATTAAAAACGTAATATGTAGCTCATATCTGGCGATACCGTCAGCGAGTATACATGAGTCAGTTGATAGTATTATTAACTATCACCCCTTTATTTATGGGAATAATCAAGAACCCATTAAAAACGTAATATGTAGCTCATATCTGGCGATACCGTCAGCGAGTATACATGAGTCAGTTGATAGTATTATTAACTATCACCCTTTGTTTATGGGAATAATCAAGAACCCATTAAAAACGTTTATATGTAGCTCATATCTGGCGATACCGTCAGCGAGTATACATGAGTCAGTTGATAGTATTATTAACTATCACCCCTTATTTTATGGGAATAATCAAGAACCCATTAAAAACGTAATATGTAGCTCATATCTGGCGATACCGTCAGCGAGTATACATGAGTCAGTTGATAGTATTATTAACTATCACCCCTTATTTTATGGGAATAATCAAGAACCCATTAAAAACGTAATATGTAGCTCATATCTGGCGATACCGTCAGCGAGTATACATGAGTCAGTTGATAGTATTATTAACTATCACCCCTTTATTTATGGGAATAATCAAGAACCCATTAAAAACGTAATATGTAGCTCATATCTGGCGATACCGTCAGCGAGTATACATGAGTCAGTTGATAGTATTATTAACTATCACCCCTTTATTTATGGGAATAATCAAGAACCCATTAAAAACGTAATATGTAGCTCATATCTGGCGATACCGTCAGCGAGTATACATGAGTCAGTTGATAGTATTATTAACTATCACCCCTTTATTTATGGGAATAATCAAGAACCCATTAAAAACGTTTATATGTAGCTCATATCTGGCGATACCGTCAGCGAGTATACATGAGTCACCGGATAGTATTATTAACTATCACCCCTTTATTTATGGGAATAATCAAGAACCCATTAAAAACGTAATATGTAGCTCATATCTGGCGATACCGTCAGCGAGTATACATGAGTCACCGGATAGTATTATTAACTATCACCCCTTATTTTATGGGAATAATCAAGAACCCATTAAAAACGTAATATGTAGCTCATATCTGGCGATACCGTCAGCGAGTATACATGAGTCACCGGATAGTATTATTAACTATCACCCCTTATTTTATGGGAATAATCAAGAACCCATTAAAAACGTAATATGTAGCTCATATCTGGCGATACCGTCAGCGAGTATACATGAGTCAGTTGATAGTATTATTAACTATCACCCCTTTATTTATGGGAATAATCAAGAACCCATTAAAAACGTAATATGTAGCTCATATCTGGCGATACCGTCAGCGAGTATACATGAGTCAGTTGATAGTATTATTAACTATCACCCCTTTATTTATGGGAATAATCAAGAACCCATTAAAAACGTTTATATGTAGCTCATATCTGGCGATACCGTCAGCGAGTATACATGAGTCACCGGATAGTATTATTAACTATCACCCCTTTATTTATGGGAATAATCAAGAACCCATTAAAAACGTAATATGTAGCTCATATCTGGCGATACCGTCAGCGAGTATACATGAGTCACCGGATAGTATTATTAACTATCACCCCTTTATTTATGGGAATAATCAAGAACCCATTAAAAACGTTTATATGTAGCTCATATCTGGCGATACCGTCAGCGAGTATACATGAGTCAGTTGATAGTATTATTAACTATCACCCTTTGTTTATGGGAATAATCAAGAACCCATTAAAAACGTAATATGTAGCTCATATCTGGCGATACCGTCAGCGAGTATACATGAGTCAGTTGATAGTATTATTAACTATCACCCCTTTATTTATGGGAATAATCAAGAACCCATTAAAAACGTAATATGTAGCTCATATCTGGCGATACCGTCAGCGAGTATACATGAGTCAGTTGATAGTATTATTAACTATCACCCCTTTATTTATGGGAACAATCAAGAACCCATTAAAAACGTAATATGTAGCTCATATCTGGCGATACCGTCAGCGAGTATACATGAGTCAGTTGATAGTATTATTAACTATCACCCTTTGTTTATGGGAATAATCAAGAACCCATTAAAAACGTAATATGTAGCTCATATCTGGCGATACCGTCAGCGAGTATACATGAGTCAGTTGATAGTATTATTAACTATCACCCCTTTGTTTATGGGAATAATCAAGAACCCATTAAAAATGTAATATGTAGCTCATATCTGGCGATACCGTCAGCGAGTATACATGAGTCAGTTGATAGTATTATCAACTATCACCCCTTATTTTATGGGAATAATCAAGAACCCATTAAAACGTTTCTATGTAGCTCATATCTGGCGATACCGCCAGCGAGTATACATGAGTCAGTTGATAGTATTATTAACTATCACCCCTTATTTTATGGGAATAATCAAGAACCCATTAAAACGTTTCTATGTAGCTCATATCTGGCGATACCGCCAGCGAGTATACATGAGTCAGTTGATAGTATTATTAACTATCACCCTTTGTTTATGGGAATAATCAAGAACCCATTAAAAACGTAATATGTAGCTCATATCTGGCGATACCGTCAGCGAGTATACATGAGTCAGTTGATAGTATTATTAACTATCACCCCTTTATTTATGGGAATAATCAAGAACCCATTAAAAACGTAATATGTAGCTCATATCTGGCGATACCGTCAGCGAGTATACATGAGTCAGTTGATAGTATTATTAACTATCACCCCTTATTTTATGGGAATAATCAAGAACCCATTAAAAACGTTTATATGTAGCTCATATCTGGCGATACCGTCAGCGAGTATACATGAGTCAGTTGATAGTATTATTAACTATCACCCCTTTATTTATGGGAATAATCAAGAACCCATTAAAAACGTTTATATGTAGCTCATATCTGGCGATACCGTCAGCGAGTATACATGAGTCAGTTGATAGTATTATTAACTATCACCCCTTTATTTATGGGAATAATCAAGAACCCATTAAAAACGTAATATGTAGCTCATATCTGGCGATACCGTCAGCGAGTATACATGAGTCAGTTGATAGTATTATTAACTATCACCCTTTGTTTATGGGAATAATCAAGAACCCATTAAAAACGTAATATGTAGCTCATATCTGGCGATACCGTCAGCGAGTATACATGAGTCAGTTGATAGTATTATTAACTATCACCCCTTTATTTATGGGAATAATCAAGAACCCATTAAAAACGTTTATATGTAGCTCATATCTGGCGATACCGTCAGCGAGTATACATGAGTCAGTTGATAGTATTATTAACTATCACCCTTTGTTTATGGGAATAATCAAGAACCCATTAAAAACGTTTATATGTAGCTCATATCTGGCGATACCGCCAGCGAGTATACATGAGTCAGTTGATAGTATTATTAACTATCACCCTTTGTTTATGGGAATAATCAAGAACCCATTAAAAACGTTTATATGTAGCTCATATCTGGCGATACCGCCAGCGAGTATACATGAGTCAGTTGATAGTATTATTAACTATCACCCCTTATTTTATGGGAATAATCAAGAACCCATTAAAAACGTAATATGTAGCTCATATCTGGCGATACCGCCAGCGAGTATACATGAGTCAGTTGATAGTATTATTAACTATCACCCCTTATTTTATGGGAATAATCAAGAACCCATTAAAAACGTTTATATGTAGCTCATATCTGGCGATACCGCCAGCGAGTATACATGAGTCAGTTGATAGTATTATTAACTATCACCCCTTATTTTATGGGAATAATCAAGAACCCATTAAAAACGTAATATGTAGCTCATATCTGGCGATACCGTCAGCGAGTATACATGAGTCAGTTGATAGTATTATTAACTATCACCCTTTGTTTATGGGAATAATCAAGAACCCATTAAAAACGTTTATATGTAGCTCATATCTGGCGATACCGCCAGCGAGTATACATGAGTCAGTTGATAGTATTATTAACTATCACCCCTTTATTTATGGGAATAATCAAGAACCCATTAAAAACGTAATATGTAGCTCATATCTGGCGATACCGTCAGCGAGTATACATGAGTCAGTTGATAGTATTATTAACTATCACCCTTTGTTTATGGGAATAATCAAGAACCCATTAAAAACGTTTATATGTAGCTCATATCTGGCGATACCGCCAGCGAGTATACATGAGTCAGTTGATAGTATTATTAACTATCACCCTTTGTTTATGGGAATAATCAAGAACCCATTAAAAACGTTTATATGTAGCTCATATCTGGCGATACCGCCAGCGAGTATACATGAGTCAGTTGATAGTATTATTAACTATCACCCCTTATTTTATGGGAATAATCAAGAACCCATTAAAAACGTAATATGTAGCTCATATCTGGCGATACCGCCAGCGAGTATACATGAGTCAGTTGATAGTATTATTAACTATCACCCCTTATTTTATGGGAATAATCAAGAACCCATTAAAAACGTTTATATGTAGCTCATATCTGGCGATACCGCCAGCGAGTATACATGAGTCAGTTGATAGTATTATTAACTATCACCCCTTATTTTATGGGAATAATCAAGAACCCATTAAAAACGTAATATGTAGCTCATATCTGGCGATACCGCCAGCGAGTATACATGAGTCAGTTGATAGTATTATTAACTATCACCCCTTATTTTATGGGAATAATCAAGAACCCATTAAAAACGTTTATATGTAGCTCATATCTGGCGATACCGTCAGCGAGTATACATGAGTCAGTTGATAGTATTATTAACTATCACCCTTTGTTTATGGGAATAATCAAGAACCCATTAAAAACGTTTATATGTAGCTCATATCTGGCGATACCGCCAGCGAGTATACATGAGTCAGTTGATAGTATTATTAACTATCACCCCTTATTTTATGGGAATAATCAAGAACCCATTAAAACGTTTATATGTAGCTCATATCTGGCGATACCGTCAGCGAGTATACATGAGTCAGTTGATAGTATTATTAACTATCACCCCTTTATTTATGGGAATAATCAAGAACCCATTAAAAACGTTTATATGTAGCTCATATCTGGCGATACCGTCAGCGAGTATACATGAGTCAGTTGATAGTATTATTAACTATCACCCCTTTATTTATGGGAATAATCAAGAACCCATTAAAAACGTAATATGTAGCTCATATCTGGCGATACCGTCAGCGAGTATACATGAGTCAGTTGATAGTATTATTAACTATCACCCCTTATTTTATGGGAATAATCAAGAACCCATTAAAAACGTTTATATGTAGCTCATATCTGGCGATACCGTCAGCGAGTATACATGAGTCAGTTGATAGTATTATTAACTATCACCCCTTTATTTATGGGAATAATCAAGAACCCATTAAAAACGTTTATATGTAGCTCATATCTGGCGATACCGTCAGCGAGTATACATGAGTCAGTTGATAGTATTATTAACTATCACCCTTTGTTTATGGGAATAATCAAGAACCCATTAAAAACGTTTATATGTAGCTCATATCTGGCGATACCGTCAGCGAGTATACATGAGTCAGTTGATAGTATTATTAACTATCACCCTTTATTTATGGGAATAATCAAGAACCCATTAAAAACGTTTATATGTAGCTCATATCTGGCGATACCGTCAGCGAGTATACATGAGTCAGTTGATAGTATTATTAACTATCACCCTTTGTTTATGGGAATAATCAAGAACCCATTAAAAACGTTTATATGTAGCTCATATCTGGCGATACCGTCAGCGAGTATACATGAGTCAGTTGATAGTATTATTAACTATCACCCCTTATTTTATGGGAATAATCAAGAACCCATTAAAAACGTAATATGTAGCTCATATCTGGCGATACCGTCAGCGAGTATACATGAGTCAGTTGATAGTATTATTAACTATCACCCCTTATTTTATGGGAATAATCAAGAACCCATTAAAAACGTTTATATGTAGCTCATATCTGGCGATACCGTCAGCGAGTATACATGAGTCAGTTGATAGTATTATTAACTATCACCCCTTATTTTATGGGAATAATCAAGAACCCATTAAAAACGTAATATGTAGCTCATATCTGGCGATACCGTCAGCGAGTATACATGAGTCAGTTGATAGTATTATTAACTATCACCCCTTATTTTATGGGAATAATCAAGAACCCATTAAAAACGTAATATGTAGCTCATATCTGGCGATACCGTCAGCGAGTATACATGAGTCAGTTGATAGTATTATTAACTATCACCCCTTATTTTATGGGAATAATCAAGAACCCATTAAAAACGTAATATGTAGCTCATATCTGGCGATACCGTCAGCGAGTATACATGAGTCAGTTGATAGTATTATTAACTATCACCCCTTATTTTATGGGAATAATCAAGAACCCATTAAAAACGTAATATGTAGCTCATATCTGGCGATACCGTCAGCGAGTATACATGAGTCAGTTGATAGTATTATTAACTATCACCCTTTGTTTATGGGAATAATCAAGAACCCATTAAAAACGTAATATGTAGCTCATATCTGGCGATACCGTCAGCGAGTATACATGAGTCAGTTGATAGTATTATTAACTATCACCCCTTATTTTATGGGAATAATCAAGAACCCATTAAAAACGTAATATGTAGCTCATATCTGGCGATACCGTCAGCGAGTATACATGAGTCAGTTGATAGTATTATTAACTATCACCCCTTATTTTATGGGAATAATCAAGAACCCATTAAAAACGTAATATGTAGCTCATATCTGGCGATACCGTCAGCGAGTATACATGAGTCAGTTGATAGTATTATTAACTATCACCCCTTATTTTATGGGAATAATCAAGAACCCATTAAAAACGTAATATGTAGCTCATATCTGGCGATACCGTCAGCGAGTATACATGAGTCAGTTGATAGTATTATTAACTATCACCCTTTGTTTATGGGAATAATCAAGAACCCATTAAAAACGTAATATGTAGCTCATATCTGGCGATACCGTCAGCGAGTATACATGAGTCAGTTGATAGTATTATTAACTATCACCCCTTATTTTATGGGAATAATCAAGAACCCATTAAAAACGTAATATGTAGCTCATATCTGGCGATACCGTCAGCGAGTATACATGAGTCAGTTGATAGTATTATTAACTATCACCCTTTGTTTATGGGAATAATCAAGAACCCATTAAAAACGTAATATGTAGCTCATATCTGGCGATACCGTCAGCGAGTATACATGAGTCAGTTGATAGTATTATTAACTATCACCCCTTATTTTATGGGAATAATCAAGAACCCATTAAAAACGTAATATGTAGCTCATATCTGGCGATACCGTCAGCGAGTATACATGAGTCAGTTGATAGTATTATTAACTATCACCCCTTTATTTATGGGAATAATCAAGAACCCATTAAAAACGTTTATATGTAGCTCATATCTGGCGATACCGTCAGCGAGTATACATGAGTCAGTTGATAGTATTATTAACTATCACCCCTTTATTTATGGGAATAATCAAGAACCCATTAAAAACGTAATATGTAGCTCATATCTGGCGATACCGTCAGCGAGTATACATGAGTCAGTTGATAGTATTATTAACTATCACCCCTTTATTTATGGGAATAATCAAGAACCCATTAAAAACGTTTATATGTAGCTCATATCTGGCGATACCGTCAGCGAGTATACATGAGTCACCGGATAGTATTATTAACTATCACCCCTTTATTTATGGGAATAATCAAGAACCCATTAAAAACGTAATATGTAGCTCATATCTGGCGATACCGTCAGCGAGTATACATGAGTCAGTTGATAGTATTATTAACTATCACCCCTTTATTTATGGGAACAATCAAGAACCCATTAAAAACGTAATATGTAGCTCATATCTGGCGATACCGTCAGCGAGTATACATGAGTCAGTTGATAGTATTATTAACTATCACCCTTTGTTTATGGGAATAATCAAGAACCCATTAAAAACGTAATATGTAGCTCATATCTGGCGATACCGTCAGCGAGTATACATGAGTCAGTTGATAGTATTATTAACTATCACCCTTTGTTTATGGGAATAATCAAGAACCCATTAAAAACGTAATATGTAGCTCATATCTGGCGATACCGTCAGCGAGTATACATGAGTCAGTTGATAGTATTATTAACTATCACCCCTTTATTTATGGGAATAATCAAGAACCCATTAAAAACGTTTATATGTAGCTCATATCTGGCGATACCGTCAGCGAGTATACATGAGTCACCGGATAGTATTATTAACTATCACCCCTTTATTTATGGGAATAATCAAGAACCCATTAAAAACGTAATATGTAGCTCATATCTGGCGATACCGTCAGCGAGTATACATGAGTCACCGGATAGTATTATTAACTATCACCCCTTTATTTATGGGAATAATCAAGAACCCATTAAAAACGTTTATATGTAGCTCATATCTGGCGATACCGTCAGCGAGTATACATGAGTCAGTTGATAGTATTATTAACTATCACCCTTTGTTTATGGGAATAATCAAGAACCCATTAAAAACGTAATATGTAGCTCATATCTGGCGATACCGTCAGCGAGTATACATGAGTCAGTTGATAGTATTATTAACTATCACCCCTTTATTTATGGGAATAATCAAGAACCCATTAAAAACGTAATATGTAGCTCATATCTGGCGATACCGTCAGCGAGTATACATGAGTCAGTTGATAGTATTATTAACTATCACCCCTTTATTTATGGGAACAATCAAGAACCCATTAAAAACGTAATATGTAGCTCATATCTGGCGATACCGTCAGCGAGTATACATGAGTCAGTTGATAGTATTATTAACTATCACCCTTTGTTTATGGGAATAATCAAGAACCCATTAAAAACGTAATATGTAGCTCATATCTGGCGATACCGTCAGCGAGTATACATGAGTCAGTTGATAGTATTATTAACTATCACCCCTTTGTTTATGGGAATAATCAAGAACCCATTAAAAATGTAATATGTAGCTCATATCTGGCGATACCGTCAGCGAGTATACATGAGTCAGTTGATAGTATTATCAACTATCACCCCTTATTTTATGGGAATAATCAAGAACCCATTAAAACGTTTCTATGTAGCTCATATCTGGCGATACCGCCAGCGAGTATACATGAGTCAGTTGATAGTATTATTAACTATCACCCCTTATTTTATGGGAATAATCAAGAACCCATTAAAACGTTTCTATGTAGCTCATATCTGGCGATACCGCCAGCGAGTATACATGAGTCAGTTGATAGTATTATTAACTATCACCCTTTGTTTATGGGAATAATCAAGAACCCATTAAAAACGTAATATGTAGCTCATATCTGGCGATACCGTCAGCGAGTATACATGAGTCAGTTGATAGTATTATTAACTATCACCCCTTTATTTATGGGAATAATCAAGAACCCATTAAAAACGTAATATGTAGCTCATATCTGGCGATACCGTCAGCGAGTATACATGAGTCAGTTGATAGTATTATTAACTATCACCCCTTATTTTATGGGAATAATCAAGAACCCATTAAAAACGTTTATATGTAGCTCATATCTGGCGATACCGTCAGCGAGTATACATGAGTCAGTTGATAGTATTATTAACTATCACCCCTTTATTTATGGGAATAATCAAGAACCCATTAAAAACGTTTATATGTAGCTCATATCTGGCGATACCGTCAGCGAGTATACATGAGTCAGTTGATAGTATTATTAACTATCACCCCTTTATTTATGGGAATAATCAAGAACCCATTAAAAACGTAATATGTAGCTCATATCTGGCGATACCGTCAGCGAGTATACATGAGTCAGTTGATAGTATTATTAACTATCACCCTTTGTTTATGGGAATAATCAAGAACCCATTAAAAACGTAATATGTAGCTCATATCTGGCGATACCGTCAGCGAGTATACATGAGTCAGTTGATAGTATTATTAACTATCACCCCTTTATTTATGGGAATAATCAAGAACCCATTAAAAACGTTTATATGTAGCTCATATCTGGCGATACCGTCAGCGAGTATACATGAGTCAGTTGATAGTATTATTAACTATCACCCTTTGTTTATGGGAATAATCAAGAACCCATTAAAAACGTTTATATGTAGCTCATATCTGGCGATACCGCCAGCGAGTATACATGAGTCAGTTGATAGTATTATTAACTATCACCCCTTATTTTATGGGAATAATCAAGAACCCATTAAAACGTTTATATGTAGCTCATATCTGGCGATACCGTCAGCGAGTATACATGAGTCAGTTGATAGTATTATTAACTATCACCCCTTTATTTATGGGAATAATCAAGAACCCATTAAAAACGTTTATATGTAGCTCATATCTGGCGATACCGTCAGCGAGTATACATGAGTCAGTTGATAGTATTATTAACTATCACCCCTTATTTTATGGGAATAATCAAGAACCCATTAAAAACGTAATATGTAGCTCATATCTGGCGATACCGTCAGCGAGTATACATGAGTCAGTTGATAGTATTATTAACTATCACCCCTTATTTTATGGGAATAATCAAGAACCCATTAAAAACGTAATATGTAGCTCATATCTGGCGATACCGTCAGCGAGTATACATGAGTCAGTTGATAGTATTATTAACTATCACCCCTTATTTTATGGGAATAATCAAGAACCCATTAAAAACGTAATATGTAGCTCATATCTGGCGATACCGTCAGCGAGTATACATGAGTCAGTTGATAGTATTATTAACTATCACCCTTTGTTTATGGGAATAATCAAGAACCCATTAAAAACGTAATATGTAGCTCATATCTGGCGATACCGTCAGCGAGTATACATGAGTCAGTTGATAGTATTATTAACTATCACCCTTTGTTTATGGGAATAATCAAGAACCCATTAAAAACGTAATATGTAGCTCATATCTGGCGATACCGTCAGCGAGTATACATGAGTCAGTTGATAGTATTATTAACTATCACCCCTTATTTTATGGGAATAATCAAGAACCCATTAAAAACGTAATATGTAGCTCATATCTGGCGATACCGTCAGCGAGTATACATGAGTCAGTTGATAGTATTATTAACTATCACCCTTTGTTTATGGGAATAATCAAGAACCCATTAAAAACGTAATATGTAGCTCATATCTGGCGATACCGTCAGCGAGTATACATGAGTCAGTTGATAGTATTATTAACTATCACCCTTTGTTTATGGGAATAATCAAGAACCCATTAAAAACGTAATATGTAGCTCATATCTGGCGATACCGTCAGCGAGTATACATGAGTCAGTTGATAGTATTATTAACTATCACCCCTTATTTTATGGGAATAATCAAGAACCCATTAAAAACGTAATATGTAGCTCATATCTGGCGATACCGTCAGCGAGTATACATGAGTCAGTTGATAGTATTATTAACTATCACCCCTTTATTTATGGGAATAATCAAGAACCCATTAAAAACGTTTATATGTAGCTCATATCTGGCGATACTGTCAGCGAGTATACATGAGTCAGTTGATAGTATTATTAACTATCACCCCTTTATTTATGGGAATAATCAAGAACCCATTAAAAACGTAATATGTAGCTCATATCTGGCGATACCGTCAGCGAGTATACATGAGTCAGTTGATAGTATTATTAACTATCACCCCTTTATTTATGGGAATAATCAAGAACCCATTAAAAACGTTTATATGTAGCTCATATCTGGCGATACCGTCAGCGAGTATACATGAGTCACCGGATAGTATTATTAACTATCACCCCTTTATTTATGGGAATAATCAAGAACCCATTAAAAACGTAATATGTAGCTCATATCTGGCGATACCGTCAGCGAGTATACATGAGTCAGTTGATAGTATTATTAACTATCACCCCTTTATTTATGGGAACAATCAAGAACCCATTAAAAACGTAATATGTAGCTCATATCTGGCGATACCGTCAGCGAGTATACATGAGTCAGTTGATAGTATTATTAACTATCACCCTTTGTTTATGGGAATAATCAAGAACCCATTAAAAACGTAATATGTAGCTCATATCTGGCGATACCGTCAGCGAGTATACATGAGTCAGTTGATAGTATTATTAACTATCACCCTTTGTTTATGGGAATAATCAAGAACCCATTAAAAACGTAATATGTAGCTCATATCTGGCGATACCGTCAGCGAGTATACATGAGTCACCGGATAGTATTATTAACTATCACCCCTTTATTTATGGGAATAATCAAGAACCCATTAAAAACGTAATATGTAGCTCATATCTGGCGATACCGTCAGCGAGTATACATGAGTCAGTTGATAGTATTATTAACTATCACCCCTTTATTTATGGGAACAATCAAGAACCCATTAAAAACGTAATATGTAGCTCATATCTGGCGATACCGTCAGCGAGTATACATGAGTCAGTTGATAGTATTATTAACTATCACCCTTTGTTTATGGGAATAATCAAGAACCCATTAAAAACGTAATATGTAGCTCATATCTGGCGATACCGTCAGCGAGTATACATGAGTCAGTTGATAGTATTATTAACTATCACCCCTTTATTTATGGGAATAATCAAGAACCCATTAAAAACGTAATATGTAGCTCATATCTGGCGATACCGTCAGCGAGTATACATGAGTCAGTTGATAGTATAACGTTATATAGTGTCTAACTGAATTTTTTTTACCCAGTTCAAATACGTGAAAAAAGAACTGAAGTGATTTTTCGGTTCTCAGTACAAAAAATGGACGAAAAATTTCAGTTGATTTACGAGTAACTTGTGAATGGGGCTTCATAAAAATAGAACAACGAGATCAATCGGGCTCTGGTTTACATTTTTAATATATTTGACCTTTCATCATACCCACATAGATTTTTTGAAAGTTTCACATCATCCATCTCGGAGTACCAAGTCTCTCAATATATATATATATATATATATATATATATAGCTTTAAAAATTTTTCTCGTTTTGAACAAGCAGGTTTTTCGGGCCCCGTTTTCAACTTTTAATTTTTGTTAGAACAGCAAATGAATGTCTTTAAAACATTCTTTCTAATGATTCTTAGAGTACCAAAAAATATTTAGTTTCGGCTGAGATATCACCCTTCAAAGACACTTCGAAAAAAACGACATTATCCATCGAACAACCTAATACATTGGGTTTTGGATAAATTCCGACCAGTTTGCTTGGGATAATTTGGCACTTGGTACATGCAATCTACCAAGTAGCTCAGTGTGTGTATGTATTCTGAATACTGTTCTCTGCACAGAAGACTCCGCCTCTTTTCAAATACAGTACACCAACCATTACTGTGTGCAGACTGACACATTTCAGTTACTCTTTTCGAATTATCCATATTCTTTCGTTTAATCCAAGAAAAGATGAACCCAATCGACCGTGAATCTTTCATTGCTTACCAGTGGCGGTGGCAAATGGAAACAGATTCTGCAGTCAATGGAATTCTAGAAGAAGATGATTTGGATCTATCACCATTTGTATCCAAAGAAGATTCGATTAAACAAATTCAAGAATCAATCAAGGCGCAATGGGAAGAATACAAAAGTATGATGGAAAACAAAAAGGAGGAAGATGAAGAAGCTGAAAAGAAGAAGGAAATTGATCGAAAGCAAAGAAGAGATGAAGAGAGAGTCAGAGAATTGGAATATCAAGAGTTGAAACGAGCGGAAAAAGATAGATATGCGGAATTCAAAACGATTCAGAAAAAGGAGGAGGAGCAACGCGCAAAGCTTAGGGAAATTGGAGGCCGAAAAATGGAAGAAGAAGAAGAACAGATGGAAGAGGAAAACGTGGAAATACCGTATGCCATGGAACAAGAGAAATACTCGCTAGTTCAAAAACAATTCAATGCAAATGAGAAGAAAATGAAGAAATGGAAACCAGTGACAGAGGAAGAAAAAGTGAGATTGGAGCGCAGTTTCAAGTTGAGACAAGCGAGAAACAGGCGATACGTCCAGAAGAAAAAGATGGAGAAAATGGGGATGTTACTTGAAAAAGCACAACAATAAAGACATCTTTTAACTTTTTTTTGACGTTGTTTCATTTTTTTCATTTTTTTGTTTTCTTTAATAAAACTATTGTACTACACTTGTGTTTTTATAAATCTTTTCATTAAAAAAAACAAAAAATTATTATGCTTGTGTAAATGAATTATTAGCTGACACCCGAAAAACTCGATCCTGATTGGCTTTAGGTGGAAATATGGATTCCCTCAATTGTCGATTACTGAACAATAATATTGCAGCTGATCTAAAAACTTAATTTTCAGTTATTGTAGTTTATAGTCTGTCCTACCCTACTGTAAAACAATCAATTCCAGAAATTGGCAAGTAAACAAATAGTCAGAACTTCTACAAGATACGCAGACAATGTAGAAAAGCTGAAAGGATGGAATAAGCTCCGCCCACTTTTCATTTCTATACCTGAGTTCCTGCAACTAAAAGGAAGGTAAATGAAATGAAAATACTGGTAAAACAGAGA
This sequence comes from Caenorhabditis doughertyi, assembly GCA_963572265.1. Taxonomy (NCBI): domain Eukaryota; kingdom Metazoa; phylum Nematoda; class Chromadorea; order Rhabditida; family Rhabditidae; genus Caenorhabditis; species Caenorhabditis doughertyi. The sequence continues at coordinate 13,271,949 of OY751554.1, forward strand.
GATTTCTCAACTGATTTTACTCGAACATTCAGAAAAACTAGCTTGTATAAAGTGATAGTAGTGCAGACGATAGTGGAGCCAAGGGCAGTAAGGACATATATTGATTGAAACATTGAAGCAGACGCCTGAAAAATGAAAACAGTAAAAGTTTTTCGAAAACTGAAATACCCAAGGCACGGCTCTAATATAATTGACAGAAAATCCACCATAACCAGATACAGCATAGAATCTAGGGGATAATAAAATGTACCATGTACCTCCAAATGGTACAATGATTATCATTGCCATAGCTATTGGAGTTAGTCGCGTCCAGATCTGAAAATGAAGGTTCTGATTAGCTTTGGGTTAGAACGTTGTAGTTTGTAGTCTTTGCAGTTTTCCTTAGGCTCACCCAAAAATAATAAGTAGGCGTAAAAACACATGTCATTCTATTCAAAGCCAAAAATATTTGGACAACGGGTTTAGTGAATCTTGCATGCATAAATTCAAAATAATAAATTCGTAATATGAAGGTTGGATTCCAAAAGTATGGTCCAACAATTGGACATAAAGGGGACACGTAGAGGAATAGACGACCAAAGAAAACATCGAAAAGGATCATGACTATGCTCTGGAAAATGCAAAATCTGAAATATTTTCGCTGAAAAATCAAAATTACCGCCACTGAATCCAATGCAAATATTGTGAAAAATGAGCTATTTTTGAAATAAATTCTCTCGGTAATCAAAATACTTTTGAGAATCAAAATATGTAAAAAGAAACCAGGAACAAGATAAGACATAGTTCCAATATATTTCAGAGTTTCTACAGTTGGATTATAGGATAAATCACAATCAAATGGCATAGGAATTGAATAGTTTGTTGTGGTCATAATGAACTAGATCTATACTAGGAAAGAAACAAAAAAAAACTTTATTTTCACAGGTGGCTTTTTTGATCAGGTAGGTGTCGGAAATGAAATGAATGAAATTGAATGAGTAGCCAGAAGGCGGAAGATTGTAAGTATAGGTTTCTAATAAATGTTGCTCCCTAGTAAAAACCAAATGTTTAGAATGCTCTATGAATCTAATAATAAGAAATTTGTGTAAACTTTTCGGAAAGGTTAAAAGAAAAACCTTTCGGAAATATAGCATTATACAAGCCGCTAGTTAAAAGTACACAACAATTACTACCGATGTTCTTATGAACGAAAAATGTTTTTTCGAGTTATACCACCTTTGAGATGGTTCATACAATTCATTGCGTCCACATGGCACAAAAGAAATTGTTCTGAAGAAGAGCAAAGGAAAGGAAAGGAGGCAAAACTGTCGGAAGAGAGAAGAGAGGCCAAGAAGAAGATGGTCGCTCAGATCAAGTCTGATCTGAAACGAAAAGCTCCGTTTCTTCCAAATGGCATTCACGCCTTCCGACAAGGAGGAAATCCATCAATCTTGGAGCCACCACCGAAAAGAAATCGAGTCAACAGCTCGTACTTGCCATGAGCTTCTTTCTCACCATCATTGGCAGTTCTTTTTGAATTGTTACTCGTTTTATATTTCAATTTTACTCATTGTGATAATATTTTTATTTCTGATTTTCCTGTAATATGAGTATATTGTTCTATCGATGAATTCATCGATATTTGCGACATTATTATTATTATATAAATTTTATTGAATGATAGGTATGAATAAAGTGATGTTTCCAAAGTGTTGTTTTTAATTAAAGAATAACAATAATAATCTGTTGAAATCAGATTTAATATTGAATGGGAAAATGAAGAAATATTGAATTTAAAAATAAAAATCTCGATTGATTTCAGCCGTCTGGATGTTCTCCTCACCTTAAATTTATTTTTTTGCGTCATTAGGTGTATCCATGTTTGTTTTTTTCTAATATAATCTATTTATTGTTATGTTTTTATTCTTTTTTAAATGAAATGTGTTATTTTTTGTAAAAAACGTGCCTCTTTTTTATTTTCCAATAGAACTGTAAGGAAGCACTTTTCATTAGTGTTTCAGATGCCTCTTCAGTTCGTTTCTGTTCCACTGACTTCTGAAAATTCACATTGTTTTCTTTCTTTTAGACGTGAGAATTGTTGAAATCATTTGGCATCGAATGGGACATAACAAGCAAAGCAAAATTTCCAGATATCTTTTTTTTTTATTTCCAGATTCAACACGTAAGCAGATAAGGGTGGAATTTTCACCAAATACGAAGAGGCGTGTCTGGTGGTTGAAAATTTGATTAGTTTACAGATGAAATATCTTTTATAATATTCCTTTTTGTAAAAAGAGATCATGTTAACCAGAGACTTCTTTTATATCTCCCAGTTTGTGGCATTTGATAACATCATAGTGTGGAGAAGAAACGTGATACAATAACAAAATTAATTGCAAAATACAATTTCAGAATTATTTAACACATGCAGTATATCAAAATGTTTTTCTTCGGACTTCTGTTTTCAAATTCTGAAAACAAAACAGCAGTGTGTTTTTTTTAATAAATTGCATTCTAGTTAAAAAGGCGTATAATTGTTCCAGGAAAAGAATGAGAAATCATAAAACACTCAGAAATGAGCTGGAAATTAGTTTTATGATAGAATATTTTTGTGATAGAAGCACATTTCACACTTGCGTGTCATACTTTTTTGAAAACCATTCCTTTCAATAAACAATCTTATTCACATGGCAATTTGATCAGGCAGTTGAAATTATACGAAACTAATTTATGCTTATACATATTTATTGTTATATCAATCTTAATCAGTCAAAAACATTACATGTTATTATCAAAAGGAGAAGACAAAATGGTTATGGATATCAAAAGTTACATAAGAAGGGATACAAGAAAAATGGGATATTACAAGTAACTATTACAAGAGAATTAGAAATGAGTTTTAGACAAATATGAATACAAGAGAAAAGCATAGAAGACATGATTCTCGAGAAGTTGTACGAATGAATCACAATCTTTTGCAACAAAAAAGCGGTTACGTTCAGAGATAGATGTGTCATTTTGGAAGTATTCAAACAATTAACTGACAGTAGCACAGCCAGAATAATGATGGAGAAGATGGTTAGAGATGCTGCTGATCACGTAGTAGATTGATGGAATCCGAAGTGCAATCGAATCTTCACTGGGCTCTCTGAACATGTACCCACGACGTAAAAAGGAACAAACGAAGTTGGTCTTAGAAATTCCAATGTAGTCGCACAGATCCTTTTTCTTTTCCGGGGGTAAAGAGAGCCATTTATACAAGCTGAAAAAGAGAACGACTGATACAAGAAAGTTCATATTTGTGCTCACCTTTTCTTACTTATCACATGGTTTGACTGAAACCGAAAACAGCGAAGAATCGCATAAAACGCCATGTGCTCCATTTTGTCAAAATATGGATCATCCTCGTTGTTGCGTGGCATGGGCTTAATCTCCGACGTTAATCCCAACACTTTGTGGGCATTTTCAAAAAAGAACGCCCAGGCAATCATTGGCCAGGTACAAGACACTTTGTAACACAACAAAAGCAGAGCTAGTTCTTTCCGTCTCAGAATAGCCATCCTTTCGATGGTCTTATCCAGTCGACCTGAAACGGATATTTGTTTCAAACATACTAAATGAACCAGACTATTGTAATCAGAAGCAATCGTTTTCCCCAAATGATTCATTTTGAGGTTAAAAACTTAATTTTTTTTGGAATAGGCTTACTATTAGATTTTTTGTCTGAATCTGGCGGGGACGTACTCGACGAGTTTGGCTCATTGCTGGGAGTTGTTTCAGGATCTTCTTGTGTTGCTTGTTGTTGAGGAGAAGGCGGTACATGCTGGTAAGTGTTCCTTTTTACCCGTCCCAAACCTGAAAAATAATAAACTCATTCTGGAAATCTCCTGAGTCATAAAAGTAGCATTTTATGGAAAACAGTTCATAGTTTGGCTTCGCTCGAACCAAATGTTGAAATAATCAGAATATTCACCTAAACTCGAAGATAATAGTTGAAGCAGGCATTCGGCACGTAATCAAGTGGCGGAAAATCGGAATCCAAGTTGCAGTCACTCTGTTCTCTGTATGGCTCAGCTTGGGAATCAAATGTGCTCCACGGGCTTGGCTCATTTCCGAGGGTTGTTTCAGGATCTTCATGCGTTGGTTGCTGTTGAGGAGAAGGCGGGACATGTTGGTAGGTTGTGTTCCTTTTCACTCGTCTTGAACCTGAAAAAAACGTTGATTTAAGAGACGACATGGAAGAAAAGGTTTTATATTTTGGTTTATATTTTGGTTTGGGACTGAAACACTAATCTTTGAAATCACCGAAATATCAAATACTTCAAGGCTCGACTTATAGAAATGCCGGAAGTCTGTTTGATCTGAATATTGAAAGGATAGTTATTTAGCTGAATTCGAATCAGTAGGTGTTGTTTGTAAACGGATATTCTGTAACCGACCATGTGCATCAGAATTGATAATAAAGTTGTAGGTATTCTGTTGTCTTTTGTATTTATATGGTAGTGCAGATTATTGATGCTCACGAGATCCTCATCTGAATACAAATTATTTTTATTCCACAAACCTTCTCTCTTTCGTTCCTCTTTCCACTGTTAACATTGCTTCTTGACCTCCTCAATCATTTTATCCAATTTATTCATACAATTCAAGAGTTCATCGATTCTCCTAACAATTCCAATGCTTTCTTCGGTAAACTCTGATGATGACGTCATCACTGGAAGTATCTTTTCCTGTCGTCGCTCCTTGATCCAATCTTCATTCTCTTTCAACGACTTTATCAGATTAGTTGCAACCGTCTCTGTCATTTTTTGGAAAAAGAGAGTACGGCTGAAATTAGTAGAATTTTATTTGTATTGAGTCAAGGAAATGAGTAAGGAAGTCGGAAGTCAACAACAACAAAATGCTGAGAACAGGATGACAATTATCATTTAAAATATAGAAAATAGCGGCACTTTCAATAGAGCAATAAAAATCGCGCATGCGTTCAAGTTGAGAGAAAGAGAAACTAATACTTTAGACACCTACGTTACACTGAAAATGCCTGCGAAATCTTCAGACAAAAAATCGACTTAAACTTAGAAATTTAGTCAATTAACTGCGTTTTATAATGACTATTAATAATTTTTTTGTTAAAAATAACTGAAAACAAAAGAAAAACCTTGTAGAAATTTGTTGAAAGAGTTCAAAATAAAAATCAAAGCGTAGGCGTAAACAACGCACGAACCGTTATTTCGGAGCATCGTTGTGCGATTTTTTTTTCAAACTTTTAATTTTTCAAGTTCCTTGTTTGATGCTGGTATTTATTTATTTAGTATTTATTTATCTTTTTAGTTCTTAAAAAATTTAAACGTATGCGTGAATTAAAAAAAAACCGCTAATATTTTCAATGTAAAGAAAACACCTTTGCCTTTCTAGTCTGATCAGCTTGTTCATTCCTTCCGACTTCCTTAATCTTTTCTCTACTAATGCTAATTTCGTACTCATTTCAGCCGTACTAAGCAGTCCGAATAAAGATTGAGACACTTGGCCAGATGAGGGATCCCGGTTTTCAACCACCATCTACGAATTTGAATTCAGGCAAGTATTTTGTTTCTTTCAAGCTTTAGTTCGGAAAAAAACTGAAAAAATTAAATTTTCTAGAATATGAATCATTTTCTTCCACTGCGTTTCTTGAATCAACATTGTTTTAGGTTCAAGACAAGTAGAAAGGAACACGACTCACCAGCATATACCGCCTTCTCTTCAACAGCAATTGATAAAAGAAGAACCTGAAACAATCTCCAGCAATGAGCCAGACCCGTGGAGCACATCTGATTTCCAAGCTATGCCATACAGACAACAGAGTGACTGCAACTCGTATTCCAATTTTCCGCCACTTGGCTACGTGCCGAATACCGTTTTCCAATCATTACCAACTGCTTCGAGTTCAGGTAAATAGTCTGATTCTTTCACCATTTAATTCGAGCGAATTATTTCCAAATTGTTCAGTGATTTTAAGAGTTCAGTATAACTAAAATAAGAAGCCTCTTCTTACATTCCGCCTCTTAAGGAAACATTTTTCAGGTTCGGGACAAGTAAAAAGGCACACGACTTACCAGTATGTATCGCCTCCTCCTCAACAGCAATTAACGAAAGAAGATCCTGAAACAATCTCCAGCAATGAGCCAAACTCGTCGAGCACTTCTAATTCCCTGCCGAATTCAAACGAAAAATCGGTAGCTGCTAGTGAAAAAGTGAGTTGTTAACCTCAAAATGACCTTCTGACTACAATTATCTGACTCATTTTAAATGTGTTCAGATAATTCCTTTATAATCGAGGGAATGACTGAGGTTTTTGTTTCCATATCAACCTAGATTTGCTTTGAAACATTCATAATTTCTCTTATTTTCAGAGTGGCAAAGAGTTCGTTTTGAGAGGACGTGCCTTCGCCATCCTGACGTCAGTACTCAAAAAATTTGAACATTTTATCCGAGTGGGAACCAAGAAAGGATATATCACCTTTAGACAGAATCAAATCTTAATCGACAGAAACTCTGATCTTCTGGATTGTCTTCTGAAACTTCTCGATGAAGGAGAGGTTCCATTCCATGACAAAGAGCGTCGAATTCTTCTCCAAGAAGCTCATTTCTATAAGCTGAAAGTCTGCGTAGAGAAGATCAAAGCTGAAATGGACAAGAGGGATAAGCTGTTGATGGTGAGTTTTAGTTCTTCTCTGCTCAAAAGATCCAGTTTTGACTACGAAAACCATGATTTCTGAACAATTTTTGGAACTTATCTTCTTAGTAATTGAAAAATGAACCATGGAAGTGGATTCTCATTTCCAATCTGAACATGACAAACTTCATTTCTTTTCCAGAAGTATGCTGATCACGTGGCAGTGCTTTTCCATATTGGAGAAGACGAAGTGTCCAGATTCGCCATCCCCAAGAAAGCAGTTATTTCGAAGCCCACTCTCTTTCAGGAAATCTTGTATAAAGTGAGTTTTGATTTTCAAGAGTAAACCTTCATAATGATTGATTTTCAGCAGATCAAAGACTCTTCCAACACACTGTTCATCAACCATCGGAGCACCCACGTCAAGCTGATTCTCGACTTTCTGCTCAAGAATGTGAAGCTCCTTCCAAACAACCTCCAGGAAATTGAAGAGATCAAAAAAGACGCAGTCTACTTCAAGGTTGAGAGTCTTGTGAAAATATGTGACGACAAGATAAAGTCAATCAAATGGAGAAGTACAGAAGAGAAGCAAAAAGAAATAGATGATGAACGGAGACAAGAAGAAGAAGAAGAGCAAAGGAAAGGAAAGGAAGCAAAACTGTCGGAAGAGAGAAGAGAGGCCAAGAAGAAGATGGTCGATCAGATCAAGTCTGATCTGAAACGAAAAGCTCCGTCACTTCCAAATGGCATTCACGCCTTCCGACAAGGAGGAAATTCATCAATCTTGGAGCCACCACCGAAAAGAAATCGAGTCAACAGCTCGTACTTGCCATGAGCTTCTTTCTCACCATCATTGGCAGTTCTTTTTGAATTGTTACTCGTTTTATATTTCAATTTTACTCATTGTGATAATATTTTTATTTCTGATTTTCCTGTAATATGAGTATTTTGTTCTATCGATGAATTCATCGATATATGCGATATTATTATTATTATATAAATTTTATTGAATGATAGGCATGAATAAAGTGATGTTTCCAGAGTGTTGTTTTTTAATTAAAGAATAACAATAATAATCTGTTGAAATCAGATTTAATATTGAATGGGAAAATGAAGAAATATTGAATTTAAAAATAAAAATCTCGATTTATTTCAGCCGTCTGGATGTTCTCCTCCCCTTAAATTTATTTTTTTGCGTCATTAGGTGTATCCATGTTTGTTTTTTTCTAATATAATCTATTTATTGTTATGTTTTTATTCTTTTTTAAATGAAATCTGTTATTTTTTGTTGAAAACGTGTCTCTTTTTTATTTTCCAATAGAACTGTAAAGAAACACTTCACATTAGTGTTTCAGATGCCTTTCAGTTCGTTTCTGTTCCACTGACTTCTGAAAATTCACATTGTTTTCTTTCTTTTAGACGTGAGAATTGTTGAAATCATTTTGCATCGAATGGGACATAACAAGCAAAGCAAAATTTCCAGATATCTTTTTTTTTTATTTCCAGATTCAACACGTAAGCAGATAAGGGTGGAATTCCCATCAAATACGAAGAGGCGTGTCTGCAGGTAAAAAATTTGATTCGTTTGCAGATGAAATATCTTTTATAATCTTTCTCTTGGTAAAAAGAGATCATGTTAATTAGAGACTTCTTTTATATCTTTCAATTTCTGGCATTTGATAACATCATAGTGTGGAGAAGATACGTGATACAATAACAAAATTGATTGCAAAATACAATTTCAGAACTATTCAACACATGCAAAATCAAAATTTTTTACTTCCGCAGTCTTCTGATTCGAAATTCTGAGTGCAAAACAGTTGTTTGTTTTTTTAAATACATTTTCTTTAATACACATGCGTGCCATACTTTTTTTGTAAACAAATCTTTTCAAATAACAATCCCATTCACATGGCAATTTGATCAGGCACTTGAAGTTATAAGAAACTAATTTATGCACACATATTTATACATATTTATTGTTATATCAAACTTAATCAGTCAAAAACATTACATGTTATTATTAAAAGGAGAAGACAAAATGGTTATGGATATCAAAAGTTACAAAAGATGGGATAGTACAAAGAATTATTACAAGAGAATGTCTTTTTTTTTGCTTTTTGAAAATACCAATGTTACGTTCAGAGATAGATGTGTCATTTTGGAAGTATTCAAACAATTAACTGACAGTAGCACAGCCAGAATAATGATGGAGAAGATGGTTAGAGATGCTTCTGATCACGTAGTAGACTGATGGATTTTGAAGTGCAATCGAATCTTCACTGGGCTCTCTGAACATGTATCCACGACGTAAAAAGGAACAAACGAAGTTGGTCCTTCGCGATGCCAATGTAGTCGCAAGGTTGAGCAAGGTTGAGAGTCTTCTTGCGAATTCCTTTTTGTGTTATTTTGTATTACTCCGTATCTATGTACTCATGTTTTGTACTATTTCTTGTGTTGTTGATATGAAGTGATATTCATCCTTCAAAAATTTTTTGTTCGAAATCTCATAAAAAAATACAAATAACATTGAACTATTCACAGTTGAAGTCCATATTTCAGACTTTCTTGTTATTTCTGAATTGTTAAAATATTTTTCTACAGAGTTTTTTTTTCTCGTTTGATCATTCATGTGAATTTAGAATTGTAGAAAAATGATCATTTCGTCGATTAAATTTTGAAAGTATGACTGTCATGGGAAGTGTACTGTAACAATTAATGTTTGAAGAAAAAAACAGCATTGCCCAAAAAGTATTTGTTGCAATGTGTCTCATTTTTCTCGTATACCGTAAAATCTGTAATAGAACTTCAATAGAAGAACCCCTCTAATAGAAGGACACTCTCGGGGTATGTTTGAAAAATAGAAGGGCACCCTTCAATAGTGGGACATCTTTTATTCTTTCTTTTCGGAAACTTCGACGAAATTTTTTGAACTTACAAAATATTATAGGAAGTTCTCATTCTGTTTTTCTTATTTTTCTCCAGCTTTTTAGAGGTTTTTGGTGAAAAAATCACAGCAAAACAACAGTTTTTGTTCAAAATTGGTGGCAATTTTTAGCCTGGCAGAGCTTCGAAAAATAAAAGGACAGCCTCCAATAGAAGCAGACCTGTAATAGAAGGACACCCAAATAGTGGGGTTGAAAAATAAAAGGACATGTCCCTCTATTACAGATTTTACGGTATTTGTTTTCTCCAGGTTTTTTATGGTACTTTCCTGTGACTAATGCAGATCTATTCCAAATAAACTGATCATCTATCAACCAGAATTCATTGTATCTATAAAAATTGGTGTGACAGAAGACTCCCGTAGAAAATCATTCTAATTCTTTCCACATAAATGAATTGGATTTTGGATAAAATCCGATCAGTCTGCTTGGTACATACTATCTACCAAGTAGCTCAGTGTGTGTATGTACAGGGTGGCACATAAATAGTGATACCAAAGTTTAGAGCAGTTCATAGGCCGAATGGATTGTTCTACGCTTTTCATTTCGATTAACTTTCATTAATCGATCCATAAAATAGTATTTCAGAAGTTTTTGTTTTGTTCGGAAACGTTTCAGCCTTTTTGTACGGCTGGAAATGTCGACCAGCCCAAAATTTATTGAAAAACAGTGCTTTTCAAAGCTGGTTATTGCAGGCACTAAAGTATTATTTTATTTCGTATCGAGTAGAAATTGATTGAATACTATAGTATGGTGTTATAGTCAACGCAAGCGTCTGCATACCCGCTCTATTGCAACCCCGCCCTCCTTTGTCAAAATAGTTTTCCTTTAGGAGAGAGCGGCCAGACAAGCAGACAGTAAGTGTCTGGCCGCTCTCTCCTAAAGGAGCACTATTTTTACGAGGTGGGCGGGGTTGCAATGGAGCGGGTATGCAGACGCTTGCGTTGACTATAGTATGTTACATTTTTTGACATACAACCATAGATAATAACCACACCGAGCCATACCAACTCATGACAAAACCGTTAGTTTCTCTGGCACGCTCCTATGGCGTTTTTCGGTAACTCGATTCCAAGTGGTTCTGAGTTTACGGTAAAAGGTTTTCGTGCCTCCGGAAGTTCAAATAAATGTGAAAGGAGTTTTTTCTCATTAAATTACAAGTTCCAGAAGATTAGTTAATGTACTTCGAGCTATTCCAGACTGATATCTTAAACTCTTAGTTTTTACTTAGGGATTGAGCAAAATGCTCTGAGATCGGGAAAATTTCGGAGTTTTGTCTTTCTGAGTATATTAAATACGTTTTCAAACAAGAAAAGTCGATATGAAACATATTCCGGCTTGATAGTTAATCTAAATATCGAACAGTGCCTCAACTCACAATCAGAATTCATTTTTCATCAATTTTCCACTGCTGGAAACTATGTCCATTTTTCTTTTGCGGCTATACATTTGCTATATAGCTTTTGGAAATCAATAAATTGATAGTCTAAAATGATGTGGAAGAAGTTTGAGAGTTCTGATAAACCCACTAACGCTGATACAGTCCGAGAGATCTCCAAACGGGTTGCGTGTCACAAGTGAACACTATTTAAGACATCCCATAGATCGCGCGAAATCAAAAATGTCCCGACTGGTTATTTTTCTATTCGAAACTCTTCTTTACCATACGCTGAACATATTTGTCAAGTTTCAACTCAAACGCATCTCAATTTCTCGAGATATTCAAGTTTCAGCGGGTATCACTATTTATGTGCCACCCTGTATTCTGAATACTATTCTCTGGTACTCGATACACAGAAAACTCCGCCTCTTTTCAAATACAGTACACCAACCATTACTGTGTGCAGACTGACTCATTTCATTTATTCTTTTCGAGTTATCCATATTCTTTCGTTTACTTCAAGAAAAGATGAACCCAATCGACCGTGAATCTTTCATTGCTTACCAGTGGCGGTGGCAAATGGAAACAGATTCTGCAGTCAATGGAATTCTAGAAGAAAATGATTTGGATCTATTACCAATTGTTTTCAAAGAAGATTCGATTAAACAAATTCAAGAATCAATTGAGGCGCAATGGGAAGCATACAAAAGTATGATAGAAAACAAAACGAAAGAAGATGAAGAAGCTGAAAAGAAGAAAGAAATTGAACGAAAGAAAAGAAGAGATGAAGAGAGAGCCAGAGAATTGGAATATCAAGAGTTGAAAAGAGCGGAAAAAGATAGATATTCTGAATTCAAACAGATTCAGAAAAAGGAGGAGGAGGAACGCGAAAAGCTTCAGGAAATTGGAGGCCGAAAAATGGAAGAAGAAGAAGAACAGATGGAAGAGGAAAACGTGGATTTACCGTGTGCTATGAAACAAGAAAATTACTCGCCAGTTCGAAAACAATTCAATCGAAATGACAAGAAAGTGAAGCAGTGGAAACCAAAGAAACCAGTGACAGAAGAGAAAAAAGTAAAATTGGAGCGCAGTTTCAAGTTGAGACAAGCGAGCAACAGGCGATATGTTCAGAAGAAAAAGGTGGAGAGAATGGGAATTTTACTTGAGAAAGCACAACAATAAAGACATCTTTTAACTTTTTTTTTTCAATTTTTCTTCATTTCTGTTCTGTGTTTTTGTTGTCTTTAATAAAACTATTGTACTACACTTGTGGTTTTCTAAATCTTTTCATTAAAAAGAAAACAAGAAATTATTATGCTTGTGTAAATGAATTGTTAGCAGAAACCCGAAAAACTCGATCCTGATTGGCTTTAGGTGGAAATATGGATTCCCTCAATTGTCGATTACTGAACAATAATATTGCAGCTGATCTGAAATTTTAATTTTCAGTTATTGTAGTTTATAGTCTGTCTCACCCTACTGTAAAACAATCAAATGCCAGAAATTGGCAAGTGAACAAATAGTCAGAACTTCTACAAGATACGCAGACAATGTAGAAAAGCTGGAAATATAGAATAAGCTCCGCCCACTTTTCATTTGTAAACCTGAGTTCCTGCCACCAAAAGGAAGGTAAATGAAATGAAAATACTTGTAAAACAAAGGGATTTCTCAGCTGCTTTTACCCGAACATTCAGAAAAACAAGTTTGTATAAAGTGATAGTAGTGCATACGATAGTGAAGCCAAGGGCAGTAAGGACATAAATTGATTGAAACATTGAAGCAGACGCCTGAAAAAATGAAAACAATAAAAGTTTTTTTAAAAGTTGAAATACCCAAGGCACAGCTCTAATATAATTGACAGAAAATCCACCATAACCAGACACAGCATAGAATCTAGGGGATAATAAAATGTACCATGTACCTCCAAAGGGTACAATAATTATCATTGCTATAGCTATTGGAGTTAGTCGCACCCAGATCTGAAAGATAAATTTCAGATTAGTTTTGGACTAGAGAGTTGTAGTTTGTAGTCTATGCAGTTTTCCTTAGGCTCACCCAAAAATAATAAGTAGGCGTCAAAACACATGTCATTCTATTCAAAGCCATAAATATTTGGACAACGGGTTTAGTGAATCTTGCATGCATAAATCCAAAATAATAAATTCGTAATATAAAAGTTGGATTCCAAAAATGTGGACCAACAATTGGACATAAAGGGGACACGTAGAGGAATAAACGACCAAAGAAAACATCAAAAAGGATCATGACTATGCTCTGGAAAATGCAAAATCTGAAAAATTCTCGGAAAAAAATTAAACTTACTGCCACTGAATCCAATGCAAATATTGTGAAAAATGAGCTATTTTTGAAATAACTTCTCTCGGTAATCAAAATACTTTTGAGAATCAAAATATGTAAAAAGAAACAGGGACTAGATAAGACATAGTTCCAATATATTTCAGTGTTTCTACATTAGGATTATAAGATAAATCACAATCAAATGGCATTGGAATTGAATAGTTTGTTGTGGTCATAATGAACTAAATCTATACTAGGAAAGAAAAATAAAACAACTTTATTTTCACAGGTGGCTTTTTTGATCAGGTAGGTGTCGAAAATGAAATCAAATTGAGAAAATTGAATAAGTAGCCAGAAGGCGGAAGAGTGTAAGTATTGGTTTCAAATAAATGTTGTTCCCTAAATGTTTAGAATTGTGTAAACTTTTATGAAAGGATGAAGGAAGAAAAACTTTTGAAAACATGAAATTATACATTCCACTAGTTAAAAGTACACAACAATTACTACGGATGTTCTTATGAACGAAAAATGTTTTTTCGAGTTATACCACCTTTGTGATGGCTCATACAATTCATTGTGTCCACATGGCACAAAAGAAATTGTTCTCGAAGTTGCGCACCAATTCAATTATCCAATCTCCATTATAGAAACTTATTCGTGGATGGTGTCCATTATTTCCTTAGGCACATCCCAAAGGAATAACCACCAAGAGATACGTGTAGAACTAACCATATAGGATTCCCATGGAATCAACGAAGGATATCATTTTGAAATGATAATGACTGATACTGAAATCAGTTAGTTCTAGTTCTAGTTGGTTAGTTTTACACGTATCTCTTGGTGGTTATTCCTTCGGGATGTGTCTAAGGAAATCCGGTAATAGTACACCAACTATCTCCCAGATTTCAGTATCAGTAACTACCATGCTGATTTCGGTATCAGTCATTATCACTTCAAAATGATATCCTTCGTTGATTCCATGGGAATCCTTTATGGTTAGTTCTACACGTATCTCTTGGTGGTTATTCCTTTGGGATGTGCCTAAGGAAATCCGGTATGAATTGATAGTACACCAACTGAAGTCAGAATTTTTGGAGTCAGAAGGCGTGGAGTTAGAATTTTCTTCTGAATACAAAAATGCTCAAAAACATGCCAGGAGTTCATTTCCGTTTAGATTTTGACCATATTTCTTACAGGAAAACCAGGCCGAAATCGGGTCGAATATCGATGAATTATCGAATTTTTATCTGGATCAAGGAGGCGGAGCCAAATCTGATATGGGCTTTTTTGTTGAGGACCCTTGGGGGTAGATGTGTGCTAAACATCAGACAGCTCGGACCAGTTGGACTTTTTTAGTGCTACCCTCCATAGGTCAATACTCGGTTTTCTCCGGTAGAGCGAAGCAATTTTTCAAGCTCCTTGTTTGATGCTGGTTTCTAAAGTATTTATTTATCTTTTTAGTTTTCAAAAAATTTAAACGTATGCGTGAATTTTAAACAGAATCGCCGATATTTTCAATGTGAAGAAAATACCTTTGCCTTTCTAGTCTAATCAGCTTGTTCATTCCTTCCGACTTCCTTAATCTTTTTTCTGCTAATGCTAATTTCATACTCATTTCAGTCGTACTAAGCAGTCCGAATGAAAATTGATACACTTGACCGGATGAGGGATCCCGGTTTCCAACCACCATCTACTAATTTGAATTCAGGCAAGTATTTTGTTTCTTTCAAGCTTTAGTTCGGAAAAAAACTGAAAAAATTAAATTTCCTAAAATATGAATCATTTTTTTCCACTACGTTTCTTAAATTAAGTTTGTTTTAGGTTCAAGACAAGTGGAAAGGAACACGACTTACCAGCATGTATCGCCTCCTCCTCAACGGCAATCAACGGAAGAAGTTCCTGAAAAAAGCTCCAGCAATGAGCCAAACTCGTTGAGTACTTCTAATTCCCTGCCGAATTCAGACGAGAAATCTATAGCTGCTGATAAAAAAGTGAGTTGATAACCTCAAAATGATCTTCTGACTACAATAGTCTGACTCATTTAAAATGTGTTCAGATAATGCCTTTATAATAGAGGGAATGACTGAGACTTCTATTTCCATTTTGTGGGGATTAGTGCCTTTTTCTCGTTTTACTTTTCAGCTCGTTCACTCGTTGTCACTCGTTCACTCACTCGCACCACTCTATTCCTGAAACTCTTCTCTCGCTGATCCAACCGCGCCCCATTGGACAAGACACCATTTGGCCTACTCTGCTGTGACCAACCGCGCCACCGCCTACGAGAGACGCAGACGCAACGACCGGGGTATATAAGGAGACGAATCGTTGAATCTTGGCGACTCTTTGGACCGGGACATGGGTTCCCTGCTGAGATAATTTCCCAGCTTTCCTTTACAATTTTCCCCCTCCTATCTCTGGTTATTTCTCCTTGTTTAATGCTTGCTCTCAATAAACCCTATCTTTCTCACACCGCTTCCGTTGACCGACCTAAACACAAGGAATCACACGATTCCTTACTATATCAACTTACATTTGCTTTGAAACATTCACAATTTCTCTTATTTTCAGAGTGGCAAACAATTCGTTTTGAGAGGACGATCGTTCGTCATCACAACGTCTGTCCTCAAGAAGTTTGAGCATTTCATTCGATTGGAGTCAAGAAAAGGAAAAGTGACTGTCAACCAACATCAATTCTCATAAGATAGAGATATCGTCCTTCTCGAATCTCTTCTGAAGATGATTGATGGCGGAGACGTACCATTTCAAGACAAAGACCGTCGAGTTTTAGCTCATGAAGCTCAAGTCTATAAGCTTAATTTCTGCGTTGAGAAGATTAAAGCAGAAATGGACAAGAGGGATATGCTGTTGATGGTGAGTTTTAGTACTTTTCTGCTCAAAAGCTACGGTTTTGACTACGAAAATCATGATTTCTGGGCAATTTTTGGAACTTATCTTCTTAGTTATTGAAAAATTAACCATGGAGATGAACTCTCATTTTCAAACTGAACATGACAAACTTCCTTTCTTTTCCAGACGTATGCTAACAACGTGGCAGTGCGTTTCAATATTGGAGAACACGAAACGTCCACATTCGCCATTCCCAAGGAAGATGTTGTTTCGAAGCCAACCCTCTTTCAAGAAATCTTCTTCAAGGTGAGTTTTGATTTTGAAGAGTAAACTTTCGTAACGATTGTTTTTCAGCAGATCAAAAACTCTTACAACACGCTCTTCATCGATCATCGTAGCACCCACGTCAAGCGGATTGAACTCTGTAGAGGAAAAAGTAAAATTGGAGCGCAGTTTCAAGTTGAGACAAGCCAGAAACACTAAGGACATCATTTTAATTTTTTTTCTCAATTTTTTTATTTTTGTTGTTTTTGTTGTCTTTAATAAAACTATTGTACTACACTTTTCTAAATCTTTTCATTAAAACAAAACGAGAAATGGTTATGCTTGTGTGAATGAATTGTTAGCAGAAAGCCGAAAAACTCGATCCTGATTGGCTTTAGGTGGAAATATGGATTCCCTCAATTGTCGATTACTGAACAATAATATTGCAGCTGATCTAAAGATTTAACTTTCAGTTATTGTAGTTTATAGTCTGTCTTACCCTACTGTAAAACAATCGAATGCCAGAAATTGACAAGTAAACAATATACGAATGTCTGTGTTCCAAGCAAGCTCTTATTGCTGGCATAAGTGGTTCGAGAAGCTCTGGCTCTCTCAACTTGCACAAGAATCTCAATGTGGATCCACGAACGAATTCATTTGGATGTTGAAGATCTTTTCTGTTGTCGTCACACACGAGTATCATCTCATGAAGAAGTTTTCCATTCGAATCTGTCTTTGGTACACATTCCCAGAAGATAAGCAATGTCTTTTTGAGAGTGTGATCGTTGGAAGGAAGACAAAAACGAATGACATACATCAGCACACACGCCGTTTCCATCGAAGGTAGGAAAGCGCGCCCTAATGCTAAATTGATAATTTCGCTGCGTACCTCAATTTTGAGCGAATTTTTTCAACCGAATTTTTAGGGAAATGGAGCGAAACTGAGTATTCAACGTTTTTATCATTAGAGCGCGCTTTCCTACCCTCGATGGAAACGCGTGTGTCAGCATACTCTGTGATGTCTTCTCTCCATTGAGAATCATGTAAATCAATTTTTTGAGTGATTCCGTTAGCTCTTTATCGCCTCCTTTCTCGAATTTCTCTTTCAACTGCGACTCCGATGGGAGTTCTGTGTCGCTAGGCACATGAATTAGTGTGTAGCATGGCAATTCTCCAACACAAACGCTTGCAGCGAGGCAACTGAAAACAGTGGAGTTTAGAGAAAAAATAACTTTATGAAAGGCACAGAAAATAAACAGAGATCGACAAAAAGGGGAAAAAGACCATCAAAAAAACATGTACAGAGACATAAAGTGTACAGAGACATAAAAACATGTACAGAGACATAAAGTGTACAGAGACATAAAAACATGTACAGAGACACACAGAGACAGAGACATAAAGTGGGAGAACAGAGACAGAAAGGCGAAAAGAAAGAGCAAAACGGTTACAGGCGAGAACCCCGACAAAAAGAAAAAAAAAATCATTAAAAACATGCGAAAAACGACTTGCGAAAAGAGACAGAAAGGACATGCATGACATGACAGTTGGGCCAAAGACAAAACGCGAGACGATGACGATGACGATGACGAGTTGATGGGTGGACGAGTTGATGTGTGCAACGGAGCGCGCTTTCGCATTTAAATGTAAAACCCTCCATTTCCATCTTCGACTTCTCTTGACACGGCATAAATCAACCACGCTACAAGTTCTAAGGCGATACTCTGCAATATTCTGTATTTCAAAGTTATTTGACAAGCAAATTTACCGAAATATTGTTCTTGTCGCCCGACATCAAGACTAGACTTTCATAGACTGGATTATGTGGAAGACGAAGCTTCCAGAACATCCACACCATTTGTTTTGCAAGTTCGGAAACGAGCATACTTGGCTCACGATCTTTTTTTTCTTCACAATAACGCTTCTTCATCTTTTCCTCCATTTTACCGACGAACGCGTTCAAAATATCGAGATCACATACTTTATCCGCTGCTATTTCTGCATCCTGTTTCACCACCACTCGCTTGATACATTCCGCATTTGGCAGCTTCGATACGAACTTGGTAAGTGCCTTTTGTACATCTGATACAAGTCGTTTTGTTGGATCAGCGACATGATGTATTTTAGCCTTGACTTTTCCAGGATAGACGTCTAATAAAATATCATCATTTCTCTTATTTGTTGCATCAACGGTTCTTTGTTTCGCTTCAGCCTCATTCACATCAACCTCCTTTCCATTCACCTTACTGATTTCTTTTTGAGCTTCTGGTTTCGAAATGTCTCTTTTCTTAGAGGACTTTTCCTTCACTTGCTTCTGTTTCGAACTCTTTGCTGAATTTGAGAAAGGCTGTGCCTTTTCCAACTCTACTTTTTTTGTATTTTCGACCGTTTCCAGAACCAATCCATTATCATCAAATCTTGTTCTTTTCCTGAAATTATAAATTTAAAAATTCTAGAATAGTGTCAAATCTCACTTACTTGTCTCGATATTCTTCTGGCACTTTTGATCCGGTTCGCTTGGCGATTCTCAATTTGTTGATGTCAGGAAGATCTTCACTCCAGATCCTTCCCATCACTTTTATCAAACTGCAATCATTCAACTAATTTTCAGATGATAAACTGTAATAATTACCAGTCCCTTAGCTGCCTATGGCTAAGTTCAATCGCGTGTTCTTTTCTGGTAATCACTTGGACAGTCGGAAAGATGAAAAATTTGGAATTGTACAATTTCTTCTTTTTATCATATCTCAACAGTAGATTGTACATTTGATTGCAGGCGTAGTCGAGAACCGCTAAAAAAAATAATACAGTGAGTTTAACCGAAGTGATTTTCAATATCTTTTCTCATCAAATCGAACAAAAAACATGTTGAAAACAAACATGTGTTCTATGAATCTCAATCAGTTTCATTTTCGATAAATTCAAAAACTTTTCAAAGAAATAGCGAGATTTAAAAAGAACTATTTGTCAGTTGATTTCAGTACTTCTTTCCTTCCTTTTCCCTAACTGAGGTATTTGAAAGAAACACGATGATTTCAGAATATCTAATTACAGTACTGATACAGTAACCCATCAAACAACCCCATACTTACCTCTTTCGGTGTATTGACCTCTTTGTCCCATTTTCAATAAATTATGTGGTACGGAGAGATGACGGAGAGGGAAACAGTAAGTTACATTCACGTGAAATGGAAGGGAACGTGAATGATTAGCGAATAGGACACTTCAATGACGTGGTGACACGTCAATGCCAGCCAGGACGTGCCGTTCCAATTTCAGACGTGATAGGAAGTAAACGATTCTGGTGGGAGTTCTGTCAATTTCTGTGTCGAGGCAACTGAAAAATAGAAATTTGAGTATTAAAAAAACTTAATGAGCGATCCACGAGTAAATTTATATTGATAAATGAGGAAATAATACTTCGGGCTGATATTCGACTGAAAAATGGCTGAATTATGTCAAAACTGATTTTACCAAAAAAAATGTTTTTTTTTCCGGCACATAATCATTTCTGATCGAAGTTTTCTCTGTCAATAAACGTTTTTAGAAGCAATAACGAATTTTTCGAATAGAAAATCTGAAAAGACGATACTCTTCCAACTTCTTCGTTTTAGAACTCGTAAGTTTCAGCTCTCCTATCATTTAAAGTAATGCTTCTTTCAGCGATGAGCAAGTTCATGGAAGCTAATGCTGAAGATAAGATTCACGTGAAAGTTGTAGAAGCCGAGTACTACTACGTTCACACAGAGCATGGAATAAATGGAACAAAACAGTCCATTAATGCAAGCACGCTCCATTGAACAAACCGACTGCGCGAAATTCAAATTTCAATTTTTGTTTTGTTTTTAGAAGATGCAAAATAATTTTTTTTCTTTAATCGTTTTAAAATTGTTTTTACATTTTACAGAAGCAAACAATTAAATGAAGTATTCATAAATTTGTTGGAAATACATCAAAAAACTGAAAATTCAACGGAGTAGTGACATAGCCTTACCGGCTCAATAGTGTCTTTCAGTGATGCAATAGTATCTTGGCTAGTATATTTTTTAAAAAATATTAAGCAAGTTTTTGGAAAAATTTTATTATAAAAAAACGATTATTTTATTAACTTGATAACGTGACGAGTGCAGCATGACGGAAGGAAGCGACGAAGACGATGACGGAATTCCTGGTAGAAATGGTCCCTGAAAAATGAACTAAACTACGGGAAAATAAATTATGGAAGTTAACAGATAGGAAAAATAGACCTAAAAAAAGATCCTGTGGTAGCTGTTGACTCCGGAAGATGAAGAAGAAGACGAAGAAGAGCGGATGGATCATCTGAAAGATAATTTTGATTTGCGAATAAATAATGAATTGAAGTGTTCTGAATTTGTGACTGTTTCCGTGGGAATTTGTGCTCTCTTTCCTATATTTGAAAAACGTTTTAGAAATTAGATGATAAATCTGATCAATTCATCTGATCTCAATATGGATCCTAGTAACCGAACCATCAAAACCCGAAGCAAATGATCACATTTCTGCAAGGTCAAATGGTTCGCATTCGTGATTTTCATGGGAAATTGATGGCGGAAGCTGATGAGTTGAGAGAGTATAAGAAGAGCAGCGAGGATAAGCTGAAAGATTACGATATGGTTCACGGGAAGATGATGAGATTAGAGAAGGAGAACGAGCACAATGTCGAAGAGATGGGAAGACTCCGAGCAATGATACAAGAACATTCTAAATGCGGGGAAAGTATGAGACAAATGTTGATAAAGCAAGAGGAAATGGAGAAATTTCGAAAGGTGCATTTTGAGATTTGTAGGGATTTTGAATAAATGTTGATTCAGAAAGTGTGTCAATGAGGGCGAGACCCTCCATCAAAAGCAAAATCAACAGTCTCAATATGTTCTGGAAATGGAATTGCAGAAAAAAAGTGCATTGAATTCGGCTGCTGAGTTCAAAAAAGAGGCGGAAACATTGCGATCCCAGATTAGAAATCTCAAAATCAGTATTGAGTATCACTCACAGCAGAACAAAAGAAATGAAGAAAAAAAGGCTGGTATGAAGGAACAGTTGAAAGAGAAAGATACAGTTGTCAGCAAAAAGGTGAAGAATCTGAAAGAGATGAAAGAAAGGGCATTATGAGAAGATCAGAAATGATTCCATATGATTTTTTAACCAGTCAAAGAGGAAAACGAGATAGAATCAAAAAAGGATATTCCTACCTTCTAAAACTAGCAGGTCTAGTAGACTATTTACTTCCATTGGTTGATTTTTGTTTTAGTCCAATATCAAAACATTTCTACCAGGACCTTCTTAACGCTCTCAATAAAAATAACATCTACAAATGGAAACTAACTCCGAGAGAGGCTTTCCAAGCCTACCATGGTGGAAGGCTCACTCGAGCAAACTATAGAATGATCAAAAAAGATTTAAAAGAATTTGGAGCACTGGACCCTTTCCCGATCCTTCAAAACATTCAGGATATCGAGAAAGAAGTCTATCCGTCAGACAGTTTCACCACTTTTGAAACAGTTGATCAGAAGGACAAGAAGGCTCCAGTTGTTGTTTCACATTTAGTAAATATTGAAAAATCACTCACCAGACGAGTTGAGTATTTGATGAAGATGAAGAAAATGACCCTTGAAGATCTGAACGAGCTATGGGTTACACTGCTTGGTAGTTTCATAATAAAGTTGACTCTGGAAATTAAAACTATTTAGGAGACAAAGGTGGTCCAGAAATGAAACGCCAACCCATAAATGTACCTTCTTTTCAGGTTCGTCTACCGAAAACTACAAAATCTCCGCTGGATTCAACACATTCTGATGCTCTTTCCGGATATGGTTTTGTACCGAGCCTTTAGATGTGAAGGACCGCTCACAAGATTCGCATTTGTAAAGGTCAGTTCCTTCGGACACTTCCTGCTTCTCCTTGAGATGTCTTCTCACACTTTTCGGGATGGATTGATAGTTACAGTCATCAAGAGGACATTTCACACTGCAACCATTCAAACTCATTTTGAGCGAAAAAAAAATTCCAATGACAAAATCAGGCTTTTATACTCTCTCTTTTTCACCCTTCCATGGGAAATTCCACCCACTTAAAGTAAAAACCTCTGCTTTTTCAATGCTATTTCGGATCCCAATCGTGGGAAACTACCGATTTTCCCACACTTTTCCCGGTGCCTTTCAGTTGAAAGTTATTTCTTTTCGGCTGGCTTCAGCACCCTGAATTCCTGGTTCTTTTGCACCTAATAGTTCTGTAAAACACAATAATTTTTTTTCAGGAATCTCCAAGCTCATCTACTTCTTCCTGATCTTCTTCTCCACCTTCCCTTCATCTCCATTCCCACGAAACTCTTTTTTTTTAGGTAAGAAAATCTCTTGAATTGTTCCGTATTCTTTAAATACCGTTGGTTTTGATCAGAAAACATTCAGGTAACCCGCCACGTCATCTTCGATTTAAAAAAATTTATTTGAATTCAATCATTGCACAGAGGGTACTCGATTTTAGAACTGCAAAATATAAAACTGCCACAAAATAGAACTCGCTACAAAAAAGAACTGCGTAATTTAGAACTTCATCAAATAGAACTGCTACAAAATAGAATTCCTGAAAAATAGAACTGCCACAAAATAGAACACTGTGCGGCGGAGCGCGTTGTTTTCGCAAGCGCTCCTGGTCTTAGTTCTGAAAATTTTTATATCAAGTCACCACTTAAAATGAAGCTAGGAAGCTTGTCTAGCGTTTAAGAATATGAACTTTTTGAAAAAACATTTCTAAACTTCAGAAAATGCAGAAGAACAAAACGCGCTCCATCGCACTGAGTTCTATTTTGTGGCAGTTCTATTTTGTGGCAGTTCTATTTTTAGCAGTTCTATTTTAAAAAGTTATATTTTGTAGCGGTTCTAAATTACGCAGTTCTTTTTTGTAGCGAGTTCTATTTTGTGGCAGTTTTATATTGTGCAGTTCTAAAATCGAGTACCCTCATTGCACACAAATAAGTTATTTTAAATTTTCAAAAATTATTCGTTGCTTTTCTTCTTAACCGAGTGCCGAATTCTTCGTCTTAGCCATTTCCTGCTCTTTCGCCTCTTTCGCCGCCTTTTCATCCTCCTTGGCTTTTCTACTTCGGTCTTCAAGAATCAAAATCTTATCTTGGCAGGGTTTCACAAGATCTTCAACTTTGAAATTTTTGGCATCCTCAATGAGTTCTCTGCATTCTTCGATGTTGTCTGGAAGTTTTGTCACACCTCGCTGGAGAAAGTCAATTATCGTTTGGATTTTGTCGTTCCTATGCTTGATGATGAGCGTGCCTCATGCGTCCTTGACATTCTGAAAAAAAATTACCGTACAAATATGCTTCTAAAAATTGAACCTCACTTTATAAAAAAATCTCTTGAAATAGGCTCATCTTCGAAACGACAATTTCCTTTGAGACAGCGTAAGTCGAAACATCCATGGCACCCTGATCGACCAATGCGCCTTCACCGAGGGTGCTGGCTTACTTCTCGTGAACTGCGTCGCTTGCGTTTTACCACTCTAAATCGTGTCTCTAGGCCATGTTCGATTGAAACGAGCTACGACGGAACTTTGAACAGGTTTTTTTCAATTTGTTTGTTTTTTCTCATATGTAAACGTAAAAAATCGCTGAATACCTAAAAAATGATAATTTTTCAGGTGATGCAACACGAAGGAAACGAAGAAAGGCGATGCGACACGGAGGAAACGAAAAAATAGATAGTGGATTGCGGTTAGACAGCAAGAACAGCTAATTCTTCTCCGATAGAATTTATTTTCAGGTAAATTACGTCTGGAAGCATCGAGTTGAATATAGAAGGTGGTGAATCACGATGGCTGATGAAGATGTCGAGGTTTGGTGGACGATTTCATAGGAGAAAAAGGAGCGAGTGGAAGCGAAGAAAGAAGATTTTTATGGAAAATGCGAAGTCTATTATGGGAAATTTTTTGAAGTATAGATGCGATTAGTCGTGAATATACTCTAAATACTTCTCCGCCTAAATTTTTCAGGTTGGAATACGAACATCAATTGAAGAAGACAGCTGTGACACAAGTTTTTATTGAGAAGAAACAGAAGAATTAAGGAAGGACGAACCAAGAGCTTCCAGAATCGAAAAGAAAGTTGTAGTTGCTCATGGTTTTGACAACCAATGCAGCTTTCATGTGAGGAGTACGAACCGCAACCAGTTTAACGTGAAGGGAATTGATGACCGCGTGCAAATGCTTCAATGCTTGCTCAGTGACTGCTCCCCGAGAGCGATGAATTCGAAGATAAGGAATCAGATGACAGCAGAGAACGTGTAATTTGGTGGTAATTGTTGAATCTGGTTGTAAAGCTTTGAGATTGTCACCGAATTCTTTGATAGTTGTCTCGAGCTCATCGATTTCCAAATCAGTCTGCCATTTGTTGCAAGCACTGCTCATAACTTTTGCAAGATGAAGCATAACGTGTTCCACCAGTTCCAATTCGTCAGAGAATTCGCGTGGAAAACATTCAATGACTTTTCGAATGTTGTCGGGACGGAGAAGCTTTCGAGCTTGGTTCCCAGTCAACTTTTGATACCAAGTTCTTGTATCACAGTCAAAAGATCTCAAAACTCCAAGTTTCTTGGAAATGTTCATTTTGGAAGTATTCACAATTCCTTCTTGCATAGCGGAATCTCGGGTATGTTTCACTTCCAACAATTTTGACAATTTGATTTAGTGATGTTTCATTTTTTGTTCTTTCTTCCTTCAGCCTAGTTGTCAGTCCCAAAACTCTATTCTCCAGCCTATGATTCTCGTTCTCTTTTTGTTCCAATTTTTGCTCCATCTCTTTTTTCTCTTCTTTCAACTTCTCAATTATAACTTCTTGTTGCACTTGTTTCTCACGTGATTCTTCTAGCTTCACGATGCATTGTGATAGTTGCTCACGTAGTTCAACCTTGGGTCTTTCATATTTGTTGTGCATTTCATCTCGACCATTTTTCAGTCTAGATTCTAGAATCTTTTGCTGGCGGGATTTTCGGCCCATTTAATGTAATTGTTTACTATGTTTTACATTTCCTCCAGGTTCCCTTCATTCGCCTTTAACCTCCTTTTTATTCCACTGACCTTTCTATAGAAATGAATGACTTAGTCGAAATACCCGAACTATTTGTGACCCGTATTAATTGCCCAGAGGTTCGTTTCTGAAATACGGGTCACATATAGTTTCTTACAATGTAAATCAAGAGCAACATTCGAAGACATTCATCAACCAAACAATCATTTCATTTCCTTAACATTCTACTTTAGAATTCATTGTACAATCTAAACTTTTTTAAAATTCAGAACATTGCTTCCTGTTTCTCTTTCTAATTCTGAAATTTTCCATTTTTCAATCTCTAATTCACTCTCCGAGGAGGCACCATATTTAACATTTTTGGGCTCTTTTCTTCAGAAATTAGCATATCTGAAAACGTGTAAGGAAAAAACTTGAAAATATTACGTTTGAATTTTTTTATTGATAAGAAAACAATATTTTGTACTGAAAAAAATAATTTAAAAAAATTAAAAAACACAACTTCGTTCCTGGCTCGTTTCTCGTGACACGACTCTCGCGCAAAACGCTACTTTGCCGCTTCAGGGTGGTGTGACATCATACATTTCGATATGAAACAACACTTCCGTTTTGTCAGCATATTCCTGAAAAAGAATTGCAGTTAGTAATTTTTAAGTTTCAAATCAAAGTCTATTTCCACTGTAAATTTCCCAGTCATTGCAAAATTGAGATCTAAAAACTCTTCAGATTTTCAGTTTTTGTCACAAAATCGATTTGTTTTTGAGAAATAAAGAATAAAAACTCACATCTATTAGTTTTTTTCTCTCATCCATTTGATGTTGAATCTTCTGGATGCACGTCTTTAATCTGTAGAACTTTGCTTCGTGTAACAGACGGCGACGATTATCACAGGAAAAAGGAACTTCTCCATTTTGGAGAAGAAGGAGGAGTTGCTCCAAGACGACAGGATCCCTATCCCACTCGAACTTTCCTTGACTGTATGATATTTGTCCCTTGTGAGTTGCCTTTTTGATGAAATTCTTGAAGTAGTTGTAAGTTGCCGAGTTGACTGGGAAGGTACGACCTCGTACAACACACCACTTGTCAACGACCTGAAAAAAAAAAAACATTGACTTCTTTTACCAAATCTTGCTTGATTAGAGAATAGAATCTTCAGTCATAACGAAAAGCATGAAAACGTCGAAAAACCATCAAAACGCACGAAATAAAATTAAACTCCGTATCGCACGCTAATGATGCGCAATCAACTGTGTTTGCAGTGCAAGCTCGCTCTACTGAACGCTTTTGAAAAAAAAGTTTTTTTTTTAAATCTCAATGGACTGATTTTCACTCCGTGATGGAATCAAGGCAATTGTTGTTGTTGAAGATGCCTCTCCAAAAGGAACAACCACTCCGCATTTTGTCAAATTGGCAATGGCTCAAAGTGATTCGAGTCCAACTGGATAAATTCTTTTCGAATGAGAAATTTGTTTGAATTGGAGTTGTAATTAACTTTTGAATATTATGGTGGTCTTACCTGATTCTTATTGAATTAGGGTTGTGAGAGAAACGAACAATTGTAGAATTGTGCATGATACGTGGAATACAAAAGAACACCTAATGAAAACATTGAACACACACTTCATCAAATTGACACATTTTCTTTTTCGAAAGTTACAAATTTACATAAAAACAACTCATCTGCTTTCAATGCAATTCATTGGAAGAAATTGCTGAAATTCAATGTTTCTTTTTTGTTTCAAAAAATATAATAATGATGAAATCATTTTAAGAGCCTCTTTTTAATACTTTTTACAAGCATTTCATTCACTTTCTGCTATTTGCAAACCTAAAAGTTCAATTGAAATTTTTTGAAGGTTACTGTAAGCTGTACACAGCGATGCGAAAATGCACAAGCGCCAATTTCTCAACTTGTTGTTTTTGTCATCATTCTGTCGAAATGGCCACCATTTCGCCGATTTTTCTTAAGTTTTTCAGCAGTTTTTTGAATTTAAAACGGGTTTATCAATAAAGTTCGTACTCTTTCGGCTGATCGCACCGAAATTATCGCTTTCGAGCCGAACATTTGCTGTAAAAAGACGTAGCCTGAATCGATTCGGTTTTGGCAGCGTACACATGCGATTTTTTGCGATATTTCGTGTCTTCTGTGATATTCATAAAATATCCGGTGATTTCTTTAAAATTCCGTAATTTTCAGTCTGAAAATGGCTCCAACACCAACGCCGCTTCCGCCGGTCCCATTGACGGGTCAACCAGTCAGCATTCTTCATGAAGAATCAACAGAAAACAGTCTTCGCTGCTTTTGGCGTACAAAAGTCGATGATCTCCAGGTAAGCTTTAAAGAAAATGCGAGATTTTTAAATGTTAATCGATGTAATTTTTCAGGAAGAAGTAAAAGAAAAGGAAGCGAACAATCGTCGTCTTCAAGCTCAAATGAGTGAATTGCATGGAAGATTAGGATTGTTGAAAGAAGAGATCAATATGCTATGTGAGCAAGGATGTAATGTTGGTGAAGTATGCAAACAAATGGACAAGGATAAAGTGCTTGTGAAGAATCACCCGGATGGAAAATATATCGTTGAAGTCGACGAATCAGTCGATAAAACTGAATTGACAACTGGAGCACGTGTTGCATTGAAAGCCGATAGTTATAAGATTATGTCAATACTTCCGAGTAAAGTTGACCCATTGGTGTCGCTTATGATGGTTGAGAAAGTGCCCGATTCGACGTATGAAATGGTTGGAGGACTTGATACACAAATTAAAGAAATTAAGGAAGTTATTGAGTTGCCAATCAAACATCCCGAATTGTTTGATGCGCTTGGAATTGCTCAACCAAAAGGTGTTCTTCTCTATGGACCACCGGGCACTGGAAAGACATTGTTAGCACGTGCAGTTGCACATCATACCGAGTGCACTTTTATTCGTGTTTCCGGCTCGGAACTCGTTCAGAAATACATTGGAGAGGGTGCGAGAATGGTAAGTGAATCGGGGTGTTTGGCTGAAGATGGCTCTCGATTGGTTTGACGAGTGAGCTGGCGGCGTTGAAAGTTTGGGAAATTAGTGGATGACGAGAGAGCGTGGGATAGCAGAGATAACAGTGCTATCATGGCACTCGAAATATGAGATACGAAGAGAAATTCGCATGTACGATCAGCGAGTATGAAACATCTACCGATAACGTAACTTAAACTCAATACAGACCAACAAACAGCAAGCTAAGACAACGTTCTCTTTGTTTCTCATTTTTTGCGCGCTGCGACGTCCTCTCTCGTCTCCGTCAGCCGTGAACATTGCGAACGTTTAGAGCGATCAGCGCTGTCAATCTCGCTGCTTCTCTACTGTTCCCCGCTTTTCATTTCGAGCTCTGTTTCACAAAACCAAACGAACTTCCCTCAATTCTACGCTTTTGCAGGTTCGTGAACTATTCGTAATGGCTCGTGAACACTCGCCATCAATCATTTTCATGGATGAAATTGATTCAATCGGATCATCTCGTATTGAAGGATCACGTGGCGGAGACTCAGAAGTACAGAGAACAATGCTCGAGTTACTCAATCAATTGGACGGTTTTGAGGCTACCAAGAACATCAAAGTGAGTGATTCGTGCTCTAATTATATTTCTCATCCCTGGTTTCAGG
Source organism: Caenorhabditis doughertyi (assembly GCA_963572265.1). Classification (NCBI taxonomy): domain Eukaryota; kingdom Metazoa; phylum Nematoda; class Chromadorea; order Rhabditida; family Rhabditidae; genus Caenorhabditis; species Caenorhabditis doughertyi. The sequence goes on from OY751554.1 coordinate 13,301,011, forward strand.
TTATCATGGCCACCAATCGAATCGACATTCTGGACGCTGCCCTTCTTCGTCCAGGCCGAATCGATCGTAAGATTGAATTCCCGGCTCCGGATGAGAAGGCACGTTTACAGATTCTAAAGATTCACTCGCGACGAATGAACTTGATGCGTGGAATTCGAATGGATAAGATTGCTGAACAAATTCCCGGAGCATCTGGAGCAGAAGTGAAGTCTGTGTGCACAGAGGCTGGAATGTTTGCTCTACGCGAAAGACGTGTTCATGTCACACAAGAGGACTTTGAGATGGCTGTTGGAAAAGTGATGAAAAAGGATTCGGACAAGAATATGTCCGTCAAAAAGCTGTGGAAATAATCGTCTTCTTTTGTGCGCATGTGTGTATTTATTCCCTTCCCTCTCCTCTTTTTATATGTTGCCTTACTTTGTCAAAATTGTGACCCTTTCAATTATGTTTTTGTTTATTTGCAATGAAATCTAGAACTCCTGAGAACATCTTTTTCGTTTGTTTTTCACGCTTTGGCAGTTTTCCAGGAAGCGTCAACAAGTCTTTTGCAACGAGCAGTGTTTCTCCAAAGCAGATTCAGAAAGAGCAGACGATGTCTTTGGTACTTTTTGGCTAAAAGAAACTGTTGAATTATAAATGCAACAATAATATCGAAACGCTTAATGGAAGAGAAGAACAGCGTGACGTGGAGAATTGAAGCGAAACTTGGCGGGGGGAATCTTCTGGAGAAGAAATGCTCTGAAACGGCAAAAGTAGAAACAAAATATAGTCGGCGCAAGCGTTTGCATATGCGCTCTATTCTAGTTACGCCCACTTTAGACGAAATAGTTCTCATATCCGAGAGAGCGCCAGGCACGCAGAGTTGTCTGCGCTTCCTCGTTCGCGCACTCTATATGCCAAAGTGGGCGTAACTAGAATAGAGCGCTTATGCAAGCGCTTGCGCCGACTATAACAAGCAAATGGAATAGAAGTCAAGGGACTTTGTGAGAAAGAATACAAGGCAGAATGTTTGTTTGTATCATACACACCCTAGAAACAATTTGTACCATTGGATAGAGTTTTTTCCCCTTTACACATTTTTTTGTTTTTATTTTGTTTTATCACAGAAACATCCGACTTTCTGGTGTTATTATCCACGCCCGCGGCTACTGATGCGCGATAGTGTTAATCAGGGTAAGCGAGAATGCGTCCAGTGCTAATGCCGAGTCTCCGGGTGAATTTCGATTGAGAATCATCAACAACAGAACAACAAAAAATTAAAAACACACTTTATTAAAAACTGGATATTGAGAAACATAAAATAGAAGCAATTTAGGTGACAAAAAGGTAAAAAAGAAGGGGTATTGTTGAAAACAACTGTTGAAATGACAATAAAAAATACGTTGGTAGTGGGGGGAAAATTTTAAATTGAGATTTAAGGGAAACTGTGAGGCTATAAGAGCCGGATAGAAACAAAAAGCATAAAAAAGGAGAGCAGAGGGAAAAAACAACATAACAAGAAAATGAAAAATACGATAAAAGACAATAAAAAGTCAAGTGGAAACAAGTGTTCCATTGACAAGAGGCTTTGTGAGAAAGGTTCTCGGGTTTAGCGTGAGCTTGAGAAAATGGATGGCTCATTGGAAGAAAAGACTGCATCCGAGTACCAACTGGACGAAGTGTACGGTTCTTGTTGAGAGCTGAAAAGACAAAATAATTGAATGCATTGAAATAAAGTAAAACTTACATTCCTGAAGAACGATAGTCGAACGTCTTGCTTTTATCTCGTTGTTTTACTTTCAAAACACCATGAACACTTTCCAGAGTTGTCAAACACTTTCAGCACCTTCAGAATTATTTTCAGAGTCTCGAACTCTTCCAGCCTTTATAGTAATTTCAGCACAACTAGCACTACAAGAGTTCACTACTACAGCTTCATCTTCGATATCTCTATTCACAAACTGCAACAAAGACTTCCACGCGTCCATTTCCAACCATTCACTTTTCCAAAATTCCCATCCATATGGTCTCCTAATCGAATCAACACCTCTATAAAACCAACCCTTTCCCTCTCTCCTATCATTTTGTTTGCACAAAATGCGCTCCCCAACTATTATTATCCTTCTTGTCTTCTTCTTTGGTTTGACTTCTGGAACCACTTACTTCCAAACCATGGATAGAATGAAGATGAAGCTGCAATCACAAATCAACTGGATTCTCCAATCAGAAGTCGATCACGACGAGGAACTTTACCATGAGCTTGTTGTTCCAAGATCCGGTATCTTTAATCAGAAACTCTGTTGAAAACAGAAAGATAATTTCCAGCTGCTGATGAATACTTAGCCGGTCAAAAACACCACGTGGAGTCTGTCGTTGTTATGGATGCATTTGTCAGTGATGATGGAAATCTTGTTCATGGAACTGGATATGTTACAGAAGCTACTCAACAGTATTATGTCAGAATGGGAATGGTAAAGGTAAGTTGTAGCTGAAGAATCGTGGGATATCAAAGGAAGTGTCCGTGGCTAAAAACAATTCGTTACAGGACGAGGGAAGCAGAACCGACTTTGTCATGTTCGATTGGGTTCTCTGTGCAACAGCTAACTGTGAACTATAATTTATACATTTTTTGAAATAAACAAGATTTCAATTTCTTCTTGTTACATCATTTTATGTAGAGATGCTCTCCGATATATGTTTGAGGTGGATCGGTCTCTTTGAATACATTCTGACTGATGGAGCATTTCTAGTTATGCCTCACTTTTGCTGTAGCTAATAGAAAGTCAAGAAGTTGTGTCGTTTCGAATAGTTTTCAGTCAACGACACAGGTGTTCATAAATTACTCATCAATCGTGACCTTTTGGCTAAAGCGGCCAAGTTCAGAAATTGACTAACATTGTAAACTTCTAACCTTTTCTGAATCTTTCCACTTGATATAAAAACTCTGTCATCATTTATACTTTAATGTAAAATTGAATACTGTAATCAATGATCATTTCAAAAAACTTCATCTCCATTCGTTCCTTCGAATATTTGAGAAACCGTCGGGACTTCCCACGAGTTATTGCTCCATCCTCCAACCAACCATTCCTTTCCGTTCCCATGAGTAGGAGGAAACCAACCATTCCTTGGAAACTCCGCCCCCTCCTAATCGAATCATCTTTCCTATAAAAGGAGCTTCTATTCCCTTTTTTCTTATCATTCTTCACTTTCTTTGAAGATGAATTCTCCAACTATTCTTCTTCTTCTCTCTGCCTTCATTGGACTCTCTTCTGGTATCATCTACTTCCGAAAGGAGCATATTGAGAAGGCTCAAACTCAAGCCAATCTCATCGTTTTTGCTCATAATGAGAAGAACATTGGCCTTCTCTACAAGCTCATCCCATTTGGACAAGGTAATCCTTTTTTATTTGAGGTAAAGTCAGATATTTCTAATTCTAGACATCGATCGTTACCTTGCTGACCATTCGAATCAACTCAAAGTTTACATCGGACAGGCTAAGGAATACGCGGACGGAGTGATCAGAGCCATTGCATTTGTTATCGAAGGATCCGGAGATGATAAGAAGTATTATCGTGCTGAACTCACAATGACCAAGAGCCCATCCAGTCCAACTGGATACATCATGAGCAAGGGATACATCTGTCATAATGCATGCCAGTTGAGAGATGAGCCACGTGGATTCTTCTAATTGTATTTTTGTGACATAAATTGAAATAAATTGTGAACATTTATGAATGCCAAGTTACAGTAAGACAGGGTAGAAAGTGAAGCGCTCGATTGAAAAGTTTATTACTAAAGAAAAATTTGAAAAAAGTTCATTGATCCTACTTCTGCTAGGTATCTTCGACAGAGCAACATCCTGAATCGGCGACGACACGATAATCTCCTGGACAGGTTCCGAAGATGGCTGGCATTGGTTCAGAACGGCATGCATAAGCGTCGACATCTGAAATTGAAGTTTCCGAAAGTGACGTCCAGTAGAGTCACGGATTATTTCACTTTCCATAGACATCATCCTTAGGACAACAATGATAGTCTTCGTTTACCAAAACCTCTCCATCAGGACAATGACCTCCGACAGAAAGATTCATCTGAGACTTGAACGATGTGTTAGCGGCTTCTGAAAGAGTATAATAAGGCGGTTCAGTTCTGAGATCCGGCATACTCATTGAGTAGGGCTCCAGGCTCTTGTAAACAATATCACTCACCCATAGCCATAACCATGAAGAGAGCAGAGACAGCGAGAACCTTGAACATGATTGGGGGAATTCCCGGATTGGAATTAAAAGTGACTTTTACACCACTCCATCCTCTTTTATACCAATTGCATTTAGATTTTTGGTTCCATTTTCAGAAGGAATTTCCCCCAAAAAAGACAAACTCATAGAGCTGAAACAACAGAATAGCGAGACCGAAGTGATGGTCGATCAAACTAGTGTAGACAATTGAATACACAAACTACGAAACAGTTTGAGCTTTAATCAGATACATGAATCCGGGAGAATGCGTGTGTGGGTAGGATATTATAGTCTAAAGTTTGTTTTTGAAATCTGATTCCCGTTGTTCTCTTCACTGGTCACTTTTCTTGAGGATATTGACATTTTCTTGACAAAAGAAACTATGTAACATCTCTGGCTTCACATCTCATGCTTCATCTTTTCTGAAAGGATGACCGCACAAATGATAGCTAACAAGATGAAAACTTCTTATTAAAAATCAGTCCAATAAATATGTTTTCATTTTGTTCCAATTTCATCATTGAAGAGTCAAAAGATAACAAATAAGTTTATTTCAATTCATTATAAAGAATAGTTACGTTTCTCAAATTTCCTTGCGAGTTGGAAGACTTTTGGATACATTCTAATTGATTCTATTCTTTCATAATGAGACCACCCTAATTGTCGCGCCTGCGGCGCTTCAACAGGCTGGTCAATATTGTTTGTCGCTGCGCTCCTCACTTTTTTAACTGGTCGCGGCTACGCTGCTCCATAGAGCCGAATTTGAAGTGCTAGGTTTACAAATGATAATTTTTTTCGGAAAGTGATTTGTTCCCCAGGGTAGGGTTGTTAATGGTCGCCTTTTTGGAAATGAAGGCGCCTTTATTTTTCACGTTAAAGGTTCCGAAAACCTTTTTCATTTTTTTGAAAGGCGAGGGAAACCTTTATTTTTAAAAACAGGCGTTCAACGCCTTTGAAAAACCTGTACTTTTTGAAAAAAGGCGAAGGCCGCCTTCACCTTAAAAATAAAGGCGTAAGGCGCCTTAATTCGCCTTTTTTAACAACCCTACCCCAGGGAGTCAAAGGGGAAGTTCACGGCTATTTGAATATCCGCGCTGCGAACATCCCGATAGAGATACGGACATACGCCTCTGGCTTTTTATATTTAGGAATGATTATGGTATCTATTCCATAATTTCAATAAAACAATGTGATCATCAGAGAGGCATATTGTAATCGGATAACTCGTGGTACTTCCAAGTTTAACTCAATAAAAGATCATCAAATTTAGGGTAGATGCTATGAAGAAAACTAACTACAAACTTTGAAAAACTAGGTATTTTGTTTTCTTGTGTTTCTTTTCCGCAAAACAGAAAACGTAATGCTCGATGAAAAAAGTTTATTACTATGATAAAAATGAAATCAGTTCAATTATTCTACTTTTGCTTGGCATAGGTGTCTTTGACAGAGCAACATCCATCATCAGAAACAACGATGAATCCACCTGGACAGAATCCACCAAGAGCTGGCAGAGGATCAGAACGGCATGCATGGGCATCAACGTCTGGAAAAGAGATATGAAGTTCTTGAGATTTTATTCAATACTGATATTGACATACCATAGACATCACTCTTATCACAACAATATTGATCTCCATTAACCAAGACTTGTCCATCTACGCACTTTCCCTCAACAGCAATGTTGACCTCAGACTTGCATGAGAGGTTAGCGGCTTCTGAAAATAATAAACGAGTTGAAGTCAGGATCCAGGCAAATGGAGCTCTAGGAGATATCTGGATTTCTTACCAATAGCCATAACCATGAAGAGAGCAGAGACAGCGAGAACCTTGAACATGATTGGGGGGATTCCTGAATTGGAATTGAAAGTGATTTTTACACTGATCAAGTTCCTTTTATACCATGCTCATTTAGATTTTTGGTTCCATTTTCAAAAGGAATTCCTCTAGAGCTCATAGTAGCTGAACCAACAAAGTAATGAGACCGAAAGAATGGTGTAGACAATTGAATACACAAACTACGAAACAGTTTGAGCTTTGATCAGATACATGAATCCGGGAAAATGGGTGAGTGGGTGGGTGGATTGATACATATAAAAGCAGCTCAAATAATATTGAATGGTTGCCAACGTTCCACGTTGTCTCCTTGTTTTCTCCCCGAGAACTTCAGAATAATTAATGTCACATGTTGTTCAAAGAAAGTTGACAAATATTCGGAAATCACTGATAGTATGAGGAACGCTCAATTGAGTGATTGAAATCATTTCCAGTCTTCAACATTCACTATTTCTTTTCTGCAAAAACCTAATACCTCGGCTTAAGGGCGCAGCGAAGAATTTCTATTGGCTCCCGCCACGATTACAGTAACTCTCAGTTGAAAATAGCTGTAAACGTGACAGGACCCGTTGAACGTTCGTCGTTGCGCCTTTCAACCGAGGTGTCAGTCTTTCACAAATAAGTAATACCTTTTCTTTATTTTATTTAGAGAATTCTTTCTTTTTTCCAAGCCCAGCGCTTCGTTCGAAATTTGTTCTATTGCTCAGAAAATAATTGATATGGGAAGATAAATGGCGCTTCAAAATTTTCAAAGTTTTTTTCAAACTGCACAAGTTCAGATTCGGCAAGGAACACTCCAAAATTATTCATTATCAAAATGCTAGTGCCCGTCTAAGTCTATATAATCTCGATACATTAGGAAGTAGAAGACGTACCGATACTTTGAATATTATTCTGGTAAAAGAACAAGAAGTAAGCAACAATTTAGATGGAGAACTCCTAAGTCTAACTTGCGAAAGCATTTCTTCATTCACCGTGTTTTGAGCAAAAAAGGACCCGTTATTGTTGAAGACTAAAGCACCAACCTCAACTATTGACGTACAGATTATTCTTGACTTATCATAACATCCCCTACCCTTCATGGAATGTAGTATTAAAACTGCCCCCTAACTCATTTTTCTTTCTTTCATGTGTATCCCTTCCAATATACCAAAACGTTCAAATGGCAATAATAAAAGTTTATTATCACAAACAAATCTCAATAAGCTCAACAGTTTCCAACTTTAATTCTTCTTCTCAACAGAAACAGCATCAGAATTCGGGCAGCATCCATCTCCAGCGACCAAGATGAAACCAAATGGACAATTTCTATCGATAGCTGGCAATGGGGCAGATTTACAGGTGTGGGCGTCAACGTCTGAAAATAAAGCTCAACATAAGGTGTGCTCTTCAAACTGGAAACTTACCAAAAACATCAGCTTTTGGGCAACATGAGTCATCAATGAGGGTGGTTCCTTCTGGGCATGTTCCATCGACAGAATCGTTGGCTTCGGATTTGCAGGCGAGATTGGCAGCTTCTGAAAAGGAAAAAGAAAGATGCAAAACTGTTTTGAGGAAGACTTTTTCTTTCAATAGTTTAACTGCAATGTCGTAACCTTAAAACTAGTACTAGTTAACAAACAGGTCACAAAGCTTAAGGAATATTGCCTCTGTCTGATTTGAATTAGAATTCTAAGCGCTTTCACCTTTAAAACTAGGCTTGAACATTACAAAAAAAAACAACTCCCACAGAATATTTACCCATAGCCATAACCATGAAAAGAGCAGAAACAACGAGAACCTTGAACATGATTTTACCAATTGACTGCTTTTTTCGTCTACTTTAGCTGCTCTTTTATGTGGGTGAAGTTGTGTAAACAAACGGGGATAGTTTCATTTTTGTATCTGTATAAAACGAAAAAGTTTAGCAAGAAATGAGAGTTTTGGGATCAGCTGATTAAACTTAAAATGAGTCAAGAGTCGGAAGTTTTGAGCTATGAAACGTGTAACAAGGGTGGTGGTGGTTTGGATTCATGTTGGCTTTATTAAGAGATCATGATCATTTTTTGCTGTTCTTTTAGATGTGGAAACCGTATTCTAATCCGCGGATACTGAGCCTATACAGTTGTCTGTGCTATTGTATTCAAGCTTGAGAAAGAGCCAGAGTAGAGACGATCTTGGAAGCAAAAGAGCATGCTCTTCTATTACAGGTGACCCAGTAAGTGTTGTAGTTGTCTCTTCCGAGTTCTTGTAGATCCTTTTCTATAAAGAATTGTCCGTAAGATTACAGTATTGTGAGCGTAAAGCCCGCGCCAAGTTCGCTAACCGGATAACTTTTCGATATGACTGAGAAATGAATGCTGGAAGAGTCGGAACTGCAACCGCAGTCCGAGGCCCCGATTCTACCAGCATTCATTTCTCGGTCATATCGAAAAGTTGTCCGTGGAGCGAACTTGGCGCGGGCTTTACGCTCCCAATATTTCATAATATCGCCACTTCTCTGAATATCCATCTGTGTATTTTTTGCCACATCACCAGGAAAAAAAACCAATAAAAATTCATATAATTTATATATGATTCACAAAGAGGAAAAAAAAGAAACATGAAGAGACGAGAGAGGTTCAAAATGATTTGTATGTATACATTTTTTGTTTCAAACAAAGTTTGCCTGTTTTTTTAATTTCAAACTTTTTTTTGTAACTTGAATTCAGAGAATCTCACTGGGTGTAAGGGGAAGGAAACTGGAAGTGTTTTGATGGGTTTTTGGTGTACTTTTGAAGAAGAAGGGAATATTTATATGGTATATACATTGATAGAGGGAAAGAGACTAGGAAAAAGTATCGAATCAGTAAAGTGCATTTGTGAGGGAAGTTTGGAAAGGGGAGGGAACCGGGATAGAACTATGAAAAAAAAAAAGAAAAAGTAGGTCAAACATCAATTAAATCATTGCCTACTGTAGTTTTTATAAACAAAAAAAGAAGGAACATTTGGATGATGAAATTGAGGAAGGATGAGGTCAGCACATATAAAATAACAAGAAAAGATTATGCAATAAAAAAGTTAAAAAAAAGAAGAACTGACTGAAAAAAGAAGGAATGCATAAAAAGAAATGAGGGAAATTTGACGAGAGGAGGAGGAGGAGCTGCTTTTTGAGATTGTACTATTCTTTTGAAGTTGTTTTCTAGACTTTGGGATGGGATGGAGAGAATGTGCGCTCTATTGATAATCAGGGTTAGAGGGCAGAGAAGCCAGAGTCTCTAACTGTCTGCGCCTTCTCTATCCTCACTTCAAGAGGTAGAAGTGACGCAGACAGTTAGACACTCTCGTTTCTCTGTGGTCTGGCGAGTTCTCAACAGAGCGCACTTCCTTCACCATCCTAACATAGCCAAAACTCTACAAATCTACAGATATCTTATCAACAAACACTAAACAAATCGAAATGGATGATTATGAACGACTCCCGTATTCGGAGCACTATTATCAAAAAAACCGTGAGTTCCGAATGGATTGATACCATTTGAAAGGGGCGGGGCACTATGTGGAGCATAACTAGCCACTGATCCAGCACCAGAAGAAGATGATGAATCATCTAGAGATCCTCCGAGAGCTCCAAAGTTATAAAACGTTGTGTAGTTTGCAGTGGCAGCTGCTGCAGCCGCCGTAGCCGTTGCTAGATCTAATCCGGCGGCGTCAAAATTCGGAAGAAGGCCCAGAAGATCTGCAGCTAGATTTGATGCAACTGTAGCAGCATTTGATGGTTGAGAGGGCACTGGAACTCCAATACACATTGGTTCTTCGGAACTTGATGGACTCTCATTTTCTTCTTTTATGTATTCAGTTGGCATTTCCATTGACATTGATTGTGGTGGAGGGGGATGAGAAGAGGGTGTGGAGGTGCTTTCTTGACCAACAGCGGTTTGAGTAGAGACATCGGAACGGTCTCGAACATGAGAGTTTTGTGAGATGAGCTGAAAATGAGGAGTTGAGGGGTTGTTGAAAAATGGGAAATCAGAATCAGGCTTCGACGACGGAAAGGCTTTGGCGTTGATGGGGAAACAACAAAAACATATATAATTCCCAGAATAGAGCTTGTTCATACTTTTTTTTTTTAATTTCGATTCGAGCTAGGTTCAAAATTACTATTGTGGTTTGTCTTGACAAAAAGCTGCCAAATTTAGAACGGAATCTTTTCCGAAACCGGCCAATTATTAGGTTGGCCGGAAAAAAATGCGCGCTAAACGTTTTACGCGAACCTCCATATCTCAGGTGAAGTGTGTGATATCAAAAAGTGGTCAACCAACAAAATGTTAACCATGAAATTTCGCACATTTCATCAATTAAGCACTTTTTTGTATCTTCAATTCCAACCGAGATATACAAGTTTGAAAAAAGTTCAGCGCGCATTTTTTACGGACAATCTAGTATCATTGTTTTTTGCCTTGACAAAAAGCTGTCTAGTTTGAAATGAAATGTTTTCAGAAATATTTTTGTATTTTTCATTCTGTCGTGAATTTCTGCTTCTTATCTATTCATACTTTCTAAACTTTGATATGAAACAAAGCATACTGTACTAATCCAATTACATGTTTTCACCTGTTCCCAGACAGATGATATCCATGACTACATACCTCCGGTGAATCAGCATCCACATATAATTCCACCAATAACGAATCAATTGGAATTCCAAACATTTTCGCCAATTGCACATTTTCTCCGATTAGGGAACTCAATTTCTGAAAATACAGAATTCATATTTTTGTTACTTCTAAGGAATTTGAATTACCGCCAATGGTGGGAAGAGTAGAAGTAGATTTCCAAACCGGCTCGTCACTGAGGTCATATTGCTGGAGTTGTCTCGGATTAACTGAAAGAATAATGATAATTTAAATTTTCATTTTTCAGTCCCTATTTTTTTCAGCCAAAAATTATGTTGTTTATAGTCCAAATCTGAGCAAATTGGAAAAAAAATGTGCACCTGCACTCTTTAGAGTCTAGGCTAATCCGATTACCAAAGAAGGAAAATGAGAGGGAGTAGAACCAGCAGAAAAAAAAAAGAAAATCAAGGTGAATTCAAGAAAAATGTAAGCTTTGAACATTATGTAATTCGAATCAGATTTTGTTTAGAAAATATATTAGAAGAGAGATAGAAAAAAAGAGAAAGTGTGACCGGAAATAAAGAAATTATAGAGCTGGAAATAAAAAAAAATAATGTGTTGGAACGAAAAAGGGCAGATTAAGAATCAGGCCCAAAAAGGTTTTTTTGGATTTTGTAGAAAAAAGACCAGATTTGGACTGAAACATTTGGAATTTCTAAGATTTCCAGATCACAAATTTCAAACTTTTCATTTTAGGTTCCTCCTAAACTCACATTAAAAAGTGCATTTTGCACCCGATCCCTGATTCCCATTAATGCATCTGATGTCTCTGTTGATAGTCCTCTTGCATCTGGATCCAAAATGATAAGTGCTGATAGAATTGTGATTTCTGGACTTGTAAGTGTTAACTTCTTCGTTGGATACACCAAATCGTCGATTACCCGTCCCACGAAATTGTTTCCAACCAGACTGAAATAATTTCAATAATTTTTTAAAAATCTTATGATCAAATATTTTCCCGAACAATATGATTCTGAAAATCCAGCCCCTCATCCAAAAAAAAAGAAACTCACTTCGTATCCAATAAATGCCTTGCCGGTTGTCTTCCAATTGTACTTGAATTACAAAGACATATCAAATCACCGTCGGATATTTGTGCAGTCCGTGCGGCAATATTAAAGATAGTGAATGGGCCAATAACTGATTTTAAAAGTGTCGTCTTATCATGAATCTCTGTTAATTGGGCCAAGTTAAATAGAGCATCAATCCAATGGACAGCGGAGAGCACATATCGACGAAGAGCCGCTATTAGTTGTTCTACTGAAGCTGTTCGACCGACGGTGTAGGTTATCTGAAAAATAGGAAAGTTTAAGGATTGGATTTTGGGGTTTGTTTGGATTTGTTCTTTCTGTTTGGTTGATTGTTTCTAAATTTTTTAGTATAACCTAAAAAGCCTCTGCTTCACTGGCATGAAATCATAGTTCAAAAAAAAAAAGAGATCAGACTTGTCTGAAACCTCTAACAAAATCTGAAGAGCCCAGCTGACTTCTATAACATTAGACCTCGGGGAAAAGTCTAGAAGGCTTGAAAAACATCAAATCTCTAATTCAAAATTCTGGCCAGTGTATTTTTTAAAAAATTAGATTTCATCAAGACTGACTACTCTGACGGAAACCCTATCGTTTTCCTAAATATGACCATGGTACATAAATCAGACTCATCAAAATTTTAAACTTATAAGGCTAAGATTTTTTGAATCCTGACAATCTGGCAAACGCTCAATCAAAAACGAACCAAACTAGTCGAAACAAACCTCGGCTACATACCGTATAATCTGTAATAGAGAGTCATGTCCTTCTATTTTTCAAACATGTCCCGTGGGTGCCCGTCTATTATAGATTTTACGGCATTTTAAACCAGCCCATTCCACCTCAAATCAACTTATAACTAACCGGAAAACTCTCCTGATTTCTGACATATTGACTGTGAAATAAAGTAGAAGCATCAAAATCAGGATCCGGTTTCATCATCAATGATATTCCAATTGGCATCGAAATCATATTCTTTCCACATGATGCCTGTTCTTCAACATCCAATAAAAATGATAAAATAACATCTTCATTATTGGAAACTGGTGAATCACAGCCATTTGGAGAGGGCAGGGAAGCATCATTCGAATTTTCAGACTTCATTTTCTTCTTTCTGGGATTCTTTTGTTTTCCGATGACGTCACGATCGGGTCGAATGGCTTCTGGCTCCATTCCTACAGTAAGACATCTTTGAAATCTACAGTATCTACATGCATTTCGTTGATCTTTATCGATTGCACATTTCTGGGCGAATCGGCATGTGTAGGTTTGTTGCGATCGAATTGTTCGACGGAAAAAGCCTTTGCAACCTGGAAAAAGTTGAGGTTACTGTAGGATTACTGTAGCTCAAAAAACCTACCGTAACATGCCATAACTCCATAGTGTTTTCCTGCTGATCGATCTCCGCAAACCATACATTGACCATCATTTTCCATTCCTTGCATCACAGGTTGTCTGAAATTTAAATTGTTGAAACTCAGGGAATAGGCCACGCCCATAAAAGCTCAAATTACAAGCTCCGCCTCTTTTTTCAACGTGCTGCCCCTCTATCAAAGGAAATAACTTACGCCTCATCCTCATCTGTTCCAGAACCATGATGTCCATAGGTATAAACCGCCGAAGGAGCAAACATATGGTGTGGGGGGATTGTGTTGCTGCAAAAAAAGAAATGAAATAAACAACTACGGTCATTGATGTTTAAGAAATGATCAACAAGAGGGTAAAAGGTTCAAGAGCCAGCAAAAATAACAACAAAATAAGGGGTAAGGGGTCGAGTGAAAAGAAAAGTCTAGAACTTTGGATTTCGGGAATAGATTATGGTTCGGGCCCAGAACGAGAGAGAGAGGAGCAAATTTAGAAGCGAATCACGTGGCAGAACAAAAAAAGGTCTCAAAAAGTCAAAAGGCTTGATTCCGAGCCAAAAAAAAAAACAAGATTTCGTCGAAAACCAAAAAAAATGAAGTGAGAAATGTATATATATATAAAAGCATTAGAAGGAGAGCAGGACGGCTTATTCAAGATCTGGAGTTGGCGAATGATATTAAATAAATTCAACGTGATATTGAAGAACTTTAGAATAATTGGAACACGCCATGGTGAGCTGGAACAATTCTAGACTGAATCAAACTAGTCCAACTGGATTCAAAGAAGCTCTGGGTGATCTAGATTTATTTCAAGACAATCCAGTCATAAAGTGGCGGAAAATAGCCACAAAATTATATATTTGGATTAACAGGTCAAAAGCTACAAGGAAATAATCAGAACCGGATAGATTCATATGAGGTTCGAAGAGTCTGACAAAAAGCTAGAACTGACTCATCCGAAGTTCCTGAAGAAACCAAATTTCATTTCGAAACACTGATTCAAACCAGATGAAAAGATTCAGAATATGCCGAAAAACTTACAAGGGAAGGTCCCGCACTGTCTCACCGGGATTTCTTAGATATTTCGTGGATAGGTAGGCCATTAGTGCCCAACACCAAATACAAAATTATAGCGGCGCTCTCGGCGATTCACGGGAGTTACATACAATTATGTGAAAAACTTTAAGTTTTTGACACTTCATCTGCAGAGAGTCATAACTTTGTTCGTTTTCGAGCAATCTTTTTTGTTTTCAGCTCATTCAAACCAGCAATAAATACTCTACAAAAAAATCTCTTAGAGCACTATCTGAAAGTTTACACCAGTTTTGCAAAATCGTGAAACGTTGGAAATTCGAGATGATGTAAACACAATAAGTGCCTATTTTTGGACATTCATTGTCGAGAGACTATCACCAATCGAATGAGCGTAGCAAATAAGGTCAGTATACGTATTTAGATATAAGTCGAGCAGGCGAGTTACGAGACTTAATTTCGTTTTTTTGAAAAAAAAATTTTTTTGAACGTATAGCTATACGTTGAATTTGGGTGAAAATATGATTCATGAGCTCGTACTATTTTTTGAAATCGGAAGTACATCAATTTCACAAAAAATATTCTTCACGATTTTTCAATAAAAAACTAATATCATTGAAAGAAATAAGGTAATTTCATATTTTCACCCAAATTCAACGTATAGCTATACGTTCAAAAAAATTTTTTTTCAAAAAAACGAAATTAAGTCTCGTAACTTGCCTGCTCGACCTATATCTAAATACGTATACTGACCTTATTTGCTACGCTCATTCGATTGGTGATAGTCTCTCGACAATGGATGTCCAAAAATAGGCACTTATTGTGTTCACATCATCTCGAATTTCCAACGTTTCACGATTTTGCAAAACTGGTGTAAACTTTCAGATAGTGCTCTAAGAGACTTTTTTGTAGAGTATTTATTGCTGGTTTGAATGAGCTAAAAACCAAAAAGATTGCTCGAAAACGAACAAAGTTATGACTCTCTGAAGATGAAGTGTCAAAAACTTAAAGTTTTTCACATAATTGTATGTAACTCCCGTGAATCGCCGAGAGCGCCGCTATAATTTTGTATTTGGTGTTGGGCACTAATGGCCTACCTATCCACAAAATATCTAAGAAATCCCGGTGAGACAGTGCGGGACCTTCCCTTGTTAGTTTGGTTTTCAGTTTAACAAGATATGGACCAAAAACTATACAGAATTCCCAAAAGGGTTCTGATGGGCAAAATGTTGAACTGACTTGGATAAATTTGCAAATTTTTCCAGTTACAGAAAATCAGAATGAAAATCAAGAACTGAAACCATAAACAGACCACAATATAGACCCAATTGTCCAAAGTACAGGATGTTCCCCTCCTTTTCTTCCCCCTTGTCCTTCTTTTCAGATGGGATAGAATAGTTGACGGGGTTGGTGGGGTAAGTGTCCAATTCCAAAGGTAGATAAAATAAAAAAGAATCAATTTTTGAAAACCAGTTTTCAAATTCTATTCCCTCCCATCTCAGGTGGGATGATGTTTTCTTTTTTTTTCGTTTTTTAAGGGGGGCAGAGAAGAAAGTTTGGGTTAGGAAGAAGAAGAAGAAGAGAGAATAAGATGATGATGATGGTGGGGTTAAAAGTAAAAGAAAATGAGAAAATTTTAAGGAGAAAACTGGTTTTCTTTTCGATTTCAGTCCCCCATTTTTTTCAAATTCTGGTGACGCTCATTCGGGAACGGAATCGAATTGAATAGGGGGGGGCAAAGACAGGAACGGGGGGTTGGAATGTTAAGAAAAACTTAGGCCACCTTCTGAAAAGTTAGGCCGTTCTCTCAGAAGTTAAACTGAAAAAAAGTGTCTAGTTTGAAACGGGAAATTGGATACCATTCAAAATGATAGTTTTTTGCAGGGATTAGGACTTTTTTCAGAAGAATAGAATTTCAAAAAGAGATACAACAAATAGTGGAAGAGGAAGGGAAGGAAAGGGAGTCTAGATGAAATCATTGTTTGTTATCCGGTTACAAGAAACAATAAAAATGTGTTCTAGTTTCATTTTTTGAAAAAATGGAGTTTTGTGAATGTTCAAAATGAGGTGTTGAACTGAGAATGGGTTTTAGCAGAAAATTTTAGTTTTTTTTTTAAATTTCGATTAGGGATTACGAGGTCTACAGTCAAGAACATCTAGACCCAAATAGAGCTTGAGGCTTGATCCAAATACAGACCTAGTCTGCGAATTAAATGACCATTTTTTACACAATCAGGCTAAATTTGAACTTATAATAAGCCAATTTGTAAACTATTTTTCATTACTAGGACTCAATATAAAGTCCGAGCTCATTTATATCATTTCAAAAACGTTAAGAACATGTTTTGGAATTAATCTGGACTCAAACTAAATCAGAATTGTGGTTCACAGTAAGTTTAATTTGTCATTATAGGCCCTAAGACTTCAATTGGAATAACTTCAGGCCAAGTACCGTAGACTTGTCCAATGTTGCCTCCTATAGAGTCTAGAAAAACCATACTATTTCAACTATCACAAGCAATATCAAAAAGTTTTAAACTAACAACATATAACCATTATCATAATGAACATTTTACTTTGGTCACTTTTTGATATCTTCTACAGTTTATGAGATGAATTGGCATTTTGGGACGTATGAAAGAGCAGTACTAGGTTAACTCAACCTAAAAGTCAGGATCCTGATCTATTTAGATCCAGTTCAAACTTTATTCGGGCCCAATTCTAATCAAAATCCTAGACATAAAATCTCTTTTCACACCGGTCCCAGTCCTCTGGACCAAACTAGACACACCCCTCCCTGCCTAAATATGTTGCATTTTCCCTTTCTCTCTCCTCCCCATTTTTTCCCATCAGGAAGGTGAGTCCATAGTGTGCCAAATAGGAAAAAAAGAGAGCTCGTTTCTCTCTTTTTTTCTTCGTTTTTCCAATTGCGTGTGTATGTATGTGTGCCTCCCGTGTACATACGTCTGTTTGGAACGGAAACACGCATTACATTTCGTTGGAGCCCTCCTTTTTTTCTCTCTCTTTTCTAACCCCAAACTGGACCACGAAAAAAAGAAGAAGCAAGAAAAAAGGGCTCACGTCCCTAGGAAAAAAAAAGAAAGGTGGGAGAAAAAGTAACAAAATTGGGTATGAGGGAGGGGAGGGAAAAATGTGGGCGGAGCTTGGGAATGGGAGGGAAGAAGAGAAATAGAGATGAAGTTATGAATATTTGGAAAGAAGGATTCGGATAAGAGAAGATGTAGATTTAGATAGAAGGTAGGGAATGGAAGAGAAAACCAATAATTGGGAAGTTAGGCCATCTCCCTGAAAGCTAGGTTTATTGAGAATGCGGCCCGTCTATTCAAGCCTAAACCAAGTTAAGAATCTAGGTCATTTAAGGAAATTCTAGGCCACATCCAAAAAAGTATGACCTTCATAAGATAGAAACCTTTAAGAGTCTTCATACTGAAAAGTTAGGCCATTATAAGCAAAAGTTATGCCACTTCTGGAAAGTTGGGTCATGACTGCGAAGTTCAGACTGCCATTAGAAAAACTAAGTCACTTTTGAAAAAGTTAGGCCATCAACCGGAAAACTAGGTCACCATCTGATTATGCCCGAACTTTTCGGATCAAAAACTTTTCTTTTTCCTCATGCACACCCATAACCTAAAAACAAGATTTTTCCAATTATTAAAGTGGTGCACCTGCACCCAAAACTAATAAATTTAATTCAATTTCACCCTCTCTCTCTCTTTCTTTCTATCCACCTGTCTCTTTTATACATTTTTCTAATTTTTTTTTCTCATATTTTCAGACAATTTATTCAATCTCATTGCTTCTAATACTAATACTTTTCCCACGTGGAAACCACATGGAAAAGTTGAATGGAGGGAGAAAAAACGAAGAGTGATCGAACGATTTGTTGACACTGTTTCGTTTTTTTTTCGATTGAAAATAGAGAGAAATGGGGATGGGGGGAGGAGGAGTTGGATTTTGAAAACAACACAAAAATTGTAATCAAAGGAGAAAGAGAGAGAGAGAAAGGAAAGAGTTCTGATTTGGAGTTCGGAGTCAGAAAAACAGAAACTTTTTGAGCTGGAAATTTTGGGAGCACTAGAACGTTTTGGGCCATATAGGACCGTTCCAGACAAATTTTACAGTCCAGAACTATTTGGAATTCTCTTTCTTTGACTGCCTTTGATAAAAGTGCACCAAGATCATTTGTTAGGGTCACAAAAGTGATTAATTTCCAAAAGCAGACAGATATTTGGGATTTTCATGGAAAGATTCTGGTCCGGCCCCGGCTGTTAGAATGCTTTTGACCATGTTTGAACTATTTTTGTCTAGTTGGAACTGACTTTGAAAATTGAAAAAAGTTGTATAAAGATTAGAAAAATAGAAAATTTGGATCAAAAGTTTTTGAACAATTCTCACTCTCCGATGTTTTGAGTTATCTTTGACTATTCTCAACTGTTTTTTTTCGAAAGTTTTCGAATTTAACTTAGGCAATTTCGGGCTGTTTCAGAAAGTTTCAAATTATAAAGAATCCATATGAACTAACTGTGATTAGGTTGGTTCATATTGGCCTGTTTTGGGCCGGATTTTTGTCAGTTCTGAAAAATTTGAACAGTTTATGAACGCTTTTAGATAAATAGGATAGCGCTGAAAGCCAAGAACTCTTTGAATAACACCTGACTTCAAACCGGCATTTTCAAAAAAAGTGCCCCGGGTGGTTCCAAACCAATTCTGATCGATTTTGAAAATTTTCGAGAAAGTGATATAGCTTTTTCAATTCTTAGGACTTTCTGAAACTACTATCTTTACTATTATTACCACACAAATTCTGTGTGTGTGTTTGTCTGTGTATCCAGAGTCATAGCTAAGCTCCTACTGAACCGATTTTCATGAAACTTTGACTGATCGATAGAGGACGCTGACGCGATGATGCCCGTCGTTTCCGCTTCTTGAAATTCAAATTTTGAAGCCGTCTGGAGCAAAAATAGTGGTGTTCCAGTGCGAAATTGCGCGACGGGAGTGGGCGGAGCTTCGTAATGCAAAACATAGCGGCGCGCGGAACCCGTCAGGTGTCGGCTGCTGCATTGAAAGACCCCCCCCCCCCCCCCCCGCCACTGCTCACGCCACCCTGATCAGGGAATGTTACCAAGAAGAGATTGACGCATCTGCGGTGCAAGATCCGCAAGCGCGCAAAGCTACCGTATCCAAAAAAACTTTTCAAGTCTAGAAAGTGCTTTAAATTTGTGAAACCGAGACATAAAGCATTGAAACGGCATAATCAAGCAATCTAGATAGAAAAAACAATAATTAGAAACAAAAAAAAATAATTTTTCAAAATTTTTCAAAAAATTAATTTTTCATTTTTATCGAAAATTAGGTCTAGAACTGTTTAAATATGATCAAAAACACTCGAAAAATAATAGAAAAGGGAATATCTTTCATGGAGAAGTGATAAAAATCCATTCTACAAGCATTTTCGAGTACCGTCACATCTTTCGTTACCTTCAAGTGGTCTCAACTTTTTCAATTTTTGATCAAACTTCGATATATTATGTTTTTTTCGTCGGAAATCATTAAATCTTCAATCTGTCTTAGGCTTTTTCGATAAATTTCGATATTAAATTGTTTATAATTAATAATATGAAATCTTCAGTACTAAATTTTAAAAAAGCTTCCTCACGGGAAACACGCACAAAATGAACTATGGCGCTTTTCCGGTGTCGCCACTTTTGCGCCATGGCGCCTTTTCCCGAGGCAGGGTGGCGTGCTGCTGGCTGTCGGTCGTCAGGGAGTGAATGGAAGGGAAGTGAATGGGATTGGGAGTGGGTGAAATACCAGTGAAGAGCTTTTCTCCAGAAAGTTTCCTAATTTTTCGGAGAGGCTTTGAATTCTTCAGAAGTAGGTTCAGAGATCTTGGAGAAAAATTGATCAAGATGATGAAAGAAGCAAAGCAAGGGGGAACTTTGCAGTTATTTAATTTCAATTTTTCCGGAGTTTGTAAGCATATAGTCTCGAATTAGGCTTTGATTTTTTAAATTTCCGAGGAATTTAGGTTAGGATTCTGGAGGCTTTGGGAAGTTCAGGTTTTGGATTTGGCCGGTTTTCGGAATAATTTGGGCTAGGTTTTTGCTGGATTTTAGGGGAATTAAGCTCACACCTTTTTTGATTTTTCGAGGGATTAGAGCTACGATGCTGCCAGTTTTTCGGGAGGTCAGGCTTTTTTTTTGCCGGATTCGGAATGATCTGAGCTATGATTCTTCAAGGCAACGGGAAATTCATGTTATGATTACGTACATTGGGGATCCACGCTGTGCTCCAGAGTATGAAAAGAGAGGGAAAAGAAAACTGAAGAAAAGATTTTTTTGATTTTAATTTTACCGTAAATCGGGGCCATAAAATCTCACCCACCTACTCGCTCAACATCGGGATGTCTGGCTATATTTTTAACTGTTTTTGGAGGGTCTGATTTTGCCGGGATTATGAATGATTATTGCTACATTTTTACCAAATTTCGGAAAAGTCAATCTGGCGGATTGAGAGGAAACTAGGCTTTGTCTTTTTTAGATTTTTCGAGAAACTTAGGGTGCGATTCTGCCAGTTTTCGGGATTTTCAAGCTTCGAATTTGTCAATTTGTCGGAAAGTTCAGGCTGATATTTTTTCGGATTTGAGATACGATTCTGCCAGTTTTTGAAGATGTCAGGTATTGATGGACTCGATGTTTTTTTTGCGGTAGTCATTAAGGGGGGACAGAACCATTCAAAAAAGTGTCGATGTTTTTGCATGAATCGATGCAGAATGAATGGGAAAAAAATTTTCCTCTTGAACACATGACTCAAAAATCACTTTGAAAGATGCTACAGGCGAAAACTGGGCCAAAAAAGGCGTTTCTCGGTGCTCTTTTTTCACCGTGGACCCTTTCGCAGTGCACGTGAAAATTAGGGCAAGCTGAATATAGACGTGAACGTGCACTGCGAAAGGGAAAATTTTTTCCCGTTCATTCTGCATCGATTCATGTAAAAACTTCGGCACTTTTTTGAATTGTTCTGTCCCCCTTTAACAAGTTGCAAGGCTTTCTTTCGAAACGATAGTCCCGAAGTTAGGTGAGTCGATTTTCCCAGATGTCGCAGTCAAAAACATTGTCTATGACAAGATGTTTCTTTGATTTGAATGTGACTTCACACGCGTTTCCATCGAGGGCAGGAAAGCGCGCTCTAATGGTGAAAACGTTTAATACTCAGTTTCGCCCCATTTTCCCAAAAATTCAGTTGAAAAAATTCGAGGTACGCAGCAAAATTATCATTTTATCATTAGAGCGCGATTGCCTACCCTCGATGGAAACACGTGTGTGACTTTAGCTCACGGGACTTTTTTCTCACAGTTTTTGCTTTTCTATGATAAATCGAACTTCGGAAGAGTTGTGACTACTCAAATCCCATTAGAATTTGCTCATTTATAGCGATGCCAGGAGGTTAAGCCGCCGTAGGCGGCGTAAACCGACTGGTTTTACCAACTATTCTTCTGAAAACATAGTTCCTCACAATCTCTAAACCTCTGGACTATCTCTTCCGAATTCGGCAAAATTCGACACAAAAAGTGACGTTTATCGAACAGAGAGAGAGAGAAAAAGAGAAAAATCACCGGAAAAAAACTGAAAACAGGTCTTCTCATTTTCTCTTTATCTCTTTCTCTCTCTACATTTACAGGGTCATTTTGTGTTAGTCTTGTTTCGGAAGAGAGGAGGAGGAGAATGGTCACGTGTATTGTCTCCCAACTCTCTCATTTGATTACTGATAACCCCTTTTTTTGTTTTTAGGACAACTGATGGTGTTTCTTTATTTTTTTGGGTAAACAAATTTTGGTCTGATATGGGCTGAAAGTGGGCGGAGCATAGAAAAATTTGCTTTAAATGGACCAAAGTGTCTAAAAATCCAGGAAAAGCCAATAAGTTTTGAGATTCTTAAAACTAGTCCAAAGAGGAGAAAATTAGAAAGGTGAGGATATAAAAAAGTCTGAAAATCTCAAAATCAAAACGGAAACTTAAAACTAATCAGAAAGTCCAAATGGAACTCAAAGTTCTAAAAAAAAACTGAACCGAAAAATAAAAAAAAACCATTTTGAAACCGTTCAAATAGGGTCTCGGAGTCTGAAAAATTCTACACAGGTGATTCGCGTGCGATGCGTTATGTGTACACCGTGGTCCATTCTTGAAATGGACGCATATAGGATGCTATGTGCACGAATAAAATAAAATGGATGGCGCGTGTGCAGTATATGCAAGGGCGACTGAAATCAACGTGTGGGTCGCAAAGGTATGCATATACTATCCACATATCATCCACTTTCTGTTCTATGGATAGCGCACGGATCGAATACGCATTCGGCCTGTAGGTGGTCTATAAGTCTATAGACTTACATCGGTCTATAGACTGATGCTGGCAGTTTGCCCTTTCAACTCTTTATGATTATAATGATGCATCAAGCTTTTGTAACTTACGGAAGTAATAATTTCTTCCAATCATTCATTAGGTTCGGTTATAAGAAACAAGCCGATGTTCATTCATACTAGTATGAACATCTCGCTAGAATACTGCAGCGATTTAAAAAAGTTTACCCTCGCATCCTTGTTTCCCGGTATCTAGAGAGAAATAGTCAGTTTCGAGAGAAAGCTTAAAACGGACAAAATGTTTCCAATGTTCTGTTATAATTTTTTTCTGGAACTTAGAGAACGAGAACGAAACATGTACAGATATTCTGAACTGGTGAAAAATCACCACTGGTTACCTACTAAGGTTTGACCCAGAACTTCAGATGAATATTGAGTCGCTCTCCCAATAACTTTAACGTCGAACGTTTATGAAATACATATATTCTCAGATTCAAAACGACATTGTTCCAGGCTCGATTTTCTACAACTTCTTAGTTTATCTCTGTATACTCCAACTTTTGGTTGTTAAGACATTACTTCAAAAAGTATCGTTGCTTCTGAATCACTTCAGCACGTATAGCTCTTGGTGTCAAGGTAGTTCAATAGTTCTTGGTTCCAAGGTAGTAGTCAAAAACACAGCTCAATTGCTTTTTCCTGGTCCTTTGGCTGAGAAGGCTTATATGAAACAGGGCACATCGATCACTCCGAAACCTTCGTGATACGCTTAGTTAGATAAGTAATTCTATACATCCAGCTTTCTGAAGTGAGGATCGTCCTCATATGTTCAACACGCGTCATTATTTCTACAATATTTCTAACTAGAACTAACTAGTAAGAACGTCTAGATAAGGTACTAAGTTTCTGAGATATATCTCGTGATTAACCTAAGAAACTGCATTCGTTTTGGATGTTTTATTTCTACCCTTTTTATCTGCTTTTTTATTTCAGGGAGTAAGTGAATATTTCCCAATAGTTTTTCGCAACAATTCACTCGAGCGTTTAGACTTGTTCACTCTTCATTTACTGTGCTCAGTTTCACTGAAAAATGCATGTGCGCTTCATTGACACGCGTTAGAGAGTAGGAGACGCAGAGTCTCTGGCTGGGCTCGTGTTTCGAAACAAAGTTGTTTCTTTGCGCTTGCATGCATTTCTCTCGTTCTTCCGCAATTTTCAACGTTTTCACGATAATTTTTGTTGAAAAATTGAGTCGTTGTTGATCAAATTAAACATCTTGCTAAAATTTAAAAATCAGCGTTATTTTCTACGAATTTTGAAGTTAGTGCACTGCGAATTAGGCCAGAATCTAGACACACATTTTCAACTCCATGTATTCATTTAATACACGAATCACTAATTATTTTCAGGTTGGAAGGTAAGTAAAACAAGAATCGATATTAAATGAATACATTGAGTTTTGAAATATTGTTCTAGATTCTGTTCGTAATTCGATGACTTGTTTAATAATTGGGCGAAATATTTTGAACAAAACTTATCGTGTAAAGAACGCGAGAAATGCTAACAAGAGGCGAACAAAGTCCTCAGAAAATAAGAATAACGAGACAGTATACAGAGAATGATTTTTTAGGGATATTAAGGTATTTGGCTGGCTATTTTGCTAACCAAAAACGAACAGATTTGCGGGGCCTACTGGAGTGCACACACAAAAATATGCTTTGTATGCGTATGCTATATGCATCCGCAATCAACCCGTATCACACAACTATTAGCGATGGAAGCACCGTCGATGCACATAGCATCCGCATAACTTTCCCATGGTTTCCATATACAATCCGCGCGAAACACACAACGCATACATCGCGAATCACCTGTGTAAGGCTGAATAGGTCAAAACCTAAAAAATCTCAAAAAAAGATGAAATAACCGAGAAACTCCTCTCTCGACCATAATGAAGATGCTACCAATTTAATGACTTTCCCCAAAAATTTTGGTTATAAAATTTGAAATTCAAAATTTTTTAGAAAAGATTGATAAGAGAAAAAGGACGCAAACAGAGGGAAATGATGGCAACCAACTGACTGGCCAAAAGGAGGTGATAAGAGGAGAATCAGTTATGAAGAAGGAAAGACGAAAGGAAAGAAGATGAAGATGAAGACAAAAACACTCTTTTTAAAGGCAATGACGTCAAGAGATTACGGTAGAATAATGGTTATGCCCAGACACCACCCCAGCTGATACCACGTGGGGAGGTTGAAAAACAAAGAAAAGAACAGGGGAGATAAACATGTAAAGTCTGAATTTGGGGACGGGTCGAAACAAGGTATGTCCTAGGGAAGAAGAAGGTTAGGTCACGGTAGTTTTCTAGGCCATTGGTGCGAGCCAGAGTTTTTGAGACGTTTTTTGATTTTTTTTCAGTTTCAGAGGTACAGATTTGAGTTGCTTCACGAGCGAGGAGTAGAAGTTTGACAGAACGGAACCACATATGAAAAAGTTAGGCCAGCAATGACAGATGAGAAATCTAGGCCACCACATACATAATATAGGGACGATAACCGATACTTATGAAAAAAATAGACAAGGTCTTTTTCTTCCGAAATTATCCGGACTCTGGTAAAATTAGAAGACGCCAATGCTAAAAAAATGGTTTCTCGATGAAAGTCATAATCTCAGAGTTACTAGCTCCGGAATTCGAATTCTGTTTTTTTTCCAGATTCTTATAGTCTGGGATTTTGAAATTAACTTCCAACTCCAAATTTCAAATTCCGAAATTGAAGAAATTCATTTTTTATAAATCTTTGATGAAGAATATACAATTATGAAAAACCTCTCGGAAAAAAGTTCCAGAGTTGAAAAATTCGACTTTCGAATAGAAAATTTTGGTTTTTTCATTCGTTCAAATATGAAAGAATAGTCAAAAACAACATTAGAGCCAGTTATTCCAGATTAAGAACCCTTGGATTTTCCATTCCCATCTTCCATTGCCATCTGATCTTACATTTATATAGACTACTGTAGTATGATTACTCTCTAATTATTCAACATCCAGGCTACTAATAAGAGTATCTTCCCCCTCTCAGAATATCCAAATATGACTCAGAATCCGCGGGACCAAAAAGTTTCTTAAAGAAGAAAAAGAAGGAGAAAAAAAGTGAGTGAGAGTGAAGTAAGAATGAATAATAATGAGAAGGAGGGGAAAGGACTAATGAGGGAAACCTGGAAGTAAGTAGTAATCCTTTGGGCCTGAAAGGACCTTCTTCTTAGTTCCGCCTCTCTCTTTTCTGTCAGAAAGGGACCACGTGCCCTCCTCCTCCTCCTCCTCCTCCCTTCTCAATCCTATGTTTCTTCTTTTTTCTTTCCGCCGCCGCTCCCCTGTCTTCTCGTGTTCTCTATTTGACCTCTTCTTCTTCAATACTCTCTCTTTTCAGCAATGTCTATAACCTCTTTTTCTCTTTCATCTCTTTTTTTTTCCGTTTTTTCCCGTCCCGTCTTTTCAAATGTCCGTGAAAGGGGGGTCACTCAACCATTCGCAAAAAGAGAGAAAAATGTTTCAAAAGAAAAAAAAGAGGGAAAAAAACGAGGGGGATGTAATTTCATTCCTCAGGGTACTCTTCATTTCTCTAAATCTCTCTATCTCTCGTTTCGTTTTTTTTTTTTCGAAAAAAAGTGTTTTTTTTGTTGCAGAGCACACTAGAAACATGTGAAGAGGTAGAAGTTGAACCAAAACAGTTTTCTGATTTGGCGGGTTAGTTCTCATTTTTCAGATACGTATAAAACTTTTTTTGGCTGAAAACTTTGTGGGAAAATTTGAAAAAATTTTTGAAATTTTCTTGGATTTTCCGACAGAAAGTAGTTGGCGAGATTAATAATTGCACCTGTTGAAGAAAAACGGTGAAAATCGGAAAATTTTTAGAATTTTTTTCTTTCGAAAAGAGAATGTTTTATATTTTTCAGGAATTATAAAATACTTCCAGCTGAGATTCGACTTTTAAGTCTTTAAAAAAATGCTAATCAAAGTAATCGAAAAAAGGTTCTCCAAAGAATTTGGAAATTGAACCATACAACTACAGTAATCCTCACCATATCTGTGCTGACTTCCAGCTACCGTAACCTGATTGTTGACTGCCAATTTTAAATACAGTGATCTCATATGAATGCGTCTTTCCACCTAGTCCATACTGGCTTTCTTTCATAAAAAAGAATGCTCAAAACTCACCTGGGCCTGACCCTAATTCCAGTTAAACTACTTTTTTGAATTACATTATCTTTTTCAGAAAAACTACCGTAACCTTTTCCAGCTGGATTCCGCATCAAAAAAGTCAAAATTTCAAAAAAAAAACAGATTTCAAAAATTCGTATTCCATCTGTGAATCCAAAAGTCCCTCTGTTTTTTCTCCACCCCCTATCCCCAGACCAAACTCCATACATATAAAATAAGAAAAAGTGTATCCATAATATTTAGTAGTAAACAACTCTTTTTCATTCTCCACCCTCTTCTCTCTATCATCGTCTCAACTTCATCTGAATTCTATTCTAAATTCTTGATCGGAATAAATAAATTCTCTCTCATATACTTTAGTTTCAGAATCTTTTTCTCTCTCTTTTTTTCAGTATGACAAATTAATAATTTTTTTCTCACTCTTATGAGGGTTTGCCACGCCACGTGACACTATGAGAGAAAAGTGGGCGGAGCTGGGAAATAATTTCAGACGGAAAGAGAGAGAAAAAAAGAAATGAAGAAAAACTAATGAAGTTTCTGATTTGTGGCAGGAAAGGGTAGGCATTATGTGAATAGGGAAAGAAGGAGCTGAAAATAGAGAAAAAGGGACTAGAAAACCAAAACTGGTAAAGCTAGTCCCTCAATTTAAACTTTTCAGATTTCTCAAAGACTTTAGTCGACTCTGCTTGTCTAGGCCTTCAAAAAGAGTATAATGACGGTTAGGTTCAGTTAGGTCTTACCACGAAAATCATAAATTAAGGTACAGTAGTCTTCGTGGCAGGACTCAAAAGTTCGAAATTTATTGAAAACCGATACCGTATTAAAAGCTATTTCTATGACAATCTTGAAAAGTCTGAAACTTCTAAAGTTTCCAGTCCAATAACTCTTCTGACTTGGGATAAAAATGGAATCCAAAAAAAAAAAAAAAATTCTAGACATATTTTTTAAAAGAATTCTGAAAATAGTCTAGATCTGTTACAGATGATAGATCAGGAATTTATACAAAAATATTGGAATCAGAAAGTTATTTTCGAATTTCAAAGTCTGGAAGGAGTCAGAACAAGGCTACAAAAATCAGCTTTTGCAGAAATGAGGTTATGGTAGATTGCAGTCAGAAAGTCATGAACCTCTAATAGGAGATTATTCTCTTCTATTCTTCCAGACTAACCTTTTTAAGTGCCTGTTTAATGAAGGAACTTTTCTATAAGTCGATTTTTTAAATAATGAAATCCCAGCTCTGTTTAGTTTTTAGGCTATTTCTACAGACATCAACATGAGAAAAATCTCATTATGAAAAACCAAAAAATCATAATCTCAAAGTACAGTATCCTTTCAGAACCATGTACTTTTGTTTTCCTTTATTCCCTTTTTCTTTTTCCATACATCAGTAACTTTTCCCCTCCTAGAACATTAGGAATGAAAAAGAGTGTACAAGCACAAAAAGTGACATTTTCATTCTCAAAAATTATGAGAAAAGTTCTGATAAGAAAGAGAGACTATACTAGAAGTGTTATCAGGAATCAAAGAGAGAGAGAGAGAGAGAGAGAGAGAGAGAAACCGAGGAAATTTGTACAAACATAAGGTTCAAAGAGAAGGAAAATTAGTTGGAAAAAGTGTGAGAATGACATTTGGAACAAAGAATAAATTGGTGGAAAAATGGGTCATGAGGGGGGAAATTGAGAATTTTTATGCTTTTTTGTGGTTTTTTTGTTGGAAAATTAATTGATAGGTTATGGGAAAATGAAAGTTGAGGTGTGGCGAAAATTTGAATTCAGGGATTATTCCCGGGACTTTTATAAAACCTCTATTAGAAGGGCTTCATTGATGAAAGGGATGTTTGGAAGGTTCATTTTTATGGTTGAAAACGTTGAATTCAAGGCATTTTCGCTAAATTTTTCGTCATGAAACTTCACATTTTTCAATGAAAAAACTATAAATTGTGTCTAGAAGAGGAGCTCTTCTCATTAGAAGAACCTTGCTTAGATGACGGTCTTGTAAAATAGAAGTGCATGCTCTTCTAATAGAGGTCTCGGAAAATGAACATAAATATATTGAAGAAGTACGGCAGATAATATGACATGAATTTCGAAATTTTGAGAAGCATTTTCAGAAAATATATAAAGTAAGTTGTGAAGGATTACTGTAGGTAAGTGAATACGTCGAAAAGATAGTTGGTGGCCTAGAAGAACCCAAAGCAGAGAATCTAGGCCACGAGAATGAAAGTGTTAATTTTTGAAAGGTATGGATTGGATAGGAATGAGAAAATAAAATACGAGATAATAAAAATAAAAAGTTTTCAGAAAACTTTAAAACAGACAAAATCCTAACTAGCAAATTTCAATTAAAAAAAAACATTTCAGAGTATAACTACAAAAACCTTAGAATTTCAGAACATTCTAGTTTCGATAAAAACAAAAATAAAATCAAAATCTACCATAATCCCCTTCCCTCCTCTTCTTCACTAAACAGATGTTTTAAAGTCGAAAAAAAGTGAAGAAAACATGTGAAAATGTGTTTAAAAAACACCTGGAAACACACAAAACTTTCTTCTCGAAAAAAAAAAAAGAAAAAAAAAGAGAAAAACGAATAGACACACATACACACTCAAATTGGCAAAGTTTACACACTTTTTCAGATGGTGGGGGACAGTGATGAAAAGAGGTGGAAAAGTTACATTATTGTTGTGTCTCCTTCTTCTTTTTTTTTTATTATTTCGATTTAAAGGGACATGAGGAGAGAGAGAGAAGAGAGAGAGAAAGAGAAGAGAAGATCTAGAGTGAGAGAGAGAGAGTGGTTAGAGAATCAGACAGTTGATTGGAAGGTGATTAGAGAGTATTTGGATCAAGGAGAGTGCGGTTAGAGAAGCAGAGAGTGTTTACACTTTCAACCGGGAGAGAAGAAGAGAGAGGACGACGACACTTAGGCGCCCGCCGCGGGAGAATTTAGAAGAGAGAGGGGGGGAGAGAGAGAGAGACGCAGAGAAACAGACAGAGAGGGTTTTAAGATAAAAAGAGGTTAGAGAGTAGACTATCGGTTTTATAGATCTGGAACAGAACTTTTAGAAGAAAAAATTCATGAAACTTTAAGCATATCGGAACCTTTTTTAGTTCCTCACTTTTAAAGTTCCTCAAATCACAAACAATTTCAGACAATTTTTATGAAAAAGTTAAATTGAAAATACAGTAAGCCTTTTATAAAAATCTACCAAGATCGTCTAAGTTCTCAGAAACGAAGCCGAAAAAAGCTACAGAGAAATAATTCCAGGTTTTCGTATTTTTTCAAATATGAAAGTTTTCAGTTTAAAGTAGTTTCACCGATAACATAAGAATGTCAAAAAAAAAGGAAAAAGAAGAAAAACCTCTAATAAAAAGGCACGCGGAGCATCGTTTCAGTCGACTCTCTTGAATGAACTTTGATGATTATCTGTAAGAAACAACTGGTTGATTATTTACAAAACTTTTCACTTTTCGAAAAGAAAAGAAGGTTTAAAAAAGATGGAAAAATAATTATTGGAATTAATACTGAGGAATCAGCATAATGCCTGATATAGAAGAACATGCCTTTCTGATACAGGTCATGAGAGTAAGAATTGGGAAGAACAAATTTTTGAAGCTAATGAGAAAAGAATTTCAAGAGAACATGGAGTAATACTCCTAAACTTAAGAAAGCATAATAAAAATTTTAAAAGCAGCACATGCTCTTCTATTAGAGAATTGGTATAAAACCACGAAATGCGTTGAGAAAAGATTTGAAAAATAGACTAGACACTGTCTGACTTTCAGAATTTTCAACTGGGTAGGAACTTCATTTCCACGACTTTCCCAGCTCATAAAATCATACTAAGCATTCAGATGTCAATTTCATTTTTTTTACGTAATCAGGGTTAAGAGAAGGTTAAGGAAAGAAATAAATGAGTAAAGAGAGAGAAAATTGACACAAACAGGTGACTTTTCGTTTTTCTCCTCCTCCCGTGTGCAACAAGAAAAGAGCAACAGAAAAAAAAAGAAAACACGTACGACATGACAATCAGGGAAAAATGGAGAAAATGAGAAAAAGAAGAGAGAAAATGACACTTTTTGAGTTGTTCAGGTTGGGGAAGAAAGAGAGATGGAAGGGACGTTCGGGGAGGTTAAAATCAAAAAGATTGATGAGAGATTTTAGTGGATTTTTTGGTTTGATTTATATGTGTTTTGTGGAGAACAAAACAATGGGAAAAAGAAACTCAAGAGGGCGTGGGGAGCCCTATTATAAGGGGTTTAGGAGTTGGGACGTGTGGGTATCATGAAGCACGATAACCTTACAATGAAGGCAATTTGAAAATCGAAAAAGATTACTGTAGAGACAAATGCTACAGTACCCCAATAATAGAGCTTTGGGTCACTATAAGGTACCGTATTTTCTACAGCAATCTTATAGAAACAATCACGGTAATCCAAACATAAAAAAGTTGAAAAATCTTTCCAAATTCCAAAAGTTCGAACTATTGAAAATTTTGAAACTCTGTGAAAAGAGGGAACATAACAAAAATTCCACTAAAAACTATATGCAAATGGTTAAAATAACTTGAAAATTTACAGTACAGTAATTCTGCAGTAACTCAAACATATAGCAAAAGTTGAAAAGTCATTTCAATTTACAAAATTTTGAACTATTGAAAATTTGGATGTTTTGTAAAAAAAGAGATCTTAATAAAAATCCAAGTTAGAGCACTAAAAAAACCTATAAATAAAGTGCCTCCGGAAATCTACAGTAACCCTACAGTAACCCATCTAACTTTTCAGACCAGCTTAGCTCAGAGTTCTGACCTTAAAAAAGCATTGAAACACAAATATAAATGATCAAAACTGTCTGGTGAGCGATCCCTTAGAATTTCCATAACAAAAGCGTCCCAAAGAAAAGTCACATAGAATAATTTGAATTCATAAAAAACATTAGTAACCCTGTCTGGCAGACAGAGGTACCTAGACTATTGTTAACCTTCAATAGAAAGGCACATTTTCACAAATCTCGGCTAAAAAAACCCAAAAAAATATGTTCAAAAAATTACAAATCGTTTTTTATGGTGATCACCGATTTAAAACAAAAAGGAGATCAAAAAGGGATTTGTTGTAGAAGTTTCGATACCAGAAAAAAAGGGGAGAATAGATCTGTCTACAATCGAATATACCATCACCAGCAAGTAAACACTTTTATGGGGCTAGATAAATATAAAACAGTCTACGTGAGGTGAGTTTTGTGTGGCAAATATTATTGAAAATGGTTGTGGAGCTTTAAATCAGAGAACCAAACGTTGACAAAAACTAGAGGGTTAGCAGTGGAGCGTGATTGCTGATGGGGGTGAGGAATGAATAAGAAAGTGTTGGGGATATGCTCGTGGCTCTGAATCGAAAAAATTCTGGAGTTTTGAGAAGTTTTTTTAGTTCCAGAGGTCAAAAAACCAGTATCTATAACGTTTCAGCTTGTTCCTGACCAATCCTGAGGACTTGGAGAACAGAAGCTAGAGACGCAGACAATGAGAACGTCTAGCTTTCTGTGTCTCTTTTCAGAAGTATCTATCAAGCTTAAGCTTATTGAAATGGAGCGCGTTTGCATCTGGAATCGAAAAATATTGAAACAAGTTGAAACTGGCAAAAAATGATTTAAGAAGGTTCTCGATTCAATATTCAGGATCCTTGAGATTTTGAAAAAGTCCAAAAAAATTTTCCAAACTTTTTCAATTTCAATTACAAACTTCTACTTTTTACAGGACAAATTTTCAATAGAATGAAATGAAAATCTTTTTTTTTTCAAAACTTTTTTAAATAATCCTATCAAAACAAATGTCTAAATTCACCACTTCTCCATTTTTGAAGACAACTTTTTGCACTCAATTTCTCTCCTACACCTCCCCCTCTTCTCCGATAAAATCGTCCCTCAAGTCAGACAAAAAAACGTACCGAGGGCACATACAGAATTAGAGGAGGGAGGGAAGATTAGCTACCGACCCGAATAGTTTCTGTATTTTTGTAGAAGGAAGAAAAAACATCATAAGAGGGACAGTTTGCAAGAGAAAATAGGAACATTTGCAGGAAAGGAAAAACAATAAAAAAGAGTGGAAACGGAAAAAAGGACAAGAAATTAAGGGAAGAGAAGTGGGAGGTCAGACAATTTAGGAGGACTTAAGAATGTCTAGACTTGAAATCCCAGGGAAAATTAGGGAATGAAAAAATGAACTTTTGGGATAATTCTAATCTTCTGTTACAAGGGCATGTTACTCAGAAGTTTAAAGAACGTATGTGAATTGGGGGTTTTACTAGAAATTAAAAGGATCCTGTAGAATGGTTTAATTCAAAAAACCTCCAATAAAAGGGCATGGTCAGAACATAAACCGAACAATTTTCAAGGTAAATCTTGATATTTGAGTTTCATGCTTTGAAAATAGAAAATGTTTTTTTTTCAAATTTTACTAAAGTGGTCTCAATCCTAGTTTCTGAATGGCTCATTTCTAATTATAAAAACTTGGAATTTTCAAAAATTTTTCCAATTTTCAAATTTTTTGACCCTGAACAGTCTACACCCAAAATTCCCTCTTCTCCTAATATACATATACAAAAGCCATGAAACATGAAAATAAACAATTTGCGTAAGACGAAAGAAGAGAGGGCTACACGAAGAAGGTAAATGCAAAATACACAAACACTTATTGAACCCTCCTCTCCCCCGGGGTATTCCGTTCTCTCTTTGCTACGGGAGAGAGAGTTGTCAATGTAATAGTCTCTTTTGTATACTATTCAATTGTGCCTTCTACGTTTCTCCTCCGGAAGAAAAAGGCGGGGGAGGTGAGCACATATAGTTAAAAGTTTTATTGGAATGGACTGTTCGGGGAGTCAATGACAGTCTGGTGAAGTTGGATCCTGTAGGCTGTTTCAAAGTTGATTGTGTCTTTTTATTCAAATTTATCTAGAGTTCACTAAATTAAAAATGATGTGGCTGGATTAGGACCAGAGGTTTCAATGGACTGAGATTTAGAACAAGCTGAGTCCAAGTCAAGAGTCCGGTGTTTCTAACTTTCATCTGTGGGATTTTAAAATCCGGGTCCAAAGTGACAAAGTTCGAAACCAGGCTGTTCTAGTTTTATCATTGGGCTCAAGTCCAATTTAGGCTGTTTTGAACCGTTTCAGGGTCAGAAGTCTCAAGATTCATTTTGAATTTAGGCTGATCACAAAGCACTTAAACCAGAACAAATTAGAAGAAATCTAGAATGAAGATGGTGGTCGTGAAGCCTGGCTTTACATGGTATGAGTTAGTTCTGTACCAGTTCTGCTAGGTACCAAGCGGTTCGGACAGATCAAGTAATTTTGTTTCAGACTCGATTTGAGCTGGTCTGAAGAGAACGGGACTTTTTCAAGAGAATTGATTCTATAAACTGGGATTATTCATATTGATTATAGGTGGAATCGAATTTGAATTCCTTCGGAAGTTCAGTCAAAGCCTCACCAAGGACAATGTCAAGGTCAAAGAGCTTTCAAAAGCGGCGTTATCTTGTTGGGATAACTCCGGATCTCTTCAGGTTGATTCATAATTTTTCAGAGTCTACCTCACCATCATCTGATTATTGTTTCTATTCTCATTATTTCAACATCTTTCAGGATTAGAGCTTCAAGAAAAGTCTAGTCTGTATCCGCCCTTCTCTGTGTTGCTAAGGAGGTTAATGTTTGTGTACTTAACGTATTCCCGCGCATAATGACCACCATTTTCCTTCCCCTTCTTAACTACAGTAATCCCTCTTCAAATTCAATTCATACTACATACACACTTTTGGGATACATTTAAGGGCAATACTATACAAAAATGAAGAAATAGTATGTGGAGTGAAAGAGACGCAGAGACAGAGATTCTCGAACCACATGAGAAAAGTGAAGGGGAGGTCTCTCTTTTTCAAATTGAACAGTGCTGTGTGTCTGTTTATACACATACAAATAGAAAAACGAAACTCTTTGCAATTATAAGATAGTGTGTGAAATGAAGAGAGTGGTTAGAGAAACGGGAGAAAAAACCCGATGGAAAAAACGAACAAATACAACCCAGTGTCGATAGGGGGGATTTGAAGGGAATAGGAGGAGAAGGAGGAGTGGAAAAAAGACTCCTCCAATAGATTTTTTCTGTTGGGAAGAGAACGAATAGAAACATATTTCAAGTGGCAACGAAAAGAGAATGACTTTTTGACCATATATGTTATACGAAATAAACAAAAAAATGGTCTTGAGTGGGTGAGGAAAAGAGAGAGAATGAATTGTCGAAATCTGGATACTGTTTCGAGGGGAAACGGAAACAAATTCGTTTTTGGAAAAAATGTGGGTTTTTGAGGGGGTTTTGTGAGTTTTTTGTTTGAAAAACTATTTTAAAAACGGGTTCCTTGCAAATTAGTTCAAGTTGAATTACAGAACTCTTGACCGAGTGATTTAGAGGGAGAGCCGAGGCTCATCTGAAAAAAGAGGCGGAACTTTTGGACCTGGAATTTTTGATCAGAAAGGTGAATCGTCATTTTCATATTCAGAACTTTCTTTCAGTAAATTTTATATAGCTTTTTCCGTTATAAAAAACGGGGCTTGCTGAAAAGGGGCGGAGCCTCCAAAAAACTATAAAATGCCCTTTCAAGAAAATAGGTTCCAAATCCAAAGCCATCATCTTATAACTTAAAAAGCTAAATAATCATACCAAGACTTGTGTATTTTCCTCTTTCAAAGGGGCGTGGCCTGATCAAAAAGTGGGCGGAGCCAAAATAAAAACAGCTTGTTTCTTCATGTAAATTTTAATCGCAAACGAACTCACACAAGATCTGTGATATTCTCAAAATTCCCGCAAATTAATTTCGTGTTTATCGAAAACCTTGAAAATCAAAAATCAAAAATCCTACCGTAATCCTACAGTAACCCAATCCCCATTTTTGATCAGTACACTCTCTTCTAGATCCTTGCACTCACTCGTTATCTCCTTATAATTTATTATAAGTTCACACCAAATCCTCCGTAACTAACAAATCCCAAAACGTGTAAAAGATTAGTGAGTACAAGAATTTTCAAATTAAACAAGATTTGATGACGATGAAATCTACATTATCTTAAAATGAGCTCTCTATCTCTATCTGCACTAATATGATAAATGGACTAATCTTTATGTAGTGCAAATTTTCAATCTGGAGAAAGTAGAGGGAGGATATGGAGAAGAGAACAGTGGAAAGAAAGAAACTGGGTCCACATATTGAGGTCGTGGATGTTCTAGGATAGTTTGGAAGGGTCTAGAATGATCAGAGACATTCGGATTCAATATTTTCAAACATGATCCGCTATATTAGGGCCAGGAGTTTTGGAAAATTCTGATCCGAAATATATCCAAATGAGAGAGAAACTCGAACTGAGTGATTAACCGGGATAGAAAGTCGAAATAAGAGTTGTGAGCATTCTATTAGGTTTTTCGGTTAAAAATGCCGTTTTTTCCTTTGGGTTTAGCAGTTGGGTTCCTGGACTACATACATTGATTTTTTGAGCCACGCACAGTATACGGTGGTTTCACCGGTGATTAGTTTGGTAAAAAAAGATCCTTTCCGCCGAGATAACTCCTTACAAAAACTTACAAAAAAAACGACATTTTCAACCGAACAACCTAATAGAACAGTCCAGAATATGTATAAAGTAACAACTGGGCACATTCTGACTCGGACCTATTCTTGGTTTTTTTTTTCAGAATTATCTCTGAACGGTTACCAGCTGTTTACTCTTAGCCTAATATAATCCAGGTAACATCAGAATCTTTCAAAGCAATAAGTAATTTCTCAAAAAAATCTCTCGTCTACATTTCCAGATTCTTAAAGATAACTTGAAACATTCTAGACTCCAGAAACAAGACTCTTTAAAAGAAAAAAGATAAAAACTAAAACTACTATAAAAAGACCGAATACACATTATTATTACTTTGTCTCTTCCTATCTCTCCCCACATATAGATAATGAATACTAAATTGAATTAAAAAGTAGGGATAGAGAATGAAAAAAAGGGAACATGACGTCGCAAAAAAAAAGAAGATCGTGGGAAAGTTTCTGGGTTGAATGGAGTGAGAAAGGAAGGGAACGAAGGGGGGTTTTTGTACTTTTTGAAAGATCAAGAAGAAAACTAGAGCATACTATATGTACCTGGAAGGTTGGAGTTATCTGGAAGAATCTGGAAAAAAGAAGATAAAGTGGGCGGGGCTTTTAAATTTCAGATAGAACACGTGGTGAAGCATCCATGTTAGGAGTGAAGCAATGTGTAAGCTAAACTACCGGAACACCTCTATTAGTGGAGCATGCACCACGATTCTGATTCATGGAAACTCTAATTGAAGGGCACCATTTATACAAATTTTACAGTAGCTTAATTCAATACTCTCTTTTTTTAAAATTCCACGTGGCTCTTTTCAAAAAAAGGGAAAATTCAAATTGAGGTAAGAGCAAAATGTCTTCTTCCCCTGTCAAAAAAATAAGAAGATAAACATTGCCGTTGGCACTCTGCCAACAAAACTCATAAACATTTCTCATCTAAATAATTCTCCTTCTTTTTCAGTTATTTATGTGTTTATAAATTATTTTTTCTCCCCCTTCATCTTCATTTTTTTTCACACTCCCTCTCTCTTTTTGATGAGAGAGGGAGGATGGAGATAGATTAGGACGTAATGAATTTAATCCGGAAAGAAGTAGATACCAATGCACTTTCGAGAAGAAGTTTCAGATTTGAATCTAAAGAGGGTTTTCAGAAATATAGATGTACGATTAAAAATGAGTTGGAATTTAGTAGAAGGGAAAAGCAAGAAAAGTGAGGGAGAGGATTATGTGGGAGAAGTTCGAGAACATTTCTTGAGAGAAGATCAAGGTGAATGTGGAAAGACTATAAAAGGACTACAAAGACTATAAACTAGAGTAGTCAGAAGCAGCTTTTCAGAATTAATGCCATAAGAACCGTATTTCTAAGAAACTATCAAAAAGTTGAGGTTACAGTCACCTATGTATTAAGTTTGCCGGGAAGAAATGCGCGCTAAACGTTTACGAGAATCTGTATATCTCAGCTAGAGTGAGTGGTATCAAAAAGTGATCAACTAACAAAATGTTGACCATATAATTTTGCACATTTTATCGGTTGACCACTTTTTTGTATCTTTTATTTCAGCCGAGATATATAGGTTCAAAAAAAAGTTCAGCTCGCATTTCTTTCCGGCCAACCTAATAGAACCTCAAAGTTGATCTTGTGAAAGGAAAATATGATCGAAATGATATCATCGGTTTCATCATCAATACATCGAAACGACCATTTTCAATGAAATATCAGAGATCTGTCGCCTTGAGAAAGTAGACGAAAAATGAACTGAGAACAGGTATCACATTTCCGTCATGTACCCAAAAAGAAATACAGAGAACAAACAGAAATGATTGATGGTTATGTTTAGAAAATGAAGAAAAGGATTTTAATGGGAAGTTATTATTAGCCACGTTAAAAACAAAGAAGTAGCAGAGCCTCTAACAAAAGAGCATAGTCTTCCCTTTCTTACGAAATTTCTTTTCCCGACACAACTTTAACAGTTCCCTCCCCCAACATTACTCCATGTGTTTCTGAAAGCATGCTCAAGTAGTTTAGTATTCTGTCATCTAAAATATTTCAAGATCGGACGGAATATGAAAATGATAAATGATGAAGAAACTTCTGACTGATACTATCATGAATTAATGATTTTTACACTTTGGCCTGGCTAGCTATTTTGGAAAGCCGACTATCTGACTTTCATTGAAGGGATCACCTCTATTAGAAGGGCATGCGAGAACAAATTGGCATATCTATCATCAAACAACATTTAGGTCAATTTCTCTCTACAAGGTGCTGTTTTTAGTAGGATGGAATCCTTTCAGACATATGCCCTTCTGTTAGAGGTTCCTTTTCTAGCAGTTCTGCAAGTACTATTTTATCTCTTTTAAAAACCCTTTTTCTCACTTTCTTACAACTCTCTAAGCTTTGATTTCTAATGTTTATATGTATTTGAACTTTCTGTTACATAATCCGTATTTAATTTTGCTTTTCGTCTGAATTCCAACATCAATTTATCATTCCAAGAATAACCATTAACAGGGCATTGGTGTATCTTCTTCCGGATTATTTCTAATCAACCAAAGATTTCAGATTCTAGTTTTTTTTTTCAAAAAGGAAAAGTTTTTAAGGGTACTGTAGCAAACGTGCCATTTTGTTTCAATAGTTCATACTAAATTGACATGAAACCAGGAAACAAAAATAGAATTGAAATGAATAAAAAAACTGATGAGAGGAGGAAGAATAATTGCTTTTATGCCCCTTCAATCCGATGGTATTAGCGTAGGGGGAAATAAATGAAGTGAGAGGGAGAAGTAGAATAGGGGTTGGGGACAGAATTAGTACAAAAATAGATGGTTGAAATGGAAAAAGGGAATGGAAGTCTGAAAATTTCAGATTGGGATTCGAACTTTTGGAAGTTTTCGGTCTGAAAAAAACTGATGTGGGCAACGTTCCGTACAATATAGAAGTCTAAAATCTGAATTATTTTTGCTGAATTTAAGGACTGAAAATTTTAAAAAGGGGCGGAGCCTGAGTCTAATTCAAAGGAATAGTCCTGATCAACGATGGCCTAGGAAGGAAAATGTCAAATTTTCGAGAAAAAATTCCAGTCGGAACTCAACTTTTACGGATTCGAAGTTATCTGGACTCCGCATACTTGGATTCAAAACTAGGAGTTCAGAGAAGATGAGATCCAGAAAACAGAAACGAGAGAAATAAGGCGGAGCCAAAAATTTTACACTAGAAAACCTTCATTGCTAAGTTTTTCAGTTGATGAACCCAAGTGAAAAAAATCTGAAAATTCCAAAAAAAAAAGCTCTCGCTTTTGTCTACCTGGATACAAAGCAATACGAAAATGGGCGGAGCTTACAAACTATTTAAAGAACAAAACCCCGAATCTTGCCGAAAAGGACGGAGCATTCTTCTAAAAAATCATCCCAGTTTCATCTCGAAAAAGCCTCAAGTTTTGCTAGAACTGCTTTGTATAAAAATACAACCATTTTGTAGAAAAGCGCGCAAAATTTAAATTTCTCTGCTCGGTGCAAAAAGTTTTTTTTTCTCCTTTCAAAAAAAAAGAAGAACCGCTATTCCTTTTAAAAAGCGTCAACAACATTTTTTTTGTCTCCTCTTTTCTCTCCTCCCCATTCCCATTCTTTCTTTGGCAACATTATTGCCGACAAAAGAGGGGAGTGAGAGAGTATTCAAGACAAAGAGACGCAGACATTCTCGGAGAAAAACGCCCTAGAGTATAGTGGTCCTTTCTTTGCATTCTCCGAGCCACGTGACAACACACGAGGGACCCGAAAGAAGCGAAAAAAAGAAGGAGAAGTGTCTCTAGGTTGATTGCTCCTTTTTTCTTCGCTTTTTTTCTCTTTTTCTCGTCTTCTTTATCCAAAGAGTACTCTATTCATAGTAGAAAAAAATTGTATAAAAATGTAATAACACAATATTTGAGATAATGATGTCCCCTTCTCTCTCGTTTAAATACTAGAATGTAGTTTTCTTCTTTCGGACAATTACAATATGAAAAATTGTTTCATTTTTGGGTGTAAAAAGGGATTGAAAATGATTTTAAAACCGTTAAAATAGACCAGACTGTCCGTTTTTCCAGATAGGAGTTTTGATTTCAAAGTTTTAGTTGACGTATGTGGTCCTAATGGAAGTTGAGGAATTCCAAAGAGTCTGAAAAAATTGTGATTTTATAGGTTTTTGGATAACGAAGATAACAGAGACCATAGAAAATACGAAAATGAGTAGATCAAAACTACGTAAAACCTTCAATAAAAGGCAGCCTTCAATAGAAGGGCAATAATGTAGGGAAATGGATATGTCCTTCTATTGCAGGTTTTTAGGAGGAAGCACTACAACTCACAAACAGTACAAGAAACGCATACCTCTACTCCACTGTTGCATTCGATGTGGTTACCCTTGCTCCAGTAGAAAGCGTTGGAGCATCTCGAGTTGGCTTCATGACTGCCTGTAAATAATAATGCCTTTGAAGTGGGCGGAGCTTAAACTAGGCACTAGTGGTCACAATTCTATGTTATCTGACCAGGATTCATGGTCCTCATGCCAAATTACCCCAACCTTCTTTTAAATTGGGCGGAGTTTACTCACTTTTTTCTTCTTGCACCAGAACAATTTGATGGTTATATCCCGATAAAGAGATGATACTGTATAAGAGATGATACAATGAATAACAGCATTTAGAACCACAAGATTGATCAAAATACTATCCAGACTCTCTCGGCTTTTTCTGAAAAAATAAAGAATGAGTCTGAATGATTGGAGCTAGTTGGCTCAATCTGAACAAACTATAAAAAGCTAACTCACGAAACATTTTCATAATCATAGAAAAATGTCTGAATTGCCGAAACGACACCAATTGGTCCTTCAGCAAACATTGAAAAGACTGTCATCAGGGCTACCATTTTAACTGATTTCTCAGTTTCTTGACTGCAACTACTGTATTAAAATAGCTTGTAGTATTCAATTGACATACTCTTTATTAGTTTTAAGCAAATTACTCCTGGCTTTTGAAGCGGCTCGCATACATCGAATCAAGAAAAATGATAAAAATGGAAGAGTTACGGCTGGAATCATCTGAAATTTCAAGATTGAAAACTACAAAAGCTACAAAAAACCTTCGAGATTCCATCAGAGAATAAATTGTATTTCAAAGCCAATGGTTTAAAATCATCCACAAAAGGTCGAGGTCCCATTGAAAATGTATGCACGGCATAATTCGATGGAAGATACTTGCAATCTCGAATTTTATATTTTCCATCATCTTTAATTTCGTATTGTGCAAATTTCAAGAATGCGATGATAAAGCTTAAAATGAGCATGAAAAAAATGATTTTGATGATAGAAAGAGGTTTGGAGAGTGAGTTGAATCGAGAATTCAATGGATATTTGATGATTAAAAGACGAATCAAAGCCATTAAAAGTGCTAACCACGTGGATAGCCGGCGAAGAATTTCTCGAATTATTTCAATAAAAAAGTATAGAAGAGTCTTGAAATATCCAGGAGGGATAGCGCTGAAAAAATAGATAGTAAAGGCAGTTGGTTTAGAATTGAGTCAAATAGAATGGTCCGTCACTTACCAATCGTATCCATCATAAAAAACAAAATATTCATCCACTAATAAGAATATGACAGAAATCATAGTGTATAAATCACAAATTGATATACCAGCCATAATCACATAAACACTATTTGATCTTAGACTTTTACGTGTAACTACTATAAGATGTCCAATATTAAAAATAAGTCCAATACAGGCAAATATGAACTGAAATGGTTTTAAACGATCCACAACATTTTCCAGAGTCTTAGAGAATGATTGAAGGATTTTATCATCCGAATGTAGTCCATCTTCATAATAGTAATCGTTTATAGTCATGTTTAGATGTGGAAAAAGAAGAAGAATATGAGTCCAACACGATGTTACAATGATGTTTGCTCATTTAAAATACATCATATAATTATGGGCTATATTCCCAATAAAATATGTTATCACCTGACTTTGAAATTTGTCATTTTTTGAACACACCGATTAGAAAAACAGAAAATGATGAATTTGGAACTTGATCAAAACTCAAGGAAGCTAAAAATAGACCAATAGCCTTTATAGATCGTCTTTGTAATTTGCTCCGTAAAACTACAGAAAATCTCAAAATTCAAATAAAAAAATACTGAGACGGATGAAAATTCTAGTCAAAAACAGTTGGCCTCGAGTAATAAAAAGCCACAAAAAGAACCAAAAAACTTCCTTGGAAGATCCGCGATACGTTTTCTGAAAACACAATTCTCGTCTACTGCCTTATATCAGAACATACCACAATTATCTCCAATAAATTCGACATTCGTTTGAAATGTTAATGGAAAAATAATGCATCCATCGGTTACTAGTAATGGATTATCATGTATCACGACAGTACGACCTCCTTTTGATATTATGTTCTGAAATAATTTAGTTCTGACATTTCAGAATTTACATGGTAAAACCTTCAAACCCGGCAACTCTGCACTTGTCAAATTCTTATTCGAAATTATCTCAATGACATATTCATCATCTTCCAGAGATCCAATGAAATTCAAATTGACTAAGAAATTTAGGTTTTCCAACTTTGTATTTTTAATCGTCAATGTTCCAAACAAATGATCCACTTGTTTCAATTTATATACATATTTTTCATCTCCAGATTCAATTATAACATTTCCATGAATACAAAAACAGTAATCATCCAAACTTTTCATCGATCGGAAATCACAAATCCAGTCAACTTTCTTCTGACAAAGTTTCGCATGAATATTTTCAAAAGATATTCCCTCTTGAAGGAAAAACTTCATTTCTTCGAATGTCAAACAAAAGTCTGGATGAAGGTTCTCTAAATTTATGACAAATAGTTCTCCCATCACGTCATGCAAAGACTGGAAGCATGTAGTTTGTAGTTAATGTAGTTTGTAGTCTTACCTTCAAAGATGGCATTCCAAATCTAGTCATTTCGTAGTTATCATGAATATTCATCACCGTTTCTTCATTACTCAAACCATGTTTTACTTCAATTTTTTTCAATTTTTTTAAGAACGATAAATTTTGAAAATGTGTCATTTGGATTTCCACATCTCCTCTAACTTTGTTAATATTTGATAAGGAAAAAATATTGGGATCAGTGATTTGGGATAAATGAAGACCTCCATTGAATAAGGTACAATTTTCGAAGGACTCAATATTATCCATAGTGATAAGATCACCACGACATCCTGAAAAATCAAAGGAACTATGAGCACTACAAACTACAAAACTTACCACAATCTTTTAAATTTCCAGTTATTCTAAGCGAAAACGAATCCTTGTATCGTTCATTTTTGCATAGATGACTAGCATCTAATTTTGGATTATTCTCAAATTCCATAAAACATTCATCTGTTTTTATATCTGTATTCAAATGGAAATCATTCAAAAAGTCAATACTTTTCAGTTGCGTGTTATTGGAGATTGATAAACCAACTGAAAAGCATTAGGGACTTGCAGTTCAAAGAAAAAGAAGACTCACGAATCTCGCAAAAGAAATCAAATTTTTTCCAGTATTCAACTCTTCCTTTGAATATGGAGAGCCCTTCAAATAGAGTGTTTTCCACTCGTATTCCTCCAAATAACTGTTCCATATTTCCAAAATAATTTCTTAATTGAGA
Organism: Caenorhabditis doughertyi; assembly: GCA_963572265.1. Lineage (NCBI taxonomy): Eukaryota > Metazoa > Nematoda > Chromadorea > Rhabditida > Rhabditidae > Caenorhabditis > Caenorhabditis doughertyi. The sequence goes on from OY751554.1 coordinate 13,345,009, forward strand.
TTCAGTTAAATCTGTATTTTCATTTAGAACTATCAATCCACATACAGAGCCGCATTTAAGAAAGAATTCAATGGTTTTGGAAGTGATTTCAGAATAGTTGAAAATACAGGATGGTTCTGAAATTCTGTAGTTTAGTTGTAGTTTGTATCTTAATTCCTATTATGTGATGGAATTATTAAAAATCTGTAATAAAAGGACATGTCCTTCTGTTTTTCGACCGGTTATTTGTAAAAACTAGAACTGTTTTTTCTTCGAAAAAAGTTTTTAGGAAAGAGAAAGGAAGCTATCAAAAGGGCTGTCTTACTCACCACATCGATGGACTATAATCACTTTTTCCAGATCCACTTCAAAATCTGCGAATACAGTAATCCGGAAAAACAGAATAAAAAGCAACATCATCATTTACAATAAAAATAGTTTTAACAGAAATAAACAAAATCAGAGAAATGTGAGAAAATGACAATTCTAATGATACGTTTTAGTCCTCTATTCCCTCCTCCCAAACATTTGATCAACCCCATTTTTATTTTTATTTTATCACTTTCATTTGATTTTACATGACGTTTCTTTTTAATTCATTACTTCTATTCCTTATTTTATTTATAAAAATATATGCAAACTTCACGGAAGATTTGGCGAGACTAGATGAAGTTTATGGCTATGGTAAGGTTCATTATAATCTTCATAAAAAACAAGATACCGTAAAAACTGAATTAGTAGTGTATGCACCACTATTTTTCAACCTCTTCATTCGGATTACTATCAGAGGGGCAATGTTATTTTTCGATCAATTTGTTTTCGAAATTTTTAGAATTTTTAATATAATTTTATTGGCAATTTTTATGAGAAATGACGAGAATAACGGACAAAATTTAGTCTGTTCTCCAGTTTTTATCAACTTTTCTCTATTTCATGACAGTTTCAGTCAAATATTTGTGAACTTTACAGTCGGCAAGCCGAAATTTTGAAAAAAAAACATTTTGAAAATGGGACACCATTATTGAAGGGGCACTACTAATACAGTTTTTACGGTATCATCCCTTTTTTGGTAAGCAAGTATGCTCCAATGATAACTCGAAAATACCCGAGTAGCGAAGATAAAAAATTGTATTTTGGTCTTATCGGTATACAATGTTATGAATGCTCAATTCATTCGATGACTACAAACCACAAAAATTTCAGATCCCGACTGCACATTCAACTATTCCGAGATCACTTCCAAAACTATTCAATTCTTTCCAAGAAAGTGTGAAACAGTGAAAGGACTTTTAGTTTTTAATGAAAACACAGATTTGTCTGAAAATCAATTGAAAGAAACATTCCAAGAAATGAAACAACTCTATGGAGGAATGACGTTTGAAAATACAAATCTGAAAAGTTTATCAATATTTAATATAAAATCAAAAGAAGATTATTTAGGATTTAGTTGTGAATTTTGTGAGTTCTTTTTTTTTTAAATAAACTACGATTTACAATTTTTTGATTCAGTTGGACTCACTGTCTTAAATAATTCAAATCTAGAAGATGTCAGTATTCTGAAGGACTTTGAATTCTGGGGAGACCCTACTATGAGCGAATGTCCTTTTCGAATTGAAAATAATAACGAATTAGATGCCAGTGGTTTATGTGAACAAAAGAATTTGAAAGAAAATTTTGGCCTGAAAATGACAGGAAATGGAAAAGATTGCAGTGGGTTACTGTACATAAACTCCAGTTTTTTAAATCTCAATTTCAGGCTGTTCTAGTGATCGTATCACCATGGATACTCTTCATTCGTATGAAAACTGCACCCTTTTGTATGGAGGTCTTCATCTATCTAACATCAGTAACTCCGTTATTTCTTCCTTATCAAATATTGACAAAGTTAGAGGAGATTTGGAAATTCAGATGACCAACTTTCAGAATTTAACATTTTTGACAAATTTGAGAAAAATCGAAGTAAAACACGGATTTCTGAACAGTAATATTGCTTTGAATATTCATGATAATTATGAAATGACTAGATTTGGAATGCCAGCTTTAAAGGTGAAACTACAGACTACAAAGAATACAAACTACAGTTTCATTTTCAGAACATCAACGATATTATCACATATGGTCCCTTGATTTTTAACTTTGAAAACTTGCATCCAGACTTTTGTCTTACTCTCGATGAAATGTATTTTTTATTAAGAATGAAGGGAAAATTCAAAAATCTTCATGCAAAATATTGTCAAGATTTTAAAGAAACCAGGATAAATGGAATCAAAACATGTCGATTTAAAAAGTTCAGTACTTTAAAATCAAATTGTAATTTATTATATGGAGATGTGGTTATTGATTCATTGGATGGAAGACATTTATCAAAACTTTTTGATGTTCTTATCATTTTTGGAACGTTGAAAATACAATATACCAAGCTGGAGGGATTAGGATTTCTTGAACGTTTAGAATGTGTTGCTTCTTTAGATGGTGAGTTAGTAAAATGTAGTTTGTAGTCTCTGAACTTTTTAGACTCTCTTCCTGCCATTCTCATTCGCTCTAATCGATATCTCAAACAAGCAAAACTGCCCAATCTTATGGTGAATAAAACTCCTTCCACTCAACTGATTTACTATTTTTCAGAATATTTATGCAAAAAGTAACACATCAGTGGTTTTATATGACAATCCAGTTTTATTCAAAACGAATCAAGAATGTCTAAGATATCGTATCACCTATCAGAGAACTTTAAGTGTGGAAAACAGAGATTGTCGTATGTTCGCAAAGAAAAAGTTATGGCCCATTTAGTGTTAATTTTCAGAGAAACGAGTCTTCACAACTTCAGGATCTAGGTCGTGTATACTTTCAAATATATTATTTACATTTTTGTTGAACTCGTATTTAATGTTTTCTATTTGAAAATCTCTTTGGAAACTGGAGTAAAATTGTCTATATTTCTTAAACTAATCATTTTCTATTCGGCAAACAATGTGTACATCTTATCCATATCTTTTTTGTAGACACACAAAAGAGAAAGCTCAGATTGGCAAGATGTACAATTCACTAGTTTTTTCTCAATTGAAACTTTTTTTTTAAAGAAAAATGCCATTTTGACAGAAAGATTAGTGCAGAGAAAGTTTTTCGGTGACTGCAGTTTGAATTTTCTGTAGCCTTTTTCACTCTTATTTTTCTCTTTCCTCTATAAAATGTTGCATCACAATTTTTGAAAAAATAGTACCCTAGTTGGACACTGCTATGGACTTTTCTTCTCGGACAAGCACAATATCAAAAAACATTTCATTTTTGAACATAAGAGGGATTGATAATGAATTTAAAACAGTCTTGAATGAAATCTGGTTTTGTTCGTCTATTTAGTTGTGTTTCAGTTATTTTCCACACATTTGAACACACAGAGATCCGAGAGAAAACTTCATGATTCACTTTAAAGCCTGACAGTTCCGGAATGTGAAGGTCGTCATAAAGGTCAGTTCTGATTCGCAGTCATTACTTAAAAGGAGATGTCTGGAAAAACATAGTCTAAGTTAGCAGCACCAAAGCCTACAGTATGTACAAACCAGACGGTTTTCGGCGCTTCGCGCCTTAACCGTCTGGCTTCTCCCGGATTATTGAAATTAACAGCGTTTGTAGGCCCACATTATTACCTAAAAAGAGAGACGACCACCTTTCCCTCGCCTCCCGGGAAAACAGAGGGTGACGCGATTTCGACTATGGGCATAGATAGCACAGAGCTTCTCAGAGCTCCAATCAAAAAACGGAAAAGACGGGCATCATCTCCGACACGGGCTCTATCGATCCATGTAAAGTTTATAAAAATCGGTTCATTAGGGACTGCGCTATGGTACCGGACAGACAAACACACACACACACACAGAATCTGTCCAGTAATAATAGTAAAGACCAGACGGTTTCCGGCGCTTCGCGCCTCAACCGCCCGGATTTCCCAGAGATTTCGGTTAATTCCTATGAAAAATGAAAAACCAAAAATATTTGGCCCACCGAGGAATCGAACTCGGATGCTGAATTTACGGAAATTTTTTTTACACCACTACACTACGCCAGCAACGGTGCGTTGAACAGGCGGCGGCAGCAGACTCTAAAATTAGTAAATCTAGCAGCCGACAGTTGACGGGGGCGGGGCTTAGGCTAGTGCAAAGATAGCACAGAGCTTTCCAGAGCTCCAATCAGATAGCGGAAAAGACGGGCATCATCGCGGTAAAATTCTGCATCGACCTGTCTTTTCCCCATAAAAATCGGGTTTCTAGGAATGGCTCGAGGGCCCTGGAAACACAAACATACTGACAAACAGACGGAACTTGTGTATTAGAATAGTAAAGATAATTCGAACCTTTAATCCACTGTAACATTCGATGTGGCAACCTTTGGTCCAGTGGAAGATATCGGAGTATCTTGAGTGGAGTCAAAGCCAGTCTGAAACGAGATTGGATTTGAAGTGGGCGGAGCTTGAAACATGAATCTCTTAGGCACCAGAAGCCGCCGTATACTAGGCATGACTTATGGTCTTCCTGTCAGTATACCCTAGCCTTCCTGTAGATGGGCGGAACCTACTCACTTTTTTCTTGCACCAGAACAACTTAATGGTTATATCCCGATAAAGAGATGATACTGTATAAGAGATAATGCAATGAATAACAGCATTCAAAACAACCAGATTGATTAGGATGCTGTCCAGACTTTCTCGGCTTTTTCTGGAAAGTAAAGAATGAACCCACATAATTAGTGCTATTTGGCTCAACTGTTACTAAAGGTTCTGTAATCAACTCACGAAACACTTTTAAAGTCGTAAAAAAATGTCTGAATTGCCGAAACGACACCAATTGGTCCTTCAGCAAACATTGAAAAGACTGTCATTAGAGCCACCATTTTTATTGATTTCTCAGTGTCCTGACTGAAAGAAATTGCTCAGTTTTGTAGCTTCAAATTCACATACCTGTTATAAGTTTTCATCAAATTTCTTCGAGATTTGGAGGCAGCTCGCAAACACTGAATCAAGAAAAATGATAAAAATGGAAGAGCGATAGCTGGAATCATCTGAAAATCTTGATAATAAAAACTACACCAGTTATAAAGACCAGAAACCTTGGAAATTCCATCAGAGAATAAATTGTATTTCAAAGCCAATGGCTTAAAATCATCCACAAAATCTCGAAATCCCATTGAATATGTATGTTGCACTGTATAGTTCTTTGGAAGATACTTGCAATTTTGAATTACATAACTCCCGTCATCTTTAGTTTCATACTGTACAAACTTCAGGAACGCGATGATTAAACTTAAAGATAACACAGAAACAATCATTTTGAGGGCAAAAGAAGGCTTCGATAGGGAATTGAATCGAGGATTCATTGGGTATTTTATGACTAAAAGACGAATTATTGCCATTAGAAGAGCAAGCCATGTGGATAACCGACGGAGTATTTCTCGAACTATTTCAATTAAAAAGTATAAGAGAGTCTTGAAATATCCAGGAGGGATAGCGCTGAAATAAAATTGATATTAAAGTAGGTCAGTTTAGAATTTAGTCAAACAGAATGTTCCGTCACTTACCAATCGTATCCATCATAGTTAACAAAATATTCATCTGCCAATAAAAAAGTAACAGAGAGCATAGTGTACAAATCACAAATTGCAATCCCTGCCATAATCACATAAACACTATTTGATCTCAGACTTTTCCGTGTAACTACAATAAGATGTCCAATATTAAAAATGATTCCAATACAGGCAAATACAAACTGGAAAGGTTTCAATTGCTCCACAACAGTTTTGAGAGTCTCAGAAAATGATCGAAGGATTTTATCATCGGAATGTAATCCCTCTTCATAATAGTAATCGCTTATTGACATGTTGAAATAAGAAGGAAATAAAGGAAAAGTGATGTTTGTTTCCTGAGATACAAAATATAATTATAAGCTTGATTTCAAAGAAGAAATGTTATCATCATGCGCGCAGTAAGAAAACATAAAAAAGTGATGAATTTTCAAAACTCATGTGAGCTACAAATGAATAAACAACTTGATTACTCATCAGCAAAAAAGGGGCGGTTCCATTTAAAGGCACAGAGTTAGTTGTCCACTATATTTTGTCGAACTTACAAAAAATTTTAGTGCAAACGAACTTGAAAATGGCGAATCGAACGGATTTGGTCGACTTGTTAACGTTAACAAAACATAAAATTGAAACCAAAATGGCAAATGTTTGCAAATACGTTCGATTTACCATTTTCCAGTTTCCCGAAAAACGTCACCCGTACGAAAATTTATTAGATGAATTCAAAAACTGTGTGTCTTGAGGAATGATAAATCACAAAAAGAACAAAGAAGCTACGTTGCGAGATCCGTGATCCGTTTTCTGGAGATAAAATTAGTTTTATTAGTCGTCTCTTCTTCTGTCTCAACTCACCACAATTATCTCCAATAAATTCGACATTCGTTTGATAGCTTAATGGAAAAATAATACAGCCATCGGTTACCAATAATGGATTATCATGTATCACTACAGTACGACCTCCTTTTGATATTATATTCTGAAACTATTGAAGTTTGAAGTCTCAGAATTTCATTAACAAACTTTTAATCTCGGCAATTCTGCACTTGTCAAATTCTTATTCGAAATGATCTCAATGACATATTCATCGTCTTCCAGATTTCCAATATAATTCAAATTTTCCAAAAAGTTTAAACTTTCGAGTTTACTATTTTTGATCGTCAACGTTCCAAATAAAATTTCCATACCTTTCAATTTATATAAATATTTTTCATCTCCAGATTCAATTACAATATTCCCATAGATATAATAACAGTTATCACCCAAACTTTTCATCGTTCGGAAATCACAATATTCGTTCATTCCTCCCGGACAAAAACTCGCATGGATATTTTTAAAAGATACTAGCCCTCGCAGAAAAAACTGCATTTCTTGATACGTCAAACAAAAGTCTGGATGAAGGTTTTCTAGATTCATGATAAATAGTCCTCCCATCACGTCATACATGAGCTGAAAACATGTAGTTTGTAGTTAATGTAGTTTTAGTCTTACCTGCAAATATGGTAGTGGTCCAAATCTAGTCATCTCATAGTTGTCATGAATATTCATCACTACCTCTTCATTCATATAACCATGCTTCACTTCGACTCTTTTCAATTTTTTCAAGAATGATAAATTCTGAAATCGAGTCATCTGAATCTCCACGTCTCCTCTAATTTTCATAATTTTTGACAGAGAAGACATATTGGGATCAGTGATTTGGGATAAATGAAGACCACCATTGAATGTGGTGCAATTTCCAAAAGAATTATTGGTTTCCATAGTGATAAGATCACCACGACAGCCTGAAAATCGGCCAATGATTAATGGCTTCATGATTAATGGCTTCATTTTGCCTAGTTGGATTTTTGTCTTCAGAAAATTTTTGGCTTCATATTGTTTTTTTCAGTTTTTTTTTTATGAATTTCAGATTAGAAATGATTGTTTTCACAAATTTTATCCATTCTGTGTCTAAAATTACATTACTGTAGAAGAGTCTAAGACGTCTCGAAGTTTCAAGTGTCTAGCCAAAACTAAGAATTTTATCACTATTGTGTGATCAAAATTTGCATCGCAAGACAAACAATAGTGATAAAATTCTTAGTTTTGGCTAGACACTTGAAACTTCGAGACGTCTTAGACTCTTCTACAGTAGTGTAATTTTAGACACAGAATGGATAAAATTTGTAAAAACAATCATTTCTAATCTGAAATTCAAAAAAAAAAACTGAAAAAAACAATATGAAGCCAAAAATTTTCTGAAGCCAAAAATTTTCTGAAGACAAAAATCCTATGAAGCCAAAAATCCAACTAGGCAAAATGAAGCCATTAATCCTCATGAAGCCAAAAATTCTCATGAAGCCATTAATCATTGGCCCTGAAAGTCCCCCCTAGAAATCGTACAAACTACAAAACCTACCACAATTTTTCAAATTTCCAGTTATTCTCAGTCCATACATATCCTTGTAATGTTCATCTTGGCAAAGATGACTGGCATCTAACTTTGGATTATTTTCGAATTCCAGTTGACATTCATTCGTTTTTTTGTCTCTGATAAAATTGACTTTACTCAATAAATCAATGTTTTTTAGGTTTTTGTTATTGGAAATTGATAAACCAACTGAAAAAGATGGGGAATTGATAACGAGCGAATTCGAATCAGAGACAAAAACTCACAAACTTCACAATAAAAATCAAATCTGTTCGTAGTCTTATTTCTTCCTCTAAATATGGACAGCCCTTCGAATGGGGTATTTTCCACTCGTATTCCTCCGAATAACTTTGTCATATTTCCAAAATAAGTTCTTAATTGAGATGCAGTTAAATCTGTATTTTCATTCAAAACTATCAATCCACAAACATAATCGCAGTTTTTAGGAAAGAATTCAATGGTTTTTGAAGTGATTTCAGAGTAGTTGAAAGTACAATATGGGTCTGAAAGTTTTCAATTTTATGACATAGCTGAACCTGTGCCTTTCATTTGAGGCGTTACAACTGTTGGAAACCGAATAAGTTTACTTTTTATCGCAAAATGTCCATTTCGCTCAAGGTTTAAAATATCTAGTTTATTGTTTTTAGTAGTGGTAAACACTTACCACACTGATGTATTACGACCACTTTCTCCAGATCTACTTCAAAATCTGCCAGTACAGTAACCCAAAAAAACAGAATAGTTGCAAAAAAATATTTCATTGATTGCATTGAAAGCAGTTTGAAGTGAAACTGAAAGTTTTGAAAACGAAAAGAAAAGGACAGCTCTAATAATACGTTTTAGTCCCTCATTCCCTTTCCACCTGATCAACCACTTTTTATTATAATATTCTCACTTTTATTTGATTCTACATGGCGTTTCTTCTCAATTCATTACTTCTATACATTTTTCTATTCATAAAAATATCAGCAGACTTCACTGAGGATTTGGCGATAATCGATGAAGTTTACAAAAGCGGTAAGAGAGACCGAAAGTGGTTGGTTGTCAAGATTGTAAGCTTTTGATTACAATCTTAAAGGCCGGTTTTGAACACGCAAAGATGCTCCTATGATGATTTCAGAAACTTCTTTTTGAAATAAATACCTAAGCAGCAAAAATGGATGTAGTATTCTCTACACTTTATCACGGGTTTCTGAATCATGTGACTAAATTTTACCAATTTTCAGTTCCCAAATGTACATTCAATTATTCTGAGATCACATCCAAAACTATTAAATTCTTTCCAAGAAAATGTGAGAGGGTGTTTGGCATTTTAGTTTTCAATGAAAACACAGATTTGTCTGAAGATCAACTGAAAAAAACTTTTAAAAATATGTATCGATTTAATGGAGGAATTACGTTCAATAATACAAATTTGAGAAGTGTATCAATATTTATGAAGAAACCAGAAGGCAGACGATTAAGATTTGGTTGTCAAGTTTGTAAGCTTTTTTCTAAAGATAGCTAGTTTTTTATATCTCTAGTTTTTTTTCAGTTGGACTCAATATCCTCAACAATTCAAACCTAGAAAGCACTAGCATTTTTCAAGATGTTGAACTTTATGGAGACCGTGTTTATAGATGTCCTGCTCGACTTGAGAATAACAAGAAACTAGATGCTAGTTTTCTTTGCGAACAGTCTCCTTCGTATGAAATGTTTGGTTTAAGAATGACAGGAAATGGAAAAGATTGCGGTTGGTTACTGCAGTTAAAGGAGGACTGAACTCGGGATTTTTTATTTCAAATTCTGATGCAGTTTTTTATTCTGATCATTTTCTTTCACTACGACTATACTCAAAAATCACTCTAAACGGTAGAAAAACGCGTTTAAAGGCATGGCCGCGTACAGGTTGCCTAGGAATTTGAAAAAAGCGCGCGCAAGACGTAAACTTGTCGGATCCTAGGCCCTCAACCCGTATTGCGTGCTTCTTTCAAACGCCTTTTTCACCTGTTTAGAGTGATTTTTGAGTGTAGTCGTAGTGAAAGAAAATGATCAGAATGAAAAACTGCATCAGAATTTGAAATAAAAAAATCCGAGTTCAGTCCTCCTTTAATATTAGGTCGGCCGGAAAGTTTCTGTGCATGATTTTCCTCCGAAGGCTGCGCTCCTCCTTCAGCATCTGCTTTGTAATGACAATGTTCCATTTTTTTCCGAAAACTTCTCTGTTGAGAAACTTGAAATTTTTGAACTGAGAAGTCTCATTTTCATTTTTTTTCTTATAGTATCTTGTCATAAACAGCACCCACTAGATGTCGGGAAAAATTTTTCAACTAGAAAAGAAAATTTGTTGTACAAGAGACGACTCCTAAAATCTTCTTGGAACAACAACAAAGCACTTATAAACTATGGATGACCAAATGTTTTGATTGTTGTTATCGGGCGTCGGGACACATTATATACGTAAATATTTTGACCATTCGTCAAAACTCTCGATAGCTTTCAAATTGAAGATAAATCAAAAATGCCCAGAAACTTTCCGGCCAACCTAATACATAGTTGATTCTATTTTAAATTCAGCCTGTATTGGTGACCGTATAATTGCGGCAAATGTCTTTCAATATAAAAATTGTACACTTTTATATGGAGGTCTTCACTTATCTAATATTACTGCCCCCAATCTTTCTTCCTTATCAAAGATTTCTGAAGTTAGAGGCGACGTGGAAATTCAGATGACCAATTTCCAAAATTTATCGTTTCTAAAAAAATTGAAAACATTCAAACTGAGACACGGAATGCTGCACAAGGACCCAGTGTTGAATATTCATGATAACTATGAAATGACTAGATTTGGAATGCCAGCTTTAGAGGTAGGGTAACAAATTGCAACAATTACAAACCACAGCTTCACGCAGAAAATTCGAAACGAGCCTGGATTTTTAACTTCGATTTTTAACTTTGAAAACTTGCATCCAGACTTTTGTCTCACTCTCGATGAGATGTATTTTTTATTGAGAATGAAGGGAAAATTCAAAAATCTTCATGCAAGATACTGTCAAGATTTCAATGAAACGGAAGCAAATGGAATCAAAACATGCCGATTCAAAAAGTTCAGTACTTTAGAACAAAAATGTAACTTTTTATATGGAGATGTAGTCATTGATTCAATGGATGGAAGGTATTTATCAAAGCTTTTTGATGTTCTTATCATTTTTGGATCGTTGAAAATACAATATACCAAGCTAGAGGGATTGGGATTTTTAGATAATTTGGAATATGTTGCTTCCTTAGATGGTGAGTTAGTAAAATGTAGTTTGTAGTCTGTGAAATTTTCAGAATCTCGCCCTGCCATTCTTATCCGCTCAAATCGATATCTGAAACAAGCCAGGTTTCGCAATCTTATGGTAAATCGAAGTCTTCTCACTCAACTGATCTACTCATTTTCAGCATATTCATGCGAAAAGTAACACATCCGTGGTTTTATATGACAATCCAAATTTGTTCAAAACGAATGAAGAATGTCTGAGGTACCGTATAACTTATAAAAATTCCATAAGGGTGGAAAATGGAGATTGCCGTATGTTATCAGAAACATTATTAACTGAACTTATGTTTGTTACTTTCAGAAAAACGAATCTACACAACTTCAGGATCTCGGTCATGTATACTTTTAAATATAGCATTTGCATTCTTGTTGAACTCGTATATTAGGATCATTTTTAAAGTTATATTTGCCAACTGAAGAGGCATTGACATTTTCAAAAACAATAATTGGATTGGATCTTTCATACAAAATAACTCCTTTTCTAACTTAAAACTGATAAATTCTTCATTGTTTTATTTCTTTTTTTGGCCATTAAAACATGAAAAAATGTTTTTATTTCTTGGTTGAAGAGGTATAGCGATTGGTTATAATCTCTAATAAAAAACAAATTTGTCCGCTTTTCCAAATGTCCAGCATTTTTGGAATATGAAAGTTTCGATTAGGGTAGTTCTGATTTGACCTCGTTTCTGATTGCGATCGTTCTGAATGTAGAATTAATGTTATAACCTACAAGTACTTAGGATCCAAACCTCTAATCCACCGTGACATTTGATGTGCCGACCCTTGGTCCAGTGGAAATAATCGGAGTATCCTGAGTAGTGTCAAGGCCAGTCTGAAAACAAGAATCACTTTGAAGTGGGCGGTATTATTTAACCTAATCATTCACTAATGGTTCTCATGTCAGAATACCCTAACCACGCTTAAAAACAGACGTAGCACACTCACTTTTTTCTTTTTGCACCAGAACAACTTGATGGTGATATCTCGATACAGAGATGAAACTGCAAAACAGATAATACAATGAATAACAGCATTCAAGATCACAAGATTGATCAAAATATCATCCAAACTGTATCGGATTTGTCTGAAATACGAACAATAATATTTATAGTTTTTTCAATCAACTTACGAAATACTGTAATAGTCGTAGAAAAATGTCTGAATAGCATAAACGACTCCAATTGGTCCTTCAGCAAACATTGAAAAGACTGTCATTAATGTCATCATTTTTATTGACTTTTCAGTTTCTTGGCTATAAAAATGTGTTTATTTATGTAGCTTCGAATTTACATACTCGTTATAAGTTTTCATCAAATTTCTTCGAGATTTTGATACGGCTCGCATACATTGAATCAAGAAAAATGATAAAAATGGAAGAATCATGGCTGGAATTATCTGAAACTCTGTTAATACAAATTAGGTCAACTACTGAAAACTCAAACTTTTGAAATTCCTTCGGAGAACAATGAATACTTTATAGCCAATGGTTTAAAATCATCCACAAAACTTCCAGGATCTATCATATATGTACGTTGTACTGGTAAATTGTATGTTCCCAAGTAAGTGTTGTCGCACAATGGGGATGCAAAGATTTCTCCGGTTTTCATTTCATACTGTATAAACTTGAAGAAAGTTATGATAAAACTTAAAGATAGCACGATAATAATCATTTTGAGAGCAAAAGAAGGTTTGGAGAGGGAATTGAATCGAGGATTCATTGGGTATTTTATGACCAAAAGACGAACTATTGCCATTAGAAGTGCTAACCACGTGGATATTCGACGGAGTATATCTCGTGATATTTCAATGAAAAAGTATACGATAGTTTTGAAATATCCAGGTGCGCTGAAAATAAGAGAGTGCTATTCGCATAAATTTATATTCATTTTGAGGCCTCAAAAATAGTACTCTTTGTATGCATAGTCAAAATCGCATTCGAAGGTGTTTTTACGGGAAGAAAGTTAGAATTGGTTTTCTCTTGGTTTTTATGTAAGTAAGTGGGTCTACAACTGGCGAGGCTGTTAAGGAACAAAGCAACGAAAACCGTCTGGTAACTACTTACCACACATAACCACCATACAACATAAAAAATTCATCGACCAATAAAAAAATAATACAACTCATAGTGTACAAATCACAAATTGTAATCGCTGCCATAATCACATAAACACTGTTCTCTCTTAAACTCTTCCTTGTAACTACTATAAGATGTCCAATATTAAAAATAAGTCCAATCCAAGCAAATATGAACTGGAAAGGTTCCAATCGTTCGACAACAACTTCCAGAGTCTCAGAAAATGATTTGAGGATTTGATCATCCGGATGTGATCCAGTTTCATAATAGTAATCGCTGAAAGGCATATGGGGAAGAAGAATAAGTATAAGAAGAAAGTGGAGGAAAATTGGAAATGTATTTATTAAAAATGATGTTTGCTTTATACGAAACATAATTATAAGCTAGATTTTAAAGGAAAATGTTATCATCTGATTTTGAGATTTGTCATTTTTGATTTGCGTGGTAACAACAAAACATAGTGAATATGGAGTTTGATCAAAATTCATGTATTAGGTCGTCCCGAAAGTAATCGATTTTTTCGCAGCATATTTTTATGGAATTTTTCTGAGCTGTTGCGGAATCTCAAGAAGTGATATTTTATGGCTTAAGTAAACATAATATGGAGTGGCCTATTTATCAGTAAAATTAATGCCAGGCAGATGCTTGCTTCTTCACCTTTTCTCTCAATTGTCAGTTGGTCAACTCCGGGACAAAAGTTTTTCCTAGAAATATTATAACTACCGTAGAAGTACAGACTGAATCAAATCCAAAACGTATGACATACTAGAGTTGATGGGGGTCAGTAATGAAAATGAAAAAGTTTGGATCCGAAAGCACAAGAAATTCTGAGTTATGTTTTAAAAACCACAGAATAATATCATTTTTACTTTCTCTTTCTAGACTCACTAATGAAACAATCTAATTGATCCCCCGCTCGAGATTTTCCACTTTTGGGGACCTATAGTGGAGTTATCTTTTAGAAAAAACAGAATGAAAAACTATCACAACTGACTGAAAAACAGTGAAATGAAAAAAATCAATTTCTTTTGGGACGACCTAATAGCTCTAAAAGTGTTTTCTCGAGAAACTTTGTTTCTGAATACGATCCAACTTTGTGCTTATGTAAAGATTTGCTTATATAAAGTACAAAGTTGCACCCTAATCAAAAACAAAGATTCTTGAGAAATAAAATATTCTCAAAACAACTGAAATCGTTCGCTGGGAGACCCATCCTCCGTTTTCTGGAAAAAAACATTGTTTGCATTAGCTTGTACAAACGCAATGGAAGAAAGAGTGAGTGTTGTAAGGAAACGCAGAGAACCACTTGACTCTGCGCCTCTCACGTATACGTGTTCTTTTATTTCCTTTGATTCAACTTACCACAATTATTTCCAATAAATGCAACATTCGTTTGAAAAGTTATTGGGAAAATCATACAATCATCTGTTACCAATAATGGGTTATCATGTATCACTACAGTACGACCTCCTTTTGATATTATGTTCTAAAAGAAAACCCATCATTTGTAGTCTTTGTAAATCGACAAAAAACCTTCAAATTTGGCAATTCTGCAATCGTCAAATTCTTGTTTGAAATTATCTCAATGATATATTCATCATCTTCCAGATTTCCAATATATTTCAACAAATCCAGGAAATCCAGATTCTCCAGTTCTGTATCTTTGATCATCAATGTTCCAAATAAATAATTCACGTCTTCCAATTTATATAAATATTTTTCATCTCCAGCTCCAATTACAATATTTCCATGGATATAATAACAATTTTCTTCTAATCTTTTCATTGTTTTAAATTCACAAAATCCTTCAATTTCCTCAATGACTGGGCAAAACTTTGCATGGATATTTTCAAAAGACGTTTCCCGTTTGAGGAAAAATATCATTTCTTCAAACGTCAAACAAAAGTATGGATGAAGATTTTCTAGATTTATGATAAAGGGGCCATGCATCGCGTCATACATGTTCTGGAAAACTTCAGTTTGTATTATAAGTATTCAGTTTTTAATCTCACGTATATATAATCCATGCGAGGCAATTCAAATCTAGTCATTTCGTAGTTATCATGAATGTTTAACGCCGCCAATTCACTCAGCATACCATGTTTTACTTTTATTGAATTTAATCTCGTCAAAAATGATAAATTCTGGAAATTGGTCATTTGTATTTCCACGTCTCCTTTAATTTCTGAAACATTCGACAAGAAAGAAATATTAGGATCGGTGATATTATATAAGTGAAGACCACCCCAGAAGCTGGTACAATTTTCAAGAGAATTGATGGTATCCATTGTGATATTTTCACCACGACAGCCTGAAAATAAAAAAGATTATGAGCACTAAAAAATACAAATCTTACCGCAATCTTTCAAGTTTCCAGTTATCCACATTCCAAACATATTATTATACTGATAATTTGTGCAAAATGGACTGGCATCTAACTGTAGATTATTTTCGATTTCCACAGGGCATTCTTGTGTTTTTACGTCTGGGAGTATTAGGAAACCATCCAAAAAGTTGATTTTTTTTAGTTGAGTGTTGTTGATGATTGATAATCCGGCTAAAACAGAGATTGAATAGATAACCGGGAGATATTTGGTGTGTTTAATCATAAACTGTTCGGAACTTCAATTAGGAAATCAATGCTTTGCCCATGGAGCATGATCCGGTCCCAAATCAAAATTGATCAAACAAGTGACTAAACTTGTTGCAAATGCAGATATTTCTACTTTGCGCCAAAGTTACAAAGCTTTCCAGCAAACTCTATGACCCTGCCCGAATAACATAATTTCGGAGACCAAAACTCACGAAACCCGCAAAAGAAATCAAGAGTGTTCCATGGTTGAATTCTTCCTTTAAACATAGAGAGCTCTTCAAATTGAGTGTTTTCCACACGTATTCCTCCTGCCAGCGTTGACATATTCAAAAAATATTCACTCAATTCAGCTTCAGATAAATCCGTATTTTCATTCAGAACTATCAATCCACAAACATAGTCGCATTTAGGAAAGAATTTGATAGTGTTAGAAGTGACTTCAGAGTAATTAAAGGTACAGGAGGGGACAAGGTCTGAAATATATCAATTTGATTACCTAAAAACTTGAACAACTCCGTGGCTGCACTGATTCATGATGAATTGTTTCTTTTGACTTACGACACTTTTGATATTCCATCGTTTTTTTCATTATTTCATCAATGTCTGCAAGTACAATGATACGAAAAACTAGAAAAGGTATAAAGAGAAACTTCATCGTTTCTGAGTTTGAAAGTAGTTTGGACAAAATGTTGAGAAACAGAAGAAAAGGACAAAAATAATGATATCTTTTATTCTCCACGCCTTCTCTCTCCAAATTTTGATAGATTACTTTTCAGTTATATGATATCATTTTCATTTGATTTTATATGAATTTTGTTTTTATTTCTTCACTGCTTTTCATTTTTATCTTTATAAAAATATCAGCGATCTTCACAGAAGATTTGGCCATAGTCGATGAAATTTATGGCAATGGTAAGGATAATTACAATGTCCATAATAATATTATCCAAGGATATTATCCAAGAATTGTAGTTTATCAAAGTTTTGATTTTGATGAGCAAGTTTGCCCACGTGGTTAATTGAATATACCCAACCAGCAAAGATATGTAACTGTTTGGAATACTCCTCGTTCATTTTGAAACTGAAAACTACCAATTTTCAGATCCCGAATGCACATTCAACTACTCTGAGATCACTTCCAAAACCATTGAATTCTTTCCAAAAACTTGTGAAACTGTGTTTGGGCTTTTAAAATTCAATGAAAACACGGATTTATCTGAAAAACAACTAAAAGAAACTTTTGGAAAAATGAAAGCATTCAAGGGAGGGACGACATTCAACAATACGAATTTGAAAAGTTTATCAATATTTACTTTGAAATCAAAAAATGATACTTTCGAGTTTCATTGTAAAACTTGTACGTTTTGATGGAAGAAACAACGATTCATTACTATTTTTTAGTCGGACTCACTATCCTGAACAACTCAGATTTAGAAAATGTCAATATTCTCCAAAACTTTCAATTCTTCGGAAACCGTTTCACAAATGAATGTCCGATTCGAATTGAAAATAACAGGAAATTAGATACCAATGGTTTATGTAAGCAATATGAATCAAGGCAAATGTTTGATATAAGAATGACTGGGAACGGAAAAGATTGCTGTGAGTTTTTGGAGACTATGATGGTTCTATTTCAATTTTAGCCTGTCTTGGCGATCGTATCACCATGGAAACTCTCCCTCATTATGAAAACTGCACCCTTTTGTATGGAGGTCTTCATTTATCTAATATCACTAATCCCAATATTTCTTCCTTATCAAATATTATCAAAGTTAGAGGAGACGTGGAAATTCAAATGACAAGTTTCCAGAACTTATCATTTCTGAAAAAATTGAAAACAATTGGAACGAAACATGGAGTTCGGAACAAAAGTTTGGTGTTGAATATTCATGATAACTATGAAATGAAACAATTCGGAATGCCAGCTTTAGACTACACGACAAAGGTGAGAATACAAACTACGAAGAATATAAGCTTCAGTTTAATTTTCAGAATGTCTACGATGCCATCGCCTCTGGCTCATTAATCTTCAATTTTGAGAACTTGCATCCAGACTTCTGTTTCACTCTCGATGAAATGTTTCTATTTTTGTATTCAAAGGGAAAATTCAGAAACATCCATGCAAAATACTGTGATAATTTTCAAGAATACTTTTACGATTTCACTGGATGTCAATTCAAATCGTTCGATACTCTAGGTCAGTGCTGTGAGTATTTATATGGAGATGTGGTCATTGATTCAATGGATGCAAAGCATGTATCAAAACTTACATGTCTTTCTGCCATTTTTGGGTCTTTAAAAATACAATATACCAAGTTGGAAGGATTGGACTTCCTCCAAAGTTTGGAATATGTTGCTTCGTTGGATGGTGAGTTAACGCAATGTAGTTTGTAGTCTTTGAACATTTCAGAAACGCATCCTGCCATTCTTATTCGCTCAAATCGATATCTGAAACAAGCCAAGTTGCCCAATCTTTTGGTAAGAAAATCAAGCTCCGCCCACTTAACTCGTTCATTATTTTTAGAATGTTATAGCAAGAAGTAACTCATCTGTGGTTTTATATGACAATCCGAATTTATTCAAAACAAATGAAGAATGTCTGAGGTATCGTATCACTTATCAGAAAAATATAAAAGTGGAGAATAGAGATTGTCGTAGGTTTTGAGAAATGTTTCCAACTGAAGAAATCTCGATTTTCAGAAAAAGGAAATTTCAAAACTTCGGGATGTGGGAAACAACAGATTTTTTCAAATACAATGTTTTTACTTACTATTTGTTCATATGTTATGATTGTGGCAAACGTACTCAAGTGATAGTTCCAATTTTGTTCGAAAATTCGTATTTTGAAGCAAGCATTTTATTTCATGCCTTCGGGAACATTAACTGGATTAGGTTTTCCATAAAATTTTTTAATTTCCCTCTTCAATATAAAACTAATGATTTCCGACTTTTTGAACCCATATAAAAAATCTTCGACGTTCATTTGTAGTTTTTTTCTTTTGAAAATGATAAATCCCGATCATTTACGTTGTCTTATATTTATACTTTACTCTTAAATAACGATCTAAGTGACCATGTTTGAGGTGTGATTGTGGTTCCAACAGTAATAACTACATCTTATCTGACCTTATGAAATCATGAGGCTCTTTCTTCTAAAAAGTAAAAAAACAACTCAGGAAGAGAATGTGGCTTTAGAATTTTTCCAGACATAAAACTCTTTCAGCATAAAGTGGTTGAATTCCATGGACATACTTGAAGAGAGTATTGATCCATCAAGGCTAACACGCACGCAACACGCGACGCATCCTTTAAAAACAGAAAATCTTCGAAAGGCCTAATTTCAGTCCAACAAAAATGTCATCAACTTCAACGATTTCGTGTTTTCCCTTACTGAAATTACCTGTTTTATGTGTTGAAAACATAATTCTATCCATTTCTTTAGAGCAAATGTAAGTTTCGAAAATTTCCAATAATCCACTAAGCCATCCTGTTTTTTTCAGAGTAAACTTCTCATTTATTTCCAAAAGATGCTACCGTATGGTTCATAGATTAAACACATCGTGTATTGGATTTAATGTTCAACAAAAAGCAAGAGCTACTTTAATATCATTTTGTTGTTCAATGACACATGTTCAAGGATATTGGTTACATGGACGTCAATTCAAACAATTCAAAGAACAGCAACAAATTCGAATGATTGAAGAATGTCCGATGATGACTTTGTGAGTCCTTGTGAGAGTTTGTACGCATTCTATCGTATGATGTGGTGCATTTTCTAGTTTTGAACGAATTTCAAAAATTCCATCCATCTCACAGAGTATTTTTCTCACAGCTCGCAATTTCATTCACTGCCCCCTGGAACTTTCTGACAGCTTGAAAATGTTATGATTTTAGTGAAATTTTGTGCTTCCAACCGTCTTGTATCCACTTGTTTCAAGTCTGGGTTCTTATTTCATTAATTGAAAACTTACAGACAGTTTTTAAATTTTTTAATAGTATCAAGATAAAATACTTTTCAGCGTGTACAAGAAGTGTTTAGTCTCATACTCTGAAAAAGATCGAGAAGAATCAGAAACTGCTGTAATAAACTACATAACCAAACTATTCAAGCGGCCAGTTATCTATTTATTAATCTATTCAGACAATTTGAGAGCTCCAATGACATACGGACTCACAAAATGTCATTGGGTTTATATTGAAGGGGAAAAACCAATCGAGGATGAACACCTGAAGAAGATACTGGAATCTATAACTAACACGGATTTGCTGTTGATAAACTGTTCAAGTAATAACACTTTTAAATTGGATCCAATCCATCTAAATGTCAACAAACTACTCGTTTTAAAAGGAGCACATTTTTTCAAACGGCAACATTTATTTGCCTCAAATTCCCCACAAATCCGGGTGTTTCCTTCGTTTTTGGATCAAAATGATTTTATGGATTTTGTAACGAGATGGTATGATTCAGATGATACTAAATTTGAAATATTGGTAATAGGAGTCCACAACGGAGTGAATCCGCCGAATTTAGAAAGATATGAACCCAAAGAATGGTGCCCGACGAGAAGAAGTCGATATTTTTGGTAGTTTTTTTTTGTTTTTCACAGGGTTTACTGTTTTTTTAGTGACAAGCTGCATGCATTTGATATCTCCGACGGACTAGATTTTCAACGTCATGATGGATTATGGGCTTCAATTCGTGTTCGATTCAGAGTCCTAATTTTTTGTGTTTGGCATAATCGATTTTATAATGAGAACGGGTATCCAGCCTTTAAGGCTTGAATTGTCTCTCTTTTTCATACGAATTACATATGAAATATTACATTGTTACATTACTGTTTTTATTATATATTACATATGAAAAGTATGAAGATTGAAAGAAAGTTCTGGTTTCTTTGCTGGAAAACAGTAAAACGTGAAAAAGTTATTTTTTTAAAAATCCACTTTTAATTCGCAACAGCATTCGATGCGGTTATCCTTGGTCCAGTGGAAAATAGAGGGATATCTCTATTGGGCATAACTCCAATCTAGAAATGATATCAATTATGGAAGTGGGCGGAGCTAGTTAAGATAAAACAACCCCTGTAATACAATGACACAGGCAACCCAATTCCTAATGTAGAAATATGATTTGGTCTGTGATTTTGGATGAATTTAACTAAACTGTGCTTTTGAACAGAACAATTAAAACCAAATAGATTAAGCCTATGTTAAACTGACTCCTTCTGATAAAAAATGTAAGCTTACTCACTCTATTCCTCTTGCACCAGAATAATTTCAAAGTGATATTCCTATAAAGAGAAGATACTGTATAACAGATAATGCAATGAATAACAGCATTCAAGATCACAAGATTGATAAGAATATCATCAAGACTTTCTCGGCTTTTTCTGAAATACAAGTTGTAGTTTGTACCCTGTCAAGTTTCTATATTCAACTCACGAAATATTTTCATAATCATAGAAAAAGGTTTGGATCGCATAAACGACACCAATTGGTCCTTCAGCAAACATTGAAAAGACTGTCATCAGAGCCACCATTTTGATTGATTTTTCAGTTTCTTGACTGCAAAAAAATTATATAGTTGATAGCGTTGAACTGACTTACTCCTTATTAGAATTCATCAAATTTCTTCGAGATTTTGAGGCGGCTTGCATACATCGAATTAAGAAAAATGATAAAAATGGAAGAGCGATGACTGGAATTATCTGAAAATTTGTGAATAAAAACTACACCAATATTAAATACTAGAAACCTTGGAAATTCCATCAGAGAATAACGAATATTTCAAAGCCAATGGTTTAAAATCATCCACAAAATCACGGGGTTGCATCAAATATGTATGTACTGTATAGTTCTTCGGAAGATACTTACAAAATTGAATTTCATAATTCCCGTCATCTTTAATTTCATACTGTACAAACTTTAAGAATGCGATGATGGAACTCAAAGATAGCACGAAAATAATCATTTTGAGAGCAAAAGAAGGCTGGGAGAGTGAATTGAATCGAGAATTCAAAGGATATTTGATGATTAAAAGACGAATTAAAGCCATTAAAAGTGCTAACCACGTGGATAATCGGCGAAGTATTTCTCGAATTATCTCAATAAAAAAGTATAGGAGTGTTCTGAAATATCCAGGAGGGATGTAGCTGAAAATGAATGTAGTTTTGGTCTTGATTAAAATTCGGACCAAGGAGATCTACTTTTGTCGAATTCGAAATGGAGATCCGTTTATGAATCTCTTATTCTCTGTTATAATGTTCATGTATAGTCACTTACCAGTCATATCCATCATAAAAAATAATATAATCATCCACCAATAAAAAAATAACAGACAACATAGTGTATAAATCACAAATTGATATGCCAGCCATTATCACATAAACACTATTTGATCTCAGACTTTTACGTGTGACTACTATAAGATGTCCAATATTAAAAATAAGTCCAATACAGGCGAATATGAATTGGAATGGTTTCAGATAATAGACAACATCCTCCAGAGTCTGAGAAAATGATTGAAGGATTCTATCGTCAGAATGAGACCCATCTTCATAGTAATAATAATCGGTAAATGTGTAAGTCATATCAAGAAATATTGAAATTTCGGAAAAAAAAGAAAATGAAAAAAGTAGGCAACATAAAGTTAAAATGATGTTTGCTCTTTTAGTCAGCCCCCAAAATTATAGACAAGATTTCAAAGAGAAAAAATGTTATCATCTGACTTTGAGATTTATCATTTTTTGAACTTAATGGGGTAGCAAGAAAACAATTTTTTTTGATGTTTAGTTTGGTCCAAACTCAGTAAATATACATAGAAGTTCCGAATAATAAAAAAAAAACAATTCGAAAATAAATAGATAAAATCTGAATGATCATCTTAATCAGAAACTGGAAAAATGTATAATGTTTATAGACCAGTCGGTCATCGGCGCTCCGCGCCTCCTACCGCCTGGCTTCACTTTTTTTTAAAAATGAAAAAACTGTGAAAAGTTCAACAGGGTTTGTTATATTCACGGGGCCCCCTATGTATCTCTCTCACCAATGGAAATTTTAAAAAAAGGCCTAAAAACGTGGTTTTTCGAACCTGGTGATTTTTCATACTTTCGAAATTTGAAATAGACGGGCATCATCGGGAAAGGATTCTACATCCACCTGTATGAGTTGAAGAAAAAAAAATCGCTAGAGCCGGCGACATACACACAAACACACACACACACAGAAGTTCTTGATTGTTATTAGTAAAGATGTATAAAAATGTATAATCAACAAGTTCTTCTTGATCGTGACCATGGTTCTATTCATAATAAGATTTAAAGGAATGAAGCTCTTGGGAAGTATGAACAGTATGCCAAGTACGGTACAGACTGGTCAAAGCTTTTTTATCGAGCTTGCGAAATTACCAAATATTTAATGACAAATACAATATTCAGAAAACTAGTGAAACGGAGGGGACATTTAGGACACAATAATGGAGCGGTGGGGAGCGTGTTTGGAAGTGGATTAAAACGACTAAAATGCCGATTTGGCTACACAAGTGGACCGAAGTCAAGCTGTGTCTAGATGCCGCATCTGGAGCATTTGTGGGACATGCACTTCTATTAGAGGTTTCAAAAAAAAACTGGAAGAAAAACAACTAAAATGTCGAGACTTGGCTACACAAGTGGACCGAAGTCAAGCTGTGTCTGGCTGCCGCATCCGGAACATTTGGAGGGACCTGCTCTTCTATTAGGGGTAAAACAAATGAATTAAAACGACGAAAATGCCGATTTGGCTACACAAGTGGACCGAAGTCAAGCTGTATCTAGATGCCGCATCTGGAGCATTTGTGGGACATGCACTTTTATTAGAGGTAAAAAAACTGGAAGAAAAAGGACTAAAATGTCGAGACTTGGCTACACAAGTGGACCGAAGTCAAGCTGTGTCTGGCTGCCGCATCCGGAACATTTGGAGGGACCTGCTCTTCTATTAGGGGTAAAACAAATGAATTAAAACGACGAAAATGCCGATTTGGCTACACAAGTGGACCGAAGTCAAGCTGTGTCTAGACGCCGCATCTGGAGCATTTGTGGGACATGCACTTTTATTAGAGGTAAAAAAACTGGAAGAAAAACGACTAAAATGTCGAGACTTGGCTACACAAGTGGACCGAAGTCAAGCTGTGTCTGGCTGCCGCATCCGGAACATTTGGAGGGACCTGCTCTTCTATTAGGGGTAAAACAAATGAATTAAAACGACGAAAATGCCGATTTGGCTACACAAGTGGACCGAAGTCAAGCTGTGTCTAGATGCCGCATCTGGAGCATTTGTGGGACATGCACTTTTATTAGAGGTAAAAAAACTGGAAGAAAAACGACTAAAATGTCGAGACTTGGCTACACAAGTGGACCGAAGTCAAGCTGTGTCTGGCTGCCGCATCCGGAACATTTGGAGGGACCTGCTCTTCTATTAGGGGTAAAACAAATGAATTAAAACGACGAAAATGCCGATTTGGCTACACAAGTGGACCGAAGTCAAGCTGTGTCTAGATGCCGCATCTGGAGCATTTGTGGGACATGCACTTTTATTAGAGGTAAAAAAACTGGAAGAAAAACGACTAAAATGTCGAGACTTGGCTACACAAGTGGACCGAAGTCAAGCTGTGTCTGGCTGCCGCATCCGGAACATTTGGAGGGACCTGCTCTTCTATTAGGGGTAAAACAAATGAATTAAAACGACGAAAATGCCGATTTGGCTACACAAGTGGACCGAAGTCAAGCTGTGTCTAGATGCCGCATCTGGAGCATTTGTGGGACATGCACTTTTATTAGAGGTAAAAAAACTGGAAGAAAAACGACTAAAATGTCGAGACTTGGCTACACAAGTGGACCGAAGTCAAGCTGTGTCTGGCTGCCGCATCCGGAACATTTGGAGGGACCTGCTCTTCTATTAGGGGTAAAACAAATGAATTAAAACGACGAAAATGCCGATTTGGCTACACAAGTGGACCGAAGTCAAGCTGTATCTAGATGCCGCATCTGGAGCATTTGTGGGACATGCACTTTTATTAGAGGTAAAAAAACTGGAAGAAAAAGGACTAAAATGTCGAGACTTGGCTACACAAGTGGACCGAAGTCAAGCTGTGTCTGGCTGCCGCATCCGGAACATTTGGAGGGACCTGCTCTTCTATTAGGGGTAAAACAAATGAATTAAAACGACGAAAATGCCGATTTGGCTACACAAGTGGACCGAAGTCAAGCTGTGTCTAGATGCCGCATCTGGAGCATTTGTGGGACATGCACTTTTATTAGAGGTAAAAAAACTGGAAGAAAAACGACTAAAATGTCGAGACTTGGCTACACAAGTGGACCGAAGTCAAGCTGTGTCTGGCTGCCGCATCCGGAACATTTGGAGGGACCTGCTCTTCTATTAGGGGTTCAAAAAATGAATTAAAACGACGAAAATGCCGATTTGGCTACACAAGTGGACCGAAGTCAAGCTGTGTCTAGATGCCGCATCTGGAGCATTTGTGGGACATGCACTTCTATTAGAGGTAAAAAAAAAGTGGAAGAAAAACGACTAAAATGCCGAAAGTTATGGGGGGGGGGGGGGGGGGGGGGGTAAGTGTGGTTCTGTTTTTTTAATAGTGTTCCTCTAAGTAAAGTGGCAGTTTTGAAATCTGTACTAAGCTTTTGAAGGGGCCTAGGCAATACCTGGAGTCTTCTTCATTACATTTCCAAAACCTTTGTGGTCGCTCGTTTCCTAGGAGCCGTCCTTCTCGGAAATAATGTTCATCCGGCTATTGATCCGTCCCATCCAGTAGTAAATGTCGTTGTCAAAATCGAGAACTGAGTTTTTCTACACAGGAATGAGCTTATATATGCACGGAATAGAATGAAAAGTAGAGTAGGCCAATGCTTCCACGTCAATAATAATTTTCGTGAATTTTTGTTGGTTATTTTTTCGAAACGTTTTCATTTCTCAAAATGCGCTCGCTTGTAATTTTCGTTTCGATTGTGTGGGACACGTTAGAACTACAATCGTAAAACTTTTCAAGTTTTTTTTTTCTTTTGCTAAAAACTTTTTGTGATGCCAGATGGTTAGAGGCGCGGAGCGCCGAGAACCTAGGTCCGATTAAAAGGAGGAAGACAGCGCGTTCGGACCTAAGACCTAATTGGTAAAAAAAAAACTACGACTTTTTTTCCCTATTTGTTTATTTGCTTTGTTCCCGATTCCTTTGGCAATCTTTTTTGGAGTATGTAAATTACAAAAAATATTTGGTGTCCAATATTAAAAATAAGTCCAATACAAGCAAATATGAACTGAAAAGGTTTTAAACGATCCACAACGGTTTCTAGAGTTTTAGAGAATGTTTAAAGGATTCTGTCATCAGAATGAGACCCATCTTCATAATAATAATAATCGGTAAATGTGTAAGTCATATCAAGAAATAATGAAATTTCGGAAAAAAAAGAAAATGAAAAAAGTAGGCAACATAAAGTTAAAATGATGTTTGCTCTTTTAATTAGCCCCCACAATTATAGACAAGATTTCAAAGAGAAAAAATGTTATCATCTGTCTTTGAGATTTATCATTTTTTGAACTTAATGGGGTAGCAAGAGAACAATTTTTTTTGATGTTTATTTTGGTTCAAACTCAGTAAATATACATAGAAGTTCCGAATAATCGAAAAAAAAACATCTCGAAAATATACAGATAAAATCAAGATGATCATCTTAATCGGAAACTGGATATTCTGAGAAATAAAGAAATGCCAAACCAATCCAAAAATTAATTGACAAGGCCCATGATGAGTTCTCTGGAAACAATCTATTTTGTACATATTAATTGATCTTAAAGACAAGACAGTCCTTGCCATGGTGAGAGTTCGTGATGAGTTTTCTGCAGAGTTATCTTCTCTGTATTAAATGGTCTTAATGACAAGAGAGTTTATGCCGCAGAGTGAGGATCATTTCTGCGTCTCTCAATAACAAGTGCTCTCTCTCTCTCTCTCTCTCTCTCTCTCTCTCTCTCTCTCTCTCTCTCTCTCTCTCTCTCTCTTTCCTTTCATTCAACCTACCACAATTATCCCCTATGAATGCAACATTCGTTTGAAAAGTCATTGGAAAAATCATACAACCATCAGTAACCAATAATGGATTATTCTGTATCACAATAGTTCGGCCTCCTTTTGATATTATGTTCTAAAACAATATGTAGTTTGTAGTCTTTGTAGCTTAGTCAAAACCTTCAAATTCGGCAATTCCGCACTTGTCAAGTTCTTATTTGACATAATCTCAATGACATATTCATCATCTTCCAAGGATCCAATAAAATTCAAATTGACTAAGAAATTTAGGTTTTCCAACTTTGTATTTTTAATCGTCAATGTTCCAAATAAAAAAGTCATATCTTCCAATTTATATAAATATTCTTCATCTCCAGCTCCAATTACAACATTTCCATGGATATAATAACAGTTCTCTTCTAATCTTTTCATGGTTTTAAATTCACAAAATCCGTCAATTTTCTCAATATCTGCACAAAATTTCGCATGGATATTTTCAAACGATATTCCCTCTTGTAGGAAAAATATCATTTCTTGAAATGTTAAGCAGAATTCTGGATGAAGGTTTTCTAGATTTAGGACAAAGGGTCCTTCCATCAGGTCATTCAGGATCTGGAAAATTGTAGTTTGTAGTTGAGGTAGTATGTAGTCTTACCTTCAAAGATGACATTCCGAATCTAGTCATCTCATAGTTATCATGAATATTCATCACCGTCTTTTCATTCCTCAAACCATGCTTTACTTCAATTGTCTTTAATTTTTTCAGAAATGATAAATTCTGGATTTGGGTCATTTGAAGTTCTACATCTCCTCTAACTTTGACAATGTTTGATAGAGAAGAAATATCAGAGATCGTGATATTGAATAAGTGAAGACCTCCATTGAAGATGGTACAATTTTCGAAGGATTCAATGTTATCCGTAGTGATAAGATCACCACGACAGCCTGAAAACCAAAAAACTGACAAAACTACAAACTACAAAACTAACCACAATCTTTCAAATTTCCAGTAATTCTAAGTTCAAACAAATCCTTGTATCGTATATCCTGACATAAATGACTGGCATCTAATTTTGGATTATTCTCAAATTCCAATGGACATTCATCTGTTTTCTTGTCTAACCACAAAAAGAAATCATTTAAAAAATCTATATTCTTTAGTTGAGTGTTATTTGAGATTGACAATCCAACTGAAAATTGGAAGTGGATCATAAATTGTGATAGAAGCTGACTAGGGAATGGTCTACACATAGGATGAGCTTTCGCTTAACGAGTACCATTTGAAAGCTCATGTTAAGGACAACTCATTCCCGTTTCCCAAATCCGGACCACTGAAGACGTCAGAATTCGCTTCTAAAACTTCAGTGTTTAAACTCGCTCACCCTTCGAATTCTGACCTCTTCAGGGGTCCATAGCGGATTTGAAAAACGGAAACGAGTTGTCCATAACATCAGCTTTCAAATGGTACTCGTTAAGCGAAAGCTCATCCTATGTGTAGACCATTCCCTAGTGAGAAACGAAAACTCACAAGTTTTGCAAAAAAAATGAAATTTCTTCCAGTATTCAACTCTTCCTTTAAATATAGAGAGCCCTTCAAATAGAGTATTTTCCACTCTTAATCCTCCAAATAACGTTGTCATATTTCCAAAATAATCCGTTAATTGAGCTTCAGTTAAATCTGTATTTTCATTCAAAACTAGAATTCCACACACATTTTCGCAAGTTCTTGGAAAGGATTCAATGGTTTTAGAGGTGATTTCAGAGTAGTTAAAGGTACATGTTGGCTCTGAAAGTGTTAATTTTTGACTTGTGATTAATTCAGATAGTGATAAGCATCTTACCACAGGCATGAACAAGAATCACATTCTCTAAATCCGATGTGAAATCTGCATATACCGTAATTGGTAGAAGGAAAATAGGAATGAGTAGGACCATCATAGCTTCAAAGTGAGAAAGTAGTTTGAAATAAAAAGAAAAAAGTTGAAAAACAAAAAGAAAAAGGGCAATTATAATAATAGCTTGTAGTCTCCCTGCCTCCGCCAACTCATAGTCAACCCCTTTTTATACTTATGTTATCACTTTCTCGTGATTTCACATGAATTTTCTCTTTAATTCTTCAATTTTGTGCATATTTATTTTCATAAAAATATATGCAAACCTCACGGAAGATTTGGCGATAATCGATAAATTGTATTATAGTGGTAAGGGTACTAGAGGGACAGAGAGCAAAAATGGCCTTAACCTGTTGGAAGCTTCCATTATTATAAACTACAAACTACAAACTTTCAGATCCCTACTGCACATTCAATCATTCCGAAATCACTTCCAAAACTATTCAATTCTTTCCAAAAACATGTAGAGCTGTTTTTGGACTATTAGTTTTCAATGAAAATACTGATTTATCTGAAAAACAACTAAAAGAAACTTTTGGAAAAATGGAGATATTCAAGGGAGGAATGACATTCAATAACACGAATTTGAAAAGTTTATCAGTATTTTCTTTGAAAAATGACTATTTCCAGTTTTATTGTGAAATATGTAAGTTTTGATGAGATAAAAAAAATGATTTTCTAGTCTATCATTCAGTCGGACTCTCTATCTTGAATAACTCAAATCTAGAAGACGTCAGTATTCTAAAGGACATTGTATTCTGGGGAGACCCTACTTTGAATGAATGTCTTTTTCGAATTGAAAATAACAAGAAATTGGATGCCAATGGTTTATGCGAACAGTATAATTTTAGAGATATTTTTAGTTTAAGAATGACTGGGAATGGAAGAGATTGCAGTGAGTTTCTATTGTTTATTTTTACCGTAAAAACTGTATTAGTAGTGCCCCTCTAATATTAGTGCCCTCCGAAAAAATAGGTTGAAAAACAGTGAAGCATGCACTACTAATTCAGTTTTTACAGTATTTTTCTTTTACTTGTGAATATTGTACTTCAGCTGTATTTCAGGCTGTATTGGTGATCGTATCACAATGGACACTCTCCCTAGTTACGAAAACTGTACTCTCTTATACGGAGGTCTTCAGTTATCTAATATCACTGATTCATACCCTTCTTCCTTATCAAATATTATCGAAGTCAGAGGAGAAGTGGAAATTCAAATGACCAATTTCCAGAATTTATCATTGTTGAATAAATTGAAAACAATCGAAGTAAAACACGAGCTCCTGAATAAGAGTTTAGTGTTGAACATTCATGATAACTATGAAATGACTCGATTTGGAATGCCATCTTTGAAAGTGAGACTATAAACTACAAAGAATACAAAATACAATTTCAGTTCCAAAGCATCTACAATATCCTCACACCAGGCCCTTTATATTTTAACTTTGAGAACTTGAATCCAGACTTTTGTTTAACTTTTGAAGAGATGTTTCTTTTTTTGGTGTTAAAGGGAAAGTTCAAAAATGTTCATGCAAAATACTGTGAAAATTTCGAAGAAGCCAAAAAGAATGGATTCGATGTTTGTCGATTTGAAAAGATTAGTACTTTAGATGAACATTGTGAGTATTTATATGGAGATGTAATCATTGATTCAATGGATGCAAGGTTTTTATCAAGATTATTCAATGTTTTCGTTATTTTTGGAACGTTGAAAATACAATATACAAAGTTGGATGGGTTGGGATTTCTCGATAATTTGGCTTATATAGCTTCCTTAGATGGTGAGTTAAGGTAATTTGGTTTGTAGTCTGTAAATTTTTCAGAATCCCGTCCTGCCATTCTCATCCGCTCAAATCGATACCTCAAAGAAGCCAAGCTCCCAAACCTCGTGGTAAATGATCTTCCTTTAAGCTCTCTACCCTATCACCCAATTTCAGAATATTATAGCAAAAAGTAACTCATCAGTGGTTTTATATGACAATCCAAGTTTATTCAAAACAAATCAAGAATGTCTGAGGTATCGTATCACATATCAGAGTAATATAAGAGTGGATAATAGAGAATGTCGTGGGTTTATAGAAACATTTTTAGTTGTAAAAATGCGAATTTTCAGAAAAACAAATCGTCAAAACTTCTGAGTGTAACAAGCATCATGTTTTTCCGAACTTATCATTTTTTATTCTGCTGTATTCATATGTTTTGGCTATTTGAAATTTTCTCAAATAACCATTTGGATTTGTTCGAATACTAGTTTCATTTTAAATAAATAACTATGTTGAATCATAAATTGGAATACCAGAAAGAATGAGAAAAGTTTATTAAATAACAGTAACATATAAATAAAACAAAGGAGATCAAGTAGTAAACCGGTATAATACAAAAAAAAAGAGAAATTCGAAAATATCAATTAATGAGTAGATTTGAGTCCATTTCCTCCTCGATTCTTGTATTTTTGAATAGCATCAACTGGACGTAATTCCTTGTATTTTCTCTTATAAGTAAAACAGGCATTGCATAGAATTCCATCTTTTGATCGAATATTCCTCCATTGACATGTTTCTGTTGAAGAGCAGTGAGAGCATTTTTTATTTGGAAGTTCCGTTGATTGAGATTGTGGTGAAGTTGATGGAGTTGGAGTCAAAAAGTAGTTGGAGCTGGAGATTGGATATTGAGGGGTAGGGCTGGTCCAGAGATGAGCAGGTGAATTGGCATATTGATATGAAGAATTTGGATCCACAGTTGGTTGAACTGGAGAATAAGGTTGATAGAAACCAGAATAATACTTCACATAGTCATGATAGTAGGGACTATTTGAACACATATTAGAATAGTCTGGATACATATTTTCAGAATTGAAAACATAATCAGCATTAAACCCAGGAATAGTGAAATTAGAATCCATAGCTAAGAAGACAGAAGAGGATATTCGCACAGAAACTGAGCAGAATGACTAAATGAATCCAAATTCTTGGTCCTTTTATACCCAATGATGACAATTAAAATGATGATAATGTTTCAGAATGGTCCATCTGGAAATCTTGATATCTAGATCTGAAGATGGGATTTGTCATCATTTTGGTCTAGATTAGAGAATCGATAATTTCAGAGTAGAGCTCCAGAAGACTCTGAAAGAGATCTTGAGAATGATAATCTGATAATTGTCATCATTTTCAGATTGAGATAAGAGATGGCTAGGTTGTGTGAGATGAAGATAACATGGATGTGAAGATATAATTAGTCATCATTTCTGTCTGAAAACTAAAAAAAAAGCTCTTAGGATAAAAAATGAAAATCAAAACCATATCAAAAAAAGTAATTTAATCGAGTTCTTTAGAAACAGTAATCGGATTCGGTCTATCATCAATTTGAATCTCCCTCTTCAACATAAAACTGATAAATTCGGATTCAGTGAACAATGTGTACATCTTATCTTTATCATTTTTATAGACACTCAAATCCATCTGAAATAAAGAAATTTATGAAAAAGTAGGCGGAGCTTATTCTCTTACCGATCCATCATGAATAAGGAAAAGAGGTCCAAGATTAGCATGAAGGTATGGATGAGATCCAACACGATAATCCTTTTTCATTGGAAATTCTTCAAGAAAAACACCACCTTGACAAAGAACAATAGAGTGAAGAGCATTCACTGAAAAAAGATGTAGTTTGTAGTCTTTGTAGTCTTTGTAGCCACTCACTATTATCATATTCTTTCATTACAACAGCTACAAATACTCCAAATAGATACGGTATTTCACTTTTTGCCATTGCCATTGACCATTGGATTACTGTATCATAACATGATCCTTTATAATTCACTTTTTCAACTAAATAATCAATATCTCTATTGATAAGATGATCATTTTGAAGACAATCAGTCATCCATGAATCTTTCACAATAATTGCTCCATTAAATATCCAAAATAAAAGATCTAAACGATCAGTTTCAAGAATTCCATCTGGAGTTGTTTTGACGACTAAATGAGTTGTTGTAGGGCTCACTTCGATTGATGTCTGGAAAGTATAGTTTGTAGTTGTTGTAGGCTTTGTATTTTAACTCACTATTGATTCAAATGCATCTTTGAACCGATTCGTCAATTCAACATCAGTTCGATCTTCAATAAAAATGTGGAATGATGTCACGGGGAACTTTTTCGGAACACATTTTCGGAATTTCTTCTTCTGATACTTCTTGAAAATAGCCTTTATCTTGTCATATTTCTGAATCTTTTCCGGAGATAATTCTCCATATTGGAATGGAATCATTTGTTCAGGAGTACGGTTATAGACATTCAGAAGTGAACGATTAGCTCCATTTTGAATGAGAATTTTAACCAATTCCGGGTAACCTCCTTTGACGGCAGCATGAAGAGCAGTGTTTCCAAAGTCTGAAATTTAATTTTTCGAAGCAATCTTCTGTTTTGAAACTCACTATTATAGGCATCTATAAAGGCTCCCTTTTTAACTGCAATCAACAAATTAACCTTATTAACCTCTCGAACAGCATCCAATAGAATATTCTTTCCATCTTGTTCATCGGCAAAACACTGAAATTCATATTCAGATTCTGAGGAATGAGCTCTCAATTCTTACCGAATATCTCCATCGTTTCTCATAATCCTCTGGTTTTCCGAAATAATAAATGTATAGATTTACATACTTTTCTTTTCCTTTTTTAGTGAGTCCATAAATAGTGAGAAGACTGATACAAAGAAGGAGAACGACGGCAAGACAGATCCAGACAATAAGGAACCAATGACTGCAAATGCATGTTTGTTAAAGCCTGCTATTTCTTCGCCGCTTACTGATTTTCAATGACTCGAGTAATCGGTTCAGGCTTTTTGATGTGTCCAAATATCTCGTCAAAGTATGTTTGAAGCATGAGAACAGTATGACGTCCATCTTTTAATCGAGATTCATACATAACAAAATTCAATTGAAGAGATGAGAGAAGCTCAAGTTGGCGCCGTTCTTTGTCGAATTTCCTACCTTTTTTGTATTTTTCTGAAAATAATGTTCCATGGTTTTCTTTATCAATATTCACTCACTTATCAAATCGATAATATATTTTCGTTCTCCCTCCAGTCCAGTAATCAACGAAACTGGCTCAAATATCTCAGACATCTTCACCAAATCTTCAGTCTTTCTCAAGTCTTGAGCCGTATTTTCAACTTCGTCAGCTTCTGTCAGAAGTTTCTCGATACGGAATTCTGGTTCTTTGTAGTCTTCTAATGTCTTTCTCATATCCCGTTTAATTTCTGAATTAAAGTCCTTAATCTTCAAAAGTTTGTCTCGTTTCTTTCGAACGTTCACCAAATCCCAAAGAGCCACGGAGCAAATTCCAATATTTTCCGAGTGAGCTTTCGAATCATTCAGAGCCAGAATCGGATTATTATCATTCACAGACCTTTTGACTCGATTCGGACCGTTGTTCATCATATTTTCGACATTTGCTAGAACTGGTTTAATCTGAAAACGCGATTGAAAATTCGTGTCTTGAAATTCTGAAACTCACTTTGGCAATAGTATCAAGGTAACCAATGACGTGTTTGATCTCAATGTGTTTGGGAAATCTATGAAGAAAAATAATCGATTTGAAAGCGTCATACAGTTGTTCAAGTTGGAATTTGTTATTCCTGGAAAAAAGAATAGGTTTCAGACTGCGAATAAAAACTACCGTAAAACCTGTAATTGAACGGCCCCTGTATTAGAGCGCATCCCTAAAGGGGTAGTGAAAAACAGTGCGGCCGGCCGCTCTATTACAGATTTTACGGTATCTGGTCCTAAGACTCACCTCAAACAATCCGAAGCTTCTGCCACTTTTGACTCTCTCCAAACATCAGAAAACTTCACTGGAGTTGTTGATGCTACCGTAGTCGCTTGATCCAGACTGTCATACTGATTCAACGTTGCCTGTTTGAACATCTCCATTTCTTCTATTTTATTTAGAAATTCAACCTACTCCGTCTCTTGATTCGTTGTACATTCCAAAAAGTTATTCTCTGTTTTTTTCACAATCCCATCAATATTTTCTTCTTCAGGTTCAAGTTTCATAGTTGCCAATAGCGTTTGAGTCTCTTCTAAGCAAATTTCAAAGGCGGTTTTTCCTTCAGAGGACTTTATTCCAATAATATCTTCGATTGATCGATGAAATGGACCAAACTGACTAAAAAAGGAGTCATGAGACGCTTCTTGATCTTCGAGTGTTTTCTGCTTTTCCTCAAAATCATCGTCCGTTGTGAAAATGCATTTATTCAAGATTTTTATTGATTCTTCAGCAACTGCTATTCTCTCAGGAGTCTTATTTTGTCCCAGATACTTTTCAGATTTCTCTAGAGCACTTGCAACATTTTCAAAGTTTTCTAAATTCCCCTTGAACTTTTTGAATGGGGTCCATAGATTATCAAGAGTCATTATGACTTTTGAAATGTTATTGAATGGTTCCAACGCTTTGATTAGTTTCTTCTGAAGGCCTTTGGCTCCACGTACAAAATGTTTCATGAAAAATTCGCTTTCCAAATCTTCGAATACTTTTGAAAGTTCTTCTGGTTCCAGAAATCCAACAGTTAGAACGGGTAAAGGCGGTTCAAATCTTCGAGAATGTTCAGAAATTGAATGATAAGTTGAGGTAATTTGTGAGGCAAGAGATCCAGTCAAATTGGCAGTTGTCCACATTTTATTTTTTGTTTCCAAATCTTTTTTGATATCTGGAACCAATCCTCTTATACGTTCCAAATTTTCAAGAAATAATGCCACAGCTTCTAATCCCAGCTGATAAGTCTGATGAGTTTCTTGAATTTTCAGACGTTTCAGACTTTCGCCCAAGTCCTTAATCGTTTTATAGCAGGTCAAAAGTGATTGAATATCGTTGATAAACGCTTCAAGTTTTTCATTTGCAGTTCTTGTAGAATTTGAATCAATATAATTAAGAGTTGCCATTAAAGAATTTCGAAAACTTCCGGGACAATTCGTCTTCAATCTCTGAGTATCTGCCATCATTCTGTGAATAGCACTTCTTAAATCATCTGGACTTGTATTTCCCA
The DNA here is from genome assembly GCA_963572265.1 of Caenorhabditis doughertyi. Classification (NCBI taxonomy): domain Eukaryota; kingdom Metazoa; phylum Nematoda; class Chromadorea; order Rhabditida; family Rhabditidae; genus Caenorhabditis; species Caenorhabditis doughertyi. The sequence continues at coordinate 13,380,918 of OY751554.1, forward strand.
ATTTATCAGTCGCTAATAAATATTTGTTCACTTTATCCAATAAACCTCCATCGCCATCCACATCACTAAGAACATCCACATCAGTAATCAACTTCTCCGTAATCGCTTTTATATCCTTATCCAAATTATTCAATGTTAAAATGACAGAATTCGCATCAATATCCACAATTCCATTGAAATCTTGTGGAGCTATTTTGAGAAGTTCTGATATCACTTCACGTGGATTTGTCGCATTTCTGAGGGCCAAACTTTGAAGATAAATTGCATTCGTGATACGAGAAAGGGTGAGGAAATCCTGGGTGATCAGTTCCAGAGCAGACGGTTCTGGAAATGAAAAAGTTGAGAAATTGAGAGGTTTTAGGCTGGAGCATATAATTCTAAGCAAAGTTTTGGCAAATTCGTGAGTATTTTCTCAAAACCTGCTCAAAATTTTGCTTGAAAGTCTTTCTTCGGCCCAAAACGAACCTTGTTTCTGAGCACCCGTCCAACCAAATAAAGCAATTGATACCACAAAAAAAATGAGCATTGCAGTGTTTTCTATTTTTTTTTTCTTCTTCTGAAATGATTTATTTTCAGTTCAATTGTCTAAAATCTTGAACTCTTACCTGTTACTTCTTTGGAAAAGTTATTCGAAGCGTTTAGAAAGAAGAATTTGAAGTTTATGAGTTTAAGAATTGGAGAAAAAGAGTAGAGAATCGATTGAAAGAAAGGAGCACGTGGAAAAAAGGAATTGGATTTTTGGAAATTTCACGGAAATGAATATCAGTTTCTGAAGAAAAAACAATTTTCGTTTGACGTTGAGTTGCTTCTGTGAATGATGAATTGGACTTTGAAAATGAATGAGAAAAATTTATTTAAAAAAATTAACATAAAAATAAAACAAAAGAGATCAAGTAGTAAACCGGTAAAAATACAAAAAAATCCGGAAAATATCAATTAATGAGTAGATTTGAGTCCATTTCCTCCTCGATTCTTGTATTTTTGAATAGCATCAACTGGACGTAATTCCTTGTATTTTCTCTTATAAGTAAAACAAGCATTGCATAGGATTCCATCTTTTGATCGAATATTCCTCCATTGACATGTTTCTGTTGCAGAGCAGTGAGAGCATTTCTTATTTGGAAGTTCTGATGTTTGAGATTGTTGTGAAAAGGATGGAGTTGGAGTCAAAAAGTAGTTGGAGCCAGGGATTGGATGTTGAGGAGAGGGACTGGTCCAGTGATGAGCAGGTGAATTGGCATATTGATATGGAGAATTTGGATCCACAGTTGGTTGAACAGGAGATGAAGGTTGATAGAATCCGGAATAATAATTCACATATTCATGATAGTATGGACTATTTGACCACATATTGGAATATTCTGAATACATATTTTCAGAATTGAAAATATAATCAGCATTGAATCCAGGAATAGAGAAATTGGAATCCATTGCTAGGTAGACAGAAGAGGATATTTGCACAGAAATTGAGCAGAATGACTAGTGGATCCAGGTCCTTTTATACCCAATGATGACAATTAAAATGATGATAATGTTTCAGAATGGTCCATCTGGAAATCTTGATATCTAGATCTGAAGATGGGATTTGTCATCATTTTGGTCTAGATTAGAGAATCGATAATTTCAGAGTAGAGCTCCAGAAGACTCTGAAAGAGATCTTGAGAATGATAAGTTGATAATTGTCATCATTTTAAGATTGAGATAAGAGGATGTGTAGATTTTAAGATAAAATTAGTCATCGTTTCTGTTAGCTGATAGTTCGAATATCCAATGAGATGAACACTGAAAAAAAGCTTTCAAAATGAGCCCCAAAAACACAAAAAAAACTAATTTATTCGAGCTCTTTAGAAACAGTAATTGGATTTGGTCTATCATCAATTTGAATCTCCCTCTTCAACATAAAACTGATAAATTCGGATTCAGTGAACAATGTGTACATCTTATCCTTATCATTTTTATAGACACTCAAATCCATCTGAAAAAAGAAATTAATGAAAAAATAGGCGGAGCTTATTCTCTTACCGATCCATCATGAATAAGGAAAAGAGGTCCAAGATTAGCATGAAGGTATGGATGAGATCCAACACGATAATCCTTTTTCATTGGAAATTCTTCAAGAAAAACACCGCCTTGACAAAGAACAATAGAGTGAAGAGCATTCACTGAAAAAAATGTAGTTTGTAGTTATTGTAGTCTTTGTAGTCACTAACTATTATCATATTCTTTCATTACAACAGCTACAAATACTCCAAATAGATACGGTATTTCACTTTTTGCCATTGCCATTGACCATTGGATTACTGTATCATAACATGATCCTTTATAATTCACTTTTTCAACTAAATAATCGATATCTCTATTGATAAGATGATCATTTTGAAGACAATCAGTCATCCATGAATCTTTTACAATAATAGCCCCATTAAATATCCAAAATAAAAGATCCAAACGATCAGTTTCCAGAATTCCATCTGGAGTTGTTTTAACGACTAAATGAGTTGTTGTAGGGCTAACTTCGATTGAAGTCTGAAAAATGTAGTTTGTAGTTATTGTAGTCTTTGTAGTCAAACTCACAATAGACTCAAATGCATCCTTAAACCGATTTGTCAACTCTACATCCGTTCGATCTTCAATAAAAATGTGGAATGATGTCACCGGAAACTTTTTCGGAACACATTTTCTGAACTTCTTCTTTTGATACTTCTTGAAAAGTTTCTTGATTTTGTCGAATCTTTCAATTTTCTCTGGTGACAAATCACCATATCTGAACGGGATCATCTGTTGAGCTGTACGGTTATAGGTATTGAGAAGAGTTCGGTCAGCACCATGTCGGATGAGAATATCCACTAATTCATGATAAGCTCCCTTGACGGCGGCGTGGAGAGCTGTATTTCCGAAATCTGAAATTTCCTTGTTCAAAGCAAAATCCTGTTTTCGAACTCACTATTATAGGCATCGATATATGCTCCCTTTTTAACTGCAATCAACAAATTAACCTTGTTAACCTCTCGAACAGCATCCAATAGAATATTCTTTCCATCTTGTTCATCGGCAAAACACGAATATCTCCATCGTTTCTCATAATCCTCTGGTTTTCCGAAATAATAAATATATAGATTGTGATACTTTTCCTTTCCCGTCGGAGTTAATCCATAGATCGTCAGAGCCCCAAGAAATATGAAGAGGATGATGGCCAGGGAAATCCAAATGATAAGGTACCAAAGACTGAAAATGAGGATTTCTATTATTCTTGCCATTTCAACCGTGAATCAATTCTTACTGTTTTTCAATGACTTGTGGTTCAGGCTTTTTGATGTGTCCGAATATCTCATCAAAGTAATCCTTAAGCATTACTACAGTATGTCGTCCGTCTTTCAGTCGACTTTGATACATGACAAAATCTAGTTGGAGCGTTGAGAGGTACTGTAGTTGTTTTCTTTCTTCAGGGTATTTGTCCTCATCTTCATACTTTTCTGAAAGCAAAGAGGGGCTATGGTTATCACAACTGGACAACTAACCTATCAATCTGATTATGTCTTTCAACTCTCCTTCCATTCCATCAATCAATGAAACTGGCTCAAATATCCCTGACATCTTCACCAAGTCTCCTGTCTTCCACAAGTCTTTAGCAGTCTTTTCTATTCCATCTGCTTGTTCCAAAAGTATACCAATATGATATTTTGGGTTCCGATAGTCTTTCAATCGTCTACCCATATCTCCTTGAATTTCATCTCGAAACTCTTTCATCTTCGAAAGTCGTTCTTTATTCTTCTGGACATTCACCAAATCAAAAAGAGCAATTGAGCAGATTCCTATATTTTCCGCATGCAGTTCAGAATTATTCAGGGCTAGAATAGGACTTTCTACTGCTCTTTTGCCTCGATTGTGAGCAATGTTTATGAAATGCTCCACATTTTTCAGGGCTGGTTTGATCGGAAAAAAGTATAGTGTTGTTCTTTAGTTGATGGTTGAAAACAGGTAAACTTACCTTTGTGATAAAATTCAAGTATCTAACGACGTGCTCAATTTTGGAGGAATCAGGAAAATGGTGTAGAAAGAGGATAGCATCAGCAACATCATTCAGTTTTTGAGGTTGGAACTTTTCATTTCTGAAAGGAATCAATGTCTTATTAAGTTATTCGAAAAGGTTGCTCACCTCAGACAGTTTGAAGCATCAAGAACTTTTGACTTTACCAGAATATCTTTCATTTCAAGTTTCGTTTGAGCAGTAGTCGTAGTTTTCCCAATTTCATCATACTTTTTCAGTACCGCATTCCTCTCCTTTTCCACAGAACCCATCGAATCAGCAACTTTTGCCAAAGTAAACTTCTCGGAGGAATGAGCCCTTATGCATTTTTTAAACTCGCTTTCCGTCTTAGAAATAATATCGTAAGCCTCCGGATCAAATCGATGAGCTTCTGATTTGGCAATTAGTTGTTGGGCTTCTTCCAGACATAGTTGAACAGGATACTTGCCATCGGAAGTTTTTATCAGAATTTTAGTTTTTGCTTTATCCAAAAAACCATTAAAAGCTCTTCGAAAGTTTTGGTGAGGTTCCTCTTGCTCCACAAATTCTTTCTCCGTTATGTTATAGTCAACTTCCGTCATAAAAGTGCATTTTTGTAGAATTCGAATAGATTCATCTGTCACTTCTATTGGTCCAGGAATACGACTACGATTCAGAAAATATTCAGAACTTTTCAAAGCATCGGAAATATCTTTAAACGCCGACACTTCCCCGTTAAATGGATTGAATGGATTCCACAACTCATCAAGTTCTTGTATTACTTTTGAGAAATCATTGAATGGTTTCAAAGCTTTCCATAGCTTTTTTAGAAGGCTGTTGGCTCCCTTAACGAAGTGTTTTTGGAAGAATTTACTTTTCAAATCGTTGGGAACTTTTAGCAAATCTTTTGGCTCCAAAAAACTGACTGTTAACACTGGAAGTGGGGGCTCAAGCCTATCGACATGCTCATCAATTGCGTGGTAAGTCTTATCGAACTGTGAGGCTATCGTTCCCATGTTAGTTTCTGTCCATAACTCCTTTTTGATTTCCAAATCATGCTTCAATCCAGGAGATACGTTACTTAAACTTTCCAACCATTTGAGAAACCTTTCTATCGCTTCCATCGTTATCCTATATTTCTCCTGAGTTTTTGAGTACTTCATGCTACTTAATTTCTCATTCAAAGCCTTTGTCGATTGAAAACATGATATCAATGAATTTATATAACCAGCGAATTCTTTGAGCTTAGCCTCTCCTGCATTTCTCTTCTTTCTGCCAAGTTTAAAAGATTTCAGTAGACTAATCAAATCGTTTCGTTTTGATTCATCGCAGTCTGTTTTCAATCTTTGAGTCACCGTTATCATTTCATCCATGGCGCTTCTGAGATCATCTGGAGTTGTACTTCCCAATGGATCAGATAACATTACAATTTCTTCGACCTTCTTTAACTGTTTCTTGAAATCATTCAAGTGTAGTTCAAGCACAAGAGAGTTTTTCGGGATTCTATTGATATTTTCATCCAACTTTTTCAACAATTCAATTGCCGAATTCGCATCAATATCCACAATTCCATTGAAATCTTGTGGAGCTATTTTGAGAAGTTCTGATATCACTTCACGTGGATTTGTCGCATTCCGAAGGGCCAAACTTTGAAGATAAATTGCATTTGTGATACGGGAAAGAGTTAGGAAATCCTCTGTGATCAGTTCCAGAGAAGAATTTTCTGGAATTCACTGGGTTGGAAAGATTAACTACGGGCAAAACTGATTCACCTTGTTTCTGAGCACCCGTCCAACCAAATAAAGCAGTTGATATTACAAGGAAAATGAGCATCGCAGTGTTTCCTATTTTTATCTTCTTCCTGAAATCCAATGTGATGATAAGTACCGGAAAGAAAGACTGAAATCTTTACCTGTTACTTCTGTTGAAAAGTTATTCCAAGCGGTTTCGAAGAGAAGAATAATTTATCGATTAGATCTTTGAAATAGGAAAAAAAAGTCGAGAGATTTGATAAGCTGATAAGGTTTCACGTGGAACGTTGGTATTTGGATTTTGAGAAAGTTTACGGGAATTTTAATTTCCGTGAACTTTTAAAAGTGAACTTTGATCCTATAGGCTACGAAATGCAAAAAAGTGAGAGGTTTCTCAAGTTTGCCTACATTAACCTGAAATCTTTTTTTTTTCATTTGCTCATCTACTGAAAAAAACCAAAAGTTTTCATTTTCAAATTCAAAAAATATATACATAAATTACTATAAAACAAAGAAAGGCAGAAAGAAAACTCCGAAAAAAAAACCCGCTTCAAATCGGGTCAGTTTTTGTGTGAAGAAAAAGTGAAACAAAGAGGTACAGTAACCGGGAAAAACGAATGTTAAAACTCATACAACAAAACCATTAGAAAGACTATCTGGGGGGAAATAATTCTATTAGAAGAGCAGTGCTCTTTTAATAGAGACAGCTGGTAGTGAATCTAGTACTTGAGGTAATAGACCCTCTTCTAGAAGGAGTTGGGAAAAAGGAGTTAATCGAGAAGAGGTACGGTGGAGAAGGTGTCCAAAGAGCCGACGATCATTTGAGGTGTTTGAGCAATGGGACCCTGAAAAAACGATAGTATATGAGGGCCTCAATTTTGTCTCCAAACTAACCAAATGTTCTTCTGGAATACTGTATAACGGACTGCTCACAATCGAATGTGATACACTGATTCTCCTAATCAGTGGAGCACTTGAAACACTCCGAAGACGTTGAGGAACTGCTGGAGCAGAAGTCGGTGGAGACAGCATCTGACTATTCACATTGTTTGCTGCTGACGTCATTGCTCGATTCTGTCTCCATTGAGAATGAAGAACAGGACGTTCTGAAGCTGAGGGTTGAGTCAATGGACGATAACGACGTCTCCAATTTCTGACTGTGATGACGTCAGCGATTCTGACATTGTTTCTGGAGTGATTCGATGACCAGGTGGAGGCAGTGGAGGACTGAAAATTCATTTGTGGATTTTTTGATCTGTTGTTTTTTCAGACTTACATCAGCAGAATCATCATCGGTATCTGATCTTGGTTTTGCTTTTGAGCGGAACACATACAGAATGGCCCAGACTGGCATTATGAAGTTGATAAAATCATACGGAGCTTTGAGCATTGTGTAGCGAACTTGATCATGAGCCTGAAAACATTTTGATTGAAACTTTCAAATTTCCAGAAAAAAGCATGAACTCACAAAGATAGCCGAACAACTATTTGCAGTTCGTTCATCTGCCAACATGAACATTCCGATGTGATATGCCAAATCACAAAAAGTTGCAGTTTCGAATGCCCACATCAGCACAAATACATCTCGTCTCTGAGCTGCTCGCATTTGAACTGGCGCCGAAATTCGATTCATTCTTCGGAGGATCATGCAAAAGGAGACAAGGGTCATTTGGACAATTATGAATTGGCCAGTGGAAAACCAGATCCAGTAGGGGGCTGAAATGGAAAGAGGTTGAGATATGATGAACAGAAGTTGGCTTGAGCCCCGACTTGAACTACCATCCTCCTTACCTCTACAATCCAATCTCGGCTCAATCGACGCCAGCACATAACCCATTATTATGAATGCTGTGAAGTAGGAGAACATCAAGAAAAGTGCCACAAAACATAATCGTTTTCCGGCTGTAGAACTCCAGTGCATCATTGAAGAGGCAATATCCAAATAGAAATAACAGACAATCAACAGGCAGACAGCTTTTGTGTAGGAGAGGAATAGGGATAGTTGAGTGTTCCATCCAATAAGCCATTCGAATGATCTGGAAAGAAAAATATGTTTGTAGTATTTGTAGTTTAGAGCTTACCCTGCGAAACAATGAACTGCCAGAATATAATACAAAAGGAGCATCAATTGTGATTGTGACGTTGAATGTAATTTTGCAATTCTTGCTATACACATTGCAGCTGTACATATTCCAAGAACAGCGATAACACTGGAACGGATGCAGGCTGCAAAAAAAAGTTGGAAAATTTCTTCCAAGTCAAAACTCACCTATCATATTTCTGTTGCCTATACAATTAGCGCAAAGAACATCTGTCGAATTATGATCTCCTGTTTCATTTTCATAGACTGGGGATACTGGAAAAAAGAGATAGTGTGTGTAGGTAAGAGACCCAAAGAAAAAACTTACAAATCCAATCCAAAAACGATGAAGTCGACGGCACATTTCGATCCATTTCCCACACCCGATTACTCCGAAGGTGTTCGTTTGAAACGTACATTTTCTTTTGGTTTTTGAAAAACCAAAAAAAGTTGTACAATTTCAATGAATTCTGCAAAAAGTAAAGTTTTCGTATATATAGTTTCGGAGAAAGCGGTGATGAAAAAATGATGACGTGGTGAGAGGTGTGGACGGAAAAAAGAGGAAAAGTGATAAGAATGAAAGTTTTCGGAGAAGAAATATGATGGACGGTTATGAGTTTAGCTATCAGTGATGAAAATAGAGGTAGGTTCCAGACAGTAAAATATTAGTTAGTTCCAAGTGGACAATTGGTTTTTTGATCTTGAAAGTTTCATGGAAAAATGGGCGGAGCTTCTTGTTAACTAGACGTCTTTTTCTATTCATTATTGACTGCTCTGAAAACAGTACAAAGTCGAGAAAATTGTGAAATTCTGGAACTTCTTATCATGAACAAACAACTTTCCAAATTTTTTGTTTTGAAAATTTGAATGTTCTGAAATGCATGTTTCTTAATTAGGTGCACGTTGACCTCACTGTGCCAAACTACAAACCACAAAGATTCAAAACATCGGGAAAGGTCGATAGAACTGGAAAAAACGAATAAATTGTTATGTTTATTTACATTTTCCGTCTGCTCTTCTATAGGGTAAACTATAGCTTTTTATAGCTCTGAACCAGTAAAAACTTGTCCAAAGTTTCCAGAAAATACAAGGTCGTTTTGGAACTGTTCTAGGTTAGAACTGTCCCGGATAAAAACCACTAAAGTTTCTTCTGAAAATGACCTTTTTAAAACGGACATCTCTGAATCGGAACACGGACCTGAAATACGATGAGGAAAGTTCTGTACTCGCGGGTTAACCCTAAGCTGAGGGTGTGACTTGGAAAATAGTAAAATTCTGAAAGTTAGAGCTTACGAAGTGTGCCGACACAATCAAAACTTTGAACCAAAATGCTGAAAAATTGAAGAACTTCTTCATTAGTTCAGGTCAAGTAATGGACTTCCCTTACTGTACATATCTGATTGGAGCCCTCAACAAGCATTAACAACACGAACTCAACACGAACTTTGACAAAGAAAACTAGACACGAATTGTTCACTCCCAAACACCTAGTCAACAAATAAAAACGTGCAAAAAAGTGAATTCACTATCATAATCTACTACAATAATCCTCCCTCTTTCCCTCCTTCCTTCTACAATCACATGAATAGTGTTCCAAGAGTTTAAATATTGTTTCGAAAAAAGGAATAAACCGTCCCGATTAAAAAGGAGATAGTCAATCAATCAAGTCAGGTGATTGAAGGGGAATGAGCAGAGAAAAAAGGAAAAGAGCAGAACCAAATTTAAGATGTGAAGAGTAAAAAGAAGGGGGGAAGACTGACTGGCTGATAAGCATGGAAGAGAAAAGTGTGACAAAAAGTGTCGTGAATTATTTTTGGAAGAGAGAGGGAACTGCAAAAAAAATGGAAGATGAGCAAGGTCATGGAACGCTTATGAAAGTAGTTTGTCAGTTATGATAATCAGTGTAAAAATGTGATGACTAATCAAATTTTTATGAAAACTGTTACGAAACATGTTTTCCCTTCCCGAAAAACGCCCTTCTATTACAGGCTCCACTTAAAAATGAGATGACCTAGTAGACTGTTCTTTAGAGGTTCATGGATTGAAATAAAGACGAGAACAAGACATGATGATTGGGTGTAGAGCAATAAACAGAATCGAGAATAACATTCATGTTTACCACCAGTCTCTGGACATTGGTTAGTTGTTCATAGACTGTTCAATTGGGAAAAGAATCATCGAATATGGGAAGAGTCAACAGAAGGAAGAAGCTTGAAATAGGAAGGCGTGGCTTTCTATTACAGGTTTTACAGAAATTTATTTTAGATCTGTTCAATTTGTAACAGGATGTGTTTAGAAGAAAACACTTTTACTTAAAAATGGTGACTAATCCAAAGAAGATTGAAGATAAAATCTGAAGAAAGAGGAAGTGGCGGTGGTCACTAAACTTTCAAAGAGAAAGTAAACAGAAAACAAAAAAACATTGCAACATATTAATGAAACATGGTAGTAATGTAGATTCTCAGAAAGATGAAAAGTACATTAGCCGATTTGGAAGATGATAACAAGGGGTAGGATTACTGTAGGAATGTGAATAAAGTTACCTAGAAGTGTTAGAGAAGGAAAGCAGTTTCGAACTAAACCAGAAAGACAATACTGAAAACCTGATGATGATTTTTGAAAAGAGATGAACTGGAATAGATTACTATAGACTGAAGAACTAAACAGTATAAATTGGTTGAATAGAGAGTAATATTTCTGAAAGAATTCACCAGCTAAAAAGAAAAACATAACTAACCTTTTTGGGATTTATTGGAAGAATGCTATGTGATACAACCAAATTTCTTCAAAAAACTGAAGAATCTTATCTTATCTACTGTCGCCCTCACTTCAAACAAACTACACAAAAGGTGGTGTTCCTCAGTTTATTGCTATTCGTAAATAACTCTGTTCAGCTGTCTACACAAGAATGAATGAGTCAGGAGTATAGACATTAGTCAATGTTTGGAATAAACATTTGATAGACCATAAGGAGTTCTAAGGATGAGTAATTACTCTATTAAAAGGATTTCTAGAGGGATCTAAAGACTGTAATAAAAACAGAACTGTATTTTCTTGTAATAAATCACTTATTTGGAAAATAAGATACACTGACTTTTATAGAAAATTCAGAACTGACTATGAAAACAAGGATTGTCAGAGAAGAATCGAGAAGTATCGAAAGCCATGGATCAAAAACAACAAAATCTGAAGAACTCATAAAGTGTAAATCTTTGTTTTCAGTCAATGCCTCAAATATGCCAAAAGGAATTTCGAAGGAATTTCGAATTAGGTAATCACCTTTTCAGAAAGAAATTTTTTGCGAAAAAAGAATCCTAGTTGTTCAGAAGAAGCGAATATGTTGTGAAAGATGAAGCTTTGAACAATGAAAATTACAGAATGTCGGAGCAAAATAAGAATCAAAACACATCACTAAGCATAGCCCAAAGATTAGAAGATCCAAAGCATTCGGGAAATAACTCTGAATTTCAAAATTCCGCCAAAACCATAATTGTACAGTTGAAGAATTCAATTAAAAAACATACTTCCTTAATCTATAATTATCGAAATTCAAAAAAAAAATAAACTCTGAAATTCCAGCAATTTCCAGACTCTTATGATGAAACGTATGACATTCTTCTCTTCTCTGTCAGTCACAGTCACCATCCAAATAGTATTAAAAAACCAAGTGACGAGGGCACGTGAACCCAACGAGAGAGTACAGAGAAAAAGAGGAAAAAAGAAGCGCAGAGAGGAAAAGGGATACTGAAGGAGTTGAAGAGAAAGTATGGGAAATGATGAGGGTGAAAGAGAAAAAACGAAAGAGAAGGTAATCAGCTGAGAAGTGAAGGGAGAAGGCGAAGATAAATGGGATAGTTACGCAAATAAAAGGGTTCGGACATCCGGATATCGGAAGTTCAGATGACTTCACTACTCTGAACTGTTCGAAATGAACTTCCCTTTTCACCAAGTCAAGATAAAAATCACTAAAGAAAGGAAAGTTAAACTACTACTGTTGCAAAAGCCGTTGTAATACCCCTACAAGTCACACACTGAGAAAAAATGGCAATTCGTTTATATACCTGCAAGAATAATTTTAATACATGAATGAGTTCGAAGGAGGGAAATCGTACACCGGTAACGTATGGGGAAAGGAGGTAATTCTGTTTCAATGAAAAATACAAGAAAGTCAATCAAGATATAGAAAAGGGATAAAATGAGGATATAGTTAGTAGGGAAGGAGCTATGCAATAACTCTCTGTTGCTAATTGTGTTAGCTGTCTTGTTTCCGATTTATAAGGCCGTTTCTCGTTCAAAATTTGTCAGCCGGAGTCTTTCAACAAAGCGCCATTGCATAGAATATAATGTTAAGTGCAAGATAAAAAGTATAAATATGAATAAAATTGTCTCTTTTAAAGGACCGAATTAGATCTAGTCTGTCGGCGAGTTCTCATCGTTCGAGCCACTGGGGCAGCGCTTCTCGGGAAAACAACGAAATCATCCTCCTCTTCCTCCAGAACTTCTCGTTTGATTTCACGTTGAAGAGGGCGTCGAAGGAGCAAATTGTTCTCATCACCACTGTTCATAACCATATCATCTTCTTCCTCCTCTTGAATCTCGAAACTTTGATTCAGTGTTGGTTGGACTTTAAGGTCAAGGAGACGTGCAGGAGTACGCATTCCAGAGTTGCTTCGAAGAGACGTCGACCGTGAACGAAGTTGACCGTCACCGCCGAAGTTGAAGACAGCAATATTGGATGAGGCGTCCACTTCATCTTCAATTTCTTCTACTTCCATTTGGGAAAGTGGCGACGGCGCTGTTGTAGAGTTAAGAGCGGTGACAATCTGAAACGGAGAGTGTTTTGAAATTGTAAATCGGTTTTATCGTTTTGAGCTGAAGGTGCGGCCACGTTTCGCTTCACAAATTTGTATAGTAAAAGAAAGAGATCTGCCACTGAAATACTTTCTCGGACAACCAGCCAACGGTCATTCCTAGCGAAACGTGCTTGTTTTTCTTAAAGCTTTTTTATTATACTTACCGATGCCAAAACAGCTGGAACAGTCATAGCGACGACCGGCATCTTTTCCCAAAGCTTATCCATCAATAGTCCACTGATACTATCGATTCGCCGCTCATATTTTCTGAGGAACGGCGCCAAGAATTTCGTGTAGAGCATCGATGCGAACCCGACTTGTGGGACCGAGAGGAGAATGGTAAATGTGAGGACGAAAAAATCATAGAACGGAATGAAACAAGAGATGAAAAATGTGTTCAGGAACCAGTCAGTTATCAAGAATGAACCGTAGATTGTCCAGAAGTGAAGACATTGAATCTGAAAATGGAAATCGTTTTACAGGTTCCACATTGAGAATATTAATGAGACTGCGTATAGTTTTAGTTTTATCATGACATCACACCACTTCTGCGAGCGGAGCGGCTTGGCATTCTGCTGTATTTCTAATTTCTGGCCGCAGCAGGTAATTTTTCCATCACTCTTCTTGCACATTTCAATTTATTTGTCGAAAAAACATCAATCACGTTCTCCGATTCAATCAACGCTTCGAAAAACCTTCATGTTTTCACAACTTACCAATTTTGGCTTCGTCGGCTTCTTGAGCACTTTGAACGACTGAACGACCGGCGCCACTATTCCGATGAAATTCGACAGTCCACGAGCGAGAAAGGACATTTTGTGTGACGACGAGTGGTGGTGACGAGACCTGCGAGTAGAAATGATTAGAGTTATGAGAAGTTTTTATGAGAAAGGTTAAAGAAATCGTGGCGAAACGTGGAGTTCTGTTGATCGTTTTTTTTCCTTCGGTCGACTGGAAAATATGAGATTTCAGTGCTTTTCGTAGCTTCTTTCGGCGGGAAAAAGATGAATAATGCTTCTTCAAAAGCACGAGAAAGATTCGGCTTAAGAGAAGTGGCGGCGGTAAAAACCGAAAACTACAGTTTCCGCTAGTTCGTCGTGGGACGCAAATCCCGAAACAGCTCATGTTCCTTTAAGGCAGAGGCTGCACGTCGTGAAGAGACCTCTGTTTGAGTGTTTATTTTTTCGCGCGAAATGCGCGAATTATCTCATTTCTTTCATGAAATGTTCAAACTTAAATATTTTTTGAAAAAAATGCAGGTTTCAGAGGCGCGTTTCTCTTCTCGAAACCCTGGCACCTGCAAAAAATAAAACTATTTAAAAAACTGCTTTTTCGCAGCAAAAGTTTATTGAAAACCAAAAAAGCAAAGGAAAACGTCCCTAAAAAGCAAATCAAAAGTCTGTTCCATAGGCGTTTCTCTTGTCGAAACCCCTGGAAACAGACATTCCCAAAGTTACCCCGAGCCACCCCAGAAAAAGTAAACTCCCCGTCAAAACCTTGTAACCCCCGCGTGAAAACTCAAACTTAGCGCCACACACTCCCACGAATCTTCGATGGACGTGGCCGAATTCTCGCGTGTGAGTGTTATTTCCTGTGAGGGAAAAGTCGATAAGAGAGAGAGCGAAGAGAAACGACTACTAATTCGTAGTTCTCTTTCTCTTTTTCCCACTCCTACCACCCCAAAAAAAATCCATCTCTCGTCATCGGGGATTTCTCCATTCTTTCACTGCTTTTCTGCAGTTTTTGTCTGTCCCACTGGAACGAATCCCCATTTATTCCCATCTGAACCCCTCTGAAATCAACAATGGGTGATTATGAGAATGTTTTGCTCGTAAAACCCAAAGTTTTCGTCTATCGCATTCCGCCGATTGGTACTAGTGGTCATAAGTGAGTTTTATTCTTGGACGTTTAACAACATTTCATCATTTCCGTTCATTGATTTTTCTTCAGAGCCGCTGACTGGAATCTCGATGAGCCGGCGTGGACAGGACGAATGCGCCTAGTGTCAATTGGAAAACGATTGGAGATGAAATTGGAGGATGGAGAGACTTGTAAGTATTAGATTGAATAGAAGTTGGTTGCAGAAAAAAGCTGGAATTCATAGAGTTTTCCATGTTACGAGAATGAAATAAGACGAAGAGAGATGTAGGAACGACTCAATTCTAATAATATTAGTTGAATTCGAAATTGGATCAGCATTACGTCGAAGATCTAATGAAGCTAAGAATAAGAAATATCGAATTCAAAAAAAAGCATTCTCGAAACATGAGTTCCAGCTGTTATTCCACCAAAAATCTCTTCCAAAAACGCTTTGAACGTTATCCGTATTTCCAGGCGCCCTGTATGCCAAATGCCCCATCGATGCTCACCCGGGAACGTGTGTTGAGCCGGTCTCCGATAGTTCCAGATACTTCGTTATTCGTTTGCAGGTAAGATCAAGACACATAAAAGAAAAGATTTCGAACATATTCAAAGCTTTCAGAATGACAACGGACAGCAGGCGTTCGTCGGATGCGGCTTCCAGGAGCGTGGTGACGCTTTCGACTTCAATGTAGCACTTCAGGTGGGTATTTAAAATTATATGACATTTGTATAGTTTCTTGAAGGTAATAAACATATTTTTGTATTCCAGGATCACTTCCGATACATCGAGCGAAGTGCCGAATTGGAGAAACAGGACTTGACAGCCGGACCAAGTCTCGATTTGGCGTTTAAAGAGGGACAAACGATTTCGATTAATATTGGGGTAAGACTTTATAAAACAAACTCTAAAAAGACATTGCATCTTCAGAAAAAGGACAAAAACGCTGTGGCTCGTCCCAGACCGGCACCAGCTGCCACTGGAGGACTCGTCCCTCTGCTTCCACCACCACCAGGTGCAGGAACTGTGGTAGGTTATTATTAAAAATTGAGGTGAAATCCCTCATAGTACATCGAAAAGGAGAATGAGCTGGCGAGATTGGCAACGTGCGATCACCATGACCACCGGCCAATAAATGCTCATGGATGTGTGCCTCGCAGAGCTTTTATGCTCGATTTCCTCCGTATTTTCACGTTTAGTTTTCATATAGCCATCGAAGAAAACTATTCGAAATTGGCGGAAACTTGGATTTTATGTCGAAATCTCTCTGGACATCTGAAGTCCTGTAAAAAACAGCCAAGCGAATATAACTTTTTTTCTGATCATTCCCTATCCAATCAGTCTCCAACGTGGCTCAAAACCACTCAAAACCCATTGATTCATGAAGACGACAGTGTACTTTCATCATTCCTTTCTCATTTTTTTCTCCATAGCTGCATTATTTTTTTTTCTCGTCCTTATCTTATCAACCTCTTACTTTCTGATTCTCTTCTCCTCAACCAGTCGGTCAGGAGGGCATTTCATTTCTATTGATCATTTTTAAACGACTTTCACCTCGAGATTCATTATGATAAAACGAGGAGGAAACTGGTTTGAAACTGTAATATCTTGGCTTTTTCCCCCAATTTTTCATTTTCCGATTGCCTGAGTTTTCTAGAACAATTTATATCAGTTTTTGATTGGCAAAGAAATAAGCCAACGATGATAACACGTTCCTTCTTTTCCCGATTCGCTTCCTTCATCACCATAAACGCAATTACCATGACAATTAGTTCTCTTTTCCTCTTTTCTCGATTCCACTTCAATTTGATCATCAATTCTCTTCCCTCACTGCAATTCGTATTTCATCCTCTTTTCTCTCATTCTCTTTTGTTTCTCCACGTGTTTTCTCTTTTTCGTTTTTCCTGGTTCACTAGTCTGTGGAAATCAATTGGTCCGTGTGTTGGACAAGTAGAAACTCATCTGAAGTCGATATAGAAAAGTGGAGGTAGAAGGAGAAAGGTTGAAAGGAGAACATAAAATCCTTCGAATGGGAGAATGACATCATCTCATGAAGGCTCAAAAGATCAACAAGAGTCATTGAAGCTGGATGTTCGCTGGCTCCCCAGTTCCAAAAACGTGTAAATTTTGTCGCCAGTTTTGCTCTGAACTGATTCTCTAGAAGCTCTAGACTATATACAAAATGGTCATTTTGTAGTCGACGTCAGTCTTCTGATTCAGTTCTCACATTTCGAATGTACCTATTTTGTCGTCATCATCATTCTATTTGTCGTCATCATCATTCTATTTCCCCGTTTCGTAGAAAACAGGCGCAATTCGAAATGTTTAATAGTGGACTAGATGACTAATCAATGTCCTTCCCGTTCTTCTCCCACCTCATCATTTTTTCATTTCAAGTGGCATGATGAGAATTTGATTAACTAGAACAAACTCTTCGAATCATCATTCTTTATCCCATTTCTTGCAGATCCGAAATTCTCGACCTGTTGGCGGTGGTATCGCCCCTCCCCCATCATCCTCCTCCACCCCATTCGGTGCACCGTTTGCCGCTCCGCCATCTGCCACGAATTCCAGCAATGCATCGTCGACGACGGGAAATTTGTTGTAAGTCTGCCCTTTTAGAAAATCAATAAAAAAAAAACGATTTACCTCGCCATCAAAAACAAGAGGTTTCAGGCATGTGATGCATTTTTAACATGTGTCACATTGCTCACCCTCCAATTACGACATAGAATAAGCCCTTTCCTATCTCCACTTTGCTCATATTTCCCCCGATATTTATTTGCCCTTTTCTTACAGAGATTTCTAAGCACAACTACATATCAACAAACGCCTCCCCCTCGTCCACATCATTCTTCTTCTTCTCATTTTCCCGCCTTCTGCGTCTCTTCGCTTGTGTACCCTCTTTTTCTTTTTCTCCTTTCGCCTTTTCTTTGTCTGTTTCTCTGTATCATCATTCTCATCATGATCATAGCCTGAAATTGTTTCTTTTTTCTATGTACTCATCGAATGTTTTTTTTGTATTATTCAAGAGGATTTCATAATTTATTGATTTTTCTTTATTTCCTTTTCCTGTTCAATCGTCGAGAATAGCTTCTGTGATTTTACCTTTTTCCCATTTTCTTCCCTGATTTTCTGTGCAAAATTTCGCTTTTACGCAACTTTTCCTCTTTTTATAAACAAAAAGGTTTTTTTTATTTATTCGCTATGTCGTTTTTCGTTTCAATTTGAACGGTTTCTCAAACCGACTCTTCTATCTTCTTCCCAGAATCGTTCGTTTTTGACCTAAATTGCGTTGCAGGAGTGTTGAGCAGCTGGTGTGACGTGTCGTTGGTAACGACGAAGAAGAACAATCGATTTATTCAAATACATATATAGGAGAAAAGTATAGAAGAAGGCAGAGGACAAAATGTTGTTGAATCTGGTAAGTCTTTTTGAAAGTTTTCCTAAAAATAAAATCGAACGAATCTTTCCCAATATTAACCACCACCTAATCTCAGGCTCCTGGTGTCTCTGTGCCTCCAGCTGGATCAGCATCTCCAACCGCCATCAGACGTCTTCAAAAGGACTACGCAAAGTTAATGACAGACCCAATCGATGGAATCAAAGCACAACCGAATGAGGATAATATTCTCGAATGGCACTATTGCCTCAGTGGATCACCAGACACCCCATTTCAGGGTGGATATTATTGGGGAAAAGTGATTTTCAGAGAGAATTTCCCGTGGAGTCCACCAGCTATCACTATGATCACTCCGAATGGTCGTTTCGCCACCAATACTCGTTTGTGTCTCTCTATCTCAGATTATCATCCAGAATCATGGAATCCTGGTTGGACAGTCTCGGCAATTCTCATAGGTCTTCACTCGTTTATGAATGAGAATCAACCAGCAGCTGGTTCGATACCAGGAACACCAGATGAACAGAAAATGTTGGCTTCTGCCAGTAAAGAGTTCAATGTTAAAGTGAGAAAAAAAGCGCCACACTCAAAATCTAATTTTCTTACTTGCAGTACCGTGAATTCCGTCGTTTCTTCCCACAACTGGTCAACGAATGGACTGGCGTTTACCCAACACCAAATGAGCCGGACATCACGGTGGTTATGCTTCCAGAACATGCCACACCATCAGGAGTACCAGTCCCGAATATCAATGCTCATTCGTCACGTGCCGCCTACATGGGAGTTCGTCAAGGACCAGCAATGCCAGGTATGGCAAATGTCTAAACGGATGGAAACGTTATGTTGTGGAAATAAATATGTTTTGTAAATGCTCTAATGTATGCCTATAGCTTTATTTCCATATAAAAAATCTCGTGTATTCTTTCGTTTTCTGAGACAAGTCATTTTTCAGCATTTCCAAGGCATCCGGTGCGAAGAGTTGAAATGCCTCAAATCCCACAGTACGCAGATCTTGCCGCGATGGCTGCTGCACAACAGGCTCAGATGGCTCAACATGCTCAAGCGGCTGCTCAACAAGTTCAAATCATTGCCCAAATGGTTCAGGCTCAACATGCTGATGCTGCTAACGGTCCGTTCGGAGAACTGCATCGGGATTATGCAGCTGTTTTGATGCAAGCTAGAAATGCTGCTGCTTTCGGTGCCCAGCCATTTAATCTGTTTCCAGCTCCAGTTGCTGCGCCCGTCGCTGCAGGACCTGCGCCTACAGCGGCAACAGCAGCACCACAGCCACCACAACAACGTACGCTTCGTCCACGTGGAGCCGCTCAACCAGAGCAGGATGGAAGACGTGCTGAAATGCTAACACGCCTTGGAATGGATCAGCAACAACATCAAGAGGTGGATAACAATGGAACGCAATTAAGAAGAGGGCCTCGACGAGCTGCTCGTAATGAGCCAGATCCACAGGTTTGTAGAGAGAAAGATGTGGGAAACTGAAGTGTGTTTGATGTTCTAAATTTTGGGGTCCTGAAACAAAAATCGTTGTAATTTTGAGAGGCTTGTGCATGAAAATTAATTACACATTAATCAAAACGAGTTTTCTTATAGAACCAAGATCCCCACAATGCTGCTCGTGATAATTAATGAAACGTCTCTGTATGTTTCGGGTGTGTGTGCGTTTCATTACCTAATCATCCTTAGCATTGTAAGTACGTCGTTTTTTACTCGATTGCATGTCCGTGGGGTGTTGGTTTTTCGTTTTGCAGATGATGTGATACTTGGTTTCGACATCGAGAGTTTGAAGAATTAGAAAAGCACGAAAAGCGTTTTTTTTTTTCGAAAACCTTTGGCCAATGTGCAACACTGGTCTTCTTTCCTCTTATAGTAATACCCTTATTAACTGATACTAGTTCTCATGAGAGCCAGTTCTAGATCTAGATTGTTGGCGAAGAACCAACCTCTTCATCAACCTCTTTTCTTCTACAGAATAGTCTTGATTTGATACGACTCATCGTCGAAAACACTCAAAATCGCTTTTTCCTAATTCTCATTTTCATTTCAGGACGGTCCATCCAGTTCAACAGCTCCTGCCGTGCCAGCAAAACGTGCTCGCCGCGTCTAAACTCTTTCTTCTCTTCATTTTTCACGTCTTCTTCCCCTTTCTGCTCATCTCTTCCCTTCCCAAACTTCGTGTCTTGTAGTGTACATATTGATGCACATTCTCAATGTTTTAACTCGTTCCTTCCTCTTTCTATTCGAATACAGCTAACAGTTTTATGCGGAATATCATCCGACAAATTTTACCCTTTTTCAGCTTCCTTCTCCTTCCAACCAACTCGATCTTTTACCATTTCTCTCCATGATTTTCAGGCCCTCTTTTCGTTTCCCCCAAATAGCAATCACTTTTTTCGCATGTTGTCGGTTTAAGATGTGCAATTGTGCTCTGAAAATACAAAAAAAAATCAAAAAGAGAGCACACGTTGTCCAATATCAGCTCTTCTTCCAATTGTCACCAGTGGAAACTCTTAATTTTTCGAAAGAATTCCCCCTCGCATTCATTTTTTTTCGTGTACACCTCCACCCCCCGATTACTTCTTCCTCACGTTTTATACAAGCGGTTTTTTTATCACTAGTTCTTCCTAAATTTTTTATTGGTATCCTTCTGTGGCTTATCTTCATTTGTAAATTCATTTCTTCGTCGTTCTCCTTCACCATCACCACCACTATATTCTCGTTCCTCTCTTGGTAAATTTCTTCTTTGTTCTTGTCCGTCGAAGTTATCGGAATATCTAATCAACCCGCCTATCGGCTTGATTTTTATTGCACTCACAATGAATTCTTCCCCTGTATGCGCTTCGTAAATTCTTTTTTTGTCAAAAATACCTATTTTCCCATAAAATGGAATGTTTTTAGATGTTTCGCTGCTTTGAATGGTTGATTACCGTGCAATATTTCACTTTCTTTTTTAAAACTTTCGCAAGAAAGTAATTTCAGAACCACACACACACACACACAGATAGCCATGCCATCGGAAGTGCCGACTGTCGCTTTGCAACGACTCAAAAAGGATTATCAGCGACTTTTGAAGTGAGAATTTGATTGCTTACTGGTATCATATTGCCAAACATGTTGACCGTACAATAATTCCAAAGCTGCTTAATTCAACAACACACTTGTTTCCTTTACAGAGAACCAGTGCCATACATGAAAGCCGCGCCTCTGGAAACCAATATTCTCGAGTGGCGGTATATTATCATTGGAGCTCCGAAGACGCCTTATGAAGGTTATTCAATACTTTTTTATCTTCTATCAAATATCTTTTCCAGGTGGAATTTATCAAGGAAAACTGATGTTCCCAAAGGATTTCCCGTTCAAACCACCGGCAATCTACATGATAACGCCGAATGGAAGATTTCAGGTAACGAAAAGTACATGGCCGTTGCTCAAATCAATCTAAAAAGCGTTATTTTAAACTGTGATAATTCTAATGAGAGATGCGTGTCTGGCAAACACGGTCGGCAGGCGGGAGGAAGATTGTCGCGCGCTCAGCGCTACCTGGCGGCATGCCTGCAATGACTCCACATTCTCATTGACTACTAAGTCTCTTTGACTCCAATTTTCTCATTGACTTCAGATTCTCATTGACTACAAAGTATCATTGACTACATTATTCTCATTGACTTCACTTTTTTGAAAAATAAAGTTAGGATATAGGCCATAGCCCAAAATTATTACGCGGAAATCGACTGTAAAAAGGCTTAGGCAGTAATTTTATTGCGTTTTCGACACACCTAAGCCTTTTCTCAGATAATTTTCAGGGTTTGAAGGAACAAAAAGTGAAGTCAATGAGAATAATGTAGCCAATGATACTTTGTAGTCAATGAGAATCTGAAGTCAATGAGAAAAGTGAAGTCAAAGAGACTTAGTAGTCAATGAGAATGTGGAGTCATTGAACGTTTGTAGTCAATGAGTGGTGTAGTCAATGAGTGTTTGCCTGCGTGTCTTTAGTCAGTGCTCAAGAAAATAAAGTATGCTCAGAAAAGAGTTGACTAAACTTACTGTACGAGCCAGCACTATGTCTTATCAAAACTGATACAACTCTGCTGCCATGATCTAGACGTGAAAACACAAGCGTTCTTTTTGGACCATCGGATCTCGTCTAGAATAAGAACAGCTTGTGCTTCTCAAATATACGGAAGACTGATTCTGAAACAAGATCACGAACTAAACAAACTAAAAAGCAATATGTCGCTCGAAAGCCGACCGAAATGGCTAAATACCATAAGATATTTCTGACAACCCGAAAAACCATTTTCCTAACACTTCTCCCCTCATCACATCTCCTTCTTCCAGGTAAACACGCGTCTGTGTCTCTCCATCTCTGACTATCATCCGGACACATGGAATCCGGCATGGACCGTCTCGACCATCATCACCGGTCTCATGTCGTTCATGAATGACAATCAACCGACACTTGGCTCTCTGGTGACTTCTGAATCCGAACGACGTCTTTTGGCAAAGAAATCGAAGCAGTACAATCTCAAAGACAAAACATTCTGCTCACTGTTTCCGGATGAAGTGGATCAGATTAAAGAGGAGATTGAAAAAATGAATCAAGAGGAGTTGGATAGTATTAGAGAGGAGGAGAATGCACTTAAGAATCGGTAGGGAAAATAATTTCCAGTTCAAAGAAGTTGTAGCAAACTCACTTATCGTAACCCATTTCTTCTTATAGACGCAGAGGCGACGCGTCGCGCACCACTCCCCGACTCTCTTCGTTTTTATCGAATATGATGATGATTGCAGGCGTGGCGGTACTTGCATTTGCAGTTAGATACGTGGTTTTAGCGGCTGCCGAGTTTGAGAAAAGGAGATAGATTTTCTTTTTTCTTTAACTCAAGAAATTATCGAATCTATCATATTTTTCTCTTTCTTTTTGGGTCTTCCACTTTTGCCACGTGTCTCTCTTTAGCAAATCAGCAAGCTCTTTAACCGATAAATTTCCCCTCTCGATTCCACGTGTCTATTGTATTTTCCACGTGGCAACTCCACTGTCTGTTTGTCTGTCTGTGTGTCTGTGTATAAATACTGTCTGATCCATGTTCAAGTCTCGGTTTCCCCATCATCCATTTTTCCAGTCAAATCAAATGGTGGGTAGTGTACTGTAGCAGGTTTCTTTCAGGGTTACTCTCATCCTGAGATTGTAGAATAATCCCTCCCATTTTCCCCATATTTTCAGCCATCAACCCACTCGTCACTTCCTCTCCTTTATGAAAATTGAACTTTTCTTTTCTTGAAATAAAATGTCGAATATATTTGGTTATTCTGTGATTTTTTCTTAGCACCACATTTCTTTTCATTCTTCTCCCCGATTTTATAATATTTTCAACCAGTTTTCAAAAAACTTTTTTGCCCTATAGATGCTTTAACACTTGGACTTTTACTCGCTTTTTTCTCTGGTTCTCATGAAAAAAAAAATCAAGTCTTAACATCTTTATTGAAATACATTGCTGGTGTGGTTTTTCAGAAAAAATAGAGGAAACATTTTCAGATATTAAATAGTCATCGACAAATGTGAGCAGACTGGAGAAGTATGAGGTTTTATAAGGTACTTTTTGAGCTTTCAGCCTAGTAGATTCAAAAGAAGCTATTTGAAACCGCGCATTTTCAGACATATCTACTGGTAGCCGGCGCGTTTTGCTCAATTTGCACACTAGTTTTGATCTTCAATTGTGGATGGGAGGAGAGTCGAAGTCCGCGTCAGAATGGTAATGACCGATCAGAAAAAAGCCTTAAAAAAGAGAGCAAAACATCATAGTTTTTAACAGAACAAACTGCAATACTATTCCTCAGATCTTATCCGTGTAGGAGCTAACTAGTAAGACTGAACGTTCAGTCAGCTGAACCCATAAACGGGCGATTCTTGGCCCGAATAGAAGCCTTAGTACAACGAAATCCTCCTACTCCTCATTCATCCTTCCCTTTTCCAGAACATCCCGGATTATCCCTCCCTGCTACCGCTTCTCTTCCCGAAACCTTCCTCTTCGTCTCCATTCTCTCTTCTCCAAATGAAACAGATCGTCGACAGAATGTCCGAGACACTTGGCACCGATTATCAGCCAAAGGACCCACTGTATTCCTTTCTAAGTTTATGATTGGAACGATGGGATTGACTTCAGAAGAACGAGATGAATTGAACAAAGAGCAGCAGACATTTGGAGATTTATCATTTTTGGAGAGACACGAAGAGTCGTATGATAAACTGGCGAAGAAGACATTGTCGAGTTTTGTGCATGCTCATGAGAATTTCAAGTTTAAGTTCTTCTTAAAAGTGAGAAACTTTTGATCAGTCCTTATCTAAAAGTTACTATTTTCAGACCGACGCCGACTCATTTGTCCGTATCACTCCGCTTATAATGAATCTAAAAACTGTTCAACATCCAATGCTTTACTGGGGATTCCTTGACGGGCGAGCAAAACCATTTCGAAAAGGAAAATGGAAGGAACCTGAATGGAATCTTTGTGATAGATATCTTCCCTATCAATTGGGTGGTGGATATATTCTGTCTTATGAGCTTGTTCGATTCTTGGCTGTCAATGCCCCGTTATTCCGAATATATAAGAATGAAGATGTGTCGGTGGGTGCCTGGTTGGCTGGACTTGATGTTAAATATGTTCATGATCCACGTTTCGATACGGAATGGACGTCGAGAGGATGTAGTAATGAGTATTTGATTACTCATAAACATTCGATGGAAGAAATGACACAGATGTATAATAATTTGAAGACGACTGGGAAGTTGTGTACTAAAGAGTTTCAGTGAGTTTTGTTACATGTCTTCAGATAAGCCTCCTGTTTGGTCAGACAAGAAGCATTGTTGAGAGAAAGCTTGAAAGAACGGTTTTTTGATAGAAAAGGTTTTTCTGTCTGCCTCAGCGAGTTTTCTCACGAGTATCGGTCAGGCGAAAGATCACCAATGTGAATAAGGAGACCTTCGTTTGTCCTATTTTTATCGAATTTTCAATTGTATTCACACTTAAGAAACAAATATTTACAATTTAAAAACTCAACTCCCAACTATTCATCAACAAAAAACGTGCAGAAAATCATTTTCCGTGCAGCAAAACGCCTTTACCATCAAACACGTTTAGACGACAACTTGTCCGAGAGGATTACACGGCAGTCCGCTAGAGCGCAATCGCTTGTTTTCCATTCAAAATTGACCTTTCTTGCAGACGCCGTCTCTCGTACGTCTACGACTTCTCCAAGGCACCAAGTGAATGTTGTACGAGGATCAACGGCACAAACATACCATAATTTATTGATTTTTCCATATTCTTTCGCATTTTTGAGATTGTTTTTACGGGTTGTTCTCATACATCTTTCTTGCTTTTCGCCATAATTTTTAAACGGGATACCGATTTGTTGCATGCATAATAAGAATTATATTATTGAAAAGATAAAGTAAATAGTATTTTTAACTGCCAAAAATTTGTGTTTTGTAAGCGAGTCGCTCGTATTAATGCCGATTTCTATACTTTTGCTCATGATTGTTTTCATTTATGACGGGAATAAGTTGTTCGTATTCAGATGTCCGCCGATGATGACAATCTTCCCTCCGGATGGGAGAAGCGAATGAGCCGCAAGAATGGTAAGCTTATGAGATCTAAAGATGAAAAGAGCCCATAAAGTTAAATAAAAAGTCTGGATTTTTAAGACACCGAAAATAGTTTTTGATTTATCTTTCATTCTTGTGACGGCTGCAGAACAAACGAAAAAGACAATTTCTATCATGACAGTTCAATTTTTCAGACCGCACCTACTACTTCAACATGGCCACCGGTGTCTCCCAATGGGATCGCCCGCAAGAATCGGCGTTCACGAAGGGAAGCGATCTGAAGTCAGTTCAATGCCTTCATCTTCTCGTCAAACACGAAGGAAGTCGGAATCCGTCGTCGTGGCGATCCGACAATATCACGAGATCCAAAGAGGATGCTATTAACATTCTCAAGAGTGAGTTCTTAACAAGGAAGAGCTTTTCAACATAATATGATTTTCAGACTACGAGAAAGAGCTCAAAGAGTCGTCGAACATCGAGGCCAAGTTCCGTGAGCTCTCCAAGCAGTTCTCGGATTGCAGTTCGGCCAAACGAGGAGGAGATCTTGGGGTGAGTTCATCCATTCTGACTTTCCTTTAAACAACTAATCTTAATTTCAGCCATTCGAGCGCCGTCAGATGCAAAAGCCATTCGAGGACGCCTCATTCGCCTTGTCGGTCGGCGAGATGTCCGATATCGTGGACACCTCATCGGGGGTCCATCTTATCTATCGCATCAAATAATCTATTGATTTCTGTGTATTCCCCTTCGCTCTTCGAATCTCTTTCTCCCCCTTTTTTTCTAACGTCTTTAATATTCGTTTCCTTCTCTGTCAAATTTCTGTTTCCATAAATTATTGTGTTTTGAAGTTCTTTCGTTTTACTTTTGTTTTCAATGTGTACGGGTCTCAGCCCTGGTCATCTTCTTTTAGAACCGCTTTCCACTTAAAAAAAAAGGGAATTTCAGAGTTGAGACCAAATGAATCGGGATGAGGAGCACAGTAGATTTGTGGGCACACTGACGGGATGTGCTCAGAGAGAGCTCTTTTTAATCTTTCTCATCACAATGTTGGGTCTTTTTATACGAAATTTGACGTTGCCATGGATCTTTCTAGGCACTAGATATGATACGAGCAGGTGAGTTTTTAGCAAAAAACTATTCACTTTATTTAACATTTCTCCATTTCCAGGCAAACCTATTGGCTCAAGTTCGTGGCTGACGTGATATTCCTCTGCCTTCCTTGCTTATTAGCAATGACAGTTCTGAGTGAACACCTCACAATGTTGACCACAATTCTATCATTAATCTCTCTTGTTTTACTCCTTTTCGTTCTTCTCGAAGCATCCGAACAATATCATGTCGGTGCGAGTCTTCGTCAAGCGTGGTTTCGAATTCTTGAAGAACAGCATCGACCCACGAAGTTTGTCACCTATTTTCGATCGCTGACAATGGTGTTGGTTACGGTGGCAATTCTCGCTGTGGATTTTCCGATTTTCCCAAGAAAATACGCGAAAACTGAGAAATTTGGACACTCTCTGATGGATGTGGGTGTGGCTGCGTTCATATTTCAATCAGCGTTGGGAAGTCGGATGGCAAAGTCGCCCACTTCGGGACGAACTCTTTCAAAGTGAGTATTAATTTATAGGAATTCATGAAAGAAAATATCGGGAAAAAGCTGAAGAAAGCTTCTATATGTGTCCAAATAAAAGAATGTTATACACGGTGAATTTTTTCGAACGTGATTTTGAATTCTTTTTCGCGCGTTCCATTTTTGTAGTGGTCGCAAATTTTTTAATTCGCTGAGTAGCGACCCAGTTTATCATGCAACTACGTATCCTCTTAAGGCTACGTATCCGCTTAAGCACGTAAAGCTGAGTCGCTACGCAGTGAGCTTGCGACCATCAAAAAATAAAAACGCGCGAAAAAAAAAATTCAAATCACGTTCTACTAAAAATTGCCGTGATATATAACCCAATAATTGCATTGCTCAATACAAAAAGAAATACAATGAGAAAGCTACAAAAACGAACTCAGCATGATCTCAAAACATAATAATTTTTCTAACCTACGACATATTTTCTCCTAAACACATTCCATTTTTTCAGTCACACTCGTCCGTGGTATCTCTCGTCGACCTTTCTTCTATTCGGACTTGGAATCGTCAGAGCCATCATGCTAGAAGTAATAGGATATCCACAACATGTCACAGAATACGGTGTTCATTGGAACTTCTTCTTCACAATGGCAGCAGTTAGAGTAAGTTACTAATGTACCCATAAAACTACAGTCATCATAATCACTGTTTCCAGGTAATCTACTCTATTCTTCCCTCCTGCTATCCTCTCGTTCTCTCTGTCATTTTCGGTGTTTGTCATCAAACAATGCTCAAATCAACAGGTCTTCAAGAATGGATATTGGATGATAATTCGAATAAAAGAGACAATTTAATGACTGCAAATGCAGAAGGATTAACATCTCTTCTAGGCTACATGACCATTTTCTATGCAAGTCTGGCGATCGGAGAGTTCATGGCAAAGACGAGTATTCGAGTGAAATCATGGATTCGTCGATGTTTTCAACTCCTTCTCATCTCTCTATTTCTTTATGTCATTCAAATGGCAACTGAGAAGTTTGTGGATCCACCGTGTCGACGTGTTGTCAATATCACTTATATCATCTCACAATTGACACTGATGACGTTTGCCACTGGCGTCTGTTTATGCATTCAGATGTTCAATGTTGTTGTTTGGTGTGCCAGTTTTCCACAGTTTTCTAAAGGTAGGATGGAGAAAAAAGACAGCTAGCGTGGGCGGAAAGACGTTGTGTGTGGTGAAGCGTGAAGTGATTGAGCTTGAAAAAAGCTACATTTAATGTACCAAAGAAAGCCACAATATTCTTTTGAAGGTCAAATATTTGTGTAGTTTGAACAAGTCTTGATTATCGTGTCACAAGCGAAAATAATAGAAATATTCAGAAGAAATGAACGAGGCTTAAGATTATTTTTACGAGCATCTATAGGATCAGTGAGTGAGTGAGAAGTCACCACAGTTTCCACTAGGTTTTCTAAATGAATCAACATGACAACAAGCATGAGTTGAATACTACTATAATGACAAGCAGATATAAGAAGATCCTAAAAGCGTAGAAGTGTAGAAACTAACCAGAAAGCGAAAAGGTCACTATAGTTTGAATTTAGCTTGATGATCATGACTAATTTATATCCATAATCTGCTCATTTTTCAGGTGATTCCCCGTTCTCGCCAGTCTCCCCGTGCCTCTCCGATTCGATCAATCGTCATTCTCTCCTATTTTTCCTCATTTCAAATGTTCTAACTGGTCTTATCAATCTCTCTATCTCAACTCATTCACTGTTTTCTCCTTATTACTCTTTCCCCATTCTCTTCATATATCTTACTGTATGCACTTCCATTGTTCATTTCTTGGAATATCGAAAAGTGAATTTTGTTAGGTTGCATGAAGAGTAGTTAGCTTTTTAATGATTAAATTATTCCTTTTTCCCCCACATCCAATAATCAATTTTCTGTAAAATTCTACCTCTTTTACTGCATATTTTTCTCTTTTTTCCCTCCGTCAGACTTCTATTTTTTCCCTCTTTTCCTCCCCACTTCGATTCGAAGGATCTCTTTCTCTCTCTCATTGTTTGGGTATCTGGTCTTGTTTCTTTCTACTTTCAAAAAGTTGGTTCTCACTGACTTCTAGTCTTAAAACTTTTATACATAGAATTCAGAATTTTAATAAAGAATTGGTGCTGGTACGTGAAGTTCAAAAAAGAAAATATTTTCCTCATTGAATAAATAAATTACAATTACAATAAGGAAAAATTTATTTCTGAAAGATTGAATTCTCAAAATATAATGTTGTTCTGTCGCGGTCTCGGATCAAAACTTTCGACTCGGTTTTACGCAAAAAAGAAGATGCCAATGGTGCCACGGGAAGTAGATGTTCTGACAAATCCAGGGGAGAAATATGTGGATGCATTTATGAAAGAAGTGAGTTTTTTAATGTCTGAAAACGCTGTCTGAAAAAGTGGGCGGAGTTTCGAGTTCTCCTGAATAAAACGCTGGCATTTCGAATAAACTATAGCGGCTTCCGCCTGCCTAATTAGGACAGTCTGAAAAAGTAGGCGGAGCCTAAATTGCAGAATTTCAGTACGGAAACGATCGGACGGTATTCAAGAAAGAAGACATTGCTCAATGGCAGAATTCATTCGATGATTATCAATTGAAATTGACTTTTTTGAAAGACACGACTAAACTGATTGCAGTTTGTCATTTCTGCACTTTTCATCCAATCAATCCACTTGAAGAATCAGTTGTTTTCACTGGATTCGGATGGTTACATCCAGAATATCGAACATCAATTGATCTGAAATTACAGCATGATATTTGTCAAGAAGTGTTGCCGGAGAAGAATTCAAATATTATTTCTCAGATTAGTGAGTAAAACAGAGTCGAAAAGGGAAAAAGGGGCGGAGCTTTCCAGATGAACCTGCTCGCAAATTCTGGCATATGATGTGTGATTTGAAAGAATCCGATGATATTGGAAATCGGACTGCAGATGTTGGATATAAGAGCATTTATGGGCCAAAAGACTTTGTCATTCCGGAGAATCTGGATTTTAGTGGAATAACTATTCGAAATGCTCGTGATGTACCAAAAAGAGAAATAATTGAATATGATCAAAGTATTCATCCATATCATCGTGAGAAATATATAATATCACATATGTATGATAGAGATGGATATGCAAAAGTAGCATATGATAATGATGGAAAAGTGATTGGAATTGGACAGGCTATCATTTATGATAATAGAAAAGATTGTAATTTGGGACCTCTTTATGCAGATAATCCACGTGTTGCTCAGGCTATGTTTGCAGCAATGTTAAAGGATATTAAGGCATCTGAAAAGAAGGTTACAGAATTTGAGATTCGGACTACACAGAAGAGTGTTAATAGTTACAAGTGAGTGTTTTTAGAATATTTTTGAATCCAAATACTTGATTTCAGCTGGATTTCTCCATTTCTGAAATGTCAACCCAATCGTTCCCATGTCTGTAATCTCGTCTATAAACATTGGGAACCCAAGAATATTGCATTCCATAAGGTCTACTGTCCAACGCATGCTCAATTGTTTGTTGTCTGATAAGATAAAAAATATGAAGATTTGATTCAAAGTTGTTGTTATTACTTTCCAAATTGATTTGAAATACCATGAAGTCACTCTTTTTCTGAAATCCCAAGTTTTGTCAGGAACTGATTTTCTTCTGCAGTTCCTTCAAAATACCAAAACCCATTTCCCGAACGTCGTTCCATCATTGGACCAACCGTATGTTCTCTGCACCACCTTGCACCATACACCATCACAGACACCAATCCACACCGCTCCGTACCTTTGATTGACCTTCTTCGAATGCCCCATGTATTATGCCTGTCTTAGCATTCTCCTCCATTACCTCCTTACTACGACCAGCGAGTTCTCTTTTCCTCTTCTTCTTCTTTTGCTTCTTTCTTAACCTTCCTCACGGCAATAGTATGGAAATAGAAGAGACGAAGGAAGAGAGAGAGAGAGTCTGCCTTTGCGGTGGGCAGTGCGTTGAGAATTGGAAGGCAACGAACGAATGGTTTCTGACTCTGTTTTGAACGTTCATTTTTTTTTGTCTTTTATGTTAATTTGCAAAGTTTTAACCAAATTCCTTTTTTAGCAGTCTAATAATACTTTGAAGACATTGCCACAGTCTAAAAAGGACTATGCAAGCAGATATCGGCCCCCAAAAACCCTCTTGAAGAGTACTGAAATTTTCCGCATGACTATCAAGAGGAAAAAATCTGGACGAGGTGTTTTCTGAGAACAGATATCTGCTTTCAGATTCCTTTTTGGACTCCAAAATGGAATGTTCTTCAGCACAAATATTCTCATCGATTAATATCAAAATAGTGACACTTTTTGGAATAGTTCTGCAATATTTCGCCTTCCACAAATTTCAATATTTCAGAATGTCAAAATCAACTCGATCAGTTCCACAACCTGCCGTCCAATTATGGAAACTCCCACCACCACACCCACTCGAGAAGCTTCCTGAAGTCGATTCTTCTCGTGAAATGACGATTGAAGAGTACAATAAACGATGCAAGAATAAAAAGAATCTCTACGATGTGAGAAGAGACGATACTTTAATAAAGAAGGTTGTATTGAGTGAGATTGGAAAGTATCCACAGATGTGGAGTACACAGAATAAGTTAGAGAAACCAAAATATCACGCAATGGTTGGAGTCGCGGTATTCAAGAGAACGGGAAAACTGTTGAATGGTGAGTTTTTGAAAAAAAAGTAGTTTTCGTTAACCCCTCGGTTTACAGATGAACAGATATCTGAAATCTTCCAATCTACAAAAGATGAAATCCGTCAACGTCTTCGAAATCTCATCACTAAAAATGTGTCCGATGAAGAAATTGAAAAAAAGATGTGGGAATGGGAAATGTATGGATTCTGTCGCTTCTACAGAGCTTCTCTTTTCACATGGGAGAAACATTATCGAGATCAGGCAGATCCAAAAGCAAGAAGAGCGAAGAGAACTAGAAAAGAACAGAGAAATGAAGCATCTCCAGAAGAAGATCAGCCAAATTTTGAAGATTTTCATGTTGATATGGGTGAAGAGGAGGAGGAGCAAGTGGGAGGGGAATCAAGAAGAGCTCCGATTGAACGAAGAAGCTCAGAAGATGACGTTATTTTTTTGGATGATGAAGAAGTGGATTGTAAGCCGATAATAGAAGCAAGATTTCCACTTAAAATTGAAGCTCCGAATAGAGAAGAGGGATATCGTATAGTGTAAGTTTGCTCCATAGATAATTTGGATCTCTTTTTTTTTGATTTCAGATACGATCACCCTCAACACCAGCCGACGGTCTATAGGGATACACGTCGTCAAGTTGCCAAACAGAAACATCATCCATTCGAGAAACCAGTAGGTTACTATGAGGACTTTGATACTCAGGGCATGGATGAAGAAGAAATCGATGTTAGTTTTTTGGTTGTTCGAAAGGAAAAGAGGGCGGAGCTTAGTGCAAAAAACTACCATTTCGTTTTGAAACACTGCCAGCGATTTCTAGGCCATTTTCTACTCACTATGGATTTTCTAGTCCATGACCATATTGCAGCTAATATCTGAAATGTTTCAACCAATCTTATCTTTTTTCAGGAGCGGCGAATGAAACAAAATCCGTATTATCAGCATTATGCTCCAGATTATGTTTCTTTTGGTCCACCTCCAACTTCTTCTTCTTCTGGTGCTGCAGTCCCAGATTCAACTGCAACTTCATCTACCGCCGAGAGTGGATTTGAGAAGGAAATGGCTCAAATCTCGTATCAAGCTTTGCGAATCGCTCGTGAGAAGCCCGACCAAGTCAAGATTCTTCGAAAAGTTCTCTTCAATGCTGTGTTGGCTTTTGATGATAAGGACTACAAGAACGCTGAGGAAGTTTACAAAGATTTGGTTAATAATTAAGAGCTCCACCCACTTTATTATTGTATTCTTGGCATCATATCCTCATCACTTTTTTCTAATCACGTCTGTACTTTCGTTGTTCAATGACTTCACCCCTTGTTCTACGATATTCTGAGCCTGAAATAGGCTCCGCCCATTCCGATTTTTCTGTTTTGTCCCAGATCAAGATACGTTTTCTATTATCATTTTTGAGTTAACTTCGCTTTCTTATTTATTCTCATAATTTAATTTTGTAATACTAAATCTCTCAATAAAGTTGATAAATTAGAAATTATTCGCAGATGAAAAATCACAGAAGAGCAGAAGTCGTCAGAATATTATTGCAGACGTTTAGGGATTCAATTAAGATTCGAAAATCAGAAGGAGGAAACTGCGCTCTATTGAAAAATGCCTCATGAAAAGAACTCATTTTGAATTATCAGTTATACCAGTTCTTCAAAAAACGAGCAATCTACAAATTGTTTATTTCCATTTCGGAAAGAGTTACATATGTGAAAATGATGACCATGATTGATGACTTCTTCTTCTTCTTTTGCTTCTTTTCATGATTAAACCAGGAACAATTGAGCATGAGTTGGACAATAGACTTTGGTAAAATCAATGTTTTTTGGAGCAGTATGTTTGTAGACAAGATTACAGACATGAGAACGAGTAGGTTTGCATTTCAAGAATGGAGAAATCCAACTGAAAGATCAAGGTATGAAAGTACGCTCTACTGATAAAAAACTCACTGGAAACTATTAGTTGCCATTTGTCCAGATCTAATTTCATACTCTGTAACCTTCTTTCCAGATGCTTTAATATCCTTTAACATTTCTGCAAACATAGCCTGAGCAACACGTGGATTATCTGCATAAAGAGGTCCCAAATTACAATCTTTTCTATTATCATAAATGATAGCCTGTCCAATTCCAATCACTTTTCCATCATTATCATATGCCACTTTTGCATATCCATCTCTATCATACATATGTGATATTATATATTTCTCACGATGATATGGATGAATACTTTGATCATATTCAATTATATCTCTCTTGGGAACATCTCGAGCATTTCGAATGGATATTCCAGAGAAATCCAGATTCTCGGGAATGACGACGTCATCAGAATTGTAGAAACTCTTGTATCCAACGTCTCCAGTCCTGTGTCCAATGTCATCATACTCTTTCAATCCACACATCAAATGCCAGAATTTGCGACCAGGTTCATCTAAAAGCAGAGAAAGAGTGTGAGCGATAAAGAGACGCAGATGACTCACTAATTTGTGATACAATATTATCATTCTTCATATCCTCCAACTCTTCAACACACATCAGATTCTGAAGTTTTGCAAGTGCCAAAGATCTATATTCTGGATCAATCCATCCGAATCCCATAAAAACGATAGGTTTGTTTTCTGTTCCTTTAATCGGATTGAATTTACAAATATGAGCCATTGACATAACTCTAGTTGACCCTTTTGGAACAATTACTTTAAATTTATAATCATCGAATGAATTCTGCCATTGAGCAATGTCTTCTTTCTTGAAAACAGTGCGATCGTTTCCGTGCTGAAAATTCAATAATCAAGGCCTCATTTCTCAAAGAAAACCCCTACATATTTCATGAATTCATCCACATATTCTTCACTTGGATTCGTTAGAATATCCACATCATCACGTGTCCATTCTTTAACATTTGACATTGAAGAAGAGGCAAAACGACGAGGGGGGAGCAGAAGTTTTGAAACAGATCCACTTAAACCACGGCAGATCAACATTTCGAATTCTTCTTTTTATTTCGATTTTCGATTTGGAAACAGAGAAGGAGAAGAAGAGAATTGATCAATAAATTGAAGTTTTGAAACCATAGGAAACTGTATTTGTCATCATGTTTGCCACGTTTTGGGTTTTAGAAACGTGGAAGAAGACAAAAATTTCATCGAAAAAAGAAACGTGAACTTTCCGAGCGATGCTTTTGAGAAAGCTATTAGTTTTGAGGTGTCACTGGAGCTCAACTAGGAGGATCATAAGCATGTCGTTTCAGAATTACAGCCCTCGTTAAAGTGGATCTGAAACCTCGGATCTGAACTATTCTACGGAAAGCCTAGCAGTAGTTACTCAGACCATTTTTAATAACAACCTAGCTCTGATTCAAAATGATTATAATCAGTTTAATGTTCTGAGTTTCCATTTGAGGAATCCAAGAAAATTTTCCATCAAAGAGATCAATCCACACAAATATAAAATCCACAAATTGGAAAACAAACTAAAGTCTCACAGTCTCACATAGGAGAAAAAAACTACGATAATTTATTCCGTATCCAGGAAATGAACGAGGCATTTCAAGTGTTTATTTGCTAGGCGACACATTTTTCTTTTTTTTGTTCTTTTTTTCATTGGAAAGCACTTCCTAGTTTACAGAAATCAGAACTTCAAAAATCAAAAAAAAACTGTCGAACTTTTTTATTAACCCTCATATTTTCATTCTTATCCCATAGTATTTCTTTCACTATTAACAGCCGGAAGTTAACTTTTTCGGAATTTTGTTGTATATGGTACATATTTCGTTTTTTCTCATAGTCGACCCATAATTTCTTCAAACGACACTTCCATCTTTTCACCCGACATTGAAATTGTAAAAATACATATTTTTCCTTCAGTTTTCTTCCACAGACCCTCCCACTATCTTCTCATGCAATCTTTTTTTCATCTTTTCTCTCGTTCCAAACATTCTATGATCAATCGGAAGAAGATGTTCCTTTAAAGTGCACACAAAAAGAAGATGAGATGCCCTTTTAGCTGACGTCTCCTTTTTTTGAAGAAGAATATGTATTCTGTGTTCACGACTTCTGAAAAGTACGAAGGGATTTGTCTGAAATTCCAGCCAGACTAGGGGATTAAGACAGGATATGTGGCTGAAAAGTATTCGATGAGCTCCGCCCATTTTTTGTTTGGAATTGATATCGCTAATTTGTAGAGTATCTTGATGTTCAGAGATGTTCTAACAAGATCGAAATAGTTATATTATCAAATTTCGGTGTTTTTGAAAAAGGACAGCAATAGGAAATGAAAAGATTTGATAAGTGCTATCAATCAGGACAGGGTGTTGCCACTTAATTGAAGGTCACTTGATGACGTCATGAGGGCGGAAATCGGCTCCGCCCACCTTTGAAATCACCCGAAATGGAAGATATGAACATTTTCTTTATAGTGATTTAATTTCCTGTAAGATGATGTTCTATTCTGAAATTATATATTTTTACAGAATTAACTTTTTAATACTTTGATGGAAAAATGGGAAATATGATTCTATGGTTACTTCTGAATTCATATAAAAAACTATTGTTCCCCTTCGTATTGAATTCCATTTCTTTCAAGAAACTTTTTTTTCGAAAAAAAAAGGAATTAGTCATTTTTTCCTTCTCTTTTCTTTTTCCTATGACAAGAAGCTCTCTTTTCGTTTCCCAGCCCCCGAAGGCCTATTTCATGTTACTTCTCCTCCTCCTCCTCTTCTCGTTCCCCTCTTCCTCTGGCGCCAGGCGCCGTCACATGCATGCCCGAATAGCTGGAGGAAAAGAGAGAAAGATGCACTTTATTCTGGCGGAAGAGTGCATCATGACACACTTGTTAGAAGATTGATTCGTTGCTTTATAGGAGGGTTTCCCTTAGAAGTACATTCAATGTGGGTTTTGACATGTTTTTCTTGATGATTTCATGGTCATTTTCATGTTTGGTAGGTTTTTGTTAGATTAATTAGAGAGAAAGCTAGTTCTGCTGTGCAAAAAACCAAACAAAAGACAGCATGTCTGGGTTGAAAGTTGGAATATATAATGGTTTTTATTTCATTCTGTAACAATAATCACTGACTCTAGACAACTTATTTCACCGGTTCGTAACGTCTAAGATTTTCAGGAAAAAAGAAGCGCACATTTTAGTTCATAATTAGTTTTGATATGAAAAACCTATTTGAAACAAGTTACGCGTAAGAAGCTTGTATTTGAAAACCCAGTTTGACTATTCTTATTCCACATACCTATCTTTTCGTAGCCATAGACATTGAAAAAAACAAAGTTTTTTTGTCACATTTTTCTAGTCAATAGCTAAAAGTGACAGGTTGGTAATTATCGAAAATTCTTACTAAATCGTTTATCTCAGTTGCCATTCAAGATATCAAAAATTGGCTAACTAACAAAATGCGCATAATTTCATGTTATGTATTTTATTAGTTGATCACTTCTTGATATCTCTTGATCTAGTTGAGATATAGACGTCCTCACAGGTTGGAAAAAAACCATTCTTAACGGTCCTTTCTCATGTCCAACTTTTTCTTTCTTTTTTCACTGGAAAGATATTTATGATTACCAAGGATAAGCTTCTGTTTTTGTTGCTTTATCAAACCTTTTTTCTCCAGAAGTTAGAACATTAAGCTTCGAAACATGTCCTAAATCGTTTCTCAAACCATCAAGATCCCTCAAATTTTTACGTATTTCCATTCAGATATCTAAAGAAACATTCTTTGTAAGACTCATTAAAAATTCCAAGGCGATTTCGCAACAAATGCGCGAAACCAAATTTTCGTCTAATTGCCTTTTTCAGTTGTTCTCTCTTCTTTTTTCCTCATGAATAACCATGACCTATCGTTTCCCATTTCGAGTGACATCGAAACCGAAGAATTCGTAATTTTTCTTCTCATTTCGGCACATTTGATGTGTTTCTCTTGTTCTTTAGAATCTTTCAGTGTTTTTGGATCGACTCTTTTTTGTTTCTCAATAGAAGAAATAGAATGTTTTGAAATTCGAGATTTACGAATACAGATTGAATGTAAATCTTATTGAAGAACAGATAGTCCTAGTGAGGATAGGAAGAACCAGAATCGTTTATAATCTAATCCGAAAGAGAAAGGTCAAGTAGGAAGAGACCAACTTTTTGGGTATTCAATTTTCATAATCTGAATACCAAGGAACTCTCAACAAGTTATACTGTTAACTTCATCTGAACTTTTCAAAAATTAAGGGGTGGCTGGAAAGAAATTCGCGCTAAACGTTTATGCGAACCTTCATATCTCAGCTAGATTGAGTGCTATCAAAAAGTGATCAACTAACAAAATGTTGACCCTAAAATTTCGCACATTTTGTCAAGTGACCACTTTTTTGTACCGTTTATTCCAGCCTAGATATACCGATTCAAAAAAAAGTTCAGCGCACATTTCTTTCCGGCCAACCTAATAATAATTGACGCCTCCTATATCAAAATCTCTGAAAAGTAGAATCTTGATTGTTTATTTAAAGGCCCCAATAAACATTTATCAAAACTTGATAGTCCCCCTGCAAACTTTGAAGTGCAAAGTTTCTCTGTTTCTCATCATGCTCCCATCACCAACTGTCATAACAATCCATCAAAAAGTACGGAGGGCAAGTGGCAACTGTTAGACAGAAGTATGTGTTGTGATGATGACAATGATGATGAGAAGACAAGGTTGAGCAGCAGGCAAAAGAGCACTTTTTATCGTGGTTTTGAATCCAACTGGCATGCTGTTGATACCCCTATCATTTTTAAGGAACTACCTAAGACTTTGCTCTTTCTTTGTGGTTCGGAATATTTGTATGATGGCTCGCCAGTTTTCGGAACAAGGTGTTCTCTTATCATTAAAATTCACTCCTGGAACCTGATGTATTAAAAAAATGTTGTAAAACTATTTCATTCTATTATTTTGTTACTCCCTTCCGATACTACTATTGTTAACTGTGTACACGGATGACAACCTCACCTCAGTCAGTGTATTCTTATCTTATGTACACATTTCCGTTATCAGTAACACCGCATGTGCACAATTATAGTCGAAAGACCATTTCTTCTTTCCTGTTTACCGCATTTCTATTTTTATATAATACTTTTTGAAGAGGATTTTAATGACTGACAAGTCGGAGTGTTTACTAATCGGAGGGCGCTTCATTTTTTTGTTTTGCAAAATGTTAGAAATAAAAAAAAAGAAACTCCACATTTGTATTTTGTAGTCTACCAGACGGTTTCCGCCGCTTCGCGCCTCAACCGCCTGGCTTCCTCTGGGAAGCGCGATTTTGACTATGTGCGTAGATAGCACAGAGCTTATCAGTAATCCTATCAGAAAACGGAAAAGACGGGCATCATCCCGTAAGCATTCTCTATCGATCAGTCAAAATTTTATGAAAATCGGTTCACTAAGAGCCTCGCTATGGCCAGCGCCGGACGAACAAACAGACACACGGAATCTTTATGGTAATAATAGTAAAGATAGTCTAACTTTGAGAAATCTTGAGAAACTTCGCATTTTCCTTACTGGAATTCATTCATTCCCCCTTTCTTTTTTTGGTTATGATTTGATTTTTTGATTTTATTTATATAAAAAATTTTCAATTTTTAGTTTTCTGAAACTTTTCTCTTCCCTCTTTATTTCTATAGAATGTATTCATTTTTGGGAACCAAACCATCTGACCAAACTATCTTGGAGTTTGAATTTCAATTGAATGAATTTTCACATATCGCTACAGTTTTTCTATTGTTTTCTGTAATTCCACCTATTTTTTTCAACCTGCCATAAGACCCTTCTTCTCATTTCACCCTCCTCCCCGAGTACTTTTATTCCATCATAAGAACTCATAATCCCCCTTACTTTTATTCGTATTCCTCTCAATTTTCCCAGCGGGAAGTCAATTGTTTCGTATTTCTTTTTTTGTATATATGATTCATATTTTCTTTCGTAGTCTTCTTTTTTCCAATATATAAATTTTTTGTTGTTAGACTTCATTTTTTGAATCTAAACATGCAATACAGTATCATGTATATTTGAGCCATTTTTCTATCTTGAATATCTCAGTTTTGACACGAGATATCAAAAAGAGCTCAACAGATAAAATTTGCAAAATTTTATGATGAACATTTTGTTAGTTAACAACTTTTTGATATCTCAACTTCTTGAGAAAATATACATGCCTATGAGACTAATAGATTGGTTTCCCTACCTATTATTCTCTGTTTTTTTCCGGTGCGAGACCCTATTCCATTTTCAATTGCTCGTAAAAATTGTTTTATGCTCACAGCTGTCTGCTATGAACATATATCATTTTCGCTTGGCTGGTCCGATTTTATCACAACGCAAGCATATGTTTCTTGATTTATATAACCCCCATCTGTTTCTTAATTACCGTATCCCTCTTAATTACCGTATCCCTCTTAATTACCGTATCTAATTACCGTATAACAATTATCGGTGTAAAGAACAATATTTGCCTGGGATTAAGAAGTGATCCGGATAGGAATTATATGTGTGTAGTAACAAGATAATGACTGTGAGAAGATTATAGAGCTTGGTGTTGCCTACAGTAATCCCCGCATAAGGACAAAAGTAGGCTTGAGGCCCGGGACCGCTAGTTTTTTCATGAGTTAGGTGTGCAACCAACATTTTCTTTCAACATTTTAATTAAACGGATTTCAAACCATTTTGCAATTCAGAACTTTTTCGCCTTTTCAACTTTCCAAACAGTTTTAATGAAAAACACCCGCTCTTCCTTCTTCACACGTAAATTTCTCATGCAAAACCATTCTTGAAACTTGTCTTCATATTCTCTTTTCCATACCGAAATCTCTGTTTTTGCCATCATTAGTTCATACAATTACATAATTTTCAAA
The DNA here is from genome assembly GCA_963572265.1 of Caenorhabditis doughertyi. Classification (NCBI taxonomy): domain Eukaryota; kingdom Metazoa; phylum Nematoda; class Chromadorea; order Rhabditida; family Rhabditidae; genus Caenorhabditis; species Caenorhabditis doughertyi. The sequence goes on from OY751554.1 coordinate 13,421,638, forward strand.
ACCTCCCCCCTTTCTCTCTTTTCCATGTCAATCAATCAATCAGGGTCCTCGTCCGGACATGATTCTCCGGCATGTTTCTTTTCTAATCTGGTTTTCCCATCTATCAATTTCTCGCCTCTCTTCCCAGTTTTTCTTGATTTCAATTTTCAAATTTTGAATTCTCGGATTCTCATAGACCCTTGTTTCTTTGAAAGACATCTGAACTATCTAAGCTTTTTCGGTGCACTGTGAATTTTGCTCGTTTCACGATTCCCAATGAATTTTTGAATGTAGGAGGGCGGCTTTTATCAAAAGTGTCAATTAATCATTGGGATCTTCCCAATGGTGGCAGATGGTCAATGATTTCTATTTATAGATTAGCATTTGCCAGTCTCTAATAGGATGAATCTGAAGCATAAAATTGAATGATTTTAAGAAAAAAAGTGAAACTAAATGTCTTATTTTTGGGAGATCTTTGTTCTCTTTCCGTTCGGTTGTTTTCTAAAATAAGCAATATTGTATTCAGCTCGTGTTCCGATCGAAATTGAATGCACTTTTCGTGTCATTTTCATCTCAATTCCGAAATAAGGAATATTTTCTACTTGATCTCCTCTTCACATGTTTAATAGAGGCTCATTAATATTCAATTGTTCTCAATATACTCCCGCACTATTCTTTCACGGTCAACTTTTGTTTTGAATAGAATTTAATAAATAACTAATTCTTTTTATTATCTTTCCAATACATTTTTCAAGACTGAATTATTAGGTTGACCGGAAAAAAAATTCTCGCTGAACTTTTTTTCGAACCTGTTTATCTCGGCTAGAATTGAAGATACAGAAAAGTGGTCAACTGATAAAGTGGACAAAAATTTATGTTCAACATTTTGTTAGTTAACCACTTTTTGATATCACTCACTCTAGCTAAGATATGCGAATTCGCGTGAAACAAAAAAGTGTGCGTTTTTCAACAGTTTAGCATTTTTCCAACTCTTATCCTTTATCTGATATAGACTGACCAGTTGAAAAGTTCAGTCTTAATTCAAGTATTATTCTCATCAATAAAGCCTGCTCAATAGAAAGAGCCCCTAATTCTCCCTTTAGTACTTCTAGAATGCTTTGAAAGTCCAGGTGCAAATTCCGCCATTTCCTCTATTTATATGTCTTTGCACCAATGGCTCTCCTCATCACCTGCTTTTTCTTTCCTCCATTTCTCCCCCTCCCACCCTTTTGCACTTTCGTTTTCTATCTTCCGAAGGCGATGCCAATGGCGAAAACATGTGACAATTGTCATTTGTCACTTCACGTGGTTTTTAGTAGTTATGGCTTTGTTAGGAAGAGAGAAGTGAGACCGCTTTTTTAGAAATGGAAGAAATGAAAAAAGGTTTGGTTTAGAACTGAACATCTTTGAATATTAGAAAAAACCAAATCAGAAAATGCCACTTCGCAACCGAGACGTTTTGCAACTTGAAAACATAACAGCTGTCTGGTATGAAATTGAGTAACTTTGCCACCAGGGAAACTCGTTTTTCGCCGGTCCGTGAGCTTTTCAACTAGGACTTTCTGAAGCTTCAAAGTAAAACTAGAACGCATTTACCGACTCGAAACATTTGAAACTATGCCATTTTAGAATTTTTTTCTTTTGGAATCACTTTTTTGAACCGATTCACCCTCAATCTTTCTTTACATATCAAGTTTTAATCCAGCTTATCCAATTTCTACTTTTTAAAAAACTGAAATTTTCTTTCCATTAACAAGTTTCTATTCCAATCCCCTAAGTCCCTCCCTCCCTCTTACTATAAATTTTTCCATTTCCCTCCTAATCCCTTTTCTCCTCACCCTTGCCATTCCACGTAAACATTCCCTTTACCTTCTTGAAATGAAGCCCTCAAAATCTCATTATTTTTCATTTGTGGTGTAATGCTCAAAGGGAAAGGGAGAGAGGGAAAGGGAATGAAAGCAGGTGGTGGTGCCAGGTCATTCCAACACCACATGAGAAAGGGTGGAATAATCTCTTCTTGGGTGAGAATATTATTTGTTATGGCTAAATGACACCCATTTATAGACACGTCATTTCGGATAAAAAAGAGATGCCTTGTGAGAAAACAAAAGTTGTTTTTCCTGGATTTTATCATTAGCAGTTTTTGGTTTCCAGTACAAAATTTTGACCAATTTTCTTTATTAGGTTGGCCTGAAAGAAATGCGCGATGAACCTTTTTTTCAAATCTATATATCTCAGCTGGAATTAAAGATACAAAAAAGTGGTCAACAGATAAAATGTGCAAAACTTTATGGCCAACATTTTGTTAGTTGACAACTTTTTGATATCACTTACTCTAGCTGAGATATGGAGGTTCGCGTAAACTTCTAGCATTTCTTCCGACCAATCTAATAGAACCCGGAAGTCTTTTTTTTCCAAAAAAAAGTTTATCTTTTTTCAGCTAGATTCTACTTGATGTTCACACTGATAAACAATCTAAAAACTCTTAAAATGCTTTTAGTGAATTTAATTCTTCAAAATCCGATTTCAGCCTCAAATTTTGCTTTTTTTATAATCCGTTTTCACACATCTGTACACAAACAAACTCCAAGTTTTTTTTGTGATTCTTGGCTCAATTTCATTTTCAGCTTTGGTTTTTTTCTTTCCCTCCCACTTTCATTTCCTAAATAATGAACAGTGCAATTGACCGTAAATGTCGTGTCTTTTCACTCTCTTCAAACATTTCTCTGCGTCTCTTCATCTTCTATTAACTCTATTTCCTCTCCGTACAAATACATTCCCTTTTCGGTCTATTACAGCCGGTTTTTTCATTCTGTTTCACAGCAATTTCGTTCTTGTTCGCAACATTTTTTGGTTTTTCTATTAAGGTAGTTTGGGAAGTGTTCCAGAGTCTCTGAATTGGGCCATTTTCGGAACGTATTGGGCTCATAAAGTTAGGAAAATATAGTCTTGAAGATTTTACGTTTAACTGATTTTAGAATAACACTCTTAAATTAAGACTGGACTCAAATTTTACTCTCGATTTCAAAGTATTTTTTTGTTCTATATCTAGTTTTAAAAATGAATTCGTGCAAAATTAACTTCCACGGTACAAAGCTTTCAGCAGCTTCAATTACTTTATGATAACTTCTGACTTTCCCGGAACTTAAATTTCCTTGAACTTCCTTTCAAATCCCTATCAATGATCCTTCTTCTTTTGAGAAATTCTCCCTCTAAAACCCCTTTTGTCCTTTCCTAAACCCAAGTTTTCATAAGATAATAATCTCTATAAAGGCCATGTTTCTTTTATTATACCTCACGGCATTGAAAGGCGTGAAAGAGATGAAGATAAGAAAGTTTCTTTTATTTATGATGGCAAATAGGTTTCGTATTCTTTGATTTAGAGGAATACTGTAGATCAAGAAATCTGATGATACTGTATGTTCTCTTTTGTGATCATGACTATGATTTATCATTGTGCGTCGTCACTGAAATCTTTTAAAACTTCAAAAAGTTTGCATCTTGTTTTTGTTTGTTGTCCTACGTCGATTTAATCCTGAGGATGTTATCACAACACTTTCGAAACGCCTTCTCAGAAAGTCATCTTGCAGTTTAATCTCGAAATTCGAACACTTTTTGATCACATAGAAGAATCAGAAAGATAGGCGTGTTGACAAGAGTTGTTAGATCATTTGAAAGCTGAAAATGTTTTGATTTTGGACACGAATTTTCTTTTTTGCAGACTTTTTCTACTTCATAAACATAATCAACTTGAAATGGACTTCTAGAGTAGCTCATAATAGTGGAAGTATAATTTTTAACCATTTGAAGATTTTTGCAAAAACTTTATTTGGAAAATACTTGATCAAGTTAGTCCTCTTATTCTCCCGTTCCTTTCACAATTTCAAGACCACTTCCTATTTTCATAGAAAAGTGCATATAATTATTGAAATTAGTTATAATTGCCATTGTCTCGGATGTGGTGTCACTTGGACCATATCCAAATTAACCCGTGTATTTAGAGGTCAAATTGAAGTTCACGCCTTGAATTCTGTACATTGAAATACGATATTCTGCAAGTCTTTATGAACCGTATTATTTTTGTTTGAAACTGCATTTGCAATTGCCCCCAGAAGTTGTTGAGCCAAATCGTATCCTAAGGAATTTCTTATTTCCTTTAAAAATTTTAAGTCAGTTTTCGAAATCGGAAAACGTTATTGTGCAAGTTTTCATAACATTTCAGCATGAAAATCTCTTTTCCTCAATTTCCTCAATTTACTGTTGGACAACTTCAACTTCATTCCTGATTCTTTTAGCGAAAATTTCAGAATAACTAAGAACGAAGCCTATAGAAAGGTACAATTTCAATTGAAAGCCCCTCCCTCTTAGCCTAACCAAATGCTAAAAAATTATTAAATTTCTAAGCCATCACTTTCGACCAATCTCCTGACTCTCACCTTCTCCCATTCCACCAAAAAAAGCAATGTAAATATAACATATTTACCAATGAATTCGACAGGAAATCTATACTTTTTTCATTAGTTTCCTAGTCTAGAAAAACCGTCTAACTACCCTCTTTAAAATTCCAAAAAAAAAAAAAAGATTTCTCTCGAAAATCTCCAAACCCCTTGCGCAAGATCTTTCATCCGAATTGCCATCCGTTCCCTTCTACTTTTTTATATTTCTGTTCAATCCTCCTTCTCGTCGCTGTCCCTTTCTCTTGTTGTATAAATATCAAAAAGTGTTCCCGCAACACTCTATTTCTCTAATCTCTCCACTTTCTCTGTTATCTCTCTCTCTTCTTACTTGCGCCAGAGGTTTTTTCTGTCTCCTCTTTTCTTCCCACAATAATCAAAAGTCGGAAAACTTTCTTTAGGGGACTTTTCTTCGAGTCGGTTTTTTGTAGGTCAATATCTTCAACAGAACTTTACTAGAATGGCATTTGAAGAGGTTTCTTGTTTAGGCTCCGCCCCTTTTCAGCTAATTCAGAAAATTTCCGCGCAAATCTTTCTATTCATTGAAACTTCACCATTTTGCCATTCGGAGATTCTTCTGTTTCTTGTTTATATTATGTGGTAGGCAAAGCCAAAAAATAGGCTCCACCTCTTTTTAGTTTATATAAACATTTCAGTTCATCTCTTTGCAATTCTATTTATCTAAACTGAAGCATAGGCTCCGCCCCTTTTTTGTTCATGTAAAAAAATTTGTATACCTGGTCCTCCCCACTTCTGTTCTTCATATACTGCAATTCTATTCTCAAAAACTCCAAGAAAAAGTAGGTCCCTTCTCTGTTTGAAACATAGTGTGACGTCGTCCTAAGGACCTTCCGCATTTTTTTTTCTCTCACTTTCCCTAACTCTCTCTTTCTTGCTTTCTCTCTAAAAAGAAGGCTCATGTGGTCCCAATGGGAAGTGTGTGAGTGTGTTGAGGCATTAGAAGAGAAAAAGAGTGGGCAGTGCAAAGAGAGGAGGTTGGTCCGCCTCTTTATACTTTGGTCCCTTCACATCGAGTGTTCAACGATCTCTTTTTGCTCCTAATAAGGTTTCGCAGTATTGCGCAACACTATTCCATGTTTTTCCCTTCAACTAATGAAATTGCAAACCCAACTGGACCCTTGAGTTACATTTTTTGCGTTTGGAAATTCCTTTTCTTTTTTTTCTGAAATGGGATACTTTATAACGAAATTGGATACTCGCCAGTTGGGAACGTATTCGTAGAAAACATAAACAGTTGGAATCTATGATGAATGCCACTGCTTGGGCTCATTTTGTGTAATCTAACACATTTTCGTGACCCAGAGCGGACGTGCTGCGTACGTAGCGTTGCCCCTATTTTTGTTAAAAAGATAGATGTTGTTTCGCATTCTTTTCCAAAAAAAACAGAGAATTACTCATTTGAGACGTTGGCTCTATAAGCACAACCCCTTTTCTCTCATTTGGGACCATAGTCCCATTCTTACGCAACTCCTCGACGCGATGCATGCAATGCGCCCTCTCGCTGTGCCGACATTTACATCCTTTCAAAGCACCTGACTGGCTCTATAAGGAATTAGAATCCTTGTAGTGTGTGTAGTTTGATCATGTCCTTTGGAGTAGAAACTTGTGAAAACTTTTTATTTTGTAGTTTATATTTCTACATGGCAGGTTCAGAACTTAATTATGGTTAAAACTTTGTTCCCAACCTATGAATCGCAGCTGTAAATTGTGATATCACAAAGTAGTCACCCGCCCGAATCAGAATCAATTCTTCCAGAAAGTAAATCACGTTTTGAGCTCTAGCATTCTAGCTGAGACCTCAATCAATTCAATAGCTTGATTATTGATTGAAATCATCTGAAACTTGATATGAGTTTGTCGGTTAAAAAATTCTGACAGTTTCGTATATGTTGCCTGGACTTAATGTATTTGACCTTGATTCACTTCGACATCCCTCTCCGCCTTTCCCTTCCCCACCTGTTCTCTGTTCCCTATTCATCACTTTACACTATTGACAGAAAACAAATGAACTCATCTTTCTTGCACTGTTATCTTCTTTCTATACTTTCTGTGCTAAACTCCTCACATTTGATAACCTTGAATCCCCTAAAAAAGTTTCAAAACTTCCTCAACTTTACCGCATTTTCTTCTTCATTTCTCCCTTTTTTCCTATCTCTTTTCTATAAATGAATCATTTGCAGGCCTGCCCTCTCTCTTCTTCCTCCCTGCCAGCGTTTGTGCCCCCCCAAGTCGTCCGTTATCGTTGTTGCGTCTCTCCCACAGACCAACTGACGCTCGTCTCGGTATGTTTCTTTTTTTTGAGATGGAAATTCGGGATGGGTATAGTTTGAAGGGACATGAGAAAAAAGTGGCACTTCTTAGAAATCTGAGGGTTCAAAAAAGTTTCGAAACAGCTGACATCTAAAGAAGCGTCATTCACTGATAGCATTATAAATTGACCTAGAGATAAGATACAAGAAAATAGTACAGTGATAATATGTTAAGAAGAAAATGGTCTACGTTATTTGATGGATAACTTTGAGGCAACTTATATAGAAATCATGAATTATAGTTTTGACTGAAGTGTGAAAAAGAGGTGCACTGTTGACTTTACAAAAACTTTGATAACATAGTCGAAGGTAAAATTACAAAAAAGTGTTTAACTGATAAAATGTTAAGCATAAAATTTTACACATTTTGTTAGTTAGCAATTTTTTGATATCTTGTATAATAGCGGAAATATGTAGCTTTAATTAGAGCATTTTGTAGAAAATTATCCAAAAACAACTGCTTGATTCAATAAAACCGTTCTAGCTGAGTCTAAATTGAAGTACAGAAAAATTTTCAACTATAAAAATGATGAGCATAAAATTTTGAATTTTTTATAGTTGATCACATTCTTGTATGCTCAAGTCTAGCTGAGATATACTGCTTTAACTGGAACATAAATCGTATAACTTTTTGACGATTAGGTGCCACTCTATTACAGTAATCTTTATCTCAACAAACTCAATCATAATTCCAGCGTCTCCCTGTCTCTCCCTCAACCGCCCTTGCTGTCGTCGTCGTCGTCGTGTCAAACGTCGTCATCATCTGCGTTGGCTCCGCCCCTCTCTCTCAAAAAGGAAGCTCCGCCTCCTCGTCCTCCACACACCTCTCTCTCTCTCTAATTGAAGCTGATTTGTTCTAAAAAGAACAAAAGCAGACTGCCCGTGAAACCGGATATCGTCTGCCCATAACTCATACATTTATAAAAAAGAAGAACTCATTGAAAAATGATGTACCAAGGTGAGACCAATGTCACCGACGATGGATGGGGAAAAGGGGGGGGGGGGGGGTTTGGGGAGCTTAAGACTATGAAACTTGGTTTCAAGACTTGGCAAAAAAACTTATGAAAAGCACTCAAGTTGAGTTTTGTCTCGCTTTGAGCATGAGTTTTTGACGAGTTTTGGCCAAATTTTGTGGTTTGAAGCATATGCGCTCTATTGCCAATTTTGGAAAGAGATAGAGAAGCCGAAATGTTATGAGAGACGCAGACACTCTTGTTTCTCTGCATTTCTTTTTTCGGAATTGCCCAATATAGCATTAATAAAGTGTGCTCTATTGGCAATTCATTGTGAGAGAAACAGAGAAGCGAGAGACGCAGACACTCATTTTCGAAATTGTCAATAGAGCTTATTTTTGATACTAACACTTCTGAGCTATACAACTTGTTTTCTACTAGAGATATCAAAAAGTTGACAACTAACAAGTTGTGCCAAATTTCACAACAAATATTTTGTTAGTTTACAGCTTCTTGTTATCTCTTCTCCTAACAATCTTATAACGCTTTTAATTCAATTGTATTGAGCCCCCGCACAATATCAAACAAGCCGACCCCTCGGAATGTTTGATATTGCTTTTCGTGATAGATGTTTCTTTCGCTGAAACATTCTTTTTATCACCCTCTCTTTTATTGCAAGTAACAACAAAAGAGAGAACTGTTTCCTTTCTTCTTTTTATGAATTTTTGAGTGACACGTAGGCTTATGGTTGGGGGAGGAATCGATAGCTTTTTGTCATGGGGTTTTCAAACTTTTTGTGATTTTTTTTGAAGTTTTTTTGAAGTTGATTATTTTGTAGTGACGTCACTTTGAGGGTTACTGTAGCTCGAGAAACTTGTTCGTAAAGCCTTTGCTTCCAGAGGCTACAGTAACTAGTTTCTCAACAGTACGCACAAAAAGTTTGAAAGCCCAAGACGATTCCCCCTATTACTAGGGCAGTATGACTTGTTTTTCATATCCTTCCTAAAGCCAAGGCTCCAATTATTTTTCAGTTGTTACAGTAACCTGAAGTCTAGCATAAGAATACTACAGTATCTCTTTTACCCTAAACCTAGAACCATATTTCCTTACACAAGTATGACTCATAACCTACCCACATTCAAAATTCTCAACACAAAAATTGCCATTTCTATCTTCTTTTTGGGTTGAGGGTCCATCTCTATTTACTTTTTACACATTCGAACGATGACTCTTTGACCGTTTGACCCCTGTCTACCTCTTTGAGTCTCTCTGTCTCTAGCTCAGATGACGGACACTCACACTCTTCTTTTTTTTTACCTCAACTCATTTGACTTTTACGGAAACATGCCATTTTCTCCGGAAACGATCAATGGTTGTTTCATGTCTTATCAGTTACTTTTTCCGTTCCTTTATCAGTTTATTCGTGCTCAACCACATCCGTTAACTACGTCAATCAATATTGCGGTTTCTTCTCGGTGCACAGGAAAATGTCTTATCATTGACTTTTTGTGCTCTCTTATCAATTGTGCTCGATGGCATCCGTCACATGATTTTGTCGTCTTGCAATTGGCGACAAACCAACAACAGAGGGGGAGACAAGACCAAAGTTTGGTCACGAGACCAAACTTTTTGACAACTTCGATTGACAATTTTGCACTTTGTGTCCAAATCAGTGAGGCGGAGGCGCCTGAAAATGAAAGCTCCGAGGATTGTTGTCTTATTGTTTTTGGCGTTGTTTTAGTTCATAGTTCTTAGTTTTTTAGCTGTTAAGTTCTTACTGACTATCTCTAGTTTTAGTAAAATGTTTGAAAACTGTTCTAAACGATCAGTGATGTTTGATAACATATCGGTAAACTTTTGTGCTCTCTTATCAGTTGAATTGTAATCGAAACGTACCTGACATTTGTAAACTACGTCAAACATTGTTACGGTTTTGCACGATGCCTTTTCAATGACCCGGCGGTCAAATGTGGGGGAGGCGAGGGACCGAAGTCGACAACATGATGCCGGAAATTTCTCGAAGATTGGTCTGTGGTCCTTGTCGATGTTATAGTTCGTAGTGTTTTTGGTCTTCTCTTCTCGACTCGTTTTGAATTAAAAAGGGTTTTATTCTAGAATTCTAGAAACTGTGTTCAATCATTTAATTACCGAAATATTCTAAAAAATCTGAGCATTCATTCCTCTTGCTGCAATGGAGGCCACATTTGAGCTGTGATTCCCTAATGTGGTATGATCATTTAATGACCTTTATGATCCTTTTTCAAAAAGTTTAATGATCCCATTAAATGCTTTTTTATGACTCTTTATGAGTTCACACGGAGCCAATAAAAGCCATGACGACCTCCCTGGCTAACCACAAGAGAACATCTGGTGCACAGGTGAATGGACGCGGCTTATATACTTCCATTTCTTCTATGATCACGGATAGTGAATGTGCTCACATTGTGCTCTCATTTGTAGTCTTTCTAGTTTTAGTTTTCATTGATCATAGAATTCTTATTTTGTGTCTAACAGTCCTTTTTCTCTTCGTATTGTCTCTGTGTTTCGTTCTTTCTTGACATTTCAAAACACCTTTTCTTTTCTTTCCAGATTCCTTTTCCATGACTCACTGAAAAGAAAAAAAGCAATAATGAAAATGATTCCCATATTTCATTGTTCACTTTCTTTTTTTTCTCATTTTCTCATCTTTTCATCATGCCGACATTCCTGAGAACCATACTCAAAAAGTATGGGAAGCGGGGGCGGCCATGGGATTGTAGTTTGTAGTTCTTTTAGACATTCCTTTCTAAAAACCTTCTTTTTTGTCATGAAACCCCTTTCCAAACCTCAAATGTTTGAATAATTGGAAAAAAGTGGGTCTAGAACTCTTCTCTTTCATTTTTGATCTACCGTAATCCTTGAGGTCTTCTCAATTTGTTTTCTTGATCTCCCTTTTTTGATCTCCCAAAACAAAAAATGAAGAAAAATGTTTTGATTTGCTCTCCCCCCTCGATTCATTTGCCACTTCTTTCGAAAATGGTTTATTGATTTTTTCTCTTTCTGCGTCTCTTCCATTTCCGGTGTTCTTTCTTGCGGCCAAAGGCATGTTTTGAACTAGAATGGAGCAAAAAATGTTGTAGTTTTTGCTCCGCATCTCCCTCACCTTTAAGACTCTCAATGCTACAGTACACTCTTACTAATCTAACTATAGTACCATTTATACCGTATACCCAATTTCCAATTATTTCAGAAGCCATGCCACGCCGAAAGGTCGCCAAGGCCTCTGCCACTTCCACCGCCAACGAAGCCGTCGTCACTCCTTCTCCAACCAATCAACCCATTGCTGATCCTTCCACCAACCAATCCGCTGATGTTCCCACCAACTCTCAACTCGATAAGCCGATCAATGTCAAGGTCGACTTGAAAAAAGACCCATCGAAGCCAACCCCACTCTATCAACTGCGCTTTCCAAAGACGGTCAATTCTCTTTGGCCAATCAGCAAAAACTACAAAGAGATGACTCTCGAGGAGTATCAACAAAAAGAGGAGGATAAATTCATGAAGGTGAATGATATCAGTGAGAAATATCGTCAGCAGATCTTTCTCTTGATGTATGACCACCCCCTCCTCTGGGCCGCCAAAAGAGTTCGAGTCACCGAACTCCAATGGCAGACTTTCGCCGTACAATTATACTGGCGAATTGGATTTGCCATCAAATGTGAGTTGTTTTTTATTAAAACTATATAAGTTCTTATTTCCTTTTTTCAGATGAAGATATCAGAAAACTGTGGAGAAATGCTAAAGATTGTTTGAGAAATAGACTCCACGAGTCAATCAAAAAAGGAGAATCGGAGTGTGAAACGGAGGAAAGACTTGAAAAATGGGATATGTATCCCTACGTTCGTTTCTATCGTGTTGTCCTTCGTGAATACGAGGAAGAAACTCGCAAGAAGTTTCAAGGAAAAAATTATGATGAAGAAGTCACTGAGGACGACAAGGCATACGAAGATGAAATTATTGTGGAGCGAGTGATCATAGGACAAAATCCGATTGGTGGACCAGTGGAAAGTAAACCAGACATATCTGGAAGGTGAGTACATTGAAAACAGTATTCTAGAATACAAAATCTTCTGTTTCCAGATCCCCCCATCAGATCCCGTCCTCGTCGGAATGCTCGCCGACCACTCCTCCACCTCCTGCTCATTCTCCTCCATTCCCCCCACATGTCGAAAGAAAGCCAGTTTTGGATTCGGGTATCAGCCCTGAAAAGAAGCCCAGGATTCACGAGGAACCAATTCTTCGTGTCGACTCCGAAGTCCCAGCACATGTTCGGGAAGAGGAGGAATACCGTCATGCTCATCCAGAGCATCAAGGGCCCATGCACGGACCACCAAGGGTTAGTTAGAGATTTTATATGGGAATGGGAGGAAAGGTTCTCGAAAATTTTGGAAACCCTTTAAGAATAGTCTAGGGTTTAGGAAGAAGACTAAAGAAATTGTTAGATATTCGGTTGGCCGGAAAGAAATTCGCGATGAACCTTTTTTCAAACCTGCATATCTCGGCTAGAAATCAAGATTACAAAAAGTGGTCAACTGATAAAATGTGCAGAAATTTACGGGCAATTTTCTGTCAGTTAATTACTTCTAGATATCATTGACCGCTGCTGAGATATGCCGATTCGCGTAAACGTTTTTGGAATTATCTGGAAGTCATACGGAAAATTCTGTAAAGTCTATGAGGATTTTAAAGTTTTGCAAAACATTCTAGAACCGTTCTCACCCCTGTCCAACATGCTTTGGACCACTCCAAACTGTTCCAAAATCTCTAAATTCCTCTCTTTTTCAGCCCCAATACAATCCGCAGGACCACGTCATAGTGAACCCCGTCCAAGCAGAGGCCACCAAGAAGGCCGTTCACTTCGCCGTCGTGTTGGCCCTGAACCAGAACCCACAGGCCATGAGGCTGTTCACGAATGCATTCAGCACACTCACCGGATCCATCAGCGGAAATGGAGGACATCTTCTTGGCGGTCTTTCGGGATTCATTCGCCAATGTGCGGAAAAACAACGAGAAGTCGAGAGGGAGAATGGAGAGCATGAGGAATAATTGGGGGTTTTTTCTGATATTTGTTCTTTCAAATGTATTTTTTCTCTTTTTTATCTCTCTCCCTCCTTTCCTTTGCATAATGTTTTATAAAATATGATTTTCTGTATTACATTTTATCTCTTTTTATTTCTTTTTCACATGGTCTTTTTCCATGATTATTCTTATTCATTTTTGACCCATTTTCCATCTCTAAAACCGCCCATACTTCCAGCTTTTCCCCATTTCCAAACCATGGAAGAAGAACCAAAACCAGGACGTCTTCTTTGCATGGATGATGACGAGGATCTCCGACCAAGAACTCCACTTCCACCTCGAGTTGCCACAATTCAAAAGGATACGTATTTGAATCTTACCAAAGATAATCGTTATCAAAAGGTGCCAGATAAAATGGAAATTAAGAAGGTTCTTTTGGATTTAATTGAGAAGAGACCCGAGTTGTGGAAACAAAAAGAGCCAGAGGATAAGAATAAGGAGATATGGGTGGAAGTTGGAATTGAGTTGTACGAAAGGACAGAGTTTCTTTATACACGTGAGTTCTTTTTTTTTGAGATTTGTAGTCGTTTGTAGTTTGACCTTGTTTAGTTTGTAGTCTACACGGAAAACCAGAGCGTACATTTTAAGTTTTCGGTGGGGCGCGCTTGCTTAAATTGTACGCTCTGGAACTCCATGACACAGTATTCCGAGGCAGACCTCTCTCTTTGTCTTCTTGCCACCTGCTGTGCGTCTCTGACAGATTTATAATATTGATTGAAGTTCTGTCCGTCACATCTTCTTTTCTTCAAAACAAAGGCCCTGACGCGTCCCATTCTCTTCGCGCACAACACTTTTTGTAACGTCATCTGAATAATTCTAATTATTGATTTATTCCTGTTTGTACTTTCTTCAAATTTGTAGATCGAAAAAGTATTCGCGCCCAATTTTGTAATCAAAAGCTGTCTCAAATAAGGCAGCTTTTGTAGTCCAAACTTTTGTAGTTTGTAGATCAAAAAACACAAAAAGAAAAGATTTGAGTAGATCAAACTGAATTGGCTGATCTTCTATAGTTTGAACTTTCTCCGAATTTGTAGATCAATCTTTCGAATAAGTCTTCCCGCGCAATTTCGTTATCCCAAGTTATTTCAAATAAATCAATTGTGTAGCTTTTGTAGTCCAAACTTTTGTCGTTTCTAGTTTATCTGTATCTTGTCTCATCAACTGCCATCCCAACTCTTCTCTTTCTTTGCAGCTACCGCCATCCGTCGAGCATTTGGATCAGCGAAACAAACTCTTAAAACGCGATTGAAACAAATTGAAATCAGTCGTGATAAAGAATCAGAAAAACGAAAATCACTTTGGGATTGGGATCTCTATCGACACTTTCGTTGGTATTATTGGGAAATGAATCTTGGAATTAATATGAATGAAGAGATTGATGAATTGGACAAGGATGCTCTTTTTGATGGTTTCAAATATCCGAATTCTGATCAAAAGTAAGGGTTTTTTTTGTGTTGCTTTTATGCTTCTAAACCTTGAATTTACAGAGCAAAACAAGACGCTTCCGAACCGACTTCCGAAGCTGACGTCATTCCCGATGAAAAAGTTGTTCTCGACGAAGAAGTTCTTCACGATGGAAACGTCATGAATCAAGATGACGTCATCTACAGTAATCAAAATGATTGTGATGTAGAAGTGGAAATTCCATATCAAATGGAAGATTATGAAGAGGAATTGATCTCAGAAGAAGCAGTTCCAATTGTTGGAGCATATGAAGAAACTGGTGGATCGATTGATGGAAGTGTAGGAAGTGTTCAGGAGGATGTTGAGCCACGGGTGAGTAAATGTGCTCTATTTGACAGGGGAATTATAGTCTGGTAGATAGTTTGTAGTCTCTGTGTGCTTGGAGCTTTATCTGGCTACAGTATCTCTATGTTTATTTTCCCACATTCCTTTCCCATTACTCATCCATGAATCATTGTGTTACAACGGGAGAAGAATCACAACAAAAATGCATTAAGCTCCAATCTTTCTTTCGGCTCTCAGTTTACAGTATTTTTAAGCTCCGCCCACTTTTGGCTCCCCCACCTCTCGACTTTCCAATCTTTTTCGGATTCTGATTTGAAATTGACAACATGTGGTCCTACATTTTTCAATATTGTTGTACAAATTGATATGTTTCTTGAAATGCAAGCAGCTGTTCTTGCCCACATTTTGTGTTTCGACTCCGCTTTTTTAGACTCCGCCTCCTCAAGCACTGTCTCTTTTCAAGCTTCTCATTTTCTGGTCCCGCCCCTTCATTCTCCTCTCTTTTAAGCTCCACCCCTCTAGCCTCCTCCCCTTTCCTAGCTCCGCCCCTTCTACTACAATTTTACTTTTTCAGAATGTATCAACCCGATCACCACCGCAATCTTCTCCAATCAGAAATCTGAAGCGTGCTGCCACCACTACCGACAACAACATGGCCGTCATTGAACCATCTGAAAAAACTCATGACGAAATCGTTGCTGAAGTCGACCTACAAATTGGAAGACTTGTTGAACAATTTCCCCATCAAATACCACAAATGCGTGCATTATTTATTGCAATGTTCGATAGATATCAATATACGAATCACACGAATGCAGTCAAGTTTTTTGAAGATTGGGCCAAAGATGAAGAGATTCGAGAGAGATGCAAAAGACGTCGAGATAATTGAATTTCTTTTCTCACTTCTTCTGTTTTATAACTTACACATTACGTGTCATTTTTAATAATTGGGTTCTTTCTTTCCTGTTTTATCTAGGTGTATTAACTGTTTTCATTTTATTGTTTTACCCCATTGAATTTGATTTTATTGGATCAAAAAATACCTGAATCCAATCACTTTTTTAAATCTCTTTTTTCTCTATTTTGGGTTTTCTCACAACCCGGCTCACGCCTACCTACAGTAATCTTTGGGACTACAAAACCCCTAATTCTTTCCCAATTTTCAGCTCAAAATGTCTAATCACAGACCAAGGGGTCCTCCGCCCTACCGTAACCCAATGCCTGACGGCTTTCGTGAATTCCTGTTTAATGAATGGGGTCGTCCTGTGACATTACAAGAGGCGGAACATGAGTTCCAGAGGAGACTGATGCAGGTACAGTAACACTTTTGGAGGAGGGGTACTGTAGATAAAAGGGATACTGTAGAGAAAGAGGATACTGTAGATAAAGAGGATACTGTAGATAAAGAGGATACTGTAGATAAAGAGGATACTGTAGATAAAGAGGATACTGTAGATAAAGAGGATACTGTAGATAAAGAGGATACTGTAGATAAAGAAGATACTGAAGATGAAGAGGATACTGTAGATGAAGGGGATACTGTAGATAAAGAGGGTACTGTAGATAAAGAGGGTACTGTAGATATAGAGGATACTGTAGATAAAGAGGATACTGTAGATGAAGGGGATACTGTAGATAAAGAGGATACTGTAGATAAAGTGGATACTGTAGATAAAGAGGATACTGTAGTTGATGATATAAACGTTTGTGAGTCCTTGGAGTACTGTAGCTGTAGTCAGACTACTGTAGAAGGACTGGGAGTCTTTTGAGGGTACTGTAGTCGAATGTAGGAAAAATTGAACGTTTTTGGAATACTTTTCAGGTTACTGTATCTATGGGGCTACTGTAGTTATGTAAATACGGTAGAAACTTTTAGGATACTGTAGATGAAGTCATTTAAAGTCTGTGGGTTACTGTAGTCTTTTTGAGGCTACCTTGTAAATACTACCAGGTTACTGTAGATACTCCTGATTACTGTAGAAGCTATCAGAGTCCTGTAGCTTCTAACATAACACTTTACCGTACTTAGCATTTCCAGCATTCCCATCTACAATTTCAACGAGCACCACCGCCATCGTACTTTTCGCTTCCGAATCAACAGCAGATGCATCTTCAACAACAGCAAATGCTCCAAAGAAATCCGGGACCACAGGTACAGTAATCCCTTTTTTGCCTACTGTAGCTTACTGTACTTTTATTGCAGATGCCACCGCCTAACAGGATGATGCCATCTATGCAACCTCCCCAGTTCCATCCACAGCAGATGCCCCTCCATCAAATGGGACCACCACCACAATATCAGAGACAGGTACAGTATACCCGGGTTACTGTAGATTTACTTCTTTTTGTTTTGTAGATGGGACCACCACCAGGACAGTATCGACAAATGCAGCAGCAGCAACAGGCACCGATGCCACAGGTACAATATCAATGAGTACAGTAGTCTCTGGTTACTGTAGTTTGACATGGATTACTGTAACAAACGTTTTTTTTTCAGTTTATGTCGCCGCAAGGACCTCCACGGATGATGCAATGCCAGGGAGGACCACCAGTGGATCCGAGACTGCTTAGGGTACGGTAACACTAGGATACTGTAGGAGGGGATGTTCTATCTCCAGACTAGTGTCGGGTTACTGTAACTTTTGAAATTTTTTTCCAGAATCTCCAGCACTTTCCACAACAACAACCAGGACCTTCTGCTCCAACTCAACAGGTACCGTATCCCTGGAATACTGTAGGAGGAGGTTTTCTAACCCTAGACTGTTTTTGGGTTACTGTCACCTTTGAAATTCTTTTTTTCCGACTTTTTTTAGACTACTGTCGGAGTTACTGTGACTTTTGGAATTTCTCTTTTTTTTCAGAATCTCCAGCGCCTCCCACAACAACAACCAGGACCGTCTGCTCCAATTCAACAGGTACCGTATCCCTGGATTACTGTACAAAATGTAAAAATGAAATTTTCAGTACCCTCCACCACGTCTACAACAATCCCCGCCATCTAACGAAGATCTTGACCTATTTCATAAGTTTATGCAGGGAAAGCTTCAACGTGAATTGGCTCCACAAGATATTCTTCCTCTATATGTCGATTTCATGAGGCCTCAGGTACAGTAATCTTTTTAAGAACTCTACAGTAATCTTGTCTCTTTTTTGCAGACTGAAAATCATCAGAATGTGGCTCCAACTCACCCGCAAATCGTTGAAATTTGGGAAGGCTTCGTTAAGAGAGTAAAGGATTGGAGAGAGGTACTGTACTTGGACTACTGTAGAAAATAATTTATCAAAGGGTTCTATTTCAGATACGCGTAAAATTGGAAGATGGTGAATCGCCAAAAATCAGAATCCCGTCTGAATATTATGATGTCTTGAATGGAATGAAAAAATGGGAGAAAATTGAAATGCTTCGACATTTGATGCGTGTAATCAGAGACTGCAAATACGATTTGAAGCCGGAATCTGAAATGGGGTTTGATCTTAAAGATGCGACCGACGAGCAATTTTTTGTATCTTTCCAACTTCTGGCACGTAGTGCTTTGGAACAATTGAAAGTTATTCCCTGGGGACAAGCCGATATCGAGTTTAGGATGGATGAGGAGGAAAAAGCCAGGCAGAAAGGTCAAGACAGTGTTCAGAGACCAACACAACAAGTTGAGACGGTGCAAGAAGTTCCTGAAATGCCAACAGAAGAATCAGAAATGGATTTCGCGCAACGAGTCATGAGAACGGTTCAGGCAAATAGGTCTAGACTGAGCAGTGAGCAGTCTCAAGGCGATGAACGTGCACAAGCTGAGAGAGAAGCCCAGCTTCAGCAGGCTCAAGCTGAGGAGCAGTCTCGACAAACCCAAGCGGAAAGAGAAGCTCAGTCGGCTCAAGCTCAGGCACAGGAGCAAGCCCGACGTCAGAGAGAAGCTACGGAACGACTTCGAGAGGCTCAAGCTGAGGAGCAGGCCCGACGTGCTCAAGCGGAGAGAAATGCTCGAGCTCATGAACAAGCCCGAAATTCCCTACAACAATTTCAACAGGCTCAAGCTCAGAAGCACGCCGCCAGAAGCGTCCAAAGACAGCCTCCGAGTAAACACATGTTCCCTTTGGCTCAACAACGTTTCCAGCAGGCTCAGGCAAATATGAATAGTCAGGGACAACAGCCGCAAATGTCTCAAAATCCCACTCCAGTTGTCCGACAACAAGCCGATGCTCAAAGTCAACAATCCCGAATGACGGATCAACTAGTAGAATATGTCAAACGTTCAGTTCAAATGGATGCTCGATTGCCCGATATTGTTCAAAATCAACAGTCCCATCCGAGTCAAATGGCTCAACCTTTGATTCCACCACCTCAACAGGCTCCACAACAATCCCATCAGCCCAGAGAGGCCCCACCTCCACTGGTCATGCAGGCTCAAGTGTTCCCAATCCAACCTCGGCAAACACAATCGGCTCCGCGACCTGCTGCCCCTCTGGCTCAGAATCAACATCCCCAACTTGTCCGAATTCTTCAACAGCAAATGCAGTTGTCTTCACAAGCCGGAATTCAATATCAACAGACTGCTCAGGCTCAGCCGTCTACACAAAAAGCTCCAGTGATTCAAACAGCTTCATCACAAGGACATTCTCAAATGATGACGACACAAGCTCAGGCTCAAGGAAGTCTGCTAAGCGCTCTTCTTGAACAAGAGCCAGATCAAGCTCAGGTAGCACGGGAGCAGGCTAGGAAAGCTAAAGAAGCTGAGGAAGCTCAGGAGCAAGCTAGGAGAGCTCAGGAAGCTCAGGAAGCACAAGAGCAGGCCAGGCGAGCTCAAGAAGCTCAAGAGCAGAAGCGGAGAGCTCTGGTACAGGCTAAAATAGCTCAAGAAGCTGAGCAGCAAGCTAGGAAAGTTCAGGAAGCTCAGGAGCAAGCTAGGAGAGCTCAGGAAGCTCGGAGAGTCGATGAAGCTCAGGAGCAGGCTAGGCAAGCTCAAGAAGCCGAGCAGCAAGCAAGGAGTGCTCAGGAAGCTCGGAGAGTCTATGAAGCTCAGAAGCAGGCTAGAAAAGCTCAGGAAGCTCAAGAGAAAGTTCGGAGAGATCAGGAAGAGGAAAAGAGAAGAAAAGCACAAGCTGAGGAGAACATCCGCAAAGCAATGGTTGAACAGAAAAAAGCTGAAGTGGAAGCTCGAGTTAAGGCTGAGAAGCAGGCTAGAAAAGCTCAAGAAGCTCAGGAACAGGCGCGAAGAGCTCAGGAAGCTCAGGAGAAAGTTCGGAAAGAACAGGAAGAGGAAAAGAGAAAGAAAGCAATAGCCGAACAACAAAAAGCTGAAGCGGAAGCTCGAGCGCAGGCGGAAGCTAAAGCTAAGGCTCAGGCTGTGGAGCAGGTTCTTAGAGCTCAGGTAGCTCAGGCTCAGGGACAACAACACATGATGCAAATGCTTCAAATGTCGCCAGCTTTTCAAATGCAATTCGCTTATCAACTTCAACAACAACAGCAAATGGTTGGAGCCCAAAATGTTCGTCTTGCTCCATTGGCACCAACTCAACAAGGTGTTCGTTTGCAACAAGCTTTTCAAGCTCAACAAATTGCTCAATCTGAACAGATAAAGAGAACCAATAAGACTCCGAATCCGGCTCCACAGGTTGCTGAAATGGCTCCAAGAGAGAGTCATCAAGTGACTACTCCATCAACTTCAGTTCAGTCTAACCGTCAACAAAAATACGCTGAACTTACTCCAATGTGGGACAGAGAATACAATGATGCCATTTCAAAACTTCAGATCTTTGGCAAAAACGATAATCAGAAAAGGAATATTATTAATCATTTGAATCAATGTAGAGCATATTCCGAAAAACATTTGGAAAATCAGACTGCTGTTTCAAAACGTTTGGAGAAAGCCACTTTTGATATTACAAAGGCAGCTGTTGAAGAGATTCAAAGAAATATAAAGGATCCATATCAGATGAAATGTTTGAAAGAGAAAGATCCAATTGTACAAGGTAACAATCGAGAAATTGAGAATTTGATTCGCATTTGTCATTTTTCAATTATAGAAATGAGAATTCGAAATGCTTTCAAGACCGCAAAAGTCCCGTACAATCAAGAAAAAGCTAAGAATCTTCTGAATAAAGCATTAGGAGAATCTCAAGATCTTCATGAAGATTTTTCTGGAATTCCACGACGAATTTTCAATGTTATAACGTCACTTGCTGGCAAAGATTTCATGAAAGTTTTTGATGTTTATTTGAAAAATGCTCTCAATGAGCTTCCAAAGAATGCACCGAATAGTACGGAGGCATTGAAACGAATGGATGCAATGAGCAATTCTCTTTCAACGTCTTCTACCTCAAAGGCAGCACCGGCGATAAGTTTGACAGTGGAGGTAAGTAAAGTAGTTTAAAGCTCTATTTCAAATAAAAGATTCAGATTCCAACGTTATCGTCAACTCAAATGGAGACTCCATCTTCTTCAGGATCTAGTCAACTGGAAGATATAATGCGTTCACTTGGAGCACCAATGTCTTCTAACTCTGTAAGTGATTGTAAGGCTTTTAATAACATTTAGAACAGTCGGTAGTCATCTAGATAAATCTACAGTAACCTAGGCGCGTCTACAGTAGGCTACAGTATCTTTAGATGACCTACACAAGTTTGAATCAGTCTACAGTATCTCTGAACGCTCTACTGTACCCTGAGTTTTAAGCTTGTCTAGATCTAGCTACAGTAATCTAGATTCATAGTTCCACACACCTACAGTGTCCATGTTTTCTAATTCCGTAAGTGATCATAAACCTTTATGATAACACCTAGAGCAATCAGAAGTAATCTACAGTAACCTAGGCTAGTCTACAGTAGGTAATATCAGCTTACAGTATCTTAAGAAGATTTGCACTAGTTCCAATCAGTCTACAGTATTTTTTTTTTCACTCTGCTGTGCCCCCCTGAATCATTATGCAGTAGTCTGAATTCACGCCCTAGTTACAGTAATCTAGTTTCACAGTTCTACACACCTACAGTATCCCCAACATGAAATAACTCCCATTTTTCAGAATCGCCCATCTACATCATCATCGGTGACACCAACTGGAGAACAAGAACGATACAAAAGACAAAAAGAGCAGACACTTCTCAAAGAATCGAATCAATCATTGGCTGAATATCTGAAATCGATGATGTATCAACCATGCCAATCGACAACTCCACCTATGTAAGTTTATGAAAAGAGGCGGAGCTTATTACTGTACCTTTTATTCTTTCAGAGTTGAGCAACCCATTGAAGAAGTGTTCCCGAGTCCATTCGAAGGGATTAGAATGGGAATTCGACGGTCGTCTCCCCAAGTGGCTGCTACCGTATCTACAGTACCTGCTGAGCCTACTCCAGTGGTAGTGGAGAACTCGACTGAAACTGTTATGCCAGCTCAGTCTGTGGAGCCCACACCTGCGGAGCCGATGGTTGATGGTCAGGCTGATGAGGCTATCCAATCTGACGAGCAAGAAGAGCCTACCGAGCCTGCCATGCCTATCCAATCTGACGAGCCTTTGAATCAAGAAGAATCTACCATGCCTATCCTAACTGCTGAACCTTTGGAGTCTATGGAGCCAGCACCTGCCGAGCTTCTTGAAGCAGTTGAGCAGCTTGATGAATCTATTCAATCTGAGAAGTCCATGGAGATTGATGAGCCTGTCGAGCCTACGGAGGATCAATTGAATGAGCCTACTATGCCTTCTCCGCCTGATTTGTCTAACCAATCTGATGAGGATCAATTAGAAGTTGTCATGCCTCTTGAAGATGTTGATCAGACTGATGAGCCTATCCAATCTTCCGACCAAGAAGAGCCTACCGAGCCTGCGATGCCTATTCAATCTGACGAGCCTGTGAATCAAGAAGAAGAAGCTGTCATGTCTACCGAAGCTGTTGATCAGTTTGATGAATCTATTCGATTTGAGCAACAGATGGAGATAGATGAGCCTACCATGCCTACCTCACCTGATGAGCCTATGGTATCTGCTGAACCTACAGTACCCACAGAGCCACAAAAGCAAACAAACCAGCCTGCAAATCGCAAGAGGTATTATAAATCCAAGACAATGCATATCCTAAATTATCATTTTTCAGAAAGTCAAAACGTTCATCAATCTCTCAAAATGCTCCAAGCACTGATATGGCAGAAAGGTATGGTTACTGTAGTCTGGATTACTGTAGATCAACACTTTTTTTCCAGAGAACTCATGGAAGGTCTTGATGATTACACTGCATCTCCACTGAAAAAGACTCGAGATGATGATTATGAAACGTAAGGATTACTGTAGAGCGTACTGTAGATCTTACTATAGTTTTTTCAGACCAGAGCTTCCAACGTCGGAGAATCCAGTCATTGAAGAGGCAAATACACGAGCAGAATCTCAACTTTGTGATCAAATTGATGAAATTGTGGATAATATAGTGGAAGATGAGCATTTGGAATATGATGTTGAAGAGGAGGCGACTTCAGATGAGAGGTACGGTAGTTGGGGTTACAGAATACTGTAGACAAACATTGGCTAGGATAGAGCTAGTCCCCAATGAGATATTGTTATTCCAATTTCCAATTTTCAGCAATATCCCGTCACCTGATCAAGCCGCTGCTTCAGAACCAGCTCCAGAAGAAGGAACACGAGTTCCACATTTAAGGTGCGGTATCATGGGTTACTGTAAGGTTACTGTCAGCCCTGTTTCACCCTTTCCTGAACCTGAGCCAATTCCATCTACAATTCAAAACTCATCGGTTAGAACATCTGATCAGGAGAACACCAATACAAGGTTAATAACATTTTTGTAGTTTTTGTAGTCAAAATTCTTTTTTTCAGTGCTCCAACATTCTCAACTCCAACAAGAGTGAATCCACATCAAGCCATCACAAACTTGTTCTCGACGAGAACTCTGCAAGGACGGTCTACAGTACCTGCTCCTACAGTAACCCAAGAGAAGGATCCACAGGTTAGCCATAGAGACTACAAACTATATTAACTACCAACTACAACTTTTTGCAGGTTGTGGCAAAAGAAGCTGACGTTGCTGGTGAATCGTATGCATGGCAATTGCATGCAGCGATTGCAGATTTTCCACATCTTCAAAATGAACTTGAGACAATCTATCAGGCAGCTTTACTGGTTGTTTCTGATGAAAATTTGAATCCTCAAACGAAAGTTTCCGAATTTTTTGATCGAATTGCCGACGTTCTTGATGCGAAGAAGAATTCCCTTTTACAGTAATCCCCAGCTACAGTAATCCCCGGCTACAGTAACCCCTAGTCCCTCCCAAACAGTGTTGCCCCTTTGCCATTTCTACAGTAACCCTTGCCTACAGTAATCATATCCTGTGAATTCCCAAACCCTGCTCAGAATTGTCAATAGAGCGCATTTTCTCACCCAACTTGTTTTAATCCCCCTTTTATACTGAATACATATATTCTCGAAGGACAGAAAAGAGAGGTTCACATGGCCTTTCTTCTTTTTTTTCTTTTCTTTCCTTTTCTTTTCTTTTCTTACACGGATTTTATGACACCAATTTGTCCTTTTTCATTCCCTTCTCTCCCTCTCTTTTCCCTCATCTAATACCATTTTATTTTAATGTCGTGTCAATTTTTCTATCCCTTTTTTCGTCAATTTTTTGTTTTTTGTTGTTAAAAGAACAAACATATCATTCTCATCACTTTTTGATATGTTTTATTGTGAATTGTTTTCTTTTTTTGAAACTCTTATAGGTGTCAATAAAGTCGGGTTAATGCTTTTCATGAAAGATTTTGGACTTTGTGCAAAAGCAATCGAATCAGAGATGAGCTGAAACCGGAAAAGCTCCAGAAAGCAGTGGTAATAATGATACATACTTTTTGATAATTCTGGAATGTGAACTACAGTATTAGGGCAACATATTGGTCAATAGAAGCATCACAGAACGACTTCTAGTCCTAAAAGTGTAAGGTAGAGAGAACTCCTAGGATGAGCTTTTTATGTTCTTACAAGGCTTGAGAGGTATCAGAAGCTGCCCAGTAGGTAGTAGTGACATAGAACGTCTAGTGGTTCTAAAGAACTGGTAACATTAGTGACCCAAGAAGTATGAGTACAGTATGACAGTCGGTAATTCTAGGTCAAGTTTACAGTAATCCCGGAGCATATCATAGAGGAAAAATCTGGTATCATTGACAGTAACTTATCAGGCTCTCTGAGCCTTCCTACATTGTCAGTGCTCCTACAGTATTTCAAATGATTTCCTACATTAGTCCTACAGTTTGGCCTACCACATTCCGCATAGAAGTTTACATTAAAACTTCAAGTTCTGAGAAACTCGAGTAATCACATATGGCACCCAGTAATCCAGTAATCTACAATCAGAGAGGGTTGGATTGCAGTGCTTCAAGAGATGTAACCTGCATATCTCAGCTAGAAAGTGAGATATCAAAAAATGGTCAACTAAAGAAATGCTTATCGTAAACTTTTTCACATTTTTCCAGTTTACCACTTTTTGATATCTCAACTTGCAACTGAGATGTAGCAGTTAGTAAAAGTGACATCTTCACACTATCCAACATAATAGATTCCACAACTCCTCAAAGTAACCTGGCTACGAAACAAGCTCAAAATTTCATCACTTTTCATCAGACTCCTTTTTGTGTCCTATTTCATTCTTTCTTTGCCAAAGTTCTTCCTTCTCTTTCCCCCGAAAAAAAGAACTTTTATGATAGTTCGCAAGTGTTTTTTAATCGGTCACAGTCTGTCTCTGTCCTAGTTCCTTCCGTTTTTATTACTCTCTTTTTCAAAGAAGAAAGAAGAAAGAAAAACCAACTGTCAATGAATTGAATTGCAAAGTGATTTATGGATAAATGGGAAGGTGATAAATTATTATGAAGAGAAAGAGGAATTTGATATGGTTCTTTGATAAAGAAAGCAATTGGGAACACCGTTTACGTGACTTCTTGACCTTTCGATAGCAGAGAACAGATTCAAATGTTTTGGTGTGAGATTACGGTATGATTTTCTGAAACTTGACTTCGTGGTATTACGGAGATGTTACTGTAAGTCCACATGATTACTGTAGGTAATAGACACGTCATTTGGTCAGAATTGATAGAACTTGGAGCATATGAATAACTTTTTGGATAGTGCAAATCTTCTAATTCGGTAGTCCCAAATATAAAAAAGTTTTTTTTTTGAGAGCATTTTTCCACATTTTTCACATGATTTTGTGAATTTTTTCCCAATTAAACGAGAAGAACACTTACTCGGAGCACAATGATTTTTAGTTAATATATCTATTTGGAAACTACAGTAATCAAAAAAAGACAAATTAAAAAAAGTTTAACAACTAAATACAGTAACTCTGAAACGTAATTACTTCGAATCGAATTGATTTCATACACTTCCAGAAATGTTGGTAAATATGAAAAACACGAGACAGAGATAAAATATAAATCAAAACGGAGAGAACCAAAAAAACTAGAAATATAGAGAAAATAAGTAGATAATTGCCCTCCCTCTATCTCTTTTACCAAGTTCAAATTTGACGAATAAATAGGTGGAGTATCTTCTTTATTTTCAAATTCATGTTGTTTTCTTTTTCACTTTCACCTTTTTCAGAATTATCCAGTTGATAACTTTTACTCTCTAGTGCCCTTCTAATACAGTTTCACTTCCAGAACTTGATATAAAAGTTTCCGAGGGATCTCCCCACGTCAGCAATCTCTAGTTTCTGGACGTTGATATCAGAATAACATCATTTTATCACATCATTTTTTCTGTTCCTTTCTAAAAATCAAACGTCATCTGAAAGGAAAGAAGACAATAGAAAACAACGTCAAAGCACGGAGAAATCAAACAGTGAACTTTCTTCTTTTTTCACTTTAGAAGAAAGTCTAAATTCTGTTCGTTTTTTCTTTAGAGTTTTATTCAATTTGGTCATTTTTTTTACTAGGGAAGTGTTTGAGGACGTCACTCAAGAACGGGCTGAAAACTTGAGAACAGACTATATCGACCCTCCTGAATCCATTTTTGAAGTCAGTTTGGTCCGATCGGCCTTTTCGTTTTTCGGATTTTTCGGGCTTTCTCAGGCCTTCGCGGTTTCACTTTTCCCTGGGTTTATATATTCCCTCCGGCAGAGTAGAAAAGTGTGGCAAATTGGCGCAGTGGCAACGGCCTTGCTCTTTGAAAATATGGGTGTGGGTTCGATCCCGCCCAATGCGTATTTTTCAAAGAAATTTTTTCACAAAATTTCAGAAGACGTGGCGTTTTCAGAAAAGTCAATTTTTGGGTTTCAATCATATCAGTTATCTCGACTCGAACAAGAATGATGTTTTCTATAAAAAATTGTTTTTCAAAAAATCGCCGATTGTTCGGCCTAGTAAACGATCATGGACTTGTGAAAAATTTTTGAACCAAAAATTTTTTTTTGAAAAATGTCTCCTAACTTGGCAGAATTGGTTAAGGATAATCAAAAAAGAGTTTTAACTTTGTTTCAAGACACTCTGGGTGCATAACAACACTCAAAATCGGATTTGAAGTCATAAGAATCAGGCAGGTGTCTAGTAAAGTATGCTTCAAAATGCCGATCGGACCAAACTGACTTCAGAAATGGATTCAGAAGGGTCGATATACCCTACAAACAAATTTTCAGTCCATTCTTGAGTGACGCCCTCAAACACTTCCCTAGTTAGTTCAGTTATGTTTTAAGCTTAGTAGTACTGTAGTAAAAACACTCTCATTTAAACCGGAATATCTTGACTGCCAATCAAGATATCCAAAGGTTGCCAACTACCGAATCATTCATGAAGAAATTTTGTATATTTTATCAGTTGATCACTTTTTGATATCGTTATTGGTACCTGACTTATGAAGCTTCAAACTCTTAGGTTGGCCGGAGAGAAATGCGCGTCAAGCTTTTTTCAAACTTGTATATCTCGGCTGGAATAAAAGATACAAAAAAGTGATCAACTGATAAAATGTGCAAAATTTTATGATCAATATTTTGTTGGTTGACCATTTTTTGATGGCACTCACTCTAGCTGAGATATGAAGGTTCGCGTAAACGTTTAGCGCGCATTTCTTTCCGGCTAACCTAATAAAAAAGTCCTTCTATCCAAAGGTTCATCGTA
Source organism: Caenorhabditis doughertyi (assembly GCA_963572265.1). Classification (NCBI taxonomy): domain Eukaryota; kingdom Metazoa; phylum Nematoda; class Chromadorea; order Rhabditida; family Rhabditidae; genus Caenorhabditis; species Caenorhabditis doughertyi. The sequence continues at coordinate 13,449,309 of OY751554.1, forward strand.
CTTTGAATTTGATTCCCTGCAAACCTGACATTCTCCTATTCCCTTTTTTAGTATTTTTGACTCTTTGACCTCATTACCATATCATGTGGTCTCTTTTACCCCTGAACAGTAAACAAATGGCAACACAAAATATATACCAGAATTTGCATACATAAGTCTTCTTTTTTTCCAGAATCGGGTTTCCAAATTCGAGTGGAGAATTCGCATAAAGTAGTTCAAATATAAGCGACCTGGGAGGTTTGTTTCGGTGGTTTTCAGAACGTTTTTAAGTTTGATTCGGGTTACTGTAGTCTCACGGTAAAAGTGGCACGGTAGCTTTGGCATTTTGGGGTGATGCCCCTAATCAGAACCGGGACGAATCAGAACTCTGGACGAATTGAAACAAGTTTGCCCCGGGTTACTGTAGGCACAGGGTAAGAGTAGTACGGTAGTATCACGTGTCTACTACCTACATTGGCATTGTGAGGTGCCACCAGAACTGGACAAATCAAAACTGATATGTTAAGAACTAGACGAATCAGAACTGACTCTTATGAGAACCGACCGTTTGAAAACTGCCCCGTGTAAGAACTTTTCGAATACTCAAACTTTTCACTGCTTGCAGGCCATTGCAGCAAAGTAGTGTCAGTTCTCATCTCGACAGTTCTGATTCCGGCCGTTCTGATTTGGCCAGTTCTTATTCGTCCGGTTTTGATTCGTCCGGTTCTGATTGGTCCATAGTTCTGATTAGGGTTAGCGCCCATTTCGGAATGCTGCCTCCTTGTCAGTTTACTGTACTACTTCAGGATTACTGTACAGTTACTACTATTCCATCCAAAACCCCCGCCAAAAGCTGTTCCGCATCTGTACTTTTCCACTTTTTGTTCCCTTCCTTTCCCTATCCATTTCCTATATCCTCCTCCTTTCAACATGTATACAATGACAAATTACAACCTTTTTCCCTTTTTATCTCCCTCTCTTCTCTTTCCGATCGGAGGGAGGATCATAGTGACCAGTCTTATAGCCTTTAGACCGTAAAAGAAGAATTTAAGAGATAATGAGAATAAGAGAGATTTAGAGATGGAAAATTTCGAAAAAGGGGAAGAAAGAAGAAAGAAGAGGGAGGGGAGAAGATGAAAGTGGTGGTCTTTTCCTTCTTCACTTCTCATTGTGAAGAGAGAGAGAGAGAGAAATGGCATGTTCACTTCTGAACACAGTCAACGCTTTTGATTTTGATTTTTAAAAGTTTTTTGATCCTATAGCTTTTGTGTGCAAGCTCTTGTAATAGAGGGAAAAAATGAAAAAAAAATTCGACTAAATATTGTCCATTTTCTGAATTAAAAGAGTTCGGATTCTGACTAGTTAGAGACTTTTTTTCAGGGGGTTTGAAACCCTTCCAAATGAAACTAGAAAGTTTTGATGCCTTTGTAATAGAGGTTAGGAAAATAGTTCTAAATGATTGCCCTTCTTTTTCTTGTCGGAATTTCGAGGTTTGAATCGCTGAAAACTTCAACTTTTGCTCTCGATTTGAACGGTTTGGAGGTCTACAAATAGAGGCTAAGAAGTTTTGAATGCCCTTTTATTAGAGTTTCCTGAAAAGATCAAAAAGTTTCTCACCCCATTTCGCCCAATTTTCATAGTTCAAACATTTAAAAACTTTTTCGAAAAACAATCTTATCACCCTCCCCCCTGTCTACCGGAAACTTCACATGTGACTGTTTCCCTTTTTTTTACTTTCAAATCACCCTTTCTTGGTAAATATAAACTTCTTTTTTTATGTAAATAAACTGAAATTTGTCCAATTCTTGAATGTTCCTTCCTTGAATTCCCACCACTATTTGACCAATCAACCCCTTCTTTTGAGAATGAATCATCGGTTTCTTGTTTTTTGGAATTTCTAGACCTTTTTGTCAATAGTGTCAAAAAGTGATGGGAACGAGTGTTTATCAATTTGGTTTTTTGGGGAGAAATCAGTGAAAAATCAACAAATTTGTCATATTTTTGGTTTATTGAAGCTAGAAACTCTGATATCTCAACTAATATCTCAGAAATCAAAAAGTGATCTGATAGAAAAATCTGGAAAGTTTCAAGATAAATATTTTTAAATGACCTCGTTTTGTTGATTTACCCTTCTAGCTTAAACATTAGATTTGCCGGAAAGAAATGCGCGCAAAACGTTTTCGCAAGCCTCCATATCTCAGCTAGAGTGAGTGATATCAAAAAATAATCAACTGACAAAATGTTGACCATAAAATTTCTCACTTTTTACCAGTTGACCACTTTTTTGTATCTTTTATCCGAGGCGAGATATACAGATTCGAAAAAAGTTAAGCGCAAATTTCTTTCCGGCCAACCTAGTATCAATATCTTTATCATCCTCACTGAAACTTCTTTTTCAACAACTTCCGGTTTTTTAATCAATATTTTCTTTTTCTTTTTCAAAAAACTATCAAACTTTTCACTTCCCCATTCCACAAACTTTTTAACACTTTCTCTTGAAAACCACCAACCTTCTTCTCTTTCTTCCCCTTTCCCCATATCAATAAACTAGTATCACTTCCTCTTTTTTTTCTCTCAATTCTCTCTTCATTGTAATCTTCACCTATGATTACGTATATTTTCATGAATGAAATGATTCGTGAATTTATTGATAAATTGATAAATATCTCAGTCTGTTTCATCAATCGAAAATACCCATCAGAAGAAAAAGAGAAAAAAAGGTGTGTAAACATGTATTTCCACTTTTTGATGTGGGGTTTTGAAGAGACATTTTGATATAGATATTGGGAGTGTTTTGAAACTATTTTCTTGGAATTTCGTTGACGGATTACTGTATAATGTTGTTTTTTCGGACTCGTTTTTGGGGTTAACGGACTTTTTTGGAACTTCAAAATACTGTAAATTAAGTTGGAAATTCCAGAAAAAAATGACAGAAAGTTCATATTTTAATGCTTTTCAAGACAAAAAATAGTCAGAAGAACCGTTTCAGCTTCAACTTTTAATTTCAATTCTGATTTTCACTATTTTCCTTACTTTTTTTACTCTGTACTTATAGGGTTTCAAAAACAAGCTCACGAAAGCCTATATTTTCCCATTTTAAATCTTTATCCGGATTTAGTTTCAGGCGTTATTAGACCAAGCTCAGCTCAAGATCCTTTTTCAAGAGTTATTTTATTCTTTTTGATTACTCTTCGTCTGTTTTACACCTACTAAACTTATGAGTCCAGGATCCAATTGAAGCGACTTTTAAAATGAACTGATTCTAAGCTTCAGATTTAGTACTTTTTACTCTTCACCAGCTGGGTTACGGAAGTCCACTATACTAATGCTTCAGAATAAGTTTCCAATCTTGAAACTTATCAATCTACTTTGATCATTTGTACATTTTACAATACTTTCTTCCTCTCCCCAGGTAAACCGTTCTTTCCTCTCTTCTCCATTCTTTTCACACTTTCAATTGTATTCGGGACAATAGAGATATCTCGTGTCATTTTTTTTCAAGAAAAAAAGTATTCCGATATGGTGTTGATGAAGAAAAGGAGAAGTGAAAGTTATCGGAGATTCTTTTTGTGGTTTTTATTCCTGCGTATCTTTGAAATCTTATTGGTTATTAGGGTCTTTTTGACGTTCTTTGTTTTCTGGGATAGATTTGGAAATAGAGGGAAAAAGGAAAAGGAAGAATAGAAAGACGAATGAACAGGAAGTATTTCTGATTAGTTATTAACTTTTTGTTCCGTGTTTCGATAGAAAAGAATGTTGCGATTTAGTATCGGAAGATCATATTCAATAGTCAACGAATGTCACGTGGTTCTTCTAGTAATCTGATAGGATACTGTACTTTCTCAAACAGTACTCTTGTTTTTGCTATTCTTGGCTACAATAAAATCGTTTCACTGTTTGCAGTCGGCTTCGTATTCCTATCTTTTTCCAAGGGGTTATTCATACTGATCTTCCCTTTAGCTTCAATTAATGTAACCATAGCTACAGTAATCTTACCGTACTCATCTTATGAGAGAGCTTCTTTTTTCTACTCATTCCGTGACTTTATATTGTCAAATTTGCCGCTTTGATTACGATATCAACCTCCCTACATTACCCCCTTTTCTTTCAAAATGGTTACATTGGATACTGTACTTTCCTAAATAGTAATTTTGTTTGTTCTAGTCTTAACTACAATAAACTCACTTTACTCATTTTTTGATATCATCCAAACACCATAGGCATCGTATCTCTATCTTTTAAGCTTCACTTTAGCTCCATTTAATATAATCCTAACTACAGTAATTTTACGGTTATTTTCTTGTTGAAAAGTATCATCTCATCTGTGTCATTTTTACTGCTAATTATCCTCTTCCTGATCCAATTGTATCCAAAAGTTCAGTATTTCTACATCAATCCTTTACATTAGGTTGGCCGGAAAGAAAATCACGCAAAACGTTTCCCGGAACCTCCATATCTCAGCTAGGGTGATATCAAAAAGTAATCAACTAACAAAATGTTGGCCATAAAATTTTGCACATTTTACCAATTGACCACTGTTTTGTATCTTTTATTCTAGCCGAGATATATGAATCCTAAAAAAAAAGTTCAGCGCGCTTTTCTTTCCGGCCAACCTAATAGTTTTATTTGAAGTCTGGACAGCTATGTTCCTGCATTTCTTTTTCTTCTACTAATTCTGAAACCTTCTTTCCTTCCTCTTTTAAAATAACTCGTCTCCTTAATTCCATATTGTTTCCCATACCTTCTTCCTACAGTATCTTTTTTCCAGAATGGTTACACGGGCGTGGAAAGCAATAACCCGAAAGAAACGGTTCGACGGTGATTCTCATTTGGACACTAATCTCAGAAGATGTCTTGGACTCATGGATATCACTTTCTTGGCTCTTGGACAGATGATGGGAGCAGGAATTTATGTGCTCACGGGTACTGTAGTCAGGAATCAAGCTGGTCCTTCAATTGTCTTTTCGTTTGTTCTGGCTGGAATTGCAGCATTATTATCGGCGTTTAGTTATGCAGAATTCGGAGCGAGGTGAGTTAATTTATGATTTGAATAGATGTAATATCGGAATACGGTATCTACAGTAGCCTTTCAGATTCCCACGAGCTGGAAGTGCCTACACCTATACTTACATTGGGTTTGGAGAGCTATGGGCTTTTATTGTTGGATGGACAATTCCTTTGGAGTACATGATTGGAAACGCAGGTAAGCTCTAAATGAAGTTTATCTGAAAATAAGCTCCACCCCTTTTTCAGCCGTCGCTCGATCCTGGTCCGCTTACTTTGATAACCTACTCGATAATTATGTGAAAAACACCACGATTGGTGTGTTGGGAGAGCTGGGAGCGGTGTGTTTAGATCACTATTGTGTTTATGTTGAAAATCAGTTTTCAGCCCGGCGGTTTCTTCTCCACATATCCAGATGTCTTATCATTTGTGTTGATTTGTTTATGCTCTTGTGTGATAGCAATTGGTTCAAGAGTATCGGCCAATGTGAATACCAGTTTTGTGATTTTGAATATTCTGGTAAGTATTTGAGAGTTTGACTAGGCTGGATACAAATCCATTTTGATCCAAAACATTGGCTTTGAATTTTCCGTTTGAGAACTAACGCTGAACACGCATTTTGTTGTTAGTTCTGAAATTGGGTTTGATTTGGAAGAATACCTTTTCAATCTTTCTCGGATCTTCTGAACCTAAATCTTATTTTCCCACATTTCTAGGTCATCATAATCGTGATAATCTCTGGAATGTGCTACGCCGATTTCACCAATTGGACTGGAACAACATCAGATGGGCGGTCCAGTTTCTTCCCTTATGGAGTCACTGGAACTTTGACTGGAGCTGCCACATGCTTTTTTTCTTATATTGGATTTGAGGTATTGGCTACAGCTGGAGAAGAAGTCAAGTGTAAGCTAGGTGTTCGGAAATGGGCGGAGCTTAACCTTTGAGTTTCAGCTCCTCATCGAACTATTCCTGTTGCCACATTTTTGAGTATTGGAGTTATCATGACACTGTATATTCTGGTATCTTCTACGTTAACACTGATGGTTCCATACGATCAGGTTCATACTACAGCTCCATTTGCTGAAGCTTTTGATGCTCGTGGATGTACTGTAGTCAAGTATATAATCTCTATTGGAGCTCTAATTGGATTATCCAATAACCTTGTCACTGGAGTATTTGCCCTTCCAAGAAGTGTTTATGCAATGGCTGATGATGGTTTGATTTTCGGATGGTTGGCTCAAGTCAATTCATATACGAAAGTTCCATTGAATGCAATTGTGGTATTCACATTGATAAATGCAGTGATTGCATTGATTTTTGATATTGAGGCATTGGTGAGTGATGGGGACAGTAAGATGGATTACTGTAGATACGGTAATTTGCCATAAACATTAAAACCTAGACTACTGTAGGTACGTAGTGTGAGCATAACGTCCGTGCCAAGTTCGCTCCACGGATAACTTTTATGACCGAGAAATGAAAGTGGAAGAGTCGGCGCCTCGGACTGTGGATGCAGTTTCGACTCTTCCAGTTCCATTTCTCGGTCATATCGAAAAGTTATCTTTAGAGCGAACTTGGCGCGGACTTTACGCTCCCAATAGAAATATTGTAAACGCAGGGGTTAAGGCGTACATACTAGGTTTTTTTTTGAATCAGCATACCTGGCCTGGAATTAAAGACACAAAAAAGTTGTCAACTGGTAAAATGTTCATAATTACATGTTCAAAATTTTGTTAGTTGACAACTTTTTTGTATCATCAATTCTAGCCGAGATAAACAGATTTGAAAAAAAGTTCAGCGCGCATTTCTTTCCGGCCAACATAGTAAAACAGTCACAACAAACAGTAGCAGTACAATGAGCTCACTGTAATGATAACCTACAGTAGAAATCCCAATAGTCTTCTTACTATAGTCTCTTCCCATTTTCCAGGTTGAATTCCTCTCCATCGGAACTCTCTTTGCTTATTCCTTTGTCTCTGCTTCTGTCCTAGTCCTCCGGTATCAATCCGCTCCAATCGATGGAGATGAAAAACGAATGGATAATGGAGGAGAACTTAGTTCATGGATTCCTGGAAGAAACTTTTGGGAATCTCTTCCTTCTGGAACCTCTATTTCAGTGGCAGTTGCAGCATTGATTGGAGCATTCTTTTGGCTTTCATTTACATTTAGAACTGGTTTTTATGAGAATTGGTATGGACAGATATCAATTGGATTTAATGGATTAGTGATTGTTTTGATAATGGCGTTTATATTGGGTCATCAGCAGAATTCTTTGAAGACTAATTTTAAGGTAAGATTATCAATAGAGCGAGTTTGCATTTCAAAGATTTTTAGGTTCCTTTTCTTCCATTTTTGCCATGTTTGTCCCTTTTGGTCAATGTATTCATGATGTCTTATTTGACTTGTGCGACATGGATCCGACTATTCGTTTGGATGGGAATTGGTCTCCTTATCTACTTTGCCTATGGAATCCGTCATTCAAAAGAAGCCAAAAGACTCACAACGATAGCAGATATCCGAATGAGTTCAACGTTTCCTAATAAGAATAATCGAATTCCGAAAACATGATGCTCTTTTCTTGAAGACTTACTGAGACCAAAAAACGGGTAGCTCTCTGTTTATGCCAAAGTTTTAGTATGGACGTTTTTTCGATTTCTCCCGGTTCTTGTCTGTTTTCGATCTCTTCTTTTTTCTTCTCTTCACGAAACTTGGTTTAAAAATGAATGATTTATTTGCCAGAAATTGTCTCAACGTGCTATGCAAAAGCGCTCTATTGACAACGGCGTTTTTGAAATGAGGTGTATCAATGGAGCGCTTGTGCTTGGCTTGTAGCTGTCATCCCTAACTAGGGAATGGTCAAAACTTAAGGTGAGTTTTTGGTAGCTCATCTGAACGCTGAGAGCACGCTGATCACGAATCTGAAGTCCATTTTTCCTGCTGATCCTTCAGAAAGGAGGTGTGACCTCGATTCTGCCCACTTTTTGTTAAAATCGCTACTTTGGAGCGGCTTTTAAACATGATCCAGTGATGGCATAATCCCCAAATTGCGTCAAAATGCAGAAATAACCATCATCTAACACCCTTAAACTTTTTTTTCAAAATTTTCGAGGTCACAGCTCCTTTATGAAGGATCAGCAGCAAAAACGGACTTTGGATTCGTGATCAGCGTGCTCTCACTATGAATAAATGTCAAATTACCAAATGCTTAGAGGCTTAGGAATGGGCAGCTACAAGCTAAGAAAAAGCGCTCCATTATATGGGCAGATAGCTGACAATCAGCTGATTCCAAATCCGTTTTTCGTTTTTCCCGAGGGGCCATTTTGACCGAGATACTCGGCTCCAAAAGGCGTTTCAGGCCTATACAAGCCTTCACGTGAACCCCTTATTTTACTTATATTTTCCACATTCTGGCAATGAAAATGTAGTGGACGCCTACATTTGTCTGAATATGACTGAAAATGTCGAAAAATTGGTGCAAACTTTTTGACTGTGGGTCTCGATGATCTTAAGGGACAAACAAGTCCTATAGAAAACCATGGAATTTTTCGAAAACAAAAGATTAAAATAAAGGGATCACGTGAACGTTTCTATAGGCCTGAAACGCCTTTTGGAGATGATTATCTCGGTCAAAATGGTCCCTCAGCAAAAACGGATTTTATATTCGTAATCAGCGTGCTCTCAGCGTTCAAAAAATGAGCTATCACACGTTCCAATAGCTCACCTTATGTGCTGCCCATTCCTTAGTCAGTTTTCAATTTATTTTTTTTTTTAAACTCAAAACGTGAATTTTGAAATCTCAAAACCATTTTTTCACGTGGTTTTCCCAATATCCTAGTTTTATTTTTCCAAAAAAAAGTTTCCTCCACGTGTCCAATTGCCACAAAAGTTCAAATCTCACTTATTCCTCTCAACTTTCCCCGGTGGATTTTGATAGAAAGTTTCCAGGAGATGTGCAAGAAAAGTGAGTTTCCTCACCCCTATTCGCCAAGTCCCTCCCCCTGAAAAAGGGGCGTGGCCTAATCAAAAACTTTTTTCAGTAATATTCATTTTAATTCTTCAATTTCATCATCAAATTTATTGTCAATATCAACGAGATTTTTTCGCCTTTACCGCCCATCTCAAATGCACACTCAACGGTGGAAATAATCATTTTCGATATCGAATTCAATATTTTGAAGATGATACGTAAGCGCGGCACAGTTTATATTGCAAAAAGTGGGCGGAGCTTCTTTCAGATTTACCATGGATGATAAAATGACTCCATTTGATAATGTGGGTAATGGAATAGATGGAGAGGCGATTGCCAACAATTTTGCAGTCATGTACGGAGATGGATTTTTGGATGTGAGTTTTAAGAAAACAGGCTACAAACTATAAAAACTACAAATACTACAGAATTCCTATGAAATGTATGCAATGATCCTTCATAATTGTACGTCAAATCCGAAAAAGATGCGTGAGATTCGATATGATTTTGTGGAGAAAGAGGAGGAAGAGAAGCAGACAGAGGAGGACAAAAAGAATCAGTGTTCAAGTCGGGAAGGGTGAGCACGCTACAAACTACGTTAGCTATAAACTACAATAATTTTTCAGTGGATGCAGATTCAAAAAGTTCGAATTGGACATCACAAATAAAGGAACTGAAGTGGATCCACAAGAGATTCCCGGAATAGAAGCGGATGTTTATAAAATGTTCCATGCTTGAAGTTTTTTGAAAAATTATAAATTTTATTTTTTTGACTATCATCTTATCAAACAACAAAATACTCCCATTATAAGGCAAAATGTAGAGAAAATGAGATAGAAAGCGGCAATGTGGAAGGTCCACCAATCACAGTAAGCACGGGCGGTCCAGGAGCCGAAGACCCAATAGCAGCCGAATAAGAACCTAAAATTAGGAAAGATGTGAAAATTTGCTATATTTTTGCTTTTTGAATCGATTTTTTTCTGTCTCTTCTAGTTCTCGAGAAACAAAGTTTCAAAGCTTAGAGAGCACGAGAGTTAGAGAGGAGAGAGTGCAGAGAAACGAGAGTGTCGGGTTTCTCTGCACTCTGACCTAAAACTTCGCAGGGTTATAACTCGAGAACTAGAAGGGCAAAAAAATGACTTCAAGAGGCAAAAATGTTTCAAATTTTCAGATCTTCAATTTGACATTAATTTCAAACAGGTCCAGACATGTCTTACCAAACAAAAATAGCGAGATTGAGCAAGAAATGAATGTAGCCACATGGTAAAGGGAAGCCAGACTCTCCTCTCTTATCCCTCAACTCTCCATCCTCACTTGGCAATGGTGATTCACGTTTTCTTTGCTGAAACCAGTTTCAGAGTTTTCAAAGCTTCTTTTTTTGGATTTTCAGATTTCCAGCCCCTTACCCTCTCCACCCTCTCAAAAAAAACTCACATAACGACGTCTACACCTTTCAATGATATCTTTTGATAACCAAAGACAACCCAAAACAATGATAAAAACTGGAATCATTGGTTGTCCATCACATTCCTCTCGTCTGGCAACACCGAAAATGATGAGACAAACAGTGAGAACTGTGAAGATTATATTGCATCCGGAGGAGATTTCCTCGTCCATTTCTTCGTCGAAAGAGGCTGGAAGTTGAGTTGGGGTTACTGTGGTTGCGGTAGTTGGACAAATGTAAGACTACAACAAGCTGGACTACGGTAGAGATCATTTAGGCAGGTACTGTCGAATTACTTTTTGAAAATACTGCAGAAGCATTGTAGAAAAACTCTGGGTTACTGTAGGGATGAGAGACTCTAAACTACCGTAAGGCTACCATAAGCTGGGTTAGAGGAAAAATCATTTAATTCTAAGTTTATGTTCAGGACTACTGTATGAATACTGTAAGGATGCTGTACAGTGACTGAAAGGGTACTGTAGATTACATTAGAGGAACTTTACAAAACAAAAAGCTCCCAAAAATAAGCATGGTTATTATAGGATACATCTAGAAGCTCCTGACTGTCTTGCTGTGCCATTACGAGGTTGATTTAACCTCGACATGAGATTACTGTAGATACCTTACTGTACTCACTACTGTAGACTTACATCTTGTCAATGCTCTATCCATTTTCCGATTGATCCTTGTGAAAAACTTCAATTTCTTTGCCGGGGGCTTCTCGCCTTCACCAATTATTCCACCTTCTTCCAACCCTATTACAGGTTTGGAGGAGGACATTTTCTGAAAATATATCAATTTTAGTTTAGATTTACAAAAATTGAAGAAACTTAAACAAAACAGCAAAAATAAGAATCTCAATATTTCATCTCAATATTTTTAAGTTCAAAATTGAACGAATTGAAAAACTAAACAAGAAATCAAAAAGAAGTAGAAGTGGTGATAATGTCTTCTTGTTGACACCGTCTTGAAGAAAAGAAGAAGAAGAAGAAAACGAAGAAATGATAATAATATAAACAAGCGATAAAGTAGGTAGCGAGAACAAACAGGGGGAAAAAAGAGAATGAATTTCGTCTTTTTATGATGACCTTGGTCAACTGGGATGGGTTGGAAAAGGGAAGTAGAGGACAGAGAAGTATGAGAACGGAGGAGATATGACTGATGTGAAGACCGGGAGTGGTTTCGGTTGATGAGAATTATGGGAACAAACATCTTTTCAAATCTAGTCTAGTCCATATCCTGGTAGTGCGCTGCTCAAAAAAAAGGATTGCATCGACCGGGAATCGAACCCGGGCCGCCCGCGTGGCAGGCGAGCATTCTACCACTGAACCACCGATGCGATTAAATCATCTGAAGTTCGGGGAAAAGACAATAAAAGCGCTTATCAGTTTGATTACCAGTTTGTCGACAAACACTGATAAAATGTGTTCTTGTTTGGTCAGAGAAAAAAGAGAGAAAAGACAATATTGTGTTTCAAATTTCGCTGGTTATGTAGGGATTGAAACGCTTTTTTTCTCGAGATATATTTAGATTTGAGATTTCAGAAGACTTTCAGAAGCTTTTAGAGCTATCAGCTTATAATAATTAATGACAAACATTATAAGCTTTCAAACTAAAATACCCCGAAGGTTCTGAATTTCTATAATGTTTTGAAAGTTCATATCAGAAATCTTGTGAATAATGAACCAAATATTGATCATAAATTTTCACTTGGCAGGTGAAAACTTCCATCCTGATTAACCATTTAGTTCTTTGCTAATAACTTCTTTTTTCCGTCTTGATCATTCAGTCACATTCAAAATGAGCAATTACCTAAACATTGATTTTGAGGTTCCTTATCATTTGATTAATCACTATTATATTTCTGGAACTATTGCATTCTTTTTAAACCTACTTGTTGTCTATCTCATACTGTTCCATAATGGGAAGCTGGATTCTTTTCGGTTTTATCTTTTGGCTTTTCAGGTAAGTCGTGTCCACTTTTTCGAATTTCTGTCCTCGATTTCAGTTAACATGTATTGTATCTGACCTAAATATTACTGTCCTAATGCAACCTATTGGATTGTTTCCAATATGTGCCGGTTACTGTAATGGCATACTGTCAAGAGTATTTTCATGGTCATCACATACCCTTATGTCCTTGTTAACTTTACTTTTGAGCGGTCAAATTGAAGTTCTCACAATTTGTTTTTTGAGAAAATATAAAGCTATCATGAGATTGAAAAGTTTTTCAAAATCATCTGACACTACTTATTATTTGGTTTATATATTATGTATGTCATATTCGTTTTCAATTGCAATCGCATTTTATGCAAGTGGTGTAAGCAAAGAAGAGCAATATAGGGATATAGAGCAGGTTGGTATTCCAGGGGTGCTACCCTTAATCAGAACTGGACGAATCAGAACTGGACGAATCAGAACTGAACTTCATAAGAACCGAAGGTTTAAGAACTGCCCCGAACAAGAACTGTTTTTATTTGTATAGTTCTAAGTCGACCAGTTCTGATTACTGAGTCAAGTGTCAATAAGAAATATATTTCAGTTTTACCCTGAATACATTTCCAATTTTCGAAATCTTCGAGAATTCCATTATTGTATTCTTAATTCGGCACTGATAATATTCTTCATTTTGGTAGTTTTTGGAACTGCCAAGACTACTTTATTAGTATCTTTTCTAGTTATTCGAATGTATAGAACGTTGAAAGAAAAGCATAATAATGTGTCAATAAAAACACTTTCAAGACATAGAACTGCTTTGAGGAGTTTGATTATGCAGGTGAGAAATCGTGTGACGTCAATCCAGGTGAAATTTGTAAACTTTCGAAAGTATCTTGAATCATACCATTTTGATTTTAAAAAAATGCAAATGACTTTCAGTTTTTGACAACTCCGATGTCGTTTCTCCCGGCATTCATAACTCTAATAACTACACTTTTCCCAATGTACTATTCTCAATGTAGGCTTCTTTTTCTGATTTTCAGTAGACTATGCATTTTCAGACATTTCCTGGCTAGCACTTGTTGTTGCTACCACCCATTCTATTGCCAATTCTACTGTTGTCATTTTGACATTTCCAGAATTTCGAAAGGCTTTGTCGTGTTGGAGGAAGAAGGAAAGAAAGTTAGTTTATAATTTGTAGTTTTGAATCCAGGGGATATGTTTTCAGAGTGTCCATATTTGTATCTGTAAAATATTCAACTGTTGGGTTTTGAAAATCACTGGATGCTCATATGGTTTTATGGACATGTGTTGCACTAAATATTGTATTGGTGAATAAAATAATTATTGATACCTTGTCCTATCATTGAACCCTTCAAAATTATATTTAATTTGTTCAATTTTCGACAAATTGGAGCATGCATAAGCGAAAATGCATAATAAACCCTCGTTTGACACTTCAAGAAATTTGAACATTTGTGGTCCGTGATAGGTTGGCTTTTTTCCGAACCTTTATATCTCGGCTGGAATTAAAGATACAAAAAAGTGGCCAACTGATAAAATGTGCAAAATTTTATAGTCAATATTTTGTTAGTTGATTACTTATTGATATCACTCATTCTAGCTGAGTTATGCAGATTCGCGTAGCGCGCATTTCTTTCCGGCCAACCTATTATTTTAAGACAGAAGGTTCATCTGTTCTGAGAACTTTTTCGTAGAGAGTCTGTTGCAAAAACCAAATTCAGCTATGTAACCAGCGTGTTTTTGGTCATTCGTCAGATAATCTGGGAGCTGGAAATGGCCAAAAACCTCAACTTACAATACCCATTTTTATCTAGTGAATAGTTCTAAAAACCATTTCCTATCATGGAATTCTCAAGTGCGAATTCAAGCTTTTACACATGATTTATCATCGATTTATTATCAGTTTGTCAAAATAAATAATCAGTTCAAATATATAAAAGCAAAATAGATAGTACCAATTTTCAGTGATACTGTGAAATTGAAGAAAACAAGTGAGAGTGTGGTGGGGAATGAATTGGCTGTTGAAGATACCGTAACCATTACGGTAAGCTGGCGGAAAGTTCTTGAAAAAAAATGTTTGAAGGAAATATAAAGCATGAAATGATGGGAGCGAAGGAGGTTTTTAATTCAAGGAAATGATAACGTAGAAATTCAATTTAGTTCAAAAGTTGGGAACAACGAAGAAGTGGATAATAGCCAAAGAGGTTTTAGATATAATACAAAAAAAAGTTGGTAGAGGAACATGATAGTTTTTTTAAACAAGAAGATTTGATTATATTTTGAATGGAAGAAAGAAGAATGAAGAATAACAACCACATCACTATCGTGAGTAGGGTGGGAAAGTGCGCTCTAATGAGAAACTCATTTCGCGGCTTATCCTAATGCAAAAAGTTGAATACTCAGCTCAGGCAACCAAATTTCTCATTAGAGCGCATTTTCCTACCACATTCCCGATAGTGATGTGTACAATTTGAGAGCAGAACAAGACACTCTTTATGAATCGGTACTCCGTGGGGTTTGACTTGCAATCGAAGAATCGTTTGAGTTAGATGACTCATTGCGAAGTCTCGACAGATTTCTTGAATTTCTAAGAGACAAATTCTCAAACAAATCCTCCAAATTATCGTATCGATCGAATTCAATGACAACATCAAAGAGAGCTCTTCTTAAATCATAAGTTCTATTCGGTGATCTTCGAACAATTCGAGTGGCTTGTTCGAAAATTTGTGACAAGTCTGAATTGAATTCTTGATCTCCTTCCACGAATGTTGGTTCCTGAAGAAGTAACGGATTATACTTTTGTAAAGCAAAGTCTAAATGACATACCAAATACCCTTCCATCCCCGCTTCAGCTGGAAGGCTTGCACGTCTTCTTTTTGATGCTTTTGGAGTGTCTCCTAGAGAGTGTGTGACGAGTGGTTTGGCAGGTGGAAGGCGCTCCACTTGAATGTCTTCGTAGTTTTCGACAGCCTCGTAGTGACGAGGTGGAGATTGGTGTGCTGAAAATATTAACAATGACATATCATTTTAGATATTACATATTTGCGGAAAGCTGACTAATCGGTTTAAAGACGCAGCGCTAAATGCCGATCGGGTTTTTCATGCTTACAGTTACTTTCATAGTCACCGTATCCGCGATAAGACCCGACCGACATTTAGCACTGCGCCTTTAAACCGAGG
The DNA here is from genome assembly GCA_963572265.1 of Caenorhabditis doughertyi. Classification (NCBI taxonomy): domain Eukaryota; kingdom Metazoa; phylum Nematoda; class Chromadorea; order Rhabditida; family Rhabditidae; genus Caenorhabditis; species Caenorhabditis doughertyi. The sequence goes on from OY751554.1 coordinate 13,464,845, forward strand.
TGTCAACCATCCGCGGTTCTGCTTTTGACCAAACATAAGAGACATTCTCGAGACATTGGAATCATCCTTCTACCTGAACTGCTGACAGATCTTTACTTCAGGCATTCAGTTATTTTCGATCTGAACTGCCTGAATCAGAGCTCTGACTAAAGAAGAACCGGGTAAGTCAGAACTGACAAAAAGCGAGCTGACTTTATAAGAATGAGCTCTTGAAATTTATCTTTAGAGAGCTGACCGAGTTGGAAAAAAAATTTGCAAAGGCTTTTTGGGCGTTTCGAAGTTAATATTGCATGTTTGATAGGCAACTCATACGGTTCTGACGCACAGGTTTTCCAACTTTCTCACGAAGCTTTTAGTAAAACAACTCACCTCTTCTATTGTAATGTTCCGGTTTAATCAATGCATTCAATCTGAAATCATTCTCGGGGGGTGGAGAATGGTGGAGAATCTCTTCTGCGACAGCTTCCGGAACATCGCTGGAAATGTTATCGTTTGGGTTTTTTTTTCAAGTTTAAGTATTCCATTTGTGGATTTCATTCAGCTAACAATCTGCTAGCTCAATTGTCAAAAAGCAACTCACTCAGCAATAACAATATTGGCGTCTCTTCTAACTTCTTCTACATCAATATCTTCATGATCCGATGGTTCGTCATCCGGAACATCGAACATAATATGATTTCCTTGTTCATCTCTTGTCATCTTCTGACGTGCTTGCTTTTCCCATTTTTGTGTCATTTCACGTTGGAATCGAATGTATGGATACAGGTCCCATTTCCACAAATACTCTTCCAATTGAGTAATGTTCAATCCTTTTCTGCAGATTCCTTCACGCAATTTGGTTCGAAGAGTGTCTCTTGCCACTTTGAAGATTGAACGAATTTGGGCAACTGCAAAGAATTACGATTGAAAAAAGCTGGTTCCAGTTCCAAGACCATGAATAAACCACTTTCCAACTCATAGCTCATCAAGGAAAAAACAACTCACGAGTCAAAATTTTTCCATTTCGTCTATAAACTCCAAGTGCCACTTGAGGATAAAACTTGTGTTTTTGCACTGAACTATTACACTTCCAGATTTCTGGAAGTTTTTCGATTTCCGACAAAACAATCTTTTTCGAAAGGACACTTCTGACGTCAGAATCATCGTTTGGCCCTGATTCGTTGATTTTCTCAAAATACTCTTCAATTGTCATTTGTCGCTTTGGATGATAGTCTGGAAGTATTGCGAGCTTCACTTTTTTCATTGATTTTGGTGTTTGTTTCCATAATGGAAGTTGTTCTTCTGTTTTGATGACGCCGTTCAACATCATTCTGAAAATGGATTCGTTTTATTGTGGCGTGGAAAGGGAAAGGTGATAGCGGAAATGATAAATGATAAGGTTCTTAGAACAGTGTGCAAGAATGAAAGGAGAAAAATGGAAAGAATTAACCCTTTAGAGTTCAATTTTTATAAAAACTATGGGCTCTTGTACTATCTTTTGAGGCGGTAGGACGTTCCAGAACCGTGTCCCGTTTCAGAACTGACGATTTCATTTTCAAGTGGGTATTTCGCTGTTCTCATACGGAACAGTTCTAATAAGAAACATTTCTTATCCGGGACAGTTCAAAAAGAGGCAGTTCTGATATGTTCAAAGGTCTAATACGGGAAAGTACTGAAACGGATGCCGCCTCTTTTGAAAAACAAAACAATTCTCGAGAATGTACAGGAAAAAATAAGAGGAAACAATGTGTTTTCTCTATCAAGAAAACATAAGGCAACACCAGTCAGTCCTACAACTAAAGGAGAGAAATAATTGAACAGTGGAGAGGGGAAAGAGAAAAAAGGGTAGCAGCGTTGCAGCAAATGTGGAAAGAAGTGGTAGGAGTGAGACGATGAGAGAAGGTCAGCGAAGGAAGGTGGAACAGATGATGAAGAAGAAGAAGAAGAAGAGAGAGAGTTAGGGGAAGAAGAAGGTAAGTAGGTTGGGCTGGTTTGATGGAGGCAGGCGATCGGATTGGGTACGTACCATCGAAAAGAAGGAACAGTCTCACAAGGGTGTACTTTGTACCTGAAAGAGAGGGAGAGAGAAAGAGAGAATGTCTTAAGGGGGCAATGGATGGTCTACGTCAAAGAGCTAAGAGCTAAACAGCTCAAAATTCTTATCTTTAGAACTTGGAATTCAAGCGAGTGCTTCAGTGTTCTCTAGATGTTCCAAGGCTCGTCATACACAATCAATACTAGCTAAAAGTCCATCCCATGAATGTCATGGGAGTACTCCATGAACTTTGGTTCCAGAAAAACTGAATCTCAAAGCTTAAAAGAGCCTTATTTTAAGCTTTCAGCATTGCAAATGCCACTAGAACACAAAATTAATTGGAAGCACAAACAAAAACAAACACAACGCGCAACTTCAGAATGCGTAAGCCCGAAAAAGCTTGAAAAGGAAGGCCTGAAAACGATTCGTCTTGGCCGTTCTCAGAAACTGAACCATTGACATAGACCACAACCTATCGAACGGACACCTTTCGTTCGTCGTACTGCCAACCCAATTATCCAATGTATCAAGATAGGTAACATGACAGATGTGTCTCTCTCCCAAACCATCTCCTCTTCTTTTTTCTCATTACCACTCCCCCGGACAATAGCCAATTGGTCAATCTCCATCCCATCTAAATGAACCGTAAGGCCCAGTCTCCCCCATGGGATTAACGTCCTATTCCCAGCACGATAAAGAGGACCCTCCAATTCGATGCGTGCAGGCGGACCAGAAAGACTAGGAACAGAAAACGGGGTTGTTGAGAAGGGAAGGCAGAGCCGTACGGGCAAACATGCAACAAAGGGAAAGAAGGTGATGCGGTGACTCGACAGCTGAGAGAGACACAAACATATGGGGGTTAGGTAGAAGATGTCGGGGACAGAACGGAGAGCGTTGGTTAGCATTGGACATAGGAGAAGACAAGAAGAGACTGTTGAGACCTGACAGGACATAGGATGATGTGGACAGAAGGTGCTACGAGCGAGTATAAGAGAAAATCGCATAGCGAGTACGCTGAAGATGTTTCTGATAGAATAGAGAACGTTAGAGCAAAATAAGATTATCAGTGTAGTTACAAACTCATCATGAGAGTGTTAGCTGCACTTCTCAAGTTATAAACCTCGCCCAGAACAAGGAATTTCAGTTTGTTGTCAGCTAACAGAACGTTTGGTAGACGCTTTGCTAATTCATCTCATTATGATAGGCTATGTCCCAGTTTAGATATGCATGCTATTATTAGGAAAGAAATGAGCGCTGGAAGTTTACGAATCTGCATATCTCAGCTAGAGTGAGCGATTTCAAAAAGTAATTAACTAACAAAATGTTGACCGTGAGTTTTTTCGCATTTTACCAGTTGACCTTTTTTTGTATCTTTTATTCCAGCCGAGATATACAGATTCGAAAACAGGTTCATCGCGCATTTCTTTCCGGCCAAACTAATAGATAACACCCTTCACGTTTTGGATAGCCTAGCTTTCAATAAACTGCACTTTTTTGAAGTGTTAATCGCTTGATACAACATTACACGTCATCTTTACAACCCTCTTGAACAATCATCATCTTTCTTAATCCTCTTTTTTCACCCGCAATATGTCCTTAAAGTCTCTTCATACGAGACAAGGAGGTAACGTATTAGTGCTGACCTCTCTAGACATTCCTTTCCCTTCTTTTCTTAGACACGTAAAACTGTTGAGGACCAAACACGCCAACGAACGACCAGGAAAAAAGGTAGAAGACACTCAGCGAATGCGATAGAGAAATGTATTGAGGTCAGGCGGAAGATGTTGGAGACAAGACAAATCGAATAGCGTTCTCGGTAAAAACCCGCATCAGGCACGCGGCATTGACATACCAGGCGCGCGTAGAGTGCTGATCAGGTTCAGAGTTGTTGTGTGGATGCTGCGAACGTGCTGCGTGAAAGCGGCATAGGTGTTGCCCTTGTGTCTGCTTATCGCGCCGCCTTACCCCCGTTCTTGCGATTTGACAAAACAACAACTTCTAGAATCAAAGCAATTTATATTACACTGAACTAGTGACATTAAAAAGGTTCAAAAAATAAACAAAGTAAAAATGAAACTGAAAAAAATCACTTAGGAGTTTGATGGTGAATCGTTGCACTGTCCTCCGGTAGTAGTACTTCTCGGCTCGTTTCCCAGTGAGTGACGCTGACTATGCTTCGATCTGAAGTTTGAAAGTAACGCTCAGCTAAACTTATCAAATTCTAACTCACTTTCTTGAAATTCCGATTCCAGCTGTAAATCGTGAAGTTTTGCTGCGCTCCAATAGTCGAGCTACTGGAAGAAGAAAGTAAAGTTAAAAACTTATAATCTTCTCTATCAGACAAAAATGAGACGTAAGAAGACGTTTTTGATATATCTGGGAGTAATTTCAAAATTCAATATTAGTATATCGATAGGAATACTCAAAAACATTGGTAGAAAATAAAAACTCATAAATACGCAAAAAAAAACAAAACAATAAATCTTGTTTTTGCAATAGAGCGCGTTGAAAAAAATGATAAATGCTGCGGAAGTGTTGCTGACTTGCGGAGGGCATACTGCGGTAATGCTGCGAGTTCCACTAGGTGGCAGAAGCACATGCAAGATGTTGCTGGTGTGTTGCTAAACTGCTGTTATCTCATTCACTTGTTGCTCAAGTGTTGCTGTTATTCATCCCACATGGTAGAAACTTGAACATGCGGTATGCGTGATGTCTACCTGACGCTTGCCTGCTGCTCAAGGCCTAGATGCTGCGCGCCTGATGCGGGGTTTTGCCGAGTTAGACGAGCTCATAGATGCGATTCGCAGTCACACTCCTAGGATAGATGTATAAGCGAGGAACACAAGAAAAAAGAGAAATACGTTTCCATTAGCGAAGGGATTCGCGAGCTATTGAGAAGAAAAGAAAAAGGGCTTTCAGTAAAGTTTGATGATCATTGACCAAAAAGCACTTTGCTCACAAGCGTTATTCGTGGGAAGCTTGAAAACATTTTATGTTATGAAATGTTTGAAGTTTTCCTAGTTTTATTAGTTCTATAATCTTTCTTTTCTGGCTGAGATGTGATAGTAAGTGTTAAAAGACTCTCATAATGAGTTTTCGATGTTCTCGAGCGACTTCGCAAAGGACTGGTTTATGAACAGCTGACCAAAAATGGAATTTGTTTAGAATTAACGCCAAGTTCTTTGATCCCGTATTTGTTCGTTTGAAAGACCAACGGTGTGATATAGAAATGTTTTATTTAGATAGGAGTGTGAAATAGAATAGCATGAGCTGAGCTCGCAGCAGGTGAGCAATGGGGATGGGTTATTTGGCACTTTCATAGAGAGAATAAGAGACCATAGTATTGCTCAATGAATACTCCTGAGATCAGAAGTAACTCATTCTCGCATACGCGTTTTAGTGATGTTCGTTGAGAACAGAAATGCCTTTTCTGACTTTCGAAAATGGCCGAACAGAATTCTCTAGACTAGAGTGTGAGGTAATAAAAAACGAACAACTAGTTAAATGTGCATTATTGAAACCTAGATGAGATGGATTTCCCAGCGTGTCATTCGTTAACATTTTGACTCCACAGGCTCTCTCATGAAAGCTTCTGCTATGTAACTTTTTGTAGACTACTATCGATAAAGATTCTTATTTACTCAGCTTTCTAGTTGTGCTCCCTGTGCTATCAGTGTTTCTTAAAGTTGCTTGATAAAAGCACTGGCGCCCTACTGCATCGTTTTACTACAGCTGTGTCAGCAATAACGCATGACAAAACGCGTTAAATATCTGTTATAAAACACATGACCTCGATTGCAGTTAACAGAGCAAGCTTAACAGAGCAAGCTGGATTTCCAATGAACTTCTGTTCTGCAGCTGTTCCCATCTGCTGAGGCTGAGCATCAAAATTGATTTATTACATCATACATTTGGTCAGTGACTAACAGCAGGCCAAGCCAACAACGCTCTCAAAGAGAACGAAACGATGAAAAAGCGTCCCTCTCTGCGTTTCTTCAACAAGCTTTTTTTTGTTTGAAGCCGCCAGCGCCATTTCTATCTTTCTCTAACTTTCTCTGTCTCTTTCGTATAGTGGATGGAGAACGGGGGAAAATGCGTCAACATCAGCAGCTGCATTGGTCATGTGAGAAGGCAAGAACGAGTTTTGTTTGGAGGGAGAAGGAAAATGTGAATAGCAGGGATTGCAGGAATGTACGCAAACACCAGGAGAGAATTCTGACTACCGTAATCGAATTCTGTGGAAAAAAGTTGCTAAAAGATAGGGGAAGGAAATAGGGAATTCCAGAACACTTGTGGAGATTTCCAGATAGTTTCAGATGCTAGATTTGGTCGGTTTGTAAATCCATTAGGCACCGTTGAGGATTTTCGAAAATCCCTATACGTTTTCAGACAAATTTCAGTTTCAGACGTTTCCTACTTTCAGATGCTAGCTTTTGTCATTTTGCAAGAAATTTTTGGGCGTTCCATGACATTTCCAGTCATTTTCAGTTACAGGTTTTCCAGATATTGATTGTTTCACTTTGTGCATTCATGTGGCACTGATTTCCAGACACTTTCTAATAATTTTTCGTTTGTTACTTCACTTATTGCACTTCAAAACTTTCGATCGATTGAAAAAAAGTATAATTTATTGTAACTAATCCAAAGCATGACAAACTGCAAGTAAAGTAAAAAAATGAAAAAAATAATATTAATGAGATCCTAAAATTTTCTTTAATTCTTCTCATATAAATCCTTATACAAATCTTTCACATTCCTGTATTCCTTTTGATCAAAAGCCAGAACAGTATCAAACAGTGCTTTCCGTAGCAAACGAACTTTTTCCGGTTGTTCTCTGGCTATCCGGGTGGCTTGGTATGCAATTTGGGACATTTCCCTTTCAAAGTCCACTGCTGCTGTCATCTGGAAAACATATATGTATAGAGAAAAAGTTGTTAAAGAGGTAGTGTAGGTTGAGGAGAGACGCCGACAATAAACAAACTTACCGACGAACTTGACGGGGAGCAGCTTTGATCAGAATTCACATTTGGTTTCAATAACTTTTGTGGCTGGTGAGAGGGATTGAATGATTGTTGTGGTGGTGGTGGGAATACTGGAGATGATGATGATTCCTCATTTTGATATACATCTTGGAAACCATATTCTCTTTTTCTTGAATTATAATATTCTGGATCCGGCACTGATCCAACAAATTCAGTCAGCTCAGTTTTTATAAAATCAAGTTGACCTGAAGAAGATGGGGTGTTTCTGAAAATTTTCGAGTTGAAAGAAGTTGAAAAACAATCAAAACGCTTACGATTCTGGTGGTGGTGGATTATCCCAAATGATATCATCATCATCGTCATAATTTCTCTCTTCAACAACAATATCATCAAGATTATCTTCCAGTGGGGCTTCAACAACTGGGAGCTCATAACCTCCTCCTTCGAACATTCTAGCCCTCTTATTTTTCAATGCACGAAGGGATTCCATTTCTAAAAGAAAGTCAGATGAGGATTAAAGATTTTGAAAAAAAAAAAACTTACCATCAATAGCATGAATTTCTTTCAACAGATCCAATTCCCAACTTTTAGTGTAATCCCGATAGTGCCTAATATAAGGGTAGAAGTCCCATGTCCACATGTATTGTTCCACTTGCATTGGGGTTAATCTCTTCTTTACAACAGCCATTCTCAATCGGTTACGAAGGTTGTCCTTGGCACATTTGTGAATTGTTTTGATAGAGGCCACTGAAAATATGAACTATAGATTAAGAATAAAACAGCTAGGTGTTTAAACTTACATGATAACAAAATTCCGGTTCTTTTAAAAGTCTCCACGGCAACTGCTGGAAATCCTTTTTGAATTGCCGCACTACTCCTTGTACACCAGATTTCGGGCCGTTGGGCTATCTCATTTAATACCACTTTTTTCAAAATATCATTATTCAAATCGAGCTCGTCGAATGGATAATCTGGATCTCGAGCGACTTTCCAATACTTTTCAATTGGGAAATTTCGAGAATTGTCTGGTTCCGGAAGAGGGGGAATCTTGAATGGAGGAGGCAATTTGTAGAGAGGAATTCGGATGGAGAGATTGTCTGGGGGTGCCATTTTGATAGAGGGAAGGTCTGGAAAAAGTACTTAAGTATGGATTTTTTAAAAGTTGTTAAGACTAGGAGGAGAGTACGTGAAACGGAGAGACTTTCTCAAAAACGTGATCGAATTAGAAAAGTGCACAAGTGAGAGACTTAGAGAAAATATGCTCTTATCTGGATCAAATGATAAGATCTAGTGTAAGAAAAAGTGACTTGGAGAGAGGAAAGAGCTTTGAGAGGGAGAGAGTATGCACGAGGAAGAGACGCAGAGAAAGGTTTGGCTCTGCGTCTCTCATGTATGCACACTTTCTAACCTTGGGGAGGGCGGAGTGAGGAGGTATTGTGAGTTGAGCAAACATATACACGAACTGCAAGTACTACAAACACTACAAACTACAAGGTCCTCCCAACAATAACATTACAAACTCCATAGCGTGACCTTTTCGGCATTGCGCACCCACAGCACGCAAAACACGTGATGTGGAAAAGAAAACGTCGTATGACGAAACCCCCCGATCGATACGATGTAAAGTAGAGCGAGCGAGGGGTTGGCGAAACGAAGAAGAAGAAGAGGAGGGGAGTGTGTCCTCGAGCGAACTAACAACCCTCCAAAAACGAGAAGAGAATCGTGAAGGACAGATGGAGGAGAAGCAGGCAAATACTACTATAGCAGGGGAAGGCTTCCTCTCTCTCTTTTCCTATTCTTTCTCATTTCTCTTTCTCTAATCTCTCTTCACTTCCCCTTCTATTTCTTCTCTTCCCTCCGTACTCAGTCGAATTGCTGATGATTGCGCCGACGCGGCCTCTCCAAATGATGTTGACAGAAGGCAAAGAGAGGAGGAGGGAGAGTGGACGGAAAGAGGATTGCCTTCCATTTTCTCGCCGGGCGAGGTCGTCTTGAATGAGGGGGTTGGTGAATGAAAGGAGAGACAAGGTTGTTGGCTTAGCGAACAGAAAGGGAGGGGGGAATTGTATGAGAAAGAGTGCGTGTGGTGTCACGCTATGCTGGCTCGCAATGATGGGAATGTAATTACACTTTAGTATGAATACATGGATTTGGCGGGGAAACAATTTCATATACAGCTGAGGTTCAAGATTTCAGAACATTACAAAGAAGGATACTTTCAATCAAACAACATCTTTAATTCAGAATAGTGTCTCTTAGCGTACAGAAATTGTGACATCTGCTGCGTTGCAACGACAATTGACCTTCACATGTCATGGTTACCAATAGAGCACATTTGTTCTTTTATAGAATTCAAATTGCGGACTACCTACTCTTACGATTAAACAGAAAGTTGTCCTGTTTGAAAGTGTGCAGTAGAGCGCATTTGCACATTTCCGAAATTCAAACTGCTGGCTTCTATCTAACCAATTAATTGAATATGATCTTTTTTCCCAACACTACCCCACAAAACAAACATTGAAACAAAAGGTCAAAAGAATTGCATCGACCGGGAATCGAACCCGGGCCGCCCGCGTGGCAGGCGAGCATTCTACCACTGAACCACCGATGCGATGAAATCATCTGATGTTAAAAGACAACAAAACCGCTTATCAGTTTGATTACCAGTTTCATGATAGTATTGTTTACACTGGTCAATTCGGCTAGTTTCTCTCTTCTCTTTTCTTTATCGATAAGATCAATTCGAAGCATCGGTGGTTCAGTGGTAGAATGCTCGCCTGCCACGCGGGCGGCCCGGGTTCGATTCCCGGTCGATGCAACTCTTTTTGTCTTGAATTTCATTATTTACTTTGTTTTTGTTGAGTAGTATATAGAAGGCATATTCTAGTACCTGGCTAGCTTGTAAACCATGATTTGAATGTTAGAAAACAGCAAGTGCGCTCTATTGGTAATTCAGGGGGTTTGAATGCCAACTGTCCACGCAAAACAAAAGGTGTATTTAACCTTTATTAAATCTAGATGAAAAACATTTATTTAAAAAAAAAAGAGTTAAAAATACAAAAAACATATAATTATTGAAGATTAAACTGATGATTTTGACGAGTCCTTCGCAGTTGGCTCCACTTTCCTCTGATACAGATGAGATGTCACCAGTTCTTTTTTCGGCAGACCCTTCCTTATCAATTGGAGCTTCATCTAGGCTTTTTGATTCATTTGTATTTGGGACAAGTGAGAAGTTTCCATTTGTGCTCGGTTGAGAAGTGTGGGTTTCTAGCTCAGGAGACTGGATGGATAGAGAAGACTGGAGTAGTTTGAATTGCTCCAGACGCCTCTGTATTTTTCTTTTCCGTTTCCACTTCCAGGTACGCCTTCTTCTCCAGCCACCCAGTCCGTCTCGAACATCGATCCGGAAGAAAAGCGATTTGGAAATCGATTGCATCTTGCATCAACTCTCTGCATTTGATCAATGTCGACGGCAACTCTCGTTCATTTTTCTCCAGAAATCTGATGATGAACGGCACATTCTCGTTACGAAGTTTTATGATCATTGGATCAATCGCAAAGTTGATCGAGTCCTGAAAGTTGTTCTCTAATACAGGATATAATCTTAAAACGGAGACTTACTCTTCTCTTATGGACTTCGTGTTGAAAAACATTCTCATGTCGAAGGATGGTCGATTTGTTTATTGCGAACTGAGCCAATTGTTCCGTTCCAACGAAGAACATGAGATAATCCGGGAGTCCCTGAAAGAAAAGAATGAGGTTTAATTTCTTTGAAACTATAGTCTTACTTGAATGAGTCGCTTCCTCTCTTCTATCTTCTCCTTTATCAAGTCAGCCCGAAGAGCTTGTAAGCTCTGGCTTCATCCCAAAGAATGACTTCTTCTCTGTCACTGTATGGAATTTGGGAATCGTCCTTTTCTAGCTCCAGTAGTTGTGCTAGGAGATCTGGATCTTTGTCCCACGTGAAGATTCCCTCGAAAATGTCCATTCTTCATCGTCTTGTTTCGGTTTGAATGAAACATTGGAAGTTGTTGATGGTGTTATCATTGACTTCAAAGCGTCTTCCTCTCACACAGAATACTGGCGACGGATTCTGAAACTGAACAATTCTTGAACAAGCTATGAATAAGTTGGCACATTTTGGCCATTTTCTGATCAATCTTTAATAGAAATATCATTATTTTCAAACTTTAAAAAACCTACCCTCCACTGTCTCCCTTTTATCCAACGGCCCTTTTTCGGTTTGATTGTCTTTTATCTGCAATAATTCTTTTTTACTTTCCTCTTTTTTTTTAAATCAAAGCTCAATTTTTTTCAAAAATCTGTGGGAATTCGAAAATTTCAATAAAGTTCGAAAAAAAAAGAAAATTTGAAAAAATTTTTCAAAAAACTTTCAAATTTGAGGGTAGGTCAAAATTTTTCCTGGAAACTTCAGCTTAATTTTGAACAATGTGAGTCTAGAATTTCTTTTTCTTTGCAATCCAATCTTTTGTGCCATGAAATCAACTCGTCAAAATCAAAATATATTTATATTCTCACAGAAAAAAGTGTTCATCATTTACAGGGAAAAAGAGCAATAAAGTGATGGATGGATTATCACAGAAGAAAAATGACATAGATTGAAGTTTTAATTCCAAAAAAGAAAACCCCCAATTGGAATTATGCTAATTTGGATAATAGAAATATGGTAGAAAAATAAAGCATGGCATGCAAAAAACTGTGTGTGTCAATGGAGGCACAAATAATTTATTTAATCTTTGGAGTCGTTGTGGAATTCGATGCTTCTTCTGTGGTTATCGTCGTCGTCTTCTCCTCAATTTTTGTAGGCGTTGTAGCTTTTGTAGTTGCCGAGGCTACCGTTGTATTTGCAGGCTTCAAATCCACTTTTTCGTCTTTTGTTTCACTTGTTGAGACGACTGGAGTGGTTTCATTTTTCGACGATTCTGGCTTCTCTTTTGACTCCACTTCTGCAGAATCTCTCTTTTTATCCGTTTTTGTGGTTGTGGTAGTTGCAGGAGATGCCATTTTGGTTGTCTTAAAAGAGTAAGGGTTACTGTATGCTCACTTTTTGAAAGTCAAACCTCCAAATTCAATATCATATTCGGTGCTTCTGGTTTCTCTGTTCCATTTCCTCCGGGCGCTGGTGACGTCATCATCGTGGCATTCTGAATCATTGCGATAGTTGTTGTATCCACTGAAGGTGTCACATCTTTAGCTGGATGCATTGCGTCGAAGTAGAATTCCTGAAATAAAAAGATGTTTGTGTTGTAGCATTTAACAGAAAGAGAATAGGGTGCAATACACATTTATTTATCGGTTTTCAGAAAAATCCCAAAAGAAAACATAAATTAGATTATACAAATAAGAGACAGTTAGAAGTTGAGAAACAAAGGTTGCATTACAGACTCAACGGGGTCACAGTGTGCATTGAATCAAAGAAATAAACCTTGAAAGTGAATGCCAGAAGGAAGTGAAGGACGACGACAGTGGCGACTGTTCCGATGGCAACCTGTAACATATTTGAATAAGGAAAGTCATTGTTTTAAATCTCTTACCATTTTATTCACATCATTCTTGACAGCTGGCCAAATGGCACGAGCCAAAACAGTTCCCGAGAGACTGACAGAGGCAAAGATCAGTGCCCAACGGAACCATCCCATGTTGATAATCCAGAGAAACTGAAATCAAAAGAAATCTATGAGAAACATCTCGTTTCTAGCTTACAGTGACAGGAATGAAGATAGCCAACGAGTATCCATAAAGACAGACAAGATCTACATACGGATGAAGCATTTCACTTCGACGATTCCACAAAAGACCGTAGAGAAGAAGTGGGACGATGACAACGTAGAGGAAGATCAGTGTTGAGGCGGAGGTGACCATTCGGAAATCTGATCCATATGATCCTTTCGCTCCATCATTCTCAATAAATTGTGCCAAATTTCCAAAGATTCCAATCGAGAAAACAAGAGTTACAGAGACCCAGAATGGTCCCCATAAGTCTGGAATTGGTTGGAGAAAGTCTTGAATGTAGTTGCGATGTGTCGGCACAACACTATTCAAAAGGCGTTTGACGACTTGATCAGTTTCGACATCGAAAAACTGTTGATAATATTCGAAAGAGAATAAATTTCCTTTTCGGGTCGATGTGCTTGATTGAGTATCATCGAATACTCCTCCAGAAGGTGCTGATGAGGAGGCACCCGAATTGACTAGCTGAAAATGTATCTGTTGATTTCATTATTTGATATTTTTGGTTGAAAATGCTCCCATTTTCTATTTCGTTCTTGCAGAAAACTTACATTATTACGATCACCAATATTTCCACCAAAAGCGCCAGACTGATCGTTCGTTGAGTTCACATTATCGAAATCTGAAATCAATTGACTTTTTCAATAGAAATAAGCTCAGTTTTCAGTGTAATCCCATCTCTAACCAAGCTGAATATCCGTCCACTTGGTAGGATCCATAGTTTTTGAGACGTGAAAACGAAGAAATAATTTTTAAAAACTCACTTTGAAAATTCAAATCCATTGTGACGATGCCACGTCAAACGTGGAAATCTGCTTTAGATTAAAAAATTTAATTCAGAGAACACGTCGAAAACAGTATTGAAAAACTTATCGGTATAAAAACCAATTCTCAAACTTCAGAAGAAAAAACAACGAGAAGAAGGTAAAATTTCTTTTAGAAAACAACAGACAAAATGATATTTTGGTATCGATATTTAAGTAAAGAAAGAAACAAAGAACCGCGTGTCGGAAATACGTTGAGATTTGAGGAAATTTTAGAAATCGGGACAAATTTAACAGAGTAGATGGGAACATTGAATTGGTAAATATAAGTGAAACAGCTATTTTTGCGAGAAAAAATTGGGAAAAGGAATTAGTTATTTAACAAAACTAAAACAATTTGAAGGGATTCTATCTCCTATATCTATCCCTCGAACGACTTCTTCTTCTATCCTTCTCTCTGCGCCTCTCATCATCGCGTCGTCTATCGCCACGTGGAGAACGACTTCGACGGCGATCGCGTGAACGAGATCTTGATCTGAAAACGAATAAAAAAGTAATGGTTTGTTGGAAAAAATGAATCGATTTTTTGGTTGTTTGCATAGCTGTTTTTATTTTTCGTGTTTCTTTGTGTTGCAAAGTGGGAGACGCGAGAGACCGGCAGCTTTTTTGGTTTTAAAATCTATGAGAAATTTTACTTCTTTCGATCACGTCTATCATCACGATGACGATCTCTGCTTCTGCTCCGGCTCCTCTTCCTTCTTCTATCCCGATCCCTCGACGAACTCCTCTTTCGATATGACTCTCGATCCCTTTCTCTTGACGATTTGTGCACTTTTCGACGTTCTCTCTCCTTTTCTCTTTCTTCCTCACTGTCGGGACATGAGCATTCTCCTCCAGAACATGAGCATGAGCAACTGAAATGCTTGAAACTTAAAACCGAGGAACATCGGAGACAAAAACTCACTCGCTCTCATCACAAGCGGCTGAGGAGCCATTTGCATTGCTGGTCACAATGCTTTTGAGGTTCTCGACCTTCTGCACCAACTCTGGATCCGAATCGAAGTCGAAGTCGTACTTTCCTAGGTCCTCTCCATCTTCATCTTCTTCATCATCGTCCTCTTCTTTTTCTTCCTCCACATTTCGTTTCGACTCGTTTTGCTCAGCCCTATCCTCTTCTTCATCGTCCGATGCTTCGCCGTCTTCTCTCTCGTTGTTGTCCATCTGCAAAATAATCGGTTTGTTATGGGAAACTTGTGGCGGTTAAAAATTGTTGATTGTTACATAATTAAAAAAAACAACGTATCTTCATAACTATTCGGTTTCGGGTTGAAAATAAAATTCAAAAGAAAACTGTGACGAATTGTTAAAGGCCTCAAATATGTTTCAATATTTTTTTCTGTGTGAGCTTTTTTTTTTCTTCATATCAAAACACTTATCTACGAACCTCACCCTTCTTCTTTTTCTTTCTTCCAAATTCATCGAATTCCTCATCATAATCCCTCTTTATATATTCGACATCTTGTCGGTCCATATATCCTCCACCATAACCTGTTCGCCGCTCCAAATCAGCCAGCTTTGGAGCATTACAGACATTGCATGTCCGACGACGAGCCCAATTCACATTTCCACATCTGCAAAAACAAGTAATCTTCAGTTCAAAAATAAAATTCGTATTGACTTTGTTTACAATAAAGAAGAGCTTTCTTAATTGATGTTTCCGACATCGACTTGATGCGAATTGATAATTTTTCAAATAAAAAAACAAAAATACTTACTTGGAACAAACCCAATCTTCTGCGGCGAACAATCCTTTCGACTTCTCCGCCATCTCCTTTCCTAACTCTTTGCCAATTTTGCTTTTGGCTTTTGGTTTCGCTGAAAAATAATTATTATTTTCTCGATATTTTTCAATTTTAACAATACGTTTTCCACATTCTTCACAAAACGTCCGTGATTCATCATTCACTTTGGCACATTTGGCATCAACACATGCCCATTCACCTTCTTTCACTGCTCGCCTCTTTTGTTCTCGATCATCGTCATATCTTGACGATGACGACATCTGCAATAATTGATTTTTTGCATATTATGCGATAAAAGTTGAAAGCTTTCATAATTTATGATAAAAATCAATGAAAATCCAAAAACAAGCAGGAGCAAGGAAGCATTTTGACGTTTTTCTATAAAATGCCAGATTTCAAAGTGTGGCTTGGGTCTCGCCGCGATTTGCCTTTGTGAGTGTCACTCAACACGGTGAAAAAGGGGTATCCACGTCATTTTGCGATAGAATCTGTTTCGCACTGTTATCCGTGGATTCCTGATGGATTTTTGCAAATTTTTCAGTGATTTTCATTAAAAAATTTAAATTTGCATGTATGTAAACCTTTTTGTCAATAAAAATTGCCGTTCAACCGTGGTTATGGCCGGAAAACATAAAAATAGCTAGAAGACGCAAACTCCGAATTAGACTACGTGTAATCAAGTTTTCGTAGCAAATAAAATATAATATATATGAAATTCGGAAAAAACAGCTTTTCCGACAGAAAACTGGTAATTTTTTCATGATGTTAAATTTTCTCATTCAGCTTTGAATCAAACTTTTCTCGTTTCCTCTTCATTCGACGTGAACCACTCCTGATTCTCATTCATTTCCTTTTCAATAGTCAAATCATTTTTTTTTTCAGTTGCCTCGCTGCAAACATGAGCGCTGGAGAATTGCCATGCTACACACTAATTCATGTGCCTAGCGACACAGAACTCCCATCGGAGTCGCAGTTGAAAGAGAAATTCGAGAAAGGAGGCGATAAAGAGCGAACGGAATCACTCAAAAAGCTGATTTACATGATTCTCAATGGAGAAAAGACATCACAGAGTATGCTGATGTATGTCATTCGTTTTTGTCTTCCTTCCAACGATCACACTCTCAAAAAGACATTGCTTATCTTCTGGGAATGTGTACCAAAGACAGATTCAAATGGAAAACTTCTTCACGAGATGATACTCGTGTGTGACGCCTACAGAAAAGATCTTCAACATCCAAATGAGTTCGTTCGTGGATCCACATTGAGATTCTTGTGCAAGTTGAGAGAGCCAGAGCTTCTCGAACCACTGATGCCAGCAATAAGAGCTTGCTTGGAACACAGACATTCGTATGTTCGTCGTAACGCTGTTTGCGCTATTTTCACCATTTACAGTGAGCTTTTCTGATCTTCATCAAGTTTTCCTAGTCGTTTATTTTCAGAGAACTTTGAATTCTTGATTCCGGATGCACCAGAACTTGTGACCGAGTACTTGGAGACCGAACAAGATGCCTCTTGCAAGCGTAATGCCTTTATGATGCTTCTCCATGTCGATCAGGCGCGTGCTCTTGACTATTTGTCTGGATGCATTGATCAAGTCGGATCATTCGGAGATATATTGCAATTGGTTATTGTTGAGTTGATCTATAAGGTTAGTCAGAGAATTTCCTAGTGAAATCTCATAATAATCAAGTGGTTCGCTTCAGGTATGTCACAATAATCCAAATGAGTGCGCTCGTTTCATTCGTTGTGTCTACAATCTTCTCCAATCTCAATCACCAGCTGTCAGGTAAGCGTATATTTCAAAGATTGCTTTATCCTCTCATAAACCTCCTTTTTAGTAGACTGACCTATTCCTTGTTATAGATATGAAGCTGCTGGAACCCTCGTCACGCTCACCAATGCTCCAGCTGCTGTCAAAGCCGCGGCTTCCGCCTACATTGAGTTGATAGTGAAGGAGAGTGATAACAACGTAAAACTCATCGTATTGGATCGGCTTGTTGCTCTTCGTAACACCTCCAGTAATGAGAAAGTTCTCCAAGGTCTTGTTATGGATATCCTTCGTGTACTCACTTCTCCAGGATTGGAAGTTCGCAAAAAGACTCTCAATCTTGCTCTTGACCTGGTTTCCAGTAGAAATGTGGAAGATATGGTCATGTTTTTGAAGAAGGAGATTAACAAGACTTCCAACGAATCGAATGATGAAAATGGAAAGTATCGTCAGGCTCTTGTCAAAACTCTTCACACTGCCACTATCAAATTCCCGGATGTTGCCTCTACTATTGTCCCTGTTCTCATGGAATTCCTTTCTGATTCCAATGAGACTGCAGCTCAATATGTAATTCAATTCGTTCGTGAAGCTGTTCACAAGCTTCCAAACTTGAAATCCGCCATTCTGGCATCACTCCGCGAAGGAATTCCATTTATCCAATCCCCATCAATCTTCATGTCTGCTCTCTGGATCTTAGCCACCTATTGTGATGCTGAAGGATCTCTCGAAGTTCTTCGCATTGTTAAGACTTCTCTTGGAGAGCTTCCAATTGTAGATAGTGAGATCGCCGAGCAAGAAGAGCCAAAAGTTGAGGAGGTTGAACAGAAGAAGGTTCCATCTGGACCAAAAGTCACCGCTGATGGAACTTATGCCACGCAGACAGCTCTTTCGACTACTGTTGCCACAAAGAAGAATGAAAAGCCACCATTGAGGTTTGCACAAACTTGTTTTAAACTCTCGATGAACAATATTTTCCAGACGTTTCCTTCTCAACGGAGATTTCTTCCTCGGAGCCTCTCTCGCCACCGTTCTCACCAAACTCTCTCAACAATTCACAGAGCTTAATGGAGCTGGTACTGAACGCTCAAACCGTTTCCGTGCCGAATGCATGCTCATTCTTGCCTCAATTATCCATCTGGCAAAGAGTGGACTTATCTCTCATCAAGTGAATGAAGATGATTTGGATCGTATGGGTGCTGTCATCAAGATTATTGCTCAAGGAATTCCAGGTCTTGATGAGAAATATGGAGACTCCTGTAAGAAGAGTCTTGAATTGATGCTCGGAGCTAAATCAATCAGCCGTTTGGATGCTGCTGACAAGCTTGTCACTTCTGGATCAGCTCGATCCAAAGATTTCGTTGAGATTGATAAAACTATCAACTTCACTCAACTCCTTGCCAAGAACAACCAACAAGGAGAGAATTTGTATGATTCATCGCTTTCTCAAGCTCTCGGAACCGCTCCAAAAGACACGAAATTCGATTTCTCTAGCTCAAAGCTTGGAAAAGTTATTCAACTTGCTGGATTCTCTGATCCAATCTACGCTGAAGCATATGTGAATGTTAATCAATATGATATTGTATTGGATGTTCTTATTGTCAATCAGACATCTGACACTCTTCAAAATGTGTCTTTGGAGTTAGCCACTGTTGGAGATTTGAAATTGGTTGATAAGCCAACGCCAGTCACTCTTGCACCAAATGATTTCTCGAATATTAAGGTACAGTTACTGAAATATGCCTTTTCTTTTCATCTACTTTTTTTCCAGGCCACCGTCAAAGTCGCTTCCACAGAAAACGGTGTCATTTTCTCCACCATTTCCTATGATGTCCGTGGATCCACTTCTGATCGTAACTGCGTCTATTTACAAGATATTAAGATTGATATTATGGTGAGTCTTGTTATCGTGATTACGATTCCAATCATCCCATGTGGTTCAGGATTACATTGTGCCTGGAAACATCACTGACACGGAGTTCCGTCAAATGTGGAGTGATTTCGAGTGGGAGAACAAGGTGAATGTGATGACGCCGATTCGTGATTTGAGAGAATTCCTGAACCATTTGTCCACTTCCACAAATATGAAAGTGTTGACTGGAGATGCCGCTATTGGTAAGTTGATGTACCAAAATTCTTGTAGTAATTGCCATAAAGTGAAAACATGTCGCAAGCCAAGGAGTTGTGAAAGAACTGCGAAGTAATTAGACAGTAATGTCTCAGAATGATATTACTGTCATTACTGTCTAATGAGACTCTCAATCAATTCCTATATGGCCATCGCTAATTCTAAAGTCGATTACGTGAAAGGGCGCTCGAAGGTCCAAGATTCGCGATGGAAGTTTAGTGTTTATGCTTCTTTCCCATTTTGCGTCGGCGAGAAAACTACAAAAAGGAAGTGCTGATTCTTTCACGAATTCACGGCTTGTCAATTTCTCACTGAATCTTTCATCAAATCTGAATGCTGACACATTTTGTGACCAACATTCTATGTCATACAGTCTTTTGTTTTTACAGAAGGTGAATGTGGATTCCTTGCCGCCAATCTGTGTGCTCACTCGATTTTTGGTGAAGATGCACTTGCCAATGTCTCAGTAGAAAAAGCCCTTCCAATGGATGACTCTTCCCCAATTGTTGGTCATATTCGAATTCGTGCAAAGAGTCAAGGAATGTGTCTGACACTTGGAGACAAATTGAGTTCCGCCATGCGGTCTCGACGAGACGGACAACCGATTGCGGCGCCGTCGGCCTAATTCGAATTTTTATACATATTGAATTTTATTGTTTACTTCATCAAGATTTGTGATTCACTCTCCTTTTTTCTCTTCTTTTTGTAGAATTAATTATTTTATTTATTGCTTCCACGAGAAAGATTCTCTGTTTCTGGTGTTGTATACTGTACGTAACTTATTCTATTCTATTTCTCTTGTTTCCCCTCTATCAGATGTCTGAAGTAATGTAGTTTGAAAGCATCTGATTCATCCCTCAAAATCCTTTTAATGATTTTTACTGATTTGCCGTTCGTGTGAAATGAACAACATGGGTTCTTTTAGAGGCACTATTTCTTTTCAAACTTTTATTCAAATACTCATAGATCAAGGAAACTACTACGGATTATTTAATTATTATTGTCTACCAACATCTTCTCAACCTATTCCGCATTCGGGGTTCTCCACGTAGCAAGTCCTCTCGACTTTTCCTCTTTTTGAAGTTCAAAATATTTACCGATCTTTTTGAAGAATTCTTTTGAATCGACCATCTTTTCCACCGGACCATCTCCATCAACAAGAAGGGCATCTCCATAAGAAGTCAGATTCTCTGGGGCTCCCAAATAGCCAATATCAAACGAAAGACGATGTTCCATGAACTTTGGCTCCATTCCGGCGGCCTTTGAAGATTGAAAATGTACTTTGAAAAGGCTGGAATTCTTCTCTGGAATTTGCTTGATTCCGAGGAGGTGGTAGAAGAGGGCGGAGTTCTCTGGGCCAGCCAGCGAAGGGTTTTGGTGGCCGATGATGTGGTAAAAGAGTTGGCGAGGGAGGCCAACATCACCAGAAATCATTCTTGAGAAGAAAGCTGAAAAGAGAGGGTTAATGGAGAGTATTTTGTCGAAGCTAGTGGTTATCAAGAAGGAAGTTTATTGGCTTTAACGGAGTACTGAATAGATAATTGACAATTACAGTACTGGCCATAAAGAATGCGCGTTTGCCAGTTTTCAGTTGAAAATGACCATTTTTGAGATCATGCTACAGAGCATGTAATTGACACAGGGCTCCAAAATTTTTTTTGGGTATTCTACCACTCAAGAGCTCCATTTTTGTTGTTCATGACTTTTTTGGATAATCAACTTGAATACTTTTTACGGACGGTCAAAGAAAAAACGCACAAAAATCTCATATTTTGCACTGGAAATCTCGTTTTTTTCTGGCGTTTTTTCTTTGACGTTCCGTAAAAAGTATTCAAGTTGATTATCCAGAAAAGTCATGAACAACAAAAATGGAGCTCTTGAGTGGTAGAATACTGTCAAAAAGTTTTGGAGCCCTATGTCAATCCCTCTCTTTGTGACATGATCACGAAAAAGGCAAAAAATGACGATTTACCACTGAAAAAATAAAAACGCGCATTCTTTATGGCCAGTACTGTAAATCAAAGAATCATTACTCCCCACCTGATACAGTAGGAAAGTACTTCTAACTCTAAAACAAGCCATAGAAGTACGATTGCAATTAAGTTCAAAATCTCACCTTCTCCTCTAGCATCCTTCTTCGCGTATTCTTGGTCAAATTGATCCAGAACAATCTCCTGTGGAACTCCTTCTTTCAAACGGAATAGTTTCTGACAATGAAACTCTTTCCAATCAGATGTTACAAACAATGAATTTTTCGAATTGAGAACCTTCAGAACCTGCTTTCGGAGAGTATTGAAGAATCGGTAATAGGAGAAGTGATGACTGAAAGAGTTTTGAAATATCGACAGAAGCTTCAAAACACTAACCGAATGAAAGACACAATTTCAGCAGCAGTTACTTCTTTCATTGGAGAATTCTTCAATGCCAACTGACAAAGCAGTTCCATTTGGAATGGAGGACGATCTAATTGATATAGTTGAACTGTACTATTCTTCTTATCCCACTTTTCAATACATGAAACACGAGCATTCTTTTTCAATGGTTTTGGTGATAATTTTCTTTCCGAAGTTATATGAATGAAAAAATTCGGTTCTCTTTGGAATCGATATGGAAAATAGGTCCTTGGACCTTGACGGCGAGCAGCTTCTTCGATATCAGCAGAAGTACAAGGAGCAACAAAGGCAGAGATCCAGTCATCATCTGGAATCAAAACTTTTGAAGTAAATCATATATAAAGGTGCTGATTTGTTTCTGTATGACATGTGTATTCAGACAAAGAAAACGACTTCTCAATTTTCAGAAGATTTTCATAGAGCTGAAAGGGGCGGAGCCTAGCAATCTACACTTTTGTTTGGTTTGCTCCAGGTGCCTATCATACCAAATATCAGGTATATCTGATAGGTTAGTCCGGTGAGTTAGACGTCTCGGTATCCCAAAAATTAACTCACCTTTTTTGTCTCCTTCAGAATCCGTTGGAAAATAGTTTTGATTAGGAGAAGAAGAAGAAGCCATTTTCTTTCTTGTCAGTAGTACAGAAATCAATGAAAAAAGAATAGAATGAGAGGAGCTAAATGAAGGATGGGTGGTGATAGTCCAGATGAAGATGAGTCACCTAATGGAGAGAGGCACCCTCATTGCCCTTTCTGCTTGTTTTTTCCATGAATCAAGTGATGAAACATTGACAAATAGATGATTACTGTAGATGATTTGGTATATCTAAAGTGGAAGTGGGTGATCTTTTTCATCTATTTCAAAAGTTACAGTAAGAACCCGGATTATGTGAATATACAGTACCCAGTGACAAGAATCTTCGTGCGAAGTGTGTCCTTCCTTGTTTTTGTTTTGACAGGTTGGGCTGGCTTTGAACTCATCAATACAGAAAAGTCTTCAACTACAAAAATGAAGTGCTCGAACGGGACAAGAAAGTCGCCTCGTCGGCCAGTTAGAGCCTCCCAAAAATCACCATCTTTTCTGAAATCTGGCAAAAGCCCGACCTTAATTTATAGTCAAAAAGATCAACTAGAAACTAAACAAGTTTATTATTGTCTACTGATTTCAGTGAGCCTTATCTTCCTCTTCGGACTCATCTACTGTCTCGAATTCCTCAGTGGATCCCAAAACGAATTTGTAGTCGATGCGATGCAATCTGGAATTAGAATTGAGGACTAGGCTCCGCCCTCTTCGAAGTACAGTATCCCTAAACCCATAGAAAACTCACTTCTTATCAATATCTTCAATTGGTAATCGTACTGTCTCATTCATCAAATTTCCATCATCAGTACAATTATGAGTGATCCATGCACGAATAACAGGATTCCACATCTTATCCTCAGCTCCTTCATGATAGAAAAACAAAGATTTTCGAGCGGAAAGTTCACGAATCGTCGAGATTCGAACATTTTTATCCCAATAGGAAATATTGAAACGAAAGATGTCCTCGATGACACAATGAATATCAGAAGCGAAGAGAAAACGAATAGCCAGAATTGGAGAGATGAAGGAGAGAAGGAAGAGAATAGAGATTCTCATTTTGGCGGAGAATGAAATAAAGTTGCATGAGAATTTGAATAAACTGAAGGCCTTTTTAAAATAAGGAGAGGTTGTAGGGTTTTCAGAGTTTTGGAACATTTCAAAAAGCCACTTTATTTTACAATAAACTTCCACACATAAACATTTCACACTTTACAAGAAGCAATACCCTTTTTTTCTTTCAAATACAAGTAAAATTACACAGAAATCTCAATAATCTATACATCTTCATAAGTGGCCTTCTTTTTATTCATTGCTGCCATTGCACTATTCATCAAATCAGTCGACAACAACTGACTCATATTCCACGTTTTAATGAAATTCAACGAATCATCTGTGGAATGATCACGAGCATAATTCAATGTTTCCTTTGTTCCTTGCACTGCAATTGGACTCTTCTCAGCGATACGAGCAGCCATTTCAATGGAGTTCTCATAAAGAGATTGACGATCATCGTAGATTCTAGAGATGAGTCCGTAGCGGTGAGCTTCATCGGCTCCGAAATCACGGGCGGTCAAGGCGACTTCACGAGTCCAACTGTCGTTTCCGACTACTTTTTGAATTCGATTGAGAGTCCCGATGTCAGCGGCAAGGCCAATGTCCACTTCCTGGAATAAAACTGGTTAGCATTAATCTTTCCGGATTCCGAAGATTTGTCATGTCACAGGCGCATCTTTATAATTTGCATGAAGGAGAAAACTATGGGAATTGCATTGAAAACTACTCGGCTCCCATTCTTCAAGCATCACCTCAAAGTGACATTTTCACAGGTTTCATCTATTTCTCATGAAATCAGGGAAACAGACAATCTGATGTTACAACAAGACACTTCTCAAGAGCGAAATTCGTTTTATTATCATTCTTGTAACCTTTTTTAAACAAACGTTCCCGTTAATCTGCTTCGCCAGAACTCATTCCAGAAAGCGAGCAAATCAGTGGCCTCTTGTTAAACTACAGCGTTCGCCTGCATTTCTCACAAACGCGAAATAACTAGGAGTGAAATTGAGAAACAAGTTGTGATAAATGCCGAGGAAACTTAGAACTTTTGTGCTGAAGTTGTGGCATAATCGGGAAGGTTGTTGACTAATTTAGTCGTTGGTAACTTCACTTCGTAATTTTGCCACACAACTTCCGCACGACTCTCTCTTTCTTTTGTTCAGTCAACGTGCTTCTCTGGTTGTGAGAAGAGGACGGTAATTTCGAAAGGTTACTGAGGTGCTCACGATTTACTCGCTTTCAGAAACGAATTCTGTCATATTAAATCAGCGAAAACGTTTGTTCAGAAGAATGATATTAAAAGCGAATTCCGCTCTTGCGAATCGTTTTATTACTCGAAAAAATTGTCAGTTTCAAGAGGCCTGCAGAGCCATATTTAATACACAACAGTGCGATATATTCTGCAAATAGTGAGATTACTCAAGACAATTTACTCACTCTGATAGAGAAATTAGCATCTTGAGAAGCCATTCGAATATCACAGGCGGTGATCAAGTCGATTCCAGCGCCGAGACAATGCGAGTGAACGGCGGCGATGATTGGCTTCGGGCATTTCTGAAAGAGGCGAATTGGGTGATGTGAAGAGATTATTTCGCTATAATTTTACATGTACATAGAGCGATCATCACTTCAGCTCTGAATTTTAAAAGAAATCGTTGAACCGTCAGATCCATGCGCACAGACTTAGGAACATAGTAAAACCAATGTGATGGTCAATCAAAGGAATCGACAATACTTATTTTTTTTATTTATAACAACAATTGTTAAGACCAACCTCCAGCGCAGTGAAACAATCTTGAATCTCTCCAATAAACCGGCGAACCGCCCGTCCTTTCCGTCCAATCTCAACTGAATCGTCTTGGATAACACGAATGATATCGGAGAGTCCGGCGGCGAGATCAATTCCGGCACAGAACGCTTTTCCTTCTCCCGAAATGATAATTGAACGACATTTCGGATCATCCGCCAAACCGTCGATCGCTTTTTTGAATTCTCTGTAAAAGAGGGGAGATTTTACAAGAGAGAGGAGGGAGACATTTGCGTTTGGGGGAGGTAAATAAGAGTGTCAAATGAATGAAAATTTTTACTAAGTTCAGCGTAGTTATGCTTGATAACTTTGTAAACCGATGTTCGGTGCTCGTTGAGTTTGTATTTGTGCCAGCGTTCGATACTTTTATTTCATTTCAAGCCCTGCTTGCTTACCTCCACATTTCCATAGTAAAAGTGTTCAGTTTCGCGGGGCGATTTAGCTTGACATTGTAGACATAAGGACGTTCTTCTTTCACAGAAATATCCTTTAGTGTAGAAGTTGTTGATAATGAGCGATGAGCTATCGAGGTGATTGTGGCAGATAGACGACGAGTGGAGAGCATTGTGAGCTGAAAACGAATGGAATTTAGGGGCGAAAGCTTGAGAATTTCGAAGGAGAAAGCATTTTCGAACTGAATTTGATTATTTTTCGGCAGTTTTCATGAACATTTTTTTATATTTGACTTGGAAGAGAGGGATGTATTTTTGACTGGAATTTGAGCGAGTTATCCATTCAACTCGTGGATCAAGTCAACAAAACTGGTGAAGAGCGAGTATTCCAGCAATTTTATAATTAAAAACCATAATAAAATGAAAATTATTAATGTTTTTTCATTTTTTTGAAGTTTTTATCCCGAAAATTAATTGAAACGTCGAAAAAAGTCGACCACAAAATGAGCGAAGAAGTTGTTGACATCGAACACTGATTGGCGAGATAACAATTGCAGGTGTAAGAGACGCAGACAGTGGAAACAAACTTTTAACTTGAAGGAGAAGAGAAGACTACAAGGAAGACTACAAGGAAAAAGAAAAGACGGAAAAAGAGTATTTATATTGAGAACTGGCTACAGAATATAGCACGGAAAAGATAAAGGATTAATGTACACGTGGACTACAAAGTGGCTTTTGCTGGAGAATAGAGACTACGCGTAAGGAAACAGAAAAGGAAGGAGGGTTAATGTGGAGTTTCAAGGACTGGACAACTGATATTAAATTTAGAGAGATATGAAAAATGATTTAAATATGAGTGTTTTATTTTGATTGGGTACCATTTTGTATTGCTTAGGAGGGCTTCGAATGACACTGAAGTGTATTGCCGGAAGAGTTACTGTATGTTGGAAATGAAAGATAAAATGAGTTCCAGATTATGCAAACCAAAAAGAGTTGGCTCAAAGCTTGATTCCCAAGTGAGAAGCATTTAGGGTAAAGTTTCAGATGCACTTTCAGACCCACTTGATTATACAATTCATGGTAGATCAAATTGATATCACTGAAAACTGAAAAGTCGATATCATTTTTTCAGCTTTTTTCTCTTTTCGAAGCTTTTTTTCAGAGTTTTTTCTCTCGAAAGTGACTCATAAAGTAGAAAAATAATGAAATGCGTCTTAAGTGAGTTTTGAGAGAATAAGAGCAAATGGAATGTGAAAAATTTCAGACTCATCTTTTTTACTCCAACAATTCTGAAGCTGAATTTACATTTAGTTTTAACGGAAGTTTAAATTGAGGGCTAATAAGATTATATTCAACTTTGTGGCCACTTTTGGATTCGAAATGTAATGCGGATCTAGGTTCTAATCCGAATTACCGTAATACTTCTGAAGCTTAATCTGGATATAGTTCCAGTGGAAATCTTAGTCTATTTACTTGATCTGTTCTCAACTTTTTCAGACATTTCATTACAAGGTAACTTCATTTCAGTCCACTCGACCGCGTGCCCTCGAAACCCTTACTGATCAGGAAGTACAAAGAGCGTTCAACTCCGATTATCTTCCCGCTGAGAGAAAGGATTTGTACTCTATTCGCGACACCGCCCAAGAGCTCGAAATGGACAAACTAGCCAATCGGTGCCGTCAAAAAATCGCCATTTTGAAGCCAGACAAGGAGAGAAGGAGAATGAACAAAGGGAGAAATGGTCTGAACGATAGAGTAAGTAGTTTGAATATTTTCGTTTCATTCAATCAAGATGCATACTTCTTATTCAGGTTTTTGCCTTCTATTCATTCTAGTGTTATACGTTTCTTACAATGAGATTTTTCCCAACAACTGTGCTTTCAGGGCATCAGCGAGGTCTAGACCTACACCCATAGGATCTACCCCATTCGGAAAGTATTTTTGGATCAGTTCCCAGCAACAAAAATGTTCATCCTTGGCAGCAATCTGGCTCCTTCAACTCGAATCGTTTACGACATCAACATGGGAGACCAATCATTAGTCCGATGTCTCGATTTTATGGAAACGGGAAAATTGTAACTTCCGAACAATTTAATTCCATTGAATAATCTATATCAAGCATCCGAGATGTTGAAGCCTGATGTGCTGGCGGCACAGTGTCATAGAAAGCTCAATGTTCTCGAGGTATGTGACACTCTTTTGACAAACACTTTTGAAACTTAGATCCTGGCTTAGGAATCATGCTGACCAGTACTTAGTACCTAGATGTTGAAAAGGGTTTTTAGACTTTTTTCATGAGAGGCTTCGAAGTTAGTTTGGAGTAGTTCCTTCAAGAAAAGCGATTTAAGAATGAGAAACTGAATAAGAAAGGAAGATAAAATAATGAGAATTCTGCCCTCTTTTAATTGAGTTAAAACATTTGAAAGTCAAAAACTTCTTTCAGGAGGAGGAAAGCTTGATTCTCGTCATGCTCAACGACAGATCCATCAGGAAACTTCCAAAGTCGATAATCCTGAAGCATAGTAAGACCATCCTGAAGATATTCGAATCAATTCAAGATCCAATGACTGGGGCTTACGAAATTGATTTCGTTGAAGAAGATTTCCCTTTGCTATGCGACGAAATTGGTCGTCGCCGAGCTACTGGAGCACATGGGATGGCAGCAGGATTACAAGTTGGCATTCAACTTTTTGAATATTCTTGTGAATAAATTAAATTATCGTGTCTATTTTTTTGCTTTGTTATTTTTAAATGAATTTCGAAATTTCTTGGAATGATTGTTCTTCTAATAAATTTTGTCTTGCACAAATATGAACTTTCTGTGCTCTTTCTGGAAAAGTAGATCAAATTTAAACAACTGGAATGTATAGTATCAACTTCGACTGAGAGTTAGTACTTATGACAAAACATTGCAAAAGATCAAAAAAGTTTATGCAAACATGTTTTATGATCTACATTTCCAAGTGATTTAATTTTGATCTACTTATGGATTTTTTCTATTTTTCTCTAAAACTAGTCGATTTTTTCGCTTTTTAAACTTGAACTTTTTCATTTAAAAAAATAGATATTGCAAAAAACTTGTTCAAATTCAACAGTCAAATAGATTGAAATGTGTCAAGAAAGAACAAAAAGGATCCACAGTCTTTTCAGCTCGGAATTTTCTGGAACAGTCTATCCAATCTCACGGAGCATTGTCTAGCAATCTCTGGCATTGGCGAAATTAACGAAAGGATTTCAGCTACTCCTTTTTTGGATATCTTTTTTTCAAATCCTCTAAAGTTCTCCTTTTTTCAAATGCTTTGAAATCTGTTTATTTCTCAAAATTTTTCGTTTTTATCTTTGCAGTAAGTGCTCCTATAATTCTAACTTCCAGGTAGACTATTTGAATATGAGCCATTCTACTGTGTCAATTGAAGAGCTTCTAACAACAACCGAATCAAAAAACGTGATTGTAGAGCTCCAAGAGCAAACTCTAATGGACTTTGTGGATGACTACATCAATAGGAAGCAACTCAACAATGAAAACAAACACATCATCTTCCTGGTTTCTGACAGTGAGTTTTTTGGAAATATTTTTTGGAATTTTTTGGAAATATCAATGCAAAGATAGCCACACATATCTTATGACTGATTATGACTCAAAACACATAATAATCTATTTCAGAGTCTCGACTTCAATCAGAATTGAATTCTGAAAAACTTGATGAAAACTGGAGAATTGGAAGGTTCTACAAAAGAGTGGAGACAACAACAAAAATGAAAAAGCAAGTTGGAGTGTACCTATCTGGCAACAATGTAAGTTTACTCTTCACTCTTTGTCATATCAGAAAGTGTTGATAGAGAACTAGAACATATCTACAATTAAAAAAGGGATACAAAGTTTTGATTTCTTTCGATTCGATTATTGATTAGAACTATTGTTTTTTTCCAGATCACCTTGATGACTTGTGGAAAGTTCGTTGATTTGCTGAACAAGAGCCTCGTCTCAATCGCGGCAGTCGGAACACTGCTCCTGGCCAACTGCGGAGACGTCATCCTTCGCGACAATGCTCAATGGAAATTCTCAAATCTGTGTATGCGTGCGAGAATTGGTAAGAGGATGCTAAAATTTGAAAATTTTCTCTTTGGCAATTGCGCTCTATTGGAATGCAACTTTGATGAGCAAGAAAATGATATAGAAAATGATAGTTGGAAACACATTATGGGTTGTTTTCATTTGCTCTTTTTGTCTGAAATGAGCTCATAAAGCCCAATTCCATATTGTGTTTTTCAGTTCTAACCAAACTTGGTGACCATATTTCCAGTAGATCGTAATTAACATAATGATAAAGACATATTCAATTGTCTAGGTACTGTATTAAATATTGACTAAGTGTTGATTTGGAAGAATTTGGTTGATCGAAACATCTAAACTTCGGATAACTTTCAACCTGTAATGGGTTTTTCTTTCAGAAAACCGCACAACGCCCCGCATAATAGGCTTGACTCGAACTATGTCGGATCCGAACGTGACAACGAGCACATTGATTCAATCCTGGTTGGAAATGGAAAAACGATTGGACGCGAAATTCGTGGGTTTGTCTATCAAATTCATGAACCAATTCAACTGCGATCTGTTGATAATTTAGTGTCTGAATCAACTACAGTATCTTCTCAGAACACCAAAATAAAGGCTCAAAATTATCAATAGAGCGTAATAGAAACGAGTTTTCATACAATTGTATGTACAAATCTAGATTAGTTTTCCCCAATGTTATAATGTTTGCATTTCAGATTCCATCCGCTTTCGTGAAGCTCAACGCTCGTGACCACGAATTGATCATCACTCGACAGGAATTTCAACTTCTCTCCGCATACTTCAATCGGGGACTTTGGATGAAGAACGAGTTCAATAAAATAATTATTTTTCGCTGTTTTAATAAATCATTTTTCCTGTTTTCTATACCCGCTTGAATGATAAACTATTCACTGACAACTTTTCTAGTGCCTACTCGAGGAACTTCACAAATTACTTTCTGGATTGAGGATAGAGAACCTATTCAGAAAATATGTTAAGATCAGCAGTTTCCAGGCGAAGAGAAGCACTAGAGTATCCAGATACCAACTAGAAGACCAGCCAATAAGCTGAAGTCTGCCGCAGCCTCGCCCTCCCCCCAAAAATAAACACTTCATTATATCAATTATTAAAATGAAAATAAAAAGTTGAACCACAACGCGACCGTCCTCCAGCGTGCCACATCAACGAGTCGTCTCTTTTCCATCGTCCCTAAAGTCCACCACGTTGCTCTTCTCAAATCGAGAAGACCTGATATCTGAAAGCTAAAATACGTAGAATTAGAGAACATTTTCAGACCCTGATGTAAACCTATGTTATCCAAATAGCGAATCCTACTCAATCTCACTACTAATAAGAGGAAGTTGAGTGGGAGTGGAAAGCAGACATTGCCCAAGAAGACATCTCAGACAAGTCTATTGCTAGCCACGCCCATTCCAAATGCAGATAACCAGAGAGTAAAGGTCCACCAGGCCTAGTGCCCGATGGAAAAACGGGTAAGACTACACCAACAGGCTGTTGGTCACTTCCCTTGTGCACTGGATGAGAACAGCTACTGCCTATCTGCCGAAAGAGACACTGAATTTCGGTCCCAGAAAACAAAGGGTGAAAAGAACTAGTGAGATTGAATAGAATTTACTATCTATCCTAAAGACACTGAAGTACTAAAATACTAAAACTATGACCTTCCTACGCCTCTAGATCAGCTACACCTCTCAAACTTGCGTTCTGGACACGGGAATCCAGACAGAGTGACTCCCGATCCTCAGTTACAGCCAGAATCGAATTGCAAAACAGCTGCTTGCCCGAACAAGCAGACACTCGGTACCCATCTCGAAACGATCCATAACCGACAATCCAGTGCTTTCTAATCCAACAAATCCATCTTGTGAACATGAAATTATGATTTTTGAAGAATTTAAGTATGTTGTTTTCCTAGTTTCCGATAGCATGTCCTACTCAATCTCACTTCTAATAAGAGGAAGTTGAGTGGGAGTGGAAAGCAGACAATGCCCGAGAAGACATCTCAGTCAAGTCTATTGCTAGCCACGCCCATTCCAAATGCAGATAACCAGAGAGTAAAGGTCCACCAGGCCTATTGCCCGATGGAAAAACGGGTAAGACTACACCAACCGGCTGTTGGTCACTTCCCTTGTGCACTGGATGAGAACAGCTACTGCCTATCTGCCGAAAGAGACACTGAATTTCGGTCCCAGAAAACAAGGGGTGAAATGAACTAGTGAGATTGAATAGGACATGCTATGAAGGAGGAAACTAAAACTAACACTACATCAAACTTGCGGTTTATCACTCGAGAAGTGCAGACGAGAAATAATCCAATTGAAGACATCCACACATTCCATATCCAATCGATCGATAATCGTGAAGTGGGGTGCCACGTGGAGTTCGTCTAAAAGTTCACGTTTAGTAAATGTTTTTGTTTGGAAGACGTGGATCCACGTGGAATCAATTAACTGATCGCCTTTATCAATTAACTGAACGCGCCGCCTATAAGATTTTTGCTGCAGAAACGAAACTAGCACAGACAATTGAGACATGCTAGTTTGTGTCGAATTTGGTATCCAAAACTACGCTCAGCTTGATTAAATTATACCCGCTGTTCCTTTGTTTGCCACATTCCTCAGATAGAATTGTTGAGAACTGAATTTTCTCACGGGAAACGCCCTTCCATTATTCATCTAAAGTGGAACACGTTTTAAAAAAGAGTCACAGGTACATTTTTTTGTAAGAGTTTGTGACAGATAACGCGCGTAACACTTTGTTTTTTAAATCGGAGAAACTTACATTTCACGTCAGGAGTCTTCTGAATATCGAGTTGGTCTGGATTCCTTCGCCGACCCGTCTCTTTTCCATCGTCTTCATCTAAAGACTACCATATCGCTCTTCACGAAATTGAAAGACCTTCAAAGAGATTTCTGAAAGCTAAAATACGTAGAATTAGAGAACTTTCTTAGTCCCTAATGTAAACCTATGTTATCCAAATAGCGAATCCTACTCGATATCACTACTAATAAGAGGAAGTTGAGTGGGAATGGAAAGCAGACATTGCCCAAGAAGACATCTCAGTCAAGTCTATTGCTAGCCACGCCCACTCCAAATGCAGATAACCAGAGAGTAAAGGTCCACCAGGCCTAGTGCCCGATGGAAAAACGGGTAAGACTACACCAACCGGCTGTTGGTCACTTCCCTTGTGCACTGGATGAGAACAGCTACTGCCTATCTGCCGAAAGAGACACTGAATTTCGGTCCCAGAAAACAAAGGGTGAAAAGAACTAGTGAGATTGAATAGAATTTACGGCTCCGGGACATTTCAAAACCGGACGTTTCAAAACCGAGACATTTCAAAACCGGACGTTTCAAAACCGAGACATTTCAAAACCGGACATTTCAAAACCGGACATTTCAAAACCAGACATTTCAAAACCGGTATTTTTAAAGCAGATGTTTTGACTACAAATTTGCTTAGAACTTTTTCAGATTAAGTTTCTTTACTGTATTTTGCGCTTAATATTAAGATGAGCAATGAACATCATTATTATTTGAATTTTTTTTCGTTTTTTGTTTGTTTTTGAAGAGTTGTTTTGAATAACCCACAACCCCCAAGAGTTCCACTTCATGGAATCAACTACTTGAAAGCTATCCGAGCTGCCAAAAAGTTTTGAAAATGTTTTATAACCTGTTGTCTTCTTTCTCTGTTGATTTTTTTTTTCTATAAAATTGTTGTTTGTTATCAACCAGTCGGTCATCGGCGCTACGCACCTCTTACCGCCTGGATTCACTTTTTTTTAGAAATGAAAAAATTGTGAAAAGTTTTACGGGGTTTATTATATTCACGTGACCGCCTGAGTGTCTCTCTCCCCAATGAAAGTTTTAAAAAAGGCATGGAAACGCGGTTTTTTGGTGACCTCTGACCTCATTTTTCTTACTTTCAAAATTTGAAATAGACGGGCATCATCGCGAAAGAATTTCACATCCAGCTGTCTAAGTTTCAGAAAAATCGGTTCAGTACAAATCTCGCTAGGGCCGGCGACACACACACACACACACACACAGACACACAAACAGAAGTTCTTGATTGTTATTAGTAAAGATTAGTCTTCTCCACGACTTAAACTTAATCTAAAAAAGTTCTAGGCAAATTTTTAGTCAAAACATCTGCTATGAAAATACCGGTTTTGAAATGTCTGGTTTTGAAATGTCCGGTTTTGAAATGTCCGGTTTTGAAATGTCTCGGTTTTGAAATGTCCGGTTTTGAAATGTCTCGGTTTTGAAACGTCCGGTTTTGAAATGTCCCGGAGCCGAATTTACTATCTAGCCTAAAGACACTAAAGTACTAAAATACTAAAACTATGACCTTCCTATGCCTCTAGATCAGCTACACCTATTAAACTTGGGTTCTGGACACGGGAATCCAAACAGAGCGGCTCCCAATTAACAGTTTTACTAGTTTCCGATAGCATGTCCTACTCAATCTCACTTCTAATAAGAGGAAGTTGAATGGGAATGGAAAGCAGACATTGTCCAAGAAGACATCTCAGACAAGTCTATTGCTAGCCACGCCCACTCCAAATGCAGATAACCAGAGAGTAAAGGTCCACCAGGCCTAGTGCCCGATGGAAAAACGGGTAAGACTACACCAACCGGCTGTTGGTCACTTCCCTTGTGCACTGGATGAGAACAGCTACTGCCTATCTGCCGAAAGAGACACTGAATTTCGGTCCCAGAAAACAAGGGGTGAAATGAACTAGTGAGATTGAATAGGACATGCTATGAAGGAGGAAACTAAAACTAACACTACATCAAACTTGCGGTTTATCACTCGAGAAGTCCAGGAGAGAAGCAATCCAATTGAAGACATCCACACATTCCATATCCAATCGATCGATAATCGTGAAGTGTGGTGCCACGTGGAGTTCATCTAAAAGTTCACGCTTAGTAAATGTTTTTGTTTGGAAGACGTGGATTCACGTGGAATTCCCTTCCTCCATTAACTGATGGCGCCACCTAAAAGATTTCTGCTGCAGAAACGAAACTAGCACAGGCAGTTTAGATATGCAAGATTGTGTCAATTTCGGTAGCAAAAACTCGGCTTGATTCGCGCTCAGGAGTAATTTATACCTTTTTCTTCTATTGACAGCCGCATTCCTCGAGAGAATTGTTGAGAACTGAATTTTCTCACGGGAAATCGCCCTTCATTATTTGTCAAAAGTAGAACACGTTTTTAAAAAGAATCACAAGTACTTTTTTCGCGAGTTTGTGATAAACAACGCGCGTAACACTTTGAAATCGAAAATACTTACATTTTACGTTAGAATTCTTCTGAATCTCGACGTCGTCTGGATTCCTTCGTTGTCAATTCCACTGGTATCATGACGCCACACGAGAGGAAGAACCTGTAAACTAGAGCGGAGAGAACCAATTTATATTCTACTTTGTACTAACTCGACAACATCGAATCGTTGAACATCCAACGTCAAATCCTCCAACAAATCGACCTCCGACATCTCTCACCGAAACGAACAGAGCTCTGAAAACAATGAGTGTATTGTAGTTGTAGCCAGTGCAAGAATATGAGAATGGGCTTTCCTCAAATCCGTAGAAATTAGTGTGTAAAATCGTGAAAACTTTTCCGTGTCTCTTGATTCGACACACTGTTCTCTAGGAGAAAACGCACTTTCAAATTCTTCTCCTGCTCGAAACAATAGTCAATTACGATTAAAAATTGAGTTAACGAGAGGGCATTCTAATTTAAAAACGATCAGATGTTTCAATTAACTTCTAAAACGAGGCACTCGGAAGCGGTTGACAACGCATTTCTACACTTGCTCATCGTCAATAACGCTTTTAGGTTAAAAATCGAACAGAAATATGAAGGAATCACACACGTTCTTTGCTGAATATCCAATTCGACTTCTTCTTTCTCCCGACAATCCAACTCAACGGCGTTTGATGAACGAAGAATCTGAAAATGGCTATCGGAGAGAAACACATTTGTTACTTCTTCAACTAACACAAGTTCCCACAGCTCCGTCGGTTGTTGTCGAGTGACTAAAATTAAAAAGAAATTCAAAACATAATGACGGGATTACGAAGACTGACATGAAGTTGAAGCTTCTGAAGCATTCGCCAAGAAAATAAGACAAAGGAAAAGCATGCGCGGGGGTGTTGCTAAACTGTGCGCGGCGCCCTTGCGTTTCGGTCTCCGCCTCTTATCAAGAAGCTCAATCCGTTGGAGCTGTTAAAATTGGTCGAATAGATTCAGAAAACATCGGTTTTTGGAGAAAAGAAAAAGACAATTAAAAACAACGCTTTCCAACGTCCCTTTTAGCAGTAACTTCAATCAATTTTTATTCATTTTTCAGACACCAAAAGGCAACAAACGGCTTCGATAGGAATTCAACAGATAACTTCCCCGTAAGAATTGTTCCATAAATTCCTCCCGTGGGTTATGATGCTCATTTCAGAATGCTCTCGATTTCAGGGAAAGTGAATAAGATGCAGATCTCTGTGAGTTTTCGATACTTTATTTCTCAAATGTCTGAACATGATTGTTATAGATTCGATGTTTGATTTGTCTTCGAAGGAATCGTTCGAACGTTATCGCTCGGATGCCGATTGTTTTCAGAAGAGAGACGTCTTCAGAAGTCTCCATTTCTTCATTGTCTTTTAATCTTACTCATTTTACCCAATTTTTTCCCACTCAGAAAGCGATGCTTTTCGCCTCATTCACATCTTTTCGAATCTCTCACAATACTGTTTTCAGGTTTCCCTTGACAACAGCGGCAGTGACAGATTCTATTGGCATTTTCTTCTTTCTGCGTTCTTCTTCTCTAGCGGGGATTACCAATGGATTTAAATTATTGATTTCCCGGTAAGAATTGTTCCGTAAATTCTTCCGTCGGTTAATGGATACTCATTTCAGAATGCCTCGCCATGCCTTTTCAGGGAAAGGATCTGCTTTGATACATTACAGTGAGTTCTGAAGTATTAACTGAAAATTATTTCAGGATTGGCTTCGAGTGACAATGCATAGAGTTCAGTTGGCAGTTTCTAGACGAGACCGACGTTTTCCCGTCGTTTTACGGTTCCTTTTTCCAGTTCTTCGGCAGTTTTAGATGAGAAGATGTGAGTGAAGAAATAGTTTTTAGGTATGAAAATGTTTGAAGAGATAGTTCAAATTTAGTTTATTTCAGATAAGGTGGAACTCGGTGGACGTGTCTCTCGCTTATTTCAAAGAAAGGATGTTTCGATTGAGAAATTAAACGAGTGTGATTAGGAAAAGAGATGAGACTATTTCGTTTCGCCCGGTCTGGGGCAAATGTCAGGGTGTTGCTAATTTACTGTCTTCGAATTTCAGAGAGGAACATCTGAAACGACGAAAGCTGTTGATCCTGAATCAAAAATAAGAAAAATATTAGTTTCCATATTGTTCTTGTAGTTTTATTGGTAATCGGTTGTGTATGTTAACCGAATGTCAACATCGACTCTGGAAGAAAATATGAAAACTAGGTCGCATATCTTTATTATTCTGAATAGAACATGCCATTCAGAGCAGATGTTGTTCATTTTCATGAAACTGGTGGTTATGTTCGAAGAGGCTACGACAAGTGAACACGATATCTGACATCATTTTACAATTATAATGTGCTGAAAGAAGCTGCAATCATGGCGAAATATTTGTCGCTTCATCTTCAAATCTAACCGCTACTTTTTTTTTTAAATGAATAACACTGTAGTAATATCTAACTGTAGAACTCGCAAAATTCTAACGGTCGAAAAGATTTGAGCCAATTTCTGAAAGTTGAGCGATGGGAAAGATGATATTGAAAGTGTACAAGTTTTTGTAACAAATAAAACCACAATTTTCATCACAATGAATAAAGAAGTTCAGATCTAGCTACATCGGGTAATAAAGTTGCCCTTTGCAGCTAGATCTATTTACATGAGTGAAAAACTATTTGCAAAAGAAAACTGATGGGAGCAACAAATAAGATCATGCTACAAATATCCGTATCTGAGAAGATTGAGAGATGGGAAAAATGAATCTGAAACAGGTTTGAAATTTGTATAACTAACAAAACAAGCAAAACAATTATCAGCCGATATAACACTTGACAGAAAGGAAGGAAAATAGGGACAAAGGGAAACACAATTTTTAAAAGAACAACTGGCGGAGGCAATAAATAAACTCATATTACAAATAGCTAGTGTTTTGGATGACGGGGGAAGGGTGAAACTGAATGAAAAATGATTGGGAATTATATCAATAAACATTGCAAGGCGATACGAATTTACAGACAACTACTCATTAAGGGACCTAATTAGCTAAACGATTTCAATATATAGGGGAGAGGAGAATCTAACCATATCAATCCTTTTTGAGTTGGCGTCTTTTCTCTTGATTTCCTTGAGAAGAGAACTGTGGCCATGTTCCCATCAGATACAGGCGTGTGGGAGTGGATGGTCGAGGTGGAGTGGTGCCCAGTGTTGGTTGCACTCTTTTCGAACGAGTTTTCTGAAATCATAGACTGGAAATTTGAGCAATGAACATATAGAAGATAGCGAAGAACCTCTAATAGTGTTTTCCTTTTAATTTCTAGTTTCTCATAGTTTTCAAGTTGAAAGAAACACTATTAGAGGCTTTTCGATATTTGTCGCGAAGTAGAAGAGATAACTTACAATAGCAACTGGTGGAACATTTTGAAGTGAGGATGTATTGTTCACCACCTCCTCTTTATCCACGGTGTTGGTTATCTTTGAGCGATATCCTTCGGATGCCACGGGAAATGTTGGTGGTTGGGCATTCACATCCGAAGGTGATTGAGACTTCTTTGTAGCCGGGGTGTTTTGTCTTTCTCCGATCTTTCCAGAGAATGTTGATGTCTGAAAGTTGAAGAATAAGATCCAAATAGTAGAACATTCGTAAGTTCAGAATCCTATTTTGAACTTTAAACTTACCGAAAACACGGGAACCTCGGCAATCAAGAGAATTCTGTAGTTTATTGTCATTCTGTTGTGGCAACTCGAGCTGAGCGGGAACTCAGCTAGTCGGACCACCTCTTTTCCTCCGAATGGATACTTGGAGAGGTGTTCCGCCTTTTGTTCCCTCCAGGTCTCACCCCTCTCGTACATCACACCAGAGTTGGCCGGCATCAGCCACTTGATGGAATTGGAGGTAGCACAGAATTGTGTCCATCGTTGTCTTTTGCACGTGCGTCGTCCTGAAAATCATGGAATAAGAATACAGTTTTGGATTCATCAACTTACACAATGCCTCGACACTTCATCCTCTGCTTTTCTCCAATTCGTTGGTTCCGTGAGCTGAGCTTCCCAACATCCCCGATTACTCTCTGGAAGAGGAAGGTGTTCCCTGATCGAGAGCCCTGAAACCAGGAAATTCGTCATTCCAGTCAAAAAGTTCAAGTAAAAGAGGGCGTCTATTGAAAACCTACCGGCCTTGAGTAATCCGGAAGAGACAATCCAATGGTGAGCTGCGGACGATCAGTCTGGGTGATTCGCTCTTGACATTGCCGCTCCATCTCGCCTTGACGCCTCCCGATTCCTCCAGAAGAGCTAACATTTCCCTGGGCGTGGCAGTTGTTGGGATTGATCCACTTCTCATGAAACTGATCGTTTGTCTGATCTCATTTTCTGTCCTTTCCAAGTAAATCCTTCCAGAATCGAGACGGATTGACTGAAAGAAGTAGTTTGTAATGAATGTATTGAAACAAGAAATTATAGTTACCTTTTGGTCAAAGAGAGCGGTTCGCAGGAGGGTGGGTGTTCTCATCACCACTCCAATCGGTAGAGAAAGTGTCGAGTCGATGAGCTGGTAATCGACCACTTGTCTCTGACGATACCTCTGAAAATGAGAATTTGAAAGTCTTCGTCTAGAGACCAGGGTAAGACTCCGCCCACTTTGAGAGCCCGTGAATGTTTGGTCTATTCTTGAAATTAGGAATTAGAAAACAACAAATTACCTTATGTCACACCAGCGTTTTGTGGGAGTATTGGCTCACATGGTCGTATTCGACGGCTCCTTGTCCACGGTACTTCTGAAAGAAATGATTTAACACAAATGAACTTCTACTGTCAAAATGATAAATTTTGTACACTGACTTCGAATGTTTGTTTTCTCTCGAAACATTCAGAAGCAACTTTGTATTCAATGTCCAAACTTTATCATCTTGACAGTTTCTATTTGATTTAATAGAAAACGAAAAAAACAAATAAATAATGACTGATTGATAAGTAAAAGTAGATGAGGTACTGAGTGCAGCACCTCTGGATTACATTTATAATTGAAGCGATTCAATGATAATAAAATTGTTTTCAATTACTCTAAATCCCAAGTAAAATGTTTCAATAACTTGGAGACCTTCTTTCTGTGATAACAGACTTTTCAAGATTCATCCCAGAGCTATGACCTTATAATCGAATGTATGGGCACTCCTAATTTTCAACAAATTCCTATTCCTTTTTTAAAGAATTTCCCTCGTTAGTTAGCTGATCTTCATAACTCAAAATGACCCAACTAGACTAAAAAGAAGACGTTAGCCCCAGAAATGAAATGCGGTGTAAACGGAAGATCATTTATAGAATTTTGAACTAGCTGTTCACACTGATCCGGTCCATACCTATTTAATCAATGAAAGTATAATTTGGATCCTGATTCCAAAAATCTTCGATTTAATCATGGATTGCTCATTTAATTTCTTACCTTGTCTCGTTATTATCTATTTTCACTTCCCTCTGTTTCACAGAGAAACATTTGCTACACAATACTCAAAACTTCTTAATGTTTTTCCCACTTTTTTCTTTCCAAAATTCTTTAAAGAATATCTCTTTCCCTTTTTCTAACACTTTCTTACCCCGAGTTTAAAAAAGAAAACAAAAAATCAATTTCGAAAAATTCAAAATTTGTTTTAAATTTTAACATTTAAAAAGTAGATCAAAACTTTTGTTTCTTTTTGTTTCGAGAACAAACTGAAGAAAAGGAGGTAGATCAAACTTGATATTCTGAAAACAACAACTGGAGACTGAACAGTTGAGAAGTAGATAAAAATTTATTTATTTGAAACAAAATTTAAAATTTAATTCTAAAATAAATAAAAAATATAATTAAAATTTGTGAAGGGAAAGGGAGGAACAAACAAAAAAGTGGGGGAGGATGAATTGTACAAGAAGTGGGAGTTGAAAAAAAAAGAGATTATTAAGGTTGGTGCTCACCAGCAGTCTTGACTTGATCCAACAAATCCTTGGCCCTTTCCTTGATTTGTATGAGCTCCGAGTTCCTCATCGTCACACAATCCACTTCCTCTCTCATAATTCCGAGTATTTGCTTAAACATGTCGGATGGGAGCTCCAAACTGGCGTCACATGCTTCGTCTCCTCCATAATGAATTCTGGTCGTGTCGAATCGGTGATCGAAGTATTTAGTGAAAGCCATTAACTCCGATCGAATGAGTTTGAACGTCGATTCATTAGTGCGGATATTCACAATTGGCGGAGGAATCTGAAAGCAATAATACATTATAATAAATAATAAAAGTATCAGTTCCAAGCACTGCGATCATACTGTACTTGATAGTGTAGAGAAGACCATGAAAGTTTTGTCTATTCTTTAAATTAGCCATTACGAAAAAACAAATTACCTTATGTAACACGAGCGTTTTGTCAAGGCTTTGTTACAGCTGGTGATGAAGATGCACTCGATATCGATGAGATCCAGGAGGCGTGGGGCGGTGAGATAGTTGCGCAGTGTGCTTGCTGTCATCACTGTGATCTGAAAAACCGTTCTTGTTTGTTCTTCGGTAAATAGTTCCATTTGGTCCATACTTCATCTAATCTGAACTATTTTCCTAAACTTACATTGTTTTTATCCAGGAAATCTCTCAGTTGGACTCTGGTTTTCAGCGTTTTCTCGGACTTCCTGAAGACTCTCCCAACCTCCCATCCGTACTGAAGACATTCGACGTCAAGTGGCTTTGGAGGCTTTCACCTGAAAGAAAATGTTAATTGCAAAAGTTCAAGTTTTCATATAACTCACGTTCTTTCACAGATAGATCAGGAATTTTCGATTGGCAGAGTCTCTTCGTTGTTTCTTCATAAAGTATTGATGGACGAGGGGCTCTGTGTCAGACGACGACAACTCCGTAATATAATTTGTTTGGAGGGAGAGGACAGGTGAATGGAACGACGTCGGTGTCATGGTTGTAGTATACGATTGACTCTGGAAGGAAGATAAAATTTAGGAGAAATCGTGAAAAAGAGAGAGAAAGAGAAAAGAAAAGTGAGAGGTTGAACTGAATCAAAATAGGCCAAAAATGACAGGGAAGAAATAAGAGTATAAGAAAATAAGAGGAAATAAGAGAATCATGTAAGAAAGGGGTATGAAAATATACGTCTTCACAATTGTTCCCACAATTCTCACAGTTCCTAGTTTGGAAAAAAACTTTATTTGAAGAACAAGACATGACTGGAACACAAATCACTAATGAACATCTCCAGTGGGCTCATTGAAGTATTCAGAAACTTTTTTCTTTGTTCCAGAAGGTTGCAGATGTTTAGGAGAACTATTCAGATGGTTTTCCCGATGATGATTAAGAAAGACAGAGTCTACGTCGATGAAGCCAAAGTCTATCTGTTTACACTCACTAAATAATCAAAAAGAACCGATATTTTTTTGATTCTATTCCCAAAAACCTCATTTTTCTAATAAAAGTTTTCACAAGAATTCATTGTTCTTTTTCACTACATACCCTTTTGATTGGGTTGGAACAAGAAAAGAAAAGCATACATTAATTCCAACATGTTCAAATTTTGAAGTTTTTTTGAAACTCTAAACCTGTAGATCACAATTTTTATCTCTCAAAAAACTTTTGTTCTCTTCAAAAAACAACAACAAACGGAAGAAGAGAAAGTAGATCAAAATTGATATTTCCAGAAAATAAATAAAAAGTTTTTTGTTTTCAAAACATAAATTTTGATCTACCTTCTCTTCTTCAGCTTGTTGTTTTTCTCGAAACAAAAAGAAACAAAAGTTTTGATCTACTTTTTCAGTTTTTTAATTTTGAAAAAAATTTGAATTCTTCGAAATTGATTTTTCGTTTTCTTTTTTCTTTTTCTAACTCAGTAAAAGAAGGTATTAAAAAAAGGAAAAGATATATTTTTTAAAAGAAATTAGGGAAGAAAAAAAGTGGGAATTCAGTTGGTACAGTAATAATTCTTGAGTATTGGATAGCAAATGCTTTTCTTAGAAATAGAGGGAATTGGAAGATTAGAGAAGAGTGAGATAAGGCAAGTAATTGTATGAGCAATCCATGATTAAAACTCGGATTTTTGGAAATAGGATTAAAAACATACTTTCATTGATTAAGACTCTATGTACCGGATCAGTGTGAACAGCTAGTTCAAGATTCTATTGATGACCTTCCGTTCACACCGCATTTCATTTCTGGGCCTAACGTCTTCATTTTAGTCTAGTTGGTTCATTGTGAGCTATGTAGATCAGCTAACTAACAAAGGAAGTCATTTAAAAAGGAATGAGAATTGGATGAAAATTCGGAGTGCCCATGCCTTTGATTGTAAGAGAATTGCTCTGTGATGAATCTGATAAAGTCTGTTATCACAGAAAGAAGGTCTCCAAGTTATTGAAACATTTTACTTGGAATTCAGAGTAATTCAAGACAATTTTATTATCATTCAATCAGCTAGATTATAAACGAAATCCAGAGGTACTGCACAAAGTACCTCATCTACTTTTTTCTTATCAATTATCATTTTTTCATTATTTTCGTTTTCTCTTAAATCAAATAGAAACTGTCAAGATGATAAAGTTTGGACAATGAATACAAATTTGCTTCTGAATCATTCGAGAAAAAGCCAACATTCAAAGTCAGTGTACAAACTTTATCATTTTGACAGTAGAAATCTTCTCAGGCAGTCTGTCGTTTTCAGAAGCGTCAAATTGTCCAAGGAGCTCGGACTGGATGAAGTTGTGGAGAAGTTGGAGGCAGCTGTGGCTTCAGAGCCTTCTCTAATTGAGGTATGTTGTTCAAGATGAAAACATTTGAACTAAACCATCCTGATCCAACACTAGTCCACCTATTCATGGGATCTCTCTAACGAGGGGCGGGGTCTTAAACTACCATAGGAAATAAGAACTTATCAAAAATCCGTTGATTTGTACATGAAAATTTCCCAAATTCTCATTTCTAGGTCTACCGCGCCAAAGGAGTCGTTGGGTTTCAACTAATCGATGCGTGCATCATGCTTCCTTTTGGCAAAGTGATGAGCACTCCGTCTCAAAACACTGGTGTTGCATAAGGTAACTATAATTTCTTGCTTTAAATACATTCATTACATTGTAATTTAAGTGCAGGAGGTTTCTGATGAGCAGCGATTGCATTGGTAGTAACGGGACCGCGAAAATCGACTGCTGTCCCGAAACCCTGGCACGAATTCTGAGGATTTTGAGAGATGACTTCATCCCGAATGAGGATGAAAAACGCCTTGAAGTCATCAAATTGTCCAAAGAGCTCGGACTCGTTGAATGTGTGGAGAAGGTGGAGGCGGCAATGGCTACCAAGCTTTCTCTAATGGAGGTATGTTGTTCAAGATGAAAACATCTGAGCTAGACTCATTTTTAGATATGCCGTGCCGAAGGAGTCGTTCTATTCGAACTCATCGACTATAGTCGAAGTGCTCATCACATTGCCATTTTGGCAACGTGATGAGCACGCCGTCTCTCCTACGAAACTTTGGTGTTACACAAGGTAACTATAATTTCTTGCTTAAATACATTCATTACAATTTACTTCTTTCAGCCGATTCGTCTCGAGTCCGGCAACGTCTACTTGGACAAAATGGAAAGAGACTTGGCCGCAACAATTGACTTCTTGAGGAG
Source organism: Caenorhabditis doughertyi (assembly GCA_963572265.1). Classification (NCBI taxonomy): domain Eukaryota; kingdom Metazoa; phylum Nematoda; class Chromadorea; order Rhabditida; family Rhabditidae; genus Caenorhabditis; species Caenorhabditis doughertyi. The sequence goes on from OY751554.1 coordinate 13,509,262, forward strand.
AGGGAAGCTCCCAGCTAACAAGACAAATAGCCAGTTGAAAAGCATTCTCGAGGAGGCCCGGCAGCTCAAAGCGACAATCATGAAGTACCAATGCCACGTTCAGTGATGCGGCTTCTGAGGGCCGCCAAACTTCAAACACAACAAGTCCACTGGCCTCGGATCGAGAACGATTCGAAGTGCTCAAAATTATGACTGGAGATCAGGAGATCAAGACACTGAAGCGGTCGGATATCAAAAGAAACCATCCGTCGACGCTCAGTAAAAGGACTCAGCTCGCCGACGGAATCAGGAAACCGGAGATGTCAAGCCACGATTTTGAGAAGATTGTGCAGAAAGTTGTGGAAAAGTACCTTAAAGTCGCTTTCTGTGAGTTTTCAGTCACATCATTTTCATCAAATATTTATTTCTCTATTTACAGAAGGATTCACCAACTCAGGCAAACCGTTTGAAATATAATTAGAAAAGTGCTTGTTTTTGAATCTTATTAGATTGTATCTGAATCTAACTGAAATCTAATAAGATATAGAGTTCGAAATGCGACCGATACGGTATTTCGAAACCTAATTAGAAACAAGAACAGCGGAAGTATAATGAGATTGATTTTCAATCTAATTGTAATCTAAAAAGATTGCAAAGTTTCAACTTGCGTCATTGTTTTTGCGAAATTTTTTCCAAGTTTTAATTTTTGTTTCACATTTTCATTTCTTAGAGGTATAAAGCTAATTTTTAGCTCTTCTGCTGCTCAATCAATGTCATTCGGCTCGAAAATGGTGTGAAAATGTTGATGCGATGGGAACACTCAGCAAAAAATTTGGAATCCAAGTGGTGAGTGAAACTTTTTTCGTCGAAAATCAAAAGTTTGGACAAAATAAAAGTTTCAAGAACACGGTTAAACGACAGTGTCAACTCCATCGAAGTTCAACAGCTCGGCAACTCAATCGTCACCACTTCTCAACTAGCTCTAAATCACTCTATTTTTTTTCTTCTTGAGTTTTTTTTACTTGTCAGATTTCGGTATTATCAATAAATAAATGTATATATCGATTATCTGTGTTATGTGATATGAAATCTAATGAGAGGGAAAGGGAATATAATAAGGAACTATTTCAGTCTTCTTATAAAACTTTGCAATCTAATTAGATAGAATCTGAGTTTTATTAGAGACCACAGTCTTATTAGATTGTATCGAAGTCTTATTATAACCAATCGAAGTCTAACAGGGACTTGTTATACGCTCAATTTTCTTCGATTATATTTCAAAAACGTCTAATTATATTTCAAACGGTTTGCCTGAGAAGGACCGGAAGACTCGCCATCGTCAAAAAGCCAATTGGTTCCAAGTCAATTTCAAACGAATCGGAGGATGAGGTGAGGTGAGGATGGGTATTCCAATAGTTCAGTGATTTTCCCTGGACTAACTTTCTCAAACACATTTTATTTCAACCAGATGGGCTCTCTTTTTTTTTTTAGAAAACTGCCTAAGAATTGGGATTTTAACACCAAGCTCAACATAAGAATCCAAGCCTCTTTGACTGCTCTTTTTTAGTCTTTTGTTACACAAATTATGATTTCAGCCATCTTGATCAATTCTCAAAAAGACATCACCGGTCACAACTACAACGACTCCGACCATCCGAAGATATCCGAAGCGATCAAACCGCGCTCAACCGGAGCCGGGAACTCTCGAGAATCCAGCGAAACGTCAGGCGGTCAAGGACCAACAAAAGGATTCCCTTCTACTGCCCCTCATGTGTCTATAGAACACGCTTATGATAAGCTAATGTGGTTCCCAATTGGTATTTTCTAGCCCCCAGTCTTCATACCCGCATATCTTCTTGATTTTGTATTTTGTCTCACCCCTCCATTTTCATCCGAAACAGTAGTTATTTGTAACATGACCTTATTTATTGCCTCCCCCAGTTGTCTTTTGTAAATTTTGTTTCTCTTTCACTCATTTTTCTTATTTTTTTCCGTGTTATTTCTTTCGGCTGTTTATTGTTTTGCTTGTTTTGTTAGTTAAATAAATTTTGTCCATTTCAAACCTGTTTCAGATTCATCCTCCCCATCTGTCAACTTTTTCACACCCAAATATTTTTGAGTTTATTTATTGCCTTCATCAGTCGTTCTTCATTTTTTCCTTTCCTTTTTTCTTGTTTCTTTTTTCCCTGTCCATTTCTTTCTGTCACATGTCAATAGATCTAGCTGCAAAGGGCAACTTTCTCACCCGATGCAGTTAGGTCTCAATGTCTTTGTTCTTTAAACCTTTTTTCAGTTTTATCAGTTGAATAAATCTTGTTAACTTTCAAATCAAACTTTCCCATCGCTTATCTTTTCCAGACATTCACTCAGATTGGCTTGATTCTATTCCATCGGAAGAAGAATTCCGAAGTTCAAACCTGCAGGAGAAGCGAAAACAATAGGATGATGCGATTTCTGCCCTCAATGCGAGTGAAAAATAATTTAGAGTTAGCACGGTATGCTGTAGTGTGGGGCGTGTCAAAGCGCTCTGTTGAGAAAACATGTTTTGAAATCCTAAAATAATTAATTTGAGGGGAAGTGTAATATATTTTTTGATTTTTTTCAACTTTTCTGCTAAATCTCAGCTGATTCCCTTAGGAAAAATGTAGGTTCTCGTTTAAAAAATCCTAAATGCATTCAATTTCGCTTCCTACTTTTAGGCCACGCCCCGTTTCAAAGGAGCGCATTTGCATAGCCCACACTTCCGCCACGGGACGGCCGAGTCGACTCATGGCCGCGAAAAAAATGCGTTGAATACTCAGCCTAGTCCCTTCAGCAGCGAAATGAATTCTGTGCAAGTTGACGTAAGATCGTTCGATTGTCCACCGTAGTCAAGCAGAAAATTCAGCTTTTTATAACACTTTTTCGCGGAAAAGCGATAAAAAGCTCGCGGATTAGGTGAATCATTATAAAAAAGTCGAATTGTCAAATAAACAATCGTTTATTATATACAAGAATGAAAATTATTAAACAAATTTAAGAGAAAAAAAAATTAAGAGATACCTAGCTTATCGGCGGAAATCCCCTTATAGCGGTCCGAAACATGTAGTTGACGTCACTTTTTTTGTCCGGCGACCTGAAACAATAACTGAATCGTCTAATTGCTACATTTCGACGCTTAATTGATCAACGGTGAAATCTCTGATAGACATTCAGTCTCTTTTCGCCCTAATTTTTCGACTATATGTCATTTTTCTCGAAAACTAATATCTCACCCAGAACAATGAGTGATACCCAGACATACTAGACCCTTCGACGAACATCTTGGCGAAATTTTACGGAATCTGATGGAAGGATTTTTGAGAAAAGATTTTTTGGAGCATTTCCAGCACTTAATTTGGAAGAAAACCCAAATTATCTCAAAAACCAATATCTCACCCAGAACAATGAGTGATACCCAGACATACTAGACCCTTCAACGAACATCTTGGCGAAATTTCACAAAATCTGATGGAAGGATTTTTGAGAAAAAATTTTTTGAATAATTGAAACACTAACCTTCTCTTTTTCGGCTATTCTAACGACGGCCGAGTGCGATGGTCTTTTTGTTTTTACCTAAAAGCAAAGATCTTTGTTTAATAATATTCAATTATTCATAATAAATTGAAGAAACAGCGTGAAAACGTGAAAAACAAATTGACGATTCAGCGCAATGCTTTAAAAATAAGATGGAAGAGAAACTGATTTTCCTAGGCCATGAGTCGACTCGGCCGTCCCGTGCCGCATACCGTGAGTTAGGCTATTTTTCTTTTTTCTGAACAAATTACAAAGCTCTTCCAACGTTTTTCGAATTCTACAGTAAGACTTTTTAAAGTTTAAAAACTTGATCCATTTGTGAAAAAATGGCGGTTCCGTTTAATGATGTATCGACATTTATCGTTGTCTTTAAAAAGAACCTCTACTTTTCCACAAAAGAATAATTTCTGCTTTTGATGAAATGTTTTCAGAATCGTGAAAATATCAGACCTGATTTTTGTTTGCTTTCTCAAAAATCGGTCAACAATCACAACCGATTTTCACTAACCCTACAAAAACGAAGTAAAAACTAAAAACTATCGTGTCACTTCTTTTTTTTATATCAGATATAGCAGCTTCGATAGTCGCTTCAGAAGTTTGTCTCTGAAATTCGAAGAAAGTACTTTAGCAGCTCACTGAAGTTACCTCCCAGAACGGGCATAATAAAACTAGTTTCTATTACGAAAGAAGAAAACTAAAAAAAAACGCTAGGAAATCTAAAATGGGCTGCAAGCCTCCTCCGATTTGCAATCTCTTCCGCCTCGCGCTCGACGACTTCCTACAAAGTCGTCTTCTTAACGAAGAGTTCTCCGTCGCACACGAATCTACACGAAAACCTGAAATACATTGGAATTGCTATTGAAATTATCAAATTACCTGAAAACTATCTCCTCCGTTCCTCTCGTCCAAAAGCTGCCGATTGAACTCCATTCATCGTCACTCGAAGCCAATCCTGAAATAATTTTCAGTCAATATAGAAGTTAAATACTTTAGAACTCACTTTAATGTGTCATAGTAGTATGTTCTTTCCTGAAATGGTGAGGAATTCTGAAATGAGTATCCATTAACCGACGGAAGGATTTACGGAACAATTCTTACCGGGAAACTACTGAATTAAATCTATTTGAAATCCCCGCTAGAGAAGAAGGTCGCAGAAAGAAAAAGAGACCAATTGAAGTTGTCACTGCCGCTGTTGTCAAGGAAACCTGAAAACAGTACTGTGAGAGAATCGAATAGATGGAGAGGAAAGCATCGCTTTCTGATAGTGAGTGAAAAAAAACGTTGGGTAAAATAAGTACTAAACGCCACGAAAAAAAGACGTCTCTCTTCTGAAAACGACCGGCATCCGCGGATGCATCCGAGCCCTAACATTCGAACGATCCCTTCGAAGACACATCCAACATCGAATCTATAACAATTATGTTCAATTATTTGAGAAATAAAACTATCGAAAACTCACAGAAATCATCATCCTCATCACTTTCTCTGAAATCGAGCGTGGTTCTGAAATGAGTATCATTAACCCACGGGAGGAATTTATGGAACAATTCTTACCGGGAAGTTATCTGTTGAATTCGCAACGAAGTCTTTGGTGCCTTTTGGTGTCTGAAAAATGAACAAAAATTGATTGGAAGTTACTGGTAGAAGAAACGTTGGAAAGCGTTGTTTTAAATTCTCTTCTTCTTTTTTTTTTCCAAAACCCGATGTTTTCTGAATTTATTTGACCAACTTTAACAGCTTCAACGAATTGAGCTTTCTGAAAAGAGGCGGAGACCGAAACGCAAGGGCGCCGCGCGCTGTTTAGCAACACCCCCGCGCATGCTTTTCCTTTGTCTTATTTTCTTGGCGAATGCTTCAGAAGCTTCAACTTCATGTCAGTCTTCGTAATTCCGTCATTATGTTTTGAATTTCTTTTCAATTTTAGTCACTCGTCTCAAGTTGTTTTTTCGTTTTCAGGTATCGACACCAACCACGCCATCCGACAACAACCGACGGAGCTGTTGGGACTTGTGTTAGTTGAAGAAGTAACAAATGTTGTTCTCCCCGATAGCCATTTTCAGATATATCGTTCATCAAACGCCGTCGAGTAGGATTGTCGGAATAGGAAGTTGAATTGGATATTCAGCAAAGAAAAAAGTGAGTAATCCCTTCAAAATTTCTGTACGATTTTAACGGAGAGGCGCTTTTGGCGATGAGCGAGTGTAGAAATGCCTTGTCAACCGCTTTCGAATGACTCGTTTAGAAAGTTAATTAAAACTTCTGATTGTTTTTAAATTAGAAAGTCCTCTACTTAACTCATTGACTATTATTCCGAGCCGGAGAAGTCACTGAAAGTGCGCTTCCTCTTCGAGAAAAGTGTGCCGAATCAAGAGACACTGAGAAGTTTTACTCGAATTTACACACTGTTTTTATTTAATTTGAGAAGAGCGCATTCTCATATTCTTGCCCTGGCAATAACTACAATACACCCATTGTTTTCAGCGCTCTCTTCGTTTCGGTGAGAGATGTCGGAGGTCGATTTGGTGGTGGATTTGACGTTGGATGTTCAACGATTTGATGTCGTCGAGTTAGTACAAAGTAGAATATAAATTGGTTCTCTCCGCTCTAGTTTGCAGGTTCTTCCTCTCCTCCTCTCGAATTGACAACGAAGAAATCTAGACGACGTCAAGATTCAGAAGACTCCTGACGTAAAATGTAAGTAACTCCGATTTCTAAAGCAAAATGTTACGCGCGTTCTCTATCGGCGGAAACAAACAAAATACTTTAACCCCACTCGCTTTAGAATCGCCCGTTTGCCTTGCATTTCTAAATATTCCCATTTATAACAGTATTATTTCCAGATGATCTTCGTCTTCATTGTGAAGTATTCCACGTGGTTGACAAAAGAAATCGAGTCGGCTGCTCCTGCGTCCTTGCCGGTGTTGTCAAAATGTGAAGCGTCTCGACTATGTTGCCGCACTTTTGTTATGGGAGTTTAAAAAAAGCTCGCATATTGTCTTCCTCATCAACATTACATTTTGATATATTCTTTTTAAATTCAGAATTAGAAAATTCTTTCGATTCCGATAATTTTCGACATGCTACGCGCGGATGTCACGTAATAAACTGACATCAAAAGTACAGGAAAACGTGGCAACATATTGCCACATTTGGCATTTATTCTTTTTGCGCCGCTCAACTTGTTTGTTTCGACGATTATTCACTTCTTCTTTCGGACATCTTCTGCTCCAGCGACAACTTCAAATAGATTTCACTGAGTAGTTTCCCGGTAGCAATTGTTCCATTAATTTCCCCGTTCGTTAATCAATACTTCTTTCAGAATGAGACTCCTTTTCAGGAATATTAAATTACAAAAAATTTCAGTGAGCTTTGAAACGCTTGTTTGCTCAACTGATGTAAAATAATTCAAGATAGAATTCGGTGGACGCCACGATGAGCTCAAACGGAAGTTTCACTGGTTCTCGTCGAGACGGATGGATGGATAGGCGGCTCGATTTCTACAATTTGGATGACATGGAATACTTCCCGGTAATTAATTGTTCCGTATTTTTCCCGTCGGTTTTACGGTACTTTTTTCAGTTCTCCGGCAGTTTCAGGTGAAGGAAATGCAAGCGAAGATATTGTTTTCAGGTATGAAACGATTTCTCTTAAACAGAACTATATAATACTTTTTTTATAGGTTATCTTTGGTAACCGGCGCCGTCAAGATGGAACGAAGGCTCGATGAAGGAAAGCATGATATAGTCCACGCAAGCGTTTGCATACCCGCTCCATTGCAACCCCGCCCACCTCGTAAAAATAGTTCTCTTTTTTAAGAGAGCGGCCAGACACGCAGACAGTAAGTGTCTGGCCGCTCTCTCCAAAGGGAGAACTATTTTTACGAGGTGGGCGGGGTTGCAATGGAGCGGGTATGCAGATGCTGGAGAGGCTTGCAGCCTAATTTGACTTATTTTTTCAACATTTTATTCATGCATTTCTCGATTGTGGGATTCGTTTAAGAGTTGTTTCGAGCTGTTTGTTTTTTCGAAAAGGAGTTGTGATGCCTATTATGGCATGATCGCCTGTAAGTTGCAAACGATTTCTTCATATTTCAGAGTATTCCTATGGTATCGAGTGAACTTTAGCTGGCTCGCATCGTTTGTATATGCTTTCTGTTAGTCCCTCTGCCATGATTATATATTTAGCGCAAGCGTTTGCATATTCGATATAATCTAATAACGCCCACTATTGCATATAGAGTGCGCGAATGAGGAAGTGCAGACAGATACGTGTCTGGGGCGCTCTCTCAGAGATAAGAACTATTTCGACAGAAGTGGGCGTTACTAGATTAGAGCGAATATGCAAACGCTTGCGCTGACTATACAATTACATAAGAGATATGGTGATAAAAAACGGGTTTTTTGAACCGTTAGCTCTCGTTTGGATACAATGTCGTGAATTTTCATCGAAAGGACCTGGACCTAAATTGTTGATGTCTAAGATAGTTGTCGAACATTTTCAAAGTGAGATAATAATTTTATTCATGAACAAAACAGGAAAGATGAAAAAGAAAGATGTCTTTAAACAGTGATAACTATTGGAGAAAAATCAAACGAAAGGCGAGAAATTGGTGAGAAGGGGGATGAGAATTTGAGGCCTTGCTGCATCTGGTGATTAAGACATCCTCTGCAGCAAGGCCTGTTAATACTTATAGGATAAAGGGTAGGGGAGAAAGAAAAAAATAGGTGAAAACGGGACGAGTGAGGGCCTACTTCTTCGTTTGATGGCGTTTGGCTGGGTTATAAGGCGCCACATTATCCGGCACTGTTCTGTTGCTCCTTTTTGGGTACCTCCCTTGATCGACGACAACTGTTGGAGATGGTGGTCCTGTGAACAATGGTGCAGACGTTGACGATTGTGGTGGAACAGCAGAAGACGGTGGTGGAGCAAGACGATTTGAATTTGGCTGTCCAGTTTCCACCCGCTTCAAACTTTTTGTGAGTAATCCGCATGATGCTGATGTTGACATGATCAACATTCGACAGATCAGGAAGTTTGGTCCGGAGCAGGAAGTATCCGGTAGCTGGATTGTCGACGACTCTCAGCTTAGATCCACAGCGGTTCTTAACGTGAATGCCTTCCTATAAAAACGTTATAAAAATCTAAACATACCATTTGAAACTCACAGTGTAATGTTCGGGACAAGCCCAGGGCTCGGTCCATTACGATTTTTGGCCAGAGTATTGATGCTTACTTGCCCATCTGACGTGAACTTCCTTTCCAATTTGGCACCCTGGAATGAAAAAAGTTATGACATAGCCAATAGGAGGGATGTATCTTGAATCCAAAACAGAACTAGAGAATATCAAGAATCAGGTCCTGATGAAGAATAGAGGGTCTACGAATTCAATATAGATATGCAAACATACCGGGACAATAATGGAAGTTGTTGTTGGATCTGGAGGCGAGGGTACGGCAATTTGAGGGGCGGGTTGTGGGGTTGGAGATGGAGCCTGAAGGACAATAGATCATATTATAGGATTCTAGAAGCATCCATATAATTGGGGAAGAATGAAAACATCCATATGATAGCAAATACCCTTTTATGAATGAAAACTAGAAAAAGGATTGTATTGATTCAAAAAGTGTTAGGACTGGAAAAATTCAAACTCACATTCTTTTTCTTCTGAATCTCCTCTTTCTTCTTCGTGCAGATATCGACTAATGAGTGAATTTTGTAGATCGTCGTTCCGAATCGTCTCCAGAGCATCCTCTCCATACTCTACCAGGCGAAGTTTGCCGAACTTCATGTACTTGTAGATGTCGTAAGCCACGCCAATAGGTCGGTTGATGTATGGACAGCCAGATGGGTGAAGGGTATGCGACTGAAATGAATTGATTCTAAAAATTAAAAAAAAAAGAGAATAAATCTTACCTTTTCGTCAAGAAAAACTCGTCCAAATGGGTTACTAGTCTTCATGAGGAAGTTTTTTTCGAATGACATGACACCATCCATAAACCTGATATCCACAAACTTTTGTTGTTCGTAATTCTGAAAAAGAAAACTTATTGATTGGAAATATACCTAGTTTTATGTGAAGACTCCGCCCACTTATCTTAAGCAATTTCTAATAGAATTTGAATAATATTTACCATGAGAATTTCTTCTCCTTTTTCCATTATGTCGTTGATCATGTACTTTTTGGCCTCCATCGACAGCTCTTTGGTTTCCAATGGAATGTGATCCTTCGATTCCAAGACTCTCATCAATTGTTCGAACTTTCTATGGTCACCATCAAGCACGATTGTGTGGTTTGAGGAAGATGAGAATATGGCTCTGTCTCCGATTTTCGTTGCAATGAATGGCAATGAATGGACACAGCTTCCCGTATTGTTCCTTTGACACGCCAAAAATTTTGTCCGGAAATTCGATTGTCATGTAGAATTCATTGGAAGCGGTCGATTCTTCTGATTCTGACGTGGGGATGCTTCTAGTTGTGGTAGTTTCCGGATTCTGAAAAATGAAAAATTTGAAAATCCGTGAGAAAGAATAAGTTTTAACAATTTTGTAGAAGGAATACTTACCAATGAAACTGGAACATGAAGAAGATTGTGAAGTGGTGTCCACTTTGCGCTGCATTCCGGATCATTTGTCGCGATTGTTTTTGAAGTGAGACCAACAATTTGCGGAACCGGAAGACCTTCTGAAATTGAAAAATTAGAATCTAAATTTGTGAAAATAGTTCTAAAAAGACTTCTGAGTAGAATTTCTTACCTTTCAAAGACGCTTGATACTTCGTCAGCAGATCGTAATACAGACATCTCGAGTCAAGTCCATTCTCGCAATTCGACAAGAATATCACTTTGATTTCATCCATTCTCAAGTAGTTTTTCCTTATCAGATGAGCAAAGACCGACGGTTTCATCACAACCAGCGAGTGGTCTTTGAGGTGGTCCATCCATTGATCCTTCTGTTTCAACTCATTTTGGAGTGAGCCATGCTCCATACTGGTCGATGCCGTTGAGACTGCTTTGGAGGGCGCTGCCTGAAATTAAGAAGAGTTTTTAAAACTTCATTTTCTTTATCATATAAGAAAGATGAAATTTGAAAATATTTTATTTTGTAAATCACGTTTTAAATTTCTAAAATTTCTGTCATTTCACGGCTTTTTCGGCCCTTGACAGAGTTGTGCCGCGGCACAACTCTGTCAAAAAACAGAAATTTGGAGAAATTAAAACGTGATTTACAAAATAAAAAATTTTCAAATTTCATCTTTCTTATATCCCTATTACAGTGGCATTCATTGACTTTCTAATTGAAACAAGTGTCAAGTAATAAAAAAAAACACTTCAAAAAAATTAAAAAATTCGAAAAAAAAGTTTTAAAATATTGATTTTCCCCAAAATTTTGAAGTAGATCAAAGCGCGAAGTTTTATCTTGAAAAGTTTTTATCTTGAAAAAAAAAGAAAACAAAAAAACGTTCGAAGAAAAAGTTGGTAGATCAAAACTTTATTTGTCATCATAACAAAATTTTAGAGAAACATTTTTTGATCTACCTTTTGATTTCTATTTTTTCGAGAGTTTTTTTTCTGCTTTCAGATTGATAAAAACTATTTTTGTGACCTGAAGCATAAAGTTTTCAGTTTTTTTAAATATTCTGTAGAAGGTGTTAGAGCAACTCATAAAGAGAAAATGGAACACAATTTTATTTTAAGGTTTTTAGGATTTTCAGAAATGAGTTTGAAGTCTTTGAAGAATGAAGGAATCGTATTTTCTGGAATCAATTAAGAATTACCCGTTCTTTTTTTTTCGTTTATTGGATTCCTTTTGAAATCATTTCTTTTTTATGTAACTTGCATTCAATTGTCTTTTCTATAAATAGATTTAACAAATTATTTATTCAACTTTCAATAATTCAAAAAGATCAATTCCTCACAACTCATACTTCCTCGACTCTGAAATTACAACTTTTATAATTCCATAATCATTTTTCTCCTCACCAATACACTTTTCCGTCTTTCCAGCCCAAGTTCCATCTTGCATGCATTGGTAGATTTTCAGAGGTTGTCCTGCCTTTTCGAATACATAATATTTCTTGCAATTGTGAACAATCTGATCCCCAGATTTGTAGTATGAACGGAGTTCACCTTTAGTCGGACGAATTGTGTTACGAAGATCAAGACTGAGTGCAGGGCAAATGATAGTTTGAGTGGGTGCAGGGATTGAAGTAGGAGTTGGAGGGGCAGCAGTCGTCTTCTTTGTAGAGCTTTCTGAAGCAGTTGAGGCTTTTCTTGTTGTAGATGAAATCGGTTTCGTGGTATCGGTGGCTTGACCGCCTTTTGTCTCAGAATCTGAACCGGTTCCAGAAGATCCAGGAGACGTGGAAGAGCTCGATCCTGCTGATTTGGAAGTTGATGTGGCTGCATTTTCAGATGACTGTGTTGATCCAGCTCCAGAAGTTTCAGCAGCTTTATCAGTGGAAGTGCCAGTGGCTCTTTCGCTTGTTAAATTGAAGACGGTGGAATCTAGTGACGTAGGTGTGTTCCCAGATGGGTCCAAAGACGATGTTGATCCAATTTCAGATGTTTCAGAAGATTTCGTTGTTGCTGATGATCTACTGCCTTCCGGTGCCATCGTACTTTTGGCTGCAGGTCCTGATGAACTAGAATTCAGTTCACCAAATCGAGTTGAAGCAATTGTAGAACCATTTTCCTCTGATGTGCTTTCCATGCCCTAAAAATGAGTCAGTGTTTCGAGTTGGAAAACTTATTCGAAACTCACAGAAGACCAATCTGTTTTAGAAGAAGTAATAGGCGTAGAGGGCACGCTGACTGTTCCAGTTTCAGGCTTTGCACCAGATGAATTGGAGTCTGTCTCTTTCGTAAATGAGGAGTTCGGCTTCTACAAATGGACTAAATATTAAAGAAACTTAAAGAAACTTACCAAGCTCATTGTAGTCCCAGAAGATCCAGGTGTTCCTGTTCCATCATTGCCAAATTGAGGTGAACCAGTCCCGCTCTCAGAATAAGATGTTTCAGTCTCCATAAGATCAGTTGTTGAAACGATTGTTATTCCATCAATTGTGATAGTTGTGTATCTCGTTGTGTGATCCGTTGTTCCAGTGGTTTCCCTTGAGGCCTCATATGGTTTGGTGGAACCAGTATTCAATTGATTTGCAGTGCCGGATGTAGGACTTCTATTTGTTGATGTTTTCTCATTTTCATCAGTTCCAGTAGCTGATTCATTTGTACTCTGACTTGAATTTCCAGTGGAGCCAGAAACTTCGGAAAACGATGGCTCAGTAGAATCAGTATTCATTAGATCATTCGTTGCTGTTCCGGAGCTACCTTTTGTGGATGCCTCATTTTGATCAGTTCCAAGAGTTGATTCAGTTGTATCCTGAGTTGAGTCATGACTTGCAACAATCGAGTGTGTCGATTGAGACGACGTCGTGCTTCTTGATGGATCAGGAAAACTCACATGAGTAGATCTATGGAATGTTGTTGTCTCAGAAGGCGTCGTTGGAGTTGTGAATTCAATTGTTGAGAGAGTTGAGGTGACAGAATCAGTAGAGCGAAAAGAGGAAGATACAGAAGTGGAGGAGCCTTCAGACGAGCCTGAGGAATGTGTTGTTGCAGTTGATGAGTCATCAGTTTGCATTGAAGAATCATTACTTGAATCAGAACTCCTTGAGGAAGTCGAACTTGGCTCCGTTTCAGTTGACTCATGGCGTCTTGCTGCTGACGAACTTCCGCCATTGACTGTTGTAGATCGTTCAGTTGTCTCCGAGACAGCTTCAGATCCTCCTAAAGCAACATTAGGAGTACTTGAAGGAACCGAAGATCCGGTCGATTCTGAACCCGAAGTAGTACCATCAACTGTATATCAGAAATCATAATGAATCTAATCACCTTCCGCTTGTTTGTTGGTCACTGTGGTTACTTCTTCAGTTAATGTTCCCGGGGCTGCTGTGATTGTAGTTGTTGTCAATGAAGAACTTGAACTTGAAATAAAAGCCAGTGAACTGCCGCGAGGATCATCATCATTCGGTGCATTAACTTCTGTAAGTCAAGTACAATGGATATGAACAAATAGAAGCCAAACCATCTTTTGTTTTTTTGTTAGTCACAGTGTTCGTTGTTTGAGTTGACGTAGCCAAAGTGGTTGAAGCAGTGGTTGATCTTGCCGTTAACTCCATTACAGTTGTTGCTTTTCTACTTGACACGAAGGTTGTATCTTGAGCCGTAGTTCCAAGTGAAGTTGCCGTATTTTGATGAGCGGGAGAGTCTAAATTAGCGGGGTTTTACTCAACTATTTTGTTTTTAGACAAACCTGTGGCACCAGTGGTTGGTGTTGTATGCTGCAAAAAGAAGCCAAACTCACTAGAACAGTTTGTCCATATTGGTACAAGTCCTGGACAAGCAACCGGATTGCAATACAAATTATCTCGTAAGACTTCCAGACAATCATTGTTCCACAGATGTTCAACATCACAACCAGTTTTTAGTGTCACCTTATATTCACTGTTTTCGATCAATTCGACTGCAGTTTTAGTGCAACACGCCGCTTCATATCGGAGCATTTCTTTCTGTGAAAATTTAATATCAAAAGAATCGGCTAACCAAGAAGTTGATGGGCAGTCTTTCTGATAATTGTCAATTGAAGCGGTTTTTGGGGAGTCAGTGGAGGTATCGTTGGCTGAAAAGAGCATCATTGATAGGAATGTATTAAGTTGGCCGGAAAAAAATGCGCGCTAAACATTTACGAGAATCTGTATATCTCAGTTAGAGTGAGTGATATCAAAAAGTGATCAACTAACAAAATATTGACCATAAAATTTCGCACATTTTACTAGTTGAACAATTTGTTGTACCTTTAATTTCAGCCGAGATATACAGATTCAAAAAAAAATTCAGTACGCATTTCTTTCCGGCCAACGTAATATAACGACTATGAATTTGTTTTTGAACAGCAAAGTTTGTGAAGCTTATCGATTCCAGTTCTTATACCTACCGAGCGCCATGCAGTTATTTCCATACTTTACATAGAGATCTTGCAAAATGATATATTTATTCATTGATTTAGCCTCTCTCCAGTCATTCACCCATCCAATTTTATTATGATCCAGATAATAAACAACTTCTTCGAAACAACAACCTCCATCACAAACGTGAGATTCGTTTTTTTCATTATAGTATGTTGTATTTTTCTCAGCCAGCCAATTACAATCAACGGCTTCAGATGTGGAAAGAGGTAGATATAGAAGTAAGAAACAAAGAATAAACGAAAGAGCTTTCCGCATTCAATTTTCGTTGAAAGTGTGAAAGTGAAGCTTTTGGCGGGTTCGCCAGGCTTTTATACAATGGTAATTGCTAGGCAACAAGGTCAAGTGGACACGAGTTTCTATAGTTTTTAAAAAGTTTTGGCTCAGAGAGGCTCGGTCTGGTGTTGTGTGTGCTATATTGTGTATCCATAATTCTTTGCGCGGTCGCGGGCATTTTCGTCATGGCCGAGTTTTGAAATCGTTCGGCCACCTCCGAATTTCTCAAATTGAGGCCCGTTGAGAGCGACATCGTTTATCACTGATTTCTTTCATTTTTCGACCTTTTTTCTGTATTTTTTTGCTTTAGAAATGTTCAAATATGAATTTATTAAAACGAAAAATAAAAAAGAACTTGATTCTTTGTGTTTTTCGAAAAACACAAAGAATCAAGTTCTTTTTTATTTTTCGTTTTAATAAATTCATATTTGAACATTTCTAAAGCAAAAAAATACAGAAAAAAGGTCGAAAAATGAAAGAAATCAGTGATAAACGATGTCGCTCTCAACGGGCCTCAATTTGAGAAATTCGGAGGTGGCCGAACGATTTCAAAACTCGGCCATGACGAAAATGCCCGCGACCGCGCAAAGAATTATGGATACACAATACATAAATCGAAAATTGATAATCGAAACTTGAAAATTTATTATTCAAATAAGATTTCCCAATATAATTCATCAAGGAACGCACTGGGAGGCTTACCTTCGATGGTATCTTGAGCCAATCCGCCAAACAGTTCAGGCCAAAATGCATTCAGTCCGCGTAGAAAAATAAACAGAAGATAAACTCGAAAAAACAGCATCTTGCTGTTTCGAATTCGAATGAAACTCTTAAGAAATTTCAAAAAGAGAAGAGTCGTTTTTTGCTTGGCAACATGGTACTTCAACGCGGAGTAGACTACTTTTATTTATTGTTGTATGTTATGTTTCTAGACAAGGCTCGTCTTGGAAAAGTTGCCAGGCGATTGGAAAGAATTCTAAATTTTAGTTTTTTTTGCTACGTTTTTGAATCGGAATGCGTACATAACTGAATAGAATTGAAATCAGAAAATGCATAGTTTTCGTGAAATGTTGGAGGTTGGAGCGGAGAGTTTCAGATATCCTATCAACTTCACTGTTTGGATGTTTTGGATGAACCTGAATCTAAATTTGTTTGTGATTAGGAAAGTTTCGGAAGTTTTGAAATTTATGTGAATTTATATTTAAAAGTAAGAAAACAAGACAATTAACCGGGTTAACTAGAACTCTATTCTATACAATCAATCGGAAAAGTATTAAAAAAAAAAGAGATTCGTGTGACATCGGACAGGTCTTGGTCTTCAAATGGAAGCTGTGCAAAATCCTTCATCACTTGAAGGAATGATTGAAACATCTCCGTTTCTCCTGTTAAGACAACCGTTGTTGAACTCGTAGTAATTATAAGGCTCTCCGCGTCGATCAGGTTCTTCAGGAAGTCTTTGAATTGCCAGAATATTTCGTTTGAAACTTTAAATTCCTTTCCTCCTACTTCAATCGTTTTGGAGTCCTCTTGGGTTGTGGATGGAGAATCTCCTGGGTGTGGCATTGTTAGTTGTAGAGGTTGCCTGAAAAAAATAGTCTGTTGCTTTAACATGCATTATTTTTCTTTCTAAATACAAAACTGAAAATGCTGTTCTCAATCCAAGAAAAAAAGGATTCTCACCTCAGAGTCTGTATTCAGAAGGACCTTCTCCAGACGTTTGACCTGCTCCCTATATTGGTTGTCTGATGAGAGTTCTGGAGTCAGTCCAATTATCACTGGGGCAAGTTCTCCATCTGAAAAGAAAGATAATATTCATATTTTGTGTTCCTTCTTCTTACCTCAACTTTCCTTTGTATATTCATACATGATGCTCGCGTGGAAATGATGAGGCCATAAAACCTTTACCACGTTGCAAAGGAATATATATAGGAAAATTGGGACATGTTGAACCATTGCTTTGTGGTTGTGATGTAGTCAGAGTCCAATGGATTCATCATGAGGACAATATGATTTTTGAAGCATTCATGCCAATCTTCCTTTGTACGCAAATCTTTTTTGATCGAACTGGAGATTCGTTTTGGAGTGAGAAGCAGACTCGTGTCACTGATGGCGTTCAAACCGAACTCCCCAGTAGAATCTCCTGGGGGTTCAGGCAGCAGTGGCAGTCGATTCCATGGCTTCTTTTTGAATCGTAAGCTCTTCACTGCCACAACGGTTCCCATTTCTTCTCCATTTTCCACTGGCGTATATCTCATGGGCATTGTTAATACGGTTTTTCCAAATCCATCGACCATCGTTGCTTTTCCTTTGATCAGATAATGGTACCGGTGGTAACTATTCAAGTTTTCCACAATTAACTTGAACGTCAATTGTCCCTCTGAGGTGACATACCATTGAATTGTCCTAAAAATGGATTTAGATGTTCAATATTTGATAATAGGGCAAAACTCACAATTTGGACCCTTGACATCTTATTGACTGTTGAGAAACTTCCTCTTCAACTTCAATTATACGAGTGCCTCCGGTATAAACATTGAACTCAAATCCAGTACATTTGGCAGAATCTCCTGGGGGTTCAGGCAGCAGTGGCAGTCGATTCCAGGGTTTCTTTTTGAATCCTTCGCCAGAATGACAGCATCGGTTGAGCCAAAAGGGTAGGAACTGGTGACGACTGGGGAGACATGGTTGGCGAGGATAGAAGGGTTGCGGACGGTGTCGCTGGTGCCTGAAACAAGAAGCGATTTAGTGAAGGGGGTCAATCAATCGATATGTATCCGTTTTGAAATATTTTAGAGAGGATAGAGATGAGAAAACATACCGGGACCCCAAGTTCATCCGTATCCGACGAGTGTTCTGTACTTTGTCCTCCAGAAACCAAATCGTCAATGGCTGTAGTTGGATCTTGACTTGGAATTGACACCTGGAAGACAGTAGGTCATGATTCATTTTTATGATAGTGGAAGAATGAGAAAATCTATAGGATAACAAGTATCCTTCTATGGATGAAAACTAGATAATGAATATATTGATACAAAAACTGATACGATCGGAATACTTCAAACTCACATTAGACTTGCTTCCGACTGCCTGAATCCTAGTTTTGCACAATTCAGCAAGACCATTGACATTCAACTTCAAGGCTTCCTTTTGAATTTGAGCCAAAATGCCGACATCCATAATACCATCGTCCAACAATCCTGTCTCAATGAAGTTGATGATCTTGGCAATGTGGCCTGGATGGCGGTTGATGAATGGGATGCCGGATGAATTAATTGTGTGTGTCTGGAAATAATTGGCTCTAAAATGGAAAAAAATAAGAGGAACAACTACCTAGGAAGACCCTTCCGCAGGGATTGGTGGCTTGGAGAAGAAGCTTCTTTTCGAATGCCAAGGTGCCATCTAAGAATCGGATATCCATGAACTCCCGTTCATTGTATTTCTGAAAGAAAAAACGAATTTGAAATTCTATTAGTGTCTATTTTAATTAAACTCCGCCCACTTTTCCTTATTCCCAGATAAAGAAAACACCGAGTTTCGGTTTTTCAGAAAAGTGAATGGAAATTTCGGTGTCAGATTCTTGTGTGTACCTGGAGAATAGCCGCCCTCTTCGACTCGATTCTTTCGGCTATGTTGTTTGCAGCAACGAGGAGATTGATCCGTTTTTCGTCTTCAAATGGAAGGTTTCCGAAATCATTCATCACTTGAAGCAATGATTCAAACAGTTCTGTTTCTTCTGGTAAGACTATTTTTGTTGCATTCGGTGTGATTATTAGACTCTCCGCGTCGATCAGGTTCTTCAGGAATCCTTTGAACTGCCAGAAAATTTCGTGAGAAACTTCAAATTCCTTTCCTCCTACTTCAATTGTTTTGGAGCCCTCTTGGGTTGTGGATGAAGAACCTCCTGGGGATTCAGGCAGCAGTGGCATCGTTAGTTGTGGATGTCGTCGTTGCCTGAAAGAATTTGCATTTGTTGAATTGTATAAGTTCATATTTTAGTTAGTCTCCGCCCATTTTTCCTTATTTCACATTAGAGAAAACACCGAATTCAGGTTTTTTTTTCAAAAGAATGAACTGAAGTTTCGGTGTCAGATTATTTTGTTTACCTGTAGGATGGCCGCCCCCACTGCCGTTTTTGACTTGATTTTTCTGGTCATATTATGTAGCTCGTATTCCTCGGCGGCAACGAGAAGATCTTTCCGTTTCTGGTCATCAAATGGGAAGTTTCGGAAATCTGAAAATTCCCCATTCTTTCAAATTTTTTCGATTCATGGTCAATGCAAAAACCAAGAAACTTTTAAAGAATTATTTCGAAAAAAAAGTTTAAAAAATAATTTTCCACAAAAATTGAAAAAAGTAGATCAAACGCGCAAAATATCTCAGAAAAAATTAACAAATTTAACAACAAAAACAAAAAAAGTTTCAAAAAAACATAGTAGATCAAAACTTTATTTGTCATCATTTAAAATTTTTTTGATCTACCTCATTTTGTTTGTTTTTTTTTTCGTTTCAAAGTTTTAAAAATTAAGTTTTCGATCGATTTTTTTGCTTTTTTTTATTCGGGAATAGCTTTTATTTGAAAAAATAAGAAGAGAAAAGTTTAAAAAAAGGGAAGAAAGTTTTTTTGGCAAAATGTTGACTATCAAAATGGGAAATTAAAATTTGAATTTTGAGGAAAACGAACGAAGAAAATAGTTTGAATAGTCCTTTAGAAGCGTTTTGTCTGAAAAATTTCAGGTTTTTTTTTCTAAATTCTAACTTTGGGATTAATTAAAATGGCTCTCGCTTATTTGTGGGAGTCAGAATTCTTGATCCGAGCTGCCTTATAGCTTATTCAGGACCAATCCATTTTCATATTCTTTATTTATTATTTTCTTATTTTTTTCGTTTTTCTTTAATATTGTAACAAAACATGGGAAATAGAACACAGTTGCCTTGGAAGAGTAGTAAACGCGCTCACAATACTAATCCTTCAGGCTTGATTGAATACTGTAAACCTGTAATAGAAAGGCACTAATGACTTTTATCCTTAGATTGTTTATTGCAGTTTTTTTTGGAAGTAGTCTGAGAATTGCAGTAGAAAAGAAAAAAAAGCAGAAAGTAGAATAAACTTTTGACATTTTGATTTATTATTTATTAATTTCAGTTGACAATGCTCACGTTAACGCAGTATCTCAACGCAGTTGGAAGACAAGTTGATGAAGAGACAATCGATCATCCGATATGCATTGAGTTCGAGAAGATACTGGACAACGATGTCCCATACGCCACACTCATGAAGAAAACGAAAGTCCGGGATATTACGGCATTCCTAACAGTACCAGACACACGGGTCGAATGGGACCGCCGAATTAATGGAATCAGAAGTCTGTTGAGCCAGGAATCGGTCGAGCTCACTCTTCCGGACAGTCAAATTCCATCCGCAAACACCTACAAACGGATCAGAATTGGCACTCGGCTTTACCCGTTCGATAGGCAAAACTTCATAAAGCTTTCGTCCTATCTAAAATCTCAAATCGATAAAGGAATCACTTTTGGAACGAGTGATAAGGATATCCTTGAGTTCGATGAACCGGCTGAAGAGTTTGAGCAACTCTACAATGCTATGAAGAACGAAGGTGCCATTCCATTCAATGATGCGGATCGTCTGAGATTGTTGGGGACAGCACAAAGATATCAAGTCGAAAGTGTTATCACACAAGTGAAGGCGAAGATGGAAGCCCGTAAACGGATTATTGATGTAAGTACTGTGTAAACTAATAGGACTAGATACTTTTATGAGATTCGGACCTTAAGCTTCTAGTTGTATCTTTATAGAAAATAGGATTCAAACTTGTGAAATTTGTTTCGCTTCGACAAGAGTTTCATTTTTTAGAAATACCAGCACTGGAAGGCGGATGCAGATGGTACGATTTGAAGCTGCGTGTCTGTGTATGTGTGCGTGTGTGCATTGGTAAGTAATTTTTCAAACTGGGCTAGTTTAGTCTGAAGGATTAGTGTTAAGTGCGCGTTTACTACTTTTACTAGGCAACTGTGTTCACTTTCTCCCTGCGTTGTTATTATTTTTAATCTTCGAATGACCATTTCACAGGAATTCAAATCGAATTAAAGGAAATCGTACTCAAATATTGTACTCGAATCCGGATTTGAATGATGTCAAATGCAATGACTCCTACAAGTCGATTCCATTCTCTGATCATGTTGTGTTTGAACCCGGGATTGCGTTTTGTTTATCCAGAACAGACTCAACTCGAACAGGATTTCAACTATTCTTCCTCAGCAATCTTGAAGAAATGACACATTGGTTCCTGTCAATTCTAAAAATAAAACAACAAATCGAACGGTTTGTAGACATGCAAAACCGCCAATTAGAAACGTCTACAAGAATGGAACCGTTTTTCAAACAGCTTAGTTTCTCCCCCTTATGTTTATCAAAGAAAATCTCAGAAAATTAGCTCACCTTGCCAGAAAAAAGGCATTAGAAGAAAGGGTTAGAAAAGGGATTCAAAGACGTCTCCGTTTGATTGGGTTGGCCGTGTTTCCATAGCAATCCGGAGCTTTTCGATCCCGCTTTGGATATCGGTCCTGTAACGACTACTTCTTTGGCTGCTTTCGTTTGGCAGGGTTTGTCTCCGCATAACTATCCGGCCTTGTTCTGTTTGCTCTTTTTGGATACTTCCTCCCTTGATCAACGTCGACGGTCAATGGATTTAGAGGGGTTCCAGGTGGCGGTGGCGGTGGCGGGAGCGGGTGTGCTCGGAGAGTTTTCTGAATCTCTCCCTTGAGATTCAATTTGAATGTGTGTGTGATAGCACACACTCTCCAAGGGACAATTTGTAAACTCTTGACTGCCACCACTGTTCCCATTTCTTCTCCATTCTCCATTGGCGTATATCTCATGGGCATTGTCAATACGTTTTTTCCGAATCCGTCAGTCATCCCTGCTTTTCCGTATCCGTTCTTCCAACGGCTCAGCAAGTGTGCCTGAAAAAAACGAAAGATCTAAAATTGCAACACCCAGAGAAACCCCTAAGCTAGATTCTAATTGGGAGAAACTAAGTTGTTTGAAAAACTGTTCCATTTTTGTAGACGACCTAATAATGCAAGTTACGGTGGTTTTCTATGGCATCAAATCATTCGATTTGATTTGTTTTTTTTTTGTACAAATGGAATGAAAACGAAAAAAAGAAAACGGAAAAAAAAGATAAATAATTGATAGAGAAACACAGTAGTCGGTCGCCAAAATGCAATCTTCTGCCCTTCATTCACAGCCGGAAGCTCCAGAGCTAAAACTACGGTATACAGTACTGACCATAAAGAATGCGCGTTTGCCTGTTTTCAGTTGAAAATGGTCATTTTTGAGACTATGCTGCAGAGCGTGTGATTGACATAGGGCCCCAAAATTTTTTGAGGGTATTCTACCAATCAAGAGCTCCATTTTTGTAGTTTATGACTTTTTTGAATAATCAACTTGAATACTTTTTACGGACCGTCAAAGAAAAAAAGCGCAAAAATCGCATATTTTGCACTGAAAACCTCGTTTTTTCTGGTGTTTTTTCTTTGACTGTCCGTAAAAAGTATTCAAGTTGATTATCCAGAAAACTCATGAACTACAAAAGTTGAGCTCTAAAGTGGTAGAATATCCTCAAAAAATTTTGGAGCCCTATGTCAATGCCGCTTTTCGTGACATGCTCTCGAAAAAGGCGAAAAATCACGATTTACCACTGAAAAAATAAAAACGCGCATTCTTTATGGCCAGTACTGTAGCTTTGAGCCCTTGTGAGCCCATAATATGACCCAAAACGGAGCCCATTTTTGTCAGACATGAGGCTCCCCTTCTTTTTTTTTCCAGAGTTTTAGGACCAACATTGTAAAGACTTCCTTCTTGAAGACCTACTTTCTCATTCCCTCTCGAAGTTTTTTATTCTTTTTTCTACCACTTTTCAATTTGAAAAAAACCCTAATTTTTTTTTTCTTTAAAATGTATTAATAAAACCTTTTCTATTCTCATTTTAAAAAACTTTTCAGAACGATATTTTCCTGAATATTCCCAAAAAAGTTTTCAAAAAATCGCATCGAATTTCAAACAAAAAATGGGAAAAAACTTTTCTATGAAAAAATAAAAATGTAGGTCAAAAAAAGTTTTTTGCAATTAAAAAATGGAAAATTCCAGAAAAAAAGTTAGTAGATCAAAAAACTTTTTTAATCATCATTCAAATTTTTTGACCTACCGTATTTTTTGTTTGTTTCTTCCCGATGAATTGTCATCATTTTTTGAAAAACTTTTTTGATCTACTTTTTGAAAATTGTTTTCAATCGATATTTTGAATCTAAAATGTATTTTTTGTTGACTTTTTGAATTTTTTGACGCTGCTTCCGATGTTTTGTGTTGATATTCTGAATAAGTGAAAGACGTGAATGGATTTTTTTTGCAGATGAAAGGGCAAGACGAATCTTCGGGAGCACAGGCGAGAAGGGAGACAGTGGAGGTGAGAAAAATTCCTGAAAATAGAGGGGAAGCTTCAAGAATTTGTGAATTGAAGATCTTTGGGTTACCAATGGATTCCCAGATGACTAAATGGGAAAGGCCTAGATTTTCTTGTGATATTTCTAGGCTACAAAAGTTGTGCTTGAGGATGGGTGGTATCGTTTGAGCTAAGACTAGAGAAAGGGAAAGGGCAAGAATAACTTTTGAATTCTCCTAGGCAAAAAATGCCGTTCTTAGATATTTAAACTTCGGGATGGCTGGTTTCATTAAGCAATTATTTATTTTGGGAAAAGTTTGGTATCGTTTGGAAACATGAACTTTTGGGTTATTTAGAGTTCAAAATATTAAAATCTTCCTCCTATTTAAAATTCGGTTTTAGTGTTCGGACCTATTCAGTTTAACTTTCTTCAAACATTTATTTTATTTTATTTGACTATTTTTCCATTAGTTGATGAACGGAATGTTCCACGTATTTTGTCATAATGGGTTTATGACCTACCATGAATGTATGCCCCGCCCGCAATGC
Source organism: Caenorhabditis doughertyi (assembly GCA_963572265.1). NCBI lineage: Eukaryota > Metazoa > Nematoda > Chromadorea > Rhabditida > Rhabditidae > Caenorhabditis > Caenorhabditis doughertyi. Next base: position 13,533,107 of record OY751554.1, read on the forward strand.
ACATATTTCACTTTCTTTTTTTTTTTCATATTTTTCATACGGCAATAACATTTTTTACTTTTTTTTCTCAGTTTTTTTTTTCAGTTTTTCAAATCCCACTTTTTTCAGCAGAATCACAAGAGCGTCCTGGCAGACGGAGAGCACGTCGACATCTCCACAGATGAGATCGCGATTTTTGTACCGTACCTCGTCCACGAGTTACGGTCAAAACACAAGACCCATGGAACACTGTTTGAGGACACGGTTCGATTGGATCTATCTGCGAGGCGTCTGAATGCCCTTCTGTCAATTCATCGAGAAGGGATTGAGAAGGTCCCTGACAACGACGAAGAACGCCAGGAGCTGATCGATGTGGCCAAGAAGTTTAGGTTGGATCAATTGGCTAGGCAAATTCAAGAGAAGATCGACGCTCGCAACGCAATCTTTGAGGTATGTAATTAGAAAGAAGATTCGAGGGAAGTTTTGATTGTAATCCAAATTTACCTCACTCAATTTTGAATCTCTCATGTTGAAATTGGCTTTTCAGAAGTACAACAACTCGGACTGGATTCTGTTTGAGTTGCTGGATGGTCGGGTCAGTGTACACAAAGAGAGACTGTTGGAAGGAGATACACGTCTCAAGAGGATCTTCCTCGACGAGACGGTGAGTTTATATCAATCTTTACAATCAAGTAATAGTCTTTTTCAGTGCCATCGTCATCCTTCCGGGCTTCCCTTTCTCCCCCGTCCCGTCAAGATGATCCCATTCGTGGTGGAATATATGTGCACTGGCACTTGCTCTCTGCCGACCACATTGGAAGGACTGGAGACGCTGCTGGATGATGCTGTTGCCATAGAGATGGGCGACCTCACTGATCTATGTGCGAACAAAATCAACGAGCTTAAGGTAGGCTGATCAACTTTTATTCGAAACTTTTTTCTCTAGCTCTCTTACAAATTAAACCCCGCCTCCACTTTTTCGCAAACCTAAAATGACTGTAGATACCGTAATCCACGCTTCAAGTATATCTACTTTCAGAATACAGCACCAGCAAACCCAACATCTCCTTCTCCTCCTCCAACACCACTTGTGGCGTCATCGCCTAATCCGCAACAGCCGATGGCGCCTGGACAAACGCCTGGACAAACTCCAGCAACCACGCCGCCAACGACTCTTCCGTCAGCCAGCTCACCATCGGCAAACCAAGTGCCCACAGTACCCAGTCCAACTGCACGGGCCATCCCAGTTGACCAAAAAGAGAGCGTTGACGAGGTCATTACCACTGAAGATGTGAGGGAGCTTCGAAGGAATAAAAGAATATTCGCCAAAAGATCATCAGGCGACATTGAATAGTAAGATTCAGAATCACTACGAAATTGATAATAACTTTCTTCTTCTTTTCAGCGAAGTCATTTATTCTGTCACCGAAGATGGCGTCTTCGTCGTGACTCTTCGCTTCGCAAAGACGTGCAACAACAAATTGCACACGTTCTCCTTCCATGGAGCTGCCACAATGAAGACGACAACTGGAGAAATTTTGGCCAAAAAAAGTGTGGCGTATACACTTCGCGAGACGACATTCGTCAAGAGGGATGAGGGATTTCCGATTCTACACAAATCAATCGGCTCTGTTGATCCGTCGGTGTCTCTGGATGGGCTCCGTCTTCACATCAGAGGCACACTCTCAAAAACCACTCGGAGCGCCCCACTCACAAACACTAAGGTAAGTCTACGGCCATAATTTGGGAGCTTTAGACCGCTCGAAAAAGTTAGGTCATGAGTAGGAAAAACTTAGATTGGAACTGGGGAACAGCTGAGCCCTGAAAACTGTAGAGAAAACTAGTTGATATTTGGAAGGAGAAGATGGGATATGAGAAGTGGAACAATAAAAAACTAGTTCATCATCAAAAGAAGGCTATTGGAGTGATAAAAGAAGATGGGGAACTGAAAAGAAACTAGTTGGGGGACTAATAAAACAATGAGAGCATGATCAGAACAATCTAGGTTTTCATTTCAGGCCGGCCCCTCTTCCCGCAAAAGGTCCGCTCAACCAACCGTGGATAGGCCGAAACGAGGAGCAATGTGAATTGATCCTTTCCCTTGTTAGTGTTCGTCCTCTTCCCCTTTTCATTTTAGTAGTTATATCTATTCTTTTTGTTCCCCTGTTTATAGTTAATCAAAACTCCAGTCCTACCCGGCCCCACACCCTATCAGTAATCATCTATTCTCTATTATTCTTTTTTTTTCTAGTTGAAATTCGATTCCAAGCCCCGGTTTTAAAAATGCGAAATTACCTTTTGTTTGCAAAACAGGCGTTTGTTCCTGATACAAAATCCTATGCTGTTCCCCTGTTTATATTTAATTTAAAGTTCATTCCCACCCGATCCCACACACTATAGTAGTTCTCTTCCCTTTATAAAAATAGCATTACGATCCCAAGATCTTGTGTTGCGAATGAAGGATTAGCCTTCTCCATCCCCTCCGAATTTTTTAATTTTAGTTCCTTATGAATTTCAAAACTATTATTGTGTTTTCCAATAAATATAATATATTATCTAAACCAGTTTGTAAATAAACTTGTTTTCCAATAATGAAATATTCAAATTTGAAAATCTTCGAAAACTTTCAGAACACTCAAAATTCAGATTCAAGTCTATTCAAAACAAGAAGAAGGACCTTCCTTGAATTTAAAAAATTCGAATGTTCAATTTATAAAAAAATGTCCAGACAAATGAGAGTGAATCAAAAACCGGCAAACAATTTTTTGATCTACCGTAGTTTGCTGTTTGTCTTCATATGAATTTTCATCAATTTTAGAAAACATGTTTTGATCTACTGCTTGAAAGTTTCTTGCAATCGATATTTTCAATTTTTTTTTCTTAAAGTTTTCATGGTCTAGCTTCTTCTGAAACTACAGTATTCCATTGATTCAACTCAGTACAACTTTCAGCTGGACTAACTCACTTGATGCGGCTTCACCAACTCCAGCAATCGTCCCGATAGCCACTCTCCCCTACTGCCCCTTCACCAGCGACAGTGATGAAAGGGCAGAGAGTGGCTATCCTCAAATCAAATCCCGGATTGGATTCGGATGTTGTCCCGTTGGATTCGATCGAAAGTTCAGGAGGTTCTCGATGTTTTGGATGGACAGATGGGACGTCTTCTGCAACCTGGATCAAAAGGAAACTTCCCGGTAATTAATTGTTACGGCAGTCAGCGAACAATTGGAGACGTCAGGAAGATGGAATGGTGAGTTTTGAAAGAGATGAAGTTCAAATAAAATAATTCATTCTCTTTTTAGGTTTCAATGGTGCGGTCACTTATGGTCGAAAGGAAATGATGAGGCTTGCAGCCTACTTGTTTTTTTTTATTTCATGGGAAGATAGTGAAGAAGAGGCTTGCAGCCTAGGCAATTTTTTCTTTTATTTTTCAATTTATCTATTATTTTATATAATATTCAATGTTTTTACGACTCGAATTAAAGGATTTTTTTTGCCTTCCTGGCTTGTTCTTAAATCGTGAGTTGCTAATAAGTCTTTCTTTATTCAGAACGTAAATTCTTTTGACTTTAGTTTGATCTGAGATTCGTACATGCTGCAAATGCGCCCTGTTTGCTCGCAGCGCCTGGATTTGTTAGTATGCCGCTCTGCTTGATGCTGCTAAGCTTCTGTCCACTAAGAATAGGGAATTTGTGAATCATTCTAAGGTCATGCAGTTGTATTAGAGGTGTGGTAATGAAGGGAAGGACTCCTAGAACCGGTTACCGCTCATTTGAACAGATTGTACCTTTCTCTAGCTGAGTAGTTGTCTTTGAGTTTCGTACCATTTCTGCACTTGCAATGATTCTACCACTGTATAATAATTCATTCTCTTTTTAGGATCGAATGTATCGTGGAATGGTCGTTTGGTCGAGAGGCAATGATGAGGCTTGCAGCCTATGGTTTTTTTCTTTTTTATGGAAGTATGATGGAGAAGATGCTTGCAGCCTAGACAATTTTTCGATTTTTTTTTCAGTTTATCTTTTTATTTTATATAATATTCAATGTTTTTTCGATTAGGATTAAAGGATTTTTCTTGCCCTCTTGGCTTGTTATTAAATCGTGAGTTGCTAATAAGTCCTTCTCTCTTCAGAACGAAAATTCTTTAGACTTTAGTTTAATCTGAGATTCGTATATCCGATTTATTTTTAATTTTATTATATACTATTCAATGTTTTTTCTATGACCCCTTCTTTCTCCTTTCCACTCTTCTTTATTTCTCAAAAAAATGTTCTCAATTTCTATTTCTATTAATAAATTATTATCGAAATCCTCTCAACCTTTCTTCTAGTTATTAGAACTTCTAGCTTTTGATCAAGTGCGTCTGAAAGTGTCTGATAATCTATTGTTTATACGGTGTCTTTATACAATCGCTTCTGTGCTATTCAAACGAAAACGGGATAGTACGGGCCATAAATATGTTATGATCCACTTTTTTAAATGCGGTGTATGATTCATAACAGTCAAGTATTGTGTATCCATAAACCTTTGCGGAACTTCCTTACGTTTCAAAAGATGAATATTTTATTCGTCCAGAAAAACGTGAAAATTCTCAAAGCCGTTTTCAACTGATTTCAGTGCAAATTGGAATTGAGAATTTTCACGTTTTTCTGGACGAATAAAATATTCATCCTTTGAAACGTAAGGAAGTTCCGCAAAGGTTTATGGATACACAATATATATTTCCCAGGCAAAGCGCACAGAGCTCTGCAACATGGACGACGACTTCTCTTGTGGAGCTTTAATTAATTAAATTTTGTTATTCTTTTGTAATTCGAATGTTTTTTTTTACATAAATTTGATATTGTTTAAGCCAAATAATATATCTATTGATAATCGAAAAAACCAAGAAAATCAAAGACAGAATAGAGTCAGAAGTCAAGACTTCGAAGTCAGAAGTCAAGACTTAAAAAACGAATTTATATTTGAAAATAATATTTATATTTGTTTTTATTTATTTCAGAGTTTCAAAGTATCTCTTCTGTGATTGAAGTGTGATTAACTTCTCTCGTTTCATTAATTCGCATCGAGAAAATGGAACGACGAGTAAGAGGGCCGCGGAAGATAAAATTCCCACCGTGTACTCCTCTCGGATAACGAAAGTACCGTAGGAAAGCTTCTGATTGGCTGGTAGCGCCCGGACTTGCTTACAGTTTTGTTTTCGCGCAAATTGTTTCTTTTATCTTGAAATTGTGTGCTTTAAAAAACTGTTAAAAGTGTTTTAAAGTGTTTGAACACATTTTTATGCGAAAAATCGAAAAAAGCCCTAGAGCACCGCGCAATCACGACTTAATCGCTGTGAGGCGTATAAGCCAACCGTCACAGTTACACGGAGTCCAAAACACTCCATTTCCATTCAAATCGTTCCACCGCGAAAAGCTGGGTGCAATGGGGCACGTTTGCTGTTGTTTCGTCTTCCTATGTTCTCAGCGTTTGGTTTTGAGCGATCGGCGGACGGAGGACGCCGGAACCCTCATGCACCCCAGTAGGAACGTCCTCCGTCCGTCCATCCCTCAAAAAATGACGGCGGAGTGTCGTAGCGCGCGCTGTTTAGCAGCTTACGACTGACGCGCGCCCTGCTCTCTTGAGCTTGCTTTTCGTGCTATTCGGTTAAAACAGAGAATAAAGTTGACATTTAAATATTTATTGAAAGAAAAACAAGATAAAACAATACAATTTTGATAAGCAACACGCGGAACGGAAACTTAAGACAATATTGACTCCCCATCGTGGTTGATTGTGTGTCAAAAACTCCGGAGTAGTTGAGTCCCACGAAGCCTCCGATCTATACACTTGTTGAAACTTCACATTTGAGTGCAACGAACTGCTGAAAATGAAGCACTCTTAGTAAGGAATATTATGTATACTTCCAACTGTCTATCCTTACCTTTTGCTATAAATCGCCGAACTCCGTTCCATCGGCCGCCGCCAGTTCAAACCGACATTCAATTCCATACATTTCTCTGAAGAATTAAAATATTTTGAGACAAAGTGAAACAATTCTTCCTACCTAGTAAACGGAAACGTTGTTAGAGTTACCGAAGAGAACTGGTGTTTCGTCATGAGTATCCATATCCCATACAGCGACGACTGCTTAGCAGAAAGTCCAATTGAGTCACACTCATCCAGTAATTGCGATTTATTAGTGCATTTGAACTTACCGGCACTCAAGTATACTTATTGATAGGACTATCACCAGTCGAATTACTTTCGCTTTTTCGATAACCACTATTTTCAACTTACTTTTGCGAAGTTACAGTTTAGTTATCAATAGGAAGTGATAAGATTTTTCAAACACGTTTAATTAAAACAGAATAATTATACTTAAAAATTTAAATTTTGAATTTAAATAGTTGACAACGAAACTCCGAATTGCGCAATGTTTAGCTGGTTTTATTGGTCTCACAACGACTAGCTGTCTCCGATCGCCGTCCCCTCACCCATCCCTCAAAATCGCTCTTCGTCCGCCGATCGCTCAAAACCAAACGCTGAGTTAAAATCGAAAATCGCGATACGGAGTTTAATCGACTTGAGCTCTTTTCGCGTTAAAAACAAAAACCGAGCGTTTTTTACTAGTTTCTTGAACAGGACACTTACTTTCAAACATTTTTAAATGTTTTTAAAAATTAATTTCGAAACATTTTCAAACGCGCATATTTACCGCCAAAAAATTAGAAAGTGCGCACTTGCTTTCAATGGACTGTTTCGGACTCCGTGAGTTAAAGAGAAGACAGTTGGATAGAAGATTCATAATGGACGAGTTGTGTACTCGAGTTGGAAGTAACGATAGACAATTGTAAGGGATTATTTTGAGTAAGGAATTAATTTTTTTCAATTTTCAGGACAAACAATTCGAACTCGATACTGAACGTTATTGTTAACATAAACGAGAAGTGGAGTGGTAATTTATACAATTGTTCTAAGAGAAAAATTATGCGGGAAGTTGTAAAGTAGGTCGATAATAAAAGTAATCATGTATTGATGTTTTTTCCTTCAGAATAAAGCTTTGTGCTCGTCGGCGCCTCGCTCAAGCATCGCTTTTGACAACGACTAACAGAATAGCTTCCCTCGAATTGAGATTAGAATTTTCTATTGCCATCTCAAGACTACAAAAGCTTGTAGTAGAAAGAGAAGATCTTTTGACTCATTCTTCCTCTGATCGTGACTTTCGAGTGAGGAAAACTATTGCAAAAGGTCTTCTGGTGAATGTATTATGCGAAAACAACTCGATATTAGTTATTGGATGATAAAAAAGAAGCGAATTCGCCGATTTCTCTGAAATCTGTGATGCTATCGACGATATTGAGGTTGCTGTTCATGTACGAAGTACGGCGCTTGTCGTGCATTTGTCTCATTGTTGGCAGTTGAATTTAGTAGTGAGTGTTCTGTTTTAAAGGACACGATTATAACATTATTTCGCTTTCAGATGTCCGAAAGCGCTCTGTCTACTCTCTTGGTCGTCTTGCATGTACTTTCGTCTTGTTGCTATTGCATTAAAATGGGTGTCGAAGATGACAAAATGACATCTTCGGTGATACTGCTGCTATTTCATTTTACGATTCATTTGTTTCGTGAGCTTTTCTGTTGAAGAGAAGTTACATTTAAAGTTGATTCTGTGTCAAACACATCTGCCAACAGAATAGCTGCTTTCGAATTCCGCTTAAAACTTTCTATTGGTTTCTCAAGTCTGCAACAGCTTGAATTAAAAGGAGAAGATACATAATCTGAATGTGAACACCTTTTTACTCATTCTTGTGGTCGTGACTTTCGAGTGAGGAAAGTTGTCGCGGAAGGTCTTCTGTTATGTAAGCATATAATACGAACACAATGAGAGAAGAGTTGTTGGGTGATAAAGAAGAAAGGAAATAATCTCATCATTCGATGTTGAATTTATGAGTAAGCTTTCATTCTTGAAATACACGATTAAAACATTATTTCACTTTCAGATGTCCGAAAGCGGCTGTCTACTCTCTTGGCCGTCTTGCATGTACTTTCGTCTTGATGCTATCGACGCTATGATTCCATTTATATGTGTTGGATGACTGAATGCTGAGATATCGAATTTCACCTCAAAATGTCTCAATGCTAAAATCGAGACGAGCTATGAGAGAACGCTCTCAATTCACATGTGCTAATTGCGTTGAAATGAGTGTCGAAGACGACATTTGAAATAGCAAAATGACATTATACTGATGCTATTTCACTTTACGATTCATTTGTTTCGGGAGCCTTCCTGTTGGAGAGAAGTTCCATTGAAAGCTGGCTCTGTGTCAAACACATCTCTACATGATGGTGGTTAATACGAAACAGTTGACTTCCCTAATGTGTCATTTCTGAATTTGAATTGGAAGTTGAATTTATGAGCAAGTGTTCATTTTCGAATGGAGTTGAAGGGCAAGTTTTTACGTCTGAGCGTCGAAAGCGCTCTGTCTACTCTCTTTGCCGTCTTGCATGTACTTTCCCGGCTTTCGTCTTGATGCTATCGACGCTTTGACTCCATTTAGATGTGTTGGTCTTTACTGAATCATAATTTATACGACTTTCGACAATGGCTAACAGAATGGCTGTCATCGAAATCCGTTTAAAAAGTTCTAATGCCTTTTCAAGACCATATAAGCTGGTAGCAGAAGGAAAAGATACAGAAGCTGAATGTGAACACATTTTGACTCATTCGTTCTCTGATCGTGACTTTCGAGTGAGAAAAGCTGTCGCAGAAAGTCTTCTCGTAAATCTATTACGCGAACGCAATGGAAGAAGAGTTGTTGGATGATAAAAAAAGAACGAAAATCATCGAGTACAATATCAGATGAATGTTTCTCTGAAATCTGTGATGCTATCAACGATATTTAGGTTGCTGTTCGAGTAGCAGAAGCACGGTGCTTGTCGTGCATTTGTCTCATTTTGTCTCATTATGAGTGAGTGTTCATTTTTGAAAGACCCAATTAAAACAATTGTTCTCTTTCAGGTGTCCAAAAGCGCTCCGTCTACTCTCTTGGTCGTCTTGCATGTACTTTCCCGGTTTTCTTCTTGATGCTATCGGCGATTTGGCTCCATTTATATGCGAATGCTGAGAAATTGAATTTCACCTCGAATTGTCTCAATGCCAGAATCGAGACAAGTTATGCGATAACGCGCTCAATTCACATGTGTTAATTGCGTTGAAATGAGTGTCGAAAATGACATTTGAGATGTCGAAATGACATCTTTCATGATACTGCTGCTACTTTACAATTTATTTGTTTCAGGAGTCTTTCTGTTGAAGAGAAGTTCCATTGAAAGTTGACTCTGTGTCAAACACTTCGCTGCGTGGTGGTGATTAATGCGAAGCAGTTGATTAGTCGAATGTGTCACAGTGTCATTTCTGAATTTAAATGATGCAGGAGATGACAAGAAGACATTATTATTTCATTAGCCCAAGTGAGGCTGTCTTTCTCCCAGCGGTTCAGATTCCAATAAACTCTCATTCGGTTGAAGATAAACGGAAGATACTCATCAATAATACATTATTTAATCTTCTCGATGATTCCGCTCCCGTTTCTCTCATCTAATCACCTGAAATATGCTCGAAATACAAGTCCCAACAAAGATACAGCAATAGAGGAATGTCTCTCGCTTATTTGCTGTAATGAGACCGAGAGCGAAAGAGTTACGAGGAGGATAGTGGACACTATTCAGTCAAAACATAGGCTGCTTTCAACACAAGTATTTTAAAATAAAATAGCAAATTTCCAGAACAAAATCACAATTTCATCTCAATGGTCAGCGCTCACCGAAATCGACGTGATCATCGGTATTATCAGCAATAACAAATGTTTATCTTTGTTTGCCTCTCCTTCATGTTTTTCTCCGGCTCACACCCGAGTTCGGATTTATCCACATTCCCATCTGACTTGTTTCATAACCTCATTTTACGTTTTATTTGTTCAATCTAATGTAACATTATCTTTGCAAAGAACTCTTTTTTTCTTCATGCATAACGTTTTCTTTCCTAATTTTTCGGCTTTTCAAAGCTGTTGTTTCTGTGAAAGTTTTATTGTTAACAACGAAATATCTGATTTGATTAACCTTCTTCGAAATGTCTTGCGAAACTATAATGATTGTGTCGCTTGGCAAAAAAAGTTTGTTTTAACCACACGACATGTGCGAACACAATTTTGAAAGCAATGTCAAGTTAACGCTCGCTGTTATGTTTAAAACAGAATTTCTGAATGCTTCGAGAACTTTTTCGATAGCTATAGTGGCATTTTTAATAACTTCTCGTGCATTATTTTAACTTCTTCACCTCTTCGTTTCTCCAGGTTTTATTTACGAAATTAAAGGAGGGCGCATAATAGTCGGCGTCGGGTCTCGCTGGCCTACTGTATACCCACTGAACTTTTTTTAAAAACTAGCGCCGTTGTCTAAAAAACTTTCTCGTAACTTTTTCGTTTGTATCTGAAGCTGTTTTTTGGCTTTTTTTCAAACTTTTTGTTTGCAGATGGAGTCTGTCAAGGCCAAACTGAGAGCTCGCCGACCAGTTGTTCAGTTTACCTTGGGTGATCACCAGGTATGTTATTTTTCAGTCAGTTTTCTTAAAGAGCTGTTTTGTTTTTACTTCATAACTTTATCTCTGAACGTTTACAGGTCAGAAGGCAAGGAACCACGAAGAGGAAAGCCGAACGAGGCAAAAAGTCAGAAGATCGCGATTACCACGATTGGATGGACCGAAAAGTACAGGCTTTGAGCACGTTTGACGGATCAAAACGATTGGGAGCAATGCCTTCAACGGCGGAAATCAATCGAATGAAGCAAAGAGTCCGGGAAGCAGTGAAAGCGGCTAAACAGAAGCGGGAACCGTACATGAAAGAATTAATAGAGAATTTGTTAGGCGAAGAGCCGAAAGAACCACTTGAGAAGGAGAAAGAAGACGATGATCCGTTATACTGCCGTTTACTCAACAGACAAGTCGCTGATTTCAAATATGATTCATTGGATGATGAGCCGGCTCCCTTTCTCGGGAACTATTTCGAGCCAATTGCGGAGAATGTTGAAGGTTCCGATGAGGAGCAGTTGACCCACTGTCCGTACGTTGATGACGATACTGATGATATGTCAGTTTGCTCAGGCCTCTACAAGGTGAGTAACTTGTGGAAGAACGTACTGCAATCATTATTGTGTAACATTTTCAGGCATATCCCAATGGCATTCACGGTTACATCGATAACGAGGAAGAAATGATGAGCGATCAGTTGCTCTTCGAAACAATGAAAACATTGCTCATGGAGCTTGACAAGAAAGATGACCCGCAAGTGCTATACTATGCGTTGTACTCCGTATTCCCCAACTTTGGATCGCAGAAACAGATGTCGGAGAAATTCCCGGAACTTGCCGCATTGTACACAGAGGATGACGATGTGCTTCAAGATCTTCTGAAACTTGAACCGTGGAAATCGAAGAAGGATGAAGAAGCAGCCATTGTTCCCCTGTCAAGAGGAAACTTCTTCGTTATGTCCCTGCACTATCCAATCAACAAGGCACATGAGAAATGTTCAGACGATTGTTTCAAACTAATGGGCGCTGCAGAAATGCGTGCAGTTTTACAACCGTTTCTGTCCATTGAACAAGACACAGGAGACATCGAACTGTTTATCAATAAAGCCACCCGCAAAAGAGATTCGCCGTTTTTAACTGATCTCTTGCTTCGAAGCGGTAATGACTTGATCGGCAAGTTCTGCGACGTGGCAAAACACTTCAAAGAGAAAACCTGCTCCGGTTGGTTTAAACTCGTCTTGAGCATCGCGAACAGTCAAGTTGAAGAGCATGGGATGTAAGTCTTAATTCAACATTACCCATTGAAACTAAAAATTGTTTCAGAAGCTTCCAACAGAGGGATCAAGCGTTTCGTCAGGTCATGTTAGGAGTTTCAACTAGAGATATTGCCGAAGTCGGAGGGAACCCAACAACATGTTGCCATTTCGGACCCTGTGGAAAGGATATCAAAGAGTGTGCTTGCAAGATCATGTGTTCCGACAATTGTCAATGTGACTCGAACTGCTCGCGAAAGTTTCCCGGGTGTCGATGCAAAGCCAAGTGTGACACTGTAAGCTGCTCTTGTTTCAAACTGAACAGAGAATGCCGTGAGCTTACATGCAAGACGTGTCTCCAGACAAAAGAAGGAGAAACCGTTCCAAGCTGTCAAAACAATCAGATTACTCGTGCCACCGAGAAAGCTGTAAAGTTGGGATTGTCGATGATCGCAGGGAACGGAGCATTTCTGGAGGAGGACGTTGCAAAAGGCGATTACTTAGGAGAATTCGTTGGCGAACACATCTCCGCAGAGGAAACAGACCGACGTGCCAAGCTCTCTGAGCTCGGTACAAGTTATATTTTTGGTAAGTTTCATCTTTTTTCTGCTTAAAAAATCAATAATTTTTCTTTGAAGGCATTCCGGGAACTGACGAGAGCATTGATGCAACACGAGCTGGAAATGTCTTCCGTTTTGTCAATCACTCCGATCATCCAAACTGTTACACTCAAATGAAGATAGTGAATGGAAAACCACGAATCGGATTTTTCGCAGCCAAGGCAATGTGTGCCGACACAGAATTGACGTTCGACTACTGTTATGACAGTGAGACCGCAAAGAAGTTCTTCAAATTGAATCCAGCGGATAGAGTTCCGAAGCGAGAAGTTCTCGAAGGAGGTTACGAGGACTCGAAGAAGGCCAAACCAAAACCAAGGTCGCGAAAACTCGCTGTTAAATCTTCTGCGAGAAGTAAAAAAGTAAAAGAAGAAGTCGTTGAGATTTCACTATTGGCAGGACCATCGGATGAAGTCGACCGTTCTTCAGAAATGTGAGTTTTATTTTATTTCAATGCATTCAAATATTTTGTCTTTTCAGCTCTCAACAAGAACCGTGCACTTCGGCCAGTTGGTACTCTGATGCAGTCTTTTCTTCCAATGAGCCATCCACTTCGTCAGGCTCTCGCTAAACCCAAGGACCTTTCTCACAAAACCTCTTGTCAATGGAACACTTGTTTCCACTTGACTTTTTATTGTCTTGTATCGTATTTTTCATTTTCTTGTTATGTTGTTTCTTCCCTCTGTTCCACTTTGTAATGCTTTTTGTTTCTATCCGGCTCTTATAGCCTCACCGTTTCCCTAGATCTCATTTTTAAATTTTCTCTCTCTACCAACGTATTTTTATTGTTATTTCAATAGTTGTTTTCCACAGTACCTCTTCTTTTTACCTCTTTTCACCTAAAGTACTGTTTTTTAAATGCTGTTCTCCTTCCCCTGTTCACCTTTGTAATGTCTTTTGTTTCTATCCGGCTCTTATAGCCTCACAACTCCCCCTAAATCTTTATTGTTATTCCAACATTACCTCTTCTTTTTATTCCTTTTTATCCCGTACCTCTTTTTCATGTTGTTAAAAATCAGTTTTTTCTCAATAATAAAGAGCGTTCATTGTTTTGTTTCTTCTGTTGTGTTTGTGTCTTAAGAGGAAGTCCTTTCTAAATACTTGTTTCGCATAATGGAGAACAAGGAAGAAGGCCGGACGTCTGGCGAATATAGGAGAGAAGAAGGTGAGTAAGAAAAAAGCATAATCTCATGAGATTTGTTGTCTGCCATTGATGAAAACTTTATGTCTAGTGACAAGAAATTCTACATCTACGAGGTCCTGCCTGACAGGACGTGAACGCCTATTTTTGTACGTAGAAGTTTTACAGCACGCAGACTAAAATACTCGGGCGTATAATCAATTCGTTTTCCTATGCATTAAAAAGAAGGAGGTTCAATTTGATTCAGACCCGATCACCGTTGAAATCGTACATGTATGCGAGAAAGGCTAATTGATATGATAGTCAGAGACTGCGTTCCAATTGTCCATCAGTCACTAAAAATGCTCATTTTCAGAGTGTTCGTCGCCCTCATCGCTATCGACACGACGTCTCGAAAGGAACAATGGGCGTCGACACGTGGAACATCACAAGCAGAAATGGTAAGTTTGTCTCATTTCCCTCTCTTTCTCTCTCTTTTCCTGGTTTCCTCTAAATCTTTGATTATTCGCAAATAAACGTTTTTTTTTTAATTTTCGGAGCTGTTTTCATTTTCATGATAATGCGGAATTTCTATTGTTCTCAACAAAATACCTGATAAATTTCTCAAACTGTTGACTGAAAAGAGACCGTTTCTGTCTCGGTGAAATATGCAACATGTTGTTAATGTTGAAGTGTAATGAAGTGCTTAAATTGTTGTTATTGTTGTATCGTGTTTTCGTGTGTTGAAGAGGAAGCTCCCCCTTACTATTTTGTTCCCTAAATTCAGATTTTTTTCAATGAATGGTAAGCGACAAGAAGGCTGTGGAATGAGAGGTAACGTATCGAACTGTTGCTAAATCAAATGAAAATGTAAATTTCAGATGGAAAGTGAGACGACTTGACAAGCGAGATAGGCGGACGTTGGGCGAGAAGAGGAGAGAAGAAGGTCAGTCTTACGACATGTTTGTTATTTCCTTGACTATCATCAGTCTCTACAGTTGGTTTATGGTTAACGTTAGAGAAAAAACCTGTGTTTGCAAGTCGTGTTTCACATGGCATGTGTTAATGTCATTTTGCTTTGAAAAATATGCTTATCCTTTCGGAAAATGTTTGAGACGCAAATTTAATTGAAAATTCGAGCAAAACCCTCTTCTATTTCTGACCATTCAGAGAGTAACGAAGTCTCAAATAACTCAAAAATACATTACAGGTGATCGCTTCACCTCTGTCAGCGAATCGGTCGCACTCTGCGGACTCATCTGCGTGGCTTTCATGGCTTGCCCAACTTTGATCTTCTTCAGACTTGATGATTTCCGTCCAAGGTCTGATAATGCAGAAGGAAAAGAAGCAGGCTAGTAAGCAATTAAGATGCAGGTAAGATTGATTGCGAAGAATACAATTTATTGTTAACTGCTTTACAGGAGTCGAGAAGAAGCTGGCAAGCGCCTCAACCGAGAGCAAAACCGACATTCAAAAACAAATTGATGAAGTGAAGGCACAAGAGGAAGCATGGCGTAAAAAGGAAGCTGAGCTTGAAGAGAAGGAACGTCTCGAGCCATGGAATATTGATACCATCGGACACGATGCTTTCAGTACTACTCGTATCAATAAGATCACTGATAAGAAGCAACAAACAAGGAAGACCGATGAGGAAGATGCCAAGGATATGAGCAAGTTTTTCGAGGAAAATGAAAGCATTTTGGAGAAGATTGCCACGTTGAAAGAAGGCTCAAAAGCCACTTCGGCGTCTTTTGGTCCTCTTCAGACTTGATGATCTCCGTCCAAGATCGGATAATGCTCTCACTCCACAGGTTCAAGAAGAGATTGACGCTCGTGTGGCTGTCCAAAAAAAAGTTCATTAGCTGCTTTACCAAGTTGACGGTTTAATTGAAACAACTGATCATGTTGGAAATGAAGCTCAAGTGTCTACAGAATAAGTTGCCGAGCCGTTTTTAACGACTTCTCGTTTCTGATCTTAATTATCACATTTTCAGATCAAAGTCAGCTTCTCATTCACTCCGGTAGCTTTTCTCCAGGGAGCAAAGAATGTTGCTGTATGTGTAACTATTCCGTGGATTGTCAGACCCTTGAGACTTGCTTGCTCGGGAACGCGAGCGTGACCCTCAGAGTGGTGTCGCATATTTCGAACCACGTCTGAGTAGAGGAAACCCCTCCGAGACAGGTCTCTATGGATGCTAAAAGGGATTGTAATTGCTTCGAGCAAAAGTTTTAAATAATCGACAATGTCTCGGTGAAATATATAACATGTTGTTTAGGCGTAATAAAGTTTTCACATTGTTTTTGTTATAGTTTTGTGTGTTTGTGTGTTGAAGAGGAAGTTCCCTCTAGCTACTTTATTCTTCCAATTCAGATATTTTTCAATGAATGGTAAGCGACAAAAAGACGGTGGTATAAGAGGTAACTAATCGAACTGTTGGTAAATCAAATAAAATGCAAATTTCAGATAGAAATTGGAGACGACTTGACAAGGGAGATGGGCGGACGTTGGGAGAGAAGAAGAGATATGGTGAGTGAATAAGAAAACATCTTGGTCTCGTTAGAGTTGATTGTTATTCCGTTAACTTTTTGTATGTTGTCATTAGTCTACAGTTGGTTTTTGATTAACGTTAGAGAGAAAACCTATGTTTGCAAGTTCAAAAGACATCTGTCAAATCTAAGCCAACTTCTGAGACGAAATCTTTATTAGATGTCATCATGTTGAATGAAATCTTTCAATTCTAAATAGCATGCCTGCTCCCAATGATCGCATGCCAATAACATCTCATTTTCAGAGTGTTCGTCGCTTCCAGCACCTTCGACCCGACGTCTAGAAAGGGAAAATGGGTGTCGACACGTGGAACATCTCCTGCAGGATGGTAAGTTCGTTTCATTATTCCCCCTTTCTTTCTTGTTTTCCTCCGGCTCATACTCCGAGTTCGGTTAATCACATCCCCTTTGACTGGTTCAGCCTCCTTTCTATTTTGTCAATTTTACATTGATATTATTAATAAATAATTTTTTATTGTTCTCTTCGAAGCTATTCCAATGTTTATTCAAATGCTAAGAAAGTTGTGTTCACTTCAACGAATCATCTATTTTCTTCATTTATTGTTGGATAAAGCGACCGTCTTGTCTATTCCTTTTTTGTGTCAAATTTTTTAATGCCGTCGTTCAACATTCGTTCAAATAAAGTCTTTATTTTCTGTTTCCCTTCTTCTGTTCAAAAAAAGAGGAGGTTCCCTCTGTCATCTTTGTTTTTCCCCATTCAGATTATTTTGAATGGTTAGCGACGGGAAGCTGACGATAAGAGAAATTTTCAGACGACGAATTGCTGGAGTGCTGGTCGGAAGTTAAGAAGAGATAAATTTACGGTTTTATCATTTCAGATGATTTTTTGAAAAATAAAATGTTTCATTTTTTGTTTGGAAAGGTTTTAGAACGTCTCTAATGGCTCTAGAAAATCCAGAGCAAACGCTTGAAACTTTATTACAGATTAGAAATAAAATCACAAAATTAAGAAATTATCACAAATTTATCAAAATCATTATCACTTTTCTTCTTCTTCATTCACAGTTTCCATTACCATCACAGATGATGTATCAATACCACTATCAGGAGATTGTTCAGGTTCCTCTAATTTGATTTTCTTCATTGCCGGTTCATTTTTCTCTTCTTTTGGATCCTCGATTCCGAGTAGTTTGGAG
Organism: Caenorhabditis doughertyi; assembly: GCA_963572265.1. Classification (NCBI taxonomy): domain Eukaryota; kingdom Metazoa; phylum Nematoda; class Chromadorea; order Rhabditida; family Rhabditidae; genus Caenorhabditis; species Caenorhabditis doughertyi. Next base: position 13,550,349 of record OY751554.1, read on the forward strand.
TTGATAAGACGATCCGAGATGGACGGAGTGTTGATGATTCTTTCGAGTTCCAATTCTTCTTTGTTCTCGCGGAGGACTGGAAAAAGATAGTAAAATGTGCCAGTTTTAGAATGGTTCTGCACAAAAACTAGCCGAGAAAAGGACATAAAAGAACTTACGATTATCAGTAATCAAATCAGGATAAAACTTTGGAAGAATTTCTCTCCAAATCGGACGTCTTGTCACAAGAACTTCAGTGGTGGAAGCGTCTTCCATGTGGCGGTAGAAGATGTGGATTCGGACAACTGACTGAAAAGATTCAATTTCTGTTAGTTATAATTAAAAATATAAGGGTATGAGCTTTAAGATTTCTGTGAGGGGCATGCTCTGAATAAATGTCCATATCATTCTCATAAGTTTTCTAATCTTCTACTTGTCATTTTCCTTACTAACCTCCTTAAAATGCTTGTATTCACATGCAGAACACTTGTAGAGAAAACACTCTTCCTTATGATGCAATCTCAAATGATGAACCAAATTTCCATCGGACATTATCTCAAGTCCAGGGTTAGCCTCAACGAATCGGAATGGTGGACATGACATGCATCGATAGCTTTTCGCGACGACTTCTTCCTGAAAATGGATACTTTGTGACTTTGTAGGCAACCCTTATAGGTTAGCTTGACTAGGTTTTTGTCAGTAGAAAGCAATAAGCTTTACCTGAGGTGCCACCGGTACAGTTTCAAGAGCATTTTCAGGCGCAATTTCAGATTGAATTGAGATGTTTTGGGGGATTTTATTGGGCTGAAAATGCTTTTTTTGTTCCGAAATTTTGTTTTATTTAAAAAAGGTGAGCAAGTTATGCCAAATATTAGGTTGGCCGGAAAGGAATGCGCGCTGAGCTTTTTTTCGAACCTGTATATCTCGGCTGGGATCAAAAATACAAAAAAGTGGTCAACTGGTAAAATGTGCAAAAATTTATGATCAACATTTTATTAGTTGATCACTTTTTGGTATCATTGACTCTAGCTGAGATATGGAGGTTCGCGCAAACATCTAGCGCTCATTTCTTTCCGGCCAACCTATAAAGTGAGAGTTAGTACGCAAAACGAAAACTGGACAAGATGTTTGTATTTGAGAATGTTAGATAGTTAGTTAGGGTATTTTACAGTTTGAAAACGAAACTCAAGGCTTTGAAACATTCTGAATAGTTACAGAATGTTCTGAAAAGTTCTACTAGACGAAAAAGTTTCCAAAAGTGTCCTCACCTTGGCCATTTTTCTCTTCCTTCCCTGCGTGGTAACCTCCTCTCTTTTCATCTTATTTAAATCCCTCTGCATTTGCAATCTTATAGCATCCGGATGACTTTTTGCCATATTATTCATAATCGAATTCTTCTTATTTCTTTCCATTTGTGCCTCTTTGGCCTTTGCCACTTGGGACTCCCATTTTGGGAAGAGATCGACCAGAAGGTCATTGAAGGAGGAAGTGCCTTCTACGTCATTTTTGAGAGGAATCGGATTTTCGAGACGATGTTGACCTTTCATGTGGGCGACGACCTGGAAAAGATATTCAAGTAGGAGTCCTGGATAGTTCCAGAACTGCCATGCGTTCTATTAGGTTGGCCGGGAAGAAATGCGCGCTGAAATTTTTTTTTCAAATCTCTATATCTCGGCTGGAATTAAAGTCACAAAAAAGTGGTCTACTGGTAAAATGTGCAAAATTTTATGGTCAACATTTTATTAGTTGATCACTTTTTGATATCACTCACTCTAGCTGAGATATTCGAGTTCGCGTGAACGTCTAGCGCGCATTTCTTTCCGAAAAACCTCAACGCCAATAGAACTGTTAAGAGAACTTACAACAGTCCAAGAATCACTGGCAAAAGTGCATTCTCGACAACTAAAGTCACGAATATTTAAATGTTTTCTTGCATGACTAATCATCAAACAATGCTTCGTTATCTGAATATTTTCATCACATCCAGTACATTTCAAAAATTCCTCTGGAAGTGGCTCCACTTTGGTTTTATGATTATTTCTCAATGGAGGTTTTGGAGGCGGAGTCAATGATGTGATCGGAGAGGAAATGGGAGAAAAGAGATGTGATAGTGTTGAAAGAGTTGGTAGAAGAGTAGCTCCTGGGTTGACATTAGCCATTCGAAGAAGAGTTTGAACTGGAAGGGATTCGGAGATTTGAGTGGCAGCATTTTTGGAGGAATTGAAGATTTTGAGAGGGTCCATTGGGATCTGGAAAAAGAAAGTTAGAGTTTGTGGAGTTTTGAAACGTTCTGGATAGTTTCAGAATGTCTTTAGTAGTTCTAGAACATGGTTTGAGCTTTCAGAAGTTTCCGTATTTTCGGGATGGTTGGGATGTGGATCTAGACTTTCTAAGACAAATTCAATAGCTCTATAACAGTCTGGGAACGTCTAGACAGCTATATATAAATGCTCTTCTATTTGAGGTACCTGTTTCGGTGTTAGACCATTCATTTCTCCGACCAGTCTCTGTTGTTTTGCATAATCCGCCAAGCCTATGGCCACATTCGTCATTGCTCTCACTTGATTTTGTCGCGAACCAGCCAATTCCGCCATAGCCGATATAGGGTTTTGATTTGGAGCCATTGGAGTAGGGCTCACAGGTTCCTGCTTCATTGCAGCCAGCTCCTGTTTCACGGTCATCGGCCTGGACTTGGTTGGTGGCAGAGGACGTACCATAAGTACAGTAGGCTTGCCAGGCTGTGGAGGTACCGTAACCCTTCCTGGTGCCAGTCCTCCACCATTTGCAGTCAGCCTGGCCTGTACACTCGGATGCTTCCATAAGTCATCGTAGAACTTGACATCCTTGATTCCTTGTTGTAACTGGAAAATATGTGTTTGGTATTGTGTTTGATCTGTTATTGAAGGGCACCGGAAGGATTAGGTGCTCTTCTATAAGAGGTTTTTAGACTTACCAAACTCTTTGCCAAGTTGAGCGCAGTTGCATTCTTATTGCCTTCCATACTTATCACAGCGTATTTTGGATTTGATCTGAAATTATGAGAACTTAGCCACGCCCACTTTATCAAAAGTTAGATATAGAAGTTTTGATGCTAAGAAGCTATCATAGCCACCCCCAATAAACCTGCATGCCGTTGTAATAGAGGTTTTCTCTTTTCATCTTGTCAGAAATTAAAAGATAAGAAACAAAAGAGTGTGAAGAAAGTTCTAGAACAGTTGTTCTTTGATGGGAGAGAGAAAAGAGGAGAGATATCTAATGAATGTCAAAGAATGATGAGATGGGAGAAACAATGAACTTGGAAAAAAGAGATCAGGAGTTTTTTGATCAAAGAGATGGAGAGAACTGATAGTGAGCTTGAAAGAGGGATTGGTGAATATGGAAGAAGAAACACAAGGTGGCCTAGAAGAAGGGGAAACTAGACCATCAGTTTCGTAGAAAGTAAAAAGCAATTGTGGTTATAAAACGTTCCAAATAGTTACAGATCGTCCTGGAAGGTTTTAGAAAGTTCATAACAGTTTTGGAGCACATCCTTCTTGGATGAGGACGGTCTAGATAGTTCCCAAACACTTATAGATTATCCTGAGGACGCTCAGATCTTTTGAGTAGCTTTAGAATCATTTTAGTGGTTCTAGAAAGCTCTGAATAGGTACAGAAAGGTTTCCATAGTTCCATAAAGTCCTAAACAGTCGCCGAACAGACCCAATAATCCTGAGGACGCTCAGGACTTTCTGAATAAATTTAGGGCAATATCAGTCGTTCTAGAAACTCTTAATGGTTCCAGAATGATTCCTATAGTTCCATAACGTCCTGAATAATTTTCGACAAAGAATGAAGAAAGTTTTGGTCTATTCTGAGAACCTAAGTTTTCTCAAAAAATGACAGAAATAATCTGCTCTGAAACAGTTGCTCTCCCCGGATGTACAATGGTGATACCCCTCGGGGAAAATGTGGAATCTTCTATCAGATACAAAACATTGTGTGTCAAAGAAGAAGGGGAATGATATTGTAACAAAAAAACAGACGAGTGGACTCTTTTCTCTCTTTTATCTGTTTCATGATAAGTGTGCTTGTGCTGTAGCTGCATCATTTGAGAATCTGTTCTTTTTTTTTTGTTTGAGAAAGAAGTCAGAAAAGTGTAAAAAATGTACAGAAGAAGAGAATATTTTTCGGGGTGGAAGAGTGGTGTAATAATGACAATCGGAAGATTCTCGGAATCGGGAAATTTGCGGAGTTTTGTGATTTTTGAGTTTTTGGAATTTCGGGTCCTAGTTTCAAAAATGGAAAAAAAGGAACGTTTAAAAAGTTTTCTATAAATATTGAGCAGCTTTTGCAGATAGTATGGAGCCAACTTACAGAAACATAAGAGCTGAAAATTGAAATTTGGATCCAATTTTCAGTCATAAAAAAATAAGAAGAGGAACATATTACATTTCTAGAACGTTCTGCGTTCAATTGGAACTGGAATCAGCTTTTGCTGAAAAAAATGTTTTTAAATTTTCAGAAAAAAAATCTGAAAGAGGAAACAATAGAGTTTCCAATACAATAGCGAAATAGCACTGCTATATCTAAATTTCGTCAAGAAATAGATTTCAAAACTAATCTGAATTTGAGTGCCCAAAGTAAAGGAGCAATGAATTTGCTTCCATGAATATGTGAAATAATTGAAAATTGTTCGAAATATCAATTTCACTTTTTGTAGTGGGTCAGAAAGCCAGAAAATTACGTAGGCTTTGGTTGACGTAAAAGGATTTTGGTTTTTATTTAATTGTAAAGTATTGTGTATCCATAATTCTTTGCGCGGTCGCGGGCATTTTACTCATGGCCGAGTTTTGAAATCGTTCGGCCACCTCCGAATTTCTCAAATTGAGGCCCGTTGGGGGAGACATCGTTTATCACTGATTTCTTTCATTTTTTGACCTTTTTTCTGTATTTTTTTGCTTTAGAAATATTTAAATATGAATTTATTAAGACGAAAAATAAAAAAGAACTTGATTCCATCGCAAAATCACTACAAAATTGTTTTTTCCTTTTTCCTTGATTGCAAGAAAATCGGAAAAACACAAAGAATCAAGTACTTTTTTATTTTTCGTCTTAATAAATTCATATTTAAATATTTCTAAAGCAAAAAAATACAGAAAAAAAGTCGAAAAATGAAAGAAATCAGTGATAAACGATGTCTCCCCCAACGGGCCTCAATTTGAGAAATTCGGAGGTGGCCGAACGATTTCAAAACTCGGCCATGAGTAAAATGCCCGCGACCGCGCAAAGAATTATGGATACACAATACAAAACAATTGCTTTTACCAATTGACAAAGATGAATTTGTGAGTGAATCAAAGCGAAAATTACTCTTTGGTAATTTTGTATAAAACGAACATATTATTTTGTTACCGTGCAAAATTGGCCCTGAAATCAGCTTCTGTTTAATTTTCAGTAACATAAAAGCTGAACATGGTAGTTATTCACTTTTCAAAAAAAAAAGTAGAGAAATCCCATTTTCAAATCTAACTTTTGGCAGCAAAATGCTCACAAAACTAATCAGAAATTGAGGGGTCAAAAGAGAAAGCGATCATAACTTTGTATTTTCATATTCAAAATGATTAGAATATTTCAAAATCTAGTAAGATTTTCAATTCGTAGTAGGTCAGAAAGTTAATGGTTTACGTAGGTTCTGATGGCGTAAAAGGATGTTGGTTTTGATTTGATTGTCAAGTACAAAACAATTGCTATTACCGGTTAACAATGACGCTTCTGCGAGGGAATCAAAGTAACAATTACTAGTAGCTTTCTATGAAATGAACACGTTCTTTATGTATCCTATTTATTATTTTTATTCTGTTAGTGACTTTTTGTCCTTCAATAAACCAATATCGTTCGTTTCTTCTCTAATTTTTCTCTTCGAACTTTTTTTGCTCAAGCTTAGATTCTCTTCTTCTTTGGACCTCCTCTAGATTTTTGACCTCCACCACCAAAAAGTGTACCTACACTTTCTTGATGGAAGAGGGATATCAACACCTTTATCCCTTTCATTTTCAATATGAAACCACCCCACACATACTGCCTCCTCCCGAGAAGAAGAAGAAGAAGAAAGAACAGTTGTTCAATCAGAGAATAAGAGAGGAAACGAATGTGATGTATAATTGAAACGTTTGATGGAAGAAGGGTGAAGGGATGTGATAAATGTATTTTTGGGGAGGCTATTTTTTGAATTAGTTATCCATATAAAAGTACGAACTTTGTCCGTTATTGCCAAAGAAGGCATTTGTTTTCAGGAAAGGTTGGAAGTAAAAAAAGATGAATCTGGGTTCTAAATTCTTTGACATGCTCTAAAAGAACAAAGTCAAATCCGACTTCAAGATGAAAACTATATGTCAATGTTAGCCAAAAAATGTTTATAGACAAACAATGAGTGTCATGAAACCACTTCTTTTTTCTCTCACCAAAATGAAAAAAATCCAAACAATTCCAATTTCCTGGGATAAAGTGGACTGATGAAGAAAAAGAGAAATGAGAGAAAATGAATATACTCGGAAAAATTTATACTTTGGACTTCTGGATTGCCCGGATTATTTTAATCTTTTCCCCCTTAATTTACGAGTCATTTAATTCTTGTTGATTTTCATTATCCTACTGATTATTTCTCAACAAGATCAAACTTTTTCTCTTATTCTTTGTTTTCTACACATATATCAATGACTTGCAAAAGCCTAACACCTTGGTTTAAAAGCGCAGCGACAAATGTCTGTCGGGTCCTGTCACGCTCACAGTATTTTTCAACTGAGAGTTACTGTAAGACCCGATCGACATTTATTGCTGCGCCTTTAAATCGAGGTGTTAGGCTTTCGCAAATAAGTAATACAATCCTTCAAAGTCAATTCCAATTTTTCATTTGTGATATATAATAGTTCCCAGTGTCATACTACATTTTTGCGACCCCTGGTTAATCCTTATCCCCCCTTGTCGCCCTCCTTTTCTTTTATCCTTTTTGCCCTCTCTCTTCACCTTTTTCATGTATAACACAGAAAGAGTCAAGATATATCATACACATAATACCCAAAGCCCACCTCTCCCACATGTTCATACTATTATGAAAATGTGAAAGAAGAGAAGAGGGAAAGAAGGTTGGATAAACGGAATGAGTTACCAGGGTAGCAGGAAAAGTGGGAAAGAAAAGAGGGAGAAAAGGGAAAAAGATATGGAAAAGAAAGAAGAAGAAGAAGAAGAAGAAGAAGAAGAAGAAGGAATGGAAAGAGAGGAGATATGGGATGAATATGAAAGCTTTGGCGGGAAAGCAGAAAGGGGAATCTTGCCAGATGCCTTGTATATCTTCCAGGTATGTCATTATAAATACAGTATCCATATACAAGGTAGGCCGGAAAGAAATGCGCGCTATGCGTTCACGCGACGTTGCATATCTCAGCTACAGTAAGTGATATCGAAAAGTAGTCCACTAACAAAATGTTGATCATAAATTTTTGCACATTTCATTAGTTGATCACTTTTTTGTATCTTTAATTTTACGCGAGATATACAGTTTCGAAAAAAAGTGAGACGCGCATTTCTTTTCAGCTAACCTAATAGTTTCTACAGTAAGCTTACAACTACCCAAAGCCCGCTGAAACCCCTAATTGAGTGGCATCTCTTTGTACCAGAATCATGAAACTAACCGACATAAGTCATTCAGTCGATACTCGCCATTTTCTGTTTTCGGAAGAGGAAGAGGAGGAGGGTTTCGTCTTCCCACCATTTGTTTGGGACGGTGTGGAGTGAATTACAGATTCTGAAAAATTGGAAATGATTACTGAGTTTCAGATTCCAGACGGAAGCTAAAAAGCAAGAAACAGGTTCAACATATTTATAGTTCTCTAGTTGTTGGGGCTGCAGTTATATTAGAGGTTGAATGCGTAGATGAACATAGCGTTATGACAGAAAGTTGACTATAATAACCCAACGATTAACCAATATTTTGAACTATTCCATTAGTCAAAACAGGCTGAACTTAGTAAATGAGAGAGCCAGTCTGAGAGAGTCTGATCAAGCCGAAAACATCCGAAAATGACATCCTAACTATACCAGTCTGATCTAAAGGCTAAGCGTAAGCCAAAACCATCTGGAATACACCCGAACGGTTCAACTTTAAGTCGACCTCCCAAAAATTATATCCTAAACTATACAAGGATGGTCTTAAACTGGTCAGGACAAACCTGAACTACCAGTCAGAAATGAACTGAACTATTTTTGCACATCTTAATCAAATTAACATTTCGATGAACCTGATGAAGGTAATACCTACAGAGGCAGGCCTAAACCAACTTGAAATAGCCTGAAATACCAGCCAACAGGTCCTCACATACCTAATCCCAGTCTATAACTATATCAATACAGAAAAGGGAAGCATGTCTCAACTAAACAAGTCGACAAAACAAGAACAAAACACAGAGTCTCTCTCGCTACTATATCAAAACCCTCCAAAAGAAGAAGAAGCAGCTTCTATATGTCTCTTTTCCTCTCCGTCTCTTCTCTCGATGAAATGAGCACTGTCGAGAAGATTTATTCGCCCCTTCTCTTTTTCTCTTTTTACTCTCTATTTTGAAAGGAATTCTTCTGATTTGTATACCTGTCTGGAACGTCTTCTCTGTATACAATACCTTGTTTTGAAGAGTTTTTGGAGGGGAAATGGAGAATATGAGGGGAAATGAAGAGGAAGGAAGACAGGAGAAGCTGTATGAGAAATGAAGGTAAAGGGAGAGAGAAGAAGAGGGGAAAAGGAGGGAAAAGATTATAATTATATGGTTCTATCTTTTAGAATTTGTGAACTTGAGCCGACCCATAAGACTGGGTTATAATGAGCAAATGTGGATTGAGCTTTAAGGGCTAATTAGTATAAGAAAAACAGAGCTTGAGTCTTAAGAGGAATTATATGAGAGAAAATGACAACGTAGATTACGGTATTCGCTGTGAGGATACTTTATAGTAACTAAAAGTTATTTTTGGAAAACGTTTCTTCGTGGTTTCGCGGTATAAACCACACAAACTTTGAAAAACCTGAAATTCCCTATGTATTTTCCTCAAGTTTCATGTTACAGAAGTTTTTGGAAAAAAATCCGAGCTGAACTTTTTTTCAAACTTGTATATCTCGGCAGAATTGAAGATAAAAAAAGTGATCAATTGATAAAATGTGCAAAATTTTCTGGTCAACATTTTATTAGTTGATCACTTTTTGATATCACTCTAGCTGAGATATGCAGATTCGCGTAAACGTCTAGCGCGCATTTCTTTCAGGCCAACCTAATAGTTTTCGACGGAGAGGTTTGAAACGTACTTGGTTTCCGAACCGCATTATTTCATGTTGTTCCATTATTCTGCAAAGTAAAATGATAATGGATAAGTTTTCAGTTAATAATTTTGAAATTCAGAAATCGCAGTTTTGTTCTGAAACACTATGTTATTTCGGTTTACTGTATAATACTGACATTTCATTTTTCCATTCTGTTGAATTCTATGGTTTACAGTTTTGATACCATCATTTTTATTTTGCAATGTTGAAAGTATTTTGCAATGGTGGTGAAATATCAAAAAACCAACTCACTGTGCATTTAGGCGGAACAGTCACACATTTCTGCGTCTCCATCCTATGCCATCTCTTTCTCATTCTGGCCATTATTTTTGATTAAGAATGTTAAACGTAGATTTCTCAGAACCTATTTGGCTTATCAATTATTATAATATTATTGGAACGATATCAATGATTTTGAATGCTTTTGCTATTTATTTATTCTTATTTCATTGTGAAACGTTGGATAGCTTTCGATATTTTTTGTTGGTTTTACAGGTTTTGAAAAATTTTGTTCAAAACAAAAAACAAAGTTTCTTTTTAGATAGTCGGATTCATTCTTGATATTCATTTGACTCGACTTATGAAACCTGTTCCATTGTACCCTTTGTTTGCCGGGTATACTGTAGGGATATTACCCGAATGGTTTGATATTTCGTCACATTATTCTATGGTAAGATATTGGAAAATCAGCAACTGAACATTTTGATACAAAGTACAACAATTCAGACATTGACGAGAACTCAATCAACCCTAATTTATTTTCAGATGATGGCAATGTTCATTGGATCCGTTCTTCTTTGCTGGCTTACAGTCTGTTTTGCCAAGAAACATCAAGCAATTGCAATGATTATAAGCATTCATAATCTTCCCTATTGGGTGGAATATTTCGGATATTTCATGAGTGTTTTTTGCCCAATTTCTGTGTGTATATGGTTTCATACAAATCGGTTGAGTGACGAGGAGCAATGGGATTATATAAGAACGGTGAGCTTATACTTTTGTGTTATTTCATAACCTCCAAAATGATTTTCAGACCCTGCCATTTGAATACCTAAAAGAATTCCAAACCATCAGACACTTTGCTATTTATACTCAATCCTTCAACATTTTCTTGTTAATCAATTGTATTATTCTCTGTGGGTGTCTCCTCGCCATAATCTGCATCACATTTATTTTGGACACTTTTCGATTATTATTCCAACTGAAACCATTGATTGCCAAGATCCACTATGAAAAACATGTGGAGGCAATAAAAAGTTTAATGGTTCAGCTGGTAACAACTGCTTTTATTCTGGGCGTTCCTTGTATTTTAGGTGTAATTATTCTAATGGGATTTGAGAAAACTCAACTTTTGACACAATGGTGTTTGGTGTGCATGTGTGGATATTCCTCATTGAATACGGTTTCTTTGATGATATTTTTCCCGCCGTTTAAAAACTTTATTTTGAAGAAATTGGGAATGTAAGTTATTTTTATTGCGGAAAACATTTCTTTGAGGGTATGGTGTTCTAAAACCGTGTCCTCAATCAGAACTGTCCCATATCATTACTTCACGTGAAATAACATTTCTGATTCGGCATCCATTTATTTTTATTTTGAACTTTCAGAAAAAGACAGAGGATGGTGGCAACGGCAGCTGCGTCGTCTATGTTAGTCTAGATTAGGAAGGCTATCCCGAATCAGAACCGAACGTATCAGAACTGGCCGGATAAGAACTGATCCACACAGAACTGTGTCTTATAAGAACCGACCGTTTAAGAAATGCCCCGGACAAAAACTTTTCAAATTACCAATTTGTGGGAAATATCGAACATGGAAACCGTTTGGAAATTCGAGTTCGGATGGTCTAAACTGATTTCATTAACTTCAAAAACCTCAATTACAGTGGCATACCGTTTTAAGACCCACTTCATTGAAAATCCCGATATTAGAACTTGCAACTGTAAGGACTTCCTCATAATTGAATTCCCTTTTATTAGGGTGCTACTCCTAATCAGAACTGTTCTTCATAGGAACCAATCGTTTAAGAACTGCCCCGGACAAGAACTTTTCTAATGCTAGTATTTGGGCGTTTTCCACATCTTGCGAGTCATTGCAGCAAAGTATTGTTAGTTCTGATCCGGGCAGTTCTGATCCGGGCAGTTCTAATTAGGGATAACACCAAATGAGGATACATTTCAAAAGTTTAAGATTATCTATAAATGTTTTATTTGATTTCAAACAAAATAACAGACAAAAAAATATATAAGGCAGACAAGACAAAAATATTTAGCACCTCAGAGAAAAAAGACAAAAAACGAATTGCATTTGGTTTTTTTTTAATTTTTTGACAACTAAAGAAAAATGCCACTGAGCAATGAATGGTTGTTTTGAATAGAAACAAAGATGACTCGTAATCGAGAATGGAAAGTTTTTGGAGAAATTATATATGCAAATGCGCTCTATTTACAAATAGTTTGCACTAGCTTGGTGGATTAAAATTAATATAATTGGCATCATCGCACTCCATTTGATTCTGTGACACGTATAAATCATAGTTTTGGGGCGGGGCTTGGCCCTGGCCTTGACTCGGTTGTCCTTGAGACATGTATTGATGAGGTAGACTAGATGTCTTGCAAAGAGTCTCATGTTGATTTGATGAAGTTGGCATTTGACCAAATGATCCTGTTTGTTGGGGCATTCCATTTTGTTGATAACCATTTGATTCTCCGTAGGCGTGGCCGTTGGCACCGTTTTGGAATCTGAAAAGGGCTTGGTTTTGGACGTTTTTTTAGGTTTTGAATGGTGAAGGGAAGGGCCTACAACCCCCGCGTATTGTTGAGGGACTAGCTTTCTCAGGATTATAGTTCTAGGCCATTGACAGTAGTGTTAAATCAACACAATGGCAATAAGTGGGAAGCAGGAATGACATGACCTAGAAATCCACCATTTTAAGATCTGGAAAGGAATTGGTTTTGGAAGTATTCTAGGCTTGAAATGGTGGAACTGATGGCCTAAAAACCCCGGTTCTATGTTGAGGGACTAGATTTTTCAAGGTTACAATTCTAGGCCACTTTGAACTTGACATTAGATTACATACTTGACAGCCAACTCAATTCCAATAAATGAAAAACAGACCTGATAGTAAGGCAACTAGTGATTAGATATTCTTATTGGTGACCTTACAGTATCTATTGTATTCCAGAAAAGCCCTGGCATGGCCTAGAAACCCAGAACTTTTCATAACTAGTCCCCCAAAAACCAATTCATCCAAGAAACTCTCCCTTACCGTGATGACCTACAAACCCCTGTGTATCGTTGAGGGACTAGCTTTCTCAAAGTTAGAATTCTAGGCCACTTCATATTTTGTTGAGCAAACAAAATATCCATGAATTGAGGTCAAACTTGAAAGTGGGGGACTCGAAACATTTTCAGACCACCAGGCAAGGTTCCCTACTTTCTTTATATTCCAAAACACCCCTGGCATGGCCTAGAAACCCAAAACTAGTCCCCCGCGCAAAAGACTCTCCCTTACCTATCATAAGAAGTAGTTGTCACAGTGAACTTGTGTTTTGAACTCTCCACAGTCGAAATATAAAACATTGGTTGAGTAGGTGATTGAGGCATTTGCATTGATTCCCTACGTTCCAGATTCGGAGTTCCCATTCCATTTACTTGTTGTTGTTGTTGTTGTACTTGTACTTCATCTATCTCCATTCCTCCATGAGCAACATTCATTGCTTGACGCATGTCTAGAACTGAAGAAAGGGTTAAGAAGGGTACAGTAATCATGGCAATGGGTTAACAGGTAACAGTCCCTATTTCACAAACTATAGATTTTTAAAAAATTTGAGTACGATACCAAGGATAAAGTACCCAAAGAATACCTCTCAACTCATTTTTTCTCAAGTTATGTTCCTACTCACCTCCATACATATCCGGTGTAATTGTCACATTATAATCCGGGTCACATTCAGCCATTTCTAGGTTTGGCATCGATGAAGCTCCATTTAGGGAAACACCGAAATCGTTGACTTGAGCTGGCAGAGAGTTACAGGAGAGGCTGAAAACATAAGAGGCTGGGATGGAAAAGGATTTGTATTGGAAAAGTACAGTAATCTTTTTTGGCAGCACTATAAGGGGTTCTATGGCGTTTTTCTAACTAAATTGAAGTGCATTTCTCTGGTTTTCAATCATTTTTTTTGTCATTTTTCGAGCTATGACTACGGGTAACTTGTTACCCAAGAAGTCATTTTCAACTACACAAACAATCCCCAAAAACTCACTTATAATGCAAAGTTCCAATCACATTAGGGCAAAAGTGATTGGAATAGAAAGTAGATTAGTATTGCAATAGTACGGTAATCTCATTGAAATCACTACAGTAGTACGTTCATCTGATTTCAAGCTTATTGCATTGCTAACTTTTCATACTTCTACAGTGAAATTTTAATACCTACAAGGACCTTAAAGTCATTTTCAACTTCACGAATAGCCCCCAAAACTCACAAAATGACTGGTTTTTTTTCATCGAACAGTACTTTTTCGGGAAACATTGTAATAGTTCTATGGCGCTTTTCGTATGAGGTTACAGTTGTTTTCTCTTGTTTCGATTTAGTTTGTATGCCACTTTCCAAACTATAACTACAGATAACTTTTAACACTTCTACAGAATCTTCGTTATCCATAAAGTCATTTTCAAATTCACAAATACCCCCACAAAACTCACTTATAAGGCAGCGTTCCAATTTGATTTTGATACGAATTAACACTTCCATCTGCACTTCCATATGAATTCAGACTCTCAATTGAACTAGAACTTGAAGAATGAACCATTCGGGGCTCAGAATGTCTTCTCGCCAGTCCATTCGAACCTCCTAATTGCTCATCTTGAGACGACGAACTACATCCATTTGTCATATGCCCGTTTATTGGAGGTGATGGGGAGGTATCCATTCCGGAAGATGAAGAAGATTGTGGTGGGGAGGTATTGTTGTAAGTGTGCTGGAAATATGAGGAGTTGAGGGTTTGGACTACAAACTACAAAAACTACAAACCTCAACTTTTGGTGCCTCTTGAAGCAAATCATGTACCAAACGATCATTCATTTGACCGAAACTATCCACGAACATTAGATTTTCCATGACCAATTTTCCCAACATCATCACAGAAGGAACGAAGAGAAGAAGATTTCCAAATCGACTTGATGCCACTTCTTTTGGATGAGTTTCACGAACCACATGATACAAAGTCTCTTGAATTCTATCACGAAGATCCATAAGGGCTTCTGAACCATCTTGAGTCAAAGTTTTGAGGTCTGAAACAAAGAATTATTGTAGAAGACTTAGCTGGCTACAGTAATCTTACATGGTTGCAGAACAATGATAGCCTTGAGCAGAGTGATTTCCTCTTCTTTCAAATTCATTTTTCTCAATGGATCTATCAATTCGTCAATGCATCTCTCGGCAAGTTGATTTCCAAAATGGCTGGAATTCTCTGGGTTACGGTATCATTAGTAACCCTTCTAGACTCACTATGGCTCAGTCCAAGAGTTTGGAGCATATCTAGAGATATATCCAAATGTGCTCAAGCATACAATATCTGCTTGTTTATGACGAGCAGTGTTAGCGCAAAGACTGAAGATCATCAGAGGGCCGTAGCTGGCTTTTACGATGGCGACCTGGAAATATGGTCATGGTAATCGGAAGGTGGTACGGTAGTTTTGTAAGTTGGTTGAAAAAAGTACGGGATGACCTAGTTTTTCTGGACAACTAGGCCCCGTCAGCTTTATGCCAAGTTAGGGGATCAGGGTAGCTATAAGGATTCTATAACAACCTAACGGTTTCCTACTGTACTTCTTGAACTCAGAGGTACTGTAGACTACATAAATTAAAAATAGCTACATTTTTCCAGCTACAAAAGCCTTTAAGCCTTCAAGCCTAAGCCTACAAAAGCCTAAGGTTACAGCAATCTCAAGCTGGTACGGTAGTTTGAAAACAAGTTGAAAATGGCAAAAAGTATAGCATGGCCTAGTTTTTCCGGAGACCTAGGTCACGTCAGTTCTATGCAAAGTTGGGGAATCCAGGTACTTCTGAGGATCCGTAGACTACAGTTCTTCCAAATAGCTATTTGGTTGGGCGGAAAGAAATGAGCGCTAGAAGTTTAGGCGAATCTGCATATCTCAGCTAGAGTAAGTGATATCAAAAAGTAATCAACTAACAAAATGTTGAACATAAAATTTTGCACATTTCATCAGTTGACCACTTTTTTGTATCTTCAATTCCAGTCAAGATATAAAGATTCAAAAAAAGGCTCACTTCTTTCCGGCCAACCTAATACATTTATCCAGCTACAAAAGCCTCTCTTTCTGGTGAATAAAGTGAACGGAGTAACCCAAGCTTTGAATATTTTTTTCCATATTCTATATTCGATTTGACACCTTACTCAAAACTTTTTCCCCTCAAAACCCAATAAAACCCCATACCTTATCATCCATATTATTAACATCCATCATATCAAATAAATGATCAGCCCAATCAATCATTGCAATCAATCTTCGATGTGCAATACATGGTAACTCCTCTGGATTAATCTCTCGAAATGCTTCATATCTCATTTCAGTCCTTTTCCCATCTAAAAGAGTCGGATCCTCTAATAATTGTTTGATCGAAGTTGCAAATGGAAGTGGATAAATCTTTGATGGTTCCGTATGTCCATCACCTCCTCCAACTATCAAATCAATATTCAAAAGTTGCATAAGAGTTGTTCTCATATCAACTGGAAGTTTTCTCATCCACTCTGCGTCTACTTCTCCCTCGTCTTCTGCTGAGAGTTTTGATCTACGTTGACGGCCTTGATAGTGTCTTCCAGTGGCATCTCGATCAGGGCGGACGGCTTTTGGATCCATTCCCACTTCAATGCATTTTTTGAAACGGCAATATCTGGAAATGAGGAGGGGTTTAAGAGAGGGTGTTTTTGTTGAGAAGGGGTATGGTTTTTCAAGAAGGGAGTATGCACACAAATTCCCAGAGAGGGTAGGAAAGCGCGCTCTAATGATAAACTGATAATTTCGCTGTGTACCGTAATTTCGGGCGAATTTTTTCAACCGATTTTTTAGGGAAATGGGGCAAAACTGAGTATTCAACGTTTTTATCATTAGAGCGCGCTTTCATACCCTCGCTGGGAATTCGTGCGAGTATGGTTTTTTAAAAGAACCTTGAGCTTTTTGAATTTAGGTTGTTTATGATTTTTCAAGTTGAAAAACTATTCAACTGGAAATGGCTCTTTTCATAATTCAGATAAAATCTTCGATTTTTGCTGGAAATTTTTTTTTTTGAAATCATTGAAAAAATGACTTTTACAGCTAGAAAGTTAGTTACCGTACGACCTGTATTAGTAGTGCCCCTTCAATAAAAGTGCCCCCAGACAAACAGTTTGAATAATAGTGGTGCCCCTCCAATAGTGGTGCATGCCCTTCTAATTCAGTTTTTACGGTATCAAATTACAATAGTGATCGACTTTTGTTAGCTCCTTTAGCACCATAGCTATATTAATTTCAAAGTGAAAAAACCAAAAATTGATGCTCGGCGATTTTTTTATACGGCATTATTTCTCCATTTTTTTTTCAACAAAACTTTTTTTTAACGAAAACCCAAAAAATTTACCTGCAAGAATTCCTCTCATGCCTATCAACAACACAATTTCCATTATGTCTACAACTGTATTCTGATGGTCTTTTGAGTGTTCGACGAAAGAATCCTTTACATCCAAAACATGTTACCACACCGTAATGGGTTTTTGCATTTCCGTCTCCACACACTCGACACGTGTCATTTGTGCCTGAAAAAAACATGAAATTGTCTTGGTTTCATCTATAATATTTTGATTTAATTTTTTGACTAGTTCGTTTTTGAACCTTGAAAATGGCTAGAAAAAAAGGGTCTTTTGATGAAATATGTTCGCTTTCTCTTTTTACCATTGTTTTATTTTAATATATCATTGACCAGAAAAACAAGACAGATCCAGTTCATAGTGTTTATCTACGTGATTATGGTGAATAGGAAGGCTCTAGTAACAAAAGTTTTTGAAAAGCTTAGAAAGTTTGGCAGAAATATATCAAGATTTAGAAAGTTGTAATTTGAAAAAAAAGTAATCCGCCAAATCTCAACAGGTTTTCACTGGAGCATGATAGCTCTAATGGAATAGTTTTTATATGCAGTTTTTAAATATTCTTTCTATAAATGTTTTATCATTTTTCACCAGCGACCAACAAAAACGAATATATCCAGTTAATAGTCTATGTTTATGTGATTGTAGTGAAAATCGGTTTACAAAGACACTCGAAGGCAAAAGTTACGGGAAACCACGGAGATTTTGGTGGGAAGATTGTAAAGTTCAAAAAAAATCCAATTCAAAAATAGTGCCAAATCCCAAAAGGTTTTCACTGGAGCATGATTGCTCAGATGGAATACTTTCACACGCTTTCTGTAAATGTTTTATCTTTATTTATCTGTGATCCAAAAAAATATAGATATATCCAGTTCATATTCATCTTGTTCCAGGGACAAAAATTTTTGAAAGCTGTGAATTTTTGGCGGGAACATTCAAAAAATAAAACAAATTCAATTCAAAATACCGCCAACACTACAGAAGTTATCCACGGAGCATGATGGCTCAGATGGAAAAGTTCAATCTTTTTTTTTGGAAATACTCACCAGAATGTGAAGCAATCTGACTGAGGGATGATTTTCGGGAAATCGACGCTGCCATATTTTCCAAACTCGATGTGTCCACTTTTCCCATTCTGACTTTTTTTGAAATTTGAATCTGAAAATATTTAAAAAATTAATTAAATCTCTGAGCTAAAAAGAAGAGGAGTTTGGAGAAAATAGTAAGTTTATAGAAAAAAAATCTTGATTTTTTTTTGCATTTTTCCAACCGATTTCTTTACATTTTTTTTCCAATAAATCCCCCTCTCTTGGAAAATGGATCAAATAGAATGGAATGCAATAATATAAAAAGGGGAAGGGAAGGGAGGATAAAGATGTATCAGCAAATCATAAGAAAGAGACGAGAGATGATTGGAAAAAGAGACGCAGACAATCAAAGAGATAAGATTGATCGATGATTGTGATGGGGGAGAGTAGTTGATGAAGAAGAAGAGACAGAAAAATGATAAGAATCAGGAGAAGAATGGATGATAACAAAAGAGAGTGTAGAGATATGAAGAGACGCAGAGATATGGATAGATTTATGATTGAGAGAGACAGAAGAAAGAAAGGGTACAAAGTGTCTCTCTTTTGGGAAAGGAGAGGATGATTAAGAGATGAGAGACAAATGTGGACACTTTTTCTGGTTGTACTGGATATCATACTGACTAGAGGGGAACTGTTCTTTGGTACAAAAATTATAGTTTTTTGGGGACAGAAAGTGGAAAAAATGGGCTAAAAATAATGGAAAAAGGTTTTTTTGGAACTGGAATTAGCAGAAGGAAAAACAGACTGGAATCGGCTTTAATTTAAACCAAAATTTAGTTCGAAATTCATAGTTTTTAAGAGGGCAAAAAGTGGAGAAAATGGGCTAAAAATTGGCGGGAGAAGTCAGTTCTGGATCTGAAAACTGCAGAAATGAAAACGCTCTAAAAACATTTTGGAAAGTTTTTGGCTTTAATTTTTGTTTCAGAATGGATCATTTTAAAAATAAAAACCGCTTGGTTTTTTTTCAGGGAAATTTTCGAAAAAAAGCTGAAAATTTGAGTTTTATAAAAAGTTTTGAGCATATTTTCCTGTGTACCTACTGGGCTATTTGAGGGCAAAAAGTGAAATTTGAACAAAAATAATTCAATTTTCTGACAAAAATATTCGAGGCTGAGAATAATTCAGTAAAATTTGTGAAAAAGTTCAAAAATCGCTGAAAATCAGAACGTTAGTGAAGTTCAGAAGGGAAACTTGGGGTTACTGTATGGCTATGGAAGGATTACTGTACCTTATTGAAAACAGTGGTATACAATAATGATGGCCGATCTCTCAAACAGCTAGGCCACCCACTCAAAACCTAGGCCACCATCCCTATAGAAAAGTGTTCTTTGAAACCCGACATTTTTTTTGTTCTAAATGTTGCAAACTGTGCGAAAAAAAATCGGAAAAAAAGAGAGCGTGACATTCTGCATTTTATCACTTAATTTCGCAAAATAGGAAGAGGGGAGTGGAGGAGGTTATAGGTAAAAAGAGACGGAAATTAGTGTTTATCTCTTTCTCTCTTATCAGTTGGAAATGAAACAGAATTCCCACGATTTTTTGGGAGTTTTTATGAATAGATGATTCATATTTTGGAAATTGGAGGAAAGGTATTAGGCTAAGAGGAAATGCGCGCTGAACTTTCTTGATAGCGTGTATATCTCCGTTTGGATGCAAGATACAAAAAAGTGCTCAACTAGAAAAATGTGTAAAATTTTGTGGTAAACATTTTGTCAGTTGACAACTTTTTTGATATCTCGTACTTTGGTTGAGATATACTAGATGATAGATGGGTTTTTTTTATCCAACCTAATAGTTTTGAAAAAAAAACTAGGTTAAGATGAGCTTGAATTTTTGAAAATGCGGTATTTTGGAAAATAAAATGAACTTTACTTTTCAAAATTTTCGAAAAAAAATAATCAAAAATTTTGCTTTTCAACAATCTGAATTTTTCAATTTTTACCAAATTTTTCCAAAAGTTTTTCTAGGAGTTTTTTCAACTTTTTTACGTTCAAAATTCCCACAAAACTTGAAAACTTTCCAAAAAAAACTCCAACTTCATTATCAACTTTTTTGCTCCAAAAAATAAGCCTAGAGCCTATAATCCGATTGTGACCTTATAGACAAACTAGGTCAGGCACTCTTTGAAAATCAAACAACCAGAGGGAAAGAGAAGCTAGAAATTATATATTTTTTAATAAAAAGGGGGAAACACGAAGAAATAGGTGAAAATAAGAGAAAAAAAGGAGAGGAATTAGAAGGAAAAGGAGGGAGGGATTTGCATAGGAAATGATGTCATCGGAAGAGGAGAATACCCCTTTTAGGAGAGGTTTTCCCATGAGAGAGTTCTTTCGAAATAGAATTTACATATTAGCTCAGAGATGAGTTTTGAAGCCCTTATTGTGGAACCTGTATTAGAAGAGCAGGGAACCTGTATTAAAAGAGCATTTCCAGGTCGTTTTGTGAAGGGTATTGTAAAGGAAGGTTCTCTTCTAATAGAGATTTTTCTGTGAGTGGCCCTTGAAACCAGCTACAAAGGTCGTAATAACACTAAAAATCGATTAATCTAATCCATAGGCTCTTCTATTAGAGGGGCTCTTATAATACAGTTTTCTCCAAACCATCCTTTTGGATTTATTTGGGCATTCTCGGCCCTAAAAACCGGCCTAAAAGGACCAAAATAATGCAATAAATCATCTCAACCTTAAGCCATTAATAAATCAAAAGGAATGGATCAGTAGGCTACTAGGGCATAATGACGTTTTTACGAAGTCTGTTTATCTGACCGTCCCTAAATGAATGATTGAAAGTGAAAAACTATGGAAAAAGGTGGAGGGATAGATAAGATGATGGCCGAACTTTCGTGGGGTTTCTAGGCCATAAAAGTTTTCTCTGTTTTGGCATAGCTGAAAACGGAGGGGTAGATAAGAGGATGTGGTGGCCGAACTTTCAGAGGTGGGGAGGTTTCTAGGCCATGTTTGTCTTCAGTTTCCACTAAATATAAAGCCTTCCCCATTGAAAGCCAAAAAACCCTAGATGACCTAACGCCTTTGAAAACTAGGCCACCAGACCAATAAGAAAATGAAGAAGATGAGAAAATGGGTCTCAAGAAAAAAGAAGAAAGTAGGCACTCAAAATAATGTCTGGGGAAAAAGAAGAGAAAAAAAAGGGGGAAATTGGAGGGTCCGCAAGAAAATGAGGGAATGTCTTTTCTTTTATTTTTTGTTGTTGTTGTTTCCGATTGTTGTCTATATATAAAATTAGTTTGTTCTAAGGCTGCGAAGACGGCCTTGGGGGAGGATGGAAGAGTTACGTTTGGTAAGTTAGGCCATCTGAATAAACCTAGGCCAGCAATGGTAACTTCTTAGGTGTTAAAGTTAGACCATCTGTTGAAATCTAGGCCACCTATAAACCGGAATAATTCCAAAAACATCCCATCTAGAGAGTAGGGAGGAAGCCAGTTCAAACGTTAGGTCACTTGGGGAAACCTAGGCCACATTTGGCTAACCTAGATGAAACGTTTGAAAAACTAGGCCACCTGAAGATAAACATAGGCCATCAGCAAGAAACCAAGGTTACGGGAATTATGGTCAGGTTATGAACTGAAAAAACTAGGCCATGGAATGGAAATCAAAGCCACCACTCAAAATTTTCAAGTCCTAACATTCAAAATCTTGTTTTTCCTTATTAGGATCACTGCCTCCGAATAAATTCCAGACAAAAAAGGACATCCAGACAATGCAAAAATGCAGACAGATTTGGGAGCAAAATGTTTGAAAAACTAGGCCACTGAAAAGAAAACTAGGCCATCACTCAAAAGTTCTTAGTCCCACAATTAAGACAAAAAGGACATCCAGACAAACTATGAATGCAGACAGATTTGAAAACAAAAAACGCTGCAAATAGTTCTCTACATCACAATGATAATCTCCTCCTCCTTCCCTTTCTACCCCTCTCTGCTACAAAAACCAAAAAATCAGCATAATCTGGTTAGTTTTCTCTCTATTTCCCTCCCTCTCCTTCTATCTATTTCTATCTGTCACACGACAAAAAAACCCATCAATTTCTATCTTTTTCTCTAGACAACTCTCCTTGATTCGTGTACTATTTCTTCCTGTGTCTTAAAACACAATTCAAGGTTCAATATGTTTTGAGTTATTTAGAGAGATGGAGGGGAATGCGTCAGACATCAGGCAGGAGGGAAAGGAAGAAATAAAGGGGAAGGAATTGATATAAATAATGAAAAAAAACGTGATTTGAGGGGCATGGCATGGTTACTGTACACGTGGAAATCATGAGAAGAAGGAGAAGTAGGTGGGAAAGAATAGATATAGAGAGATCATTGATAAAACAAAATGTCGAGAGAAAATATGAAAATTTTGGATTGTAAAGTTTAGGCTTTGAGAAATTTCAAGGTTTTTGCCAAGTACCAACAGCTTCAGCACCTATATTATGAGCCAATTTTTCAGGTCTCAAAACCTTTTTCCTGAGCATTTTTGAGCCCAAAGAGCCTGTCTGAAACTCTTTTCAAGCTGAAAAAGGCGGCCCAAAAGCTATTCAGAATCCAAGAAAGGTGAAAGTTTGGAGCTGCAAAGTTTTGATATTTCGATACCAAGAGCATATTATGAGCGAATTCTTCAGTTTTCAAAATCAAGTTTAGAAGAATTCAGACCCTTTTTGAACCCAATTCTCTTATCTGAATCTACATTCGACCCCAGAAATGCGGCTCTCAGATTATTTGAAACCCCAAAGTTGGAAAGTTTGGGTTCATAAAATTTTGAGTTTCAGAGCATTTTTTAGAATTCCGGTTTCTTTCAGTTTTTTTTTTAGAGCTTTAGGCGTTTTTGAACGCGCAGAATATTTATTTCACATTTCAAAAAATTACTTCATAGGAATAATTATTTTTTCGATCTTATTCGAGCACTTTTCAGCCCCGAAAACTCATTTTCCCATTAAAAAGTACAGTTTAAACTACCCAAAACGCTTTTTTTTTGCATTATGCCTTTTCTAGACCATGGACTGCTCTTGAAATCTAATTATTTCGAAATAAGATTACACTAATTTTTGACGTTTAGAGTCTATTTTTAGAGCAATCTTTGAGTATTAAATATCTGTAAAGTTTAAAATATAAGCAAAAGGCTAGTTTGAAAAAGCTTTGGGATCATTCTAGAACTTTCAGACCAAAATTGAACAATTCTGAAGTTTATCCTATAACTTCTAGATCTAGAAACTACATTGTGATGAATAAGGACCTAAATGAGTCCAAAACTCAAAAAACTTTATGTTTTCTTAACTTTAACATCTTCTTTTCTTTTTATTAGACGAACATATTTATTTACAATTTACAACAAAAAATGGTGATATCATCATTTGTATTAAAGAACCTAACCTTCAAAAGTTACTCTTTTCTTTTCTTGCAAATCTTTTATCATCATTTATCAGTGATCAATTTCATTACAATTCTGTATTAAAAGAGTTTTGTTAAAACGGATTTGCAAGTGCGCTCTGATGATAAAACTGTTAAAAAAGACACACCAGTTCCCTGGGGTAGGAATGCGCGCCCCAATGATAACTAGATAATTTCGCTGCGTACCTCTACTTTGGCCGAGTTTTTTCAATCAAATTTTTAAGGAAATGGTGGACAACTGAGTATTTAACTTTTTTAGCATTAGAGCGCGCTTTCCTATCTTCGCCTCTAAAACATTTTGCAATGAGCCAAAAAGTTTATAAAAATTGGGAAAAAATTGAATAGATGAGGAAAAAGAAAAAACTATATATACATATTCTTTGAAAACCCCATTGGCATTCGGGAAAAAGAGAGGAAATTGAAAAAAGAAGAAGGGAAAGAAGAGAGAGAGAAAAAAGATGAAGAAAAGAGCTCCCGTCTTTTTCTCTCTGAGTTTCTTTTTCTCTGCGTCTCTTATACTGAAAATCATCTCTAATTCTTTCATATTCTTTGTAAATATTCTAAGTCTCTCTATCTCTATTCGTTGCGAAAAGAATGAGATGAGCAGCACAATGTGCACATTTTGAAAAGGGAAATTTTTGAAAAAAAAATAAACGGGCATCGCGGGAGAGGGGGGGAGAAATGGTTTTTGAAAGTGCAGACTTGAGAATTAGTTTTTGAGTTTTTGACCTTTTTTGTTTATAAATAAATAAGAAAGTTAAACTTTGTAAGTTTTTGAAAAAGAAAAGCTTCCAAAAAGTACCGTAAAACCTGTGATAGAGGGACAACTTTGGTGTCCTTCTATTACAGTTTTTTACGGTGTCCTTTTTTTCACAAAAAAGGTTGAAATGTCCTTTTTTGTTATAAAAAAAAGAGCTTTTCAAAATTTAAGACTGGTAACTTAATTTTTCAGAAATTCTTGTATAATTTTATTTTAAAAATTTCTTTTTTCCATACTTTTTTTCAAAATATTTTTCAAAATACAATCAGTATTTACTAATAAAAGTTGGCTTTCAAATACTTTCAAAAAATGAAAAAATTTTAAACTTCGATATTTGAAAAAAAAACTTCAATTTTTTTCGAATTTCCCACCTTTTGAATCATTTTTTCGACTTCATTTTTGTATTTGAAATTACAGAACAATCTATTTTAGTTTTATTTCAAAGTTTATTTTAACTACTATCAGCTAATTTTACTAAAAATTAGGCCTTAAGAAAGTTTTGTAGAATACAATTTGGCTCTAGAACTCCTTCAATAAAAGCTCTCTTGGGGATCAATTAAAGTAATTCAGAACTAAGTTTAGAATTTTTTCACTTTTCGAACCTAATTTTGATTTTAAAACCGCGAAAAGTTCTATGAATTTTTCAAAATACCCACTAAAATTTAACTATAAAACAAGGACAAGATAAGAAACTTGGAACTGTGCCGACATCTCTCAATTTCTAAAAAAAAATAGAAAAAATTAAACGAAACCCATTAAAAAACCGCCACATATGACCTCTATTCAATCTACTGTCCATCAGTAACACACACTTTTTTATGTTTGCCCCCAAAAGAAAAAAAGGTCTTATGGCATTAAAAAATGGGGGAGGTGAAGGTGATAGTAGAGGAGGCATTATAGTAGGATAGTAAACAACAACGAAACATTCACAAATAGATAGTTTCT
Organism: Caenorhabditis doughertyi; assembly: GCA_963572265.1. Lineage (NCBI taxonomy): Eukaryota > Metazoa > Nematoda > Chromadorea > Rhabditida > Rhabditidae > Caenorhabditis > Caenorhabditis doughertyi. The sequence continues at coordinate 13,575,491 of OY751554.1, forward strand.
TTTTTGTATTCATTTCTATGTCTCTTCTAGGTTTCTAGTGTCACCCTCTCTTTCCACTATAAAGGGAATCAGATCAGGTGGTTGAAATGATGATGGTCATGAGTAGAATAGTAGAAAGTGAGAAAAACGATGTTAAAATGAGGTCCGTGTGATGTTTGAGACAAAAAAGAATTGGGACTGATTATGGCTGGGAACTGAAAGAGAGATCCGGTTGAATCATGGGAATCATTGTAAGGGATTATTCGAAGGGTGCTACCCCTAATCAGAACTGACCACAATAAGAACCGACCGTTTAAGAACTGCATCTTGCAGGCCATTGCAGAAAGTTGTGTTAGTTCAGATTCAGGCAGTTCTAGTTCGCCTAGTTCTTATCCGACCAGTTCTGGTTCGTCCGGTTCTGATTATGGGTAGAAACACTAGAAGAAGTCTGACTTCGAAAACAATAAGAATTTTATAAGACTGTTATAGGATGGGTCCTCTAACATTTTTGAGATATCTAAGTCAGTTAATTCACATTCTTGGGCCACAATTTATGAGAGGGGTTAAATGGATTAGGTCGAGCAATAGAAAAGTCCTTAACTTGTCGATATGAGAAGGTGTGAATTGGAGATCATTTCTGCTGCTAATCTCGGAATTGGTTTGAGACTGTTAATAGAAACTCATGGTTCTAGGCTTATGGTAGAGCCGTTTTACAGAACTTTTCAACAAGGATTATTCTGAACTGGTCACTCTCATAGTCATCTAGAATAAAAGATGCTACAAAAGTTAACTTGAGATATTTGCTTAATTCAAACCATTTCTGAGTTGCCGACTTACATGTTAATTTTTTATTTTGTGATATATCATGGTTATGATAAGAAAGAGATTCTGTCGTTAATGTTACTGACAATAACAACAACAATCTTGGCTATACCTAGAAATAGGTCAATGTTTTTAAATACAAAAATAGGATTAACCTAAACGTTTCAAAGAGCTACTACCCTACTACAGAAGTCCACACGATATTCTTATCTGCGAAAAAACGAAATAATAATCTCAAAAATAGCACTAGACCTCATGGCTTTTATACTATTTGCACCCAATGTAAACTTTGAGAGTTTCCGGTGAAACCCCCTTTTCTTCTATTTCTTATCGCATTTCTTTTCCAGGTGACCAAAACTCTAATTTCCAAACAACCACGAAACCCCCGATAACTATTCCTGTCTGGAAACTATAAACTATGATTTTCTTTCAGAAAAAATTTCTGGTTTTTGGTTTTTAGTATCAATTAGAGAATAAGTGATTTTCAGACGGATTAGAGCTAACCGGGGTGTATTAGGTTGGCCGGGAAGAAATGCCCGCTCAACTTTTTTTTCGAATCTGTTTATCTCGGCTGGAATTGAAGATACAAAAAAGTGGTCAACTGGTAAAAGGTGCAAAATTTTATGATCAACATTTTGTTAGTTGACCACTTTTTGATATCCCTCACTCTAGCTGAGATACGCAAATTTGCGTGAACGTTTAGAACGCATTTCTTTCTGGGCAACTTAAAAGAAATAGAAAACTCAAGTCAGAGTCGAGCTTGATAGTGATAAAATGTCTGATCTAGACGTGGTCTTAAAAAGATTCGATGCCCTATTTTGTTATAAGCCAGACAAACCGATGCTTTCAGAAAGGCGCACTTAGGATCAGGCTTCCACTCTGAAAGCAGGCTCCGACAGATTTGAACTCCTTTCTGAAAACTGAAAATTGATTCTGTACCCCCGCATACTTTCCACACTTAGACGTACAAAATCTTCAAATTTGAATCCGAAATCTAAAAGAGACTCAGGCTCACTAAACGGCCCAAAATCCAGACTAGATTCTTTGAAATCAGTCTAAAAATAGAACCGAATTTCCGGTGAAACTTTCCCTTATCATTCAATTTTATCATTTTATGTACAACTGACCAAACCCCTAGAATGATTTCCGAAACAATTCACTAAAACACAATTGATATCAGTCTCTTTCTATTTCAGGAATCACATGAAATTGATAAACAAGGGGGGCATAGTTCGTATTGGAACGTTGCCAATGCACGTGAATTTTCAAAAACGAAAAAAAAAAGAATTTGCGGAATAAAGGGGTCGTTAAGGGGAAATAAAAAGAGATGAAAGGTTAACGATGAGAGATAAAAATGGAGATAAGATAATCAAAGAAAAAGAGACCCAGGTACAATGATCAAGTCAGAAAGTGGAGAAGAAAGAGAAAAAAAGAAGATAAAACGGAAATAATGATGATTCAGGTTGCGGAAATTTGATATTCTAGCAAGAGATATCGTGTTATCAGAGTAGTAGTCGTGTGCAAAATTGTGAAATTGATAGAAATATAGTGATATGTTACTGATCTTTGTGCTGTTGTATGTCTTAAAATAGTCCGAGATAGTCTACAGTAACCTAGAGTTGTTTACAATATCTTCAGATAGTCCATAGTACAATACAGTAATCCAGTGATGCGTACAGTAGCTTTATGATAGCCCATAGTAACCAAAGGTATCTCCTCATAAGCTACAATGACCTACAGTATGCCCATAGACCGTTATGGCCATTAATGTTCAGCTACAGTAATCCAGAAGTTTTCTACAGTTTTCTCCAAGCGACAGTAATCTACAATACCTTGCACTCGGTAGCCTACAATGATCTTCATTAAGTTTAGCTGCATCCAAAAGTTCGGGTCAAGCAGCATTCAGAATGTAGTTTTTTGTATTTTGGCAGCGTTTAAAATTGGGCTAAGCAGCGTTCAGAGTGTACTTAAGCAGCGTTCAGAATGTACTTAAGCAACTTTCAGAATGTACTTAAGCAGCGTTCAGAATGTACTTAAGCAGCGTTCAGAATGTACTTAAGCAGCGTTCAGAATGTACTTAAGCAGCGTTCAAAATTTGGTTAGGCAGCGTTCGGAGTGTACTCAAGCAGCGTTCAAAATTTGGTTAAGCAGCGTTCAGAATGTACTTAAGCAGCGTTCAGAATGTACTTAAGCAACTTTCAGAATGTACTTAAGCAGCGTTCAGAATGTACTTAAGCAGCGTTCAGAATGTACTTAAGCAGCGTTCAAAATTTGGTTAGGCAGCGTTCGGAGTGTACTCAAGCAGCGTTCAAAATTTGGTTAAGCAGCGTTCAGAATGTACTTAAGCAGCGTTCAGAATGTACTTAAGCAGCGTTCAGATTGTACTTAAGCAGCGTTCAAAATTTGGTTAGGCAGCGTTCGGAGTGTACTCAAGCAGCGTTCAAAATTTGGTTAAGCAGCGTTCAGAATGTACTTAAGCAGCGTTCAGAATGTACTTAAGCAGCGTTCAGAATGTACTTAAGCAGCGTTCAGAATGTACTTAAGCAGCGTTCAAAATCAGGCCAAGCAGCGTTGAGAATGTAGTTAAGCAGCGTTCAAAGTAGGGTTAAGCAGCGTTCAACTTGTAGCTTAGCAGCGTTCAAGACCTCGGTTAAGCAGCGCTCAGAATGTAGTTTTGTAGTTTAGCAGCGTTTAGAAGTTGGGTTAAGCAGCGTTAAAAATGTAATTTTTCAGCTCGGAAAGGCTTTTCTCATTTACTTTTTTCCCAAAAGTTCCAAATTCCAAGAATGAAAAAAACCAAAGTGAAAATGTTTCAAAAATCCAAAAAACCTCGACAAAATTTTTAAATTCGCAAGGCAAACTTTGAAAAGAGAGTGTCTCCCCAAAAAATTTCGCTACCTTTTTCTTTCTTTTTTTCTATTATTTTTGCTCACTGAGCCATCATTTTTCCCGTACTATTTGACCCCGAAAAGAGAGAAATAGTATAGAAAACTGAGAGAGTGCCAGAAAGAGGTTAGAGAACTTAAATCAGTTTTGTACGCTTTAGAAAAGTCTATTTGAAAAAGAAAAGAAAGGATGAGTGATGTTTGTTAGTTGGGGAGAAAAGAGGGAAATTGGGATAAATGATAAGAGGGAAAATAGTTTCTTTTTTTGGAAACGCATTTTTTGAATTTGTGCCTTTTTTGATTAAATCTTATCTTGGTTCTGCTGCAAGCTGTAAGTTAACCTGAAAATCGTATTTTGAGCGGAAAAATTAAAGAAAAAAGAACGAAAAAACTATCCAGTCTTATCCAATTAACTTATAACATATTTGATTACAAAAAAAAGCAATACAGAAAAGGAATAAATAAAGGGGCAATAGAACTCTTTTCAAGTAACATTCCATACAAAATAAATTAGAATTTTGACGCCTTCTTCTTTTTTTGCTTCTGGAAATTTGGACGTTGTTGACGTGGTCCCTCGGCCACAGGTCCAGGAAGTGGGCGGGGCGAATTTGGTGAAGCAGTGACGAACTCAACGTTCGGATTGGCCGATGATGATCCTTGTGTTCCTCTTCCAATTTCTCTCTCACGATTCTTTCTCTTCTTTTTATATGTGGATCTCTCTTGACGTGGCAACCAACGTTCCGGATCTGGAGCCACTGCTGGATTGTAGTTCTTCGGGAGGCGAATTTTACGCTTCCGATTCGCATTTTTCAGTTTTCGAGTGATTATTTCAGACTCGGCAGCAGCTGACGGCGATTTGGTCTCCTTCTTTTGACGATATTTCTCTCCGTAGAGTATCCAATCGGATTCTTCCAGCTCATCTACGTTCACATCCACTTCCATTGATTCGGGGAAGAGCTGAAAAAGAAAAGAAATTAGTTTTGAGGCAGAACAGAGATATTCATAGAAGATTTGGGACACTTACGTACTAAAATGTTCTGAAAAATGCTATTCGATTAACAAAAATTTCGAGTCTTTAATTTTTTGCAGCTTTCAAGACTTTGCTTTAGCAGCGTTCAAAATGTAGTCTTTGTAGTTTAGCAGCGTTCAAGATTTCGGTTTGAAGCGTTCAAAACGTGGTCTAATTCGGCAGTTTCTACAGTTTTTGCCGTTTCCAAGAAAAAGCAATGCATAATCTACTTCAAAAAGGTCTATCTGTGCTATCTTTCAGTATTTTTCTTCGGCTTTCTTTTAAATATATTTTTACTTCACGGCCAGTACTCTGTTTCTTTTCTCGTGTTTCCACTATATCTCCTTCATTAGTTACCTTAGAACTCAATGCATCAGCCTTCTTTGAATCAGTCTTCGAGTAGGCTCCAACTAATCTACACTGTAATTGCAAATCCTCTGGGAATTTCTCGACAAGTTTCTCCAAATGATGAGTCGCCTGCTTATCATTTCCACGTGATTGTTCCACATCGACAAGTGACTCCAAAATCGATTTAAGAGCTTCTGGAGACTGATTTTTGGCTGTGGAAGCGGAGGTGAGGGCCTTGACGGCTTCATCTTTGGAATCGGAGGCAATGAGAGTGGAAGTAAGGAGAGAAGAGGGACCGAGTTCTGAAGCAATTGAGAGGGAACGAATGGCTGCGATGGCATCTTGAAGGCGATTGGCATTCAGAAGAACATGAAGACGTGCAACGGATTGTTCAAGATCCGAACCTTCAAGAACCTGAAAGAATAGAGGATTGAGAGGGGAAAGGGTTTAATGACAGAATATCAGTTTTTGAAAGCTCTTAATTATGACTTTATTCTTTTTCTTACCTTCAACGCGCTCTCAGTATCTCCCAATTTGACATGAAGAGATGCCTCAATCAAAGCGACATCTTTGGATGTTCCAAACTTCGAAACAAGCTCTTCAAGAGCTCTCTTGCATGGTTCCCGTTGATTAGACATCAAAAGAACAAGGGCGTTGTTGAGCATCAGAGTACGACGTTGACGACGGGTCAGCTTGCTTTGATCTATCTGAAAATGAGAGATTTAGAGCATGACGGGGATGGAAAATTTTGGGTATTTCAGCCAGATTCTACGCTATAATTTTAGTTCAGAACAAACCTGAAGAGCAGCCTTGAATCGTTTTCTCGAATCAGCCAAAGCGAAATCACTCGAAGCGGCCGGAATATTGTTGGTGATTGTTGCCTTGACACTCTCATCCGAATGACTGAAAAATACGTTTTTTTATTGGGAATCCCCGGGAAACACTTACTTTGCAGCCTGAACCTTCTGATAAATCTCCAGTGCTTCTGCTTTCTTTCCCATTCTCTGAAGAACGTAGGCTTTTTGGACACGAATCGAATCGAGTTCCTCCTCGATTTCGTCCTCTTCACGATCTTCGTCCTCGAGTGATTTGCGGCACGAGACTGGAAAAAGAGGTCGTGTTAGGAGAGATTGTACGTGGACTTCAGTAGGTTTCTACGCAATTACTATTTGTGAGTAGTTTTCAGAACGTAGCATTTGTTTAGCAGCGTTCAGTTTGAATCTTAGCAGCGTTCAAATCGAACTTTAGCAGCGTTCAAACCGAACTTTAGCAGCGTTCAAACCGAACTTTAGCAGCGTTCAATTTGAACCTTAGCAGCGTTCAAATTGAACTTTAGCAGCGTTCAAATTGAACTCTAGCAGCGTTCAAATTGAACTTTAGCAGCGTTCAAATTGAACTTTAGCAGCGTTCAAATTGAACCTTAGCAGCGTTCAATATGAACCCTCGAAGCGTTCAATTTGAACCTTAGCAGCGATTTATTTGTAGACTAGCAGCGATCAATTTGTAGTTTAGCAGCGTTCAAAATTTTAATTTAGCAGCGTTCAAAATGGAACTTTTGGCAGCGTTCAAGATCACAATTCAACAGCTGCGCAAGCAAGAATATTCGGTATTATCTCGAACGTTCTGTTCCAGATCTTCATACATTTTTTTGCCATCGCTGGGCGTCGTTATATTAATTTTAGGTGCTTATTGAGCCATTCTCATCGTGGTTCAATCTAGCATTTTTCAGTTCTCAATTCATTTGAAGCCAGTTTCGCCTCGAAAGCTCGTGATCTTTCGATTTTTCCAGGAATTTCAAGACGTTCTTCTTTTCAGTTTTCAGTTATTTGGACCCTTACCCAGTGCTTTTTCAAGACTAGCCAACGCCTGTGGAAGTCTCTCGGCCTCAATCTCAACACAAGCTTTATTATAGAGTTGTGAGTACGAATCCTCGGTATCATCAACTTGTTGTTTCGTTCCCTGTGCTTCGAGACGTGCTTGAACGGCCAAATAGTTGGCACGACGCAATTCGTCAGAGTCGTCCGAATGGTTTTTGAGTAAATACAGGTAGATTTCATAGGCGTCCTGGAAAAAATAACATTTAGTGGTGTTCAACGGATTATCAGCGAGTTTCCAGTATTATCTTGTGCTTGAAACTGTTTTTCGCACTATTGACGAGGGTTTTCTACAAGGTCATGCGCTTCACGACACGTATGGAATGAGTTTTAGTCATTGTTTCTCAAGCCGAAAGCAACGGCAATCCCGACCAGGACATGTAACAATTTTTATAGGTTGGAGAGCTCTATTCGTGCTCTTGGGCGGTATTCGATAATATTTTCCATTCTTTGCATCGAATTTCATGAAATTTTCCGAATTGTGTGCAACTTGTACTCTGTATCGATTTCCGCAACTAAATCGACAATTTACCGCTTTTATGGGTACAATTGTTCAATTTCGAAGCTTTTTCGAGTCATTTTTCTACACAATTTCTGGATTTCCAAACCTTAAAGTTCTCCTGCTTATAGAATATTTGAGCCTTGAGCTCTTTTGCTCTAACATCATCCGAATCGCAAGTGTTCAACGCCTTAATCGCCTCATCCAAATCACCCTGACGATAGTGAATGTAGGCGGTTTCGAAACCGACTTGTCTGGAAATAAATATTGGTGAAAATCGCAAAAATAGTGAATACTTACCCCATCTGATGAGCTGGGGTCTTGCGAATGAGCTCAAGAGCCTCCGCCCATTGGGAGAGTTGAATTTGAGCGACAAGTTTGCATTTGAAGGCAAATGTCTCCTTTGGATACTTGCGGATCACTGAAAATGAGAGAAATTGTATAGTTTGAAATGCTTTTTTCGATGCGTACACTTGTTAGCGGCTTGCAAAGCCTTCTGATAGTCGCCACTGGTGTCGGCACGAGAGATGTCGGTGAGACATTGGTAGAGACCTCCGGCAGAAGCGTCCGCCATTCTGGAATTGGAAAATTAAATGAGAATAGCGGGAAAAACGTGAGGAAAGCAAAACGGTTGAAGAGATTGGCCGATAAGAATGTAGAAATATGAGAAAAAGCTGAGAAAAAAGAAGCGAATGACGAAAACCGAATAAATGTATTTCCATCCTGACTCTTGGTTTTTTTTTCGTATTTTTTGGGGAAAAATAAATGAAATCGACAGCTCCCAAGGTTTTTGATTTAGAAATCTGTCCATTCCGCGAAAAATTGCAGAGGAAACTGAGGAAACTCGAGCCAAAACAAACGATCTCTCAGAAACCCATTTTTCGGCATTTTCACAGCTGATTCTTCGGTTTTTCGGTTTTTTCCGCATGTAACTTGAACATTTTGGCAATTTTCATCATTTTTAGCATGAAAAACATTGAAAATCCATCTGAAAACGGCTGAAAACGATGAAGAAAGAAGAAAAATGCCACATTTGCAGTTTGTGGTGTTTGCGTAGAAGCTCCGACACGCCGGCGCGCAACTGCGTACTCTCCACCCACGACTTTACGCGCAAAGCCAGTGAAGTACCCGTCAATCTGGAAATTGAGAAATGGAGTAGAATTCATGCCGAAAAAGAGAAAAAGACGAAAAAAAGAAAAAAGAAAAATGCTCCCCCGCAGAAAGGAACTTTTTGTGTGTCCATCTGCCAAGAAGCAGCGCCCCCTGGGGACCGATCTAGACGGAGGGGATTGCGCGATCCTACATCCAGCCTACACTTTTCATAACTTTACATACATTGTCTCGTCTTACGCCTGCTTATTTTGGTCAGCTATTTTCGAGACATTTTTGAAAATTATCTAGAAGAATCTAGAAACTTTTTGAAGATTTTGATTCCTTCTTGATATTATGGCCTTCTATTTTGCCCTATTAAACGTGTCTAAAAAGGATCCTAAAGAAGAAAAACAGTCTTCTTCCTCTTCCCATCATAGAAGACATCGCAGACATTCGATAGCTTCTGTGGAATCTCCACTTCTGGACTATAGACTTTTGCCGAGGTAAGTCTTATGAGGTTTGAAAATAGCCTAAATGGCCTTAATCTTTCTGGGTAGCCTAAAATCTTTTAAAAAATTGTAAGCTACCGTGTCCCTAGCATTGAAAAAAGCAAAAAGAATTGCATCGACCGGGAATCGAACCCGGGCCGCCCGCGTGGCAGGCGAGCATTCTACCACTGAACCACCGATGCGACGAGAGGCAAGTGTTGCGAGGGTATAGAAATGAGAGGAGGCGCATTCAGGAGAGGAATGGAAAGAGGGAGAAGGAGAAGTAGGAGGGCTAGTGGGAACTGGTTTGGCTATTAGTAGAGGGGATGCGTTTGGATGTTTAGACAGTAGCTACAGTAATCTTTGAGTATGAGATACAGTAATCTTGGGTACAGTAGGCTTTTTAAACAAACAATCGAGTAAAAGTTAGTTGTTTCAGTGCTGGATCTTATTGAAAAAGCTTTTCAAAACACTTGTTGTTCTAATTTTGCCTTATTGATAACGGTTTTCAGACCTCAACTTCTCTCGGATGACGTGGTTATCACCAATGATTTGGCCCACCAACTAGAGTCTACATCTGGCCAATCACCTAATCAACATCCAAGGTTATCTGATAGAAGAAGTCGAGGGAGTGCAAGAGCATCGAAATGGGTTCAGGATAATCATAATGGGCAACATCAAAACGCCAGTGGTCTTGCCCATCAATCCGGTCATCGAAGTCTCCATCCTCCTTCACAAAGGGAACCTGGTCCCTCCTCTTCAAGACCACCTGAAACAGAACCGCCGCCTTTGAGTCGAAGTAAACGAATGGCTTTTCCTGGCAAGGAAGAGGATAAAAAAGAAGATGAAAAAGTAGCGAAAAAGAGAGGAGGACGTGCAAAGATTGAAGAGAGAAAACGAGGAGAGCAACGACAGTCGGAAGAAGAGGAAGAAGGAAAACAGAAGCAGAGGATAAGAGGAGGAAGAGGAAGGAAGAATGATGGAGGTGGTGGTAATGGAGAAGATGAATCAGGAAAAGAAGAGAGAAAAATAAACAAGATGAGGATGGAGGGAAGTTCAGGACAAGTTGGGCAGAAAAAGGAGGATGTCAGTGGAAGGTGAGAGGAGAAGTTTGAACGATTTTTAGTGTTGTAATTTGTAATTTGCTGAAAAGTCAGGTAGACATAAGCCAGACAGACACAGGTCAGTCAGACATTCAGACAGACATAAGTCAGATAGACATAAGTCAGACAGACAAGTAGACAGACAGACAGTCAGACAGACAGAAGTCAGACAGACAGTTAGACAGGCAGACATAAGTCAGACAGACAATTAGACAGACAGACATACGTCAGACAGACAGACAGACAGTCAGACAGACAGTAAGACAGACATAAGTCAGACAGAGAGGGATAGTGACTTCAATAACATTAACTATTCCAGAAAAAAGGAGCCCGTCAAGGCCATGAGAAGAGCTCCCAAGTTTCAACCACCCTTGGCTCATCCAGCAGGAGTTTCTACATCGCCAAATAACCTATGTAAATCCCAAAGTATGGTAGGTCTAGATCTTTGTAGTTGATCACTTTTTGATATCACTATCAACTACTGAAAATCAATAAAATCACCTTTCAGGTTCCAGTCTCCAAACCCCGAGAACTTCTTCATCCACCCATCAAATTCGGTGCTCCCGTAGCAGTGATCACGTCCAGCTCTAGTTCAAATATCAATTTCAATAGACATTATTCACCAAAGACCCGACCAGGTAGGCTACAAAATCCACTTTAACTACAAACTACAAATTTCCAGATCATCCTATTCGTTCCTCTGTCTTTCAAGTAATGGCTGGAAGTAGTGCCACAGATGAGAGTGGGCGGTCCAGTAGTCAAATGAGCAATGAGAGTATAACCCCGAGGAGAGATGATAGCCCAGCTTCATCGTGTTGTGGAGACCAAAAAGAACAGGAGGTTACAATGAAGGTACAGTAACCTACAGTAACCTAGATTACTGTAGTTTTTTCAGCTTTCCGCTATCTCCATGTCTTCGAGGGCAAGTGAGCCACGCCTCAAAAAAGTGACGTTTGAGAGTTCGCCATATGTGATTTCGAACTCTTTTTTAGGTGAACTACAAACTACAAAAACTACAAACTACAAAAATTCCTTTTTGCAGGCGATGGAGCGGGCAAAGTGCTGGTAGTTCGTCGCGGCAGCGGGACAGCAGTTCGCCGAGTTGGAGCCCTTTCGAACGGCGCCGTTTGGAATCATCAATCGAAGACGATGACGTCATCAGTAGGAGTAGAACAAGAGGACGTGGTGTCTTCTGGAGACGATTGGTGGGCACATTGTGGAGTAGGAGAAAGAGGAGAACAAGAAGCAATCAATGATAATCAATTGAATCGAAGTTTGGAGAAGGAGGCAGGCGGGACGAGGTGAGTACGGTACGAATACTGTAGGAGCTGAGTACGGTAGGATTACTGTAGGAGCTGAGTACGGTAAAATTACTGTAGGAGCTGAGTACGGTAAGATTACTGTAGGAGCTGAGTACGGTAAGATTACTGTAGGAGCTGAGTACGGTAGGATTACTGTAGGAGCTGAGTACGGTAGGATTACTGTAGGAGCTGAGTACGGTAGAATTACTGTAGGAGCTGAGTACGGTAGAATTATTGTAGGAGCTGAGTACGGTAGGATTACTGTAAGAGCTGAGTACGGTAGGATTACTGTAGGAGCTGAGTACGGTAGAATTATTGTAGGAGCTGAGTACGGTAGGATTACTGTAAGAGCTGAGTACGGTAGGATTACTGTAGGAGCTGAGTACGGTAGGATTACTGTAAGAGCTGAGTACGGTAGGATTACTGTAGGAGCTGAGTACGGTAGGATTACTGTAGGAGCTGAGTACGGTAGGATTACTGTAGGAGCTGAGTACGGTAGGATTACTGTAGGAGCTGAGTACGGTAGGATTACTGTAGGAGCTGAGTACGGTAGGACTACTGTGTTGTTACGTTAGGGCTACTGTAAGGTTACTGTGAATTAAACACCTCTTAACTTGCTAATGAAACTTCAAAATTTCAGATCCATCCTTCGTCGAGGCCTACTTAGAAGACGCAGTACTTCTGATAAAAGTCGCCTTCTGGCATATAGGAACACTGGTTTTTTGTCCTCATCTCAGGAGAGAAAGTCTGGTAAGTAAGTGCGCTCTAATCGTAGTTTTTCTCTGCGTCTCTTGTTAGCCCACACTCTTTCTTTACAGAATCCACACCGGCCTCCAGGATGACTGTATCGGTGGATCGCCCGAAGTATAAATAACATTTTTTTTTGAAAATAAAATTTCCCAATATGCATTTATTCCCCAAAATGAAAAATTATCAGAAAATCGTTAGCCGCTGGCAGGGGTAGGTGGAGGTTTTGGAGTGGATCCAGATCCTGGTGGTGGTGGAGGTGGAGAACCAGACGGTGGTGGTGGCGGGCTTCCTGTTGGAGGAGGTGGTGGACTACCGGATGGTGGAGTTGGTGGTGGTGGAGGCCCAGCCAAAGCCTGAAAACCTAGTGTTTTTGAAATTATTTGGATCCCAAGGACTATACCTGAACAGTGAGGAAGGTGACGAAAAAGAAGAAGATGATCTTCATAGTTGAATGATATTGAAAGCTATCCCAGTGCTCTTTTATATTAACATTTTTCAATATTGCGGATGCTTTTTCAAAACAAATTTGGGTGAATAGGATGTTATTCAGGGAACTTTTTTTGCTATGGAAAACATTGTCTAGTTCCCATCCATTTTGTGTTATGCTTCGACTAAAGACATTCACCACTGGAAGCAAGAACCAGAAAGAACAGTCAACAAATAATTTGGCATTTATAAATTTGAACTGAAAGAATTTGACATCTTTTATAGAGATCGATTAGGAGGTTTTCATAAATTGGTGAAGCATTTCCAGCCATTCAATCAAACACCTTAAAAACATATATCGGAGATCATCTTCACATAAAACGATGTAAAAAAAATAAATCGAATGATTATTTATTTCAATAAATGTATAAATTATAGTTCACAATTAGCTGTTCCGCAAAGAACCCAATCGAACATGACAAAGTCGGTTCTGCTTGCCTCGTCCTGTAACAAAACTTTTTATGTCACGGACACTTCCTTTGATATACAATTCTTCAGCTACACCTCACCTTAACCATCCCCATTCTGACATAATACTGTTGAGTAGCTTCTGTAACATATCCAGTTCCATGAACAATATTCCCATCATCACTGACAAATGCATCCATAACAACGACAGACTCCACGTGGTGTTTTTGACCGGCTAAGTATTCATCAGCAGCTGGAAAGCCTCTCTCTGTTTCCCACAGGGTTTCTGATTAAACATACCGGATCTCGGAACAACAAGCTCATGGTAAAGTTCCTCGTCATGATCGATTTCTGATTGGAGAATCCAGTTGATTTGTGATTGCAGCTTCATCTTCATTTTATCCATGGTTTGGAAGTAAGTGGTTCCAGAAGTCAAACCAAAGAAGAAGACAAGAAGGAGAACAATAGTTGGGGAGCGCATTTTGTGCAAACAAAATGATAGGGAAGAGGGGGAAAGGGCTGGTTTTATAGAGGTGTTGATTCGATTAGGAGACCATAGGGATGGGAATCTTGGGAAAGTGAATGGTTGGAAATGGACGCGTGGAAGTCTTTGTTGCAGTTTGTGGAAAGAGATATCAACTCTGGGAAGTGCTCAATGATCTGAAAATTCTTAAACAGCATAACAAGCTGGAACTTCCAAATAATTCAAGTGCTTGATGCTGAAATGTGCCTTGAAAACTGGAATTTTTTAGATTCCTGAAAAGGTTCCAACGTTCTACATATAAGAACCATCGCTTTCTGAAAATTCTAGAAGCAGAACCTGAGCAATTTTCTAGAGAACAAATAAGAAAACCGATTGGAATGCTCAAAATTTATTTGCATCATAATATTCGAAAGTTAATTACAACTCAAATTCAAACAAATTTCCCATCCGAAAAGAATGTATCCAGTTGGACTTGAATCACTTTGAGCCATTGCCAATTTGACAAGATACGGAGTGGTTGTTCCTTTTGGAGAGACATCTTCAACAACAACAATTGCTTTGATTCCATGCTCTGTGTGAACGTAGTAGTACTCGGCTTCTACGACTCTCACGTGAATCTCATCTTCAGCATGAGCTTCCATGAACTTGCTCATTGCTGAAAGGTGTGTTAATTTAGATAACAGTACGATAGGAAAGCTAAAACTTACGAGTACCAAAACGAAGAAGTTGGAAAAGTTTGGTTGGGTCACGATCCCAATAAGCAGCATAGATTTCATTGATTTGATGTTTTACAAGAAGGATTGGATCATTGAGTTGTTGACGTGGATTACGGTAGTAAATGGTTCCAGAAGCCAGGCCAATGAAGGCAAGGAAGAGAAGAAAAGGAGGGCGCATCTTCAAATGGGAAGAATGGTAAAAAGAACAGAAAGGGAGTGCTTTTATGAAGGCATATGAACCAACCATTCCTCCCGTTCCCACGAATCAAAGGAAACCAACCATTCCTTCAGGAACTCCGCCCCCTCCTAATCGAATCATCTTCCCCCCATAAAGTGTGCCTCTCTTCCCTTCTTCCTTATCATTTTTCATTTTTCTTGAAGATGCGCTCCCCAATTCTTCTTCTCTTTGTCCTTGTGGCCTTGGCTTCTGGAACCATCTATTTCCGTTCGGAGCAATTGGATGAGCCAGTTATGAAGGCCAGACGACAAATCGCGGATATCTATCAAGCATATTGGGATCACGACATCACCAAGCTTTTCCAGTTGATTCAGTTTGGAACTCGTAAGTGATCTATTTTGTGGAGGAAACTTTCCAATCTTCCCTTCTTTCAGCCATGGGCCGATTCATCGAAGACCACGCCGAGGACCAAAACTACCTACAAGTTCAACGTGCCATCTACTACCTTGTACCAAAAGGACATGGAATTTCTGCTGTCGTAATGATCCAAGATATCTCCCCAAAAGCCAATGGTCCTTATTATGTCAAAATGTCAATGGCTCAATCCGAAAAGAGTCCTACTGGTTATGTTGTGTTTGGATGGGAGAAATGTGTTGATTCGAGATGTGCTTAATTTGAAACTTGTCTTGAAGTAATAAACGTTGAACATTTCAAAATCTGTAGTCAACTTAATATTGTCACCACAAAACTGGAACCTAATGTGTCGTGCTGAGCCAAATTGAAACATTCGGTCTTACTATTACACTTGTAGTCATAGACTCTGTTGCACCTGTCACGTCCTGACACGAGACAGCCTGCACATCAAACCATCGGATACAGTATTGATTGAGATTCACCTGTTCTTTGACCGTTTTTCTTTGGCTGAATTTTCGCTTCACATAATGAACCAGAAATCATTAACATACTTGAGTTCCAAATGTGTTCTGCAATATTTGGATGCTGATTTGAGGTAGGTGAGGAACTATTTGCCATAGTAAAATGCCCCAATTTATTGTAGATTCCAATTATCAAAACGTGCTCCGCCAATTCAAAAAACGGAGAAATCAATCCCCTTGAAAATCAACCGCCTTGTTTTCAAATCGATGGAAATGACAGTTAACAACACCAACTACAAATTTGGGCTTTATACAGAGAATGGTGTTGAGGCGAAAAACAATGAGAATTATGACTTGACTCCAGGAGATTTGAAGATATGTAAGCCGGATTATCTCGATGATTATAAGGAAGAAGAATGGAATCAGGCTACCACTGAAACTCCATCCTTCTCTCAACAGACAACAACGACACTTTTTGGAACTTCAGTGGAGAAAGTTTTCTGTAAAAAGTCACTTTTTGAAGCCTTCAAAGAACTCACCACCGAGTTTTTTGCAAATCGAAAAGATACTATAAAAGTGAAACAATTGGAAGTTATGAGTTATTCCATGATTATTCCATTACCATTTGGCCTAAAATTCAAAATCGAAAAATTGAAAACCAATGGATATTTTCCAATGGTATACGTTGGTCTGAGGCCAATTATTGATAAATCGAGCTTTCCGTTAAAATGTTTGGAGCTTGAAAAACTAAATCTCAAGATTCGGAACGCTGGGGATAATGTTATAAAAAGTGCCAGAAACCTTATCATCCACGGAGCATATTATCATTTGGAAGTGATTGATCTCAAGTATCCAAAAGTTCATGTTATACAATCTAAATCAAAAGTTCCACGTAATTATTTTATTGCAATGATTCGTTTGTGGTTGGCAAGAGGAAAAATAATTGGAACATGCCACACTTTCGAATTTGATAAAAAAGAAGACATTTTGGATGTGTTCAAGCTCATTTCCGATAGAATGCACGTGGAGATTATTGACAACAGGTGAGAGTTCATAAAACTGGGAATAAAAATAGTGAAGATTTCAGAAAAATAATTATCAGTATGAATCGGGAATCAAGTATTCAAGTCTACTATAGATCAACATATATCTCTTCATGGATTCTGAAAGTAAAAGTGGTTCAGAACTAGCTGTTTTTTATTGGTCTTCAAGCAAAATTTTCAATTTATTGTTGTCAGCCAATGAAATTCATTTAAAAACAATTGTACACAAATAAGGAAGGATATGAAACCTTGCAAATAAAAATACGAACTCGTTTGTAATAAATAAGAAAACAAAATCACAGCCATAAACAATTATTCTCCTAGTCTCCTTTAATTGTACATATTTTTAGTGTACTGAATGAAGTCCTTAATGAATTGATCCAGCTGGCGAGTCTTGTCCTGAGTCAGAATCTTGTGATCCGAAAAGTGTTCGGGATTTTCGATTTGAATGAGATGCAACAACTCTTCGTAACGAGCTTCAAGTTCAGAGAATCGAGAGTTGAACATGTTCTGATTATCAGACGTTGGAGCAAAGTAGGAGAAGATCGAAGAGTGGACGAGTACACTGAGGCAATCGTGAAGGGTTTTCATAGAGCTATTAAGGAATTGAATATCGATCCACTTGATCATATCGACATATTGGAATTTTTGCGTAATATTATTCACCCTATCGACAACCTGTAAATAAATTCTTGTTATCATGGACCCTGTCATTTCCCATCATTGTGCATACCTCTCTCCACGTCATTAATGTTTGTTGAAAGCTCATGAACCGACGCAAATGAATGGAAAAATGCTCAGTGTGGACAAAAGCCTTATCAGAATACTTATCGTACCTGGAAATTTAAACATAATATTAAAACAAAATTTTCAAAAAATGTCTACTTACGGTTGACAAATGTACCCAGGAGTAGAATGATTCTGCCAATTTCCAAGGCAAATCCAACAGAACTCATAGCCACATTCAGTCATTTTGCATGTCATGTGATTGCATCCCTTGTTCTTCTCAATAGTTACTCGGCACTTTGGGCATGGTTTTGTGTTAAGAAAGACCCATGTAGAAGTATCAGTTATAAATTCATTCCAACTAAACATCATTTCACAACTAGCCGGTTGGTGCCAGATATTTCCACAGAAAAAGCAAACCCGGGTTCCACAATCACACGACACATCATGACATCCAATAGAGTACGCCTGCATATTTTTTATCACAGTCTAATATTTTAGAATACCACCTACCATAATAATATTTTTGCAATCGAGTCCTGGACACCATTTCATCAGGGAGTGAGAATGAACGTATTTTTCCAGTCTTAAGCGCGCAAAATATTCGAAAAGCTTCGGATTCTTTAGAAGAGATTCAACATTCTTCTCATCGACAATTTGTGAACACGAGACCTCCATACATTCAAACTCACAAATCGCATTACTGATTTTCTGTTCCGTGTACTTTTTCCAACAGACTGCACACCCTGTGTGTCCACAATTCAATGTTACGAGGTCATCTTCTTCATAGCAAATACTGCATTCATGTTTCGCTTCTGTAGCCTTCAAAGTCAAGCAGGACAGTGAGTCAGTCACAGCTGTTTCATCATTATTAAATTCAATCGTCAGTTTTTCTATGTCTCCCCGATATATCTGGAGAAGCTTTCGAGCATTTTCCATTGAAACACCCGTCGCTCCTTGTACCCAGGACAAATCTTCACGATATTTCTTCTCCAAATCATCATAAGTCAAGATTGCATAGTTTCCAACCTGAAAACACATGTCTCGGTTTTCAAGTCGTTTTCCGATAACATTAGGCTAACCTTCAAATCGATATCCTCGCCAAAATCATCACTGTCTCTGTAGTCGTTGGAATTGTCAGAAGTTTGCTGGGAAGAGACTTCTTCTTCAATATGCTCTGAGTTCGAATCGGATGAAATTATTGGGCTGTTTTGGCCGGTAATTGGTGGTTTGGATGGAGAGCTCATTATATTTGTGGCTGAAAAAAAAAACAAAATCCACATTTTCGAAAAGTTGTTTATTGAGTAAAACAGTATGGAACGCGCGAACAATCGATGGAAACTAAACATATGCGAACAAAAAATGCTAGATATGCAATAGAAAGGGGGACAGTGAGGTCAATGTCCAATGACTGGACATTAGCCATAACATTGCACCAATCAGAGAAGAGTACATTGAGTGAAAAAAAAGGGAAAGATGGATATTGTCTTACCAGGAATGTTGTTTTTCATGTTGTAGAGTACGGTGCAATTGTTCTGTTTTTCATGTGAATAGACTGCAATTCCTGTATTAGTATTGCATGCAATACTATATTTCAAGTCCGTCGCTATGGGGCAATTCTAAAAAAAGGGGCAGTAATAGTACAGGCTTTACAGCAGTTTCTGTGATCCTTTTTTTTTAAATTTTAATGAATATCACTATTTATTAGGTCTTTCGATAAGTAATGTCGTTTTTTTTCGAGGTGGTGTATCTTTGTTTTCAAGAGTGGAATCTTCCTGAAATTTTTTGCATTATACAGGCTATAACAAGTATAGTAAAACACTCAAACTTGGTGTCTTCAGCAAATTTTATCTTGGATTGGCAAGCTATAGAAAATGATATGTTTTTTGATAATTTTAGCTTTTCGTTTTTCTCAGTGGCGGTACGGGTGATATTGGTTTTTATTATGTTTTTGTAACAATAAGTAACCGTCCTCACTCACAGAAAACTCCATCTTCGGTTCAGCTGATTCAAGACGAAAATTAGCCGTTCGGCATATTCACTGAAATATGGCTTACTGCAGCCTTCAGTAAAGTAATTTCGGTGGCTATTACTCAGAAACCAGTTTTTTAACAGTTATAATGTCTGATTAAACTGTTTTTACCCAGTTCAAAAACGTGAAAAAAGAACTGAAGTGATTTTTCGCTGCTCAGTACAAAAAATGACCTGAAATTTTCAGTTGATTTACGAGTGTCTTATGAATAGGGCATTATAAAATTGGAGCAACATGTTCAATCGGGCTCTGGTTTTTATTTTCAGTATATGGGACCTTCCAACAATGCCACATAAATCTCCTGAAAGTTTTACATAATCCATCTCAGAGCACCAGGCCCTCAAAAATTGGTCCCAAAAAATTAGATTTTTCAAACAGTCATGTTTTTCGCATCCAATTTCTAACTTTTTTCTTTAGTCAAAACAGGAAAATAATGCCACACTTATGGTCGTTCTAATGCTTTTTCGTTTATCAAAAAATATTTAGTCTCAGCTGAGATATTACCCTTGCAAGACACCTTGAAAAAAACGACATTACTTATCGAACGACCTAATACTTTTGTTTATCGAATACAATCACAAATCAATATCTCGGTTTAAAGACGCAGAGACAAATTTCTACAAGTATACAGTTCTTTTCAAATGTGAGTGACTGTAACCGCTACGAGACCATTCATTTATAATTTCATTTGCCTTTGAATCCATAGGAGTATTAGTTGATGTCAACATATATGTTTGGAGTCAGTAGCAAAACTAAATAGACTTGTTCAAAATCATTTTAACATTCTGAAACTGTGAGACTTTCTCCTAATTTGCTCATTTTAACGAACACATCCTTCGGTCCAAAGAGCTGTTGAGCCCAACCGGATATGTTGTTTTATGAAGACTAGAGGTGCTTAATTTTGTTTTTGATTCCATCTTTACTATTATTACTGTACAGATTCTGTGTGTCTGTGTGTCTGTCGCCGGCCCTAGCGAGATTCCTACTGAACCGATTTAGATGGGACCTAGACAGGTCGATCCAGAACTGCGACGCGATGATGCCCGTCTATTTCAATTTTTGAAATTGAATGAAATGAGGTCAACAGGTTCGAAAAACCACGTTTTCAGGCCTTTTTCAAATTTCCATTAGTGAGAGAGACACATAGGGGGCCACGTGAATATAATAGACCCCGTGAAACTTTTCACAGTTTTTTCATTTCTAAAAAAGTTTTGTGAAGCCGGAGGCGCGGAGCGCCGATGACCGACTGGTATAATAAATGTTGAACATTTCTTAACTCAAATACTTCATTGTCAAAGAATCATCACACATTTGAAACGAATGCCATCTATCTACATCACCATAAGACCTTCGATTATCTTGTACTTTTTGTGGATCCTGAAGTTGTTTGCACAGGTCGCACCATCCGGAGAAACCATTTGGAAAAATCACTCTGAAAATGAATTTTAAAATTTAAAAAAAACAAGGGGCTCACTTATAATCCCTCCTCCACTCATGATACTTCAAATAGAGCTCCTCACTATTGCTCACTTTATTTATATACTCAACAAACTCCTCTATTGTACCATAATCATCGACAGCAATATAAGCAGAATCAGGAACTCCTAGAGCTCTAACTGTTGCTCTTATCAAAACGATAGGGACCACCAATCGATCATCCAAACTCTTCCAGAACTTTTCTGTCACATAATCCTGGCAATTCGAATTCTCAATAGCCAAATAGAATTTGTAAGGTCTAATCAATTCCATGACACATGAATCCTGTTGTTTGAGTACTCCATCACAAGCACCTGCTAGTTTTCCACATCCTCCCCAAATGTCTGCTTGAAGACCTTTATTGATCATACGTTTGATGAGGTAGAAGCGGTTATTGGGGGTTTGACAATTGGATCCGAGCCACGTGGAAGTTTTGGATTTGAGGGACCAGATGGAGGAGAGATTGTAGTTCTCTGGAAATGGGCAAAGAGGCAAGTGGGCAAGCAGGAGTTTTGTCCAGTTCACAACTGAAATTGCACAGTTGACATTCGAATTGACGACACGTGATGTGTATACGATATAATTCATTTAATGTTGTCAGTTCAAATGCCCGGTGCGCAGGTACACCGTGACGCAGAATTGCGGACCGGACCCACAAAAAGAAGCCAACGAAAAAAGTACAACCAGTTTTGTTCGGTCCGCAACCTTGCGTCACGGTGAACTTGCACACTTGACATTCAAATTGCCGAAACGTGGTGTGTATACGATTTTAAACTTAAACGAAAATTTCATTTGATGTCGTCAGTTCGAATTCCGGATAAGCAGGTACACCGTGACGCGAAGTTACGGACCGGACCGGACACATGCACTAATTTTCATCCAAACAAAGCTAAAGAAAAAGGAAAAAACCTGCTATGAGCAAAAGTACAGAAAAAGGTACCTGAAACTTCTCGTTTTTCCAAATACCCATATGGTGACCAAAGATCGGCATCCTTCCGATAGGTCATAGTCCAATTGAATAGATCTGCAAACTCCATACTGAAATTTGGGTCAAAAAATGGGAAAAAGTACCTTTCTCCCCGGGAAATTTGTCATGACTGGGGCTCTCAATTGACCAAATAATCCAGGGTACATCCGGTTTTCGAATGGATTTAAGGTAGGGTAGAGTGGAGGCCTGAAAGGGGGAATTGTGGGGAAAATATAGAATTTGGAAGATGAGTACCACTTCATAAAAGTTGCGATTATGGAAAATGAAGACGTCGGCTTGAGAAGCATCGGAAATGTTGGTGGTGATGTGGCAGAAGTTCTGGAACAGAGTTGTACGGAATGGATTTTCTCGACTCCAGAATTCGGAACCTGGAATCCGGAATGACATTTGAAACTACGGAATCCAGAATCCGGAATTTGGAATCCGGAATAATTAGCTTCGCGAGATTCAGAGCTGATACAGTTGATTGAGTTCAAAGAATAGTTTGGCTAAATTTGCTATTTTTATTGGCTTGAAAACTTCGAGTTGCAACGGAACGAAAATTATTTTTGCGGAATACGGAAAACGGAATTCAGAATGAAATCCGACTTTTCGGAATCCGGAATTCGGAATACGGAATAGAAAAAGTCGCGGATTACGGAATACGGAATCCGGAATTCCGTACAACTCTTTTCTGGAAGATGCAAATTTTTCGGTTCAAAAAGGGGCGGGGCTTCAGCTAAGAGCTTATGGTACTCACCTTCACTTCCGGACAACTCCCCAATACCAAATCCTCATTTATTGGTGTTTGATAATAAGTATTAGCCGCATAAATTGTCACATTTTTTTTCAAAATCCGAACATATTTTCGAGCTGTGGAGATTATTTTCAATGCTGGAACCCAATCTTTTGGAGACTAAAAAAACTACAAAAAACCTGTGCTCGAAGAATCACACCATTCCCAACATGCCAGTATAATCAGAGTATATAGTCCAAGAAAAAAGATAGTTTTCCAGCAAATATTATTTTTCAGATGCGATATCATTCTGTATGAAAATAAAAAAAGAAACAGACAGATCAAAAAGAGAACGAAACATAAAAACATAACAAATGATGTGTTAATCCGGGGGTATGTTTATGTTTCAAAAAAGTTGTTTTTATGGTGTGGTTGGGAACTTTTTGAACAAAGAATTATTTCAATTTGCAAAATGTTTTCAGTGAAGAAAAAATATATAAAAACCTAAAAAATAGAGCAATAATCGAATAGAAACCATTTCGAAGCGGAATCAAAACTGGTCGGATAAGAACTGGAAGGATCATAACTGTACCTTATCAAAACTGCCCGGATGAGAACTGACACAACTTTGCTACAATTTCCTACAAAGTTGTGAAAAATGCCCAAATACGTGCATTTGAAAAGTTCTTCTCTGAGGCATTTTTTGAGACCCCACGTTTTGAGAAAATCGAAAACAGAAAAAGGCGCGGGAAATTCCGCGCCGCATGCTTGCGAATGACTGTGCCCCTATCAAAATCCTGCAAAATTGCAACTTCTTGATAAGGGCACAGTTATTCGCAAGACTGCGGCGCGTAATTTCCCGCCCCTTTTTTCTGTTTTCGATTTTTCTTTTATCTCATTTTTCTCAAAACGTTGGGCTTCCATTTCTTATGCGGTCGGTTCTTATAAGGATCAGTTCTACCGTAACCAAAGAACGGCTTACCTTTTTTCCGAGTTTTTTTTCACCTTCACCTTTTTCCACCTCTTTGTCCTTCACCTCTATGTAAACGCAGAATAAACTAGAAAGCTAATTACAGTAACCTGATGCAATGAAAAATTCTTGTGTTACAGTAACTACAGTAACCTACAAATCCTTTTCCTTAATGAAAAATCTTTATTGTTCAAAAATAAAGATGTAAAATATTATAAAAATTGAGAGTAAATTAAATGGTTTCAATTTTCGGTTCTCATTTTGATGAACTGCCTTTGATTCGTAGTCGATTAATCAGATGGCAAACTGCAAAAAAAGTTGGCATGTGGAAAAGTGGGCGGAGACAAATGAAAACTTACATTTAATCCTTATCCAAATAGTTAGAGTTTTACTGTAGATGTCTTTGGTCTGAAAATTCATCTTGAAATTTGAAGAAATTTCGATTCAAACTCACTTTTTTGCATCACAATTGGACCATCGGAAGTGTAAGGAAAATCGACGATTCTAGAAACACTGAATTTTTGATTGATAGATTGATGGAAAAGGTGTATTACGTGTCTAGGGCACACGGTTTGAAAGAGAAAAATGTGGAGAGGTTACGCGGGAAATTCAAATTTTGAAAATTGGTCTGAATTTTTTTCACGCCACTTCCAACTTTTATCCGAAAAATAAAAATGGATTTCGAATTTTGGTAGTCACGTGGTAGCTGGGTTTGGTGCTACCCCTAATCAGAAATCTGGACAAATCAGAACTGTCCCATGCCAGAACTGCACCTTATTAAAACTGCACGTATAAGAACTGACACTATTTTGCTGCAATGACCTGCAAGCAGTGAAAAGTATACGAGCATTTGAATACGAGCATTTGAAAAGTTCTAATCCGGGGCAGTTCTCAAACGGTAGGTTCTTATAAGGGTTAGTTCTACCGTAACCAAAGGGCGGCTTTTTTTGCGAGTCTTTTTTCGTTATTTTCGCATTGAAAACTTGTCTAAGAAACTCGATTTCCGTTTCATTTTCACCCTGAAATTCAAGAACTCCAGAGAAAAGTGAGCAATTTTTCACCAGAAATCGTAAAAAATTCAGATTTTCTAGGCTTGTTTCAGATCGAAAAGAGGACTGAAACTGTCATTTTCAGTCGGAAAATATATTTTTCAGATAACAGAAACAGGCGGTTTTTTTTTCGGTGAAAAATATCTGCAAAAAACATTTCTGAAAATGAAATTGTTTTCAACAAACCAACGGAGACGCCGTTGCTCATCATTTCGAAAAGCGGATGGCAAGATTGAAAAAAAAAAAGATTATAACAAAAAAACTCAAAATGGGAAAACATGGAAACTTTATACAATTTAAAGTGCAATTTATACAATCTTAATCGACAAAAATCAACATTCAACTTTTTCAACACAGAAATCGTATTCACCACTACCACTGTTCGTTACTTCGATCTTGAGAAAATCGTTAGATCCGGGAACTGAATAATGAAAATTCCAGTCCGAAGGCTCTTCCAATTCACGTTCTTCCACTGCTTGAGCCAATTCATTCAATGCTTTTCGGCCAATAAAAATATCGCATGAGTTGAAGTTGACAGATTCCGAGAGCCCTTTTAGAAGACGTTCAACGTCTTCTTTTTTCATCGATTTTGCGAAAATCTCAAATTTTTGAAAATGGAAAAAGTAATGAAATGAGGGGAACATAGATTCATTTCCATCGTAATATTTGGCTTGTTTCCATTGCTCAGTTTGAGTGAGGAGATCGAAAGAAGCATTATAAGCTAGGCATGAATTTTCGATCGTTTCCAGGTTTCCAGGTTTCAAACAAGTCAAAATTGAGGCCATTGTATCATAAGAATAGATATCCATATTCACTTTTTTGACAGAAAGCTTCGAAGATTCTGAGACGGACTTCATAAATTCCAAACATTTGCTGTCATCTGGCAATTTCAAATCGAGTAAATCCACTTTAAATTTCGGATTTTTCAATGCAAATGACAAATCAGCAAATGCGAGATCCATATAATTCCCTTCCAATCTCTTTATATATTTTCCTTGATAAAATATAGCACAATCTCGGTAATAAACTCCTCCATTTTTACTGTGAACCCAATTTCTCCGAGTATAGCAAACCCGATTTCCATCAAATTCCAGAGAAACTCTTGCAAAAGCCTCGTCAATTGAGATTTTTTCATAACTTCCAGATCGATTTTTCAGAACTTCTCGAAGATTTTTACAAACTTTTCCTGCTCTGACTCTGAAAAAAAAATTTTTTTTGAAAGAAAATTGAAAAAATAAATTACCGATCTAAGTACCCCCAATTTGTCTGTAATTTCACCGATAACATCTATTGGCAAGTCGGAGAACGTGGCTGGCGGAGGATCCAAACTGCAAGAAAATTTTATAATTTTGTTCAAATTAGTTTTTCGAAATCAGGCATGGGCGAGGTATGCGGTTTAACGCAACAGAGGCGTGTTTTACAGCTGCTTTTTTTGCGCCCTCAACGCGGTCCGGACGACATAAAACCCATATTTTCAGATGGCTTTCTTTTATTCATTTTCCGACAAAAGTAATAATTTTTTCAGGTTGAAGTATTTCGTCAGCGGCGCATCCTCGCCCACCCCTGTTCGAAATGAGGAGCAACCACGGGTGCAGTGGGGCGCAGTTGTTTTTCATTATGAGTAGATAATAAAAAACACGATTGAAATCGCCTGCAAAAAAGAGAAAACTGAGAACAGACAAAAAATTACCTTCTGTCATAATCCAAATCAAACTCTCCATTCACAAATCGAAAATACCAAAAATCAAATTCCTGATAATCGATAATATCATTTCCAATCACTTTACACATCTTCAAATATACATGAAAAGTCGTATGACAATAACGAATTTTGTCATTTTTTGGGTTAACATTTTGTTTCGCTTTGTTAGTGTTGAGATAATGGTACAGAATGCAGGCACGAATTGCTTTTTCGTCGTTTCGAAGATAATTTTTCATGGCGGAAATTGGCCTGAAATTATTTTTTTTTCAAATTTTGATTTAAAAAATTTCCAACTTTTTATCATCGTCTTCATCAAATTTTCCCTTCGAAAATCGATCGAACCAAAATTCGAAATTTTCGGCATTGATGACGTCATCACCGACTGCTTCAATGAAATTCGAATAGGCTTTCTTTGCTTTTTTTGTTTGCAAAAATTCGTAGAGGAGGCAGTGTCGAAGAGCCATCGGGTTATTTTTGAGAAATTCGGCCATTTTTCTGAAAAAATTTCGAAAATCTGAAAGCATTTTCAAAAATAATTAAAAAGAAACGTGGAAAAATCAAAAAGTCCCACTCAAAAGCGATGAAAACGCTCGCGAAAATTGTTGCGCGGCGCCACCAAACTCCGCAATCTGACGTGATGGTGTACGTTGCGTACCGTGTATTTTATTTCACGACAAAAGGGTTTTCAGACTTTTCACTGCTTTCCAGCCTTTTTCAGAGTGTTTTATAAGGTAAAATTGAACGAAAATGATCAGAGAACGATGAAAAATGCAATTTCTCACTTTTTCCGTGCTAATTATAAAAAGAACTGCTTGAAAACCTGAAATTCTGTAATCTGTAGTGTGGTCCTCCATTGCTTGTGTGAAAATGTGAAAAAAAGTGTGAAAAAAACTCAACAAATGAACGATAATATTGAGAAAATGCTCGTCCACTTGTCGGATTCTAGGCCATCTGTATTCGGCCATGTTTTCAGACACAGTTTTGTGGGATTTTCATTGTGAAAAATGGAATAAGAAAAAAAAAACGTCGGAATTGAAAAAAAAATGCAATTTCAGCCTTCTTTTAATAATAATTTTGTGGTTAAATGACATTTTAGATTGCAACAACTTCCATCTTGAAAATCCATTTTGCCTTTCCGATATATTCCGAATTGACATCCTCATAAGAAAGGACGAGTTCAGATGTGCCATTGATAGGGACTCTTATTGATCTGAAAATTTAAGTTTTTTTGTTTTTTTCCCACTAAAAAAACCCACTTTGCACCACTCGGCATCCCCTTCAGTGCCATATTTGCTTCGAAAGCGTTTTTATGTTTCACTCCAAAAGTATAACAAGTTCCAATTTCTTTTCTTTTATCCTCGTCGGAATCAATCCATTTTTGAATCAAAAAGTTGAATTCGATGCAAGTAAGAGCGGCAAATTCCACGTCTACTTTGAGATTTTTCAATTTTGAAAAATCGACAACACACGCAAGTGTCACTTCTTGAATTCTTAGCTTTTGGGCTCCAATTAAATATGGATCTTTCAAATCGTCAGAATTTATTTTCGAAATTTCCAAGGATTCCAACGGGAAGCTGGTGTCATCTATGAATTTAGGAAGACTTTTTCCAATTCTAAAAATGGATTCATTGGTTCTAAGATTTCGAACTCGAAGTTTCAAATCTGCCGGGAACCTCAGAATAGTGAAAAAACGACCCAAATAGAGATTTTTGACAAGGATTTTGCAATTTTCAAAAAGGAATTTATACATCGCTTTTTCTGCTTCGTGGATTTTTCCATTGAATTTTTCCACGTGTTTTTTGTCAGAATCGATATTTGATTCCATGGTAAGAAAAGCCAGGGTACTGTAGTTTACTTTGATATTTTCCCTTTTTTGAAGATACGGAAGTAGAATTGCATGTGAGCTGTCTATATGCCTTTGTAAATCTTTAATTGAATAATTTGGATCCTGAAGACGTCGAACTTCTTTTTTGTCATAATAATTTTTCGCAAGATAAGTGTTATCTTCAACTTTTCCATTCATTTTTTGATCCAAAATCTTTTTGTAAACTTCTAATAATTGCTCTCGTTGATTCACTTCTTCTGGTCTATATAGCTCCTTTTCCAACAAAGTATGCACGACTACATCTCCAGGATTCAGAATCTTATTCGATGAATAATCTTCAAATCCAAACTGATCCAAATCCGTTGGCACACCTCCTCTGTCATTTTCCTCCAAATGAATTGGATGAGGTGTAACGTCGTCTTTTGGGTATTGACGATAAGTTCCAAAATAATAATCCATTTTATTTATGGACATCATTGTACGGGCATCCAGAGCATAAGTGGAGAATGAAAGGTTATCGATGTGAAGGGGAATCAGACGCTCGGTTTTGCGGAGAGAAGGACAATGAGAGGAGATTTGGAATCTGAAAAAAATTGATGGAATAAAGAAAGACAATTAAAAGGAGCCACCTCAAATTTACCTCCAAATATTGTAAAACGGTTTTTGAGCATTCATAACTCAATGGTTTGTTTTTGCTCATTGTTGAAGAAATGTGCGTATTGATTGGTATAGACCAAGGGGATAAGAGACTAAAAGAAAGAAGGATTCATATGTCTAAAGTCCATCTGCCCTTTTATCCCAAAGGGTATAGTTCTTATAGGAATTGAAGGGCGGGGATTTGGTTTACAAGACATGGGTAATGGAGTCAGAAAATCATAATTATTTCGGAAATTTTCTGGATTGGTGACTTTAGCATGTTTGTATTAGACCACGGGGTAGCCGAAATCCAATTAGTGCAACCCCGCTCCATTGCATTTTTAATTATTGCCACTGTGCCAAATTTACAATCAACTGTAGTCCGGTAGACGCGACGCGACACGCAACGCTTTCGTTGCAAAAAGAAATTTCGCGGACTCAACGAACCGGCGCTCTGGCGACCCTGTGTTGGACTAGTTATAATGCTGAAGACTCTTTTTTCAGTATGCGCTATTCTTTATAAAAGAGCAAGTCAGCACTTTTCTGATTATTTCATGTTTGATTATAGTTTAATAATTGAGCGAAAGCTTTCATTATATTACAATTTTTGAAAAAGTAAGAAATTTTAAAAGAAAATAAGTTTCAACAAATAAACGAGTCAAGAAGGAAAACAATAATCAGATGGCACAATTATCAAATTGAAAAAATATTTGAAATCAATCAATACGGATTTGTAAGACAACATGAGTTTCGACACAGTGTTCAAGGGGATTTCGACGAGTCTGAAAATATTTCTTTAAAATCAATTCAATCAAATTCACAAACCCATCATCTATACGTCTTCCATTCAGTTTTTCTTTAATCACTGACTCAATATTCTGAGTATCATTCCATCGAACTCCAAAACGATACCAAGTTCCAATTGGACGATTAGTATTCTTCCATTGTTGAATCAATTGAATAACATCTCTAGGAATCAAAAATGACTGAATCACGTCTACTTTCAAATTCTGAAGCAGTTCAAGCTTTCCTCGAGAGCCATATTTCAGAATCAATAATTTTGCATTTGTTAAAATATCATTATTGAAATCCTCTTCTTGAATTTGGACCAACTCCAGTAGATTCAATGAGACACTGGAATCATTTAAAAGCTGTCGTAAACCTTTGGTTATACTATGAAGAAAGATAGTTTTCAGTTCTCTTATTTTCAACTTCATGTCTATTGGAAGACGGAGTGTGGCGAATGCAAAATTCAAATGGAGTTTTCCAACTGTAATCACGCCTTTTCTATTGCCAAATAATAGATTATTCAATGATTTTTCGGCTTGATAGATTTTTCCGTTGAAATAATATTTTTGAGTTTTTCCAAATCTATTTTGAACAGTGAGCTGAGCCATTGTATTGTATGCAACTGGAATATTATCCCTTTTGTTACGAAGTGACTGAAGCCGGTCCATTCTCTTTTCGAAAACTAGCTTGTTTGGTCTAATGTTTGACCAGCGACTCGCGTAATTCTCCAAATCTTCAATTTGTTCCTCCTCGGTTAAAAATTGTAATTCCACAATTCGTTGACCTAATTCCACATCTCCAGGTGATAGAATAGAATCAGCAGATCGGTCTATCAGTCCAAACTTGTCGATGTCAGTAATTGCCATTGCCTCATCATTTTCTTTTTGATGCAACCAGGGAACTACAGTATCAAGAGGATAATGACGATAGGTACTAACGGAATATCTAGTGTAATTAATTGACATTTTGAGAGTTGAGTTTTCTTTATTTTCAAACCCCAATTCATTTATATGAAGGGGTACTAGTTTTTCAGTTTTTCGGTAAGAAATACAATTAATTGACAGGTGGAATCTGAAACAAATTGAATTTAGTTTTTAAAAAAGACTTGAGATTGGATATAGATTACCTCGTATTTGCCTCCAAATATTGTAAGACGGTTTTTTGATCCTTCATAGCTCAGGGGTTTGGAATAACTCATCCGGAATAGTTCGAATAGAAAATGAGTAATGATCGAGACAGAGTGGTGAAAAGTAGACAGGCTGGAGAGGGTCTTGCCACTTGTCGTAGTATCCCATAGGGTGCAAGTCTTGTAGGAAAAACGGGGCGGGGCCTCTGACTGGTCTTCACTAGGATGAGGTGGCCGGATTGCCTAGTCCAAACCACTTGTGCCAAGTTGACCGAATCGGTTTCCTCACTTCAAGAAATTCACTATGAATGATAACAAGCCAATAAGCTATGAAAGCTCAAAAGTCATTATTCTGTTTTTGGAAACAAACTTGAGGTAACTATTTCACTTCCTTTTCCTTTTTTAAACTTTTAATTTCAGATTTCAAATTGCGAATCGCTGTAGTTCTCTCCATAATATTGAACGAATAGTGCCTCTCCATATCGACCAACTCTGTTTTTCGGATAAACCCTCCATGCCGAAAACGACTTCTGTGAATTCCACAAAATTCCTATTAGGTACTTACCGCAACTATCCTCCCAATGCTATAGTCCCCTTTTTCCACACATATTCCAACAATAATGACGGGGCTCCTATTGATTTGGATCAGTTTGGAGATGAAGACTATTCTTCCAATCGTACAATTTTACACGGGGATGTGATCATTGGTCGAATTTTGACAGGTTTAGGTGTCAATTATGATCCGACAACAATCTATTTGTACAAAGCGCATCTTCAACAGATGAGTGAAATAAATCGGGAGCTCAATGAATCCGAGAAATTAAGTGTTGAATATGTGAAGGATAGTTTACAATCGAAATATAACAAACGTGATAATATACGAGTTCCATTCACCACATTGGCTCAGCTTTCTATTAAAAATCCGGATGGTTCCAAAAAGACTTTGCACTTTAACGGGAAAATTTATGAAGCCGAGAAATGCCTCTACAATATTCTATTCGGAAATCGTAAAAGTTCAATTATTGTTCGAAAACTTCATTTGGACACGATCGCTTCTATTCTTCGTCTTCCATTTGGCATGAAGTTGAAGGTTAAAGAATTGAAAATGAGTAGTCAACTTTGTGACAAAAGCGAAGGCATTCGAAAGCTTTTGGATGCTTCTAGTTTTCCATTGAATGTTCTGGAATTACGTGGAATGTATGTCAAAGATCTTGAAGAAGAAATCGAAAAAACTGCGAAAAAGTTGATTTTTGGAAGTGCAAACTATCAAGTGATGCAATCACTGAATAATTTTCAAATTCATGTTGGGGACATGTTTTCATCTTCTGAAAATTATCTTCAATTAATTCAACGATGGAAGACAACTAATCCACCAATTGGAACTTGTCATTCTTATGGAGTTGTCGAGGAAGAGACAATTATTGAAATAATGTCAAATGAACAACTGAATGGAATACGATTGGGGGATAGGTAAGCTTTAAGTGTTAAAGGTGGTGGGACATGAAAAAGTTTAACTCGTAGGGATTTCTGTTCCATAAAGAAAAGACCATTGTAAACCCATATTTGAAGTCCGGAACATGAAAAATAGTATAGAAGCAAAATTATCACGCTACCTTGTTTATGAAAGCGAGAGGCAATTTCATAGAGGCCAATTGAAGGTGACCGCGTTTTGGCCCCTGTGGCTCAGCCGGTAACGCGGCCGACCACCAATCTGTACGGTAGTTTAGTTTGACCCCTCCGATGGTAATGGTTTTTGTTTTTCTTGAAAATAATCAAAATTGAAGAATTAGTGTATACACCATATTTTACGACAAAATGCATACTCAGTCCCCAAACTCAGTCCCCACAACTTTCCTGTCCCCCCACCTTTAAGCTTAAATGATTATTCATAAGATTTTTCCAGACTGATGGAAGTTCCAATTAACGATGCGTCAAAACTCCTGTTGTCACTTTTCCCTAACCCAAAACTCGTATACACATTGGGTAATCATCAGGTCGAATGGGTTTTCAAGATGGAAATTGTGGCTGTTTAACTCTATTTCGATTGTCTGATACCTTCCAAAAACATCTTTTATACTTTTAACAGTTATTGCCTTAACTTGAGATTATGATGTTTTAGACTTTTCCTTTTCAATGCTGCTCATTGTCTTGTAATTCTCAAATACTGTGAACTCAATAAAATGACAATGAATAAACCTATTCTCTATTACTTTCTACTCCAACTAGAAGACTCGCACACTTTAGAACCAGAGTTTAGCGGTATTCTGCCTTCATCCTCCCGCTTTCCGCTCAAGTCTGTTTAGAATGGTCAAGCATGAAGGCAGTCCTGGCAGTTTTTTTGTATCTTCCACGCTGATATGAACATCAGTCATCTTTTGACAAGGGGCGTTGATTTCTAAAGCGAACACAAATAATATTGAGAAATCACAGAAGCTTCAGTGCAGTCCAATAGTTAGGGCACGAGAAATGCGCCAGCACGAGATGCTCGTCAATGATAGCTCCGCCCTAGTTTTCCTACAAGACTTACATCCTATGGGATTACTTGACAGCCATTCCGTCTGTTCCAATCAATACTCCTTCTTTTCCATTTCTAAAACTTGCTATGAGCAATAGTAAACCCTTGAGTTATGAAGGATCAAAAGCCGTTCTTCGGTACCTGAAAGCTGATTTGAGGTAATTCCCCCATAAAAACTCTATTACATCGGCATGCCGCTCTATTGTCCCTGTCTGGGCGCCGGTTTATTAGGGTTTTATTGTATTAGGTTGGCAGGGAAGAAATGTGCGGTGAACTTCTTTTCGAATCTGTATATCTCGGCTGATATTCAAGATACAAAAAAGTGTTCAACTAATGAAATGTGCAAAATTTTATAATCAACATTTTATTAGTTGTCCGCTTTTTTATATCACTGACTCTAGCTGAGATATGGGACTTTTCGTGAACGTTTAGCTCGTTTCTTCACGGCCAACCAATTATATGTTCTGCTACTATCCTAACTCTTTTCAGGTTCCGCATCTCATTTTGTTGTTCTTCTCTTCGAATAACTGAGAAATTAGTTCCACTCCATATTGCTGAATTAACATTCTACAGAGGTTCTTTAGATCGTAATTACATGTCTGTGAACTCCACTGATTATACATTTGGCACTTACCGTAACTATCCTTCTGGTACTACTGTAGTCCCCTGGTTGCATCAAAAAGAAAACGAAGAGGGCGGGGCTTTCACTGACCTAGACAAATATGGACTAGTGGATAGATCTGCAGATTCTATAGTCTTATCTGGAGACGTGGATTTAGGTCAACCTGTGGTTCCGATTAATTTCATGAATGATGAGGAAATGATTAAGGAACTAGAGAATCTGGTGAAAAGAAAAAAGAAAACAAATAAAATAAGTTTGGAGAACGACAAGGACCGTCTTCAGTCTCTTTATAATAAAAGGGATAATATTCAAGTTCCATACAATACAATGGCTCAACTTACTATTGAAAATGGATTTGGCAAAATTCAAAAGTATCATTTTAACGGGAAAATTTATCAAGCAGAAAAGGCCCTGTACAATTTATTATTTGCCAATCGAAAAGGCATCATAACAGTCAGAAAACTCCATTTGAATTTCGTTGGAAACATTCTTCGCTTTCCAATCGGAATGAAATTGAAAATAAGAGAATTGAAGACTGTTATCCTATCCCATCAACTCAATGAAGGTCTTCATCAACTTTTAGATTCTTCCAGTTTCCCATTAAATCATTTGGAATTGATTGAAATTGAAAAAGATGACGTCGATAATGATATTATAACAAATGTAAAACGATTAGTTTTGGCATTTGGCTCTCGAGAAATGCTAGAATTAATCCAGAATTTGAAAGTAGACGTGATTCATTCTAATTCGAATACAACAAATTTTGTTCGATTGGTTCAAGGTTGGAAGGAAAATCAGAAGCCAATTGAAACTTGTTTTACTTTTGGAATTCGAGAGGAGGATACATTTTTGTTGAAAAAAATTGGAGATGAATTGAATGGGAAACGTGTGGATGAGAGGTAAGGGGATTTAATTGAATACTCGGTAAACTTCTACAACCCGCCTCTATCACAACCGGCAAAAAACCAAATTGTTGGCAGTTGTGCGAAGGTTGTGCCAAATGCTGTAGAAAGTTGTGGTTTGGTGGTTTGGTGACTACTGTCTGCAAACTGTCTGCAGCATTTGGCACAACTTTCGCACAACTGCTAACAATTTGGTTTTTTGTTGGTTGTGATAGAGGCGGGCGGAAGTTGTAGAGATTTACCAAAATATGCTGAAAACTATGAATTTCAGACTGGTTGAAATCCCAATGAACAATGAATCAAAACTCCAATTGTCTCATGAGCCAGTTCAAACGGAAAGAGTCAAATGGATCCTTAAATTGGAAATAGTAGCAATTTGATTTTCATATTTTCCTTGTTATTTATGTTTCTTTTGTTTTGTCGAAATGATCTGTTTGTAATTTTTTGTTTGGTAGGATAAATGCATTCATTATTGCCAAAGTTGGTTTCTAAAAAAACATGAAGGACACAGGTTTTGAACTGTTTTTCAACTACGAAAGTTTCAACTCACAACTAAGACTCACAAGAACCACGAAAGTCTGAAAATTGCTCCAAAATGCTCGTAAATGGTTTCTCAAAAGTGCTCATAGCCTTCTGGGACTTGACACTCAAATTGGTACTATATCGTTCAAAAATTCAGCCAAAGCTTTAATTTTAGACTGCCGAAACTTCTGACCGACGTGGCATTTTTCTCCCTTTATTCTGCTTTCGTTGCCCGCAAAATCTATCAACACGCCCTTCTCTCTAGGTCTTCAATCAGTTGAGCATCGGTTGGAGGAGCATTGTTATTCGGTACAAATGGAGGCCCACCATCAAAGTTTTGGTTACTTGGATTATCTAGAACCACATCTCCAGGTAAAATAACATTCGAATTGTCTCTAAATCCAAATTGGTCGATATCATATTCAACGCCACCGGTCTCATTTTCATCATGATGCCAAAATGGAAATTGAACCCCAGGAGGATAGCTACGATATAAACCAATATAATATTCTTCAGAATTCACTTTCATTTTCAAAAATTTATCACTTCTGAATATCAATTGATCGATATGAAGAGGCACCAGTCGTTCGATGTTTTGGAGAGATGGGCAACAAGAAGATAATTGGAACCTGAAAAATGGACAAGTGGGAAGACTCTCAGAATATAAGCTACCTTGTGTTAGCTCCCAGATATTGTAGAACCGCTTTTGAACCTTCATAGCTGAGGGGTTTATTGTTAGTAGACATTATGTGGAAAGAGTTGAGAGAATTGGTCTGCAAATGAAGAGGGAAGAACAGAAAGGAAGATTGGCTGAAGGGCAGCTGTCCGCCTGCCAAATCATCCCAAAGGGTGTGAGTTCTGTAGGAAAGTTTGGGCGGAGTTAGCATGAGGACCAAATGACCCGCAACTCGGGATGGCGCACTTCTTGTGCTGGCGTGTTTATAGGTTTTGCGGACAATGAAAAAGGAATAAAGGGAGGAAGATATCACGTCGTTTGGAAGTTTTGACGGTCAAAAATTAGAGCTTTTTCTAAATTTTTGAGCAATATCGTACTACTTTGAGTGTCAAGTCCCAGAAAGCTATGAGCACTTTTGAGAGACCGTTTACGAGCATTCCGGAACATTTTTTTAGAAACTTGTGGGCTTTCTGAACAATTATGGGATATTGCGTAAGTCATGTTGGTTTGACTTGAATTGTCGTAATTGAAAAACTGCCCAAAATCTGTTACTAACAGGGTTGTTAATGGTAACCATTTTCAAAAACTGTCACCATTGTTTTTCACGTTAAATGGTCCGGTCAACCAGTCATTCTTATATATAAAAAGCCAGAGGCGTATGTCCGTTGGTCTGTCCGGATGTTCGCACTTTTTGGGCAAGAAGAAAGAGAAAGTTGCCCCCAAAAGGGATTGAACCTCACTCCTTGCGAGCGACCACCGCGCGCTCACCCACTGCGCCACCGGACCACAGAAACTTGGGGACCTGTTTGCCTACAGGTGTTGACGGGTTCCCGTTCTATGGAGCGGCGCAGCCGCGACCCGTGAAAAAAGTGAGGGGCGCAGCGACGAACAGTATAGACCAGCCTGTTGAAGCGCCGTAGGCGCGAAAAGCAGGCTGGTATTTTATAAAATGGTTTCCATCGCCAGTTTTTTTGCGGAAGATGGTTTTCTAAACCAGTCTAATTTTTGAACTTTCATGTTCAAAAAATTGGAAAATGGCGGAGGTTAACCATTAAAAATGGTGAATGGTCGCCAGAACCATTTCCAAACTGGCGATGGTGACCATTACCAGAAATGAAAATGGTGATGGTCGCCGTGAAACGCTTTTTTGGCCAGCTTATCTGTTAGTTTCCCTAATGTTTTATTTGAAACCAGCTTTGACAATAATCAATGCATTAATCATATCAAACAAAAAATTATGAACAGATCATTCCGACAAAAGTAACATAAATTACAATCTTTACTATTTCCAATTTAAGGATCCATCTCATCCTTTCCGATTGGCTTGGCTCATAAGACAATTGAAGTTTTGACATATCGTTCATTGGGATTTCGAACAGTCTGAAAATCGTCGTTTTCAGCATATTTAAAAGAGGACTGAACTCGGTTTTTTATTCTGATTATTTTCTTTCACTTCGACTACACTCAAAAATCACTCTAAACGGTTGAAAAAGGCGTTTGAAATCATGGTCGAGCAATGAACGATTTGACACGGCGTCAAAAGTTTTGACACGGCGTCAAAAGTTTTGCCACGGCGTCAAAAGTTTTGACACGGCGTCAAATGTTTTGACACGGCGTCAAAAGTTTTGGCACGGCGTCAAAAGTTTTGACACGGCGTCAAAAGTTTTGACACGGCGTCAAAAGTTTTGACACGGCGTCAAATGTTTTGGCACGGCGTCAAAAGTTTTGCCACGGCGTCAAAAGTTTTGACACGGCGTCTAAGTTTTGGCACGGCGTCAAATGTTTTGGCACGGCGTCAAAAGTTTTGGCACGGCGTCAAAAGTTTTGACACGGCGTCAAAAGTTTTGCCACGGCGTCAAAAGTTTTGACACGGCGTCAAATGTTTTGACACGGCGTCTAAGTTTTGACACGGCGTCAAATGTTTTGACACGGCGTCAAATGTTTTGACACGGCGTCAAAAGTTTTGCCACGGCGTCAAAAGTTTTGCCACGGCGTCAAATGTTTTGACACGGCGTCTAAGTTTTGGCACGGCGTCAAATGTTTTGACACCGCGTCAAATGTTTTGACACGGCGTCAAAAGTTTTGACACGGCGTCAAAAGTTTTGCCACGGCGTCAAAAGTTTTGACACGGCGTCAAATGTTTTGACACGGCGTCAAAAGTTTTGGCACGGCGTCAAAAGTTTTGGCACGGCGTCAAAAGTTTATATTCTGGTGCCTAATGTTTTGACACGGCGTCAAAAGTTTTGACACGGCGTCAAAAGTTTTGACACGGCGTCTAAGTTTTGGCACGGCGTCAAAAGTTTTGACACGGCGTCAAAAGTTTTGCCACGGCGTCAAAAGTTTTGACACGGCGTCAAAAGTTTTGGCACGGCGTCAAAAGTTTTGACACGGCGTCAAATGTTTTGACACGGCGTCAAATGTTTTGACACGGCGTCAAATGTTTTGACACGGCGTCAAAAGTTTTGGCACGGCGTCAAAAGTTTTGACACGGCGTCAAAAGTTTTGACACGGCGTCAAAAGTTTTGGCACGGCGTCAAAAGTTTTGACACGGCGTCAAATGTTTTGACACGGCGTCAAATGTTTTGACACGGCGTCAAATGTTTTGACAC
This sequence comes from Caenorhabditis doughertyi, assembly GCA_963572265.1. Classification (NCBI taxonomy): domain Eukaryota; kingdom Metazoa; phylum Nematoda; class Chromadorea; order Rhabditida; family Rhabditidae; genus Caenorhabditis; species Caenorhabditis doughertyi. Next base: position 13,613,711 of record OY751554.1, read on the forward strand.
GGCGTCAAATGTTTTGACACGGCGTCAAAAGTTTTGACACGGCGCCAAAAGTTTTGGCACGGCGTCAAAAGTTTATATTCTGGTGCCTAATGTTTTGACACGGCGTCAAAAGTTTTGACACGGCGTCAAAAGTTTTGACACGGCGTCTAAGTTTTGGCACGGCGTCAAAAGTTTTGACACGGCGTCAAAAGTTTATATTCTGGTGCCTAATGTTTTGACACGGCGTCAAAAGTTTTGACACGGCGTCAAAAGTTTATATTCTGGTGCCTAATGTTTTGGCACGGCGTCAAAAGTTTTGACACGGCGTCAAAAGTTTTGGCACGGCGTCAAAAGTTTTGCCACGGAGTCAAAAGTTTTGACACGGCGTCAAATGTTTTGGCACGGCGTCAAAAGTTTATATTCTGGTGCCTAATGTTTTGACACGGCGTCAAAAGTTTTGACACGGCGTCAAATGTTTTGGCACGGCGTCAAAAGTTTTGGCACGGCGTCAAAAGTTTTGCCACGGAGTCAAAAGTTTTGACACGGCGTCAAATGTTTTGGCACGGCGTCAAAAGTTTATATTCTGGTGCCTAATGTTTTGACACGGCGTCAAAAGTTTTGACACGGCGTCAAAAGTTTTGGCACGGCGTAAAATGTTTTGACACGGCGTCAAATGGGTTGACACGGCGTCAAGTGTTTTGGCACGGCGTCAAAAGTTTTGGCACGGCGTCAAAAGTTTTGGCACGGCGTCAAAAGTTTTGGCACGGCGTCAAAAGTTTTGGCACGGCGTCAAAAGTTTATATTCTGGTGCCTAATGTTTTGACACGGCGTCAAAAGTTTTGGCACGGAGTCAAAAGTTTTGACACGGCGTAAAATGTTTTGACACGGCGTCAAATGTTTTGACACGGCGTCAAGTGTTTTGGCACGGCGTCAAAAGTTTTGGCACGGCGTCAAAAGTTTTGGCACGGCGTCAAAAGTTTTGGCACGGCGTCAAAAGTTTTGGCACGGCGTCAAAAGTTTATATTCTGGTGCCTAATGTTTTGACACGGCGTCAAAAGTTTTGACACGGCGTCTAAGTTTTGGCACGGCGTCAAAAGTTTTGACACGGCGTCAAAAGTTTATATTCTGGTGCCTAATGTTTTGACACGGCGTCAAAAGTTTTGACACGGCGTCAAAAGTTTATATTCTGGTGCCTAATGTTTTGGCACGGCGTCAAAAGTTTTGACACGGCGTCAAAAGTTTATATTCTGGTGCCTAATGTTTTGGCACGGCGTCAAAAGTTTTGACACGGCGTCAAAAGTTTATATTCTGGTGCCTAATGTTTTGGCACGGCGTCAAAAGTTTTGCCACGGAGTCAAAAGTTTTGACACGGCGTCAAATGTTTTGGCACGGCGTCAAAAGTTTATATTCTGGTGCCTAATGTTTTGACACGGCGTCAAAAGTTTTGACACGGCGTCAAATGTTTTGGCACGGCGTCAAAAGTTTTGGCACGGCGTCAAAAGTTTTGCCACGGAGTCAAAAGTTTTGACACGGCGTCAAATGTTTTGGCACGGCGTCAAAAGTTTATATTCTGGTGCCTAATGTTTTGACACGGCGTCAAAAGTTTTGACACGGCGTCAAAAGTTTTGGCACGGCGTAAAATGTTTTGACACGGCGTCAAAAGTTTATATTCTGGTGCCTAATGTTTTGGCACGGCGTCAAAAGTTTTGACACGGCGTCAAAAGTTTTGGCACGGCGTCAAAAGTTTTGGCACGGCGTCAAAAGTTTTGGCACGGCGTCAAAAGTTTTGGCACGGCGTCAAAAGTTTTGGCACGGCGTCAAAAGTTTATATTCTGGTGCCTAATGTTTTGACACGGCGTCAAAAGTTTTGACACGGCGTCTAAGTTTTGGCACGGCGTCAAAAGTTTTGACACGGCGTCAAAAGTTTATATTCTGGTGCCTAATGTTTTGGCACGGCGTCAAAAGTTTTGACACGGCGTCAAAAGTTTATATTCTGGTGCCTAATGTTTTGGCACGGCGTCAAAAGTTTTGACACGGCGTCAAAAGTTTATATTCTGGTGCCTAATGTTTTGGCACGGCGTCAAAAGTTTTGACACGGCGTCAAAAGTTTATATTCTGGTGCCTAATGTTTTGGCACGGCGTCAAAAGTTTTGCCACGGAGTCAAAAGTTTTGACACGGCGTCAAATGTTTTGGCACGGCGTCAAAAGTTTATATTCTGGTGCCTAATGTTTTGACACGGCGTCAAAAGTTTTGACACGGCGTCAAATGTTTTGGCACGGCGTCAAAAGTTTTGGCACGGCGTCAAAAGTTTTGCCACGGAGTCAAAAGTTTTGACACGGCGTCAAATGTTTTGGCACGGCGTCAAAAGTTTATATTCTGGTGCCTAATGTTTTGACACGGCGTCAAAAGTTTTGACACGGCGTCAAAAGTTTTGGCACGGCGTAAAATGTTTTGACACGGCGTCAAATGGGTTGACACGGCGTCAAGTGTTTTGGCACGGCGTCAAAAGTTTTGGCACGGCGTCAAAAGTTTTGGCACGGCGTCAAAAGTTTTGGCACGGCGTCAAAAGTTTTGGCACGGCGTCAAAAGTTTATATTCTGGTGCCTAATGTTTTGACACGGCGTCAAAAGTTTTGGCACGGAGTCAAAAGTTTTGACACGGCGTAAAATGTTTTGACACGGCGTCAAATGTTTTGACACGGCGTCAAGTGTTTTGGCACGGCGTCAAAAGTTTTGGCACGGCGTCAAAAGTTTTGGCACGGCGTCAAAAGTTTTGGCACGGCGTCAAAAGTTTTGGCACGGCGTCAAAAGTTTATATTCTGGTGCCTAATGTTTTGACACGGCGTCAAAAGTTTTGGCACGGAGTCAAAAGTTTTGACACGGCGTAAAATGTTTTGACACGGCGTAAAATGTTTTGACACGGCGTCAAAAGTTTTGACACGGCGTCAAAAGTTTTGGCACGGCGTCAAAAGTTTTGGCACGGCGTCAAAAGTTTTGGCACGGCGTCAAAAGTTTTGGCACGGCGTCAAAAGTTTTGACACGGCGTCAAAAGTTTTGACGCGGCGTCAAAAGTTTTGGCACGGCGTCAAAAGTTTTGGCACGGCGTCAAAAGTTTTGACACGGCGTCAAAAGTTTTGACACGGCGTCTAAGTTTTGGCACGGCGTCAAAAGTTTTGACACGGCGTCAAATGTTTTGGCACGGCGTCAAATGTTTTGACACGGCGTCAAATGTTTTGACACGGCGTCAAAAGTTTTGGCACGGCGTCAAAAGTTTTGACACGGCGTCAAAAGTTTTGACACGGCGTCAAAAGTTTATATTCTGGTGCCTAATGTTTTGACACGGCGTCAAAAGTTTTGACACGGCGTCAAAAGTTTATATTCTGGTGCCTAATGTTTTGACACGGCGTCAAAAGTTTTGACACGGCGTCAAAAGTTTATATTCTGGTGCCTAATGTTTTGACACGGCGTCAAAAGTTTTGGCACGGCGTCAAATGTTTTGCCACGGCGTCAAAAGTTTTGACACGGCGTCAAAAGTTTTGGCACGGCGTCAAATGTTTTGACACGGCGTCAAAAGTTTTGACACGGCGTCAAAAGTTTATATTCTGGTGCCTAATGTTTTGACACGGCGTCAAAAGTTTTGACGCGGCGTCAAAAGTTTTGGCACGGCGTCAAATGTTTTGCCACGGCGTCAAAAGTTTTGACACGGCGTCAAAAGTTTTGGCACGGCGTCAAATGTTTTGACACGGCGTCAAAAGTTTTGGCACGGCGTCAAATGTTTATATTCTGGTGCCTAATGTTTTGACACGGCGTCAAAAGTTTTGACACGGCGTCAAATGTTTTGGCACGGCGTCAAAAGTTTATATTCTGGTGCCTAATGTTTTGACACGGCGTCAAAAGTTTATATTCTGGTGCCTAATGTTTTGACACGGCGTCAAAAGTTTTGACACGGCGTCAAATGTTTTGGCACGGCGTCAAAAGTTTATATTCTGGTGCCTAATGTTTTGACACGGCGTCAAAAGTTTTGACACGGCGTCAAAAGTTTTGCCACGGAGTCAAAAGTTTTGACACGGCGTCAAAAGTTTTGGCACGGCGTCAAAAGTTTATATTCTGGTGCCTAATGTTTTGGCACGGCGTCAAAAGTTTTGGCACGGCGTCAAAAGTTTTGGCACGGCGTCAAAAGTTTTGGCACGGCGTCAAAAGTTTTGACACGGCGTCAAATGTTTTGGCACGGCGTCAAAAGTTTATATTCTGGTGCCTAATGTTTTGACACGGCGTCAAAAGTTTTGACACGGCGTCAAAAGTTTTGGCACGGCGTCAAAAGTTTTGCCACGGAGTCAAAAGTTTTGACACGGCGTCAAATGTTTTGGCACGGCGTCAAAAGTTTATATTCTGGTGCCTAATGTTTTGACACGGCGTCAAATGTTTTGACACGGCGTCAAGTGTTTTGGCACGGCGTCAAAAGTTTTGGCACGGCGTCAAAAGTTTTGGCACGGCGTCAAAAGTTTATATTCTGGTGCCTAATGTTTTGACACGGCGTCAAATGTTTTGACACGGCGTCAAGTGTTTTGGCACGGCGTCAAAAGTTTTGACACGGCGTCAAATGTTTTGCCACGGCGTCAAAAGTTTATATTCTGGTGCCTAATGTTTTGACACGGCGTCAAAAGTTTTGACACGGCGTCAAAAGTTTTGACACGGCGTCAAAAGTTTTGGCACGGCGTCAAAAGTTTATATTCTGGTGCCTAATGTTTTGACACGGCGTCAAATGTTTTGACACGGCGTCAAAAGTTTTGATGCGGCGTCAAAAGTTTTGGCACGGCGTCAAATGTTTTGCCACGGCGTCAAAAGTTTTGACACGGCGTCAAAAGTTTATATTCTGGTGCCTAATGTTTTGACACGGCGTCAAAAGTTTTGATGCGGCGTCAAAAGTTTTGGCACGGCGTCAAATGTTTTGCCACGGCGTCAAAAGTTTTGGCACGGCGTCAAATGTTTTGGCACGGCGTCAAAAGTTTATATTCTGGTGCCTAATGTTTTGACACGGCGTCAAATGTTTTGACACGGCGTCAAATGTTTTGGCACGGCGTCAAAAGTTTTTATTCTGGTGCCTAATGTTTTGGCACGGCGTCAAAAGTTTTGACACGGCGTCAAAAGTTTTGGCACGGCGTCAAAAGTTTTGCCACGGAGTCAAAAGTTTTGACACGGCGTCAAAAGTTTTGACACGGCGTCAAAAGTTTTGACACGGCGTCTAAGTTTTGGCACGGCGTCAAAAGTTTTGACACGGCGTCAAAAGTTTTGACACGGCGTCTAAGTTTTGGCACGGCGTCAAAAGTTTTGACACGGCGTCAAAAGTTTATATTCTGGTGCCTAATGTTTTGACACGGCGTCAAAAGTTTTGACGCGGCGTCAAAAGTTTTGGCACGGCGTCAAATGTTTTGCCACGGCGTCAAAAGTTTTGACACGGCGTCAAAAGTTTTGGCACGGCGTCAAATGTTTTGACACGGCGTCAAAAGTTTTGGCACGGCGTCAAATGTTTATATTCTGGTGCCTAATGTTTTGACACGGCGTCAAAAGTTTTGACACGGCGTCAAATGTTTTGGCACGGCGTCAAAAGTTTATATTCTGGTGCCTAATGTTTTGACACGGCGTCAAAAGTTTTGACACGGCGTCAAATGTTTTGGCACGGCGTCAAATGTTTATATTCTGGTGCCTAATGTTTTGACACGGCGTCAAAAGTTTTGACACGGCGTCAAATGTTTTGACACGGCGTCAAAAGTTTTGACACGGCGTCAAAAGTTTTGCCACGGAGTCAAATGTTTTGGCACGGCGTCAAAAGTTTATATTCTGGTGCCTAATGTTTTGACACGGCGTCAAAAGTTTTGACACGGCGTCAAATGTTTTGGCACGGCGTCAAAAGTTTATATTCTGGTGCCTAATGTTTTGACACGGCGTCAAAAGTTTTGACACGGCGTCAAATGTTTTGGCACGGCGTCAAAAGTTTATATTCTGGTGCCTAATGTTTTGACACGGCGTCAAAAGTTTTGACACGGCGTCAAAAGTTTTGGCACGGCGTCAAAAGTTTATATTCTGGTGCCTAATGTTTTGGCACGGCGTCAAAAGTTTTGGCACGGCGTCAAAAGTTTTGGCACGGCGTCAAAAGTTTTGGCACGGCGTCAAAAGTTTTGACACGGCGTCAAATGTTTTGGCACGGCGTCAAAAGTTTATATTCTGGTGCCTAATGTTTTGACACGGCGTCAAAAGTTTTGACACGGCGTCAAAAGTTTTGACACGGCGTCAAAAGTTTATATTCTGGTGCCTAATGTTTTGACACGGCGTCAAATGTTTTGACACGGCGTCAAAAGTTTTGACACGGCGTCAAAAGTTTATATTCTGGTGCCTAATGTTTTGACACGGCGTCAAAAGTTTTGACACGGCGTCAAAAGTTTTGACACGGCGTCAAAAGTTTATATTCTGGTGCCTAATGTTTTGACACGGCGTCAAAAGTTTTGACACGGCGTCAAAAGTTTTGACACGGCGTCAAAAGTTTATATTCTGGTGCCTAATGTTTTGACACGGCGTCAAAAGTTTTGACACGGCGTCAAAAGTTTTGACACGGCGTCAAAAGTTTGTATTCTGGTGCCTAATGTTTTGACACGGCGTCAAATGTTTTGACACGGCGTCAAAAGTTTTGGCACGGCGTCAAAAGTTTTGACACGGCGTCAAAAGTTTTGACACGGCGTCAAAAGTTTATATTCTGGTGCCTAATGTTTTGACACGGCGTCAAAAGTTTTGACACGGCGTCAAAAGTTTATATTCTGGTGCCTAATGTTTTGACACGGCGTCAAAAGTTTTGACACGGCGTCAAAAGTTTTGACACGGCGTCAAAAGTTTGTATTCTGGTGCCTAATGTTTTGACACGGCGTCAAAAGTTTTGACACGGCGTCAAATGTTTTGGCACGGCGTCAAAAGTTTTGACACGGCGTCAAAAGTTTTGGCACGGCGTCAAAAGTTTTGACACGGCGTCAAAAGTTTTGACACGGCGTCAAAAGTTTTGACACGGCGTCAAAAGTTTATATTCTGGTGCCTAATGTTTTGACACGGCGTCAAAAGTTTTGACACGGCGTCAAATGTTTTGGCACGGCGTCAAAAGTTTTGACACGGCGTCAAAAGTTTTGGCACGGCGTCAAAAATTTTGCCACGGAGTCAAAAGTTTTGACACGGCGTCAAATGTTTTGGCACGGCGTCAAAAGTTTATATTCTGGTGCCTAATGTTTTGACACGGCGTCAAAAGTTTTGACACGGCGTCAAAAGTTTTGGCACGGCGTCAAAAGTTTTGCCACGGAGTCAAAAGTTTTGACACGGCGTCAAATGTTTTGGCACGGCGTCAAAAGTTTATATTCTGGTGCCTAATGTTTTGACACGGCGTCAAATGTTTTGACACGGCGTCAAAAGTTTTGACACGGCGTCAAATGTTTTGACACGGCGTCAAAAGTTTTGACGCGGCGTCAAAAGTTTTGGCACGGCGTCAAATGTTTTGCCACGGCGTCAAAAGTTTTGACACGGCGTCAAAAGTTTTGACGCGGCGTCAAAAGTTTTGGCACGGCGTCAAATGTTTTGGCACGGCGTCAAAAGTTTTGACGCGGCGTCAAAACTTTTGGCACGGCGTCAAATGTTTTGGCACGGCGTCAAAAGTTTATATTCTGGTGCCTAATGTTTTGACACGGCGTCAAATGTTTTGACACGGCGTCAAATGTTTTGGCACGGCGTCAAAAGTTTATATTCTGGTGCCTAATGTTTTGGCACGGCGTCAAAAGTTTTGACACGGCGTCAAAAGTTTTGGCACGGCGTCAAAAGTTTTGCCACGGAGTCAAAAGTTTTGACACGGCGTCAAATGTTTTGGCACGGCGTCAAAAGTTTTGACACGGCGTCAAAAGTTTTGACACGGCGTCTAAGTTTTGGCACGGCGTCAAAAGTTTTGACACGGCGTCAAAAGTTTTGCCACGGCGTCAAAAGTTTTGACACGGCGTCAAAAGTTTTGGCACGGCGTCAAAAGTTTTGACACGGCGTCAAAAGTTTTGCCACGGCGTCAAAAGTTTTGACACGGCGTCAAAAGTTTTGGCACGGCGTCAAAAGTTTTGCCACGGAGTCAAAAGTTTTGACACGGCGTCAAATGTTTTGGCACGGCGTCAAAAGTTTTGACACGGCGTCAAAAGTTTTGACACGGCGTCTAAGTTTTGGCACGGCGTCAAAAGTTTTGACACGGCGTCAAAAGTTTTGCCACGGCGTCAAAAGTTTTGACACGGCGTCAAAAGTTTTGGCACGGCGTCAAAAGTTTTGACACGGCGTCAAAAGTTTTGCCACGGCGTCAAAAGTTTTGACACGGCGTCAAATGTTTTGACACGGCGTCAAATGTTTTGACACGGCGTCAAAAGTTTTGGCACGGCGTCAAAAGTTTTGGCACGGCGTCAAAAGTTTATATTCTGGTGCCTAATGTTTTGACACGGCGTCAAAAGTTTTGGCACGGCGTCAAAAGTTTTGACACGGCGTCAAAAGTTTATATTCTGGTGCCTAATGTTTTGACACGGCGTCAAATGTTTTGACACGGCGTCAAAAGTTTTGGCACGGCGTCAAAAGTTTTGGCACGGCGTCAAAAGTTTATATTCTGGTGCCTAATGTTTTGACACGGCGTCAAAAGTTTTGACACGGCGTCAAAAGTTTTGACACGGCGTCAAAAGTTTATATTCTGGTGCCTAATGTTTTGACACGGCGTCAAAAGTTTTGACACGGCGTCAAAAGTTTTGACACGGCGTCAAAAGTTTATATTCTGGTGCCTAATGTTTTGACACGGCGTCAAAAGTTTTGACACGGCGTCAAAAGTTTTGACACGGCGTCAAAAGTTTATATTCTGGTGCCTAATGTTTTGACATGGCGTCAAAAGTTTTGACACGGCGTCAAAAGTTTTGACACGGCGTCAAAAGTTTTGACACGGCGTCAAAAGTTTATATTCTGGTGCCTAATGTTTTGACACGGCGTCAAAAGTTTTGACATGGCGTCAAAAGTTTATATTCTGGTGCCTAATGTTTTGACACGGCGTCAAAAGTTTTGACACGGCGTCAAAAGTTTTGGCACAGCGTCAAAAGTTTTGACACGGCGTCAAAAGTTTATATTCTGGTGCCTAATGTTTTGACACGGCGTCAAAAGTTTTGGCACGGCGTCAAAAGTTTTGCCACGGAGTCAAAAGTTTTGACACGGCGTCAAATGTTTTGGCACGGCGTCAAAAGTTTATATTCTGGTGCCTAATGTTTTGACACGGCGTCAAAAGTTTTGACACGGCGTCAAAAGTTTTGACACGGCGTCAAAAGTTTTGGCACGGCGTCAAAAGTTTTGACACGGCGTCAAAAGTTTTGACGCGGCGTCAAAAGTTTTGGCACGGCGTCAAATGTTTTGCCACGGCGTCAAAAGTTTTGACGCGGCGTCAAAAGTTTTGGCACGGCGTCAAATGTTTTGGCACGGCGTCAAAAGTTTTGACACGGCGTCAAAAGTTTATATTCTGGTGCCTAATGTTTTGACACGGCGTCAAAAGTTTTGACACGGCGTCAAAAGTTTATATTCTGCTGCCTAATGTTTTGACACGGCGTCAAATGTTTTGGCACGGCGTCAAAAGTTTTGGCACGGCGTCAAAAGTTTTGGCACGGCGTCAAAAGTTTTGGCACGGCGTCAAAAGTTTTGGCACGGCGTCAAAAGTTTTGGCACGGCGTCAAAAGTTTTGGCACGGCGTCAAAAGTTTTGCCACGGCGTCAAAAGTTTATATTCTGGTGCCTAATGTTTTGACACGGCGTCAAATGTTTTGACACGGCGTCAAAAGTTTATATTCTGGTGCCTAATGTTTTGACACGGCGTCAAATGTTTTGACACGGCGTCAAAAGTTTATATTCTGGTGCCTAATGTTTTGACACGGCGTCAAAAGTTTTGGCACGGCGTCAAAAGTTTTGACACGGCGTCAAAAGTTTATATTCTGGTGCCTAATGTTTTGACACGGCGTCAAATGTTTTGACACGGCGTCAAAAGTTTATATTCTGGTGCCTAATGTTTTGACACGGCGTCAAAAGTTTTGACACGGCGTCAAATGTTTTGGCACGGCGTCAAAAGTTTTGCCACGGAGTCAAAAGTTTTGACACGGCGTCAAATGTTTTGGCACGGCGTCAAAAGTTTTGGCACGGCGTCAAAAGTTTTGACACGGCGTCAAAAGTTTTGGCACGGCGTCAAATGTTTTGACACGGCGTCAAAAGTTTTGACGCGGCGTCAAAAGTTTTGGCACGGCGTCAAAAGTTTTGGCACGGCGTCAAAAGTTTTGACGCGGCGTCAAAAGTTTTGGCACGGCGTCAAATGTTTTGGCACGGCGTCAAAAGTTTTGACGCGGCGTCAAAAGTTTTGGCACGGCGTCAAAAGTTTTGACGCGGCGTCAAAAGTTTTGACGCGGCGTCAAAAGTTTTGACGCGGCGTCAAAAAATTTGGCACGGCGTCAAAAGTTTTGACACGGCGTCAAAAGTTTTGACGCGGCGTCAAAAGTTTTGGCACGGCGTCAAATGTTTTGCCACGGCGTCAAAAGTTTTGACACGGCGTCAAAAGTTTTGACGCGGCGTCAAAAGTTTTGGCACGGCGTCAAATGTTTTGACACGGCGTCAAAAGTTTTGGCACGGCGTCAAATGTTTTGACACGGCGTCAAAAGTTTTGGCACGGCGTCAAAAGTTTTGCCACGGAGTCAAAAGTTTTGACACGGCGTCAAATGTTTTGGCACGGCGTCAAAAGTTTTGGCACGGCGTCAAATGTTTTGGCACGGCGTCAAAAGTTTATATTCTGGTGCCTAATGTTTTGGCACGGCGTCAAAAGTTTTGACACGGCGTCAAAAGTTTTGGCACGGCGTCAAAAGTTTTGCCACGGAGTCAAAAGTTTTGACACGGCGTCAAATGTTTTGGCACGGCGTCAAAAGTTTTGGCACGGCGTCAAATGTTTTGGCACGGCGTCAAAAGTTTATATTCTGGTGCCTAATGTTTTGAAACGGCGTCAAATGTTTTGACACGGCGTCAAAAGTTTATATTCTGGTGCCTAATGTTTTGAAACGGCGTCAAAAGTTTTGACACGGCGTCAAATGTTTTGGCACGCCGTCAAAAGTTTTGACACGGCGTCAAAAGTTTTGCCACGGAGTCAAAAGTTTTGACACGGCGTCAAATGTTTTGGCACGGCGTCAAAAGTTTTGACACGGCGTCAAAAGTTTTGACACGGCGTCAAAAGTTTCGGCACGGCGTCAAAAGTTTATATTCTGGTGCCTAATGTTTTGACACGGCGTCAAATGTTTTGACACGGCGTCAAAAGTTTTGACGCGGCGTCAAAAGTTTTGGCACGGCGTCAAATGTTTTGCCACGGCGTCAAAAGTTTTGACACGGCGTCAAAAGTTTTGACGCGGCGTCAAAAGTTTTGGCACGGCGTCAAATGTTTTGGCACGGCGTCAAAAGTTTATATTCTGGTGCCTAATGTTTTGACACGGCGTCAAAAGTTTTGACACGGCGTCAAATGTTTTGACATGGCGTCAAAAGTTTTGACACGGCGTCAAAAGTTTATATTCTGGTGCCTAATGTTTTGACACGGCGTCAAATGTTTTGGCACGGCGTCAAATGTTTTGACACGGCGTCAAAAGTTTTGACACGGCGTCAAATGTTTTGACATGGCGTCAAAAGTTTTGACACGGCGTCAAATGTTTTGACATGGCGTCAAAAGTTTTGACACGGCGTCAAAAGTTTATATTCTGGTGCCTAATGTTTTGACACGGCGTCAAAAGTTTTGACACGGCGTCAAATGTTTTGACATGGCGTCAAAAGTTTTGGCACGGCGTCAAAAGTTTTGGCACGGCGTCAAAAGTTTTGGCACGGCGTCAAAAGTTTTGGCACGGCGTCAAAAGTTTTGCCACGGCGTCAAATGTTTTGACACGGCGTCAAAAGTTTTGGCACGGCGTCAAAAGTTTTGCCACGGCGTCAAATGTTTTGGCACGGCGTCAAAAGTTTTGGCACGGCGTCAAATGTTTTGGCACGGCGTCAAAAGTTTTGACGCGGCGTCAAAAGTTTTGGCACGGCGTCAAAAATTTTGACACGGCGTCAAAAGTTTTGACACGGCGTCAAAAGATTTGAAGCGGCGTCAAAAGTTTTGACGCGGCGTCAAAAGTTTTGGCACGGCGTCAAAAGTTTTGACACGGCGTCAAAAGTTTTGACACGGCGTCAAAAGTTTTGACGCGGCGTCAAAAGTTTTGACACGGCGTCAAAAGTTTTGGCACGGCGTCAAAAGTTTATATTCTGGTGCCTAATGTTTTGACACGGCGTCAAAAGTTTTGACACGGCGTCAAAAGTTTTGACACGGCGTCAAAAGTATTGCCACGGCGTCAAAAGTATTGGCACGGAGTCAAAAGTTTTGCCACGGCGTCAAAAGTTTTGCCACGGCGTCAAAAGTATTGGCACGGAGTCAAAAGTTTTGCCACGGCGTCAAAAGTTTTGCTACGGCGTCAAAAGTATTGGCACGGCGTCAAAAGTTTATATTCTGGTGCCTAATGTTTTGACACGGCGTCTAAAGTTTTAACACGGCGTCAAATGTTTTGCCACGGCGTCAAAAGTTTTGCCACGGAGTCAAAAGTTTATATTCTGGTGCCTAATGTTTTGCCACGGCGTCAAAAGTTTTGGCACGGCGTCAAAAGTTTATATTCTGGTGCCTAATGTTTTGACACGGCGTCAAAAGTTTTGACACGGCGTCAAAAGTTTTGGCACGGCGTCAAAAGTTTATATTCTGGTGCCTAATGTTTTGACACGGCGTCAAATGTTTTGACACGGCGTCAAAAGTTTTGCCACGGCGTCAAAAGTTTTGGCACGGCGTCAAAAGTTTTGGCACGGCGTCAAAAGTTTTGGCACGGCGTCAAAAGTTTTGACACGGCGTCAAAAGTTTTGACACGGCGTCAAAAGTTTATATTCTGGTGCCTAATGTTTTGACACGGCGTCAAATGTTTTGACATGGCGTCCAAAAGTTTTGGCACGGCGTCAAAAGTTTATATTCTGGTGCCTAATGTTTTGACACGGCGTCAAATGTTTTGACACGGCGTCAAAAGTTTATATTCTGGTGCCTAATGTTTTGACACGGCGTCAAAAGTTTATATTCTGGTGCCTAATGTTTTGACACGGCGTCAAAAGTTTTGACACGGCGTCAAAAGTATTGCCACGGCGTCAAAAGTATTGGCACGGAGTCAAAAGTTTTGCCACGGCGTCAAAAGTATTGGCACGGAGTCAAAAGTATTGGCACGGCGTCAAAAGTTTATATTCTGGTGCCTAATGTTTTGACACGGCGTCAAAAGTTTTGACACGGCGTCAAAAGTTTATATTCTGGTGCCTAATGTTTTGACACGGCGTCAAAAGTTTTGACACGGCGTCAAAAGTATTGCCACGGCGTCAAAAGTTTTGCCACGGCGTCAAAAGTATTGGCACGGAGTCAAAAGTTTTGACACGGCGTCAAAAGTATTGGCACGGCGTCAAAAGTTTTGACACGGCGTCAAAAGTATTGCCACGGCGTCAAAAGTTTTGCTACGGCGTCAAAAGTATTGGCACGGCGTCAAAAGTTTATATTCTGGTGCCTAATGTTTTGACACGGCGTCAAAAGTTTTGACACGGCGTCAAAAGTTTATATTCTGGTGCCTTATGTTTTGCCACGGCGTCAAAAGTTTATATTCTGGTGCCTAATGTTTTGACACGGCGTCTAAAGTTTTAACACGGCGTCAAATGTTTTGCCACGGCGTCAAAAGTTTTGCCACGGAGTCAAAAGTTCATATTCTGGTGCCTAATGTTTTGCCACGGCGTCAAAAGTTTTGGCACGGCGTCAAAAGTTTATATTCTGGTGCCTAATGTTTTGACACGGCGTCAAAAGTTTTGACACGGCGTCAAAAGTTTATATTCTGGTGCCTAATGTTTTGACACGGCGTCAAATGTTTTGACACGGCGTCAAAAGTTTTGCCACGGCGTCAAAAGTTTTGGCACGGCGTCAAAAGTTTTGGCACGGCGTCAAAAGTTTTGGCACGGCGTCAAAAGTTTTGACACGGCGTCAAAAGTTTTGACACGGCGTCAAAAGTTTATATTCTGGTGCCTAATGTTTTGACACGGCGTCAAATGTTTTGACACGGCGTCAAATGTTTTGACACGGCGTCAAAAGTTTTGACACGGCGTCAAAAGTTTATATTCTGGTGCCTAATGTTTTGACACGGCGTCAAATGTTTTGACACGGCGTCAAAAGTTTATATTCTGGTGCCTAATGTTTTGACACGGCGTCAAATGTTTTGACACGGCGTCAAATGTTTTGACACGGCGTCAAATGTTTTGACACGGCGTCAAAAGTTTATATTCTGGTGCCTAATGTTTTGACACGGCGTCAAATGTTTTGACACGGCGTCAAAAGTTTTTGCACGGCGTCAAAAGTTTTGCCACGGCGTCAAAAGTTTTGGCACGGCGTCAAAAGTTTTGGCACGGCGTCAAAAGTTTTGACACGGCGTCAAAAGTTTATATTCTGGTGCCTAATGTTTTGACACGGCGTCAAATGTTTTGACACGGCGTCAAATGTTTTGACACGGCGTCAAAAGTTTTGGCACGGCGTCAAAAGTTTTGCCACGGCGTCAAAAGTTTTGGCACGGCGTCAAAAGTTTTGCCACGGCGTCAAAAGTTTTGGCACGGCGTCAAAAGTTTTGCCACGGCGTCAAAAGTTTTGACACGGCGTCAAAAGTTTATATTCTGGTGCCTAATGTTTTGACACGGCGTCAAATGTTTTGACACGGCGTCAAATGTTTTGACACGGCGTCAAAAGTTTTGGCACGGCGTCAAAAGTTTTGCCACGGCGTCAAAAGTTTTGACACGGCGTCAAAAGTTTTGCCACGGAGTCAAAAGTTTTGACACGGCGTCAAATGTTTTGGCACGGCGTCAAAAGTTTTGACACGGCGTCAAAAGTTTTGACACGGCGTCAAAAGTTTCGGCACGGCGTCAAAAGTTTATATTCTGGTGCCTAATGTTTTGACACGGCGTCAAATGTTTTGACATGGCGTCAAAAGTTTTGACACGGCGTCAAAAGTTTATATTCTGGTGCCTAATGTTTTGACACGGCGTCAAATGTTTTGGCACGGCGTCAAATGTTTTGACACGGCGTCAAAAGTTTTGACACGGCGTCAAATGTTTTGACATGGCGTCAAAAGTTTTGACACGGCGTCAAATGTTTTGGCACGGCGTCAAAAGTTTATATTCTGGTGCCTAATGTTTTGACACGGCGTCAAAAGTTTTGACACGGCGTCAAATGTTTTGACATGGCGTCAAAAGTTTTGGCACGGCGTCAAAAGTTTTGGCACGGCGTCAAAAGTTTTGGCACGGCGTCAAAAGTTTTGGCACGGCGTCAAAAGTTTTGGCACGGCGTCAAAAGTTTTGCCACGGCGTCAAATGTTTTGACACGGCGTCAAAAGTTTTGGCACGGCGTCAAAAGTTTTGCCACGGCGTCAAATGTTTTGGCACGGCGTCAAAAGTTTTGGCACGGCGTCAAATGTTTTGGCACGGCGTCAAAAGTTTTGACGCGGCGTCAAAAGTTTTGGCACGGCGTCAAATGTTTTGGCACGGCGTCAAAAGATTTGAAGCGGCGTCAAAAGTTTTGACGCGGCGTCAAAAGTTTTGGCACGGCGTCAAAAGTTTTGACACGGCGTCAAAAGTTTTGACACGGCGTCAAAAGTTTTGACGCGGCGTCAAAAGTTTTGACACGGCGTCAAAAGTTTTGGCACGGCGTCAAAAGTTTATATTCTGGTGCCTAATGTTTTGACACGGCGTCAAAAGTTTTGACACGGCGTCAAAAGTTTATATTCTGGTGCCTAATGTTTTGACACGGCGTCAAAAGTTTTGACACGGCGTCAAAAGTTTTGACACGGCGTCAAAAGTATTGCCACGGCGTCAAAAGTATTGGCACGGAGTCAAAAGTTTTGCCACGGCGTCAAAAGTTTTGCCACGGCGTCAAAAGTATTGGCACGGCGTCAAAAGTATTGGCACGGAGTCAAAAGTTTTGCCACGGCGTCAAAAGTATTGCCACGGCGTCAAAAGTATTGGCACGGAGTCAAAAGTTTTGCCACGGCGTCAAAAGTTTTGCTACGGCGTCAAAAGTATTGGCACGGCGTCAAAAGTTTATATTCTGGTGCCTAATGTTTTGACACGGCGTCTAAAGTTTTAACACGGCGTCAAATGTTTTGCCACGGCGTCAAAAGTTTTGCCACGGAGTCAAAAGTTTATATTCTGGTGCCTAATGTTTTGCCACGGCGTCAAAAGTTTTGGCACGGCGTCAAAAGTTTATATTCTGGTGCCTAATGTTTTGACACGGCGTCAAATGTTTTGACACGGCGTCAAAAGTTTTGCCACGGCGTCAAAAGTTTTGGCACGGCGTCAAAAGTTTTGGCACGGCGTCAAAAGTTTTGGCACGGCGTCAAAAGTTTTGACACGGCGTCAAAAGTTTTGACACGGCGTCAAAAGTTTATATTCTGGTGCCTAATGTTTTGACACGGCGTCAAAAGTTTTGACACGGCGTCAAAAGTATTGGCACGGAGTCAAAAGTTTTGCCACGGCGTCAAAAGTTTTGCTACGGCGTCAAAAGTATTGGCACGGCGTCAAAAGTTTATATTCTGGTGCCTAATGTTTTGACACGGCGTCAAAAGTTTTGACACGGCGTCAAAAGTTTTGACACGGCGTCAAAAGTTTATATTCTGGTGCCTTATGTTTTGCCACGGCGTCAAAAGTTTATATTCTGGTGCCTAATGTTTTGACACGGCGTCAAATGTTTTGCCACGGCGTCAAAAGTTTTGCCACGGAGTCAAAAGTTTATATTCTGGTGCCTAATGTTTTGCCACGGCGTCAAAAGTTTTGGCACGGCGTCAAAAGTTTATATTCTGGTGCCTAATGTTTTGACACGGCGTCAAAAGTTTTGACACGGCGTCAAAAGTTTATATTCTGGTGCCTAATGTTTTGACACGGCGTCAAATGTTTTGACACGGCGTCAAAAGTTTTGCCACGGCGTCAAAAGTTTTGGCACGGCGTCAAAAGTTTTGGCACGGCGTCAAAAGTTTTGGCACGGCGTCAAAAGTTTTGACACGGCGTCAAAAGTTTTGACACGGCGTCAAAAGTTTATATTCTGGTGCCTAATGTTTTGACACGGCGTCAAATGTTTTGACACGGCGTCAAATGTTTTGACACGGCGTCAAAAGTTTTGGCACGGCGTCAAAAGTTTATATTCTGGTGCCTAATGTTTTGACACGGCGTCAAATGTTTTGACACGGCGTCAAAAGTTTTTGCACGGCGTCAAAAGTTTTGCCACGGCGTCAAAAGTTTTGGCACGGCGTCAAAAGTTTTGGCACGGCGTCAAAAGTTTTGACACGGCGTCAAAAGTTTATATTCTGGTGCCTAATGTTTTGACACGGCGTCAAATGTTTTGACACGGCGTCAAATGTTTTGACACGGCGTCAAAAGTTTTGGCACGGCGTCAAAAGTTTTGCCACGGCGTCAAAAGTTTTGGCACGGCGTCAAAAGTTTTGCCACGGCGTCAAAAGTTTTGGCACGGCGTCAAAAGTTTTGCCACGGCGTCAAAAGTTTTGACACGGCGTCAAAAGTTTATATTCTGGTGCCTAATGTTTTGACACGGCGTCAAATGTTTTGACACGGCGTCAAATGTTTTGACACGGCGTCAAAAGTTTTGGCACGGCGTCAAAAGTTTTGCCACGGCGTCAAAAGTTTTGGCACGGCGTCAAAAGTTTTGGCACGGCGTCAAAAGTTTTGGCACGGCGTCAAAAGTTTTGACACGGCGTCAAATGTTTTGGCACGGCGTCAAAAGTTTTGGCACGGCGTCAAAAGTATTGGCACGGAGTCAAAAGTTTTGCCACGGCGTCAAAAGTTTATATTCTGGTGCCTAATGTTTTGACACGGCGTCAAAAGTATTGGCACGGAGTCAAAAGTTTTGCCACGGCGTCAAAAGTTTATATTCTGGTGCCTAATGTTTTGACACGGCGTCAAAAGTTTTGACACGGCGTCAAAAGTTTATATTCTGGTGCCTAATGTTTTGACACGGCGTCAAAAGTTTTGCCACGGCGTCAAAAGTATTGGCACGGAGTCAAAAGTTTTGCCACGGCGTCAAAAGTTTTGCTACGGCGTCAAAAGTATTGGCACGGAGTCAAAAGTTTATATTCTGGTGCCTAATGTTTTGACACGGCGTCAAAAGTTTATATTCTGGTGCCTAATGTTTTGACACGGCGTCAAAAGTTTATATTCTGGTGCCTAATGTTTTGACACGGCGTCAAAAGTTTTGGCACGGCGTCAAAAGTTTTGCCACGGCGCCAAAAGTTTTGCCACGGCGTCAAAAGTTTTGCCACGGAGTCAAAAGTTTATATTCTGGTGCCTAATGTTTTGACACGGCGTCAAAAGTTTATATTCTGGTGCCTAATGTTTTGACACGGCGTCAAATGTTTTGACACGGCGTCAAATGTTTTGACACGGCGTCAAAAGTTTTGGCACGGCGTCAAAAGTTTTGCCACGGCGTCAAAAGTTTTGGCACGGCGTCAAAAGTTTTGCCACGGCGTCAAAAGTTTTGGCACGGCGTCAAAAGTTTTGCCACGGCGTCAAAAGTTTTGACACGGCGTCAAAAGTTTATATTCTGGTGCCTAATGTTTTGACACGGCGTCAAATGTTTTGACACGGCGTCAAATGTTTTGACACGGCGTCAAAAGTTTTGGCACGGCGTCAAAAGTTTTGCCACGGCGTCAAAAGTTTTGGCACGGCGTCAAAAGTTTTGGCACGGCGTCAAAAGTTTTGGCACGGCGTCAAAAGTTTTGACACGGCGTCAAATGTTTTGGCACGGCGTCAAAAGTTTTGACACGGCGTCAAAAGTTTTGACACGGCGTCAAAAGTTTATATTCTGGTGCCTAATGTTTTGACACGGCGTCAAAAGTTTTGACACGGCGTCAAAAGTTTATATTCTGGTGCCTAATGTTTTGACACGGCGTCAAAAGTTTTGCCACGGCGTCAAAAGTATTGGCACGGAGTCAAAAGTTTTGCCACGGCGTCAAAAGTTTTGAGACGGCGTCAAAAGTATTGGCACGGAGTCAAAAGTTTTGCCACGGCGTCAAAAGTTTTGCTACGGCGTCAAAAGTATTGGCACGGAGTCAAAAGTTTATATTCTGGTGCCTAATGTTTTGACACGGCGTCAAAAGTTTATATTCTGGTGCCTAATGTTTTGACACGGCGTCAAAAGTTTATATTCTGGTGCCTAATGTTTTGACACGGCGTCAAAAGTTTTGGCACGGCGTCAAAAGTTTTGCCACGGCGCCAAAAGTTTTGCCACGGCGTCAAAAGTTTTGCCACGGAGTCAAAAGTTTATATTCTGGTGCCTAATGTTTTGACACGGCGTCAAAAGTTTATATTCTGGTGCCTAATGTTTTGACACGGCGTCAAAAGTTTTGGCACGGCGTCAAAAGTTTTGCCACGGCGTCAAAAGTTTTGCCACGGCGCCAAAAGTTTTGACACGGCGTCAAAAGTTTTGACACGGCGTCAAAAGTATTACCACGGCGTCAAAAGTTTTGCCACGGAGTCAAAAGTTTATATTCTGGTGCCTAATGTTTTGACACGGCGTCAAAAGTTTATATTCTGGTGCCTAATGTTTTGACACGGCGTCAAAAGTTTTGGCACGGCGTCAAAAGTTTTGCCACGGCGCCAAAAGTTTTGCCACGGCGTCAAAAGTATTGGCACGGAGTCAAAAGTTTTGCCACGGCGTCAAAAGTTTTGCCACGGCGTCAAAAGTATTGGCACGGAGTCAAAAGTTTTGCTACGGCGTCAAAAGTATTGGCACGGAGTCAAAAGTTTATATTCTGGTGCCTAATGTTTTGACACGGCGTCAAAAGTTTATATTCTGGTGCCTAATGTTTTGACACGGCGTCAAAAGTTTTGACACGGCGTCAAAAGTTTTGACACGGCGTCAAAAGTTTATATTCTGGTGCCTAATGTTTTGCCACGGCGTCAAAAGTATCGGCACGGAGTCAAAAGTTTTGCCACGGCGTCAAAAGTTTTGCCACGGCGTCAAAAGTATTGGCACGGAGTCAAAAGTTTTGCCACGGCGTCAAAAGTTTTGCCACGGCGTCAAAAGTTTTGCCACGGAGTCAAAAGTTTATATTCTGGTGCCTAATGTTTTGACACGGCGTCAAAAGTTTTGCCACGGCGTCAAAAGTTTTGACACGGCGTCAAAAGTTTATATTCTGGTGCCTAATGTTTTGACACGGAGTCAAAAGTTTTGCTACGGCGTCAAAAGTATTGGCACGGAGTCAAAAGTTTATATTCTGGTGCCTAATGTTTTGACACGGCGTCAAAAGTTTATATTCTGGTGCCTAATGTTTTGACACGGCGTCAAAAGTTTTGCCACGGCGTCAAAAGTTTTGACACGGCGTCAAAAGTTTATATTCTGGTGCCTAATGTTTTGACACGGAGTCAAAAGTTTTGCCACGGCGTCAAAAGTTTTGACACGGCGTCAAAAGTTTATATTCTGGTGCCTAATGTTTTGCCACGGCGTCAAAAGTTTTGACACGGCGTCAAAAGTTTATATTCTGGTGCCTAATGTTTTGACACGGCGTCAAAAGTTTTGACACGGCGTCAAAAGTATTACCACGGCGTCAAAAGTTTTGCCACGGAGTCAAAAGTTTATATTCTGGTGCCTAATGTTTTGACACGGCGTCAAAAGTTTATATTCTGGTGCCTAATGTTTTGACACGGCGTCAAAAGTTTTGGCACGGCGTCAAAAGTTTTGCC
Source organism: Caenorhabditis doughertyi (assembly GCA_963572265.1). Taxonomy (NCBI): domain Eukaryota; kingdom Metazoa; phylum Nematoda; class Chromadorea; order Rhabditida; family Rhabditidae; genus Caenorhabditis; species Caenorhabditis doughertyi. The sequence continues at coordinate 13,634,560 of OY751554.1, forward strand.
ACGGCGCCAAAAGTTTTGCCACGGCGTCAAAAGTATTGGCACGGAGTCAAAAGTTTTGCCACGGCGTCAAAAGTTTTGCCACGGCGTCAAAAGTATTGGCACGGAGTCAAAAGTTTTGCTACGGCGTCAAAAGTATTGGCACGGAGTCAAAAGTTTATATTCTGGTGCCTAATGTTTTGACACGGCGTCAAAAGTTTATATTCTGGTGCCTAATGTTTTGACACGGCGTCAAAAGTTTTGACACGGCGTCAAAAGTTTTGACACGGCGTCAAAAGTTTATATTCTGGTGCCTAATGTTTTGCCACGGCGTCAAAAGTATCGGCACGGAGTCAAAAGTTTTGCCACGGCGTCAAAAGTTTTGCCACGGCGTCAAAAGTATTGGCACGGAGTCAAAAGTTTTGCCACGGCGTCAAAAGTTTTGCCACGGCGTCAAAAGTTTTGCCACGGAGTCAAAAGTTTATATTCTGGTGCCTAATGTTTTGACACGGCGTCAAAAGTTTTGCCACGGCGTCAAAAGTTTTGACACGGCGTCAAAAGTTTATATTCTGGTGCCTAATGTTTTGACACGGAGTCAAAAGTTTTGCTACGGCGTCAAAAGTATTGGCACGGAGTCAAAAGTTTATATTCTGGTGCCTAATGTTTTGACACGGCGTCAAAAGTTTATATTCTGGTGCCTAATGTTTTGACACGGCGTCAAAAGTTTTGCCACGGCGTCAAAAGTTTTGACACGGCGTCAAAAGTTTATATTCTGGTGCCTAATGTTTTGACACGGAGTCAAAAGTTTTGCCACGGCGTCAAAAGTTTTGACACGGCGTCAAAAGTTTATATTCTGGTGCCTAATGTTTTGACACGGAGTCAAAAGTTTTGCTACGGCGTCAAAAGTATTGGCACGGAGTCAAAAGTTTATATTCTGGTGCCTAATGTTTTGACACGGCGTCAAAAGTTTATATTCTGGTGCCTAATGTTTTGACACGGCGTCAAAAGTTTTGGCACGGCGTCAAAAGTTTTGCCACGGCGCCAAAAGTTTTGCCACGGCGTCAAAAGTTTTGCCACGGAGTCAAAAGTTTATATTCTGGTGCCTAATGTTTTGACACGGCGTCAAAAGTTTATATTCTGGTGCCTAATGTTTTGACACGGCGTCAAAAGTTTTGGCACGGCGTCAAAAGTTTTGCCACGGCGTCAAAAGTTTTGCCACGGCGCCAAAAGTTTTGACACGGCGTCAAAAGTTTTGACACGGCGTCAAAAGTATTACCACGGCGTCAAAAGTTTTGCCACGGAGTCAAAAGTTTATATTCTGGTGCCTAATGTTTTGACACGGCGTCAAAAGTTTATATTCTGGTGCCTAATGTTTTGACACGGCGTCAAAAGTTTTGGCACGGCGTCAAAAGTTTTGCCACGGCGCCAAAAGTTTTGCCACGGCGTCAAAAGTATTGGCACGGAGTCAAAAGTTTTGCCACGGCGTCAAAAGTTTTGCCACGGCGTCAAAAGTATTGGCACGGAGTCAAAAGTTTTGCTACGGCGTCAAAAGTATTGGCACGGAGTCAAAAGTTTATATTCTGGTGCCTAATGTTTTGACACGGCGTCAAAAGTTTATATTCTGGTGCCTAATGTTTTGACACGGCGTCAAAAGTTTTGACACGGCGTCAAAAGTTTTGACACGGCGTCAAAAGTTTATATTCTGGTGCCTAATGTTTTGCCACGGCGTCAAAAGTATCGGCACGGAGTCAAAAGTTTTGCCACGGCGTCAAAAGTTTTGCCACGGCGTCAAAAGTATTGGCACGGAGTCAAAAGTTTTGCCACGGCGTCAAAAGTTTTGCCACGGCGTCAAAAGTTTTGCCACGGAGTCAAAAGTTTATATTCTGGTGCCTAATGTTTTGACACGGCGTCAAAAGTTTTGCCACGGCGTCAAAAGTTTTGACACGGCGTCAAAAGTTTATATTCTGGTGCCTAATGTTTTGACACGGAGTCAAAAGTTTTGCTACGGCGTCAAAAGTATTGGCACGGAGTCAAAAGTTTATATTCTGGTGCCTAATGTTTTGACACGGCGTCAAAAGTTTATATTCTGGTGCCTAATGTTTTGACACGGCGTCAAAAGTTTTGCCACGGCGTCAAAAGTTTTGACACGGCGTCAAAAGTTTATATTCTGGTGCCTAATGTTTTGACACGGAGTCAAAAGTTTTGCCACGGCGTCAAAAGTTTTGACACGGCGTCAAAAGTTTATATTCTGGTGCCTAATGTTTTGCCACGGCGTCAAAAGTTTTGACACGGCGTCAAAAGTTTATATTCTGGTGCCTAATGTTTTGACACGGCGTCAAAAGTTTTGACACGGCGTCAAAAGTATTACCACGGCGTCAAAAGTTTTGCCACGGAGTCAAAAGTTTATATTCTGGTGCCTAATGTTTTGACACGGCGTCAAAAGTTTATATTCTGGTGCCTAATGTTTTGACACGGCGTCAAAAGTTTTGACACGGCGTCAAAAGTTTTGACACGGCGTCAAAAGTTTATATTCTGGTGCCTAATGTTTTGCCACGGCGTCAAAAGTATCGGCACGGAGTCAAAAGTTTTGCCACGGCGTCAAAAGTTTTGCCACGGCGTCAAAAGTATTGGCACGGAGTCAAAAGTTTTGCCACGGCGTCAAAAGTTTTGCCACGGCGTCAAAAGTTTTGCCACGGAGTCAAAAGTTTATATTCTGGTGCCTAATGTTTTGCCACGGCGTCAAAAGTATTGGCACGGAGTCAAAAGTTTTGCCACGGCGTCAAAAGTTTTGACACGGCGTCAAAAGTTTATATTCTGGTGCCTAATGTTTTGACACGGAGTCAAAAGTTTTGCTACGGCGTCAAAAGTATTGGCACGGAGTCAAAAGTTTATATTCTGGTGCCTAATGTTTTGACACGGCGTCAAAAGTTTATATTCTGGTGCCTAATGTTTTGACACGGCGTCAAAAGTTTTGCCACGGCGTCAAAAGTTTTGACACGGCGTCAAAAGTTTATATTCTGGTGCCTAATGTTTTGACACGGAGTCAAAAGTTTTGCCACGGCGTCAAAAGTTTTGACACGGCGTCAAAAGTTTATATTCTGGTGCCTAATGTTTTGACACGGAGTCAAAAGTTTTGCTACGGCGTCAAAAGTATTGGCACGGAGTCAAAAGTTTATATTCTGGTGCCTAATGTTTTGACACGGCGTCAAAAGTTTATATTCTGGTGCCTAATGTTTTGACACGGCGTCAAAAGTTTTGCCACGGCGTCAAAAGTTTTGACACGGCGTCAAAAGTTTATATTCTGGTGCCTAATGTTTTGACACGGAGTCAAAAGTTTTGCTACGGCGTCAAAAGTATTGGCACGGAGTCAAAAGTTTATATTCTGGTGCCTAATGTTTTGACACGGAGTCAAAAGTTTTGACACGGCGTCAAAAGTTTATATTCTGGTGCCTAATGTTTTGACACGGCGTCAAAAGTTTTGCCACGGCGTCAAAAGTTTTGACACGGCGTCAAAAGTTTATATTCTGGTGCCTAATGTTTTGACACGGAGTCAAAAGTTTTGCTACGGCGTCAAAAGTATTGGCACGGAGTCAAAAGTTTATATTCTGGTGCCTAATGTTTTGACACGGCGTCAAAAGTTTATATTCTGGTGCCTAATGTTTTGACACGGCGTCAAAAGTTTTGCCACGGCGTCAAAAGTTTTGACACGGCGTCAAAAGTTTTGACACGGCGTCAAATGTTTTGCCACGGCGTCAAAAGTTTATATTCTGGTGCCTAATGTTTTGACACGGCGTCAAAAGTTTATATTCTGGTGCCTAATGTTTTGACACGGCGTCAAAAGTTTTGCCACGGCGTCAAAAGTTTTGACACGGCGTCAAAAGTTTATATTCTGGTGCCTAATGTTTGGACACGGCGTCAAAAGTATTGGCACGGAGTCAAAAGTTTTGCTACGGCGTCAAAAGTATTGGCACGGAGTCAAAAGTTTATATTCTGGTGCCTAATGTTTTGACACGGCGTCAAAAGTTTATATTCTGGTGCCTAATGTTTTGACACGGCGTCAAAAGTTTATATTCTGGTGCCTAATGTTTTGACACGGCGTCAAAAGTTTTGCCACGGCGTCAAAAGTTTTGACACGGCGTCAAAAGTTTTGACACGGCGTCAAATGTTTTGCCACGGCGTCAAAAGTTTATATTCTGGTGCCTAATGTTTTGACACGGCGTCAAAAGTTTATATTCTGGTGCCTAATGTTTTGACACGGCGTCAAAAGTTTTGCCACGGCGTCAAAAGTTTTGACACGGCGTCAAAAGTTTATATTCTGGTGCCTAATGTTTGGACACGGCGTCAAAAGTATTGGCACGGAGTCAAAAGTTTATATTCTGGTGCCTAATGTTTTGACACGGCGTCAAAAGTTTTGACACGGCGTCAAAAGTTTATATTCTGGTGCCTAATGTTTGGACACGGCGTCAAAAGTATTGGCACGGAGTCAAAAGTTTATATTCTGGTGCCTAATGTTTTGACACGGCGTCAAAAGTTTATATTCTGGTGCCTAATGTTTTGACACGGCGTCAAAAGTTTTGCCACGGCGTCAAAAGTTTTGACACGGCGTCAAAAGTTTATATTCTGGTGCCTAATGTTTGGACACGGCGTCAAAAGTATTGGCACGGAGTCAAAAGTTTATATTCTGGTGCCTAATGTTTTGACACGGCGTCAAAAGTTTATATTCTGGTGCCTAATGTTTTGACACGGCGTCAAAAGTTTTGACACGGCGTCAAAAGTTTTGACACGGCGTCAAAAGTATTGGCACGGAGTCAAAAGTTTTGCTACGGCGTCAAAAGTATTGGCACGGAGTCAAAAGTTTATATTCTGGTGCCTAATGTTTTGACACGGCGTCAAAAGTTTATATTCTGGTGCCTAATGTTTTGACACGGCGTCAAAAGTTTTGCCACGGCGTCAAAAGTTTTGACACGGCGTCAAAAGTTTTGACACGGCGTCAAATGTTTTGCCACGGCGTCAAAAGTTTATATTCTGGTGCCTAATGTTTTGACACGGCGTCAAAAGTTTATATTCTGGTGCCTAATGTTTTGACACGGCGTCAAAAGTTTTGCCACGGCGTCAAAAGTTTTGACACGGCGTCAAAAGTTTTGCTACGGCGTCAAAAGTATTGGCACGGAGTCAAAAGTTTATATTCTGGTGCCTAATGTTTTGACACGGCGTCAAAAGTTTATATTCTGGTGCCTAATGTTTTGACACGGCGTCAAAAGTTTTGACACGGCGTCAAAAGTTTATATTCTGGTGCCTAATGTTTTGACACGGCGTCAAAAGTTTATATTCTGGTGCCTAATGTTTTGACACGGCGTCAAAAGTTTTGCCACGGCGTCAAAAGTATTGGCACGGAGTCAAAAGTTTTGCCACGGCGTCAAAAGTTTTGCTACGGCGTCAAAAGTATTGGCACGGAGTCAAAAGTTTATATTCTGGTGCCTAATGTTTTGACACGGCGTCAAAAGTTTATATTCTGGTGCCTAATGTTTTGACACGGCGTCAAAAGTTTATATTCTGGTGCCTAATGTTTTGACACGGCGTCAAAAGTTTTGGCACGGCGTCAAAAGTTTTGCCACGGCGCCAAAAGTTTTGCCACGGCGTCAAAAGTTTTGCCACGGAGTCAAAAGTTTATATTCTGGTGCCTAATGTTTTGACACGGCGTCAAAAGTTTATATTCTGGTGCCTAATGTTTTGACACGGCGTCAAATGTTTTGACACGGCGTCAAATGTTTTGACACGGCGTCAAAAGTTTTGGCACGGCGTCAAAAGTTTTGCCACGGCGTCAAAAGTTTTGGCACGGCGTCAAAAGTTTTGCCACGGCGTCAAAAGTTTTGGCACGGCGTCAAAAGTTTTGCCACGGCGTCAAAAGTTTTGACACGGCGTCAAAAGTTTATATTCTGGTGCCTAATGTTTTGACACGGCGTCAAATGTTTTGACACGGCGTCAAATGTTTTGACACGGCGTCAAAAGTTTTGGCACGGCGTCAAAAGTTTTGCCACGGCGTCAAAAGTTTTGGCACGGCGTCAAAAGTTTTGGCACGGCGTCAAAAGTTTTGGCACGGCGTCAAAAGTTTTGACACGGCGTCAAATGTTTTGACACGGCGTCAAAAGTTTATATTCTGGTGCCTAATGTTTTGACACGGCGTCAAAAGTTTTGACACGGCGTCAAAAGTTTATATTCTGGTGCCTAATGTTTTGACACGGCGTCAAAAGTTTTGCCACGGCGTCAAAAGTATTGGCACGGAGTCAAAAGTTTTGCCACGGCGTCAAAAGTTTTGCTACGGCGTCAAAAGTATTGGCACGGAGTCAAAAGTTTTGCCACGGCGTCAAAAGTTTTGCTACGGCGTCAAAAGTATTGGCACGGAGTCAAAAGTTTATATTCTGGTGCCTAATGTTTTGACACGGCGTCAAAAGTTTTGACACGGCGTCAAAAGTTTATATTCTGGTGCCTAATGTTTTGACACGGCGTCAAAAGTTTTGCCACGGCGTCAAAAGTATTGGCACGGAGTCAAAAGTTTTGCCACGGCGTCAAAAGTTTTGAGACGGCGTCAAAAGTATTGGCACGGAGTCAAAAGTTTTGCCACGGCGTCAAAAGTTTTGCTACGGCGTCAAAAGTATTGGCACGGAGTCAAAAGTTTATATTCTGGTGCCTAATGTTTTGACACGGCGTCAAAAGTTTATATTCTGGTGCCTAATGTTTTGACACGGCGTCAAAAGTTTATATTCTGGTGCCTAATGTTTTGACACGGCGTCAAAAGTTTTGGCACGGCGTCAAAAGTTTTGCCACGGCGCCAAAAGTTTTGCCACGGCGTCAAAAGTTTTGCCACGGAGTCAAAAGTTTATATTCTGGTGCCTAATGTTTTGACACGGCGTCAAAAGTTTATATTCTGGTGCCTAATGTTTTGACACGGCGTCAAAAGTTTTGGCACGGCGTCAAAAGTTTTGCCACGGCGTCAAAAGTATTGCCACGGCGTCAAAAGTATTGGCACGGAGTCAAAAGTTTTGCCACGGCGTCAAAAGTTTTGCCACGGCGTCAAAAGTATTGGCACGGCGTCAAAAGTATTGGCACGGAGTCAAAAGTTTTGCCACGGCGTCAAAAGTATTGCCACGGCGTCAAAAGTATTGGCACGGAGTCAAAAGTTTTGCCACGGCGTCAAAAGTTTTGCTACGGCGTCAAAAGTATTGGCACGGCGTCAAAAGTTTATATTCTGGTGCCTAATGTTTTGACACGGCGTCTAAAGTTTTAACACGGCGTCAAATGTTTTGCCACGGCGTCAAAAGTTTTGCCACGGAGTCAAAAGTTTATATTCTGGTGCCTAATGTTTTGCCACGGCGTCAAAAGTTTTGGCACGGCGTCAAAAGTTTATATTCTGGTGCCTAATGTTTTGACACGGCGTCAAAAGTTTTGACACGGCGTCAAAAGTTTTGGCACGGCGTCAAAAGTTTATATTCTGGTGCCTAATGTTTTGACACGGCGTCAAATGTTTTGACACGGCGTCAAAAGTTTTGCCACGGCGTCAAAAGTTTTGGCACGGCGTCAAAAGTTTTGGCACGGCGTCAAAAGTTTTGGCACGGCGTCAAAAGTTTTGACACGGCGTCAAAAGTTTTGACACGGCGTCAAAAGTTTATATTCTGGTGCCTAATGTTTTGACACGGCGTCAAATGTTTTGACACGGCGTCCAAAAGTTTTGGCACGGCGTCAAAAGTTTATATTCTGGTGCCTAATGTTTTGACACGGCGTCAAATGTTTTGACACGGCGTCAAAAGTTTTGACACGGCGTCAAAAGTTTATATTCTGGTGCCTAATGTTTTGACACGGCGTCAAATGTTTTGACACGGCGTCAAAAGTTTTGGCACGGCGTCAAAAGTTTATATTCTGGTGCCTAATGTTTTGACACGGCGTCAAAAGTTTTGACACGGCGTCAAAAGTATTGCCACGGCGTCAAAAGTATTGGCACGGAGTCAAAAGTTTTGCCACGGCGTCAAAAGTATTGGCACGGAGTCAAAAGTATTGGCACGGCGTCAAAAGTTTATATTCTGGTGCCTAATGTTTTGACACGGCGTCAAAAGTTTTGACACGGCGTCAAAAGTTTATATTCTGGTGCCTAATGTTTTGACACGGCGTCAAAAGTTTTGACACGGCGTCAAAAGTATTGCCACGGCGTCAAAAGTTTTGCCACGGCGTCAAAAGTATTGGCACGGAGTCAAAAGTTTTGCCACGGCGTCAAAAGTTTTGCTACGGCGTCAAAAGTATTGGCACGGCGTCAAAAGTTTATATTCTGGTGCCTAATGTTTTGACACGGCGTCAAAAGTTTTGACACGGCGTCAAAAGTTTTGACACGGCGTCAAAAGTTTATATTCTGGTGCCTTATGTTTTGCCACGGCGTCAAAAGTTTATATTCTGGTGCCTAATGTTTTGACACGGCGTCAAATGTTTTGCCACGGCGTCAAAAGTTTTGCCACGGAGTCAAAAGTTTATATTCTGGTGCCTAATGTTTTGCCACGGCGTCAAAAGTTTTGGCACGGCGTCAAAAGTTTATATTCTGGTGCCTAATGTTTTGACACGGCGTCAAATGTTTTGACACGGCGTCAAAAGTTTTGCCACGGCGTCAAAAGTTTTGGCACGGCGTCAAAAGTTTTGGCACGGCGTCAAAAGTTTTGGCACGGCGTCAAAAGTTTTGACACGGCGTCAAAAGTTTTGACACGGCGTCAAAAGTTTATATTCTGGTGCCTAATGTTTTGACACGGCGTCAAATGTTTTGACACGGCGTCAAAAGTTTTTGCACGGCGTCAAAAGTTTTGCCACGGCGTCAAAAGTTTTGGCACGGCGTCAAAAGTTTTGGCACGGCGTCAAAAGTTTTGACACGGCGTCAAAAGTTTATATTCTGGTGCCTAATGTTTTGACACGGCGTCAAATGTTTTGACACGGCGTCAAATGTTTTGACACGGCGTCAAAAGTTTTGGCACGGCGTCAAAAGTTTTGCCACGGCGTCAAAAGTTTTGGCACGGCGTCAAAAGTTTTGCCACGGCGTCAAAAGTTTTGGCACGGCGTCAAAAGTTTTGACACGGCGTCAAAAGTTTATATTCTGGTGCCTAATGTTTTGACACGGCGTCAAATGTTTTGACACGGCGTCAAATGTTTTGACACGGCGTCAAAAGTTTTGGCACGGCGTCAAAAGTTTTGCCACGGCGTCAAAAGTTTTGGCACGGCGTCAAAAGTTTTGGCACGGCGTCAAAAGTTTTGCCACGGAGTCAAAAGTTTATATTCTGGTGCCTAATGTTTTGACACGGCGTCAAATGTTTTGCCACGGCGTCAAAAGTTTTGCCACGGAGTCAAAAGTTTATATTCTGGTGCCTAATGTTTTGCCACGGCGTCAAAAGTTTTGGCACGGCGTCAAAAGTTTATATTCTGGTGCCTAATGTTTTGACACGGCGTCAAATGTTTTGACACGGCGTCAAAAGTTTTGCCACGGCGTCAAAAGTTTTGGCACGGCGTCAAAAGTTTTGGCACGGCGTCAAAAGTTTTGGCACGGCGTCAAAAGTTTTGACACGGCGTCAAAAGTTTTGACACGGCGTCAAAAGTTTATATTCTGGTGCCTAATGTTTTGACACGGCGTCAAATGTTTTGACACGGCGTCAAAAGTTTTTGCACGGCGTCAAAAGTTTTGCCACGGCGTCAAAAGTTTTGGCACGGCGTCAAAAGTTTTGGCACGGCGTCAAAAGTTTTGACACGGCGTCAAAAGTTTATATTCTGGTGCCTAATGTTTTGACACGGCGTCAAATGTTTTGACACGGCGTCAAATGTTTTGACACGGCGTCAAAAGTTTTGGCACGGCGTCAAAAGTTTTGCCACGGCGTCAAAAGTTTTGGCACGGCGTCAAAAGTTTTGCCACGGCGTCAAAAGTTTTGGCACGGCGTCAAAAGTTTTGACACGGCGTCAAAAGTTTATATTCTGGTGCCTAATGTTTTGACACGGCGTCAAATGTTTTGACACGGCGTCAAATGTTTTGACACGGCGTCAAAAGTTTTGGCACGGCGTCAAAAGTTTTGCCACGGCGTCAAAAGTTTTGGCACGGCGTCAAAAAATTTGGCACGGCGTCAAAAGTTTTGGCACGGCGTCAAAAGTTTTGACACGGCGTCAAATGTTTTGGCACGGCGTCAAAAGTTTTGGCACGGCGTCAAAAGTATTGGCACGGAGTCAAAAGTTTTGCCACGGCGTCAAAAGTTTATATTCTGGTGCCTAATGTTTTGACACGGCGTCAAAAGTATTGGCACGGAGTCAAAAGTTTTGCCACGGCGTCAAAAGTTTATATTCTGGTGCCTAATGTTTTGACACGGCGTCAAAAGTTTTGACACGGCGTCAAAAGTTTATATTCTGGTGCCTAATGTTTTGACACGGCGTCAAAAGTTTTGCCACGGCGTCAAAAGTATTGGCACGGAGTCAAAAGTTTTGCCACGGCGTCAAAAGTTTTGCTACGGCGTCAAAAGTTTATATTCTGGTGCCTAATGTTTTGACACGGCGTCAAAAGTTTATATTCTGGTGCCTAATGTTTTGACACGGCGTCAAAAGTTTATATTCTGGTGCCTAATGTTTTGACACGGCGTCAAAAGTTTTGGCACGGCGTCAAAAGTTTTGCCACGGCGCCAAAAGTTTTGCCACGGCGTCAAAAGTTTTGCCACGGAGTCAAAAGTTTATATTCTGGTGCCTAATGTTTTGACACGGCGTCAAAAGTTTATATTCTGGTGCCTAATGTTTTGACACGGCGTCAAATGTTTTGACACGGCGTCAAATGTTTTGACACGGCGTCAAAAGTTTTGGCACGGCGTCAAAAGTTTTGCCACGGCGTCAAAAGTTTTGGCACGGCGTCAAAAGTTTTGGCACGGCGTCAAAAGTTTTGGCACGGCGTCAAAAGTTTTGACACGGCGTCAAATGTTTTGGCACGGCGTCAAAAGTTTTGACACGGCGTCAAAAGTTTTGACACGGCGTCAAAAGTTTATATTCTGGTGCCTAATGTTTTGACACGGCGTCAAAAGTTTTGACACGGCGTCAAAAGTTTATATTCTGGTGCCTAATGTTTTGACACGGCGTCAAAAGTTTTGCCACGGCGTCAAAAGTATTGGCACGGAGTCAAAAGTTTTGCCACGGCGTCAAAAGTTTTGAGACGGCGTCAAAAGTATTGGCACGGAGTCAAAAGTTTTGCCACGGCGTCAAAAGTTTTGCTACGGCGTCAAAAGTATTGGCACGGAGTCAAAAGTTTATATTCTGGTGCCTAATGTTTTGACACGGCGTCAAAAGTTTATATTCTGGTGCCTAATGTTTTGACACGGCGTCAAAAGTTTATATTCTGGTGCCTAATGTTTTGACACGGCGTCAAAAGTTTTGGCACGGCGTCAAAAGTTTTGCCACGGCGCCAAAAGTTTTGCCACGGCGTCAAAAGTTTTGCCACGGAGTCAAAAGTTTATATTCTGGTGCCTAATGTTTTGACACGGCGTCAAAAGTTTATATTCTGGTGCCTAATGTTTTGACACGGCGTCAAAAGTTTTGGCACGGCGTCAAAAGTTTTGCCACGGCGTCAAAAGTTTTGCCACGGCGCCAAAAGTTTTGACACGGCGTCAAAAGTTTTGACACGGCGTCAAAAGTATTACCACGGCGTCAAAAGTTTTGCCACGGAGTCAAAAGTTTATATTCTGGTGCCTAATGTTTTGACACGGCGTCAAAAGTTTATATTCTGGTGCCTAATGTTTTGACACGGCGTCAAAAGTTTTGGCACGGCGTCAAAAGTTTTGCCACGGCGCCAAAAGTTTTGCCACGGCGTCAAAAGTATTGGCACGGAGTCAAAAGTTTTGCCACGGCGTCAAAAGTTTTGCCACGGCGTCAAAAGTATTGGCACGGAGTCAAAAGTTTTGCTACGGCGTCAAAAGTATTGGCACGGAGTCAAAAGTTTATATTCTGGTGCCTAATGTTTTGACACGGCGTCAAAAGTTTATATTCTGGTGCCTAATGTTTTGACACGGCGTCAAAAGTTTTGACACGGCGTCAAAAGTTTTGACACGGCGTCAAAAGTTTATATTCTGGTGCCTAATGTTTTGCCACGGCGTCAAAAGTATCGGCACGGAGTCAAAAGTTTTGCCACGGCGTCAAAAGTTTTGCCACGGCGTCAAAAGTATTGGCACGGAGTCAAAAGTTTTGCCACGGCGTCAAAAGTTTTGCCACGGCGTCAAAAGTTTTGCCACGGAGTCAAAAGTTTATATTCTGGTGCCTAATGTTTTGACACGGCGTCAAAAGTTTATATTCTGGTGCCTAATGTTTTGACACGGAGTCAAAAGTTTTGCTACGGCGTCAAAAGTATTGGCACGGAGTCAAAAGTTTATATTCTGGTGCCTAATGTTTTGACACGGCGTCAAAAGTTTATATTCTGGTGCCTAATGTTTTGACACGGCGTCAAAAGTTTTGCCACGGCGTCAAAAGTTTTGACACGGCGTCAAAAGTTTATATTCTGGTGCCTAATGTTTTGACACGGAGTCAAAAGTTTTGCCACGGCGTCAAAAGTTTTGACACGGCGTCAAAAGTTTATATTCTGGTGCCTAATGTTTTGACACGGAGTCAAAAGTTTTGCTACGGCGTCAAAAGTATTGGCACGGAGTCAAAAGTTTATATTCTGGTGCCTAATGTTTTGACACGGCGTCAAAAGTTTATATTCTGGTGCCTAATGTTTTGACACGGCGTCAAAAGTTTTGCCACGGCGTCAAAAGTTTTGACACGGCGTCAAAAGTTTTGACACGGCGTCAAATGTTTTGCCACGGCGTCAAAAGTTTATATTCTGGTGCCTAATGTTTTGACACGGCGTCAAAAGTTTATATTCTGGTGCCTAATGTTTTGACACGGCGTCAAAAGTTTTGCCACGGCGTCAAAAGTTTTGACACGGCGTCAAAAGTTTATATTCTGGTGCCTAATGTTTTGACACGGCGTCAAAAGTATTGGCACGGAGTCAAAAGTTTTGCTACGGCGTCAAAAGTATTGGCACGGAGTCAAAAGTTTATATTCTGGTGCCTAATGTTTTGACACGGCGTCAAAAGTTTATATTCTGGTGCCTAATGTTTTGACACGGCGTCAAAAGTTTTGACACGGCGTCAAAAGTTTTGACACGGCGTCAAAAGTATTGGCACGGAGTCAAAAGTTTTGCTACGGCGTCAAAAGTATTGGCACGGAGTCAAAAGTTTATATTCTGGTGCCTAATGTTTTGACACGGCGTCAAAAGTTTATATTCTGGTGCCTAATGTTTTGACACGGCGTCAAAAGTTTTGACACGGCGTCAAAAGTTTATATTCTGGTGCCTAATGTTTTGACACGGCGTCAAAAGTTTTGCCACGGCGTCAAAAGTATTGGCACGGAGTCAAAAGTTTTGCCACGGCGTCAAAAGTTTTGCTACGGCGTCAAAAGTATTGGCACGGAGTCAAAAGTTTATATTCTGGTGCCTAATGTTTTGACACGGCGTCAAAAGTTTATATTCTGGTGCCTAATGTTTTGACACGGCGTCAAAAGTTTATATTCTGGTGCCTAATGTTTTGACACGGCGTCAAAAGTTTTGGCACGGCGTCAAAAGTTTTGGCACGGCGTCAAAAGTTTTGGCACGGCGCCAAAAGTTTTGCCACGGCGTCAAAAGTTTTGCCACGGAGTCAAAAGTTTATATTCTGGTGCCTAATGTTTTGACACGGCGTCAAAAGTTTATATTCTGGTGCCTAATGTTTTGACACGGCGTCAAATGTTTTGACACGGCGTCAAATGTTTTGACACGGCGTCAAAAGTTTTGGCACGGCGTCAAAAGTTTTGCCACGGCGTCAAAAGTTTTGGCACGGCGTCAAAAGTTTTGCCACGGCGTCAAAAGTTTTGGCACGGCGTCAAAAGTTTTGCCACGGCGTCAAAAGTTTTGACACGGCGTCAAAAGTTTATATTCTGGTGCCTAATGTTTTGACACGGCGTCAAATGTTTTGACACGGCGTCAAAAGTTTTGGCACGGCGTCAAAAGTTTTGCCACGGCGTCAAAAGTTTTGGCACGGCGTCAAAAGTTTTGGCACGGCGTCAAAAGTTTTGGCACGGCGTCAAAAGTTTTGACACGGCGTCAAATGTTTTGGCACGGCGTCAAAAGTTTTGACACGGCGTCAAAAGTTTATATTCTGGTGCCTAATGTTTTGACACGGCGTCAAATGTTTTGACACGGCGTCAAAAGTTTATATTCTGGTGCCTAATGTTTTGACACGGCGTCAAAAGTTTTGCCACGGCGTCAAAAGTATTGGCACGGAGTCAAAAGTTTTGCCACGGCGTCAAAAGTTTTGAGACGGCGTCAAAAGTATTGGCACGGAGTCAAAAGTTTTGCCACGGCGTCAAAAGTTTTGCTACGGCGTCAAAAGTATTGGCACGGAGTCAAAAGTTTATATTCTGGTGCCTAATGTTTTGACACGGCGTCAAAAGTTTATATTCTGGTGCCTAATGTTTTGACACGGCGTCAAAAGTTTATATTCTGGTGCCTAATGTTTTGACACGGCGTCAAAAGTTTTGGCACGGCGTCAAAAGTTTTGCCACGGCGCCAAAAGTTTTGCCACGGCGTCAAAAGTTTTGCCACGGAGTCAAAAGTTTATATTCTGGTGCCTTATGTTTTGACACGGCGTCAAAAGTTTATATTCTGGTGCCTAATGTTTTGACACGGCGTCAAAAGTTTTGGCACGGCGTCAAAAGTTTTGCCACGGCGTCAAAAGTTTTGCCACGGCGCCAAAAGTTTTGACACGGCGTCAAAAGTTTTGACACGGCGTCAAAAGTATTACCACGGCGTCAAAAGTTTTGCCACGGAGTCAAAAGTTTATATTCTGGTGCCTAATGTTTTGACACGGCGTCAAAAGTTTATATTCTGGTGCCTAATGTTTTGACACGGCGTCAAAAGTTTTGGCACGGCGTCAAAAGTTTTGCCACGGCGCCAAAAGTTTTGCCACGGCGTCAAAAGTATTGGCACGGAGTCAAAAGTTTTGCCACGGCGTCAAAAGTTTTGCCACGGCGTCAAAAGTATTGGCACGGAGTCAAAAGTTTTGCTACGGCGTCAAAAGTATTGGCACGGAGTCAAAAGTTTATATTCTGGTGCCTAATGTTTTGACACGGCGTCAAAAGTTTATATTCTGGTGCCTAATGTTTTGACACGGCGTCAAAAGTTTTGACACGGCGTCAAAAGTTTATATTCTGGTGCCTAATGTTTTGCCACGGCGTCAAAAGTATCGGCACGGAGTCAAAAGTTTTGCCACGGCGTCAAAAGTTTTGCCACGGCGTCAAAAGTATTGGCACGGAGTCAAAAGTTTTGCCACGGCGTCAAAAGTTTTGCCACGGCGTCAAAAGTTTTGCCACGGAGTCAAAAGTTTATATTCTGGTGCCTAATGTTTTGACACGGCGTCAAAAGTTTATATTCTGGTGCCTAATGTTTTGACACGGCGTCAAAAGTTTTGCCACGGCGTCAAAAGTTTTGACACGGCGTCAAAAGTTTATATTCTGGTGCCTAATGTTTTGACACGGAGTCAAAAGTTTTGCTACGGCGTCAAAAGTATTGGCACGGAGTCAAAAGTTTAAATTCTGGTGCCTAATGTTTTGACACGGCGTCAAAAGTTTTGCCACGGCGTCAAAAGTTTTGACACGGCGTCAAAAGTTTATATTCTGGTGCCTAATGTTTTGACACGGAGTCAAAAGTTTTGCCACGGCGTCAAAAGTTTTGACACGGCGTCAAAAGTTTATATTCTGGTGCCTAATGTTTTGACACGGAGTCAAAAGTTTTGCTACGGCGTCAAAAGTATTGGCACGGAGTCAAAAGTTTATATTCTGGTGCCTAATGTTTTGACACGGCGTCAAAAGTTTATATTCTGGTGCCTAATGTTTTGACACGGCGTCAAAAGTTTTGCCACGGCGTCAAAAGTTTTGACACGGCGTCAAAAGTTTATATTCTGGTGCCTAATGTTTTGACACGGCGTCAAAAGTTTTGCCACGGCGTCAAAAGTTTTGACACGGCGTCAAAAGTTTATATTCTGGTGCCTAATGTTTTGACACGGAGTCAAAAGTTTTGCTACGGCGTCAAAAGTATTGGCACGGAGTCAAAAGTTTATATTCTGGTGCCTAATGTTTTGACACGGCGTCAAAAGTTTATATTCTGGTGCCTAATGTTTTGACACGGCGTCAAAAGTTTTGCCACGGCGTCAAAAGTTTTGACACGGCGTCAAAAGTTTTGACACGGCGTCAAATGTTTTGCCACGGCGTCAAAAGTTTATATTCTGGTGCCTAATGTTTTGACACGGCGTCAAAAGTTTATATTCTGGTGCCTAATGTTTTGACACGGCGTCAAAAGTTTTGCCACGGCGTCAAAAGTTTTGACACGGCGTCAAAAGTTTATATTCTGGTGCCTAATGTTTTGCCACGGCGTCAAAAGTATTGGCACGGAGTCAAAAGTTTTGCTACGGCGTCAAAAGTATTGGCACGGAGTCAAAAGTTTATATTCTGGTGCCTAATGTTTTGACACGGCGTCAAAAGTTTATATTCTGGTGCCTAATGTTTTGACACGGAGTCAAAAGTTTTGCTACGGCGTCAAAAGTATTGGCACGGAGTCAAAAGTTTATATTCTGGTGCCTAATGTTTTGACACGGCGTCAAAAGTTTTGCCACGGCGTCAAAAGTTTTGACACGGCGTCAAAAGTTTATATTCTGGTGCCTAATGTTTTGCCACGGCGTCAAAAGTATTGGCACGGAGTCAAAAGTTTTGCTACGGCGTCAAAAGTATTGGCACGGAGTCAAAAGTTTATATTCTGGTGCCTAATGTTTTGACACGGCGTCAAAAGTTTATATTCTGGTGCCTAATGTTTTGACACGGCGTCAAAAGTTTTGACACGGCGTCAAAAGTTTTGACACGGCGTCAAAAGTTTATATTCTGGTGCCTAATGTTTTGCCACGGCGTCAAAAGTATCGGCACGGAGTCAAAAGTTTTGCCACGGCGTCAAAAGTTTTGCCACGGCGTCAAAAGTATTGGCACGGAGTCAAAAGTTTTGCCACGGCGTCAAAAGTTTTGCCACGGCGTCAAAAGTTTTGCCACGGAGTCAAAAGTTTATATTCTGGTGCCTAATGTTTTGACACGGCGTCAAAAGTTTATATTCTGGTGCCTAATGTTTTGACACGGCGTCAAAAGTTTTGCCACGGCGTCAAAAGTTTTGACACGGCGTCAAAAGTTTATATTCTGGTGCCTAATGTTTTGACACGGAGTCAAAAGTTTTGCTACGGCGTCAAAAGTATTGGCACGGAGTCAAAAGTTTATATTCTGGTGCCTAATGTTTTGACACGGCGTCAAAAGTTTATATTCTGGTGCCTAATGTTTTGACACGGCGTCAAAAGTTTTGCCACGGCGTCAAAAGTTTTGACACGGCGTCAAATGTTTTGCCACGGCGTCAAAAGTTTATATTCTGGTGCCTAATGTTTTGACACGGCGTCAAAAGTTTTGACACGGCGTCAAAAGTTTATATTCTGGTGCCTAATGTTTTGACACGGCGTCAAAAGTTTTGACACGGCGTCAAAAGTTTTGACACGGCGTCAAAAGTTTATATTCTGGTGCCTAATGTTTTGACACGGCGTCAAAAGTTTTGCCACGGCGTCAAAAGTTTTGACACGGCGTCAAATGTTTTGCCACGGCGTCAAAAGTTTATATTCTGGTGCCTAATGTTTTGACACGGCGTCAAAAGTTTTGCCACGGCGTCAAAAGTTTTGACACGGCGTCAAATGTTTTGCCACGGCGTCAAAAGTTTATATTCTGGTGCCTAATGTTTTGACACGGCGTCAAAAGTTTATATTCTGGTGCCTAATGTTTTGACACGGCGTCAAAAGTTTTGCCACGGCGTCAAAAGTTTTGACACGGCGTCAAAAGTTTATATTCTGGTGCCTAATGTTTTGACACGGCGTCAAAAGTATTGGCACGGAGTCAAAAGTTTTGCTACGGCGTCAAAAGTATTGGCACGGAGTCAAAAGTTTATATTCTGGTGCCTAATGTTTTGACACGGCGTCAAAAGTTTATATTCTGGTGCCTAATGTTTTGACACGGCGTCAAAAGTTTTGACACGGCGTCAAAAGTTTTGACACGGCGTCAAAAGTTTTGCCACGGCGTCAAAAGTTTTGACACGGCGTCAAAAGTTTATATTCTGGTGCCTAATGTTTTGACACGGCGTCAAAAGTATTGGCACGGAGTCAAAAGTTTTGCTACGGCGTCAAAAGTATTGGCACGGAGTCAAAAGTTTATATTCTGGTGCCTAATGTTTTGACACGGCGTCAAAAGTTTATATTCTGGTGCCTAATGTTTTGACACGGCGTCAAAAGTTTTGACACGGCGTCAAAAGTTTTGACACGGCGTCAAAAGTTTATATTCTGGTGCCTAATGTTTTGCCACGGCGTCAAAAGTATTGGCACGGAGTCAAAAGTTTTGCTACGGCGTCAAAAGTATTGGCACGGAGTCAAAAGTTTATATTCTGGTGCCTAATGTTTTGACACGGCGTCAAAAGTTTATATTCTGGTGCCTAATGTTTTGACACGGCGTCAAAAGTTTTGACACGGCGTCAAAAGTTTTGACACGGCGTCAAAAGTTTATATTCTGGTGCCTAATGTTTTGCCACGGCGTCAAAAGTATCGGCACGGAGTCAAAAGTTTTGCCACGGCGTCAAAAGTATTGGCACGGAGTCAAAAGTTTTGCCACGGCGTCAAAAGTATTGGCACGGAGTCAAAAGTTTTGCCACGGCGTCAAAAGTTTTGCCACGGCGTCAAAAGTTTTGCCACGGAGTCAAAAGTTTATATTCTGGTGCCTAATGTTTTGACACGGCGTCAAAAGTTTATATTCTGGTGCCTAATGTTTTGACACGGCGTCAAAAGTTTTGCCACGGCGTCAAAAGTTTTGACACGGCGTCAAAAGTTTATATTCTGGTGCCTAATGTTTTGACACGGAGTCAAAAGTTTTGCTACGGCGTCAAAAGTATTGGCACGGAGTCAAAAGTTTATATTCTGGTGCCTAATGTTTTGACACGGCGTCAAAAGTTTATATTCTGGTGCCTAATGTTTTGACACGGCGTCAAAAGTTTTGCCACGGCGTCAAAAGTTTTGACACGGCGTCAAAAGTTTATATTCTGGTGCCTAATGTTTTGACACGGAGTCAAAAGTTTTGCCACGGCGTCAAAATTTTTGACACGGCGTCAAAAGTTTATATTCTGGTGCCTAATGTTTTGACACGGAGTCAAAAGTTTTGCTACGGCGTCAAAAGTATTGGCACGGAGTCAAAAGTTTATATTCTGGTGCCTAATGTTTTGACACGGCGTCAAAAGTTTATATTCTGGTGCCTAATGTTTTGACACGGCGTCAAAAGTTTTGCCACGGCGTCAAAAGTTTTGACACGGCGTCAAAAGTTTTGACACGGCGTCAAATGTTTTGCCACGGCGTCAAAAGTTTATATTCTGGTGCCTAATGTTTTGACACGGCGTCAAAAGTTTATATTCTGGTGCCTAATGTTTTGACACGGCGTCAAAAGTTTTGCCACGGCGTCAAAAGTTTTGACACGGCGTCAAAAGTTTATATTCTGGTGCCTAATGTTTTGACACGGCGTCAAAAGTTTTGACACGGCGTCAAAAGTTTCGACACGGCGTCAAAAGTTTATATTCTGGTGCCTAATGTTTTGACACGGCGTCAAAAGTTTTGCCACGGCGTCAAAAGTATTGGCACGGAGTCAAAAGTTTTGCCACGGCGTCAAAAGTTTATATTCTGGTGCCTAATGTTTTGACACGGCGTCAAAAGTTTTGCCACGGCGTCAAAAGTTTTGACACGGCGTCAAATGTTTTGCCACGGCGTCAAAAGTTTATATTCTGGTGCCTAATGTTTTGACACGGCGTCAAAAGTTTTGCCACGGCGTCAAAAGTTTTGACACGGCGTCAAATGTTTTGCCACGGCGTCAAAAGTTTATATTCTGGTGCCTAATGTTTTGACACGGCGTCAAAAGTTTATATTCTGGTGCCTAATGTTTTGACACGGCGTCAAAAGTTTATATTCTGGTGCCTAATGTTTTGCCACGGCGTCAAAAGTTTTGACACGGCGTCAAAAGTTTATATTCTGGTGCCTAATGTTTTGACACGGCGTCAAAAGTATTGGCACGGAGTCAAAAGTTTTGCTACGGCGTCAAAAGTATTGGCACGGAGTCAAAAGTTTATATTCTGGTGCCTAATGTTTTGACACGGCGTCAAAAGTATTGGCACGGAGTCAAAAGTTTTGCTACGGCGTCAAAAGTATTGGCACGGAGTCAAAAGTTTATATTCTGGTGCCTAATGTTTTGACACGGCGTCAAAAGTATTGGCACGGAGTCAAAAGTTTTGCTACGGCGTCAAAAGTATTGGCACGGAGTCAAAAGTTTATATTCTGGTGCCTAATGTTTTGACACGGCGTCAAAAGTTTATATTCTGGTGCCTAATGTTTTGACACGGCGTCAAAAGTTTTGACACGGCGTCAAAAGTTTTGACACGGCGTCAAAAGTTTTGCCACGGCGTCAAAAGTTTTGACACGGCGTCAAAAGTTTATATTCTGGTGCCTAATGTTTTGACACGGCGTCAAAAGTATTGGCACGGAGTCAAAAGTTTTGACACGGCGTCAAAAGTTTATATTCTGGTGCCTAATGTTTTGACACGGCGTCAAAAGTTTTGACACGGCGTCAAAAGTTTCGACACGGCGTCAAAAGTTTATATTCTGGTGCCTAATGTTTTGACACGGCGTCAAAAGTTTTGCCACGGCGTCAAAAGTATTGGCACGGAGTCAAAAGTTTTGCCACGGCGTCAAAAGTTTATATTCTGGTGCCTAATGTTTTGACACGGCGTCAAAAGTTTTGCCACGGCGTCAAAAGTTTTGACACGGCGTCAAATGTTTTGCCACGGCGTCAAAAGTTTATATTCTGGTGCCTAATGTTTTGACACGGCGTCAAAAGTTTTGCCACGGCGTCAAAAGTTTTGACACGGCGTCAAATGTTTTGCCACGGCGTCAAAAGTTTATATTCTGGTGCCTAATGTTTTGACACGGCGTCAAAAGTTTATATTCTGGTGCCTAATGTTTTGACACGGCGTCAAAAGTTTATATTCTGGTGCCTAATGTTTTGCCACGGCGTCAAAAGTTTTGACACGGCGTCAAAAGTTTATATTCTGGTGCCTAATGTTTTGACACGGCGTCAAAAGTATTGGCACGGAGTCAAAAGTTTTGCTACGGCGTCAAAAGTATTGGCACGGAGTCAAAAGTTTATATTCTGGTGCCTAATGTTTTGACACGGCGTCAAAAGTTTATATTCTGGTGCCTAATGTTTTGACACGGCGTCAAAAGTTTTGCCACGGCGTCAAAAGTTTTGACACGGCGTCAAAAGTTTATATTCTGGTGCCTAATGTTTTGACACGGCGTCAAAAGTTTTGCCACGGCGTCAAAAGTTTTGACACGGCGTCAAAAGTTTATATTCTGGTGCCTAATGTTTTGACACGGAGTCAAAAGTTTTGCTACGGCGTCAAAAGTATTGGCACGGAGTCAAAAGTTTATATTCTGGTGCCTAATGTTTTGACACGGCGTCAAAAGTTTATATTCTGGTGCCTAATGTTTTGACACGGCGTCAAAAGTTTTGCCACGGCGTCAAAAGTTTTGACACGGCGTCAAATGTTTTGCCACGGCGTCAAAAGTTTATATTCTGGTGCCTAATGTTTTGACACGGCGTCAAAAGTTTTGCCACGGCGTCAAAAGTTTTGACACGGCGTCAAATGTTTTGCCACGGCGTCAAAAGTTTATATTCTGGTGCCTAATGTTTTGACACGGCGTCAAAAGTTTATATTCTGGTGCCTAATGTTTTGACACGGCGTCAAAAGTTTTGCCACGGCGTCAAAAGTTTTGACACGGCGTCAAAAGTTTATATTCTGGTGCCTAATGTTTTGACACGGCGTCAAAAGTATTGGCACGGAGTCAAAAGTTTTGCTACGGCGTCAAAAGTATTGGCACGGAGTCAAAAGTTTATATTCTGGTGCCTAATGTTTTGACACGGCGTCAAAAGTATTGGCACGGAGTCAAAAGTTTTGCTACGGCGTCAAAAGTATTGGCACGGAGTCAAAAGTTTATATTCTGGTGCCTAATGTTTTGACACGGCGTCAAAAGTATTGGCACGGAGTCAAAAGTTTTGCTACGGCGTCAAAAGTATTGGCACGGAGTCAAAAGTTTATATTCTGGTGCCTAATGTTTTGACACGGCGTCAAAAGTTTATATTCTGGTGCCTAATGTTTTGACACGGCGTCAAAAGTTTATATTCTGGTGCCTAATGTTTTGACACGGCGTCAAAAGTTTTGACACGGCGTCAAAAGTTTTGACACGGCGTCAAAAGTTTTGCCACGGCGTCAAAAGTTTTGACACGGCGTCAAAAGTTTATATTCTGGTGCCTAATGTTTTGACACGGCGTCAAAAGTATTGGCACGGAGTCAAAAGTTTTGCTACGGCGTCAAAAGTATTGGCACGGAGTCAAAAGTTTATATTCTGGTGCCTAATGTTTTGACACGGCGTCAAAAGTTTATATTCTGGTGCCTAATGTTTTGACACGGCGTCAAAAGTTTTGACACGGCGTCAAAAGTTTTGACACGGCGTCAAAAGTTTATATTCTGGTGCCTAATGTTTTGCCACGGCGTCAAAAGTATCGGCACGGAGTCAAAAGTTTTGCCACGGCGTCAAAAGTATTGGCACGGAGTCAAAAGTTTTGCCACGGCGTCAAAAGTATTGGCACGGAGTCAAAAGTTTTGCCACGGCGTCAAAAGTTTTGCCACGGCGTCAAAAGTTTTGCCACGGAGTCAAAAGTTTATATTCTGGTGCCTAATGTTTTGACACGGCGTCAAAAGTTTATATTCTGGTGCCTAATGTTTTGACACGGCGTCAAAAGTTTTGCCACGGCGTCAAAAGTTTTGACACGGCGTCAAAAGTTTATATTCTGGTGCCTAATGTTTTGACACGGAGTCAAAAGTTTTGCTACGGCGTCAAAAGTATTGGCACGGAGTCAAAAGTTTATATTCTGGTGCCTAATGTTTTGACACGGCGTCAAAAGTTTATATTCTGGTGCCTAATGTTTTGACACGGCGTCAAAAGTTTTGCCACGGCGTCAAAAGTTTTGACACGGCGTCAAAAGTTTATATTCTGGTGCCTAATGTTTTGACACGGAGTCAAAAGTTTTGCCACGGCGTCAAAAGTTTTGACACGGCGTCAAAAGTTTATATTCTGGTGCCTAATGTTTTGACACGGAGTCAAAAGTTTTGCTACGGCGTCAAAAGTATTGGCACGGAGTCAAAAGTTTATATTCTGGTGCCTAATGTTTTGACACGGCGTCAAAAGTTTATATTCTGGTGCCTAATGTTTTGACACGGCGTCAAAAGTTTTGCCACGGCGTCAAAAGTTTTGACACGGCGTCAAAAGTTTTGACACGGCGTCAAATGTTTTGCCACGGCGTCAAAAGTTTATATTCTGGTGCCTAATGTTTTGACACGGCGTCAAAAGTTTATATTCTGGTGCCTAATGTTTTGACACGGCGTCAAAAGTTTTGCCACGGCGTCAAAAGTTTTGACACGGCGTCAAAAGTTTATATTCTGGTGCCTAATGTTTTGACACGGCGTCAAAAGTTTTGACACGGCGTCAAAAGTTTCGACACGGCGTCAAAAGTTTATATTCTGGTGCCTAATGTTTTGACACGGCGTCAAAAGTTTTGCCACGGCGTCAAAAGTATTGGCACGGAGTCAAAAGTTTTGCCACGGCGTCAAAAGTTTATATTCTGGTGCCTAATGTTTTGACACGGCGTCAAAAGTTTTGCCACGGCGTCAAAAGTTTTGACACGGCGTCAAATGTTTTGCCACGGCGTCAAAAGTTTATATTCTGGTGCCTAATGTTTTGACACGGCGTCAAAAGTTTTGCCACGGCGTCAAAAGTTTTGACACGGCGTCAAATGTTTTGCCACGGCGTCAAAAGTTTATATTCTGGTGCCTAATGTTTTGACACGGCGTCAAAAGTTTATATTCTGGTGCCTAATGTTTTGACACGGCGTCAAAAGTTTATATTCTGGTGCCTAATGTTTTGCCACGGCGTCAAAAGTTTTGACACGGCGTCAAAAGTTTATATTCTGGTGCCTAATGTTTTGACACGGCGTCAAAAGTATTGGCACGGAGTCAAAAGTTTTGCTACGGCGTCAAAAGTATTGGCACGGAGTCAAAAGTTTATATTCTGGTGCCTAATGTTTTGACACGGCGTCAAAAGTTTATATTCTGGTGCCTAATGTTTTGACACGGCGTCAAAAGTTTTGCCACGGCGTCAAAAGTTTTGACACGGCGTCAAAAGTTTATATTCTGGTGCCTAATGTTTTGCCACGGCGTCAAAAGTATTGGCACGGAGTCAAAAGTTTTGCCACGGCGTCAAAAGTATTGGCACGGAGTCAAAAGTTTATATTCTGGTGCCTAATGTTTTGACACGGCGTCAAAAGTTTATATTCTGGTGCCTAATGTTTTGCCACGGCGTCAAAAGTTTTGACACGGCGTCAAAAGTTTATATTCTGGTGCCTAATGTTTTGACACGGCGTCAAAAGTATTGGCACGGAGTCAAAAGTTTTGCTACGGCGTCAAAAGTATTGACACGGAGTCAAAAGTTTATATTCTGGTGCCTAATGTTTTGACACGGCGTCAAAAGTTTATATTCTGGTGCCTAATGTTTTGACACGGCGTCAAAAGTTTTGACACGGCGTCAAAAGTTTTGACACGGCGTCAAAAGTTTTGCCACGGCGTCAAAAGTTTTGACACGGCGTCAAAAGTTTATATTCTGGTGCCTAATGTTTTGACACGGCGTCAAAAGTATTGGCACGGAGTCAAAAGTTTTGCTACGGCGTCAAAAGTATTGGCACGGAGTCAAAAGTTTATATTCTGGTGCCTAATGTTTTGACACGGCGTCAAAAGTTTATATTCTGGTGCCTAATGTTTTGACACGGCGTCAAAAGTTTTGCCACGGCGTCAAAAGTTTTGACACGGCGTCAAAAGTTTATATTCTGGTGCCTAATGTTTTGCCACGGCGTCAAAAGTATTGGCACGGAGTCAAAAGTTTTGCTACGGCGTCAAAAGTATTGGCACGGAGTCAAAAGTTTATATTCTGGTGCCTAATGTTTTGACACGGCGTCAAAAGTTTATATTCTGGTGCCTAATGTTTTGACACGGCGTCAAAAGTTTTGACACGGCGTCAAAAGTTTTGACACGGCGTCAAAAGTTTATATTCTGGTGCCTAATGTTTTGCCACGGCGTCAAAAGTATCGGCACGGAGTCAAAAGTTTTGCCACGGCGTCAAAAGTATTGGCACGGAGTCAAAAGTTTTGCCACGGCGTCAAAAGTATTGGCACGGAGTCAAAAGTTTTGCCACGGCGTCAAAAGTTTTGCCACGGCGTCAAAAGTTTTGCCACGGAGTCAAAAGTTTATATTCTGGTGCCTAATGTTTTGACACGGCGTCAAAAGTTTATATTCTGGTGCCTAATGTTTTGACACGGCGTCAAAAGTTTTGCCACGGCGTCAAAAGTTTTGACACGGCGTCAAAAGTTTATATTCTGGTGCCTAATGTTTTGACACGGAGTCAAAAGTTTTGCCACGGCGTCAAAAGTTTATATTCTGGTGCCTAATGTTTTGACACGGAGTCAAAAGTTTTGCTACGGCGTCAAAAGTATTGGCACGGAGTCAAAAGTTTATATTCTGGTGCCTAATGTTTTGACACGGCGTCAAAAGTTTATATTCTGGTGCCTAATGTTTTGACACGGCGTCAAAAGTTTTGCCACGGCGTCAAAAGTTTTGACACGGCGTCAAAAGTTTATATTCTGGTGCCTAATGTTTTGACACGGCGTCAAAAGTTTTGACACGGCGTCAAAAGTTTCGACACGGCGTCAAAAGTTTATATTCTGGTGCCTAATGTTTTGACACGGCGTCAAAAGTTTTGCCACGGCGTCAAAAGTATTGGCACGGAGTCAAAAGTTTTGCCACGGCGTCAAAAGTTTATATTCTGGTGCCTAATGTTTTGACACGGCGTCAAAAGTTTTGCCACGGCGTCAAAAGTTTTGACACGGCGTCAAATGTTTTGCCACGGCGTCAAAAGTTTATATTCTGGTGCCTAATGTTTTGACACGGCGTCAAAAGTTTTGCCACGGCGTCAAAAGTTTTGACACGGCGTCAAATGTTTTGCCACGGCGTCAAAAGTTTATATTCTGGTGCCTAATGTTTTGACACGGCGTCAAAAGTTTATATTCTGGTGCCTAATGTTTTGACACGGCGTCAAAAGTTTATATTCTGGTGCCTAATGTTTTGCCACGGCGTCAAAAGTTTTGACACGGCGTCAAAAGTTTATATTCTGGTGCCTAATGTTTTGACACGGCGTCAAAAGTATTGGCACGGAGTCAAAAGTTTTGCTACGGCGTCAAAAGTATTGGCACGGAGTCAAAAGTTTATATTCTGGTGCCTAATGTTTTGACACGGCGTCAAAAGTTTATATTCTGGTGCCTAATGTTTTGACACGGCGTCAAAAGTTTTGACACGGCGTCAAAAGTTTTGACACGGCGTCAAAAGTTTTGCCACGGCGTCAAAAGTTTTGACACGGCGTCAAAAGTTTATATTCTGGTGCCTAATGTTTTGACACGGCGTCAAAAGTATTGGCACGGAGTCAAAAGTTTTGCTACGGCGTCAAAAGTATTGGCACGGAGTCAAAAGTTTATATTCTGGTGCCTAATGTTTTGACACGGCGTCAAAAGTTTATATTCTGGTGCCTAATGTTTTGACACGGCGTCAAAAGTTTTGCCACGGCGTCAAAAGTTTTGACACGGCGTCAAAAGTTTATATTCTGGTGCCTAATGTTTTGCCACGGCGTCAAAAGTATTGGCACGGAGTCAAAAGTTTTGCTACGGCGTCAAAAGTATTGGCACGGAGTCAAAAGTTTATATTCTGGTGCCTAATGTTTTGACACGGCGTCAAAAGTTTATATTCTGGTGCCTAATGTTTTGACACGGCGTCAAAAGTTTTGACACGGCGTCAAAAGTTTTGACACGGCGTCAAAAGTTTATATTCTGGTGCCTAATGTTTTGCCACGGCGTCAAAAGTATCGGCACGGAGTCAAAAGTTTTGCCACGGCGTCAAAAGTATTGGCACGGAGTCAAAAGTTTTGCCACGGCGTCAAAAGTATTGGCACGGAGTCAAAAGTTTTGCCACGGCGTCAAAAGTTTTGCCACGGCGTCAAAAGTTTTGCCACGGAGTCAAAAGTTTATATTCTGGTGCCTAATGTTTTGACACGGCGTCAAAAGTTTATATTCTGGTGCCTAATGTTTTGACACGGCGTCAAAAGTTTTGCCACGGCGTCAAAAGTTTTGACACGGCGTCAAAAGTTTATATTCTGGTGCCTAATGTTTTGACACGGAGTCAAAAGTTTTGCCACGGCGTCAAAAGTTTATATTCTGGTGCCTAATGTTTTGACACGGAGTCAAAAGTTTTGCTACGGCGTCAAAAGTATTGGCACGGAGTCAAAAGTTTATATTCTGGTGCCTAATGTTTTGACACGGCGTCAAAAGTTTATATTCTGGTGCCTAATGTTTTGACACGGCGTCAAAAGTTTTGCCACGGCGTCAAAAGTTTTGACACGGCGTCAAAAGTTTATATTCTGGTGCCTAATGTTTTGACACGGAGTCAAAAGTTTTGCTACGGCGTCAAAAGTATTGGCACGGAGTCAAAAGTTTATATTCTGGTGCCTAATGTTTTGACACGGCGTCAAAAGTTTATATTCTGGTGCCTAATGTTTTGACACGGCGTCAAAAGTTTTGCCACGGCGTCAAAAGTTTTGACACGGCGTCAAAAGTTTTGACACGGCGTCAAATGTTTTGCCACGGCGTCAAAAGTTTATATTCTGGTGCCTAATGTTTTGACACGGCGTCAAAAGTTTTGCCACGGCGTCAAAAGTTTTGACACGGCGTCAAAAGTTTATATTCTGGTGCCTAATGTTTTGACACGGCGTCAAAAGTTTTGACACGGCGTCAAAAGTTTCGACACGGCGTCAAAAGTTTATATTCTGGTGCCTAATGTTTTGACACGGCGTCAAAAGTTTTGCCACGGCGTCAAAAGTATTGGCACGGAGTCAAAAGTTTTGCCACGGCGTCAAAAGTTTTGAGACGGCGTCAAAAGTATTGGCACGGAGTCAAAAGTTTTGCCACGGCGTCAAAAGTTTTGCTACGGCGTCAAAAGTATTGGCACGGAGTCAAAAGTTTATATTCTGGTGCCTAATGTTTTGACACGGCGTCAAAAGTTTATATTCTGGTGCCTAATGTTTTGACACGGCGTCAAAAGTTTATATTCTGGTGCCTAATGTTTTGACACGGCGTCAAAAGTTTTGGCACGGCGTCAAAAGTTTTGCCACGGCGCCAAAAGTTTTGCCACGGCGTCAAAAGTTTTGCCACGGAGTCAAAAGTTTATATTCTGGTGCCTAATGTTTTGACACGGCGTCAAAAGTTTATATTCTGGTGCCTAATGTTTTGACACGGCGTCAAAAGTTTTGGCACGGCGTCAAAAGTTTTGCCACGGCGCCAAAAGTTTTGCCACGGCGTCAAAAGTTTTGCCACGGCGCCAAAAGTTTTGACACGGCGTCAAAAGTTTTGACACGGCGTCAAAAGTATTACCACGGCGTCAAAAGTTTTGCCACGGAGTCAAAAGTTTATATTCTGGTGCCTAATGTTTTGACACGGCGTCAAAAGTTTATATTCTGGTGCCTAATGTTTTGACACGGCGTCAAAAGTTTTGGCACGGCGTCAAAAGTTTTGCCACGGCGCCAAAAGTTTTGCCACGGCGTCAAAAGTATTGGCACGGAGTCAAAAGTTTTGCCACGGCGTCAAAAGTTTTGCCACGGCGTCAAAAGTATTGGCACGGAGTCAAAAGTTTTGCTACGGCGTCAAAAGTATTGGCACGGAGTCAAAAGTTTATATTCTGGTGCCTAATGTTTTGACACGGCGTCAAAAGTTTATATTCTGGTGCCTAATGTTTTGACACGGCGTCAAAAGTTTTGACACGGCGTCAAAAGTATTACCACGGCGTCAAAAGTTTTGACACGGCGTCAAAAGTTTTGACACGGCGTCAAAAGTTTTGACGCGGCGTCAAAAGTTTATATTCTGGTGCCTAATGTTTTGCCACGGCGTCAAAAGTATTGGCACGGAGTCAAAAGTTTTGCCACGGCGTCAAAAGTTTTGCCACGGCGTCAAAAGTATTGGCACGGAGTCAAAAGTTTTGCCACGGCGTCAAAAGTTTTGCCACGGCGTCAAAAGTTTTGCCACGGAGTCAAAAGTTTATATTCTGGTGCCTAATGTTTTGACACGGCGTCAAAAGTTTTGCCACGGCGTCAAAAGTTTTGACACGGCGTCAAAAGTTTATATTCTGGTGCCTAATGTTTTGACACGGAGTCAAAAGTTTTGACACGGCGTCAAAAGTTTATATTCTGGTGCCTAATGTTTTGACACGGCGTCAAAAGTTTTGCCACGGCGTCAAAAGTTTTGACACGGCGTCAAAAGTTTATATTCTGGTGCCTAATGTTTTGACACGGAGTCAAAAGTTTTGCTACGGCGTCAAAAGTATTGGCACGGAGTCAAAAGTTTATATTCTGGTGCCTAATGTTTTGACACGGCGTCAAAAGTTTATATTCTGGTGCCTAATGTTTTGACACGGCGTCAAAAGTTTTGCCACGGCGTCAAAAGTTTTGACACGGCGTCAAAAGTTTATATTCTGGTGCCTAATGTTTTGACACGGAGTCAAAAGTTTTGACACGGCGTCAAAAGTTTATATTCTGGTGCCTAATGTTTTGACACGGCGTCAAAAGTTTTGCCACGGCGTCAAAAGTTTTGACACGGCGTCAAAAGTTTATATTCTGGTGCCTAATGTTTTGACACGGAGTCAAAAGTTTTGCTACGGCGTCAAAAGTATTGGCACGGAGTCAAAAGTTTATATTCTGGTGCCTAATGTTTTGACACGGCGTCAAAAGTTTATATTCTGGTGCCTAATGTTTTGACACGGCGTCAAAAGTTTTGCCACGGCGTCAAAAGTTTTGACACGGCGTCTAAAGTTTTGGCACGGCGTCAAAAGTTTTGACACGGCGTCAAATGTTTTGCCACGGCGTCAAAAGTTTATATTCTGGTGCCTAATGTTTTGGCACGGAGTCAAATTTTTTGACACGGCGTCAAAAGTATTGGCACGGAGTCAAAAGTTTATATTCTGGTGCCTAATGTTTTGACACGGCGTCAAAAGTTTATATTCTGGTGCCTAATGTTTTGACACGGCGTCAAAAGTTTTGCCACGGCGTCAAAAGTTTTGACACGGCGTCAAAAGTTTATATTCTGGTGCCTAATGTTTTGACACGGAGTCAAAAGTTTTGCTACGGCGTCAAAAGTATTGGCACGGAGTCAAAAGTTTATATTCTGGTGCCTAATGTTTTGACACGGCGTCAAAAGTTTTGCCACGGCGTCAAAAGTTTTGACACGGCGTCTAAAGTTTTGGCACGGCGTCAAAAGTTTTGACACGGCGTCAAATGTTTTGACACGGCGTCAAAAGTTTTGACACGGCGTCAAAAGTTTTGGCACGGCGTCAAAAGTTTTGCCACGGAGTCAAAAGTTTTGACACGGCGTCAAATGTTTTGGCACGGCGTCAAAAGTTTTGGCACGGCGTCAAATGTTTTGGCACGGCGTCAAAAGTTTATATTCTGGTGCCTAATGTTTTGACACGGCGTCAAATGTTTTGACACGGCGTCAAATGTTTTGGCACGGCGTCAAAAGTTTTGACACGGCGTCAAAAGTTTTGCCACGGAGTCAAAAGTTTTGACACGGCGTCAAATGTTTTGGCACGGCGTCAAAAGTTTTGACACGGCGTCAAAAGTTTTGACACGGCGTCAAAAGTTTCGGCACGGCGTCAAAAGTTTATATTCTGGTGCCTAATGTTTTGACACGGCGTCAAATGTTTTGACACGGCGTCAAAAGTTTTGACGCGGCGTCAAAAGTTTTGGCACGGCGTCAAATGTTTTGCCACGGCGTCAAAAGTTTTGACACGGCGTCAAAAGTTTTGACGCGGCGTCAAAAGTTTTGGCACGGCGTCAAATGTTTTGGCACGGCGTCAAAAGTTTATATTCTGGTGCCTAATGTTTTGACACGGCGTCAAAAGTTTTGACACGGCGTCAAAAGTTTATATTCTGGTGCCTAATGTTTTGACACGGCGTCAAATGTTTTGGCACGGCGTCAAAAGTTTATATTCTGGTGCCTAATGTTTTGACACGGCGTCAAAAGTTTTGACACGGCGTCAAAAGTTTATATTCTGGTGCCTAATGTTTTGACATGGCGTCAAATGTTTTGGCACGGCGTCAAAAGTTTATATTCTGGTGCCTAATGTTTTGACACGGCGTCAAATGTTTTGACACGGCGTCAAAAGTTTATATTCTGGTGCCTAATGTTTTGACATGGCGTCAAAAGTTTTGACACGGCGTCAAAAGTTTATATTCTGGTGCCTAATGTTTTGACACGGCGTCAAATGTTTTGGCACGGCGTCAAAAGTTTATATTCTGGTGCCTAATGTTTTGACACGGCGTCAAAAGTTTTGACACGGCGTCAAATGTTTTGACATGGCGTCAAAAGTTTTGGCACGGCGTCAAAAGTTTTGGCACGGCGTCAAAAGTTTTGGCACGGCGTCAAAAGTTTTGGCACGGCGTCAAAAGTTTTGGCACGGCGTCAAAAGTTTTGCCACGGCGTCAAATGTTTTGACACGGCGTCAAAAGTTTTGGCACGGCGTCAAAAGTTTTGCCACGGCGTCAAATGTTTTGGCACGGCGTCAAAAGTTTTGGCACGGCGTCAAATGTTTTGGCACGGCGTCAAAAGTTTTGACGCGGCGTCAAAAGTTTTGGCACGGCGTCAAAAATTTTGACACGGCGTCAAAAGTTTTGACACGGCGTCAAAAGATTTGAAGCGGCGTCAAAAGTTTTGACGCGGCGTCAAAAGTTTTGGCACGGCGTCAAAAGTTTTGACACGGCGTCAAAAGTTTTGACACGGCGTCAAAAGTTTTGACACGGCGTCAAAAGTTTTGGCACGGCGTCAAAAGTTTATATTCTGGTGCCTAATGTTTTGACACGGCGTCAAAAGTTTTGACACGGCGTCAAAAGTTTATATTCTGGTGCCTAATGTTTTGACACGGCGTCAAAAGTTTTGACACGGCGTCAAAAGTTTTGACACGGCGTCAAAAGTATTGCCACGGCGTCAAAAGTATTGGCACGGAGTCAAAAGTTTTGCCACGGCGTCAAAAGTTTTGCCACGGCGTCAAAAGTATTGGCACGGAGTCAAAAGTTTTGCCACGGCGTCAAAAGTTTTGCTACGGCGTCAAAAGTATTGGCACGGCGTCAAAAGTTTATATTCTGGTGCCTAATGTTTTGACACGGCGTCTAAAGTTTTAACACGGCGTCAAATGTTTTGCCACGGCGTCAAAAGTTTTGCCACGGAGTCAAAAGTTTATATTCTGGTGCCTAATGTTTTGCCACGGCGTCAAAAGTTTTGGCACGGCGTCAAAAGTTTATATTCTGGTGCCTAATGTTTTGACACGGCGTCAAAAGTTTTGACACGGCGTCAAAAGTTTTGGCACGGCGTCAAAAGTTTATATTCTGGTGCCTAATGTTTTGACACGGCGTCAAATGTTTTGACACGGCGTCAAAAGTTTTGCCACGGCGTCAAAAGTTTTGGCACGGCGTCAAAAGTTTTGGCACGGCGTCAAAAGTTTTGGCACGGCGTCAAAAGTTTTGACACGGCGTCAAAAGTTTTGACACGGCGTCAAAAGTTTATATTCTGGTGCCTAATGTTTTGACACGGCGTCAAATGTTTTGACACGGCGTCAAAAGTTTTGGCACGGCGTCAAAAGTTTATATTCTGGTGCCTAATGTTTTGACACGGCGTCAAATGTTTTGACACGGCGTCAAAAGTTTTGACACGGCGTCAAAAGTTTATATTCTGGTGCCTAATGTTTTGACACGGCGTCAAATGTTTTGACACGGCGTCAAAAGTTTTGGCACGGCGTCAAAAGTTTATATTCTGGTGCCTAATGTTTTGACACGGCGTCAAAAGTTTTGACACGGCGTCAAAAGTTTTGACACGGCGTCAAAAGTATTGCCACGGCGTCAAAAGTATTGGCACGGAGTCAAAAGTTTTGCCACGGCGTCAAAAGTATTGGCACGGAGTCAAAAGTTTTGGCACGGCGTCAAAAGTTTATATTCTGGTGCCTAATGTTTTGACACGGCGTCAAAAGTTTTGACACGGCGTCAAAAGTTTATATTCTGGTGCCTAATGTTTTGACACGGCGTCAAAAGTTTTGACACGGCGTCAAAAGTATTGCCACGGCGTCAAAAGTTTTGCCACGGCGTCAAAAGTATTGGCACGGAGTCAAAAGTTTTGCCACGGCGTCAAAAGTATTGGCACGGCGTCAAAAGTTTATATTCTGGTGCCTAATGTTTTGACACGGCGTCAAAAGTTTTGACACGGCGTCAAAAGTTTATATTCTGGTGCCTTATGTTTTGCCACGGCGTCAAAAGTTTTGACACGGCGTCAAAAGTTTATATTCTGGTGCCTAATGTTTTGACACGGCGTCTAAAGTTTTAACACGGCGTCAAAAGTTTATATTCTGGTGCCTAATGTTTTGACACGGCGTCAAAAGTTTTGACACGGCGTCAAAAGTTTATATTCTGGTGCCTAATGTTTTGACACGGCGTCTAAAGTTTTAACACGGCGTCAAAAGTTTATATTCTGGTGCCTAATGTTTTGCCACGGCGTCAAAAGTTTTGACACGGCGTCAAAAGTTTATATTCTGGTGCCTAATGTTTTGACACGGCGTCAAAAGTTTTGACACGGCGTCAAAAGTTTATATTCTGGTGCCTAATGTTTTGACACGGCGTCAAAAGTTTTGACACGGCGTCAAAAGTTTATATTCTGGTGCCTAATGTTTTGACACGGCGTCTAAAGTTTTAACACGGAGTCAAAAGTTTATATTCTGGTGCCTAATGTTTTGCCACGGCGTCAAAAGTTTTGCCACGGAGTCAAAAGTTTATATTCTGGTGCCTAATGTTTTGCCACGGCGTCAAAAGTTTTGGCACGGCGTCAAAAGTTTATATTCTGGTGCCTAATGTTTTGACACGGCGTCAAAAGTTTATATTCTGGTGCCTAATGTTTTGACACGGCGTCAAAAGTTTTGACACGGCGTCAAAAGTTTTGACACGGCGTCAAAAGTATTGGCACGGAGTCAAAAGTTTTGCCACGGCGTCAAAAGTATTGGCACGGAGTCAAAAGTTTTGGCACGGCGTCAAAAGTTTATATTCTGGTGCCTAATGTTTTGACACGGCGTCAAAAGTTTTGACACGGCGTCAAAAGTTTTGACACGGCGTCAAAAGTTTATATTCTGGTGCCTAATGTTTTGACACGGCGTCAAAAGTTTTGACACGGCGTCAAAAGTATTGCCACGGCGTCAAAAGTTTTGCCACGGCGTCAAAAGTATTGGCACGGCGTCAAAAGTTTATATTCTGGTGCCTAATGTTTTGACACGGCGTCAAAAGTTTTGACACGGCGTCAAAAGTTTATATTCTGGTGCCTAATGTTTTGACACGGCGTCAAAAGTTTTGACACGGCGTCAAAAGTATTGCCACGGCGTCAAAAGTTTTGCCACGGCGTCAAAAGTATTGGCACGGAGTCAAAAGTTTTGCCACGGCGTCAAAAGTTTTGCTACGGCGTCAAAAGTATTGGCACGGCGTCAAAAGTTTTGCTACGGCGTCAAAAGTATTGGCACGGAGTCAAAAGTTTTGCCACGGCGTCAAAAGTATTGGCACGGAGTCAAAAGTTTTGCCACGGCGTCAAAAGTTTTGCTACGGCGTCAAAAGTATTGGCACGGCGTCAAAAGTTTATATTCTGGTGCCTTATGTTTTGCCACGGCGTCAAAAGTTTATATTCTGGTGCCTAATGTTTTGACACGGCGTCAAAAGTTTTGACACGGCGTCAAAAGTATTGCCACGGCGTCAAAAGTTTTGCCACGGCGTCAAAAGTATTGGCACGGAGTCAAAAGTTTTGCCACGGCGTCAAAAGTTTTGCTACGGCGTCAAAAGTATTGGCACGGCGTCAAAAGTTTATATTCTGGTGCCTTATGTTTTGCCACGGCGTCAAAAGTTTATATTCTGGTGCCTAATGTTTTGACACGGCGTCTAAAGTTTTAACACGGCGTCAAATGTTTTGCCACGGCGTCAAAAGTTTTGCCACGGAGTCAAAAGTTTATATTCTGATGCCTAATGTTTTGCCACGGCGTCAAAAGTTTTGGCACGGCGTCAAAAGTTTATATTCTAGTGCCTAATGTTTTGACACGGCGTCAAAAGTTTTGACACGGCGTCAAAAGTTTATATTCTGGTGCCTAATGTTTTGACACGGCGTCAAAAGTTTTGACACGGCGTCAAAAGTTTATATTCTGGTGCCTAATGTTTTGACACGGCGTCAAATGTTTTGACACGGCGTCAAATGTTTTGACACGGCGTCAAAAGTTTTGGCACGGCGTCAAAAGTTTATATTCTGGTGCCTAATGTTTTGACACGGCGTCAAATGTTTTGACACGGCGTCAAAAGTTTTTGCACGGCGTCAAAAGTTTTGCCACGGCGTCAAAAGTTTATATTCTGGTGCCTAATGTTTTGACACGGCGTCAAAAGTTTTGACACGGCGTCAAAAGTTTATATTCTGGTGCCTAATGTTTTGACACGGCGTCAAAAGTTTTGCCACGGCGTCAAAAGTATTGGCACGGAGTCAAAAGTTTTGCCACGGCGTCAAAAGTTTTGAGACGGCGTCAAAAGTATTGGCACGGAGTCAAAAGTTTATATTCTGGTGCCTAATGTTTTGACACGGCGTCAAAAGTTTATATTCTGGTGCCTAATGTTTTGACACGGCGTCAAAAGTTTTGGCACGGCGTCAAAAGTTTTGCCACGGCGTCAAAAGTTTTGCCACGGAGTCAAAAGTTTATATTCTGGTGCCTAATGTTTTGACACGGCGTCAAAAGTTTATATTCTGGTGCCTAATGTTTTGACACGGCGTCAAAAGTTTATATTCTGGTGCCTAATGTTTTGACACGGCGTCAAAAGTTTTGACACGGCGTCAAAAGTTTATATTCTGGTGCCTAATGTTTTGACACGGCGTCAAAAGTTTTGACACGGCGTCAAAAGTTTTGACACGGCGTCAAAAGTTTATATTCTGGTGCCTAATGTTTTGACACGGAGTCAAAAGTTTTGACACGGCGTCAAAAGTATTGGCACGGAGTCAAAAGTTTATATTCTGGTGCCTAATGTTTTGACACGGCGTCAAAAGTTTTGCCACGGCGTCAAAAGTTTTGACACGGCGTCAAATGTTTTGGCACGGCGTCAAAAGTTTTGCCACGGCGCCAAAAGTTTTGCCACGGCGTCAAAAGTTTTGCCACGGCGCCAAAAGTTTTGACACGGCGTCAAAAGTTTTGACACGGCGTCAAAAGTATTACCACGGCGTCAAAAGTTTTGCCACGGAGTCAAAAGTTTATATTCTGGTGCCTAATGTTTTGACACGGCGTCAAAAGTTTTGCCACGGCGTCAAAAGTTTTGACACGGCGTCTAAAGTTTTGACACGGCGTCAAAAGTTTTGGCACGGCGTCAAAACTTTTGACACGGCGTCTAAAGTTTTGGCACGGCGTCAAAAGTTTTGACACGGCGTCAAATGTTTTGACACGGCGTCAAAAGTTTTGACACGGCGTCTAAAGTTTTGACACGGCGTCAAAAGTTTTGGCACGGCGTCAAAAGTTTTGGCACGGCGTCAAAAGTTTTGACACGGCGTCTAAAGTTTTGGCACGGCGTCAAAAGTTTTGACACGGCGTCAAAAGTTTTGACACGGCGTCTAAAGTTTTGACACGGCGTCAAAAGTTTTGCCACGGAGTCAAAAGTTTATATTCTGGTGCCTAATGTTTTGACACGGCGTCAAAAGTTTTGCCACGCCGTCAAAAGTTTTGACACGGCGTCAAAAGTTTTGACACGGCGTCAAAAGTTTTGACACGGCGTCAAAAGTTTTGGCACGGCGTCAAAAGTTTTGGCACGGCGTCAAAAGTATTGCCACGGCGTCAAATGTTTTGACACGGCGTCAAAAGTTTATATTCTGGTGCCTAATGTTTTGACACGGCGTCAAAAGTTTTGACACGGCGTCAAATGTTTTGACACGGCGTCAAAAGTTTTGACACGGCGTCTAAAGTTTTGACACGGCGTCAAAAGTTTTGGCACGGCGTCTAAAGTTTTGACACGGCGTCAAAAGTTTTGCCACGGCGTCAAAAGTTTTGACACGGCGTCAAATGTTTTGACACGGCGTCAAAAGTAATGGCACGGAGTCAAAAGTATTGCCACGGCGTCAAATGTTTTGACACGGCGTCCAAAGTTTATATTCTGGTGCCTAATGTTTTGACACGGCGTCAAAAGTTTTGGCACGGCGTCAAAAGTTTTGACACGGCGTCTAAAGTTTTGACACGGCGTCAAATGTTTTGCCACGGCGCCAAAAGTTTTGCCACGGCGTCAAAAGTTTTGGCACGGCGTCAAAAGTTTTGCCACGGCGCCAAAAGTTTTGCCACGGCGTCAAAAGTTTTGCCACGGCGTCAAATGTTTTGGCACGGCGTCAAAAGTTTTGACACGGCGTCAAATGTTTATGTTATGGTGCCTAATGTTTTGACACGGCGTCAAAAGTTTTGACACGGCGTCAAATGTTTTGACACGGCGTCAAAAGTTTATGTTATGGTGCCTAATGTTTTGACACGGCGTCAAAAGTTTTGGCACGGCGTCAAAAGTTTTGCCACGGCGTCAAAAGTTTTGACACGGCGTCAAAAGTTTTGCCACGGCGTCAAAAGTTTTGCCACGGCGTCAAATGTTTTGACACGGCGTCAAAAGTTTATATTCTGGTGCCTAATGTTTTGACACGGCGTCAAAAGTTTATATTCTGGTGCCTAATGTTTTGACACGGCGTCAAAAGTTTTGACACGGCGTCAAAAGTATTACCACGGCGTCAAAAGTTTTGACACGGCGTCAAAAGTTTTGACACGGCGTCAAAAGTTTTGACGCGGCGTCAAAAGTTTTGACGCGGCGTCAAAAGTTTATATTCTGGTGCCTAATGTTTTGCCACGGCGTCAAAAGTATTGGCACGGAGTCAAAAGTTTATATTCTGGTGCCTAATGTTTTGACACGGCGTCAAAAGTTTATATTCTGGTGCCTAATGTTTTGACACGGCGTCAAAAGTTTTGACACGGCGTCAAAAGTATTACCACGGCGTCAAAAGTTTTGACACGGCGTCAAAAGTTTTGACACGGCGTCAAAAGTTTTGACGCGGCGTCAAAAGTTTTGACGCGGCGTCAAAAGTTTATATTCTGGTGCCTAATGTTTTGCCACGGCGTCAAAAGTATTGGCACGGAGTCAAAAGTTTTGCCACGGCGTCAAAAGTTTTGCCACGGCGTCAAAAGTATTGGCACGGAGTCAAAAGTTTTGCTACGGCGTCAAAAGTATTGGCACGGAGTCAAAAGTTTATATTCTGGTGCCTAATGTTTTGACACGGCGT
Source organism: Caenorhabditis doughertyi (assembly GCA_963572265.1). Lineage (NCBI taxonomy): Eukaryota > Metazoa > Nematoda > Chromadorea > Rhabditida > Rhabditidae > Caenorhabditis > Caenorhabditis doughertyi. Next base: position 13,673,287 of record OY751554.1, read on the forward strand.
CAAAAGTTTATATTCTGGTGCCTAATGTTTTGACACGGCGTCAAAAGTTTTGCCACGGCGTCAAAAGTTTTGACACGGCGTCTAAAGTTTTGACACGGCGTCAAAAGTTTTGGCACGGCGTCAAAAGTTTTGACACGGCGTCTAAAGTTTTGGCACGGCGTCAAAAGTTTTGACACGGCGTCAAAAGTTTTGGCACGGCGTCAAAAGTTTTGACACGGCGTCTAAAGTTTTGACACGGCGTCAAAAGTTTTGGCACGGCGTCAAAAGTTTTGACACGGCGTCTAAAGTTTTGGCACGGCGTCAAAAGTTTTGCCACGGCGCCAAAAGTTTTGCCACGGCGTCAAAAGTTTTGCCACGGAGTCAAAAGTTTATATTCTGGTGCCTAATGTTTTGACACGGCGTCAAAAGTTTATATTCTGGTGCCTAATGTTTTGACACGGCGTCAAAAGTTTTGGCACGGCGTCAAAAGTTTTGCCACGGCGCCAAAAGTTTTGCCACGGCGTCAAAAGTTTTGCCACGGCGCCAAAAGTTTTGACACGGCGTCAAAAGTTTTGACACGGCGTCAAAAGTATTACCACGGCGTCAAAAGTTTTGCCACGGAGTCAAAAGTTTATATTCTGGTGCCTAATGTTTTGACACGGCGTCAAAAGTTTTGCCACGGCGTCAAAAGTTTTGACACGGCGTCTAAAGTTTTGACACGGCGTCAAAAGTTTTGGCACGGCGTCAAAAGTTTTGGCACGGCGTCAAAAGTTTTGACACGGCGTCTAAAGTTTTGACACGGCGTCAAAAGTTTTGACACGGCGTCTAAAGTTTTGGCACGGCGTCAAAAGTTTTGACACGGCGTCAAATGTTTTGACACGGCGTCAAAAGTTTTGACACGGCGTCTAAAGTTTTGACACGGCGTCAAAAGTTTTGGCACGGCGTCAAAAGTTTTGGCACGGCGTCAAAAGTTTTGACACGGCGTCTAAAGTTTTGGCACGGCGTCAAAAGTTTTGACACGGCGTCAAAAGTTTTGACACGGCGTCTAAAGTTTTGACACGGCGTCAAAAGTTTTGCCACGGAGTCAAAAGTTTATATTCTGGTGCCTAATGTTTTGACACGGCGTCAAAAGTTTTGCCACGGCGTCAAAAGTTTTGACACGGCGTCAAAAGTTTTGACACGGCGTCAAAAGTTTTGGCACGGCGTCAAAAGTTTTGGCACGGCGTCAAAAGTATTGCCACGGCGTCAAATGTTTTGACACGGCGTCAAAAGTTTATATTCTGGTGCCTAATGTTTTGACACGGCGTCAAAAGTTTTGCCACGGCGTCAAAAGTTTTGACACGGCGTCAAATGTTTTGACACGGCGTCAAAAGTTTTGACACGGCGTCTAAAGTTTTGACACGGCGTCAAAAGTTTTGGCACGGCGTCTAAAGTTTTGACACGGCGTCAAAAGTTTTGCCACGGCGTCAAAAGTTTTGACACGGCGTCAAATGTTTTGACACGGCGTCAAAAGTAATGGCACGGAGTCAAAAGTATTGCCACGGCGTCAAATGTTTTGACACGGCGTCAAAAGTTTATATTCTGGTGCCTAATGTTTTGACACGGCGTCAAAAGTTTTGGCACGGCGTCAAAAGTTTTGACACGGCGTCTAAAGTTTTGACACGGCGTCAAATGTTTTGCCACGGCGCCAAAAGTTTTGCCACGGCGTCAAAAGTTTTGGCACGGCGTCAAAAGTTTTGCCACGGCGCCAAAAGTTTTGCCACGGCGTCAAAAGTTTTGCCACGGCGTCAAATGTTTTGGCACGGCGTCAAAAGTTTTGACACGGCGTCAAATGTTTTGACACGGCGTCAAAAGTTTATGTTATGGTGCCTAATGTTTTGACACGGCGTCAAAAGTTTTGCCACGGCGTCAAAAGTTTAGCCACAGCGTCAAAAGTTTTGCCACGGCGTCAAAAGTTTTGCCACGGCGTCAAAAGTTTTGCCACGGCGTCAAATGTTTTGACACGGCGTCAAAAGTTTATATTCTGGTGCCTAATGTTTTGACACGGCGTCAAAAGTTTTGGCACGGCGTCAAATGTTTTGACACGGCGTCTAAAGTTTTGACACGGCGTCAAAAGTTTTGCCACGGCGTCAAAAGTATTGGCACGGAGTCAAAAGTTTTGCCACGGCGTCAAAAGTTTTGCCACGGCGTCAAAAGTATTGGCACGGAGTCAAAAGTTTTGCTACGGCGTCAAAAGTATTGGCACGGAGTCAAAAGTTTATATTCTGGTGCCTAATGTTTTGACACGGCGTCAAAAGTTTATATTCTGGTGCCTAATGTTTTGACACGGCGTCAAAAGTTTTGCCACGGCGTCAAAAGTTTTGACACGGCGTCTAAAGTTTTGACACGGCGTCAAAAGTTTTGCCACGGCGTCAAAAGTATTACCACGGCGTCAAAAGTTTTGACACGGCGTCAAAAGTTTTGACACGGCGTCAAAAGTTTTGACGCGGCGTCAAAAGTTTATATTCTGGTGCCTAATGTTTTGCCACGGCGTCAAAAGTATTGGCACGGAGTCAAAAGTTTTGCCACGGCGTCAAAAGTTTTGCCACGGCGTCAAAAGTATTGGCACGGAGTCAAAAGTTTTGCCACGGCGTCAAAAGTTTTGCCACGGCGTCAAAAGTATTGGCACGGAGTCAAAAGTTTTGCTACGGCGTCAAAAGTATTGGCACGGAGTCAAAAGTTTATATTCTGGTGCCTAATGTTTTGACACGGCGTCAAAAGTTTATATTCTGGTGCCTAATGTTTTGACACGGCGTCAAAAGTTTTGCCACGGCGTCAAAAGTTTTGACACGGCGTCTAAAGGTTTGACACGGCGTCAAAAGTTTTGGCACGGCGTCAAAAGTTTTGACACGGCGTCTAAAGTTTTGGCACGGCGTCAAAAGTTTTGACACGGCGTCAAATGTTTTGACACGGCGTCAAAAGTTTTGACACGGCGTCTAAAGTTTTGACACGGCGTCAAAAGTTTTGGCACGGCGTCAAAAGTTTTGGCACGGCGTCAAAAGTTTTGACACGGCGTCTAAAGTTTTGACACGGCGTCAAAAGTTTTGGCACGGCGTCAAAAGTTTTGACACGGCGTCTAAAGTTTTGGCACGGCGTCAAAAGTTTTGCCACGGCGCCAAAAGTTTTGCCACGGCGTCAAAAGTTTTGCCACGGAGTCAAAAGTTTATATTCTGGTGCCTAATGTTTTGACACGGCGTCAAAAGTTTTGCCACGGAGTCAAAAGTTTATATTCTGGTGCCTAATGTTTTGACACGGCGTCAAAAGTTTATATTCTGGTGCCTAATGTTTTGACACGGCGTCAAAAGTTTTGGCACGGCGTCAAAAGTTTTGCCACGGCGCCAAAAGTTTTGCCACGGCGTCAAAAGTTTTGCCACGGCGCCAAAAGTTTTGACACGGCGTCAAAAGTTTTGACACGGCGTCAAAAGTATTACCACGGCGTCAAAAGTTTTGCCACGGAGTCAAAAGTTTATATTCTGGTGCCTAATGTTTTGACACGGCGTCAAAAGTTTTGCCACGGCGTCAAAAGTTTTGACACGGCGTCTAAAGTTTTGACACGGCGTCAAAAGTTTTGGCACGGCGTCAAAACTTTTGACACGGCGTCTAAAGTTTTGGCACGGCGTCAAAAGTTTTGACACGGCGTCAAATGTTTTGACACGGCGTCAAAAGTTTTGACACGGCGTCTAAAGTTTTGACACGGCGTCAAAAGTTTTGGCACGGCGTCAAAAGTTTTGGCACGGCGTCAAAAGTTTTGACACGGCGTCTAAAGTTTTGGCACGGCGTCAAAAGTTTTGACACGGCGTCAAAAGTTTTGACACGGCGTCTAAAGTTTTGACACGGCGTCAAAAGTTTTGCCACGGAGTCAAAAGTTTATATTCTGGTGCCTAATGTTTTGACACGGCGTCAAAAGTTTTGCCACGGCGTCAAAAGTTTTGACACGGCGTCAAAAGTTTTGACACGGCGTCTAAAGTTTTGACACGGCGTCAAAAGTTTTGGCACGGCGTCAAAAGTTTTGACACGGCGTCAAATGTTTTGACACGGCGTCAAAAGTTTTGACACGGCGTCTAAAGTTTTGACACGGCGTCAAAAGTTTTGGCACGGCGTCAAAAGTTTTGGCACGGCGTCAAAAGTTTTGACACGGCGTCTAAAGTTTTGACACGGCGTCAAAAGTTTTGGCACGGCGTCAAAAGTTTTGGCACGGCGTCAAAAGTATTGCCACGGCGTCAAATGTTTTGACACGGCGTCAAAAGTTTATATTCTGGTGCCTAATGTTTTGACACGGCGTCAAATGTTTTGACACGGCGTCAAAAGTTTTGACACGGCGTCTAAAGTTTTGACACGGCGTCAAAAGTTTTGGCACGGCGTCAAAAGTTTTGACACGGCGTCTAAAGTTTTGCCACGGCGTCAAAAGTTTTGACACGGCGTCGAATGTTTATATTCTGGTGCCTAATGTTTTGCCACGGCGTCTAAAGTTTTGACACGGCGTCAAAAGTTTTGGCACGGCGTCAAAAGTTTTGGCACGGCGTCAAAAGTTTTGACACGGCGTCTAAAGTTTTGACACGGCGTCAAAAGTTTTGGCACGGCGTCAAAAGTTTTGACACGGCGTCTAAAGTTTTGACACGGCGTCAAAAGTTTTGGCACGGCGTCAAAAGTTTTGACACGGCGTCAAAAGTTTTGCCACGGCGCCAAAAGTTTTGCCACGGCGTCAAAAGTTTTGCCACGGAGTCAAAAGTTTATATTCTGGTGCCTAATGTTTTGACACGGCGTCAAAAGTTTATATTCTGGTGCCTAATGTTTTGACACGGCGTCAAAAGTTTTGCCACGGCGTCAAAAGTTTTGACACGGCGTCTAAAGTTTTGACACGGCGTCTGAAGTTTTGACACGGCGTCAAAAGTTTTGGCACGGCGTCAAAAGTTTTGACACGGCGTCAAATGTTTTGACACGGCGTCAAAAGTTTTGACACGGCGTCTAAAGTTTTGACACGGCGTCAAAAGTTTTGGCACGGCGTCAAAAGTTTTGGCACGGCGTCAAAAGTTTTGACACGGCGTCTAAAGTTTTGACACGGCGTCAAAAGTTTTGGCACGGCGTCAAAAGTTTTGGCACGGCGTCAAAAGTATTGCCACGGCGTCAAATGTTTTGACACGGCGTCAAAAGTTTTGACACGGCGTCTAAAGTTTTGACACGGCGTCAAAAGTTTTGGCACGGCGTCAAAAGTTTTGGCACGGCGTCAAAAGTTTTGACACGGCGTCTAAAGTTTTGACACGGCGTCAAAAGTTTTGGCACGGCGTCAAAAGTTTTGGCACGGCGTCAAAAGTATTGCCACGGCGTCAAATGTTTTGACACGGCGTCAAAAGTTTATATTCTGGTGCCTAATGTTTTGACACGGCGTCAAAAGTTTTGACACGGCGTCAAATGTTTTGACACGGCGTCAAAAGTTTTGACACGGCGTCTAAAGTTTTGACACGGCGTCAAAAGTTTTGGCACGGCGTCAAAAGTTTTGACACGGCGTCTAAAGTTTTGCCACGGCGTCAAAAGTTTTGACACGGCGTCAAATGTTTATATTCTGGTGCCTAATGTTTTGACACGGCGTCAAAAGTTTATATTCTGGTGCCTAATGTTTTGACACGGCGTCAAAAGTTTTGCCACGGCGTCAAAAGTTTTGACACGGCGTCTAAAGTTTTGACACGGCGTCTAAAGTTTTGACACGGCGTCAAAAGTTTTGGCACGGCGTCAAAAGTTTTGGCACGGCGTCAAAAGTTTTGACACGGCGTCTAAAGTTTTGACACGGCGTCAAAAGTTTTGGCACGGCGTCAAAAGTTTTGACACGGCGTCTAAAGTTTTGGCACGGCGTCAAAAGTTTTGCCACGGCGCCAAAAGTTTTGCCACGGCGTCAAAAGTTTTGCCACGGAGTCAAAAGTTTATATTCTGGTGCCTAATGTTTTGACACGGCGTCAAAAGTTTATATTCTGGTGCCTAATGTTTTGACACGGCGTCAAAAGTTTTGGCACGGCGTCAAAAGTTTTGCCACGGCGCCAAAAGTTTTGCCACGGCGTCAAAAGTTTTGCCACGGCGCCAAAAGTTTTGACACGGCGTCAAAAGTTTTGACACGGCGTCAAAAGTATTACCACGGCGTCAAAAGTTTTGCCACGGAGTCTAAAGTTTTGACACGGCGTCAAAAGTTTTGGCACGGCGTCTAAAGTTTTGACACGGCGTCAAAAGTTTTGCCACGGCGTCAAAAGTTTTGACACGGCGTCAAATGTTTTGACACGGCGTCAAAAGTAATGGCACGGAGTCAAAAGTATTGCCACGGCGTCAAATGTTTTGACACGGCGTCAAAAGTTTTGCCACGGCGTCAAAAGTTTTGACACGGCGTCAAAAGTTTTGGCACGGCGTCAAAAGTTTTGACACGGCGTCTAAAGTTTTGACACGGCGTCAAATGTTTTGCCACGGCGCCAAAAGTTTTGCCACGGCGTCAAAAGTTTTGGCACGGCGTCAAAAGTTTTGCCACGGCGCCAAAAGTTTTGCCACGGCGTCAAAAGTTTTGCCACGGCGTCAAATGTTTTGGCACGGCGTCAAAAGTTTTGACACGGCGTCAAATGTTTTGACACGGCGTCAAAAGTTTATGTTATGGTGCCTAATGTTTTGACACGGCGTCAAAAGTTTTGCCACGGCGTCAAAAGTTTAGCCACAGCGTCAAAAGTTTTGCCACGGCGTCAAAAGTTTTGCCACGGCGTCAAAAGTTTTGCCACGGCGTCAAATGTTTTGACACGGCGTCAAAAGTTTATATTCTGGTGCCTAATGTTTTGACACGGCGTCAAAAGTTTTGGCACGGCGTCAAATGTTTTGACACGGCGTCTAAAGTTTTGACACGGCGTCAAAAGTTTTGCCACGGCGTCAAAAGTATTGGCACGGAGTCAAAAGTTTTGCCACGGCGTCAAAAGTTTTGCCACGGCGTCAAAAGTATTGGCACGGAGTCAAAAGTTTTGCTACGGCGTCAAAAGTATTGGCACGGAGTCAAAAGTTTATATTCTGGTGCCTAATGTTTTGACACGGCGTCAAAAGTTTATATTCTGGTGCCTAATGTTTTGACACGGCGTCAAAAGTTTTGCCACGGCGTCAAAAGTTTTGACACGGCGTCTAAAGTTTTGACACGGCGTCAAAAGTTTTGCCACGGCGTCAAAAGTATTACCACGGCGTCAAAAGTTTTGACACGGCGTCAAAAGTTTTGACACGGCGTCAAAAGTTTTGACGCGGCGTCAAAAGTTTATATTCTGGTGCCTAATGTTTTGCCACGGCGTCAAAAGTATTGGCACGGAGTCAAAAGTTTTGCCACGGCGTCAAAAGTTTTGCCACGGCGTCAAAAGTATTGGCACGGAGTCAAAAGTTTTGCCACGGCGTCAAAAGTTTTGCCACGGCGTCAAAAGTATTGGCACGGAGTCAAAAGTTTTGCTACGGCGTCAAAAGTATTGGCACGGAGTCAAAAGTTTATATTCTGGTGCCTAATGTTTTGACACGGCGTCAAAAGTTTATATTCTGGTGCCTAATGTTTTGACACGGCGTCAAAAGTTTTGCCACGGCGTCAAAAGTTTTGACACGGCGTCTAAAGGTTTGACACGGCGTCAAAAGTTTTGGCACGGCGTCAAAAGTTTTGACACGGCGTCTAAAGTTTTGGCACGGCGTCAAAAGTTTTGACACGGCGTCAAATGTTTTGACACGGCGTCAAAAGTTTTGACACGGCGTCTAAAGTTTTGACACGGCGTCAAAAGTTTTGGCACGGCGTCAAAAGTTTTGGCACGGCGTCAAAAGTTTTGACACGGCGTCTAAAGTTTTGACACGGCGTCAAAAGTTTTGGCACGGCGTCAAAAGTTTTGACACGGCGTCTAAAGTTTTGGCACGGCGTCAAAAGTTTTGCCACGGCGCCAAAAGTTTTGCCACGGCGTCAAAAGTTTTGCCACGGAGTCAAAAGTTTATATTCTGGTGCCTAATGTTTTGACACGGCGTCAAAAGTTTTGCCACGGAGTCAAAAGTTTATATTCTGGTGCCTAATGTTTTGACACGGCGTCAAAAGTTTATATTCTGGTGCCTAATGTTTTGACACGGCGTCAAAAGTTTTGGCACGGCGTCAAAAGTTTTGCCACGGCGCCAAAAGTTTTGCCACGGCGTCAAAAGTTTTGCCACGGCGCCAAAAGTTTTGACACGGCGTCAAAAGTTTTGACACGGCGTCAAAAGTATTACCACGGCGTCAAAAGTTTTGCCACGGAGTCAAAAGTTTATATTCTGGTGCCTAATGTTTTGACACGGCGTCAAAAGTTTTGCCACGGCGTCAAAAGTTTTGACACGGCGTCTAAAGTTTTGACACGGCGTCAAAAGTTTTGGCACGGCGTCAAAACTTTTGACACGGCGTCTAAAGTTTTGGCACGGCGTCAAAAGTTTTGACACGGCGTCAAATGTTTTGACACGGCGTCAAAAGTTTTGACACGGCGTCTAAAGTTTTGACACGGCGTCAAAAGTTTTGGCACGGCGTCAAAAGTTTTGGCACGGCGTCAAAAGTTTTGACACGGCGTCTAAAGTTTTGGCACGGCGTCAAAAGTTTTGACACGGCGTCAAAAGTTTTGACACGGCGTCTAAAGTTTTGACACGGCGTCAAAAGTTTTGCCACGGAGTCAAAAGTTTATATTCTGGTGCCTAATGTTTTGACACGGCGTCAAAAGTTTTGCCACGGCGTCAAAAGTTTTGACACGGCGTCAAAAGTTTTGACACGGCGTCTAAAGTTTTGACACGGCGTCAAAAGTTTTGGCACGGCGTCAAAAGTTTTGACACGGCGTCAAATGTTTTGACACGGCGTCAAAAGTTTTGACACGGCGTCTAAAGTTTTGACACGGCGTCAAAAGTTTTGGCACGGCGTCAAAAGTTTTGGCACGGCGTCAAAAGTTTTGACACGGCGTCTAAAGTTTTGACACGGCGTCAAAAGTTTTGGCACGGCGTCAAAAGTTTTGGCACGGCGTCAAAAGTATTGCCACGGCGTCAAATGTTTTGACACGGCGTCAAAAGTTTATATTCTGGTGCCTAATGTTTTGACACGGCGTCAAATGTTTTGACACGGCGTCAAAAGTTTTGACACGGCGTCTAAAGTTTTGACACGGCGTCAAAAGTTTTGGCACGGCGTCAAAAGTTTTGACACGGCGTCTAAAGTTTTGCCACGGCGTCAAAAGTTTTGACACGGCGTCGAATGTTTATATTCTGGTGCCTAATGTTTTGCCACGGCGTCTAAAGTTTTGACACGGCGTCAAAAGTTTTGGCACGGCGTCAAAAGTTTTGGCACGGCGTCAAAAGTTTTGACACGGCGTCTAAAGTTTTGACACGGCGTCAAAAGTTTTGGCACGGCGTCAAAAGTTTTGACACGGCGTCTAAAGTTTTGGCACGGCGTCAAAAGTTTTGCCACGGCGCCAAAAGTTTTGCCACGGCGTCAAAAGTTTTGCCACGGAGTCAAAAGTTTATATTCTGGTGCCTAATGTTTTGACACGGCGTCAAAAGTTTATATTCTGGTGCCTAATGTTTTGACACGGCGTCAAAAGTTTTGCCACGGCGTCTAAAGTTTTGACACGGCGTCAAAAGTTTTGACACGGCGTCTAAAGTTTTGACACGGCGTCAAAAGTTTTGGCACGGCGTCAAAAGTTTTGACACGGCGTCAAAAGTTTTGCCACGGCGTCAAAAGTTTTGACACGGCGTCTAAAGTTTTGACACGGCGTCTGAAGTTTTGACACGGCGTCAAAAGTTTTGGCACGGCGTCAAAAGTTTTGACACGGCGTCAAATGTTTTGACACGGCGTCAAAAGTTTTGACACGGCGTCTAAAGTTTTGACACGGCGTCAAAAGTTTTGGCACGGCGTCAAAAGTTTTGGCACGGCGTCAAAAGTTTTGACACGGCGTCTAAAGTTTTGACACGGCGTCAAAAGTTTTGGCACGGCGTCAAAAGTTTTGGCACGGCGTCAAAAGTATTGCCACGGCGTCAAATGTTTTGACACGGCGTCAAAAGTTTTGACACGGCGTCTAAAGTTTTGACACGGCGTCAAAAGTTTTGGCACGGCGTCAAAAGTTTTGGCACGGCGTCAAAAGTTTTGACACGGCGTCTAAAGTTTTGACACGGCGTCAAAAGTTTTGGCACGGCGTCAAAAGTTTTGGCACGGCGTCAAAAGTATTGCCACGGCGTCAAATGTTTTGACACGGCGTCAAAAGTTTATATTCTGGTGCCTAATGTTTTGACACGGCGTCAAAAGTTTTGACACGGCGTCAAATGTTTTGACACGGCGTCAAAAGTTTTGACACGGCGTCTAAAGTTTTGACACGGCGTCAAAAGTTTTGGCACGGCGTCAAAAGTTTTGACACGGCGTCTAAAGTTTTGCCACGGCGTCAAAAGTTTTGACACGGCGTCAAATGTTTATATTCTGGTGCCTAATGTTTTGACACGGCGTCAAAAGTTTATATTCTGGTGCCTAATGTTTTGACACGGCGTCAAAAGTTTTGCCACGGCGTCAAAAGTTTTGACACGGCGTCTAAAGTTTTGACACGGCGTCTAAAGTTTTGACACGGCGTCAAAAGTTTTGGCACGGCGTCAAAAGTTTTGGCACGGCGTCAAAAGTTTTGACACGGCGTCTAAAGTTTTGACACGGCGTCAAAAGTTTTGGCACGGCGTCAAAAGTTTTGACACGGCGTCTAAAGTTTTGGCACGGCGTCAAAAGTTTTGCCACGGCGCCAAAAGTTTTGCCACGGCGTCAAAAGTTTTGCCACGGAGTCAAAAGTTTATATTCTGGTGCCTAATGTTTTGACACGGCGTCAAAAGTTTATATTCTGGTGCCTAATGTTTTGACACGGCGTCAAAAGTTTTGGCACGGCGTCAAAAGTTTTGCCACGGCGCCAAAAGTTTTGCCACGGCGTCAAAAGTTTTGCCACGGCGCCAAAAGTTTTGACACGGCGTCAAAAGTTTTGACACGGCGTCAAAAGTATTACCACGGCGTCAAAAGTTTTGCCACGGAGTCAAAAGTTTATATTCTGGTGCCTAATGTTTTGACACGGCGTCAAAAGTTTTGCCACGGCGTCAAAAGTTTTGACACGGCGTCTAAAGTTTTGACACGGCGTCAAAAGTTTTGGCACGGCGTCAAAACTTTTGACACGGCGTCTAAAGTTTTGGCACGGCGTCAAAAGTTTTGACACGGCGTCAAATGTTTTGACACGGCGTCAAAAGTTTTGACACGGCGTCTAAAGTTTTGACACGGCGTCAAAAGTTTTGGCACGGCGTCAAAAGTTTTGACACGGCGTCAAAAGTTTTGACACGGCGTCTAAAGTTTTGGCACGGCGTCAAAAGTTTTGACACGGCGTCAAAAGTTTTGACACGGCGTCTAAAGTTTTGACACGGCGTCAAAAGTTTTGCCACGGAGTCAAAAGTTTATATTCTGGTGCCTAATGTTTTGACACGGCGTCAAAAGTTTTGCCACGGCGTCAAAAGTTTTGACACGGCGTCAAAAGTTTTGACACGGCGTCTAAAGTTTTGACACGGCGTCAAAAGTTTTGGCACGGCGTCAAAAGTTTTGACACGGCGTCAAATGTTTTGACACGGCGTCAAAAGTTTTGACACGGCGTCTAAAGTTTTGACACGGCGTCAAAAGTTTTGGCACGGCGTCAAAAGTTTTGGCACGGCGTCAAAAGTTTTGACACGGCGTCTAAAGTTTTGACACGGCGTCAAAAGTTTTGGCACGGCGTCAAAAGTTTTGGCACGGCGTCAAAAGTATTGCCACGGCGTCAAATGTTTTGACACGGCGTCAAAAGTTTATATTCTGGTGCCTAATGTTTTGACACGGCGTCAAAAGTTTTGACACGGCGTCAAATGTTTTGACACGGCGTCAAAAGTTTTGACACGGCGTCTAAAGTTTTGACACGGCGTCAAAAGTTTTGGCACGGCGTCTAAAGTTTTGACACGGCGTCAAAAGTTTTGCCACGGCGTCAAAAGTTTTGACACGACGTCAAATGTTTTGACACGGCGTCAAAAGTAATGGCACGGAGTCAAAAGTATTGCCACGGCGTCAAATGTTTTGACACGGCGTCAAAAGTTTATATTCTGGTGCCTAATGTTTTGACACGGCGTCAAAAGTTTTGGCACGGCGTCAAAAGTTTTGACACGGCGTCTAAAGTTTTGACACGGCGTCAAATGTTTTGCCACGGCGCCAAAAGTTTTGCCACGGCGTCAAAAGTTTTGGCACGGCGTCAAAAGTTTTGCCACGGCGTCAAATGTTTTGCCACGGCGTCAAAAGTTTTGCCACGGCGTCAAAAGTTTTGCCACGGCGTCAAATGTTTTGACACGGCGTCAAAAGTTTATATTCTGGTGCCTAATGTTTTGACACGGCGTCAAAAGTTTTGCCACGGCGTCAAATGTTTTGCCACGGCGTCAAAAGTTTTGGCACGGCGTCAAAAGTTTTGGCACGGCGTCAAAAGTTTTGACACGGCGTCTAAAGTTTTGGCACGGCGTCAAAAGTTTTGACACGGCGTCAAATGTTTTGACACGGCGTCAAAAGTTTTGACACGGCGTCTAAAGTTTTGACACGGCGTCAAAAGTTTTGGCACGGCGTCAAAAGTTTTGGCACGGCGTCAAAAGTTTTGACACGGCGTCTAAAGTTTTGACACGGCGTCTAAAGTTTTGGCACGGCGTCAAAAGTTTTGGCACGGCGTCAAAAGTATTGCCACGGCGTCAAATGTTTTGACACGGCGTCAAAAGTTTATATTCTGGTGCCTAATGTTTTGACACGGCGTCAAAAGTTTTGACACGGCGTCAAATGTTTTGACACGGCGTCAAAAGTTTTGACACGGCGTCTAAAGTTTTGACACGGCGTCAAAAGTTTTGGCACGGCGTCTAAAGTTTTGACACGGCGTCAAAAGTTTTGCCACGGCGTCAAAAGTTTTGACACGGCGTCAAATGTTTATATTCTGGTGCCTAATGTTTTGCCACGGCGCCAAAAGTTTTGCCACGGCGTCAAAAGTTTTGGCACGGCGTCAAAAGTTTTGCCACGGCGCCAAAAGTTTTGCCACGGCGTCAAAAGTTTTGCCACGGCGTCAAAAGTTTTGCCACGGCGTCAAATGTTTTGGCACGGCGTCAAAAGTTTTGACACGGCGTCAAATGTTTTGACACGGCGTCAAAAGTTTATGTTATGGTGCCTGAAGTTTTGACACGGCGTCAAAAGTTTTGACACGGCGTCAAATGTTTTGGCACGGCGTCAAAAGTATTGGCACGGCGTCAAAAGTTTATGTTATGGTGCCTGAAGTTTCGACACGGCGTCAAATGTTTTGACACGGCGTCAAAAGTTTTGACACGGCGTCAAAAGTTTTGACACGGCGTCAAATGTTTTGCCACGGCGTCAAAAGTTTTGGCACGGCGTCAAAAGTTTTGCCACGGCGTCAAAAGTATTGGCACGGAGTCAAAAGTATTGCCACGGCGTCAAAAGTTTTGCCACGGCGTCAAAAGTTTTGACACGGCATCAATCAGACGATCGATATGAAGAGGCACCAATCGTTCGATGTTTTGGAGAGATGGGCAATAAAAATATTTTACTGAACTGGTACATTAAGAATGAAAAACTTTAGACGCCGTGTCAAAACTTTAGACGCCGTGTCAAAACATTTTACGCCGTGTCAAAACATTTGACGCCGTGTCAAAACATTTGACGCCGTGTCAAAACATTTGACGCCGTGGTAATACTTTTGACGCCGTGTCAAAACTTTTGACGCCGTGTCAAAACTTCTGACGCCGTGTCAAAACATTTGACGCCGTGCCAAAACATTTGACGCCGTGCCAAAACTTTAGACGCCGTGTCAAAACATTTTACGCCGTGTCAAAACATTTGACGCCGTGTCAAAACATTTGACGCCGTGTCAAAACATTTGAAGCCGTGTCAAAACATTTGACGCCGTGCCAAAACATTTGACGCCGTGTCAAAACTTTTGACGCCGTGTCAAAACATTTGACGCCGTGTCAAAACATTTGACGCCGTGTCAAAACATTTGACGCCGTGTCAAAACATTTGACGCCGTGTCAAAACATTAGGCACCAGAATATAAACTTTTGACGCCGTGTCAAAACATTTGACGCCGTGGTAATACTTTTGACGCCGTGTCAAAACTTTTGACGCCGTGTCAAAACTTTTGACGCCGTGTCAAAACATTTGACGCCGTGCCAAAACTTTTGACGCCGTGTCAAAACATTTGACGCCGTGTCAAAACTTTTGACGCCGTGGCAAAACTTTTGACGCCGTGCCAAAACTTTTGACGCCGTGTCAAAACTTTTGACGCCGTGTCAAAACATTTGACGCCGTGGCAAAACTTTTGACGCCGTGTCAAGACATTTGACGCCGTGTCAAAACATTTGACGCCGTGGCAAAACTTTTGACGCCGTGTCAAAACTTTTGACGCCGTGTCAAAACTTTTGACGCCGTGTCAAAACTTTTGACGCCGTGTCAAAACTTTTGACGCCGTGTCAAAACATTTGACGCCGTGGCAAAACTTTTGACGCCGTGTCAAAACATTTGACGCCGTGGCAAAACTTTTGACGCCGTGGCAAAACTTTTGACGCCGTGTCAAAACATTTGACGCCGTGGCAAAACTTTTGACGCCGTGTCAAAACATTTGACGCCGTGTCAAAACTTTTGACGCCGTGTCGAAACATTTGACGCCGTGTCAAAACATTTGACGCCGTGGCAAAACTTTTGACGCCGTGGCAAAACATTTGACGCCGTGGCAAAACTTTTGACGCCGTGTCAAAACATTTGACGCCGTGGCAAAACATTTGACGCCGTGGCAAAACTTTTGACGCCGTGGCAAAACTTTTGACGCCGTGTCAAAACATTTGACGCCGTGGCAAAACTTTTGACGCCGTGTCAAAACATTTGACGCCGTGGCAAAACTTTTGACGCCGTGTCAAAACATTTGACGCCGTGGCAAAACTTTTGACGCCGTGTCAAAACTTTTGACGCCGTGGCAAAACTTTTGACGCCGTGTCAAAACATTTGACGCCGTGGCAAAACTTTTGACGCCGTGGCAAAACATTTGACGCCGTGGCAAAACTTTTGACGCCGTGTCAAAACATTTGACGCCGTGTCAAAACTTTTGACGCCGTGGCAAAACTTTTGACGCCGTGTCAAAACTTTTGACGCCGTGCATTTCAAACGCCTTTTTCAACCGTTTACAGTGATTTTTGAGTGTAGTCGAAGTGAAAGAAAATAATCAGAATAAAAAACCGAGTTCAGTCCTCTTTTAAATATGCTGAAAACGACGATTTTCAGACTGTTCGAAATCCCAATGAACGATATGTCAAAACTTCAATTGTCTTATGAGCCAAGCCAATCGGAAAGGATGAGATGGATCCTTAAATTGGAAATAGTAAAGATTGTAATTTATGTTACTTTTGTCGGAATGATCTGTTCATAATTTTTTGTTTGATATGATTAATGCATTGATTATTGTCAAAGCTGGTTTCAAATAAAACATTAGGGAAACTAACAGATAAGCTGGCCAAAAAAGCGTTTCACGGCGACCATCACCATTTTCATTTCTGGTAATGGTCACCATCGCCAGTTTGGAAATGGTTCTGGCGACCATTCACCATTTTTAATGGTTAACCTCCGCCATTTTCCAATTTTTTGAACATGAAAGTTCAAAAATTAGACTGGTTTAGAAAACCATCTTCCGCAAAAAAACTGGCGATGGAAACCATTTTATAAAATACTGGTTGACCGGACCATTTAACGTGAAAAACAATGGTGACAGTTTTTGAAAATGGTTACCATTAACAACCCTGTTAGTAACAGATTTTGGGCAGTTTTTCAATTACGACAATTCAAGTCAAACCAACATGACTTACGCAATATCCCATAATTGTTCAGAAAGCCCACAAGTTTCTAAAAAAATGTTCCGGAATGCTCGTAAACGGTCTCTCAAAAGTGCTCATAGCTTTCTGGGACTTGACACTCAAAATGGTACGATATTGCTCAAAAATTTAGAAAAAGCTCTAATTTTTGACCGTCAAAACTTCCAAACGACGTGATATCTTCCTCCCTTTATTCCTCTTTAATTGTCCGCAAAACCTATAAACACGCCAGCACAAGAAGTGCGCCATCCCGAGTTGCGGGTCATTTGGTCCTCATGCTAACTCCGCCCAAACTTTCCTACAGAACTCACACCCTTTGGGATCATTTGGCAGGCGGACAGCTGCCCTTCAGCCAATCTTCCTTTCTGTTCTTCCCTCTTCATTTGCAGACCAATTCTCTCAACTCTTTCCACATAATGTCTACTAACAATAAACCCCTCAGCTATGAAGGTTCAAAAGCGGTTCTACAATATCTGGGAGCTAACACAAGGTAGCTTATATTTTGAGAGTTTTCCCACTATTCCATTTTTCCAGATTCCAATTATCTTCTTGTTGCCCATCTCTTCAAAATATCGACCGACTGGTGCCTCTTCATATCGATCAATTGATATTCAGAAGTGATAAATTTTTGAAAATGAAAGTGAATTCTGAAGAATATTATATTGGTTTATATCGTAGTTATCCTCCTGGGGTTCAATTTCCATTTTGGCATCATGATGAAAATGAGACCGGTGGCGTTGAATATGATATCGACCAATTTGGATTTAGAGACAATTCGAATGTTATTTTACCTGGAGATGTTGTTCTAGATAATCCAAATAACCAAAACTTTGTTGGTGGGCCTCCATTTGTGCCAAATGACAATGCCCGTCCAACTGATGATCAACTGATTGAACAATTGGAGAGAAGAGCGTTTTATAACTCACCAGTTGCCATGGATCGGCTTCAAGCTCTTAAAAATCGAAGAGATAATGTGACAGTTCCATATGAAAGACTGGCTCAACTCACTATTAAAAGATCAGATGGGTCTAAAAATATTCATCGATTTAGAGGAAGAATTTATGAAGCTCAGAAAAGCCTCTACAATTTGATGTTTGGAGATCGAAAATGTCCAATTATAGTTAGAAAACTTGATTTATATATACTGCATTTATATTCGAGCGTTATTCGTTTCCCTATTGGAATGACGCTTAAAGTAAAAGAACTATCGTGTCTCGTAAATCAAATTGATAGCATTCGTCAAGTAATTGATAGTTCTAGTTTCCCATTGAAATCCTTTGAAATATACAAAAAACGATTCGGTTTTGATCATCCGTGCATTCAGGAAGCACACAAGTCAATAATCAAAGGAGTTAGAAGCATACGATCTCTGATAGCATTAAAAAATCAAAAAGTGTATGTGAAGTTTCCAAATTTGCCATATGACGCGTACATTAATTTAGTTGAACGTTGGAAGAATATCCCGAGACCAATTGGAACTTGTTTCACGTTCGGACAATACGCTGGGTATCCATTTCCCAAAATTACGAAAATGATCAAAAAAAAGTTCAATGGAACACGCGTGGGAAACAGGTAAGAAGTTGGAATTGGATTCCAAATTTCAAATTGTTGAGTTTTCAGACTTGTCAAAGTTCCTGTTGATGAAGATTCGAGGATTCATGTCTCTTATGAGTCTGTGGAATGGGGAAAAGTGGAATTGATTCTAAAGCTTGAAATGGTGGCGATTTGATCGTGATTACTTGGAATCATGTTGTATTTTCATTTGTTTTACGTATATTTATCTCATTTTTTACGTATTGTCTATCCAAAAACCTTTGCAGAACTTTTTTACGTTTCAAAAGATGAATATTTTATTCGTCCAAAAAACGTGAAAATCCTCAAAGCCGTTTTCAACTGATTTCAGTGCAAATTGGTATTGAGGATTTTCACGTTTTTTGGACGAATAAAATATTCATCTTTTGAAACGTAAAAAAGTTCTGCAAAGGTTTTTGGATAGACAATATTTATATTTTTCGAAACCTTTTCTGAGCTGTAAAATTGACATTGATACCATTTTTAACTAATAAAGCATGCACATTTTGAGGTTCTTATAATATCTCAATCATGAGCTTTCCCACATTGATCAATTTGTTATCATCGTCAACAACCCTATAGTCTACAAACACGTCAGCACGAGAAGCGCGATCAATCTTATTTAGTTCTCATCTATGCGCCGCCCATACTTTCCTACAGAACTCTCACCCTTTGGGATGATTTGGCTGACTGCCAACTATTCGAATCGTTCAACCAATCTGCCTGCCTCTCACCCCCAACATTAAACCAACACTAAAGAGACCAATTCTCTCAACTCTATCCATATTATGTCTAACAATAAACCCCTCAGTTATGAAGGTTCAAAAACGGTTCTTCAATATTTTGAAGCTAATTTGAGGTAATCATTACTGACCTTCTGAACTTCCCCATTTTTCATTTTTCCAGATTCCAACTGTCTTCTCGTTGCCCTTCCCTATGGAAAACAGAGCGAGTAGTGCCCTTGTATATCGATCAGTTGATTTTCAAAAGATACGATTATTTTGAGACGTCTATCAACTCAGAACAGTATAATATTTGTCTAAATCGTCAAGATGCTCCCCGGGTCCAGTTTTTTCTATGGCACCAGGATGAAAATGAGAACGTCGGTGTGGATCTTGATATCAATGAATTTGGGTTTGTGGACACTTCAAATGTAATATTACCGGGAGATTTGGTTTTTGTTGGACCAGAGGGAGAAGAAGAAGATGAGATGGATTGGTTCATGGATGGACTCCATAATCATCAAAGACGTTATGTGGAAGGCCCAGATCAGATGACTATTGAAAGCTCTGATGGATCTAAAAAAAGATATCGATTTAGAGGGGAAATTTATGAAGCTGAGAAGTGCCTTTACAATTTACTATTTGGAAATCGGAAATGCCCAATTATAGTTGGAAAACTCGAAATGCGTTTTTGTTCTGGTGTTCTTCGCTTACCAATTGGAATCAAACTAAAAGTTAGAGAACTATCATGCCGTGCATCACAAATTGATACTCTTCATAAAATCGTTGATAATTCCAGTTCTCCATTGCATTCGTTGGAGATCTATAAAACACAATTTGGAAACCGGCATGTTCAACTTCCATTTGTTCAAGATGCACAAAAGTTGATTGTCGGAGAAGTGAACGATATGCAACTTCTATTATCACTTAAAAATCAAAAACTTCATGTAAATTTCCCATTTATGCCTACCGAAGACTATTTTAATCTGATTAGAATTTGGAGAATTAGACCACGATCCATTGGAACTTGTTTCACTTTCGGACACATTGCTGACTTCCCATACCCTAAAATAACTTCGCTGATTCAAAAAAAATTCAATGGAAAACGTGTGGGAGAGAGGTAATAAACAGCTGAATTGACATTCAGATTTTCATCGTTTAATTTTTCAGACTGGTAGAAATTCCCGTAGATGAAGCGTCGAAAATTCTAGTCTCTTATGAGTCTGTAGAATGGGGAGAAGTGGAATTGATTCTCAAGTTTGAAATGGTGGCGGTTTGATATTAATTTGAATCAAGTTGTATTTAATTTGGCTTATTTTTGTCTTATCTTTTTAATAATAATATTTTCAACTCTTTCATTTTTGCTGACCTGTAACTTTTCTTTTTCGAAATTTTCCGAAACTGAATGAATAAATCAATTACCTTTTGGCACACGACTATCGGTGATGGGATGGGAAAATGAGCCCTAATGTGCTTGCGCTGAGTATTTAACTTTTCTGTATTACGATAAGCAGCGAAATTCGTTTTTCATTATGGGCGCACTTTCCCAACTTATCACCGATAGTCGTATATTTGATGTTCTTATAATGTTTGATAGATGCCTTATTTTGATGTCCAACACTGTTCAGTTCGTTATCATATTTAGAAATCCTAATATCTACAAACACGCCAGCACGAGATGCGCGTTAAACTCACTTTGGTATTGACGGTGGCTCCGCCCATGTTTTCCTACAGAACATTCACCCTATGGGATGATTTGGCAGAATGCCAGCTAGCCGAACCATTCAACCAATCTGCCTGTCTGTCACTCTCAACATTCAACCAATTCTAAAGAGACCGATTCTCTCATCTCTATCCATATTATGTCTAACAATAAACCCCTCTGCTATGAAGGTTCAAAAACGGTTTTAAAATATTTGGAGGCTAATTTAAGGTAATCTTTACTGATTTTGTGAACTTCCCCATAGTTCAATTTTTCAGATTCCAACTATCTTCCCTTTGCTCGTCGCTTCGAAAAACTGAACAATTGGTCCCTCTTTATATCGATCAGCTGATGTTCAGAAAAGACAAATTCTTAAAAATGTCTGTGAATTCTGATGAATATTATGTAGGCGTGTATCGTAAATATCCTCCTGGTGTCAAGATTCCTACGGAGCATCAAAAGGACAATGACAATGGTGGTTATCACTATGATATCGATAAATTTGGATTTGTAGTCTATTCGGAAATAATCCTACCGGGAGATGTGGTTTTTGTTGAACCACCCATTCGTCACTGGTGGGAAGAAGAAGAAGAAGAAGGAGAGTTTATCGATCACCTGCTGCCACACGTGCCACGTGTTCATGTTCCTCCGACCGATGATGAACAAATTGAAGAATTGGAGAAAAGGCTTAATAATTACCAATACGTATCTGATGAACATCGACAAAACGACATAGATCGGCTCCAAAAATTCAAAAATCGGAGGGATAATGTAGAAGTTCCATATGAAAGATTGGCTCAACTCACTATTAAAAGATCAGATGGGTCTAAAAAGATTCATCGATTCAGAGGAAGAATTTATGAAGCTCAGAAAAGTCTTTACAATTTGATGTTTGGAAATCGGAAACATGCAATTACAGTTGGAAAAATCAAACTGCATTTGTCTTCAGGCGTTCTTCGTTTTCCATTGGGAATGAAGCTTAAAGTAACGGAACTCGCGTGTCATGTTCATCAAATTGAAGAGATTCATAAAGTCATTGACAGTTCCAGTTTTCCATTGGGTTCATTGGAAGTATACAAACAACGCTTCGATCGTAGAAGTGCAGAACTTGAATGTTTTCAGAAGGCCCGCAAATTGATTGTCAGTGGAGTTACAGATATACGACCACTGATATCAGTCAAAAATCAAAGAATTCATGTGATTTTCCTGTTTATGCCAACCGAAGAATACATTAATTTGGTTGAACATTGGAAGAACACTCCACGGCCAGTTGGAATTTGTTTTACATTTGGACAGTGTGCTGAGTTTCCTTACCCTGATATCGCTGAAGTGATCGAAAGAGAATGCAATGGAACACGTGTGGGAGAAAGGTAATAACCCTTTGAACTGGCATTCAGATTTTCATCGTCTAAGTTTTCAGACTAATCGAGATTCCAGTAAATGAAGATTCAAAAATTCAAGTCTCTCATGAGTCCGTGGAATGGGGAAAAGTGGAACTAATTCTAAAGTTTGAAGTGGTGACTGTTTGATCGTTATTACTTGAAGACTTGAAATATTTTCATATGCCTTATTATTGGCTCATGTTTTCATAAATATTGTGTTCAACTATCTTATATGTGCTGACTTGTAACTTATACTTTGTTACATATTTCTAGGAACTTTTATGAGCCTTTATAATGTTATTGGAATACAGTACTCAATGAATAAAGTATTCACATATTAAGCCAGCATAAGATGCATGTCAATCTACTTTTGGTATACACAGTAGCTCCGCCCAAGGCTGTCAAAAGGCCGGCTCAGTGATTCAGTGATAGATCTCCAAAGGCCGCGAGCTTATAACTTGCTTCAAACGTAACATTTTTTGATGGTCTTTTTTTTTGATCGAAAGGTAATCTCTTTGAGAATGATATAAAAGTTGACACTAAACAGTTTGCTGGCCAGAGCCGGAGTAACTGTACAGTTTCTGACTTCGGCTCTCAGGTGTTCGATTTTCCTCAATTTTCGGGAATTTTTTTCACACTGCCTCTTATATCTCGTCTTCTACAGTACCGACTTGTTTGAAACTTGGTTTCCCCATGCAGTTTTTGATGCTGAACAAGATTTCGTAGTTTGTACGGTCACTTTCCAAACTCAATTTTCCGCAAATATTGGTAAAACTGACAAAAATGCCTGCTTGCCTCTACAAAATGGTATGAACTTCATTGTAGATTCTAGTGGAACTTCTTGAAAAAAAAACGCAAAAAAAAGTGATTTTGAAGTACTGTGTGAAACATTTTCACTTAAAATTGACATAGCTAAGTTCGTTGCTTTAATTTTATTTTGGTTTTAATCTTAATTGATAGATCTTGTTTTTTTCTTTATTTTATATGTTGATCGTTTTGAGACCTGATAACTGGTAGGAGAGATATAACGGCTCAAAGTTCGAGCAGTGCTACTTACACTCACGGCCTCACGGCCTCACGGCCGGCCGACCGCGGCTTCTGTGTTGCGCACTCACAGAGGCCGCGGCCGCCCGTGAGATCTGACAGCCTTGGCTCCGCCCATGTTTTCCTACAGAACTCACACCCTTTGGGATTATTTGGCTGACTGCCAGCTATCCGAACCATTCAACCAATCTGCCTGTCTATTACCCTCAACATTAACCCAACAACAAAGAGACCAATTCTCTCAACTCTATCCATATTATGTCTAATAATAAACCCCTCAGCTATGAAGGTTCAAAAACGATTTTACAATATTTGGAGGCTAATTTAAGGTAAGCTTTCCTGACTTGGTGAACTTCCCCATATTTCAGTTTCCAGATTCCAACTATCTTCTCGTTGCCCATCTCTTCGAAAAACTGAACAATTGATCCCACTGTATATCGATCAGCTGGTTTTCAGAAAAGACAAATTCTTAAAAATGTCTGTGAATTCTGATGAATATTATGTAGGCGTGTATCGTAAATATCCTCCCGGAGTCCAGATTCCCAAGTGGATTCAGGAGGATAATGAAAGCGGCGGTGATCCATCCGATCTTGATCAATTTGGATATGTAGACAAATCGGAAGTAATCTTACCGGGAGACGTAGTTTTTGTCAAACCACAACCAGTTGATGATTGGCGGGACGATGAATTGATCAACAATGAAAAAAGGAATGTTAAAGTTCCATATGAAAGACTGGCTCAACTCACTATCAGAAGATCTGATGGGTCTAAAAAGATTCATCGATTCAGAGGAAGAATTCATGAAGCCCAGAAAAGCCTCTGCAGTTTGATGTTTGGAAATCGAAAATGTCCAATCACAATTAGAAAATTTGAATTGCATTTGTCTTCAGGAGTCCTTCGTTTTCCATTGGGAATCAAGATAAAAGTAAAGGAACTTGCGTGCCATGTTCATCAAATTGATAGCATTTGTAAAGTCATAGACACTTCTAGTATTCCATTGGATTCATTGGAAATTTACAAACAACGTTTCGATCGTAGAACTGCTCAACTTCCGTGCCTTCAAATTGCCCGCAAATTGATTGTCAATGGAGTTAGAGATGTACGACCACTGGCATCTGTCAAAAATCAAAGAGTTCATGTGATCTTCCCAGATTTGCTATGGCGAGAATATGTTAATTTGGTTAGGCATTGGAAGAATAATCCAAAGTCGATCGGAACTTGTTTCACTTTTGGACAAATTGCGGGATTCCCATACCCTGATATCACTGAAATGATTGAAAGAGAATATAATGGAACACGTGTGGGAGAGAGGTAATAACAATTTGAATTCAGATTTTCATCATCCCAGTTTTCAGACTAATCGAGATTCTCGTGAATGATAATTCAAAAATTCAAGTCTCTTATGGTTCCGTCGAATGGGGAGAAGAGAATACATTTCTCAAATTTGAAGTGGTGGCGGCTTGATTGTTTCGCGTGGGTTCAACAACAACAACATGTATAACTATATTATCTGCATTTTTTTATCAGTGCATTGTTTTTGTCTTAAGTATTTTTGAGGTTTTGTGTGAGACGAATAAAAATTTCGATTAAGTTGTTTTTCCATAAAAATAATGAAAAAACCCCGGTGGAACTTCTTGAAAACTGGGTGAACCGTGTGAAAACAGTGTTGAAGCCTCGTGGGAACTGTGTGAGAACCATGATGAAACCGTCTGAAACACATGGAGAAGCCGTGTGGGAACCGTGTTGAAAGAAATCATGAGAGAACCGGGTTGAAACCGTGTGGAAAGCTTGTTGGAGACATGATGAAGCCGTGTGAAAACCATGATGGAACAATGTGAAAGCCATGAGAAAACTATGATGAAACTGTGCACAAACCATGTGGAAACCATGATTAAACCGTGTGGAAATCATGTTGAAACCATGGTGATTTCGGTGTCGGAACCTTGTTGAAACCGTGTGGGAAGCCTGTGATAGCCGTCTTTTAGGTAGCGTCAAAGCGGGTGTTCAGTTGTGGGCGTTCAAAAAACGGAATTCGAGTTCTGAATGGGTCTGCTCGCAACTGTCTTACTGCTTTATTAATCCCAATTATTAATCTTTCCCATTGGGATTCCTTCCCGTATGAACCCATTTTTCTTGTGACTTATTTTCATTTGAAAAACTTTTTCAAAGCTTAAATACGTCATTGGATTCTTCGTACTTCAATTTTTTAAAATAATGTATCAATTTGAGAGATCAACTTTATTCAAAATAAACCATAATCAGACAAAACCCACAACAATTAGTTATAGTAACTTAAATCGCCACAACTTCCAATTTGAAGATCCATTTTCCTTCTTCTAATTCTCCATCAGGTATCCATGAAGCGTAAAGTTTGGAGGTTTCGTTCATTGGAATTTCGACAAATCTGGAATAAAATACTTGAAAAAAAGTATAAATATTTTGAGTATACCTATCTCCGAGACGTTTTCCATAGAAGTCGATATTTATATCACGAATAACTTCGTTGATTAATCCCTCACTTTCATTTCCGAATGAAAAACAAGTTCCAATTGCTTTTTCATTATCCTTCCACTGTCGGAGTAATTGCAAATAATCTGTCGATATCATATTCGAATATCTAACATAGAATTCCTGGTTTTCAATTGATTCTAACAAGTCTGGATTTTCAATATGACGAGTGATTAGCTTTCTCGCTCTTTTCAGAAGTTGATTTTCTGTATCATATTGATTAAAATTTAGAATTTCAATACTATTTAAAGTCGAATTATTAAATAATTGTTTGTTCTTGTTTCTCAAAAAGCAGAGAGTTTTAAGATTTCTTATATTGATTTTCATATCAACTGGAAATCGGAGAATAGCACCAGTGAACTTCAAGTAGAGCTTATTCACGGTTATAACATTCTTTCGATTTCCAAATAAAAGATTGTAAAGAGCTTTTTCTGCTTCATGAATTTCACCATTGAAATGATGAATTTGTTTGGATCCGTCCTTGTTAGATACGATAGTTAATCGGGTAAATGTTGTATATAAAACCGTAACATTATCCTTTTTATTAATAATTGATTGAAGGTTGTCCATTAACTTTTGCAATTCGTAATTTGTGGCGACATTTGGGTCAATATCTCTTTGTATTTCAATGTCTCTCTTGATCTTTTCAATTTCCATTCCACCCAAAAACACATTATACGGTGTAATTGGCCAACCAAAAATCGCATCTCCAGGTAGACGAATTGTGTTAGCATAATAATTTCTGAACCCAAATCGTGTAAGACCGGCGGGGACTCCACCTTCCTCATTTTCTCTTGAATGCAATAAAGGAATGGCAACGCCTGGAGGATAGTTACGATAGCAACCAACAAAATATTCTGTTGAATTTATCTTCATTTTTATTCGAGTGTCAAGTCTTTCGCTTTCAAATGTTAGTTCATCGATATAGAGTGGCAATCGCTTTTCAGTTTTCCGAAGAAAAGGACAATGAGATGAAAGTTGAAATCTGAAATTGAATATGAATGGGGGGAAAAGATATTTGGATTACCTTGAGTTAGCATCCAGGTATTGTAATACAATTTTTGAACTTTCATATCCTAATGGTTTGGTGGGGCTCATGATTGAACGTTTTTATTGATTGATCGAAACAAACAATGAGAGAATAATTGCCGGGCAAGCAGGCTGATCCCATCTGCCGAATCATCCCAAAACATGCGATTCTTGTAGGAAGAAATGGGCGGAGCTACCATTGGTTTGTCGACGTTTATTTAGACCTGTTTTTGACTCCGAGCAAAATCGTCAAAAATAACAAACCAAGTGTCTTATAAACACCGTTGTGGCATTCCATGTAGCATTGTTGAGTAGGAAGTTGTGCCAGCTTCATTTCATTTTTTTGAATTAGAAAATTTATCAGAAAAATCAAGCAACAGTAAAAGTGATTTCAAATCGAGAGTTTTTGCCAACTAATGTTGTTATCAAGAACCAGTGTTCGGCAATTGGACTTCGCAGTTTGAAGGATGCTGTGGTTTCAGCAGAAATATTCTGAAAAAGAACTCTTGGGTTCCATTTCCAACAAAATTTGGTGCTTACGACTGTCAATAAGAACAGAAAGAATAAAAAGATCAGCTTCATTTTTCAAAAAACATATGGAGTTCCGGCCTATTTTTTATACGGATGATTTTCAATATTGTAGACATGTTATTGCTGGTATCGAACTACAAAATTACTTCTTTCCCAGTCTTGTTGAACAATAGACACGGAACAAGGAAAAATAACAATGAAATATTGTTATGGACTCTGTGTTATGGGCTTTGATGTTAACACAGCGTGAATGGCTTTTTTTAGTTCTCGTAGAATCCGATTTCGCGTTGAAAATGTGTGGGAACCACGCGGGAGCCGTGTTGGGACCGTGTTGGAATCTTGTGGGAACCACGTGCGAACCGTGTTGAAACTTTGTTTAAACCGTCAAAAACAATTTGGAAACCATGATGGAACTTTGCATGAACCACGTGGAAACCATGATTAGATCGTGTTGGAATCATGTTGAAACAGGGAAGGAATCATGAGAGAACCGTGCTAAAACCGGGCGGGAACCATGATGGACCAGTGTGAAAACTATGGGAAAACTTTGTGGAAACTGTGTTGGAACCGTATGGAAACCATGATTGAACCGTGTTAAACCACGTAGAAACCATGGTGAAGCCGTGTCGGAAACCTGTTGAAACCATGTAGGAGCCATGATAAAACCAGGGTGAAACTGTTTGGAAACAGTGTTGGAACTATGGGAAAACCATGATTAAACCGCGTTGAGATCGTGTTGAAACCATGGAGAATCCGTATCGAAACCCTGTTGAAACCGTGTGGGATCCATGGAAAAACAGGTGGAAACCGTGTTGAAACCTTGAACCTTCTGTTAACCATCATTTTGGTAGCTTCGTTCTAAGTTGTGGGCGTTAAAAAAACAGATCTCAATTTCTAAATGGGTTAGCTCGCCAAGACTCTCTCCCTGTCATTATCCTAATCCCCATTATGTACCTTCCCATCGGGGTTTCCTTCCCATAAGAACCCATCTCCTGGAATGAACCAAAGATTCACATACACTCTATGATTGACCCATCTGTTCATCTGTCATACCTGTCTGTCTTATTCTTCGTCTAATCTTGTCTTCACTACGATCTCTACGTCACTTTTTCTCACCACAAAAATAATCAATATTTCCTGTTTTTTTCAAACAGAGATTCTACTAGAGATATGCAGAATAGGAAGCCATTGGAATATGAAAGCTCAAAAGTGATTCTACAATATTTGGATGCAAATTCGAGGTGAGAATTTTTGACTTTTTTCCGGTTTAGAAATGATCCGGTTTTCAAATAGGGAGTTCTAAAACGTCCCAGTTTTACACCCCCCCCCCCCCCCCCCCCCTTCATTAATTCAATTTCTTCCAGAATCCTCCTTGCCGCCATGTGCCCTTCCATCCGAAAAACTGAGAAGCTAATCCCTTTTCGAATCTCTGAACTCTCTTTCACATCTCCAGATTCTCATTCGGAAGCTGCGGATTCTCATTCAACTCTTATCACTATAAACTCCACAGAATATCAATTCGGTACCTATCGTCACTATCCAAAAGGCCAAAAGACCCCACAGATTCATCGAGAAGAGAATGAAAGGGGCGGAGCTCCAACTGATTTGGATAGATTTGGATATGAAGATTTCGATTCGGATCGGGAAATACTACCTGGGGATGTGGAAGTTGGAACAGAGAGTATGAGAATTAGTCGGGGTATAAATGATTTGGAAGCGGAAAGAGTGGAAAGAACTTTAGAGACTTATAAAAAGAATCTGGAAGAGAATCGAGGAAAACGAAGCAAATTGGAAAGGAAAATTGAGGATTTGGAAACAAATCTTCAAATTTTTCATAATCGAAAAGAAGAAAGAAATGCGATTTTTTGCACTTTTGCCATGTTAACTATAAAAGATGGATCTAGAAAAACTAGAATTCAAAAGTTCCAAGGGAAAATTTTCCAAGCTCAAAAGAAATTTTTTGAATTCATTTTTGCAAATCGAAAATGTCCTATCATCAATATTTCTCTGTTAAATCTAGGATTCTCATATACCATTTTGAGATTCCCGATTGATTTGAAATTCAAGATAAAAGAGCTCCAAACAGTTTTTGGCTTAGAGCCAAAACTTCCCGGAATCAATCAGATTCTAGATGCATCCAGCTTCCCTTTGGACCTCCTGGAAGTGGATAAATTGATTTTGGCTGAAACTGAATTCTCGATTTTGAGCAGTGCTCAAAAATTAATCATTCGAAAACTCGTGGAGACTCCGGCTTTTGAAACTATCAATAATTTAAAAGCCCATGTTATTTGGTCCACATTAAGCCCGGAGGATAATCTCAGATTGATAGGACAATGGATAAATAATCAAAGGCCAATTGGGAGTTGTTATACATTTGGATATGAGAATAGACAACAGATAAGGCATACGATGGAGAGGATTATAAATCAGAATTTGGATGGAGCAAGGCAGGAGGGAGAGTGAGTTTTGGTTTTCAATTTTATTTTTTAATTTTTGTTTCTCGTTTATTTTTGAATGCTGAATTTATTACACATAAAGAAATAGGTCAAAATCGCTGTAAACCGCAAGAATTGCGCTCAAAAACGCGCGTTATAAGTTGGCGGCCGGCCGCCTGGCCGAGAATCCGACAACGCGGGACGTTTTACATGCTAAAACAGAAGAAAATTGATTTTTCTTTGCAAAAACTTGTGCAATGAACGAAATAAAGACGAAAAATATGGAGAAAACAGCCCCCGCGTTGTCGGATTCTCGGCCGCGGCCGCCAACCTGTAACGTGCGGTTTTGGGCGCATTAAGTGCGCTTCAGAGCGATTTTTGGATTTCTTCAGGAAAAATGAAATGAGCAAGGGAAAAAAAGCATAAAATAAAATATGTGACTATAGTCCACTTCAAAAATCACTATTTTTCAGAACCATGATCATTCCAATCACTAATACATCAGAACTTCGATTATCATATGAACCCACCGAAGAGGGTGAAATGCGATGGATGTTCAAATGGGAAGTTTTGGCGGCAGTTTGAAAATGAATATGATAAATTGTCGGTTTCGTTAATGTAAATTTGTGTTTTAAACATGAGAAATAAATAATTGAAATAAACCAATTTATATTGAAAAACAACATTTGAAATTGCGGAATCATCTCATCCAGTTACATATCCGATCGCTTGGTACAGTGTTTGACCTAAAGCAAGAAGCAGTGAAAACTGTTGTGTTTGTCTATAAATTTGTCCAGAAAGGGTTAGGTTAAGAGCATCCAAATCTTTAACGTAATCACCAAGAAGTTTACCGACGGGATTTTGAGTGTTCTGAAAAGTTTCGACAGTAAGATGGAGAGTGATACCTGTAATAGAGGGACATATCCTTTTATTTTTCAACCCCTTTATTTCGGTGTCCTTCTAATAGAGACTGTCCTCATATTTTTCAAAGCTCTAGGCTAAAAGAACTTCAAAGGGTTTTGTTTAAGTTTCCGATGAAAAGTGGTGAAGGGTGCCCTTCTATTAGAGGGGCTTTTCTATTGAAGGCGCCCTTCTATTACAAATTTTACGGTAATTGAAACTCACAGCGAGTGTCGATAAAGCCAGCAATAGTAGAATGATGATAATCATTTTTCGGAGTGGTTATGGAGGATGTTTATGACTTTATACGATATTTAAGCATTTTCTTCTTCCTTGTTTCCATTGTTATTCGCTTTCAACACTGAAACATATGCTCTGAGCAAAATACATGGTTGATGGAGTTCGGCAAATGTTTCCACTGCCACAGAATTATTATGGAATGGAGAACTTCCTCGTTGGATTTAGCCAAAAAAAGCTCGATAAAAAAAGTTTTTTTCATTGTTAGAATGACGATTTGCCGCAATAACATCCTTGTTATTTGACTATTCCAATAACATGACCATAACAAAACTGATTAAAATTTATTTGTATAAAACGAGGCCTGCTGCAGAAGCTTCATATCTTTCTCAAAATGAAAATATCTTGCATATTCTTGCTTGTTCTCCTGGCTTCCGTAAGCCTATTTTTTCTATACTTTTTCTTATCATTTATTTTTCAGAATGTCTCCTGTCAGTCCACAAACCGGCCAAACATAATACAATCTATCCAGCAGCAAGTCATCGACCTATTCGGCCGGTCTGGAAATCTAACCAAATCTCTGATTGCGGACATTGAGAAAAGCACACCAATCCCAACCAAAATCAATATACCTTATCGTAATCCACTTGATGGATAAACCAAGTGTGATAAAGCTTTTAAAATATCAATCTTTATTCATCAAAATCATTAAAATCAGATAAGAAAATGTTTAAACAGCGGCGATTCGCCATTGTTCCAATTCTCCGAGGTAACCCGAGGCAGACAAGAAGTATCGATGCTTTGTTCAATGGGATCTCGTAAATTCTGGAAAAAGAAGAGTTTGTAAATAAGCAGTAGCGTGGTGCTATATTTGCCAGTTCGCTTTGCCCGTTTGTTCTTGATCCGCACGGGTTAGCCGAGCCAATTAATGCAACTGCGCTCCAACTTATTTTTAATTGTTCGCACAGTGCCAACTTCATAATCAACTCCAATAGACGCGACACGCAAGGCTTCCGTTCAATAAAGAATTTTTGCGGGCTCAACGAACTGGCACTCTGACTACCCTGTGCCAGTTTGCTCCGTTATTTTTTGCCAGGTCCGCAATTTTCAGTCACGGTGAACGCGCACAGTCGGCATTTATAATGAAGACTTTGATGGGATATTCTGGTTTTCAAACTCCCGCTAGATAATATCGGGACATCAAATGTCGCCAATTGCAATGCCAAGTACGCAAGTTCACCGCGACACGAAAATGCGGATCTGACGACAAAATAGATGAGCGATCAGAACAAATTTCTAAATTTTACCCAGTCTCTTCCCCGCGCATTCAACTCCCGTTCCATCCACGTTCTCACTTCAGTGATGCGATCCATTTTATGATGCTCAAAAGAAAACAATGTTCCTACCTCAAAAATGACTGAATCACATGAAGCTGATAGTTTTTTGATCAGAGGAAAGTTAGGAAGAAAATCAAAAATGATCAGTTTCCGAGCGTTTTTCACAATCGGAAGCTCCGTATCTTTTTCCGTATTGTTATTATTGGATCACTGTGCACCGTTTAAGCTCATTGTAAAGTTGGGATCAAAACTGATACTGATACTACGCTAAGAAAGTTTACTCTTTTCTAAGTAACCATAAATAGAACATAAGAAATAAACTGTTCTACGCGAAATAAGAAAAAACCTGTCTTCAAATATTCATTTTTTCTGTATACATTTTATTTTTGATAAAGGAGAGTTGAACTCAATAATACACAAAAATAGTGGAATTTCCATGGTAACCAAACTCTTGCCCCAAAATGGAAATTTGATCATCATCGAAGAGTATTGCTATTTCACTATTTGCCACTACAGAGGCATTTGGATATCCCGTGAAGGAATTGAAAATTTCTTCGGTAGAATTCTGAAAATGAGCAGTACTTGGTAAACCTCTACAAAATCCGCCCGTCTCCTTCACAATCGGAAAAAAACCACATTGTTTCCCTCTGTGGCAGAGGAGCTTTCTCCATCACTTCTCACAACTTCCGCCAGCCTCTGCCACAGAGGGAAACAATGTGGTTTTTTTCCGATTGTGAGGGAGGCGGGCGGATGTTGTAGAGGTTTACCGAGTATCCAATCAGAAGAGTGTTAAAGTTGATTTGCGTTGGGTTTTTGTTTTGAATCAAAAAGTAGGATTTTATCTTGAAAAACAAAAGAACCAAGATTAAGAAGAGATGCTCAAAGCTCTCGTTTTAAGCATTATGCTTTTTTTCTAATTGTCTAATGGTTAAATGGGATGGTTGAGTTAAAGTAGAGTCAAGTTCGCCTACATGTGAGTTGTTTTGCATATATATTGTGTATCCATAATTCGTTGCGCGGTCGCGGAGAATTCGTTTACAGGAGACATCGTTTATCATTGATTTCTTTTATTTTTCGACCTTTTTTCTTCATATTTTTTTTTCTTTAAACATATTTAAATCTAGTTTATCAGAACAAAAGATGAAAAATAACTGGACTTCTGGCGACTTTTCAATTTTCTTGCAATGAAGGAAAAATGAAAAAAAGCTATTTCGTAGTGATTTCGTTATAAAATTCAGTTCGTTTTTATCTTTCGTTTTGATAAATTGATATTTGAATCTTTCTAAAGCAAAAAATGATGAAAAAAAGGTCAAAAAATGACAGGAATCAGAGCGATAAACGATGTCGCTCGCAATGGGCTTCAATTTGAGACTTTCGATGTTGGCCGACCCTTTTTCAAACTCGGCCATGACGAAAATGCCCGCGACCGCGCACAGAGTTTCGGATACACAATACATACAACTCAGAAAACCCTATAATTGTAATAGTTGTCGTGTCTTTTCGAATAATGACAATCTTTTTTTGAAAAGAAAACAAAACCTTCAGTTTTTTTTCAATTCGTACAATTTGGATTGGTTGTAGTTTGAATGTTGCCAACATGTTAGGATTAACATTGACTCGAGTACCGTCCGTTTTGAAGTTGAATTTAATTTGGAAAGAATCAATTTGGAAACAATTCCCTTCACCATTCTGAAAGTTAGAAATAATATAAAAGACATAACTCAAAGAAATATCATAACTTACAAGAACCATGAAAACACAGATTATTAAAGCAAGCGCAAACATTTTTTTCTTTGTTAGTTTTTCAAGCTCTCTTTTATACTAGCCAATTTTCATTGGAACTTGTGGGATTGTCAGAAGATTTTTGACAATAATAAAAATATTTTTGTGACGCGAAAAGAAACGATGCATGCATTTTTTACTTCCTGAATCCCACAATCACTTTTCATCTTTTAGTATTCTTTCTGTAAAGTGAGTTTACACGGAAATTTTTTTGAATTTTGCTAACTGGACAATTATAACCCATTTAGGATACTTAGGCAAAAAAGAAACATTTGAGTTGAGCATCTTTAATTTAAAGAAAAGTAAGTTTTTTTTCTGGCTCTGCCCACTTTTACAAGTTCAGGCGCTCAATGGGAAAAAAGGACAGTTCTAAATGAATTATAAAATTCCGTTTTCTATTTCATAATTAAATTTTCCATCGTTGACTTAAAGGATTTCTGAAAACAGAGAAGCTATCTTGGAGGCAACGTGACGTCAGAGTTTCAACAAAAGATGCGATAATTTCCATGAAAGAAGTATCAGAAGTAATCGTTTTATTTCATTCAGGTCTTCTCAGCCGTGTCTTTGACACTCGCGATGAAATGATTAATGAGGTGCAGAAGATGGCAAAATTGATAGCCTCAAAAAGTCCGGTTGGAGTACAGGGAACGAAGAATGTTCTCAATTACGCAAGAGATCATACAATTGAAAATAGTTTGAATTATGTGGTACGTTTAGACATACTTCTGAAGATTCAAATTGTAATTCTAGGCTACGTGGAACATGACTCAACTTTTCACAGATGATCTTATCAAAGCGAGCATGGCATCATTCTCGAAACAGGCTCAACCTCCTCCATTTTCGAAATTGTAAATTCAAAAGCGAAACATTCATTTGTCAATAAATAGTTCATTTATCTTTTCCAAGTGCCATCAATCCAAACATATTGACAATTGAAATAAGGAAAAAGAAATAAGGAAAGTGCCCTTTTATTACAGATTGTACGGTAACTGAAACTCACAGCGAGTGTCGAAAAAGCCAGCAATAGTAGAATGATGATCATCATTTTTCGGAGTTGGTTATGGAGGATGTTTATGACTTTATACGATATTTAAGCATTTTCTTCTTCCTTGTTTCCATTGTTATTCGCTGTCAACACTGAAAAATACGTTCCGAGCGAAGCACATGGTTATTGGAAGTGGAACTTCCGCTTCTCACAAATCCAATAAAGGATAGTCTATACTTTTTTCAGTTGTTATCATTTTGGGGGATGGTTTCAGCATCAACAACATCGCCTTCCATTCAGTTGTTATGACATAACAAACTTTATTGAAATCGATTATTATAAAACGATGCCTCAGCTACAGAAGCTCCGTATCTTTCTCGAAATGAAAATATCTTGCATTTTTTTGCTTGCTCTCCTGTCTGTTGTAAGCCCATTTTTTCTATACTTTCTCTTATCATTTATTTTTCCAGAATGTCTCCTGTCAGTCCACAAACCGCCCGAACATAATACAATCTATCCAGCAACAAGTCGTCGACCTATTCGGCCGGTCTGGAAATCTAACCGAATCTCTGATTGCCGACATTGAGAAGAAGACACCAATTCCAACCAAAATCAATTTGCCTTATCGTAATCCACTTGAGGGTTGAAACAAATTGTGATAAAGCTTTTAAAATATCAATCTTTATTCATCAAAATCATTAAAATCAGTTCTAACAGTTAATTCAGAAGCTTAGACAGGGATGATTTGCCAATTCATTGTCCATCGCCATTGCACCGATTCTCCGAGGGTTAAATAGACAAGAAGTATCGACGTTTTGTCCAGCGAGATCTTGTGAATTCTGTTAAAAAAACATTGTTTTTGTAGATTCGTAGCAGAGTCGTCTTTCTTTGTTTGCCGGTTCGCTCCGTCCGCTTTTGGTTGGTCCGCAACTTTGCGTCACTGTGAACATGCCCATTGGGCATTCTCTCATGGAAACTCCACAAATAAAACAGCTATTTTGAACCTTGAGGGGAAGAAGCAACTCCAATTGATATTAATCTTTTGGCCCAGAATGGTGCCGTTGATTCTGCTGTCGAGTTTTTCAGAGATACTGTGATAAATGGTCAATTTGTTGGTGATACAGGAATTGATTTGTTGAATAGAGTGGCCCAAGATGCTGTCTCTAACGGGATACCTCTAACAGATGTTTTTGAGGTTAAAGCTGGTAAGTTTTTGTGGAAATTGCGCTCTAGTGCACTTGAATTAAATCAGTACAGAAGAGCTCGTATGCATTATCCCAAAGGGTATGGGTCTTGTAGGAAAAGAAGGGGAAGAAAAATGTCATGAATTTTATAATGATTTATTTTTCGAAAATCATTTATCAAAAAAGTTTTCTTCGAAAACATTATCCAGCTTTGAGTCGGACGGTACCTGTAATTTCCAGTTATTTCTAATAGTAAGGTGCTGCAATCGCGCTCTACTGCAGTGGTTCGATTCAAGTGCGTTAGACGCATTTGCCACTAAAACTTACCAGCTTTAACTTCAAAAACATCCGTTAAGGGCACTCCATTGGAGACAGCGTCTTGAGCCAGACGGTTTAAAAAAGTGCTTCCTGTATCACCAATAAATTGACCATTTATCACAGTATCTTTGAAAAACTCGGAAGCAGAATCCACGGCAGCATTCTGAGCCAAAAGATTAATATCAATCGGAATTGCTTCTTCCCCTCCAATTCCAAGGTTGAGAAGAGCTGTTTTGTTGGTGGAGTTTCCATGAGAAAGTACTTCCATGGCATATCTTGCTAACAGTTGTTGTTGCATGTAATAAAAAGTTTCACTCTTATTACTATTAACTGGTTCTAGGCCAAAGTTGGCACGGAGGACGCCGTCTCTGTCAACGGCTGTGGCATTGAGAACGGTGCCGTTGACATTGATGAGACCAGCGGTGGTAGTCTGAAGAATTAGGATTACTTGACCCCTGAAGAGATGGAACTGATCAGAGAAACAGAAAAATAAATTGCAAGTTTTATGCTGGAGAAATTGGTCCAACAATCGTCAGAATTTGAGCAGTGCCGCTGGAGCTGACAAAAGACTTACCTCAGCAAGAAAAAGTAGAAATAACAGAAAGATGAACATGTTAAAATGAAAACTTTTCGATGTTTTGACAATGTTTTGTATGCCATTTTTTTATAAAGTTGTTTTGGCATATTGGAAGAAAAAAATATTTTGATGCTCAACATGAAAAACAGGGAAAAAACATTTTGACCTACCCAGAATTTTCTGACAATTTGATTTTTTTTCTGATTTTTACGGAAATAGTATATTCGACATGAAGCTCTTCTTGGACTATTGTGCTCCGTTTATGCTCATTGTAAAGTTAGGACCCAAATTGATACTGTAGTACGATAAGGTAGTTGGATATTGTGAGATTTTTATTTTGAAGTAATCATAAATGAGAAATGAACTGTTCCATGCGAAACACCAAAAGCCTGGTTGAAATATTCATTTTCCCGTTTAAAAATTCAAAGTTAAAAAAATTTGCCATATTATTCGGAGCCTCCATCGAAATCCACATCAATACTTTCCGAAATGGAGCGGCTCCGTTTCAAAATGGAGCGGCTCCATTTCAAAACGGAGCGGCTCCATTTCAAAACGGAGCGGCTCCATTTCAAAACGGAGCGGCTCCATTAAAAAACGGAGCGGCTCCATTTTGTTCCTTCATTCCGGTGTCCTTCTATTAGAGACTGTCCTCATATTTTTCAAAGCTCTAGTAAGCTATAAAAACACCGAAATCCACAAAAAAGCAAGGAGAAGTATAAAAAATAAAGAAATAAATGTTGTTGTTGCAATGTGTTGAAACTTTGTTTAAGTTTCCGATGAAAAGAAGTGAAAGGTGCCCTTCTATTAGAGTGGTTCTGCTATTGAAGGTGTCCTTTTATTACAGGTTTTACTGTAACTGAAACTCACAGCGAGTGTCGATGAAGCCAGTAAAAGAAGGATGATAAACATTATGTCCGAATCGTTTATTTTCAAAAAGCTCAGAATATGTCAAAAAATGTTTTGAAATTTTTGCGATTAACATGCTTTTTTATTCTGTCTTGTTGCTTTTATTATTGTCGGAAACATATGTTTTGAGCAAAACACATTGGAGTTGGGTCCATGCTTCCACTGCCACAGAATTATTATGGAATGGAGAACTTCCTCGTTGGATTTAGCCAAAAAAGCTCAATGAAAATTGCTTTTTTAAAATGTTAGAATGAGGATTTTTGGCATCAACAACATCCTTTTTTCATTTGACTATTCCAATAACATGACCATAAAAAACTGATTGAAATCCATCTGTATAAAGCGATGTCTAGGCTGCAGAAGCACCATATCTCAAAATGACAATTTCTTGCATATTCTTGCTTGCTCTCCTGGCTTCCGTAAGTTCAATTTCCCTTTACCTTTCCTTGTCATTAATTTTTTGCAGAACATCTCCTGTCAGTCCACAAACCGCCCGCACATAATACAATCTATCCAGCAGCAAGTGATCGACCTATTCTCTCGGTCTGGAAATCTAACCAATGCATTGATTGCCGATATTGAGAAGAGCATACCAATTCCAACAAAAATCAATTTGCCTTATCGTAATCCACTAGAGGGTTGAAACAAATTGTGATAAAGCTTTCAAAATATCAATCTTTATTCATCAAAATCATTAAAATCAGTCATAACAGATAATTCAAACAGCGGCGATATGCCAATTCGTTGTCCATCGCCATTGTTCCATTTCTCCCAGTGTTAGGTTGACAAGAAGCATCGACGTTTTTTTATTTACTGTTGAAAAAATAAAGTTTGGGCAAAGAATTTTAAAATTGGCACCGAGCCAACGACCGCCTCCTGCAAACGCAACTGCGGCGCGCAATTTTTGCAACTGTCCCGCGCACAATTTTGTTGCTAGATTTTTGCTGTTTTCGATAAAAAGGAGTACAAATTTCAGCGTTTTTTGCTGATTTATCATGTCGTGTATAAGTGTAGAAATCATTGCGGTCGTAATAAAAGTTGAAATTTGTACTCCTTTTTATCGAAAACAGCAAAAATCTGGACACAAAATTGTGCGCGGGATAGTTGCAAAAATTGCGCGCCGCGCTTGCGTTTGCAGGAGGCGGTCGTTGGCTCGGTGCCAACTTTAAAATCCCTTGCCCAAACTTTGTTTTTTCAACAGTATATCAATAAAATTTCAATCTAATTTGTTTTCACAGCTCTTTTTGAATGATCAAAATCTGCCAGAAAAGGATCATAAAAGTCATAACAATAATACTTTTTGATATTTTGAATAATAGGGACGATAATAAAATGGTGACATTGAAATCTGTTTTTTTTTTTGAAAAAAAAACATTTTGACTTCTTTCTTTTTTAATTTGAGCTTTCACAACTCATTTTCTCACGGAGGTTTCATTGGATTTAAATATCAAATTGACTTATTCCGTGCGAAATAAGAAAAAAATTGTCTTCAAAAATTCATTTTTCCAGTATACACATTTAAAAATTTGTATATTCTCATATTATTCCGATCCTTCATCAAAATCCACATCAATGCTTTCCGGGATATGGAAATCGCGCTCTTCTGAAAAATTTTCTTTCAGGATTCCAGCAAAGGAAAGAAACCGAAAAACCCACCACTTCCATTACTATTAATTTCAAAAACTTCAAATCCGTCAGCTCCACTGGGTGCCCCACAAATAGAGGTAAACATTGCCAGGAAGGAAAAACAGAGAGCAAAGAGGAAGCATTTCATTCTGAACAGTATTTTGAAAGGTAAAATAATTGAAATCGATACAGGTGGTGTAGATAAGGTGTGGTCGAGAACAGGTTAAAACCGGTAAAGAGAGAGAGAGAGGGGGGGGGGGGGGGGGGAAGGATTAGCGGAAGGGAGATTTTTATTGTTTACCAATTGTTCAATTTGTGGAAAATATCGAATATGGAAGAAAAAAAACCGTTTGGAAATTCGAGTTTGGGAGCCAAAATTGAAGACTGGTTTCAAAAACTTTAAAAACCTCTATTACAGCGGCATACCGTTTTGGTTCCACTTTATTGAAGATCCCGAGATTAGAAATCGCAACTGATTTTTGATGATCAGAACTGGACAAATCGTACATCGGAATCAAAACTGACCCTCATAAGAACCGACCGTTTAAGAACTTTCCCAGATAAGAACTTTTCAAATGCTCGTATTTGGGCACTTTTCCCTGCTTGCAGGCCATTGCAGCAAAGTAGTGTCAGTTCTTATACGGGTAGTTCTGATAAGGTACAGTTCCGATAAAGGCAGTTTTGATTCGTCCGGTTCTGACAAGGGGTAGCACCTATGCTACAGATCCAAGTTTTTGTTATTCTGTATTTTAAAAATTTTTGTTATTTGTTCCCTTCATCATAACAATTTCGATTGAAAATCCGTGATGTAAAAAAGAGCCAAAAATATTGAAAATTTTTCATTCAGAAAAAAAAATGTTGGGCTTCATCGCTTCACTGACTTTTTCAGCTTCTGTGAGTTTTTTTTTCCGTTTTCTTACCATTCTGAAAATTTCGGAAAATTGCAGTGCGTCTCAGCCATCTTCAACGGCAACGCTGGAGTTAATGGCAATACATGTGGAGTTTCAGTTCTTCAGGGCCATCTTTTGGGCGGCAATTTGAAAACTGAGCCTAATAACCGAACAGAAATGATTCAAAAGTATTTGGATTTTGTTCAACAACAAATTCGAGCACGGGAAAATTTGAATATTTTCATTGGAAAACAAAATGATGAGGAAATCAATGACCTGGGCTCAATTTTCAATGGCGACAATGGTTCCCTTTCCACTAATATCACTTTTTTGAATCAGGATCCAATTGTTGGTTTTGTAGTTGGTTTCTTTCTGGAAAACTTCGTTTCAAAACTTGATTTTCAACTGGAATGGCCAAGAAGGAAACTTTTTCGATCAGATCCCGTAAAGGTTCGTACCGAAGTTTTATGAAATTTTCTCCACAGTTTTTTGTATAATTCAGAAAATTTTTTTGTTCGATCGGAATAGAAAGAAAGAGCAATATCAACGAGTTGTTCGGCCGCACAGTTAAAATTGCAAAAGTCGGTGGAGCCCAAAATTTGTTCAATAAAATGTGTTATGATGTTGTTTGGAGTATATTGAAAAGCAGGAACTCTGTCAGGAATGGGCCTTTAATAAGGAAATAAATCTATTCGCGTGGAAAAAAATTCCAAAATTTTTAAAAATTTGAATTTTCCGCGCGACCTCCCCACATTTTTCTAATCAACCGTGTGCCCTAGACACGTAATCCACCTTTCCCTACAATCTATCGATCAAAAAATTAAAACATTCAGTTTCTAAAATTATCGATTTTTTTTACACTTCCGATGGTCCAATTGTGATGCAAAAAAGTGAGTTTTCATCGAAATTTTTCGAAATTTTAAGATGGATTTTCAGACCAAAGACATCTATCATGTACACTAAGACTCTAACTATTTGGATAAGGATTAAATGTGAGTTTTCGTTTCGGCTCTGCCCACTTTTTCCTCATTCTATTTTTCTTTCAGTTTGTCATCTGATTAATCGACTACGAATCAAGAGCAGTTCATCAAAAATGAGAACAGAAAATTGAAACCATTTATTTTACTCTAAGTTTTTGTAATTATTTTACATCTTTATTTTTGAATAATAAAAATTTTCCACTGAGAAATGTTTTAGTGAAAAAAGAAAATGCTTGATTACT
Organism: Caenorhabditis doughertyi; assembly: GCA_963572265.1. NCBI lineage: Eukaryota > Metazoa > Nematoda > Chromadorea > Rhabditida > Rhabditidae > Caenorhabditis > Caenorhabditis doughertyi. The sequence goes on from OY751554.1 coordinate 13,714,097, forward strand.
GTCGCCTGATTTTGGGCTACTGTAACTAAGCTTTCTAGTTCACAATCAGAACTGGACAAAGCAGAACTAACCCTTATAAGAACCGACCGTTTGAGAACTGCCCCGCATGAGAACTTTTCAAATGGTCGTATTTAGGGCTTTTCACTGCTTGCAGGCCATTTCAACAAAATAGTGTCAGTTCTCATTTGAGTAGTTCTGATAAGGTATAGTTCTTATTCGTCCGGTTCTAATTCGTCCAGAGTTTTGGTTTGGGGTAGCACCTTTATAACAGGTTTCTTAAATCAGTTTTTCCAAAGATCTCCATTTTGAATAGGCTAATCAAAAACGATTGAATTTTGCAAAAAATACAAAAATTTCACACAAAAAACATGTTTTTCTGGGTTTTTGTTATTTGATTCCCATCATCATAACAATTTTGATTGAATTTTTCAGTATAAAAAGGTACTGGAACCAGGAAAAATAAAAAATAATGTTTGGCTTTCTGGCTTACCTGGCTTTTCTGGCCACTGTAAGTTTTTTTCCCTTTTTTTTACCTTCCTGGAAATTTCTGAAAATTTCAGAGTGTCTCACCCATTTTCAGCGGCAACGCTGGAGTTAATGGCAACACATTTGGAGCTTCAGCACTTCAGGGAAATCTTGTTGGCGGCAATTTGAAAACGGAGCCCAATAACCAAACGGAAATGATGCAAAAATATTTGGATTATGCTGAACAGCAAGCCCAAGCTCAACAAATTTTGGTCACTTTAACCGGCGGACAAACTGATGGTCTATCGATTTTAGACTCAATTTTCAATGAGGATGGCTCTCTTTCCACTAATATCACATTTTTGAATCAGGATCCAATTGTTGGTTCTGTTGAGGATTTCTTTAAGGATACTGTAGTTGATGGAAAGTTTGTTGGAGATACTGGAAGTGAATTATTCAATCAGTTGGTACAAGCAGCAGTGAATAATGATATCAATCCGGCCAATTTGTTTGTGATTGAAGCTGGTATGTTTGATATCAGAAATTATGATTCATGTTGACGAATTTCAGGAAAATTGCGCGTGAAATCTTGATGGAAATAATGAATCAATTCTGTGTTGTAAATTTGATGAATATTTCCAAATAAATTTTTTTACTCAGTTGAAATCTCGAACTTTGAAGTACTAACTAAAATAACTAAGTAAGATAATTGTCGAATAATAAAAATCAAAATCATTCAGAAACTTCATAAAATATCCCGAAGTGTAAAAATAAACCATTTTTGAGACTTGAAAGTTCAAACAATACAGTAGGTGGAAACAATTTTTAGGGGGTCCTAATAACATTATTGAACGGTCGGAAAAGTGAGTTCTTCTATCAAATTTCGACATGAAAAATCGTGGTACAATAAAAAAGTTTGGGCCCGGAGGTTCTTTTGTATTCTAAATTGAATGATTTTTACAGATTTTTCATATTTTTCTAGATTTTGGATGGAGCTCCAACACTTTGGAGGGTCCTAACATTATTGAACGCACTGTATTGAATGAATTCGAATTGAATTCCAATTTCATTTCGAAAATTTGAAAATCCACCTCGAGTTTTTTTTCGATCTCAGAAATTTTGATAGCACATGAACCCATGATTACAGTAGCCAGACCTCTCATAAAATAATGTTCAGAAGAAAACTACATTAACCAGTTGCTACAGTAGGAACAATGTTGAGCAAGGAGAGAGTATGGTGAACAGGGAATTCGAATTTTTTTCTGAATATCAACATCACGTTTTCATTATTGCTAGTTTTGTTATTACTGGCTTTGTTGTTGGAAAAAAAAAACATATTGGAAATTTGTATTCTCTAGAAAATGCAAAAAAAAAGAATCAAAATATTATTGTTATGATCTGAGGGCTCTTTTGTGCATTTGGTTATTTGATTCAACCAAAAACATCATGTTTTCCTCAGTATAAAATAGACCCAGAGAACTGGGGATAACATGCATTCTACAATGTTCAACGTTTATTTCGTCTTGGTTTTGTCGGCCCTCGTAAGTGTTTCATTTTTCTTAGAAAATTAGGATCACAAAAATGTATTTTCAAATAGTATTATTACTTATTTGCGATAGCCTGACACCTGGGTTTAAAGGCGCTGCGAAAAATGTCTGCCAGGTCCTGCCACGTTTACAGTGGTTTTCAACTGAGAATTACTGTGACCGTGCCGGGACCCAAGAGACATTTCTCGCTGCGCCTTTAAACCCAGGTGTCAGGCTATCGCAAATAAGTAATACAATCAAATCGTCAATGCATAATTTTTTCTTGATGCATTATGACTTAATAACGACAATGTTTTCTTGGATTTCATTTTTGGCAATCAAATTTTGGCTCAGGAAAAAAAATTTTCATCTAAAATTTTTTCAGTTCCATAATGTTAGTGGAGGAAGCAATGATTTCATTTCCGCAAGTGCAAACTTTCAATCTCCAACTGGACAAAGTGGAAATGCCGGTGTCGATACTCAAATTGATTTTCAGAATGGAAAAGCAGTCATCAAGCCAGAACTAACGATTTATCACGCTAAAGAGAAGGAGTTCTTTGATGATAACAATACTGTTTCTATTTCTTATAATAATTGAGGGGAGTTCATTCATAAATCGTTTGCTCATTCGAGTTTTGAGAATTTGAACGCGTAACCGGCCCCTACAAACCGTGTGCCCTAGACACGTAATCCACCTCCCATCAATCCATCGACCAAAAAATTCGAAAATTCAGTTTCTAGAATCATCGATTTTCCTTACACTTCCGATGGTCCAATGATGATGCAAAAAAGTGAGTTTCAATCGAAATTTCTGGAAATTTTAAGGTGGATTTTTAGACCAAAGACATCTATCTTGTGCATTAAGACTCTAACTATTTGGATAAGGATTAACAGGGTTTCCATGAGGTAATCGAGGAAGGGTCGGCACAGTATTTTCAAACTCTTTATTTTTCGTTAATTTGTCATATGGGCATAGTTTCAAGCCATCTGTAGACAAAAATTAAGTTTTTGATTGACTCCGCCCACTTCTGAATCCAGGATGTTCAGAATATTTTCAGAAGACGTGATGTGTCTAGAATTTTTCACATAAGAGATAATTTCGAAATCTCACCGGGAATGCATACTAGACCATATTTAAAGACTTTTTTGTGTTTTACGCTAAGTTCCAGCACTACGTCTTTAGGGTGAAATACTACGATGAAGTTCAGAGTGGTGAAATTTTGTTGGAAAATTACCGTTCCCGAAAATTTTTCCCACTATGTCCGATGAGATTCCTTCAGCATAAGATACCCCTATCACATGGCTTTCGAACAAAAAAAAGTTTGGTCCCAAAAACGTTGACCTTAAAGGGGTTTCAGACGAATATATGAGAAAAATTCACTAAATTTAACGTACCCCCCTCCATGGTAAAAATGGTCATGGTCAGCGATTTCAAAAATATTTTTACCACGTAATGTCCTACCCATACCTAATACCTTCACAAAATATCAGCTCATCTGAATCTTTTCTGGAGGCGTGGCACCTCTTCGAAAAATCCTTCACATAGTCAAGGACGTCGGGATTCTGAATTTCTGAATTCTCGATATTTCTGCTTGAAACTGTTGTGAAAGGTATTGCAACATCATAAATGATCATTTTATGCAAAAGTAAGATCTTCTGACAGCATTCTAACGCAGTTTTGACGACGAACGTCATCCCGCCTGGGCATCGGTTACCATACGGATGCCATTCTGTGTATTCAGACATGTCAGGGGTATTGTTTTTACATGAAATGATAATTTATGATGTTGCAATACCTTTCACAACAGTTTCGAGCAGAAATATCGAGAATTCAGAAATTCAGAATTCCGACGTCCTTGATTATTTGAAGGATTTTTCGAAGAGGTGTCACGCCTCCAGTAGTGATTCAGATGAGCTGATATTTTGTGAAGGTATTAGGTATGGGTAGGACATTACGTGGTAAAAATATTTTTGAAATCGCTGACCATGACCATTTTTACCATGGAGGGGGGTACGTTAAATTTAGTGAATTTTTCTCATATATTCGTCTGAAACCCCTTTAAGGTCAACGTTTTTGGGACCAAACTTTTTTTTGTTCGAAAGCCATGTGATAGGGGTATCTTATGCTGAAGGAATCTCATCGGACATAGTGGGAAAAATTTTCGGGAACGGTAATTTTCCAACAAAATTTCACCACTCTGAACTTCATCGTAGTATTTCACCCTAAAGACGTAGTGCTGGAACTTAGCGTAAAACACAAAAAAGTCTTTAAATATGGTCTAGTATGCATTCCCGGTGAGATTTCGAAATTATCTCTTATGTGAAAAATTCTAGACACATCACGTCTTCTGAAAATATTCTGAACATCCTGGATTCAGAAGTGGGCGGAGTCAATCAAAAACTTAATTTTTGTTTACAGATGGCTTGAAACTATGCCCATATGACAAATCAACAAGAAATAAAGAGTTTGAAAATACTGTGCCGACCCCAAGAGGCCCTTGCTCGATTATCTCATGGAAACGCTGTTAAATGTAAATTTCGTTTCGGCTCCGCCCACTTTTCCTCATTCTAATTTTTTTTCAGTTTGCCATCTGATTAATCGACTACAAATCAAGAGCAGTTTATCAAAATGAGAACAGAAAATTGAAACCATTTAATTTACTCTGAATATTTGAATTCTTTTACATCTTTATTTTTGAATAATAAAAATTTTCATTGAGAAATGTTTTTGTAGGTGACTGTAAAAGTATACGGTAGTGAAATAAAATAATTATTTTCTGTATCAGATCCGTAAAAATTTTTTTGAGATCGGAGTTGGAGGGATACAGAATCTGAAATTTTCAACTATTGTGACCGGATTGAGAGTTACTGTAACTAAAAGTGTAGTTTACAATAGGATGCATGAAGGCCTGCTCTAATAGTACTTTCAAATTTTAAGCTACTGTAGACAAGCTTTGAGTTACTGTAGCACATCGCGATTGAGTCGGCTACTTGACATAACCACAGTAATAATCGAGCAGTCATTTTGATTTTAAGAACAATTCAACAGTATACCAAAAACGTTTCACTTTCCCAGAGCAAATGTTCATTTATTTTTAATTGAAAAACATTGAAATGCCAAGACCATCCAAGTCGGTTTTCCCATGATAACCAAGTTCTTTTGCGAAAAAGTAAAGTGTCGCATTTTGAGGAATGACATCGGAAAGTTCTTCTGTGTTGTTTGAAACGAACTCCCACAATGGGATTTGATCAGCATCAAAGGGTATTGTGAGTTCACCGTGTATTTCTACAGTGCCATTTGGAAATATCTGGAAACGAATCCAAATGAAAAATGTAGGGTTGTTGTTGGCGGCCAAAACCTTTTATTAAAACCAATGTTTTTCACGTCATAGGTTTTGCAAAACCAATCATTTTTCTAAATTGGTTTCTGAAAACCAATGTAATTCCAAAATTGGTAAATTGACACCAATATTTCATCCCAAAATTTTCGAAAAATTAATTTTCAAAAAGTTTTTTCAACGCATTTGATCTTTTATAAATTGGTTTTACCAAACCTACACGTTGGTATTAGCGACCAATACCAATTTACAAAAAGGAATTGGTCGCCAATGCCTTTTTGAACATTGGCGTAGGTTACCAATACCAATTTTTAAATTGGTTTTGGTCGCCGTGAAATACGGTTTTTAACAACCCTAGAAAAATGAATAAAATTGCAGAAATCCATAAAAATCCGGTGCCGAAGCTGAGATGGACGAACTCTAAACTCGCGTTCTCCGTTTGTTTCTAGTTTTTGAGACTGGCCTTGAGTCAAGTAACTCAAAGTCAACGCCACAGGGGCCAAATCAGCTTTTTTTGGTTGTTGTTATGAACTTGCCTCTCGCTCTTATAATCTGAAAAACGCCGTGGTTTTGGTTCCGTACTTTTTTCTAATTAATGATAGTTGTGCGAAGAACTCAAATGTTAGTAGTTCAATCTCAATACTTTTTTTACTTTACCAGCAAAAATAAAAATTTAAATTCTATGCAAAATTATTATTGATTGGAAAATAGTTACTATTTCAGAATGTCAGTGGAGCGGACTTCTTATGGCATATTCTTTACATTTGGCATGTTTGTGAAAAATCGTGTTCCGCCGCCTTCAACATACAGAAAACCCACTCACAGTTTCATTTCGTTGTTGCACATGGAAATAAGCGATCTTGTCAGGATCGACAAGATCGTGAGGAGTGTTTCCTTTAGCTTTTACCAAAATTTCAAAGACTTCGCCTCCAGCCTGAAAGTTGAAAATGGTATAAGAAGCTCACCGGATAAAATAACTTACAACGTTCACAAGGCAAAATACCAATATAGCGATTGCAATCATTTCCCGATAGTTACTATTCGTTGTTCAAATTCTTTTTTATACTAGCATATTTTCAATTTAGTTTTTGTGCTTTGATAGTGAGTCTGGAAAAACAAGAATTCCGACATCATAACAAAAAAACATTTTTATTACACAAAATGAATGAAGTATACGGCATTTAGTTCCTGGTTCCACAACTTTTTTTCACATTTTTTTTCTGTTTTGCTCAAAGTAACTTCTCCACCTCCCCATGAATATGAACTGTAACGTGGACAGAAATTTTAATATCGCGAAAAATTGAATTTCCCGCGTAACCTCTCCCCACATTTTTCTTATCAAACCGTGTACCCTAGACACGTAATCCACCTTATCTTTTCTATCAACCTATCGATCGTAAAATTCAAAAATTCAGTGTTTCTAGAATCGTCGATTTTTCTTACATCCGATGATCCAATGGTGATGCAAAAAAGTGAGTTTCAATCGAAATTTCTTCGAATTCCAAAATGGATTTTCAGACCAAAGACATCTATCATCTACAGTAAGACTCTAACTATTTGGATAAGGATTAAATGTAAGTTTTATTTTTGTCTCCGCCCATTTTTCCTTCATCCCAACTTTTTTTTCAGTTTGCTATTTAATCAATCGACTATAAATCAAAGGCAGTTTATCAAAAATGAGAACAGAAAATTGAAACCATTTAATTTACTCTCAATTTTTATAATATTTTACATCTATATTTTTGAATAATAAAGATTTTTCATTGAAAATTGTTGTTCTGTAATATTTTAGTTGTTATCAAATTGTCAGCGATATGCCGTTCCAAAACTTTCCCTCGCGAGAACTGCCCCTTATCAGAACTGTGACAATATCAGAAGCGTACTGCATCAAAACTGCCCTCTTTCCAAACTGTATCGTATCAGAACCGTCCCGTATGATAACAGCAAACTTCCCAAATGAAAATAAAATACTCAGGTACAGTCTTGATACGGGACAGGGCTGATAAGGGACACTGTTCTGGAACGTCCTACCGCCGAATTGTTGAGTTTGAGCTCAAAATTTTCAAAAATCAATGAAATAAAAAACCGGGAACATCAAAACTTTATCCAGATGGAGACGGGATTAATCATCCTTCAAATGTATATTTTAGCCAGAGAATGAGAGCGAAGACAGCAGAGACAGATGGTATTATCTAAAGAAATGGAGAGGTCATGGGAAAATGGGTTTCCCATGTCCCCCGCTATGCGACGACCCTATTTACAGTTGAGTGGTACTACATACATATGCGGCTCTGTTCCAGAATAGGGGTCCCTTCATTTTCTGGGGGTCCCATAAAATGTACAGGGGGTTCCATGGATTCTCCAAGAATCCCATGAAAACACCAGGGGTCCCATGCCCTCCATGAAAAAAGTGAAGCGTCCCATGGAATCGTCAGGGGTCCCATGATTTTCTTGGAGGTCCCATGCTGCCGACAAGGGTCCCATCAAAATAGTAAACTTTCATAAATGTCTGGGATGAGAAAAAATCCCGAGAAACAACATTACGGAACGATAAAGATTTTAATCTCCTAGAAAGTTCCTCTTAATTGAAACTTTCTAAAGTTTTGTTGTAAAAGTTCTGTTTTGCTTCCCAGAAACTTACGAAACTTCACTATTTTGATGGGACCCCCAAGAAAATCATGGGACCCCTGACGATTCCATGGGACGCTTCACTTTTTCCATGGAGGGTATGGAACCCCTGGGGTTTTCATGGCACCCTTGGAGAATTCATGGGACCCCTGGACATTTTATGGGACCCCCAGAAATTCAAGGGACCCCTATTCTGGAACAGAGCCATCTGTTCTTATATGTTCTTATATGGTCAAATGCAAATAGAGTCGCCGCATAGCGGGGGGACATGCGAAACCCATTTTCCCATGACCTCTTCATTTCTTTAGATAATACCACCTGTCTCTACTGTCTTCGCTCTCATTCTCTATCTCTGTCTATTGCAGTCGACGCAACGTGCTAAACGTCTCCAAAATGGATCGATTCCGGCTCCTCCGTCTTCCGTCTGTGGCGCTTCAAGAAGTATTGAAACCAATGACACCTTTTGAATTGTGAGTTCTTAGAGTTAGTATGCCCATCGAATGGTTGAAACGTAGAAAACGTAGGAGAGCGTAGAAAAATTGTATCCCTTGTCGAGTAACCCGGGAAACTGAACTTTGAAGTTGAGTAACCAATTTAAAGCGAAATAAATTTCAGAATCAATATGTCTATGACAAATATCAAAACTAAAGGAATTGTTAAGTCCTTGCTAAAAACCAGAAACTATTCCGAAAACTATTGTCTCGAATTGGTGTTTTGCTCAAATCCAGAGGTCAGCATCGAAGGATCAAAACATGTATATGCCTATAAATTTACATCAGATGAATCGGAATATGGGGGACTATCAAAAGAAAAAGATGGAGACGAAATTATCGTGAAGTTTTCAGAAGACGTCATCAAAAGTTTCAAAAAACAGGCTGAATACATTTTTGGCGTATTCAATTGTGATATTAAAAATGTCTCATTTGATGTAAACGTTTTCTCCGACCAAGAAAATCAAAGAAAATGCACAGTAGAATGGCTGAAATCTCTACAAAATTCGTTTTATGCTTTCGAAATAGTTGGCAAGAAAAGTGATAACAGTATGGTTTGTTGGATTCTAGAAAACCTGAAAATCACGGGCTACCTTCATCTTGATGTAAAAATTGATGAACATTTGATGAAGCCGTCGAGATTGCCCATTCTCTCATATCTACACATTGATTTTGGAGAATGGATGGATTTTGGCCAATTTTTGCAATTGAACAGTTCTGTGATTATCATTAGAAATACAAAATGGACTAGCAACGATTATAATCATTTCCTTTTATCCTGGATTAGAATGGAGTCACACATGAATCTGTGCTGCTTGGAAGTGAGAATTAAAAATATAAACACCGACGAAATTTTTAAAAACGTGGAATTCGAAATTATCGATCGTGATGTCACTCGAACCGTGGGGTAGGTTCTTTTGCCGTAATATCTTTGTTTGAAATTTCTTTAGATGATCTCCGAGAGTGTTAGGAAAGTTGGTAGGTATACTAACTCGTGAGCGATTCGACCATGAGTATAAAATGTCTCATAATTTTGAGACAACATTTTTTAACGGTTTTTTTTCAGTGAATGGAAGTTTGGAGGCGGAACTGACATTCGCCGTTCCGATGGAACAGTAGCGACTCTGTACGTTATCAGAAGAATGGGAAAGTTACAACTCAAAATGGTAGTTCATCAATAATCTCTTCACCTCGCTTTAGAACTGTTATTTTTCCTGATATTCCTATTTATTGCATTTTCTTTAAATACTCACCATCATTTTTTTGCACATCATCTTTGTTTAATTCAAGTTATCGTACCGATTGGAGCAAATGCCTGTTGGCCACTGTACACTTTTTAGTCAAAATGGTTGTTGAGGTCTGAGATGGTATAGTAGTAACACCTAACAACTTCTAAGACGTATAGCACAAACTACATTAAGCTCCGCCCCCCTAACTACAGTAATCCTGTTGAAAAATAATGTTTTCTTCTGTGAGAGGTGATGATGAAACTTGTGTTACTACTATACCATCTCAGACCTCAACGACCATTTTGACTGAAAAGTGTGCAGTGCTATGCTCGGAAACGAATGAGAATTTGTCTTAACATCTTATTGTTTTTACGTATACAATTTTCAAGATTCTGGGCATTGAATCTCGTTTTAGTCATCATTTTCTAATTGTTCTTCCTATACTTTATCCTTGAATACCGTAAATCCTGTAATTGAAGCTCACCTTTATTAAAAACACATTTGTAATGAAAGCCTTTGAAGTGATGAATTTGATTTAGAATACATTTAATTTATAATAATCCATTTTAAATGTCAGTTTTTACAACAAAAAAAATTTTTTTTTCCGCTTTCCATTTTTCAAATTTTTTTTCTGCAATACTTCCCCATTCGGTCTTCTGCCAATAAATATTCTCGACTCTTTTTTTGAGGTTGCATCAACTGATTCATTTTTTTCTTATTACAGATGTACTTCTAATAAAAAAGAGCCCTAAATACAAGGTCCAAGGCAATTCTTCTAAACAAGATTTTTTCAGAATAGAAGACATCGTTAAACACTCGCATATTGGTAGTATGGAAGAGACTAGCCTTAAACTCTGAACCATTCAATCATTCATGAAAATTCGAATAACTTTCATAAAGTCCGACTCTGGTAGACCTTTCCCGAGTTATGTATTTCATACTTCGCATTCTGTCGGATTTATCGCGTTTGGTTTTCACTCAAATAAACAACTCTTCTGTGCATCTCTGCTTCAAAAATTAACAAAAAGCCCAGTGTAAAACCAACTGTTTTTCATGTTTCTTCAGCTGGAATAACTTTCCTGAAACCCTCAGTCTTTCCAATCCATCGCTGTATGATTGAATAACAAAACATAAAAAATGTTCAACACTACCCCGCCCCGTATAACGTGGTGAGAGAAGCATCAGTTTTGATCTTGCCCAAAAATGTTTTCCCATTCTGTTTCCCCTCGTTCAGAGGATTCAGAATATCCTCCGATGTCTCCGATGCATCCAATGCATCCGATTCATCCGATGCATCCGATGCATCCGATGCATCCAATGCATCCAATGCATCCAATGCATCCAATGCATCCAATGCATCCAATGCATCCGATGCATCCAATGCATCCAATGCATCCAATGCATCCAATGCATCCAATGCATCCGATGCATCCGATTCATCCGATGCATCCAATGCATCCGATGCATCCAATGCATCCAATGCATCCAATGCATCCGATGCATCCGATTCATCCGATGCATCCGATTCATCCGATTCATCCGATGCATCCGATGCATCCGATGCATCCAATGCATCCAATGCATCCAATGCATCCAATGCATCCAATGCATCCAATGCATCCGATGCATCCAATGCATCCAATGCATCCAATGCATCCAATGCATCCAATGCATCCGATGCATCCGATTCATCCGATGCATCCAATGCATCCAATGCATCCAATGCATCCGATGCATCCGATTCATCCGATGCATCCAATGCATCCAATGCATCCAATGCATCCGATGCATCCGATTCATCCGATGCATCCAATGCATCCGATGCATCCAATGCATCCAATGCATCCAATGCATCCAATGCATCCAATGCATCCAATGCATCCAATGCATCCGATGCATCCGATTCATCCGATGCATCCAATGCATCCAATGCATCCAATGCATCCGATGCATCCGATTCATCCGATGCATCCAATGCATCCAATGCATCCAATGCATCCGATGCATCCGATTCATCCGATGCATCCAATGCATCCGATGCATCCAATGCATCCAATGCATCCAATGCATCCAATGCATCCAATGCATCCAATGCATCCAATGCATCCGATGCATCCGATTCATCCGATGCATCCAATGCATCCGATGCATCCAATGCATCCAATGCATCCAATCCATCCGATGCATCCGATGCATCCGATGTTCAAAACAGTTCAAAACAAATTTTTTTTAAAGTTTGAATTTCCCGCGTGACCTCCCTCACATTTTCCTTATCAAATCGTGTGCCCTAGACACGTAATCCACGTTATCTTTTCTATCAATCTATCCACAAAAAATTCAAAACTTCAGTTTCTAGAATCGTCGATTTTTTTTACACTTCCGATGGTCCAATGTGGATGCAAAAAAGTGAGTTTGAATTCAAAATTTCTGAGAATTTCAAGATGGATTTTCAGACCAAAGACATCTATCATCTACAGTAAGATTCTAACTATTTGGATAAGGATTAACAGCGGTTCCGTGAGGTAATCGAGGAAGGGTCGGCACAGTAATTTCAAACTCTTCATTTTTCGTTGATTTGCCATATGTGCATAGTTTTAGGTCATTTGTAAACATAAATACTGTTTTTAATTGACTCCGCCCACTTCTGAATCCAGGATATTCAGAATACTTTCAGAAGACGTGACGTGTCTAGAATTTTTCCCATAATAGATAATTTTGAAATATCACCGGGAATGGATACTAGACCATATTTGAAGACTTTTTTGTGTTTTACGCTAAATGTAAGTTCCAGCATGACGTCCTCAGGTAGAAATACTGCGTTGAAGTGCAGAGTGGGGAAACTTGGTTGGAAAATGACCGTTCCCAAAAATTTTTTTCGTTATGTCCGACGAGTTTCCTCCAGCAATAGATACCCCTACCACATGGCTATTAAACAAAAAAAAGTTTGGTCCGAAAAACTAGGACCTTAAAGGGGTTTCAGTCGAATATATGAGAAAAAATCACTAAAATCAACGTACCCCCCTCCATGGTGAAAATGGTCATAGTCACCGATTCGAAAAATATTTTCACCACGTAATGTCCTACCCATACCTATTACGTCCACAAAATATCAGATCATCTGAATCACTTCTGGAGGCGTGGCACCTCTTCGAAAAATCCTTCACAGAATCGAGGACGTCGGAATTCTGAAGTTCTGAATTTTCGATACTTCTGCTCGAAACTGTTGTGGAAGGTACTACAACATCATAAATAATCATTTCATGCAAAAATAGGATCTCCTGACAGCATTCTAACGCAGTTTTGACGACGAACGTCATTCCGCCTTGACATCGGTTACCCTACGGATGCCATTCTGCTTATTCAGACATGTCAGGAGTATTGTTTGATTATTTATGATGTTTCAATACCTTTCACAACAGTTTCGAGCAGAAGTATTGAAAATTCAGAACTTCAGAATTCCGACGTCCTCGATTCTGCGAAGGATTTTTCGAAGAGGTGCCACGCCTCCAGAAGTGATTCAGATGATCTGATAATTTTTGGGAACGGTCATTTTCCATCCAGATTTCACTACTCTGAACTTCAACGCAGTATTTCTACCTGAAGACGTCATGCTGGAACTTAGCGTAAAACACAAAAAAGTCTTCAAATATGGTCTAGTATCCATTCCCGGTGATATTTCAAAATTATCTATTATGGGAAAGATTCTAGAAATCTCACGTCTTCTGAAAATTTTCTGAATATCCTGGGTTCAGAAGTGGGCGGAGTCAATCAAAAACAGTATTTCTGTTTACAAATGGCCTAAAACTATGCACCTATGGCAAATCAACAAAAAAATGTAGAGTTTGAAATTACTGTGCCGACCCCAAGAGGCCCTAGCTCGATTATCTCATGGAAACGCTGTTAAATGTAAGTTTTCAATTTGGCTCCGCCCATTTTTCCTCATGTTAATTTTTTGCAGTTTGTCATCTGATTAATCGACTACGTATCAAGAGCAGTTTATCAAAAATGAGAACAGAAAGTTGAAACCATTTAATTTACTCTGAATTTTTGGATTATTTTACATCTTTATATTTCATTAATAAAGATTTTCATTGAAAATTTTGTTCTGAATATTTTTGTTGTTATTAAATTGTTGTGTTCGAATTGAAATGTTTATAAAATCAATGAAATAATTAACCGTGCACTTGAGCACTTACTCCAATTGCAACCCCAGCTGGAGGAGTTAAATTCCGGTATAAAAGTCTGCGATTAACATTTCCTCCCTCATTTTCTTGGCTATTCTCATCAGGATCCATGAAACGTTCTCGAATAATAATTGCATCAGAGTTTGCAGAAGCACGCAAAGCAACAGATTCCATTTCGAGAATATTCTGAAAGAAGATGCATGAAAATAAAAAACAAACAGAAAAAACAACTCACAATGGCGGAAAAAGCTAGAAAGAATAGGAAAATATGCATGATTATTTGTTGTCTCCGCTTGGTTCGTGTATCTTTTTATATCAGGAAAAATTTCAATTAAAATTGTTATGATGCAGAAAAAATCAAATACAAAGGGGATGATCATAACAAGAAGTCAAAAATCTAGAATACCAAAAACCGGGGAAAAAACAGAAATGATTTTATGATCTATTTTTTTTGCAATGTTGGAGATGGTACAGTAGCTTTAGCTCCGCCCACATTTGAGTTAGAAATAAACTGTATCTAAAGTTTCGGAATACTTCTGCTCGTTTCTCTGGTTACTGTAGACTGAATTGCTGTGACTGTAGGACGTTTCAGAACCCTGTCCCATATGAGAACTGTTCCACATTAGAACTAAACATTTGGTTTTCATGTGGGAATTATGCTGTTCTCATACGGGATAGTTTTGATAAGAGACAATTCTGATGTAGTACAGTCCTGAGATGGTCATAGTTCTGATACGGGGCAGTGCTGGCGAGGAAAAGTTCTGGAACGGCACACCGCCGTTTCTGTAATTAACTTTTTAGTTCATTGAGGATTACATGAAGATCTGCTCTGAGAATACTTTTCGCGAGTTCATGATCACTGTAGACGGACTCTGGGTTACTGTGATTTAGTCTGACCAAGATTCAAGATTACGGTAATTGAAAAAAAGATATTATAACTTTAACTTTTTATTTTCAAAACTTTAGACAAAAATCAGTTAATAACATTTCGAATCAGGCGAAATTATCAATCAGAGAAACCATGGTGAAAATCGGATGAGCCGTGATGGAAGTCGTAAATCTCTTTGACAACTGGAAATTAAAATTTTTTCTAATTTTTTGAATTTTATCTCACCATGACCACCGTTCAACAGACGATTCTTTCCGTGAGCTGACTCAAAGACTTCTTGTTTCTTCGGAAAGACGATGACTCCAGAAGTCATTCCAACAAAAGAAGAAATGGCCAGGAAGAGGACGAAAAGAAGAAGAATAGTTGAAGAGCGCATTTTCTTTGTCTTACTATCAGAAGAAAGGGAAGAAAATGATATGGAAAATGGGGGAAGAGGAGCTCCTTTTATAGGGAAGAATGATTCGATTAGGAGGGGGCGGAGTTCCCATGGGTTTTCGGGAAACGGGAAATGGGTGAGGGGAATATTTCCCATTTTCTGAAAATGTTTAGGAATGGACAGGTGGTCTTTGGTTTTCAATGAAAAAAGTGAATTGGCCCTGATTCACCAACTACATTAATCCATGATAAGCACCTTTGTTCAAGATTACAGTACATACTGTAACTATAAACTACATCAGACCATAGGTAGTGTGCCGTTCAGTGAGACTATTCTCGCAATTCTCGTTTTGGCTCGCAATCGTCTCGGGCTTGTCTCGTCTTGTCTTGTTTTGTCTCGCAATCGTTTTGTCTCGGGCTTGTCTCGGGCTTGTCCCGCCTTGTCTCACAGAATGATCGTCTCGTCTCGGGCTTGTCTCGCCTTGACTTGCAAAATGATCGTCTCTGCTCGTTCTTGCACTTTCTCGCAGTTTTCAATTTTTGTTAAGTGATCGCATTTCCCTAAACCTATTAGGTACAGTAACCCACAGTCGCAGTTTTTCCTACAGTAATCCATAATTGGCATGAAGACTCTGAATTCAATAACCCAATTTTCAAATTTAAATTCAAAATCACTTTTTTTCTCTTTTTTTTTAAATAAAAACCTCATTTTTTTAGATATCATATTATTTGAAACTCGGGGGTGTTTGTTGGGAACAGAAAAATCAAAGAGAAAGAAC
Source organism: Caenorhabditis doughertyi (assembly GCA_963572265.1). Taxonomy (NCBI): domain Eukaryota; kingdom Metazoa; phylum Nematoda; class Chromadorea; order Rhabditida; family Rhabditidae; genus Caenorhabditis; species Caenorhabditis doughertyi. The sequence continues at coordinate 13,730,001 of OY751554.1, forward strand.
GTCGAGAGATGTCAAAAACCATATAGTACAGATATGCTGAACAAGGAAAAACTACCGAGAGAAAAAAACAAAAAAATCAAGAAAAAAAGTTTGGGGGAGTGTGGGGAAAGAAACCCGTTTGGCAAGAAAAAAGACGTAGTTAAAAATATGTAGGTGTAAAAAAATTTTGAATTATTTCTGCGCTTCGTCGTCAGATGAATGAGAAGCAGATGATGTGGATGGAGAGTCCCGGGCGGACATTTCAACCTGAAAAATTCAAAATTTGAACATAAAAGGGTTCTGGTACGGGGAAAGTTCTGAAATGGGAAAGCTAGTTTTGAAACGGGTCAGTTATTGTTTGGGATATAGATAGTTCAAATTCGCATATGATTAGTTAGACAGTTCTAAAATGGGAAAAGTCCTATCCTGGGTGTGTTCTTATGTGGTTCTAATACGGAACAACCCAAATTTGATAAAAAACGTTTTGAAGTGGAAAAGTTCTAATCTGTCTATGAGATCGAATCAGAACGTTTTAGAGTTACCCATACTGAAACTGGTCTTTATAGAACTCCTACATTTCGTAACTGTTTTTTTAAACGTTTAATGACGCTGACCATATTAAAACTGCTCATACTGTGGTTATGGTCATGTCGGGCGAATCTAGAACTATCCATACTAGAACTAACAAGTGGCTCTACCAGATTTTTTTAAAACTGACCATATTGCAACTGCCCATTATAGAACTGTCCAACACATCACAACCGCATTACACTTACCTCCGCCTGTTTCTTCTCTTTTCGTTTCCTTAATCCTCCTTCCACTCCTCCACTTCCATATCCCTCTTTCTCCGCATTCTGTTGTCTCAATGGAGGTGGTGGTGGCAGAACACAATCACCATTTGTTGGAATCAATTCTGGCTCTGGTCCCACTAATGTCAGAATAACAGGAAGGACACAAAGACCATTGAATACTCCAAGAGCCACCAAAACTGTCATTGTGTAGAAGAAGTACTTTACAACAAAGTCAAACTCAGAGAAAACAAGCATAACGACTCCGAGGAAAGTGGAAATTGCTCCGTGATAAACAGGGACAAACATATGTCTGAGACATGATTCAAGACGTTGATCAATTGTTCCGAGAGCTGTCAGGAAGGCCAATTCAACGTGAGCAGTGAATTCGACTCCAATTCCAACAGCACAAATCAAAGTGACAGCAGAGATTGGATTCATTTTGATACCCATAAGACCCATGAATCCTCCCAATTCGATTGTGGTAATGACGACGATGCACATGATCTGAAAGTTGTAGTTTGTAGTTTGTAGTTTATAGTTTGTATTTTGTAGTGCTGCCTTACCAGTGTAGCAGCCCATGGGTTGAACATAAGAATAGAGATGACAGTGAAAACAGCGGCGGCGATGATCATAATGGCCATGAACAAATTGAATCTGGAAAAAAGGGGCGGAGCTTATCTACAGTAGGAAGTTTCAGAAAAACTGTTGTAAAAATGAAGTTTGGGCAAGGAATTTTGCCAACGACCGCCTCCTGAAAACGCAAAGTGCGGCGCGCAATTTTTGCAACTATCCCGCACATAGTTTTGTTTTCAAATTTTTGCTGTTTTCGATGAAAAGGAGTACAAATTTCAGCCTTTTTGATGGCAAAAATGAGTCTTGCACTTTTACACAACGTGAGATGTCAGCAAAAAGGCTGAAATTTGTATTCCTTTTCATCGAAAACAGCAAAAGTTTAAAAACAAAACTGTGTGCGGGATAATTGCAAAAATTGTGCGCCGCAGTTGCGTTTTCGGGGGGCGGTTGTTGGCTCGGTGCCAAGTTGAAAATTTCTTGCCCAAACTTCATCTTTTCAACAGTACCGTACCTCAACGAAAGATATTGTTCCCAGAAAGTGAAAGCAATTCCAGATGGATAATTAGGAAGTCCTCTTTCTGTGTACTCTTCACAAGTAGCTCTGATTTCTTCAATCATTTTAACAATAGCAGGAGTATCCACCAAATCATTTTGATAAAATGGAATCTGAGAATATAAAAGAGGCTCTGCAGCCGGTACAACCTTCGCCGTCTTCTCATTATATTCCCATCCAGGAGGTGCCGGGTAGAATGATGCTTGTGATACATAATACATCATATTATCTACGTTGAACCATCCAGTCAAATAATTATAGAATCCTTCGGGATTAATCACTTCATTTTGATCTACCATTTTGATCTTTCCAAGACGTCCATCACAATTGTAATTGGTTCCAAATGAGCAGACTAAGCGAGCAGCAATCATTGATTCTGGTGTTGGTTTCTCTCCATTCACTTTAATTGGATTTCCATTTGTCAAATCAAATTTCCCAGCTGCCAAATCTTTCTCCAAAGCCTTATCCAAAGATTGAAGCCATACTCTTAACATTGACATCCAATATGGTTGAAGTTTTCCTTCTGCTTTAATCATAAACTTTGACGCCCCCAATTGTTGACGGTATTCCTCAATCAATTGTTGTTGATTTGGAATATCAATCTCATTTCCACGAAGAACTGCAAACATTGGATAGAAGGAGAAGTATTTTTCACGAGCACGAAGGAAGGCTGCTGGTGGAGTATGTTCTGGAAGGACATCGGCAAGTTCAAGTCCGAGAGTTGAGGTGTACATTCCGTAGAGTCCAAAGACAACGGCAGTGGCGGTTCCGATAAGAATGATGGCCTGGAAATGATAGAGATTAAATTGGGTGAGATTAGGCTACAAACTACAGAAACTATAGAATCTCAAAACCTGGAACTTGAAAAAGAGCATTAAACTTTCTCTTGGACTACTATTGTTGAATGAAAATTTTAAAGACTAGAAACTACAAATCAGATAAAATACAGAAACGAAAACTAAAACGTCTCGAAACCTCATGAAACCTTAGGTGCCAAAAAACTGATTTTCGGTGGTTGGATGCCGTTCTATTAAGGGTGCAAGCCGTAATCAGAACCGGACAAATCAGAACTGGTCGGATAAGAACAACCAGAACCGTCTGGATATCAGAACCGTCTGGATCGGAACCGTACCTTATCAGAACTGCCCGGATGAGAACTGACACTACTTTGCTACCTCTTCAAGATGTCAGAAATGTCCAGATACGAGCATTTGAAAAGTTCTTACCCGGGTCAGTTCTTAAACAGTCGGTTCTTATAAAGGTCAGTTCTGTTTCGCACAGTTCTTAACCAAACAGTTTCGATTCGGGGCAGTTCTTATTCGTCCAGTTCTGATTCGGGGTAGCACCTATGAAGGGGTTCCGGCCTATCAGACTCTCTTGTCCTATAATCAGAAATCCTTGTCCCAACGACAATAAGTTACGCGGGCCGTTATAATAGGGGTTTCATCACGCTTTAATCATACGATCTACAGTGCACTGCTTCTCCTCCGCTTCCGAAAACTACAGTACCCTCAAAACCAAAAGAAAGATGCTCACCTTGCAAACATTATTCTTCAATGCTGGAATGTAGATATTGTTCAAGAATCCTCCAACAGTATACCATGGCTCGTATCTCTTGAATTCTTCGGTCTGCTTCGCATATCCAGCCAACTCGGCACGTGAAGACATCTGTGTCTGCTATATTGAATGTGGAAGGGTTTGGACTACAAACTATGAAGGCAACAAAGACTACAGAGACTACAAAGACTGCAAAGACTACAGAGACTACAAATACTACAAAGACTACAAAGACTACAAAGACTACAAGTACTGTAAAGACTATGAAGACTACAAAGACTACAAATACTACAGATACTACATAGACTACAACGACTACAAAGACTACAAAGTACCAGGCCAAAAAAAGAGCTAACTCACATTAGAAACATTGCTCGGCACACTTTGACTTGGTACCATTTGTGGTGTTCCTCTGCTACAGTAAGCCAAATCTCTTTTTCCTTTTCGTTGTCTTCTCAAATCAATTCCAATCATTGCCGGGAAAATAAACATCAAGAAGATTAAATTGAAGAGTAAAAGGATAGCAGTTTGAGAGCAAAATGAACGAAGAGCAGGAATTGGAAGAACATATCCAGAGATAAATGCAAGAATGTTATTGATTGATGTTAACATAACAGACATTCCAGTTTCTTTGAGCAATGTTCCAATCTCATTTTTATCACAAATATTGATGATTTCATCGTAGTTATGCAGTAACAGGAACATATCATCAATTCCCAAACCAAGTGATAAAAATGGAACAACTTGAGTTGTTGCAGCATTGAAATTAATACCCAAATGAGTTGCAAATCCAAGACCACAAATTGATGAGAAAGTGACTAAAAGAACACCCCAAATAGCCAATGCAACATTTGATTGAATTGCCAACCACCATCCTTGGAATCTTCCCTGGGTGAATGCTGCATAAATAACCATCAGAATATAACCAATCACAATAATCATATAATTGAATTGTGAGAATTCTTCGAGCATATCAGCAATTGATGTTGATGCTAATGGATGGAATACACGACGTTCTTGATTTAATTCATGAGTGTAGAGTTTTTTGGTGAAATTTCTCTGCCATGAGGTGATGATTTCTCCGGCCATCCATGGAGCAAAATGATGACGATCGAGGCCTGGATGACTGTCGGTTTTGTCGTTCTGGAAATGGAATTGTAGTTTGTAGTTTTTATGGTTTGTATTTTTTGTAGTTTGTAGTTTTTGTAGTTTGTAGTTTTCGTAGCGTGCTACGCCTAGTCAGAACTGCCCGGAATCAAAACTGTATCTTATCAGTACTGCCCGAATGTGAACTGACACAACTTTGCTGCAATGGTCTGCAAGCAGTGAAAAGAGCCCGAACATTTAAATAGTTATTATCCGGGGTAGTTCTTAAACGACCAGTTCTTATAAGGGAAAATTCTGATTCGTCCAGTTCTTAACCGACCGGCTCTAATTCGTCCAGTTCTGATTAGGGATGTTAGATTACTGATTAAAGATTGTAGTTTGTAGTTTTTATAGTTTGTAGTCTCACCTTAATTCTAACAAAAACATCATATGGACTGGAAACCAAGAAAACGGATTGAAGTGCCTCTGCAGACACCAGCTTTCCATTATCTCTTTCAATTCCTCCAATAATCAAATCCTCTGGCCATTCCATAATTTTCTTTCCGAATCCTTTACATCCTCCAGTCATGACCTAGAAAAACCTTTAATTAAAGGGCACCTCAAAGTTTACTCACATCTCCATAATTTGGATATTGTGGCATTTCTTCTTTCGTCAAAAATTCTCCCAATCTCTTTGGATTCTCTTGCATCCACTTCAACAGAGAGCTACCGTATTCCAAGCAGACCACATTCTTGGCTTCTTTTTCAGATTTTCCAGGATCAGTAGCATTTGGAAGTGCATAATCATCATCATAAGCATAGTAGTCCTCGTCTTTTTTGGAGTCTCCAGATGATTTTTTGGTGGTGGTTTCTGGTTTTTCTTCAGCTTGCCTCTTTCTTCTCTTTTTGCCGAAAATATCATTGAGAATGGATTCGGCAACATCGGATTTTTCCTCGTCTTTAGGAAGGGGTTTACGGTCCAAAGTGACCTGAAAAAGGGGAATTTGAAGGTTTGATGGACAAGGGCAAAGACAAGGGCAAAAAGCGCAAGCTACCAAAAAATCTTACCTGCTCACTCATCGATTTGGCCAAATTCCATTCATTAAACTTTGTCAAAGCGGCACATCTATCGAAATAATTTGGTGCAGATTTTGGGCATTCCTCCTCTAATGGATCAATACATGGCCTGTCCAAATATGCTCCATCGATTCCGGCTCTTTCGAAAAAGTTTCCAATTGGTCCTAAATCAAAAAGAGCACCGACTTCTTTGATAACAGAAGTTGGATTCAAATTCTTCCAAGTGACATTTCCAGGTGGAAGGGAGGAGATAAAGCTGGAGACTTCTGGTCCTAAATTCAATGGTGGGTTTGGTCCCAATGCTTTGGCTCCATCCCAATAACAATCAACGGGGGTGATCCAGATACAAGGAATGATTTTATCAAGAAGTTTTGACATGATTCCAGCGAGTGGTCCACTATTGAAAGAGGGGCCTGGTGGCTTGAAACAAATGTCTGATAGGGTCCAGGTCCTGAGAGGAAAATATGGTGATTACTGTAGATTACTGTAACACTTACTCATTGAACATTTTAACTTCGTAAGATGAAATCTCTTGCATAAGCTTAGTATGCCTTTGAAGGGCTTCTTTGGAGAGCACATTTTCACCGTCGAAAGATGGAGTTTGGATGACTACCTGTAATAGAAGAGCATATAGAAAATATAATTTTCAAATCAAAACACACCTGAAATCCTCCTCCCAATCCATTTTCCTTGGGTAATTCTGGTCCTCTCCTCACTTCCGCTTTGACTGGAGCCGCAGCTTTCACAGCTTTTCCCACTTCTCTTTTAATTTTATGCATATGATGTGTTAGTTGTCCTGTTTCCCTATCATGCTTCATTTGTCCCAAATAATTCATTTCTTCATTTAATCGGCCGCCTTCCGATACCCAAAGTTTTACCAGATCTGTTTCGATTACGACGTGTTGAAGACCTCCAAGGCAGAGGCAGTACATGATCATACTGAAAAAGGATGGGTACGGAGACTACAAACTACAAAAACTACAAACTACAGAAGCTACAAACTACAAAATACAAACTACAAACTACAAACCTCAAAATAATGGTGCACCACGCCCATCGCTGCACAAAACATCCGATTCTGTAGAGCCATAATTGGAAGAAGGCACGAGCATACAAGGCAATCCTGTTACCCACTGCTTTCCCCTGAAAAGTGGAGACTACAAATACTACAAAGACTACAAAGACTACAAAGACACTACAAGCTACAAAACCTACCCTTTTGATTTGTTGAAGTGACATATCTGCATCACACCATGTCGGGGCGTGCGAAAACTTCTTTTTCCATGCATCTGAGAAGTCTTCTGAATCGAAATTTCCAATTAGGCGGTCTTCGATGAACTGCAAAATACAAAAACTAGAGGATTAGTAACAGATGCCCAAGATTCAATAACAATTTGCGCAGAATTTTCTACAGTAATCCAAGTTTGCGAACAAGTTAGGTTACTGTAAGCGAACATTCAACCAATATGCCTTATTCGACGCCTAAATGCAGAAAAACGTGTCTACAGTAATCCGAACTTGGATTACTGTAACTTCAAACATGTGGAAACACCAAGTCAAACCTTTTTCTGAGTTCTATCCACAACTTTACGAATACAGTGTTTGGCACCCACTAATAGAGATGCTTTTTCCTCGACAGACATAGAAATTGGGAGAAGAATAAAGAATATGAAATTTCAAAGCTAATGAGATTGAAATTTTGGAAAGATAAAAGATATCAAAAATGTATTGTCTCATGATAAATTATGATGATAATTATGAGTGATGGATGGAAGAAAGATAATGGAAGATTTGAAAAATGTTTGATATTTTTTGATTGAAACTTTTTCAAAATAAATTATCTGCACCAAAAAAAAAGCGAAATTTTGGTGGTTGGGGTACTGTAGACTACGATACTATAGTCTTTCAGAATTAGATTACTGCAACTGGAGTACGGTAGAAGTTTGTTAGGATTACTGTAGACTTGAAAAAACAGAACTACTAGATTTGGATTTTTTCGTAACGAACAAATTACAATAACCCGAAAAATCGTTTTTTTTTCAGTTTCCAAAACCCAAAATTTTCGAATTCGTACAAAAGAAAAACGAACTTTTCAAACGGACTAATGTAGGTCTAAACCAATCGGATACTGTGGACTATAGAACATGGTTCTGGATTACTATGCTCTATGTATGTGCATGAAACTAGAATACTGTAGACTAAAGTTCAAGGTTACTGTAGACTGAGCAAATGGGACCATGGTAGCTTTTTTAAACTTTTACAGTAACTCGAAATCCAGTGATCCCGAACTACAGGGACACTTTTTTTACCGCTTTTCATTCAGATTTTCCATTTTTTTCACGAAAAAACCTTTCTAAACTCACTTTTCTAACAACTCCAGGTCGATCCGCGCCATGCGGATGTTCCGAATGCACCTTCATTCGGTAATTTTTTGTTTTTTCTGTCTAATTGATTTTTGTTTGAGTGATGGTGGATTTCTGAAAATATATTTTTCAAAAAAAAATTTCGAGAAAAAAGAAAAAAGATCACAGAAACAGAAGCAAAGAAGCATATTGAAAGATTCAAATAAAAATGTCTATAGACATAAATACTTGCCTAAAAAAAGATAAAAATCAGTAGTAGACGAGTTCCAATTTTTCAATTTTTCCCCTCAAAAGTTGAAATTGAACAAGTTATGAGAAATGACACAAAATGTGACTACTGATCAAGATGAATTTGAGGTCAAAAAAGAGAGGGTAATAAGACGTTTCGATCAGATTACAGAGGAAAAAGGGAATGGGTTGAAAAAGAGGAAAAAGGACTGGTTTTAAGGAGGGAAAAAAGGCTGCAAATTTTTGAAAATGGGCAGGTAATAGGTTAGAATGGCACGTAGAGAAACAAGTTCAAAAGGTTAGGGGAAAGGTGGAAATAAACATTTTGGGAAAACTCTATTAGAAGGGCGCTACCTCTAATCAGAACTGTTCCGAATTGGAACTTTGGACGAGTCAGAACTGATCCATATAAGAACCGACCGTTTAAGAACAGCCTCGGATAAAAACTATTCAAATGCTCGTATTTGGGCATTTTTCACTGCTTGCAGGCCTTTGCAGAAAAGTTGTGTTAGTTTTCATTCGGGCAGTTCTAATTCGTCCAGAATTCTAGCTCTTGTTATACGGTTTTTGAAACAATGACAAGCTCCCTCTATTAGAAGAGCATCTTCACCCCCAAAACGCTGCTTAGAACAATATAAGAGCATGCCCTTCTGATACAGTTTTCAAATTGAGTTTCGGTACATCAAAAACGAACAGTTCCCTTCATCACTAAATGATAAGAAAATGTGATTGGGAGAGAACAAGATGGTCAAGAAACCCAAATGTCCTTGACATCCACGAAAGCCGGTTCTTTGAGTTTTTCGATGAGCGGAAATCGAGATCAAAACGGGATATTTTTTGGTGATATTGGCAAGGGATTAGGGGGAAAAAAAATTGAATTCTGCAAAACTTTTTTATCAAAGCCTCACAAAAAAGATGGTCTAAACTATGATTTGCACCCAGAAAATGAAAAAAGATACAAAAAAAGTGGTGTGGTCACACAGTAATCCGTTAGATTTGCACCCACACTCTATGAACAAATCCTCATGTTTTTACTATAAAAATGACGTAAAATTTTGGGTCAAAATACGGGAATATGGCTATCAGAACTTGCCCGAATCAGAAGTATGGACGGTTCAGAACCAGGAAAATTAGAACTGGTCGGTTGAGAACTGACAATACTTTGCTGCAATGACCTGCAAGTAGTGAAAAGTGCCCAAATACGAGCCTTTGAAAAGTTCTTATCAGTGTCAGTTCTGAATCGTCCGGTTCTGATTTGGCCAGAGTTTTAGGAGTACACCTAAAATTTTGGATCAAAGCAGATTTGTCACGGGTCGGCGTTCAGGGCGAAACATGTTTTCTTGAAGTTTTTTTTTTGAAAATTTTTTTCTAGTTTTTTGGCCTGTTTTCAGGGAGGAAGATCTGATCGATTTTTGAGTAAAAAGACCCAGGAAAAGTTTCAAAAGGCTAAAAATCGGGAAAAACGTGCTTCAATATTCGAAAATTGACCCGCCGGGCTTTTGCGAGCCGGCCCGGAATTTGATAAGTCTGGGTTAAAATACAGTTCAGAACAAATAGGCTTTTCCTTTTCTTTGAAAAAGTACAAAACTAATAACGTCATCATCATAATATAGTATAAAAACCTCTCGAAGGTAAAGCTAATATAACTGGAACGACGAGAGATCAAAATTCGAAGAGAGGGTGTTAGAGAAAAAGACAGAGAAAATGACTAGAACCAATCGACAGTTAAAAACCCTTTTTTTCTCGTTTTCATCTATATACATATAGGGAGATGCGGAAATCATACAGGATCAAGAGGAAATTAGAGAGTATTGAATATTGAGAGAGTGGGGTAGAGAAAAAGAGAGAACTGGATATATAGGGAGGATGAATGAATGGTCGAAAGGAAGGGTGGGTACAAGCGTGGAAAAAAGAGAAAGCAAAGTTGCGTGGATTTGGAAGCGAGAAGAGGGATTTTTGTATTGTTTTGTTGGAAAGTTAGTAAATGCGCTCTATTGATAATTTTTGGGGGAGTTTGGCGGGAATGCAAAAAATTTGATTTTGAATTTATTTTCAAAAAATAAATGGTTATGCTCTGTTGATTATTCATTTTTGAACTGATTAGTCGTCAAACGAAAATTTGGCGGGAGTTTAAAAAATTTGAACATTTTTCAAGTCCGATTTTTGAACTGTTTTTTTGAAAACCAACCAAGAAACCTTAAAAATAGAACTACCTAAAATTGCAACAGTATAAATAACAGAAACTACAAAGACTACAAACTAAAATCTAGATAACCCTCCAAAAAAAAAGTTTCTGAAAAATTACAATTTTAAGTTTTCAGTTCAACTTCCTTTAAAAAAAATTCAAGATTCTATCTTTCTATTTATGTACTACCTACGAATCATTTTATACCTTCCCCTATAATACACCATGAGACATCGAAAAATCTAGAAACACTTTGATCCAATGGTTTGTTAGTCATCTAGAATCTAGATGAAGCTGAACTGGATTCGAAGGTACAAGAATGATGTTTAGACGACAAAAGTGCTTACAGTTTTTTTTTTGTTTCTAGAGTGCTGAAAAGTTTACGGTATACTAAGAGCGAAGTGCATACTACAGTAACCATGGACTCAAGTGAGAACTCGAAAATGAGTAAGGAACTTTTTTCATGCTGAAAAAAACACTGTAACTGCGAGGTGATGGTTACCAGTAAGTGCAGACGAGGAACTTCTCGAGTAATTCTCGAGAAACTCGCTAGAACTGTGTTGAAAATTTCTTGAGACTTTTCGAGGAATTCTCGACAAAAATTTCCGAGAATTTCTCCAGAACTTTTTTCTCGAATAAAAATTCTTGTCTGCCCACACTGGCGGCTACTGTGGATCTAGGATCGACTAAGAAATTCAGTTTTTTGAAGTTTCAAAATTTCTAAATTCTCAAGCCAAATTCTTTGATTTTTTATACGGTTAGACCTAGACCAATTTCTAAAAGAATGTGTAGTTCGAGGAGGAAAACGTTCCCATTACGTATTCTTCTTGATCTTTTCTGAACACATTCGTGTTGTTTCCACTGACAAAACCGAATCAGAAGAATTCGCCAAATTGATTGGGTTTTAACAGGATTCGAGGGATCAGAAATAAGAAGTTTTTGACCTGAGAAAATGGGCAAAAAATGGACAAATTTAAGGTGAAATAGGGTTGAAAGTTGGCTGAAATGGGACCAAATCAGTTGTTGAAAAAGCCAACTTTTAACAAATTCCAAGTAAAAATAGAGCCAAAAAGCCTCATTTTGACCAATTTTTACCTCCGAATGCTATTTTTTCGCCTGTTTTATAAGCCACCCCCGAAATAAACAGGTCATTTGACCCCTGTTTTTTCAAAAACAGTATGCAAATTTCTCACAAAATTTCTAGATTTTTTCACTCTTCAAAGACTACACAAAACACAACAAAATGTGACCATTCGAATGGTCATCAGATTAGAAAAAAAGGCAATAGGATCAGGTCGAGACGAAGGAAGAGGCAAAACCACAGAAGGAGAGGCAGATAAGGTGATAAGGAAAGAACCGGTGTGAAGGAGGATGATTTGGGGAAGAAGAAGGAAAAATAATGAAATGGACAACAAATTTCTGGGGTGGTGTTAACATGCAATCTGTAGACGTAGGTGAATGGGGGGGGGGATATACAGAGATCAAAAAGTCGGGGCACGGATTACTGTAGACAGGGTGGCCTAGGATTAGCTAATGGTGGCCTAGGATTCTCTAACGGTGGCCTAGGATTGTCTACTGATAGCTTTACTCTTCATCGAAGAGCCTGACCTTTTTTGGTGATAGACCTACTTTCTTTGAGAATTGTTGGCTTCCTGGGATGGCCTAACTTTTCATAGTGGTGGCCTAGGTTTTGAGATGATCTAGAGTAAGCCTAACTTTGATAACCTAGCTTTTAACAGCTATCTTCAAGTGCTGGCCTAGTATTTTTCCGGCTTGAAAACTAGGCCATCATAATCAAAACTAGGGCAGCTGAATTGCAAGTTAGGCCACCAAAATCAATTAGACCACCAAAATCAACGAAATTTTCAAGAAAGCTAGGCCACCGACAAGGAAAGCTAGGCCACCGACAAGTATAGGTCCCAACAACAAGGTCAGGGTTAGAAAAGCTAGGCCATCAAAAAACCTAGGCCACCAATGCTTACGGACCAAAGAACTTTCAAAACCTTTGCAAATTTGTTTTCAACTCAAGTTCAACCTGATCAAAATTTTAGATAAAACCTCCCAAAAAAAGATTCAAATTCCCGATACGAAGTACCCTTTAACACAATCAAAACAACCGAATTCTCGACTAGTTTTTGGGCTACAAATGACAGGGTTATAGCCTACAAAATTGCCCCTAAAAATAGTCAAATCAATTTCATTTCCAAAAAGAATCACCCAAAAAAAAGATACAGGGGGAAAATCCTCAAAGAGACAAATTGCGGTTTCCGCCGCAAAAGCCAAAGAGGGGAAAAAACTTGAATTTCTTCGGATATGTATATGGAGAGGAGAGTGCCAAGATCACGTCTTTTTGGTGTATCGGAGAAGGGGACCCGGTTCCAGTTGAAGAGGGCCATGGAGAGAGAGATAATGGGCAAGTGAGAGACGCAGAGAAGATATGTATCAGGGGATAGAGGAGGTGACAAGAATTGGCAGGTAATCAAATTGAAGACGAAGAGGAGGAAGGAAGGAAATCGAAACGGGAATTGGCATAAAATTCGAAGAAGGGGGAACACGATGATGTCATCTTGTACTGGGTACGATTTGGGGGGGAGAGGTGACAGTAGGGGATTACCGTAATGGGTTACTGTAGGCTGAGGTACTTGAATCCTGGAAGAGCTGAATTACGGTAGGAAAAATTGCTGAGTTACCGTTGGGTTATAGTATCAGAATACTGTAAACATATGCTAGTAGGTTCTAGGGATTCCCGTAATGGGTTACTGTAGTTTGAGGTAATTAGGATCCTGGAAGAGCTGGACTACGGTAGGTGAAGGCACTGAGTTACTGTAGGCATAAGATCTCAGAGTACTGTGAACAAATTCTATATTGCCGTAGGTTACTAGTTCCAGATTACTGTAGACTGGAGCTAGGTCCTATGAAGCCGTAGACTACTGCACCCACCGGGTTACTGTATTATACAGTATCAGGATACTGTAGTTCCCAGCAGCCAGGTTACTGTAGTATCAGACTGTATAGGGTTTACTGTAACATGAGATGCTTGATGAATGCAGTTTAAAGTACTTCATTACTGTAGGTTACAGTTGTGGGACACTGATTTTTTTCTGGAGTGATAATTTAGGTTTATGGTAGGCTGGGTGACTGTAGGTTCTAGGTTCAGGTTACTGTAGATCAAAAATTTGGCTTCCTCAAAACCCACTACACCAAACAACACTATAGTAAGCCCTTAGCCACTTGACAAAGTCAAAAAAACAATTTCGACGTAAGAACTTTTGGTCTGCACTCGAAGAGTACTTATAGCCATTTTAGCAAAATTTACCTTCTTCCAAAAGTTAATTAATAGAAACCAAAAGATTGAAAATTAGACGAAAACAGTTTTGGTTTCTATACTTGTTCTCTCAGATAATAAGATCAAGACACAAAAGAAAAAATTAAAAAATTTGGGAGTAGGTGGAATTAAACTAGAGACAAAATGGGAAATGATATCACAAAATACGAGAAGGGGAGATCAAAAAAGTGATAAAAAAGAATCCGTAATACTTTTAGACAGGTCTAGTGGGGAGAGGGGTGCAAATATTGAAAATTGGAGGACTATTGTAGTCTACGGTACACGGTACCCTACAGAAAGATACAGTATGGTACAAGCACAGTAATCCAAAATTTGGGTTACTGTACTTTGCCATGTTGCGAAGTTTACTGTACTTACAAAAATTTAAGTGCAATTTTTTTGATACTGTACTTTGAAATTTGAGATTACTGTAGAAATATATGCTTTTTTTTAATTTTCGAAAACTAGCCTTTAGAAGTTGTTGCAAGATTTTATCAAAAAGTCGAAAACAGTAATACTACAAAAATGGTGATACTGTACTTGAAATTTGGGTTACTGTACCGTAAGATGCTACTGTACTTCCAGATTTTGGAACAAGGACTACTGTAGCTGATGTAAGACAGTAGGGCTAAAAAAAAGTTAATGTACTGCATATAAAATAAGCAGCTACGATCTTGAAACTCAGATTACTGTACTTTGGATTACTGTAATTCAAAAACCAAAAACCATACCAAAAAAATATCCTTGTGAAACTTTCTGAGAAAATGCAATATAGACAGTAGTTAATCTCATTCAGAAATGTCTAGAAATACCTTTTCCTAACTAACTAAAAAAGGAAAGACAGGTCTCTTCTCAAGTCCTTTTTGCCTTCTAAAACTGAACTAATTTCGAAAACTAGATGAAAGAGACGCAGAGAATTAGACACTTCAAGATTGTGTAAAAAAGAGTACAGAAACAACAGTTATACACAAATTAAAGGACGAGTTTCTTTCTGCCCCCTTTCTGATTCTTAACAATCTGTAATTATAGTCTTACATTTATAGAGAGATAGGAAATGAAGGTAATATATGTAACAGTACGAAAAGTATGTAGTATGGTAAAGGAAGAAGCAGGAGAAAGGTGCTGCCTCGGATCAGAACTGTACCAAACCAGAACCCTGGACGATTCAGAACCGGACAAATCGGAATCGGACAAGTCGGAACTGTCTGAATCAGAACTATATCTTATCTGAACAGCCCGGATGTGAACTGATACTACTGTGATGCAATGACCTGCAAGCAGTGAAAAGTCCCTAGATACGAGCATTTGAAAAGTTCTTATCAGGGGCAGTTTTTAAACGGTCGGTTCTTATAAGGGTCAGTTCTGACCTGTTCAGTTCTTAACCGACCAGTTCTGATTCGGGGCAGTTTTGAGACGGTCGGTTTTTGAAAGGGGAAGTCCTGATTGAGGTAGAACCGACCAAAGTTAGAAAAAAAACATCATTTTTGCAAAAAAATCCTTTAAAATTTCCCAAAAAAAAACGTACTTTTCTTTCAAAAATCTTTCCTTAAAATGATGATAAAAAGATGTCCGACAGGTAATCAAAGATCTAAATGTAAACAATAAAATCAGACAAAAATGAAGGTTGAAATCACAAGATAAAGATCAAGAAAACATAGTAAGGAAGAGACCTTTTGGAGAAACTACAAAAAGACACTACGAGTGATTATTTATATATTGTTTATTGATCATTAATGAATCGTTTTTCCATAATTGAAAGATCAATAGACTACGAAGACTACAAAGACTACAAAAACTTACTTCAAAAACTACAAAAGGTAAAAAAATAATGGAATAAATTTTTAATGTTTAAGATTCAAAAGTGAAAATAAGGGTCTTCTGCATTTTGTCGTAAAATTTGGTGCACTGGATTCATTGTTGCAAAAATTTTGAGCTACAGTAATCAAAATTATTAAGATTTTAAAGCTCCAAATACTGGGTTTACAAGACTAGGCATAAGCCAAGCAATGTGTCAAACCTTACGGAAAAATGCAGATGTTCGACTTCCCTGGTGTGTTTTAATGCAAAATTAAGAACTTAGATCATTGATTTGGTGATTGCACAAATTCAAAAGTACAGTAACCTCAGATTTCAAAAATTCACAAAAAGCCTCAAATTTGAATTGAAATACTCAGTTTTTTGACCAAACATCTCTAACTTTTTACCTATTTTAAACCGAAAAAATAAAGTTCTAAAAACCAAAAATTATCAGAAAATCAACCACATGACTTTTTTTTAATCATTTCCTCATCTCAGAAAAAAAACAAAAAAGAAAAAGACACGTCATGCTTGTAGTTTGTAGTTTTTGTAGTTTTTTGAGTCTATATCTTTATTCTCAAAAAGAGGAGATAAAATGAAAGGAGATCTCTATTCATCGTCATTACATGGAGGAGAGGAGGTCATCACCTCTTTTCGGACAAATCGGAATATGAGAGAAGAGAAATAGTACGGGGATCAGAGAGACGCAGACATAAAAGGTATTCAGACGACAGGAGAGAGAGAGAGAAAAGTCGTTTCGGGGTGTTTTCGAGACCGAATTCCCGGTCTCTCTGTCTATTGATGAAAAAGGGAAGAAACCGAAAAGAAGAAGAAACAAACTTGAATGGAAATTGGTGGAAGGGGAGAAATCAGAAGAAATTGGATTGAAAAAGGAATGTGTGATGGAGGAGGGGGGGGAGGGGGAGACAAAAAAAGGCGGGGCTTTCATGGGGTATTGTTAAAGGGGTAAGAACTTTTTTGATATTTTTTTGATGAAAAAATTGGGTGAAAATGTTAGGTTTTGGTTATTTTGGGAACAAATCAAGCGTCAAAAAAAGTTCTGAAATTGAAAAAATGGTTTTTTTTGTTTGAAATTTCAGTGAAAAGTTTTTATTGAATTTGTTCGTAAAAACAAAAACGTATTGTTTGAGCCATTTTTCCGTGATTTTTGATGAAAATTGACAATCGAAAGTTTTATGAAACAAAAAATATAGATTCAAAAAGAAATTTATTTTCCGATACGCTAAAAATTATTCTAACCATGGAAAAACCAAATATAAATTTTAAAAAATTAAACTGTGAACAAACTCCAAAATTCAGAATTAGAATCTTAAAAAGTTTCGAGTTTTTTTGAAAATTTAAAATTCTCACATAGCAAAAGTTCGAATTTAAAAACAAGATCGTTTCTGAAAATGTGATTGCATGGTCTAGAGAAAATGAAAAAAGAAAAAGAAAACAAAACAAAACGTTCTCACATAGCAGAATTTCAAACATTAGAAAAAGATTTTCCAGAATTTTTCTTAGATTTTGCTTAGCATGGCCTGGAATAAATATAATGAGGGAAACTAGTCCTTTCATTGTGCTAATTAGCACCAAACACAGAGGGATGCAAGTGCGCTCCACTGAAACGAGATAGCTTTTTACAGATTCTGATATCGGTACTCAATATCTAATAAGTCGTGAAACGGTGACTCTTCTCTGAAAAAAATCATTTCAAAAAAGCTCGTCTCAATAAAGTGAACTTGCATATTTCCACTTTTCAGCCACCATGTTAGCATATCTTTTTGATTTCAATCTTTATGAAATCTTTAAAAATCGTAAAATTTTTCCAAGAAATGTAATAATTTTTCGAAAAATAAATTGTTTATATAGATTCTATCTTATTCGAAAATCAAGATAATAAGGTGTTGCGCATGCTTATTTTTGGAAGAAAAAATATCACAGATTTTTGTAACATTTTTTTAAAAATTTTCCTAGTTCTTAAATTAAATTATTTGAAGCTTTCAACTCAATTGTTTCAGAACAGAAGAAAAAGTTCCAGGGAAAAAACAGACAAAAATTAATATAAGCAAACGTTTTGCAAAAAAATAAACAGTATCACTACTATCAATAACAAAAGTAAACACATATGATCATAGAAAAAAAATGAATGAATTATAACAGAAGTTTAATGCAAATATTGTTGTTGTTAGTTTCTGGGAGAGAGAGAGAGAAAAATATTGGGAAAAAGTGAATGAAAAGAACGAAAGTAAAATAAAAAATAACAAAAGAGAAAAAAATGGTCAGACAGTTGTATATGTATTTTTCTATGGAAATGGTCTGGCAGAAAGGATTTTTTGACGGGGGAAAATTTTCTAAAAAATTCAAGGAACTGGACAAAAATGGTTTTCGGAAACATTTCAATAGTCGAATTACCCTTCAAGAATAAATAAATCATCTCGAATTTCCAGGAAAATGAGAATTCTTCAAATTATTTTTTAGCAAATGTTATTAAAATTTTGTTATGATTCATAGAAAAACCAGGCTTGTCAAAATTCGGGCCCGGCAAAGCCAGTGGGCCCGAGTTTCAAAAAAAAAAGATTTTTTCAGCATGTTTGTCCCGATCTTCAGCTCAATTTTCGAACTTTTTGTGGGTCTTTTTACTTAAAAATTGATCAAAACTTCCTACTTGAAAACATGAGCCAAAAATAGAAAAAACCGCGAAAAAAAACAAAAAAACCATGTTTTGCCTGAACCCCGGATCGGGCCGATAGAAACTTTTTTTTAGCGGCCCGACCCGGCATGACCCAAAAAATGAAGTTTGAAAATTTCAGGATTTTCCGCATTTCGATAATTTTTTCTACACAGGTGAAATGGAACATAGAAAATGCGCAAAGACTACAAACTACAATAACTACAAAACTAGGAAAGTTGATAAAAATGCCAATTTTTTGGTACTAGAAAAAAGGAAAATTGAAAAGAAAATGAAATCAAAAATCTTTAGATTTTTGGGTTTCAGACTACAAAATATACATGAAAATCCTCCCAAAAAGGCAGTAACTTCCGAGACAAAAAACTTAAAACCATATTTCTATAGAAACATTGAGCTTGTACCGGATCTCTCCCCCTTACAAAAAACTACAGGGTGGCCCATAATTACTGCGCTTTTTGTTTGACATCAAAGCTTTTGACGTAGAAATGAAAAAGAGCTGGGACTTGGCAAAATGGTAACCTTTTGTCTAAAGATAAGTCACAAAAAAGACTATTCGATTCTAAACCGTTAGCACGCACGGCTGCGTGATGACGTCATCAGCACTCATGATCCGCGGCACGCAGCTTTTCAACGAGTATGCAGCCTAGTTTCTCAATGAGTTTTCATTCAAACGACTTCAAAAATGAACTGGGTTATGCTCAGATCATATTAATGTAAATTCCAAGAAAACAAAACAAACGGCTAACCCATCCGTGAAAAAAACCGTAACCTATAGTCTTTGGTAAATTCTGTGAAAGACAGTTGAAATGAGACAAACGTGATACTGGATGGTTTGCTAGTCTGGTGGTTAATATTTCGTGTTGTACAAAGTAGTTCTGGAACGCAAAAACGTAAATCTTGGCTAACTGGAAGAGTTTCCACAGTTATGCTAGATTCTTGGGCAAAAGTAGCATTATCATCACTGATTGTGATCAAGTTACTCAATGGCACTACTGTGTCTTCGAAAAACAAATAATGACCTCAATATCCATGCTGAAATGTTCATAAGCATTGCTAGTTATCCCAAAAAAAAGTTTGAGCTTGCAGGCCTTTCTATTATTTAAAAAATTTCCTTTCAACTTCCTCGACACTGACAAGTCACTTTTGACCGTGCCAAGCCAAATGAGGTGGTGTTTCAGCTTGAAGGTGATACTAATGAGCTTTCGTAAGATTAGGCATACACATTAATTCTCAAGTATATATAGTTGGAATACATTTTATGTCACTTTTGGAATAGTACGATACTCATTACCGCATTATTCTTGACACCAACTTGGCCTAATTTTGGCTCATATTCAGTACTTTTCAAATTGAATCTGATGCAGAGTGCATTGTTCAGGCTCAAACTTTTCTGATTGAGCCGAAACTTGGCAAACACTAACTGACTACTTCTTCAACAAAATTGTGTAATATAGAGATGGTGAAAGTGCTTAGCAGATAGTTACGCTGTACTGAACAAAAAGCGCAGTAATTATGGGCCACCCTGTACAAATCTAACCCTTCAGAAGCTTCTTCTTCTTCTCCTAAGTCCACCCCATAGAGACTAGTCCCCACACAGAGAGGGGATGAACAGACAATTCAAATCCGCAAATGACCGCCGCCTTCTCTTCTCTCCAACGCATCGTCCTATGCCTCCGAATCAAAAAAAAACCAGAGTGATTTCCATTGGATTCCCCCCTCACTCACGTCATTTCGATGCTTCTGCATAGGAACTGGTCTTCTTCTAGGCAGAGGAGGAAAGAAATGGCAAAGGAAAGAGAACACATCGGCTTTTTTTCTTTCTTTTTCTTTTTCTTATTATTATTATTATACGACAAGTGTCATTCGTCTCCTCTTGCATTACCTTAAAGCAAGAATTGCCTAATTACCCATCGAGATTGTGTGTTGAACCAGCGGCGATACAAGAATAAAAGGAAAAAAAGAAAAAAGGAAACTGAAGAGAGTGGGATTCGAACCCACGCCCCCGAAGGGACTGCACAGATCGTTCGCGTCCGGTCCGTTACGGGTGCACAGGACGTCGTAAAGCACCCAAATCGGTATCGAAAACGACGCGTAAACGGATTGATTACGACGCTTGAATAGTAGCGCAGCGTCGTATGCGAACAGTAATCAACTGAGCCGAATACCAAGCCGTTTGCGAACCCAAAATACGAAATAATTTGCCAACAAGTTTTCGCAAAAAGCGTCGGAACGGATACCAAACGGATCCGTAACGACTCTTCATCCGTAACCGGTCGACTCGCGAACTATCTGTGTGGTGCCTTAAACCAGCGCCTTGGACCGCTCGGCCATCTCTCCGCCGGGAGTCAGCAGGTCGGGAGGGCATAGAGGAGCGGGCGCCTGTAGGGTGGCGGCGGGAGACAAAAAGAGGAGCAGGGGAATGAAAAAAAATAGAAAAATCTGAAAATTTTTTCTCCGAGTGGGCGGATCTAAATGGGCGGGGGTTTCAGTCAAAAAAGTTCAAAATTTTCAAGAACCTTTACAACACCTTGCCTAAATCTTGCCTAAATCTCTCTAAACCGCCTATACAAAAAAAGTGGGCGGAGCTTAAAAATCCTTTTTTCCATTATCTTCAGACCAAAGATTCTCAAAGAAAAGGGAAAAGTGAAGGAAAATAGGTAAACCGTGTTGAATAAATGCATAATATGACACATATCCCATTCGGCCCTACGGGCGATCAATTGAATAGATCGAGGGCAAAGTGTCATTTCTTTTTCCCTTCTGGATAAAAGAGGAGAAAAGAGAGGGAAAAGACAACAACGACGACGACGATGCGTGACGGTATTCTGATGATCCAGGAGAGTGAAAAAAGGAAGGTAGAAAACAGGAGGAGGTGTGATTTATCCCGCGCGTCATTGAAAAACGGAAAGAAGGAAGAAGAAGAAGCAATTTGTTAGTTCATGGATTGAACAAACAATGTGAAAAAATATGAGTTTTCAAAAAATAACTTTCTACAAAATAGACTCACCATAAACTCGGTACTTGAATTTTCCCCACTTTCAGAGAATGCAGTTTTTTCGGTGAATTTTCCGATTCTAGGCATCAAAACGCCTATTCTAGAGTGCTTTTGCAACAAAAATCAAAAAAACGTAATATGTTTTGGTCAGAAAATGATCTATTTTTCCAGGTTCTCAACCAGATTTAGGTTGAATAGAAGGCTGAAAAGGTCATTTTCATTCGAAAAATGCATTTTTCAAATAATGATAGTCAAAAAATGACACAAATAGGCGTTTTTTTCTGGTGAAAATCGAAAAAATCGCGTGCTCATTCCTATGCCGCCCAGATACTTTACCTGAGACAATAGTTCTGATGCGGAGCGCGGTTGTGATTAGGGAAATTTTTGATACGGGACAGTTCTGATAATCTTTTATTGTTTCAAGCATGCTTTCAAGGGCGCTTGTATTACAGGGACTATTCTGCTTCAGGCGCTCTTCTAAT
Organism: Caenorhabditis doughertyi; assembly: GCA_963572265.1. Taxonomy (NCBI): domain Eukaryota; kingdom Metazoa; phylum Nematoda; class Chromadorea; order Rhabditida; family Rhabditidae; genus Caenorhabditis; species Caenorhabditis doughertyi. The sequence goes on from OY751554.1 coordinate 13,751,684, forward strand.
ACAGATTTCACAATACTCCCAGATCAAACCTCCAAAACCCGACGAAAAAAGTTCAAGAATCAATGACAGTTTCCATTTCGTCAATGATTCTGAATGTGAACATCCATCCGAATTAGCATGTCGTCTAATATCATTAAACTTTCCATTTTTCTTTCGTTTAAGGTGTCTTTCTTTTCTTTCTATCATAAAGAAATCTCATCAGGGGGAATAATCGAAACTGTATTAATGAATAAATCAATGGGAATGGAACAGAGGAATGGGCTTTTCAGACCGTTTTCTCAATTCAAGTTCTGGAAGCCTTAATCCCACAAAACCAGACTTGTCGCGGGCCGGACCGGGCCGGTCGAGGAATTTCCTCGGCCCGGGTTTGGGAGGATCAAAACATGTTTCACATTCCGAGAAGATGTTTTCCGTTTTTTGATCTACTCTTTCGAGAAAAAACAGAAAAAGTTTTGAAGTTGAGCAAAAGATGGGAAAAAACGTGCTCGAAAATTCAAAATTTTCGAACCCGGATTTGGACAAGTCTGCACAAAATTATTAGTCCAGACACCCTTCATCTCCAATTTGGTCTTAATTATGAAAACTAGGGGTGTTGCGTTTGCGTTGTCCATTTATTTTTCGTCACCAATCTGAACACACACAAAAAAACTCGACGCGGATCGAGTTTCCGCGTCAACGGATTCCGATGCGGGAGGAAGGAGAAGACAAATTTTGCAGAAGAGAGAGAGACTTTTTGACCGATTCTCGCGGGGGCATCTAGATGTGTCGGGGAGGTATTAATTAATGACGTAGGTACATAGGTGTGAACTGACTCCGCCTCTTTTTCCGTAGCGGGTGCAATGGATCTATGGATACTAGAATAATAAATAGAGTATAAAAAAGGTACAAACTATAAACTACAAACTACAAAAACTACACTTCCTCAAGTCTCAAACACCATCTGTCCAACAAAACAAAATGGCTGGAAACCGACCCCTTGCTTTTTTAGATCCCCACAGCAACGCCCCTTCATTTCTAGAAACTTTTCCCACTTTTTTCGACTTTTCACACTTTCAAACTTTCCCTTTCCATTTCTAAAATGTTTTTCCTTGCTCTTATTTCCCTTTTGGTCCCCTTATCTAACTGTCAGTATGAAGCAGTGATGGTCAGAATATTTGCAAAATTGGAGAATTGGAAATTCCTTCCTTCTGATATTAAAAATAAAATTGGTGTGAAGATGTGCACCGATCAATGTTGGGATGATAAAGAATGTATTTTGGCTTATATGGATTCAGATGGTAACTGCTTGAGATACGTTTATTCGGACTTCGTGGAAACACAGAATGTCGTGAAAAGGGATGAAAAGGATTTGATAGTGGCTATCAAGGTGAGTTGAAGGGGGACTGAATTCGCTTAGAACAAACATTGTGGATTTGCTTGAAATTCGTTTGAAACCGTAGAAAAAAGAATGGAACACCAGTTTTATCTTAATGACCGCTCTGTTGTTTCTGCCATCTTCTGAGCAAAAATAGGGCTCTTGCGGCTTTAGAGCAAACCTACGGCGCATTCTGAGAGAAAGTTCAAAGCTGTCGGCTTCTTGGCGAACTTGAGCATGTTTTGACTCTACATAAATGTCTGTCCGGCAAAAGTTGGGCAACTTTTGAGCGGAATTTATCCGGCTTCTGACAAAATTCTACACCAAGTCGTGGCTTCATTGCCTAGGTTCTCCACCGTGAGAAGAGGACAAGATGACCTAGAGAATTCCCCTATTTTTCTTAGGCCAGCTTATCCTCTTGAACTGCATGTTGGGTTTTCTAGGCCTGGAAACCCCAATCATTAAGAGGATAATGATATTTCTTACGGTTTTTCAACAAACCTTGAAGGTGGTAACCAAAACGCTTTTTGAAAAAGCCTTACTATCAGTTTCAGACAAACAAGATCACTTGTCCGGATGTCTTTACCACTATGGACTTTGCTTATTATGATCGTGTGGATAATGCAAATACTCCATTTCAATGGACAACTACAGCAACGGGATGGTCCTTGATTAAGACAGCTACAGCTACCACCACGATAGAGACAACTACTGTTACTACTGATGTTACCACTCAAGTAACTGCCGTGACCACCGAATGTGTTGACCCATGGAAGCAATTCCAAAGAACAATTGGCGGTGACCATTTTGTCTGCATGCGGAGATACTCGATATCCGGTTTGGATTACGATGGTGCAAGTAAATTTTGTCAGGATAAGGGATACAAGATGACGGGGGTTCAAGAAACCGGCGAAAGTGAATTCTTACTGGGTGGTGAGTTTATAAAAGAGTTTCTGAAGAGGGTTTTGAACAGTCCCGGAAGTTTTGGGGATACCGTAAGACCTGTGATAGAGCGGCCCACTATTTTTCAGTACCTCTTTAGGAGGGCTCTATTGTTCAGTGCGCGTCTGGAGGGGCCCCTTTAATACAGGGGCCCTTCAATTAAAGGGGCCGCTCTATTACAGGTTTTACGATAATTTGAAGAAACATTCTGAATCAATTTCAAAGTTATAATCCAGTCTTCAAATATCACGAATTTCAGACAAAATGGAAGATGTATGGATTGATGGAACTACTGAATGTGATCCAGATGTCGCAAATTGTCAGGTATGTTTACACTACAACAACTACAAAATAAAACATTTTCTTCAGGATCAGTACACCTGGCACGACGGTTACACAACAGAAATTGGAACTGAAAAACCTACACATGTTTTAGGGTAAACTTTTTTTTTCTTTTATTTGCTTTTGTAATTTTTTTCCATCTCAGAACGAAGAATGCCCACTGTATGTATCTTCCATATGAAGAAAATACATATAACGAACCGTCCACATTCCCTTGCACTAAAACAACGCCAACGGTGGTGGGATGTGGTTTCAAGATGGCGAATCCTCAGACTTTCTAATTTTTTGGTTGTATGGAAACTTTTTTAATCATGTTAATAAATAATAGGACATTAATAGACTACAAATTAATGTTGAATCAGAAAATTTGCGAAAAGTGCAAAAAACCAAACGAAATATCACCAAATTTCAAATTTTTTCTCAGAACACACAAAACAGAAGGATCTACCAAATTCGTGTTTTTAGATCAAAACGCAAATACTTGATGATGCCGCATTTCACTATCTAAGACTGCCTGTCAGTTAGAGGTGCCCTTCTATAAAAAAAACTAAAAATATTACTCAAGCGCATCTTTTAAAACAGACCAGACACCTGTCAGAACTCTCAAAAATCACATTATAATATGTCTAAAACGTAGCATCTCCCCGGAAACAAGACCACCTTTTTTTCTGGATTTTCACACTTTTCATTTTTGCTTGGAAATGCTTCTCCTTTCTATATTTTCTCTTTTTTCTTTTTTATTTTTTGGCATTTATTGTGAATACGAAGCGAAAATGGTTCAATTCTATGGAAGAGTCTCCGGAGAGACACCTTCAAATGGTGGGAGTCTCATTCTGGCTGAAACTTGCAGGACCACTTGTCTTAATGATGTGGAATGTATTTTGGCTTTTATGAATTCTGATGGATACTGTAAGAGCTATAAGTTTGCGGAAATTCAAACAGAATTACAAGTTGAGAAAAGTACGGATGGAGATGAAACATTCATGGTGGCTATTAAGGTGAGCGCCAGAAGATTTGAAAGAAGAATGATGTGACTTTTCAAAATGATGAAGTTTTGTTTATAAGTGTAGGATTCATTTGTGGCATCATAAATGCTGAAATTCGTACTGCTTTTCATCGAAAACATCAAAATTCTAGAAAAAAAACATGCGTGCGGGAGAGTCGCAAAATTGCGCGCCGCAGTTGCGTTTTCAAAGAGAGGTGGTTGGCTCGGTGCCAAATTCAAAATCCCTTGCCGAAACTTTATTTTTAAAACATTATTTGTAAAATACCATAGAACTTTTAGACAAATGAAATCGTCTGCCCCACGAGCTTTGAAACCATGGAGTTTGCATACGTCGATCGTAGAAACGGTGCCAACTATCCATTCCAGTGGAAGAAAACGGATGCAGGATGGTCTATTTCCAATTTATGCCCAAGTCCATGGACCATTTTTAAAAGAACCGCTCAGTCCATTTTTGTTTGTTTGGGAACATTCCCCATTAGCAATTTGAACCAAGCGGAAGCGAGTAATTTCTGCATAAATTTAGGCTTACTAGTTGGCTCAACATACCGACTAACAGGTATTGCCTCATTTGATGAAAAGGGTTTTATTACTCAAGGTTTGTTTTTTTTTGACTTTTTTAAATGTTTGTTTCTGATTTATCTTTTCATGCTGAGTTCATTGCTGATGAAGAAATTGCTGAAAAACTGCTCTCAAACGGCACAAATTGCGCCCAAAACTGCATGTTGCATACTGGTGGCCGAGGCGGTGTGGCCGAGAATCCGACAGCGCTTCTAATTCGTTCAGTTCACATGCTAAACTAGTATAAGATTGGAGTTTCGTAACAAAAACACTTGAACGAAGCAAAATAAAGCAGACAAAAAAAAACAGAAGGCTCTTGCGCAGTCGGATTCTCGGCCACGCGGCCGCGGTCACCAATCTGTAACATGCGATTTTGGTTAGAAGTTGTGCCGCTTTTTGCCGGTGAGCATGCACTTTTAAACGCTCGTAAATCGACATGAGGTGGGTCGCGTTGCGTGCGCCGCGTCGCGGTCTCTTTTTTTGGCTGGCATTACAGCGTATAATTCAATGCGTGACCGAGTCGCTAAGAAAACCGCGACGCGGCGCACGCAACGCGTCCCTCTCGTGTCGATTTACTAGAGTTTAAAGGCACATGCTCACCGGGGGAGTCCAGCTGCACAGTGCTAATTTCCAGGATACGCACGAGTTTGGGTTGATGGATATCCGGATTGTCCGGAATCAGAACCAATTAAAGCTGTAAGTATTAGACCACAGACTACTGTAGACCATGTACAATTGTTAAGGACACAAAATGGTTGTTCAATGATGAATATACAATCGATCCTTTCATTTCAATTTACTCCAAATCAAATACGTAAATAATTTCATTCTGAAATGTCAAAGTGGGATTTCTTTCTTTTTCAGAGCACGCTGCTTGCAGGTGATATCCACTGAATACTATCATTACACAGAAGATTGCTCTGATCGAACTCCAGTTGGAGCGGCTTGCGGTTTCAAAATGCCAGATATTTAAATTTTTGATTTGCAAAAAAATTTTGTGTTTTTTTCATTAAAATGTAATGTCTGATTAAATGTGGAAGAACCAGAAATTTATGATGCCGTACAACAGAATTGAGCAACAACACTGCCGTCGCGTGACGTCACGAAAAAACGGAGTACCATCCAGTCAACGCAAGCTCTAATGTCAGCTCCGCCCACCTCGTCAAAATAGTTCTCACTTCGGAGATAGCGGCCAGACAATCAGACAGTAAGTGTCTCCAAAAGCAGAACTATTTTGCCGAGATGGGCGAGGTTGATATTGAGGCAATATTTAAAATTATTTCGACTACAAAATTAGCGCGCACGCGCCAAACAGCATGCAGTACGACACTCCGTTAATTGTGTGCATTCTGTCGTAAGATGTGGTATTTATATACATTACTTTGTCAATTTCAAATATTTTGGAAAAAAAAAACTAAGAACTAAGAAACTGTGTGAATTGGAAGCCAAGTTGAGCCAAAGGAACAAAATCGCTGCGGCGACATTGTTGTCTATATAGACTCGCCCCTTGTGCTCACAGTCTACAAAGAGCCGAGGTTTCGTTTTTTTTGCGAAATACTATGTGTCGAATGCTAAATTTGGACTTCGTAGACAATTTTTCACTATTCTTCTTTATATATCTGTACCATAAAAGTTTGTCATGAGATAAACGTGTTTTTTGTTTGAAATCCTCTCTTCTCACTGAGCCTATCCTCCACCATAACAGCTAGTTTTGACACCTTATCCATAGAAACGTCAACCCCTACAAACGACTTTTTCACCGCTTCCGAATTTCTTTTCCACATTTTCACACATTCAAAAAAATGTATTTTCTAACTTCACTCCTTTCATTTCTCATTCTTATTTCTCAAGTTTCTTCGGAATATGAAGCTTCAATGGTTGAAATGTATGGAAAGTTGCCACTTCAACCACTACCTTCAGCATCTCAAAAAATAAATGAGAATTGTACTCAAGATTGTTTGAATGATACTGAATGTATTCTGTCGTATCATGATTCCGATGGATACTGTAAGAACTATCAGTATAGGGATATTGATGCAAACTATGATGTTGTCAAGGATGATACAAGCAAGGATCTTATGGTGGCTATTAAGGTGAGAGGCATTTGAAGAAAGTAATTTTCAGAGAGAGGAGGTGGCACGCCAGTGTAATTCGGGAGTGTCGTAGTGCGCGTTGTTTATCGTAAATCCCGCTTCTGCACTCAAATCTCGCTGTCCAGCCCAAGTGCTGAATGAAAAAAACCAACGGATAAACGAGATTCGGCACTTGGGCTGGACAGGGGAGATTTGAATGCAGAAGCAAGTTACGGGGATGATTTACGATTAACAACGCGCACTACGACACTCCGGAATTACAGACCGCCACTGAGACCTCCTCTATCTGAGTTAATTTCTCAAAAAAAAAAAACAATTTTCTCCAGACAAACTATTTCAACTGTCCAAAAGAGTATACTCCCATGAATTTCGAGTACGTGGACCGCCGAACCATTGCAAATTATCCAATTCAATGGACAACAACTGAAACTGGATGGACACTTCCAAAGAATCCATGTCCAGGTTATGGCGCAATATTCAAACGGTCAGATACAAAGACGGTCTGTCTTCAAAGATATCCGTTTGAGGGGCAGAAAGATAAGGATGATGCATATACGTTGTGCCGCAACTTGGAAGCAGAAGGACCTTATAGAATGGTTGGGATCGGCAGTCAAGCTGAATTGGATTACATGAGCAAAGTTGAACACGGTGAGTTGGTCTTGGTGACTTTGGTTGGAAGTTGATTGAACAACTTCTATTTGGTCAGAAGTTGTTCAAGTTCACAACTTCTATTTGGGCAAAAGTTGGTAATTTTACAACTTCTGTTTGCCCGACAGTTGGATCTTTGACAAACTCTGTTTGGCAATTAGTTGTTGATTTGACAAATTATGTTTGGTCGGAAGTTGGTGATTTAACAAATTCTATTTGTACGAAAATTGATAATTCCCCAATTTGTCTTTGGCCGAAAGTTGGTTCTTCAACAAACTTTGTTTGGCAAGAAGTTGTTGGTTTGAAAACTTACGATCGGTGGGGAGTTGGTAATTTACCAACTTCTATTTGGACGGAAGTTGATAGTTCCACAACTTCTGCTAGGCCGAAAGTTGGTTATTTGACAAACTTTGTTTGGCAAGGAGTTTTTGATTTAACAATTACTATGTGGTCAGAAGTTGGCAATTTGACAATTTCTGTTTTATCGGAATTAGGTCGGAATTTTTTCAAGTTTTTTTAAAGTGGACTCCGGAGGCTTCTGGATTGATGGAATTACGTCTTGCGCAAGGGACTGCACAGTAAGTTGATATCATCCTTTTAGTTCAATCTATTTCTTTTTACAGAAAGATAGCTACCAGTTCACGGATGACGGAATTACTACTTCAATGACCGACGCAAAATTTGATTTAAATACGAACCAATTTGGGTTAATTGAAGCGATGTTTAACAACTAATATACAGTTTTCAGACCCAAAATAGGCTGCTTATTCGCAGTAAACTCAGGAGTTTATTCGAATAGATGTGATAGCAAGGTGACTACCGTAAACTCGGTTCTCTGTGGATTTCAGATAAATTAGTTGTGTTTTAATGATCAATTGATTTTGGATAGTTGTTTGGGACATGTATAAAGTATTATTCGAAAATATTCGCATTTTTTTTTGGTCGTTCCGGTCATTCAGAGTTCGGATTAGATATGAGCGGAAAAAGAAAATGTTGAATCCGGAAGATGGAAGACGGAAGTCGGAAGAAATCTTTAAATTCCGGAAGACGGAAGGAAGGAGACGGATGGAACAGAGCACTGTTTTAAACTGCTTCAGCTAGAAAAAATTTGTTTCTGTGGCATATTGAAAAATTTGTAACATACCGTCCGGATACTCGGAAGACGGAAGCTAGAAGACGGAACAATTTTTGAAAATCCGGAAGTCGGAAGATGGAATGCGAAAGACGAAAGACGGAATTCCGCTCATGTCTGGATCGGACCCGACTATTTTCGTGTGTTTTTGAGCCGACTATTTTCAGAATGGACCAGTGATTTTCGGATCGGGCCGGTATTCTGTTATTAGGCCGGTGTTGTCGAACTTAGTCGAAACTTTTATTTGAATTTCAAAGTCCACACAGAAAAAAAAGAGTTATGAATTCTTCAAAGATTTGAGAGAACTGGATCCAGAGGAACCAAAAAAAAGGGCCGTCGCTGGTTGAGCCAAAGGGACCTGCGGCCTCCTGATAGTCTGCATGCTAAATCACTTTCAGCATTTGATGAACGATTCTGTATTTTGTTTGAATTTTTCACGTCATCTGAATCCATCCTCCACCAAAACAGCTAGTTTTGACACCTTTTCCATAGCAACATCGACCCCTGCAAACTACTTTTTCACCGCTTTCCAGTCTTTTTTTTCACATTTTCACAAAAAAAAATGTATTTTCTCCATCAAGTTTTCATATTTTTCCTGTTAATTTCTAAGATTTCTGGTGAATATGAAGCTCAGATGGTTGAAATGTATGGCAAATTGCCTCTTCAACCAATGCCTAATACATCAAAAATAAACGAGAATTGTACTCAAGATTGTTTGGATGATATTGAATGTGTTTTGTCTCAACATAATTCAAGCGGATACTGTAAGAATTATCAGTACAGAGATATTACTGATTATAAATATGATTTTCGAAAGGATGATGTAGAGAAGAAGAATATTGTGGCTATTAAGGTTTGGGAAAAGCCTATCAATTTTCGAAATATTAATCCAATTTCAGACAAGTTCTTATAGTTGTCCAAAACAATTCAATACCACCCTTGAGTTCTCTTACGTGGACCGCCGCACCAGTGCCAACTACCCGATTCAATGGGAACAAACTGGTAGTCTGCAGTGGTCCCTTGTAGCCAACCCGTGTCCAGGATATGGTGCAATATTCAAACGTTCAAATTCAAAAACAGTCTGTCTACAAAGAATTCCATTTGATGGGGTGAAAACTAAGGAAGAGGCACGGACGTTGTGTGATGATTTGACACCGAAAGGCCGTTATAGAATGGTTGGAATCGGTAGTCAAGAGGAGTTGAGTCATATGAGCACACTCAAACACGGTGAGTTGCTCTTCTCTTAGTGACTTTGGTCAGAAATTGACGGCTCGACAACTTCTCTTTGGTATGAAGTTGGTTATTCAACAAGTTTTTTTGGTCAGAAGTTGGGGATCCGACAGCTTCTATTTGGCCAGAAGTTGGTGATTTTACAATCTTTCTTGAATCGAAAGCTGGCAACTTTTTACAACTTCCTAAAAGTTGGCAATTTTACAACTTCCTAAAAGTTGGCATATTTACAACTTCCTAGAAGTTGGTGATTTCACAACACCCTAGAAGTTGGCAATTTTCCAACTTCGATCTGGTCAGAAATTGGTTATTTTACAAATTTAGTTTTTTGGAAGATTTTGATTTACCAACTTCTATTTGACTAGAAGTTGGTGATTTCACAGCTTCTGTGTGCCTATACCCAGCAAAATTAACATAATTCATTTTAAGTGACCGGCGGAGGCTTTTGGATGGATGGAACCACGACTTGTACGAGTTCATGCACAGTAAGTACATTGTAATCATTGACTGTTGATCAGTCCATTGTTTTCAGAAAGATAGCTACACTTTTCAAGATGGTATCACTACTTCAATGACCGATGCGAAATTTGATTTAAAGACAAACGTATTTGGGTTAATTAAGAGTGTATTTCACTAACAAATATTCAAATTTTCAGACCCAACATAAACTGCTTATTTGGAGGAAACTCAGGTATTTGGTCAAACAAATGTGATAACAAGGGTACCGTGAACTCGGTCCTCTGTGGATTTCAGATAAATGTTTAATTAATTGTGTGTGTTTTTTTTTCAATTGATTGTAGGTAGCTATTTTGGGAAATGTATAGTGTTAGTTGAAATTTTCAAATCCAATTCGAAATGGAAATTTTCCCGATAAATAATTTTATTCTCATTTGCTCAAAATTCAAAAAATAATTTATAATTCCCAGAAGGTTTTCACAACATAAGTGGTCTTTGAAAGCCGCACAAAACTTTTTTGAACTGTTGCTCTCCTCTGTCACAAACTGTTGCTTTGATTTTTGATTCCGAGGCATAGAGGCAATAAGTATTGGATCTAAAAACAATACTTATAAGAATTATTACACATGTTATCTTGACCCAAAAGTTGTCGTATCCAATTGTGCGTCTGTCATTGAAGTTGTCAATCCATCAGAAAATTTGTAGTCATCTAGCGTACATCCACTCGTGCAGTCTGTTTTACCATCTATCCAAATGCCTTCAGGATCACCTGAATTTGCAGTGCTAAGTGTTTTTGTTTAAAGAAACGAAGTCATACTTCCTGTCAATTGTTCCAACTCGAATTGACTTCCGATTCCAATAAACTTAAAATCATAGTCTCTTGGAAATGGAAAGTATCCCTGGCATATTTCAGCTGCCCCTTGTGCACTTTGAGCTGGTCTCCAGACTACTTGAGAGCACACGACCATAGTCTCAGACCGTCTGAATATCTGCCATGGCATGTAGCATCCATTTTTGGCAAGAGTCCAACCATTGGCAACTCGAGTCCATTGGAATAGGGCATTAGCATTATTCCGTCGATCTACATAGGCTAATTCCGTCAGGGGGTAGTCGGTTTGAGTTGGACAAGTGATGTAGTTTGTCTGAAAGGTTATTTGTATTTACACAACTTTTTTGACCATTTTACAACTTTTATTTGGCCAGAAGTTGTTGGTTTGACAACTTTTTTTTTCAGAAAAAAAATCCTTGTTTTTGAAGTATCTAGTCTGTATGATCTACTTTTTTTTTGTTCCGAAAGTTGGTAATTTGACAATTTTTATGACCGTTTCACAAATTCTATTTGACAACTTCTATTTGGTCAGAAGTTGGCAACTTGACAACTTCTGTTTTGCCGAAAGTTAATGGTTTTACAACTTTTTTTTCCGAAATCAGTAATCTTATAACTTCTTTTTGACAACTTTACAGCTTTTTCTTGGTCAGAAGTTATGGATTTGACAGCTTTTTTTTGGAAGTTGTTGGATTTACAACTTCGATTTGGTCAGAAGTTGGTAATTTTACAACTTCTTTGGCTATGGCTAATTTTCAACTTCTATTTGGCTAGAAGTTGTTGGTATGACAACTATTTTTCCAGAAAAGGAAATCTTCGTTTTTGAAGTATCAAATCTGTATGAAAGCTAAAAATGTTCTTCCAATAGTACGGCACCTTTGTTAAACTAAGACAGATACTTCGAACAATAGAGTGACATGCCGGTCTAATAGAGTTCTCACCTTAATAGCCACCATCAGACTTTTATTCGAGTCGTCAATCTCCACTTCATATCCACTACTATCCGCTTTATAAACAAAATTTTTACAGAAACCATCAGTATCCCATGTCGAAGCAACACATTCTTGATCATTCAAACAATTTTCCGTACAATTTTCACTTTTTTGAGCAAACATTGAAGGTGGAGTGAGTTTCAACATCTTTCCATAAAAAAGAATCATTGAGGCTTCATATTCAGCAGATACTCCGATAATTAGAAAAGAGAATAGAACCGTTGAACGGAGAATATACATTTTCGTGATGTGGAAAGTGTGAAAATAAAGCGGCTGGACAGAAAAAGTCGTTTGAATTGGTTGATGTTTCTATGGAAAAGGTGTCGAAACCAGTTTCTCTTTTTCGTAATGTACATGGTAGCAATATGGCTTTAGAAGAAATGAGAATTTTGAATAGAAAAGCGGCAAAATACGAAATTGTGCTCAGAAAATGATGAAAAGTCTGAAAAAGTCAAATGAAAGTTCATAAAGTTCGATTTGAGAAAGATTCCAGCGGTTTCAAGGTTCTATCCGTGATTAGAACTATGGACGATTTATAACCGAACGAATCAGAACTGCCTGATTTAGAACTGTGCCTTTTCAGAACTGTCCGGATAAGAACTGACACTGCTTTGCTGCAATGGCCTGCAAGCAGTGAAAAGTGCCCAGATACGAGCATTTGGAAAGTTCTTATCCGGGGCAGTTCTTAAACGGTCGGTTCTTATAAAAGTAAGTTCTGGTTCGTCTAGTTCTTATCCGAACAGTTCTAATTCGTACGGTTGTGATTCGTCTAGAGTTCTGATTCGGCACAGTTCTGATTAGGGGTAGCACCGGTTTTAAAGAGTCTTGTGGAATAATTTTTGTTTGTTTTCAACAGGGATTGTCTCATAAAGTGGACTATTTTTCTGCTTTTGTAGTCTATAAATTCCAAAAGAAAAAATTCATTTCCCTTTCAAATTCAATCCAAGAAATTCAAGAATTTGCCAATTTGAATACACATCCAACTGCCGTTGGTTTCGTATTACTACATTTTGTTGTCCAAGTGAAATCTCCATCTTTTATGTACATGCAGAATGCTTGTTTTTCTCTGAAATACTTTGGTTTTTTTTTTTCCAATTACCGTACCCCTCTAATAGTGGTGCCCCCCAAACGAGCAGTTTGAAAAATAGTGTTGCATGCACTACTAATACAGTTCTTTGAAAGTCTTACCCCTCTAGATCCATAGGACCTTCTGTACCCCAATCGGTTGTGTATGTATCCTCCCAAACATATTCGTTCGCCTGAAGACAAATTATTTTTGAAAAATAATTTTCCAAAAACTCACCAAACAAGTGTCTTTTGTATGATCACATGTGGTTTTTCCACCAATCCAAATGGAGTCTTTCGTACCTGAAAATGTGTAGTTTGTAGTTTTTGTAGTTCCTAAAAATAACCAAACCGTCAGTCAAGAAATCCCTCTCGGCACTGGAAGCAATCCCGGTGATTTTGATTTTCAATTCCAGTGACCTTTTTCCACACAAAAACTACTGGCTCCATCATAATCCAGCCCAGATATTGCATCTTTTCTGATGCAAATACTGAATCCTTTTCTTTTGAATTCTCCAAATGGGGCATCACAAGAGGTAGAAGAAGCTTTGGTAAGGGACCAACCGGTTGATGTAGTTGTCCATTGAAATGGAGTATTTGCATTATCTTTACGGTCATAATAGGCAAAATCCATAGTTGTGAAGACATCAGGGCAAGTGATTTTGGTTGTCTAGAACCAAAAAAAACCAACATTTTTCATAATATTTCCACAAAACTAGAGAAAAAAACTGCTGATCTATTGAACTAAAGTCACATTTCATCTTTCTAATTTTCGTTTCTTGTTCATTTTTCCATGCTGATTCGATTGTTCATGAACAAATTGCTCAAATGCCGCTCTGAAACGCACAAAATACGTCCAAAATTGCGTGTTACAGTTTGGCGGTCGCGGCCGTATGGCCGAGATTCCGACGGGCCGTTTTCTCCTATCCTTTTCGCCTTCATGCCGTTCATTTCACATGTTTTTGTGAAGAAACATCAAAATTCTTTTATTTTACCATGTAAAACGTAGGAAAAAAAAAACATATAAAAAAAAGACCCGCGTTGTCGGATCCTCGGCCACACGGCCGCGGCCGCCAACCTGTAATGCGCGATTTTGGGAGCATTTTGTGCGCTTCATAGCGATTTTTGAGCAATTTCTTTATGTGCAATGGAACCAGCATGGGAAAAATAAGGGGGTATGCCGAATCAGAACCGTGTCCCTTAATCAGAACTGCCCCCGTATCAGAACTGTCCCGTAACAGAACTACTTCACGTGAAATAATAGTTCTGATACGGGTCATGGTTCTGATTAGGGGCAGTTTTAATTCGGGACAGTTCTGATTCGGCATAAAAAAAAACCCCCCAAAAATAAAAACGAAGCAAAAGCATAAAGATGTGACTATAATCCTCCTTTAAAAACGATTTTTTCCAAATTTGGTTTTCTGACCCACCTTAATCGCCACCATGAGTGTCCCTCCTTCGCTTTTCTCCACTTCTACTGTACCCGAAATCTCTGAATATTTATAATTCTTACAGTATCCCGTATCTGAATCCATGAAAGCCAAAATACATTCCACTTCATTCTGACAATTATCAGTACATGTTTTGGCCACAATGAGACTTCCCCCGTCAGAAGGATATTGACCAATTACTTTTCCAAAGATTCGGACCATAACTGCTTCATATTCACAGTAGATTGAAGGGATGAAAAGGAGAGAAAAGAGTAAAAAGCGCATCTTTTGGGATGGCGGGAAATTTGAACGTTTGGAGAAAAAAAATGAAAACTAGTGAAAGATCGGTACATTTGTTGCCAGGCAGGGTGTTGACGTTGCCGTGGATTTTGTTTCCAGACAGGGGGGGGGGGGGGGGGGGGGTTTGGAGAATTTTTCTTTGGTTTTTGTAGTTTGTATCTTGCAGTTTGTAGTTTGTAGTTGGAAATTTTATGATTCGTAGTCTTTTTAGTTTGCAGTGTACTCATAGTTCCTTTCAGACTTTTTTCAGACAGTTGGGTGGAGCCCTTCAAGTGGAGCCCAACCAAAGTGGAGCCCCCCCACCACCCAGTGGAGCCCCCCTCCACCCAGTGGAGCCCCCCTCCACCCAGTGGAGCCCCCCCTCCACCCAGTGGAGCCCCCCCTCCATCCAGTGGAGCCCCCCTCCACCCAGTGGAGCCCCCCTCCACCCAGTGGAGCCCCCCTCCACCCAGTGGAGCCCCCCTCCATCCAGTGGAGCCCCCCCTCCACCCAGTGGAGCCCCTCTCCACCCCGTGGAGCCCCCCTCCACCCAGTGGAGCCCCCCCTCCACTCAGTGGAACCCCCCCTCCACTTAGTGGAGCCCCCCCTCCACCCAAAGTGGGCCCCCCCCCCCTCCACCCAGTGGAGCCCCCCCCCCCCCCCCTCCATTCAGTGGAGCCCCCCCTCCACTCAGTGGAGCCCCCCCTCCACTCAGTGGAGCCCCCCCTCCACCCAGTGGAGCCCCCTCCACCCCGTGGAGCCCCCCTCCACCCAAAGTGGGCCCCCCCCCCCCCCTCCACCCAGTGGAGCCCCCCCCCCTCCACTCAGTGGAGCCCCCCCCCCCCCTCCATTCAGTGGAGCTCCCCCCTCCACCCAGCGGAGCCCCCCTCCACCCAGTGGAGCCCCCCCTCCACCCAGTGGAGCCCCCCTCCACCCAATGGAGCCCCCCTCCACCCAGTGGAGCCCCCCTCCACCCAGTGGAGCCCCCCTCCACCCAGTGGAGCCCCCCCTCCACCCCCGTGGAGCCCCCCCTCCACCCCGTGGAGCCCCCCTCCACCCAGTGGAGCCCCCCCTCCACCCAGTGGAGCCCCCCTCCACCCAGTGGAGCCCCCCCTCCACCCAGTGGACCCCCTCCACTCAGTGGAGCCCCCCTCCACCCAAAGTGGGCCCCCCCCCCCCTCCACCAGTGGAGCCCCCCCCCCCCTCCATTCAGTGGAGACCCCCCTCCACCCAAAGTGGGCCCCCCCCTCCACCCAGTGGAGCCCCCCCTCCACTCAGTGGAGCCCCCTCCACCCAAAGTGGGCCCCCCCCCCCCTCTACCCAGCGGAACCCCCCCCTCCACTCAGTGGAGCCCCCCTCCACCCAAAGTGGCCCCCCCCCCCCCCTCCACCCAGTGGAGCC